>OX246756.1:101391974-106191974 GCA_945910035.1 Brachypalpus laphriformis
TATCTGGATTTCCCATGCGGTGCACAGTTTTGGAGAAAATCATATTTTTTGTTGATTAGTTTGGATTGGCCGAAACGGGCATGCCGGCATCGCCAAATATGGAATTTTCCGACCAATCACCGATCCGTGTAATTTCTACGTCATTCGAAGCGTGCATGTGTGCAGATTTCAAATCTGTATCTGGATTTCCCATGCGGTGCACAGTTTTGGAGAAAATCATATTTTTTGTTGATTAGTTTGGATTGGCCGAAACGGGCATGCCGGCATCGCCAAATATGGAATTTTCCGACCAATCACCGATCCGTGTAATTTCTACGTCATTCGAAGCGTGCATGTGTGCAGATTTCAAATCTGTATCTGGATTTCCCATGCGGTGCACAGTTTTGGAGAAAATCATATTTTTTGTTGATTAGTTTGGATTGGCCGAAACGGGCATGCCGGCATCGCCAAATATGGAATTTTCCGACCAATCACCGATCCGTGTAATTTCTACGTCATTCGAAGCGTGCATGTGTGCAGATTTCAAATCTGTATCTGGATTTCCCATGCGGTGCACAGTTTTGGAGAAAATCATATTTTTTGTTGATTAGTTTGGATTGGCCGAAACGGGCATGCCGGCATCGCCAAATATGGAATTTTCCGACCAATCACCGATCCGTGTAATTTCTACGTCATTCGAAGCGTGCATGTGTGCAGATTTCAAATCTGTATCTGGATTTCCCATGCGGTGCACAGTTTTGGAGAAAATCATATTTTTTGTTGATTAGTTTGGATTGGCCGAAACGGGCATGCCGGCATCGCCAAATATGGAATTTTCCGACCAATCACCGATCCGTGTAATTTCTACGTCATTCGAAGCGTGCATGTGTGCAGATTTCAAATCTGTATCTGGATTTCCCATGCGGTGCACAGTTTTGGAGAAAATCATATTTTTTGTTGATTAGTTTGGATTGGCCGAAACGGGCATGCCGGCATCGCCAAATATGGAATTTTCCGACCAATCACCGATCCGTGTAATTTCTACGTCATTCGAAGCGTGCATGTGTGCAGATTTCAAATCTGTATCTGGATTTCCCATGCGGTGCACAGTTTTGGAGAAAATCATATTTTTTGTTGACTAGTTTGGATTGGCCGAAACGGGCATGCCGGCATCGCCAAATATGGAATTTTCCGACCAATCACCGATCCGTGTAATTTCTACATCATTCGAAGCGTGCATGTGTGCAGATTTCAAATCTGTATCTGGATTTCCCATGCGGTGCACAGTTTTGGAGAAAATCATATTTTTTGTTGACTAGTTTGGATTGGCCGAAACGACCATGCCGGCATCGCCAAATATGGAATTTTCCGACCAATCACCGATCCGTGTAATTTCTACGTCATTCGAAGCGTGCATGTGTGCAGATTTCAAATCTGTATCTGGATTTCCCATGCGATGCACAGTTTTGGAGAAAATCATATTTTTTGTTGACTAGTTTGGATTGGCCGAAACGGCCATGCCGGCATCGCCAGATATCGAATTTTCCGACCAATCACCGATCCATGTAATTTCTACGTCATTCGAAGCGTGCATGTGTGCAGATTTCAAATCTGTATCTGGATTTCCCATGCGGTGCACAGTTTTGGAGAAAATCATATTTTTTGCTGACTAGTTTGGACCAATCACCGATCCATGTAATTTCTACGTCATTCGAAGCGTGCATGTGTGCAGATTTCAAATCTGTATCTGGATTTCCCATGCGGTGCACAGTTTTGGAGAAAATCATATTTTTTGTTGATTAGTTTGGATTGGCCGAAACGGGCATGCCGGCATCGCCAAATATGGAATTTTCCGACCAATCACCGATCCGTGTAATTTCTACGTCATTCGAAGCGTGCATGTGTGCAGATTTCAAATCTGTATCTGGATTTCCCATGCGGTGCACAGTTTTGGAGAAAATCATATTTTTTGTTGATTAGTTTGGATTGGCCGAAACGGGCATGCCGGCATCGCCAAATATGGAATTTTCCGACCAATCACCGATCCGTGTAATTTCTACGTCATTCGAAGCGTGCATGTGTGCAGATTTCAAATCTGTATCTGGATTTCCCATGCGGTGCACAGTTTTGGAGAAAATCATATTTTTTGTTGATTAGTTTGGATTGGCCGAAACGGGCATGCCGGCATCGCCAAATATGGAATTTTCCGACCAATCACCGATCCGTGTAATTTCTACGTCATTCGAAGCGTGCATGTGTGCAGATTTCAAATCTGTATCTGGATTTCCCATGCGGTGCACAGTTTTGGAGAAAATCATATTTTTTGTTGATTAGTTTGGATTGGCCGAAACGGGCATGCCGGCATCGCCAAATATGGAATTTTCCGACCAATCACCGATCCGTGTAATTTCTACGTCATTCGAAGCGTGCATGTGTGCAGATTTCAAATCTGTATCTGGATTTCCCATGCGGTGCACAGTTTTGGAGAAAATCATATTTTTTGTTGATTAGTTTGGATTGGCCGAAACGGGCATGCCGGCATCGCCAAATATGGAATTTTCCGACCAATCACCGATCCGTGTAATTTCTACGTCATTCGAAGCGTGCATGTGTGCAGATTTCAAATCTGTATCTGGATTTCCCATGCGGTGCACAGTTTTGGAGAAAATCATATTTTTTGTTGACTAGTTTGGATTGGCCGAAACGGGCATGCCGGCATCGCCAAATATGGAATTTTCCGACCAATCACCGATCCGTGTAATTTCTACGTCATTCGAAGCGTGCATGTGTGCAGATTTCAAATCTGTATCTGGATTTCCCATGCGGTGCACAGTTTTGGAGAAAATCATATTTTTTGTTGATTAGTTTGGATTGGCCGAAACGGGCATGCCGGCATCGCCAAATATGGAATTTTCCGACCAATCACCGATCCGTGTAATTTCTACGTCATTCGAAGCGTGCATGTGTGCAGATTTCAAATCTGTATCTGGATTTCCCATGCGGTGCACAGTTTTGGAGAAAATCATATTTTTTGTTGACTAGTTTGGATTGGCCGAAACGGGCATGCCGGCATCGCCAAATATGGAATTTTCCGACCAATCACCGATCCGTGTAATTTCTACGTCATTCGAAGCGTGCATGTGTGCAGATTTCAAATCTGTATCTGGATTTCCCATGCGGTGCCCAGTTTTGGAGAAAATCATATTTTTTGTTGATTAGTTTGGATTGGCCGAAACGGGCATGCCGGCATCGCCAAATATGGAATTTTCCGACCAATCACCGATCCGTGTAATTTCTACGTCATTCGAAGCGTGCATGTGTGCAGATTTCAAATCTGTATCTGGATTTCCCATGCGGTGCACAGTTTTGGAGAAAATCATATTTTTTGTTGATTAGTTTGGATTGGCCGAAACGGGCATGCCGGCATCGCCAAATATGGAATTTTCCGACCAATCACCGATCCGTGTAATTTCTACGTCATTCGAAGCGTGCATGTGTGCAGATTTCAAATCTGTATCTGGATTTCCCATGCGGTGCACAGTTTTGGAGAAAATCATATTTTTTGTTGACTAGTTTGGATTGGCCGAAACGGGCATGCCGGCATCGCCAAATATGGAATTTTCCGACCAATCACCGATCCGTGTAATTTCTACGTCATTCGAAGCGTGCATGTGTGCAGATTTCAAATCTGTATCTGGATTTCCCATGCGGTGCACAGTTTTGGAGAAAATCATATTTTTTGTTGATTAGTTTGGATTGGCCGAAACGGGCATGCCGGCATCGCCAAATATGGAATTTTCCGACCAATCACCGATCCGTGTAATTTCTACGTCATTCGAAGCGTGCATGTGTGCAGATTTCAAATCTGTATCTGGATTTCCCATGCGGTGCACAGTTTTGGAGAAAATCATATTTTTTGTTGATTAGTTTGGATTGGCCGAAACGGGCATGCCGGCATCGCCAAATATGGAATTTTCCGACCAATCACCGATCCGTGTAATTTCTACGTCATTCGAAGCGTGCATGTGTGCAGATTTCAAATCTGTATCTGGATTTCCCATGCGGTGCACAGTTTTGGAGAAAATCATATTTTTTGTTGATTAGTTTGGATTGGCCGAAACGGGCATGCCGGCATCGCCAAATATGGAATTTTCCGACCAATCACCGATCCGTGTAATTTCTACGTCATTCGAAGCGTGCATGTGTGCAGATTTCAAATCTGTATCTGGATTTCCCATGCGGTGCACAGTTTTGGAGAAAATCATATTTTTTGTTGATTAGTTTGGATTGGCCGAAACGGGCATGCCGGCATCGCCAAATATGGAATTTTCCGACCAATCACCGATCCGTGTAATTTCTACGTCATTCGAAGCGTGCATGTGTGCAGATTTCAAATCTGTATCTGGATTTCCCATGCGGTGCACAGTTTTGGAGAAAATCATATTTTTTGTTGACTAGTTTGGATTGGCCGAAACGGGCATGCCGGCATCGCCAAATATGGAATTTTCCGACCAATCACCGATCCGTGTAATTTCTACGTCATTCGAAGCGTGCATGTGTGCAGATTTCAAATCTGTATCTGGATTTCCCATGCGGTGCACAGTTTTGGAGAAAATCATATTTTTTGTTGATTAGTTTGGATTGGCCGAAACGGGCATGCCGGCATCGCCAAATATGGAATTTTCCGACCAATCACCGATCCGTGTAATTTCTACGTCATTCGAAGCGTGCATGTGTGCAGATTTCAAATCTGTATCTGGATTTCCCATGCGGTGCACAGTTTTGGAGAAAATCATATTTTTTGTTGATTAGTTTGGATTGGCCGAAACGGGCATGCCGGCATCGCCAAATATGGAATTTTCCGACCAATCACCGATCCGTGTAATTTCTACGTCATTCGAAGCGTGCATGTGTGCAGATTTCAAATCTGTATCTGGATTTCCCATGCGGTGCACAGTTTTGGAGAAAATCATATTTTTTGTTGACTAGTTTGGATTGGCCGAAACGGGCATGCCGGCATCGCCAAATATGGAATTTTCCGACCAATCACCGATCCGTGTAATTTCTACGTCATTCGAAGCGTGCATGTGTGCAGATTTCAAATCTGTATCTGGATTTCCCATGCGGTGCACAGTTTTGGAGAAAATCATATTTTTTGTTGATTAGTTTGGATTGGCCGAAACGGGCATGCCGGCATCGCCAAATATGGAATTTTCCGACCAATCACCGATCCGTGTAATTTCTACGTCATTCGAAGCGTGCATGTGTGCAGATTTCAAATCTGTATCTGGATTTCCCATGCGGTGCACAGTTTTGGAGAAAATCATATTTTTTGTTGATTAGTTTGGATTGGCCGAAACGGGCATGCCGGCATCGCCAAATATGGAATTTTCCGACCAATCACCGATCCGTGTAATTTCTACGTCATTCGAAGCGTGCATGTGTGCAGATTTCAAATCTGTATCTGGATTTCCCATGCGGTGCACAGTTTTGGAGAAAATCATATTTTTTGTTGATGAGTTTGGATTGGCCGAAACGGGCATGCCGGCATCGCCAAATATGGAATTTTCCGACCAATCACCGATCCGTGTAATTTCTACGTCATTCGAAGCGTGCATGTGTGCAGATTTCAAATCTGTATCTGGATTTCCCATGCGGTGCACAGTTTTGGAGAAAATCATATTTTTTGTTGATTAGTTTGGATTGGCCGAAACGGGCATGCCGGCATCGCCAAATATGGAATTTTCCGACCAATCACCGACTCGTGTAATTTCTACGTCATTCGAAGCGTGCATGTGTGCAGATTTCAAATCTGTATCTGGATTTCCCATGCGGTGCACAGTTTTGGAGAAAATCATATTTTTTGTTGATTAGTTTGGATTGGCCGAAACGGGCATGCCGGCATCGCCAAATATGGAATTTTCCGACCAATCACCGATCCGTGTAATTTCTACGTCATTCGAAGCGTGCATGAGTGCAGATTTCAAATCTGTATCTGGATTTCCCATGCGGTGCACAGTTTTGGAGAAAATCATATTTTTTGTTGATTAGTTTGGATTGGCCGAAACGGGCATGCCGGCATCGCCAAATATGGAATTTTCCGACCAATCACCGATCCGTGTAATTTCTACGTCATTCGAAGCGTGCATGTGTGCAGATTTCAAATCTGTATCTGGATTTCCCATGCGGTGCACAGTTTTGGAGAAAATCATATTTTTTGTTGACTAGTTTGGATTGGCCGAAACGGGCATGCCGGCATCGCCAAATATGGAATTTTCCGACCAATCACCGATCCGTGTAATTTCTACGTCATTCGAAGCGTGCATGTGTGCAGATTTCAAATCTGTATCTGGATTTCCCATGCGGTGCACAGTTTTGGAGAAACTCATATTTTTTGTTGACTAGTTTGGATTGGCCGAAACGGCCATGCCGGCATCGCCAGATATCGAATTTTCCGACCAATCACCGATCCATGTAGTTTCTACGTCATTCGAAGCGTGCGTGGATGCAGATTTCAAATCTGTATCTGGATTTCCCATGCGGTGCACAGTTTTGGAGAAAATCATATTTTTTGTTGATTAGTTTGGATTGGCCGAAACGGGCATGCCGGCATCGCCAAATATGGAATTTTCCGACCAATCACCGATCCGTGTAATTTCTACGTCATTCGAAGCGTGCATGTGTGCAGATTTCAAATCTGTATCTGGATTTCCCATGCGGTGCACAGTTTTGGAGAAAATCATATTTTTTGTTGACTAGTTTGGATTGGCCGAAACGGGCATGCCGGCATCGCCAAATATGGAATTTTCCGACCAATCACCGATCCGTGTAATTTCTACGTCATTCGAAGCGTGCATGTGTGCAGATTTCAAATCTGTATCTGGATTTCCCATGCGGTGCACAGTTTTGGAGAAAATCATATTTTTTGTTGACTAGTTTGGATTGGCCGAAACGGGCATGCCGGCATCGCCAAATATGGAATTTTCCGACCAATCACCGATCCGTGTAATTTCTACGTCATTCGAAGCGTGCATGTGTGCAGATTTCAAATCTGTATCTGGATTTCCCATGCGGTGCACAGTTTTGGAGAAAATCATATTTTTTGTTGATTAGTTTGGATTGGCCGAAACGGGCATGCCGGCATCGCCAAATATGGAATTTTCCGACCAATCACCGACTCGTGTAATTTCTACGTCATTCGAAGCGTGCATGTGTGCAGATTTCAAATCTGTATCTGGATTTCCCATGCGGTGCACAGTTTTGGAGAAAATCATATTTTTTGTTGATTAGTTTGGATTGGCCGAAACGGGCATGCCGGCATCGCCAAATATGGAATTTTCCGACCAATCACCGATCCGTGTAATTTCTACGTCATTCGAAGCGTGCATGTGTGCAGATTTCAAATCTGTATCTGGATTTCCCATGCGGTGCACAGTTTTGGAGAAAATCATATTTTTTGTTGACTAGTTTGGATTGGCCGAAACGGGCATGCCGGCATCGCCAAATATGGAATTTTCCGACCAATCACCGATCCGTGTAATTTCTACGTCATTCGAAGCGTGCATGTGTGCAGATTTCAAATCTGTATCTGGATTTCCCATGCGGTGCACAGTTTTGGAGAAAATCATATTTTTTGTTGATTAGTTTGGATTGGCCGAAACGGGCATGCCGGCATCGCCAAATATGGAATTTTCCGACCAATCACCGATCCGTGTAATTTCTACGTCATTCGAAGCGTGCATGTGTGCAGATTTCAAATCTGTATCTGGATTTCCCATGCGGTGCACAGTTTTGGAGAAAATCATATTTTTTGTTGATTAGTTTGGATTGGCCGAAACGGGCATGCCGGCATCGCCAAATATGGAATTTTCCGACCAATCACCGATCCGTGTAATTTCTACGTCATTCGAAGCGTGCATGTGTGCAGATTTCAAATCTGTATCTGGATTTCCCATGCGGTGCACAGTTTTGGAGAAAATCATATTTTTTGTTGATTAGTTTGGATTGGCCGAAACGGGCATGCCGGCATCGCCAAATATGGAATTTTCCGACCAATCACCGATCCGTGTAATTTCTACGTCATTCGAAGCGTGCATGTGTGCAGATTTCAAATCTGTATCTGGATTTCCCATGCGGTGCACAGTTTTGGAGAAAATCATATATTTTGTTGACTAGTTTGGATTGGCCGAAACGGGCATGCCGGCATCGCCAAATATGGAATTTTCCGACCAATCACCGATCCGTGTAATTTCTACGTCATTCGAAGCGTGCGTGGATGCAGATTTCAAATCTGTATCTGGATTTCCCATGCGGTGCACAGTATTGGAGAAAATCATATATTTTGTTGATTAGTTTGGATTGGCCGAAACGGGCATGCCGGCATCGCCAAATATGGAATTTTCCGACCAATCACCGATCCGTGTAATTTCTACGTCATTCGAAGCGTGCGTGGATGCAGATTTCAAATCTGTATCTGGATTTCCCATGCGGTGCACAGTATTGGAGAAAATCATATATTTTGTTGACTAGTTTGGATTGGCCGAAACGGGCATGCCGGCATCGCCAAATATGGAATTTTCCGACCGATCACCGATCCGTGTAATTTCTACGTCATTCGAAGCGTGCATGTGTGCAGATTTCAAATCTGTATCTGGATTTCCCATGCGGTGCACAGTTTTGGAGAAAAGCATATTTTTTGTTGATTAGTTTGGATTGGCCGAAACGGCCATGCCGGCATCGCCAAATATGGAATTTTCCGACCAATCACCGATCCATGTAATTTCTACGTCATTCGAAGCGTGCGTGGATGCAGATTTCAAATCTGTATCTGGATTTCCCATGCGGTGCACAGTATTGGAGAAAATCATATATTTTGTTGATTAGTTTGGATTGGCCGAAACGGGCATGCCGGCATCGCCAAATATGGAATTTTCCGACCAATCACCGATCCGTGTAATTTCTACGTCATTCGAAGCGTGCGTGGATGCAGATTTCAAATCTGTATCTGGATTTCCCATGCGGTGCACAGTATTGGAGAAAATCATATATTTTGTTGACTAGTTTGGATTGGCCGAAACGGGCATGCCGGCATCGCCAAATATGGAATTTTCCGACCAATCACCGATCCGTGTAATTTCTACGTCATTCGAAGCGTGCGTGGATGCAGATTTCAAAGCTGTATCTGGATTTCCCATGCGGTGCACAGTTTTGGAGAAAATCATATATTTTGTTGATTAGTTTGGATTGGCCGAAACGGGCATGCCGGCATCGCCAGATATCGAATTTTCCGACCAATCACCGATCCGTGTAATTTCTACGTCATTCGAAGCGTGCATGTGTGCAGATTTCAAATCTGTATCTGGATTTCCCATGCGGTGCACAGTTTTGGAGAAAATCATATTTTTTGTTGATTAGTTTGGATTGGCCGAAACGGGCATGCCGGCATCGCCAAATATGGAATTTTCCGACCAATCACCGATCCATGTAATTTCTACGTCATTCGAAGCGTGCGTGGATGCAGATTTCAAATCTGTATCTGGATTTCCCATGCGGTGCACAGTTTTGGAGAAAATCATATATTTTGTTGACTAGTTTGGATTGGCCGAAACGGGCATGCCGGCATCGCCAAATATGGAATTTTCCGACCAATCACCGATCCGTGTAATTTCTACGTCATTCGAAGCGTGCATGTGTGCAGATTTCAAATCTGTATCTGGATTTCCCATGCGGTGCACAGTTTTGGAGAAAATCATATTTTTTGTTGATTAGTTTGGATTGGCCGAAACGGGCATGCCGGCATCGCCAAATATGGAATTTTCCGACCAATCACCGATCCGTGTAATTTCTACGTCATTCGAAGCGTGCATGTGTGCAGATTTCAAATCTGTATCTGGATTTCCCATGCGGTGCACAGTTTTGGAGAAAATCATATATTTTGTTGATTAGTTTGGATTGGCCGAAACGGGCATGCCGGCATCGCCAAATATGGAATTTTCCGACCAATCACCGATCCGTGTAATTTCTACGTCATTCGAAGCGTGCGTGGATGCAGATTTCAAATCTGTATCTGGATTTCCCATGCGGTGCACAGTATTGGAGAAAATCATATATTTTGTTGATTAGTTTGGATTGGCCGAAACGGGCATGCCGGCATCGCCAAATATGGAATTTTCCGACCAATCACCGATCCGTGTAATTTCTACGTCATTCGAAGCGTGCGTGGATGCAGATTTCAAATCTGTACCTGGATTTCCCATGCGGTGCACAGTATTGGAGAAAATCATATATTTTGTTGACTAGTTTGGATTGGCCGAAACGGGCATGCCGGCATCGCCAAATATGGAATTTTCCGACCGATCACCGATCCGTGTAATTTCTACGTCATTCGAAGCGTGCATGTGTGCAGATTTCAAATCTGTATCTGGATTTCCCATGCGGTGCACAGTTTTGGAGAAAAGCATATTTTTTGTTGATTAGTTTGGATTGGCCGAAACGGCCATGCCGGCATCGCCAAATATGGAATTTTCCGACCAATCACCGATCCATGTAATTTCTACGTCATTCGAAGCGTGCGTGGATGCAGATTTCAAATCTGTATCTGGATTTCCCATGCGGTGCACAGTATTGGAGAAAATCATATATTTTGTTGATTAGTTTGGATTGGCCGAAACGGGCATGCCGGCATCGCCAAATATGGAATTTTCCGACCAATCACCGATCCGTGTAATTTCTACGTCATTCGAAGCGTGCGTGGATGCAGATTTCAAATCTGTATCTGGATTTCCCATGCGGTGCACAGTATTGGAGAAAATCATATATTTTGTTGACTAGTTTGGATTGGCCGAAACGGGCATGCCGGCATCGCCAAATATGGAATTTTCCGACCAATCACCGATCCGTGTAATTTCTACGTCATTCGAAGCGTGCGTGGATGCAGATTTCAAAGCTGTATCTGGATTTCCCATGCGGTGCACAGTTTTGGAGAAAATCATATATTTTGTTGATTAGTTTGGATTGGCCGAAACGGGCATGCCGGCATCGCCAGATATCGAATTTTCCGACCAATCACCGATCCGTGTAATTTCTACGTCATTCGAAGCGTGCATGTGTGCAGATTTCAAATCTGTATCTGGATTTCCCATGCGGTGCACAGTTTTGGAGAAAATCATATTTTTTGTTGATTAGTTTGGATTGGCCGAAACGGGCATGCCGGCATCGCCAAATATGGAATTTTCCGACCAATCACCGATCCATGTAATTTCTACGTCATTCGAAGCGTGCGTGGATGCAGATTTCAAATCTGTATCTGGATTTCCCATGCGGTGCACAGTTTTGGAGAAAATCATATATTTTGTTGACTAGTTTGGATTGGCCGAAACGGGCATGCCGGCATCGCCAAATATGGAATTTTCCGACCAATCACCGATCCGTGTAATTTCTACGTCATTCGAAGCGTGCATGTGTGCAGATTTCAAATCTGTATCTGGATTTCCCATGCGGTGCACAGTTTTGGAGAAAATCATATTTTTTGTTGATTAGTTTGGATTGGCCGAAACGGGCATGCCGGCATCGCCAAATATGGAATTTTCCGACCAATCACCGATCCGTGTAATTTCTACGTCATTCGAAGCGTGCGTGGATGCAGATTTCAAATCTGTATCTGGATTTCCCATGCGGTGCACAGTATTGGAGAAAATCATATATTTTGTTGACTAGTTTGGATTGGCCGAAACGGGCATGCCGGCATCGCCAAATATGGAATTTTCCGACCAATCACCGATCCGTGTAATTTCTACGTCATTCGAAGCGTGCGTGGATGCAGATTTCAAAGCTGTATCTGGATTTCCCATGCGGTGCACAGTTTTGGAGAAAATCATATTTTTTGTTGACTAGTTTGGATTGGCCGAAACGGCCATGCCGGCATCGCCAAATATGGAATTTTCCGACCAATCACCGATCCGTGTAATTTCTACGTCATTCGAAGCGTGCGTGGATGCAGATTTCAAATCTGTATCTGGATTTCCCATGCGGTGCACAGTATTGGAGAAAATCATATATTTTGTTGACTAGTTTGGATTGGCCGAAACGGGCATGCCGGCATCGCCAAATATGGAATTTTCCGACCGATCACCGATCCGTGTAATTTCTACGTCATTCGAAGCGTGCATGTGTGCAGATTTCAAATCTGTATCTGGATTTCCCATGCGGTGCACAGTTTTGGAGAAAAGCATATTTTTTGTTGATTAGTTTGGATTGGCCGAAACGGCCATGCCGGCATCGCCAAATATGGAATTTTCCGACCAATCACCGATCCATGTAATTTCTACGTCATTCGAAGCGTGCGTGGATGCAGATTTCAAATCTGTATCTGGATTTCCCATGCGGTGCACAGTTTTGGAGAAAATCATATATTTTGTTGACTAGTTTGGATTGGCCGAAACGGGCATGCCGGCATCGCCAAATATGGAATTTTCCGACCAATCACCGATCCGTGTAATTTCTACGTCATTCGAAGCGTGCATGTGTGCAGATTTCAAATCTGTATCTGGATTTCCCATGCGGTGCACAGTTTTGGAGAAAATCATATTTTTTGTTGATTAGTTTGGATTGGCCGAAACGGGCATGCCGGCATCGCCAAATATGGAATTTTCCGACCAATCACCGATCCGTGTAATTTCTACGTCATTCGAAGCGTGCATGTGTGCAGATTTCAAATCTGTATCTGGATTTCCCATGCGGTGCACAGTTTTGGAGAAAATCATATTTTTTGTTGATTAGTTTGGATTGGCCGAAACGGGCATGCCGGCATCGCCAAATATGGAATTTTCCGACCAATCACCGATCCGTGTAATTTCTACGTCATTCGAAGCGTGCATGTGTGCAGATTTCAAATCTGTATCTGGATTTCCCATGCGGTGCACAGTTTTGGAGAAAATCATATTTTTTGTTGATTAGTTTGGATTGGCCGAAACGGGCATGCCGGCATCGCCAAATATGGAATTTTCCGACCAATCACCGATCCGTGTAATTTCTACGTCATTCGAAGCGTGCATGTGTGCAGATTTCAAATCTGTATCTGGATTTCCCATGCGGTGCACAGTTTTGGAGAAAATCATATTTTTTGTTGATTAGTTTGGATTGGCCGAAACGGGCATGCCGGCATCGCCAAATATGGAATTTTCCGACCAATCACCGATCCGTGTAATTTCTACGTCATTCGAAGCGTGCATGTGTGCAGATTTCAAATCTGTATCTGGATTTCCCATGCGGTGCACAGTTTTGGAGAAAATCATATTTTTTGTTGATTAGTTTGGATTGGCCGAAACGGGCATGCCGGCATCGCCAAATATGGAATTTTCCGACCGATCACCGATCCGTGTAATTTCTACGTCATTCGAAGCGTGCATGTGTGCAGATTTCAAATCTGTATCTGGATTTCCCATGCGGTGCACAGTTTTGGAGAAAAGCATATTTTTTGTTGATTAGTTTGGATTGGCCGAAACGGCCATGCCGGCATCGCCAAATATGGAATTTTCCGACCAATCACCGATCCATGTAATTTCTACGTCATTCGAAGCGTGCGTGGATGCAGATTTCAAATCTGTATCTGGATTTCCCATGCGGTGCACAGTATTGGAGAAAATCATATATTTTGTTGATTAGTTTGGATTGGCCGAAACGGGCATGCCGGCATCGCCAAATATGGAATTTTCCGACCAATCACCGATCCGTGTAATTTCTACGTCATTCGAAGCGTGCGTGGATGCAGATTTCAAATCTGTATCTGGATTTCCCATGCGGTGCACAGTATTGGAGAAAATCATATATTTTGTTGACTAGTTTGGATTGGCCGAAACGGGCATGCCGGCATCGCCAAATATGGAATTTTCCGACCAATCACCGATCCGTGTAATTTCTACGTCATTCGAAGCGTGCGTGGATGCAGATTTCAAAGCTGTATCTGGATTTCCCATGCGGTGCACAGTTTTGGAGAAAATCATATATTTTGTTGATTAGTTTGGATTGGCCGAAACGGGCATGCCGGCATCGCCAGATATCGAATTTTCCGACCAATCACCGATCCGTGTAATTTCTACGTCATTCGAAGCGTGCATGTGTGCAGATTTCAAATCTGTATCTGGATTTCCCATGCGGTGCACAGTTTTGGAGAAAATCATATTTTTTGTTGATTAGTTTGGATTGGCCGAAACGGGCATGCCGGCATCGCCAAATATGGAATTTTCCGACCAATCACCGATCCATGTAATTTCTACGTCATTCGAAGCGTGCGTGGATGCAGATTTCAAATCTGTATCTGGATTTCCCATGCGGTGCACAGTTTTGGAGAAAATCATATATTTTGTTGACTAGTTTGGATTGGCCGAAACGGGCATGCCGGCATCGCCAAATATGGAATTTTCCGACCAATCACCGATCCGTGTAATTTCTACGTCATTCGAAGCGTGCATGTGTGCAGATTTCAAATCTGTATCTGGATTTCCCATGCGGTGCACAGTTTTGGAGAAAATCATATTTTTTGTTGATTAGTTTGGATTGGCCGAAACGGGCATGCCGGCATCGCCAAATATGGAATTTTCCGACCAATCACCGATCCGTGTAATTTCTACGTCATTCGAAGCGTGCATGTGTGCAGATTTCAAATCTGTATCTGGATTTCCCATGCGGTGCACAGTTTTGGAGAAAATCATATTTTTTGTTGATTAGTTTGGATTGGCCGAAACGGGCATGCCGGCATCGCCAAATATGGAATTTTCCGACCAATCACCGATCCGTGTAATTTCTACGTCATTCGAAGCGTGCATGTGTGCAGATTTCAAATCTGTATCTGGATTTCCCATGCGGTGCACAGTTTTGGAGAAAATCATATTTTTTGTTGATTAGTTTGGATTGGCCGAAACGGGCATGCCGGCATCGCCAAATATGGAATTTTCCGACCAATCACCGATCCGTGTAATTTCTACGTCATTCGAAGCGTGCATGTGTGCAGATTTCAAATCTGTATCTGGATTTCCCATGCGGTGCACAGTTTTGGAGAAAATCATATTTTTTGTTGATTAGTTTGGATTGGCCGAAACGGGCATGCCGGCATCGCCAAATATGGAATTTTCCGACCAATCACCGATCCGTGTAATTTCTACGTCATTCGAAGCGTGCATGTGTGCAGATTTCAAATCTGTATCTGGATTTCCCATGCGGTGCACAGTTTTGGAGAAAAGCATATTTTTTGTTGATTAGTTTGGATTGGCCGAAACGGCCATGCCGGCATCGCCAAATATGGAATTTTCCGACCAATCACCGATCCATGTAATTTCTACGTCATTCGAAGCGTGCGTGGATGCAGATTTCAAATCTGTATCTGGATTTCCCATGCGGTGCACAGTATTGGAGAAAATCATATATTTTGTTGATTAGTTTGGATTGGCCGAAACGGGCATGCCGGCATCGCCAAATATGGAATTTTCCGACCAATCACCGATCCGTGTAATTTCTACGTCATTCGAAGCGTGCGTGGATGCAGATTTCAAATCTGTATCTGGATTTCCCATGCGGTGCACAGTATTGGAGAAAATCATATATTTTGTTGACTAGTTTGGATTGGCCGAAACGGGCATGCCGGCATCGCCAAATATGGAATTTTCCGACCGATCACCGATCCGTGTAATTTCTACGTCATTCGAAGCGTGCATGTGTGCAGATTTCAAATCTGTATCTGGATTTCCCATGCGGTGCACAGTTTTGGAGAAAAGCATATTTTTTGTTGATTAGTTTGGATTGGCCGAAACGGCCATGCCGGCATCGCCAAATATGGAATTTTCCGACCAATCACCGATCCATGTAATTTCTACGTCATTCGAAGCGTGCGTGGATGCAGATTTCAAATCTGTATCTGGATTTCCCATGCGGTGCACAGTATTGGAGAAAATCATATATTTTGTTGACTAGTTTGGATTGGCCGAAACGGGCATGCCGGCATCGCCAAATATGGAATTTTCCGACCAATCACCGATCCGTGTAATTTCTACGTCATTCGAAGCGTGCGTGGATGCAGATTTCAAAGCTGTATCTGGATTTCCCATGCGTGCACAGTTTTGGAGAAAATCATATATTTTGTTGATTAGTTTGGATTGGCCGAAACGGGCATGCCGGCATCGCCAGATATCGAATTTTCCGACCAATCACCGATTCATGTAATTTCTACGTCATTCGAAGCGTGCATAAGTGCAGATTTCAAATCTGTATCTGGATTTCCCATGCGGTGCACAGTTTTGGAGAAAATCATATTTTTTGTTGACTAGTTTGGATTGGCCGAAACGGCCATGCCGGCATCGCCAGATATCGAATTTTCCGACCAATCACCGACTCGTGTAATTTCTACGTCATTCGAAGCGTGCATGTGTGCAGATTTCAAATCTGTATCTGGATTTCCCATGCGGTGCACAGTTTTGGAGAAAATCATATTTTTTGTTGACTAGTTTGGATTGGCCGAAACGACCATGCCGGCATCGCCAGATATCGAATTTTCCGACCAATCACCGACTCGTGTAATTTCTACGTCATTCGAAGCGTGCATGTGTGCAGATTTCAAATCTGTATCTGGATTTCCCATGCGGTGCACAGTTTTGGAGAAAATCATATTTTTTGTTGACTAGTTTGGATTGGCCGAAACGGCCATGCCGGCATCGCCAGATATCGAATTTTCCGACCAATCACCGACTCGTGTAATTTCTACGTCATTCGAAGCGTGCATGTGTGCAGATTTCAAATCTGTATCTGGATTTCCCATGCGGTGCACAGTTTTGGAGAAAATCATATTTTTTGTTGACTAGTTTGGATTGGCCGAAACGGCCATGCCGGCATCGCCAGATATCGAATTTTCCGACCAATCACCGACTCGTGTAATTTCTACGTCATTCGAAGCGTGCATGTGTGCAGATTTCAAATCTGTATCTGGATTTCCCATGCGGTGCACAGTTTTGGAGAAAATCATATTTTTTGTTGACTAGTTTGGATTGGCCGAAACGGCCATGCCGGCATCGCCAAATATGGAATTTTCCGACCAATCACCGATCCGTGTAATTTCTACGTCATTCGAAGCGTGCATGTGTGCAGATTTCAAATCTGTATCTGGATTTCCCATGCGGTGCACAGTTTTGGAGAAAATCATATTTTTTGTTGACTAGTTTGGATTGGCCGAAACGACCATGCCGGCATCGCCAAATATGGAATTTTCCGACCAATCACCGATCCGTGTAATTTCTACGTCATTCGAAGCGTGCATGTGTGCAGATTTCAAATCTGTATCTGGATTTCCCATGCGGTGCACAGTTTTGGAGAAAATCATATTTTTTGTTGACTAGTTTGGATTGGCCGAAACGGCCATGCCTGCATCGCCAGATATCGAATTTTCCGACCAATCACCGACTCGTGTAATTTCTACGTCATTCGAAGCGTGCATGTGTGCAGATTTCAGATCTGTATCTGGATTTCCCATGCGGTGCACAGTTTTGGAGAAAATCATATTTTTTGTTGACTAGTTTGGATTGGCCGAAACGACCATGCCGGCATCGCCGGATATCGAATTTTCCGACCAATCACCGACTCGTGTAATTTCTACGTCATTCGAAGCGTGCATGTGTGCAGATTTCAAATCTGTATCTGGATTTCCTGTGCGGTGCACAGTTTTGGAGAAAATCATATTTTTTGTTGACTAGTTTGGATTGGCCGAAACGGGCATGCCGGAATCGCCAAATATGGAATTTTCCGACCAATCACCGATCCGTGTAATTTCTACGTCATTCGAAGCGTGCATGTGTGCAGATTTCAAACCTGTATCTGGATTTCCCATGCGGTGCACAGTTTTGGAGAAAATCATATTTTTTGTTGACTAGTTTGGATTGGCCGAAACGACCATGCCGGCATTGCCAAATATGGAATTTTCCGACCAATCACCGATCCGTGTAATTTCTACGTCATTCGAAGCGTGCATGTGTGCAGATTTCAAATCTGTATCTGGATTTCCCATGCGGTGCACAGTTTTGGAGAAAATCATATTTTTTGTTGACTAGTTTGGATTGGCCGAAACGGGCATGCCGGCATCGCCAAATATGGAATTTTCCGACCAATCACCGATCCGTGTAATTCCTACGTCATTTAAAGCGTGCATGTGTGCAGATTTCAAATCTGTATCTGGATTTCCCATGCGGTGCACAGTTTTGGAGAAAATCATATTTTTTTGTTGACTAGTTTGGATTGGCCGAAACGGGCATGCCGGCATCGCCAAATATGGAATTTTCCGACCAATCACCGATCCGTGTAATTTCTACGTCATTCGAAGCGTGCGTGTGTGCAGATTTCAAACCTGTATCTGGATTTCCCATGCGGTGCACAGTTTTGGAGAAAATCATATTTTTTGTTGACTAGTTTGGATTGGCCGAAACGGGCATGCCGGAATCGCCAAATATGGAATTTTCCGACCAATCACCGATCCGTGTAATTTCTACGTCATTCGAAGCGTGCGTGTGTGCAGATTTCAAACCTGTATCTGGATTTCCCATGCGGTGCACAGTTTTGGAGAAAATCATATTTTTTGTTGACTAGTTTGGATTGGCCGAAACGGGCATGCCGGAATCGCCAAATATGGAATTTTCCGACCAATCACCGATCCGTGTAATTTCTACGTCATTCGAAGCGTGCGTGTGTGCAGATTTCAAACCTGTATCTGGATTTCCCATGCGGTGCACAGTTTTGGAGAAAATCATATTTTTTGTTGACTAGTTTGGATTGGCCGAAACGGGCATGCCGGAATCGCCAAATATGGAATTTTCCGACCAATCACCGATCCGTGTAATTTCTACGTCATTCGAAGCGTGCGTGTGTGCAGATTTCAAACCTGTATCTGGATTTCCCATGCGGTGCACAGTTTTGGAGAAAATCATATTTTTTGTTGACTAGTTTGGATTGGCCGAAACGGGCATGCCGGAATCGCCAAATATGGAATTTTCCGACCAATCACCGATCCGTGTAATTTCTACGTCATTCGAAGCGTGCGTGTGTGCAGATTTCAAACCTGTATCTGGATTTCCCATGCGGTGCACAGTTTTGGAGAAAATCATATTTTTTGTTGACTAGTTTGGATTGGCCGAAACGGGCATGCCGGAATCTCCAAATATGGAATTTTCCGACCAATCACCGATCCGTGTAATTTCTACGTCATTCGAAGCGTGCGTGTGTGCAGATTTCAAACCTGTACCTGGATTTCCCATGCGGTGCACAGTTTTGGAGAAAATCATATTTTTTGTTGACTAGTTTGGATTGGCCGAAACGGGCATGCCGGAATCGCCAAATATGGAATTTTCCGACCAATCACCGATCCGTGTAATTTCTACGTCATTCGAAGCGTGCGTGTGTGCAGATTTCAAACCTGTATCTGGATTTCCCATGCGGTGCACAGTTTTGGAGAAAATCATATTTTTTGTTGACTAGTTTGGATTGGCCGAAACGACCATGCCGGCATTGCCAAATATGGAATTTTCCGACCAATCACCGATCCGTGTAATTCCTACGTCATTTAAAGCGTGCATGTGTGCAGATTTCAAATCTGTATCTGGATTTCCCATGCGGTGCACAGTTTTGGAGAAAATCATATATTTTGTTGACTAGTTTGGATTGGCCGAAACGACCATGCCGGCATCGCCAAATATGGAATTTTCCGAACAATCACCGATCCGTGTAATTTCTACGTCATTCGAAGCGTGCATGTGTGCAGATTTCAAATCTGTATCTGGATTTCCTGTGCGGTGCACAGTTTTGGAGAAAATCATATTTTTTGTTGACTAGTTTGGATTGGCCGAAACGGGCATGCCGGAATCGCCAAATATGGAATTTTCCGACCAATCACCGATCCGTGTAATTTCTACGTCATTCGAAGCGTGCGTGTGTGCAGATTTCAAACCTGTATCTGGATTTCCCATGCGGTGCACAGTTTTGGAGAAAATCATATTTTTTGTTGACTAGTTTGGATTGGCCGAAACGGGCATGCCGGCATCGCCAAATATGGAATTTTCCGACCAATCACCGATCCGTGTAATTCCTACGTCATTTAAAGCGTGCATGTGTGCAGATTTCAAATCTGTATCTGGATTTCCCATGCGGTGCACAGTTTTGGAGAAAATCATATTTTTTGTTGACTAGTTTGGATTGGCCGAAACGGGCATGCCGGCATCGCCAAATATGGAATTTTCCGACCAATCACCGATCCATGTAATTTCTACGTCATTCGAAGCGTGCATGTGTGCAGATTTCAAATCTGTATCTGGATTTCCCATGCGGTGCACAGTTTTGGAGAAAATCATATTTTTTGTTGACTAGTTTGGATTGGCCGAAACGGCCATGCCGGCATCGCCAGATATCGAATTTTCCGACCAATCACCGATTCATGTAATTTCTACGTCATTCGAAGCGTGCATAAGTGCAGATTTCAAATCTGTATCTGGATTTCCCATGCGGTGCACAGTTTTGGAGAAAATCATATTTTTTGTTGACTAGTTTGGATTGGCCGAAACGGCCATGCCGGCATCGCCAGATATCGAATTTTCCGACCAATCACCGACTCGTGTAATTTCTACGTCATTCGAAGCGTGCATGTGTGCAGATTTCAAATCTGTATCTGGATTTCCCATGCGGTGCACAGTTTTGGAGAAAATCATATTTTTTGTTGACTAGTTTGGATTGGCCGAAAAGACCATGCCGGCATCGCCAGATATCGAATTTTCCGACCAATCACCGACTCGTGTAATTTCTACGTCATTCGAAGCGTGCATGTGTGCAGATTTCAAATCTGTATCTGGATTTCCCATGCGGTGCACAGTTTTGGAGAAAATCATATTTTTTGTTGACTAGTTTGGATTGGCCGAAACGACCATGCCGGCATCGCCAAATATGGAATTTTCCGACCAATCACCGACTCGTGTAATTTCTACGTCATTCGAAGCGTGCATGTGTGCAGATTTCAAATCTGTATCTGGATTTCCCATGCGGTGCACAGTTTTGGAGAAAATCATATTTTTTGTTGACTAGTTTGGATTGGCCGAAACGGCCATGCCTGCATCGCCAGATATCGAATTTTCCGACCAATCACCGACTCGTGTAATTTCTACGTCATTCGAAGCGTGCATGTGTCCAGATTTCAAATCTGTATCTGGATTTCCCATGCGGTGCACAGTTTTGGAGAAAATCATATTTTTTGTTGACTAGTTTGGATTGGCCGAAACGGGCATGCCGGCATCGCCAAATATGGAATTTTCCGACCAATCACCGATCCGTGTAATTCCTACGTCATTTAAAGCGTGCATGTGTGCAGATTTCAAATCTGTATCTGGATTTCCCATGCGGTGCACAGTTTTGGAGAAAATCATATTTTTTGTTGACTAGTTTGGATTGGCCGAAACGGCCATGCCGGCATCGCCAAATATGGAATTTTCCGACCAATCACCGATCCGTGTAATTTCTACGTCATTCGAAGCGTGCATGAGTGCAGATTTCAAATCTGTATCTGGACTTCCCATGCGGTGCACAGTTTTGGAGAAAATCATATTTTTTGTTGACTAGTTTGGATTGGCCGAAACGGCCATGCCGGCATCGCCATATATCGAATTTACCAACCAATCACCGATCCGTGTAATTTCTACGTCATTCGAAGCGTGCGTGTGTGCAGATTTCAAACCTGTATCTGGATTTCCCATGCGGTGCACAGTTTTGGAGAAAATCATATTTTTTGTTGACTAGTTTGGATTGGCCGAAACGGGCATGCCGGCATCGCCAAATATGGAATTTTCCGACCAATCACCGATCCGTGTAATTTCTACGTCATTCGAAGCGTGCATGAGTGCAGATTTCAAATCTGTATCTGGATTTCCCATGCGGTGCACAGTTTTGGAGAAAATCATATTTTTTGTTGACTAGTTTGGATTGGCCGAAACGACCATGCCGGCATCGCCAAATATGGAATTTTCCGACCAATCACCGATCCGTGTAATTTCTACGTCATTCGAAGCGTGCATGAGTGCAGATTTCAAATCTGTATCTGGATTTCCCATGCGGTGCACAGTTTTGGAGAAAATCATATTTTTTGTTGACTAGTTTGGATTGGCCGAAACGGCCATGCCGGCATCGCCAAATATGGAATTTTCCGACCAATCACCGATCCGTGTAATTTCTACGTCATTCGAAGCGTGCATGAGTGCAGATTTCAAATCTGTATCTGGATTTCCCATGCGGTGCACAGTTTTGGAGAAAATCATATTTTTTGTTGACTAGTTTGGATTGGCCGAAACGACCATGCCGGCATCGCCAAATATGGAATTTTCCGACCAATCACCGATCCGTGTAATTTCTACGTCATTCGAAGCGTGCATGAGTGCAGATTTCAAATCTGTATCTGGACTTCCCATGCGGTGCACAGTTTTGGAGAAAATCATATTTTTTGTTGACTAGTTTGGATTGGCCGAAACGGCCATGCCGGCATCGCCATATATCGAATTTACCAACCAATCACCGATCCGTGTAATTTCTACGTCATTCGAAGCGTGCGTGTGTGCAGATTTCAAACCTGTATCTGGATTTCCCATGCGGTGCACAGTTTTGGAGAAAATCATATTTTTTGTTGACTAGTTTGGATTGGCCGAAACAGGCATGCCGGCATCGCCAAATATGGAATTTTCCGACCAATCACCGATCCGTGTAATTTCTACGTCATTCGAAGCGTGCATGAGTGCAGATTTCAAATCTGTATCTGGACTTCCCATGCGGTGCACAGTTTTGGAGAAAATCATATTTTTTGTTGACTAGTTTGGATTGGCCGAAACGACCATGCCGGCATCGCCAGATATCGAATTTTCCGACCAATCACCGACTCGTGTAATTTCTACGTCATTCGAAGCGTGCATAAGTGCAGATTTCAAATCTGTATCTGGATTTCCCATGCGGTGCACAGTTTTGGAGAAAATCATATTTTTTGTTGACTAGTTTGGATTGGCCGAAACGGCCATGCCGGCATCGCCATATATCGAATTTACCAACCAATCACCGATCCGTGTAATTTCTACGTCATTCGAAGCGTGCGTGTGTGCAGATTTCAAACCTGTATCTGGATTTCCCATGCGGTGCACAGTTTTGGAGAAAATCATATTTTTTGTTGACTAGTTTGGATTGGCCGAAACGACCATGCCGGCATCGCCAGATATCGAATTTTCCGACCAATCACCGATCCATGTAATTTCTACGTCATTCGAAGCGTGCATGTGTGCAGATTTCAAATCTGTATCTGGATTTCCCATGCGGTGCACAGTTTTGGAGAAAATCATATTTTTTGTTGACTAGTTTGGATTGGCCGAAACGACCATGCCGGCATCGCCAGATATCGAATTTTCCGACCAATCACCGACTCGTGTAATTTCTACGTCATTCGAAGCGTGCATGAGTGCAGATTTCAAATCTGTATCTGGACTTCCCATGCGGTGCACAGTTTTGGAGAAAATCATATTTTTTGTTGACTAGTTTGGATTGGCCGAAACGGCCATGCCGGCATCGCCATATATCGAATTTACCAACCAATCACCGACTCGTGTAATTTCTACGTCATTCGAAGCGTGCATGTGTGCAGATTTCAAATCTGTATCTGGATTTCCCATGCGGTGCACAGTTTTGGAGAAAATCATATTTTTTGTTGACTAGTTTGGATTGGCCGAAACGGCCATGCCGGCATCGCCAAATATGGAATTTTCCGACCAATCACCGATCCGTGTAATTTCTACGTCATTCGAAGCGTGCATGAGTGCAGATTTCAAATCTGTATCTGGACTTCCCATGCGGTGCACAGTTTTGGAGAAAATCATATTTTTTGTTGACTAGTTTGGATTGGCCGAAACGGCCATGCCGGCATCGCCATATATCGAATTTACCAACCAATCACCGACTCGTGTAATTTCTACGCCATTCGAAGCGTGCATGTGTGCAGATTTCAAATCTGTATCTGGATTTCCCATGCGGTGCACAGTTTTGGAGAAAATCATATTTTTTGTTGACTAGTTTGGATTGGCCGAAACGGCCATGCCGGCATCGCCAGATATCGAATTTTCCGACCAATCACCGATCCATGTAATTTCTACGTCATTCGAAGCGTGCGTGGATGCAGATTTCAAATCTGTATCTGGATTTCCCATGCGGTGCACAGTTTTGGAGAAAATCATATTTTTTGTTGACTAGTTTGGATTGGCTGAAACGGCCATGCCGGCATCGCCAGATATCGAATTTTCCGACCAATCACCGATCCATGTAATTTCTACGTCATTCGAAGCGTGCGTGGATGCAGATTTCAAATCTGTATCTGGATTTCCCATGCGGTGCACAGTTTTGGAGAAAATCATATTTTTTGTTGACTAGTTTGGATTGGCCGAAACGGCCATGCCGGCATCGCCAAATATGGAATTTTCCGACCAATCACCGATCCGTGTAATTTCTACGTCATTCGAAGCGTGCATGAGTGCAGATTTCAAATCTGTATCTGGACTTCCCATGCGGTGCAC
Source organism: Brachypalpus laphriformis (assembly GCA_945910035.1). NCBI lineage: Eukaryota > Metazoa > Arthropoda > Insecta > Diptera > Syrphidae > Brachypalpus > Brachypalpus laphriformis. Next base: position 101,416,556 of record OX246756.1, read on the forward strand.
AGTTTTGGAGAAAATCATATTTTTTGTTGACTAGTTTGGATTGGCCGAAACGGCCATGCCGGCATCGCCATATATCGAATTTACCAACCAATCACCGACTCGTGTAATTTCTACGCCATTCGAAGCGTGCATGTGTGCAGATTTCAAATCTGTATCTGGATTTCCCATGCGGTGCACAGTTTTGGAGAAAATCATATTTTTTGTTGACTAGTTTGGATTGGCTGAAACGGCCATGCCGGCATCGCCAGATATCGAATTTTCCGACCAATCACCGATCCATGTAATTTCTACGTCATTCGAAGCGTGCGTGGATGCAGATTTCAAATCTGTATCTGGATTTCCCATGCGGTGCACAGTTTTGGAGAAAATCATATTTTTTGTTGACTAGTTTGGATTGGCTGAAACGGCCATGCCGGCATCGCCAGATATCGAATTTTCCGACCAATCACCGATCCATGTAATTTCTACGTCATTCGAAGCGTGCATAAGTGCAGATTTCAAATCTGTATCTGGATTTCCCATGCGGTGCACAGTTTTGGAGAAAATCATATTTTTTGTTGACTAGTTTGGATTGGCCGAAACGACCATGCCGGCATCGCCAAATATGGAATTTTCCGACCAATCACCGATCCGTGTAATTTCTACGTCATTCGAAGCGTGCATGAGTGCAGATTTCAAATCTGTATCTGGATTTCCCATGCGGTGCACAGTTTTGGAGAAAATCATATTTTTTGTTGACTAGTTTGGATTGGCCGAAACGGCCATGCCGGCATCGCCAAATATGGAATTTTCCGACCAATCACCGATCCGTGTAATTTCTACGTCATTCGAAGCGTGCATGAGTGCAGATTTCAAATCTGTATCTGGACTTCCCATGCGGTGCACAGTTTTGGAGAAAATCATATTTTTTGTTGACTAGTTTGGATTGGCCGAAACGGCCATGCCGGCATCGCCATATATCGAATTTACCAACCAATCACCGACTCGTGTAATTTCTACGCCATTCGAAGCGTGCATGTGTGCAGATTTCAAATCTGTATCTGGATTTCCCATGCGGTGCACAGTTTTGGAGAAAATCATATTTTTTGTTGACTAGTTTGGATTGGCTGAAACGGCCACGCCGGCATCGCCAGATATCGAATTTTCCGACCAATCACCGATCCATGTAATTTCTACGTCATTCGAAGCGTGCGTGGATGCAGATTTCAAATCTGTATCTGGATTTCCCATGCGGTGCACAGTTTTGGAGAAAATCATATTTTTTGTTGACTAGTTTGGATTGGCTGAAACGGCCATGCCGGCATCGCCAGATATCGAATTTTCCGACCAATCACCGATCCATGTAATTTCTACGTCATTCGAAGCGTGCATAAGTGCAGATTTCAAATCTGTATCTGGATTTCCCATGCGGTGCACAGTTTTGGAGAAAATCATATTTTTTGTTGACTAGTTTGGATTGGCTGAAACGGCCATGCCGGCATCGCCAGATATCGAATTTTCCGACCAATCACCGATCCATGTAATTTCTACGTCATTCGAAGCGTGCGTGGATGCAGATTTCAAATCTGTATCTGGATTTCCCATGCGGTGCACAGTTTTGGAGAAAATCATATTTTTTGTTGACTAGTTTGGATTGGCTGAAACGGCCATGCCGGCATCGCCAGATATCGAATTTTCCGACCAATCACCGACTCGTGTAATTTCTACGTCATTCGAAGCGTGCATGTGTGCAGATTTCAAATCTGTATCTGGATTTCCCATGCGGTGCACAGTTTTGGAGAAAATCATATTTTTTGTTGACTAGTTTGGATTGGCCGAAACGGGCATGCCGGCATCGCCAAATATGGAATTTTCCGACCAATCACCGATCCGTGTAATTTCTACGTCATTCGAAGCGTGCATGAGTGCAGATTTCAAATCTGTATCTGGACTTCCCATGCGGTGCACAGTTTTGGAGAAAATCATATTTTTTGTTGACTAGTTTGGATTGGCCGAAACGACCATGCCGGCATCGCCAAATATGGAATTTTCCGACCAATCACCGATCCGTGTAATTTCTACGTCATTCGAAGCGTGCGTGGATGCAGATTTCAAATCTGTATCTGGATTTCCCATGCGGTGCACAGTTTTGGAGAAAATCATATTTTTTGTTGACTAGTTTGGATTGGCCGAAACGGCCATGCCGGCATCGCCATATATCGAATTTACCAACCAATCACCGATCCGTGTAATTTCTACGTCATTCGAAGCGTGCGTGTGTGCAGATTTCAAACCTGTATCTGGATTTCCCATGCGGTGCACAGTTTTGGAGAAAATCATATTTTTTGTTGACTAGTTTGGATTGGCCGAAACGGGCATGCCGGCATCGCCAAATATGGAATTTTCCGACCAATCACCGATCCGTGTAATTTCTACGTCATTCGAAGCGTGCGTGTGTGCAGATTTCAAACCTGTATCTGGATTTCCCATGCGGTGCACAGTTTTGGAGAAAATCATATTTTTTGTTGACTAGTTTGGATTGGCCGAAACGGCCATGCCGGCATCGCCAGATATCGAATTTTCCGACCAATCACCGACTCGTGTAATTTCTACGTCATTCGAAGCGTGCATAAATGCAGATTTCAAATCTGTATCTGGATTTCCCATGCGGTGCACAGTTTTGGAGAAAATCATATTTTTTGTTGACTAGTTTGGATTGGCCGAAACGACCATGCCGGCATCGCCAGATATCGAATTTTCCGACCAATCACCGATCCGTGTAATTTCTACGTCATTCGAAGCGTGCATGTGTGCAGATTTCAAATCTGTATCTGGATTTCCCATGCGGTGCACAGTTTTGGAGAAAATCATATTTTTTGTTGACTAGTTTGGATTGGCCGAAACGACCATGCCGGCATCGCCAAATATCGAATTTTCCGACCAATCACCGATCCGTGTAATTTCTACGTCATTCGAAGCGTGCATGTGTGCAGATTTCAAATCTGTATCTGGATTTCCCATGCGGTGCACAGTTTTGGAGAAAATCATATTTTTTGTTGACTAGTTTGGATTGGCCGAAACGGCCATGCCGGCATCGCCAGATATCGAATTTTCCGACCAATCACCGACTCGTGTAATTTCTACGTCATTCGAAGCGTGCATGTGTGCAGATTTCAAATCTGTATCTGGATTTCCCATGCGGTGCACAGTTTTGGAGAAAATCATATTTTTTGTTGACTAGTTTGGATTGGCCGAAACGACCATGCCGGCATCGCCAGATATCGAATTTTCCGACCAATCACCGACTCGTGTAATTTCTACGTCATTCGAAGCGTGCATGTGTGCAGATTTCAAATCTGTATCTGGATTTCCCATGCGGTGCACAGTTTTGGAGAAAATCATATTTTTTGTTGACTAGTTTGGATTGGCCGAAACGGCCATGCCGGCATCGCCAGATATCGAATTTTCCGACCAATCACCGACTCGTGTAATTTCTACGTCATTCGAAGCGTGCATGTGTGCAGATTTCAAATCTGTATCTGGATTTCCCATGCGGTGCACAGTTTTGGAGAAAATCATATTTTTTGTTGACTAGTTTGGATTGGCCGAAACGACCATGCCGGCATCGCCAGATATCGAATTTTCCGACCAATCACCGACTCGTGTAATTTCTACGTCATTCGAAGCGTGCATGTGTGCAGATTTCAAATCTGTATCTGGATTTCCCATGCGGTGCACAGTTTTGGAGAAAATCATATTTTTTGTTGACTAGTTTGGATTGGCCGAAACGGCCATGCCGGCATCGCCATATATCGAATTTACCAACCAATCACCGATCCGTGTAATTTCTACGTCATTCGAAGCGTGCATGAGTGCAGATTTCAAATCTGTATCTGGACTTCCCATGCGGTGCACAGTTTTGGAGAAAATCATATTTTTTGTTGACTAGTTTGGATTGGCCGAAACGGCCATGCCGGCATCGCCATATATCGAATTTACCAACCAATCACCGATCCGTGTAATTTCTACGTCATTCGAAGCGTGCATGAGTGCAGATTTCAAATCTGTATCTGGACTTCCCATGCGGTGCACAGTTTTGGAGAAAATCATATTTTTTGTTGACTAGTTTGGATTGGCCGAAACGACCATGCCGGCATCGCCAGATATCGAATTTTCCGACCAATCACCGATCCATGTAATTTCTACGTCATTCGAAGCGTGCGTGGATGCAGATTTCAAATCTGTATCTGGATTTCCCATGCGGTGCACAGTTTTGGAGAAAATCATATATTTTGTTGACTAGTTTGGATTGGCCGAAACGGCCATGCCGGCATCGCCATATATCGAATTTACCAACCAATCACCGACTCGTGTAATTTCTACGTCATTCGAAGCGTGCATGTGTGCAGATTTCAAATCTGTATCTGGATTTCCCATGCGGTGCACAGTTTTGGAGAAAATCATATTTTTTGTTGACTAGTTTGGATTGGCCGAAACGGCCATGCCGGCATCGCCAAATATGGAATTTTCCGACCAATCACCGATCCGTGTAATTTCTACGTCATTCGAAGCGTGCATGAGTGCAGATTTCAAATCTGTATCTGGACTTCCCATGCGGTGCACAGTTTTGGAGAAAATCATATTTTTTGTTGACTAGTTTGGATTGGCCGAAACGGCCATGCCGGCATCGCCAGATATCGAATTTTCCGACCAATCACCGACTCGTGTAATTTCTACGTCATTCGAAGCGTGCATGTGTGCAGATTTCAAATCTGTATCTGGATTTCCCATGCGGTGCACAGTTTTGGAGAAAATCATATTTTTTGTTGACTAGTTTGGATTGGCCGAAACGGCCATGCCGGCATCGCCAGATATCGAATTTTCCGACCAATCACCGATCCATGTAATTTCTACGTCATTCGAAGCGTGCGTGGATGCAGATTTCAAATCTGTATCTGGATTTCCCATGCGGTGCACAGTTTTGGAGAAAATCATATTTTTTGTTGACTAGTTTGGATTGGCTGAAACGGCCATGCCGGCATCGCCAGATATCGAATTTTCCGACCAATCACCGATCCATGTAATTTCTACGTCATTCGAAGCGTGCGTGGATGCAGATTTCAAATCTGTATCTGGATTTCCCATGCGGTGCACAGTTTTGGAGAAAATCATATTTTTTGTTGACTAGTTTGGATTGGCCGAAACGGCCATGCCGGCATCGCCAAATATGGAATTTTCCGACCAATCACCGATCCGTGTAATTTCTACGTCATTCGAAGCGTGCATGAGTGCAGATTTCAAATCTGTATCTGGACTTCCCATGCGGTGCACAGTTTTGGAGAAAATCATATTTTTTGTTGACTAGTTTGGATTGGCCGAAACGGCCATGCCGGCATCGCCATATATCGAATTTACCAACCAATCACCGACTCGTGTAATTTCTACGCCATTCGAAGCGTGCATGTGTGCAGATTTCAAATCTGTATCTGGATTTCCCATGCGGTGCACAGTTTTGGAGAAAATCATATTTTTTGTTGACTAGTTTGGATTGGCTGAAACGGCCATGCCGGCATCGCCAGATATCGAATTTTCCGACCAATCACCGATCCATGTAATTTCTACGTCATTCGAAGCGTGCGTGGATGCAGATTTCAAATCTGTATCTGGATTTCCCATGCGGTGCACAGTTTTGGAGAAAATCATATTTTTTGTTGACTAGTTTGGATTGGCTGAAACGGCCATGCCGGCATCGCCAGATATCGAATTTTCCGACCAATCACCGATCCATGTAATTTCTACGTCATTCGAAGCGTGCATAAGTGCAGATTTCAAATCTGTATCTGGATTTCCCATGCGGTGCACAGTTTTGGAGAAAATCATATTTTTTGTTGACTAGTTTGGATTGGCCGAAACGGCCATGCCGGCATCGCCAAATATGGAATTTTCCGACCAATCACCGATCCGTGTAATTTCTACGTCATTCGAAGCGTGCATGAGTGCAGATTTCAAATCTGTATCTGGACTTCCCATGCGGTGCACAGTTTTGGAGAAAATCATATTTTTTGTTGACTAGTTTGGATTGGCCGAAACGGCCATGCCGGCATCGCCATATATCGAATTTACCAACCAATCACCGACTCGTGTAATTTCTACGCCATTCGAAGCGTGCATGTGTGCAGATTTCAAATCTGTATCTGGATTTCCCATGCGGTGCACAGTTTTGGAGAAAATCATATTTTTTGTTGACTAGTTTGGATTGGCTGAAACGGCCACGCCGGCATCGCCAGATATCGAATTTTCCGACCAATCACCGATCCATGTAATTTCTACGTCATTCGAAGCGTGCGTGGATGCAGATTTCAAATCTGTATCTGGATTTCCCATGCGGTGCACAGTTTTGGAGAAAATCATATTTTTTGTTGACTAGTTTGGATTGGCCGAAACGGCCATGCCGGCATCGCCAAATATGGAATTTTCCGACCAATCACCGATCCGTGTAATTTCTACGTCATTCGAAGCGTGCATGAGTGCAGATTTCAAATCTGTATCTGGACTTCCCATGCGGTGCACAGTTTTGGAGAAAATCATATTTTTTGTTGACTAGTTTGGATTGGCCGAAACGGCCATGCCGGCATCGCCAAATATGGAATTTTCCGACCAATCACCGATCCGTGTAATTTCTACGTCATTCGAAGCGTGCATGAGTGCAGATTTCAAATCTGTATCTGGACTTCCCATGCGGTGCACAGTTTTGGAGAAAATCATATTTTTTGTTGACTAGTTTGGATTGGCCGAAACGGCCATGCCGGCATCGCCATATATCGAATTTACCAACCAATCACCGACTCGTGTAATTTCTACGCCATTCGAAGCGTGCATGTGTGCAGATTTCAAATCTGTATCTGGATTTCCCATGCGGTGCACAGTTTTGGAGAAAATCATATTTTTTGTTGACTAGTTTGGATTGGCTGAAACGGCCACGCCGGCATCGCCAGATATCGAATTTTCCGACCAATCACCGATCCATGTAATTTCTACGTCATTCGAAGCGTGCGTGGATGCAGATTTCAAATCTGTATCTGGATTTCCCATGCGGTGCACAGTTTTGGAGAAAATCATATTTTTTGTTGACTAGTTTGGATTGGCTGAAACGGCCATGCCGGCATCGCCAGATATCGAATTTTCCGACCAATCACCGATCCATGTAATTTCTACGTCATTCGAAGCGTGCATAAGTGCAGATTTCAAATCTGTATCTGGATTTCCCATGCGGTGCACAGTTTTGGAGAAAATCATATTTTTTGTTGACTAGTTTGGATTGGCTGAAACGGCCATGCCGGCATCGCCAGATATCGAATTTTCCGACCAATCACCGATCCATGTAATTTCTACGTCATTCGAAGCGTGCGTGGATGCAGATTTCAAATCTGTATCTGGATTTCCCATGCGGTGCACAGTTTTGGAGAAAATCATATTTTTTGTTGACTAGTTTGGATTGGCTGAAACGGCCATGCCGGCATCGCCAGATATCGAATTTTCCGACCAATCACCGACTCGTGTAATTTCTACGTCATTCGAAGCGTGCATGTGTGCAGATTTCAAATCTGTATCTGGATTTCCCATGCGGTGCACAGTTTTGGAGAAAATCATATTTTTTGTTGACTAGTTTGGATTGGCCGAAACGGCCATGCCGGCATCGCCAAATATGGAATTTTCCGACCAATCACCGATCCGTGTAATTTCTACGTCATTCGAAGCGTGCATGAGTGCAGATTTCAAATCTGTATCTGGACTTCCCATGCGGTGCACAGTTTTGGAGAAAATCATATTTTTTGTTGACTAGTTTGGATTGGCCGAAACGGCCATGCCGGCATCGCCATATATCGAATTTACCAACCAATCACCGACTCGTGTAATTTCTACGCCATTCGAAGCGTGCATGTGTGCAGATTTCAAATCTGTATCTGGATTTCCCATGCGGTGCACAGTTTTGGAGAAAATCATATTTTTTGTTGACTAGTTTGGATTGGCTGAAACGGCCACGCCGGCATCGCCAGATATCGAATTTTCCGACCAATCACCGATCCATGTAATTTCTACGTCATTCGAAGCGTGCGTGGATGCAGATTTCAAATCTGTATCTGGATTTCCCATGCGGTGCACAGTTTTGGAGAAAATCATATTTTTTGTTGACTAGTTTGGATTGGCTGAAACGGCCATGCCGGCATCGCCAGATATCGAATTTTCCGACCAATCACCGATCCATGTAATTTCTACGTCATTCGAAGCGTGCATAAGTGCAGATTTCAAATCTGTATCTGGATTTCCCATGCGGTGCACAGTTTTGGAGAAAATCATATTTTTTGTTGACTAGTTTGGATTGGCTGAAACGGCCATGCCGGCATCGCCAGATATCGAATTTTCCGACCAATCACCGATCCATGTAATTTCTACGTCATTCGAAGCGTGCGTGGATGCAGATTTCAAATCTGTATCTGGATTTCCCATGCGGTGCACAGTTTTGGAGAAAATCATATTTTTTGTTGACTAGTTTGGATTGGCTGAAACGGCCATGCCGGCATCGCCAGATATCGAATTTTCCGACCAATCACCGACTCGTGTAATTTCTACGTCATTCGAAGCGTGCATGTGTGCAGATTTCAAATCTGTATCTGGATTTCCCATGCGGTGCACAGTTTTGGAGAAAATCATATTTTTTGTTGACTAGTTTGGATTGGCCGAAACGGCCATGCCGGCATCGCCAAATATGGAATTTTCCGACCAATCACCGATCCGTGTAATTTCTACGTCATTCGAAGCGTGCATGAGTGCAGATTTCAAATCTGTATCTGGACTTCCCATGCGGTGCACAGTTTTGGAGAAAATCATATTTTTTGTTGACTAGTTTGGATTGGCCGAAACGACCATGCCGGCATCGCCAAATATGGAATTTTCCGACCAATCACCGATCCGTGTAATTTCTACGTCATTCGAAGCGTGCGTGGATGCAGATTTCAAATCTGTATCTGGATTTCCCATGCGGTGCACAGTTTTGGAGAAAATCATATTTTTTGTTGACTAGTTTGGATTGGCCGAAACGGCCATGCCGGCATCGCCATATATCGAATTTACCAACCAATCACCGATCCGTGTAATTTCTACGTCATTCGAAGCGTGCGTGTGTGCAGATTTCAAACCTGTATCTGGATTTCCCATGCGGTGCACAGTTTTGGAGAAAATCATATTTTTTGTTGACTAGTTTGGATTGGCCGAAACGGGCATGCCGGCATCGCCAAATATGGAATTTTCCGACCAATCACCGATCCGTGTAATTTCTACGTCATTCGAAGCGTGCGTGTGTGCAGATTTCAAACCTGTATCTGGATTTCCCATGCGGTGCACAGTTTTGGAGAAAATCATATTTTTTGTTGACTAGTTTGGATTGGCCGAAACGGCCATGCCGGCATCGCCAGATATCGAATTTTCCGACCAATCACCGACTCGTGTAATTTCTACGTCATTCGAAGCGTGCATAAATGCAGATTTCAAATCTGTATCTGGATTTCCCATGCGGTGCACAGTTTTGGAGAAAATCATATTTTTTGTTGACTAGTTTGGATTGGCCGAAACGACCATGCCGGCATCGCCAGATATCGAATTTTCCGACCAATCACCGATCCGTGTAATTTCTACGTCATTCGAAGCGTGCATGTGTGCAGATTTCAAATCTGTATCTGGATTTCCCATGCGGTGCACAGTTTTGGAGAAAATCATATTTTTTGTTGACTAGTTTGGATTGGCCGAAACGACCATGCCGGCATCGCCAAATATCGAATTTTCCGACCAATCACCGATCCGTGTAATTTCTACGTCATTCGAAGCGTGCATGTGTGCAGATTTCAAATCTGTATCTGGATTTCCCATGCGGTGCACAGTTTTGGAGAAAATCATATTTTTTGTTGACTAGTTTGGATTGGCCGAAACGGCCATGCCGGCATCGCCAGATATCGAATTTTCCGACCAATCACCGACTCGTGTAATTTCTACGTCATTCGAAGCGTGCATGTGTGCAGATTTCAAATCTGTATCTGGATTTCCCATGCGGTGCACAGTTTTGGAGAAAATCATATTTTTTGTTGACTAGTTTGGATTGGCCGAAACGGCCATGCCGGCATCGCCAAATATGGAATTTTCCGACCAATCACCGATCCGTGTAATTTCTACGTCATTCGAAGCGTGCATGAGTGCAGATTTCAAATCTGTATCTGGACTTCCCATGCGGTGCACAGTTTTGGAGAAAATCATATTTTTTGTTGACTAGTTTGGATTGGCCGAAACGGCCATGCCGGCATCGCCATATATCGAATTTACCAACCAATCACCGACTCGTGTAATTTCTACGCCATTCGAAGCGTGCATGTGTGCAGATTTCAAATCTGTATCTGGATTTCCCATGCGGTGCACAGTTTTGGAGAAAATCATATTTTTTGTTGACTAGTTTGGATTGGCCGAAACGGCCATGCCGGCATCGCCAGATATCGAATTTTCCGACCAATCACCGATCCATGTAATTTCTACGTCATTCGAAGCGTGCGTGGATGCAGATTTCAAATCTGTATCTGGATTTCCCATGCGGTGCACAGTTTTGGAGAAAATCATATTTTTTGTTGACTAGTTTGGATTGGCTGAAACGGCCATGCCGGCATCGCCAGATATCGAATTTTCCGACCAATCACCGATCCATGTAATTTCTACGTCATTCGAAGCGTGCGTGGATGCAGATTTCAAATCTGTATCTGGATTTCCCATGCGGTGCACAGTTTTGGAGAAAATCATATTTTTTGTTGACTAGTTTGGATTGGCCGAAACGGCCATGCCGGCATCGCCAAATATGGAATTTTCCGACCAATCACCGATCCGTGTAATTTCTACGTCATTCGAAGCGTGCATGAGTGCAGATTTCAAATCTGTATCTGGACTTCCCATGCGGTGCACAGTTTTGGAGAAAATCATATTTTTTGTTGACTAGTTTGGATTGGCCGAAACGGCCATGCCGGCATCGCCATATATCGAATTTACCAACCAATCACCGACTCGTGTAATTTCTACGCCATTCGAAGCGTGCATGTGTGCAGATTTCAAATCTGTATCTGGATTTCCCATGCGGTGCACAGTTTTGGAGAAAATCATATTTTTTGTTGACTAGTTTGGATTGGCTGAAACGGCCATGCCGGCATCGCCAGATATCGAATTTTCCGACCAATCACCGATCCATGTAATTTCTACGTCATTCGAAGCGTGCGTGGATGCAGATTTCAAATCTGTATCTGGATTTCCCATGCGGTGCACAGTTTTGGAGAAAATCATATTTTTTGTTGACTAGTTTGGATTGGCTGAAACGGCCATGCCGGCATCGCCAGATATCGAATTTTCCGACCAATCACCGATCCATGTAATTTCTACGTCATTCGAAGCGTGCATAAGTGCAGATTTCAAATCTGTATCTGGATTTCCCATGCGGTGCACAGTTTTGGAGAAAATCATATTTTTTGTTGACTAGTTTGGATTGGCCGAAACGACCATGCCGGCATCGCCAAATATGGAATTTTCCGACCAATCACCGATCCGTGTAATTTCTACGTCATTCGAAGCGTGCATGAGTGCAGATTTCAAATCTGTATCTGGATTTCCCATGCGGTGCACAGTTTTGGAGAAAATCATATTTTTTGTTGACTAGTTTGGATTGGCCGAAACGGCCATGCCGGCATCGCCAAATATGGAATTTTCCGACCAATCACCGATCCGTGTAATTTCTACGTCATTCGAAGCGTGCATGAGTGCAGATTTCAAATCTGTATCTGGACTTCCCATGCGGTGCACAGTTTTGGAGAAAATCATATTTTTTGTTGACTAGTTTGGATTGGCCGAAACGGCCATGCCGGCATCGCCATATATCGAATTTACCAACCAATCACCGACTCGTGTAATTTCTACGCCATTCGAAGCGTGCATGTGTGCAGATTTCAAATCTGTATCTGGATTTCCCATGCGGTGCACAGTTTTGGAGAAAATCATATTTTTTGTTGACTAGTTTGGATTGGCTGAAACGGCCACGCCGGCATCGCCAGATATCGAATTTTCCGACCAATCACCGATCCATGTAATTTCTACGTCATTCGAAGCGTGCGTGGATGCAGATTTCAAATCTGTATCTGGATTTCCCATGCGGTGCACAGTTTTGGAGAAAATCATATTTTTTGTTGACTAGTTTGGATTGGCTGAAACGGCCATGCCGGCATCGCCAGATATCGAATTTTCCGACCAATCACCGATCCATGTAATTTCTACGTCATTCGAAGCGTGCATAAGTGCAGATTTCAAATCTGTATCTGGATTTCCCATGCGGTGCACAGTTTTGGAGAAAATCATATTTTTTGTTGACTAGTTTGGATTGGCTGAAACGGCCATGCCGGCATCGCCAGATATCGAATTTTCCGACCAATCACCGATCCATGTAATTTCTACGTCATTCGAAGCGTGCGTGGATGCAGATTTCAAATCTGTATCTGGATTTCCCATGCGGTGCACAGTTTTGGAGAAAATCATATTTTTTGTTGACTAGTTTGGATTGGCTGAAACGGCCATGCCGGCATCGCCAGATATCGAATTTTCCGACCAATCACCGACTCGTGTAATTTCTACGTCATTCGAAGCGTGCATGTGTGCAGATTTCAAATCTGTATCTGGATTTCCCATGCGGTGCACAGTTTTGGAGAAAATCATATTTTTTGTTGACTAGTTTGGATTGGCCGAAACGGGCATGCCGGCATCGCCAAATATGGAATTTTCCGACCAATCACCGATCCGTGTAATTTCTACGTCATTCGAAGCGTGCATGAGTGCAGATTTCAAATCTGTATCTGGACTTCCCATGCGGTGCACAGTTTTGGAGAAAATCATATTTTTTGTTGACTAGTTTGGATTGGCCGAAACGACCATGCCGGCATCGCCAAATATGGAATTTTCCGACCAATCACCGATCCGTGTAATTTCTACGTCATTCGAAGCGTGCGTGGATGCAGATTTCAAATCTGTATCTGGATTTCCCATGCGGTGCACAGTTTTGGAGAAAATCATATTTTTTGTTGACTAGTTTGGATTGGCCGAAACGGCCATGCCGGCATCGCCATATATCGAATTTACCAACCAATCACCGATCCGTGTAATTTCTACGTCATTCGAAGCGTGCGTGTGTGCAGATTTCAAACCTGTATCTGGATTTCCCATGCGGTGCACAGTTTTGGAGAAAATCATATTTTTTGTTGACTAGTTTGGATTGGCCGAAACGGGCATGCCGGCATCGCCAAATATGGAATTTTCCGACCAATCACCGATCCGTGTAATTTCTACGTCATTCGAAGCGTGCGTGTGTGCAGATTTCAAACCTGTATCTGGATTTCCCATGCGGTGCACAGTTTTGGAGAAAATCATATTTTTTGTTGACTAGTTTGGATTGGCCGAAACGGCCATGCCGGCATCGCCAGATATCGAATTTTCCGACCAATCACCGACTCGTGTAATTTCTACGTCATTCGAAGCGTGCATAAATGCAGATTTCAAATCTGTATCTGGATTTCCCATGCGGTGCACAGTTTTGGAGAAAATCATATTTTTTGTTGACTAGTTTGGATTGGCCGAAACGACCATGCCGGCATCGCCAGATATCGAATTTTCCGACCAATCACCGATCCGTGTAATTTCTACGTCATTCGAAGCGTGCATGTGTGCAGATTTCAAATCTGTATCTGGATTTCCCATGCGGTGCACAGTTTTGGAGAAAATCATATTTTTTGTTGACTAGTTTGGATTGGCCGAAACGACCATGCCGGCATCGCCAAATATCGAATTTTCCGACCAATCACCGATCCGTGTAATTTCTACGTCATTCGAAGCGTGCATGTGTGCAGATTTCAAATCTGTATCTGGATTTCCCATGCGGTGCACAGTTTTGGAGAAAATCATATTTTTTGTTGACTAGTTTGGATTGGCCGAAACGGCCATGCCGGCATCGCCAGATATCGAATTTTCCGACCAATCACCGACTCGTGTAATTTCTACGTCATTCGAAGCGTGCATGTGTGCAGATTTCAAATCTGTATCTGGATTTCCCATGCGGTGCACAGTTTTGGAGAAAATCATATTTTTTGTTGACTAGTTTGGATTGGCCGAAACGACCATGCCGGCATCGCCAGATATCGAATTTTCCGACCAATCACCGACTCGTGTAATTTCTACGTCATTCGAAGCGTGCATGTGTGCAGATTTCAAATCTGTATCTGGATTTCCCATGCGGTGCACAGTTTTGGAGAAAATCATATTTTTTGTTGACTAGTTTGGATTGGCCGAAACGGCCATGCCGGCATCGCCAGATATCGAATTTTCCGACCAATCACCGACTCGTGTAATTTCTACGTCATTCGAAGCGTGCATGTGTGCAGATTTCAAATCTGTATCTGGATTTCCCATGCGGTGCACAGTTTTGGAGAAAATCATATTTTTTGTTGACTAGTTTGGATTGGCCGAAACGACCATGCCGGCATCGCCAGATATCGAATTTTCCGACCAATCACCGACTCGTGTAATTTCTACGTCATTCGAAGCGTGCATGTGTGCAGATTTCAAATCTGTATCTGGATTTCCCATGCGGTGCACAGTTTTGGAGAAAATCATATTTTTTGTTGACTAGTTTGGATTGGCCGAAACGGCCATGCCGGCATCGCCATATATCGAATTTACCAACCAATCACCGATCCGTGTAATTTCTACGTCATTCGAAGCGTGCATGAGTGCAGATTTCAAATCTGTATCTGGACTTCCCATGCGGTGCACAGTTTTGGAGAAAATCATATTTTTTGTTGACTAGTTTGGATTGGCCGAAACGGCCATGCCGGCATCGCCATATATCGAATTTACCAACCAATCACCGATCCGTGTAATTTCTACGTCATTCGAAGCGTGCATGAGTGCAGATTTCAAATCTGTATCTGGACTTCCCATGCGGTGCACAGTTTTGGAGAAAATCATATTTTTTGTTGACTAGTTTGGATTGGCCGAAACGACCATGCCGGCATCGCCAGATATCGAATTTTCCGACCAATCACCGATCCATGTAATTTCTACGTCATTCGAAGCGTGCGTGGATGCAGATTTCAAATCTGTATCTGGATTTCCCATGCGGTGCACAGTTTTGGAGAAAATCATATTTTTTGTTGACTAGTTTGGATTGGCTGAAACGGCCATGCCGGCATCGCCAGATATCGAATTTTCCGACCAATCACCGATCCATGTAATTTCTACGTCATTCGAAGCGTGCGTGGATGCAGATTTCAAATCTGTATCTGGATTTCCCATGCGGTGCACAGTTTTGGAGAAAATCATATTTTTTGTTGACTAGTTTGGATTGGCCGAAACGGCCATGCCGGCATCGCCAAATATGGAATTTTCCGACCAATCACCGATCCGTGTAATTTCTACGTCATTCGAAGCGTGCATGAGTGCAGATTTCAAATCTGTATCTGGACTTCCCATGCGGTGCACAGTTTTGGAGAAAATCATATTTTTTGTTGACTAGTTTGGATTGGCCGAAACGGCCATGCCGGCATCGCCATATATCGAATTTACCAACCAATCACCGACTCGTGTAATTTCTACGCCATTCGAAGCGTGCATGTGTGCAGATTTCAAATCTGTATCTGGATTTCCCATGCGGTGCACAGTTTTGGAGAAAATCATATTTTTTGTTGACTAGTTTGGATTGGCTGAAACGGCCATGCCGGCATCGCCAGATATCGAATTTTCCGACCAATCACCGATCCATGTAATTTCTACGTCATTCGAAGCGTGCGTGGATGCAGATTTCAAATCTGTATCTGGATTTCCCATGCGGTGCACAGTTTTGGAGAAAATCATATTTTTTGTTGACTAGTTTGGATTGGCTGAAACGGCCATGCCGGCATCGCCAGATATCGAATTTTCCGACCAATCACCGATCCATGTAATTTCTACGTCATTCGAAGCGTGCATAAGTGCAGATTTCAAATCTGTATCTGGATTTCCCATGCGGTGCACAGTTTTGGAGAAAATCATATTTTTTGTTGACTAGTTTGGATTGGCCGAAACGACCATGCCGGCATCGCCAAATATGGAATTTTCCGACCAATCACCGATCCGTGTA
Source organism: Brachypalpus laphriformis (assembly GCA_945910035.1). NCBI lineage: Eukaryota > Metazoa > Arthropoda > Insecta > Diptera > Syrphidae > Brachypalpus > Brachypalpus laphriformis. The sequence goes on from OX246756.1 coordinate 101,432,769, forward strand.
ATTTCTACGTCATTCGAAGCGTGCATGAGTGCAGATTTCAAATCTGTATCTGGATTTCCCATGCGGTGCACAGTTTTGGAGAAAATCATATTTTTTGTTGACTAGTTTGGATTGGCCGAAACGGCCATGCCGGCATCGCCAAATATGGAATTTTCCGACCAATCACCGATCCGTGTAATTTCTACGTCATTCGAAGCGTGCATGAGTGCAGATTTCAAATCTGTATCTGGACTTCCCATGCGGTGCACAGTTTTGGAGAAAATCATATTTTTTGTTGACTAGTTTGGATTGGCCGAAACGGCCATGCCGGCATCGCCATATATCGAATTTACCAACCAATCACCGACTCGTGTAATTTCTACGCCATTCGAAGCGTGCATGTGTGCAGATTTCAAATCTGTATCTGGATTTCCCATGCGGTGCACAGTTTTGGAGAAAATCATATTTTTTGTTGACTAGTTTGGATTGGCTGAAACGGCCACGCCGGCATCGCCAGATATCGAATTTTCCGACCAATCACCGATCCATGTAATTTCTACGTCATTCGAAGCGTGCGTGGATGCAGATTTCAAATCTGTATCTGGATTTCCCATGCGGTGCACAGTTTTGGAGAAAATCATATTTTTTGTTGACTAGTTTGGATTGGCTGAAACGGCCATGCCGGCATCGCCAGATATCGAATTTTCCGACCAATCACCGATCCATGTAATTTCTACGTCATTCGAAGCGTGCATAAGTGCAGATTTCAAATCTGTATCTGGATTTCCCATGCGGTGCACAGTTTTGGAGAAAATCATATTTTTTGTTGACTAGTTTGGATTGGCTGAAACGGCCATGCCGGCATCGCCAGATATCGAATTTTCCGACCAATCACCGATCCATGTAATTTCTACGTCATTCGAAGCGTGCGTGGATGCAGATTTCAAATCTGTATCTGGATTTCCCATGCGGTGCACAGTTTTGGAGAAAATCATATTTTTTGTTGACTAGTTTGGATTGGCTGAAACGGCCATGCCGGCATCGCCAGATATCGAATTTTCCGACCAATCACCGACTCGTGTAATTTCTACGTCATTCGAAGCGTGCATGTGTGCAGATTTCAAATCTGTATCTGGATTTCCCATGCGGTGCACAGTTTTGGAGAAAATCATATTTTTTGTTGACTAGTTTGGATTGGCCGAAACGGGCATGCCGGCATCGCCAAATATGGAATTTTCCGACCAATCACCGATCCGTGTAATTTCTACGTCATTCGAAGCGTGCATGAGTGCAGATTTCAAATCTGTATCTGGACTTCCCATGCGGTGCACAGTTTTGGAGAAAATCATATTTTTTGTTGACTAGTTTGGATTGGCCGAAACGACCATGCCGGCATCGCCAAATATGGAATTTTCCGACCAATCACCGATCCGTGTAATTTCTACGTCATTCGAAGCGTGCGTGGATGCAGATTTCAAATCTGTATCTGGATTTCCCATGCGGTGCACAGTTTTGGAGAAAATCATATTTTTTGTTGACTAGTTTGGATTGGCCGAAACGGCCATGCCGGCATCGCCATATATCGAATTTACCAACCAATCACCGATCCGTGTAATTTCTACGTCATTCGAAGCGTGCGTGTGTGCAGATTTCAAACCTGTATCTGGATTTCCCATGCGGTGCACAGTTTTGGAGAAAATCATATTTTTTGTTGACTAGTTTGGATTGGCCGAAACGGCCATGCCGGCATCGCCAGATATCGAATTTTCCGACCAATCACCGACTCGTGTAATTTCTACGTCATTCGAAGCGTGCATAAATGCAGATTTCAAATCTGTATCTGGATTTCCCATGCGGTGCACAGTTTTGGAGAAAATCATATTTTTTGTTGACTAGTTTGGATTGGCCGAAACGACCATGCCGGCATCGCCAGATATCGAATTTTCCGACCAATCACCGATCCGTGTAATTTCTACGTCATTCGAAGCGTGCATGTGTGCAGATTTCAAATCTGTATCTGGATTTCCCATGCGGTGCACAGTTTTGGAGAAAATCATATTTTTTGTTGACTAGTTTGGATTGGCCGAAACGACCATGCCGGCATCGCCAAATATCGAATTTTCCGACCAATCACCGATCCGTGTAATTTCTACGTCATTCGAAGCGTGCATGTGTGCAGATTTCAAATCTGTATCTGGATTTCCCATGCGGTGCACAGTTTTGGAGAAAATCATATTTTTTGTTGACTAGTTTGGATTGGCCGAAACGGCCATGCCGGCATCGCCAGATATCGAATTTTCCGACCAATCACCGACTCGTGTAATTTCTACGTCATTCGAAGCGTGCATGTGTGCAGATTTCAAATCTGTATCTGGATTTCCCATGCGGTGCACAGTTTTGGAGAAAATCATATTTTTTGTTGACTAGTTTGGATTGGCCGAAACGACCATGCCGGCATCGCCAGATATCGAATTTTCCGACCAATCACCGACTCGTGTAATTTCTACGTCATTCGAAGCGTGCATGTGTGCAGATTTCAAATCTGTATCTGGATTTCCCATGCGGTGCACAGTTTTGGAGAAAATCATATTTTTTGTTGACTAGTTTGGATTGGCCGAAACGGCCATGCCGGCATCGCCAGATATCGAATTTTCCGACCAATCACCGACTCGTGTAATTTCTACGTCATTCGAAGCGTGCATGTGTGCAGATTTCAAATCTGTATCTGGATTTCCCATGCGGTGCACAGTTTTGGAGAAAATCATATTTTTTGTTGACTAGTTTGGATTGGCCGAAACGACCATGCCGGCATCGCCAGATATCGAATTTTCCGACCAATCACCGACTCGTGTAATTTCTACGTCATTCGAAGCGTGCATGTGTGCAGATTTCAAATCTGTATCTGGATTTCCCATGCGGTGCACAGTTTTGGAGAAAATCATATTTTTTGTTGACTAGTTTGGATTGGCCGAAACGGCCATGCCGGCATCGCCATATATCGAATTTACCAACCAATCACCGATCCGTGTAATTTCTACGTCATTCGAAGCGTGCATGAGTGCAGATTTCAAATCTGTATCTGGACTTCCCATGCGGTGCACAGTTTTGGAGAAAATCATATTTTTTGTTGACTAGTTTGGATTGGCCGAAACGGCCATGCCGGCATCGCCATATATCGAATTTACCAACCAATCACCGATCCGTGTAATTTCTACGTCATTCGAAGCGTGCATGAGTGCAGATTTCAAATCTGTATCTGGACTTCCCATGCGGTGCACAGTTTTGGAGAAAATCATATTTTTTGTTGACTAGTTTGGATTGGCCGAAACGACCATGCCGGCATCGCCAGATATCGAATTTTCCGACCAATCACCGATCCATGTAATTTCTACGTCATTCGAAGCGTGCGTGGATGCAGATTTCAAATCTGTATCTGGATTTCCCATGCGGTGCACAGTTTTGGAGAAAATCATATATTTTGTTGACTAGTTTGGATTGGCCGAAACGGCCATGCCGGCATCGCCATATATCGAATTTACCAACCAATCACCGACTCGTGTAATTTCTACGTCATTCGAAGCGTGCATGTGTGCAGATTTCAAATCTGTATCTGGATTTCCCATGCGGTGCACAGTTTTGGAGAAAATCATATTTTTTGTTGACTAGTTTGGATTGGCCGAAACGGCCATGCCGGCATCGCCAAATATGGAATTTTCCGACCAATCACCGATCCGTGTAATTTCTACGTCATTCGAAGCGTGCATGAGTGCAGATTTCAAATCTGTATCTGGACTTCCCATGCGGTGCACAGTTTTGGAGAAAATCATATTTTTTGTTGACTAGTTTGGATTGGCCGAAACGGCCATGCCGGCATCGCCAGATATCGAATTTTCCGACCAATCACCGACTCGTGTAATTTCTACGTCATTCGAAGCGTGCATGTGTGCAGATTTCAAATCTGTATCTGGATTTCCCATGCGGTGCACAGTTTTGGAGAAAATCATATTTTTTGTTGACTAGTTTGGATTGGCCGAAACGACCATGCCGGCATCGCCAGATATCGAATTTTCCGACCAATCACCGACTCGTGTAATTTCTACGTCATTCGAAGCGTGCATGTGTGCAGATTTCAAATCTGTATCTGGATTTCCCATGCGGTGCACAGTTTTGGAGAAAATCATATTTTTTGTTGACTAGTTTGGATTGGCCGAAACGGCCATGCCGGCATCGCCAAATATGGAATTTTCCGACCAATCACCGATCCGTGTAATTTCTACGTCATTCGAAGCGTGCATGAGTGCAGATTTCAAATCTGTATCTGGACTTCCCATGCGGTGCACAGTTTTGGAGAAAATCATATTTTTTGTTGACTAGTTTGGATTGGCCGAAACGGCCATGCCGGCATCGCCATATATCGAATTTACCAACCAATCACCGATCCGTGTAATTTCTACGTCATTCGAAGCGTGCATGAGTGCAGATTTCAAATCTGTATCTGGACTTCCCATGCGGTGCACAGTTTTGGAGAAAATCATATTTTTTGTTGACTAGTTTGGATTGGCCGAAACGACCATGCCGGCATCGCCAGATATCGAATTTTCCGACCAATCACCGATCCATGTAATTTCTACGTCATTCGAAGCGTGCGTGGATGCAGATTTCAAATCTGTATCTGGATTTCCCATGCGGTGCACAGTTTTGGAGAAAATCATATATTTTGTTGACTAGTTTGGATTGGCCGAAACGGCCATGCCGGCATCGCCATATATCGAATTTACCAACCAATCACCGACTCGTGTAATTTCTACGTCATTCGAAGCGTGCATGTGTGCAGATTTCAAATCTGTATCTGGATTTCCCATGCGGTGCACAGTTTTGGAGAAAATCATATTTTTTGTTGACTAGTTTGGATTGGCCGAAACGGCCATGCCGGCATCGCCAAATATGGAATTTTCCGACCAATCACCGATCCGTGTAATTTCTACGTCATTCGAAGCGTGCATGAGTGCAGATTTCAAATCTGTATCTGGACTTCCCATGCGGTGCACAGTTTTGGAGAAAATCATATTTTTTGTTGACTAGTTTGGATTGGCCGAAACGGCCATGCCGGCATCGCCATATATCGAATTTACCAACCAATCACCGATCCGTGTAATTTCTACGTCATTCGAAGCGTGCATGAGTGCAGATTTCAAATCTGTATCTGGACTTCCCATGCGGTGCACAGTTTTGGAGAAAATCATATTTTTTGTTGACTAGTTTGGATTGGCCGAAACGACCATGCCGGCATCGCCAGATATCGAATTTTCCGACCAATCACCGATCCGTGTAATTTCTACGTCATTCGAAGCGTGCATGTGTGCAGATTTCAAATCTGTATCTGGATTTCCCATGCGGTGCACAGTTTTGGAGAAAATCATATTTTTTGTTGACTAGTTTGGATTGGCCGAAACGGGCATGCCGGCATCGCCAAATATGGAAATTTCCGACCAATCACCGATCCGTGTAATTTCTACGTCATAAGAAGCGTGCGTGGATGCAGATTTCAAATCTGTATCTGGATTTCCCATGCGGTGCACAGTTTTGGAGAAAATCATATTTTTTGTTGACTAGTTTGGATTGGCCGAAACGGCCATGCCGGCATCGCCATATATCGAATTTACCAACCAATCACCGATCCGTGTAATTTCTACGTCATTAGAAGCGTGCGTGGATGCAGATTTCAAATCTGTATCTGGATTTCCCATGCGGTGCACAGTTTTGGAGAAAATCATATTTTTTGTTGACTAGTTTGGATTGGCCGAAACGGCCATGCCGGCATCGCCAGATATCGAATTTTCCGACCAATCACCGACTCGTGTAATTTCTACGTCATTCGAAGCGTGCATAAATGCAGATTTCAAATCTGTATCTGCATTTCCCATGCGGTGCACAGTTTTGGAGAAAATCATATTTTTTGTTGACTAGTTTGGATTGGCCGAAACGACCATGCCGGCATCGCCAAATATGGAATTTTCCGACCAATCACCGATCCGTGTAATTTCTACGTCATTCGAAGCGTGCATGTGTGCAGATTTCAAATCTGTATCTGGATTTCCCATGCGGTGCACAGTTTTGGAGAAAATCATATTTTTTGTTGACTAGTTTGGATTGGCCGAAACGGCCATGCCGGCATCGCCAGATATCGAATTTTCCGACCAATCACCGACTCGTGTAATTTCTACGTCATTCGAAGCGTGCATGTGTGCAGATTTCAAATCTGTATCTGGATTTCCCATGCGGTGCACAGTTTTGGAGAAAATCATATTTTTTGTTGACTAGTTTGGATTGGCCGAAACGGCCATGCCGGCATCGCCATATATCGAATTTACCAACCAATCACCGATCCGTGTAATTTCTACGTCATAAGAAGCGTGCGTGGATGCAGATTTCAAATCTGTATCTGGATTTCCCATGCGGTGCACAGTTTTGGAGAAAATCATATTTTTTGTTGACTAGTTTGGATTGGCCGAAACGGCCATGCCGGCATCGCCATATATCGAATTTACCAACCAATCACCGATCCGTGTAATTTCTACGTCATTAGAAGCGTGCGTGGATGCAGATTTCAAATCTGTATCTGGATTTCCCATGCGGCGCACAGTTTTGGAGAAAATCATATTTTTTGTTGACTAGTTTGGATTGGCCGAAACGGCCATGCCGGCATCGCCAGATATCGAATTTTCCGACCAATCACCGACTCGTGTAATTTCTACGTCATTCGAAGCGTGCATAAATGCAGATTTCAAATCTGTATCTGGATTTCCCATGCGGTGCACAGTTTTGGAGAAAATCATATTTTTTGTTGACTAGTTTGGATTGGCCGAAACGGCCATGCCGGCATCGCCAGATATCGAATTTTCCGACCAATCACCGATCCATGTAATTTCTACGTCATTCGAAGCGTGCATAAGTGCAGATTTCAAATCTGTATCTGGATTTCCCATGCGGTGCACAGTTTTGGAGAAAATCATATTTTTTGTTGACTAGTTTGGATTGGCCGAAACGACCATGCCGGCATCGCCAGATATCGAATTTTCCGACCAATCACCGATCCATGTAATTTCTACGTCATTCGAAGCGTGCATGTGTGCAGATTTCAAATCTGTATCTGGATTTCCCATGCGGTGCACAGTTTTGGAGAAAATCATATTTTTTGTTGACTAGTTTGGATTGGCCGAAACGACCATGCCGGCATCGCCAAATATGGAATTTTCCGACCAATCACCGATCCGTGTAATTTCTACGTCATTCGAAGCGTGCATGTGTGCAGATTTCAAATCTGTATCTGGATTTCCCATGCGGTGCACAGTTTTGGAGAAAATCATATTTTTTGTTGACTAGTTTGGATTGGCCGAAACGACCATGCCGGCATCGCCAAATATCGAATTTTCCGACCAATCACCGATCCGTGTAATTTCTACGTCATTCGAAGCGTGCATGTGTGCAGATTTCAAATCTGTATCTGGATTTCCCATGCGGTGCACAGTTTTGGAGAAAATCATATTTTTTGTTGACTAGTTTGGATTGGCCGAAACGGCCATGCCGGCATCGCCAGATATCGAATTTTCCGACCAATCACCGATCCATGTAATTTCTACGTCATTCGAAGCGTGCATAAGTGCAGATTTCAAATCTGTATCTGGATTTCCCATGCGGTGCACAGTTTTGGAGAAAATCATATTTTTTGTTGACTAGTTTGGATTGGCCGAAACGGCCATGCCGGCATCGCCAAATATGGAATTTTCCGACCAATCACCGATCCGTGTAATTTCTACGTCATTCGAAGCGTGCATGAGTGCAGATTTCAAATCTGTATCTGGACTTCCCATGCGGTGCACAGTTTTGGAGAAAATCATATTTTTTGTTGACTAGTTTGGATTGGCCGAAACGACCATGCCGGCATCGCCAGATATCGAATTTTCCGACCAATCACCGATCCATGTAATTTCTACGTCATTCGAAGCGTGCATGTGTGCAGATTTCAAATCTGTATCTGGATTTCCCATGCGGTGCACAGTTTTGGAGAAAATCATATTTTTTGTTGACTAGTTTGGATTGGCCGAAACGACCATGCCGGCATCGCCAAATATGGAATTTTCCGACCAATCACCGATCCGTGTAATTTCTACGTCATTCGAAGCGTGCATGTGTGCAGATTTCAAATCTGTATCTGGATTTCCCATGCGGTGCACAGTTTTGGAGAAAATCATATTTTTTGTTGACTAGTTTGGATTGGCCGAAACGGCCATGCCGGCATCGCCAGATATCGAATTTTCCGACCAATCACCGATCCATGTAATTTCTACGTCATTCGAAGCGTGCATAAGTGCAGATTTCAAATCTGTATCTGGATTTCCCATGCGGTGCACAGTTTTGGAGAAAATCATATTTTTTGTTGACTAGTTTGGATTGGCCGAAACGGCCATGCCGGCATCGCCAAATATGGAATTTTCCGACCAATCACCGATCCGTGTAATTTCTACGTCATTCGAAGCGTGCATGAGTGCAGATTTCAAATCTGTATCTGGACTTCCCATGCGGTGCACAGTTTTGGAGAAAATCATATTTTTTGTTGACTAGTTTGGATTGGCCGAAACGGCCATGCCGGCATCGCCATATATCGAATTTACCAACCAATCACCGACTCGTGTAATTTCTACGTCATTCGAAGCGTGCATGTGTGCAGATTTCAAATCTGTATCTGGATTTCCCATGCGGTGCACAGTTTTGGAGAAAATCATATTTTTTGTTGACTAGTTTGGATTGGCCGAAACGGCCATGCCGGCATCGCCAAATATGGAATTTTCCGACCAATCACCGATCCGTGTAATTTCTACGTCATTCGAAGCGTGCATGAGTGCAGATTTCAAATCTGTATCTGGACTTCCCATGCGGTGCACAGTTTTGGAGAAAATCATATTTTTTGTTGACTAGTTTGGATTGGCCGAAACGGCCATGCCGGCATCGCCATATATCGAATTTTCCGACCAATCACCGATCCATGTAATTTCTACGTCATTCGAAGCGTGCATGTGTGCAGATTTCAAATCTGTATCTAGATTTCCCATGCGGTGCACAGTTTTGGAGAAAATCATATTTTTTGTTGACTAGTTTGGATTGGCCGAAACGGGCATGCCGGCATCGCCAAATATGGAAATTTCCGACCAATCACCGATCCGTGTAATTTCTACGTCATAAGAAGCGTGCGTGGATGCAGATTTCAAATCTGTATCTGGATTTCCCATGCGGTGCACAGTTTTGGAGAAAATCATATTTTTTGTTGACTAGTTTGGATTGGCCGAAACGGCCATGCCGGCATCGCCATATATCGAATTTACCAACCAATCACCGATCCGTGTAATTTCTACGTCATTAGAAGCGTGCGTGGATGCAGATTTCAAATCTGTATCTGGATTTCCCATGCGGTGCACAGTTTTGGAGAAAATCATATTTTTTGTTGACTAGTTTGGATTGGCCGAAACGGCCATGCCGGCATCGCCAGATATCGAATTTTCCGACCAATCACCGACTCGTGTAATTTCTACGTCATTCGAAGCGTGCATAAATGCAGATTTCAAATCTGTATCTGGATTTCCCATGCGGTGCACAGTTTTGGAGAAAATCATATTTTTTGTTGACTAGTTTGGATTGGCCGAAACGACCATGCCGGCATCGCCAAATATGGAATCTTCCGACCAATCACCGATCCGTGTAATTTCTACGTCATTCGAAGCGTGCATGTGTGCAGATTTCAAATCTGTATCTGGATTTCCCATGCGGTGCACAGTTTTGGAGAAAATCATATTTTTTGTTGACTAGTTTGGATTGGCCGAAACGACCATGCCGGCATCGCCAAATATCGAATTTTCCGACCAATCACCGATCCGTGTAATTTCTACGTCATTCGAAGCGTGCATGTGTGCAGATTTCAAATCTGTATCTGGATTTCCCATGCGGTGCACAGTTTTGGAGAAAATCATATTTTTTGTTGACTAGTTTGGATTGGCCGAAACGGCCATGCCGGCATCGCCAGATATCGAATTTTCCGACCAATCACCGATCCATGTAATTTCTACGTCATTCGAAGCGTGCATAAGTGCAGATTTCAAATCTGTATCTGGATTTCCCATGCGGTGCACAGTTTTGGAGAAAATCATATTTTTTGTTGACTAGTTTGGATTGGCCGAAACGACCATGCCGGCATCGCCAGATATCGAATTTTCCGACCAATCACCGACTCGTGTAATTTCTACGTCATTCGAAGCGTGCATGTGTGCAGATTTCAAATCTGTATCTGGATTTCCCATGCGGTGCACAGTTTTGGAGAAAATCATATTTTTTGTTGACTAGTTTGGATTGGCCGAAACGGCCATGCCGGCATCGCCAAATATGGAATTTTCCGACCAATCACCGATCCGTGTAATTTCTACGTCATTCGAAGCGTGCATGAGTGCAGATTTCAAATCTGTATCTGGACTTCCCATGCGGTGCACAGTTTTGGAGAAAATCATATTTTTTGTTGACTAGTTTGGATTGGCCGAAACGGCCATGCCGGCATCGCCATATATCGAATTTACCAACCAATCACCGACTCGTGTAATTTCTACGTCATTCGAAGCGTGCATGTGTGCAGATTTCAAATCTGTATCTGGATTTCCCATGCGGTGCACAGTTTTGGAGAAAATCATATTTTTTGTTGACTAGTTTGGATTGGCCGAAACGGCCATGCCGGCATCGCCAAATATGGAATTTTCCGACCAATCACCGATCCGTGTAATTTCTACGTCATTCGAAGCGTGCATGAGTGCAGATTTCAAATCTGTATCTGGACTTCCCATGCGGTGCACAGTTTTGGAGAAAATCATATTTTTTGTTGACTAGTTTGGATTGGCCGAAACGGCCATGCCGGCATCGCCATATATCGAATTTACCAACCAATCACCGATCCGTGTAATTTCTACGTCATTCGAAGCGTGCATGAGTGCAGATTTCAAATCTGTATCTGGACTTCCCATGCGGTGCACAGTTTTGGAGAAAATCATATTTTTTGTTGACTAGTTTGGATTGGCCGAAACGGCCATGCCGGCATCGCCAAATATGGAATTTTCCGACCAATCACCGATCCGTGTAATTTCTACGTCATTCGAAGCGTGCATGAGTGCAGATTTCAAATCTGTATCTGGACTTCCCATGCGGTGCACAGTTTTGGAGAAAATCATATTTTTTGTTGCTAGTTTGGATTGGCCGAAACGGCCATGCCGGCATCGCCATATATCGAATTTACCAACCAATCACCGATCCGTGTAATTTCTACGTCATTCGAAGCGTGCATGAGTGCAGATTTCAAATCTGTATCTGGACTTCCCATGCGGTGCACACTTTTGGAGAAAATCATATTTTTTGTTGACTAGTTTGGATTGGCCGAAACGACCATGCCGGCATCGCCAGATATCGAATTTTCCGACCAATCACCGATCCGTGTAATTTCTACGTCATTCGAAGCGTGCATGTGTGCAGATTTCAAATCTGTATCTGGATTTCCCATGCGGTGCACAGTTTTGGAGAAAATCATATTTTTTGTTGACTAGTTTGGATTGGCCGAAACGGGCATGCCGGCATCGCCAAATATGGAAATTTCCGACCAATCACCGATCCGTGTAATTTCTACGTCATTCGAAAAGTGCATGTGTGCAGATTTCAAATCTGTATCTGGATTTCCCATGCGGTGCACAGTTTTGGAGAAAATCATATTTTTTGTTGACTAGTTTGGATTGGCCGAAACGGCCATGCCGGCATCGCCAAATATGGAATTTTCCGACCAATCACCGATCCGTGTAATTTCTACGTCATTCGAAGCGTGCATGAGTGCAGATTTCAAATCTGTATCTGGACTTCCCATGCGGTGCACAGTTTTGGAGAAAATCATATTTTTTGTTGACTAGTTTGGATTGGCCGAAACGGCCATGCCGGCATCGCCATATATCGAATTTACCAACCAATCACCGACTCGTGTAATTTCTACGTCATTCGAAGCGTGCATGTGTGCAGATTTCAAATCTGTATCTGGATTTCCCATGCGGTGCACAGTTTTGGAGAAAATCATATTTTTTGTTGACTAGTTTGGATTGGCCGAAACGGCCATGCCGGCATCGCCAAATATGGAATTTTCCGACCAATCACCGATCCGTGTAATTTCTACGTCATTCGAAGCGTGCATGAGTGCAGATTTCAAATCTGTATCTGGACTTCCCATGCGGTGCACAGTTTTGGAGAAAATCATATTTTTTGTTGACTAGTTTGGATTGGCCGAAACGGCCATGCCGGCATCGCCATATATCGAATTTACCAACCAATCACCGATCCGTGTAATTTCTACGTCATTCGAAGCGTGCATGAGTGCAGATTTCAAATCTGTATCTGGACTTCCCATGCGGTGCACAGTTTTGGAGAAAATCATATTTTTTGTTGACTAGTTTGGATTGGCCGAAACGGCCATGCCGGCATCGCCAAATATGGAATTTTCCGACCAATCACCGATCCGTGTAATTTCTACGTCATTCGAAGCGTGCATGAGTGCAGATTTCAAATCTGTATCTGGACTTCCCATGCGGTGCACAGTTTTGGAGAAAATCATATTTTTTGTTGCTAGTTTGGATTGGCCGAAACGGCCATGCCGGCATCGCCATATATCGAATTTACCAACCAATCACCGATCCGTGTAATTTCTACGTCATTCGAAGCGTGCATGAGTGCAGATTTCAAATCTGTATCTGGACTTCCCATGCGGTGCACACTTTTGGAGAAAATCATATTTTTTGTTGACTAGTTTGGATTGGCCGAAACGACCATGCCGGCATCGCCAGATATCGAATTTTCCGACCAATCACCGATCCGTGTAATTTCTACGTCATTCGAAGCGTGCATGTGTGCAGATTTCAAATCTGTATCTGGATTTCCCATGCGGTGCACAGTTTTGGAGAAAATCATATTTTTTGTTGACTAGTTTGGATTGGCCGAAACGGGCATGCCGGCATCGCCAAATATGGAAATTTCCGACCAATCACCGATCCGTGTAATTTCTACGTCATTCGAAAAGTGCATGTGTGCAGATTTCAAATCTGTATCTGGATTTCCCATGCGGTGCACAGTTTTGGAGAAAATCATATTTTTTGTTGACTAGTTTGGATTGGCCGAAACGGCCATGCCGGCATCGCCAAATATGGAATTTTCCGACCAATCACCGATCCGTGTAATTTCTACGTCATTCGAAGCGTGCGTGGATGCAGATTTCAAATCTGTATCTGGATTTCCCATGTGGTGCACAGTTTTGGAGAAAATCATATTTTTTGTTGACTAGTTTGGATTGGCCGAAACGGCCATGCCGGCATCGCCAGATATCGAATTTTCCGACCAATCACCGATCCATGTAATTTCTACGTCATTCGAAGCGTGCGTGGATGCAGATTTCAAATCTGTATCTGGATTTCCCATGCGGTGCACAGTTTTGGAGAAAATCATATATTTTGTTGACTAGTTTGGATTGGCCGAAACGGCCATGCCGGCATCGCCATATATCGAATTTACCAACCAATCACCGACTCGTGTAATTTCTACGTCATTCGAAGCGTGCATGTGTGCAGATTTCAAATCTGTATCTGGATTTCCCATGCGGTGCACAGTTTTGGAGAAAATCATATTTTTTGTTGACTAGTTTGGATTGGCCGAAACGGCCATGCCGGCATCGCCAAATATGGAATTTTCCGACCAATCACCGATCCGTGTAATTTCTACGTCATTCGAAGCGTGCATGAGTGCAGATTTCAAATCTGTATCTGGACTTCCCATGCGGTGCACAGTTTTGGAGAAAATCATATTTTTTGTTGCTAGTTTGGATTGGCCGAAACGGCCATGCCGGCATCGCCATATATCGAATTTACCAACCAATCACCGATCCGTGTAATTTCTACGTCATTCGAAGCGTGCATGAGTGCAGATTTCAAATCTGTATCTGGACTTCCCATGCGGTGCACAGTTTTGGAGAAAATCATATTTTTTGTTGACTAGTTTGGATTGGCCGAAACGACCATGCCGGCATCGCCAGATATCGAATTTTCCGACCAATCACCGATCCGTGTAATTTCTACGTCATTCGAAGCGTGCATGTGTGCAGATTTCAAATCTGTATCTGGATTTCCCATGCGGTGCACAGTTTTGGAGAAAATCATATTTTTTGTTGACTAGTTTGGATTGGCCGAAACGGGCATGCCGGCATCGCCAAATATGGAAATTTCCGACCAATCACCGATCCGTGTAATTTCTACGTCATTCGAAAAGTGCATGTGTGCAGATTTCAAATCTGTATCTGGATTTCCCATGCGGTGCACAGTTTTGGAGAAAATCATATTTTTTGTTGACTAGTTTGGATTGGCCGAAACGGCCATGCCGGCATCGCCAAATATGGAATTTTCCGACCAATCACCGATCCGTGTAATTTCTACGTCATTCGAAGCGTGCGTGGATGCAGATTTCAAATCTGTATCTGGATTTCCCATGCGGTGCACAGTTTTGGAGAAAATCATATATTTTGTTGACTAGTTTGGATTGGCCGAAACGACCATGCCGGCATCGCCAAATATGGAATTTTCCGACCAATCACCGATCCGTGTAATTTCTACGTCATTCGAAGCGTGCATGTGTGCAGATTTCAAATCTGTATCTGGATTTCCCATGCGGTGCACAGTTTTGGAGAAAATCATATTTTTTGTTGACTAGTTTGGATTGGCCGAAACGGCCATGCCGGCATCGCCAGATATCGAATTTTCCGACCAATCACCGATCCGTGTAATTTCTACGTCATTCGAAGCGTGCGTGGATGCAGATTTCAAATCTGTATCTGGATTTCCCATGCGGTGCACAGTTTTGGAGAAAATCATATATTTTGTTGACTAGTTTGGATTGGCCGAAACGACCATGCCGGCATCGCCAAATATGGAATTTTCCGACCAATCACCGATCCGTGTAATTTCTACGTCATTCGAAGCGTGCATGTGTGCAGATTTCAAATCTGTATCTGGATTTCCCATGCGGTGCACAGTTTTGGAGAAAATCATATTTTTTGTTGACTAGTTTGGATTGGCCGAAACGGCCATGCCGGCATCGCCAAATATGGAATTTTCCGACCAATCACCGATCCGTGTAATTTCTACGTCATTCGAAGTGTGCATGAGTGCAGATTTCAAATCTGTATCTGGACTTCCCATGCGGTGCACAGTTTTGGAGAAAATCATATTTTTTGTTGACTAGTTTGGATTGGCCGAAACGGCCATGCCGGCATCGCCATATATCGAATTTACCAACCAATCACCGACTCGTGTAATTTCTACGTCATTCGAAGCGTGCATGTGTGCAGATTTCAAATCTGTATCTGGATTTCCCATGCGGTGCACAGTTTTGGAGAAAATCATATTTTTTGTTGACTAGTTTGGATTGGCCGAAACGGCCATGCCGGCATCGCCAGATATCGAATTTTCCGACCAATCACCGATCCACGTAATTTCTACGTCATTCGAAGCGTGCATAAGTGCAGATTTCAAATCTGTATCTGGATTTCCCATGCGGTGCACAGTTTTGGAGAAAATCATATTTTTTGTTGACTAGTTTGGATTGGCCGAAACGGCCATGCCGGCATCGCCATATATCGAATTTACCAACCAATCACCGATCCGTGTAATTTCTACGTCATTCGAAGCGTGCGTGTGTGCAGATTTCAAACCTGTATCTGGATTTCCCATGCGGTGCACAGTTTTGGAGAAAATCATATTTTTTGTTGACTAGTTTGGATTGGCCGAAACGGCCATGCCGGCATCGCCAGATATCGAATTTTCCGACCAATCACCGATCCATGTAATTTCTACGTCATTCGAAGCGTGCATGTGTGCAGATTTCAAATCTGTATCTGGATTTCCCATGCGGTGCACAGTTTTGGAGAAAATCATATTTTTTGTTGACTAGTTTGGATTGGCCGAAACGGCCATGCCGGCATCGCCATATATCGAATTTACCAACCAATCACCGACTCGTGTAATTTCTACGTCATTCGAAGCGTGCATGTGTGCAGATTTCAAATCTGTATCTGGATTTCCCATGCGGTGCACAGTTTTGGAGAAAATCATATTTTTTGTTGACTAGTTTGGATTGGCCGAAACGGCCATGCCGGCATCGCCAGATATCGAATTTTCCGACCAATCACCGATCCATGTAATTTCTACGTCATTCGAAGCGTGCATGTGTGCAGATTTCAAATCTGTATCTGGATTTCCCATGCGGTGCACAGTTTTGGAGAAAATCATATTTTTTGTTGACTAGTTTGGATTGGCCGAAACGGCCATGCCGGCATCGCCATATATCGAATTTACCAACCAATCACCGATCCGTGTAATTTCTACGTCATTCGAAGCGTGCGTGTGTGCAGATTTCAAACCTGTATCTGGATTTCCCATGCGGTGCACAGTTTTGGAGAAAATCATATTTTTTGTTGACTAGTTTGGATTGGCCGAAACGGCCATGCCGGCATCGCCAGATATCGAATTTTCCGACCAATCACCGACTCGTGTAATTTCTACGTCATTCGAAGCGTGCATAAATGCAGATTTCAAATCTGTATCTGGATTTCCCATGCGGTGCACAGTTTTGGAGAAAATCATATTTTTTGTTGACTAGTTTGGATTGGCCGAAACGACCATGCCGGCATCGCCAAATATGGAATCTTCCGACCAATCACCGATCCGTGTAATTTCTACGTCATTCGAAGCGTGCATGTGTGCAGATTTCAAATCTGTATCTGGATTTCCCATGCGGTGCACAGTTTTGGAGAAAATCATATTTTTTGTTGACTAGTTTGGATTGGCCGAAACGACCATGCCGGCATCGCCAAATATCGAATTTTCCGACCAATCACCGATCCGTGTAATTTCTACGTCATTCGAAGCGTGCATGTGTGCAGATTTCAAATCTGTATCTGGATTTCCCATGCGGTGCACAGTTTTGGAGAAAATCATATTTTTTGTTGACTAGTTTGGATTGGCCGAAACGGCCATGCCGGCATCGCCAGATATCGAATTTTCCGACCAATCACCGATCCATGTAATTTCTACGTCATTCGAAGCGTGCATAAGTGCAGATTTCAAATCTGTATCTGGATTTCCCATGCGGTGCACAGTTTTGGAGAAAATCATATTTTTTGTTGACTAGTTTGGATTGGCCGAAACGACCATGCCGGCATCGCCAGATATCGAATTTTCCGACCAATCACCGACTCGTGTAATTTCTACGTCATTCGAAGCGTGCATGTGTGCAGATTTCAAATCTGTATCTGGATTTCCCATGCGGTGCACAGTTTTGGAGAAAATCATATTTTTTGTTGACTAGTTTGGATTGGCCGAAACGGCCATGCCGGCATCGCCAAATATGGAATTTTCCGACCAATCACCGATCCGTGTAATTTCTACGTCATTCGAAGCGTGCATGAGTGCAGATTTCAAATCTGTATCTGGACTTCCCATGCGGTGCACAGTTTTGGAGAAAATCATATTTTTTGTTGACTAGTTTGGATTGGCCGAAACGGCCATGCCGGCATCGCCATATATCGAATTTACCAACCAATCACCGACTCGTGTAATTTCTACGTCATTCGAAGCGTGCATGTGTGCAGATTTCAAATCTGTATCTGGATTTCCCATGCGGTGCACAGTTTTGGAGAAAATCATATTTTTTGTTGACTAGTTTGGATTGGCCGAAACGGCCATGCCGGCATCGCCAAATATGGAATTTTCCGACCAATCACCGATCCGTGTAATTTCTACGTCATTCGAAGCGTGCATGAGTGCAGATTTCAAATCTGTATCTGGACTTCCCATGCGGTGCACAGTTTTGGAGAAAATCATATTTTTTGTTGACTAGTTTGGATTGGCCGAAACGGCCATGCCGGCATCGCCATATATCGAATTTACCAACCAATCACCGATCCGTGTAATTTCTACGTCATTCGAAGCGTGCATGAGTGCAGATTTCAAATCTGTATCTGGACTTCCCATGCGGTGCACAGTTTTGGAGAAAATCATATTTTTTGTTGACTAGTTTGGATTGGCCGAAACGACCATGCCGGCATCGCCAGATATCGAATTTTCCGACCAATCACCGATCCATGTAATTTCTACGTCATTCGAAGCGTGCGTGGATGCAGATTTCAAATCTGTATCTGGATTTCCCATGCGGTGCACAGTTTTGGAGAAAATCATATTTTTTGTTGACTAGTTTGGATTGGCCGAAACGGCCATGCCGGCATCGCCATATATCGAATTTACCAACCAATCACCGACTCGTGTAATTTCTACGTCATTCGAAGCGTGCATGTGTGCAGATTTCAAATCTGTATCTGGATTTCCCATGCGGTGCACAGTTTTGGAGAAAATCATATTTTTTGTTGACTAGTTTGGATTGGCCGAAACGGCCATGCCGGCATCGCCAAATATGGAATTTTCCGACCAATCACCGATCCGTGTAATTTCTACGTCATTCGAAGCGTGCATGAGTGCAGATTTCAAATCTGTATCTGGACTTCCCATGCGGTGCACAGTTTTGGAGAAAATCATATTTTTTGTTGCTAGTTTGGATTGGCCGAAACGGCCATGCCGGCATCGCCATATATCGAATTTACCAACCAATCACCGATCCGTGTAATTTCTACGTCATTCGAAGCGTGCATGAGTGCAGATTTCAAATCTGTATCTGGACTTCCCATGCGGTGCACAGTTTTGGAGAAAATCATATTTTTTGTTGACTAGTTTGGATTGGCCGAAACGACCATGCCGGCATCGCCAGATATCGAATTTTCCGACCAATCACCGATCCGTGTAATTTCTACGTCATTCGAAGCGTGCATGTGTGCAGATTTCAAATCTGTATCTGGATTTCCCATGCGGTGCACAGTTTTGGAGAAAATCATATTTTTTGTTGACTAGTTTGGATTGGCCGAAACGGGCATGCCGGCATCGCCAAATATGGAAATTTCCGACCAATCACCGATCCGTGTAATTTCTACGTCATTCGAAAAGTGCATGTGTGCAGATTTCAAATCTGTATCTGGATTTCCCATGCGGTGCACAGTTTTGGAGAAAATCATATTTTTTGTTGACTAGTTTGGATTGGCCGAAACGGCCATGCCGGCATCGCCAAATATGGAATTTTCCGACCAATCACCGATCCGTGTAATTTCTACGTCATTCGAAGCGTGCGTGGATGCAGATTTCAAATCTGTATCTGGATTTCCCATGCGGTGCACAGTTTTGGAGAAAATCATATATTTTGTTGACTAGTTTGGATTGGCCGAAACGACCATGCCGGCATCGCCAAATATGGAATTTTCCGACCAATCACCGATCCGTGTAATTTCTACGTCATTCGAAGCGTGCATGTGTGCAGATTTCAAATCTGTATCTGGATTTCCCATGCGGTGCACAGTTTTGGAGAAAATCATATTTTTTGTTGACTAGTTTGGATTGGCCGAAACGGCCATGCCGGCATCGCCAGATATCGAATTTTCCGACCAATCACCGATCCATGTAATTTCTACGTCATTCGAAGCGTGCATGTGTGCAGATTTCAAATCTGTATCTGGATTTCCCATGCGGTGCACAGTTTTGGAGAAAATCATATTTTTTGTTGACTAGTTTGGATTGGCCGAAACGACCATGCCGGCATCGCCAGATATCGAATTTTCCGACCAATCACCGACTCGTGTAATTTCTACGTCATTCGAAGCGTGCATAAATGCAGATTTCAAATCTGTATCTGGATTTCCCATGCGGTGCACAGTTTTGGAGAAAATCATATTTTTTGTTGACTAGTTTGGATTGGCCGAAACGGCCATGCCGGCATCGCCAAATATGGAATTTTCCGACCAATCACCGATCCGTGTAATTTCTACGTCATTCGAAGTGTGCATGAGTGCAGATTTCAAATCTGTATCTGGACTTCCCATGCGGTGCACAGTTTTGGAGAAAATCATATTTTTTGTTGACTAGTTTGGATTGGCCGAAACGGCCATGCCGGCATCGCCATATATCGAATTTACCAACCAATCACCGACTCGTGTAATTTCTACGTCATTCGAAGCGTGCATGTGTGCAGATTTCAAATCTGTATCTGGATTTCCCATGCGGTGCACAGTTTTGGAGAAAATCATATTTTTTGTTGACTAGTTTGGATTGGCCGAAACGGCCATGCCGGCATCGCCAGATATCGAATTTTCCGACCAATCACCGATCCATGTAATTTCTACGTCATTCGAAGCGTGCATAAGTGCAGATTTCAAATCTGTATCTGGATTTCCCATGCGGTGCACAGTTTTGGAGAAAATCATATTTTTTGTTGACTAGTTTGGATTGGCCGAAACGGCCATGCCGGCATCGCCATATATCGAATTTACCAACCAATCACCGATCCGTGTAATTTCTACGTCATTCGAAGCGTGCGTGTGTGCAGATTTCAAACCTGTATCTGGATTTCCCATGCGGTGCACAGTTTTGGAGAAAATCATATTTTTTGTTGACTAGTTTGGATTGGCCGAAACGGCCATGCCGGCATCGCCAGATATCGAATTTTCCGACCAATCACCGACTCGTGTAATTTCTACGTCATTCGAAGCGTGCATGTGTGCAGATTTCAAATCTGTATCTGGATTTCCCATGCGGTGCACAGTTTTGGAGAAAATCATATTTTTTGTTGACTAGTTTGGATTGGCCGAAACGGCCATGCCGGCATCGCCATATATCGAATTTACCAACCAATCACCGATCCGTGTAATTTCTACGTCATTCGAAGCGTGCGTGTGTGCAGATTTCAAACCTGTATCTGGATTTCCCATGCGGTGCACAGTTTTGGAGAAAATCATATTTTTTGTTGACTAGTTTGGATTGGCCGAAACGGCCATGCCGGCATCGCCAGATATCGAATTTTCCGACCAATCACCGACTCGTGTAATTTCTACGTCATTCGAAGCGTGCATAAATGCAGATTTCAAATCTGTATCTGGATTTCCCATGCGGTGCACAGTTTTGGAGAAAATCATATTTTTTGTTGACTAGTTTGGATTGGCCGAAACGGCCATGCCGGCATCGCCATATATCGAATTTACCAACCAATCACCGATCCGTGTAATTTCTACGTCATTCGAAGCGTGCATGTGTGCAGATTTCAAATCTGTATCTGGATTTCCCATGCGGTGCACAGTTTTGGAGAAAATCATATTTTTTGTTGACTAGTTTGGATTGGCCGAAACGGCCATGCCGGCATCGCCATATATCGAATTTACCAACCAATCACCGACTCGTGTAATTTCTACGTCATTCGAAGCGTGCATGTGTGCAGATTTCAAATCTGTATCTGGATTTCCCATGCGGTGCACAGTTTTGGAGAAAATCATATTTTTTGTTGACTAGTTTGGATTGGCCGAAACGGCCATGCCGGCATCGCCAGATATCGAATTTTCCGACCAATCACCGATCCATGTAATTTCTACGTCATTCGAAGCGTGCATAAGTGCAGATTTCAAATCTGTATCTGGATTTCCCATGCGGTGCACAGTTTTGGAGAAAATCATATTTTTTGTTGACTAGTTTGGATTGGCCGAAACGGCCATGCCGGCATCGCCATATATCGAATTTACCAACCAATCACCGATCCGTGTAATTTCTACGTCATTCGAAGCGTGCGTGTGTGCAGATTTCAAACCTGTATCTGGATTTCCCATGCGGTGCACAGTTTTGGAGAAAATCATATTTTTTGTTGACTAGTTTGGATTGGCCGAAACGGCCATGCCGGCATCGCCAGATATCGAATTTTCCGACCAATCACCGATCCATGTAATTTCTACGTCATTCGAAGCGTGCATGTGTGCAGATTTCAAATCTGTATCTGGATTTCCCATGCGGTGCACAGTTTTGGAGAAAATCATATTTTTTGTTGACTAGTTTGGATTGGCCGAAACGGCCATGCCGGCATCGCCATATATCGAATTTACCAACCAATCACCGACTCGTGTAATTTCTACGTCATTCGAAGCGTGCATGTGTGCAGATTTCAAATCTGTATCTGGATTTCCCATGCGGTGCACAGTTTTGGAGAAAATCATATTTTTTGTTGACTAGTTTGGATTGGCCGAAACGGCCATGCCGGCATCGCCAGATATCGAATTTTCCGACCAATCACCGATCCATGTAATTTCTACGTCATTCGAAGCGTGCATGTGTGCAGATTTCAAATCTGTATCTGGATTTCCCATGCGGTGCACAGTTTTGGAGAAAATCATATTTTTTGTTGACTAGTTTGGATTGGCCGAAACGGCCATGCCGGCATCGCCATATATCGAATTTACCAACCAATCACCGATCCGTGTAATTTCTACGTCATTCGAAGCGTGCGTGTGTGCAGATTTCAAACCTGTATCTGGATTTCCCATGCGGTGCACAGTTTTGGAGAAAATCATATTTTTTGTTGACTAGTTTGGATTGGCCGAAACGGCCATGCCGGCATCGCCAGATATCGAATTTTCCGACCAATCACCGACTCGTGTAATTTCTACGTCATTCGAAGCGTGCATAAATGCAGATTTCAAATCTGTATCTGGATTTCCCATGCGGTGCACAGTTTTGGAGAAAATCATATTTTTTGTTGACTAGTTTGGTTGGCCGAAACGGGCATGCCGGCATCGCCAGATATCGAATTTTCCGACCAATCACCGATCCGTGTAATTTCTACGTCATTCGAAGCGTGCATGTGTGCAGATTTCAAATCTGTATCTGGATTTCCCATGCGGTGCACAGTTTTGGAGAAAATCATATTTTTTGTTGACTAGTTTGGATTGGCCGAAACGGCCATGCCGGCATCGCCAGATATCGAATTTTCCGACCAATCACCGATCCGTGTAATTTCTACGTCATTCGAAGCGTGCATGTGTGCAGATTTCAAATCTGTATCTGGATTTCCCATGCGGTGCACAGTTTTGGAGAAAATCATATTTTTTGTTGACTAGTTTGGATTGGCCGAAACGGCCATGCCGGCATCGCCATATATCGAATTTATTAACCAATCACCGATCCGTGTAACTTCTACGTCATTCGAAGCGTGCGTGTGTGCAGATTTCAAACCTGTATCTGGATTTCCCATGCGGTGCACAGTTTTGGAGAAAATCATATTTTTTGTTGACTAGTTTGGATTGGCCGAAACGGCCATGCCGGCATCGCCAGATATCGAATTTTCCGACCAATCACCGATCCGTGTAATTTCTACGTCATTCGAAGCGTGCATGAGTGCAGATTTCAAATCTGTATCTGGATTTCCCATGCGGTGCACAGTTTTGGAGAAAATCATATTTTTTGTTGACTAGTTTGGATTGGCCGAAACGGCCATGCCGGCATCGCCATATATCGAATTTATTAACCAATCACCGATCCGTGTAACTTCTACGTCATTCGAAGCGTGCGTGTGTGCAGATTTCAAACCTGTATCTGGATTTCCCATGCGGTGCACAGTTTTGGAGAAAATCATATTTTTTGTTGACTAGTTTGGATTGGCCGAAACGGCCATGCCGGCATCGCCAGATATCGAATTTTCCGACCAATCACCGATCCGTGTAATTTCTACGTCATTCGAAGCGTGCATGTGTGCAGATTTCAAATCTGTATCTGGATTTCCCATGCGGTGCACAGTTTTGGAGAAAATCATATTTTTTGTTGACTAGTTTGGATTGGCCGAAACGGCCATGCCGGCATCGCCATATATCGAATTTATTAACCAATCACCGATCCGTGTAACTTCTACGTCATTCGAAGCGTGCGTGTGTGCAGATTTCAAACCTGTATCTGGATTTCCCATGCGGTGCACAGTTTTGGAGAAAATCATATTTTTTGTTGACTAGTTTGGATTGGCCGAAACGGCCATGCCGGCATCGCCAGATATCGAATTTTCCGACCAATCACCGATCCGTGTAATTTCTACGTCATTCGAAGCGTGCATGTGTGCAGATTTCAAATCTGTATCTGGATTTCCCATGCGGTGCACAGTTTTGGAGAAAATCATATTTTTTGTTGACTAGTTTGGATTGGCCGAAACGGCCATGCCGGCATCGCCAGATATCGAATTTTCCGACCAATCACCGATCCGTGTAATTTCTACGTCATTCGAAGCGTGCATGTGTGCAGATTTCAAATCTGTATCTGGATTTCCCATGCGGTGCACAGTTTTGGAGAAAATCATATTTTTTGTTGACTAGTTTGGATTGGCCGAAACGGCCATGCCGGCATCGCCATATATAGAATTTATTAACCAATCACCGATCCGTGTAACTTCTACGTCATTCGAAGCGTGCGTGTGTGCAGATTTCAAACCTGTATCTGGATTTCCCATGCGGTGCACAGTTTTGGAGAAAATCATATTTTTTGTTGACTAGTTTGGATTGGCCGAAACGGCCATGCCGGCATCGCCAGATATCGAATTTTCCGACCAATCACCGATCCGTGTAATTTCTACGTCATTCGAAGCGTGCATGAGTGCAGATTTCAAATCTGTATCTGGATTTCCCATGCGGTGCACAGTTTTGGAGAAAATCATATTTTTTGTTGACTAGTTTGGATTGGCCGAAACGGCCATGCCGGCATCGCCAGATATCGAATTTTCAGACCAATCACCGATCCGTGTAATTTCTACGTCATTCGAAGCGTGCATGAGTGCAGATTTCAAATCTGTATCTGGATTTCCCATGTGGTGCACAGTTTTGGAGAAAATCATATTTTTTGTTGACTAGTTTGGATTGGCCGAAACGACCATGCCGGCATCGCCAAATATGGAATTTTCCGACCAATCACCGATCCGTGTAATTTCTACGTCATTCGAAGCGTGCATGAGTGCAGATTTCAAATCTGTATCTGGACTTCCCATGCGGTGCACAGTTTTGGAGAAAATCATATTTTTTGTTGACTAGTTTGGATTGGCCGAAACGGCCATGCCGGCATCGCCAGATATCGAATTTTCAGACCAATCACCGATCCGTGTAATTTCTACGTCATTCGAAGCGCGCATGAGTGCAGATTTCAAATCTGTATCTGGATTTCCCATGTGGTGCACAGTTTTGGAGAAAATCATATTTTTTGTTGACTAGTTTGGATTGGCCGAAACGACCATGCCGGCATCGCCAAATATGGAATTTTCCGACCAATCACCGATCCGTGTAATTTCTACGTCATTCGAAGCGTGCATGAGTGCAGATTTCAAATCTGTATCTGGACTTCCCATGCGGTGCACAGTTTTGGAGAAAATCATATTTTTTGTTGACTAGTTTGGATTGGCCGAAACGGCCATGCCGGCATCGCCAGATATCGAATTTTCCGACCAATCACCGATCCATGTAATTTCTACGTCATTCGAAGCGTGCATGAGTGCAGATTTCAAATCTGTATCTGGATTTCCCATGCGGTGCACAGTTTTGGAGAAAATCATATTTTTTGTTGACTAGTTTGGATTGGCCGAAACGACCATGCCGGCATCGCCATATATCGAATTTACCAACCAATCAGCGATCCGTGCAATTTCTACGTCATTCGAAGCGTGCATGTATGCAGATTTCAAATCTGTATCTGGATTTCCCATGTGGTGCACAGTTTTGGAGAAAATCATATTTTTTGTTGACTAGTTTGGATTGGCCGAAACGGCCATGCCGGCATCGCCAGATATCGAATTTTCCGACCAATCACCGATCCATGTAATTTCTACGTCATTAGAAGCGTGCGTGGATGCAGATTTCAAATCTGTATCTGGATTTCCCATGTGGTGCACAGTTTTGGAGAAAATCATATTTTTTGTTGACTAGTTTGGATTGGCCGAAACGGCCATGCCGGCATCGCCAGATATCGAATTTTCCGACCAATCACCGATCCATGTAATTTCTACGTCATTCGAAGCGTGCATGAGTGCAGATTTCAAATCTGTATCTGGATTTCCCATGCGGTGCACAGTTTTGGAGAAAATCATATTTTTTGTTGACTAGTTTGGATTGGCCGAAACGACCATGCCGGCATCGCCATATATCGAATTTACCAACCAATCAGCGATCCGTGCAATTTCTACGTCATTCGAAGCGTGCATGTATGCAGATTTCAAATCTGTATCTGGATTTCCCATGTGGTGCACAGTTTTGGAGAAAATCATATTTTTTGTTGACTAGTTTGGATTGGCCGAAACGGCCATGCCGGCATCGCCAGATATCGAATTTTCCGACCAATCACCGATCCATGTAACTTCTACGTCATTCGAAGCGTGCATGAGTGCAGATTTCAAATCTGTATCTGGATTTCCCATGCGGTGCACAGTTTTGGAGAAAATCATATTTTTTGTTGACTAGTTTGGATTGGCCGAAACGGCCATGCCGGCATCGCCAGATATCGAATTTTCCGACCAATCACCGATCCATGTAATTTCTACGTCATTCGAAGCGTGCGTGGATGCAGATTTCAAATCTGTATCTGGATTTCCCATGTGGTGCACAGTTTTGGAGAAAATCATATTTTTTGTTGACTAGTTTGGATTGGCCGAAACGGCCATGCCGGCATCGCCAGATATCGAATTTTCCGACCAATCACCGATCCATGTAATTTCTACGTCATTCGAAGCGTGCGTGGATGCAGATTTCAAATCTGTATCTGGATTTCCCATGCGGTGCACAGTTTTGGAGAAAATCATATTTTTTGTTGACTAGTTTGGATTGGCCGAAACGGCCATGCCGGCATCGCCATATATCGAATTTATTAACCAATCACCGATCCGTGTAACTTCTACGTCATTCGAAGCGTGCGTGTGTGCAGATTTCAAACCTGTATCTGGATTTCCCATGCGGTGCACAGTTTTGGAGAAAATCATATTTTTTGTTGACTAGTTTGGATTGGCCGAAACGGCCATGCCGGCATCGCCAGATATCGAATTTTCCGACCAATCACCGATCCGTGTAATTTCTACGTCATTCGAAGCGTGCATGTGTGCAGATTTCAAATCTGTATCTGGATTTCCCATGCGGTGCACAGTTTTGGAGAAAATCATATTTTTTGTTGACTAGTTTGGATTGGCCGAAACGGCCATGCCGGCATCGCCATATATCGAATTTATTAACCAATCACCGATCCGTGTAACTTCTACGTCATTCGAAGCGTGCGTGTGTGCAGATTTCAAACCTGTATCTGGATTTCCCATGCGGTGCACAGTTTTGGAGAAAATCATATTTTTTGTTGACTAGTTTGGATTGGCCGAAACGGCCATGCCGGCATCGCCAGATATCGAATTTTCCGACCAATCACCGATCCATGTAATTTCTACGTCATTCGAAGCGTGCGTGGATGCAGATTTCAAATCTGTATCTGGATTTCCCATGCGGTGCACAGTTTTGGAGAAAATCATATTTTTTGTTGACTAGTTTGGATTGGCCGAAACGGCCATGCCGGCATCGCCATATATCGAATTTATTAACCAATCACCGATCCGTGTAACTTCTACGTCATTCGAAGCGTGCGTGTGTGCAGATTTCAAACCTGTATCTGGATTTCCCATGCGGTGCACAGTTTTGGAGAAAATCATATTTTTTGTTGACTAGTTTGGATTGGCCGAAACGGCCATGCCGGCATCGCCAGATATCGAATTTTCCGACCAATCACCGATCCGTGTAATTTCTACGTCATTCGAAGCGTGCATGTGTGCAGATTTCAAATCTGTATCTGGATTTCCCATGCGGTGCACAGTTTTGGAGAAAATCATATTTTTTGTTGACTAGTTTGGATTGGCCGAAACGGCCATGCCGGCATCGCCATATATCGAATTTATTAACCAATCACCGATCCGTGTAACTTCTACGTCATTCGAAGCGTGCGTGTGTGCAGATTTCAAACCTGTATCTGGATTTCCCATGCGGTGCACAGTTTTGGAGAAAATCATATTTTTTGTTGACTAGTTTGGATTGGCCGAAACGGCCATGCCGGCATCGCCAGATATCGAATTTTCCGACCAATCACCGATCCGTGTAATTTCTACGTCATTCGAAGCGTGCATGTGTGCAGATTTCAAATCTGTATCTGGATTTCCCATGCGGTGCACAGTTTTGGAGAAAATCATATTTTTTGTTGACTAGTTTGGATTGGCCGAAACGGCCATGCCGGCATCGCCAGATATCGAATTTTCCGACCAATCACCGATCCGTGTAATTTCTACGTCATTCGAAGCGTGCATGTGTGCAGATTTCAAATCTGTATCTGGATTTCCCATGCGGTGCACAGTTTTGGAGAAAATCATATTTTTTGTTGACTAGTTTGGATTGGCCGAAACGGCCATGCCGGCATCGCCATATATCGAATTTATTAACCAATCACCGATCCGTGTAACTTCTACGTCATTCGAAGCGTGCGTGTGTGCAGATTTCAAACCTGTATCTGGATTTCCCATGCGGTGCACAGTTTTGGAGAAAATCATATTTTTTGTTGACTAGTTTGGATTGGCCGAAACGGCCATGCCGGCATCGCCAGATATCGAATTTTCCGACCAATCACCGATCCGTGTAATTTCTACGTCATTCGAAGCGTGCATGTGTGCAGATTTCAAATCTGTATCTGGATTTCCCATGCGGTGCACAGTTTTGGAGAAAATCATATTTTTTGTTGACTAGTTTGGATTGGCCGAAACGGCCATGCCGGCATCGCCAGATATCGAATTTTCCGACCAATCACCGATCCGTGTAATTTCTACGTCATTCAAAGCGTGCATGAGTGCAGATTTCAAATCTGTATCTGGATTTCCCATGCGGTGCACAGTTTTGGAGAAAATCATATTTTTTGTTGACTAGTTTGGATTGGCCGAAACGGCCATGCCGGCATCGCCATATATCGAATTTATTAACCAATCACCGATCCGTGTAACTTCTACGTCATTCGAAGCGTGCGTGTGTGCAGATTTCAAACCTGTATCTGGATTTCCCATGCGGTGCACAGTTTTGGAGAAAATCATATTTTTTGTTGACTAGTTTGGATTGGCCGAAACGGCCATGCCGGCATCGCCAGATATCGAATTTTCCGACCAATCACCGATCCGTGTAATTTCTACGTCATTCGAAGCGTGCATGTGTGCAGATTTCAAATCTGTATCTGGATTTCCCATGCGGTGCACAGTTTTGGAGAAAATCATATTTTTTGTTGACTAGTTTGGATTGGCCGAAACGGCCATGCCGGCATCGCCAGATATCGAATTTTCCGACCAATCACCGATCCGTGTAATTTCTACGTCATTCGAAGCGTGCATGTGTGCAGATTTCAAATCTGTATCTGGATTTCCCATGCGGTGCACAGTTTTGGAGAAAATCATATTTTTTGTTGACTAGTTTGGATTGGCCGAAACGGCCATGCCGGCATCGCCAGATATCGAATTTTCCGACCAATCACCGATCCGTGTAATTTCTACGTCATTCGAAGCGTGCATGAGTGCAGATTTCAAATCTGTATCTGGATTTCCCATGCGGTGCACAGTTTTGGAGAAAATCATATTTTTTGTTGACTAGTTTGGATTGGCCGAAACGGCCATGCCGGCATCGCCATATATCGAATTTACTAACCAATCACCGATCCGTGTAACTTCTACGTCATTCGAAGCGTGCGTGTGTGCAGATTTCAAACCTGTATCTGGATTTCCCATGCGGTGCACAGTTTTGGAGAAAATCATATTTTTTGTTGACTAGTTTGGATTGGCCGAAACGGCCATGCCGGCATCGCCATATATCGAATTTATTAACCAATCACCGATCCGTGTAACTTCTACGTCATTCGAAGCGTGCGTGTGTGCAGATTTCAAACCTGTATCTGGATTTCCCATGCGGTGCACAGTTTTGGAGAAAATCATATTTTTTGTTGACTAGTTTGGATTGGCCGAAACGGCCATGCCGGCATCGCCAGATATCGAATTTTCCGACCAATCACCGATCCGTGTAATTTCTACGTCATTCGAAGCGTGCATGTGTTCAGATTTGAAATCTGTATCTGGATTTCCCATGCGGTGCACAGTTTTGGAGAAAATCATATTTTTTGTTGACTAGTTTGGATTGGCCGAAACGGCCATGCCGGCATCGCCATATATCGAATTTATTAACCAATCACCGATCCGTGTAACTTCTACGTCATTCGAAGCGTGCGTGTGTGCAGATTTCAAACCTGTATCTGGATTTCCCATGCGGTGCACAGTTTTGGAGAAAATCATATTTTTTGTTGACTAGTTTGGATTGGCCGAAACGGCCATGCCGGCATCGCCAGATATCGAATTTTCCGACCAATCACCGATCCGTGTAATTTCTACGTCATTCGAAGCGTGCATGTGTGCAGATTTCAAATCTGTATCTGGATTTCCCATGCGGTGCACAGTTTTGGAGAAAATCATATTTTTTGTTGACTAGTTTGGATTGGCCGAAACGGCCATGCCGGCATCGCCATATATCGAATTTATTAACCAATCACCGATCCGTGTAACTTCTACGTCATTCGAAGCGTGCGTGTGTGCAGATTTCAAACCTGTATCTGGATTTCCCATGCGGTGCACAGTTTTGGAGAAAATCATATTTTTTGTTGACTAGTTTGGATTGGCCGAAACGGCCATGCCGGCATCGCCAGATATCGAATTTTCCGACCAATCACCGATCCGTGTAATTTCTACGTCATTCGAAGCGTGCATGTGTGCAGATTTCAAATCTGTATCTGGATTTCCCATGCGGTGCACAGTTTTGGAGAAAATCATATTTTTTGTTGACTAGTTTGGATTGGCCGAAACGGCCATGCCGGCATCGCCAGATATCGAATTTTCCGACCAATCACCGATCCGTGTAATTTCTACGTCATTCGAAGCGTGCATGTGTGCAGATTTCAAATCTGTATCTGGATTTCCCATGCGGTGCACAGTTTTTGAGAAAATCATATTTTTTGTTGACTAGTTTGGATTGGCCGAAACGGCCATGCCGGCATCGCCAGATATCGAATTTTCCGACCAATCACCGATCCGTGTAATTTCTACGTCATTCGAAGCGTGCATGAGTGCAGATTTCAAATCTGTATCTGGATTTCCCATGCGGTGCACAGTTTTTGAGAAAATCATATTTTTTGTTGACTAGTTTGGATTGGCCGAAACGGCCATGCCGGCATCGCCAGATATCGAATTTTCCGACCAATCACCGATCCGTGTAATTTCTACGTCATTCGAAGCGTGCATGTGTGCAGATTTCAAATCTGTATCTGGATTTCCCATGCGGTGCACAGTTTTGGAGAAAATCATATTTTTTGTTGACTAGTTTGGATTGGCCGAAACGGCCATGCCGGCATCGCCAGATATCGAATTTTCCGACCAATCACCGATCCGTGTAATTTCTACGTCATTCGAAGCGTGCATGAGTGCAGATTTCAAATCTGTATCTGGATTTCCCATGCGGTGCACAGTTTTGGAGAAAATCATATTTTTTGTTGACTAGTTTGGATTGGCCGAAACGGCCATGCCGGCATCGCCAGATATCGAATTTTCCGACCAATCACCGATCCGTGTAATTTCTACGTCATTCGAAGCGTGCATGTGTGCAGATTTCAAATCTGTATCTGGATTTCCCATGCGGTGCACAGTTTTGGAGAAAATCATATTTTTTGTTGACTAGTTTGGATTGGCCGAAACGGCCATGCCGGCATCGCCATATATCGAATTTATTAACCAATCACCGATCCGTGTAACTTCTACGTCATTCGAAGCGTGCGTGTGTGCAGATTTCAAACCTGTATCTGGATTTCCCATGCGGTGCACAGTTTTGGAGAAAATCATATTTTTTGTTGACTAGTTTGGATTGGCCGAAACGGCCATGCCGGCATCGCCAGATATCGAATTTTCCGACCAATCACCGATCCGTGTAATTTCTACGTCATTCGAAGCGTGCATGAGTGCAGATTTCAAATCTGTATCTGGATTTCCCATGCGGTGCACAGTTTTGGAGAAAATCATATTTTTTGTTGACTAGTTTGGATTGGCCGAAACGGCCATGCCGGCATCGCCAGATATCGAATTTTCAGACCAATCACCGATCCGTGTAATTTCTACGTCATTCGAAGCGTGCATGAGTGCAGATTTCAAATCTGTATCTGGATTTCCCATGCGGTGCACAGTTTTGGAGAAAATCATATTTTTTGTTGACTAGTTTGGATTGGCCGAAACGGCCATGCCGGCATCGCCAGATATCGAATTTTCCGACCAATCACCGATCCATGTAATTTCTACGTCATTCGAAGCGTGCATAAGTGCAGATTTCAAATCTGTATCTGGATTTCCCATGCGGTGCACAGTTTTGGAGAAAATCATATTTTTTGTTGACTAGTTTGGATTGGCCGAAACGGCCATGCCGGCATCGCCAGATATCGAATTTTCCGACCAATCACCGATCCGTGTAATTTCTACGTCATTCGAAGCGTGCATGAGTGCAGATTTCAAATCTGTATCTGGATTTCCCATGCGGTGCACAGTTTTTGAGAAAATCATATTTTTTGTTGACTAGTTTGGATTGGCCGAAACGGCCATGCCGGCATCGCCAGATATCGAATTTTCCGACCAATCACCGATCCGTGTAATTTCTACGTCATTCGAAGCGTGCATGTGTGCAGATTTCAAATCTGTATCTGGATTTCCCATGCGGTGCACAGTTTTGGAGAAAATCATATTTTTTGTTGACTAGTTTGGATTGGCCGAAACGGCCATGCCGGCATCGCCAGATATCGAATTTTCCGACCAATCACCGATCCGTGTAATTTCTACGTCATTCGAAGCGTGCATGAGTGCAGATTTCAAATCTGTATCTGGATTTCCCATGCGGTGCACAGTTTTGGAGAAAATCATATTTTTTGTTGACTAGTTTGGATTGGCCGAAACGGCCATGCCGGCATCGCCAGATATCGAATTTTCCGACCAATCACCGATCCGTGTAATTTCTACGTCATTCGAAGCGTGCATGTGTGCAGATTTCAAATCTGTATCTGGATTTCCCATGCGGTGCACAGTTTTGGAGAAAATCATATTTTTTGTTGACTAGTTTGGATTGGCCGAAACGGCCATGCCGGCATCGCCATATATCGAATTTATTAACCAATCACCGATCCGTGTAACTTCTACGTCATTCGAAGCGTGCGTGTGTGCAGATTTCAAACCTGTATCTGGATTTCCCATGCGGTGCACAGTTTTGGAGAAAATCATATTTTTTGTTGACTAGTTTGGATTGGCCGAAACGGCCATGCCGGCATCGCCAGATATCGAATTTTCCGACCAATCACCGATCCGTGTAATTTCTACGTCATTCGAAGCGTGCATGAGTGCAGATTTCAAATCTGTATCTGGATTTCCCATGCGGTGCACAGTTTTGGAGAAAATCATATTTTTTGTTGACTAGTTTGGATTGGCCGAAACGGCCATGCCGGCATCGCCAGATATCGAATTTTCAGACCAATCACCGATCCGTGTAATTTCTACGTCATTCGAAGCGTGCATGAGTGCAGATTTCAAATCTGTATCTGGATTTCCCATGCGGTGCACAGTTTTGGAGAAAATCATATTTTTTGTTGACTAGTTTGGATTGGCCGAAACGACCATGCCGGCATCGCCAAATATGGAATTTTCCGACCAATCACCGATCCGTGTAATTTCTACGTCATTCGAAGCGTGCATGAGTGCAGATTTCAAATCTGTATCTGGATTTCCCATGCGGTGCACAGTTTTGGAGAAAATCATATTTTTTGTTGACTAGTTTGGATTGGCCGAAACGGCCATGCCGGCATCGCCAGATATCGAATTTTCAGACCAATCACCGATCCGTGTAATTTCTACGTCATTCGAAGCGTGCATGAGTGCAGATTTCAAATCTGTATCTGGATTTCCCATGCGGTGCACAGTTTTGGAGAAAATCATATTTTTTGTTGACTAGTTTGGATTGGCCGAAACGACCATGCCGGCATCGCCATATATCGAATTTACCAACCAATCAGCGATCCGTGCAATTTCTACGTCATTCGAAGCGTGCATGTATGCAGATTTCAAATCTGTATCTGGATTTCCCATGCGGTGCACAGTTTTGGAGAAAATCATATTTTTTGTTGACTAGTTTGGATTGGCCGAAACGACCATGCCGGCATCGCCAAATATGGAATTTTCCGACCAATCACCGATCCGTGTAATTTCTACGTCATTCGAAGCGTGCATGAGTGCAGATTTCAAATCTGTATCTGGATTTCCCATGCGGTGCACAGTTTTGGAGAAAATCATATTTTTTGTTGACTAGTTTGGATTGGCCGAAACGGCCATGCCGGCATCGCCAGATATCGAATTTTCAGACCAATCACCGATCCGTGTAATTTCTACGTCATTCGAAGCGTGCATGAGTGCAGATTTCAAATCTGTATCTGGATTTCCCATGCGGTGCACAGTTTTGGAGAAAATCATATTTTTTGTTGACTAGTTTGGATTGGCCGAAACGACCATGCCGGCATCGCCATATATCGAATTTACCAACCAATCAGCGATCCGTGCAATTTCTACGTCATTCGAAGCGTGCATGTATGCAGATTTCAAATCTGTATCTGGATTTCCCATGTGGTGCACAGTTTTGGAGAAAATCATATTTTTTGTTGACTAGTTTGGATTGGCCGAAACGGCCATGCCGGCATCGCCAGATATCGAATTTTCCGACCAATCACCGACTCGTGTAATTTCTACGTCATTCGAAGCGTGCATGAGTGCAGATTTCAAATCTGTATCTGGATTTCCCATGCGGTGCACAGTTTTGGAGAAAATCATATTTTTTGTTGACTAGTTTGGATTGGCCGAAACGACCATGCCGGCATCGCCATATATCGAATTTACCAACCAATCAGCGATCCGTGCAATTTCTACGTCATTCGAAGCGTGCATGTATGCAGATTTCAAATCTGTATCTGGATTTCCCATGTGGTGCACAGTTTTGGAGAAAATCATATTTTTTGTTGACTAGTTTGGATTGGCCGAAACGGCCATGCCGGCATCGCCAGATATCGAATTTTCCGACCAATCACCGATCCATGTAATTTCTACGTCATTAGAAGCGTGCGTGGATGCAGATTTCAAATCTGTATCTGGATTTCCCATGTGGTGCACAGTTTTGGAGAAAATCATATTTTTTGTTGACTAGTTTGGATTGGCCGAAACGGCCATGCCGGCATCGCCAGATATCGAATTTTCCGACCAATCACCGATCCATGTAATTTCTACGTCATTCGAAGCGTGCATAAGTGCAGATTTCAAATCTGTATCTGGATTTCCCATGCGGTGCACAGTTTTGGAGAAAATCATATTTTTTGTTGACTAGTTTGGATTGGCCGAAACGACCATGCCGGCATCGCCATATATCGAATTTACCAACCAATCAGCGATCCGTGCAATTTCTACGTCATTCGAAGCGTGCATGTATGCAGATTTCAAATCTGTATCTGGATTTCCCATGTGGTGCACAGTTTTGGAGAAAATCATATTTTTTGTTGACTAGTTTGGATTGGCCGAAACGGCCATGCCGGCATCGCCAGATATCGAATTTTCCGACCAATCACCGATCCATGTAACTTCTACGTCATTCGAAGCGTGCATGAGTGCAGATTTCAAATCTGTATCTGGATTTCCCATGCGGTGCACAGTTTTGGAGAAAATCATATTTTTTGTTGACTAGTTTGGATTGGCCGAAACGGCCATGCCGGCATCGCCAGATATCGAATTTTCCGACCAATCACCGATCCATGTAATTTCTACGTCATTAGAAGCGTGCGTGGATGCAGATTTCAAATCTGTATCTGGATTTCCCATGTGGTGCACAGTTTTGGAGAAAATCATATTTTTTGTTGACTAGTTTGGATTGGCCGAAACGACCATGCCGGCATCGCCATATATCGAATTTACCAACCAATCAGCGATCCGTGCAATTTCTACGTCATTCGAAGCGTGCATGTATGCAGATTTCAAATCTGTATCTGGATTTCCCATGTGGTGCACAGTTTTGGAGAAAATCATATTTTTTGTTGACTAGTTTGGATTGGCCGAAACGACCATGCCGGCATCGCCAAATATGGAATTTTCCGACCAATCACCGATCCGTGTAATTTCTACGTCATTCGAAGCGTGCATGAGTGCAGATTTCAAATCTGTATCTGGATTTCCCATGCGGTGCACAGTTTTGGAGAAAATCATATTTTTTGTTGACTAGTTTGGATTGGCCGAAACGGGCATGCCGGCATCGCCAAATATGGAATTTTCCGACCAATCACCGATCCGTAAAATTTCTACGTCATTCGAAGCGTGCATGTGTGCAGATTTCAAATCTGTATCTGGATTTCCCATGCGGTGCACAGTTTTGGAGAAAATCATATTTTTTGTTGACTAGTTTGGATTGGCCGAAACGGCCATGCCGGCATCGCCAGATATCGAATTTTCCGACCAATCACCGATCCATGTAATTTCTACGTCATTCGAAGCGTGCATAAGTGCAGATTTCAAATCTGTATCTGGATTTCCCATGCGGTGCACAGTTTTGGAGAAAATCATATTTTTTGTTGACTAGTTTGGATTGGCCGAAACGACCATGCCGGCATCGCCATATATCGAATTTACCAACCAATCAGCGATCCGTGCAATTTCTACGTCATTCGAAGCGTGCATGTATGCAGATTTCAAATCTGTATCTGGATTTCCCATGTGGTGCACAGTTTTGGAGAAAATCATATTTTTTGTTGACTAGTTTGGATTGGCCGAAACGACCATGCCGGCATCGCCAAATATGGAATTTTCCGACCAATCACCGATCCGTGTAATTTCTACGTCATTCGAAGCGTGCATGAGTGCAGATTTCAAATCTGTATCTGGATTTCCCATGCGGTGCACAGTTTTGGAGAAAATCATATTTTTTGTTAACTAGTTTGGATTGGCCGAAACGGCCATGCCGGCATCGCCAGATATCGAATTTTCCGACCAATCACCGATCCATGTAACTTCTACGTCATTCGAAGCGTGCATGAGTGCAGATTTCAAATCTGTATCTGGATTTCCCATGCGGTGCACAGTTTTGGAGAAAATCATATTTTTTGTTGACTAGTTTGGATTGGCCGAAACGGCCATGCCGGCATCGCCATATATCGAATTTATTAACCAATCACCGATCCGTGTAACTTCTACGTCATTCGAAGCGTGCGTGTGTGCAGATTTCAAACCTGTATCTGGATTTCCCATGCGGTGCACAGTTTTGGAGAAAATCATATTTTTTGTTGACTAGTTTGGATTGGCCGAAACGGCCATGCCGGCATCGCCAGATATCGAATTTTCCGACCAATCACCGATCCGTGTAATTTCTACGTCATTCGAAGCGTGCATGTGTGCAGATTTCAAACCTGTATCTGGATTTCCCATGCGGTGCACAGTTTTGGAGAAAATCATATTTTTTGTTGACTAGTTTGGATTGGCCGAAACGGCCATGCCGGCATCGCCAGATATCGAATTTTCCGACCAATCACCGATCCGTGTAATTTCTACGTCATTCGAAGCGTGCATGTGTGCAGATTTCAAATCTGTATCTGGATTTCCCATGCGGTGCACAGTTTTGGAGAAAATCATATTTTTTGTTGACTAGTTTGGATTGGCCGAAACGGCCATGCCGGCATCGCCATATATCGAATTTATTAACCAATCACCGATCCGTGTAACTTCTACGTCATTCGAAGCGTGCGTGTGTGCAGATTTCAAACCTGTATCTGGATTTCCCATGCGGTGCACAGTTTTGGAGAAAATCATATTTTTTGTTGACTAGTTTGGATTGGCCGAAACGGCCATGCCGGCATCGCCAGATATCGAATTTTCCGACCAATCACCGATCCGTGTAATTTCTACGTCATTCGAAGCGTGCATGTGTGCAGATTTCAAACCTGTATCTGGATTTCCCATGCGGTGCACAGTTTTGGAGAAAATCATATTTTTTGTTGACTAGTTTGGATTGGCCGAAACGGCCATGCCGGCATCGCCAGATATCGAATTTTCCGACCAATCACCGATCCGTGTAATTTCTACGTCATTCGAAGCGTGCATGTGTGCAGATTTCAAATCTGTATCTGGATTTCCCATGCGGTGCACAGTTTTGGAGAAAATCATATTTTTTGTTGACTAGTTTGGATTGGCCGAAACGGCCATGCCGGCATCGCCATATATCGAATTTATTAACCAATCACCGATCCGTGTAACTTCTACGTCATTCGAAGCGTGCGTGTGTGCAGATTTCAAACCTGTATCTGGATTTCCCATGCGGTGCACAGTTTTGGAGAAAATCATATTTTTTGTTGACTAGTTTGGATTGGCCGAAACGGCCATGCCGGCATCGCCAGATATCGAATTTTCCGACCAATCACCGATCCGTGTAATTTCTACGTCATTCGAAGCGTGCATGAGTGCAGATTTCAAATCTGTATCTGGATTTCCCATGCGGTGCACAGTTTTGGAGAAAATCATATTTTTTGTTGACTAGTTTGGATTGGCCGAAACGGCCATGCCGGCATCGCCAGATATCGAATTTTCAGACCAATCACCGATCCGTGTAATTTCTACGTCATTCGAAGCGTGCATGAGTGCAGATTTCAAATCTGTATCTGGATTTCCCATGTGGTGCACAGTTTTGGAGAAAATCATATTTTTTGTTGACTAGTTTGGATTGGCCGAAACGGCCATGCCGGCATCGCCAGATATCGAATTTTCCGACCAATCACCGATCCATGTAACTTCTACGTCATTCGAAGCGTGCATGAGTGCAGATTTCAAATCTGTATCTGGATTTCCCATGCGGTGCACAGTTTTGGAGAAAATCATATTTTTTGTTGACTAGTTTGGATTGGCCGAAACGGGCATGCCGGCATCGCCAAATATGGAATTTTCCGACCAATCACCGATCCGTGTAATTTCTACGTCATTCGAAGCGTGCATGAGTGCAGATTTCAAATCTGTATCTGGATTTCCCATGCGGTGCACAGTTTTGGAGAAAATCATATTTTTTGTTGACTAGTTTGGATTGGCCGAAACGGGCATGCCGGCATCGCCAAATATGGAATTTTCCGACCAATCACCGATCCGTGTAATTTCTACGTCATTCGAAGCGTGCATGAGTGCAGATTTCAAATCTGTATCTGGATTTCCCATGCGGTGCACAGTTTTGGAGAAAATCATATTTTTTGTTGACTAGTTTGGATTGGCCGAAACGGGCATGCCGGCATCGCCAAATATGGAATTTTCCGACCAATCACCGATCCGTGTAATTTCTACGTCATTCGAAGCGTGCATGAGTGCAGATTTCAAATCTGTATCTGGATTTCCCATGCGGTGCACAGTTTTGGAGAAAATCATATTTTTTGTTGACTAGTTTGGATTGGCCGAAACGGGCATGCCGGCATCGCCAAATATGGAATTTTCCGACCAATCACCGATCCGTGTAATTTCTACGTCATTCGAAGCGTGCATGAGTGCAGATTTCAAATCTGTATCTGGATTTCCCATGCGGTGCACAGTTTTGGAGAAAATCATATTTTTTGTTGACTAGTTTGGATTGGCCGAAACGGGCATGCCGGCATCGCCAAATATGGAATTTTCCGACCAATCACCGATCCGTGTAATTTCTACGTCATTCGAAGCGTGCATGAGTGCAGATTTCAAATCTGTATCTGGATTTCCCATGCGGTGCACAGTTTTGGAGAAAATCATATTTTTTGTTGACTAGTTTGGATTGGCCGAAACGGGCATGCCGGCATCGCCAAATATGGAATTTTCCGACCAATCACCGATCCGTGTAATTTCTACGTCATTCGAAGCGTGCATGAGTGCAGATTTCAAATCTGTATCTGGATTTCCCATGCGGTGCACAGTTTTGGAGAAAATCATATTTTTTGTTGACTAGTTTGGATTGGCCGAAACGGGCATGCCGGCATCGCCAAATATGGAATTTTCCGACCAATCACCGATCCGTGTAATTTCTACGTCATTCGAAGCGTGCATGAGTGCAGATTTCAAATCTGTATCTGGATTTCCCATGCGGTGCACAGTTTTGGAGAAAATCATATTTTTTGTTGACTAGTTTGGATTGGCCGAAACGGGCATGCCGGCATCGCCAAATATGGAATTTTCCGACCAATCACCGATCCGTGTAATTTCTACGTCATTCGAAGCGTGCATGAGTGCAGATTTCAAATCTGTATCTGGATTTCCCATGCGGTGCACAGTTTTGGAGAAAATCATATTTTTTGTTGACTAGTTTGGATTGGCCGAAACGGGCATGCCGGCATCGCCAAATATGGAATTTTCCGACCAATCACCGATCCGTGTAATTTCTACGTCATTCGAAGCGTGCATGAGTGCAGATTTCAAATCTGTATCTGGATTTCCCATGCGGTGCACAGTTTTGGAGAAAATCA
The DNA here is from genome assembly GCA_945910035.1 of Brachypalpus laphriformis. Classification (NCBI taxonomy): domain Eukaryota; kingdom Metazoa; phylum Arthropoda; class Insecta; order Diptera; family Syrphidae; genus Brachypalpus; species Brachypalpus laphriformis. The sequence continues at coordinate 101,473,385 of OX246756.1, forward strand.
TATTTTTTGTTGACTAGTTTGGATTGGCCGAAACGGGCATGCCGGCATCGCCAAATATGGAATTTTCCGACCAATCACCGATCCGTGTAATTTCTACGTCATTCGAAGCGTGCATGAGTGCAGATTTCAAATCTGTATCTGGATTTCCCATGCGGTGCACAGTTTTGGAGAAAATCATATTTTTTGTTGACTAGTTTGGATTGGCCGAAACGGGCATGCCGGCATCGCCAAATATGGAATTTTCCGACCAATCACCGATCCGTGTAATTTCTACGTCATTCGAAGCGTGCATGAGTGCAGATTTCAAATCTGTATCTGGATTTCCCATGCGGTGCACAGTTTTGGAGAAAATCATATTTTTTGTTGACTAGTTTGGATTGGCCGAAACGGGCATGCCGGCATCGCCAAATATGGAATTTTCCGACCAATCACCGATCCGTGTAATTTCTACGTCATTCGAAGCGTGCATGAGTGCAGATTTCAAATCTGTATCTGGATTTCCCATGCGGTGCACAGTTTTGGAGAAAATCATATTTTTTGTTGACTAGTTTGGATTGGCCGAAACGGGCATGCCGGCATCGCCAAATATGGAATTTTCCGACCAATCACCGATCCGTGTAATTTCTACGTCATTCGAAGCGTGCATGTGTGCAGATTTCAAATCTGTATCTGGATTTCCCATGCGGTGCACAGTTTTGGAGAAAATCATATTTTTTGTTGACTAGTTTGGATTGGCCGAAACGGCCATGCCGGCATCGCCAGATATCGAATTTTCCGACCAATCACCGACTCGTGTAATTTCTACGTCATTAGAAGCGTGCGTGGATGCAGATTTCAAATCTGTATCTGGATTTCCCATGCGGTGCACAGTTTTGGAGAAAATCATATTTTTTGTTGACTAGTTTGGATTGGCCGAAACGGCCATGCCGGCATCGCCATATATCGAATTTACCAACCAATCAGCGATCCGTGTAATTTCTACGTCATTCGAAGCGTGCATGTGTGCAGATTTCAAATCTGTATCTGGATTTCCCATGCGGTGCACAGTTTTGGAGAAAATCATATTTTTTGTTGACTAGTTTGGATTGGCCGAAACGGGCATGCCGGCATCGCCAAATATGGAATTTTCCGACCAATCACCGATCCGTGTAATTTCTACGTCATTCGAAGCGTGCATGTGTGCAGATTTCAAATCTGTATCTGGATTTCCCATGCGGTGCACAGTTTTGGAGAAAATCATATTTTTTGTTGACTAGTTTGGATTGGGCGAAACGACCATGCCGGCATCGCCAGATATCGAATTTTCCGACCAATCACCGACTCGTGTAATTTCTACGTCATTAGAAGCGTGCGTGGATGCAGATTTCAAATCTGTATCTGGATTTCCCATGCGGTGCACAGTTTTGGAGAAAATCATATTTTTTGTTGACTAGTTTGGATTGGCCGAAACGGGCATGCCGGCATCGCCAAATATGGAATTTTCCGACCAATCACCGATCCGTGTAATTTCTACGTCATTCGAAGCGTGCATGAGTGCAGATTTCAAATCTGTATCTGGATTTCCCATGCGGTGCACAGTTTTGGAGAAAATCATATTTTTTGTTGACTAGTTTGGATTGGCCGAAACGGGCATGCCGGCATCGCCAAATATGGAATTTTCCGACCAATCACCGATCCGTGTAATTTCTACGTCATTCGAAGCGTGCATGTGTGCAGATTTCAAATCTGTATCTGGATTTCCCATGCGGTGCACAGTTTTGGAGAAAATCATATTTTTTGTTGACTAGTTTGGATTGGCCGAAACGACCATGCCGGCATCGCCAGATATCGAATTTTCCGACCAATCACCGACTCGTGTAATTTCTACGTCATTAGAAGCGTGCGTGGATGCAGATTTCAAATCTGTATCTGGATTTCCCATGCGGTGCACAGTTTTGGAGAAAATCATATTTTTTGTTGACTAGTTTGGATTGGCCGAAACGGGCATGCCGGCATCGCCAAATATGGAATTTTCCGACCAATCACCGATCCGTGTAATTTCTACGTCATTCGAAGCGTGCATGTGTGCAGATTTCAAATCTGTATCTGGATTTCCCATGCGGTGCACAGTTTTGGAGAAAATCATATTTTTTGTTGACTAGTTTGGATTGGCCGAAACGGCCATGCCGGCATCGCCATATATCGAATTTATTAACCAATCACCGATCCGTGTAACTTCTACGTCATTCGAAGCGTGCGTGTGTGCAGATTTCAAACCTGTATCTGGATTTCCCATGCGGTGCACAGTTTTGGAGAAAATCATATTTTTTGTTGACTAGTTTGGATTGGCCGAAACGGGCATGCCGGCATCGCCAAATATGGAATTTTCCGACCAATCACCGATCCGTGTAATTTCTACGTCATTCGAAGCGTGCATGTGTGCAGATTTCAAATCTGTATCTGGATTTCCCATGCGGTGCACAGTTTTGGAGAAAATCATATTTTTTGTTGACTAGTTTGGATTGGCCGAAACGACCATGCCGGCATCGCCAGATATCGAATTTTCCGACCAATCACCGACTCGTGTAATTTCTACGTCATTAGAAGCGTGCGTGGATGCAGATTTCAAATCTGTATCTGGATTTCCCATGCGGTGCACAGTTTTGGAGAAAATCATATTTTTTGTTGACTAGTTTGGATTGGCCGAAACGGGCATGCCGGCATCGCCAAATATGGAATTTTCCGACCAATCACCGATCCGTGTAATTTCTACGTCATTCGAAGCGTGCATGTGTGCAGATTTCAAATCTGTATCTGGATTTCCCATGCGGTGCACAGTTTTGGAGAAAATCATATTTTTTGTTGACTAGTTTGGATTGGCCGAAACGGCCATGCCGGCATCGCCATATATCGAATTTATTAACCAATCACCGATCCGTGTAACTTCTACGTCATTCGAAGCGTGCGTGTGTGCAGATTTCAAACCTGTATCTGGATTTCCCATGCGGTGCACAGTTTTGGAGAAAATCATATTTTTTGTTGACTAGTTTGGATTGGCCGAAACGGGCATGCCGGCATCGCCAAATATGGAATTTTCCGACCAATCACCGATCCGTGTAATTTCTACGTCATTCGAAGCGTGCATGAGTGCAGATTTCAAATCTGTATCTGGATTTCCCATGCGGTGCACAGTTTTGGAGAAAATCATATTTTTTGTTGACTAGTTTGGATTGGCCGAAACGGGCATGCCGGCATCGCCAAATATGGAATTTTCCGACCAATCACCGATCCGTGTAATTTCTACGTCATTCGAAGCGTGCATGTGTGCAGATTTCAAATCTGTATCTGGATTTCCCATGCGGTGCACAGTTTTGGAGAAAATCATATTTTTTGTTGACTAGTTTGGATTGGCCGAAACGGCCATGCCGGCATCGCCATATATCGAATTTATTAACCAATCACCGATCCGTGTAACTTCTACGTCATTCGAAGCGTGCGTGTGTGCAGATTTCAAACCTGTATCTGGATTTCCCATGCGGTGCACAGTTTTGGAGAAAATCATATTTTTTGTTGACTAGTTTGGATTGGCCGAAACGGGCATGCCGGCATCGCCAAATATGGAATTTTCCGACCAATCACCGATCCGTGTAATTTCTACGTCATTCGAAGCGTGCATGAGTGCAGATTTCAAATCTGTATCTGGATTTCCCATGCGGTGCACAGTTTTGGAGAAAATCATATTTTTTGTTGACTAGTTTGGATTGGCCGAAACGGGCATGCCGGCATCGCCAAATATGGAATTTTCCGACCAATCACCGATCCGTGTAATTTCTACGTCATTCGAAGCGTGCATGAGTGCAGATTTCAAATCTGTATCTGGATTTCCCATGCGGTGCACAGTTTTGGAGAAAATCATATTTTTTGTTGACTAGTTTGGATTGGCCGAAACGGGCATGCCGGCATCGCCAAATATGGAATTTTCCGACCAATCACCGATCCGTGTAATTTCTACGTCATTCGAAGCGTGCATGAGTGCAGATTTCAAATCTGTATCTGGATTTCCCATGCGGTGCACAGTTTTGGAGAAAATCATATTTTTTGTTGACTAGTTTGGATTGGCCGAAACGGGCATGCCGGCATCGCCAAATATGGAATTTTCCGACCAATCACCGATCCGTGTAATTTCTACGTCATTCGAAGCGTGCATGAGTGCAGATTTCAAATCTGTATCTGGATTTCCCATGCGGTGCACAGTTTTGGAGAAAATCATATTTTTTGTTGACTAGTTTGGATTGGCCGAAACGGCCATGCCGGCAAATATGGAATTTTCCGACCAATCACCGATCCGTGTAATTTCTACGTCATTCGAAGCGTGCATGAGTGCAGATTTCAAATCTGTATCTGGATTTCCCATGCGGTGCACAGTTTTGGAGAAAATCATATTTTTTGTTGACTAGTTTGGATTGGCCGAAACGGGCATGCCGGCATCGCCAAATATGGAATTTTCCGACCAATCACCGATCCGTGTAATTTCTACGTCATTCGAAGCGTGCATGAGTGCAGATTTCAAATCTGTATCTGGATTTCCCATGCGGTGCACAGTTTTGGAGAAAATCATATTTTTTGTTGACTAGTTTGGATTGGCCGAAACGGGCATGCCGGCATCGCCAAATATGGAATTTTCCGACCAATCACCGATCCGTGTAATTTCTACGTCATTCGAAGCGTGCATGAGTGCAGATTTCAAATCTGTATCTGGATTTCCCATGCGGTGCACAGTTTTGGAGAAAATCATATTTTTTGTTGACTAGTTTGGATTGGCCGAAACGGGCATGCCGGCATCGCCAAATATGGAATTTTCCGACCAATCACCGATCCGTGTAATTTCTACGTCATTCGAAGCGTGCATGAGTGCAGATTTCAAATCTGTATCTGGATTTCCCATGCGGTGCACAGTTTTGGAGAAAATCATATTTTTTGTTGACTAGTTTGGATTGGCCGAAACGGGCATGCCGGCATCGCCAAATATGGAATTTTCCGACCAATCACCGATCCGTGTAATTTCTACGTCATTCGAAGCGTGCATGAGTGCAGATTTCAAATCTGTATCTGGATTTCCCATGCGGTGCACAGTTTTGGAGAAAATCATATTTTTTGTTGACTAGTTTGGATTGGCCGAAACGGGCATGCCGGCATCGCCAAATATGGAATTTTCCGACCAATCACCGATCCGTGTAATTTCTACGTCATTCGAAGCGTGCATGAGTGCAGATTTCAAATCTGTATCTGGATTTCCCATGCGGTGCACAGTTTTGGAGAAAATCATATTTTTTGTTGACTAGTTTGGATTGGCCGAAACGGGCATGCCGGCATCGCCAAATATGGAATTTTCCGACCAATCACCGATCCGTGTAATTTCTACGTCATTCGAAGCGTGCATGAGTGCAGATTTCAAATCTGTATCTGGATTTCCCATGCGGTGCACAGTTTTGGAGAAAATCATATTTTTTGTTGACTAGTTTGGATTGGCCGAAACGGGCATGCCGGCATCGCCAAATATGGAATTTTCCGACCAATCACCGATCCGTGTAATTTCTACGTCATTCGAAGCGTGCATGAGTGCAGATTTCAAATCTGTATCTGGATTTCCCATGCGGTGCACAGTTTTGGAGAAAATCATATTTTTTGTTGACTAGTTTGGATTGGCCGAAACGGCCATGCCGGCAAATATGGAATTTTCCGACCAATCACCGATCCGTGTAATTTCTACGTCATTCGAAGCGTGCATGTGTGCAGATTTCAAATCTGTATCTGGATTTCCCATGCGGTGCACAGTTTTGGAGAAAATCATATTTTTTGTTGACTAGTTTGGATTGGCCGAAACGGGCATGCCGGCATCGCCAAATATGGAATTTTCCGACCAATCACCGATCCGTGTAATTTCTACGTCATTCGAAGCGTGCATGAGTGCAGATTTCAAATCTGTATCTGGATTTCCCATGCGGTGCACAGTTTTGGAGAAAATCATATTTTTTGTTGACTAGTTTGGATTGGCCGAAACGGGCATGCCGGCATCGCCAAATATGGAATTTTCCGACCAATCACCGATCCGTGTAATTTCTACGTCATTCGAAGCGTGCATGAGTGCAGATTTCAAATCTGTATCTGGATTTCCCATGCGGTGCACAGTTTTGGAGAAAATCATATTTTTTGTTGACTAGTTTGGATTGGCCGAAACGGGCATGCCGGCATCGCCAAATATGGAATTTTCCGACCAATCACCGATCCGTGTAATTTCTACGTCATTCGAAGCGTGCATGAGTGCAGATTTCAAATCTGTATCTGGATTTCCCATGCGGTGCACAGTTTTGGAGAAAATCATATTTTTTGTTGACTAGTTTGGATTGGCCGAAACGGGCATGCCGGCATCGCCAAATATGGAATTTTCCGACCAATCACCGATCCGTGTAATTTCTACGTCATTCGAAGCGTGCATGAGTGCAGATTTCAAATCTGTATCTGGATTTCCCATGCGGTGCACAGTTTTGGAGAAAATCATATTTTTTGTTGACTAGTTTGGATTGGCCGAAACGGGCATGCCGGCATCGCCAAATATGGAATTTTCCGACCAATCACCGATCCGTGTAATTTCTACGTCATTCGAAGCGTGCATGAGTGCAGATTTCAAATCTGTATCTGGATTTCCCATGCGGTGCACAGTTTTGGAGAAAATCATATTTTTTGTTGACTAGTTTGGATTGGCCGAAACGGGCATGCCGGCATCGCCAAATATGGAATTTTCCGACCAATCACCGATCCGTGTAATTTCTACGTCATTCGAAGCGTGCATGAGTGCAGATTTCAAATCTGTATCTGGATTTCCCATGCGGTGCACAGTTTTGGAGAAAATCATATTTTTTGTTGACTAGTTTGGATTGGCCGAAACGGCCATGCCGGCAAATATGGAATTTTCCGACCAATCACCGATCCGTGTAATTTCTACGTCATTCGAAGCGTGCATGAGTGCAGATTTCAAATCTGTATCTGGATTTCCCATGCGGTGCACAGTTTTGGAGAAAATCATATTTTTTGTTGACTAGTTTGGATTGGCCGAAACGGGCATGCCGGCATCGCCAAATATGGAATTTTCCGACCAATCACCGATCCGTGTAATTTCTACGTCATTCGAAGCGTGCATGAGTGCAGATTTCAAATCTGTATCTGGATTTCCCATGCGGTGCACAGTTTTGGAGAAAATCATATTTTTTGTTGACTAGTTTGGATTGGCCGAAACGGGCATGCCGGCATCGCCAAATATGGAATTTTCCGACCAATCACCGATCCGTGTAATTTCTACGTCATTCGAAGCGTGCATGAGTGCAGATTTCAAATCTGTATCTGGATTTCCCATGCGGTGCACAGTTTTGGAGAAAATCATATTTTTTGTTGACTAGTTTGGATTGGCCGAAACGGGCATGCCGGCATCGCCAAATATGGAATTTTCCGACCAATCACCGATCCGTGTAATTTCTACGTCATTCGAAGCGTGCATGAGTGCAGATTTCAAATCTGTATCTGGATTTCCCATGCGGTGCACAGTTTTGGAGAAAATCATATTTTTTGTTGACTAGTTTGGATTGGCCGAAACGGGCATGCCGGCATCGCCAAATATGGAATTTTCCGACCAATCACCGATCCGTGTAATTTCTACGTCATTCGAAGCGTGCATGAGTGCAGATTTCAAATCTGTATCTGGATTTCCCATGCGGTGCACAGTTTTGGAGAAAATCATATTTTTTGTTGACTAGTTTGGATTGGCCGAAACGGGCATGCCGGCATCGCCAAATATGGAATTTTCCGACCAATCACCGATCCGTGTAATTTCTACGTCATTCGAAGCGTGCATGAGTGCAGATTTCAAATCTGTATCTGGATTTCCCATGCGGTGCACAGTTTTGGAGAAAATCATATTTTTTGTTGACTAGTTTGGATTGGCCGAAACGGGCATGCCGGCATCGCCAAATATGGAATTTTCCGACCAATCACCGATCCGTGTAATTTCTACGTCATTCGAAGCGTGCATGAGTGCAGATTTCAAATCTGTATCTGGATTTCCCATGCGGTGCACAGTTTTGGAGAAAATCATATTTTTTGTTGACTAGTTTGGATTGGCCGAAACGGGCATGCCGGCATCGCCAAATATGGAATTTTCCGACCAATCACCGATCCGTGTAATTTCTACGTCATTCGAAGCGTGCATGAGTGCAGATTTCAAATCTGTATCTGGATTTCCCATGCGGTGCACAGTTTTGGAGAAAATCATATTTTTTGTTGACTAGTTTGGATTGGCCGAAACGGGCATGCCGGAAGCCAAATATGGAATTTTCCGACCAATCACCGATCCGTGTAATTTCTACGTCATTCGAAGCGTGCATGAGTGCAGATTTCAAATCTGTATCTGGATTTCCCATGCGGTGCACAGTTTTGGAGAAAATCATATTTTTTGTTGACTAGTTTGGATTGGCCGAAACGGGCATGCCGGCATCGCCAAATATGGAATTTTCCGACCAATCACCGATCCGTGTAATTTCTACGTCATTCGAAGCGTGCATGAGTGCAGATTTCAAATCTGTATCTGGATTTCCCATGCGGTGCACAGTTTTGGAGAAAATCATATTTTTTGTTGACTAGTTTGGATTGGCCGAAACGGGCATGCCGGCATCGCCAAATATGGAATTTTCCGACCAATCACCGATCCGTGTAATTTCTACGTCATTCGAAGCGTGCATGAGTGCAGATTTCAAATCTGTATCTGGATTTCCCATGCGGTGCACAGTTTTGGAGAAAATCATATTTTTTGTTGACTAGTTTGGATTGGCCGAAACGGGCATGCCGGCATCGCCAAATATCGAATTTTCCGACCAATCACCGATCCGTGTAACTTCTACGTCATTCGAAGCGTGCGTGTGTGCAGATTTCAAACCTGTATCTGGATTTCCCATGCGGTGCACAGTTTTGGAGAAAATCATATTTTTTGTTGACTAGTTTGGATTGGCCGAAACGGCCATGCCGGCATCGCCATATATCGAATTTACCAACCAATCAGCGATCCGTGTAATTTCTACGTCATTAGAAGCGTGCGTGGAGGAAGATTTCAAATCTGTATCTGGATTTCCCATGTGGTGCACAGTTTTGGAGAAAATCATATTTTTTGTTGACTAGTTTGGATTGGCCGAAACGGCCATGCCGGCAAATATGGAATTTTCCGACCAATCACCGATCCGTGTAATTTCTACGTCATTCGAAGCGTGCATGTGTGCAGATTTCAAATCTGTATCTGGATTTCCCATGCGGTGCACAGTTTTGGAGAAAATCATATTTTTTGTTGACTAGTTTGGATTGGCCGAAACGGCCATGCCGGCATCGCCATATATCGAATTTACCAACCAATCAGCGATCCGTGTAATTTCTACGTCATTCGAAGCGTGCATGTGTGCAGATTTCAAATCTGTATCTGGATTTCCCATGCGGTGCACAGTTTTGGAGAAAATCATATTTTTTGTTGACTAGTTTGGATTGGCCGAAACGGGCATGCCGGCATCGCCAAATATGGAATTTTCCGACCAATCACCGATCCGTGTAATTTCTACGTCATTCGAAGCGTGCATGAGTGCAGATTTCAAATCTGTATCTGGATTTCCCATGCGGTGCACAGTTTTGGAGAAAATCATATTTTTTGTTGACTAGTTTGGATTGGCCGAAACGGCCATGCCGGCAAATATGGAATTTTCCGACCAATCACCGATCCGTGTAATTTCTACGTCATTCGAAGCGTGCATGTGTGCAGATTTCAAATCTGTATCTGGATTTCCCATGCGGTGCACAGTTTTGGAGAAAATCATATTTTTTGTTGACTAGTTTGGATTGGCCGAAACGGGCATGCCGGCATCGCCAAATATGGAATTTTCCGACCAATCACCGATCCGTGTAATTTCTACGTCATTCGAAGCGTGCATGAGTGCAGATTTCAAATCTGTATCTGGATTTCCCATGCGGTGCACAGTTTTGGAGAAAATCATATTTTTTGTTGACTAGTTTGGATTGGCCGAAACGGGCATGCCGGCATCGCCAAATATGGAATTTTCCGACCAATCACCGATCCGTGTAATTTCTACGTCATTCGAAGCGTGCATGAGTGCAGATTTCAAATCTGTATCTGGATTTCCCATGCGGTGCACAGTTTTGGAGAAAATCATATTTTTTGTTGACTAGTTTGGATTGGCCGAAACGGGCATGCCGGCATCGCCAAATATGGAATTTTCCGACCAATCACCGATCCGTGTAATTTCTACGTCATTCGAAGCGTGCATGAGTGCAGATTTCAAATCTGTATCTGGATTTCCCATGCGGTGCACAGTTTTGGAGAAAATCATATTTTTTGTTGACTAGTTTGGATTGGCCGAAACGGGCATGCCGGCATCGCCAAATATGGAATTTTCCGACCAATCACCGATCCGTGTAATTTCTACGTCATTCGAAGCGTGCATGAGTGCAGATTTCAAATCTGTATCTGGATTTCCCATGCGGTGCACAGTTTTGGAGAAAATCATATTTTTTGTTGACTAGTTTGGATTGGCCGAAACGGGCATGCCGGCATCGCCAAATATGGAATTTTCCGACCAATCACCGATCCGTGTAATTTCTACGTCATTCGAAGCGTGCATGAGTGCAGATTTCAAATCTGTATCTGGATTTCCCATGCGGTGCACAGTTTTGGAGAAAATCATATTTTTTGTTGACTAGTTTGGATTGGCCGAAACGGGCATGCCGGCATCGCCAAATATGGAATTTTCCGACCAATCACCGATCCGTGTAATTTCTACGTCATTCGAAGCGTGCATGAGTGCAGATTTCAAATCTGTATCTGGATTTCCCATGCGGTGCACAGTTTTGGAGAAAATCATATTTTTTGTTGACTAGTTTGGATTGGCCGAAACGGCCATGCCGGCAAATATGGAATTTTCCGACCAATCACCGATCCGTGTAATTTCTACGTCATTCGAAGCGTGCATGAGTGCAGATTTCAAATCTGTATCTGGATTTCCCATGCGGTGCACAGTTTTGGAGAAAATCATATTTTTTGTTGACTAGTTTGGATTGGCCGAAACGGGCATGCCGGCATCGCCAAATATGGAATTTTCCGACCAATCACCGATCCGTGTAATTTCTACGTCATTCGAAGCGTGCATGAGTGCAGATTTCAAATCTGTATCTGGATTTCCCATGCGGTGCACAGTTTTGGAGAAAATCATATTTTTTGTTGACTAGTTTGGATTGGCCGAAACGGGCATGCCGGCATCGCCAAATATGGAATTTTCCGACCAATCACCGATCCGTGTAATTTCTACGTCATTCGAAGCGTGCATGAGTGCAGATTTCAAATCTGTATCTGGATTTCCCATGCGGTGCACAGTTTTGGAGAAAATCATATTTTTTGTTGACTAGTTTGGATTGGCCGAAACGGGCATGCCGGCATCGCCAAATATGGAATTTTCCGACCAATCACCGATCCGTGTAATTTCTACGTCATTCGAAGCGTGCATGAGTGCAGATTTCAAATCTGTATCTGGATTTCCCATGCGGTGCACAGTTTTGGAGAAAATCATATTTTTTGTTGACTAGTTTGGATTGGCCGAAACGGGCATGCCGGCATCGCCAAATATGGAATTTTCCGACCAATCACCGATCCGTGTAATTTCTACGTCATTCGAAGCGTGCATGAGTGCAGATTTCAAATCTGTATCTGGATTTCCCATGCGGTGCACAGTTTTGGAGAAAATCATATTTTTTGTTGACTAGTTTGGATTGGCCGAAACGGGCATGCCGGCATCGCCAAATATGGAATTTTCCGACCAATCACCGATCCGTGTAATTTCTACGTCATTCGAAGCGTGCATGAGTGCAGATTTCAAATCTGTATCTGGATTTCCCATGCGGTGCACAGTTTTGGAGAAAATCATATTTTTTGTTGACTAGTTTGGATTGGCCGAAACGGGCATGCCGGCATCGCCAAATATGGAATTTTCCGACCAATCACCGATCCGTGTAATTTCTACGTCATTCGAAGCGTGCATGAGTGCAGATTTCAAATCTGTATCTGGATTTCCCATGCGGTGCACAGTTTTGGAGAAAATCATATTTTTTGTTGACTAGTTTGGATTGGCCGAAACGGGCATGCCGGCATCGCCAAATATGGAATTTTCCGACCAATCACCGATCCGTGTAATTTCTACGTCATTCGAAGCGTGCATGAGTGCAGATTTCAAATCTGTATCTGGATTTCCCATGCGGTGCACAGTTTTGGAGAAAATCATATTTTTTGTTGACTAGTTTGGATTGGCCGAAACGGGCATGCCGGCATCGCCAAATATGGAATTTTCCGACCAATCACCGATCCGTGTAATTTCTACGTCATTCGAAGCGTGCATGAGTGCAGATTTCAAATCTGTATCTGGATTTCCCATGCGGTGCACAGTTTTGGAGAAAATCATATTTTTTGTTGACTAGTTTGGATTGGCCGAAACGGGCATGCCGGCATCGCCAAATATGGAATTTTCCGACCAATCACCGATCCGTGTAATTTCTACGTCATTCGAAGCGTGCATGAGTGCAGATTTCAAATCTGTATCTGGATTTCCCATGCGGTGCACAGTTTTGGAGAAAATCATATTTTTTGTTGACTAGTTTGGATTGGCCGAAACGGGCATGCCGGCATCGCCAAATATGGAATTTTCCGACCAATCACCGATCCGTGTAATTTCTACGTCATTCGAAGCGTGCATGAGTGCAGATTTCAAATCTGTATCTGGATTTCCCATGCGGTGCACAGTTTTGGAGAAAATCATATTTTTTGTTGACTAGTTTGGATTGGCCGAAACGGGCATGCCGGCATCGCCAAATATCGAATTTTCCGACCAATCACCGATCCGTGTAACTTCTACGTCATTCGAAGCGTGCGTGTGTGCAGATTTCAAACCTGTATCTGGATTTCCCATGCGGTGCACAGTTTTGGAGAAAATCATATTTTTTGTTGACTAGTTTGGATTGGCCGAAACGGCCATGCCGGCATCGCCATATATCGAATTTACCAACCAATCAGCGATCCGTGTAATTTCTACGTCATTAGAAGCGTGCGTGGAGGAAGATTTCAAATCTGTATCTGGATTTCCCATGTGGTGCACAGTTTTGGAGAAAATCATATTTTTTGTTGACTAGTTTGGATTGGCCGAAACGGCCATGCCGGCAAATATGGAATTTTCCGACCAATCACCGATCCGTGTAATTTCTACGTCATTCGAAGCGTGCATGTGTGCAGATTTCAAATCTGTATCTGGATTTCCCATGCGGTGCACAGTTTTGGAGAAAATCATATTTTTTGTTGACTAGTTTGGATTGGCCGAAACGGCCATGCCGGCATCGCCATATATCGAATTTACCAACCAATCAGCGATCCGTGTAATTTCTACGTCATTCGAAGCGTGCATGTGTGCAGATTTCAAATCTGTATCTGGATTTCCCATGCGGTGCACAGTTTTGGAGAAAATCATATTTTTTGTTGACTAGTTTGGATTGGCCGAAACGGGCATGCCGGCATCGCCAAATATGGAATTTTCCGACCAATCACCGATCCGTGTAATTTCTACGTCATTCGAAGCGTGCATGAGTGCAGATTTCAAATCTGTATCTGGATTTCCCATGCGGTGCACAGTTTTGGAGAAAATCATATTTTTTGTTGACTAGTTTGGATTGGCCGAAACGGGCATGCCGGCATCGCCAAATATGGAATTTTCCGACCAATCACCGATCCGTGTAATTTCTACGTCATTCGAAGCGTGCATGAGTGCAGATTTCAAATCTGTATCTGGATTTCCCATGCGGTGCACAGTTTTGGAGAAAATCATATTTTTTGTTGACTAGTTTGGATTGGCCGAAACGGGCATGCCGGCATCGCCAAATATGGAATTTTCCGACCAATCACCGATCCGTGTAATTTCTACGTCATTCGAAGCGTGCATGAGTGCAGATTTCAAATCTGTATCTGGATTTCCCATGCGGTGCACAGTTTTGGAGAAAATCATATTTTTTGTTGACTAGTTTGGATTGGCCGAAACGAGCATGCCGGCATCGCCAAATATGGAATTTTCCGACCAATCACCGATCCGTGTAATTTCTACGTCATTCGAAGCGCGCATGTGTGCAGATTTCAAATCTGTATCTGGATTTCCTGTGCGGTGCACAGTTTTGGAGAAAATCATATTTTTTCTTGACTAGTTTGGATTGGCCGAAACGGGCATGCCGGCATCGCCAAATATCGAATTTTCCGACCAATCGCCGATCCGTGTAACTTCTACGTCATTCGAAGCGTGCGTGTGTGCAGATTTCAAACCTGTATCTGGATTTCCCATGCGGTGCACAGTTTTGGAGAAAATCATATTTTTTGTTGACTAGTTTGGATTGGCCGAAACGGCCATGCCGGCATCGCCATATATCGAATTTACCAACCAATCAGCGATCCGTGTAATTTCTACGTCATTCGAAGCGTGCATGTGTGCAGATTTCAAATCTGTATCTGGATTTCCCATGCGGTGCACAGTTTTGGAGAAAATCATATTTTTTGTTGACTAGTTTGGATTGGCCGAAACGGCCATGCCGGCATCGCCATATATCGAATTTACCAACCAATCAGCGATCCGTGTAATTTCTACGTCATTAGAAGCGTGCGTGGAGGAAGATTTCAAATCTGTATCTGGATTTCCCATGTGGTGCACAGTTTTGGAGAAAATCATATTTTTTGTTGACTAGTTTGGATTGGCCGAAACGGCCATGCCGGCAAATATGGAATTTTCCGACCAATCACCGATCCGTGTAATTTCTACGTCATTCGAAGCGTGCATGTGTGCAGATTTCAAATCTGTATCTGGATTTCCCATGCGGTGCACAGTTTTGGAGAAAATCATATTTTTTGTTGACTAGTTTGGATTGGCCGAAACGGCCATGCCGGCATCGCCATATATCGAATTTACCAACCAATCAGCGATCCGTGTAATTTCTACGTCATTCGAAGCGTGCATGTGTGCAGATTTCAAATCTGTATCTGGATTTCCCATGCGGTGCACAGTTTTGGAGAAAATCATATTTTTTGTTGACTAGTTTGGATTGGCCGAAACGGGCATGCCGGCATCGCCAAATATGGAATTTTCCGACCAATCACCGATCCGTGTAATTTCTACGTCATTCGAAGCGTGCATGAGTGCAGATTTCAAATCTGTATCTGGATTTCCCATGCGGTGCACAGTTTTGGAGAAAATCATATTTTTTGTTGACTAGTTTGGATTGGCCGAAACGGGCATGCCGGCATCGCCAAATATGGAATTTTCCGACCAATCACCGATCCGTGTAATTTCTACGTCATTCGAAGCGTGCATGAGTGCAGATTTCAAATCTGTATCTGGATTTCCCATGCGGTGCACAGTTTTGGAGAAAATCATATTTTTTGTTGACTAGTTTGGATTGGCCGAAACGGGCATGCCGGCATCGCCAAATATGGAATTTTCCGACCAATCACCGATCCGTGTAATTTCTACGTCATTCGAAGCGTGCATGAGTGCAGATTTCAAATCTGTATCTGGATTTCCCATGCGGTGCACAGTTTTGGAGAAAATCATATTTTTTGTTGACTAGTTTGGATTGGCCGAAACGAGCATGCCGGCATCGCCAAATATGGAATTTTCCGACCAATCACCGATCCGTGTAATTTCTACGTCATTCGAAGCGTGCATGTGTGCAGATTTCAAATCTGTATCTGGATTTCCTGTGCGGTGCACAGTTTTGGAGAAAATCATATTTTTTCTTGACTAGTTTGGATTGGCCGAAACGGGCATGCCGGCATCGCCAAATATCGAATTTTCCGACCAATCACCGATCCGTGTAACTTCTACGTCATTCGAAGCGTGCGTGTGTGCAGATTTCAAACCTGTATCTGGATTTCCCATGCGGTGCACAGTTTTGGAGAAAATCATATTTTTTGTTGACTAGTTTGGATTGGCCGAAACGGCCATGCCGGCATCGCCATATATCGAATTTACCAACCAATCAGCGATCCGTGTAATTTCTACGTCATTCGAAGCGTGCATGTGTGCAGATTTCAAATCTGTATCTGGATTTCCCATGTGGTGCACAGTTTTGGAGAAAATCATATTTTTTGTTGACTAGTTTGGATTGGCCGAAACGGCCATGCCGGCAAATATGGAATTTTCCGACCAATCACCGATCCGTGTAATTTCTACGTCATTCGAAGCGTGCATGTGTGCAGATTTCAAATCTGTATCTGGATTTCCCATGCGGTGCACAGTTTTGGAGAAAATCATATTTTTTGTTGACTAGTTTGGATTGGCCGAAACGGCCATGCCGGCATCGCCATATATCGAATTTACCAACCAATCAGCGATCCGTGTAATTTCTACGTCATTCGAAGCGTGCATGTGTGCAGATTTCAAATCTGTATCTGGATTTCCCATGCGGTGCACAGTTTTGGAGAAAATCATATTTTTTGTTGACTAGTTTGGATTGGCCGAAACGGCCATGCCGGCATCGCCATATATCGAATTTATTAACCAATCACCGATCCGTGTAACTTCTACGTCATTCGAAGCGTGCGTGTGTGCAGATTTCAAACCTGTATCTGGATTTCCCATGCGGTGCACAGTTTTGGAGAAAATCATATTTTTTGTTGACTAGTTTGGATTGGCCGAAACGGGCATGCCGGCATCGCCAAATATGGAATTTTCCGACCAATCACCGATCCGTGTAATTTCTACGTCATTCGAAGCGTGCATGAGTGCAGATTTCAAATCTGTATCTGGATTTCCCATGCGGTGCACAGTTTTGGAGAAAATCATATTTTTTGTTGACTAGTTTGGATTGGCCGAAACGGGCATGCCGGCAAATATGGAATTTTCCGACCAATCACCGATCCGTGTAATTTCTACGTCATTCGAAGCGTGCATGTGTGCAGATTTCAAATCTGTATCTGGATTTCCCATGCGGTGCACAGTTTTGGAGAAAATCATATTTTTTGTTGACTAGTTTGGATTGGCCGAAACGGCCATGCCGGCATCGCCAGATATCGAATTTTCCGACCAATCACCGACTCGTGTAATTTCTACGTCATTCGAAGCGTGCATAAGTGCAGATTTCAAATCTGTATCTGGATTTCCCATGCGGTGCACAGTTTTGGAGAAAATCATATTTTTTGTTGACTAGTTTGGATTGGCCGAAACGGGCATGCCGGCAAATATGGAATTTTCCGACCAATCACCGATCCGTGTAATTTCTACGTCATTCGAAGCGTGCATGTGTGCAGATTTCAAATCTGTATCTGGATTTCCCATGCGGTGCACAGTTTTGGAGAAAATCATATTTTTTGTTGACTAGTTTGGATTGGCCGAAACGGCCATGCCGGCATCGCCAGATATCGAATTTTCCGACCAATCACCGACTCGTGTAATTTCTACGTCATTCGAAGCGTGCATAAGTGCAGATTTCAAATCTGTATCTGGATTTCCCATGCGGTGCACAGTTTTGGAGAAAATCATATTTTTTGTTGACTAGTTTGGATTGGCCGAAACGGGCATGCCGGCAAATATGGAATTTTCCGACCAATCACCGATCCGTGTAATTTCTACGTCATTCGAAGCGTGCATGTGTGCAGATTTCAAATCTGTATCTGGATTTCCCATGCGGTGCACAGTTTTGGAGAAAATCATATTTTTTGTTGACTAGTTTGGATTGGCCGAAACGGCCATGCCGGCATCGCCATATATCGAATTTACCAACCAATCAGCGATCCGTGTAATTTCTACGTCATTAGAAGCGTGCGTGGAGGAAGATTTCAAATCTGTATCTGGATTTCCCATGTGGTGCACAGTTTTGGAGAAAATCATATTTTTTGTTGACTAGTTTGGATTGGCCGAAACGGCCATGCCGGCAAATATGGAATTTTCCGACCAATCACCGATCCGTGTAATTTCTACGTCATTCGAAGCGTGCATGTGTGCAGATTTCAAATCTGTATCTGGATTTCCCATGCGGTGCACAGTTTTGGAGAAAATCATATTTTTTGTTGACTAGTTTGGATTGGCCGAAACGGCCATGCCGGCATCGCCATATATCGAATTTACCAACCAATCAGCGATCCGTGTAATTTCTACGTCATTCGAAGCGTGCATGTGTGCAGATTTCAAATCTGTATCTGGATTTCCCATGCGGTGCACAGTTTTGGAGAAAATCATATTTTTTGTTGACTAGTTTGGATTGGCCGAAACGGCCATGCCGGCATCGCCATATATCGAATTTACCAACCAATCAGCGATCCGTGTAATTTCTACGTCATTCGAAGCGTGCATGTGTGCAGATTTCAAATCTGTATCTGGATTTCCCATGCGGTGCACAGTTTTGGAGAAAATCATATTTTTTGTTGACTAGTTTGGATTGGCCGAAACGGCCATGCCGGCATCGCCATATATCGAATTTATTAACCAATCACCGATCCGTGTAACTTCTACGTCATTCGAAGCGTGCGTGTGTGCAGATTTCAAACCTGTATCTGGATTTCCCATGCGGTGCACAGTTTTGGAGAAAATCATATTTTTTGTTGACTAGTTTGGATTGGCCGAAACGGGCATGCCGGCATCGCCAAATATGGAATTTTCCGACCAATCACCGATCCGTGTAATTTCTACGTCATTCGAAGCGTGCATGAGTGCAGATTTCAAATCTGTATCTGGATTTCCCATGCGGTGCACAGTTTTGGAGAAAATCATATTTTTTGTTGACTAGTTTGGATTGGCCGAAACGGGCATGCCGGCATCGCCAAATATCGAATTTTCCGACCAATCACCGATCCGTGTAATTTCTACGTCATTAGAAGCGTGCGTGGATGCAGATTTCAAATCTGTATCTGGATTTCCCATGCGGTGCACAGTTTTGGAGAAAATCATATTTTTTGTTGACTAGTTTGGATTGGCCGAAACGACCATGCCGGCATCGCCAGATATCGAATTTTCCGACCAATCACCGATCCACGTAATTTCTACGTCATTCGAAGCGTGCATGTGTGCAGATTTCAAATCTGTATCTGGATTTCCCATGTGGTGCACAGTTTTGGAGAAAATCATATTTTTTGTTGACTAGTTTGGATTGGCCGAAACGGCCATGCCGGCAAATATGGAATTTTCCGACCAATCACCGATCCGTGTAATTTCTACGTCATTCGAAGCGTGCATGTGTGCAGATTTCAAATCTGTATCTGGATTTCCCATGCGGTGCACAGTTTTGGAGAAAATCATATTTTTTGTTGACTAGTTTGGATTGGCCGAAACGGCCATGCCGGCATCGCCATATATCGAATTTACCAACCAATCAGCGATCCGTGTAATTTCTACGTCATTCGAAGCGTGCATGTGTGCAGATTTCAAATCTGTATCTGGATTTCCCATGCGGTGCACAGTTTTGGAGAAAATCATATTTTTTGTTGACTAGTTTGGATTGGCCGAAACGGCCATGCCGGCATCGCCATATATCGAATTTATTAACCAATCACCGATCCGTGTAACTTCTACGTCATTCGAAGCGTGCGTGTGTGCAGATTTCAAACCTGTATCTGGATTTCCCATGCGGTGCACAGTTTTGGAGAAAATCATATTTTTTGTTGACTAGTTTGGATTGGCCGAAACGGGCATGCCGGCATCGCCAAATATGGAATTTTCCGACCAATCACCGATCCGTGTAATTTCTACGTCATTCGAAGCGTGCATGAGTGCAGATTTCAAATCTGTATCTGGATTTCCCATGCGGTGCACAGTTTTGGAGAAAATCATATTTTTTGTTGACTAGTTTGGATTGGCCGAAACGGCCATGCCGGCATCGCCAGATATCGAATTTTCCGACCAATCACCGACTCGTGTAATTTCTACGTCATTCGAAGCGTGCATAAGTGCAGATTTCAAATCTGTATCTGGATTTCCCATGCGGTGCACAGTTTTGGAGAAAATCATATTTTTTGTTGACTAGTTTGGATTGGCCGAAACGGGCATGCCGGCAAATATGGAATTTTCCGACCAATCACCGATCCGTGTAATTTCTACGTCATTCGAAGCGTGCATGTGTGCAGATTTCAAATCTGTATCTGGATTTCCCATGCGGTGCACAGTTTTGGAGAAAATCATATTTTTTGTTGACTAGTTTGGATTGGCCGAAACGGCCATGCCGGCATCGCCATATATCGAATTTACCAACCAATCAGCGATCCGTGTAATTTCTACGTCATTAGAAGCGTGCGTGGAGGAAGATTTCAAATCTGTATCTGGATTTCCCATGTGGTGCACAGTTTTGGAGAAAATCATATTTTTTGTTGACTAGTTTGGATTGGCCGAAACGGCCATGCCGGCAAATATGGAATTTTCCGACCAATCACCGATCCGTGTAATTTCTACGTCATTCGAAGCGTGCATGTGTGCAGATTTCAAATCTGTATCTGGATTTCCCATGCGGTGCACAGTTTTGGAGAAAATCATATTTTTTGTTGACTAGTTTGGATTGGCCGAAACGGCCATGCCGGCATCGCCATATATCGAATTTACCAACCAATCAGCGATCCGTGTAATTTCTACGTCATTCGAAGCGTGCATGTGTGCAGATTTCAAATCTGTATCTGGATTTCCCATGCGGTGCACAGTTTTGGAGAAAATCATATTTTTTGTTGACTAGTTTGGATTGGCCGAAACGGCCATGCCGGCATCGCCATATATCGAATTTACCAACCAATCAGCGATCCGTGTAATTTCTACGTCATTCGAAGCGTGCATGTGTGCAGATTTCAAATCTGTATCTGGATTTCCCATGCGGTGCACAGTTTTGGAGAAAATCATATTTTTTGTTGACTAGTTTGGATTGGCCGAAACGGCCATGCCGGCATCGCCATATATCGAATTTATTAACCAATCACCGATCCGTGTAACTTCTACGTCATTCGAAGCGTGCGTGTGTGCAGATTTCAAACCTGTATCTGGATTTCCCATGCGGTGCACAGTTTTGGAGAAAATCATATTTTTTGTTGACTAGTTTGGATTGGCCGAAACGGGCATGCCGGCATCGCCAAATATCGAATTTTCCGACCAATCACCGATCCGTGTAATTTCTACGTCATTAGAAGCGTGCGTGGATGCAGATTTCAAATCTGTATCTGGATTTCCCATACGGTGCACAGTTTTGGAGAAAATCATATTTTTTGTTGACTAGTTTGGATTGGCCGAAACGACCATGCCGGCATCGCCAGATATCGAATTTTCCGACCAATCACCGATCCACGTAATTTCTACGTCATTCGAAGCGTGCATGTGTGCAGATTTCAAATCTGTATCTGGATTTCCCATGCGGTGCACAGTTTTGGAGAAAATCATATTTTTTGTTGACTAGTTTGGATTGGCCGAAACGGCCATGCCGGCATCGCCAGATATCGAATTTTCCGACCAATCACCGATCCACGTAATTTCTACGTCATTCGAAGCGTGCATGTGTGCAGATTTCAAATCTGTATCTGGATTTCCCATGCGGTGCACAGTTTTGGAGAAAATCATATTTTTTGTTGAGTAGTTTGGATTGGCCGAAACGACCATGCCGGCATCGCCAAATATGGAATTTTCCGACCAATCACCGATCCGTGTAATTTCTACGTCATTCGAAGCGTGCATGAGTGCAGATTTCAAATCTGTATCTGGATTTCCCATGCGGTGCACAGTTTTGGAGAAAATCATATTTTTTGTTGACTAGTTTGGATTGGCCGAAACGGGCATGCCGGCATCGCCAAATATGGAATTTTCCGACCAATCACCGATCCGTGTAATTTCTACGTCATTCGAAGCGTGCATGAGTGCAGATTTCAAATCTGTATCTGGATTTCCCATGCGGTGCACAGTTTTGGAGAAAATCATATTTTTTGTTGACTAGTTTGGATTGGCCGAAACGGGCATGCCGGCATCGCCAAATATGGAATTTTCCGACCAATCACCGATCCGTGTAATTTCTACGTCATTCGAAGCGTGCATGAGTGCAGATTTCAAATCTGTATCTGGATTTCCCATGCGGTGCACAGTTTTGGAGAAAATCATATTTTTTGTTGACTAGTTTGGATTGGCCGAAACGGGCATGCCGGCATCGCCAAATATGGAATTTTCCGACCAATCACCGATCCGTGTAATTTCTACGTCATTCGAAGCGTGCATGAGTGCAGATTTCAAATCTGTATCTGGATTTCCCATGCGGTGCACAGTTTTGGAGAAAATCATATTTTTTGTTGACTAGTTTGGATTGGCCGAAACGGGCATGCCGGCATCGCCAAATATGGAATTTTCCGACCAATCACCGATCCGTGTAATTTCTACGTCATTCGAAGCGTGCATGAGTGCAGATTTCAAATCTGTATCTGGATTTCCCATGCGGTGCACAGTTTTGGAGAAAATCATATTTTTTGTTGACTAGTTTGGATTGGCCGAAACGAGCATGCCGGCATCGCCAAATATGGAATTTTCCGACCAATCACCGATCCGTGTAATTTCTACGTCATTCGAAGCGTGCATGTGTGCAGATTTCAAATCTGTATCTGGATTTCCTGTGCGGTGCACAGTTTTGGAGAAAATCATATTTTTTGTTGACTAGTTTGGATTGGCCGAAACGGGCATGCCGGCATCGCCAAATATCGAATTTTCCGACCAATCACCGATCCGTGTAACTTCTACGTCATTCGAAGCGTGCGTGTGTGCAGATTTCAAACCTGTATCTGGATTTCCCATGCGGTGCACAGTTTTGGAGAAAATCATATTTTTTGTTGACTAGTTTGGATTGGCCGAAACGGGCATGCCGGCATCGCCAAATATGGAATTTTCCGACCAATCACCGATCCGTGTAATTTCTACGTCATTCGAAGCGTGCATGAGTGCAGATTTCAAATCTGTATCTGGATTTCCCATGCGGTGCACAGTTTTGGAGAAAATCATATTTTTTGTTGACTAGTTTGGATTGGCCGAAACGGGCATGCCGGCATCGCCAAATATGGAATTTTCCGACCAATCACCGATCCGTGTAATTTCTACGTCATTCGAAGCGTGCATGAGTGCAGATTTCAAATCTGTATCTGGATTTCCCATGCGGTGCACAGTTTTGGAGAAAATCATATTTTCTGTTGACTAGTTTGGATTGGCCGAAACGGGCATGCCGGCATCGCCAAATATGGAATTTTCCGACCAATCACCGATCCGTGTAATTTCTACGTCATTCGAAGCGTGCATGAGTGCAGATTTCAAATCTGTATCTGGATTTCCCATGCGGTGCACAGTTTTGGAGAAAATCATATTTTTTGTTGACTAGTTTGGATTGGCCGAAACGGGCATGCCGGCATCGCCAAATATGGAATTTTCCGACCAATCACCGATCCGTGTAATTTCTACGTCATTCGAAGCGTGCATGAGTGCAGATTTCAAATCTGTATCTGGATTTCCCATGCGGTGCACAGTTTTGGAGAAAATCATATTTTTTGTTGACTAGTTTGGATTGGCCGAAACGGGCATGCCGGCATCGCCAAATATGGAATTTTCCGACCAATCACCGATCCGTGTAATTTCTACGTCATTCGAAGCGTGCATGAGTGCAGATTTCAAATCTGTATCTGGATTTCCCATGCGGTGCACAGTTTTGGAGAAAATCATATTTTTTGTTGACTAGTTTGGATTGGCCGAAACGAGCATGCCGGCATCGCCAAATATGGAATTTTCCGACCAATCACCGATCCGTGTAATTTCTACGTCATTCGAAGCGTGCATGTGTGCAGATTTCAAATCTGTATCTGGATTTCCTGTGCGGTGCACAGTTTTGGAGAAAATCATATTTTTTGTTGACTAGTTTGGATTGGCCGAAACGGGCATGCCGGCATCGCCAAATATCGAATTTTCCGACCAATCACCGATCCGTGTAATTTCTACGTCATTCGAAGCGTGCATGTGTGCAGATTTCAAATCTGTATCTGGATTTCCTGTGCGGTGCACAGTTTTGGAGAAAATCATATTTTTTGTTGACTAGTTTGGATTGGCCGAAACGGCCATGCCGGCATCGCCATATATCGAATTTACCAACCAATCAGCGATCCGTGTAATTTCTACGTCATTAGAAGCGTGCGTGGAGGAAGATTTCAAATCTGTATCTGGATTTCCCATGTGGTGCACAGTTTTGGAGAAAATCATATTTTTTGTTGACTAGTTTGGATTGGCCGAAACGGCCATGCCGGCAAATATGGAATTTTCCGACCAATCACCGATCCGTGTAATTTCTACGTCATTCGAAGCGTGCATGTGTGCAGATTTCAAATCTGTATCTGGATTTCCCATGCGGTGCACAGTTTTGGAGAAAATCATATTTTTTGTTGACTAGTTTGGATTGGCCGAAACGGCCATGCCGGCATCGCCAGATATCGAATTTTCCGACCAATCACCGACTCGTGTAATTTCTACGTCATTCGAAGCGTGCGTGTGTGCAGATTTCAAATCTGTATCTGGATTTCCCATGCGGTGCACAGTTTTGGAGAAAATCATATTTTTTGTTGACTAGTTTGGATTGGCCGAAACGGCCATGCCGGCATCGCCAGATATCGAATTTTCCGACCAATCACCGACTCGGTAATTTCTACGTCATTCGAAGCGTGCATAAGTGCAGATTTCAAATCTGTATCTGGATTTCCCATGCGGTGCACAGTTTTGGAGAAAATCATATTTTTTGTTGACTAGTTTGGATTGGCCGAAACGGGCATGCCGGCAAATATGGAATTTTCCGACCAATCACCGATCCGTGTAATTTCTACGTCATTCGAAGCGTGCATGTGTGCAGATTTCAAATCTGTATCTGGATTTCCCATGCGGTGCACAGTTTTGGAGAAAATCATATTTTTTGTTGACTAGTTTGGATTGGCCGAAACGGCCATGCCGGCATCGCCATATATCGAATTTACCAACCAATCAGCGATCCGTGTAATTTCTACGTCATTCGAAGCGTGCATGTGTGCAGATTTCAAATCTGTATCTGGATTTCCCATGCGGTGCACAGTTTTGGAGAAAATCATATTTTTTGTTGACTAGTTTGGATTGGCCGAAACGGCCATGCCGGCATCGCCAGATATCGAATTTTCCGACCAATCACCGACTCGTGTAATTTCTACGTCATTCGAAGCGTGCATAAGTTCAGATTTCAAATCTGTATCTGGATTTCCCATGCGGTGCACAGTTTTGGAGAAAATCATATTTTTTGTTGACTAGTTTGGATTGGCCGAAACGGGCATGCCGGCAAATATGGAATTTTCCGACCAATCACCGATCCGTGTAATTTCTACGTCATTCGAAGCGTGCATGTGTGCAGATTTCAAATCTGTATCTGGATTTCCCATGCGGTGCACAGTTTTGGAGAAAATCATATTTTTTGTTGACTAGTTTGGATTGGCCGAAACGGCCATGCCGGCATCGCCATATATCGAATTTACCAACCAATCAGCGATCCGTGTAATTTCTACGTCATTCGAAGCGTGCATGTGTGCAGATTTCAAATCTGTATCTGGATTTCCCATGCGGTGCACAGTTTTGGAGAAAATCATATTTTTTGTTGACTAGTTTGGATTGGCCGAAACGGCCATGCCGGCATCGCCAGATATCGAATTTTCCGACCAATCACCGACTCGGTAATTTCTACGTCATTCGAAGCGTGCATAAGTGCAGATTTCAAATCTGTATCTGGATTTCCCATGCGGTGCACAGTTTTGGAGAAAATCATATTTTTTGTTGACTAGTTTGGATTGGCCGAAACGGGCATGCCGGCAAATATGGAATTTTCCGACCAATCACCGATCCGTGTAATTTCTACGTCATTCGAAGCGTGCATGTGTGCAGATTTCAAATCTGTATCTGGATTTCCCATGCGGTGCACAGTTTTGGAGAAAATCATATTTTTTGTTGACTAGTTTGGATTGGCCGAAACGGCCATGCCGGCATCGCCATATATCGAATTTACCAACCAATCAGCGATCCGTGTAATTTCTACGTCATTCGAAGCGTGCATGTGTGCAGATTTCAAATCTGTATCTGGATTTCCCATGCGGTGCACAGTTTTGGAGAAAATCATATTTTTTGTTGACTAGTTTGGATTGGCCGAAACGGCCATGCCGGCATCGCCAGATATCGAATTTTCCGACCAATCACCGACTCGGTAATTTCTACGTCATTCGAAGCGTGCATAAGTGCAGATTTCAAATCTGTATCTGGATTTCCCATGCGGTGCACAGTTTTGGAGAAAATCATATTTTTTGTTGACTAGTTTGGATTGGCCGAAACGGCCATGCCGGCATCGCCAGATATCGAATTTTCCGACCAATCACCGATCCGTGTAATTTCTACGTCATTCGAAGCGTGCATGTGTGCAGATTTCAAATCTGTATCTGGATTTCCCATGCGGTGCACAGTTTTGGAGAAAATCATATTTTTTGTTGACTAGTTTGGATTGGCCGAAACGGCCATGCCGGCATCGCCATATATCGAATTTACCAACCAATCAGCGATCCGTGTAATTTCTACGTCATTCGAAGCGTGCATGTGTGCAGATTTCAAATCTGTATCTGGATTTCCCATGCGGTGCACAGTTTTGGAGAAAATCATATTTTTTGTTGACTAGTTTGGATTGGCCGAAACGGCCATGCCGGCATCGCCAGATATCGAATTTTCCGACCAATCACCGACTCGGTAATTTCTACGTCATTCGAAGCGTGCATAAGTGCAGATTTCAAATCTGTATCTGGATTTCCCATGCGGTGCACAGTTTTGGAGAAAATCATATTTTTTGTTGACTAGTTTGGATTGGCCGAAACGGCCATGCCGGCATCGCCAGATATCGAATTTTCCGACCAATCACCGACTCGGTAATTTCTACGTCATTCGAAGCGTGCATAAGTGCAGATTTCAAATCTGTATCTGGATTTCCCATGCGGTGCACAGTTTTGGAGAAAATCATATTTTTTGTTGACTAGTTTGGATTGGCCGAAACGGCCATGCCGGCATCGCCATATATCGAATTTACCAACCAATCACCGATCCGTGTAATTTCTACGTCATTAGAAGCGTGCGTGGATGCAGATTTCAAATCTGTATCTGGATTTCCCATGCGGTGCACAGTTTTGGAGAAAATCATATTTTTTGTTGACTAGTTTGGATTGGCCGAAACGGCCATGCCGGCATCGCCATATATCGAATTTACCAACCAATCACCGATCCGTGTAATTTCTACGTCATTAGAAGCGTGCGTGGATGCAGATTTCAAATCTGTATCTGGATTTCCCATGCGGTGCACAGTTTTGGAGAAAATCATATTTTTTGTTGACTAGTTTGGATTGGCCGAAACGGGCATGCCGGCAAATATGGAATTTTCCGACCAATCACCGATCCGTGTAATTTCTACGTCATTCGAAGCGTGCATGTGTGCAGATTTCAAATCTGTATCTGGATTTCCCATGCGGTGCACAGTTTTGGAGAAAATCATATTTTTTGTTGACTAGTTTGGATTGGCCGAAACGGCCATGCCGGCATCGCCAGATATCGAATTTTCCGACCAATCACCGACTCGTGTAATTTCTACGTCATTCGAAGCGTGCATAAGTGCAGATTTCAAATCTGTATCTGGATTTCCCATGCGGTGCACAGTTTTGGAGAAAATCATATTTTTTGTTGACTAGTTTGGATTGGCCGAAACGGGCATGCCGGCAAATATGGAATTTTCCGACCAATCACCGATCCGTGTAATTTCTACGTCATTCGAAGCGTGCATGTGTGCAGATTTCAAATCTGTATCTGGATTTCCCATGCGGTGCACAGTTTTGGAGAAAATCATATTTTTTGTTGACTAGTTTGGATTGGCCGAAACGGCCATGCCGGCATCGCCATATATCGAATTTACCAACCAATCAGCGATCCGTGTAATTTCTACGTCATTAGAAGCGTGCGTGGATGCAGATTTCAAATCTGTATCTGGATTTCCCATGTGGTGCACAGTTTTGGAGAAAATCATATTTTGTGTTGACTAGTTTGGATTGGCCGAAACGGCCATGCCGGCATCGCCAGATATCGAATTTTCCGACCAATCACCGATCCGTGCAATTTCTACGTCATTCGAAGCGTGCATGTATGCAGATTTCAAATCTGTATCTGGATTTCCCATGCGGTGCACAGTTTTGGAGAAAATCATATTTTTTGTTGACTAGTTTGGATTGGCCGAAACGGCCATGCCGGCATCGCCAGATATCGAATTTTCCGACCAATCACCGACTCGGTAATTTCTACGTCATTCGAAGCGTGCATAAGTGCAGATTTCAAATCTGTATCTGGATTTCCCATGCGGTGCACAGTTTTGGAGAAAATCATATTTTTTGTTGACTAGTTTGGATTGGCCGAAACGGGCATGCCGGCAAATATGGAATTTTCCGACCAATCACCGATCCGTGTAATTTCTACGTCATTCGAAGCGTGCATGTGTGCAGATTTCAAATCTGTATCTGGATTTCCCATGCGGTGCACAGTTTTGGAGAAAATCATATTTTTTGTTGACTAGTTTGGATTGGCCGAAACGGCCATGCCGGCATCGCCATATATCGAATTTACCAACCAATCAGCGATCCGTGTAATTTCTACGTCATTCGAAGCGTGCATGTGTGCAGATTTCAAATCTGTATCTGGATTTCCCATGCGGTGCACAGTTTTGGAGAAAATCATATTTTTTGTTGACTAGTTTGGATTGGCCGAAACGGCCATGCCGGCATCGCCAGATATCGAATTTTCCGACCAATCACCGACTCGGTAATTTCTACGTCATTCGAAGCGTGCATAAGTGCAGATTTCAAATCTGTATCTGGATTTCCCATGCGGTGCACAGTTTTGGAGAAAATCATATTTTTTGTTGACTAGTTTGGATTGGCCGAAACGGGCATGCCGGCAAATATGGAATTTTCCGACCAATCACCGATCCGTGTAATTTCTACGTCATTCGAAGCGTGCATGTGTGCAGATTTCAAATCTGTATCTGGATTTCCCATGCGGTGCACAGTTTTGGAGAAAATCATATTTTTTGTTGACTAGTTTGGATTGGCCGAAACGGCCATGCCGGCATCGCCATATATCGAATTTACCAACCAATCAGCGATCCGTGTAATTTCTACGTCATTCGAAGCGTGCATGTGTGCAGATTTCAAATCTGTATCTGGATTTCCCATGCGGTGCACAGTTTTGGAGAAAATCATATTTTTTGTTGACTAGTTTGGATTGGCCGAAACGGCCATGCCGGCATCGCCAGATATCGAATTTTCCGACCAATCACCGACTCGGTAATTTCTACGTCATTCGAAGCGTGCATAAGTGCAGATTTCAAATCTGTATCTGGATTTCCCATGCGGTGCACAGTTTTGGAGAAAATCATATTTTTTGTTGACTAGTTTGGATTGGCCGAAACGGCCATGCCGGCATCGCCAGATATCGAATTTTCCGACCAATCACCGATCCGTGTAATTTCTACGTCATTCGAAGCGTGCATGTGTGCAGATTTCAAATCTGTATCTGGATTTCCCATGCGGTGCACAGTTTTGGAGAAAATCATATTTTTTGTTGACTAGTTTGGATTGGCCGAAACGGCCATGCCGGCATCGCCATATATCGAATTTACCAACCAATCAGCGATCCGTGTAATTTCTACGTCATTCGAAGCGTGCATGTGTGCAGATTTCAAATCTGTATCTGGATTTCCCATGCGGTGCACAGTTTTGGAGAAAATCATATTTTTTGTTGACTAGTTTGGATTGGCCGAAACGGCCATGCCGGCATCGCCAGATATCGAATTTTCCGACCAATCACCGACTCGGTAATTTCTACGTCATTCGAAGCGTGCATAAGTGCAGATTTCAAATCTGTATCTGGATTTCCCATGCGGTGCACAGTTTTGGAGAAAATCATATTTTTTGTTGACTAGTTTGGATTGGCCGAAACGGCCATGCCGGCATCGCCAGATATCGAATTTTCCGACCAATCACCGACTCGGTAATTTCTACGTCATTCGAAGCGTGCATAAGTGCAGATTTCAAATCTGTATCTGGATTTCCCATGCGGTGCACAGTTTTGGAGAAAATCATATTTTTTGTTGACTAGTTTGGATTGGCCGAAACGGCCATGCCGGCATCGCCATATATCGAATTTACCAACCAATCACCGATCCGTGTAATTTCTACGTCATTAGAAGCGTGCGTGGATGCAGATTTCAAATCTGTATCTGGATTTCCCATGCGGTGCACAGTTTTGGAGAAAATCATATTTTTTGTTGACTAGTTTGGATTGGCCGAAACGGCCATGCCGGCATCGCCATATATCGAATTTACCAACCAATCACCGATCCGTGTAATTTCTACGTCATTAGAAGCGTGCGTGGATGCAGATTTCAAATCTGTATCTGGATTTCCCATGCGGTGCACAGTTTTGGAGAAAATCATATTTTTTGTTGACTAGTTTGGATTGGCCGAAACGGGCATGCCGGCAAATATGGAATTTTCCGACCAATCACCGATCCGTGTAATTTCTACGTCATTCGAAGCGTGCATGTGTGCAGATTTCAAATCTGTATCTGGATTTCCCATGCGGTGCACAGTTTTGGAGAAAATCATATTTTTTGTTGACTAGTTTGGATTGGCCGAAACGGCCATGCCGGCATCGCCAGATATCGAATTTTCCGACCAATCACCGACTCGTGTAATTTCTACGTCATTCGAAGCGTGCATAAGTGCAGATTTCAAATCTGTATCTGGATTTCCCATGCGGTGCACAGTTTTGGAGAAAATCATATTTTTTGTTGACTAGTTTGGATTGGCCGAAACGGGCATGCCGGCAAATATGGAATTTTCCGACCAATCACCGATCCGTGTAATTTCTACGTCATTCGAAGCGTGCATGTGTGCAGATTTCAAATCTGTATCTGGATTTCCCATGCGGTGCACAGTTTTGGAGAAAATCATATTTTTTGTTGACTAGTTTGGATTGGCCGAAACGGCCATGCCGGCATCGCCATATATCGAATTTACCAACCAATCAGCGATCCGTGTAATTTCTACGTCATAAGAAGCGTGCGTGGATGCAGATTTCAAATCTGTATCTGGATTTCCCATGTGGTGCACAGTTTTGGAGAAAATCATATTTTGTGTTGACTAGTTTGGATTGGCCGAAACGGCCATGCCGGCATCGCCAGATATCGAATTTTCCGACCAATCACCGATCCGTGCAATTTCTACGTCATTCGAAGCGTGCATGTATGCAGATTTCAAATCTGTATCTGGATTTCCCATGCGGTGCACAGTTTTGGAGAAAATCATATTTTTTGTTGACTAGTTTGGATTGGCCGAAACGGCCATGCCGGCATCGCCAGATATCGAATTTTCCGACCAATCACCGACTCGGTAATTTCTACGTCATTCGAAGCGTGCATAAGTGCAGATTTCAAATCTGTATCTGGATTTCCCATGCGGTGCACAGTTTTGGAGAAAATCATATTTTTTGTTGACTAGTTTGGATTGGCCGAAACGGCCATGCCGGCATCGCCATATATCGAATTTACCAACCAATCACCGATCCGTGTAATTTCTACGTCATTAGAAGCGTGCGTGGATGCAGATTTCAAATCTGTATCTGAATTTCCCATGCGGTGCACAGTTTTGGAGAAAATCATATTTTTTGTTGACTAGTTTGGATTGGCCGAAACGGCCATGCCGGCATCGCCATATATCGAATTTACCAACCAATCACCGATCCGTGTAATTTCTACGTCATTAGAAGCGTGCGTGGATGCAGATTTCAAATCTGTATCTGGATTTCCCATGCGGTGCACAGTTTTGGAGAAAATCATATTTTTTGTTGACTAGTTTGGATTGGCCGAAACGGCCATGCCGGCATCGCCAGATATCGAATTTTCCGACCAATCACCGATCCATGTAATTTCTACGTCATTCGAAGCGTGCATAAGTGCAGATTTCAAATCTGTATCTGGATTTCCCATGCGGTGCACAGTTTTGGAGAAAATCATATTTTTTGTTGACTAGTTTGGATTGGCCGAAACGGCCATGCCGGCATCGCCAAATATGGAATTTTCCGACCAATCACCGATCCGTGTAATTTCTACGTCATTAGAAGCGTGCGTGGATGCAGATTTCAAATCTGTATCTGGATTTCCTGTGCGGTGCACAGTTTTGGAGAAAATCATATTTTTTGTTGACTAGTTTGGATTGGCCGAAACGGCCATGCCGGCATCGCCAGATATCGAATTTACCAACCAATCACCGATCCGTGTAATTTCTACGTCATTAGAAGCGTGCGTGGATGCAGATTTCAAATCTGTATCTGGATTTCCCATGCGGTGCACAGTTTTGGAGAAAATCATATTTTTTGTTGACTAGTTTGGATTGGCCGAAACGGCCATGCCGGCATCGCCAGATATCGAATTTTCCGACCAATCACCGATCCATGTAATTTCTACGTCATTCGAAGCGTGCATAAGTGCAGATTTCAAATCTGTATCTGGATTTCCCATGCGGTGCGCAGTTTTGGAGAAAATCATATTTTTTGTTGACTAGTTTGGATTGGCCGAAACGGCCATGCCGGCATCGCCAGATATCGAATTTTCCGACCAATCACCGATCCATGTAATTTCTACGTCATTCGAAGCGTGCATAAGCGCAGATTTCAAATCTGTATCTGGATTTCCCATGCGGTGCGCAGTTTTGGAGAAAATCATATTTTTTGTTGACTAGTTTGGATTGGCCGAAACGGCCATGCCGGCATCGCCAGACATCGAATTTTCCTACCAATCACCGACTCGTGTAATTTCTACGTCATTCGAAGCGTGCATAAGTGCAGATTTCAAATCTGTATCTGGATTTCCCATGCGGTGCACAGTTTTGGAGAAAATCATATTTTTTGTTGACTAGTTTGGATTGGCCGAAACGGCCATGCCGGCATCGCCAGATATCGAATTTTCCGACCAATCACCGATCCATGTAATTTCTACGTCATTCGAAGCGTGCATAAGTGCAGATTTCAAATCTGTATCTGGATTTCCCATGCGGTGCACAGTTTTGGAGAAAATCATATTTTTTGTTGACTAGTTTGGATTGGCCGAAACGGCCATGCCGGCATCGCCAGATATCGAATTTTCCGACCAATCACCGATCCATGTAATTTCTACGTCATTCGAAGCGTGCATAAGTGCAGATTTCAAATCTGTATCTGGATTTCCCATGCGGTGCACAGTTTTGGAGAAAATCATATTTTTTGTTGACTAGTTTGGATTGGCCGAAACGGCCATGCCGGCATCGCCAGATATCGAATTTTCCGACCAATCACCGATCCATGTAATTTCTACGTCATTCGAAGCGTGCATAAGTGCAGATTTCAAATCTGTATCTGGATTTCCCATGCGGTGCACAGTTTTGGAGAAAATCATATTTTTTGTTGACTAGTTTGGATTGGCCGAAACGGCCATGCCGGCATCGCCAGATATCGAATTTTCCGACCAATCACCGATCCATGTAATTTCTACGTCATTCGAAGCGTGCATAAGTGCAGATTTCAAATCTGTATCTGGATTTCCCATGCGGTGCGCAGTTTTGGAGAAAATCATATTTTTTGTTGACTAGTTTGGATTGGCCGAAACGGCCATGCCGGCATCGCCAGATATCGAATTTTCCGACCAATCACCGATCCATGTAATTTCTACGTCATTCGAAACGTGCATAAGTGCAGATTTCAAATCTGTATCTGGATTTCCCATGCGGTGCGCAGTTTTGGAGAAAATCATATTTTTTGTTGACTAGTTTGGATTGGCCGAAACGGCCATGCCGGCATCGCCATATATCGAATTTACCAACCAATCACCGATCCGTGTAATTTCTACGTCATTAGAAGCGTGCGTGGATGCAGATTTCAAATCTGTATCTGGATTTCCCATGCGGTGCACAGTTTTGGAGAAAATCATATTTTTTGTTGACTAGTTTGGATTGGCCGAAACGGCCATGCCGGCATCGCCAGATATCGAATTTTCCGACCAATCACCGATCCATGTAATTTCTACGTCATTCGAAGCGTGCATAAGTGCAGATTTCAAATCTGTATCTGGATTTCCCATGCGGTGCGCAGTTTTGGAGAAAATCATATTTTTTGTTGACTAGTTTGGATTGGCCGAAACGGCCATGCCGGCATCGCCAGATATCGAATTTTCCGACCAATCACCGATCCATGTAATTTCTACGTCATTCGAAGCGTGCATAAGTGCAGATTTCAAATCTGTATCTGGATTTCCCATGCGGTGCGCAGTTTTGGAGAAAATCATATTTTTTGTTGACTAGTTTGGATTGGCCGAAACGGCCATGCCGGCATCGCCAGATATCGAATTTACCAACCAATCACCGATCCGTGTAATTTCTACGTCATTAGAAGCGTGCGTGGATGCAGATTTCAAATCTGTATCTGGATTTCCCATGCGGTGCACAGTTTTGGAGAAAATCATATTTTTTGTTGACTAGTTTGGATTGGCCGAAACGGCCATGCCGGCATCGCCAGATATCGAATTTTCCGACCAATCACCGATCCATGTAATTTCTACGTCATTCGAAGCGTGCATAAGTGCAGATTTCAAATCTGTATCTGGATTTCCCATGCGGTGCACAGTTTTGGAGAAAATCATATTTTTTGTTGACTAGTTTGGATTGGCCGAAACGACCATGCCGGCATCGCCAAATATGGAATTTTCCGACCAATCACCGATCCGTGTAATTTCTACGTCATTCGAAGCGTGCATGAGTGCAGATTTCAAATCTGTATCTGGATTTCCCATGCGGTGCACAGTTTTGGAGAAAATCATATTTTTTGTTGACTAGTTTGGATTGGCCGAAACGGCCATGCCGGCATCGCCAGATATCGAATTTTCCGACCAATCACCGATCCATGTAATTTCTACGTCATTCGAAGCGTGCATAAGTGCAGATTTCAAATCTGTATCTGGATTTCCCATGCGGTGCGCAGTTTTGGAGAAAATCATATTTTTTGTTGACTAGTTTGGATTGGCCGAAACGGCCATGCCGGCATCGCCAGATATCGAATTTTCCGACCAATCACCGATCCATGTAATTTCTACGTCATTCGAAGCGTGCATAAGTGCAGATTTCAAATCTGTATCTGGATTTCCCATGCGGTGCACAGTTTTGGAGAAAATCATATTTTTTGTTGACTAGTTTGGATTGGCCGAAACGGCCATGCCGGCATCGCCAGATATCGAATTTTCCGACCAATCACCGATCCATGTAATTTCTACGTCATTCGAAGCGTGCATAAGCGCAGATTTCAAATCTGTATCTGGATTTCCCATGCGGTGCGCAGTTTTGGAGAAAATCATATTTTTTGTTGACTAGTTTGGATTGGCCGAAACGGCCATGCCGGCATCGCCAGATATCGAATTTTCCGACCAATCACCGATCCATGTAATTTCTACGTCATTCGAAGCGTGCATAAGTGCAGATTTCAAATCTGTATCTGGATTTCCCATGCGGTGCGCAGTTTTGGAGAAAATCATATTTTTTGTTGACTAGTTTGGATTGGCCGAAACGGCCATGCCGGCATCGCCAGATATCGAATTTTCCGACCAATCACCGATCCATGTAATTTCTACGTCATTCGAAACGTGCATAAGTGCAGATTTCAAATCTGTATCTGGATTTCCCATGCGGTGTGCAGTTTTGGAGAAAATCATATTTTTTGTTGACTAGTTTGGATTGGCCGAAACGGCCATGCCGGCATCGCCATATATCGAATTTACCAACCAATCACCGATCCGTGTAATTTCTACGTCATTAGAAGCGTGCGTGGATGCAGATTTCAAATCTGTATCTGGATTTCCCATGCGGTGCACAGTTT
The DNA here is from genome assembly GCA_945910035.1 of Brachypalpus laphriformis. Taxonomy (NCBI): domain Eukaryota; kingdom Metazoa; phylum Arthropoda; class Insecta; order Diptera; family Syrphidae; genus Brachypalpus; species Brachypalpus laphriformis. Next base: position 101,509,489 of record OX246756.1, read on the forward strand.
TGGAGAAAATCATATTTTTTGTTGACTAGTTTGGATTGGCCGAAACGGCCATGCCGGCATCGCCAGATATCGAATTTTCCGACCAATCACCGATCCATGTAATTTCTACGTCATTCGAAGCGTGCATAAGTGCAGATTTCAAATCTGTATCTGGATTTCCCATGCGGTGCACAGTTTTGGAGAAAATCATATTTTTTGTTGACTAGTTTGGATTGGCCGAAACGGCCATGCCGGCATCGCCAGATATCGAATTTTCCGACCAATCACCGATCCATGTAATTTCTACGTCATTCGAAGCGTGCATAAGTGCAGATTTCAAATCTGTATCTGGATTTCCCATGCGGTGCACAGTTTTGGAGAAAATCATATTTTTTGTTGACTAGTTTGGATTGGCCGAAACGGCCATGCCGGCATCGCCAGATATCGAATTTTCCGACCAATCACCGATCCATGTAATTTCTACGTCATTCGAAGCGTGCATAAGTGCAGATTTCAAATCTGTATCTGGATTTCCCATGCGGTGCACAGTTTTGGAGAAAATCATATTTTTTGTTGACTAGTTTGGATTGGCCGAAACGGCCATGCCGGCATCGCCAGATATCGAATTTTCCGACCAATCACCGATCCATGTAATTTCTACGTCATTCGAAACGTGCATAAGTGCAGATTTCAAATCTGTATCTGGATTTCCCATGCGGTGCGCAGTTTTGGAGAAAATCATATTTTTTGTTGACTAGTTTGGATTGGCCGAAACGGCCATGCCGGCATCGCCATATATCGAATTTACCAACCAATCACCGATCCGTGTAATTTCTACGTCATTAGAAGCGTGCGTGGATGCAGATTTCAAATCTGTATCTGGATTTCCCATGCGGTGCACAGTTTTGGAGAAAATCATATTTTTTGTTGACTAGTTTGGATTGGCCGAAACGGCCATGCCGGCATCGCCAGATATCGAATTTTCCGACCAATCACCGATCCATGTAATTTCTACGTCATTCGAAGCGTGCATAAGTGCAGATTTCAAATCTGTATCTGGATTTCCCATGCGGTGCACAGTTTTGGAGAAAATCATATTTTTTGTTGACTAGTTTGGATTGGCCGAAACGGCCATGCCGGCATCGCCAGATATCGAATTTTCCGACCAATCACCGATCCATGTAATTTCTACGTCATTCGAAGCGTGCATAAGTGCAGATTTCAAATCTGTATCTGGATTTCCCATGCGGTGCACAGTTTTGGAGAAAATCATATTTTTTGTTGACTAGTTTGGATTGGCCGAAACGGCCATGCCGGCATCGCCAGATATCGAATTTTCCGACCAATCACCGATCCATGTAATTTCTACGTCATTCGAAGCGTGCATAAGTGCAGATTTCAAATCTGTATCTGGATTTCCCATGCGGTGCACAGTTTTGGAGAAAATCATATTTTTTGTTGACTAGTTTGGATTGGCCGAAACGGCCATGCCGGCATCGCCAGATATCGAATTTTCCGACCAATCACCGATCCATGTAATTTCTACGTCATTCGAAACGTGCATAAGTGCAGATTTCAAATCTGTATCTGGATTTCCCATGCGGTGCACAGTTTTGGAGAAAATCATATTTTTTGTTGACTAGTTTGGATTGGCCGAAACGGCCATGCCGGCATCGCCATATATCGAATTTACCAACCAATCAGCGATCCGTGTAATTTCTACGTCATTAGAAGCGTGCGTGGATGCAGATTTCAAATCTGTATCTGGATTTCCCATGCGGTGCACAGTTTTGGAGAAAATCATATTTTTTGTTGACTAGTTTGGATTGGCCGAAACGGCCATGCCGGCATCGCCAGATATCGAATTTTCCGACCAATCACCGATCCATGTAATTTCTACGTCATTCGAAGCGTGCATAAGTGCAGATTTCAAATCTGTATCTGGATTTCCCATGCGGTGCACAGTTTTGGAGAAAATCATATTTTTTGTTGACTAGTTTGGATTGGCCGAAACGGCCATGCCGGCATCGCCAAATATCGAATTTTCCGACCAATCACCGATCCGTGTAATTTCTACGTCATTCGAAGCGTGCGTGTGTGCAGATTTCAAACCTGTATCTGGATTTCCCATGCGGTGCACAGTTTTGGAGAAAATCATATTTTTTGTTGACTAGTTTGGATTGGCCGAAACGACCATGCCGGCATCGCCAGATATCGAATTTTCCGACCAATCACCGACTCGTGTAATTTCTACGTCATTCGAAGCGTGCATGTGTGCAGATTTCAAATCTGTATCTGGATTTCCCATGCGGTGCACAGTTTTGGAGAAAATCATATTTTTTGTTGACTAGTTTGGATTGGCCGAAACGACCATGCCGGCATCGCCAGATATCGAATTTTCCGACCAATCACCGACTCGTGTAATTTCTACGTCATTCGAAGCGTGCATGTGTGCAGATTTCAAATCTGTATCTGGATTTCCCATGCGGTGCACAGTTTTGGAGAAAATCATATTTTTTGTTGACTAGTTTGGATTGGCCGAAACGGCCATGCCGGCATCGCCATATATCGAATTTACCAACCAATCAGCGATCCGTGTAATTTCTACGTCATTAGAAGCGTGCGTGGATGCAGATTTCAAATCTGTATCTGGATTTCCCATGCGGTGCACAGTTTTGGAGAAAATCATATTTTTTGTTGACTAGTTTGGATTGGCCGAAACGGCCATGCCGGCATCGCCAGATATCGAATTTTCCGACCAATCACCGATCCATGTAATTTCTACGTCATTCGAAACGTGCATAAGTGCAGATTTCAAATCTGTATCTGGATTTCCCATGCGGTGCACAGTTTTGGAGAAAATCATATTTTTTGTTGACTAGTTTGGATTGGCCGAAACGGCCATGCCGGCATCGCCATATATCGAATTTACCAACCAATCACCGATCCGTGTAATTTCTACGTCATTAGAAGCGTGCGTGGATGCAGATTTCAAATCTGTATCTGGATTTCCCATGCGGTGCACAGTTTTGGAGAAAATCATATTTTTTGTTGACTAGTTTGGATTGGCCGAAACGGCCATGCCGGCATCGCCATATATCGAATTTACCAACCAATCAGCGATCCGTGTAATTTCTACGTCATTAGAAGCGTGCGTGGATGCAGATTTCAAATCTGTATCTGGATTTCCCATGCGGTGCACAGTTTTGGAGAAAATCATATTTTTTGTTGACTAGTTTGGATTGGCCGAAACGGCCATGCCGGCATCGCCAGATATCGAATTTTCCGACCAATCACCGACTCGTGTAATTTCTACGTCATTCGAAGCGTGCATAAGTGCAGATTTCAAATCTGTATCTGGATTTCCCATGCGGTGCACAGTTTTGGAGAAAATCATATTTTTTGTTGACTAGTTTGGATTGGCCGAAACGGGCATGCCGGCAAATATGGAATTTTCCGACCAATCACCGATCCGTGTAATTTCTACGTCATTCGAAGCGTGCATGTGTGCAGATTTCAAATCTGTATCTGGATTTCCCATGCGGTGCACAGTTTTGGAGAAAATCATATTTTTTGTTGACTAGTTTGGATTGGCCGAAACGGCCATGCCGGCATCGCCAGATATCGAATTTTCCGACCAATCACCGATCCATGTAATTTCTACGTCATTCGAAGCGTGCATAAGTGCAGATTTCAAATCTGTATCTGGATTTCCCATGCGGTGCGCAGTTTTGGAGAAAATCATATTTTTTGTTGACTAGTTTGGATTGGCCGAAACGGCCATGCCGGCATCGCCAGATATCGAATTTACCAACCAATCACCGATCCGTGTAATTTCTACGTCATTAGAAGCGTGCGTGGATGCAGATTTCAAATCTGTATCTGGATTTCCCATGCGGTGCACAGTTTTGGAGAAAATCATATTTTTTGTTGACTAGTTTGGATTGGCCGAAACGGCCATGCCGGCATCGCCAGATATCGAATTTTCCGACCAATCACCGATCCATGTAATTTCTACGTCATTCGAAGCGTGCATAAGTGCAGATTTCAAATCTGTATCTGGATTTCCCATGCGGTGCACAGTTTTGGAGAAAATCATATTTTTTGTTGACTAGTTTGGATTGGCCGAAACGACCATGCCGGCATCGCCAAATATGGAATTTTCCGACCAATCACCGATCCGTGTAATTTCTACGTCATTCGAAGCGTGCATGAGTGCAGATTTCAAATCTGTATCTGGATTTCCCATGCGGTGCACAGTTTTGGAGAAAATCATATTTTTTGTTGACTAGTTTGGATTGGCCGAAACGGCCATGCCGGCATCGCCAGATATCGAATTTTCCGACCAATCACCGATCCATGTAATTTCTACGTCATTCGAAGCGTGCATAAGTGCAGATTTCAAATCTGTATCTGGATTTCCCATGCGGTGCGCAGTTTTGGAGAAAATCATATTTTTTGTTGACTAGTTTGGATTGGCCGAAACGGCCATGCCGGCATCGCCAGATATCGAATTTTCCGACCAATCACCGATCCATGTAATTTCTACGTCATTCGAAGCGTGCATAAGTGCAGATTTCAAATCTGTATCTGGATTTCCCATGCGGTGCACAGTTTTGGAGAAAATCATATTTTTTGTTGACTAGTTTGGATTGGCCGAAACGGCCATGCCGGCATCGCCAGATATCGAATTTTCCGACCAATCACCGATCCATGTAATTTCTACGTCATTCGAAGCGTGCATAAGCGCAGATTTCAAATCTGTATCTGGATTTCCCATGCGGTGCGCAGTTTTGGAGAAAATCATATTTTTTGTTGACTAGTTTGGATTGGCCGAAACGGCCATGCCGGCATCGCCAGATATCGAATTTTCCGACCAATCACCGATCCATGTAATTTCTACGTCATTCGAAGCGTGCATAAGTGCAGATTTCAAATCTGTATCTGGATTTCCCATGCGGTGCGCAGTTTTGGAGAAAATCATATTTTTTGTTGACTAGTTTGGATTGGCCGAAACGGCCATGCCGGCATCGCCAGATATCGAATTTTCCGACCAATCACCGATCCATGTAATTTCTACGTCATTCGAAACGTGCATAAGTGCAGATTTCAAATCTGTATCTGGATTTCCCATGCGGTGTGCAGTTTTGGAGAAAATCATATTTTTTGTTGACTAGTTTGGATTGGCCGAAACGGCCATGCCGGCATCGCCATATATCGAATTTACCAACCAATCACCGATCCGTGTAATTTCTACGTCATTAGAAGCGTGCGTGGATGCAGATTTCAAATCTGTATCTGGATTTCCCATGCGGTGCACAGTTTTGGAGAAAATCATATTTTTTGTTGACTAGTTTGGATTGGCCGAAACGGCCATGCCGGCATCGCCAGATATCGAATTTTCCGACCAATCACCGATCCATGTAATTTCTACGTCATTCGAAGCGTGCATAAGTGCAGATTTCAAATCTGTATCTGGATTTCCCATGCGGTGCACAGTTTTGGAGAAAATCATATTTTTTGTTGACTAGTTTGGATTGGCCGAAACGGCCATGCCGGCATCGCCAGATATCGAATTTTCCGACCAATCACCGATCCATGTAATTTCTACGTCATTCGAAGCGTGCATAAGTGCAGATTTCAAATCTGTATCTGGATTTCCCATGCGGTGCACAGTTTTGGAGAAAATCATATTTTTTGTTGACTAGTTTGGATTGGCCGAAACGGCCATGCCGGCATCGCCAGATATCGAATTTTCCGACCAATCACCGATCCATGTAATTTCTACGTCATTCGAAGCGTGCATAAGTGCAGATTTCAAATCTGTATCTGGATTTCCCATGCGGTGCACAGTTTTGGAGAAAATCATATTTTTTGTTGACTAGTTTGGATTGGCCGAAACGGCCATGCCGGCATCGCCAGATATCGAATTTTCCGACCAATCACCGATCCATGTAATTTCTACGTCATTCGAAACGTGCATAAGTGCAGATTTCAAATCTGTATCTGGATTTCCCATGCGGTGCGCAGTTTTGGAGAAAATCATATTTTTTGTTGACTAGTTTGGATTGGCCGAAACGGCCATGCCGGCATCGCCATATATCGAATTTACCAACCAATCACCGATCCGTGTAATTTCTACGTCATTAGAAGCGTGCGTGGATGCAGATTTCAAATCTGTATCTGGATTTCCCATGCGGTGCACAGTTTTGGAGAAAATCATATTTTTTGTTGACTAGTTTGGATTGGCCGAAACGGCCATGCCGGCATCGCCAGATATCGAATTTTCCGACCAATCACCGATCCATGTAATTTCTACGTCATTCGAAGCGTGCATAAGTGCAGATTTCAAATCTGTATCTGGATTTCCCATGCGGTGCACAGTTTTGGAGAAAATCATATTTTTTGTTGACTAGTTTGGATTGGCCGAAACGGCCATGCCGGCATCGCCAGATATCGAATTTTCCGACCAATCACCGATCCATGTAATTTCTACGTCATTCGAAGCGTGCATAAGTGCAGATTTCAAATCTGTATCTGGATTTCCCATGCGGTGCACAGTTTTGGAGAAAATCATATTTTTTGTTGACTAGTTTGGATTGGCCGAAACGGCCATGCCGGCATCGCCAGATATCGAATTTTCCGACCAATCACCGATCCATGTAATTTCTACGTCATTCGAAGCGTGCATAAGTGCAGATTTCAAATCTGTATCTGGATTTCCCATGCGGTGCACAGTTTTGGAGAAAATCATATTTTTTGTTGACTAGTTTGGATTGGCCGAAACGGCCATGCCGGCATCGCCAGATATCGAATTTTCCGACCAATCACCGATCCATGTAATTTCTACGTCATTCGAAACGTGCATAAGTGCAGATTTCAAATCTGTATCTGGATTTCCCATGCGGTGCACAGTTTTGGAGAAAATCATATTTTTTGTTGACTAGTTTGGATTGGCCGAAACGGCCATGCCGGCATCGCCATATATCGAATTTACCAACCAATCAGCGATCCGTGTAATTTCTACGTCATTAGAAGCGTGCGTGGATGCAGATTTCAAATCTGTATCTGGATTTCCCATGCGGTGCACAGTTTTGGAGAAAATCATATTTTTTGTTGACTAGTTTGGATTGGCCGAAACGGCCATGCCGGCATCGCCAGATATCGAATTTTCCGACCAATCACCGATCCATGTAATTTCTACGTCATTCGAAGCGTGCATAAGTGCAGATTTCAAATCTGTATCTGGATTTCCCATGCGGTGCACAGTTTTGGAGAAAATCATATTTTTTGTTGACTAGTTTGGATTGGCCGAAACGGCCATGCCGGCATCGCCAAATATCGAATTTTCCGACCAATCACCGATCCGTGTAATTTCTACGTCATTCGAAGCGTGCGTGTGTGCAGATTTCAAACCTGTATCTGGATTTCCCATGCGGTGCACAGTTTTGGAGAAAATCATATTTTTTGTTGACTAGTTTGGATTGGCCGAAACGACCATGCCGGCATCGCCAGATATCGAATTTTCCGACCAATCACCGACTCGTGTAATTTCTACGTCATTCGAAGCGTGCATGTGTGCAGATTTCAAATCTGTATCTGGATTTCCCATGCGGTGCACAGTTTTGGAGAAAATCATATTTTTTGTTGACTAGTTTGGATTGGCCGAAACGACCATGCCGGCATCGCCAGATATCGAATTTTCCGACCAATCACCGACTCGTGTAATTTCTACGTCATTCGAAGCGTGCATGTGTGCAGATTTCAAATCTGTATCTGGATTTCCCATGCGGTGCACAGTTTTGGAGAAAATCATATTTTTTGTTGACTAGTTTGGATTGGCCGAAACGGCCATGCCGGCATCGCCATATATCGAATTTACCAACCAATCAGCGATCCGTGTAATTTCTACGTCATTAGAAGCGTGCGTGGATGCAGATTTCAAATCTGTATCTGGATTTCCCATGCGGTGCACAGTTTTGGAGAAAATCATATTTTTTGTTGACTAGTTTGGATTGGCCGAAACGGCCATGCCGGCATCGCCAGATATCGAATTTTCCGACCAATCACCGATCCATGTAATTTCTACGTCATTCGAAACGTGCATAAGTGCAGATTTCAAATCTGTATCTGGATTTCCCATGCGGTGCACAGTTTTGGAGAAAATCATATTTTTTGTTGACTAGTTTGGATTGGCCGAAACGGCCATGCCGGCATCGCCATATATCGAATTTACCAACCAATCACCGATCCGTGTAATTTCTACGTCATTAGAAGCGTGCGTGGATGCAGATTTCAAATCTGTATCTGGATTTCCCATGCGGTGCACAGTTTTGGAGAAAATCATATTTTTTGTTGACTAGTTTGGATTGGCCGAAACGGCCATGCCGGCATCGCCATATATCGAATTTACCAACCAATCAGCGATCCGTGTAATTTCTACGTCATTAGAAGCGTGCGTGGATGCAGATTTCAAATCTGTATCTGGATTTCCCATGCGGTGCACAGTTTTGGAGAAAATCATATTTTTTGTTGACTAGTTTGGATTGGCCGAAACGGCCATGCCGGCATCGCCAAATATCGAATTTTCCGACCAATCACCGATCCGTGTAATTTCTACGTCATTCGAAGCGTGCGTGTGTGCAGATTTCAAACCTGTATCTGGATTTCCCATGCGGTGCACAGTTTTGGAGAAAATCATATTTTTTGTTGACTAGTTTGGATTGGCCGAAACGGCCATGCCGGCATCGCCAAATATCGAATTTTCCGACCAATCACCGATCCGTGTAATTTCTACGTCATTCGAAGCGTGCGTGTGTGCAGATTTCAAACCTGTATCTGGATTTCCCATGCGGTGCACAGTTTTGGAGAAAATCATATTTTTTGTTGACTAGTTTGGATTGGCCGAAACGACCATGCCGGCATCGCCAGATATCGAATTTTCCGACCAATCACCGACTCGTGTAATTTCTACGTCATTCGAAGCGTGCATGTGTGCAGATTTCAAATCTGTATCTGGATTTCCCATGCGGTGCACAGTTTTGGAGAAAATCATATTTTTTGTTGACTAGTTTGGATTGGCCGAAACGACCATGCCGGCATCGCCAGATATCGAATTTTCCGACCAATCACCGACTCGTGTAATTTCTACGTCATTCGAAGCGTGCATGAGTGCAGATTTCAAATCTGTATCTGGATTTCCCATGCGGTGCACAGTGATCTTTTCTCTCAACGCATCCTCATCCGTTTTGACAAAGTCCATACTTCTGCGCCATACAGCACGACTGGGATGATTAGTATTTTATACAGATTTACCTTAGTAGTTCGTGATAGGACTTTGTTACTCAATTGCCTCCTTAGCCGATAAAAACAGCGATTGGCAAGAGTAAGTCTTCGTTTCATTCCCCGTTTGGTGTCATTTGCGGAGCTCACCATAGAATAGAGCCTAGATAGATAAGGTCCTTTACTATCTGTCTATTATTGCGTTCTGACGCCGATGTTGAGTGTCCTTTTATGTACACAACATATATTTTTTTCTTTGCTTTCATTGACCGCTTAACTCATCTTTGCCGTCTCGATCTCAATACTCGCAAACGCCCAGACGCAAACTGGCGACCCGCTGAGTTCTTCCGATTATGTCAATTTCATCAGCGTAAGCGAGTAGTTGTACAGAATTGCAAAAGAATGTATCTCAGGCGTTGGCTTGTGAATTTCGTACAAATCTTTTAGGTGCCTATATTCAGGGTTATCGTGAATAAATGTTCCCACGGAATTATTCTTTCGAACAAAAATTAGGTATCTTCAAAAAAGAGGAAATAATTTCGCGGAAAAGATATAGGTATCATGAATGACAATTCAGGAGAATTTTCAACGCAATCGCGATATTTAATTTTTTCCTGATGAATTTTTTCGTTATTTTTGAGAATACCTTATTTTTGTTCGCGGGAAAAATTCGGAGGGAAAATTTGTTCACGATAACCCCGATTATGTTAAAGATTTAAGATATCACATGATAGCCCGTCACCTTGTCTAAGACCTTTCCTTTAATCGAACTGTTCAGTGTGTGTTCTTTCCGACTTTGATGGAGCAGCGGGGATTCTCCATCGTCAACCTTCACAGAAAAACGAGCTTGGCAGGGATGCCAAAACTATGCGTGGTTCTGTATAACTCGTCTCTATACACGCTATCATAGACATCTTTGAAATAGATGAAGAGGTGATGCGTGTCGATTTTATATTCATACGTTTTTTCCAAGAATTGCCGTAGTGTGGATATTCCCGCAATGAAACCGCACTGATAAGGACCTATCAGGTTGTTGACGATCGGTCTTAGGCGTTCACATAATGCGGTAGACAAAATCCTATATGCAATGTTGAGAAGATTTATACCTTTGTAGTCGGCGCAGTGGGCGCCGTGGCGTAAGTGGTTAGTGTGTCGGATCACTACGCATGAGGTTCCAAGTTGGAATCCCAGAAAATACCAAAAAGTTTCTTCACGGTCCCACCTCTCGCGAGCGTCTGACAAACATCCGAGAGTATTGTTGTCACGAAAAAGCTTCTCAAATCGCCGTTCGGATTCGGCATTAAACTGTCCCTTCCATTCGTGTGAAAAAAATAACGCACACAACATGAATGGTTGCGAGAAGCTAGGCTAAAGAGCAGTTGCGCCAAATATTTGTATTTCTTTTTTTTTAAGTCGGCGCAGTTCAGAGGATCTCCATTCTTCAGGATCTTCGGAGAATAGACCCTGAAAATAAAATATTTCGACGTCCTGCAAGACAGGCTGAAAGAGCACACAATTTCCATGTTCACCTGGAAACCGCGTAAACATCACTCTACCAAAATTCTTTTTGTTACAGAATGAGTAAACTTTGGAAATCATTCCCAGGAAACATATTTCCAGAAGATTACAATCTCCAGCTATTAAAGAGTAGAATCAACAGACATCTGCAGACTGCGGAGCACTGTTCTAGTGTTATAGGTTCGCCTTTTCTGTGAGAAGATTATAAGACTTCAACAAAAAAAAAGTTTGATATTAAATGGTATAATGTACATATAGCCATACATACATCAAATGTTTATTTCAATATTCAAGTAAATATACAGAACATTGTTGGATAATTGCTACGTTTCTATTACAAAAACATGTATGAATAAAAATAGAATAACAGAAAAAAAGAAATAATAATAAAAATAATTCTTCTTAATAAGAAAAAAATTTACAATCACAAAAACTATAACATAAAATAATAGTATACAAGGTCTACAAGCGGTGCGTCAAGAGTCACATACATCTTCGTATTGAGAGCATCCACACTACTATATTGTTATGGGTATTACACAACACGACAATAGATTAACTCATTTTATTTCCTTTACACACAGTTATATTGAATATGTATACATTAATATACCCGATTAGTAATATCTTTCTTACTCTATAGCATTATTAAAAAAAATGTGTTTTGTTTTTTGTTTTTACTTCTTATTCGCTTTCGCTTTCGAAAATCATATATTTTCTTAAAAATATTATACACGCTTTGGTGTACGTCTATTGAGAGTTCTACTTTAACAATCTTACGGGTATTTTATACTCTTTATTTCTATTGTTTATGGGCTATCGGATCATATTACTTTTGTATGCAGATTTATCTTCTTTACACCTATTCTATAATTTACAGAAAAATATGATCGAGTATCTCCAATCAGCGGATTGAAGAATGCCTTTATGTTTTCACCAGCATGCCACAAGTTATGTACAATGACTTATCTCTATGACAACTACAAGGTCAATTAGAAAAATAAACAGATTTTTTTTTTTTGCTTTTATGTAATTAAACTGGTTAATTACTAACTAGAACTTAATATTTACATTGCACGCATTATGCTATGCAGTTAAAAGAGTTTCTTTTTGACTCGTCTTCGAGTCGCCAAATACTACTTTGATTTTTTATTAGCAGCGGTTCGCTTTTGTACAAGCCGATCCTTCAAAGTTTTGATAAGGTTCTCTATATCTTCTATGTTGTAGCTGAATATGAGCGTGCATTGTTTAGCTTGAATGTTGCCTTTGTTAAGATTCTTGAGGGCATGCTGCAAGCAGTATATGTTTCCTTCATCTGTTTTTACCATGGATATATAGAGGTTTGCTCGGCATAAGTCGCATTCATATTGAATCGAAGCGATGGGTTGCTTTTTGGATTTTGAAGTCTTTTCCGTTGGAATTTTTTCGGTCGAAGTTACACCAGCTGCCTGCGAATTGAAATTTAAACGTTTTACTTATAAGATTAATATAATCAACAAATTCAAAGGAAAAATCAGAGATGGTTGATTCAGGTCAATTTAAAATTTAAAAGAAATCGGCACGGTTTATAGAAAGTTAGGCCCAAAGCGTCAGCTGGATTTAGAGGATCAATTTTTAGAGCAATTTTTTGTCGGCTATCAATAACTAGGAACAAATATGAAGCGATATTGCGACAAAGTCATTAAATATTGCGACAGTTAGCCTTTTCTGTTTTTTTTTTTTAAAGGAAACCCAAATCCCAGAGCACTCAGACTCTCCGGTCCATTGTCCTACCAAGCAGGAACCTTTCTTTGGTGCAGTAGTTGGAAAAACTTCGATGTAATTCATTTCCTTTATACTCGGGTGGCTCATGATTGCTGTTCCCCGCTGGGGCTTGAACCTGCACACATAGGTTAACGATGACAATTAGCCTTAGTAGATTATTTTTTGCATTGGGTAATGAAAAACTTTTAAAGACGAAACTGAGCCCATACCCAGTGGAATGTGTGAAATTTCCGGTGTGTTCAACTGCCGTTCTTAGAAGCATTCCCCTTATCATTCCCTAGTTCTTGACATTCTTTCTGGATGCAACTAGCTCCAATTTGGATGGGGAATTACATTTTAATTCCCCTTGAGAAAATAATACCGAAATACAAGGATAATGCATGCTGCCTAGTCAAGCCATAATTTTGTTACAAAACTTCCAGTGTACACTGTATGAAGATACTATTAGAAATAGTACTGTCTTTAGGTTAGGTTAGGTTGAAGTTGCTGCCAGCAGAGAATCGCCAACACACTTAGACCAAAAATAGGTCCATTTTGATACCACATGGATCATGGGAGAAAGTTTCTCCTACCTACTCGTTAAAGCATTTTGAGATTCTTATGAAGCGTAGGAGGCTCTTAATATCGATGTTTTTCAGTTCGCCTATGTCGTTGTAATAGGGGGCTCCTAGGTGAAGCTTTCTTCTACGGGAGAGAGCTGGGCAGAAACAAAGAAGGTGAGGAATAGTTTCTTCCTCTTCTTCGTCCATGCAGCTTCTACAAAAGTCGTCCGCAAAAACGCCTAGCCTTGCAGCATGCTTGCCCATTAGACAGTGTCCAGTGATGACACCTATTATAGCGCTGATATGCAATCTGTTGAGAGAAATTAAATTCTTAGAACGTTTTAGATCCAGCTTCGGCCAAATTTGTTTTGTCGCTAGACGTGTGGGTCCACTTGTCCACCTAAGATTCATACTCTCGATAGCATCCAGCTTAAATTTGAATTTACAAGTAGCGATTGGTAGACCTAAGGAGCCTTTATCCGACAGGGTGGGTATAGTTGTTCCTATTCTGGCGAGTTCATCGGCCTTACAATTCCCTGGAATGCCCCGGTACCCAACACAGGTGAATATTGAACTACTCAGACATCTCCACGAGAGACGACCGGCAGTCTAGAGCTACTAAGGAATTTATAGAGGTCGATTCCAAGGATTTGATTGCTGCTTGACTGTCTGAAAAGATGCGGATAATTCTAGCAGATGTCACGTTTTTCTTAAGCCGAGATAAGACTTCTTTAATCGCCAAAATTTCCGCCTGGAACACGCTACAATGATTTGGAAGACGGAATGAGAGCTTAAGATTAAGCCTGTCAGAGAAAACACCTCCACCAACTCCGTCCTTGGATTTTGAGCCATCAGTGAAGAAGTGGATTGACCCATCTTCTAAAAATGCATCATCATTCCAGAGTGATCTGGAGGGGATGGTGACGAGGAAGTTCTTGTCAAAGTTCAGACGTGGGATGGTGTAGTCCGTGTGTTCGGGAGAGAATTTGAATTTATTCAAAATGGAAGCGTGGCCAAATTCTTTTCTTGACCACTGTTGGGTAGCTTCAAGGCGAACGGCTGAATTCGCTGCCATTTGCTTACTAAGATGAAACAAAATGTACAGTGCCGCAGAGGGAGTTGTACGTAGTGCTCCGCCTATGCACAGGCAAGCTGTGCGCTGGACCTTACTTAGACAATCGCGATTTATAGCTTTTTCTAAGGCCGTCCACCGGACAATCACACCGTATATGAGTATCGGTCTAATGACTGAGATGTAGAGCCAGTGAGTGATTCGAGGTTGTAAACCCCATCTATTTCTAATAGCTTTTTTGCAAGAGAAAACTGCTACTGTAGCTTTCTTTACTCTTTCTTGAATATTAGGTTTCCAACTTAATTTCTTATCCAGGATGAGACCCAAATATTTTGCGGTGTCAGAGAAAGTTAAGCTGATACCATTTAGGGAAGGAGGGTCGACTAGCGGAATTTTATATTTCCTGGAGAAGAGTACAAGTTCAGTTTTGTGGGGGTTTACACCCAAACCACACCGAACTGCCCATCCAGTGGGCTTGTTTAAAGCGTTTTGTAGAAGTTCCTTTAGAGTATTTAAGTGCTTTCCTGAGACAGCCAAAGCAACGTCATCTGCATAAGCGATCGCCGTGCAACCCTCGCCTTCCATGATTATCAATAGCTCATTGATCACCAGATTCCACAAAAGGGGGGATAGAACACCACCTTGCGGAGTGCCTCTACTGACAGACCTTCTGGTAGACGTCCCATCCAGCTTAGAGTTGATAATCCAACCATTAAGCAGTAGATTAATCAGTTCGCAGAGTGAGCTGTCGACCTTCAGGTCTGATAGTGCGCCGTTTTTAAATCTGTAGACTTATGTCTAGTTTTGACATCCCTGCCAAACTGGTCCGACTGTGCAACGATAAAGAACGGTCGCTATTCCATCTTCTTTTCTCCCTATTTCGGCGAGATTATGATCCGAAAACAAGAGATCATAGCCCTCCCACTTGACTGCATTTCTATTGATCCGCCAGTGGGGTTTGCCTATTTGACCTCAGAAAATATCGGCAGGCCTCCCGATTTTGCATCACTGGGTTACTGAGGCCAATTAAATGCTGGTGTAGTTGCATTTGTGTGATCCAGGCGTTTATAGCCTGCTTCCCCTGCCTCGCTGTTCCATCAAGGTCGGTAATAAACTCACTAAGACCTTTGATGCCTTGTTTTAGACAGAGTGACGCGTTGTCATGTGACTTTTTCAATATTGTAGTTAAGCGGATTGTGCGGAGCTCACAAGTCAACCCCAGAGGCACAATCTATCAAAAGTCTGTACAACTGCTTGCAAACGCCGGCGTTATTGACATATACATAATTGGAAGAACTCAATGGGCTGTCACCGGTGCGTTTACAAGCATTGAAGCAGAAGCGGCCAACATTGGTTTAACGATAAACGAGGCCAAAACCAAGAAGGGGCAATCAACACCGAAGAATTGGATAGATCGCCACAGTGGGCTGCTATAACCTCGAGGTAGTAAGGGACTTTGTCTACCTTGGCTCTGCTATAAATTCTAAAAACGACAACAGCGCAGAATAACTCTTGCCAATCAAAACAAATACAAATATTTGGCGCAACAGCTCTTTAAAGTGCAAGGGCCTAGCTTCTCGCAACCACTCATGTTGTGTGCGTTATATTTTTCACACGAATGAAAGGGACCTACAGTTTAATGCCGAGTCCGAACGGCGATTTGAGAAGCTTTTTCGTGACAACAATACTCTCGGATGTTTGTCAGATGCTCTCGAGAGGTGGGAGCGTGAAAAAACTTTTTGGTGTTTTCTGAGATTCGAACTTGGAACCTCATGCGTAGTGATCCGACACACTAACCACTTACGCCACGGCGCCGACACTCTTGCCAATTGCTGTTTTTTTTTTTTTTTTGCTATTAGGGCAATTCAACAGTAAAGCTCTATTTCAGCTTTACGGCGTTGAAACATGGACTTTATTGAAAGCGCATGAAGATATCGTTGGTCGCTTCGAGAGGAAAGTTGTTTGTAAGATATTCGGTTCCGTTTGCTTTGACGGGTTTTGGAGAAGATTTAATGATGAACTATACAGCGACATCGACCTTGTCCATGGATATTGGACGTTTGAGATGCCTAGGGCATGCAGAGCGAATGAACACCAACACTCCGGTCCGCAGAGTTTTTAATCTAACACGGAAGGACGACGTAGTAGAGGTCTCTTCGCGCGAAGAAGTTCAAGCGGACCTCGAACAACTTGCAGTACGCAACTGGAGGCAATCAGCTAAAGACCTAGCTAAATGTAGAAGCTTGTTGTTTGAGGTCCAGGTTCACCCGAACTGCAGCGCCACCAAAGTAAGTAAGCAAGTATGTGGCTAGTGTAAGTAGAAGATCGACGTTTTGAGATTAAACGAAATAAGATGAGAACGATTGATGAAAACAGTTACCAAATCTGCTTTGGAAACCCTGGCGTAGGTCTGCTACTAACACCAAATGTACGCAAGCCTATTAAATATGAAAATAAAAACTTTTATAGTCATCGGGCGCCATCACGAAGTAATACGTAACCCGGGGAACATGCAGACAATCAGTACAATTAATCGATAAATATAACACACGTCGATTGCAAACCTTCGTTGCGAACCCCACAGGTGGATCAGTAGGAATGCAGTGAAGTGGGAGGGTTATGATCCCTTATTTTCGGATCATAACCTCGCTGATAAAAGGAAGAAGAAGATTGTAAGCCTTCGTTTGTTATTTAGTACAACAATTGTTGACTCTTGTTGTATTTTCATAGAGAAAATAGCCCTAGCTCGAAAGTCTGTAAATAAATATTAATAAAACCAAAAAATGTGCTTACCTTGAGCTGCTCTCTAGCCGCAAGTTCTTTTTCAAATACTTCATTGATCATAGGCAACATTTGAGAGAGAACATCAGCCGTTACGCGCTGGTCGGAGGCCAGGGCAAATAGCAACTGCTCCAACGAAAACATGGCCGGCTCACAGCTATCGTGAATATCCTATAAACAGAAAGCTCTTTAGTTCGAATAGTTCGGAAACAAAAAAAGAAAATCTTTACTCACCCTAAAATCATCTTTGCCTAGTTCAAGCCAAGAACTTGTAGCGAAATAAACAC
The DNA here is from genome assembly GCA_945910035.1 of Brachypalpus laphriformis. Taxonomy (NCBI): domain Eukaryota; kingdom Metazoa; phylum Arthropoda; class Insecta; order Diptera; family Syrphidae; genus Brachypalpus; species Brachypalpus laphriformis. Next base: position 101,526,714 of record OX246756.1, read on the forward strand.
TTTCCGAGACAACATATCCAGTTGCAACACTCGACGTATAGGCCCTAGGGAATATCACAACGTATTCCCCAGGTTTTTGCTCTATCCGGCACAACGATACTCCACGATCGGTTAACATATGAGGAGGCACCATCACTGTATCGCAAGGCAGCCAAATTGTTTTATTTTGACAATGTGTCGGGATGAGTGAAGTAAGTGCTGCTCGGAAATTTGCACTCTGATCATCTGGTATCCCGTACCATAATTTACTTGCTCCAGTATGTAGGTATTCAATCCACGACAGTCCATGTGGATCCCGATACCAGCAACACGCGCTAAATAACATACCAACGTGAAGTGTTGGTACAGTGACTCCCATTACCGGACCCAATGATCTCAGCACAGATCCTGCATTGTTTGTTAGCACTTTAAGGTTCCATGGATGTCGTGCACACACTGAACCCTTTCCTTTGGGACCAGGTGACGGAAATCCATATCCCCAGCCGCTGGAATCAATCGATCCGGAATGGACACAAACATGACTATCACGAACAGCAACATGACGCCAGAACTCCGCCTCCACTTCAGTCACAGACGGTTCTGTGTTTTTAAACCACAAAGACATCGTGTTCCGAGCAATGCGGAAGAACTGACTGAGTGGCATACTTCGACCTTTCACAATGCACTCCATGGATACTCCGTCGACTTCTTCTTCTGACTCTTCATCGTCTTCACTTGATACGTCATCATCTTCATTACTCACACTTTCGGTGTTAACGAAACGATCAGCGTTTCGTCTGGCCCTAGCCTCCCGCTTTGCCCAGTCAGCTTCCACTTCATCAAACAGTTTCTGTCGTTCGCCTGGCGACAACGTGTCATATGGGAGGAGATATTTACAATAGATATCATCAAGTTTAGTTACGCGATCCTGCGCTAACTTCGGAATGCACATTTCTTCAGCTACACGAGCCCATTTCTTCTTTTCGATGACCTCTTTGAGGCCACCCAATTCCTGAACGGTATGATAAAGTCTAGGTAGGTCGACTTCCATACCTCCAATCCATGGCGGATGATTCATCACAATGCTTTGTGTGGCCAAATATTTCTTAATTGCACTCAGTTCCTTTGCACTGGGTCCCCAACGGTGTAGCATCTTGTGGACATACTGATTGTATGCTGTAAAGCGCATGTCATCAGAAACGCGACATTCCGGCTTAAAACTTGCTGGTGGTATTATCTTACATATTCCAAAACGTGCGGCAATTGGTGTGATCCTATCGATGAACTCCATGGGATCCTGAAACTCCTTCTCGGTCGGGCGGAAAATTGGAGCTTCCACCATTTGTGTTGGATCATCGTGACGAGGAAAAGCTGTATTATTGCACATTTTTATGGGTGTGTCGTCCTTGATCTTCTTACTGGATTGACCGCGTGATTTATTTGAGCCGGAAAAGAGTGACGAGTTTGAATTGACACGCGTTAAAGCTCCCCCGCCACCAGAACCAGATGGATGATTTGGTTGCGTGGCAGTGGATTCGGCCGACTTGAATCTGGGTTGTACTGTACCAACGGGTACACTTTTAGAGCTACCCACTGCCACAGAGGAAGATGTACCAGCTGTTGCATTCTGTACATTTGATGTACTTTGCTGCGGGGCAGCTACTGCAACAGCGGTACTTGTCACTGCCAGAGCAGATGTTGTCGGGGCTGTTACTGGCGTCACAGTACCTGAATCTTTGTTATTTGTCATATTAGCGGAACTGAGTAGATTCTTGACTATTTCCGATACATTCATGGAATCGGGAAGAGGTTTAGAATTCGATCCCATCTGGGATTTTGTTACCAAAGTAGCATGCATGACAACTTTTTGATTGGGGCCATCGGGTCCCTCTCGACCGAGCTTTACAGCAACTCCTTGGATAAGGTCCGCCTTGCCTTCGCTACTTCCTCCAACTCCAGCCCCTTGAAGGGGTATGTAGAATGTATGAATATCTGAATCGGAATCCCCCAAGTTAAATTCGTTAGGTTTCTCAGCTGTCTCTGCTGGTGGTTTGCTTTGTTCGGATTCAAGACTCACTTTTACAAGTTTACTATTCTCCTCAGGGCTGAGCGTGACCGATACACTGGTCTGTGATGCATTGCCTTCTTTTTTATCCGCAGCGTTCTTCTGTGAAGGCGGTTCGTTTTGGGTAGTAGTTTCTTCAGTATGCGATTCACGACGACTTTGCCTTCGGAATGGTTTGGATAATGGCAATTTGGTTTCGTCATCCTCTTTATCAAACGAATAAATACTCTTCTCGTTATCTGCTGAAAAAGCGCCGAACGTATAGGAAAACGGACCCTTTTTCTTGTGACTCGTTGTTGTAGATTCCTTTAATTTTGAATTGTATACTGTTGTTCTTTTCGGCGTTCTAGGCGCAACTGTTGACGTTCCTGCTCCCAGTTTAGAGGCTTGAGAAGGTCCCGAATTATTTTTACTTTCATCAACTTTCCTTTGTTGCCGGGGTGAAGATGTGGTAGCTGCTGTCGTGGTCGTCGAATTCAATGGTTTTGCACCCTTTTGCGGTCCTCCTTCCTTTGTTGACTTTTCCTGTACTTTCTTCGTTTCCTTTTCCTCTTTTGCTTTATCAATTTTCATTTTTTCCTTCGATTTGGCAATGGTGTCGTTCTTCTTGCTTGTATTTGACGCCTTTTGTGCCTGGTACTCTTTGGCAGCTTCTTTCAATTCCTTGTTTGCTGGCGCATCAGATGACAGAGAACATTCTTCCGGTCGCTGATCATCCTTGGGCACAACCACTGGTGTGGCTTTCAGAGAAGGACCTTTGCCTGACCAAGCGCTTTCACTCTTACCCAGATCTCTAGTAGTTTTTGAAGAAGAACTAAATGAAGTGCTCTCCTTGTCATCTCTGGTAGGCGGAGGCGTTGTTGCGTATATGTTCGGACGCAGGTTGTCATCAAAATCATCGTCCAAATCATCCTGAATTTCATCAGGATTCGAAGAACATTCAATTAACCACTTTTGGATTTGCTCGTGTGTCATGTTTACTTTGGCTTTACGTCTTTCTTTACTCGAAAGCTGTTCGCCTAAATAGGATTCAGTTGGAACAACAGGGCCTAATACTGGCTTATGGATCGATCCGCACTTGCCCAGTGTGCACTTTGTGTTATCTGGACCAGAGCTTTGTGCCAGACTGACACTGGCAATTCCAAAAATCTTGCCTGACTCCTCTTTGCTTGGCATTAGATTAGCGGCAAGAATGCTTCCTATTTCATCTTTAAGTGGATCAGCTGACGGGGCATTAGACGACGCTGTAGATGGCACAATAGGTATCTTCGCGTTAGAAGTGCTTGGGGTTTTCGGCGTAGACATGTCATATTTTACCGGAGACGGTGACGGAAAGCTACTGCTTGGTCTCTGCAGAGTTGACAGCGAAGAGGAACCGTCGAGACATACTATGCGTCGATCAATATTTCGATCGAATTTCGGAGTGAGAAAGTTTGGATTGATTTTTGGAGACGGATATGCTTCAATGGGGGGTGGATATGTAGTAGGCGGAGTTTGATATTTTATAGTTGGGGGTAGCGGGGGTAATGGTGGTTGAGATTGGGGAGATTTGACGACAGGTTGCCGTGGTATATACGGGGGAGCAGGTGCTGGCAGCGGGGTGGGCATTTTTGGTTTATCGTCCAACTTTGGTTTGCTCTCTGACGACGGAGGATTCACAATACTAGATGTTGGAACATTGCACTGCAACGTTGGGGCTGGTGTTGTGAGTGGCAGAAGGTTTAAAATTTTCGGTGCTGGCTTCGGCTCTTCAGCGCGCTCATTCTTAGCGGTTGGGAGCTTCACTACCGGAGGGATGTCAGATTTCTTTGAATGTTCCGAGTCCTTCTCACTATTCTTCGTTAGTTTTATAGCGAGCGGTTCGTCGTCTGAATCACTAAAGCTCTTTTCGAGTTTTCTTTTGGTTTCATTGACCTCTTCATTGATTAGGAAATCTTCCTCGTCTTCTTTTTCGTCTCTGTCCTCTGGTTTTGGTGCCTCCCTCTTTCGAAGCATTCCTTCTATTTGAGAGGGTTTTGCGGGTTTTTGTTTGCTGTTTTTAACAGCTGCATTTTTAGGCGGACGCCCCCTTCTTGCCGGTACTTTTTCGCTTAATTTGAGCGGTTGATTCTCTTCGACCTTCTGGCAGTCGCTCACTGATGGTTGTTTATTTGACTGCTTGTTTTGATCGACATTCTTTTTAAGTTCCGTCTCCATTTTCTCCATCTCCTTTACATTTGGCAGATCTGGAAAGCTATTCAGGGACAATTCGTCGTCTTCGAATTCATCCTGCTGAAGTTTCTGGCCGATGATTCCCATGTAAATTGTGGCAGCTTCTTTAGTTTTTCTCGTGGGTCGCACGCTTCGAGCTTCATTTTCGCAAATATCAGGCGTTTGGGAATTTGGTGCTGCTTGTGATATTGGTGATTTCTTTTTCTGTCGTGATGCTGTTGCTATCGGTGTCGCCTTACTAGTGCTTTCAGTTGATTTCTCCTTTTCAGCTTCTAGCTTTTTAAGATTCTTATTTGATACTTCGACTGAGTATTTAGAACTTTTTTCGGATATGACACTTTGCTCTTCGATTAACTTTTTCTTAGGTTTCCTTCCAGGTGTCCTTTTTGTCTTCTCGGGTAAGACCTTTTCTTCTTCCTCTTTCTCTGGAACTGGCGCTTTATCAATTACTTCGGTTTGTTGTTTTTCTGGTTCTTTATCGGTTGTAGAGGAGGATTTCTTGCCTTTCACATTTTCTGTTGATTGGATGCTTGAAACAATATCATCACTCAATTGAGCAATATCAGCACTCAATGTAGCTCCCTTACCTTTGATAGGTGTTTTTTGCTGCTTTTTTGGCGATGACTTTCTTGTTGAAGCTACTTTTGTATTTTTTAGTTTGATCGCTTTTGCCAGCGGCTGTTCATCTTCTGAGGAGAAATCAAAAACATCTTTACCTGAAGTAATTTCTGCTTCTTTGTCAATCACCAATTCCACAGGCGGTTGTACTTTGATCATGTTTTCATCGTTTTCTTTTTTCTTTTCAGAATCTTCATCATTTTCCTCACGGCGTATTACTTTTACTGGTTCAAAAAACGCTCGCTGGCGTGTCATGCGTCCTGTTGGTTCAGGGGAGGGAACAAATATGGGAGCTTCTTTTTGGCGTGGTCGTTTTATAGGTTTCTCTTTGGGCTGCGTCGGTTTAATTTGTGGAACAGGTTCGGGCGGTTCTGGTTTTTCGATGATAGCATCTTGATTTCGAGCTGTCTCTGGTGTGGCAGTCGCACTTGTTTCTTGTTTCTTCTTAGCCGAATTCGCAGGCTTTCCTCGTTTGCCCTTCTGTTGCGGAGTTTTGTCTATTTTCGTGATATCTTGTCCACTTTCGATTGACATTGTTTCAATATCATTATTTTCTGTTTCGTTATCATCCGGCTCCGCCAGGGACTTAGTGATGTCTCTGTTTCGAACAGATCGACGATTACCTTCAGTGGATTTGTTCAGTTTTTCTTTTGATTTATCTGAGGGTCTGCCACGACGATTGCCTTCGGGTAATTGCTCTGCCCTTTTCCTGACAGCAAATGCTATCAGTTTTGCATCTTTTGCTTCATCATTTTTCTTTCCAATGGATTTTTTGGTTTCAGGCTTCTTCACGCTCACCGTTGATGTAGAGCTTTCGTCTACTGTTGCACTCTTCTCCTTCTTTTTGGTGGTTGTCGATCTTGTAGATTTCGGTTTTGCTGGAGACTCTTCATCCTCTTTAGCTTTCTCATCTTGATTTACTGGAGATTCATCTTTTGGAGTTTGAGGTGTATTTTGGTTTAGGAAATCTAAATGAGCCGGCAAGGCCGATGTACCTCGAAAGCAAAGGAATGTTAAGAAGTCTTCAGTTTTCGGCCTTTTGTTGGGTAATATTTCTGTGGGAGGCTCTCGGCTCTCTTGAATCGATGAATTACCCAAAGATGTACTGCCACTAGCGATTGCATTTGAAGATGATGCCAATGCTGAACTGTACGATGATGTCGGTGCACTCTGACCTTGAGCGAATTTTCTTTGTGCCTGCACTTTAGTCCTAATAAAAAAAAGAAAGAACATATATTACTAGACTTAAAGTACATAGGTAGTCACATATGTGTAAGATATGTATTTAGGTATAGAACATAATCGAATGCCTTTCAGTGATGTTGTCACGTGAAGAAAAAAAATGTAATATCGTAGACGCTTGTGCCCAGCAGCTGGACCTGACGGCCTACCGGGCGAACTATTCAGGGCAATGATGGAGAGCATACACCAACTCATCCCTAATATTTGGTCAGATGAGCTTACATACATATGTCTGATGAATGGAATCTCAGCTTCGTTTGTCCGATCTACAAAAAGGAATACCCCCACAACTGCGCCAATTAAAAAGGCATCAGGCTTCTCAGCATTGGGTATAAGATTTTTCCTGCCAATGTGTGTGAAGGCTTGAACCTTTCGTAAACAATATGATTGACCCCTATCAGTCCGGTTTTAAGCCAGGGATAGTCTACAATTTGTCACCCTTAGGCAGATAAACAAAAATACCTAACAAGTCCATATCGACACTAACGTACTGTACAGAGTAATGTCTAGTTTGGGCATTCCCGTCAAACTCGTTCATCTGTGCAGGATGACGATGGAGAGTATAGTGCGTATAATGAATAACTTTGAAACTCAGCATACACCGGTAGGTAAAGTGAAGTCCGATCGAGTTCGTAGAGTACGTACGGCATAAAATATTGCTGCAGTGAAAGACAATATGGACGAAAGTAACTCCATATTGATGACCCCAATTTTGGAAAAAAAAAATTCATAGTGATTGACGAAGCTCATTTCGAGGTATTTGGTTTTGTTAATAAACAAAATATCCGCTTTTGGGGCACTAAAAATGTTCATTTGATGCACCACCGACCATTACATCCTTGTAGAGTTACTGTATGGTGTGCCATTAGACCCAGCGGCATCATTGAGCACATTTTTTTGAAGACGCAAAAGGCAAAACTGTAACAATTACTGGTGATCGCTATCGTGACATGTTGTAAAACCTCTTGGTGCCGGAAATGGATCGCTTGAACCTACAATACATGTAGTTCAAACAGGACGGTACCACATCACACACAGCTAACGATACGACGGATACTTTGGGAAAAGGAAAGCACCACAGTAACAAGGAGAGCAAGAAATTGGCGAAATAATACCCGTAATGAGCCAAAATGTTATACAAAACATGGCATCTGCACCGCGGTCAGAGGGGGCCATTTGGTCGATATAATATCCCACACATAATTGTTATAAACCAAATATTCGGTTAATAAAAAAAAAACAAATGTGTTCTATTTCATAGTTAGGCAAAAACATAAAAAATCATGCACGTACAGTCAGTCACGAAAGTCTACATATAGCCATGAAAAGTGCTAGATTAATGCTTATAGATAAAATTTCAATTTAAGTTCTTTACTAAATGACACGTTATTGTTTAAGAACATGATTCAAAACCAAAACAAATAATTTCCTCGTAAGAATCTAACGAAAATAAGAAAAAAAACAAAAAACTGTCTCACGAAAGTGTACATACAGCTGCGTTCCAGACGAATAACCTTCGACGGAACAAAGTACCGCTATTTTTTTTCAGCAAATGCGAATCCTTCTTGGTTAATACTCAGTTGCGTTTCTTCTGCTGCAAGTATTGCACCCTTTTACGTTAAAGTTTTTGAAAATGGTGGGTAGAAAAGAAATACCCGTGGAAGTTAGAAACATAATCATAAAACTTAGAAAGGAAAATAAAAGTTATGGTGAAATTTCAAAAATCGTGGGTAAAAGTCCAGCAACTGTTCAGACAATAATAAAAAATTATAATGACAGAGGGCACGTTTGGAATAAACCCCGTTCTGGCCATCCGAAAAAGCTAAACAATCGCGAGATCCGAAGTATCATCCGTAAGGTTACCGATAATCCTCGAATAAGTGCTCCAAAATTGGCCGAAGACATTGCGAATAGTTCGGGTAAAGAAGTTCACCCAGAAGCTGTGCGTAGAGTTCTGAGATCGGAAGGATTTAATGGAAGAGTTCCAAGGAAAAAACCTTATATAAGTGAAGCTAACCGCAAAAAACGCTTAGAGTTTGCAAATCGCCACATATCGAAGGGTCACGATTTTTGGAAAACGGTACTTTTTACAGACGAAAGTAAGTTTAATATCTTCGGGTCCGATGGTAAGGGAAAGGTATGGCGCAGGGCTAACCAAGAAATGGAAGCGAAGAATCTGGTACCTACTGTCAAGCACGGTGGTGGGCATGTGATGGTCTGGGGGGCAATGGCAGCTTCTGGTGTCGGTAGGCTAGCTTTTATTGAAGGGAATATGGATCGGTATCAGTACCTTAATATTTTGCGTGATAACTTGCATGCTTCTGCTGAGGCACTAGGGCTCGGAAACAGCTGGGTACTACACCCGGACAACGACCCCAAGCATACGGCAAAGATCATAAGAGAGTGGCTGGTGTTTAGGGTCCCAAAACAACTTCATCCACCCCCGCAATCTCCAGATCTAAATGCAATTGAGCATATCTGGGATGAACTGGAACGCAGGGTTCGCAAATTTAAGATTACAGATCGGAGTTCCTTAAAAACGGCTCTTTCGAATGCCTGGGCTTCAATTACCCCTGACGTTACCGAGAATCTAGTCCTTTCCATGCCAAGAAGACTTGAAGCAGTTCAGGAATCAGACGGTGGTCCAACAAAGTATTGAAATTATTTTATTTTATTTTTTTATTAATGTATTTATCTCCTAATTTACATGTATGTAGACTTTCGTGAGTTCATTTTTTTTGTTTTTTCTTGTTATCGTTGAATTATTGTAAAAAAAATAACATGTTTTTCGTCTTGAATTATGTTTTTGAACAATAATATGTCATCTAATAAAAAAAACCTTAAAAATGTTGGCTATAAACTCTGATTTAGCATTTTTCAGGGCTATATGTAGACTTTCGTGACTGACTGTATGTATATGTAATTTAATTTTTGATAGATTCACATCCCTATTACGTATATACTAGCTGGCCCATGCTCGCCTTGCTTCGCCCGCCTGCCACTTTTAAAACAAAAAAGTATTTCCTTCTAAAGCATTTCTATAGTCCACAGATACCCATATTGCTAGGAATTATTCAATTATTAAAGCATCCCGGGTGAGAGCCATATATGTATTAATGAAATATAATTGCCGACTGCATACATACAATCCTGTGTGTAAACCCAGTGCGATTCCCCACCAGAGCACACAGCACACAACCCATCAAATAGGTATAACAGAAAAGGAAATTGAAGATGTAAGAAAACACGTATGATCACGTTAGAGCGCGCACATATACTCACACATACACTATTGCCACGATACCCACACCCACTGCTGCATGACTGCTGGCAGTGGGCTCCACTGAAGGAAAATTGTGGGCGATGATTTAAATAATTATTTTGAACATTGCGCAGTTTCAGGACATCGCAGGAGGATGTTTTGTATGAATCAGGAGGGAATTTTCAACCTGATAAGTCATTATTGAATTAGGGCTGAATAATTTTTTTTTAGTTACGTAAAATCGAACTCTTTTTCTATCTTTTCTTTCGCATATTTCGTGAATGAGTAGGCCAATTGCAATAAAATAAAAAATTGTTCTTCTCCTTGTTAAGCTCGATGATTTCCTCAAAAATCCATACGGATTGGGTTATTAGTTTAAAGGTTATGCGCGTTCAAATAAACAGACAAACAGACAACATGAATAGCTACTGATGCTTCTTCTTCTTCTTCCTTTTATCAGCGAGGTTATGATCCGAAAACAAGGGATCACAACACTCCCACTTCACCGCATTTCTACTGATCCGCCTGTGGGATTCGCCTATTTGACCTCAGAAAATATCGGCAGGCCTGCCGATTTTGGATCACTCGGTTACTGAGGCCAATGAAATGCCGATGTCGTCGCATTTGTCTGATCTAGGGGTTTATAGGCCTGCCTTTCCTACATCGCGATGTCTTTGGAACGTTCATTGATATTGCCTTTTTAACAGGGTTCAAATGATCTCTTCTTTGAACGTGGCAATACCAGCTGAGCCGGTCGCGCTCTATTTTTTTGTACGATAGTTTCCTTGATGTGAAAACTTCCACGGATTTTCGAACTTCTTATTCGATCAAGCTTTGTCACTCCTGCTGTCATGCGAAGCATCTTCATCTCAGCTGCCGTTAATTTACTCTCATACCTTTTGTACATCGTCCAACATTGTGAACCGTATGTGAGCGCTGGACGCACAACTGCGGTGTGGAGCCTTCCTTTCAACTTAGGTGACATTTTTCTGTCACAGAAGATAGCGGAATTTGCTCGCCACTTTATCCACCCTACGCTTACGCGATGATTGATGTCGTCATCACAAGATGCTTTGCTATTGATCATAGATCCCAGATATTTGAACTTTTCGCACTTGGGAAGCACTGTTCCATTCAAATAAATGTCTGGAATAGGCCTGAGTGGATCAGAGAACGGGCAGCACAAGTACTCTGTCTTTTTTGAAATAATGCGATACCCATTTCCCTCCAGAGCGTCAACCCACACATCAAATACTCGTTGCAGGGATGTAGGATCCTCACTTATGATGGCTCCATCGTCAGCAAAGAATAACTGATGTACCTTGGGGTCCATCACTTTACCTTCAAGCAGGTAATCAAGGACTGTAATAAAGAGAAACGGACTTAAGACGCTTCCCTGATGCACCCCGACTTTGATTAGGAACTTTTCGGTTACTCCAGCGGGGCATCTTACTTTTGTCTTTGCTCCCTCGTACTTACTTACTTATGTCCTGTATCCCCTTGTGGGTCCTAGGGCCTCTACTACGCCTACGCGCCATCGTGTACGGTTTCTGGCAATGTGTCTGAGTTCTCCCCAACTTTTCCCTAACTGCCGTGCCTCCTTCTCGACTGTTCTGCGCCATGTTCTCCTCGGACCGCCAGGTCTTCTGCCATCCTGAGTTAGAGGGTTCCATTGCATAGCATGGTTTGCTATGGAGCTGTCACCCTTTCGGAACGTGTGACCAATCCACTGCCACTTCCGCCGTTGGATAGTTGTGCCTATTGGTTCCTGACCCGTTCTCTCGTAAAGGTGTTCGTTAGAGATACGATTGGGGCAGAAAATCGTTAAGATATTGCGCAGACACCTATTAACGAACGTAATGTCCATTATCATCTGTACATAGGTTTCTGGAACCCCTCGATGTCTTAGCGCCACCCGTATCAGATCTCGTGGTTGTCTGTCGAATGCCTTTTCAAAGTCCACCAATACAATATGCAAATCCCTTATGGAATCACGATGTTTTTCCATTATGATCCTTATACTTTGGATTGCACCCGTGGTTGATTTACCCGAGACAAGCCCGCACTGATCATCAGATAGCCGTATTACTTTTCGCAGTCGGCCACCTAATACCCCCTAAACGATCTTCATGGTGTGTGACATCAGCTTGATCGAACGGTAGTTATCACAGTTTCGCGTATCACCCTTCCCTTTGTATACAGGAAGAAGGTAACTTTCCCCCCATTGATTCGGCATTGGGTCACCTCTCACAAATTTGGAGATGAGAATTCTGAGCCAACTGAACCCGATGTCTCCCATCTTTTTCCAGAACTCAGAGGGCATCTCGTCTGGCCCAACCGCTTTTCGTTTTTTGGAGTATTTGACCGCCTCACTTACTTCTTCGACTGTAATGTCGGGTATTTCTTCAGAGCCACCCCTAAGGCTCTTGGAAAGTATAGCCGGGGAAACTGTTAACTTAAAAGTTCTTCGCAATACTGCCGCCACCTCTGCAGAATTTTGTCGTCATCCACAAGAAGGTGGCCATAAGCATTGTTAATGAACTTTGGCGAACGAATCTCTTGAGCATAGCTACTGATGCATACTCGTATAATAAAACTGTAGAGGGTCTAATGTTCTTATCTGTCTGTGCACGTATCAAGCGAAAAGTACTGCACGAATTTTGATGAAACTTGACATAGTGACTAGTGCTTCAAAGTAATCGGATATTTCGGATAATTGGATAATGTCGGATAGTTGCGCATCTTCAGATAGTTTCGAATAGGGAGAACGAGACAAGGGGGTCCTTCGCCTCGCTCTATCGCTGGAATTGTGAAAAAGGCGATGAGATATACAGGACAGCGGCTCAATGATTAAGTTATCAGTGTTATTGAAACGTTTATTCATATTTTTTTCAAGTGAATGAAATTAGTACAACAAAAAAAAATGCTACTGGAGCCCAGTATCTGACACTATCCGAAGATCCGACACTATCCAAAGATCCGAAACTATCCGAAGATCCGAGGAGGATCCGGATCCACGAGGATCTCAACTGTCTCATACTTATATATTCGGATATCTTGATATCCGGATAGTTTGAAGATTCGGATAAGTTTTGACGCACTAATAGTGACAGCTTACATCCCGGGTCAACATTAAGAATACCTTTTATGTCGGAAAATTAAAGGGTTTCTACAAGATAGTGACTATCTATTCATACATATAATAAAACTGTAAATGTAAAACTATTTTCACACGCAACACGAAATTGAACGGGGTGTTCGCAGTTGCATTGCTTAGAGTCTAACTTTTAAAATAATGTACATGCATATGTTTTATCCCGATTCTCCATCCAGAAGATGAGATCTAATCAAAAATACCTTTTGCAAAATTCGGAATTTAATTAATCTTTTCTTGATTACATACATACATACATACATTTTCAAATGCCCCGCTAATCCTTCATGAGGGTCGCGGGGGTAGGATGCTCAGGTGGACTCTCCACCCTTCTCCATCCTCCGCCATTGACTCCAACTCAGCAGGAGAAATCCCTAGACGGCTCCAGGAGAGATGTCGGACTTGGTCCAACCATCTATTTCTAGGCCTTCCGCGGGGTCGCCTACCTGATGCCACGGCCACCATGGCACGTCTTGGAAGCCGGTCTGGGGGCATACGCACTACGTGACCAAAGCATCGAAGCATAGATCGTTCCGTTCGGAGACGTAGCTGCTCAACATTGAGCGCCTCGCGTACTCTGGTGTTGCGCACTCGATCCATACGAGTTATTCCAGCAACACCACGAAGGAACCTTATTTCGGCAGCTTGTATCCGCGATCTTATTCTTTCAGTCACTACCCAAATTTCATGACCATAGGTGAGAGTTGGAACATACACCGAGTTAAAAACCGATAGCTTAGCTTGAACACTAAGTTCGGCCTTCCTTATAACAGATTGGCCAAGCTCTCTCAAAATTGATCAAGTTTGACCAATTCTACAGGATAACTCGACATTGATCATCCCATCACTCGTGAATAAGACCCCGAGGTACTTAAACTTATCCACCTGCTTCAGTGGAACTCCACTAACATGCAGAGTTCACTGAATTGGCTTTTTGGAAATGACCATTACTTCCGACTTGTTCACGTTGATCTTCATTCCAGCATCATCACAAACGGCTAGAAACCTTTCGAGTGCGCGCTGAAGTTCGGTTTGAGAGGACCCAAGGATTACCATGCCCGCAAAGAGCAGGTGACTAATCCTTAGGTCTCCCACTTTGAAACATTCCCCGCCAGGGCTGGGCTGCAACATCCAATCCATATATACAATAAAGAGGAGAGGTGACAAAACGCACCCCTGGCGGAGTCCAACGCCCACAGTGAAAGGTATTAACTTAACACCGTTTATCCGAACACAGCTTCTACAGTTTGTATATAAAGACTGAATCGCCCTTAACAAGGAACCATCAATCCCATACGCTTTTTCCAAATCCACAAAACAAGTGTAGACAGGTTTGGCATACTCCCAGGCCTTCTCCAGAACCATTCTGAGAGTGAATAACTGGTCGGTTGTGCTTCTACCGGGACGAAAACCGCACTGCTCATCCCCCAAACTGTTCTCAACCACAGTTCTGGAACGAGTTTCTAGCACCTTAGCGAAGACTTTTCCAGGGAGACTTACACCTATAGTTGGCGCAATCTCTTTTGTCCCCTTTTTTAAAAAGAGGAACTATCACCCCCATTTGCCAATCACCAGGTGTTTCACCGCATTCCCAGGCCAATTTAATGACACGCGAGAGCCATTGTACTCCCTCTTTACCTAAAGCCTTGACCTTTTCTGGCCGAATTTCACCCACACCAACAGATTTGCCAACCTTTAGCGCTTTGATCGCCAAAGTTACTTCCGCTACCGTAGGACTACTTTCCGCCCAACTCTCGACAATAGGCCTGTCATCTTCGGTGGCCTGTTCGGGATTGAGCAATTCTGAAAAGTGCTCACTCCATTTGCGTAAGATGTCCTCCTCATTGGAAAGAAGTGTATCGTCTTTGGATTTAACTCCTTCAAGGATATTCAACTTTTTTCCTCTGAGTGGGCGGACGGTCTGCCAGAACATCTTATCTGCAGATCTGTGGTCACGTTCCACTTTTTCGCCAAACTCCTTCCAAGATTGTTCTTTCGCTGTTTTCACAGCTAATTTGCAAGTTCTTCGCGCCTCAGTGTACCGATTTCGAGAATCGGACTTCCCCAAGTGAATCCACACCTTAAAGGCTCTCTTCTCTCTCTGATGGCTTCTTGAACTACGGACGTTTTAAACCAAGCAGTCCTTTTCTCACCACCAGCCACCACACCAAGCCGCTTCACTTCACAAACATCTCCCGCAGAGGCAATAACTGCTGTTGAAAACAGTTGCTATTCTTCATCTACATTTGATGGAACAGTTGGAATTCGTTCAAACCTTTCAGATATTTGCCGCGCAAATGTCTCCCGTATCTCAATAACCTGTAACCTCTCCCATCGTACGCGTGTAACCATCCTTGGTTTACGTTTCGGTAGGGGAGGCACTCTTTCGCTAAGATACAATTTGCACAGCATTAAGTGATGGTCATTTGACAGTTCGGCCCCTCTCAATACGCGAACATCACATACCATTCTCTTCAGGCACGATGGTACCACAAAGAAATCGATCAGCGACTTCTGCTGAAGACTCCGACGGTACCATGTATATTTGTGAATGTCTTTGTGTGGAAAGATAGTGTTCATGATGGATAACCCATTTTCACAAGAAAA
Source organism: Brachypalpus laphriformis (assembly GCA_945910035.1). Classification (NCBI taxonomy): domain Eukaryota; kingdom Metazoa; phylum Arthropoda; class Insecta; order Diptera; family Syrphidae; genus Brachypalpus; species Brachypalpus laphriformis. The sequence goes on from OX246756.1 coordinate 101,541,852, forward strand.
ATCCAACAACTTCTCTCTGTTCGCGTTTTGATCAGGATCACCGTTCCTCCCAATCACACTCCCACATGTCATAACATCTACACCCACATGAGCATTGAAGTCACACATCAGGACAAAAGAATCCATATCTGCAACCTTTTCAAGGGCAACATCAACTTCATCTAAGAAAACTGAATACTCTGACTGAAGATTCGGTGCATACACCTGCACCAATGCCAGAGTTGATCTTTCAAGCTTGAGCTTTAAGATCGCAACTCTCCCTCCTAATGGTATCCACTCCAATACTCTGTCTGTGAACCTGGGACTTGTTAGTATCCCCACTCCCGCCTGAGCAGACATTGAGGGTGCGACTCCTGACAGGAAGAGTTTCCACCCATCCAAAAGGTCCACAGTTTTAGAACCTCTCTGCTTTGTTGAAGAGACGTCAACTATATCTAGTCGACTTTTAACAGCCTCCCCAACAAGCTCAAGGTCCTTCCCTGTGAACGATGAGACGTTCCATGTGCTTATCCTAAGTCTATGCCGTTGTCGAAATTCAGAGAGTCCATATGTGCCCCTATCGGTGCACAGCGCGCTCACCCCTTGACCCCCGTAATGGTTCGCGAGACCATTGACAGGAAGCTTTTCTTGATTATGATTTCAAAATCTTCACGCAGTGGAGGAAATAATTTCTTTTTTCCTTTATTCTCCTTTCGCTGTTTCTTCGCAATCTTTAGGAGCAGAGCCGACTGGCTGATGGAAGGCGGATGGTATAGTACTCTTCGTGTTTTCTTATTCTTCGGTTTCCTTATCTGTTATACTCGTACTACGAGTAGGTACGCACGCATGCATGCTTTTCATGAGCAGCCGTTTCAAATGCAATCACTTCAAAGTGTACAGTTAAATAAGGAACACTCGTGTTCGTTTTTGTTTTCTCCTTTTGAAGGTTAGTTCGGATAATTGACTTGCGGCTGATTGGCGGTCGGATAACTGACGTTCATTTGTTTTTGATGTTGCGTTCGGATAACTGACGTTTCGGTTAATTGACGTTCGGATAATCGACGATCTACTGTATATATATAGCGATTTGACAGATTTCACAAATCTGGCCGAAGAAATTTCTTGGGGTAAAATTCGTAGCATGGGGGAATTTCTTACTCTCTCGAGAGCGCTCTCTTCTGTGAAAAACTACGAAAATTCTGCGTACTCGAACAGGTTTGCGTAAAAATTCCATATTTAGGGAGTGTACGCGAACGGACCTATTGACGTGTTCATCGTCAAAAGACGAATATCTGGAAGAGCTGATAGAACAGCAGATGGAGAACCATCCTCCTCCTCGTCGAAAGTATCGAATGCATAAGCGGGCTTGCGTCGACGATTACAATGAAGTGGATTTCCGCAAGTATTTTCGAGGCATTTTGACGGCTACATTCGTTAATTGGACAAGAATTGGATGATGATAGACGTCGCATTGCATTTATACACACAAACAAAAAAATGAATACATACAAATCATATCAACTTCAAATTCAATTTTCTCACTTTTAATTTAATTTCGATTGACATGCACGAAGAGTACAATCAACAAGCCCACAAAAAATGTGGGCTAAAAGAGTAAATGTCATGTCAAATGTAATTTTCCGAAAAATTTGACAATACGTAGGGTTAAAACGGTTTAAAAACGAGTTTTAACTATTTTAAATCCATGTTAAATGCATCTTTAATCCACCGGGGTTAAATGGCGTTTTTGAGTGAATATTATGAACATAGGTTTACATTTTTGGGTTTAAAAAATGCGGATTAAATGGTCGGGTTTAAAATTCACTTTAACCTGCTTTACTCCCAGAGTGAATAATATTGCCGTTAGTGACAGTGACAGACAGACTAGGGCTTGAAAAAACGAAATAGACAATTGATTCATTGAAATCTTTCAAGGCACTAGGCAGAGATGGTGTTTTTCCAGCCCTTAACCAGAAAGGTCTTGATTACTTCCTGTCCGCCTTGGTAGCTCTATTTAGAACAAACTTGCCTGTTATACATTATACAAACTTAGCGCGAGGTAAATGTGGTATTTATTCCTAAGCTACGTAACAAAGCAAATACCCAAATCCTACCGCCATTGTTTTTCTTGAAAACCTTGGAAAGACTGTTAGACATTCATATTAGAGACATTCTTGAAAATACAATACCTCTGCACACTAGTCAATATGCATACAGGAAAGATCGATTCACGGAAGGCGCCCTCCACTACATATCTCGTCACAGAGATAAAATCAGCCTACCGTTCCAAAGTGATCTCCCTTTGTGCATTCCTTGACATAGAAGGTGCTTTTAACAACACCGGTTATGACTCGATCAATAGCGCCATGAGATGCAAAGGAATCGATCAACCTACAACCATATGGGTTAGGACTATGCTCGATAGCCACATAGTTAATTCTACGTCAGGAGAGGTCTCTGTGATGGTATCTGCAGAGCAAAAGGCTGCCCCTAAGCCGGCATCCTCTCGCTTCTCTTATAGTCTCTCGTGGTGGATGACTTACTGAGTAGACTTAACAGCTTAGACTTCAGAGCTGTAGGCTATGCAGATGATCTAGTGATCGTAATCAAAGGCAAACATAAAGACAATGTGTGTCAACTCATGCAAGACGGACTCCTTGTAGTCTCGGACTGGTGTGCTGGCGAGGATCTATAGATCAACCCCAGTAAGGCAGTCGTTGTACCATTCACAAGAAGAAGAACGCTAAACCTTGGTTCAGTGGCTCTAAATGGTACAACTATTGATTTTTCCGACAAAGTAAAATACCGAGGAATTGTCCTAGATTAAAGATTGTCTATATTAAACACAAAATTGCCAAGGCGAGAGATCCCATGTGGGCCTGTCGCCGAATGTATGGCAAAACTTTGGGTATGTCCTCAAATTAGTTATATTGTATACCATGGTGGTTAAACCCATTCTAACGTACGCGTCCATTGTCTGGTGGATAAGCTCAATAACCTTCAAAGATGAGCATGTATCGGATGTACAATGCATAACTGTTCTACGGCAGCCATAGGGGGCTGTAATCACCCCACTGCATATACCATACATATTTTTCAAGAAAGAGGCAATTCGCAGTGCAGTTAGTTTTAGAAAGTCAAACGAAAATAGTGATCACTTGTATCTCATGGATTTTTTAACCGACTTCCACAAGCTAGATATGCTCGGTTTCTGACCCAGTGAACCCAGCCAACACCCAGTGAAAAGCCTAGACGGTTCCTTGCTCATTTCAGACGAGGACCAGCTCAAGAGATGGAAAGAGCATTTTGCTACGGTTTTGAACCTCGTATTCGCCAGCGATGAGCTCCCAAATCAGACTGAGGTGCTCGAGGTGAGAAATTCCCGAATACGCACCACGACTCCCAGTAAGGATGAGATCACTCCAGCGATCAAAGCACTTAAAACCAAGAAGGCGGTAGGACTTCACGGTATTCCCGCAGACCTTTTACGAGCAGCATTGGCTGAGTTTCTGCTTCCACTAATAGAGACAGCTTTACTGACGAGTGAAAAAATTGAATTATGGTCAACCTTCGTGTGAAAAATATAACGCACACAACATGAGTGGTTGCGAGAAAGCTAGGCCCTGGCACTTTAAAGAGCTGTTGCGCCAAATATTTGTATTTTTTTTTTGTTAACCTTCCTAAGAAAGGAAATTTAATGGAGCGTGGAAACTGGACGGGTATTTGCGTGCTGCCTGCTGTAGCTAAGATAATACCTAAAATCATCCTGGAGCAAATCAAACAACTTCTCGAAGACACACTCGATGCCGAACAGGCAGGTTTCCGCTCTGGATCCTCCTGTGTCGACCACATAAACACTGCGGATTATCATCGAACAGTGCATTGAATATCGATCGCCATTCCACCTGCTGGTCATCGATTTTGAGAAGGCGTTCGATAGTGTCAACAATGAGTTTATTTCGCATGTCTTACCGATAAATTAATTGCTATTATCAAAGCTACATATGAAGGGTTCAAATGTAATTCTCTGCACAGAGGGAGGTTGTCTGAGGAATTTGAGATCCAAAGTGGGGAAAGACAAGGCGGTATTCTTTCACCAATACTATTCCTATTGGTGATTAGCAATGTGCTTTGTGCAACTTTGTCGACGGGAAACGGAGGAATTCGATGGACTCTTACATCCCAACTGAAACATCCCGACTACGCTGACGATGTATAGTATGCTTACTCTCTTACTGAATTATGGGCCTCTACCATACGGACAGCAGATGTAGAGTGAGGCAGGCGTCGTCGGGCTGAAAATTGATACGGCAAAAACTAAAATTATCAGCCTTGGAATAAACTCGTCGGCTCAAATATGCATTGCTGGACAACCGGTAGAGAGAATAGAGGGTTTTCAGTATCTTGGGAGTATTATCTCGACCGATGGTGGAACCAAACTGGATATAGCCAATAGGATCGCCAAAGCAAAGCCCGTATTCGAGCTGTTGTCCAAAACATAGCGAAGCAATGCAATCAGTTTGAACACCAAGCTAAGACGGTTCCGTTCCAACATTGAATCCGTGCTGTTATATGGATGCAGCACGTGGAGAGTGACCACTATTATCACCAGAAAGCTGCAAACGTTCGTTAATAGGCGCTTGCGCAATATCTTATGGATTTTCTGGACCAATTGTATATTTAATGGACACCTTTACGAGAGAACGGGGCAGGAAGCAATCACCCTGATTGTCGTTGGCGTTTGTCGCTTTTCGACGATTGTCGTTTTATTCTGCAGATGCAGCACGAATCCATTTTCATAACTTTTTCACTGTGAAAGTGTTGTAATAGTATTTTACACGACAAATAAATTGCTAAGTAATATTTAACGGTCAGCAGGTCGTAGCTATGAATAAAACGACAATCGTCGAAAAGCGACAAACGCCAACGACAATCAGGGTGAATAGCCACAACCATTCAACGACGGAAGTGGCAATGAAAATGGAAAAAATCGAGTATCGAGCTGTCATTAAATATTTGTTTTTGAAAGGCAATACGCCATCGCAAAGCAAAGATGAGTTGGAGGCTGTGTACGCGGACTCTGCACCATCATTTACCACCGTGAAATTTTGGGCAGCTGAATTTAAACGTGGCCGTACCAACTTGGGAGACGATGAATGTTCGAGACGTCCAAAAACTACAACCACTGACGATAACATCGCTCAAGTTCACCAAAGGATGCTAGACAACCGTCGAATTAAAGAGATAGCAGAGGCTATGAATATCTCAAAGGAACGTGTATTTCACATATTGAATCAAGATTTAGACATGAGAACGCTGAGCGCGAGTTGGGTGCTGCGTTTGCTCACGTTAGATCAAAAACGAATGAACATTTCCAACGCCTTGTTGGCGCAGTTTAGGCGCAATAAATCAGAGTTTTGGCGCCGATTAATTACTGTAAATGAAATGAAAAAACCATTTACCCCAGAAACAAAAATACAGTCAAAACAGTGGGTTGCGAAGGGCGAATCGGTAAAAAAAACAAAAAAAAAAACAGTTTTTTCGGCTGGGAAAGTGATGGCGACTATTTTTTTGGGGATGGTCATGGAGTTACTTAATCGATTTTCTACTAAAAGAAAAAAAAAAAACATTACAGGAGCATACAACGCATCATTACTTGACAAGCTGAAGGCAGAAATTGCGGAAAACGGCCACATTTGCAGAAAAAAAAAGTTTGTTTCACCAAGACAATGTGCCGTCTCACACCTTAGCGGTTGCCCTGGCGAAAATCCACGAATTAAGGTTTGAACTGCTTGTCCAGATCTACCCTCAAGCAACTTTCTTTTTTTTTTGTCCCTTAGTTAAAAGTTGCGCTTGGAGGACAGAGATTTTCATCAAATGAGGAGGTCATCACCACCGAAGCAATTATTTGGACGAGTTAAAGAGATGGTAGGAGCGCTGGGAGAAGTGTGTAGACTTACAAGGGGACTATGTAGAAAAATAAATTTTAAGAAAAAAATCCCTTGTATCTTTGTTAGGTAGGCAACTTTTCAGACCACCCTTGTAAGTAGTCTATCCTCCTTAGCTGACGTATATTTTTTTTTTGTGTCCATAGAGAAATTCTGAAAGCAGTACCTGTAAATAATTATCTGAAGTAGACAGGTGTTTATTACAAAAATATGTTGTCGGAACAATTTTCCCCAGAAATTTGTTTGCTGTTTCTAATTATATTTCTAGAGTTTTTCGACTACTTATTGCAATGAAAATAAGCTCTTGTGACATATTCCTTTCGTTTCACTTCATTTATTTATCTTGTAAAAATTGCCCTTCGGATACGGCACAAAACTGTGTCTCTTCTATACGTGTGAAAAATATAACGCACACAACACGAGTGCCAAATATGTATGTATGTATATAATTTACTTAGTAATTAACAAACATATTAAGAACAGTCCTTGTAGGTAGTGTTGCTTATCATAAAGGCAATGAAGTGTAATAACTTAACGGTATATTCCATATAACGGACTGCAAAACAAAATTCTCCAAACAATTATAAACGCTCCGTGTTACATACCTAAAGACAGTATATACACTGCCGTCCATAAGTTTCCGGACAAACCATTTTTTTCACAATTATACGTTTATCTATCTGTGCAGGACACCAATGAACAAAATTCCTTTAAATTCTGTTGGGGTCGATAGTAGACATTGTGACATCTCAAAACAGGTAAAGGGTTTTAAGAAAAAAAACCGGAAAAGAGCAGTAAAACAAAACCGCAAACCTCATTAACGTACCATACAAATTTAAAATCTATCATAAAACAAAAATAATTTGGTTTTTATATAAAATTTTCCAAAAAACTGCAATTCAGATATATTTTTGGGAGAACTAGGTTTGTTTTATAACTGTAAGAGTAGGTTGTGTATTTTTCGGCCCTAGTTAGTTTTGATACTTCAATCTTCTTTTTCTTCCTTTCATCAGCGAGGCTATGATCCGAAAATAAGGGATCACAACCCCCCACTTCACCGCATTTCTACTGATCCGCCTGTGGGGTTCGCCTTTTGTTTTGATACTTCAATATTTAAAGCTAACCGATAAATCAGTAAAAAAAAACTTCAAGTGAGAAGAAATAAAGAAGAAAGTGAAGCGGAACGTTTTGGCATTATAACAGCTCAAAATATGGAAGTTGACAGTGCATGATACCATACATCACTTTAAAGAATCATCAACTCTAAATACTCGGAAGAGAAGCGGAAGACCCAAATTAACATCCAAACAGGGGGATCTGACTATAAATTCAATAAGTAAAAGGGATTGACGGCTTACAGCTCCAGAAATCTGTGCATGGTTCAACCGTTCGCACTCAAATTAGATATCAGTAACAACGACAAAAAAAGGCAGGCCTTTACGGTCGACCAGCACCACGAAAATACATTAACAGACTTGTCGAAAATCTTATGGGCGGACGAGTCCAAATTTGGAGAGTCTACGTTTGGCGGTCTACTGAAGTGAAAATGCTCCCTAGCTGTGTCGTCCTAATAATCAAATATGGCGACGGTTCAATAATCACCCTGATTGTCGTTGCCGTTTGTCGTTTTTCGACGATTGTCGTTTTATTCTTCAGATGTAGCACGAATCCATTTTCATAACTTTTTTACTGTGAACGAGTTGCATAGTATTCTACCCGACAAACAAATTGCTTAATAATGTTTAACAGTCAGCAGGTCGTAGCTATGAAGAAAACGACAATCGTCGAAAAGCGACAAACGCTAACGACAATCAGGGTGAATGTTTCTCTTCCGCCTATGTTGGAGACCTCTCCATATCGATGGAATTATGAACAAGGAGAAGTACAGACAAATGCTAGAAGAACATACCTTACCATCGAGTTTGCGATTAATAGGTCCCCGATTCACATTAATTCAAGATAATGATCCGAAACATTCTTCCAAGCTTTGCCAAGGATACATAGACCAAGAAGAACAAAAAGCAACACTAAAAAATATGAAATGGTGTAGTGGTAACGTCGTCAAACGCCACCCCCGGAAAATAGCTAGAGCATAAAACAACTGAGCTTCAAGAACCACTACACCAAAAATCTTTCTCTCTCTCTCTACCCATCCTTCCCAACACCCGCACTGTGTGTAAACATGTTAAATGTATTCATAACCCTTTGAGTGCGCGCAAATTATAAAAAAAAAAAAAAAAATTACCTGCCCAATCAACCGACCTCAACCCAATAGAGCTGCTTTGGAATGAAATTGACAGAGATATTCGAAGATAGTGTCCAACATCGAGACACGCTTTGAGAGATCCTTCAAGTAGCCTGGAGATCAATTACATTGGAAACTATTAAGAAGTTGATCGATAGAATGCGTAGATTAACAGCCAAAGTGGTGCAAGTACGAGGTGGATTTTTCGACGAAAAAGATATCTTACTCTGTTTTTCAATAATTTTTTTTTTTTCATTTGGCTACATAAATATAATATTGATGAAGCTATTTGCAATAAATTTTGATTATTAAAATGAAAAAGATAAAGAGTTTTATATCAATTTGTCTGACAGAATGGTTTGTCCGGAAATTTATGGACGGCAGTGTACATACATCGTGCTCTTGGCAAATCTACAATCAACGACGAAATCAAAAATATTAGCACACAACATTTAAGAAACCTGTCCACCCACACAAATAATAACCTACGAGCTTTACCCCATCAGGAAACTATCACAAGAAAACGACTGATGAGGCGCAGACCCGTAGATCTACATCAAAGATGAATTAAATTATTTCAATTAGGTATGTGTATGTGTAGAAAAAAAGGAAACCTAACATATATGTGCAAACATACATAATCCGGTCTTTTTTACTTACCTTAAGGTGTCGAGGCAATCTATTCATACAATAAAACTGTAGAGGGTCGAAGAGTGTACATTTAATTTAATTAATAAAAAAATATATTTGGGGGACTATTTGGAACCCGTAGAAACAAAAATACAATTTTTTGAATTTTTTGTCTATCTGTGCACGCATCACGGGGAAACTACTGGACGGATTTTGATGAACCTTAGAGTAGTGATAGCATACATACATATATCATGGGTGAATATTTAAGATGCTTTTTAATGAAACGAAAAGTCTTCCTACAATATGGAGAAAATATTTAAATATATGTAGTACTAGCTGACCCGTGCTCGCCTTGCTTCGCCCGCATTTTCTATACTCCAAGGATACCCATATTGCTAGGAATTACTCAATTTTTAAAGCATCCCCAGTGGCAACTATACATTAATGAAATATAATTGCAAACTGCATACATACAATACTGTGTGTAAGCCCAGTGCAAATCCCCACCATAGCACACACAAACCTGCACACAACACACAACCCGTCAAACAGTAACTAATGCTGCTATCTATCCTTTCTTTCGGGGGATACTCCTTTTTTCTGCTCCCAAAAACCTATTCCACGAAAATTTTCTAAATCCTTTTTTTCATACAAAATTCCCAACGTATGTATATAATATTTTGAACTTGATATGATTTAATATTTTGGGATTCGACACATTGAAAGCGATTCTTATGGTGAAATGCAATTTGACATATTCATGCGTAGAGTTCTACAACTTTTTGAAAACGAAGCCAGATTTACTCCTCCAAATTGCTAAATAGGAGAAATATTCTACCAAAAGTGAAGTCGATGGAGTGCGATTGACGTTGAAGACGATGACGACGAAGTTGTAACAATGTTGGTTGATTGGTTGGTATAAGCGTATAAGTATAAAATATGAATTTGCGGCAGAAATTTTATTATATTTGATATCCTTTTATTTTCATTTCGATATCCCGTTAAATTGCCGAATTTAGTGGATTTTTCCTTTTTTTCAGCCAAAAAAAGATGGTATGATTAGGTATACCTAGCAGAAAAGGAAACCGCAGAAGTAAGATCACGTTAAAGGGCGCACATATACTCACACATATGTACACTATTGCAACGATGCCCACACCCACTGCTGCATGACTGCTGGCAGTGGGCTCCACTGTAGGAAAATTGTGGGCGATAATTTAAATAATTATTTTGAACATTGCTCAGTTTCAGGACAACGCAGGAGGATGTTTTGTATGAATCAGGAGGAATTTAATAAATCCACCTATTATTTTGTTTTTCAACCCGATAAGTCATTATTGAGTTAGGGCTGAATAATTATCTTTTAGTGGCGTAAAATTCAAATCTTTTTCTAATTTTTCTCGCATATTTCCTGAATGAGTAAACCAATTGCAATAAAATAAAGTCCTTTTCCTTGGTAAACACGATTCGATCTCATCATTATTCCACCACTTCCAATGCATACCTATAGAGCATTGGTGGGATTTACTTGAAAGAAGGATTCGGCATAGAACTATTACGAGGGCAAGATGAAAAGTTCTCGGCCTGACGCAGAGATAGCGTTCCAATCAGCAAAAAATTATGTTTCCTGCCTGGGTGCACTTCTCATTAGTTCGTATGACAAGTTTCAACATGTTCTCTCAAGTAGTTTGTTTACACGAATTTTTGCAGTAGACGTCTTGCGTGTTTTTCGTTAAAATGGATAAATTTGAATATCGTGCGGTCAAAAAATTCTTCGTTTTGGATGGGTTAACCCCTAAGGAAATTCATCCAAAGTTGACAAAAGTTTACGGGGACATGTCAGCCGTTAAAAACTGGGCAGCTGAATTTAAACGTCCCTCGAAGATAACCCACGTGAAGGACGGCCAAAACCCGCAACCACACCCGAAACCATCGAAAAAGTGCATGATATCGTGTTGGACGATAGGCGAGTGAAGGTGAGTGAGATAGCTGAGGCTGTATGTATATCGGAAGAGGGGGTGCGAAACATCTTGCACAAAAACTTAGGGATGCGAAAGCTCTGCGCAAGATGGGTGCCGCATTTGCTGAATGCCGATCAAAAGCAAATGCGCAAACGATTTTCGGGGCAATCTTTTGACCGATTCAATAGGGATCCGACCGATTTTGTGCGGCGATTTGTCACCATGGATGAGACATGGGTCCACCACTACACGCCAGAAACGAAACAGCAGTCGAAGCAGTGGATAAGCCGGTGGTTCAGCGCCAAAGAAAGCGAAGTCGATCGCATCTGCCGGAAAGGTCATGGCCAGTGTGTTTTGGGATGCGAAAGTAATTCTGTTAATTGATTACCTTGAGAAAGGCAGAACAATTACAGGCGAATATTACTCCAACCTTCTTGACCAGCTGGATGCCAAAATTTGAGAGAAGAGGCCTGGCTTGAAGAAGAAAAAAATCATCTTTCACCAGGACAATGCACCTGTACACAAGTGTGCGTTGGCGACGGGAAAACTGCGGGATTTGGGGTACGATTTGCTCGGCCATTCCCCCTATTCACCTGATTTGGCACCCTCAGACTTCCATCTGTTCCCAAACTTGAAGAAATTTGTTTCTGGGAAGCGCTTCGCATTCAATGCAGAAGTTGAGAGGGCCGTAGATGAATATTTTCACAGCCTTCCAGACTCTCACTTCCAAGAAGGAATACTGTTGTTGGAGAAACGCTGGACTAAGTGTGTTGAAGTCAAGGGAGATTATGTAGAAAAATAAAATCATTTTTTAACTGAAAATCGCAGTCTTTCATTGTCAGGCCGAGAACTTTTCGTACATCGAAGAATATGCTTAAAATGGCTTTAGAAGAAAACTGGGAAAGAATCACCCCTGACGAAACTTCAAACTTGGTCAATTCGATGTCGATCAGACGATAAGAAAGAACAAAAGGACTACCCCACAAGATATTAATTTTTATTTATTTATTTGCTTTTACCTACTTTTTGCAAGTGAACGCAGACTTTTTCTGTGTATTTTTCCTCATATCTTTCCTTTCCAATTGTTATTTTTGAGTACCGTTACGTTTTGGTTTATGTAAGTTCTCTAAATTCAGATCATGAATTTGAAATATTACGATTTTACTTAGAAAGTGCAAGCAATTATTTTTTCCAGACGCAAAGTGCGAACTGCATGGGTGTACGTAGACTTTTTTTTACCGAGTGTAGGGTGGGCCAACTACAAATTTCTTTTTAAAAATGAAATTTTTTCCATGTATTATGGCTTTATTAGTAAGAGCAAACATTCCCATTAATTATGGAACACAACGTCGTTCAAGTGGCTGCCTCGGCTGGCCTCGCAATAGCGCATTTTATCACTCAAATTTTCCAAGACCTTGTTGATGGGTTCGGGCTGTAGCTCACGGATTGCTTGGATGATATTGGCCTTAAGTGCTTGAATCGTTTCCGGATTGTTGGCATAACATCGGTCCTTCACGGTACCCCACAAAAAAAGTGCAAAGGGGTCAAATCGCAGCTCCGAGGCGGCCAATTGACATCGCCAAGACGGCTGATAACACGATTTGGGAATTCGGTGCGCAAAAGACCGATTGTGGCATGGGCTGTGTGGCATCCATCACATCCATCCTGTAGAAACAGAGGTCGTCCAAATCCATGTCTTCAATTTCAGTAAAAAAAAAAAAAGTCGTTAGCATGGCTCTGTAACGCCCACCGTTGACCGAAACGTTGTTCCCAGCCTCATTTTCGAAGAAAAATGGTCCATTGATGCCACCACTCCACAATCCGCACCAAACTGTCACTCTCTGTGGATGCATTGGCTTCTCGACAATAACGTGCGGGTTTTCCGAGCCCCACATGCGGCAATTTTGTTTGTTAACGTAGCCGCCGAAAGGAAAATGTGCCTCGTCAGAAAAGATGATTTTTCGCCCAAAATCGTTGTCCAATTCAAGCTGCTCTAAGTCCCAAACTGCGAAGCGATAACGAAGCGGATGGTCGTGCGCTTTGTTGAATCAATTGGACCTTGTAAGAGAATAATCCCATATCTTTGTGCAGAATTCTCCTCAGGCTAGTGCGTGAAATGTTGAGCTGTTGAGATCGATGACGAGTTGATGTTCGTGAATTGAGTCTCAACACTCTCGGCTACAGCAGCCACATTCTCGTTTGTGCGCACCGTACGACGACGGGGACCATGAGTGTTGTCCACTAGCGTACCAGTCTAACGAACTTTTTCCACAAACTTGCGTACAGCAGGCGCGGTGTGTGCTTCATTTCGCCCAAAACTTATTTTCAAAAAACGCACTGTTTGGGCTACACAGCACTCACTTTGGAAATAAGTTTTCAATATTTCCCAATGTTGTTTAAGCGTAAAGTGACTCATTTCGTTCCGCGGAGGTATGATACTGACTTTCTGTCAAGATTTCGAGCGGGAAACAGCTGTCAGTGTCAAAATAACCTATGATTTAAAAAGAAAACACTAGATGGCCCACCCGTTATATATATATTTAATATTATTGCGGACCACGTAGACAAAGTCTCTTCCAGAGTATATAGAACATTTGTTCAGCTCGTATCTAAAAAAAAAGGCAAATTTTCTTCTCTCCAGTTACTGACCCATTGCAATAACTTTCCTTCTTTCCAAGGTCATAGAAATGCTGATAAAACAAAGAAAAGGAGTGATTTCTGATACTTCTATTACGAGTATGTCGTTTTCCATTGGTTTCACTCCCGATTTTACTCTTTTTTGATTCCAATGGAACATGTGAAACCGTCTTTTGCTTTGTTGTGCGTGTGTTGGTGAAAGGTCAGATTTCTTGTTCATCTTTTTTTGCGTATTGGAAAACGACATAAGCAATTCCATTACGTTTTCATATTTATATCAGGTCCGTCGCGTACCCTCCCAAAACAGCGAATTTTTACGAAAACCTGTTCGAGTACGGAGAATTTTCGTAGTTTTTAACAGAAGAGAGCGCTCTCGAGAGAGTACGAAATTTCCCCATTCTGCGAATTTTCGTGAAAGAAATTTGGGCTGGTTTGTGAAATCTGTCAAATCGCTGTATACGTAATTTTTTGTTGGCTTGTTCCTTTTCTTTCTTTCTTTCGTGTATAATTGGGTTTGAGGTTTGACGTTTAAAAAGTGGAAAACTTTTGTGGTTCAACGCGTTCGTTTACTTTTTCGTAACTTTACCACTTTTTGAGAAAATTTTGCCCCCACTGTTTGGGTACGCGAACGTACCTATTATTAGGTCTGTTCGCGTACTTTCTGCACCAAAATTCGCAGTTTGTCAAATTACGAAAAAGTAAACGAACGCGTTGAACCACAAAAGTTGCCCAATTTTTAAACGTCGAACCTCAAACCCAAATGTTCGGGAAAGAAAGAAAGAGAAGGAGTAATCAAATTTGACAGTTTTCAAAAACTAGCCCACAAAAATTGCTTGCACTAAAATTCGCAGCATGGGAACATTTTTTACTCTCTCGAGAGCGCTCTCTTCTGTCAGAAACTACGAAAGTTCTCAGAACTCGAACAGGTTTTCGTAAAAATTCGTAATAATTAAATAAAATTCGTAAATAATTCGCTGTTTTGGGAGAGTACGCGAACAGACCTATTTATATCTACATACGTGAAATTGCTTTCTACCGACTTCTCTGAACTGAGAAAATAAGATAAACACAAGAATGCGTCTTGTACCATTTGAATTTGACAAGTAGTCCGATGCAAGGGTTTATATGTGTGAGTGCATTTTGAGAGCACTCCTAAATGAAATCCGGAACAGAAAAATACTCCCAGAACAGAACTCCAAACATGTTTGGTAGTGTTGTTTCTGTTCGGAACACAAAAAGAGTACTTCTTCTTCTTAGGATTCCTCTCCGTTACGGAGGTTGGCAATCATCATGGTAAGTGTTTGTTTGTCTTTTACTCCTCTGTATAATTCTGCTATAGAAAGATTAAGCCACTCTCGTAGGTTTGATATTCAGGTCAGTCTTTGCCCTCCCCTACCTATTCTTCCTTCAATTCCACCTTGCAAAGTAACTTGGAGTACGTTGTATTTTTCGTTCCTTAAACATGTCCCAAATATTCCAATTTTCTTTTTTTGACGGTAACCATAAGATCTTTCTTTAGGTTTATGCGCCTAAGCACTTCTACGTTTGTAACTCTGTCCGTCCAAGAGACGCGAAGTATTCTTCTGTAGATCCACATTTCAAAAGCTTCCAGCCATCTTATTTCCTTTCTGTGTAGAGTCCATGTTTCTGCACCATATAAAAGCACAGACCAAAAGTAACATTTGACTAATCGTGCTTTCAACGCTAAATTTATTTCTCTACTAGTGAAGGTATTTTTCATTTTACAGAAGGCTAGCCTCGCTTGCTCGATTCTACATTGTATTTCTTTGGCTGGTCTTGCGTTGTTGTTTATTAAAGTGCCTAAATATCTGATAGTATCAACTTTGTCCACTAATAAATGAAATGAAAATGAAATGAAATACATTATTAATGCGCAGTACAAAGTTATGATTTTGAGGGTTTTTGTCAAAGACAATGAATTTCGTTTTATTGGCGTTGATTTTTAAACCAAAATAATTGCTTATAGAGTTAAGCCTGTTCATCATAATGTTTAGTTCTATAATGTCATTGGCTATTATTACAGAATCATCAGGGTATCATGTTATTTATTAGTATGCCATTAACTTTGATTCCACCGTCGAACTCCGATATTACCTCTCTAAAGATTTGCTCCGCATACATATTAAAAAGTAACGGAGATGTAGATGTAGATGTATATTGTTGAGAGGTGCAAGTGCACTGCGACCTATAAAAGATCGATTGTGCCCCCCTTACTAAGGTCCTAGCCGATGATATACTCGGTCTAGAGCACTTCCTCCAGTCCAGCTGCTATAGCAAACCGGAGTATCTTCAGTGGATCCAGCGAAGGTAAATCCGTTTCTGATAGGAGGTAGGCACCAAGGTGATTCCTTCTTTTGCGGATCAGTGCTTCGCATTCCATAAGAAGGTGCGCTGGTGTTTCTGCGAAGTCCCTGCAGAATCTGCAGTGTCCGTCTCCCTCTATTCCCAGTTTCCTACGGTGCTCCTTAAGTCTGCAGTGACATGTTAATATGCCCGCCAAGATCCGAAGCCGATTCTTACTAATTCTTAGGCAGGCTCAGCTTCTTTTCTGGTTGTATTTCCCCAGAAGTTCATTTGCCTGTCTTATTTGGGGGATATCGTCCCAATGTTTGGCCCATTTGTTCTCTTCTTCTTTCCTTAAGTCTTCCCTTATTTTGTCGGGTCCTATCCCACAGAAGGGTTCTGGTCCAAGGAACAGTGTGTCTGATCCGTTTCTAGCTAGTTTATCGGCTGCTTCGTTCCCCTCCACTCCTACATGTCCTGGTACCCAGTAGAGTATAGAGTCGCCTAAGTTAGAGTATAACGCTCATATCTGGTCAGGTGCACCAAAAACCATATTGTACTTGCTAGATACGATACATAATCGCGCAATAAAGCTTATAAGAAGGAAACATGAATAGTGTGAGCAGTATTGTTTCGCTTGAACACCGCCGTAATGTATCACTGTTTTATCGATATTTTCACCGAAAGTACAGAAATGTAATCGCCAGTAGCATTGCTCCCCTTCTTAACTTTAAACGCAATACTCGCCATGCTCGGGAATGCTCATCAGTTTACTCTTAATCTTCGGACGTACCGTAAAATATCGATTCTTTCATGAGCCATTCAACGCGTTTGTGGAATGCTCTCCCAGACTTTTCCTCTCCATTATAACCTTAAGATATATATAAGACCAATCTACATCCGTGCCTCCCTTCTCCCCAACCCCTCTTCCTTAATGCTCCAGCTATGTATCGAATAAAGACTAGTCATAACCCCTTTAGCCCGAGTAAAAAAAACAACTAGTGATCTAATATCCCTTATGCTTGTACACACAATTACTTGGTGCCCTTTTAAGGATATACGTATGTACATTTCAATTGAAAAAAGAACTTAGAATTAAAAATAGAATATCCCTTAAGTTTCCCTTACCACAGCTTCGTAATAATGGATGTAATCCAAAGGTAAACTGCTCCAAGACTTCACAGTGTGACAGAAGAATTGATTTTGCTATGAAACCGGCGTAGAACATGGCATTGCACCTGTGTTGAATTTTTTAATTTTAATTTAGAGTATAAGTACGAAGGCTTTTTTTACTTAAAATCATTTTATGAAGGAGCGGAGAAGTAGCTATCGAAAGAGCAACCGAGTACTTTGCACCTGTATATGCCGAAACATGGTCATATTGCTTTAGACATTATACATAATGCACCGCACCATTGAAGGCCACGTTAAGCTTGAGATTAGAAATGTATTCACGTTGAGGATACAATTCGCAGCCATAAGTAATGAATGGGACAATAAGAGTCCGTAGATTACGGAACAAATCTAGTTAAGGTGGTCATCTCACTTCAACGTACGGTCAAACACAATTCCAAGATTGATAGCTTTGTCGATCAAATTCAGTTCAATTGACCCTAGATTAATAGGACGAAATAAAGATGTATCAATCATAGTTCTATTAATGACTATGCACTGCGATTTTTTAGAGTTCAAAACCAGCTTGATACCCGCAGTGAGTAATGATTAATAAGATCAATAGCAGAGCTAGTTTTGTTTTTGTGGCCGACGTGGTGCAGCGGTTAGTGTCGGACCACTGCGCGTGAGGTTCAATGTTCGAATCCCAGAAAGCACCAACAGTTTTTTCAGGGTCCCACCTCTCGCGAATATTTGATAAACATCCGAAAGTGTTGTTGTCATGAGAAAGGTTCTGAAAAACAAAATAGAAATTACCCTTCGGATACGGCACAAAACTGTAGGTGCCCACCATTCGTAAGAAAAATATACACCCGTATTATGGTTAGCGAATCGAACGTTCGACTCAAGTCGAACTGTCAGCGAATTGCTTCTGTCGTGGTATTGCTGTAATCAAACATTTTTATTCGAATAATGAATAAGTGCTGACAAAGGAAAAAACAATTAAATGTCATCTGTGAAGTGTATAAAGCGACAGAAGTAATTCGCCGGGAGGTTCGACTTGAGTTGAACTTTCGATTCGCTAACCATAATAGGGGTGATAATGCACACAACCCGAGTGGTTGTGAGAAGCTAGGTCTAGGCCCTTCATGGACTGTTGCACTAAATAACGAGTGGGCCATCTAGTGATTTCTTTTTAAATCATAGGTTTTTTTTGACACTGACAGCTGTTTCCCGCTCGAAATCTTGACAGGAGTCAGTATCATACCTCCTGGCTGCTGTAGCCGAGAGTGTGAGACTCAATTCACGAACATCAACTCGTCATCGATCTTAACAGCTCAACATTTCACACACTAGCCTGAGGAGAATTCTGCACAAAGATCTGGGATTATTCGCTTACAAGGTCCAATTGATTCAGCAATTGAAAGCGCACGACCATCCGCTTCGTTATCGCTTCGCAGTTTGGGCCTTAGAGCAGCTTGAATTGGACAACGATTTTGGGCGAAAAATCATCTTTTCTGACGAGGCACATTTTCATCTCGGCGGCTACGTTAACAAACAAAATTGCCGCATCTGGGGCTCGGAAAACCCGCACGTTATTGTCGAGAAGCCAATGCATCCACAGAGAGTGAGAGTTTGGTGCGGATTGTGGAGTGGTGGCATCATTGGACCATTTTTCTTCGAAAATGAGGCTGGGAACAACGTTTCGGTCAACGGTGGGCGTTACAGAGCCATGTTAACGACTTTTTCTTTTACTGAAATTGAAGACATGGATTTGGACGACCTCTGTTGCATGCAGGATGGCGCGCCATGCCACACAGCCCATGCCACAATCGGTCTTTTGCGCACCAAATTCCCAAATCGTGTTATCAGCCGTCTTGGCGATGCCAATTGGCCACCTCGGAGCTGCGATTTGACCCCTTTGGACTTTTTTTTGTGGGGAACCGTGAAGGACCGATGTTATGCCAACAATCCGGAAACGATTCAAGCACTTAAGGTCAATATCATCCAAGCAATCCGTGAGCTACAGCCCGAAACCATCAACAAGGTCTTGGAAAATTGGAGTGATAAAATGCGCTACTGCGAGGCCAGCCGAGGCAGCCACTTGAACGACGTTGTGTTCCATAATTAATGGGAATGTTTGCTCTTACTAATAAAGCCATAATACATGGAAAAAATTTCATTTTGTTCATTTTGTTGCATTTTTAAAAAGGAACTTGTAGTTGGCCCACCCTGTACATATGTATGTATTTAATGTTGTCAATGGAGAGACACGAAAAATAATTGCACATCAGCAAACATATGGACACTGCCATATTTTTTAACACTTGTAAGGTCATTGATGCACATTGAAAATAAAATTGTCCCAAGAATAGATCCTTGCGGAAGTTCTCTTGTCAGTAATAGTGCAGACGACATTTTATCATTGGTGAAATATAACTTGACCCCTGTCAACCAGCTGCTGAATTGGAGAACTTACGGAGAGGTACTACCTAGGCAATCATGACTGACTGTATCAAATTCTTTCAAAAAGTCTAAGTGTCAGGAACGACATGTTTTTGGCGTCCATTGACTCTCGAATATCAAAGCTGATACACAACTATGGTTTGTGGCACTTCTTCTTCTTCCTTCTATCAGCGAGGCTATGATCCGAAAACAAGGGATCACAGCCCTCCCACTTCACTGCACTTCTACTGATCCGCCTGTGGGGTTCGCCTATGGTTTGTGGCACATTTTTACTTAAGAGTAGACAACAACTTATTCTGATTTAAAATTGAGGAGATTTGCCAGAAAACTATTCTCTCAAATACTTTTGATAGAAACGGAAGAATCGCAATAGGTCTAGATTCTACAGGAACAGATGGAATGACTTTAGTATGTCTTCATTGTAGAGGAAAGTTAGAAGTCTGCAAAATCGTATAAATATTGTAAATGGGTTAGGAAAGGAAGGTGTGTATAAAAAAGTATCCCGTCGGGTTAGATTTTATGCTAAGGAATGTTTTAGATAGATAGATAGATAGATAGATTTTATTAAACATAATTCAAGGTTTACAAAGTAAAAGTGTTATAAAAGCTGGTGAAAGAATCTGTTTCAGGACATGGCAGCGTCGTTAGCCTGAGGAAATGTTTTAATAAAATCACTTTCATCGTATCTGGAGAAATAAAGTGAGTTATGTTGGAAACCTGAACTTGTTGCTGCATTTGTTGAATTTAAAGCCGGACATGAAAGAACAGATGATACACTCCGTCTCACTTGATTACGAACAGGCAGTTTTTTGTTTTAATTTTACGATATTTTTCAAACCCTTCGCTAATCTGGGAAAAACCAATTACACAAGGAATGAAGGTTATATTATGTTTATATTGTATGTAAAAAAAAAGGGATTAAGTTGATAAATGCAACTTTTATGACGCTTTTCCCAAAAAGGTCATAAAATGTTCCTGTTTTTTTTTGTCTCACTTGATTACGAACAGTAGCTAAATCTACCTGTTAGAAGCTTAAAAGTTAAAAAAACAATACAAAATTTGTTTGTATAAATAAATGTTGGTTATATTCAAAGAGTAGCAATAGTTTTTAGTAATGGGTACTACCTCCTGATGGCTGAATCACTTCAAGTAGCCTGCTGTGTAGAGATTCATAGAGTGCTGTCAAATAATCTAGTGAAATTTCGGACCAGGCTCGTTTTATGGCTTCAATAATCTCTCCAGTTTCATCATATTGTCTTCCTCCTTCGTAGACTTTTCTTGAAAGCCTACCCCACACGTTTTCCATGATGTTCAGGTCGGGTGAATATGGCGACCATACAAGTAGGTTTACATTTTGGTTCTGAATCCAGGCTTTTGTTGCCCGTGCGGTATGTATCGGTGCATTGGCTTGTTAGAAAGTCCATCGCTGTCCACCAAACATCTCCGAAAACTGCGGAAAAGCTCTTTCCAGTATCGATTTGTAAGTGATTGCGGTCATTTTGGAGCTTTGGAAATCCAGCTCCACAGTTTCGTAATAGCTTATTGCTCCCCATACCATTACACCACCTCCTTTGCTGTGCCGCCTTTGAAGATGCATTTCTTCTTTTCTCAAATCATGGAAATAACAGCTGTATCCATCAGATTCGTCCAAATTAATTTTTTTTTCCATCAGAAAAGACGACGGTATGCCACTCTCGAATCCACCTGATGTGACTTGTTGCAAAATCAAGCCGCTGGATTTAACGTGCCGCATTCAATGGTGGTATCCTCTTCATTTTTTCATGGCGAATATGGCTGGCCTTCTGTATCACGCGAGGAACAGTCGATCTGCTAGTTGTAACTCCAGTTTCTGCCTTAATTATACTTACGGAGAGCCTTGAATTTGAAGCAGCTCTCAGTATCGGCCGCCTTTCCTGACATGTTGTTGCTTTGCTGACTCTTCCTTTGCGGTTGTTTCCATACTTTTTCGGGTCCTTAATAAAGCTGTGTACAACAGTGGCGCCCCTTCCAATCCTGCTGGCTATGAAACGGAAGGATTTTCCTTGTTCCCGGTAAGCTCGAATTTGGCCTATTTCCTCCTTGGTTAATGTCTTTCCTTTACCCATAGTTGTGGATTGTATGAAGTTATTTCTTGAACTAAGCTCCCTAATACTCGAAGTATCCTTTTATTTGATTTAAAACATGGTAACAGGTAGATTTAGCTACTGTTCCTATTCAAGTGAGACAAAAAAGTAAATTGTATGACCTTTTTGGGAAAAGCGTCATAAAAGTTGCATTTATCAACTTAATCCCATTTTTTTTTTACAATATAAACATAAAATATCCTTCATTCCTTGTGTAAGTGGTTTTTCCCAGATTAGCGAAGAGTTCGTAATCAAATGCCTGTTCGTAATCAAGTGAGACGGAGAGTATGTCAGCAAATATTTTGTTGGGCTCATCAGCGTCGAGGTACTCTGGGGCAGTATTTTAGTTTTTTCTTATTTTTTTTTGAAAGCTGCTTAGTCAGTAGCCTGTGTCTAACTTCTCTAAAAAGTATTTACGCTTTAGCGCTTAAAAATTTTAGTTACCAAATTTTTAAGATTTTTAAGAGTATCGTAGAATAAATTCGTAGTGTTATTGTGGGCACAATGAGTGTTATGTTGAAATGGCTGCGAGATTCTATTTGATATTATACCACATGGATTTTGGTAGCTACGCTGACGATGTTTGCCTACTTTCACATAAGATAATGGCATTTAATGATCCACAATCTTTAAGCCGACGCGTCGCGAGTGGGCTAAACATATTTACATCAAAAATAAAAGTCTTGAGCATTTCACACTCACATGTTCAACTCGGCATTGCCAGAAAGCCAGTCAAGAACGTTGAAAATGTTCTATACGTAGGATGTGTGATCTCAGTCGACCGTGATGGCACCAAACTGGATCTTCTTCTTCTTCTTCCTTTTATCAGCGAGGTTATGATCCGAAAACAAGGGATCATAACCCTCCCACTTCACTGCAACTGGATGTGTAGCAGAATTGGGAAAACAAAAGCTATCAAAAATCCGGAGGCAAGAAACCAACCAGCGACGGTTTCGCTTCAACGTCGAATCAGTACTGATCTATGGGTGTAGTACGTGGAAAGTGACTATCACTCTCACTCATCTTAAGAATTTGTAGGCACAATCGTATCTCAAATGAACAGCTATCAGCAATCGGGCTTGGAACCTATGTATAGGCATCACCATACGGAGCAGAAAGTTATAGTGGTCGCATCTTACGCCGCGAGCAAAATTCTATTGCAAATAACGCTATGCAGTAGAATCCACTTACCCAGTCACAGGGAGAAAAGCGGGTCGTCCTAAGGAAACATGGCACAGAGCAGTTGAGGAGAAATCAAGGTCTTTAGGTATAAGCTAGAGAGAGCTCAAACTCATTGCAGAACTCCGAACAAGTGACACGTAGTTGTTGTTGACGACCTATGCTTTTCGAGGATTGAAAAGATTTAAGTAAGTACTCGTTGAATCAATTCGAACTTCTGATGAAGGGTAGGAGGCTTCGGATATCCACATTTATCTGATCGCCTAGATCGTTGTATTAGAAAGTTCATAAGTAAATTTTTTTGTGGAAGAGAGCTGGGCGTGGATAGTAGTTTCCTTCTACAGAAATCATTTGAGTATACGCTAAGCTTTGTTGCATGCTTGCCTATTAGACAATGTCTAATATTGACGCCTATTGTAGCGCGAAATTAAATTCTTAGAGCGTTGCCGATCCAACTTTGGCAAAATCTGTTTTGCTGCTAGACACGTTTAACTTGTCCGTTTCTTCAAGCATCCAGCCGTAATTTAAGTTTACATGCAGCGATCGGTATACCCTTTTCATTGTAGGATGGGTATTATTGTATGCTCCATGACTCAACAGAGATTAATATTAAAAAGAGCACTTTGATGGAACAGTTCTAAAACACGGTTCCACCAGGTAAATAGGATACTAAATCAACTATATACAAACTAAACAGTAGAGGACTTAAAATGCAACCTTGTCGCAGCAAACCAATCCGAAAGCGTTACATCGTTCCAAACTGCTGTCTGACCATCGTTGTATGGACCTTGAATAACTTTCAACAGTTTCGACGATATTCCTTGCATACTGAGCTTGTAAAAAAGCGACTTCCTCTAAACCGTATCGAAGCACGGAAGTCGACGAAGAAGGCATGCAGATGAATGGAAAATAATGAAGTGCTCCTGCAATTTCCTGGGTAGGCAACATTTTCTTTTTTTTTGAATAGAGGAATATTATATTCTTCTTAAAACTATCCACTTTCAACTCTTTACTGATGGGTTCAAAATGGACAAAGGACCCGGCGCTGGAGTTTTCTGTGAATCGCTAAACATCAACGATTCATACAAACTCCCGGGTGAGTGTAGTACCTTCCAAGCCGAAGTCTTCGCCATAGAAAGAGCAGCACAGACTATACACGGACAGAAAATTAACTCATCTATGGTCACAATCTTCGTGGATAGTCAAGCTGCACTCAAGGCACTAGCCAGCGAGATTATCAGATCGAAAAAAGTCGTCACATGCTGACAAACTATAAACAGAATATGCTACATCGACGTAGTCGCTCCCTGCTGGGTTCTCGGACATAGTAATATAGAAGGGAAACAAGCAGCAGACGAACTAGCGCGGAAAGGGGCCGCATTAAATAAGGAATTTACCCATACATCCGTAGGTATCCCTATTGGTGTACTGAAAAGGAAAATAGACCTTAAAGCAAGATAAAAACCTCCTGGGTAGCCAGAGCTGACGGTGTCATATCTTGCAGCTTATGGCCAACTCTGAGCGAAAAAACGACCAAAAGCCTTTTGTCAATGAACAAAAAAGAAACCAATATCATGATAGGTGGACTAACTGGGCATTGTCCGATAGGTCAATGGTCGCTAAACTGGGAATCAACTCACCTGATTACTGTAGGAGCTATCTTGATGCAGAAGAGATTGAATCTATCAACCACTTACTGTGTGATTGTCCCAATCTTCAAGCTGGTCGCTTCCGCTATATGGGAAACAGATTTTGGGAGGAATTGGAGGATCTGACGCAAGTCCCACTAGGGAACATGATATGTTTCGTCAGGAGTGCAGGTTGGTTTGATTCAAGACCAACCGAGAGGCAACCAAATTATAGA
Source organism: Brachypalpus laphriformis (assembly GCA_945910035.1). Taxonomy (NCBI): domain Eukaryota; kingdom Metazoa; phylum Arthropoda; class Insecta; order Diptera; family Syrphidae; genus Brachypalpus; species Brachypalpus laphriformis. The sequence goes on from OX246756.1 coordinate 101,566,304, forward strand.
TGGGATTCACAATAGACCAAAAGGCCCCCGTGCAAGCACCCTCTAAGGTGCACTACTCTCATACCACATCTGGGGTAGTTAAAATATTAATAATTTAATTAAATAAAATAGTCAATAATCTGTCAGTAAAGTACATTACATGTACAAGTACCTAATCCATGTATTTCTGTCTTATCTTCCAAATCCGGAACACAAAAAGTGTTGATTAGCAGCACCACACCAATATGTACACATCCGTCTGCATTGAATAACTTCATCAAGAGGATGGATGGGTGTTGATTATATCCGGTGGGTGTACAGATGTGTGGCCACCCTATGAGTTCATTTAAATTTGCAGCCCATTCCCCTATCAATCAATCCATAAAGCACAGATCGATATTGCAGTTCGCATCTAATTCAATCTTGAATTAGGAATTCCGTGCGCAAGTAAGTGTTTCATTTTAAATTATTAAAGGCGTCCAACATTTTCTTCAATTTAATGTGTATACCCTGACCGACTGGATGGATGTGCCTTTGTACTTTTTTTTTCCGTCTTTTTTTACAACAAAATAGTAGCCGAAGACGACCCATATGTACTTAGAAAACGAATAATGCATACATACTGCGTTCAATTGAACCGACTAATTCCTGTAATTCGCAAAGGACCTGCATTGGCTGGGAGTCCTGAAATATTCACCTCTTATTAGACACACCCTGCACGTAATTTTTGTCAACTGCAAAATGTGCGACTTTTTTTTTCCTCAAACAACAATAACCCTTTTCATCGCAGACTAGACCAACAAATTGGAACCGGGATGCCCAGGAAAAAAAAAAACACAAAAATTGAGACATATTCGGCGAATGAAGAGGAAAAAAAATTGTTACTCAAGTTGATTTGGGGGCGCTACACATCCGTCTTTTTGGATTTTTACTTTTTTTTTTTTTTTGCAAAGATTTAATTTTTTTTACCTTTTTGGCATTTCTGGTGACGATTCGATGAGCGGGGACTCCTTGCGCTTTCTCTTGGAGTCTTTGGAAACCACCATTTTGCTGGCAAGTATATATTCAAGTATTTAAGTGATCAAAATAAAAATATTTTCACTGCGGAAAACAACAAAAAAAAATAAAAATAAAAATAAGAACGGGAACTTCAATTTTCCTGCAAAAAAAAAAAAAATTTTTTTCTTTTTCAGTTTTTTGGTTACATTTTCACTTGTATTCGCGCACTGATCCACTGGAATATTAGGTATGCGGGTGGCAACCCATTTGGGAGAGAGTTTGCTCGAGTTTATGGGCGATTTTTTTGGAATATAAATGCAGAATTAAACATTTATTTTGGAAAATTTTTAACACGACGACATCAGATCAGACGAACTTTTTTCTATTCTTCGCCGCTATCGGTTTGCTTTGCACTGGTGGCTAGGACTCTCAAACTGTCGGTTGACAATGTTTGGTTGAGTTCGCAAGGTATGTCGCTAGGAAGGTCGTGTACCTTGAATGTTTGAAAGCTGTGAAATGTTGACAAAATGAAGTGTGAAATGAAATGTGGACACTAGGCGTGATTTGGTGAGAATTATGCAATTATGCTTCTCACCAAAACGATCCCCAGTCAATCTGGATTTGAAGTTTTATTTTTAATATTTGAAGATTGGTGATGGTTTGCCATCAGCCGGAGAAAAGGCGTGGTTTCGTGAGATAGTAGCCGCGTTTTGTTTTCCCCGTGAACTGAACTAGTTCATCTCAAAATAAAAAAAACGCTCCTGGTTCACCTGACGTTTAATATGGATTAAAAATGGTGGAAAAATAGCAATCGAAGTGAGAAAAGTGCTCCATATTTTTATTTTTGTTTAATAATTAACCGTTTTTAGATACAAAAAATAACTATGATTTACTTCTGCCATTCAGCAGAGCTGCCAAGCTTTACATATAATTTTTTTTTGTGAAAAGCCATCTAGTGGTGAGGTATGGATCATTTTGTTGAGAAGTTTTTACTTTACTTTTCATAATTCTCACCAAAACACGCCCAGTGTCCACATTTCATTTCACGTTTCATTAAATTATCTTCAGCGCACAGCCTGCACGACATCAAATCCGACAGTGGACTCAGGCTAGTCGACTTTGCGGTGGGACGAAACTTTGTCGTAGCTAGTACGCGGTTCCCACGTCTCGATATTCACAAGGGAACATGGCTCTCCTTTGAACGAAAAACTGTCAACCAAATCGATCACATTGCGATCGACGCAAGGCACTCTTCCAGTATTCTGGGTGTCCGGACTTTCCGAGGAGCCAACATGGACTCGGATCACTACCTATTTGTAGGCAAGGTACGGATGCTGATATCTAGAAAGGAGCGAAACCAACGAAATACTGTGAGGAAATTTGACGTCGAAAAGCTACAATCGCAAGAGACTGCCAGAACCTTTGCCGATCGAGTATTCCTCTAATCTTAATCTAAGTCCTATGCCGCCAGCAGCAAATGCGGAAGACCAGTGGCAGCGTTGTCAACAAGCCACCAGAGATGCCGCCTCTGATGTACTGGGTTTCTCTCGGCCACCATAACCAAACCCCTGGTTTGATGAGGAATGAGGGCAAGCACATGCAGCTAAACAAGAGGCGTACAAAGCGGCGCTGCATAGAATGACTAGAGCTGCTTACGAGCTCTACGTGCGCAGGAGAAAAGAGGAACATCGACTTCTCAGAAAGAAGAAAAAGGAGCATGAGAAGCGCTCGATCGAGGAGATTGAGAGACTTTATTGCAGGAATGATGTTCGAAAATTTTAAATGGAAGCTCAGCATCGTTTGCCCGATCCTGAAGAAAAGAGACCCTTTGAACTGCGTCAACTACAGAGGTATAAGTTCCTCAACATCGCATATAAGATCCTGTCTACCGTATTATGTGAATGCCTAAGACCGATCGTCAACAACCTGATAGATCTTTATCAGTGGAGTTTCAGGCCGGGAAAGTCCATCATTGACCAAATATTCACACTATGACAGATCTTGGAAAAGAACCATGAATATAAAATCGATACGCACCACCTCTTCATCGATTTCAAAGCTGCCTATGATAGCGTGTTTAGAGACGAGTTATACAGAGCCATGTCTATTCTTAGCATCCCTGTCAAGCTCGTCTGTTTGTGCAGAATGACGATGGAGAACTCACGCTGCTTCATCAAAATCGGTAAGAACATCACCAAACCATTCGATGTCACTATCATGCGACCTCTTTAACATAGTACTTGAAGGAATTTTACGAAACTCACAAGCCAACATCGGAGGTACAATCTATTACAAGTCTGTACAACTACTTGCTTATGCCGATCACATTGACATAATCGGAAGAACTCAGCGAGCCCATAAAAGGACACCCAACATCGGCGTCTTGGACAGAACGCCACAATAGACAGATATAAATTTGAGGAAGTAAAGGATTTTGTCTACCTAGGCTCCATGGTAAACTCCGCAAATGACATCAGTAGGGAGATCACACGAGAATTACTCTTGCCAATCGTTGTTTCTATGGGCTAAGACGGCAATTGAGTAGCAAAGCCCTATCTCGAACTACTGAGGTAACTCTCTATAAGACACTTATCATCCCAGTCCTGCTGTATGGGGCAGAGGAAACCGGATGAGGATGCCCTTGGTTATTTCGAGAGAAAAGGTCTTCGAGCGATCTTTGGTCGATCCTTTGACCACAGCTGACTGTCGTTTGGGCATAACACCGGCTATAGTTCGTTGTGGAAACCTATATTTAGGATCTACACCTCACGGTTTCGCTTAGTAGCGTCAGTGTTGTGTTTTTTGTGTTTTTATGTTGTAATGGTGAGGGAATTTAGGGTTGATTATACAAACATTCGTGGGCTTCGAACGAATTTCTTTGATCTGTACGCCCATGCTTATTCCCATAAACCAGCTGTTTTGGCACTGAGCGAAGCACAGGTAGTCGAAGAATCTTCCGATCTAAAGCTCCCTGGATATAACTTAGTGTCATTATTCTTCCCCATCGCGGCCTCGCCATATAAGTATGTCCGTAGTGATATAGCTTACCAAGTTCCACCACAGTATGGCCACTGTTCCAATCCGGAATTTAATTTCAAATGGCTAAAATTCACCGTCCGTAAGCCAATAATCCACTACTGTTTTATCTACAGAAGCCCTAGTGCGGATAGCAACTCGCCTTTTAACGAATTTTATGCGCTGTCCGATTCCATCACACGAATTGTCTCCCTGTATCCTCATACTGAAATCGTCATTGCGGGCGATTTCAATATACACGATTCGGAGTGGCTTCGACATTCTGGCCAGACAACACCCGAAGGAAGGTATGTTCAACTTTTCGCTGAGATAAACAATTTGACGCAGCCTGTAAATGAGCCTACACGTATACCGGACATTCTAAGTCATTATGCCAACACTCTGGACTTGTTTCTTACTTCACACCCTGATAAATGCATCATTGATGTTTTAGCGCTTCTAGGCCGGTCTGATCACAACATCGTATCAGCTAAATTCTCGTATTCTGACCACACAGTTAAAGAAAAAACTCCCAAAAGAAAAGTATGGCGTTACGAGAAAGCCAATTGGGACGGCCTAAATACTGGTCGCTGTGCTTTCTCGATAGCGATATGGATGCCGCCGCCATGGGACAAGTCCACTTTCGCACTCGTACAGTTGCAGGTGTACTCAAAGGTCTCAACATATACAAATCCGCTGGTCCAGATGGTATCTCCCCCATAGTTCTGAAGAGGTGTTCTTCCATGGTGGAAAAACCTCTGCGTAGGCTTTTCTGTCTGTCCTATTCTTCTGGGCTCTTCCCGAGAAGATGGAAAACAGCACTTGTCCAGCCCGTCCCTAAAAAAGGCGAATCTTCTTCCCCTTCCAATTACCGACCCGTTGCACTAACGTCCCTTCTTTCCAAGGTCATGGAAACGCTGATAAATCGTCAGCTTATGAAATATCTTGATTCACGAAAACTCCTCAATGACCGGCAGTATGGTTTTCGTAGCAACAGGTCCACTGGTGATTTGATGGCATATCTCACCGAGAAGTGGAACCAATCTCTACATCACTTTGGCGAAACAAAGATGGTTGCGCTCGATATTTTCAGGGCATTTGACAGAGTTTGGCATCAGGCTCTTTTGTTCAAAATACGTGCATATGGCATCGATGAGTCTCTTCTTCAATGGATTAGAAATTATCTTTCGGACCGTTCAATACAGGTTGCCTTGGACGGCTTCAAGTCTGCAATTCACCATATAAATGCTGGTGTTCCCTAGGGCTCCGTTTTGTCTCCGACTCTCTTTCTCATTTTTATAAATGACCTCTTGTCTGCTACTTCTAATCCAATCCATTCCTTCGCTGATGACAGTACCCTCAGTTTTTCATATTCGTTCCCTAACTCACGTCCCTGCTCTTCGGCCGTGGATGAAGAACGACAACGTATGTTAAACACATTGAATTCCGACCTGGACAGCATAACCAAATGGGGTCCAATCAATAGAGTGGAATTTAATGCATCCAAAACTCAATGCTGTCTTCTGTCTCTCAAGCGAAACCAAGATCCTCAACCATTATCCATGAATGGTACTTGCATCGCTGAATCCGAAAGACTTGCCATTCTCGGTATGTGCATCAATAACCGTCTTCGATGGAACGATCACATATTCGAAGTCGCCAAAAATGCTGCAAAATGTCTAGGATTCCTTAAGCGGTGCAAAAAATATTTTACCCCGTCTGATCTGGCCTCCATCTATAAGGCATTCATCCGCCCAAAGCTGGAATATAACGCCCACATCTGGTCTGGTGCACCCAAGACCGTTCTGCAAATTTTAGATAGGGTACAGTATCGCGCGTTAAAACTGATAGGTGATAGAGACATCGTGAGCTCCATAGTCTCACTTGAACATCGTAGAAATGTCTCGTGTCTTTCTCTTTTTTATCGCTTTTTTTTATAAAAAATGCTCCAGCGAAATAGCCAGCTGCATTCCTCCCCTTCAAAACTTCACCCGCAATACGCGTCACGCTTCGAATGCACATCAGTTCACCCTCAAGCCCATCTTCGGACGTACTGTCAAATATAGGGATTCGTTTATAAGCACACGTTTATGGAACGAATTACCAGCTTCTGTATTTCCTAATCATTCAAAATGAATTATGCTATTAAAAACAGCTAAAATCAGTTATGAAAATAATTTTATTTGGTTTTCGATCAAGTATGAAATACTTTTTGGAATTTTTCGTTTTCGTTTCTTTTTTAGTCCCTGGAAAATAATCAAAATACTTCACTCCGTCCATTAAGGGTGTGCTTATACATGAGTGCACAACGCCGCCATCGAATCGAGTATCTCTGAATGCACTCTTTCTATGTTTTCTGCTCCGAAGCCGTCAAACAGAAAAATCGAAAAGCAAATGTCATTTCTACCAATTCACCCTGCACTGTTAAGCTTACTTTCGTGCGTCGGCAATAATTTGTTAAACTTTTGCTGGAAAATATTTTAGAAAACGAAACAATGAGTGAGAACGCAGGCAACTGGTGCTTAATTGAAAGCGACCCCGGAGTATTTACCGAATTAATTCGCGAATTCGGTACGTAATTTGCAAAACAAATTCCAATGCCGGCTGCGTCCCCAATTAATTTTTGATTTTTGTTTCCAGGCTGCGAAGGAGTGCAAGTCGAGGAGATCTGGAGTTTGGATTCCGACTCCTTTAAGAACTTGGAGCCCATTCACGGGCTGATTTTTCTCTTCAAATGGGTGCAAGACGATGAGCCAGCAGGTTCCATTGTTTCGGACAGCCGAACCGAGAAGATATTCTTTGCGAAGCAAGTGATAAACAACGCCTGTGCCACTCAGGCTATTTTAAGTATTCTGCTCAATTGCAGCGACGAGGACATTAAACTGGGAGAGACATTGACCAATTTCAAGGTGAGTGCGTCTTGTGTATTTTGCAACAAGTTACAGTAAATATAACTCAGTCGAGTGATGGGAAGTAAGACAGTGTGAGAACAGTATAGGGGCAGCCTTGTGTTCAATGAGCCAGAACATGTTCTAATATGTTTCACCGTTTAAGCTATCAAAATGGCACTTATGTGGCGCTACAATTCGGGATGAACAACATGAACACCAACAAGCTTCGCCATTTAGATCCATCTTTAGTAAGTTGCCTCCATTTGCGCACTCCAAGTAGGTCGAGGTCCCGTTGAACTTGTGGGCGAGGAGGCCCACTGTTGAATCCTGGTTTGAAAAATGATGGAGGCTGATGTTATAGTTAAGCTTTGCGAAAGCAACATGCAAGTTTTGAGCTCTCAATAAATAATAAATGTATCTTCTGTCCCTAATAATTTGATAAAGAACGTGTGGGCATTTCACATACAGTGCCCTCCAAAAGTTAGTTGAAATCAGCTAGGATACATGCTAACCTTCACAAAATCAACTGAAATGTGGTGTTCCATTACTCCTAACACCTTTTTCAGTTTCTACAATATGTGTTCTCTTGCACAGACAATAGTAGATCGAAAATCTACAGTGAACTTTTTACGAATCGTTAATATTTGAAATGAGTGCGCTGCATTCGATCGGCAAAAGTCAGTTGAAGCTGTTCCAATTGCCGAAGTGAACTTGTTTTTTTGTAAAAACTGATCAGTAAATTAAAATTTGTTTTCTTGTTTCTCTTTGGTAATTGTTTCGTATTAAGTAAAAATTAAAAATATGTGTGAAATGCCACCGGAATTTATTCAGAAAATTAAAAATACAAGTTTATTCATCTAAATCTATATTGTCCCCTTCAAAGTAATCCCCATCGACTGCAACACACTTATGCCAGCGTTTGATCCAATCTTCGAAACAATTTTTATATTCGGTTTTCGGTATGTCCATCAGTGCTTCCTGCGATTTTTCCATTACTTCCTCTCGGCTGCTGAAACGCGTTCCCCGTAATCGTTTTTTAACTCGATTGAACAGAAAGAAGTCACAGGGAGCCAAATCAGGTGAATTTGGTGGCTGTTGGATGGTATTTGTTGCATTTCTCGTCAAAACATTACAAATAATGATGGCACTGTGCGACGGTGCGTTATCATGGTGCAAAATCCACGAGTTTTCTGCCCACAATTCTGGTCTCTTTCGGCGAATTGCTTCACGCAAACGTCTCATAATGCCCAAATAATACTCTTTGTTTACTGTCTGGCCTTCTGGCCAAAAATTCATGATGCACTACACCGTTGTAATCCATGAAAACCGTGAGCATTGCCTTCTTTTTTGAAATGAGGTGGTTTTTTTGGTCTCGGCTCATTTGGTGAACGCCATTCACTTGCCTGATGTCTGGATTGCGTGTCGTACTCATAAACCCACGTCTCGTCTCTAGTAATGATTCTTTTGATGAATGTGGGATCGGATTCAGCCTCGCAAATCATGTCTTTTGCGACGTCAACACGGTCTCTTTTTTGCATGAAATTGAAGTCTTTTGGCACCAACTGTGCTGCTACACGACGGAAACCCAAATCATTAACCAAAATGTCTTGGACGGATCCATAGGCAATGTTCAAGTCCTCCGCTATCTCTCTGTTGGTTAATTTGCGGTTATTGACTAACATTTCTTTTACTTTATCAATGTTTTCGTCGGTTTTCGATGTCGTTGGTCTGCCACTGCGTTCATCATCTTCGATTGACTCACGACCACTTTTGAACCGCTCGTGCCACTGGTAAACGACCGTTTTCTTTAGAGAATCGTTGCCGAAACACTTTTCCAACATTTCCAACGTTCGCGCACCAGTAAATCCGTTTTGTACGCAAAATTTAATACAAGTTCGTTGTTGCAAATTTAAATCCATAACTAAAATTGAAAAAAAATCGCCAACACACAGAGATAGATGTACTCTTGGCTACGTTACTTTTGCAAATGTCAAGCTATGATGCTAAGATTTAGAGGGAATATCAACAACAGATGTACCAACTTAACAAAGAAAACAGAACTCAAATCGGAACGATGGGAGCGCCACACGGTTTTTATTTCGGGAACTTTTTGATCAAGGTCGTTATCATGGTGCAAAATCCACGAGTTTTCTGCCCACAATTCTGGTCTCTTTCGGCTAATTGCTTCACGCAAACGTCTCATAACGCCCAAATAATACTCTTTGTTTACTGTTTACTGTCTGGCCTTCTGGCCAAAAATTCATGATGCACTACACCGGCCTTAGGCCTTTTGTATTCAAAATGTCTTCAAGGAGAAAACTTACTGTGGATGAAAGGCAGAACGTGGTTTTTGAGTATCAAAAGCTTAAAAATTACAGTGCTGTCGGAAGACTCTTCCAAATTAGCCCTGAAGGAGTCAAAAAAATTATAATTAAAAGCAGGGAAGCCGCCGATAAACCCCGATCTGGACGCCCCAGGGTAACGTCAATTAGAAATGACCGACTTATGGTGCAACTCTGCAAGCGACATCCAAGGTTAGTTGTTCGTGAAATAAAAGAACAACTTGAAGAAAGAGAAAGAACGGCTTCTCAAACTACCATAAGAAGACGACTTGATGCCAAGCTAACATGCCATGTTGCAAGGAGGAAACCGTTGCTAACCAAGGTTCACAAAAAACGCCGCCTAGAGTTTGCCAAAAAATATCAAAGCCAACCGCTGGAATTTTGGAAAAAAGTAATTTTTAGCGACGAGTCTAAGTTTGAGATATTTGGAAACCGTCGAAGGGGGTTTGGCGTTCTAAAGGCGACAACCCCTACAGTGAACGATATCTCCACTCCACAGTAAAACATGCTGGTGAGGGTGTTATGGTGTGGGGTGTTTTTCTTGGTTTGGCGTGGGAAACTTGCATGTTATTGATGTCAGAATGAATGCGGTGATGTACTGTGACATCTTGGAAAGCAACTTGGGAGATTCTGCTGCTTCAATGGGATTGAGTGGATCATTCGTCTTTCAGCAAGACAATGATCCCAAACATACGGCCAAAACACCAAAGGATTATTTTAGCGCAAGGGAATAAATTTGTTAGATTGGCCTTTCATGTCACCGGATCTCAATCCCATTGAGCATTTATGGGATGAAATCAACAGAAGAATACCAATAACTTATAGAAAAAGCAAAACAGTTTTCGTCGAAAGGATTTTGGAAACCTGGGCAAGTTTACCGAGTACTGTGTTGCAGAAGTTGGTGGAATCAATGCCGAAACGCATTGAGGCTGTTTTGCAAAATATAGGCGGTCATACGAAATACTGAATTTCCAAAAGGCTGTGAAATTTAGCAAGAAGCACCAATTTTACCTTAATTTTTTTTTTCTTCCTTTATTGTTTTACATCTGTCCACTGGACATTAGGTAATCGGTTTTACAATTAGGATTACAGCAGTCATAAGGCCATTGCCTTTAAGAACCTCATTGGTTATACAGTAAATACATATGAACATAAAACATTTCTCAGGTAAGACGGAAGTTTAAAAAATAAAGTATTAACATGAATTGGCAAAAGGTACATTTAAACACATTACTTTTTAGTTCATATCCTAGTTAGTAAGTCGGATGGTCTTATTCGTTTCAGCCTTCGTATATGAGCGTATTCTTGGGCGGGAAGAGAGTTAATGTCATAGTTTTCATGGTTAAGAAGTCGAATTTGGTGTTTTTGACTAGAATTTAGGATTTCTTCAAGTACTGTCGGTATGTTGAGATCTTTGTGTATATTCTTGTTTGGTACGTACCAGGCTGCATTCACTATTGTGCGTAGAATTTTGTTTTGAAATCTTTGGATGATGTCAATATTTGTTTTGCTGGTTACACCCCAGAGTTGTAGACCGTATGTCCAAATTGGTTTGATGATCGTCTTGTATATGAGAAGCTTGTTGTCAACTGAAAGTACTGAATTTCTTCCCAGCATCCAGTAGTGCAGTCTGAATTTATCTTTAATTTGATTTCTCTTTTTAAGAATATGTTGTTTCCATGTTAGTTTTTTATCTATATACATTCCCAAGTATTTAGCTTGATTGTCTGCGGATACTGTTTTATTGTTTAGTTTAACAATTGGTGGATCCACGGTTTTTCTTGTTATATATATTCAGGGCTATCGTGAATAAAATTCCCCCGAGATGTTTCCCTTTTTCGAAAAATAGGTATCGGCAATGAATTTCGAACGAGGGAAAAAGTTTTCCCCGGAAAAAATTGGTATCGTGAACAAAATTTCCCTCGGAATTTCAACGCGATTTCCCCCGGAATGTTTCCTCATCAATTTGCTGGAGGAATCCAAAACAAAAGTAGCAATTCATGGATAGCGTTACCTTTTTATGCCAATTTTGTTGTTTTTTTTAAGCGGAAAATGAAAATACAGACGTCACAGATTTGATGTGCACCAACCGCAAAGGACGGGCCATTTTAAAAGTATTATAAAAAGTTTGATTGCTTTTATTTAAAAATACTAAAACAAACATTTACTTCTTTGAATTAAGTTTAACTTAACTATTCCTAGAACGAAAATAGAAAACACTAAAATGGTACTGGAGGAGGCTATTTCAGGGAATACAGAATATCCTATTTGGAAGAAAGCATAATTGAGATACATACCATATGTTGCATGAGTGAATCAGTGAAATGTTTACCAAATAAAATAGGTCACGATGGATGATCCAATAATTGAGGGAGCACTTAACGTCTTCTGGTAGTGTAATGAAGCGATATTGAACCTTCCAAAGATCCATCCCAACTGAAAGTACACATAATAAGGAGTGGTATACACTCCATTCTAAAAGTATAATCTCGCCCAGGGGTGAAGCTACAGACGTTGCAATAACGTCACAGCTCCTTGGTTGTACTTACAGCGCCTGTGATAGCTTCAAAGCATTGGACTTGTCTATTTAACTCCTGGTTATGAATCTTTGTTCATTTTTATCTCATCAGTCTTACTCCCCGCTAGCAATATAAATTCTAGGCCATGCATTTTATACACGTATTTTGTTTAAATCTGGAATAAATCGAACACTTTCAATACCAAACTAACGATAAATAAAATTCGCGTCTTACTACTTACCAAAATAAACACAATTTTCTCACTGAAAACAAATATTTGCACAAATATTTCAAATGTGTGATTTTAAAAAAAAATAAAAACAGCCGTGATTGACAACTGTCAAAACATTCGAACAAAACTTCGAAAATATTTTGCTGATTCCGGGGGAAATAAATTCCGATGGAAATTCAGGATAGGAGGAATATTTTCCAGGGAACAAAAATGTTCGGGCGGAATTTTGTTTCCCCCGGAATTGCCGATAGCCCTGATTACTTGTTGCGTTTTGTCTTCGTTTATTTGTATACCCCATTCTTTGAACCAGTCTGCTATTTCGTTTAGATGTAGTTGGAGTAGATCAGTTGCTGTTTTTAGACATCGGTCCGAGACAAGTATTACTGTGCCGTCTGCAAAAGTGGCGGTCATTGTGTTGATATTTCTCGAAGTTGGAATGTCTGCTGTATATATTAGATATAATAAAGGTCCTAGCACGCTTCCTTGTAGAACTCCAGCATCAGCTTTGTAGAGAGATGATTGTTCATCTTTATAATGCACATAAAAGAAACGGTCACTGCCCCGTGCAGGGACGGGTTAAGAATATCACTGCAGCGCCCCCCAACAACTAGCGCTTGCCGTAAAAGGCGACTAAGGGGACAAATCAGATCTAGGCAATATAACACCCAAGTGAGCCTAGCGACACATATACTACCTTAAAAACCCTCCCACAAGTGTGCATGCGAGTCCGTGGGTTGACACGATTGGAGATCACCGGTGTCATAAAAGAAAGATCAAACAATACTAAAACAGGAGCATGCACGTGTCAAACAACAAACACCATCGCAATATGGTGCAAAAATTGTATTGCAAAACTGTATCATTATGATAATACTTGCAAAAAGGAAAGGCACTACCCCGCCAGGCACTACCACTGCTGTGCATGGTACTGATCCTGGACCGAGCAGAAATGTTCGGGTCAGAGCTATACGGATTCCGGGGGCTAGCAACATAATGAAACAGTTTGGACGCAATTTAAGGGTCGCGAGTTGGAACGTTGGAAGCATGACCGGTCGAAGTTACGAGCTGGAAGAGATGATGAATAGAAGGCGGGTGGACATCTTGTGTGTCCAAGAGACGAAATGGAAAAACACCGGGAATCGGGCGCGTTTCTTGGACGTTAGGACAAAAGATTACAAGATGTTCTACTACGGAACGGAAAAGGCTAGGAACGGAATCGGTATCATCCTTGCGGCAGAGCTACTTGGAAACGTCTTGAGCATTTCGAAGTCCAGCGACCGTTTGATGTCTCTCAAACTAGTAATACAAGGAGAGGTGTGGAATATTGTCAGTGCATATGCTCCCCACAATGGGTGCAATCAGATAGATAAGGATGCATTTTGGCTAGATTTCCACAATCTCCTTAAGAACATCCCAAAGGAAGAATTTCTGTTTGTGGGAGGAGATTTGAATGGACATGTCGGGAAATCAAACGAAGACTATGAAGACTGCCATGGAGGACTAGGATATGGCACCAGGAACCTTCCTGGTGAAGACATCCTAAGCATGTGCAAATCACACGGTCTTATCGTGTTAAATACCATGTTCATCAAACAAAGCCGACACCTGATCACTTACAGCAGTGGTGGAGATGAAACTCAGATTGACTACCATTTGGTAGCCAGTTTCATGAAGCCTCGGGTAAAAGATTGCAAAGTGATCCTGGGAGAGGCAATCGCTCGTCAACACCGTCTCCTGCTAACAGAAATTTTTATGAAAACACCAAAGAAAAGCAAACAAACAGGGGTCTCTGAGAAAATCAAGTGGTTCAATCTGGACAAAGAAAAAGGCGAGGCTTTTGTTTTCGTAATGAAAAATTACCTCTCTCACACCATCAACGGAGCTGAGGATGAAGAGTGCAGAGCACAAAATATGTGGGATTCCCTACAGCGAACTTGCTTAAAGAAGGCCAAATCACTGCTAGGAGCTTCAAAAGGCCACCATCAACACGCCAAAGAAACATGGTGGTGGAGTGATGAAGCTAAGAAAGTGATAAATGAGAAGAAAGCGGCTTTCAAAGCTTGGTCAAAGTGCCCCTCTAATAATAGTGACGAAAAAGCTCGCCTCGAAATGGAATACAGATGCTGCAAGAAAAAAGCGAAGAAGAAGTGCGCTCAGCTTCAAGCAGAGAGTACGGAGGGCCTGTATCGGGAGCTGGATTAAATATTTTCCCCGGTTGCTGATGCAAACCAGGCTATCCAGGAGCTGCGAAGACACAATATGAACAAGAGTGCCACTATCTTCAAAATAGCCGCCCAAAGAAGGAAGAATGCTCAGGAGATTCGTTCGCCAAAGTTCATTAGCAATGCTCATGGCCAGCTTCTTGTGGATGACGACAAAATTCTGCAGAGGTGGCGGCAGTATTGTGAAGAGCTTTTGAATGAACAGTTTCCCCGGCTATACTTTCCAAGAGCCACCCCTAACTGTGAACAAATACCCGACATTACAGTCGAAGAAGTTAGTGAGGCGGTCAAATACTCCAAAAAACGAAAAGCGGTTGGGCCAGACGAGATACCCTCTGAGTTCTGGAAAAAGATGGAAGACATCGGGTTCAGATGGCTCAGAATTCTTATCTCCAAATTCGTGAGAGGTGATCCAATGCCGAATCAATGGAGGGAAAGTTACCTCCTCCCTGTATACAAAGGGAAGGGTGATACGCGAAACTGTGATAACTACCGTTCGATCAAGCTGATGTCACACACCATGAAGATCGTTGAGCGGGTATTAGGTGGCCGACTGCGAAAAATAATACGGCTATCTGATGATCAGTGCGGGTTTGTCTCGGGTAAATCAACCACAGATGCAATCCAAAGTATAAGGATCATAATGGAAAAACATCGTGATTCCTTAAGGGATTTGCATATTGTATTGGTTGACTTTGAAAAGGCATTCGACAGACAACCACGAGATCTGATATGGGTGGCGCTAAGACATCGAGGGGTTCCAGAAACCTATGTACAGATGATTATGGACATGTACGAAGGAGCAAAGACAAGAGTAAGATGCCCCGCTGGAGTAACCGAAGAGTTCCGAATCAAAGTCGGGGTGCACCAGGGAAGCGTTTTAAGTCCTTTGCTCTTTATTACAGTCCTTGATTATCTGCTTGAAGGTAAAGTGATGGACCCCAAGGTACATCAGTTATTCTTTGCTGACGATGGAGCCATCATAAGTGAGGATCCTACATCCCTGCAACGAGCACTTGATGTGTGGGTGGACGTTTTGGAGGGAAATGGGTATCGCATTAGTTCAAAAAAGACAGAGTACTTGTGCTGCCCGTTCTCTGATCCACTCAGGCCTATTCCAGACATTTATTTGAATGGAACAGTGCTTCCCAAGTGCGAAAAGTTCAAATATCTGGGATCTATGATCAATAGCAAAGCAACTTGTGATGACGACATCAATCATCGTGTAAGCGTAGGGTGGATGAAGTGGCGAGAAAATTCCGCTATCTTCTGTGACAGAAAAATGCTCCCTAAGTTAAAAGGAAGGCTCTACACCGCAGTTGTACGTCCAGCGCTCACATACGGTTCACAATGTTGGACGATGTACAAAAAGTATGAGAGTAAATTAACGGCAGCTGAGATGAAGATGCTTCGCATGACAGCAGGAGTGACCAAGCTTGATCGAATAAGAAGTTCAAAGATCCGTGGAAGCTTTCACATCAAGGAAACCATCGTACGAAAATTAGAGCGCGACCGGCTCAGCTGGTATTGCCACGTTCAAAGAAGAGATCATTTGAACCCTGTAAAAAAGGCAATATCTATGCACGTTCCAAAGACATCGCGATGTAGGAAAGGCAGGCCTATAAACGCCTGGATCAGACAAATGCGACGACATCGGCATTTCATTGGCGGCCTGCCGATATTTTCTGAGGTCAAATAGGCGAACCCCATAGGCGGATCAGTAGAAATGCGGTGAAGTGGGAGGGTTGTGATCCCTAGTTTTCGGATCATAACCTCGCTGATAAAAGGAAGAAGAAGATAAAAGAAACGGTCACTAATATAGCTTGTTAATATAAGTTGGAAGTCCGGTGCGAGAAGAAGTTTTAATTTATATATCAGGCCATTGTGCCACAATTTATCAAATGCCTTGGATATATCTTGGAAGAGTGCAGCACAGAAATGTTTGTCATCTAAGTCTTTTGAGATTTTGTTTGTTATACGATGTATTTGTTGTATAGTTGAATGTTTACGTCTAAATCCGAACTGATGTCTAGGTATTATGTTATTTTCGTCCAGTATATGCTAAAGTCGAGTAGCAAAAAGTTTTTCAAATAGTTTTGATAGAATTGGTAGTAGACTTATCGGTCTGTAATTTGCTGGTTGTGTAGCATCTTTTCAGGGTTTGGGAATTGCAATTACTTTAGCTACTTTCCAGGCTTTTGGAAAATATTTAGTAGTAATGATGGCATTGAAGAGATTCCTTAAATATACTATTGCGTTTTCCGGAAGTTCCTTTAGGATTTTACCTGTGATGAGATCGTATCCTGGACTTTTGTTTGGGTTGATGTTATCTTGATTCTTTCCTATTTAAGTGATAGAAGTCAAGCCGTATCAGTTGGGGAAAACACCTCCGAGTATTTACAGCTAATGTCAGGTGTACCACAGGGATCGATTCTCGGGCCATTGCTGTTTGTCATGTTTATTAATGATCTCCCGCAAGTAGTCCAACACTCATCAATACATTTATATGCTGATGACGTGCAGATTCGGTTGAGCTGCAAACTGGGAATGTTAGAAGATGGAGTAGACAAACTCAATAACGACCTTAAGCAAATCTCGCATTGGTCCGCAAGAAATCACCTGAATCTAAACCCAACGAAGTCAAAATGCTTAGTAGTTTACAAGAACAAGCTTGACAGTAGCTATTTCCCAGCTCTATATCTAGGTAACAATATTTTGGAATATGTTCAATTCGTTACTCACATGGGACCAACATATTCAAATAGTTATTGGCAAAATATACGGATGTTTACGTGCCCTCTCATTGACAAAGCACTTCATACCTCAGCATATAAGTCTTAGCCTAGCAAAAACCTTGGTTTTACCAATCGTCACCTACGGATGTCAAATTTTTTGTTGTCATAGATCAGAAACACGACGGAATCTTACAGTGACTTTTAACAACGTTACACGATATGTGTACAATCTTAAACGATTTGATCATGTTACTGGATACACTAACAGGATTCTGGGTTGTGACCTGCATACCTATTTCAAATTTTGCGCCCTTAAAACACTTAATAAAATATTAACTTGCAAAGAGCCCCAGTATCTGTATGAACAACTTCAGTTCCCAACTTCCTCACGTTCTTTAGTTTTTATTCAACCTACGTTTACGTGCAGAAACTTCGAGAACCAATATCTTGTTTATGTTGTCAGAAAATGGAACGCTCTACCCATGGGCATTAGAATGCTACGTGGAACCAAGTCATTTGATAAAGTTTTATTTGGGTGGCAATGGTGCAGTGGATAGAGTGTTTGCTTGTTAGCCGATGAGTGCAAGTTCAAGCCCCAGCGGGGAACAGCAATCACCAGCCACCCGAGTATAAAATGGAAAAAATACCATCGAAGTTTTTCCAACCACTGCACCAACGAGCTCTCACGGCGATCGGTTCTACGTACGTATGTACGTCCCGGAGCGACTCGAGGACAATACCTCGACCAAGGATCGTCAACCTCAGCTACACAGCTGCTAAAACAACAACAACAACAACAACAACAACAACATTAAGTTTTATTTAAATATCTGACCGAAAGTGCCTAGAAGAATTTTGTAATAAGAGTTTAAGTTTATCTTTTTCCTTTTAATTTTTTTTTCTTTTTTCTCTATTTTGAATACTTATATCTCCAGTGTTAACATGTGTAGTTTATCTTAATTTACGAAAGCAAAACCGAAAATATGAAATTATGAATTACTTAGTCTAAAATGTATTAACTTTTACTATTTTAACTTATAAGTCCAATATAAAAGATTCTTTATAAATAAATGAAATGAAATGAAATGCATGTTTTGATTTTCTTAACAGAAGTCACGGTGAGTTAGTTAATTCTACTTCTGTCCTTGTCATTGGTAAATGTTTGTTTCTGCCAGTATTTTTGCCTTTTCATGATTCATCCTCGCCTATTTACCATTTGTAGTCCTAATTGGGGGTTGGTGGTCTACAGTTTCTTTAATGGTTTTTATAGCTTTCCATAGGGAATAGTTAGTCGATGCGGTTGAAGTCAATTTTTTTGAGTAGTTCTTGATTTTATTATTTCTATGTTTCCTTTAATAAATCCTTAAGTTCTTTTATGGACCTGTTGAGTTTTGTTTTCGCTTCACTTGTTCTATTGGTTTTCCATATTTTCCTAAGCTTCCTTTTTTCTATCACTTTTCTTTTTATATGCGTCGGTATGTAATCATTTCTTTCCTGTTTTATTGTCATTGGTGTAGATCGATAAGTGGATTCGAGTATCATATCGTTGAAGTTTATTATTGCTGCTTCAAGATTTTCAGATGTCCTTATCGGAATACTTAGTTGTAACTCCATGTCAATCACTTCTCTGAAAGTATCCCAGTCAGTCCTTTTATTATATAAATATTAATTTCAACCGAATTTTGGCGAGTCACATTAAGGACTTTCAGTTTATTTATTTTATTATTTATTTCAAGAGACTTTTTTTTTTATTTAAACCGAATGAATTTTATTATTTTGTTTTTCTATATATAGTTGTGCTACTGAAAGTACATGTTATTAAAAGCAATAAGAAACAATCAAAAAAATGAACTATTTTCCACCTCTATCAGAGATTTGGTGTCTTGCATGGTGATTTCAACTGACTTTTGGAGGGCACTGTATTTAATATTTAATCGCATTCAGCAATTTGTCCTATTCTCTTTATTTGACATTTGCCGTATATATAAAAGTTTTAATAAAACAATGTACCAACCATCTTCTAGGAATTCTGCCAATGCTTCGATCCATACAACAAAGGACTAACGTTGAGCAATGCATCTCAAATTCGTACTGTCCATAATTCATTTGCCAGGCAAACACTGTTCGAACTCGACTCTAAAAATCAAAACAAAGATGAAGATGTATTCCACTTTATTGGTTACATACCCATTGACGGTCGACTTTATGAATTAGATGGTTTGAAAGAAGGTCCTATCGACTTGGGTGCAATAGGGTCGACACAGAACTGGATAGACGTGGTTCGTCCTATTATCGAAAAGAGAATGCAAAAGTACAGCGAAGGAGAAATTCACTTTAATCTCATGGCAATTGTGTCGGACAGGCAAATGATTTATCAAAAACAAATTGAAAAATTGCTAAATGCAGATGAAAATGCTATGGACACAGATGACAAGCAAGCTGAAGTGGCCAGACTGAGATCGTTGATTGAAGATGAAATCTCTAAACGTAAACGTTACAAGGTAAAGTACCAACTCAACTTGCTTTTGCTATTTATTTTAAATTTGTTTTGTAGATTGAGAACGTCCGACGTAAGCATAATTATTTGCCATTTATTGTTGAACTTTTGAAGATGCTGGGCGCGCAAGGTCAACTAACTCCACTTTATGAGAAGGCAAAACAGCGGGCCTTAGAAAGAGAGACTTCAACTGCTACAAAAACAAAATCATAAATGCATTTATTGCTTAGGAATATGATGGAATGTATTGCATGAATTTTCGATAATAATTAATCTTTTTTATTAAACGTTAATTAGTTTAAAAATGTGCCGAGTTTTGTAATTTATATACTTTCTGCAGAGATTATGCACTTAGAGGCTTTCCTGTTCAATAGTGTGGCAACGAAGGGTGAATTCAAAAATGTCAAAAAACTGTGCAGTGTTGCGGCAACAGAACAGGCTTTCTGTTGATGTTGCCTTGCTACTGCACTGTTGCTGTTGCCCTGCGCAATTTATTTTGACATTTATGAACGATTGTGTTGTAATGGTATGTACAATAGGAGAAATAGGAGAATGTAGTAAAAATATTTACATACATTATATAAATAGAACATTAACATTGTTAAACGTTTACCTTTTATCCATTTCTCACTTGGAAAAAACAAACAAGAGCTCAAAACAAAGAAAAGCAACAGCAAAACAATTGTTGCGCAGGTTGCTCTTCTTTGACGTTTGGTTGCGCAGATGTTGCAAAAAAAAACTCTTGATTTGAGCAACACTGCCAAAATGTTGCTTTTTTGAACTTGTTGCTTTAATGTTGCTGCAACACTGCCGCAACACATATACGACCTTAAAAACCCTCCCACAAGTGTGCATGCGAGTCCGTGGGTTGACACGACTGGAGATCACCGGTGTCATAGAAGAAACATCAAATAATACTAAAAAAGGAGCATGCACGTGTCAAACAACAAACACCATCGCAATATGGTAATATTGCAAAACTGTATCATTATGGTAATACTCGCTAAAAGGAAAGGCACTACCACTGCTGTGCATGGTACTGAACCTGGAGCGAGCAGAAATGTTCGGGTCAGAGCTATACGGATTCCGGGGGCTAGCAAAATAATGAAACGGTTTGGAAGGAATTTGGGGGTTGCGAGTTGGAACGCTGGCAGCATGACCGGTCGAAGTTACGAGCTGGAAGAGATGATGAATAGAAGGCGGGTGGATATCTTGTGTGTCCAAGAGACGAAATGGAAAAACACCGGGAATCGGGCGCGTTTCTTGGACGTTAGGACAAAAGATTACAAGATGTTCTACTACGGAACGGAAAAGGGTAAGGACGGAATCGGTATCATCCTTGCGGCAGAGCTACTTGGCAACGTCTTGAGCATTTCGAAGTCCAGCGACCGTTTGATGTCTCTCAAACTAGTACTACAAGGAGAGGTGTGGAATATTGTCAGTGCATATGCTCCCCAAAATGGGTGCAATCAGAGAGATAAAGATGCATTTTGGGTAGATTTCCACAATCTCCTTAAGAACATCCCAAAATAAGAGTTTCTGTTTGTTAGAAGTGATTTGAATGGACATGTCGGGAAGACAAACGAAGACTATAAAGACTGCCAAGGATGACTAGGATATGGCACCAGGAACCTCCCTGGTGAAGACATCTTAAGCATGTGCAAATCACACGGTATTATCGTGTTAAATACCATCTTCATCAAACAAAGCCGACACCTGATCACTTACAGCAGTGGTGGAGATGAAACTCAGATTGACTACCATGTGGTAGCCAGTTTCATGAAGCCTCGGGTAAAAGATTGCAAAGTGATATTGGGAGAGGAAATCGCTCGGCTACACCGTCTCCTGCTAACAGACATTTTTATGAAAACACCAAAGAAAAGCAAACAAACAAGGGTCTCTGAGAAAATCAAGTCGTACAATCTGGACAAAGGAAAAGGCGAGGCTTTTGTTTTCGTAATGAAAAATTACCTCTCACACACCATCAATGGAGCTGAGGATGAAGAGTGCAGAGCACAAAATATGTGGGGTTCCCTACAGCGAACTTGCTTAAAGAAGGCCAAATCACTGCTAGGAGCTTCAAAAGGCCACCATCAACACGCCAAAGAAACATGGTGGTAGAGTGATGAAGCTAAGAAGCTGATAAATGAGAAGAAAGCGGCTTTCAAAGCTTTGTCAAAGTGCCCCTCTAATAATAGTGACGAGAAAGTTCGCCTCGAAATGGAATACAGATGTTGCAAGAAAAAAGCGAAGAAGTGCGCCCAGCTTCAAGCAGAGAGTACGGAGGCCCTGTATCGGGAGCTGGAGAAAATATCTTCCCCGGTTGTTGATGCGAACCAGGCTATCCAGGAGCTGCGAAGACACAATATGAACAAGAGCGCAACCATCTTCAAAATAACCGCCCAAAGAAGGAGGAACGCTTAGGAGATTCGTTCGCCAAAGTTCATTAACAATGCTCATGGCCACCTTCTTGTGGATGACGACAAAATTCTGCAGAGGTGGCGGCAGTATTGTGAAGAACTTTTAAATGAACAGTTTCCCCGGCTATTCTTTCCAAGAGCCACCCCTAACTGTGAAGAAATACCCGACATCACAGTCGAAGAAGTTAGTGAGGCGGTCAAATACTCTAAAAAACGAAAAGCGGTTGGGCCAGATGAGATGCCCTCTGAGTTCTGGAAAAAGATGAGAGACATCGGGTTCAGATGGCTCAGAATTCTCATCTCCAAATTTGTGAGAGGTGACCCAATGCCGATTCAATGGAGGGAAAGTTACCTTCTCCCTGTATACAAAGGGAAGGGTGATACGCGAAACTGTGATAACTACCGTTCGATCAAGCTGATGTCACACACCATAAAGATCGTTGAGCGGGTATTAGATGGCCGACTGCGAAAAATAATACGGCTATCTGATGATCAGTGCGGGTTTGTCTCGGGTAAATCAACCACAGATGCAATCCAAAGTATAAGGATCATAATGGAAAAACATCGTGATTCCTTAAGGGATTTGCATATGGTATTGGTTGACTTTGAAAAGGCATTCGACAGACAACCACGAGATCTGATATGGGTGGCGCTAAGACATCGAGGACCCCAAGGTACGTCAGTTATTCTTTGCTGACGATGGAGCCATCATAAGTGAGGATCCTACATCCCTGCAACGAGCACTTGATGTGTGGGTGGACGCTCTGGAGGAAAATGGGTATCGCTTTAGTTCAAAAAAGACAGAGTACTTGTGCTGCCCGTTCTCTGATCCACTCAGGCCTATTCCAGACATTTATTTGAATGGAACAGTGCTTCCCAAGTGTGAAAAGTCTGGGATCTATGATAAATAGCGAAGCAACTTGTGATGACGACATCAATCATCGCGTAAGCGTAGGGTGGATGAAGTGGCGAGAAAATTCCGCTATCTTCTGTGACAGAAAAATGCCAACTAAGTTGAAAGGAAGGCTCTACACCGCAGTTGTGCGTCCAGCGCTCACAAACGGTTCACAATGTTGGACGATGTATTGTACAAAACGTATGAGAGTAAATTAACGACAGCTGAGATGAAGATGCTTCGCATGACAACAGGAGTGACAAAGCTTGATCGAATAAGAAGTTCGAAGATCCGTGGAAGCTTTCACATCAAGGAAACCATCGTACAAAAAATAGAGCGCGACCGGCTCAACTGGTATTGCCACGTTCAAAGAAGAGATCATTTGAACCCTGTTAAAAAGGCAATATCAATGGACGTTCCAAAGACAACGCGATGTAGGAAAGGCAGGCCTATAAACGCCTGGATCAGACAAATGCGACGACATCGGCATTTCATTGGCCTCAGTAACCGAGTGATCCAAAATCGGCAGGCCTGCCGATATTTTCTAAGGTCAAATAGGCGAACCCCACAGCGGATCAGTAGAAATGCGGTGAAGTGGGAGGGTTATGATCCCTTATTTTCGGATCGTAACCTCGCTGATAAAAGGAGGAAGAAGTGTGGTAACGAAGTTATTTCTTAAAAAAGTAAAGCAGCGTTACTTACCGCTACAGCCCAACTTGGTGAGTTCTTGTTGTGTTAGGTATTGATTCGGTACAGATATTGCTAGAATACGCCATGATTTCAACAAGTCGACACTATCATTAAATATTACTTTTTAGGCAAATCATCCTTATTCGATAATATAGCCTGAACAATTATAATACTGATAAAGTTTTCGATTTCTTTATTTATGCAAGTAAGAGTCAAACCCACACGGTCCATGAGAATCGGTCTAGAACGCAATCTATTCCGTAATAGGGTAAACATTTCGAGTTGGACTAAAATTCCGCTGTATCTGACTACTTGCAGTTATGGTCGTGAATAGAACCGCTCTCGTTCTCTCATCCTTAGACGGATTTACTGCAAATTCTATATCTGCCTGCGGTCTAAAACCCGATGAAGAATCGAAATTTTCGTTCCCGCCTCAAAATTGCAATTTTTTAGAAAACAATTTCATTTAAATTTCATATTAGCTAGCCTTGACATTCTCTATTGAGTGACATGCGTTTTATCCTAAAATAGGTATAATGGCCCCAGGGCTCCGTTTTCTCTCCGACTCTCTTTCTCATTTTTTATAAATGACCTCTTGTCTGCTACTTCTAACCCAATCCATTCCTTCGCTGATGACAGTACTCTCGGCTTTTCATATTCGTTCCCTAACTCACGTCCCTACTCTTCGGCCGTGGATGAAGAACGACAACGTATGTTAAACACATTAAATTCCGACCTGAACAGCATAATCAAATGGGGTTCAACCAATAGAGTGGAATTCAATGCATCCAAAAGACAATGCTGTCTTCTGTCACTCAAGCGAAACCAAAACACCAAACCATTATCCATGAATCGTACTTGCATCGCTGAATCCGAAAGACTTGCCATTCTCGGTATGTACATGAATAACCATCTTCGATGGAACGATCGCATATTCGAGGTCGCCAAAAATGCTGCAAAATGTCTAGGATTCCTTAAGCGGTGCAAGACATATTTTACCCCGTCTGATCTAACCTCCATCTATAAGGCATTCATTCGCCCAAAGTTGGAATATAACGCCCACATCTGGTCTGGTGCACCCAAGACCGTTCTGCACATTCTAGATAGGGTACAGAACCGCGCGTTAAAACTTATAGGTGGTAGAGACATTGTGAACTCCATAGTCTCACTTGAACAACGTAGAAATGTCTCATGTCTTTCCCTATTTTATCGCTTTTTTTTTATAAAAAATGCTCCAGCGAAATAGCCAGTTGCATTCCTCCCCTTCAAAACTTCACCTGCAATACGCGTCATGCTCCGAATGAACATCAGTTCACCCTCAAGCCCAACTTCGGACGTACTATCAAATGTAGGCATTCGTTTATAAGCCGAATAACACGTTTGTGGAACGAACTACCAGCCTCTGTATTTCCAAATCATTACAACCTTCAAACATTTAAAGCCAACGCAAACCGGCATCTCCTTCGTTCCTCTCCCCGCCTTTTCCTATCCGCCCGTGCCCTGAGCATCAGTATAAGGGTATTAATAATCCCGTATTATAAAAACACAAAAAAGGTACAAGTGGTTCACAAATTTAGGCACTAACTAATCAACGAACTCTGATTGGTCGAATTGACTGCACCTACGGCTACAGTTCGACGATTGGTGCGTTTTGGTGAGAATTATGCAAAGCAAAGTAAAAGTTTCTCTACAAAACGATCCCAAGTCAATTTGGTTTAAAACTTTTTTATTTGTTTGAAGATTTGTGGTTGAATTGAAATTGAATTAAAAAGTATGAAAAAGTTGTGCTTAAATTTGTGAAATACTACTGAATCATTCAACTTGAATGAGAAAGCTCTTCTCAGCGAAAAAGCTCATTAGTAGTGCGAAGTAAATATCCCAACTCAGTTTCAACTGAGAAAAAAAGCTAAAGTGGTTCCAACTCACTTGGTGTTTTTGTACTCCGTATTAAATCTTACTTCACTGAGAAGCGACGTTTTATCAAAACGCACCAATTATTGCAAATCCAAGCATAGCTACGCTCACACAACCTGTACCTTCTTCGACTCAAGGCTTACATTTAAAGAACATCTGGAGTATGTAAGTAACAAATCATCTCGTGTGGGCGCCTTTATTGCCTTTATTGCGCGGATTATGCCGAATATGCTCGTTGACCGATGTGTGCAAGGTCAAGCCCCGGCGGGGAACAGTAATCGTCAGCCACCCGAGTCTAAAACGGAGAACGAATAACATTGAAGTTTTTCCAACCACTTCATCAAAAAAAGGTTCCCGCCTGGTAGTACAATGGATCGGAGAGTCTGAGTGCTCTGGAATTTGGGTTTCAAAAAAAAAAAAAATAAAAAAATGCCGAATATAGGAGGACCGAGAGAGATTTCTCTTAGCTAGAGTAGCTACATCAGTAGTGCTTTATGGATCACCAGTTCGGGCCCGAGCTATGAAAGCGACTTCATACAAAAGAAAGGCATAGCAGTAAATCGACTGTGCTTTCCGCACCACCTCGGATCAAGCAGCCTGCGTCATCGCAGGAATGCTACCAATCGATATACTAGCGGAAGAACTGCAGAGAAAGTTTCTAAAGAATCGACAGGAGGGACGGCTATCTTGCACTGTTGTGGACACAACAGAAAGAAATATAAGTTTGGGGGAGTGGCAGCAGCGCTGGAGCCTTTCGTCTAAGAGCTGATGGACTTACAGTCTTATCCCAATTATTGAGATTTGGATATACCACAGACATGGTGAAGTTGCCTTTTACTTAACACAACTACTGATGGACATGGTCGCTTCCGGTCATACCTAAACTGCTTTAAAAACTCACCCAATTGTCCACCATGCAGTTATACTCCCGAAGATTTGGAGCAAGTATTCTTTTACTGCCCATGATTCCAGCTACAAAGAGAAGCAGTACAAAGAGTACTGGGAGAAAATCCAACTTCTGAGAATATAGTACATCACATGCTAGAATCCGAAAATAAGTGGAACGTAGTGAGCTCGTATGCAAAGTTATATGCCAAGAGTTGAGGCGACTAGAGAGGGCGAAGAAAACGCACGAAGTAACATCGCGAGTAGACAAGCAGGTATATACCAAAATATACCTACGCAAGTGCACAGGCAGGCGGACATACGCACATATATGCGTACACAACAACACGTAAATGTTTAAAGAAAAATGTGCTGAAAAACGAGCAAGGAGAAACGAAAGAAACAAAGATCCTGTCAACCCTGGCAGCTAAAAAAGAAGTGACGAAATGGCAAACCTGCCCCTGCGAAGGAATGCCTTGACTGGCGGTACCGCAGGGAACAAACAGGACAGAGAAATAGGAGGGGCTTTTTTAGCACCATGCATGAACATAGAGAACATGGATAAAGAGGTGGTGAGTATCGATTTGGAATTCTTGGGTTTTCTCCAGGATCAGCCGAAGTGTGAAGGATCCTGGCCTGAAACCGCACTGATAGAGTCCAATCAGGCTGTTCATAAAAGGTTTCAGGCATTCACACAATATCGCAGAAAAGATCTTGTATGCGATGTTGAGGAGACTGATGCCTCTAATTGGCGCAGTTGAGGGGGTCTCCTTTCTTGTGGATCGGGCAAACGGTGCTAAGGTTTCATTCATCAGGCATACACTCGTCTGACCAAATCTTAGAGATGAGTTGATGTATGCACTCTACTAATTCATCCCCAGCTGCCTTGAAAAGTTCGGCCGGTAAGCCGTCAGGTCCAGCAGACTTGTTGGATTTTAGCTTGGATATTGCTATCCTCACTTCGTTTTGGTCAGGTGGACGGAAATTTTGACTATTATCGGCCGTCCTCCGCCTATAGCCAGCGAGAAACGTCGTTTACCACTCCAAAATAGGACAACCATAGCCCTTCTGACGACTGCTAAGCCTTCTACCAATCTTGTCTCCGCGCCACTCACGTCATGCAACTGCATTAAAAGAGTATTAATACATGTAACGAACATAATATTCGTGGGCGCCGTGGCGTAAGTGGTTAGTGTGTCGGATCACTACGCATGAGGTTCCAAGTTCGAATCCCAGAAAATACCAACAAGTTTTTTCACGGTCCCACCTCTCGCGAGCGTCTGACAAACATCCGAGAGTATTGTTGTCACGAAAAAGCTTCTCAAATCGCCGTTCGGATTCGGCATTAAACTTGTAGGTCCCTTCCATTCGTGTGCAAAATATAACGCACACAACATGAGTGGTTGCGAGAAACTAGGCCCTGGCACTTTAAAGAGCTGTTGCGCCAAATATTGGTATTTTTGAACATAATATTTTCGGTGTTTTGAAACTCATGGGGTCAACTCTGAACTTCGATTCGAAAGTAATAACATACGTAATGGAACGATTGGATCGCAATCTTATTCTTTCGGATACTACCCAATCATCACCATAGGTGAGAGTTGGAACACATACCGAGCTAAAATCCGAAAATTAAGCTTCAGCACTAAGTTCCGGCGTCCTTATAACAAATTAACCAAGTCCTCTTAAAATTGATCCATCCTGACCAATTCTACAGAATATCTTGGCTTTGCGCTTTCCATCACTCGTGAATAAAATCCAGATGTACTTAAACTTTTCCACCTGCTTCAGCGAGACCCCACTAACATGCAGAGTACACTGAGTGAAAGCGCGTTCTGGAAATGATCGTTTACTCGAATACAGCATCTGCAGTTTGCATATAAAAACTACATCGCCCTTAACTCCTGCAAAAAAACCCCAGTGTTTACCTCGAGGAACCCTATCATATGCTTTCTCCAAATTCACAAAACAGTTGTAAACAGGGTTGGCATACGCTCAGGCCTTCTCAAGTACCATTCTAAGAGTGAATAACTTGTCCGTTGTGCTTCTACGGGGATTGTTCATCGCCCAAACTATCCTCAACAACAGATATGCAACCCGTATCTAACACCTTAGCAAAGACTTCTCCAGGGAGATTTGAAAGAGATATACCACTGTAGTTGGCGCAATCTTTTTTTCCAGGTGTTTCACCGCATTCCCAGTCCACTTGAATGGCATGCGAGAACCATTGCACTCCCTATTTACCTAAAGCCTTGAGTATTTCTGGCCGGATTTCATCGGATTTTAGCGATTTAATCGCACGTTCTTTCCTCTACTGTAGGACTATTTTTTACCCTACTCTTGATCATACGGTTGCCATCTTCGGTGCCCTGTTCAGGATTGGGCATCTCTGTAAAGTGTTCGCTCCATTTCCGTAATATTTTGTCCCCATTGGAAAGAAGTGTATCGTTTTTGGCTTTGATTCACGATATTCAACTTTTTTCCTCTAAGTCGGCGGATGGTCTACATGAATTGCTCAATCTGTTATTTTGTATTCTCTAAGAAATATGAATGTATATTTTCGAAATGGAAATTGTGTATATTTTTGAAATGGAAATAATTGAATTGAATTGAATTGAAACTCCTTCCAAGATTTTCACAGCAAATCTTCTTCCTCCCAATCACACTCCTCCAAGTCATAGCATCTAAACCCACGTGAGCATTGGGCAAAAGAATCCATATTCGCAACATTTTCAAGGTTTGGTGCATATGCTCGTGCATATGTACCTTTACCAAAGACAGATTCCCAAGGTTTAATAGAAAAATATTCAAACAATGAATGCCTGTGAGGTGGTTAAAGTAAAGTAGATAGTAGCACACGTTTGATAGGTAAAAGGAACAGCCGATATGTTGTAAGTTACAGCGGTGCAAATTTCAAGATCTTAACATGCGCTAAATATGACTTACATCACTGTGACTTTAACCGCCTACTATAATAAAACCGTAAATATCTGTTTATTTGAACACGTATCACGCAAAAACTACTACACGAAATTGAACGGGGTTTTTCGCAGTTGCATGTCTTGGAATTTACCTTAAAATATAGCGTTTTATCGTGATCCAGCATCCAGAAACTGAAATTTAAAAATATCTTTTGCAGAATTCAGAATTTTTCTTGATCATGATCTCGAACCTGCACTCATTGGAGGTAATCATCTTTTCTCATCAATCATCAACTATCATTAAGAGCAGAGACTGGTTGACGGAGGCCGATGGTACTTTTCGTGTTTTCTCATTCTTCGGTTTCCTTTTCTGTTATGTGTTCCTGTGTGTTTGTGTGACCTCTGGTGGGGTTCCCCTCTGGGGAAGTTATATAATTAGGTTTATCAATTTTTAGTATCTACTGCGTGTAGTGCCCAGCTTCGTGACATACTTACTTACTTATGTCGTGTATTCCCTTGTAGGCGAACCCCACAGGCGGATCAGTAGAAATGCAGTGAAGTGGGAGGGCTGTGATCCCTTGTTTTCGGATCATAGCCCCGCTGATAAAAGGAAGAAGAAGTCGTGTATTCCCTTGTGGGTCCTAGGGCCTCTACTATGCCTACGCGCCATCGTGTACGGGTTCTGTCAATGTGTCTGAGTTCTCCCCAACTTTTCCCTAACTGCCGTGCCTCCTTCTCGACTGTTCTGCGCCATGTTCTCCTCGGACCGCCAGGTCTTCTGCCATCCTGAGTTAGAGGGATCCATTGCATAGCATGGTTCGCTATGGAACTGTCACCCTTTCGGAACATGTGACCAATCCACTGCCACTTCCGCCGTTGGATAGTTGTGCCTATTGGTTCCTGAGCGGTTCTTTCGTAAAGGTGTTCGTTAGAGATACTATTGGGCCAGAAAATCTGTAAGGTATTGCACAGGCACCTATTAACAAACGTTTGCAGCTTTCTGGTGATAGTAGTGGTCACTCTCCACGTGCTGCAACCATATAACAGCTCGAATTCAACGTTGGAGCGAAACAGTCTTATTTTGGTGCTCAAACTGATTGCATTTCTTCGCCATACTTTGGACAACATCCCGAACGCGAACTTTGCTTTGGCGATCCTGTTGGCTATATCCAGTTCGGATCCACCATCGGTCGAGACAATACTCCCAAGATACTGGAAATCCTCTACTCTCTCTACCGGTTGTCCAGCAATGCATATTTGAGCCGATGAGTTAGTTCCAAGGCTGATAATTTTAGTTTTTGCCGTATTAATTTTCAGCCCGACGACACCTGCCCCTCTCCACACCTGCTGTCATTTGGTGGAGGTCCATAATTCTGTGGGAGAGTAAGCATACATCGTCAGCGTAGTCAATGAGTTTCAGTTGAGATGTAAGAGTCCATCGGATTCCTCCGTTTACCGTCGACAAAGCTGCATGAGGCACATCGCTAATCACCAATAGGAATAATATTGGTGAATGGATGCAGCCTTGTCTTACCCCAATTTGGATCAAATTCTCAGACAACCTTCCCCTGTGCAGAACGTGACATTTGGAGCCTTAATATGTAGCTTTGATAATAGCAATTAGTTTATCAGGAATACCTCTCCTGCGTAAAGCACGCCAAATAAACTTCCTGTTGACACTATCGAACGCCTTCTCAAAATCGATGAACAGCAGGTGCAGTGGAGATCGATATTCAACACACTGTTCGATGATAATCCGCAGGGTGTTGATGTGGTCGGCACAGGAGGATCCAGAGCGGAAACCTGCTTCTTCGACATCGAGTGTGTCTTCGAGATGTTGTTTAATTCGCTCCAGGGTGATTTTGGCTATTATCGTAGCTACAGCAGGCAGCACGCAGATACCCCTCCAGTTTCCGCACTCCATTAAATTTACTTTCTTAGGAAGCTTGACGATCATTCCCTTTTTCCACTCGTTAGGAAAGCTCTCTCTATAAGTGGAAGCAGAAGCTCAGCCGATGTTGTTGGCGCTGCTCGTAAGAGCTCTGCTGGAATACCGTCAAGTCCTACCGCCTTGTTGGTTTTGAGTGCTTTGATCGCGGTAATGATCTCATCTTTCCTGGGAGTCGTGGTGCGTATTCTGGAACTTCTTACTTCGGGCATCTTAGTCTGATTTGGGAGCATATCGCTAGCGAATACACGGTTCAAAACCGTAGCAAAATGCTCTTTCCATCTCTTGAGCTGGTCCTCATCCGAAATGAGCAAGGAGCCATCTAGGTTTTTCACTGGGTCTTGGCTGGAGCTGCGACCACCTGCCAGCTCTTTCGTGATTCTGTAGACGGTCCTGCCGTGCAGCTTCTTCTGCTTCTGTAGCTAGCGCGTTGATGTAGTTGCGCTTGTCACGTCACACGCTACGCTGAACTTCTCTCATCTTCATGCGATATAGGGACTCCAGCTCGCTTCTCCCTGCTGCTGGGGTAGCTGCAACGCGAGCTTTCAGCTGTTTTCGTTCGTCAATCCGTCTCCAGATATCCTCGGAAAGCCACAACCTATGTCTTCCCTGCGATTGGCCGACAATTCTTTCAGCACCAGATGTAAAAACATTTTCACAGCACACCAATGGTCTTGGATGGTTGTGGGCATAGAGCTGCTGTTTGCTTCCACACCTTGCGAAAAGTGCTCCCTTAATTGTTGGCGCACTGAGGGATCACTAAGTCCATCGATGTTGAACCTGGGCATTCTTGTGTTGTCGTGGGATCTTCAAACTGCAGCAGTGCGTAGTTGGAGAGTAGCTATCATAAGATGGTGATCACGTACTATCCCCACATCTACCCCTTGCCTGTTTCGGACGTCGAGGAGACTACTTCTAAAGCGGCGGCTGATAGCAAAATGGTAAATTTGGTTGGAGGTTGCTTGCCTGTCGTTGGAAACCCAGCTGACTTTGTGGCAGCTCTTGTGCTCAAACATGGTGCCACCTATCACAAGGCGGTTGGCATTGCAGAAATCCACAAACCTTTCGCCGTTGTCATTGGGGTTGCCTAGTCCATGCTCCCCGATTACATGTTTGAGCCCTTCGTTGTCGTTGCCTACCTTGGCATTCTTACCCCCATCACTATGATAATGTCTCCATTTGGTGTTGTGTTGAAGACGGTACTTAAGAGATTGTAGAAGCTCTCCTTTTCGTCCTCAGGCGAATTATTCGTTGGGGCGTAACACTGTATGATGGTGACGCGCCGTACTCTAGTCCGGAATCTGGCCGTCAAAATCCTATCACCATGAGGCTGCCACAAAATTAGGCCCTTGCGTGCTGTTGTTGTTAGCAGTAGTCCGACTCCATATTCCCCGGATGGTCTTCAAGAATAGAGTAGTACAGTGTTACGCGTTGGAGACTGGTACTCGCCCGCTTCTAACCATCTTACTTCACTTACCCACAAAATGTCTAGTTTATAACGCATGTATTTTTGTCCAATTGGAGGAATCTGACATTGTAAGGACCTTCGCTTCCCGAGTCGAGGAGCATCTTTACATTCCAGAAACCTATCTTTGTCCGGGTACAATAGTCAAAAGTCGTCAACATGTGATCATTCCTTATCCGAGGCATAGTGTCGGTTTCTGTAGCGGGCAACATTCGGTAACGCAGGTTGCTGGCCCACGTTACCTAGCCTAGAATCAAGGCCCTAGACAACCCGCACTTACAATTTTAGCCTACACGTATGTATATGGGTTTATACGTATAGTTGCCCGGGGGCCCCCACTAGGAGGTTAAGTAAGCACTTCATCACGAACATGATTGTTGCGCTACTGGCCCAAGCCAAGTTTTGGGCAGTCAGTAGTTTCCCGATCAATCGCAATGCAGGTCCCCAAGCTTCGTGACATGACCACCACTTGCTCGGTGGCCACTTTAGTGCAACTCGCAATAAATTTGCGAAGTCTTAGCAAGATGTTTAGCAATATTTGCGTTCTATTCGAAAATGTTACAGAGTGCCATTGAAAAAGGTATTTTGAATAGTTGTTTTTACTTTTGAATCGTTATACAGAGTAGGGCACCAACCTTTCATACGTTGTAAGTGTTGGAGCCTCTCCTGAGTCTTTCAATCCCTCGATGTCTTAGGGTACATCGCGTTAGTATTATCTTTGGTAAAACAATCTGAAATATTTAATAAAATTAAAAGAAATCGTACAAGATGTGTGTTTGTGAGCTAATGCGACTGAATTATTTCTACAAACCTGCAAAACAAAAACGGTTAGTAATATGTTTAGAGCTCATAAAAACACTCGTTTATTGATATTATTTTCTATTGACATGAATAAATATATTTTATAATTTGTTTGACACTTGTTTATTCTGCTTTTATTCATTATGTTTTTATATAATATATATATATATATAATTTACAATGTTATAATATAATAATCGTATTGTAAAGTAGGAATTACATGTTAATCTTTTTATTTGTTGCTGTTATTATTGTTATTGTTGTTACTGCCATTTAATGCAATGACAACATTTTCAGTTTAATGACTTTTGTGGTTCTTGTGAATTTTCTACAATAATAATTATATCTATAATTAAATATATAATGCATATATAATTCTACCAGTATTTGATTTTTTCAGTTGCTCTTTTTACATAAAAACGTCCACAAAATTTTAATTAATTTCTCAATACTTAAAGAACTCGAGTAATGAAAACAGAATAGAGCATTCAACAACAAAATCTATAACATTTTGATTTCAATTTATATTTTTGATATTATTTCAACGAAAAGTCTTAATTTTTGATATTAGCGCTATTTAAATGTTTCATATTCCATTATTTCTCAACGAATAAATCTTTGTTTTGCCTGCATGCAACCACCGAAGATATGGAAAATATAAAACTTACGATAGTGTAAATTTATGTAAGTGATCTAAGGTATACCTAACTTTTATGCCCACGGAACCCCTGATATCAGTTGTATAAAGACATTTTAATTCATAAACACATTTTAAAAGCTGTTTAAACGAGCAGGTATGTTTTTAAGCACGAAAACGTGATTCACAACAATGTGCCAACTAAAACAACGTTGTTCAAAGGCTAAGTAACGCTGAAACGTTTGAAGTTTGCTCATTTATATTTTTGCAGACGTTAGGTATGCCAATTTCAATTTCTAAGATGGCTGGGTCATTAAGAGCGGATGGAGCTCAACGTTCCCGCTAAGAAAGTCTTCGAATCCACCCCGGATGGACGACGCAGTAAAGGACGACCTCGCGGTAGGTTGCGCAAACAAGTGGAGGGGACCTCAACCAACTTGGCGTGCGCAACTAAAGGCAGCTGGCTCGTAACCGTGCTAGCTGGAGAGGTTTGTTGGTTGAGGCCCAGGTCCACCCCGGACCGTAGCGACATCTAAATAAGTAAGTAAGTTTCAATTTCTTAATCCTTTTTTATTGTTTTCTTAACAATCAGGTAAAAAAAAAGTATTTGGAATTAAGGTTAAGGATATGAGTCTTACAAAAATTCCGATAAATCTGGGGCAAATCGCGTCCTCCGTCAACGGATGACTGGTAACGTAATTTGTATCGTGTTGTTGGTAGATCTAGCAACAACATACATACAAATTACTTGACGAGTTATTTGTTCAAGAAGGACGCGATTCGACCCCAGAATTGGTCTTATTTTCTTTAATCAAATATGGTTGAATGTACCGCAAAGCAATGAAGTACGCGACTGGGTTGAGTATACTTGCACCTTTATGAAATATGTTAATTTGCTGCAATTTATTTAGATTTAAGGTTCCAGAAACATCGATAAACGGATTTTTTTTTAATTTGCTTGTTCATGCATAGCATGTGATATTTTATAGATGTACATACATAGGTGTACATTTTTGGGGGTGGCAATGGTGCAGTGGGTAGTGTGTTTGCTCGTTAACCGATGTGTGCAGGTTCAAGCCCCAGCGGGGAACAGCAATCATGGGCCACCCAAGTATAAAGGAAAAACGAATTACATCGAAGTTTTTTTCCAACCACTGCACCAAAGAAAGGTTCCTGCCTGGTAGTACAATGGACCGGAGAGTCTGAGTGAGAGTGAGTGAGAGTCTTTTTTAAAAAAATAATAATATATATATAGGTGTACATTTTGGGGTAATTTGAACTAAAAGAGCTTTGGAACGGCCAATTTTCAGAAACCGGCCAGTAAGTAAAGTACTGCTGCACGCATTTTTTACCAATAATCTATTCGTAGTATGCAATCCCATGCCAAAATTAAGCGAAATGTGAAATTTAAACAAAATGGTTAGAAATAGAGTTAGAGTTCTCGAGAAGATTGATTTTTCCCCAAATCAGCCTTAAGTAAAGTACCGTTAATATTAGTGTTAAAATAAAAATTCCGCACCATGCTTTTTGAGTTTCTCTAGTATAGTAATAGGTACCAAAAAAATACAAATATTTGGCGCAACAGCTCTTTAAAGTGCCATGGCCTAGCTTCCCACAACCACTCATGTTGTGAGCGTTATATTTTTCACACGAATGGAACGGACCTACAGTTTAATGCCGAATCCGAACGGCGATTTAAGAAGCTTTTTCGTGACAACAATACTCCCGGATGTTTGTCAGACGCTCGCGAGAGGTGGGAGCGTGAAAAAACTTTTTGGTGTTTTCTGGGATTCGAACTTGGAACCTCATGCGTAGTGATCCGACACACTAACCACTTACGCCACGGCGCCCACCAAGATTCTTTGAAAAAGTATACGACAGGCAACCACGAGATCTGACATGAGCGGCGCTAAGACATCAAGCGGGTTCCAAAAATCTATGTACAGATGGTCATGGACATTTACGAAGGAGCAAATGCAATAGTAAGATGCCCCACTGGAGTAACCGAAAAGTTTCCAATCAAAGTCGGGGTGCACCAGGGAAGCGTCTTAAGTCTTTTGCTCTTTATTGCAGTCCATGACTATCTGCTTGAAAGTAAAGTGATGGACCTCGAAGTACATCAGTTATACCAATGACCATATAACAAGATAGTACAAGCCATACAAAAAAAATTGTCCGGACATTTTTGTATGAGGGGTCCTATAGCAGTACCCCCAAGCTTTTCAGAATATTTTTGTTCTCAAAAGCTCATTCACTCTCAGAGCTTTAAAGTATTTGTTGTTTTTTTTTTTTTTTTTTTTTTTTTCTTTCTTTCTTATTGAATACCCTTCCGTAAAATAATAGAAGGGAGGGAAAAAGATCGGCAGAAACTCGTTTTGTTCTTGTTTTTGTATTTTCTTGTGTACGTAGGTATGTAGGTAGATAGGTACATATCCATACATGCATTATCTTGTGGGATAACATTTTTTCCGATAATAGTCCGTTAATTTAACATACTTTTCAAAATGAGAGCATTTAGCTTATAAGCAATCACTGCTTTGAGAGTACCTTCTTTTTGTGGGGAGTTGTAAAGTAGATAACTCTTCGTCTAAGTAATCCTCATCAGAGAAATTGCCAAGAAAAAGTGTGGGAATAGCTCCTGACTATAATTTTCTTTTACCCAAGACATTAGGATCAAAATGGTGATCACAAACTAAAACACTTTTTCTTGGTTCTAATATTGCATACCTCCCGACAAATCTGTCCTTCTGTCAGAGGGGGAAATCTAAATTATCTTACACCAGGAGTGGAATCCTCTAAGGTGATAGTTGATTGTTGTCGATCACAATCATCCCTCTCTAAGGTGACCATCAGCGTAATCATCACCTTTTTGCGATCGTTTTACGGAGAGCTAACAAAGTGTGATCATCAATTTTGACTGTCAAAAGTGTGACTATCAACTATCACCTTAGAGAATTCCACTCCAGGATTATTCCGTTTTGAGCGTTTTCAATCAGTAATGCAATTGTTTCCAAAACGTAAAATACTCAATCGCATACAACCTTACTCAAGAAAACATGAATGAAAGTGTATCACAAAATACACAAACCAGAAGCAAGAAAAATAAATAATTTCGTGTTCTATTGCCGTTTATTTATCCCTACACCGATCACTCATCAATCATCTTGCACATGTAGCCTGAAGTAGCTGCTGCGGCAACGAAAAGACTCTCCCATATGTTTCGGTTGGTGATATACACACAATGGGCCATCTCACACTGGAGTAATGTTACCCCGGGGTAACACCGGGGTATCTTTTACTTCAATCGCACACTGGCTGAATAACGCCGGGGTAAAATTGTGTATACATGAACCGATTTTCATTGTAGTGGTGTGAAATATTCGTTTTTTTCCATCTTTAAATTGAGAACTTATGTGTACTGGTTTACCCCGATGTTAAACCACCTCATAGCTGGTTGAAGATTTTGCTCTGTTTCATTCCAGTTCATTTCATTTCTTACTGTACACTTCACCTCCCTCTCCCATAAACGTGGTTTAACCCCGGGGTAATTCCCCTAGTGTGCGATGGCCCAATCTGAAGAAAAGGGAAAAAGCTTTCCTCTCTGTGAATATGATCACCTCTTGTTCTCCACCGCCCGTGCCAAGGAGATCTTTTTACTTTTCATTAATTTTAAGGGCCAGTTACAATTTCTTGTTATTATATGGTCTTTGGTTATACTCTGCTCACGTTGGAGCCATCATAGGGGAGGATACTATGTCCCTGCAATGAGCACTTGACGTATGGGTGGACGTTTTGGAGGGTACCAGATTAGTTTAAAAAAGACCGAGTACTTGAGCTGACCGTTCTCTGATTCACTCAATCATATTCCAGATGTTCATTTTAACGACATCAATCATCGCGTAAGCGTAGGGTGGATGAGGCGGCGGGAAAACTCCGCTAACTTTTGTGACCGAAAAATGTCCCCTAAATTGAAAGGGAGGCTCTACACCGCAGTTGTGCGTCCTGCGCTCACATACGGTTCACAATGTTGGAAAATGTACAAAAACTAGAGAGTAAATTAACGGCAGCTGAGATAAAGATGCTTTGCATGACAGCAGAAGTGACAAAGCTGCTTAAATAAGAAGTTCAAAGATCGGTGGAGCAAGGCAATATCAATGAACGTTCTAAAGATATCGCAAAACAAAGGCAGGAGTGGAATCCTCTAAGGTGATAGTTGATAGTCACACTCTTGATAGTCAAAATTGATGATCACACTTTGTTAGCTCTCCGTAAAACGATCGCAAAGTCACACAAAACCGATCGCAAAAAGGTAATGATCACGCTGATGGTCACCTTAGAGAGAGCGAAAGGGATGATTGTGATCGTCAATAATCACCTATCACCTTAGAGGATCCCACTCAAGGTCTATAAACTCCTGGATCACACGAATGAAACTACACCAGCATTTGGTTAGCTTCAGAAACGAAGTGATCCAAAATCGGGAGGCCTGCCGATATTTTCTGCGGTCAAACAGTCGGATTATTATAAATGCAGTGAAATGAGAGGGTTATGATACCTTCAGTTCAGTTCATAACCTCGCCGAAATAGGAAGAACAAGAATGCATGACAACTAAGAATTGATTTTTCTATGTTTTCTTGAAAAGAAAGGGGAAATTCTAGATCAATTCTTAACACGAAAGGAGAGTTCGAGAGTCCTGAGCTCACTAATACACCTGTATGATCTTACAAATGGAAAAAGGAAAGTGGTAACATTTTGTTATTCAATCGCCGAAAGGCAAAAAATGCCAACGGTAATCGGGGTGATTATAAACCACAATTTTATTTTTAATTATTGTAGTTAATCTTTGCAAAACATTCATATTTCCATTTATATTTTCTTAGTCAGCTTTCTTGCTTTCATGATCCAAAACCGGCAGGCCTTCCGATATTTATATATTTAAATAGGCGAACCCCACAGGCGGATCAGTAGAAATGCGATGAAGTGGGAGGGTTATGATCCCTTATTTTCGGATCATAACCTCGCCGATAAAAGGAAGAAGAAGAAGCTTTCTTGCTTCCATTATGCTAAAATCAGTCGTCCTCACGGTACCAACATTTCTGTAAAAATAAAAATAAATAATATGTATGCTTGACAAAGAAACATGTACGTTTTCATCAAAATATCTAAGCTGCGAATGTTTCGCTGGATAAAAAATCAGAACTGTGCAGTGTAGGATTTGGAAGGTGACTGTAAATTGTACTTGTAGTTTTTATTATGATTCGAGTAACTAGCACATTTTAATCTGAATTTCGGACTCGCCATCAGGGTTATCGTGAACCCCCCGAGCAAAAATTAGGTATCTTCAAAAAAGAGGAAATAATTCCGCGGAAAAATTTCGAGAGACCATTTATTCACGATAACCCTGAATATTCCAAAACCGTACGACCTTATTCTGCCGGAAACATTTCACTATCATTTATTCTCCAGACGATTTTAGGCTGTCGGAAAAAATATAATTTTCTTATTTCCGGCAACATAAAGTCGTTCGATTCGGTTAAACTGAAGAAAAGAAATTCGAAAAATAACATATTTCTTGGTGTAGTTTGAAACTGAGATGATATGAGTTTTCAGCAGTATACTCCATGGCACGAGTTTCCAAACTGTTAGGGGTATTATTCATTTTCGCTCAGACACAGAGTTCTGCCGACAGATATGTATCACATACTTCTTCAAAGATGCGGTGGAAAAAACGTTTGCATATCACATCCAAAGTTTTAGCCTAAGAGAGTGTCCGCTAAATAAGGAAAAGTTACGAAAATTCAGGATGAACATACATATGTAGCTGTTAGTAACATTGTAAAGTGTTCGGTTATCAAGTATAATCAAGTACCTACCATAACCATTCAATTTTCCAGTAATAAAATTAAATAATGCTGCCACAAAAAAACTATAGTTCAGTCAACCGAGATATTCAAATTCAATTCAAATATATGCATATTCACCTTAATCTCCACACTCAAATGTGAAACATTTTCCAAGAAAAACTTGTGCTTGGCCGCTAACTTGGAAACTAGCGGTCAAAATGAATTTTAGTAATTTTTTGGATGTCAACAATTTTTCTAAAACAGAATGCAGGCTAAAGTTATTAAGCAAGTATTTATCTACAATTTTTAACTATGTATAAAAGTTATTTTTATTGTCATACAAATAGCATTGGAAACTTCTTAACTTTGCATCTGTGTTAATTTTACCACTGTCGGAGGACTGAAACCTTGCAAGCACTTGCGAGAAATATCATACAATAGGATTTGTGACCATTTTAAGTCTTTAAAATACAGGGTGTATCAGAGATGATTTTGTTATTTCCTTAAATTATACCTACGATACGATATACCTGTAAGATACGAGCTCGATTGATTGGAAGCTGAACATTTTAGTCAAACTGTGTCAAAACATTGGAACTCACCCAATATAGTAAAATGGACCTTTGACTCTCGATTCTCGGAGCATAACATCTTAGAAGGTGTGGTAAAGCAAACACACTCTTTAGAAAATTCTATTAAAGAGATAGTAAAAATGATATTTGTAACACCCTATTAAACTTTCGTCTCTCAGGATTAAAAAAATTGTGTGTGCCTCCCCCACATAAGCGTATGGTTGAAGTGAAACTTCAGTTCAATAAACGAATAAACCGTACACGCACACGGAGCACACAACAGCTGATGTATCTACTAATTTTACATGACCGGATTGACACATGATTGAGTTTCCATTCGCGTTTTCGCTTAGAATCAAAACGAAAAAGGGATTGATTTTGACCCTTCTTCCCCTGTACGTAAAATTACATTTCTTTCCCTATTCTCTCTTCTTTCTCTATCATTTTTGTTCACAAAATTTCAACACGATTGAGTCAATTCTATTTCAACCCGATCTGCATTTGTATGGTACTCGAACCGAATTGAAACTCGGCATGTAAACGTAGTTATATGGTATTAATCCATCTTTCTTTTATACATCTACTCATCGCTCTCTCACACATATGCAAACATACATTCAAACTTACGCGCTGGATCTGGTCTTTCAATTTCCAGATGATGGCCTTTATGACTACTTTGTGTGACGCCAGAAGTTACTTTTATTACGCGAGACGTTAAACTTCCGACCTTTACCAATTGCCTTCTATCACTTAAGTAAGTGAAAAACTACCTTAGCATTGAAGAGTGAAAACCCAATGATTTAAGTTTAGCTAAAAGTGAAGTGTGATGAACTCTATCAAAAACGTTTGTAAAATCTGTGCAGAGTATGCCCATCGATTTATAAAACGAGGAAATTAAAATGCTAACAACACGCGGTGTTCCCAAGCGGTTCTCCATCTAAGTACTAACTGCGGCCGACGCTGCTTGATTTCAGTGATCGGACGAGCGTGGTTGATCGTTTCATATTTGGTTTTTGTGTCGAGGTCATTCCGATTCACTTCTTCTTCTTCTTCCTTTTATCAGCGAGATTATGATCCGAAAATAAGGGATCATAACCCTCCCACTTCACCGCATTTCTACTGATCCGCCTATGGGGTTCGCCTTTCCGATTCACTAGTTTCGCTAAAGAAGTTTCACTTCATGAAAACTGTTATAACATAAATTGTAGATAATCATTTGCTTGATGGTGTTGAAATTGGTAGATATTTTGGACGTGGCAGTGAATCTAGGGCACATCTTGTACTCTTCTTTCGTATTGAGGATTCTAGAGCACTTTTTTTTTTGTTTCTGAAGTAACACACCCGTAAATTTATTTTGAGCCTAAAAATTGATAGAAAATATTAAGAAACTATGGAAGCGTAGGGTGAAGGACACGAAGCTGCTGATCCGCCAACCTCAAGAAGTGTCGCGGTTTCCAATAGCAAGATTGCTAGTAAATGTTTCAGAAGTTGAAATTCCAGATGGTAAGAGAAATAGGGCTGTTTAATAACAGTCAAAAAAGCATGAATACGCAAAGGTATTAGCTTATCTCAGTCATATCATTGCTTACATGAGTACAGGAAGCATAGCAGACAACACATCAATCCTACAAACAATACACACAAAAGTCATACAACTCTCGAACGGGGTAGGAGGCATTAATGAGAAAATTACTGATGATTTTGTCTTTAAGATAAATGGACATGACTTCACCTTTGGCCGTCTGCCACTAGAACTTAATTTACTGGCATCTTTGTATGAAATGCACTATGCGGCCACAGAAGAATTAAGGAAATCAACAGGAACCCTTGATGCCATTTTAAGGTCGATAGTGTGCTTTAGACCAATATTTAATTAAGTTCAAATTGGGAACACCACTATTACCCTAAGAAAAGAAGGAATTTAGGGCTATCGACAATTCCGGGGGAAACAAAATTTCGCCCGAACATTTTTGTTCCCTGGAAAATATTCCTTCTATCGTGAATTTCCATCGGAATTTATTTCCCCCGGAATCAGCAAAATATTTTCGAAGTTTCGTTCGAATGTATTGTAAGTTTGTCAACCACGGCTGTTTTTATTTTTTTTTAAATCACACATTTGAAATATTTGTGCAAATATTTGTTTTCAGTGAGAAAATTGTGTTTATTTTGGTAAGTACTAAGACGCGGATTTTATTTATCGTTAATTGGTATTGAAAGTGTTCGACTTATTCCAGATTAAAACAAAATACGTGTATAAAATGCATATCCTAGAATTAACATTGCTAGCGGGGAGTACGACTGATGAGATAAAAATGAACAAAGATTCATAACCAGGAGTTAAATAGACAAGTCCAATGCTTTGAAGCTATCACAGGCGCTGCAAGTACAACCAAGGAGCTGTGACGTTATTGCAACGTCTGTAGCTCCACCCCTGGGCGAGATTATACTTTTAGAATGTTTGGTATACACTCCTTATTATGTGTACTTTCAGTTGGGATGGATCTTTGGAAGGTTCAATATCGCTTCATTTCACTATCAGAAGACGTTAAGTGCCCCCTCAATTATCGGATCATCCATCGTGACCTATTTTATTTGGTAAACATTTCACTGATTCACTCATGCAACATATGTATCTCAATTATGGTTTCTTCCAAATAGGAAATTTTGTATTCCCTGATATAGCCTCCTCCAGTACCATTTTAGTGTTTTCTATTTTCGTTTTAGGAATAGTTAAGTTAAACTTAATTCAAAGAAGTAAATGATTATTTTAGTATTTTTAAATAAAAGCAATCAAACTTTTTATAATACTTTTAAAATGGCCCGTCCTTTGCGGTTGGTGCACATCAAGT
Source organism: Brachypalpus laphriformis (assembly GCA_945910035.1). NCBI lineage: Eukaryota > Metazoa > Arthropoda > Insecta > Diptera > Syrphidae > Brachypalpus > Brachypalpus laphriformis. The sequence goes on from OX246756.1 coordinate 101,609,576, forward strand.
CCGTGACGTCTGTATTTTCATTTTCCGCTTAAAAAAACAACAAAATTGGCATAAAAAGGTAACGCTATCCATGAATTGCTGCTTTTGTTTTCGATTCCTCCAGCAAACTGATGAGGAAAGATTCCAGGGGAAATCGCGTTGAAATTCCGAGGGAAATTTTGTTCACGATACCAATTTTTTCCGGGGGAAACTTTTTCCCTCGTTCGAAACTCATTGCCGATACCTATTTTTCGAAAAAGGGAAATATCTCGGGGGGAATTTTATTCACGATAGCCCTAAATGTAACTGCCACTTGTTGCGTTTTTATTATTAGCCGTATTTTATTATCACCCAAGATCCATATAGATCACACGACGAAAATAAAACGATCCAGATCTGGATCAACGAATATTTTTCCTTGTGTCTTGTAGTGTGGTTGTTAAACCTACCAAAGAATAAAAAAAATGTCTGGATCACGAAATTGATCCTGATAGAAAACAAGATCTCGTATTGTTGTTGTATTGCATAGAAATCAATGATCCATATGGATCATGAGTGATAATAAAATACGGCTATTATTCGCAATTTGACCAAAATCGGGCGAATTCGGATATTGCGAATTCAACAATTGATCTTTCAAATTAAAAGTTGAAATGACTAATTTATTTAGTATATATATTTTAGTCTGAAATTGGTACTTGCAGTATCCCAAATATATATTTGTCAAGTAAACAGCACATAAAGGTCCTAGACCTAGTTTCTTAAAACCTCTCGTGCGCGCGTTTATTTTTCGTATCAATAGAAGCGGTTTGTGCCGTATCCGAAGTGAATTTTTTATTTTTTTTTTTTTTAAACATAATCATTACAATATTGTTGGGTGTTTTCGCAAACGTCCGCGAGAGTTGGAACCGTGAAAAAACGTTTTTTTCTGGAATTCGAACCTCAAGCGTAGTCGTCCGACACACCAACCACTGCGTCCACGTGCAATATCCTAAAACCGAACGATTTATTTCTACCGGGAAACAGTTCAATATTCTTCCAACAATTTTAAGTTGTGGTTTGTTGCAAGTTGCCCAAACGGCACAATTTTTTTCCGCACACTTTTCACATTTTCGCAACCCCAAAAACCAGAAAAAAAAACTTGTAGGAAACACCGGTAGTCGTTCGATTCGGTTATAGTGAAGAGAAGGGATAGAAAAAAGAGCATAGAGTTCCGATTTAACACTCATTTTCGCTTCGCTTCGAGGACCTTTTTGGTTTTTGTTGTTGATCTTTTCTGTTGGAGACGGCTTTTGTATTTTATATTATGTATTTAATCAGGTTAAATATAGGCTGAATACCCTTAATGAAAAAGCTTCGATTTTTAATCTAGCTTTCAATAAGCAACGTACTGTGTGTATTCTTCGAGTTCAAAAAGCTCTGTGCAGACCAACTAGTGTCATCCAAAAATAAGGTTACAGGTATACAATAAGACCTAGTTTAGCGCTTCTTCGATTAACGCTGATTTGGTATAGCGCAGTCTGTTCGAAGCCTTAGAAAATGTGGTACTATCCCTAAATCTATATTTGTTTAGCGCCTTTGCTCTCGTGCATCGTATTCATTAGCAGTCCATGCAATCAATATGTGTAAATTCAGTAACGCATTGTTGGCATCATGATGCTTTGTAAAACGTTTATTAATGCAAACAATTGGCATCACTCTCAACGTCAAGTGCTCATTATTGCAAAGTTGCGTAAACTGATGCGCAGGTGGTTCAAAAATGAGCGCTGGTGTAGGATCAGGTATCTTCTCCGACCCTCTAGGTGTATCAAAATCCATACGACTTCCAGACCACAGCAGTGTTTTCCAAGCAGAGATCTTAGCAGTGGCAACAGCCGCCCGTGAGTCTGCGGTAAGGGCAATACCGCCAGAAGGTATCACCATCTTTATCGACAGCCAGGCAGCTATAAAAGCGATTACTGCCATAGAAATTAAATCGAAGCTTGTGAAGTGTTGTCGAGAAGAGCTCAGGGTTCTTGGAACACAGCGAAAGGTATCGCTCTGTTGGGTCCCTAGACACGAGGGTATCCCAGGTAATGAGAAAGCCGACGAGCTGGCGAGAATCGGCTCAGCAGCCCCACCAGAACAAGTTGACCCCCCTGTGTGTATCCCGCCTTCCACACTCAAGCTCGCTGCAGGGAATAAAGCCACTGAGGAGGCGAACACAAGATGGAACTCCATGGAAACTTGCACCATGACTAGGAAGCTATGGCCATCTTTCGACAAAGCAAAGACCGAGACAATCACCCAGAAAGATAGGAAATCCCTTTCCACCCTCGTGGGCATCACCACGGGGGACAACACTATGCGGTACCACTTGAAGAAACTACGCCTGACGGAGGAGGAACTCTGTAGAGGCTGTGGTGACGAGGAAGTTTTTGAGGACACAACTCACTTCCTGTGCCACTGTCCGAGTCTTCAACACTCCAGGAAAAAGTTTCTTGGTAAATATTTCTTCCAGGATCTCGAGGAACTCTCCGGCGTTTCAACAGAAATGATGTTGAACTTCATCAAATCATCAGGGTGGTTTGTACGCAGAAATGAAGTAAGTGACTGAGCTAGTAGTTTTTAGTTTCATTGGGTAAGGGATTACTTTTTCCCCCATGGGTACCGGTCAACGCTGACCGGAGTGTGGCAGAGAGCGTCCCTCCCTGCCAGCCCACATACCTAACCTAACCTAAACTGATGCGCAAACATAACAAACAAAAGCATCGCCGAAAAGTTTGATGCTTTCTTGATTCGGCAGGCAAAAAAATGTCGGAGGAGAAAGAAAAGTAAGTAAATACACATTTTTAACAGTATATAAGTAATTATATTTTGTAAAAATTGTTTTCAGAGAGTATTTCAGCGCCGCGGAGGTGAAACTCCTATTAACAAGGCTGAAACATGAAAAATAATTTTCTTCAGGGAAAAAATCGAGAGCATTTCTGTGGGGAAGAGTTCTTGCGGAAATGCAAGAAGCTCCGCACTTAAAATTTAGTAAATGCCATATCCACCGAAAATTCTTAAATGTTACGATAACATATAAAAGAATTTAAAATCGAAACAAAAAAAGAAAAACTGGAAGGGACGCTACTTACTGGAAACATTTTTGGAATTGTTCTTGTTTTGTATTTGTTAATTACAGTACGTATCCTATGATTTGGAACGCTGTGTAAAACGATCGGTCGTTAGCCAAATTCTCAACCTAATCGAAACAGCAGGTCAAGGAGATATACACCCCTATTATGGTTAGCGAATCGAACGTTCGACTCAAGTCGAACTGTCAGCGAATTGCTTCTGTCGTGGTATTGCTGTTAGCAAACATTTTCATTCGAATAAAGAATAAGTGCTGAAAAAGAAAAAACAATTAAATGTCATCTGTGAAGTGTATAAAGCGACAGAAGTAATTCGCCGGGAGGTTCGACTTGAGTCGAACGTTCGATTCGCTAACCATAATAGGCGTGATAAATGAACAGAATATTGAGAAGTTACTGCAGATTTCTGGTGCGATCCTTGCCAACGACGACCTTCAAAAACTGGCAGAACAAGAAATCCATATAGAACTTGAAAATAGTGATTCTGAAAACAAAGAACCCAAAGAATTGTTACATATTTTCTTAATAAAAGTTTGGCAATGATCACCAAAATCGTTGATCGAATTCTAGTGATTGATCCAGATTTTGAAAGGAGTGCAAAAGTTGGACAAGATGTTTTGGATGCGATCTCCTGCTTAAAAAAAAGCGGCAAATAACGCTAGACTTTTTCATAAAAAAAAATTCAAAAATTCAAAAAACGAACGGTACATTTCTGTGTACTGTTTTTTCATTTTGTTTATGTGTTATGTAAGATATATTATTATACAAATTAATATAAAAATAATTTAAAATTGAAATAAAATTAGTTTATTTTTGATCGCGTGTTGCCCTTTCCCTATTTACTGTGTTATAGCTATTTCATTTAGCGGCTTGTCGTCTACGAACGCATTCTGAGCCCTAAACAAGGGCTTAATGCAGTTTTCATTTTTATTATTTATTCCGCCTAGAAACTACTGGAGTGGAATCCTCTAAGTTGATAGTTGATAGTCACACTTTTGACAGTCAAAATTGATGATCACGCTTTGTTAGCTCTCCGTAAAACGATCGCAAAGCTATACAAAAACGATCGCAAAAAGGTGATGATCACGCTGATGGTCACCTTAGAGAGAGCAAAAGGGATGATAGTGATCGTCAACAATCAACTATCATCTTAGAGGATTCCACTCCTGATGTCAGTACTAAATAATTTTAACGAACAAATGGGTACGACTTTTGTGATCTTTGTGTCGAATTTGGTGCAGGTTTTGACACCATTCTATTTATTGCTTAGTAGAGTTATAACCTACTAAATATGTGCGGCGACATAAAACAACAAACAACTTGTTTTGCAAAATCAATTATGGAAACTTATCTCCTATGTGTTCAGACAAACAGATTGTTCTTATAAACTAATTTGTTAAATAAAAAAGGGATACAATTAATTAATTACATTTATAAATGATGTACCAGTTGGGTTTGAAAATAAAATACTTTATTATTAAAATACTATTTACAAGTATTGTTCAGTGGTGTGCAAACGTATGGTGGATGAGCGCATTAGCATTTGGATAAAATAAATCAGTCTAAAAAACCTTCTTTTTCTAACTTATTAATAGAAAATGATTATTTAATTGAGAAACAAAAATTCGAAAAGTAATGATGAGCGTATTTCGATCAATAAGGCGTTCAATAAAAAAAAAAAAAACTAACAATGAACAAATAAACATATATTTTATCTATTCGCCAATAACTAATCAATATTATTTTTCCTAAACTCGCCAAAAGAATTGTCAAAAATGATAACTAAAAAACAAGTACATATAATTAAAAAACAAGTGTAACTGAATTCTTATGTAGTTTTCGAGTGTATCAGGCTCCATGGATAATATAAATTCGTCTACCTTATGTTAATTTCGTTTTATTTACTAAATTTTGTTTACACTATTATTTACGATTGGAAAAAAAAACTGTATTATTGAGAAAGCAAGCAAAAAAATATATTTAAACTATATTAATGGTAAATGCGGTCTAATCTCTTCTATCAATCTTATATTTTGTTCTTTCTTCTCAGTCACACTTAGTATTATGAATTTCTTTAGTTATTGAATGCTCCTTATATAAAATAAAATATATAAAAATAGATACAATAATAGAGAGTTCTTCATAACAAACAATCATTTAAATAATACAACACAATTGTAAGGTGCAAGTAATACAGTTCATTTAGTGCAACAATAATTGAATTGCATTTCTATATAATTATATAAATTTATCTTATTTTCGTTTTTAAAACGAAATGGTAATCTCTATTGATGTATAATGATTTAAATAAAGTAAAATTTGTAGAAATAAACGTTTGTTGTATTGCTAAAAATGTGATGAATAAAAGATACATATTTGAATGATAACAAATAAACATTATAAGTTCAATGTGAATAATTAACTAAGGAGCTGGGGCAATGGCAAATACAGATTAAAATTCATTAGTAAACGAAAATGTAAATTAGCCTAATTTAAACATACAATACAATCATTCTCAATAAAGTAACATGCAAACTTGTAAAACGATTTAATACGAGAAAACAAAAATATATGAACAAATATATATGTATGTGATATAAAATGCCATTAAATGTATTACTTTTGTTTTTAAATTTAGAATAGTGATTGCGTTAGCGCTTAATCAACAATGTCATATTAAAAATAAAAAAAATACTTTGCGCGCGCCTTTCAGGCCTCTTTATTCATGGTGTTAATGTTAAGTGTAGTGTTATGTTGAATTTGATAATGGTATCGAGTCTGTTTTGTTCTATGACTTACGTAATGTAAAATAAATATTTGTGTTTTGTATATTTCTTATTATTTTTTTTGTTTTTTCTTTTTTGTCATTTTGCTCGTTTGATTTCTTACAATTTTACTTCTTTAGAACTTACAATTAGCATTAATTTCAAAGACACAACAGTTTCTGGTCCAGTCCCAGGAAATACTTTTTGGGGCAACTCATTGGCTACCCTTACTAATTTAGCACACTGCAATCAAATCAACTCGATCATTGGACTCAATTGTTAAGATGCTAGACTTTCTCGGTGCGCTTGTTTTGCTGCCTCAGTACTTTCTCTGTGCACTGTAAGTAGGTTAATTCATATTTTCACTTTTATTTAAAGCTAACAAGTTGGTCAATAGAGAGTATTGAGATGTTTACCTGCAGCATGCATACGATTATACAGATTCTTTTTCTTTTTCTTAAGAATGACATCTAAGTTGTATCCATCTGCTGTTATTCTGAAATCGAAAAAAAAGAAAAAAAAAATACGAAGTATGAGTAATGGGGAACATAGCAAGTAGGTTAATTAGGGTTAGAAGACAAGATCTCCTGAAGAGTGCCGAGCACAAAATATGTGGGAACCCCTACAGAGAACCTGCTTAGAGAAGCCCAAATCACTGCTAGGAGCTTCCAAAGGCCGTTACCAACACACCAAAGAAATATGGTATTGGGGCGATGGAGTTAAAGAAGTGATAAATTAGAAGAAAGCGGCTTTCAAAGATAAGTCAAAGTGCATCTCTAATACAAAAGAGACGAAAATGCGCGCGTCGAAGTGGAATATAGACGTTGCAAGAGACAAGCGAAGAAGAAGTGCGCCCAGCTTCAAGCATAGAGTACTAACCTGTATCGGGAGCTGGAGGAAATATCTTCCTCGGTAGATGATGCAAACCAGGCTATCAAGGAGCTGCGGCGACACAATACGAACAGATCGCAGCCATCTTCAAAATAGCCGCCCAAGGAACTCAGGAGGTTCATTCGCCAAAGTTCATTTACAATGCTCAGGGCCAACTTCTTGTGGATGGCTAGTACAAAACTCTGAATAGGACAGTATTTTGAAGGAACAGTTTTCCCGGCTATACTTCCAAGAGTCACCCATAACTGTGAAGAAATACCTAACATTACAGTCGAAGTTAGTGGACGGTCTAGAAACCCAAAACGCATAAACTGGACAAAGTTTAATCGTATAGTTAAGTCAGAACTGGGTAGCACATCAACGTATAAGACCGACTCGACCACGGAACTGGATTCAAAGGTTGAAATCTTTGAGAAAGCGATTAACGTTGCCTTAAAAGTCTCGTGTCCAATTAGTTTTGGTGAAAAGAAAGTCCCAACATGGTGGAATGAAGATCTATCAAAGCTTAGGAAGATGACCAGAGCGATCTTCAATATCTACTACAATCACAACTTCTGGCAGCCCTACAAGGACTGCCTAAAAATATATAAGGAGTCCATCAGAATTGCCAAAAAAACAGGGCTGGAAAGATTACTGCCAGTCTATCGAGTCCCTCAAAGAATTCGCAAGGCTCAGCAAAAATTTGTCCAAAGGGCATAGCAACCCGTCTTTTCTTAAAAAGACGGATGGAAGCTGGACGGATTCTTCTGCGGCATCTCTGGAACTCCCAATAAGTACTCACTCCCAGGCTGCAGTGAGATTAGAGCAGAACAAGCTGGTTCCACCTGTACGCCACTGGCATCTTGGGATAGCATCACAAACATTATTACGGAGGATAAAGTCTCCTGGGCTATAAATGTCAGAGAAGCAATACCCATACAGAAACCTGTAGAGATGAAAATGGAAACCTCGTAGTAGAATCACAGTCGGTGCTGAGAATATGGAAAAACTACTTCTGCAGACTGTATAACGGCGACGAAGACCAACATCCCGCTGTCAGGCAGAATGAACCATTCAACATAGACGATGATAGTCAAAATTTTCGTCCACCTGACAAAAATGAAGTGAGGATAGCAATATCCAAGCTAAAATCGAACAAGGCTGCTGAACTTGACGGCTTACTGGCCGAACTTTTCCAGGCAGCTGGGGATGAATTGGTAGAGTGCATATACCAACTCATCTCTAAGATTTGGTCAGACGAGTGTATGCCTGAAGAATGGAACCTCAGCATCGTTTGCCCGATCCACAAGAAAGGAGACCCCCTCAACTGCGCCAATTATAGAGGCATCAGTCTCCTCAACACCGCATACAAGATCTTTTCTGCGATATTGTGTGAACGCCTGAAACCTTTTATCAACAGCCTGATTGGACCCTATCAGTGCGGTTTCAGGCCAGGAAAGTCCAACAGCGATCAAATCTTCACACTTCGGCAGATCCTGGAGAAAATCCAAGAATTCCAAATCGATACTCACCACCTCTTTATCGATTTCAAGGTCGCCTATGACAGCATCTATAGAGAAGAGCTTTATAGAGCCATGTCTAGTTTTGACATCCATGCCAAACTTGTCCGTCTGTGCAGGCTGACGATGGAGAACGCTCGCTGCTCCATCAAGGTCGGTAATGACCTCACCGAGACCTTTGATGTCAAAAAAGGTTTTAGACAAGGTGACGCAATGCATGTGACTTCTTTAATATTGTACTTGAACGGATTATGCGGAACTCATAAGCCAACACCGGAGGCACAATCTATTACAAGTGTGTACAACTGCTTGCATACGCCGACGATATAGACATTATCGGAAGAACTCAGCGAGCTGTCACCGGTGCGTTTGCAAGCATTGAGGCGGAAGCGGCCAAAATGGGTTTAGCGATAAACGAGGGCAAAAGCAAGTATATGCTGTCAACAAGAAGGGACAGCCAACACCGACGAATTGGACAGAACGTCACAGTGAGCAGCTATAACTTCGAGGTAGTAAAGGAGTTTGCCTACCTTATAGACTGCTATAAACTCTGAGAACAACATCAGCGCAGAAATCAAGCGAAGAATAATTCTTGCCAATCGCTGTTTTTTTTTTGGCTTATAAGGCAATTCAACAGTAAAGCCCTATCTCGAACAACTAAGGAGACTCTGTATAAGACCATGATCATTCCAGTCCTGCTTTACGGCGCTGAAACATGGATTTTATTAAAAGAGGATGAAGATATCCTTGGTCGCTTTGAGAGAAAAATTCTTCGTAAGATTTTCGGTCCCGTTTGCGTTGACGGGTTTTGGAGGAGAAGATTCAATCAGGAACTATACGAGCTGTACAGCGATATCGACCTAGTCAAAAAAACTGTGTATTGGACGTCTGGGATGGCTAGGACATGTAGAGCGAATGGACACCAACGCTCCGGCCCGCAGAGTCTTCGAATCTAACCCCGAGGGACGACGCAGTAGAGGGAATCATCGCCGTAGGTGGCGCGCACAAGTTCAAGGGGACCTCGACCAACTTGGAGTGCGCAACTGGAGGCAATTAGCTAAATACTGAGCTAAATGGAGAGGCTTGTTGGTTGATGCCCAGGTTCACCCCGAACTGTAGCGCCACCTAAGTAAGTAAGTAAGTATTTGAAGCTGGGGAATAGTAATTGTATTCTTTTTGGAGAAGGTGGTGGATTGTGTTTTCTTCGCTTTGAATTCAATAAGGTTTGCTTTTCCCCATTGCAAGATTTTCTGCGGTTGCAGTAGGAATGCAATCTTACTTACTTAGATGGCGCTACAGTCCGGGGTGGACCTGGGCCTGTAGGAATGCAATATGGATGCAGTAAATTCAATGGCTATCTCATGCCCGTCTCGTATTAATATATCCCTTTATATAGTAGGTATTCACTTCGTAAGTATGTTCTATTTTGATTCTGACATCAACTGAAGATAGTCTAGGTCTACCTGCCTACCTTTTTAGCTCTGATTTCTATTTATCAATTTAGAATATTTTACTTTGAAAGACACTGCAGTCATCCGCGACTTTCTGTGTATGAATCGTTTATGTTCACTGATTTACAAAAAACTCAGCCGGTTCATACCGCATTTCGAATTTGTCAGTGTTCAGTTAGATACCCTGTTATTAGGTACTGGGATTGTTAATCTTGTTTTCCGGAAATAAGAATGTAACGGTTCCTGTCGCTCTGTGTCTATGAATATTGATCCGTATCCGTATGAGCTTCGCTTCTATGAGACAGTTTATCTGAGATAATCCAACATTTTGGTTTAGAAAATGTTCTATGTGTTGACCTCGGTACTCCTGTAATATATACTAATGCATGCTAACAGGAGTTAGCGCGCGCGTGTTGAACGACGCGGTCTTAGCACATTAACGTTTCATTCGTTCACAACAATTTAACTTGATAAACGACCAAGCAGTTTTAATTCACCACCTCATTATCTTTCGAATGGTACCAAAAAGTGATATAATACTAAGAACGGAGTTAGCACACTTTCACTTTAAGCTGACAATATGCCAAAACAGTGTCAAAATCTGTATTAGACCAGTTTACACGTATTAGCTGCTAATACTGCTCAGTGAATTTAGATGTAGTACTAACGAGCTGGGACACATTGCCTTGCCAGAAACTGTACACGATGGCGCGTAGGCGTAGTCGAGGCCCTAAGACCAACAAGGGGATACAGGACATAAGTAGTACTAACGATGTGAAGAAATGCACAAGTACTAAATTTTCGTTGGTATCGAATACCAGAGGTAGTAACTGGTTTAGCTGGTGAAGAAATCGGGCGTTAGCGAACATATTTTTAATATTCTCGCATTGCTTGATACTTTGATCTTATTTTGGCTTGTACTATTTATAAAAAATAATCTACTCACTTTTCAATCCGATTAAGACCGAGCACGTCCTTGAAAGCCAAATAAATCTTATTTAGTGTAAGGTTCGGTAGACCCTGTCCCAAGTATCTAACAAACTTAAGTTGTTCCGACTTGGGTAGCCCGCTCTCATGGAAATCCAAAAAGGCTCTGTGATCTGTGATCTTATATTCCTGTGGATATAAATATTAGAATTGTTCAAAAAATAATTCAATTATTATTTTCTTTTTTTTCAATATAAAATAAGGCCTACATGCAGTCTATAAAAATAATTAGACATAATTATTTTATATGACCACAGTATTAAAGATAAAACGGATTTGGTTTGACTTCTTTGCTCACATTGCAAAATTTGATGAAATTTTCGATGACTATGTATTTTTCGTAATAGGTTACACTTTGATTGCTCTGAATACCGAACTGTTTAAGAAGTTCCTGCTTTTTAGGTGGCAAACGAGTTATGTGCGTACAGACACCATCTTCGATCCTATGCGTTTCGTGAACATCAAAGTTTTCATATATCACTAATCGTTCTAATACTTTAGGCATTTCTGATTTCACAACAATTGCACCGTTGTTGTTACTGGGGAACTCTACACCATCATTAGATTGGCTCTGTGTTGTGAGACTCTTAAGATCTGCAAGAATATATGAGAGAAATAAATGTTTCGCTTAGAGTTCTTTTTTGACAATTGTCACTAATCTGATATTCTCAATCGTTACTAGTTTAAAGCAAGTTCATGCAAATTATAACCTCTATGCATAATACAAAATTTAAATATATAACTAAACATGCGAAATAAATTGGGACTGCAAATCGAAATCTATATTTAAAAATAGGAATCGGTCATATTTGCAAAAAAGGTTAATAAAAAAAGAAACATTATTAGTATTTACAAACAAATTGAGGCATTTTATCTTCATACTAACTAAGGGTATATACAAAAAGTTATATTTCAAAACTATTCATTCCAGCGTTTCTAGAATGAGGGAAAAACCGCATCAGATTTTCTTGATATTTTTTTTTGTGGTAGAAATAGGCCTAATAGGCGCAAAGTATTACAGTAGACGCTCGATATAGTGAACTAATAAAAACCGGGCCTGTTCACTGGAACGAGATTGTTCACTGTAACGAGCGTGGACTCCTTGAAGCAAATTTCATCAAAATGTGTATGTTTTTACATGCAATACATCGAAAATACAATATAATTACAATTTTTAACAAAAACAAGCAACAGGCAGTTTGCATTTGTACTACAAACAACCCCAAACTGCGTACATAATCGTGCAAGATACTCGCACAACACGATGAGATTTGGACGTATGCATATCTATGAACGTATGTACTTCCCAGCGGGCCTAACTGGCGACTGCATGGCACTAATGCGTTTTAACTGCTTACTCCACCTCTAACCAGAAGTCCGTCGATAGATTATGTCACTTTAGCCACCAACACTCCGCCCCAGTCGCCGGTTTAGCTTGCCTTGGCTAACAACCAGATCCCAAGTCAGGACCATCGCACACCTTTCACAGTAATGCATCTAAACTGTAATGGCCTACGAGGAAAAATTGCTGAAATCACCAACTACATGGAACGTCACGGAATACTAATTGCCGCCATACAAGAAACTAAACTCACTCCTTCATGTATGCTCACCAGAAGCTCAGACTACAACATCATTCGTAAAGATAGAGACAGCGGCGGTGGTGGGGGCCTGGAATTCATCATTCACAACTCTGTTAACTACAGACTGGTACCAACACCCATACCCCCTACCCCTGACTTACACCTAGAAACACAAACTATTGCTGTCAGATCGAACAACACCTTGATTGACATAACTAATGTGTACATCCCGCCGCCAGCTAGCTGCACTTCTGGTTACCTTCCATCATTAGATCATCTTCTCACGGGCGATTACCACATGGTTATAGGAGACTTCAACGCTCATCATGAGTGCTGGCACTCCAACCTATTTAATGATCGCCGCGGTATACATATCGCCGAGTCAAGTTTCGGAGTCATCAACGAAGAGTTTCCTACCTGATCTGTGCCACCTGCTCCAGCTCACCAGACATCAGCATCATGAGTGCCTCATTGCTCCCATGTACATCCTGGAGTGCCGACATAGCGCTTAACTCCGATCATATCCCGATCATCATCACCGTGAATAGACCTGATGACTTTATATCAGCTGACACCCGCACGTTTATCAACTACGCCAAGGCTGATTGGTCAGGCTTTGAACGGCTCGTTGATCGAAAACTGGAACAACTCCTGTCTCCCCCTAATGTACACTCAGGGGAAAAACTCTTTCGATGGATCCTAACCAAAGCAGCTGCCCGTTTCATTCCTGCAGGCAGAATCCCTAAACTTAGACCTAAGCCGGCCGAAGCCGCCCAGCTCGCCAACGAACGCGACCTGTTACGTCGAACAAATTCTGACAACCCCAGAATTGATCATCTCAACCGGGAGATTTACCACCTAGTCAACCAACATCGACGGACTTAATGGCTAGAATACCTGCAGTCCTGCGATAAAGGCTCCAAGAAACTCTGGGCTACTATCAAGGAGCTTTCCAATTCCACCAAACGCAGGGACCTTACAACCATCTCCTTCAACGCCTCACAGTTTGATGATCCCAGGAAATGTTCCTCATCCTTCTGTCGCCAATTCATCGAACACCCGACAAACAGCAGCAAGATAAAACGTGCCATCCTCAGGAAACTTCATCGCCTTACTCCAGACACTACTCCCTGCTCTTTACTACCGTCCGAAGTCGAATCTGCCATCCGCAAAGCTAAACCCTCTAAAGCCATGGGACCGGACGGAATCTCAATGATTATGCTCAAGCACCTGGGGCCTATAGGAATCTCTTACCTTACCCAGCTGCTCAATCTTTCGCTTCAATCATTGGATATTCCTGACCCCTGGAAGGTGGGCAGAATCATACCGATTCTTAAACCAGGCAAACCAGCAGACCAAGGTACTTCATATCGCCCGATATCTCTTCTCTCTTCAGTTGCGAAAATACTCGAAGCTTTGATACTACCCAAGCTTCATTCTGAATTTCAGCTAGCCGATCATCAACACGGCTTCCGCAAATTGCGAAGTACTACAACAGCCCTTTCCGGGATCACGACACACATCACATAAGGTCTTAACCAACAACGACCATGCGATCGCACTGTTCTAGTTGCACTTGATTTATCAAAAGCATTTGATACTGTCGACCTAGGAATCTTACTTCAAGACATCCTAGACTCACAACTCTCAAACTCCACTAAACGATGGCTTGCCAATTACCTAAATGGCCGACAGTCCTTCGTTGAATTCCGCAACTGTAAATCGAAATTGGGGAAGGTCAAGCAAGGGGTTCCTCAAGGAGGAGTCCTTTCCCCGATCCTTTTTAACTACTACCTGGCGAAACTCCCTACACCACCACCCGGAGTCAACCTTGTATCGTATGCGGACGACTGCACCATTCTCGTCTCAGGAAAGGACATCCGCTCAATCTGCAGTAACATCAATGCCTACCTTAATGAATTGGAAGACTTCTTCGCCAGTCGCAATCTCAAGCTGTCCCCAGATAAATCCTCATCCACCCTATTCACCACCTGGACCAAAGAGGTAAACCTACCACTCGACATTGAGATACATGGCAGGGCGATCCCGACAACAAACCACCTAAAGATTCTGGGAGTCACATTTGACAACCTACTGACTTTCTCTAGTCATTCTAGAAATGTCAGTGAACGAGTCATGTCCAGGAATAAGGTCTTAAAATCTCTGGCCGGTAGCACATGGGGAAAAGACAAAGAAACTCTCCTCACCACATATCAAGCAATCGAAAGATCGGTTCTCAACTATGCGGCACTAATCTGGACCCCACGCCTCAGTGATACTCAATGGCATAAGCTCCAAACACGCCAGAATGCTGCTCTACGCATTATCACAGGCTGTCATCGCATGTCCCATGAAGATCACCTACATCAGGAAACAAAGTTGCTCAAAGTCAAAGAGCATAACGAACTTCTATCGAAACAGTTCTTACTGGTTTGCAATCGTCCCGACCACCTGAACCGAGATATACTCAGCCTCCCTACACCTCCGGGGCATATTCGATCTGACATCCGTTCATACCGTGAAGAGGTTAATAGATTTATAACTCATACACCACTTGTCCCAGCGTTTCACAAGCTGGCTCTGAACTCTATCCACCAACACGCTGTCCAAACTGCGCTTGATCGAGACCTTTGATGTCAAAAAAGTTTCAGACAAGGTGACGCTCTTCTGTGACTTCTTTGATATTGTACTTGAACGGATCATGCGGAACTCACAAGCCAACACCGGAGGCACAATCTATTACAAGTCTGTACAACTGCTTGCATACGCCGACGATATAGACATTATCGGAAGAACTCAGCGGGCTGTCACCGGTGCGTTTGCAAGCATTGAGGCGTAAGCGGCCAAAATGGGTTTAGCGATAACCGAGGACAAAACCAAGTATATGCTGTCAACAAAAAGGAAAAGCCAACACCGACGAATTGGACAAAACGTCACAGTCGGCAGCTATAACTTCGAGCTAGTAAGGGACTTTGTCTACCTTGGCTCTGCTATAAATTCTAAAAACGACACCAGTGCAGAATAACTCTTGCCAATCGTTGCTTTTTTTTTTTTTTTTTTTTTCAATAGAAAGCCCTATCTACATCTAAGGAGACCCTGATCATCCCATTCCTGCTTTACGTCGCTGAAACATGGACTTTATTGTAAGCGATTTTATTGGTTCTCATCGGCCAGACCTTCCAGTGCATTCAGTGCGATACCTGTAACCTTAAAGAGAGAGAAGATGTAGTCCATTTGCTTGCGAGATGTTCTGTGTTAAAAGAATTTCGTATAAGATTTTTCGGCGTTAATACAATATAATGGACCTATACGAAGTGATGAGTATACTTAATGGAGAATACGGGTGGGACGCGTTATATAAATATACAGTTAACGCATTTCTTTAGTTTACCTTTGTTATTTTCTATTTTCACATGTAATTTATCTTAGTTAATTTATTTTGTCAATCTGGTAGACGGCCTAAGGCCAAATCCAATTAAACTTGTAATCTCTAATGTATGTAACAACTTTCTTTTTTATGAAATAAAAGTCAATAAAATCTAATCCAAAATCGAATCTATTGTAATTCAAAGCGGATGATGATATCCTTGGTCGCTTCGAGAGAAACATTTTTCGTAAGATATTCGGCCCCGTTTGCGTTGACGGGTTTTGGAGGAAAAGATTCAATGAGCTGTACAGCGACATCGGCCTAGTAAAAAAAGAAATGCGTATCGGACGTTAGAAAGGAGATGTAGAGGGAATGGACACCAACAGGCTCGCAGAATCTTCGAATCTAACCCGGAGTGACAACGCAGTAGAGGGCTTCCTCGCCGTAAACGGTGCGCACAAGTTCAAGCGGACTTCAACCAATAAAGAGTGCCCAACTGGAGGCAATTAGCTTATGATCGAGCTAAATCGAGAGGCTTGTTGGTTTAGGCCCATGTTCACCCCGAACTGTAGCGCCAACTAAGTATACGTGTATACAATATGCATAAATATGTATGTACATATATAACTCGTCGTGCCCTTTATCGAAATGATACTTTTTTAGCGAGACTTCTTGACATCGACACAAAAATCAATCAAACGACCATCCATGCTAATAGGTTCTCGTCCGATCATTATACGTTGATTTTAGTTTTTTAAGTTAACAGATTTAGCTCTCAGATCACCTCCGGATAAGAAGCCAGCTGCTATCCCAAAAGCAGAACTAACTTCCGCGATGTACCATGGTGGAACAATTAGCTCGACACCCTCAAAAGAAGGTTAGAAGGCTATTTAATAAAGCCAAAGCCACCAACTCATGGAGCAAATATAAGATAGCCCTCACAACTTAGAACTCTGCTATTAGGAGATCAAAAAGACAGACATGGAGATCTTTCTGTGAAAGCATAAATGATCTCCCTTCAGCTGTTAGGGCCCAGAAAACCCTATCCAAGAACCACAGCAACGGTATTGGTCTCCTACAAAAACCTGACGGCAGTTTTACACAGGGATACTACGAAACATTAGGTCTTCTTCTGCAGACCCACTTCCCTGACTCACTAATTACTGACCCTCACACATCTCTTCTGCACGAAGACATGCCACTCCCTCCTAATCGACGCACTAGGACTCTAACCAAGAAAATTATCACCCTCGATTCCATATGATGGGCCATCTCCACGCAAAAACCTTACAAAGCCCTAGGTGGAGATGGAATTTTCCCCGCCCTCTTACATTATGGAATCGACACCCCCATTGAATCCTTAGTGCCCATCTTCAGATCCAGCTATGAACTCGGCTACATCCTATCAATATGGAGAAAAGTTAATGTAGTGTTCATTCCTAAAGCCGGCGCCAGATCACAATCAGACCCAAAGGCTTTTAGGCCAATCAGTCTCACCTCTGTGTTTCTTAAGGTAATGGAAAAAATCTTTGATCTTCACATAAAAAATTCCGCCCTTATAGAACACCCCCTAAATAATCTTCAATTTGCATATCAATCTGGTAAATCTACGGTCACAGCCCTTCACCATCTAGTCAGTACTATTGAAGAAACTTTGTCAAAGAAAGAAATAGCCTTATGCTCATTCCTGGACATCTCTGGCGCCTTCGATAACACAAGGTTTCAATCAATTAAGTCGGCTGCTGATGTCAAAGGCATTGACCTGCAAACTACCAAATGGATATGCTCCATGCTCAGAAGCAGACTTATCACTGCCAAGCTTGGAAAAAATCTCAATCTCCGTTGTCCCCAAGGGGGTTCCCTATCTCCTCTTTTATGGTTCATTGTAGTGGACAGTATCATAAATGACCTCAATAGTTCTGGATTTCTCACCCAGGGCTACGCTGACGACGTAGTCATTATAGCTAAGGGCAAGGATGAATCCAGCATTTCTGAACAAATGCAACATGCCCTAAATAAAATAAATAACTGGTGCCAGTCAGAAGGTCAAGCCTTCAAGCACTAGCACTAAATAATACTCAAATTGAATTCTCAAAAGAAACAAAATATCTTGGGATTACTCTAGACCACAAATTAAATTGGAAACCTCATATAAACAGAACCACTGAGAAGGCGACTGAAGCCTTCTGGGCCTGCTCTAGGTTTTTCGGCAAAAAATGGGGATTAAATCCAAAAATTATCCACTGGACCTATACCACAATCATCGTTCCGATAATAACTTATGCTTCGCTAGTATGGTGGGATAAAGTTAATCAAACCGTTACCCGCTCCGCCCTCCAGAAGGTGCAGAGACTAGCATGTGTAGGTATTACGGGCGCAATGCGCACCTGCCCAACAGCTGCGCTGGAAGTTCTCTTAAACCTTCCACCCCTACACATAAATATTATGAAGACTGCGGCTGCCAGTGCTCTAAAGCTTCACCTTTTATGCAACAATACAAATTCTGAATTAGTTGGCCTCATGAAGATCCTTGAGAAAATTCTGCTACTTACTTGTCCAGCAGTATGCGTCTCAGACTTTATGCCCAAAAGAATCCACCTCAATCACCCGTTCACAGTAAACATACCTTACCGCAGCTACTGGGACTATCTTTAAATCCACCAATCAAGATCTCAAATCAATTGGTACATTGATGGTTCAAAAATGTCTAATGGGGTTGGAGCTGGTATCTTTGGCCCCAACTACAAACTCTTTACACCACTAGGTCAATCCACTACTATCTTCCAAGCAGAGGTCTATGCCATCGAGCTCTGCGCCAGAGAATGCATTAGACGAAACCTCCGAAGATCACATATTAATATAATGTCACGTCCTTTGACTATAAGTCTAAGCTGGTTCGGAATTGTCTCCAGACGCTTTTGCAGCTTGCTGCACACAATAATATCACACTAATGTGGGTCCCCGGTCACAAAGGTATCCCTGGTAATGAAGCGGCTGATAAGCTTGCCAGACTAGGTGACCAATCTCCTTATATTGGACCTGAACCCTTCTGCGGTTTACCTACCAGCCAGATTAAATTAGAGCTACTCCGCTGGGAACGCGAACAAATGCTCTCTCACTGGAATGCTCAACCCGGCCTAAGGCATTCCAAGAAATTTATTAACTTCTCAAAAAATAACACTAGAGACATTCTATCAATGAGCAAACAGAATGCTAAGATCCTTACTGACTTCCTAACTGGACATTGCTCTCTCAACTACCATCTCAAGAAAATGGGCCGTGTTCAATCGGAAACGTGCCGTCTCTGTCTTGAAGACACCGAAACAGCCCATCACATACTCTGTGATTGCCCGGCCATAGCCAGACTTAGGCTAAAGCACTTTAATAAAGGCGTTACATCACCTCTTCTTCAGCTCAAACTATTCTTAGCTTCATTAATGAACTTGAGTTCAGCTAGTTGACAAATACAAAATCAATTAACCAGGGGATAGCACAAAAATCTTTTTAGGTCGCAGTACACCAGGGGTAAATCACTGTCTCCTCCCCTCCTACCCCAAAGGGGTCCCAAGGTGACAGATTTTCCAAAGGAAGGAAGCAAGAAAGCGTTCTTGGTCCAGTCTTATATCTGTTATACACTCATGATATACCGCAAGTAGAAGGCACTGAGCTAGCTACATTTGCCGACGACACTGCTATCTTGACAGTCGAAGATACTACAGAAAAACTGCAAGAAGCTTTGGATAGAGTAAACGAATGGACAAAGATTTGGCGAATCGCACTCAACGAGACCAAATCTGTTCACGTAAATTTTACTTATAAGAAAATAAATAATTTGCCGATCTTTTCAAACTCGGTTCAAATCCCGTTTGCAAACGAGGCTAAGTATCTTGGAATGACACTTGATACAAAGCTGGAATGGAAAACGCACGTTAAGAAAAAACGCGAGGAACTAGATAATAAATATAGAGAAATGTATTGGTTACTTGGAAAATATTCCAAGCTTAATATATATAACAAACTTCTTTTATATAAGCAGGTGCTAAAGCCTGTATGGACATATGGTATACAACTCTGGGGTTGTACCAAAATAAGTAATATTAAAATTTTACAAACTTTTGAGAACAAAGTGCTAAGGGGTATTGTTAATTCGCCATTGGTATATCAGAAACAGCGATATCCACAGAGATCTTGGCGTTAAAACAATCGAAAACGAAATCAAAAACTACGCGAGAAAGCATAAAAGTCGACTAGAAAGTCACGCTAATATAACAGTCCTCCAAGTTTTGGATGAAAGAAATTTACTTCGCCGTCTACAAAGAATCAAACCTTTAGACTTAGCGCGTTAAGTAACCGCGTTAAGTAACCGCGTCTAAACTGCGGAGCTAGCAGGAACTTCTAATGGGAAGGTACCTGCAAAACGTCATTATTTCGCGAAACGAAAACTACTTGATAAGTCGAATACTTAGTTGCAGTAAAAATAAAAACAAGTCTGTTTTGAAGGGAGGTTTTATAGTGGGTAAGAATCCCACACTACAATGAGCACGCGCTGTCGATCCCCATAGTGTCTTGTTGGAGCAAAAGCCTCATGAACATCTTGAATGAATCATCCAAAGTGATAAGTGTAGATTCTCCTTTGATTTTCATTTCATCCAAAGTGTAGACCAAAATTGAACGATGAAACACATTGGCCCCCTAGCAACTTTTGATAAAACAGTCGTTCATCAAACCGATGATGATGATGAGTAGCAAATGCCCATGTCTCTAGGAGAAGTTATCTAGGAGAAATCCGTTTTTTCTTTTAATTCTATTTTATTTGTATTTTATAATTATTTCGTTCTTGGTTATTTGAAATCAAACTATTTTGCACACTTGAAAGCACTGTTTCAATTCAATTTCAATACGACTTGTATGTGAAAAAAAAAAAAAAAAAAAAAATAGCCTTTTCGATATGGCACAAAACTACAGCTCCCTTCAATTCGTGCCAAAAATATAACGCACACAACACAAGTGGTTGCGAGAAGCTAGGCCTAAGCCCTTCATAGGCAGTTGCGCCAAAAATATCATATTGTATATATACGTGAACACTGAAAGTAAGAAAGCGATACCACTCAAAAACATTAACGAATCAGGTGGTCCCGTGGCTAGTTCCGATCTACAGAAGCTGTATTCTCCTAAACCACGTTCCCCTGAGCTGGAGGCGTGTTTGTGTTGTGTTTATCCCGAAAGCTGGGAATCGGGGTCATGGATCCGCAAAGGATTTCAGACCCATTAGCTTATCCTCTTTTCTTCTAAAGACGTTGGAACGCATCTTAGATATACATATCCGAAATACCCTAGATAAATCCCTTCTATCCAAATCTCAACATGGGTACACTAAAGGGCGATCGACAGAGACGGCGCTCCACGAAGTTGTGCGAACGATAAAAAAGACAATCCAATTCAAACAATATACACTTGCTAGCTTCTTAGACATTGAAGGTGCCTTCAATAACGTCAGTACGGAATCGATTCAGGAAGCTCTGATCCAACTGGGTGTGGAAGAGTTTATTAGCAAATGGATATTAACAATGCTAAAAACTAGAATCATTCAATCGAATCTCGGCAACAGCAGCTCCACCATATCTGTTGTTAGAGGAACTCCTCAAGGTGGGGTCCTATCTCCTCTTCTATGGCTTATGGTCATCAATAAAATTTTGTGTAGACTTGATAGGGGTGGAGTTAAGGTTGTCGCGTATGCGGATAACGTGGTAATATTAGTATCGGGGATGTTTCCATCCGTAATCAGTGAGATTATGGAAGGTGCCTTGGGCAAGATTAGCTCATGGGCCACTGGATGTGGACTCAGCGTCAACCCAAGCAAAACTGAACTGATGCTCTTTGCCACTAAAACCAAAATACCGACGTTTACGCTTCCACGGCTAAATAGTCATCTACTCTCCCTATCCAGTGCCAAGTTCCTAGGTGTGGTACTTGATCCAAAACTAAGCTGGAAGCTTAACATTGAGCAACGGGTAAAGAAGGCCTGTGTGGCTTTCTATGCCTGCAGCAAGACCTTTGGCAAGAAGTGGGGACTTCGCCCGAAGATGGTCTTATGGATGTACACTGCCGTAGTGCGTCCCATTCTTTCCTATGGATCGCTAGTCTGGTGGCCTGCGCTAAGGAAAGCTAGGCATTGCATTTAATGCACACTGTCGCAGCTGTAGTACTGCTGATGAAATAGAAACAATCTTACACTTCCTCTGCAAGTGTCCGGCTTTAGGCAAGTTCAGACAGCGCACCTTAGGTAAACTCATTTTCGACAACCTTATAGAGCTAGCGGAGATTAGCATTGGGAATATTATCAGCTTCCTCAATGCAACAGGATGGATTTGAATAATCCTTACCCCCTTTTCCTTCTTCTTTCCCCTAGTAGTTAACATCCGTTAGGTCACTTGAGTTGTGGTAATAAAACGGCGCTTCTGCGCTAATTAAGTGTCGACATGGTTTGCTGACACAACCACTCCTACCTACCTACCAAAAACATTAAAAGTGATATTACGATAATAGAGAAACTCAAGGACCGAGCAATGGCGGGACGTGCCTGATTGACTTAAATCGATTTTCTTGACGTGGTATCTGAGAGAGCAATAACTAACAGTCAAGATCTTAGAGTTATATTTGTTTGTTGCGAGTACATATAATCTTTGATCTTTTATTGGAGAAATTGATGAATATTCTGGCATGTCTTAGGCCAATGAGTCCCAGTATGAGAGCTTCCCATTTTGTTCCTTGCGAATTAGCTCTGTCCTTATTTGGCTGACAGGTAAGCTACAGAAGAGTTTGGAATCATCTGGCTAGTTCGTGTCCTTACCCATGTGACTAGGGACTTAAGTGAGTGTGATTTTATTGTGAGTAGCAAGCTGCAAACGAGTTTCAAGACAGTTCCAAGCCAGCTAAAACTCAAAATTGAAGGACTTGAGAGCTTTTAGGGCTGCTTGGCTATCCTGAGATATTCCGAATTTTCTTCTGAAAGATAGATGTAGATCGTCCCAATGCCACAAAAAAATTTCCGTAATGAGCAGTGTCGATGATCAATGGTGCTGAAGCTTCTGGGAGAACTTCTTAAGCTTAACTTCATACCGCATAGGAAAGATGAATTCCTATATTGCAGCGTATGGAATTCGTGTGAAAAATATAACGCACACAACATGAGTAGTTGCGAGAAGCTAGGCCCTGGTACTTGAAAGAGCTGTTGCGCCAAATATTTGTATTTGCTTTCTTTTAGCGTATGGAATCTACAGGAGAGGGAGGGCACTTCCATTTCCTTGGTAAATGTCAAATTTTCATAGAAACGAGGAGGCATGTTTTTAACAGTGCCCTTTTGACGGAGAAGCAAGCATTATCCGTCCTTAATAAAATTAATATTTCCAAACTGTTCCTGTACTCAAAAATAAGAGCACTAATGTATCGCGAGGGGATAATGAATGAAAGCTTTTAAAAACAAAAATAAATTTCGTATTTGTTGTTTATGTAGAAATTGAAACATTGAATTACTTTGAATGGATTAAAAATTGCAGATGGCAAGCACATGCTTACTGATTTTTGTAATTAACTATTTTAACTATAATAATGTGTACTCAAATAAAATCAATCTAAATCTTTAAGTTTTCAACATTTCACCGTCTCGCATTGCTGTCGTAAAAATTTCATCGAAATAATTAATTAATTTCCAAGCAATTTGAAACGGTTCTATTTTTAGCTGACGATGACTCATTTGTATTTATCGCATTTATATCGAGAGTATGTTTGTATGTAATATATTCGGCCAAATGAAATGCATAATTCTATTCTGATACTATAAACATTTATTTGCAAACACTATCACTCGAAATATATGTACAGTAGAATCTCGGAAAGATGTACTGTTCTATAAGATAAACTACCCAGAAAGACGAACGAAATATTTTCACCACTAGTGTTCCAAAAGATTAACCGGTTGAATTTTGGATACTCGAAAAGTGGAACGCTCTACTCGTAACTCATTTTTCTTCTTTCTATGTTATTAAGTTCTTCGTAGTAAATTCATATGAACGCTATTTAGTTATGAAAGCGTTGCTTTTCTGCTTGATTTTGCATTTTGTAGTTCCCCCATTTGTTTGCATCTCAGTGTGAAGTGAATTTATTTTGAAGACATTTTTCCCGATGTAAGTCAATCAGTTTTTATTCAAATCCGCTCTATATTCAAATTTCGTTCAAAGGTACTATGCAAGTCTGAAGATATAAGGGAGCGGAATAAAGATGTGGTTTTCTAACATTCAGATGTTAAGATGATGTATTTGTATAATATTTTCTAATGCATTTTCAGAGAGTAGTGCAGAAGAAAACTGTTGTCGATGTCGTCAAACCATTTCAGCCATCAATATCTGTCTGAAATTTGTAGAGCAATGTGAGGCCCACATTTCCACAATCTTAAGCTTGAGAAACATAACAGGCTGGTCAAACGGTAGTGCATGCGATCATATGAAAACACAAGCGTTTTCACTCAGCTGAGGCCTACCAACTCCTACTCTCAACCTCCACGCGGTGACAGCCGGGTGCCTAGTACCTTAATCCAAGAAATGGGTTACCAACCCCGTTTGCCGGATTCTTGGTGGCAGCAAATGAGAGAGGGGGGGAAGAGTGCTTTCGCACTAGAGCACTTATTCCTGTTCCAGGCGGCAGCGGACGAATTCCCCAGACGGAGTCAACGGTGGCGTCTATAGTTCCAGTTAGGTTTGAACTTAGTGAATACCTTGCGCGAGCTGCTTCGACGTATTCGGATCACAGGTCGGTAAGGAGTTTCCAATGTTGGTCAGGACATTGGAATAGAGATGGTGGTGGAGGAGCCTTTATTGGGCCAACGGCAGCGATCATACTCCCGTAGTGGACTACTGGCACTGGTGTACCCGGCCCCTCGTCCTAGGGGAATAATTAAGGAACTGGCCCTCCAGGTTGGGGGTTGTGCCGTCGGGGTAGTTTTCCTACCACGTAAAAAATTCATGGTTCCGAAACAACCAAAAGCCTCGGATAAGGATGACTCAACTAATGACGACACCAGCAAACGAAATAAGGACAACGACCTTCGGATCTGTACGTGGAATGTTCTGTCCCTTCACAGACCAAGTGCAGCCGAACAACTAGCAGAGGCCCTAGACTACTATAAAGCAGATATTACCGCCATCTAGGAAGTGCGATGGGATGGGCCCGGCAAAAAGAGGATGAAAAACTGTGACATCTACTACGGTGATTGCTACAGAGGCAACAGGCAATGCTTATTCGGATGCGGATTTGTCATACGCGGCAGACTTAGGCAAGAAGTCTTAAGCTTCCGACACTTAAGCGAGCGTATTATGACTATCCGAATCAAGGCTGAATTCGCTAACATAAGCCTAATATGTGCTCATGCCCCCACGGAAGAAAGGACCCTGCCACCAAAGAGTGTTTCTACGAGCTCATCGACAAAACATACGAGCATTGTCCTAAATACGACGTTAAAATCGTATTGGGCGATTTTAACGCCAAAATAGGAAAGGAGGCCGTCTTTGGTAGGGCAGTCGATAAGCATAGCCTACACGACGCCACGTCTGATAACGGACTAAGGCTAATTGATTTCGCTGTAGAGCGAAATGTCACTATAGCAAGCACATAGTTTCCTCATATCGATATTCATAAGCAGACATGGCGGTCCAATGATCATGTAACTATCAACCAAATTGATCATATTGCGATCGACGCAAGGCATGCCTCTAGTATTCTGGATGTCCGGACCTTCCGAGCGGCCAACATAGACTCGGATCATTACCTTGTTATAGCCAGGGTACGAATGCGGATATCCCAATCTGAGCAACAAAGAAGAATCATTGTGAGAAAATTTAACGTCGAAAAGCTACAATCGCAAGAGACCGCCAGACTCTTCGCTGAACGCGTATCCCGAAATCTCTCAATCACCCCTATGCCGCCAGCATCAAGTGCCGAAGACCAGTGGCAACGCTGCCAACATGCCATCAGAAACGCCGCGACTGATGTGTTGGGTCTCGCTCGCCCACCACCGCGAAACCCCTGGTTTGACGAAGAATACCGAGTGCATGCAAGCAAACAAGAGCCATACAAAGCGGCCCTGCAAAGGAAGACGAGAGCTGCTCGTGAGCTCTACGAGCAAAGGAGACGGGAAGAACATCGGCTTCTCCAAAAGAAGAAGAAAGAACACGAGAAGCGCGCGTTTGAGAATATCGAGAGTTTATACTCCAGGAACAATGTACGGAAGTTTTACCAAAAGATAAAAAGAACGTGTCAGAGAAGTAATGCCCGTACACAAACCTGTAGAGATGAAAATGGAAACCTCGTAGTAGAATCAAAGTCGGTGCTGAGAATATGGAAAAATTACTTCTGCAGACTGTATAACGGCGACGAAGACCAACATCCCGCTGTCAGGCAGAATGAACCATTCAACATAGACGATGATAGTCAAAATTTCCGTCCACCTGACAAAAACGAAGTGAGGATAGCAATATCCAAGATAAAATCCAACAAGGCTGCTGGACCTGACGGCTTACCGGCCGAACTTTTCAAGGCAGCTGGGGATGAATTGGTAGAGTGCATACACCAACTCATCTCTAAGATTTGGTCAGACGCGTGTATGCCTGATGAATGGAACCTCAGCATCGTCTGCCCGATCCACAAAAAAGGAGACCCCCTCAACTGCGCCAATTATAGAGGCATCAGTCTCCTCAACATCGCATACAAGATCTTTTCTGCGATATTGTGTGAACACCTGAAACCTTTTATCAACAGCCTGATTGGACCCTATCAGTGCGGTTTCAGGCCAGGAAAGTCCACCATCGATCAAATCTTCACACTTCGGCAGATCCTGGAGAAAACCCAAGAATTCCAAATCGATACTCACCACCTCTTTATCGATTTCAAGGCCGCCTATGGCAGCATCTATAGAGAAGAGCTTTATAGAGCCATGTCTAGTTTTGATATCCCTGCCAAACTTGTCAGTCTGTGCAGGCTGACGACGATGGAGAACGCTCGCTGCTCCATCAAGGTCGGTAATGACCTCACCGAGACCTTTGATGTCAAAAAAGGCTTTAGACAAGGTGACGCGCTGTCATGTGACTTCTTTAATATTGTACTTGAACGGATCATGCGGAACTCACAAGCCAACACCGGAGGCACAATCTATTACAAGTCTGTACAACTGCTTGCATCCGCCGACGATATAGACATTATCGGAAGAACTCAGCGGGCTGTCACCGGTGCGTTTGCAAGCCTTGAGGCGGAAGCCGCCAAAATGGGTTTAGCGATAAACGAGGGCAAAACCAAGTATATGCTGTCAACAAGAAGGGAAAACCAACACCGACGAATTGGACAAAACGTCACAATGGGCAGCTATAACTTCGAGGTAGTAAGGGACTTTGTCTACCTTGGCTCTGCTATAAATTCCTGAAACAAGATCAGCATGGAAATCAATCGAAGAATAACTCTTGCCAATCGCTGTTTTTTTGAGCTTATAAGGCAATTCAACAGTAAAGCCCTATCTCGAACAACTAAGGAGACTCTGTATAAGACCATGATCATTCCAGTCTTGCTTTACGGTGCTGAAGCATGGACTTTATTGATCGCTGTGGTCGCTTCGAGACAAAAATTCTTCGTAAGATATTCGATTCCATTGCGTTGCCCGGTTTTGAAGGAGAAGATTCAATCAGGAACTATACGAGCTGTACACCGACATCGACCTAGTCAAAAAACTGTGTATTGGACGTCTGGGATGGCTAGGACATGTAGAGCGAATGGACACCAACGCTCCGGCCCGCAGAGTCTTCGAATCTAACCCCGGGGGACGACGCAGTAGAGGGAATCATCGCCGTAGGTGGCGCGCACAAGTTCAAGGGGACCTCGACCAACTTGGAGTGCGCAACTGGAGGCAATTAGCTAAATACCGAGCTAAATGGAGAGGCTTGTTGGTTGATGCCCAGGTTCACCCCGAACTGTAGCGCCACCTAAGTAAGTAAGTATCTGATTGCATCTCAGTGTGAAGTGAATTTATTTAGAAGACATTTTTCCCGATGTTAATCAATAATTTTTTATTCAAATCCGCTCTATATTCAAATGTCGTTCAAAGGTACTATGCAAGTCTGAAAATATAAGGTAGCGAAATAAAGATGTGGTTTTCCTACATTCAGATGTTAAGATGACGTAGGTATTTGTATAATATTTTCTAATGCATTTTCAGAGAGTAGTGCAAAAGAAAACTGTTGTCGATGTCGTCAAACCATTTCAGCCATCAACATCTGTCTGAAATTTGTAGAGCAATGTGAGGCCCACATTTCCACCATCTTAAGCTTGAGAAACATAACATAAGAGAGAAGGTTATGATCAAGCAACTTCCTTCTGTGCCGGAAACGACGATCAATTTCTTAAGAACACCTCTGAATTAATTTTCTTGCATAACTTTGTTTTTTCCCATTCTTTTTTTTTTTTTTTGCTTGTATTTAAAAAAAAGAATTAATTGTTGTTATGTTGTAACATATTATATTTAATATTTGTATACTTTGTGAAGTTTCTCAACCAAAATTTGATACTCAAAATGATGAACATTTCGAAAAGATGAACGAGCCCTGTTTTTTATGAGATAATACTGTATTTATGGATATCTCGTTATACTCAAAATATAATTAGATAATGAATTAATTTTATTTGTTTTCATAATCTTAATATCTATAAATGTTTGTTTACAATATAACAACAGACATACAATGTAAATATAATTATATTTATTAACTTGACACTTTTCTTTCATAGTGATATGTTAAATTGTCTAAAATAAAGCACGATGTAATGGGAATACACGTTACAGGTGCTGATTGTTGGTGATAAATTCTTTATTGCATTAATTTGAAGACTTTCACGATTGTGGTGTGTTTAATATTGGCGATTTGGGATTGCCTGCGTGAGAGAAAATAATTGCATTTCTTAATCATCTAGGTATGTACTCGAATGTATTTGACATGTTCGCTACTACACCACAACCATTTTGTTTAACTAATAACGGCTACCAATCATTGCTAACATCTTTGATGCTCTACACACCTTTTCGCTATTTTGTTTTACGGTTAAGACTATTATTAGTATTATCACTAATTAGATATGAAATTTATTGTTCTATATTCAAAATACTGGCTTTTTCAATATATTGGATCTTAAAAATGTGCTGAGATTATATTGATATGAAAAATCAAACGAGCGTAAACGACGTGTTGTACACAAAATCATTGCATACAAGCGACGCAACATTGAGCACAATTTTCCATGCAATGAAAGATACACTACACGATTTTGAGAAGTCAAGGATTGCCAAATTCTCACCCGCCTACAGATCTGATGCCTACCTAATGACGGACAGAGAAGCGCGGAAACACCCTATACAATTAGTTAGTAATAAAAATCCTAAAAACCATTCGGTTTTAGTTAGATGTTTGTAAATTGCTTTTAGAATTGAATTACCAAAAGTCAAATTTAGTATGGCTATATGGACCATGCGCCAGGCTGGTGAATTTTATATCACATTTTGGACAACACTATTCATTGGTTTCTTCAAACCACTTCTGTGATCTTTTAATGATTTATGATGCATAATATGCAAATTAAGTCAAACCATCTCTCATTTCGACTTGAAATGTGTTTTTTTTTTACGTATTACCAACTCGTTCTCTTCACGAAGTGAAGCTCCCCTCATAGACCCTCCTATGATAAATGGCACCAGTTTCACGTTCTCTAAAAACTCAAAATATCTGGGTCTTATTATGGACAGGAAATTGAATTCGAAGGCCAATCTACTAGAACGCGTCAAGAAAGCAAATGTAGCTCTCTATTCCTGTAAAAAGGCTGTAGGTAGGAGCTGGGGTATGAAACCTCAAATCACTCATTGGCTGTACGTGTCCGTTATCAGGCCTATACTACTCTATGGCGCGATTGTATGGTGGCCTACTCTTGACAGGTCTGTCCACCTCACTCAACTAGCTAAGGTGCAAAGATCTGCATGCATTTTCATCAGTGGTGCACTGAGAACTACTCCCTCCGCGGCACTGGACATTTTGTTCAACCTGCTAGGTTAGGTTAGGTTGAAGTGGCTGCCAGCAGAGAATCACCAACACACTTAGACCAAAAATAGGTCCATTGTGATACCACTTGGATCATGGGAGAAAGTTTCTCCTACCTACTCGTTAAACCATTTTGAGCTTCTTATGAAGCGTAGGAGGCTCTTAATATCTTAATATATATTTTTTTCAGGTCGCCTATGTCGTTGTAATAGGGGGCTCCTAGGTGAAGCTTTCTTCTACGGGAGAGAGCTGGGCAGAAACAAAGAAGGTGAGGAATAGTTTCATTCTCTCTTCGTCTATGCAGCTTCTATAAAAGTCGTTCGCAAAAACGCCTAGCCTTGCAGCATACTTGCCTATTAGACAGTGTCCAGTGATGACACCTATTACAGCGCCTTAGAACGTTTTAGATCCAGCTTCGGCCAAATTTGTTTTGTCGCTAGACATGTGGGTCCACTTGCCCACCTAAGATTCGTACTCTCGATAGTATCCAGCTTAAATTTGAGTTTGCAAGTAGCGATTGGTATACCTAAGGAGCCTTTATCCGGCAGGATGGGTATAGTTGTTCCTATTCTGACAAGTTCATCGGCCTTACAATTTTCTGGAATGTCCCTATGCCCCGGCACCCAACACAGGTGAATATTGAACTGCTCAGACATCTCCACGAGAGACGATCGGCAGTCTAGAGCTACTTAGGAATTTATAGAGGTCGATTCCAAGGATTTGATTGCTGCTTGGCTGTCTGAAAAGATGCGGATATTTCTAGCAGATATCACGTTTTTCTTAAGGCAAGATAAGACTTCTTTAATAGCCAAAATTTCCGCCTGGAACACGCTACAATGATTTGGAAGACGGAATGAAAGCTTAAGATAAAGCCTGTCAGAGAAAACACCTCCACCAACTTCGTCCTTGGATTTTGAGCCATCAGTGAAGAAGTGGATTGACCCATCTTCTAAAAATGCATCATCATTCCAGAGTGAGCTGGAGGGGATGGTGACGAGGAAGTTCTTGTCAAAGTTTAGACGTGGGATGGTGTAGTCCGTGTTTTCGGGAGAGAATTTGAATTTATTCAAAATGGAAGCGTGGCCAAATTTTTTTCTTGACCACAGTTGAGTACCTTCGAGGCGAACGGCTGAATTCGCTGTCATTTGCTTACTAAATATATCGAAGGGTATCAGATGAAACAAAATGTCCAGTGCCGCAGAGGTAGTTCAATCTGCTACCTTAAGATATTTTCGGCAAACAGATGACCGCACAGGCAGCCTCCTCTCAGCGGTCTAGCTATCGCTTTGGCCACTCCTCGATCCTTGATCTTCTCAACTTCAAACACGGAAACACGGACTACACCCCGCCGAAACAGAGATTTGACCGTAACTTTCGTACGAGCATCCCTAATGTAGATGGCTCTAAGACCGAGGGTGAGGTGGGTTGTGACGTTTTCTCCGAAAAGCTCAATGTGAGCATCTATTTCCGTTTCCCCGATCATTGTAGCGTATTCCAGGTGAAAATCATGGCGATTAAGGAAGCCCTGTCCTGGCTGAAATGTAATGTATTATCTGTCAGGGATATTAGTATTTTCACTGACAGCCAAGCGGCAATGAAGTCCCTGGAATCGTTCTCCTTCACTTCAAAGGCCGCCTTAAACTGTCGTTTATCTCTTATGGAGATGACAAAGCAATTCAACATTCACCTATGCTGGGTGCCGGGCCACAGGGACATTCCAGGTAACTGCAGAGCTGACGAGCTCGAGCCAGACAGGGTACCACTCTAAGAATTCTGCCTGACAGGCAAGCCCTGGGTATGCCCCTCGCTCCATGTAAGTATCTACTAAAGCTGAACGCTTTTAGCACGACCAACCTCAGACGGGAAAACGACTCAACGTGTCAATTTCGAGACAGATCTGGCCTAAGCTGGATCAAAAACGTAGTTCCGAGCTGGTCAAGCTAAAGCGAACACAAATCAGCTGCGTAGTCGGTGTTCTCACTGGACACTGTCTTATAGGCCAACACGCCAAAAGACTTGGCCTCTTCTCTAACGACTTCTGCAGAAGCTGTAGGAATGAAGAGGAGGAGGAAACCATCCTTCACCTCCTATGCACTTGTCCAGCCCTGTCGCATAAAAGAATGCTGCATCGAGGGTCCCCCTTCCTTGACGACCTCGGCGATCTGGCGTCCTAAGACGTCATGAGCATCCATCGCTTTATCAAAAGCTCCGGTTGGTTTTGTTAGTACCTGAGTGGCCTAATGGTTTTGATCCATGGTATCACAAAGGACCTTCACTGGACTAAGTGTGTCTGTACTCCACTATGGACAGCCAACCTAACCTAACCTAACCTAAGACGATCTCTGCAGGGAAGTGAACCACCCCGATTAGCGATGGCTTTTTTGATTTTCGACGAGTGTCGCTTTATTTCTCAGATGTATCACGAATCTATTTTCATAACCTTTTCAATGTGAAAGAGTTGCTTAGTAGCGTTTAACGGTCGGCAGGTCGTAGCTATAAATACCGTAATCGGGGTGCTTATGTAATTTTTAAAACGGGGCATCTGACATTTTTGGCCTATAGGTAATCTAATAATGTCCAAACATCTTTTTGTGCAAAAAGGATGTTTCGCTTGCATTAATACACTCCGCTGTAGGACTTCTGTCTGACAATTAAAAAAAAAGGAACATATCCATGACACGTGTACTTGTGCCACACTACCTATGAAAACATACTATCCAGTGAATAATAGCAAAGTGCCCCTCAATCTAAAGATAGAACAGCTCGCGACAGTAGTATATACATTATCATGCCCTTATGCCAGAACAACGAATTCCCCGTGCAGGGACGGGTTAAGAATATCACTGCAGCGCCCCCCCCCAACAACCAGCGCTTGTCGTAAAAGGCGACTAAGGGGACAAATCAGATCTAGGCAATATAACACCCAAGTGAGCCTAGCGACACATATACTACCTTAAAAACCCTCCCACAAGTGTGCATGCGAGTCCGTGGGTTGACACGACTGGAGATCACCGGTGTCATAGAAGAAAGATCAAACAATACTAAAAAAGGAGCATGCACGTGTCAAACAACAAACACCATCGCAATATGGTAATATTGCAAAACTGTATCATTATGGTAATACTTGCAAGGAAAGGCACTACCCCGCCAGGCACTACCACTGCTGTGCATGGTACTGATCCTGGACCGAGCAGAAATGTTCGGGTCAGAGCTATACGGATTCCGGGGGCTAGCAAAATAATGAAACAGTTTGGACGCAATTTGAGGGTCGCGAGTTGGAACGTTGGAAGCATGACCGGTCGAAGTTACGAGCTGGAAGATATGATGAATAGAAGGCGGGTGGACATCTTGTGTGTCCAAGAGACGAAGTGGAAAAACACCGGAAATCGGGCGCGTTTCTTGAACGTTAGGACAAAAGATTACAAGATGTTCTACTACGGAACGGAAAAGGCTAAGAACGGAATCGGTATCATCCTTGCGGCAGAGCTACTTGGAAACGTCTTGAGCATTTCGAAGTCCAGCGACCGTTTGATGTCTCTCAAACTAGTAATACAAGGAGAGGTGTGGAATATTGTCAGTGCATATGCTCCCCACAATGGGTGCAATCAGATAGATAAAGATGCATTTTGGCTAGATTTCCACAATCTCCTTAAGAACATCCCAAAGGAAGAGTTTCTGTTTGTTGGAGGACATTTGAATGGACATGTCGGGAAATCAAACGAAGACTATGAAGACTGCCATGGAGGACTAGGATATGGCACCAGGAACCTTCCTGGTGAAAACATCCTAAGCATGTGCAAATCACACGGTCTTATCGTGTTAAATACCATGTTCATCAAACAAAGCCGACACTTGATCAGCAGTGGTGGAGATGAAACTCAGATTGACTACCATTTGGTAGCCAGTTTCATGAAGCGGGTAAAAGATTGCAAAGTGATCCTGGGAGAGGCAATCGCTCGGCAACACCGTCTTCTGCTAACAGTAATTATGAAAACACCGAAGAAAAGCAAACAAACAAGGGTCTCTGAGAAAATCAAGTGGTACAATCTGGACAAAGAAAAAGGCGAAGCTTTTGTTTACGTAATGAAAAATTACCTCTCTCACACCATCAACGGAGCTGAGGATGAAGAGTGCAGAGCACAAAATATGTTGGATTCCCTACAGCGAACTTGCTTAAAGAAGGCCAAATCACTGCTAGGAGCTTCGAAAGTCCACCATCAACACGCCAAAGAAACATGGTGGTGGAGTGATGAAGCTTAGAAGCTGATAAATGAGAAGAAAGCGGCTTTCAAAGCTTGGTCAAAGTGCCCCTCTAATAATAATGACGAAAAAGTTCGCCTCGAAATGGAATACAGATGCTGCAAGAAAAAAGCGAAGAAGAAGTGCGCCCAGCTTCAAGCAGAGAGTACGGAAGGCCTGTATCGGGAGCTGGAGAAAATATCTTCCCCGGTTGCTGATGCAAACCAGGCTATCCAGGAGCTGCGAAGGCACAATATGAACAAGAGCACCACTATCTTCAAAATAGCCGCCCAAAGAAGGAGGAATGCTTAGGAGATTCGTTCGCCAAAGTTCATTAACAATGCTGGCCACCTTCTTGTGGATGACGACAAAATTCTGCAGAGGTGGCGGCAGTATTGTGAAGAACTTTTAAATGAACAGTTTTCCCGGCTATATTTTCCAAGAGCCACCCCTAACTGTGAAGAAATACCCGACATTACAGTCGAAGAAGTTAGTGAGGCGGTCAAATACTCCAAAAAACGAAAAGCGGTTGGGCCAGATGAGATGCCCGCTGAGTTCTGGAAAAAGATGGGAGACATCGGGTTCAGATGGCTCAGAATTCTCATCTCCAAATTCGTGAGAGGTGATCCAATGCCGAATCAATGGAGGGAAAGTTACCTTCTCCGTGTATACAAAGGGAAGGGTGATACGCGAAACTGTGATAGCTACCGTTCGATCAAGCTGATGTCACACACCATGAAGATCGTTGAGCGGGTATTAGGTGGCCGACTGCGAAAAATAATACGGCTATCTGATGATCAGTGCGGGTTTGTCTCGGGTAAATCAACCACAGATGCAATCCAAAGTATAATGATCATAATGGAAAAACATCGTGATTCCTTAGGGATTTGCATATTGTATTGGTTGACTTTGAAAAGGCATTCGACAGACAACCACGAGATTTGATATGGGTGGCGCTAAGACATCGAGGGGTTCCAGAAACCTATGTACAGATGATCATGGACATGTAGGAAGGAGCAAAGACAAGAGTAAGATGCCCCGCTGGAGTAACCGAAGAGTTCCCAATCAAAGTCGGGGTACACCAGGAAAGCGTTTTAAGTCCTTTGCTCTTTATTACAGTCCTTGATTATCTGCTTGAAGGTAAAGTGATGGACCCCAAGGTACATCAGTTATTCTTTGCTGACGATGGAGCCATCATAAGTGAGGATCCTACATCCCTGCAACGAGCACTTGATGTGTGGGTGGACGTTCTGGAGGGAAATGGGTATCGCATTAGTTCAAAAAAGACAGAGTACTTATGCTGCCCGTTCTCTGATCCACTCAGGCCTATTCCAGACATTTATTTGAATGAAAACAGTGCTTCCCAAGTGCGAAAAGTTCAAATATCTGGGATCTATGATCAATAGCAAAGCATCTTGTGATGACGACATCAATCATCGCGTAAGCGTAGGGTGGATGAAGTGGCGAGAAAATTCCGCTATCTTCTGTGACAGAAAAATGCCCCCTAAGTTGAAAGGAAGGCTCTACACCGCAGTTGTACGTCCAGCGCTCACATACGGTTCACAATGTTGGACGATGTACAAAAAGTATGAGAGTAAATTAACGGCAGCTGAGATGAAGATGCTTCGCATGACAGCAGGAGTGACAAAGCTTGATCGAATAAGAAGTTCGAAGATCCGTGGAAGCTTTCACATCAAGGAAACCATCGTACAAAAAATAGAGCGCGACCGGCTCAGCTGGTATTGCCACGTTCAAAGAAGAGATCATTTGAACCCTGTTAAAAAGGCAATATTAATGCACGTTCCAAAGACATCGCGATGTAGGAAGGGCAGGCATATAAACGCCTGGATCACACAAATCGGCATTTCATTGGCCTCAGTAACCGAGTGATCCAAAATCGGGAGGCCTGCCGATATTTTCTGAGGTCAATTAGGCGAACCCCACAGGCGGATCAGTAGAAATGCGGTGAAGTGGGAGGGTTGTGATCCCTTGTTTTCGGATCATAGCCTCGCTGATAAAGGGTAGAAGAAGATGCCGGAACAACGAATATGTAAATTTTGGTTTTCTGGGTTTATTAGTTGGTTTGATAAGTCTTTCTGTATTCTATATTGTGCCAGAACTGTGAATGTGCAGAATTATAGGACAGCGATTAACGTTCATACGCGGGACGATATGTAACTTCATAATTCAAAGTATTTTACCAGGAAGTATACAGTGGTCGACTGCGGCTGCAGATGAGTCTTGGGAAGGTTCCTGTATTTTGTATTGTATTCATTGAGAGACATCACTCTTAAACGGACTTCCAACTTGAATAAACGATACTATATACACAACAAAGTCTCATTAGAGCTACATCTCAATGACCGAAATGAATTAAGTCCCACCAATCTTGGCAGTGGGATTTGGTTCTTGCTTTTGGAAGATAGTGGGAGCTGCTTTATAT
Source organism: Brachypalpus laphriformis (assembly GCA_945910035.1). Classification (NCBI taxonomy): domain Eukaryota; kingdom Metazoa; phylum Arthropoda; class Insecta; order Diptera; family Syrphidae; genus Brachypalpus; species Brachypalpus laphriformis. The sequence goes on from OX246756.1 coordinate 101,646,016, forward strand.
GAACTAAGTCCTAAATTTTGTGGAAGTTAGTTCCATAAGGACTTTATTTCTATGATCTAAAATATATTCTATATAACCCAACGCGGACAGTGAAATGTTGGTAAAAATAAATGGTTTAAAGGGTCTCTGTGCTGCTACTGCATGAGATTTTACCCTTCTTCCGTAAAATATGACATACATATGAATGTGTATGTACGAATGTAGTATTGCAATGCAGTGTGGATTCACGTATGGATTGTATGCGTTTTCTTCTGCGGTATACAAGTTACGGTGGGAGATGTATGCTGTAAACCAGTTACCGGTATGTTGAATCGAAAGAAGCCAAATATGCTTTGGATATGTGGTCACCATCCCATACATACGAGGGGTGATTGATAAGTACCCGTGTTTGAAGACACATAGCGGCACTGATGTAAAATCTATATGTCATTGCTTAGTGTCATCTGTCAAACAATGACTGTCAAAATTTCAGATAAATTCATTGATTAATTTTGTTGTAGTAGCTGTTGGAAGTGAGCAAGTAAGAGCAAGCAAAGAAAAAAGTTCTGTTCCATCACGACAATGCACCGGTTCACTCGTGTCACGTCGCGGCGGCAAAATTGATGGAATTAGGCTACGAATTACTGCCGCATCCACCGTATTCTCCACATTTGGCCCCATATGATTTCTTTTTGTTTCAAATATGAAAAAATGACTTGGCGGAAGGAGGTTCACAACAAACGAGGTCATTGCCGAAACTGAGGCATATTTTGCAGGGTTTGACAAAACCTATTTTTCGGAGGGCTTAAACAAGTTAGAATATCGTTGGGCTAAGTGTGTCGAGGTAAAAATAGACTATGTCGAAAAATAAAATAAAATTGTTAAAAAACAAATGTTTTTTCTTACCTAACACAATCAATCACCCTACGTACATATGATACATCATACATTTTCCGCGCTCTTTGAGAAGTAAGCAACAGCTCTTTAAGTGCCAGGGCCTAGCTTCTCGCAACCACTCATATTGTGTGCGTTACATTTTTAACACGAATGGAAGGAACCTACAGTTTATTGCCGTATCCAAAGAACAATTTGTCTTGAAAAGCTTTTTCGAGACAATAATATTCTCGGATGTTTGTCAGACGCTCAAAAGAGGTGGGACCGTGAAAAAAAAAACTTTTTGGTGTTTTCTGTAATTCGAACTTGGAACCTCGTGCGTAGTGATCCGACACACTTACCAATTACGCCACGGCATCCACTTTGTTCCTCCTATAACTTCTAAATAATTTGACCGATTTTAGTGTATTTTTGTTGATCAGAAGTGGTTCCAGAATAGTGTTCTGGGATGTATATTTTTCTCTGTTGTTCATCCAGAACGGTTGACAGTACATCACACAAAAATCAATTCAAACATTCCTCCACTTTGGACGCATATTCCAAACCATAAATTCGAATGCACTAGGGGAATTACATTTGAGTGCAGTCAATTTGAAAAAAGCTACATGTTCATATCTTTAAGTCAATAATAAATAAAAATATGTAACTTTTTGCGTTATTAATACAAACAAATGAAACACACTCAAATAGCTTTTTATTGTTATTCAATGTGAAACGGAAATCGGTTTATGGTTTTCCTCTACCTACAGTCCATAACAGATACGCATATACTTATGATAGTGATGTGGTGATATTACAGTATTCGCCAGAGAAGAAATCATCCAGTTAGTAGAACAACGGGTGGCTAAAAAAAAAAAAATAACTGTCCCAGGTTCGTTACCCGTCTCTGGACAAATTGTTTTTTGAATGGCATACGCGGCTAATATTGATAGTTTATTCATTGAAGAAAAAAGTAAAAATTAGCAAAAGGAAAGTTTGGCATGTGTGTCAACAAAAAACTCTGTTGGAATGACCATATATTTGAAATCGCCAAGAATGCCGCAAAATGTTTAGGTTTCCTAAAGCGTTATAAGAAATATTTTGCCCCATCTGATCTGAAACGCGATAAAGCTTACAGCAGTCACGAATATTGTGAACAACATTGCTTCACTCGAATTTTTCACAGGAAATTGTTCAAAAGTGTTCAAATTAATAGCATTCCATCTCTTCTTCATTTAAACCGCAATACTCGCCATGCCTTGAGTGCCCATCCCTTAAGCCTGTCTTCGGACGTACCGTGAAATATGCTACATATATAGCTCCTTTAATGAGCCGCACAACACGTTTGTGGAATGCTTTCCCAGAACCTGCTTTTCCTCTCCATTATAACCTACAGTTTTTTGAGCACACAGCGAAAAATAAACTATTTCGTACAACTGCTGCCTGTATACTGCTGTACGGGGCCCAAATTTGAGGTTATTGCTTTTTTGAAGTTGAACAAATTTTAAGATACTTTCTGAAGCGAATTTTTCGACTTCCAATATGTACACCGGACTATATGCTGCATCTAGAAACTGGAGTCCCACCACTCTTTTTAGATACCCTAAAGCTGCATATAGATTATATTGTAAAAGTAGTGGAGATGGAAGATGTAAGACTGCCCAGGATTGTTCTGAAGTATATAGTTTTGAAAAATGCAGGTAATTCCATGTATGAGAGATTTGTAGCTGAAGCACATTCATCGCAACATAGGCTGGTCTACAGTAGGCTGAATTTTAATCTCATTGAAAGCGATTCAACGTATTTCCTCAATCGCTACTCTCTGCAGCTGCAATCCGCTACAGAGCCCGTATTATGGAAGGCGATTTTTAAACAGAAATAGCAACAATATTGTCAATCTGGTAGACGGCCTTAAGCCAAACCATAAACGATTATATATACACTGTTTGGGAAAATTATATGAAGTTAATAAAGTCTATTTAACTAAACTTAATTAACTAAACTTATAACCTACAAACATTGAAGACCGATGTGCATCGGTGCCTCCTTTAACCCCTCTTCCTTAATGCTCACGTTATGTATCGAAACAATACATAAAAGTGGTAGGCATAATCACCTTTAGCGAGAATAAGTTATAAAAAATAAAAATTTTTTTTTTAAGTCTTATCACAGGAATTACATATTAAAGAATTATAATAATACAGACAGCGATCTGTAATAAATTGGTGAAACTTGTTCAACAAGGAAGTTGTAAGTGCTTTATTAAAATTTGCGTGCATTTTATGTTTTAACATTTAGTTCACTTTGAAGTTGACTTTGAAAAGGCATTCGACAGAAAACCACGAGGTCTGATATGGGTGGCGCTAAGGCATCGAGGGGTTACAGAAACCTACATATGTACAGATGATCATGGACGTGTACGAAGGAGCAAAGACAAGAGTAAGATGCCCCGCTGGAGTAACCGATGAGTTCCCAATCAAAGTCGGGGTGCACCAGCGTTTTAAGTCATTTGCGTTTTAAGTCATTTGCTCTGTATTACAGTCCTTGATTATCTTCTTGAAGGTAAAGTGATGGATCCCAAGGTACATCAGTTATTCTTTGCTGACGATGGAGCCATCATAAGTGAGGATTCTACATCCCTGCAACGAGCACTTGATGTATGGGTGGACGCTCTGGAGGGAAAGGGGTATCCGCATTAGTTCAAAAAAGACAGAGTACTTGTGCTGCCCGTTCTCTGATCCACTCAGGCCTATTTGAATGGAACAGTGCTTCCCAAGTGCGAAAAGTTCAAATATCTGGGATCTATGATCAATAGCAAAGCAACTTGTGATGACGACATAAATCATCGCGTAAGCTTAGGGTGGATGAAGTGGCGAGAAAATTCCGCTATCTTCTGTGACAGAAAAATGCCACCTAAGTTGAAGGGAAGGCTCTACACCGCAGTTGTGCGTCCAGCGCTCACATACGGTTCACAATGTCGGTCGATTTTTTGTACAAAACGTATGAGAGTAAATTAACGGCAGCTGACACACATGACAGCAGGAGTGACAAAGCTTGATCGAATAAGAAGTTCGAAACCATCAAGGAAACCATCGTACAAAAAATAGAGCGCGACCGCCTCAGCTGGTATTCCGACGTTCAAAGAAGAGATCATTTGAACCCTGTTAAAAAGGCAATATTAATGCACGTTCCAAAGACATCGCGATGATAGGAAGGGCAGGCATATAAACGCCTGGATCACACAAATGCGACAACATCGGCATTTCATTGGCCTCAGTAACCGAGTGATCCAAAATCGGGAGGTCTGTCGATATTTTCTGAGGTCAAATAGGCGAACCCCACAGGCGGATCAGTAGAAATGCGGTGAAGTGGGAGGGTTGTGATCCCTTATTTTCGGATCATAACCTCGCTGATTAAAGGAAGAAGAAGAAGCATTTAGTTCACTTTCTTATTCGAATCATAGCTGACTGGTGCCCGCAAATTTTTCGCCGTGGTTCATAATATTATCTAAATATTGTATATATATTTTATCTACAGGAGGAAAAGCGTCAAAAGCTATCGTTATCGCCTGCATCAAAATATATACATACATACATATTTTCCGTATCTTGGCAAACGTATCTAATGTGCTTATTAGTGCCAATAAGTAGGCAAGGTAATTGTTTGATTTAGTTTTCCCTCAACTCCCAAACTTATCTAATGTGCAGTTTTACGAGTGGTTTTGCCTGTTTTTTTTTTTTTAATGTCTGCATTTCTTTTTTCCTTTTTCCTTTTATCAGCGAGGTTATGATCCGAAAACAAGGGATCATAACCCTCCCAATTCACCGCATTTCTACTGATCCGCCTGTGGGGTTCGCCTTTTTTAATTTCTGCACTTATTTATTTTAATATCTTAATCGCCTTGAGGAATATCGTGATAATCATTATAATACTTTTTTATTGAAATTTGTAAAGTAGTTGTTGCGTGATGCGTGCCGGGACACCATTTTATTATATGTATGTATACAGTCGTGTTCATAGATATACCACATTTAGTTAAATTTCGAAAATACCGTTAAATTCTTTCATGTAGCGCATACACATACACACATATTTGGCGCAACAACCCATGAAGGGGTTGCGGCGTTAATATTGGCCAAATCAGTGACAATTAAGTCGTACGCAAAAAATATTAACTCCGTCAACCGACTATGTCAGATGATGCTATATGTGCCGTCGCGGTAATACTACCAGCAGATATCTTGGCTAGGGAGCTAAAAAGGACCTACGATGCCAAAATTCAGGAACCCCGAGAGCATGGCAGGAGAAATGGAACCAGTCTACAAAGGGAAGATGGACCTATCGACTTATACCTGATATCCACAAATGGGCAGACCGGAATCAGAGAGAAGTAGATTTCTACTTAAGCCAGCTCCTAACCGAACATCGCTTCTTTCGAGCGTATCTGAACAGATTTGGTCTCAAGGAATTTCCTATTTGTTTAAATTGCGGAGAGGGCAGAGAAGATGCGCAGCACCAATTTTTCTAGTGCCCGTGCTCCCGAGAACATTGTGAACCATATGTAAACATCGAGCGCAATATGGGACGCGGTGAAACAGGTTGCAGCAATAATCATGACGGAACTTTGTCAATAGGAAGAAGTCAGGGAGAGCACGACTGAAAGCCAAGCCCAGACGGAACAAAGAACAACAAACGCCGAACTCAATGATGAACCAGCAAACGGCGAGAAAATAGCATAAATTGCTAACCAGCCACGCTAAGTAATACCCAACGGTAGTCCCGCGGGGAGAGTGGTAGAAGTATGCAGGGTGTGGATTAATACATAGGCGTATTCCTGGCATCGATTACTCGGGCTTGTGAATCGTGCATAGTAGTATCTTTCGAAGATTACATCCCTGGCGCAACAAAAAAAAAAAAAAATAAATAAATAAAAAAAAAGGCCGTGCAGGGCCTTGGCCTAGCTTCTCGCAACCGTGCACGTTGTGTGCCTTATATTTTTCACACGAATGGAAGGGATCTACAATTGTGTGCCGTATTCGAAGGGCCCTTACAGCAGCCAATACTATTGTGCAATATAATGTATTGCCAATAGTATCCTATCGCAATAATTGTTGACACAAACTTTCGCAACTGATCCGACTGACTCTTTATATATTTCATGAGAAATAAATAAATGCTTGCTGACATCAGGCTGAATCATTTGCGTGGCAATCTATGACGTTACCATTACACCATCGCCACCCCTTGTCCTGTTGCTGAAAGTGTTGTAGATAATCACGTGGAGAAATATGATCATTAGAGTATTTTGTTTAATAATCAGGGCTATCGTGAATAAAATTCCCTCCGAGATGTTTCTCTTTTTCGAAAAATAGGTATCGGCAATGAATTTCGAACTAGGGAAAAGATTTCCCCCGGAAAAAATTGGTATCGTTAACAAAATTTCCCCCAGAATTTCAGCGCGATTTCCCCCGGAATTTTCCCCCATACCTTTTTTATGCCAATTTTGTTGTTTTTTAAGCGAAAAGTGAAAATAGAGGCGTCACGGGTTTGATGTGCACCAACCGCAAAGGACGGGTCATTTTAAAAGCTAAAAGTTTGATTGCTTCTATTTAAAAATACTAAAATAAACATTTACTTATTTGAATTATAATTAAGTTAGAAACTATTCCTAAAACTGGCCGAAAATAGAAAACCAAAATGTTACTAGAAGAGGCTATTTCAGTAAATACAGAAAGTTGCTGGTTAAGTTGCTCTACATTATAAATGCTTCTTTAAGAATATTATATGTTCCAAGGCAATGGAAAGTCGCTGAAGTTATAATGGTTCCGAAACTGGGAAAATGTGCAAATGACAAGAAATCATATAGACCCATTTCACTTCTGCCAATAATATCTAAGGTCTTCGAGAAACTTCTGCTGAAACGATTGCAACCAGTAATTGAAGAAAGACACTTGATCCCGGATCATCAATTCGGCTTTCGGGTCAAACACTCCACAATCGATCAGGTGTATCGAATAACGAACAAAATTAAAAAAGCTCTAGAAGGGAACAAAATATGCTCTAGCGCTTTTCTCGACGTATCGCAAGCCTTCGACAAAGTATGGCACGAAGGCCTAAGGTATAAGCTAAGGGTAATCTTACCGGAAAAGTTGTACAGAATATTGGAATCTTATCTTGGAAACAGACTTTTCCGTGTTAGACACGGGAGTGAATATTCGGATTTCAAAGAAATCTACGTCGGTGTTGCGCAAGGAAGTGGGCTCGGTCCAATCCTGTTCCTGCTCTACACAAGAGATATGCCACAAGATGAAGGGACCGTTGTAGCAACGTTCGCTATCCTCGTAACGGATGAGTCAGTCGAATCATCAACGGGAAAACTCCAACGAGAACAAAGTATGGGAATGGACAAAAACCTGGCGAATAGTCCTCAATGAGACAAAATCAACGCATGTCAATTTTACGTTAAGAAAGAGAAACAACTTACCTATATCCATTAACTCGGTGCAAATACCGTACGCAAACGAGGCAAAATATATAGGAATGACCCTAGACGCAAAACTTAAGTGAAAACCACACGTTAAAAAGAAGCGCAAGTGCTCGAAATCAGATTTAGAGAAATGTATTGGGTACTCGGAAGACACTCGAAGTTAAGCGTATACAACAAACTGCTTCTGTATAAGCAAATGCTAAAACCGTCTTGGGCATATGGTATACAACTTTGGGGTTGTACCAAACCAAGCAATATGGCTCCACTGCAAGCACTTCAAAACAAAATACTCCTTGGTATATAAGAAATAGTGATATTCACAGAGATCTAGGAATTGCTACCGTGAGGGACGAAGTAACAAACTTTGCTCGCAAACTTTTAGTTAGTTTAGTTTTATTGACTATTTATTTAATTCATAAAAATACATGATACATTGCCTTCACTGGAAAGCTACCTACCTAACGCGATTAACACTACAGAAGCGTAAACTACTTGTTAAGGCAACTTAGTCGTAGTCATCACAAAAACAAAAAAATGAGAGGGACGAATTTCCTACTACTATGAGTACGCGCAGCCGGTTCTCATAGCGCCTCTCTGAGGGGTGAGGTTTAGCCCGTAGGCATATACTGACTAGCACTGATGGCATTGTCAGATATATGAATCGGGCATAACCAATGGTACGGACCATTGGCATCTTTTGAAGATTCCTGCACTTCCAGGCGCAACAAAAAAAAAAAAAAAAATACAGAATTTCCTCTTTGGAAGAAGCCATAATTGAGATACATATGTTGCATGAGTGGATGAGTGAAATGTTAACCGAATAAAATAGGTCACGATGGATGATCCGATGATCAAGGGGTCACTTAAAGTTATTTGGTAGTGAAATGAAGCGATATTGCATTTTCCAAAGAACCATACCAACTGAAATTGCACATAATAAGGGGTGTATACCAACCATACTAAAAGTATAATATCGGCCAGGGGTGGAGCTACAGCCGTTGCAATAACGTCACAGCTCCTTGGCTCACCCTGCACTTGCATACCTTCAAAGGGTTTGACTTGTCTATTTAACTTCTGGTAATGAATCGTTGTTCATTTTTATTTCGGTCTTACTCCCCGGCTAGCATTGTAAATCTAGGCTTTGCATTATATTATTTTTGAGTGAATCGACTCAATTTTCTGCTTTAAAGCAGATAAATTAAAAATCTCCTAAGTATGAGCTGTGATTACAACCAAAAATCCGCGAATGACAACTGTCATGACATTCGAACATAATTTCGAAAACCATTTTCAGATTCCGCGGGAAATAAATTCCGATGGAAATTCACGATAGGAGGAATAGTTTCGAGGGAACTAAAAAATTCCGGGGGAACTTTTTTTCCCTCGGAATTGCCGATAACCCCTGAATGAATGGCGAAACAATTTTCGCTCTTTTCATCCATTCTCAGAAAATTGAGGTTGTTGTTGTTGTTGTTGTAGCAGCTGTGTAGCTGAGGTTGACGATCCTTGGTCGAGGCATTGTCCTCGAGTCGCTCCGGGACGTACATACATACGTACGTAGAACCGATCGTCGTGAGAGCTCGTTGGTGCAGTGGTTGGAAAACTTCGATGGTATTTTATCCATTTTATACTCGGGTGGCTGGTGATTGCTGTTCCCCGCTGGGGCTTGAACCTGCACTCATCGGCTAACAAGCAAACACTCTATCCACTGCACCATTGCCACCCAGAGAAAATTGAGGTAGTCAGGTTTGGCTTTTATTTTATTTTATACAGACATCAAGAACCAGATCCATCGCTTTTGGAGTGGAAAACAAAAAGAAGAGTGGAATGCCTATACCCACTTCTACAAAACCATAAATCCTGATGCCATAGCTTCCACCTATCCAAAGAACTGTCCGAAAAATATGATCAAGGTTTTTATTCGACTCCGGCTTGGCCACACATTGCTAACGCATGGACACCTCATCACTAGGAGCAGCCCCCCCGTATGTCACCTCTGCAATTCCAATCAGATACTTTCTACACACCATCTTATCTACGAATGCAACACTATCCAAGATAAAATGCGTAGTCTTTTCCCCAACTCCAACCTTCCTAACCTACTCTCTTTCCCTTCTGAAACAAATGTTAAGAAAGTATACATTCTCTTGTCATCTGTAAATCTTGAAAGTAATATATAAACCTCCTACTTAATTTAAAAACTAGCCGAAAGCCCTGGTACCTAGTGCTAAGTTTTTGTACTATTAATATTATAATTTATTATATGTTAATAAAGTTTAATAATAATAATAATATTTTATAATTGCCAATCAAAATAAATCAAAATGAATGGGCGAGGGAAGATAAAGAAAAATCGGACGTCTTTGCGGCGCACCTGGAAGAAACCTTTAAACCGTACGATGGTCAAGTGATTTACGACAACCGCAATAGGCTGGATTTACCATCTGACGATTTGACGCTCACAAGTGCAACGCTAAGGGAACTCAAACATGAGATCGAGAATATAAAACCTAAGAAATCTCCTGGTTATGATTTGATTACCGGAGAAATTCTTAAAGTTTTACCTAGAAAAGCATTGATTAGGCTTCTCCATATTGTAAATGCTGCACTTAGATTAAAACACGTGCCGAGCCAATGGAAAGTTGCGGAAGTCACAATGGTTTTAAAACCAGGAAAACCGCCAAATGAGGAAAAATCGTATAGACCAATTTCGCTTCTTCCAATCATATCGAAAATTTTCGAAAGGATATTATTAAGGCGTCTCCAACCGGTTATAGAAGAAAATAATCTTATCCCTGACCACCAGTTTGGGTTCAGAAGCAAGCATTCGACGATTGACCAGGTGCATAGAATTACTGACGTAATCGAGAAAGCACTTGAAGAAAAAAATATTTGCTCAAGCGTATTTCTTGACGTCTCGCAAGCCTTTGATAAGGTGTGGCATGATGGCTTGAAATGCAAACTACGACAAGTTTTCCCTGTATGCTTATACGATATTCTAGAATCCTATCTCGGGAAAATACTCTTTCGTGTTAGACATGAAGTCGAATACTCCGAGCTCAAAGAAATTTCGGCCGGCGTACCGCAAGGAAGCGCTCTTGGGCCGCTTCTCTGTTTGCTATATACTCGTGATATACCGAACGAAGATGGCACTATCCTTTGATCGAAAAACTGTCAACCAAATCGATCACATTGCGATCGACGCAAGGCACTCTTCCAGTATCCTGGGTGTCCGGACTTTCCGAGGAGCCAACGTGGGCTCGGATCACTACCTAGTTGTAGCCAAGGTACGGATGCGGATATCCACAACGGAGCAAAATCAACGAAATACTGTGAGGAAATTTGACGTCGGGCGGCTACAATCGCAAAAGACCGCCAGAACCTTTGCCGATCGTGTTTCTTCTAATCTCAATCTAAGTCCTATGCCGCCAGCAGCAAATGCGGAAGACCAGTGGCAGCGCTGCCAAAAAGCCATCAGAGATGCCGCCTCTAATGTACTGGGTTTCTCTCGCCCACCACAACGAAACCCCTGGTATGATGAGGAATGCCGGCAAGCACATGCAGCAAAACAAGAGGCGTACAAAGCGGCGCTGCATAGAAGGACTAGAGCTGCTTACGAGCTCTACGTGCGCAGGAGAAAAGAGGAACATCGACTTCTCAGAAAGAAGAAAAAATAGCATGAGAAGCGCTCGATCGAGGAGATTGAGAGACTTTATTGCAGGAATAATGTTCGAAAATTTTACCAAAGGGTAAAAAGAACATGCCAGGGTTTCAAAGCCAGAACAGAAGCCTGCAGGGACGAAAATGGTAACATAGTAGTAGAATCGCAGTCGGTGCTGAGGATATGGAAGAAACACTTCTGCAGACTGTTAAACGGTGATGATGTCCGATATTCCGCTGTCAGGCAGAATGAGCCATTCAACAGTGACGATGACAGTCAAGATTCCCGTCAACCCGATCAGAATGAAGTGAGGATAGCGATATCTAAACTCAAATCCAACAAAGCTGCTGGAGCCGACGGCCTTGCTGCTGGAGCCGACGGCCTTGCCGCTGAACTTTTCAACGCAGGAGGAGATGAGGTGGTAAGGAGCATGCACCAGCTCATCTGTAAAATCTGGTCGGACGAAAGTATGCCCGATGAATGGAACCTCAGCATCGTTTGCCCGATCCCGAAGAAAGGAGACCCTCTGAACAGCGCCAACTACAGAGGTATAAGTCTCCTAAATATCGCATATAAGATCCTGTCTGCCGTACTATGTGAACGCCTAAAACCGATCGTCAACAACCTCATAGGTCCTTATCAGTGCGGTTTCAGGCCTGGAAAGTCCACCATTGACCAAATATTCACACTACGGCAGATCTCGGAAAAAACCCATGAATATAAAATCGATACGCACCACCTTTTCATCGATTTCAAAGTTGCCTATGATAGCGTGTATAGAGACGAGTTATACAGAGCCATGTCTAGTCTTGGCATCCCTGCCAAGCTCGACCGTTTGTGCAGAATGACGATGGAGAACTCTCGCTGCTCCATCAAAGTCGGTAAGAACATCACCGAACCGTTCGATGTCAGGAAAGGTCTTAGACAAGGTGACGCGCTATCATGTGATCTCTTTAACATAGTACTTGAGAGAATTGTACGAAACTCACAAGCCAACACCGGAGGTACAATCTTTTACAAGTCTGTACAACTACTCGCTTATGCCGATGACATTGACATAATCGGAAGAACTCAGCGGGCCGTCGATGGGGCATTTACGAGTATTGAGATCGAGGCAGCAAAGATGGGTCTAACGGTTAATGAAAGCAAAACAAAATATATGCCGTCTACAAAAAAGGATACCCAACATCGGCGTCTTGGACAGAACGTCACAATAGACAGATATAATTTTGAGGTAGTAAAGGATTATGTCTACCTAGGCTCTATGGTCAGCTCCGCAAATGACATCAGTAGGGAGATCACACGGAGATTTACTCTTGCCAATCGTTGTTTCTATGGGCTAAAACGGCAATTGAGCAGCAAAGCCCTATCTCGAACTACTAAGGTAACTCTCTATAAGACACTAATCATCCAAGTCATGCTGTATGGCGCAGAGACATGGGCTTTGACAAAACCGGATGGGGATGCCCTTGGTTATTTCGAGAGAAAAGTTCTTCGAGCGATCTTTGGTCCCGTCTGCATAGACGGTGAGTGGAGGAGGAGGTACAATGCCGAGCTATACGGCCTGTACAAGGACATCGACTTAGCCAGAAGAGTTCACATACAGCGACTAAGATGGCTGGGTCATTTAGAGCGGATGGAGCCCAACCTTCCCGCTAAGAAAGTCTTCGAATCCACCCCGGACGGACGGCGCAGTAGAGGACGACCTCGCAGTAGGTGGCGCAAATAAGTGTAGGGGGACCTCAACCAACTGGAGGCAGCTGGCTCGTAACCGTGCTAGCTGGAGAGGTTTGTTGGTTGAGGCCCAGGTCCACCCCGGACTGTAGCGCCATCTAAGTAAGTAAGTAAGATGGCACTATCCTTGCTGCGTTTGCCGATGACACCGCTATCCTAGCAGTAGGTAAAACAATCGAAGAAACGACTGCAAAACTGCAAAACGCACTGAATAATGTAAATGAATGGACGAGGGACTGGCGGATCGCCCTCAACGAATCTAAATGTGTTCACGTGAATTTCACTTACAAGAAAACTAATGACTTGCCAATTTTCCTAAGCTCGGCCCGAATACCTTTTGCAAACGAGGCCAAATACCTGGGAATGACACTCGACGCAAGACTGAAATGGAATTCGCACGTGCAAATGAAACGAAAAGAACTCGAAATCAAATATAGAGAAATATACTGGTTACTCGGAAAACATTCCCAGCTCAGTACTGAGAACAAACTGCTTTTATACAACCAAGTGCTAAAGCCGGTGTGGACCTACGGTATACAACTTTGGGGTGCAAAACAAATGCAAATATTTTACAAGCTTTTTAAAATAAAGTGCTAAGAGAAATTGCCCATGCACCGTGGTATAGTAGAAATGACGATATCCACAGGGATCTCGGAATTCCGACAATCGAAGCTGAAACTAGAAGCTTCGCCAGAAAGCATAGAAACCGACTAATCGGACATGTCAACAATACAGTCCTACAAATTTTGGATGAGAGCAATTTATTGCGCCGACTACAAAGGACGAAACCTTTCGACTTGGCGAGATAATGATTAACCGCGTCTAGATTGCGGAATATGCAGGATCTTTCAGTGGAAAGAAACCTGTCAAACGTTTTTATTTCATGATAGAAAAATTGCTTGATAAGTTGTTACTTAGTTGCGATATCTAACAAATTTATATTGAAGGGTGGTGTTTTTTTTAGTTAGTAAGAATCTGACACTACTATGAGCACGCGCTTGCTATTCTCATAGTGTCTATGGAAGATTTTTCACCTACCCTCGAAAAGAAAAAAAAAAAATTCAGAGTAACGTTTTTGATCTGGTCGCGGGAATACGCGAGCCATTCTGTGACTACATACCTAGACGTAAAAATATTATACATAAATACATGACACAGCTTTAATTCTTATTTTATATGGTCTACATCTTACCTTCTTTTCGATAAATTCGACCTTATCTAATAAGAGTAAAGCAACAAAATTGCGAGGTTAAACTTTCGCGAATGTGGATTGCGCCCAACATTATGTGGAATGTGAATAAAAGTTCGCAAAACGTATTCGCTTATTCGCGGAAAAACCGGCGAATTGTTAATTTCTTCGCAGAAACTAATTACAATTCAACTTTGTTATACTAATTGATGGATAAATTAACCTCTGTTCTTTTGGAATAGTAAAATAGCCATTGGTGTGCTTTTAAATGTGCTAAAAACGGTTTGTTGCAGTTCGCTGAGCTGTGGCGTTTCGGCGTTTCGTTTTACTGAAGTTAAGGTCGATTCTTAACTTCAGTAAAACGAAACGCCTCAAATGACGACAAAGTAAAACGCCTCTCGTAACAAGGGTGAATATTCAATGACAAATAAAAAAAAATATTTGTTCGTCTTAAGGTTATGAAGGAAAATGGATGTAACAGTATTTTTATTCCTACTAGGCATATATTCAGGTCCTTTAAGATGATGTACCTACGAGGGCAAGGTGAAAAGTTCTCGGCCTGACGCAGAGATAGCGTTCCAATCAGCAAAAAAATTATGTTTCCTGCCTGGGTGCACTTCTCATTAGTTCGTATGACAAGTTTCAACTTGTTCTCTCAAGTAGTTTGTTTACACGAATTTTTGGCAGTAGACGTCTTGTGTGTTTTTCGTTAAAATGGATAAACTTGAATATCGTGCGGTCATAAAATTCTTCGTTTTGGATGGGTTAACCCCTAAGGAAATTCATCGAAAGTTGAAAAGTTTACGGGGACTCTGTTCCTTCCATGTCAACCGTTAAAAAGTGGGCAGCTGAATTTAAACGTGGTCGCACGTCCCTCGAAGATGGCCCACGTGAAGGACGGCCAAAAACCGCAACCACACCCGAAACCATCGAAAAAGTGCATGATATCGTGTTGGACGATAGGCGAGTGAAGGTGAGTGAGATAGCTGAGGCTGTGTGTATATCGGAAGAGAGGGTGCGAAACATCTTGCACAAAAACTTAGGGATGCGAAAGCTCTGCGCAAGATGGGTGCCGCATTTGCTGAATGCCGATCAGAAGCAAATGCGCAAACGATTTTCGCGGCAATCTTTGGACCGATTCAATAGGGATCCGACCGATTTTGTGCGGTGATTTGTTACCATGGATGAGACATGGGTTCACCACTACACGCCAGAAACGAAAAAGTAGTCGAAGCAGTGGGTGGAAGCCGGCGGTTCAGCGCCAAAGAAAGCGAAGTCGATCGCATTTGCCGGAAAGGTCATGGCCAGTGTGTTTTGGGATGCGAAAGGGATCCTGTTAATTGATTACCTTGAGAAAGGCAGATCAATTACCTGCGAATATTACTCCAACTTTCTTGACCAGCTGGATGCCAAAATTCGCGAGAAGAGGCCTGGCTTGAAGAAGAAAAAAATCATCTTTTACCAGGACAATGCACCTGTACACAAGTGTGCGTTGGCGATGGGAAAACTGCAGGATTTGGGGTACGATTTGCTCGGCCATCCCCCATATTCACCTGATTTGGCACCCTCAGACTTCCATCTGTTCCCAAACTTGAAGAAATGTGTTTCTAGGAAGCGCTTCGTATCCAATGCAGAAGTTGAGAGGGCCGTAGATTAATATTTTCACAGCCTTCCAGACTCTCACTTCCGAGAAGGAATACTGATGTTGGAGAAACGCTGGACTAAGTGTGTTGAAGTCAAGGGAGATTACACCCCTATTATGGTTAGCGAATCGAACGTTCGACTCAAATCGAACTGTCAGCGAATTGCTTCTGTCGTGGTATTGCTGTTAGCAAACATTTTCATTCGAATAAAGAATAAATGCTGACAAAGCAAAAAACAATTAAATGCCATCTGTGAATTGTATAAAGCGACAGAAGTTATTCGCCGGGAGGTTCAACTTGAGTCGAACGTTCAATTCGCTAACCATAATAGGGGTGTATGCAAAAAAAAAAATAAAATCATTTTTTAACTGAAAATCGCAGTCTTTCATTGTCAGGCCGATAACTTTTCACCTTGCCCTCGTATAACATATAAAATAGACTTTATGTACTTTTCGTACAAGGTCGACGATAGTTAACTCTAACCTTACTCTTACAAAGGCAGGCAAAATTTGCCACCAATTTCTATTGAAAATTACAACTAAGGAGTGGAATTAAAATATGGTTTCTTTTTTAAACGGAAAAAGGTTAACACCATCAAATATTAAAAGGGTAGGGTAGGTAGATAGCGAGGGTAACTACTTAACTATATACACTAGCAAGCCATGCATTAAGAATTTCATTTTATTTTGAGAGTGAACAAACCGCAAACCTTAGTTAATACCATACAAAGTGCATGCAGAGAGTTTTTTAACTCACCAGCTGTTGCTTTCGACAGGAAGCGCTTGGTCTTATCCAAAATGTATTGTAAATTGTATCCATCTTTCTCGTACCTAAAAAAAAAAAAGAAACAAAAAAAAAACCATTATGTTTACGATTTTGGGTGGTTTCGTTTCATTAACATACGTCTCAGTGCGTTTAGTGCAGAAGAGATTTTTGAAATTACTATAAATGCAAAATAGTGTAAACGATGGCAATCCTTGACCCAAGTATCTTGCAAATTTGATTTGCTCCGGCTTGTTCATACCGCTCTGATTGAGGGCCAAAAACGGTCGATGATCAGTCACATCATATTCCTTGAAATAAATTAATAAATTATATATATATATGTATATAGGTATGAGAAGAAGAAAAAGAAGTTTCACACATTTAAGCCAAAAACGCATTTTCCACATGAGTACTTTAAAAATCGATATTTTGTGTGAACATGTATCGCTGCCACTCTCACATGAAATATGAAACATACAAATTTTATTTCATGTTTACATAATTCTCAAGACGTATGTATGTAGCCAATGCCTAATGGTTTAAGGGTGTGGGGTGTGGGATATGGGGTGGCAATAGAGGAAGTAGAATATGGGTGGATGGTATGAGGGCGGATGATTATAAGTATATGTATTTGATTATGCATTCCATTTACACGTACTTGGCAGAATTTGATAAAGTTCTCCACCACTATCGATTTGTCGGCCAAAGTCATTTGTCCCGTAAACCGAACGCCGTGCTGCTTCAGGGTGTCCTTCTTCTTCACTGGCAACTTGTTCATGTGCTGGAAGATGCCCTCCTCGACCTTGTGTGCCGGATGAACCTCAAAGTTATCCTTAATACTAAAGTTAACCAACGGTTTGGAAGCATTGCTTTGATTATTATTATTATTGTTCGAGTTGTCACTGCTGCCCGCTGACTCTGATGAGATATTCGAATTGCTGGCGTTTAGATGAACTCCAGCGAAGGCGCCCATTGGGTCACAGGAAGACTCATTTGAATTGTTGCTAGTCTGGTGTTGTAGGTCGAACAAATTGTGCTTGGAATCGTGGTCGAATGTGTCGATGTCCAGCGAGGAACGGTTCAATGGGGTTGCCGTGGCTGCGGCCGCAGCCAGAGGTGTACCAGTGCGATGGCTATGTGGTGTCATTGATGTACTACTATCTAAGTCAATTAAATTACTATTGGAGCAAGGTGTTGCGGGCGTAGGCGTGTTGTTTGACGTGTGTGATTCCTCACCGTAGTCACCGCCAGTGTGACGCAGATATTTCAGGAATTCAAAGGAACCATCAAAGTGATGATGGTTGTTATGATTGGAAGTATTCTGTGGTTGTTGCGAGTGTGAACTCGGATGCAGGTGCTGGTGATGTTGTTGCTGGTGCTGGGGATTGCTCGGATCTGCAGCTGGGGCACTGCAGGGTGTTGTAGGTGTCTGGGTATTGTTCCATCTTGCTGTCGACTGGTGGTTGAATACCGTCTGCGGGGTGGAAGGAACACTTTGCACAATATGCTGCTGCTGCTGCTGCTGTTGTTGTTGTAGTTGTTGTTGTTGCTGCTGCTGCGGTGCATGATGGTAGCCATGCTGATGGTAGATTTGTTGATTACCCAGGTGGTGAAGCTGCTGCTGTGGGTGATTTTCCCCATTCATATAAATCGAACTATCACTAACACCACTATTTACGCCCGAGCTGTTGCTATAGCTGCCGTTGCTGCTCCCACTACTACCAAACACTTGGAAATCGTCTAACGACTGCACCTTGTTCTCACCATTACTCAGATACTTGGCAAATTCCGATGGATCGTTCAAGGAGTCGAGGAAAAATGAACTGAAATTGCTCGAAATACACGACATTTTCCTCCACTTACTGGCTGCTGTATTTCAAAGCAGCATCAAAACGGCAAAAAAAAAAAAAACCAAAAAAAACAAACAGACAACACTAAACCGAAAACCGAACAAATAGGATAGGTGTATCCCTGCAGCAAATTTCATTTATTTTTGGTCTTCTTCAAGAAATTTCCCTTTTGCTGGTACTACTGCTAGTGCTGGTGCTCGTGGAGAGAAATAGAAATCCATCCACTCGTCGTCGTCGCCTTTCTTGCGATGACCTCTTCTTCTTCTTCTTCTCCTCCTTCTTTCTTCCTTTTATGCCAGGCAATATCAAGTTTTCCGATATATTATATTTCTTGTTCCTTTTTGATCCAACAATTTTTTTTTTTTTCGGTTCGCTTTCTTTTTGATTGGCCTTTCTGGCCCCCCCGAGTTTTCTTATTTTATTTGTTGAATTTTTATGAATAGAAATTTATTTAAAATTTAATCCCACATATGCTTGTCTTTTTCGCTCGCTGTTCTTCCAAATGCATCGCTGTCGTCGCTGTTCGTCTTGCAACACTCGCCTTCCACCGAAATTTGATTTGTTTCTGTAGTTTCTTCTCCTCCTTGCCGCCGCCGATACTGCTGCTGCTGATGCTTTGGTGGTGTTGTTCCTTTCCTTGTGTGGCACTCTTTTCTCTTTGTCGCTTCTTCTCCTTCTTTTCTTTGGCTTTTCTTCGCTTGGTGCTGCCTGCTTCCTTTCAAGTATTTTAATAATTCGCTTGAGAAAAAAAAAAATGTTCGCCGAGCTTCGCTCTCCTTGCCGTGCCAGCAGATCTTACTTTTGTTTTTTCGAGACGAACGAGGCGTAATACTGCTTAGTTAACGTAATCATAATTCAATTTACACCTAATTTTTCAATTAATCTTAATTATGAACTTAATTAGGAAACAATCTCCGAGAGCGAAGCGAAAAAACAGTTTATTTTCCACTACCCGTAGAAATGTCGCGCACATACACTGAAAAGGTCGACACAATTTTCTTTTACACATCCTCAGCGTGGCACGTCAGTGTGTAGTGTACTGGCGAAACAAAGATGCCACTCTGTAGGAGCAAACGTTGAAGTCTAGTATCAAATGAGTAAATTTTAGGTACTGGTTAAATTTTATCACTATCGTGGTGAATTTTCATTCAGTTCTGAAGCTGCAATTTTTTTTTCTTTTTAAATCAGACACTTTTGCACTAGGAAGAGTTAATTAATGGAAAACATTGCTTACGATCTTCTTCTTCCATTTATCAGCGGGGCTATAATCCGAAAACAAGGAATCACAACCCTCCCACTTCACCGCACTTCTACTGATCCGCCTGTGGGGTTCGCCTATTTGACCTCAGAAAATATCGGCAGGCCTGCCGATTTTGGATCACTCGGTTACTAAGACCAATGAAATGTCGTCGCATTTGTCTGATCCAGCCGTTTATAGGCCTATCTTTCCCACATCGCGATGTGTTAGGAACGTGCATTGATATTGCCTTTTTAACAGGGTTCAAATGATCTCTTCTTTGAACGTGGCAATACCAGCTGAGCCGGTTGCGCTCTATCTTTGGAAAATATTGCTTACGACCGTTGAAGCAAAAAATATTAAGTATTTTTAGTAGCAGTTTATAGTCAGCATGTAGAAAACATAAGTAATACCAGGCGTTGATTAAGAGGTAACGTTATCGATTGTAATGGCAAATGGTTTATGGCTCAAATCCTGATGTCAGCAAGCATTTATTTCTCATGGAATATATAAAGAGCCAACTTCATCAATTCCGAACGGTAATGCCATACTATTGCGAAGGCATTACACTAGGCAATATGTTGGTCATATGGCTGCTAACACTTTTCGTTTTGTTGGATGATTGATATAGCCAGGAAAAAATACGCGAATAAAAAGCAAAGACACAGTAATAATATAAATCTCCCTAGTTATCTGGACACGACGCAATATATTGCAGCCCTTACACGGTCAATATAATGCACAATGCATTATATTGCGCAATAAATAATGACTGCTGTAAGGACCACATAAGGCAGAAAGAATAGACTAGTTTGACTGAAACTTAATATAAGAGTTTCAAACCACTACATCGATTTTTCTCTCTGTCCATCCCTTCCAACGTCTGCATTAATAACCACTGACGGCTCTGTTTCTATTCGTTGGTAAAAAAAACATAACTAAAAACTCTTAGAGGCTTATTCAACGTATTTTATTATCACTCATGATCCATATGGATCATTGGTTTCTATGCAATACAACAACAATACGAGATCTTGCTTTCTATCAGGATCAGTTTCGTGATCTAGAATTTTTTTTTTTATTCCTTGGTTGGTTACACAACCACACTACAAGACACAAGGAAAATAATTTCTTTGATCCAGATCCGAATCGTTTTATTTTCGTCGTGTGATCTATATGGATCTTGGGTGATAATAAAATACGGCTAATATTTCTAATAATGTTAACCTTTAATCAGTTGGATTAAAACGTTTTCTATGCGCATGATGCATTGAAATTAGAAGTATGGCATCACTGTATGATATGTCGAAATCAAGGGGAAGTGAAACGCCAAAAAATTATAGAGAAAATGTACTGAAGAACTTAAAATAGGGGTGTGACAACATCCAAACATTTCTGCGTTTACATAATTGTACTAGATGCGTTTAAGGTCGCGGTTTATAAAATTAATGTTGATTTCTGAATGAAAAAGTTGATCTATCTGAGCGATAGTAGAATTGAAAGAGTATTATTTCTGCCAGTTTTGTTTATCAGTTCGAACCAACATCTGCCAATCCATAATGACATCCAGAATAGTGCACTCAGTTGGCTTAAATCACGTCATCCTCCACTAAAACTTGCACAAACTCTTGCAAGCAACAACTACAATCCAACTGATTTATGGAGAAACGAATGGATCCCTTCCTCCATAAACGATATGTGCCGGATAGAGGACCCAATAAACATGCCTGCTGGCCATGACCTACCCAGGAAAGTATGGGTCAGTCTCAATCGACTGAGGACAAATCACGGCAGATGTGCCGCGACACTTTTCAAATGGGGAGCAGTCGAAACACCACACTGCGATTGTGGCGAAGGAATCCAAACCATTAGACACGTCATTTCCGAATTTGTACTCAGGAGGTACCATGGCGACCTGCACGACTTCAATACCGCCCACCCTGCCGCTGTCCAATGGCTACTCAGCTTAGACATCCAGTTTTAAGAATCCTTGTGCAATAAATATATGTATTGTATATATATGTAAATGTACTAGTTTTACCTTATACTATGTGCTTTTTTGTTCGTACATATGCATTGTACTATTCGATTTTGTTAACTTAACACTTTATTATTATACCTAGGCCATATGCTAAATAAATAAAATCACTTTTGCATTCTAAAGACTTTAAAATGGAGCAGAAAAAGGCAATATTCTTGATTATATTTACGGGATTAGAACCCAAAGAATCGCATGTTAAACATTTCCCCCAAAAATTTGCATTCTGCCAATTTTTTTTAATGCACACATAATGACATAATAAAGTAGCATATTGCTATAGATAGAATACAGCGTGTTTGACAAAGCCTGTGGTTTACAAGAAAATAACAGCTTGACTTAGGGAAACAAAATTATTTATTTTAAGGGTTTTTAACATTTTTGTAATGCGCAAATTATTTAGTATGTTGTCCAGTCCGGCCACCAGCTGAGAATCACCAACACACTTGAACCAACAATAGGTCCGTTGTGATACCACCTGAATCATAGTTTCTCTCTACCTACTCGTTACACCATTTTGAGCTTCTTATGAAGCATAAGTGGGTGCCGTGGCGTAAGTGGTTAGTGTGTCGGATCACTACGCATGAGGATCCAAGTTCGAATCTCAGAAAACACCAAAAAGTTTTTTTTCACGGTCCCACCTCTCGCGAGCGTCTGACAAACATCCGAGAGTATTGTTGTCACGAAAAAGCTTCTCAAATCGCCGTTCGGATACGGCACTAAACTGTAGGTCCCTTCCATTCGTGTGAAAAATATAACGCACACAACATAAGTGGTTGCGAGAAGCTAGGCCCTGGCACTTTAAAGAGCTGTTACGCCAAATATTTTATATATTTTATATATATTTGTTTTTGTTTTTTGAAGCATAAGAGGCTATTAATATCTATGTCTATCAGATCACCTACGAGTGTATCGTTGTAATAGAAGGCTCATAAGTGAAGCTTCCTTCATCGGGAGAGAGCTAGGCAGAATGCAAAGATGAGGAATAATTTCTTCCTCTTCTTAATCCATGCAGGTTTCTCATTAGATCCCCGTTATTTACGCCACTGTTACAAATTTTGACAGCCAACGTTAAAATAAATCCGAAATTCTGGTTGAACCACCTCGCGTAAATCTAAATTTTTCGTTAAATCCCGGATTTACTTTTGGTGGAAGTAAAGCAATAGAAAATAATAGCAATGTCAACTGCTTAACGATATTTTCCATTTCTGCCATTAATAAAGCGTTAGTTATGCTGTTCAAAAATAACTAATTTTCCCCACTTTTTAAACTGTGAAACACGAAGGGTAGTTAAGCCCTTTAACCATAACTAGCACTCTTGGTTCACAGCAGAAAAAGGGAAATATCTTTAACCATATATTCTATCTTTTTTTTATGTGGCAAATGGTTATAATTGGTATCAAGAATGAGTGTTTTACCAGATTACCAGTGAAATGAAAAATCATTGGCATAATTTAATAGCAAGGTAAACGCATTCGACGATTGAAGCCAACTTCTGACGGAAAAATTTCCAAGTGAGTTAGTGCCATACAATTTGACAGATTGTACATGATTGTATAGCAGATGGGTTCATGCTTTATTTAATACCGAAAAAAACAATCAGAAATCAATTTATTTTGAACAAAAAAAAGTACAAGTAGTGTGTAATAAGACAAATACAAATGAAAGTCGTGATTTATGAGAAATTTGCGGGTGTCTAAGTATTCTGGTTTGCAAATCAAATGAATGCGCTAAATACCTGTGCACTTATTCCTTTGTCAACGCTGATCCTAGAAGAGATAGAAATTAAAAGAAGTCGAAGCTTCCGGCACGTAAGCGAGCGTATTATGACTATCCGGATCAAGGCTAAATTCGCTAACATAAAACTAATATGTGTTCATGCCCCCACGGAAGAAAAGGACCATGCCATCAAAGAGTGTTTCTACGAGCTCTTCGACAAAACATACGAGCAATGTCCTAAATACGACGTTAAAATCGTATTGGGCGGTTTTAATGCCAAAATAGGAAAGGAGGACGTCTTTGGTAGGGCAGTCGGTGTGATAGCCTACACGACACCACGTCTGACAACGGACTAAGACTAATGGATTTCGCTGTGAAGCGAAATATCAAGATAGCAAGCACATAGTTTCCTCATCTCGATATCCATAAGCAGACATAGCGGTCCAATGATCATGTAACGATCAACCAAATTGATCATATTGGGATCGACGCAAGGCATGCCTCCAGTATTCTGGATGTCCGGACCTTCCGAGCGGCCAACATAGACTCGGATCATAACCTTGTTGTAGCCAAGGTACGAACGCGGATATCCGAATCTGAGCAACAAAGAAACCCCTGGTTTGACTCGCCGGCGAGTGCATGCAGCAAAACAAGAGGCATACAAAGCGTCGCTGCAAAGGAAGACGAGAGCTGCTCCTGAGCTATACGAGCAAAAGAGACGGGAAGAACATCGACTACTCCAAAAGAAGAAGAGAGAGCATGAGAAGCGCGCGTTTGAGAATATCGAGAGTTTATACTCCAGGAGCAATGGACGGAGGTTTTACCAAAAGGTAAAAAGATCATGTCAGAGAAGTAATACCCGTACAGAAACCTGTAGAGATGAAAATGGAAACCTCGTAGTAGAATCACAGTCGGTGCTGAGAATATGGAAAAACTACTTCTGCAGACTGTATAACGGCGGTGGAGACCAACATCCCGCTGTCAGGCAGAATGAACCATTCAACATAGACGATGATAGTCAAAATTTCCGTCCACCTGACCAAAACGAAGTGAGGATAGCAATATCCAAGCTTAAATCGAACAAGGCTGCTGGACCTGACGGCTTACCGGCTGAACTTTTCAAGGCAGCTGGGGATGGATTGGTAGAGTGCATACGCCAACTCATCTCTACGATTTGGCCAGACGAGTGTATGCCTGATGAATGGACATGGTTTGCCCGATCCACAAGAAAGGAGACCCCCTCAACTGCGCCAATTATAGAGGCATCAGTCTCCTCAACATCGCATACAAGATCTTTTCTGCGATATTGTGTGAACGCCTGAAACCCTTTATCAACAGCCTGATTGGACCCTATCAGTGCGGTTTCAGGCCAGGAAAGTCCACCATCGATCAAATCTTCACACTTCGGCAGATCCTGGAGAAAACCCAAGAATTCCAAATCGATACTCACCACCTCTTTATCGATTTCAAGGCCGCCTATGACAGCATCTATAGAGAAGAGCTTTATAGAGCCATGTCTAGTTTTGACATCCCTGCCAAACTTGCTCGTCTGTGCAGGCTGACGATGGAGAACGCTCGCTGCTCCATCAAGCTCGGTAATGACTTCACCGAGACCTTTGATGTCAAAAAAGGTTTTAGACAAGGTGACGCAATGCATGTGACTTCTTTAATATTGTACTTGAACGGATTGTCTGGAACTCACAAGCCAACACCGGAGGCACAATCTATTACAAGTCTGTACAACTGCTTGCATACGCCGACGATATAGACATTATCGGAAGATCTCAGCGGGCTGACACCGGTGCGTTTGCAAGCATTGAGGCGGAAGCGGCCAAAATGGGTTTGGCGATAAACGAGGGCAAAACCAAGTACATGCTGTCAACAAGAAGTGAAAACCAACACCGACGAATTGGACAAAACGTCACCGTGGGCAGCCATAACTTCGAGGTAGTAAGGGACTTTGTCTACCTTGGCTCTGCTATAAATTCTACTAACAAAATCAGCGTAGAAATCAATCGAAGAATAACTCTTGCCAATCGCTGTTTTTTTGGGCTTATAAGGCAATTCAACAGTAAAGCCCTATCTCGAACAACTAAGGAGACTCTATATAAAACCTTGATCATCCCAGTCCTGCTTTACGGCGCTGAAACATGGACTTTATTAAAAGAGGATGAAGATATCCTTGGTCGCTTCGAGAGAAAAATTCTTCGTAAGATTTTCGGTGCCGTTTGCGTTGACGGGTTTTGGAGGCGAAGATTCAATCAGGAACGCTCCGGTCCGCAGAGTCTTCGAATCTAATCCCGAGGGACGACGCAGTAGAGGGAATCATCGCCGTAGGTGGCGCGCACAAGTTCAATGGGACCTCGACAAACTTGGAGTGCGCAACTGGAGGCAATTAGCTAAAGACCGGGCTAAATGGAGAGGCTTGTTGGTTGAGGCCCAAGTTCACCCCGAACTGTAGCGGTACCTAAGTAAGTAGTATTCTTACTTGTATACATTTTTTCTTTCGCTTATATAAACAGCCGTAAACCCTCGGATTAGTGCTAGTTATATTAGCTTCGTTATTTATTTATGAGTTAATAAAGTCATAATAATATATAATATATGTATATTAAATTAAAGCTGTTCTCTTATTATTTTCGTTGAAGTCAAAGAAGCGTTCTAATTCGTGTGCTATCATTTTATAAAAATTAAAACTGAAGTGAATACTTTTGCTGACTACTGTATACCGTACAAAAAACATCCAAGGCTGAACGCACATTGGTGGCATTTGACGTTTCTCGTACCTAACTTGTTTTGCATCAAAAACTTCACACTACGAGCCAATTTGTGAGTGTTTCTTAGAAAAGTTCGTGGAATGAAGTTTGTAATTGAAAACGTTAGCAAATCCTCTGGCAGAATTGGCCATTTATTGCACCCCGAGACGGGAAAGTTATTCAAAACACCGCTCCTATTGCAATGCACAAAGGTAAGCAGATAGCACGTGTTTCAATATTTTGTTTACACCCGTCGATTCTCGTGGTAGGGCGGCAGTATACCGCATCTGAGTCATGAGGTCTTTGAATATATCTCAGGGGATACCCAGATATTGCTCCTGTCGCTGTCGACCATAGCGCATATGGCGGAGGCGCTAAAAGTCTTCAAGAAGGGAGTATCATCGTTCGTGGGATATGCAGATTCACCGAGCATCCTGACGGTGAGAGACGTGTGTGAGACTACTCCGTCTGGCTTTAATGACAAGGACATCATTCCACTGTTTACTCGACGGGGAAAAGAGCTTCTGTCTTCCGAGCAGTAAATACATACAGACCTGTTATAGGAGTCCTGAGTATTAAATGCATTTTTCAGGTACATGGAGCTGGTCGAGGCTATATCTCCTGATATTTACGTGGGGCTATGTGATGCTGACACAAATGAAGAAAGTTCTAAGAAGAGAGTACAAAAGTCGGTGGATAGGACGGATGACTTCTTCAATTACTGCTATGCAAAGCACAAAAGCTCGAGCAACCTCTTGAAGAGTTCAATATTCGGTTAGTCAGTAGTTGTCTAAATGGGACCTTATGCAGTCGAATGTACATGTTCTAACCTAAAGCCATGTCTCAGGACATATCCAACTGTGTAAGAAACGTGCTCTCTTATGTGAGGAAAACTGTAATTTATACCGTAATTGTTCTTAAGCTCAATCGGACGAATTAGGGCGATGCAACACTCTTCTTCTTCCTTTTATCAGCGAGGCTATGATCCGAAAACAAGGGATCACAACCCTCCCACTTCACCGCATTTCTACTGATCCACCTGTGGGGTTCGCAACGGCGATGCAACACTGCGGCTTTATAATGAAAGCCTCTTGCCACGTTCAGCAGCCGCCGTTGCTTGTCCACAACCTTCTATAGGTTGTTGCTAATGACTGAGTTGTTACGTCTTCCGCACTACGAATACTGGCACGAACTGAGCACAAGCCGGGACTCGAAGGTGCTGCTAGGCGAGCAAAAAGAGGTCACGCCTAAATATCTGCCCAGGCTGAACAGACGTGACTTGAGAGCACTTGTAGGTCTCGTCAATATCTTTGGACGAGAATTTTAAAACCGTTGGTAAAAGATGCCTCGGGTCTGTGTGAATGCCATCTTGAAGCGGTTAAAGGTGGTTCTAAATTTTATCTGTAAATCTCCAGCCTTCGGTCGAATGGAGAACAAGCTGATCGAGATCAAACTTTAAAATCTTCGCTTTACGAAAGCAGCAGACGGCGACTTCTCATTTTGGCGTGTAATCGCTGATCAGCAGCGAATGGGACTTTTTTGAGTGTAGTATTCAAAGCCTGATATCAGCAAGCATTTATTTATTTCTCATGTAAAATATAAAGTCAGTGCGATCAATTGCGAAAGCTTGTGTGAACCCTCTCTCCTCTTAGGAGGTTGTTTATCATCCTTCTGATCTCTTCACGTGAGCTAGCGTTACTAATTATTTGGATTGATGAAAGTCCGAACCAGTCTTGTAAATTCTTCATCCATGATATTCTTTGTCCGCCTACTGTTCTTCTTCCTTCGACTTTTCCTTGGAGAATTACCTGCAGCAGTTGATACTTCTCATTTCTAGTCACATGTCCCAGATATTCCAGATTTCGTCTTTTTATAGTGTTCAGGAGTTCCCTTTTCGAATTCATCCTTCTTAGAACTTCTGTATGGGAGATTCTTTCGGTCCATGATATCTTGAGAACTCTCCGGAACAACCACATTTCAAATGCTTCCAGTTTTTTTTATTATTGCCTTGCTTAATGTCCAAGTCTCTGCTCCATACAAAAGCGTAGACCAAACGTAGCACTTGATTAGCCTTTTTTTTAAAGACAACTGAAGGTCGCTGCCACATAGTACCTTTTTCATTTGGCAGAACGCTGCTCGCCCTTGCTCAATTCTGCATTTTATCTCCTCGGTTGATGTTGCTTTACAGTTGAATTGTGTTCCCAAATATTTAATACTGTTTACACGATTTACTATAGTGTCTCCGATTTTTAGCTCTGTATTGTTCTCATTTCTCTTCGATACCACCATGAACTTTGTTTTTGCAATATTTATTCGGAGTCCATATTCATTGCTCACTCTTTAATTTGTTGACCATGAAGTTTAATTCCTTTTCGTTTTTTGCAATGATTATTGAGTCGTCAGCATATCTTATGTTGTGTATTTTCACCCCGTTAAACGCAACTCCTCCTCCTTCATCCTCAAAAGCTTCTTTAAAAATTTGCTCGGAGTACATATTAAATAAGGGGGGCGATAAAATGCACCCTTGCCTTACTCCTCTAAGAATTTCAATTTCTTCTGATTCTACTCCATCCACTTTAATATATGCTTTCTGTTTATAGTAAAGAGATTCAATGATCTAGTCTAGTAACTTTCCGTGCCGGACTTTATAGAAGGCTTTTTCATAATCTATCTTCTTCTTCCTTTTATCAGCGAGGCTATGATCCGAAAACAAGGGATCACAGCCCTCCCACTTCACTGCATTTCTACTGATCCGCCTGTGGGGTTCGCCTATTTGACCTCAGAAAATATCGGCAGGCCTGCCGATTTTGGATCACTCGGTTACTGAGGCCAATGAAATGCCGATGTCGTCGCATTTGTCTGATGCAGGCGTTTATAGGCCTGCCTTTCCTACATCGCGATGTCTTTGGAACCTGCATAGATATTGCCTTTTTAACAGGGTTCAAATGATCTCTTCTTTGAACGTGGCAATACCAGCTGAGCCGGTCGCGCTCTAATTTGTGTACGATGGTTTCCTTGATGTGAAAGCTTCCACGGATCTTCGAACTTCTTATTCGATCAAGCTTTGTCACTCCTGCTGTCATGCGAAGCATCTTCATCTCAGCTGCCGTTAATTTACTCTCATACATTTTGTACATCGTCCAACATTGTGAACCGTATGTGAGCGCTGCACGTACAACTGCGGTGTAGAGCCTTCCTTTCAACTTAGGGGGCATTTTTCTGTCACAGAAGATAGCGGAATTTTCTCGCCACTTCATCCACCCTACGCTTACACGATGATTGATGTCGTCATCACAAGTTGCTTTGCTATTGATCATAGATCCCAGATATTTGAACTTTTCGCACTTGGGAAGCACTGTTCCATTCAAATAAATGTCTGGAATAGGCCTGAGTGGATCAGAGAACGGGCAGCACAAGTACTCTGTCTTTTTTGAACTAATGCGATACCCATTTCCCTCCAAAACGTCCACCCACACATCAAGTGCTCGTTGCAGGGATGTAGGATCCTCACTTATGATGGCTCCATCGTCAGCAAAGAATAACTGATGTACCTTGGGGTCCATCACTTTACCTTCAAGCAGATAATCAAGGACTGTAATAAAGAGCAAAGGACTTAAAACGCTTCCATGGTGTACCCCGACTTTGATTGGGAACTCTTCGGTCACTCCAGCGGGCCATCTTACTCTTGTCTTTGCTCCTTCGTACAGTCCATGATCATCTGTACATAAATTTCTGGAACCCCTCGATGTCTTAGCGCCACCCATATCAAATCTCGTGGTTGTCTGTCGAATGCCTTTTCAAAGTCAACCAATACCATATGCAAATCCCTTAAGGAATCACGATGTTTTTCCATTATGATCCTTATACTTTGGATTGCATCTGTGGTTGATTTACCCGAGACAAACCCGCACTGATCATCAGATAGCCGTATTATTTTTCGCAGTCGGCCATCTAATACCCGCTCAACGATCTTTATGGTGTGTGACATCAGCTTGATCGAACGGTAGTTATCACAGTTTCGCGTATCACCCTTCCCTTTGTATACAGGGAGAAGGTAACTTTCCCTCCATTGATTCGGCATTGGGTCACCTCTCACAAATTTGGAGATGAGAATTCTGAGCCATCTGAACCCGATGTCTCCCATCTTTTTCCAGAACTCAGAGGGCATCTCATCTGGCCCAACCGCTTTTCGTTTTTTGGAGTATTTGACCGCCTCACTAACTCCTTCGACTGTAATGTCGGCTATTTCTTCACAGTTAGGGGTGGCTCTTGGAAAGTATAGCCGGGGAAACTGTTCATTTAAAAGCTCTTCACAATACTGTCGCCACCTCTGCAGAATTTTGTCGTCATCCACAAGAAGCTGGCCATGAGCATTGCTAATGAACTTTGGCGAACGAATCTCCTGAGCATTGTTCCTTCTTTGGGCGGCTATTTTGAAGATAGTGGCGCTCTTGTTCATATTGTGTCTTCGCAGCTCCTGGATAGCCTGGTTTGCATCAGCAACCGGGGAAAATATTTTCTCCAGCTCCCGATACAGGCCCTCCGTACTCTCTGCTTGAAGCTGGGCGCACTTCTTCTTCGCTTTTTTCTTGCAGCATCTGTATCCCATTTCGAGGCGAGCTTTTTCGTCACTATTATTAGAGGGGCACTTTGACCAAGCTTTGAAAGCCGCTTTCTTCTCATTTATCACTTTCTTAGCTTCATCACTCCACCACCATGTTTCTTTGGCGTGTTGATCCTAGCAGTGATTTGGCCTTCTTTACGCAAGTTCGCTGTAGGGAATCCCACATATTTTGTGCTCCGCACTCTTCATCCTCAGCTCCGTTGAAGGTGTGAGAGAGGTAATTTTTCATTACGAAAACAAAAGCCTCGCCTTTTTCTTTGTCCAGATTGTACCACTTGATTTTCTCAGAGACCCTTGTTTGTTTGCTTTTCTTCGGTGTTTTCATAAAAAATTCTGTTAGCAGGAGACGGTGTTGCCGAGCGATTGCCTCTCCCAGGATCACTTTGCAATCTTTTACCCGAGGCTTCATGAAACTGGCTACGAAATGGTAGTCAATCTGAGTTTCATCTCCACCACTGCTGTAAGTGATCAGGTGTCGGCTTTGTTTGATGAACATGGTATTTAACACGATAAGACCGTGTGATTTGCACATGCTTAGGATGTCTTCACCAGGAAGGTTCCTGGTGCCATATCCTAGTCCTCCATGGCAGTCTTCATAGTCTTCGTTTGATTTCCCGACATGTCCATTCAAATCTCCTCCAACAAATAGAAATTCTTTCTTTGGGATGTTCTTAAGGAGATTGTGGAAATCTAGCCAAAATACATCTTTATCTCTCTGATTGTACCCATCGTGGGGAGCATATGCACTGACAATATTCCACATCTCTCCTTGTATTACTAGTTTGAGAGACAGCAAACGGTCGCTGGACTTCGAAATGCTCAAGACGTTACCAAGTAGCTCTGCCGCAAGGATGATACCGATTCCGTTCTTAGACTTTTCCGTTCCGTAGTAGTAGAACATCTTGTAATCTTTTGTCCTAACGTCCAAGAAACGCTCCCGATTCCCGGTGTTTTTCCATTTCGTCTCTTGGACACACAAGATGTCCACCCGCCTTCTATTCATCATCTCTTCCAGCTCGTAACTTCGACCGGTCATGCTTCCAACGTTCCAACTCGCGACCCTCAAATTGCGTCCAAACTGTTTCATTATTTTGCTAGCCCCCGGAATCCGTATAGCTCTGACCCGAACATTTCTGCTCGGTCCAGGATCAGTACCATGCACAACAGTGGTAGTGCCTGGCGGGGTAGTGCCTTTCCTTTTTGCAAGTATTATCATAATGATACAGTTTTGCAATACAATTTTTGCACCATATTGCGATGGTGTTTGTTGTTTGACACGTGCATGCTCCTGTTTTAGTATTGTTTGATCTTTCTTTTATGACACCGGTGATCTCCAGTCGGGTCAACCCACGGACTCGCATGCACACTTGTGGGATGGTTTTTAAGGTAGTATATGTGTCGCTAGGCTCACTTGGGTGTTATATTGCCTAGATCTGATTTGTCCCCTTAGTCGCCTTTTACGACAAGCGCTGGTTGTTGGGGGGGGGCGCTGCAGTGATATTCTTAACCCGTCCCTGCACGGGGGGTTTTTTTTTTTAATAATCTATGAAACAAATATATAGATCTTGGTTTACCTCGATGCTTCTTTGCGCTAAGATATTTAAAGCGAAGCGAGCCTCGCGCGTTCCGAGTCCTTCTCTAAAGCCAATACCCAATACCTAATATCTGCTTCTAGTTTTCTGTAGATTCTGTTATGTATTATTTTTAAAAATAGCTTAAGCAAAACTCATTAAACTGATTGTCCTGTGATCTTCGCATTTGGTGGCATTGCTCCTTTTAGGGAGTGTTATGAAGGAGGATTTCAACCAATCTTTTGGAATTTCCCCACTTTGGTAAACTTTATTGAACAAATCTGCCAGTACTGTTATATTCTCCTCATCTATCAGTTTTATTAGTTCGTTTGGCAGTTCATCGGGGCCAGTTGCTTTTCTGTCGTTTGCATTCTTGATAGCTTTGCTGATTTCCTCCGCTATTATTTCAGGGCCTGAGACTACGATTGTCTGTTGGCGTTCATTCCATTGATCCTCAAATAGTTCTCTTATGTAATTTTCCCATCTTCTGAGCTTTTCATTTGTTTCTATTAGGAAGTTGCCCTTTTCACCTTTTATATTACTATGTTGCCTTTTGCGACTTTTGCCTGTTGTTTCTTTAAGCTTTTTATGCAAATTGAAACTGTCATAGCTTTGATCATACGTCTCTATTTCTCTGCACTGTTCCCTCCAATATCTGTTCTAAGCTACTCTTATTTTTCGCTTAATCAGGGTGTTTATCTTTTTATATCTATTATGATTCTGCTTGGCTCTTCTTCTTTCTTCCATCATGTTTAGTATCTCATTTTACATCCAGCTTCTTTTTGGTCGCCGGGCTCTGGGTTTTAGAAGTCTTTTTCCCGTTACTATTAATGCTTCTTTTATTTTTGCCCATTTATTTTCTACCTCTAAATCATTGCTCATATTTGTTTTAATTTGTTCCAATTTACCGTTAATATCTCTGGTGACTCTGTTTTTGGTTTCATATTCTTTCAGGAGATCTATATCAATCTTACTTTCTTGGTTCCTTCTCCTTCGTTTCTTGAACCCTATCGGGAAGCCATAACACTGGCAATAGATTGGTCTGATATGGCTGGAAATATTGTTCTTGTTATCAGTTGATTGATGCCTATGATATCAGGCGCTCGGGAAAAAATTACTGTGAATCAGAAGCAAAGACAAAAATATCGAAAAATCTTCCCAGTTAACTGGACGCCACCCGCGGGGTTTTTCTGAAACAACACCAGCGTTTCAAACCACTACACCAATCTTTCTCTCTATCATTTCCAACGTCC
Organism: Brachypalpus laphriformis; assembly: GCA_945910035.1. Classification (NCBI taxonomy): domain Eukaryota; kingdom Metazoa; phylum Arthropoda; class Insecta; order Diptera; family Syrphidae; genus Brachypalpus; species Brachypalpus laphriformis. The sequence continues at coordinate 101,679,395 of OX246756.1, forward strand.
GCATTATGTAAAAACATATAAAGGGTATTCATAACCCCTTGAGTGTGCGCAAATTACATAAAAAAATGTGCTACCACATTACAAGCTGGCGCCCACATGGATGGTTAGGATGAGGATTTTTGCCTAGCCTCCCTCTTATTAACTCACCGACATCATTTATTCTAGAGCCATCTGCGAAGAGTGTTAATTCTCCCATCTTGTTGTCTTGCGTCGGTAACGCGAAGTCTCCCATCACCTACATTCAGATCCCTAATTTGTCATATATCATCAAAGTAAAAATAATAATAATAATTGATTTTTATTTCAGTAACCATTAACAAATTCACAGTTAATTTAAATCGAAATCATATAACATGGCATTGCCGTCTGTCAGGTTAACAACTAAATAACATTTATCAGTTTCATAAGTATAAAAAAAAAAAGGGAAAACAAAAACAAAAGATCAAAAAATCGAGTTAAAAGCTTTCATTTCTTATTCTTTCACGATATGCTAGGGCTACCTTACAAAAACGGTATAGCTTGGATACGTTCAATTCATTGAGCAGAGCTAAGGTTTCATGGTCTGTTAGGATGTCCTTACCGAGAAAGTGCCTTCTTGTTTCCTTCAAAATTGGGCAACTGCCAACAAAATGCAGAACGTCCTCTCTTTCCCCAAGGTTGCATAAGTTGCATAATATAGGGAGATCCTCACGATGTGGTATGTAGTTCAGGCGTAGGAGTTCCCCTCGTAGTTTAAGCATTATAGAAATCTCGTCCACGCTGTTTTCATCCCGAAAATAGTTTTTCAGCCAAAGATTGTGACATAAACGGCTGTAGATCATCCTATGCAGGGAACCCATCGCCTCCTTTAAGAATCGCTCTCTGTACTTTATGTCCACCGTTGAGATTAATTTATAAAGTACCGCTTTCCAGGTGCCAAAATTTGAGCTATTTAGATTTAAATCCATACCACAAAAGTTCGCTAGTTCCAAGCACACTGTGTACCAGCTGTCCATATTACGAATTGTTTGGAGCGCCACTTTCTTGGGCAACCGGTCGTTGTTCCTATTGAGGACTTTCAAGATGTAACTTAAGTGTTTTGATAAACAGCGGAGACAATCCCATTTCCAACATAATCATGTAGTTGGGGGTGCTAGTTGGTAGGCGAAATACTCTTTTAACATAGTAGCTCAGCAACTTTTCGACTGTTTCATAGTGTCTGCAACTCCATACTTGCGCCCCATAAAACAAAATGGCCTCAGACGCTGCTTCAAAAATTTTGTACTTGCTACTGTGCGCAATGTTTTTATTGGCAAAACATCGTTTCCATGTGGCGTTGATAGCGCATTTAGCCTTGAGAAGTTTCTCCGTCAAATGTCTTTCCAGGCTTAAATTTTTCGTAAAGTAAACGCCAAGGTATTTATACTCATTGACTAGTTCGATGCTCTCACCATTAAAATCCCACCTTTCATTTAAGCAATTTCGTCCTCCAACCCTTTCAAAAATCATTACTTTGGATTTCTCCAAATTTACCGATAGATTCCACAGCGAGCAATATTGATGCAGCCGATTGATCATCAATTGAAGAGACTCGGGCGTATATGCAGGTAGAACTATGTCGTCCGCAAAAAGCAAGGCCTTAATTTGTTGTCCGACATACTTAATACCACCGGGCAAGGAATGAATTACGTCGTCGATAAACAGCGAAAATAAAGACGGGCTTAAAGTACATCCTTGTCTCACTCCAGATTTCGTGCGGAATCAATCATAAATTTCCTCACCATTCCACACTGCTGCCTGAGTTTCGCTGTAAAGATTTTGATGAACTCTGCCGAACTTCCGAGACATTCCCAGGTTATAGAGTTTATAAACCAGCGCATCGCGTTCAACTGTATCGAATGCAGCCTTGAAATCGACAAAAAAAAAAACGTATAACCATTCCCTTGAAAAGTTTCTGCGATACTCCTTATGACAAAAATGTGGTCGATCATGGAATAACCGGGGCTGAATCCTGCTTGGTATTCGCCTAGTAAGTTGTTAGCCGCAGTCCACAAGTTGATTCGATTTTGCAAGATCCCACTAAGTGATATGCTTTTCCCAAAGTATATGATATGCTTTTCGTACCCAACCTTCAATTAGTATGTTGAAGCCAAGTCCATCCAAGGTGCGGTTAGGTTCTCGAAGCATATCTTATTCACGACACGTTTAATATCCATGATTTTAGTCAGTGACCTTCAGTGATGGTATCACTGTATCCGTAGATGTGCCTCAAAGCTGGACATATAAAATTCATTACGTTACATTACAATGCAATCATAACTTAATATAGCGAGGTAAAATATTCTGATACGTCTTACATGTCAAATCAAATCACCAAACAAGCGCTTAGACAGTGAGACACGTCCACAGACATCAATGTCGTTGAACATGCACACCTATATAAGGCTCCTTTATAACTTCCAATGTATTTGATAGTAATGATTCTTCTAAGCTCCTATTGTCGGCGGATACAACAAATTCGCAAGGACACTATCAATCAAAAATGCGAAAGAAAAGACGGAAATTGCTGGTTACGTGCTTGATGGGTTCCACAACAACGGCCTCAGTGCAACAAAAATTAACCAAAAATCACTCGTCGACATCGTATCGCATTGTGTGAATGAACTCGATACGGATAAACCAAAACTAATGCCGGGCGCATACAGTCCCTTAGTTGTGGCAGAATTAATACGTTTAGGCGTGGACATTTTCGACACATCTTACGCCTACGTAGCTGCTGCAAACTTTAAGGCACTCACTTTCAACTTTGACCTGTCCAAACCCACACAAAGTAAGCCTTTTGTGAATCTTACAGATGAAGGGTAAGTAGAAGATGATGTTGAGTTCTCAATAAAAAGTTCATTTGCAGTTTGAAAGAAGACTTTGTTCCATTCCTTGACGGTTGTCAGTGCGTAGCATGTAAACAGCATACAAAAGCGTACGTCCATCATCTGTACAACACAAGAGAGATGCTTGGACCAATACTTCTCATGATGTAAGTGTGACACGTTAATTTGCAAAGGATCTGCTGCAATTCTAATTACAGTCACAACATTCACCACTACATGGAGTTCTTCAGTGCAATTAGATTGTCTATTGCGAACGATTCATTGGGAGATCTTATTGACCTACTGAGACTCCAAGGAACACAAGAACCTGTGGATTATTCTATACAAGAGCTTCCCAAGTTGGTCAGTAAAAACGATGACAAGAGGGCAATGTTTAAAGAAATGGCAACAGCATAGCAAAAGTATTATAACATTTTCAAATTGTTATTATATTACATAAGGAATAAAATTGTGCAGGACTACAGCCTAGAGTTCATTTAAATATTTGTATATTAAATTGTACACATTTCCACTTTCTTCTCTGATCTTCGTTATCACAGTTTCCTCAGTAACACTCTCGTATAATTCGGCATCTAAAAGAAAACGGTTGTTTCGAGAATAAGTGAATAACATAATAGACCTACCTCCCAGGGGGATATAACCACTTAGTTCGCAGAATGCTAGATTGAAAGCAGTTAAATCCTTAATACTGCAATGCTTCTCTCGGACGTAGATGAACAGTTTTAGGCTTTTAAGCACATGCTTCCTGTCAGGCGTAATGAATATGTTGTGTGGTATATTCTGCTTGCAGAGGAACTCAATAAAGTCATAAATTGACCTCACAATCGATTTATTGTTATCGTTATCTATTATAAAGCAAATAGCCTCAGTTGGCATTGTATTATGCAAGCTGTACATGCTCCCATTCCCAATAGCTTGAAGTGCCTAGGATAACGAAAATTATTATTTTTGATCTTAAAGCCACACAAATTGAAACTGTACCGCACTATCAATGTACAAGTCGCAATCAATGTACATTAAATGAAGGTGTAGGTGATTTACAGATGCTAGGGCTCCAGGACTGTTATAACCAATGCGAAAGCCTCGGTCATCTATCGTCAACAGAAACTGTATGCAGAAGTCTAAGGCTTTCTCGGTAATTTTCTGAGGTTGTGATTTTTCCAAATCGGGGCATATTAGTGAATGATAGGTTGTTAAGGGGCTTTGGTTGACAATGAAAGTGACCACAGTGTCCTCGTAGGGAATATCCAACAGTTTTTCTCGAAGATTGATTTTGGTAAAATTGAATTTATTATGATCGAAGGTTGGATTCAAAGATGGGATGACTTGAGGAATACGTCGCAATTTCGACCGATCTGGGTTTAACTAGAAATAAAAATGGTGTGAGATGAATTGTTAGATAACTTACGAATGCATCAAGTAAGGGTAGCTAACAACACCTCAGCATAGTGGAGTATGTCGGCTTTGCCACGCTATATAGAAAAGATCTTAAAATAGTGAAAAGTCGAAAATTAGCTGTCGGTAAATTTTTGATACTTTAATAGATATGCGGGGTGGGTAGGAGCACGCGCGTGTCATAGACCATCGCAAGAATATTGCAGAAACTGTAACATTATGGAAATACTTGCTAAACAAAGGCACTACCCTGCCACTGCTGCGTATGCTACTGATTCTGGACCGATCAGAAATGTTTGGGTCGGAGCTATATGAATTCCGGGGGATAGCAAAATAATGACAATGAAATAGTCTGGACGAAATTTGAGAGTTGCGTGTTGGAACGTCGGAAGTATTATTATTATTTGTATAGGGTTATTTTGCACTGCGACCTAGTGGTCGATTGTGCCCCCTGCTAGTACCTTGGAGAGGTTTATTCGCTCGTTAGAGTTCGCTCCGCAATTCTTCGGAATTGTGTTTGGCGGTCGTACACTCTTACTTCGCCTTGGCAAGAATAGTTCACCTTAGAGCTCTCTATCCAAACAGTTTCTTTTAGGAATGTGAGAAAGAGAAGTGGGTCCATGGTTGGCATATCTTATCTGATATTTGCAACATGCCCAAATATTTCAATCTTTTCAGTGCACCATAAGATTCCAGAAGGTGCTCCGGAGTTTCGCTTGACTCATTGCAGAATCTGCCAAGGCCTTCATTTGTTATGCCTAGTTTCCGTAAGTGCTCCCTGAGTTTGCAGTCCTCTGTTGGGAAGCCTATTAGGATTCGTAGGTTATTTTTGTTAAGCCAGATGCAGGCTTCGAATCTTTTCCGGTTGTAACGTCCCAGTAGTTTCTAAGCTTGCCTCAGACCTGTGGCAAGTTCTTGCCCTGTCTTCTTTCTCCATTTTCCTGAATTCTTCGCGTATGGTTCAGGTCCAATGAAGGGCTCCACAGCTCCTTGTCTTGCCAAGGCGTCCGCCGCTTCATTACCTTTTATCCCGACATGACCGGTTATCCAGGCGAACCCCACAGGCGGATCAGTAGAAATGCAGTGAAGTGGGAGGGTTATGATCCCTTATTTGCGGATCATAAGCTCGCTGATAAAAGGAAGAAGAAGAAGATGACCGGTTATCCAGTAAAACGTAACTTTGTTGTTTCTACCCAATTCATTAAGTTTGTGTAGGCAGTCGCACACATGTTTTGAACGTCGGAAGTATGACCGGTCGAAGTTACGAGCTTGAAGAGATGATTCATAGAGGGTGGATATCTTTTGTGGCCAAGAAACGAAATGGCAAAACATCGGAAATCGGGCGCGTTTCTTACACGCTAAGACAAAAGCTTACAAGATGTTCTACTATGGAATGGAATCGGTATCATCCTTGCGGCAGGGCTACTTGGTAACGTCTTAACCATTTCGAAGATCGTTTGATATTTCTCAAACTTACCAATGCTTACTGCGAGTACGACTCCTATTAACTCACTAAATAATCCAGATCCAGATCCGAATGGAATGGTGCATGATCAACAACTTATGATAGCTCACATTCTCCTTTGTACTGCATCCGAGGGAAACAATCGTACCGATGTGTTTCGTATTCCCAGGTACAATACCGACAGGCTTAGGGATCCAGCAGTGCGCCAACAATTAAGGGACCATCTCGCCGAAGGAGTCGAAAAGATTAGCAACGCAGCTCAAATGAACATAGATGACAAATGGAGAGCTGTTAAAAACGTTTTTGCAGCCGGAGCAGAACGGTTTGTCGGCATAAATCAGAAACACCACAGCACATGGCTATCCGCAGAGACCTAGAAACGGATCGAAGAGCGCATTTCACCCAAGGCTCACATCGTAGCTTACTCAGCAGGAGAGAAAGTTGAGCTAGAATCCCAGTACCGTATGAAGGGGAAGGAAATACGGCGTAGTGTGAGGCGATGCAGACAGAGCCGCGTAAATGTTCTTGCCTCAGAAGCTGAGGAAGCAGCAAATAGATGCGACAACAGGACCGTTTATAGGATCACAAAGGAACTGGGTCGTATCGAGAAAGCCTTCGGCAGTCACCCCAATTCTTCAACTCATGTACGACAGTCGAATCCGACCATGGTCGCATTTAGGTGCATACTCGTACGTAATTTGTACGTAAAATACAACTTTGTAATAACTAAATGCGAACATGGACGGATTCGACTGCCGTATACGAGTTGAAGAATTGGGGTGAGTGTCAATCGGGAATTGATCTGGAGTGCCCTGCACAGGAGAGGTATCCCTGAGGAATTCGTAGCTATTATTAAGACAACGTATGAGGGTGTTACGTGTCACGTCTTGCATAACGGCAAGGTGTCTGACGACTTTGAATTCCAAAGTGGAGGCAAGGCTGCATACTTTCACCACTGTTATTTCTGGTGATGTTCTTTGTATAGCCCTGACAGTTAACAGTAGCGGCATAAAGTGGACAATGACATTTTACCTTAAACATCTGGACTACGCTGACGACATTTGCATAGAATTATGGATTTGCACCTAATGGTCCATAGTCTGAAAGTCAAAGCAAAGACAGTAGAGCTAAGGATTAACACGACCAAGACAAAAGCACTTAGCCTTACAACTTCCAGCGCTTAAGTAAACATTGTTGGACAGCAGGTTGAGACAGCTGATAGCTTTCTATACTTAGGAAGTATAGTCTCCGCTGACGGTGGCTCCGAGCTTGATGTAGACAGCAGAATCGGGAAAGCCAAAGTTGCGTTCGGCATGCTATCGAAAATGTGGAAGAGAGCTGCGACTCTTCCGCTCCCATGTCGAGTCAGTATTACTATATGGATGTAGTACTTGAAGAATCGTCATTGTCATTCGTGAGGTTTTTCTGATTTACACCCCTATTATGGTTAGCGAATCGAACGTTCGACTCAAGTCGAACCTCTCAGCGTAATACTTCTGTCGCTTTATACACTTCACAGATGACATTTATTTGTTCTTTTCTTTGTTAGCACTTATTCTTTATTCGAATGAAAATGTTTGCTAACAGGAATACCACGACAGAAGCAATTCGCAGACAGTTCGACTTGAGTCGAACGTTCGATTCGCTAACCATAATAGGGGTGTTAATCGCATTTCGAACGAACACATCCGCTCAGGAACAAGTCAGGAACCTATTAACATCACAATTGACGAAGGAAATGGCAATAGATTGGTTGCTGTCGACTGGATGAGCCCATAAGGATCTTGGTGTTAGTGTTGTGGGGTGCGACTGACAGCTAAACAAATGGGCGGTGTTATGTGCCGACGAGCCGCAGTCCGGGCATTGATCAATGATACTGTCGCGTATGCGGTGCATATAATTGTTCAGCATAGAACAAAAACAAATATTTGGCGCAATAGCTCTTTAAAGTGCCAGGGCCTAGCTTCTCGCAACCACTCATGTTGTGTGCGTTATATTTTCCACACGAATGGAAGGGACCTACAGTTTAATGCCGTATCCGAACGGCGATTTGAGAAGTTTTTTCGTGACAACAATACTTTCGGATGTTTGTCAGACGCTCGCGTAGCAGCATAGCGCTCCAGCCGGATCGCAGTTGGGCAAGAGTGGACCTAGTACATCTGGGTAGATGTTTTTCACTATGATGTATCGGCTGGCGGCTATCAAGCGCGGTTCGGTGGATAGAGTTCAAAGCCAACATGTGACATGCTGGGACGAGTGGTGCATGGGTTATAAACCTATTTACCTCCTCACGGTATGAACGGATGTCAGATCGAATATGCCTCCGAGGTGTATGGAGGCTTTGTTGCGGTGATCGGGACGGTTGCAAGCCAGTAGGAACTGTTTTTTTGTTTCTGATGAAGTTGATCTTCATGGGACATACATTGGCAGCCTGCGACAATGCTTAGAGCAGCATTTTGGCTTATTTGGAGCTTATGCCATCATCACTGCGTGGGGTCGAGATTGGTGACGTATAGTTGAGAATTAATCTTCCTATAATTTGATATGTGGTGAGGAGTTTTTTTATCAATAGATTGGTCATACCTTGCGGCGCGAAGAAAATTCCGTTGCCAATCTCAAACTGGCAGAACTAGGGATCGCCCTAGCCATACGTGGAGCAGAACGGTTGAAAAGGAATCTAGATCTTTGGGAATGAGTTGGAGAGAGTTGAAGCACGTTCCAGAAGTGCGAGGGGTGACATGATTTATGTAAGTAACCGATCGTATGCGAGGGCTTACGTTGAGGTATAGCCAGACTGGAAGAACGCTTCTTCGAAACAAGAGAAGAATTTTCATTTGTTGAACTTGAGGTTTTCCCGGACACGCGTCGCTGAACAGGTTCGGCAGAATATTTGTAGTAAAGAGTACTGAACCACATTCAGTGTAGCTGGGGTGGGAGAAATATCTGGCAAGCTAGAATTTGCTACAAATGCTACTGCAAGCTTAAGCTTTTTTTTTTTTTAGTTTATATACTTATCTACAGCGGCGTTGAATTCAACGCGACAAAGATTCGTTGTCAGACTTTGGTGCTACGTAAACTGTAGTCGGTTTAAAATGTGGTATCTGAATGGAGTAAGGTTTCCGTTCCATTCTACATACATACTTCACAGTAAAACTTGTATTTTCCTTGTAAGCACTTGCGGTTTAGCACGTTCAAATTGTATTTGAAAACACCGGTTTCTTTCTCCAGTTGTTTCCACTTTTCTTTTATCGAATTGATGTGAATTTTTCCTGCCATTTGCCCAAGTAGACCGGAATGGGTAAGCAACAACTTTTTTTTCAAGACAAATCAGCTGTGTGGTTATGTCAAAAAACTCCGAAAAAGGTTTGTTCGTTTCTTGAGGTATGATTGTATCAACTTGGTCAGTGCTGCCGCTAAACGAAAAATTCTTAGTGAGAAATAGTGTAAAATAACCTATGGGATTTAGAAAACCCACTGAAGCACTGTTACCGAAGAGAAACTGGTTTTGGTTGACATTAGCTGTGAAACCTTGACTGTACTTAGTCCTGCTATAAGTTCTGTTACAAATTCACTCCATGCCAGGGGCACAGCAGCCGCACTGCTGCAACACAGCAGTTGCAGTTGCTGTAGCCGCATCACAAGTGCACAAAAGGTCTTTTAATGTAAATCACATAGATTGGTGATTGGTGGGAAAATTCTATATTTGACTAGCATGACGATTCCAACTTATCTTAATTGATTCAAAGAAAAGCATGCATCGCAGAGAAAATCTAGTTCTTTTTCTTCCCATTTCGGCGAGGTTATGATTCGAAAACAAGGGATCATAACTGTTGCGAACTGCAACTATTGACGGACTGAGATTAATAAATTTAACAGCACTGTTTAAAATATAACGTTTTTACTTTATTGAACCTTAATTTTATCAGAAACGTATGGAATATTTATTTTAAATACAGAAAGACAGAGCTTTAAATTTTGTGTTGTTGCCGTCGTCGTGGTTCTTTTCTTTCTGATTTCTCGAGTCTTGTTTCTCCCTCGCTCCAAGGTTTCAGTCATTAAGTTTCTCGGCTGTGTTCGTTAAGTTGGCAACCGATTGCTAGATGGCGTTCTTGATGTTGGCGGCGTTGCCAACACTCCCCCTTGGTACGTCGATCCCCGTGATCGGCTTACTTGGCTTAAGGACATCAAGAACTGCTATTTTCACCGCCGGTCGTACGAAGATTCCGGAGCTCGTTTGGACTGTCACCTTTCGCACTTGTCCATCCTTGCTGACAGCGGTGTCCAATATGCGTCCCTTAGGCCACTTATTTCGAGGGTTAGCATCGTCGACGATGACCACAATATCCGACTTGGATTGGTTTACCCGGTTCGCACCATTTAGCTCTCCGGGTGAGTGTAGGCAGATATTCCTCTAGCCATCGCTTCCAAAAGATGTTGACATACTGCTGGGCTTTCATCCAGTTGCTTCTTAAGAGGGCTCTATCATCAGAGCGGATGCAGTCGGATTTTCTTCCATCTGATGATCCGAGCAAAAAGTGATTCGGAGTTAGTGCTTCGTCGGTCTCATATTCCAGTGGCACATAAGTCAGTGAATGACAATTTCTTTTCCACCTCCAGCATCATACTATGCAGCAGCTCATCCGATGGGTTTCGAGTAGGCGTTATTTGCCTGAGCACCTTTTTAACTGTTTGGATCATCCTCTCCCAACTACCTCCCATGTGGGACGATGATGGCGGGTTGAAGATTCACTTCGTTGCTGGGCTAGAAAACTCTTCGGCGAGGTCGCTCTGACGCTGGAATGCATCTTGAAGTTCACGGTCGGTGCCATGGAAGTTTGTTCTGTTATCACTGTGAAACTCGATCGGAATTCCACGTCTAGCAATAAAGCGCTTGACTGCCAGAATGCAGGAGTCAGATGAAAGACTGTTGGCCAACTCGATGTGGATCCCTCTTGTGGTCAGGCACGTAATAAGCACTCCCCAGCGCTTTTCAACTCGTCTTCCTACAGCAACGGTCATCGGTCCAAAGTAGTCAATGCCCGCGTACGAGAATGGTCGGCAGAATGTAGAAAGTCTTGCAGTTGGTAGGTTACCCATCCTTGCAGGTCGCGGAAGTGCATTTTTGTTTTGTACAGTTGACAGCCTCTAATTTCAACTTTCACAGCAACTCGAATCATCGGAATCCAGTACCTTTGGCGAAGCTCATTTACCACTGTTTCATGGTTCTGGTGATGATACAGCATATGGAAGTGTCGTATAATAAGACGCGTAATGTGATGTCCTCTCGGCAGCAAGATTGGCCGCTTGACATCAGATGCTACTCCCAAAGCTGCATCTATACGGCCCCGAGCGCGTAATACGTCATTGTCGTCCAAATATGGTGAAAGTTTGTAGATATGGCTACTCATTTTCAGCAATTTTCCTCCACTGATGGGCAACAGTTGTTGCTCCTCCATAATGGACGCGCGCGTTAGGCTGGCATGGCATATAATCAGAATGTGACCTTTGGGATAATGTGGTTATATCAAGTGATAGGGCATCAATCCATTTCAGACCGATTCTAGGTAGGTAGGTATAGTGGCGGCCCAAAAAGAACCCAATTAGCGCTTAGAGTGCGCCGTTTTGTTACCACGAACTCGTGTATACCTATTGTAGCGGTTAGTTAAAAATGGATGTTAAGTTTAAGCCCAGCCCGTGGAGTTCAGGAAGAGGACTAGTTCTCCAATCCTCTTGTCCGCTATCTCTCTCAGATCCTCGAAAAAGGGTTTGCCAAGAGTTTTTTGTCTGATCCTCGCCAGGGCCGGACATCTGCAAAGGAAGTGACATAGAGATTCTTTCTCATTAATATCCTTGCAGCTCCTACAAAAGGTGTTGTGGGGGATACCAAGCTTGGCCGCATGGTCTCCAACTGGCCAGTGGCCTGTGATGATAGCTACGATTTTGGCAATAACTGGTCTTGGTTTGCCTAGTAACTCTTTTGACCTGGATTTGTTGAAACTGGGCCACGTCTTTCTAGATATGACACAGCTTGTGAGGCTGTTCCACCCGCGATTGGCTAGCTGGAGGAAGTGAAGGTAGAATATAGCCCTTAACGGTACCAAGCGGAATGTCGACTCTTTCTGCTAGAGAGCCTTTAAGGGCCGATCCTCGCCTGGCCAGCTCATCAGCACGCTCATTACCCTCATGGTTGCTGTGCCCTGGGACCCAGATGAGAGTGATTCTCGAGTGAGTGCTTTGTTGATTCAATTCGAATCGGCATTGCTCTACCAGTTTTGAAGAGATGCAAACCGCATCAATGGCCTTGATGGCAGCCTGGCTATCCGAAAAAATAGCGATATTGTGGTTAGATGTTGGAAGATTGTTTAGCAGGCGGCAGGCTTCTCGAATCGCAAGAAGCTCCGCTTGGAAAACACTTGCAGAGTCTGGGAGTGGGAAAGACCTTGATATATTCAGCTGGTCAGAGAAGATGTCTGCGCCGACTCCGCAGTCCATCTTGGAACTGTCCGTGTATATCCCTATATCATAGGTGCAGGTAACGCTTCCGTTCTTCCATTCTTCTCTGGAAGGGAATTTTGTTAAGAAGGATTTTCTGAAGTTGAGTTTGGGTATCGTGTAGTCGGTCGAGGACGCAACCAGTTCACTTGGTGTCGTCTTCAGGACCTTGCCGTGACCATATGGCCTCTTGGTCCAGCATCCATATTCCCTGAGCCGGACTGCGCTGCATATAGCTGTGTCTTTGATGTGCAGTTCGAGGGGGATCAGATGCAAGATTACACTGAGAGCATCTGTTGGACAAGACCTCATTGCTTCTGTGATACCCACGCACGCCGATCTCTGCACTTTTTTGATTCTGTCGATGTTGTACTTTTTTCTTAAAGCTGACTACCAAATGATAGCGCCGTAAGTAAGAATTGGACGCACAACGGCTGTGTACATCCAAAGGGTCATCTTTGGCTGGAGTCCCCATTTCTTACCGAGTGTTTTATTACAGGCATAGAAAGCTACGCTTGCCTTCTTAATTCGCTGTTCTATATTGAGTTTCCAACTAAGTTTCGGGTCTAGAACCGTGCCTAGGTATTTTGCACTGGAGCAAAGCGAGAGAGGCAGACCGATTCTACCTATGCTGTATGTTTTTATCTATATGGAACCGCTTGGGATCATTATCTTGATGGTACCTAGAAATTCAAAATGTATCTGCATTTGTTTGAGTAAATATTTCCTTGAATATCACTTAGTTCTAAGCATTGTGGAGCATTTTTATCAATTTTTTCCAACAGTCAAAATAAGACACAATGTGCTCTTAAAAAAATATAAATACTTTTTATTAATGCTAATCAATTACAAACAATCTTATGTAAATATCGAAATAATAAATGCCTTTGAAAATAAAATTAAATGTAAGACTTTTCCTTAAATTGCTAACTTTAAAATTCAAATGGGATTGAAGGTTTCGGGTATTGGTATCCAGAGACGGGTTCTTTTAAAATTTCATTGACACGTACAGGTTCAAATGGTATGCTTGGCTTTGGGTAATTGTAGCCACTTGATGTGACAGGAGCACGTGTCGTTGTTGTGGCTAGTTTTGGAAAAGGTTCAATAATCCTCACAGGCTCAAATGGTATGCTTGGCTTTGGGTAATTGTAGCCTCTTGATGTGACAGGGGCTAGAGTCGTTGTTGTGGCTGGTTTTGGAAAAGGTTCAATAACCCTCACAGGCTCAAATGGTATGCTTGGCTTTGGGTAATTGTAGCCTCTTGATGTGACAGGGGCTAGAGTCGTTGTTGTGGCTGGTTTTGGAAAAGGTTCAATAACCCTCACAGGCTCAAATGGTATGCTTGGCTTTGGGTAATTGTAGCCGCTTGATGTGGGAGGAGCACGTGTCGTTGTTGTAGCTGGTGTTGGAAGCGGTTCAATAACTCGGACAGGCTCAAAGGGGATGACTGGCTTTGGGTAATTGTAGCCTCTTGATGTGACAGGGGCTAGAGTCGTTGTTGTGGCTGGTTTTGGAAAAGGTTCAATAACCCTCACAGGCTCAAATGGTATGCTTGGCTTTGGGTAATTGTAGCCGCTTGATGTGGGAGGAGCACGTGTCGTTGTTGTAGCTGGTGTTGGAAGCGGTTCAATAACTCGGACAGGCTCAAAGGGGATGACTGGCTTAGGGTAAGTGTAGCCACTTGATGTGACAGGAGCACGTGTCGTTGTTGTGGCTGGTGTTCGAAAAGGTTCGATAACTCGGACAGGCTCAAAGGGAATAACTGGTTTAGGGTAACTGTAGCCGCTTGATGTGGGAGGAGCACGTGTCGTTGTTGTAGCTGGTGTTGGAAGCGGTTCAATAACTCGGACCGGCTCAAAGGGGATGACTGGCTTAGGGTAATTGTAGCCACTTGATGTGACAGGGGCTAGAGTCGTTGTTGTGCCTGGTGTTGGAAAAGGTTTAATAACCCGAATAGGCTCAAAGGGAATAGCTGGTTTAGGGTAATTGTAGCCACTTGATGTGACAGGAGCACGTGTCGTTGTTGTGGCTGGTGTGGTTCTATAAGGTTCTATAATCCGCGCAGGCTCAAAAGGGATAGTAGGTTTAGGGTAATTGTAGCCACTTGATGTGACAGGAGCACGTGTCGTTGATGTGGCTGGTGTGGGAAAAGGTTCTATAATCCGCGCAGGCTCAAAGGGGATGACTGGTTTAGGGTACTTGTAGCCACTTGATGTGACAGGGGCAGGAGTTGTTGTTATGGCTGGTGTGGAAGAAATTACGATAACCTTCGCGGGCTCAAAAGGTATAACTGGCTTTGGATAATCGTAGCCGCTTAAAGTCACTGGTGCCCTAGTCGTTGTTGGGGCTGGCCTGGGGGAAGTATTAAACGGAATCGATGGTTTTGGATATTCGTATCCACGACTAGGAATTTGCTTTTGTTCTGGCTGCCTTGTAGGTAACACAAGCGGTTTGCTAGGAGTTGGATAGTTGTAACCCGTTGAACTTGGATATTTTGATACCGTTGGGAGAATCAATGGCTTTTCCGTTCTAGGAGTTTGTATTTGAATCGGGTTTCTTGTGCTTATTACTAATGGTAGCGGGGTTGGAAAAATTAGCGGATTGGCCGGCTTCAAATATTGGTATCCGGATTCTCTCTGAGGTATGTTGTTGATTTTTGGTAAAACAGGCTTAGCAATCGGAAGTACAAGTGGTTCTTGCGGTCTTGGATACTGGTATCCGGCTTTGGGGTTAGGTCGAACATATTCTGGGCTAGGCAGAATAAGCTGATTTTTAGGTTTTGTGTATGTATATCCTTTTTTTTCTATATTCGTTACTTTTTTAATTGGCTTCTGAATTTCAATAGCAACTGGCTTGGGAGATGGTAGTTCAAATATAGTTTGAGGCTTTGGGTATTGGTATCCGCGTTCTGTCTGAGGTGGATTGATGACTTGTCGAGGTGGAATATATGTGTTTGTAAGGCTTGGTTTCGGAGTTGGAAGAATCAATTTTTGCTCAGGTTTCGGAGGTACGATAGCTTCTTTTCTCGTAATGCTGATTTCTGGAATTGTGAATGGAATTTGCGGCCTAGGATAGTTATAGCCACGATTGACGGATGTAGGAGGAAGCGCTGGCAATGGACGAGGTGGTATATATTCTCTCTGAACTAAAAGTTGATTTTTCGGGATAGGATACTCATATCCTTTAGGACCTGATAACACAGTTGGCAGTGTAAGTGGGTTACGTGGTTTCTGGTATTGATATCCCTCTCCTCGTTTCACATCTAAGTCTACTCCAGTTTGGAATTGGATTTCTGGTTTATTATAAAAGTATTGTCCGGTTGAAAAATGAATTATGCAACAGGCCACTAGCAATATTGATGACTTCTGAAAGAAATAAGAACTATTATGAAATATAAAGATATTATTTTTTCTAAAATATATATACGTATACATTTCCTAATTTGTTTTTAAATATGTGATATGTGATAGAAAGTCTTAGTCGCTAATGTCAATACCTCCACTTGATCTTTCTGTTTCAAGTTAATTGAGACATACTTTGCAGCTCCCCGTGCAGGGACGGGTTAAGAATATCACTGCAGTGCCCCCCAACAACTAGCGCTTGTCGTAAAAGGCGAGTAAGGGGACAAATCAGATCTAGGCAATATAACACCCAAGTGAGCCTAACGACACATATACTACCTTAAAAACTCTCCCACAAGTGTGCATGCGAGTCCGTGGGTTAACACGACTGGAGATCACCGGTGTCATAGAAGAAAGATCAAACAATACTAAAACAGGAGCATGCACATGTCAAACAAAAAACACCATCGCAATATGGTAATATTGCAAAACTGTATCATTATGGTAATACTTGCTAAAAGGAAAGGCACTACCCCGCCAGGCACTACCACTGCTGTACATGGTACTGATCCTGGACTGAGCAGGAATGTTCGGGTCAGAGCTATACGGATTCTAGGGGCTGGCAAAATAATGAAACAGTTTGGAAGGAATTTGAGGGTCGCGAGTTGGAACGTTGGAAGCATGACCGCTCGAAGTTACGAGCTAGAAGAGATGATGAATAGAAGGCGGGTGGATATCTTGTGTGTCCAAGAGACGAAATGAAAAAAAACCAAAAGATTACAAGATGTTCTACTACGGAACGGAAAAGGGTAGAAACGGAAT
Organism: Brachypalpus laphriformis; assembly: GCA_945910035.1. Classification (NCBI taxonomy): domain Eukaryota; kingdom Metazoa; phylum Arthropoda; class Insecta; order Diptera; family Syrphidae; genus Brachypalpus; species Brachypalpus laphriformis. The sequence continues at coordinate 101,695,777 of OX246756.1, forward strand.
CGGTATCATCCTTGCGGCAGAGCTACTTGGAAACGTCTTGATCATTTCGAAGTCCAGCGACCGTTTGATGTCTCTCAAACTAGTGATACAAGGAGAGGTGTGGAATATTGTCAGTGCATATGCTCCCCAAAATGTGTGCAATCAGAGAGATATAGATGCATTTTGGCTAGATTTCCACAATCTCCTTAAGAACATCCCAAAGGAAGAGTTTCTGTTTGTTTGAATGGACATGTCGGGAAGTCAAACGAAGACTATGAAGACTGGCATGGAGAACTAGGATATGGCACCAGGAACCTTTCTGGCATCGTAAGCATGTGCAAATCACATGGTCTTATCGTGTTAAATACCATGTTCATCAAACAAAGCCGACACCTGATCACTTACAGCAGTGGTGGAGACGAAACTCAGATTGATTACCATTTGGTAGCTAGTTTCATGAAGCCTCGGGTAAAAGATTGCAAAGTGATCCTGGGAGAGGCAATCGCTCGGCAACATCGTCTCGTGCTAAGAGAAATTTTTATGAAAACACCGAAGAAAAGCAAACAAACAAGGGTCTCTGAGAAAATCAAGTGGTACAATCTGGACAAAGAAAAAGGCGAAGCTTTTGTTTTCGTAATGAAAAATTACCTCTCTCACACCATCAACGGAGCTGAGGACGAAGAGTGCAGAGCACAAAATATGTGGGATTCCCTACAGCGAACTCGCTGAAAGAAGGCCAAACCACTGTTAGGAGCTTCAAAAAGCCACCATCAACACGCCAAAGAAACATGGTGGTGGAGTGATGAAGCTAGGAAGGTGATAAATGAAAAGAAAGCGGCTTTCAAAGCTTGGTCAAAGTGCCCCTCTAATAATAGTGACGAAAAAGTTCGCCTCGAAATATAATACAGATGTTGCAAGAAAAAAGCGAAGAAGAAGTGCGCCCAGCTTCAAGCAGAGAGTACGAAGGGCCTGTATCGGGAGCTGAAGAAAATATCTTCCCCGGTTGCTAATGCAAGCCAGGCTATCCAGCAGCTGCGAAGACACACTAAGCTGGTCAAACGGTAGTGCATGCGATCATTTGAAAACACAAGCGTTTTCACTCAGCTGAGGCCTACCAACTCCTGCTCTCAACCTCCACGCGGTGGCAGCCGGGTGCCTAGTACCTTAATCCAAGAAGTGGGTAACCAACCCCGTTTGGCGGATTCTTGGTGGCAGCAGATGAGAGAGGGGGGAAGAGTGCTTTTCCACTAGAGCACTTCTTCCTGTTTCCAGGCGGCAGCGGACGAATTCTCTAGACGGAGTCAACGGTGGCGTCTATAGTTCCAGTTAGGTTGAACTTAGTGAATACCTTGCGCGAGCTGCTTCGACGTATTGGGATCACAGGTCGGTAAGGAATTTCCAATGGTGGTCAGGACATTGGAATAGAGATGGTGGCGGAGGAGCTCTTAATGGGCCAACGGCAGCGCTCATACTCCCGTAGTGGACTACTGGCACCGGTGTACCCGGCCCCTCATCCTAGGGGAATAATTAAGGAACTGGCCCTCCAGGTTGAGGGTTGTGCCGTCGGGGTAACTTCCCTATCACGTAAAAAACTCATGGTTGCGAAACAGCCAAAAGCCTCGGATAAGGATGACTCAACTAATGACGACCCCAGCAAACGAAATAAGGACAACGACCTTCGGATCTGTACGTGGAATGTTCTGTCCCTTTACAGACCACGTGCATCCGAACAACTAGCAGAGGCCCTAGACTGCTATAAAGCAGATATTACCGCCATCCAGTAAGTGCGATGGGATGGGCCGGGCAAAAGAGGATGAAAAACTGTGACATCTACTACGGTGATTGCTACAGAGGCAACAGGCAACGCTTATTCGGATGCGGATTTGTCATACGCGGCAGACTTAGGCAAGAAGTCTTAAGCTTCCGACACGTGAGCGAGCGTATTATGACTATCCGAATCAAGGCTAAATTCGCTAACATAAGCCTAATATGTGTTCATGCCACCACGGAAGAAAAGGACCCTGCCACCAAAGAGTGTTTCTAGGAGCTCCTCGACAAGACATACGAGCAATGTCCTAAATACGACGTTAAAATCGTATTCGGCAGATCTGAAAACTTATGGGAATTCCATAAGTTTCAGTTTCAGATTCAATTTCAATTGAACTCTTTAGTTTTCTCATTTAACTGAAAGCTTAACTGATAGCTCAACTTGTACTAATCCTGAACTGATCATTTAAAAGCAGCTTCATACTTACTTACTTACTTATGTCCTTTAACCCCTCGGGGGGCATAGGGCGTCAACCACGCCTGCGCGCCATCGTGTTCGGAGTTCTGCAACGCGTTTGAGCTGCCTCCAACTCATTCCTAAAGAGCTCGATTCCTCCTCAACTGTTCTGCGCCACGTTTGCCTAGGGCGTCCCGCTATTCTGCCTGCCTGGGTGAGCGGATTCCACTGCATAGCGTATTTCGCAATGGAGTTGTCTTCGCGCCGTAGGGTGTGTCCAATCCATTGCCACTTTCTTCTTCGTATAGTAATGCTTATAGGTTCTTGGCCCGTTCTCAGATAAAGTTGTTCGTTGGAGATGCGGTTCGGCCAAAAAATCCTCAAGATGATTCTTAAGCATTTGTTTACGAAGACTTGCAGCTTGCGTGTGTTAATGGTGTCCACCTTCAAGGTACTGCACCCATAAAGCAGCACTGATTCTACGTTGGAGCGGAACAGTCGTAGCTTGGTTCTTAAGCCAATAACATTGCTTCTCCAGATTTTGGACAGCATTCCGAACGCAGCTTTAGCCTTCCCGATTCTGCTGCACACATCCAGTTCGGTGCCACCGCGATTAGCCGAGACCACACTTCCTAAATATAGAAAGTTATCAACTTTCTCGACTTGCTTTCCGGCAATGTTAAGTTGAGCGCGGGTATTGGAAGTACTCAGGGCTTTTGTTTTGGCTGTGTTTATTTTTAGCCCCACTTTGTTTGCCTCAGCTTCTAGATTTTGGGCCATCAAATGAAGATCCATTATCCGATGTGAAAGTAGACAAACATCGTCAGCGTAATCTAGGTGTTTCAGGTAAGATGTCATAGTCCAACGAATTCCAGAATTAGCTTCCGTCAATGCTGCACGGAGTACATCGCTGATAACCACCAAGAACAATAGTGGGGACAGTATGCACCCTTGACGTACTCCACTTTGGACTTCAAAGTCCTCCGACACCTTACCATTGTGCACGACGTGACACTTGCCGCCCTCATATGTAGCCTTGATAATAGCTATAAGCTTTTCTGGAATGCCTCTCCTGCGCAAGGCCAGCCAGATAGCATCTCGATTCAAGCTGTCGAAAGCCTTCTCGAAGTCGATAAACAGTAAATGTAGCGGAGACCTATACTCAACGCATTGTTCGATTATGATCCGTAAGGTGTTTATGTGGTCGATGCAGGAGGATCCAGCGTGAAAGCCTGCCTGTTCGACATCGAGAGTTGAATCTAAATGATCTTTAATTCGTTCTAGAATTATTCTAGCTATTATTTTGGCTACAGCTGGAAGAACACATATACCTCTCCAGTTACCGCACTCCATCAAGTTACCCTTCTTTGGAAGGTTAATGATCATCCCCCTTTTCCACTCCTGTGGAAATTGTTCACTATCCCAAGCTCTCCGTATTAGCGGATGCAGCAAATCTGCCGATGTATTTGGCGCCGCTTGAAATAGCTCGGCAGGGATGCCATCAATACCCACCGCTTTGTTTTTCTTGAGGGACTTGATTGCTGTTATTATTTCAGCTTTACTGGGAGGTACGGTGCGAATTCGGGAATTTGTTGCTTCGAACTGCTCATTCGAATTCAAGATCATACCGCCGTCGTCTAAGTGATTTAGCACTGCAGCAAAATGTTCTCTCCATCTAGTGAGCTGATCCTCATCCGAAATCAGAAGGTCACCGTCTAGACTCTTCACTGGATGTTGTTTGGAGTTTCGACCACCAATGAGCTCCTTAGTGATGTTGTAAACAGTCCTACTGTCGCACCTACTCGCTGCTTCTTCAGCCCTTGAGGCCAGTGAGTTGACATGTTGACGCTTGTCACGTCTCACACTACGCTGCACTTCTTTCTTCTTCGCACGGTATTGGGCTTCAAGCTCGGTCCTCTCTACTGCTGAGGCCGCTGCAATCCGAGCCTTGATTGCTGTACGCTCATCGATCCGTCTCCAGGTGTCTGTAGAAAGCCATGTGCGGTGGTGTTTCTGCTTTTTACCGACATAAGTGCGTGCCCCAGTCGCAAAAGCATTTTTCACAGCACTCCAGTGGTCATCCATGTTCTCTATGCTGCTGATTGCTTCTGCTTCTAAGGCAAGATGGTACCTGAACTGTTGGCGCACTTGGGGAACCTTGAGCCTGTCGATATTAAACCTGGTGATGTTAAGCAGGTTTGAGCGGTTGCTGTTGACGGATGCAGTACGAAGGCGTAAATGAGCTACCATAAGATGGTGATCTCGTTCTTGTCCGACGTCAGCTCCACGTCTGTTTCGGACGTCCAGGAGACAATTTCTAAAGCGGCGACTGATCGCAATGTGGTCGATCTGGTTGGATGTTCGTTGCCTATCAGTAGAGACCCAACTGATCTTATGGCAGGTGTTATGCTTAAACAGCGTACCTCCGATGACTAGTCGGTTGGTATTGCAGAAGTCCACAAACCGCTCACCATTGTCATTACGGTCTCCCACGCCGTGAACTCCCATCACGTGCTTAAGCATGGTGTTGTCGCTACCCACCTTGGCATTGAGATCTCCCATTACCATTACGATGTCCCCATTAGGCGTTTGGTTGTAGGCGGCACCTAAGTGGCTATAAAAATTATCCTTTTCATCCTCAGTCGCGTCTATAGTCGGAGCATAACACTGTATGATGGTAATTTTTCTAGCTCTACTCTGGAACCTAGCCGTCAATATCCGGTCACTATGGGGTTTCCAGGATATGAGGCTACTACGTGCTGCTGGAGTTAGCATGAGTCCTACGCCAGAACTCCGTGCACTTCCAGCTGGTTTACCAGAGTAGAGCATGACAGTGCTTTTTGTTGGGGAGATGTATTCCCCAGCATCGTACCATCTTATCTCGCTCAGCCCTAAGATGTCGATTTTATACCGTGCGAATTCGCGCTCCAATTGGAGGAATCTGGCGTTATAAGGCCCTTCCTTGAGTGAGTCCAGGAGGGTCTTAACGTTCCAGAATCCGATCGTTGTCCGTGTCCGATAGCCAAAGGTCGTCAACAAATGATCAGTCCGTATCCGAGGCGTATGTTTCCGTTTCGGAGCAATAGTTTGTTTTACGGTTGCGGCTCGCTGGGCCACAGACCAACCGACTCTTATCCTGTTTTTTGGCGCAGGAAGCTCGCCATTCGTCCTCTCCCGTTAGCAATTTCCGAAGAAATTCCCAGATGGCACCACGAGGAGGTGGGAGTAGGGCTTACTAACAGAGCTGCTAGGTTTTCGGCTGCAGTGGCTCCTACTCGTTACTTAGCGGACCAGCACCTATCGGGAGATGCTGCCCCTACGAGGCCTTTGTTAGTCGTTTGCCATCTAAGCAGCTTCATGCCATCAGGTTTCAGTTCAGCTATGAGTTAAACTGATATTTTAATAAGTCTCTGTTCAGTTCTCACTTCCGACTATAGTTGGCAGTGGTTTGTCAAAGCACTGTTTTTGAATTTCTGTGCTTTTTTTCATTAGCATACGAAGATGGCAAATGGGGATGTGATAATTGACGTCTATGCTTGCACGCAAACGTGAATGTAATTTTTTCACTTATCAACATGTTCAAATTCCCTCATTAAATTTACGTGCGACTGTAAGCATCTTTTTAAGTGAGAATCTTTGATCCATATGGTTCTCTCATGTTAATGAGATAAAATGCAATTGGCACACACACGAAAACAAACAGATCAGGCCAATACGTGTTATGGCAAAAAATTTACCTCACTCTTGCAAACCGGTGAACATAATCGAGGATTTGAAAGTTAAGGGCTACAAAATAATTGATACAGCAAACAGGCTGTTAAGAGTTATCTTATATTGTAAAACACCATAAGACCTATCCAAATATGCATCCTAGTAAAACAACAGATGTTGCAATCCACTGTATAGACCTATCTAAATATGCATCCTAATTAAACTAGAGATATGACGCACATGGACGCTAGATGCTGATAACAGTTCGGTGATACACGAACTGTATGCATGCTGCATGTCTCATTCCAATTCCCATTCCATTCCCACACCTTTTTTGTTATTTGTAAAATAGTATATAAGATAGAATATTTTAAGAATAAAGTGACTTCTGATTATACAAGCACAAGAGACGGTGGTTCATTTTTATTTCAACCCGGTGTACTGGTTTACGTGCCTTTGCATCACAAATACAAATTATCGACAAGTTTATGTGCTTGGCGAATTTTCAAATAGAGAATCAAAAGAGGTTCTCCCGAACACAGGCTGAGATGGAAAACTAAAGATCCACTGGACATGTTTATGCTGTCATTCATTGCTGAAGAAAATATAAACAAAATCTATGAAATCAATAGCATAATGCATTGCAAAGTGCTAATAGAACCACTTAGGAATACTAGACTTATCCCACAATGTAAGAACTGTCAGGCGTATGGACATACAGAAAAGTATTGCGGAAAACACCCGAGGTGTGTAAAGTGCGCAGGAGAACACCACACAAAAGCTTGTCTTAAGCCTACAAATGAAGCAGCGAAATGTATAAACTGTGGAGAATCTCACCCTGCTAGCTACAGAGGATGTACAATTGCAAGAGAACTACAAAATATAAAAGAGAGTAAAATGAAAAAACTAAACTCAGAAGAAAATCGACCGAACGAAATCAAAAACAGTACCAATTCGGTAAACAAGAATGAAAATGTGGTGCTTCCTGGCTCCCAACAAACAACAATTCGCACATCTTATGCTGAAGCTACGAGTATAAAGAGTACCCAGCCTGAGCATAACTCTAAACATCAAGATGATGATGTAAAACAAATTCTACAGCTAATGCTTACTAAAATAACTAAAATAGAAGACTACGTGACCGTCCTAGACGATAGAGTGAAACAGCTGGAGAGCAAAGACCATAATTTTGCTTCCAAACAAAAACCGATATGTTAAGTTCACTTCGAATTCTTGCATGGAACGCCAATGGATTACTTCAACACAGGCAGGAATTGCAAGCAGTCCTTGACATCAACCAAATAGATGTGTGTCTGGTTTCGGAAACACACTTCACCAGAGAAACATACATATTTAAGAATCAAGAATTATAAAGTCTATCACACTAAACATCCAGATAACTCTGCGAGGGGTGGAAGTGCAGTAATTATAAAAGACAGCATACAACACAATGAAGAGTCGAAATTTGCAACAAGTGAAATCCAAGCAACTGCATTAAGCATAAAAACCCGAAACTATGCTATAATTGTTGCTAGATTTTATAGTCCTCCCAAACATGCAATCAAACAGCAATTCTATGAAGAATTTTTTAAGCAAATGGGTAGTAGATTCATTATTGCTGGGGATTTTAACGCCAAAAACACTCTATGGGGCTCGAGATTAACAACTACTAAAGGAAAAGAGCTGCTAAACGCTATTAAAAATACGGGATGCAGGGCTATATCCACTGGGAAACCAACTTATTTTGGCCATCAGATCCTGCTAAAATACCTGACTTAATCGACTTTCTTAAAAGTAGAAGAAAGCCAAGAAATGTTATCTGACCACTCACCGATTTTACTTACCTTGAGTGAAAACGTTGCACCGAAATAGGTAAACCCCAGAATTACAAACTCTCGGACAAATTGGAACGGCATTAAATCTATTCTTGAGGAAATGATAAAACTAAGAGTACCGATGAGATGTGCGCAGCACTTAGATGATGATGTCGAAAAATTCATAAAAGATATCGAACACTCTGCTTGGCAAAACACTCCGCAATATAAACAAAGGCTGAGAGGAAATAATTATCCACTCGAAGTAAGAAAACTAATTGCTGAAAAACGGAAAGCAAGAAAAGATGGCAACATACTAGAGCCCCCCAGGACAAGAATATATTTAACAGGCTTACACAAAAGCTTAGAAGAACGATAAAAGAATTTAATGATGAAAAAACGTCTGCCTATCTATTGAGATTATCGAATGATAAAAGTTCTAACTATTCCCTCTGGGAAACACCTAAGAACATTGAAAAGACAATTTTACAAATCCCCCCTATCAAAATGATAAATGGTAAATGGGCAAGGAATAGCAAACAAAAGGCAAATACATTTGCTGAATATCTTGAAGACATATTTAAACCGAACCCCGCTCAAAATAATAACGTATTGGACATGGACATAGAACAAGAAGATGAAGATATAGAGCCAACTACAATAGCTGAGGTAAAAAGCATAATAAAAAACATTAAACTGAAAAAAGCTCCTGGGTTCGATCTTATAACTGGAGAAATTGTTAAAAAACTTCCTCAAAAAGCCTACATTAAAATAAGAAACATAATAAATGATTCTTTTAGATTAAAGTATGTCCCACAGCTCTGGAAAATTGCAGAAGTTATAATGATAGCAAAACCAGGGAAACCACCACACGAGACATAATCTTATAGACCGATATCCTTGCTGCCTATTATATCGAAAATTTTTGAAAAAATTCTGGTGAAAAGACACTATACGATATAGTATTATTGAAAGGAAATATCTAATTCCGGTACACCAATTTGGTTTTCGAAAAAAACATTCAACGATTGACCAGATCCATAGGATAGTCAACACGCAAGTTGAAGCATCTGTAATTGATTTTTTCAGTCACTATGATCTTATTCAAGTCAATAATCATCACAATAACTTCAATCGTTTACTTGAACTAGTGTTCGTTGATAGGGAATTTAATATTAGTGTCGATCTATCTAATTTCCCTATAATTAAAAACTCTCTCCACCATCTTGCTTTAGATATATAATATTATTTTTATTCACTCACTTTAAATCATTCATCCGTTTCTCCCTCTTCCGAAGACTTATCGAATGTGTCTGAAATCTTTGATTTAGGTTCACTTAATGTTGATGTCATGGAGGTGGAGAAGGCGTTATATTTATTAGACTGCAATAAAAAAGAGGGACCGGATGGTATTCCACCCTTACTGCTTAAGAGTTGTGCTAGCGCAATAGCTAAGCCGTTAACTCACATTTTCAATATGCCTCTCTCTGATGGCGACTTTTTAAACGAGTGGAAGGTATCCTTTATATCACCAATTTTCAAATCTGGCTTCAAACAAGTTGTTACAAATTATAGACCTGTCTGTAAAATTTCAACTATTCCTAAGTTATTCGAAGAAGAAAGAAGTGCAGCGTAGTGTGAGACGTGACAAGCGTCAACATGTCAACTCACTGGCCTCAAGGGCTGAAGAAGCAGCGAGTAGGTGCGACAGTAGGACTGTTTACAACATCACTAAGGAGCTCATTGGTGGTCGAAACTCCAAACAACATCCAGTGAAGAGTCTAGACGGTGACCTTCTGATTTCGGATGAGGATCAGCTCACTAGATGGAGAGAACATTTTGCTGCAGTGCTAAATCACTTAGACGATGGCGGTATGATCTCGAATTCGAATGAGCAGTTCGAAGCAACAAATTCCCGAATTCGCACCGTACCTCCCAGTAAAGCTGAAATAATAACAGCAATCAAGTCCCTCAAGAAAAACAAAGCGGTGGGTATTGATGGCATCCCTGCCGAGCTATTTCAAGCGGCGCCAAATACATCGGCAGATTTGCTGCATCCGCTAATACGGAGAGCTTGGGATAGTGAACAATTTCCACAGGAGTGGAAAAGGGGGATGATCATTAACCTTCCAAAGAAGGGTAACTTGATGGAGTGCGGTAACTGGAGAGGTATATGTGTTCTTCCAGCTGTAGCCAAAATAATAGCTAGAATAATTCTAGAACGAATTAAAGATCATTTAGATTCAACTCTCGATGTCGAACAGGCAGGCTTTCGCGCTGGATCCTCCTGCATCGACCACATAAACACCTTACGGATCATAATCGAACAATGAGTTGAGTATAGGTCTCCGCTACATTTACTGTTTATCGACTTCGAGAAGGCTTTCGACAGTTTGAATCGAGATGCTATCTGGCTGGCCTTGCGCAGGAGAGGCATTCCAGAAAAGCTTATAGCTATTATCAAGGCTACATATGAGGGCGGCAAGTGTCACGTCGTGCACAATGGTAAGGTGTTGGAGGACTTTGAAGTCCAAAGTGGAGTACGTCAAGGGTGCATACTGTCCCCACTATTGTTCTTGGTGGTTATCAGCGATGTACTCCGTGCAGCATTGACGGAAGCTAATTCTGGAATTCGTTGGACTATGACATCTTACCTTAAACACCTAGATTACGCTGACGATGTTTGTCTACTTTCACATCGGATAATGGATCTTCATTTGATGGCCCAAAATCTAGAAGCTGAGGCAAACAAAGTGGGGCTAAAAATAAACACAGCCAAAACAAAAGCACTGAGTACTTCCAATACCCGCGCTCAACTTAACATTGCCGGAAAGCAAGTCGAGAAAGTTGATAACTTTCTATATTTAGGAAGTGTGGTCTCGGCTAATCGCGGTGGCACCGAACTGGATGTGTGCAGCAGAATCGGGAAGGCTAAAGCTGCGTTCGGAATGCTGTCCAAAATCTGGAGAAGCAATGTTATTAGCTTAAGAACCAAGCTACGACTGTTCCGCTCCAACGTAGAATCAGTGCTGCTTTATGGGTGCAGTACCTTGAAGGTGGACACCATTAACACACGCAAGCTGCAAGTCTTCGTAAACAAATGCTTAAGAATCATCTTGAGGATTTTTTGGCCGAACCGCATCTCCAACGAACAACTTTATCTGAGAACGGGCCAAGAACCTATAAGCATTACTATACGAAGAAGAAAGTGGCAATGGATTGGACACACCCTACGGCGCGAAGACAACTCCATTGCGAAATACGCTATGCAGTGGAATCCGCTCACCCAGGCAGGCAGAATAGCGGGACGCCCTAGGCAAACGTGGCGCAGAACAGTTGAGGAGGAATCGAGCTCTTTAGGAATGAGTTGGAGGCAGCTCAAACGCGTTGCAGAACTCCGAACACGATGGCGCGCAGGCGTGGTTGACGCCCTATGCCCCCCGAGGGGTTAAAGGACATAAGTAAGTAAGTAAGTTATTCGAAAAAAATTATTTATAATAAACTTTATTTCGTTGTTAAAGAATACATTTCCGTTTGTCAACATGGGTTTGTCTCCGGTAAATCCACGACTACAAACTTGTCTATTCTGACAAACTTCATAGTCACAGATATTGAAAAAAGGTTGCAAACCGATATTATCTTTACGGACTTTGCCAAGGCCTTTGATAGGGTGAACCATACGGTCTTGTTGCATAAGTTATCTTGTATGGGTTTTCATTCTAATATTTTGAAATGGATTAGGTCTTACCTGACTAACAGAATGCAATATGTGAAACTCGATCAGTGCCTGTCGTCTTTTATTACTGTTACATCTGGCGTTCCCCAAGGCAGTCATTTAGGACCTTTACTGTTTCTACTCTTTATCAATGTATCCCTCTAATTTTTAAACATTCACTCTGCCTACTATTTGCTGATGACTTAAAGCTGTATCGTTTGGTAGCTTCCGTACGTGATTGTGTACTTCTTAATGAGGACTTAACGAGACTAGTTGAATGGTGCAATATTAACTTTCTGCATCTGAACATAGCAAAATGCGAATCATTCTCCTGTTACAGACATTTAAATCCTATTATATTTAACTATCGCATTCACAATATATGCCTTGACAGAGTAGATCGAGAAAAAGATCTTGGTGTAATTTTAGATACAAAGCTTACGTTCTCACTCCACATCGATTATGTAATAAGCAAAGCAAATTCTATGCTAGGCTTTATCAAAAGAAATGCAAGTGAGTATTCTGATCCCTACTCATTGAAATCGCTGTTTATTTCTCTGGTCAGATCTGTCCTGGAGTACTGTAGTTCTGTTTGGTGCCCATACTATATTGTTGCATCAGAAAGGATAGAAAGGATTCAAAGAAAGTTCACTAGATATGCTATTTATAAATTAAACTGGCCTATAGAGATGCCTGCCTATAATGATAGGTGTTTATTAATTGGACTAGTGTCTCTTGAGAAAAGACGTAAATACTTTTCCATTATGTTTATCCGTGATCTTTTAAATTATCATATTAAATGCCCTCCGTTACTTTAACTTACTTTGAATGCCAAGGTAGGCAGCGACAACGAAGGGCTCAAGCATGTAATCGGGAAGCATGGACTAGGCAACCGCAATGACAACGGCGAAAGGTTTGTGGATTTCTGCAATGCCAACCGCCTTGTAATAGGTGGCACCATGTTTGAGCACAAGACCTGCCACAAAGTCAGCTGGGTTTCCAATGACAGGCAAGCAACCTCCAACCAAATTGACCATTTTGCTATCAGCCGCCGCTTTAGAAGCAGTCTCCTGGACGTCCGAAACAGACGAGGGGCAGATGTGGGGATAGTACGTGATCACCATCTTATGATAGCTACTCTCCAACTACGCACTGCTGCAGTTCGAAGATCCCACGACAACACAAGAATGCCCAGGTTCAACATCGATAGACTTAGTGATCCCTCAGTGCGCCAACAATTAAGGGAGCACTTTTCGCAAGGTGTGGAAGCAATCAGCAGCTCAATGCCCGCAACCATCCAAGACCATTGGTGTGCTGTGAAAAATGTTTTTACATCTGGTGCTGAAAGAATTGTCGGTCTATCGCAGGGAAGACATAGGGCGTGGCTTTCCGAGGATACCTGGAGACGGATTGGCGAACGAAAACAGCTAAAAGCTCGCGTTGCAGCTACCCCAGCAGCAGGGAGAAGCGAGCTAGAGTCCCTATATCGCATGAAGATGAGAGAAGTTCAGCGTAGCGTACGACGTGACAAGCGCAACTACATCAACGCGCTGGCTACAGAAGCAGAAGAAGCTGCACGGAGGTGCGACAGCAGGACTGTCTACAGAATCACGAAAGAGCTGACAGGTGGTCGCAGCTCCAGCCAATACCTAGTGAAAAGCCTAGACGGCTCCTTGCTCATTTCGGATGAGGACCAGCTCAAGAGATGGAAAGAGCATTTTGCTACGGTTTTGAACCGTGTATTCGCTAGCGATATACTCCCAAATCAGACTGAGATGCCCGAGGTGAGAAGTTCCCGAATACGCACCACGACTCCCAGTAAAGATGAGATCATTACCGCGATCAAGGCACTCAAAACCAACAAGGCGGTAGGACTTGACGGTATTCCAGCAGAGCTCTTACGAGCAACGCCAACAACATCGGCTGAGCTTCTGCTTCCACTTATAGATAGAGCTTGGGAAGCTGAGAGCTTTCCCAACGAGTGGAAAAAGGCAATGATCGTCAAACTTCCTAAGAAAGGAAATTTAATGGAGTGCGGAAACTGGAGGGGTATCTGCGTGCTGCCTGCTGTAGCTAAGATAATAGCTAAAATCATCCTTGAGCGAATCAAACAACATCTCGAAGACACACTCGATGCCGAACAAGCAGGTTTCCGCTCTGGATCCTCCTGTGCCGACCACATCAACACCCTGCGGATTATCATCGAACAGTGTGTTGAATATCGATCGCCACTGCACCTGCTGTTCATCGATTTTGAGAAGGCGTTCGATAGTGTCAACAGGGAGTTTATTTGGCGTGCCTTACGCAGGAGAGGCATCCCCGATAAACTAATTGTTATTATCAAAGCTACATATGAAGGCTCCAAATGTCACGTTCTGCATAGGGGAAGGTTGTCTGAGGAATTTGAGATCCAAAGTGGGGTAAGACAAGGCTGTATCCTTTCACCAATATTATTCATATTGGTGATTAGCGATGTGCTTCATGCAGCTTTGTCGACGGGAAACGGAGGAATTCGATGGACTCTTACATCTCAACTGAAGCATCTTGACTACGCAGACGATGTATGCTTACTCTCCCACAGAATTATGGATCTCCACCAAATGACAGCAGATGTGGAGAGGGAGGCAGGTGTCGTCGGGCTGAAAATTAATATGGCAAAAACTAAAATTATCAGCCTTGGAACTAACTCATCGGCTCAAATATGCATTGCTGGACAACCGGTAGAGAGAGTAGAGGATTTCCAGTATCTTGGTAGTATTGTCTCGACCGATGGTGGAACCGAACTGGATATAGCCAACAGGATCGCCAAAGCAAAGTCCGCGTTCGGGATGTTGTCCAAAATATGGCGAAGCAATGCAATCAGTTTGAGCACCAAAATAAGACTGTTCCGCTCCAACGTTGAATCCGTGCTGCTATATGGTTGCAGCACGTGGAGAGTGACCACTACTATCACCAGAAAGCTGCAAACGTTTGTTAATAGGTGTCTGCGCAATATCTTAAGGATTTTCTGGCCCAATCGTATCTCTAACGAACACCTTTACGAGAGAACGGGTCAGGAACCAATAGGCACAACTATCCAACGGCGGAAGTGGCAGTGGATTGGTCACACGTTCCGAAAGGGTGACAGCTCCATAGCGAACCATGCTATGCAATGGAACCCTCTAACTCAGGATGGCAGAAGACCTGGCGGTCCGCGGAAAACATGGCGCAGAACAGTCGAGAAGGAGGCACGGCAGTTAGGGAAAAGTTGGGGAGAACTCAGACACATTGCCAGAAACCGTACACGATGGCGCGTAGGCGTAGTAGAGGCCCTAGGACCCACAAGGGGATACAGGACATAAGTAAGTAAGTGTTACTTTAACTTATTAATTTGCATTCTCCATCTAGAATGTTGCGTGAACAGTTATTATATTATTCTACGAGCAGCTTCATCGCTCTAACTATAGTCGTAATGAACCATTATCGCGTTGCATCAAAGAAGCTAATTCAATTTGTTCTGAAGTAGACTTTTTCGGTAATTGTACGCGTGACACTTTCAAATCTAGAATTATTTGTTTGCTTGCCAATTACATTAACTTTTTATATGTATTTATTTTTTGTTTTATTTTTTACTGATAGCAAGCTTTTGTTTATATTAATTAAAATAGTTATTGTACATATTTAGTTGTATTATCATTTTAATATACAAGTAGTATATAAGTATATATAGTCTATAAGAGATATATGTTCTCTGATTGATGAATAAATTAAATGAAATAAATGAAACACCATAGAAAACGCACTAGAAGAGAAGAAAGTTTGTTCCACTGTCTTTCTTGATGCGGCTCAAGCATTTGATGTTTGGCATGATGGTCTGATTTTTAAACTTAAAAAAAGCTTGCCAAAGCAATATTCTACAATATTGGATTCTTATATTTCTAATTGAGCTGAAATGAAAGAAATACAAGCTGGTGTTCGTCAAGGCAGCGTATTAGGTCCAGTTTTATACCTACTCTATACTTCAGACATCCCACACATTTGCCGACGACACAGCCGTAATAGCAGTTGCAAACACGAATGCAGATTCAGTCGCTAAACTGCAAACTGCAATCTCAAAAAGTGAATGGACGACAACCTGGAGAATCAAATTAAATGAATTAAAGTCAGTGCACGTCGACTTTACAAACAAAAAGATAAATCATATGCCAGTCTATATTAATGGTAGAGAAGTTCCTTATGGAAATATGGCGAAGTACCTCGGCATGACATTAGACGCCTAGCTCAGATGGAAAGCCCACGTTAAAAAGAAAAGAGAAGAACTAGACATTCGATATAAAAAAATGTATTGGCTTATGAGGCGACACTCCCAACTATCAATATACAACAAGCTCCTGCTTTACGCACATTCTTAACCCTAGACCATCTCCACCGTTACCCTCCGTTGGCAACCCAACCGACCCCACCAGCGCTTCCAACTCTATTAAAGCAGCTTCTCCCGACGCTCCATCTACCTTTTTGGATCCAATGCTTCCCCCTAAGGTTAAACTAACTAAGCAATTAGTTGATCAGAGCGATGATGGCCGTTACGTAATGTCTCGCTTGAGAGATCGTAAAATCTACGAGAACGTTCGTTTGTATCTTGCATACTTGCACAACAAACCTGATTCCATTTGTATCGATGGTAAAACAAAAACTAATGTAATGGTCTCAATCAACCAGGAAGGTTTTCCTACTAATCCCAAGGAGTTAAGGCAATTATTCATCCGCTTTCATGAGTGCTTCAACATCTCGCCCACTGATGTCTCTAACGATCTCTCTTCATTTGCTTCCTATGTTAGCTCAAAACGTCTTTCCCATCTTCAGAGATCGCGTACTGACTTTAAAAACTTCTACCGCTCCTAACGACAGACGCATTTTCGCTCCAAATAGCTCAATGCCATGCCCTGCTAGCGTAGATAATAGCACAGCTAAACACCTATCCGTTTACTACCAGAACGTACGCGGTTTACGCACCAAAACCTCCTCTGTCTTCCTTAATTCGCAAAAGTTGCCCTACGATGTTTTCGCCCTTACTGAAACTAATCTCTCCCCCGCCTACAATAGTAATGAGTTATTTACCCCTGAATTTAACGTTTTCCGCGATGATGGTCTTGACAAAGACGATGATTCTTCTGGCCGCGGAGTTCTCCTGGCTATACATAACCGCTATGACTCCGCACTTTACAAGTCCTCGCATACCGCTAATTTTGAATTTATTTGCGCTAGAATTACAATCCTAAAACGTAATCTGTATCTACTTTGCTGCTACATTCGCCCCTCACAACCAATTCAAGGCTACCAACTTGCTGTAGATGCTATAGACTCTCTCCTTGATGCTACTGATCCCAACGATGATGTCATTATCTTAGGGGATTTCAATCTTCCTTTTCTCCAATGGGTTCAGTCTGAGGATGAGTCTCATTTTGTCGCTTCAAATGCAACCACAGACAAAGAAATCGTCTTCACAGATTGCCTCTCCAACTCTGGCCTCCATCAAATCAGTGGCATAACCAACAGCCTTGGCAGACAACTTGATCTTATCTTTTCATCTGATGCTGATAATTGTGTTGTTACAGCAAGCAACCATCTTCTCTCTACTCTAGACAGATACCATCCTCCCCTCTTTGTATCGTTTTCCTACGGTGACTTAAATTCTGGTATTCATTCTCAGAACTCATATAGCTTTAACTTTCGAAAAGCTGACTTCACCAAACTTAACATCCTGCTCAGTAATTCTAATTTTAACTACGCACGCGTTACTGTGGATGCTGCTCTTGCATCCTTCTATACTACAATGTTTGATTGTCTTTTGCAAGCTGTTCCTTTTTCGCTCCAAAAAAACAGTACTTCATCCCCACCCTGGTATAATAAACAATTGCGTTCACTTCGTAACAAGAGGAACAAACTTTGGAGAGCATACCTAAAATCCCGTTCTGGCTATGACTACTCCATCTATCAGCACACACATACACACTTCGCCGAACTCTGCGAAGCTCTCTACCAGGATTATCTTGATCGAATGCAATCCAGTCTCATTACTGATCCTAAGCGATTCTATCATTTCATAAATGCCAAACGAAAATCTGATAGTTATCCTTCTACCCTTAAACTCGCCAACACCTCTTCGCCCGACCCTAAAATTGTTGCAAACCTATTCGCTCACTTTTTTAGCCAGTCGTTCACTGACTGCATTCTTGAGCCCGACCACGATTACTTCTCTTATATGGACAATTGCGCCAAAACGTCATTAGTTTCGGTTTGTATCACCTCGCTACTTGTCGCAGAGAAGATTAATAAACTTAAAGATGACTATTCTTCCGGTCCTGATGGGTTGCCCCCAATTGTTCTAAAAAAATGCGTGACCCACTTGGCCCAACCATTGACTTCTCTTTTTCTTATGTCCATTTCCCAAGGTTCTTTCCCTATCCTTTGGAAGAACTCATTTATTATCCCAATTCACAAGAAAGGTCCTAAAAATGAAATATCTAACTACCGACCTATCGCCAAACTATCATGCATACCCAAACTCTTCGAGAGCATCGTTTACGACTCGATGTTTTTTCATTGCAAACCCTTATTCTCTTCCAACCAACACGGGTTCCTTAAAGGTAGATCAACAACCACCAACTTAACTGAATTCATTTCTCAGGCGCTGTGTACATTTGAGAATGGCAGCGAAATCGATGTAATTGCTACCGACTTCAGTAAAGCATTTGATAAAATCTCCCATGGAATTATTATTCTTAAGTTGAAAGCTCTTGGTTTTCAACCCGGTTTTATCAACTGGATCAAATCCTACTTGGAAGGTCGGCAGTACGAGGTTATATTTAGATCTTCCGTCTCTAACTCCTTTAAGGCCACTTCGAGAGCCAATTCTGCGCTTGGCTTTGTAAAACGTTGGTCAAGGGAATTTTCGAACCCATACGTCACCAAATCACTTTATATAACCTTCGTTAGACCTATCCTCGAATATGCTAGCCAAGCCTGGTCGCCACACTATGCTGTACACATCCGACGTATTGAAGCCGTCCAGCGCAGGTTTATCCGTTTCGCCCTACGCGGTCTCCCTTGGCTTGATAGATACGACTTACCTCCCTACTCTGAACGCTTAAAGCTCATCAATCTTCAGTCTCTCGAAACTCGTCGCGATATTGCCGACTTACTCTTCCTCCATCAGCTAATCACTGGTCAAATTGATTGCCCCGCGCTTCTTGAATTAGTCTCATTTAACACCAATCCCCGTAACCTAAGGTCCATTCCCCTCTTCCGTCTCTCTTATCATCGCACCAATTATGGTTATAATGCACCACTGTCCAGAATGTTGCGCTTGGCTAACTATATGGAAAAAACATTTGACTTCCACTGCAGCAGAACCACCCTTCGAAACGATCTTCAGCTCCGCCTCAATTCCACCTAGCCCTGTCTTGATTTTACCACCCCCACACCCAAATTCTCACCTCTACCCTCTCCCTTCTCTTCCTAGCTCTTCCATCCTCTGTTAGTTTTAAGTTAGTTAGATAGTTTAAGCTTGTGTTAAAAAAAAAAAATAATAATAATAAATAATAATAGTTTTAAGCTTAGCGTTAAGTCCCTTTTTTTTTTTGTTTTTTGTAAGTTTTAGCTATAAGTTGAAAATGCTTGTATTAAGCTTAGATAAATAAATAAATACATTACAAGCAAATGATAAAACCAATATAGGCCTATGGGATGCAACTCTAGGGTTACACCAAACAAAGTAACATCGACATCATTCAACGCTTTCAAAACAAAGTACTCAGGAACATTGTAGGCTCTCCCTGATATATAAGAAACAGCGACCTTCACAGGGATCTTAATGTGGAGCTGGTCCAAAACGAAATTAAAAACGCAACAAGAAGACACGAGAAACGGCTACGCGAGCGCGTAAACCCTGAGGCTCTTCTACTTGTAAACCAGAATCAGTCGGTCTAAAAGGCGTAAACCGCTTGAACTGGGTAGATAAAGGCATGTAAATTGAAATGATCCGTAAATAATACGAAAGGTGACAACAACGAGCGACAAGGGGCGCTCGGAGTAAATAAAACCCCCACCGCCTTGAGTGGCCTAAATTCCACTTATGCCTTAAGTGTTATTAATGTTATTAGCTCATTGTTATTTATATTCACATTTACTCCAAATTCTTATAAGCTATTATTTTATTAATTATTACTTAATCATTACTCAAAGAGAAAAAAGAAAAAGGCAAATATAAATTATATGTTATATTATAGTATCTTATATCCTTTTCGAATTTTAATTATACTGTAACTTATGATTATCAAATTGCTCATTAGTCCTAAGACTAGATTGTAATATAATAATAATAATAATAAATATATAATAATAATAATTTGACCACTGCTCACGTAAAATGAAAGCTCAATTGAATGCCAAATTGACGACTAAGTGAACTACCTTTTTGAACTAAACTGTCAACTAAAACTTGAACTGATCATCTAAAAGGGGCTCAACACTTTTCGCCTTTATATATTGATTACTTAAAATGAGTGCAACGAACATCCATGAGCTGATTAGTAAACCTAGCACTTCAATAAATTGCACCCCGATACCTGCGACAATCGGGCGAAAATCGCATCATCACCTCCACGCGGTGCCCGCTGGATAGCTATCTGATAGTGAACTAACGATGAGCGTATGCTGAGTCTGACGATATATGTGCAGCTGTACACTCAGACCTGCGTAAGCACATCTGGGTGAACTTCAGCGCGCATATGTCTAACCGGACGAGGCATCTCTTGTTGACCTGATCGGCTGAAATATGCGTCTCAGAAGTCTAGCAAGAGGTCCTCAGAAGGAGGACGTGCGGCGGACGAATTCTCTCGATGGCATCAACGGTGACGTCTACAGACCAGCGGATACCTTACTGGAGCTACTTCAACATATTTTGAGCTGAGGTCTGTAAGGATTTTCAATACTACGTCAGGGTATTGAAAAAGAGATGGTGGCGGATGAACCCTTAATGGGCCAACGGCAGCGCTCATATCCCCGAAGTGGGTTACTGACATCGGTGTATCCGGCCTCTTGTCCTAGGGGTACAAAAAAAGGATCTGGCCCTCCAGGTTGGGGGTTGTGCCGTCGGGTTAACTTCCCTACCACGTAAAAAACCTTTGGTTACGAAGCAACCAACAGCCTCGGATACGGATGATCTTACTGTTGACGACCCATGCAAACGTAAAAAGGACAACGATCTTCGTGTCTGCACATGGAATGTTAGGTCCCTCTACAAACCACGTGCAGCCGAACAACTTGCGGAAGCCCTAGAGTGTCTCAAAGCAGACATTACCGCCATCCAAGAAGTGCGATGGGATGGGCCGGGCAAAAGGAGTATGAAAAACTGCGACACTACTACGGCGATTGCTACAGACAAAAAGGACAGCGTCTATTCGGGTGCGGATTTGTCATTGGAGACAGACTTAGGCAAGAAGTCTTGAGTTTCCGGCATGTGAACGAGCGCCTCATGACTATCCGTATCAAGGCTAAATTTGCCAACATTAGCCTAATATGCGTTCACGCCCCTCACGAGGAGAAGGACGACGCGACAAAGGATGACTTCTACCAGCTCTTGGACAAGACGTATGAGCAATGCCCTAGCCACGACGTTCAAATTATCCTAGGCGACTTTAACGCAAAGCTAGGAAGAGAGGAAGTCTTTAGTAGCGTGGTCGGAAAGCACAGCCTGCACGACAACACTTCCGGCAACGGACTCAGGGTAATCGACTTTGCGGCGGGGCGAAACTTTGTTGTAGCTAGTACGCGGTTCCCACGTCTCGATATTCACAAAGGAACATGGTTCTCCTTTGATCGAAAAATCGTCAACCAAATCGATCACATTGCGATCGACGCAAGGCACTCTTCCAGTATTCTGGGTGTCCGGACTTTCCGAGGAGCCAACATGGACTCGGATCACTACCTAGTTGTAGCCAAGGTACGGATTCGGATATCCACAACAGAGCGAAATCAACGAAATACTGTGAGAAAATTTGACGTCGGGCGGCTACAATCGCAAGAGACCGCCAGAACCTTTGCCGATCGTGTTTCTTCTAATCTCAATCTTAGTCCTATGCCGCCAGCAGCAAATGCGGAAGACCAGTGGCAGCGTTGCCAACAAGCCATCAGAGATGCCACCTCTGATGTACTGGGTTTCTCTTGCCCACCACAACGAAACCACGGGTTTGATGAGGAGTGCCGGCAAGCACATGCAGCTAAACAAGAGGCGTACAAAGCGGCGCTGCATAGAAGGACTAGAGCTGCTTACGAACTTTACGTGAGCAGGAGAAAAGAGGAACATCGACTTCTGAGAAAGAAGAAAAAAGAGCATGAGAAGCGCTCGATCGAGGAGATTGAGAGACTTTACAGCAGGAATAATGTTCGAAAATTTTACCAAAGGGTAAAAAGAGCATGCCAGGGTTTCAAAGCCAGAACACAAGCCTGCAAGGACGAAAATGGCAACATAGTAGTAGAATCGCAGTCGGTGCTGAGGATATGGAAGGAACACTTCTGCAAACTGTTAAACGGCGATGATGATCAATATTCTGCTGTCAGGCAGAATGAGCCATTCAACAGTGACGATGGCAGTCAAGATTCCCGTCAACCCGATCAGAATGAAGTGAGGATAGCGATATCTAAACTCAAATCCAAGAAAGCTGCTGGAGCCGACGGCCTTGCCGCTGAACTTTTCAAGGCAGGAGGAGATGAGTTGGTAAGGAGCATGCACCAGCTCATCTGTAAAATCTGGTCGGACGAAAGTATGCCCGATGAATGGAACCTCAGCCATTTGCCCGATCCTGAAGAAAGGAGACCCTCTGAACTGCGCCAACTACAGAGGTATAAGTCTCCTAAATATCGCATATAAGATCCTGTCTGCCGTACTATGTGAACGCCTAAAACCGATCGTCAACAACCTGATAGGTCCTTATCAGTGCGGTTTCAGGCCTGGAAAGTCCACCATTGACCGAATATTCACACTACGGCAGATCTTGGAAAAAACCCATGAATATAAAATCGATACGCACCACCTTTTCATCGATTTCAAAGTTGCCTATGATAGCGTGTATAGAGACGAGTTATACAGAGCCATGTCTAATCTTGGCATCCCTGCCAAGCTCGTCCGTTTGTGCAGAATGACGATGGAGAACTCTCGCTGCTCCATCAAAGTCGGTAAGAACATCACCGAACCGTTCGATGTCAGGAAAGGTCTTAGACAAGGTGACGCGCTATCATGCGATCTCTTTAATATAGTACTTGAGAGAATTGTACGAAACTCACAAGCCAACACCGGAGGTACAATCTTTTACAAGTCTGTACAACTACTCGCTTATGCCGATGACATTGACATAATCGGAAGAACTCAGCGGGCAGTCAATGGGAAATTTACGAGTATTGAGACCGAGGCAGCAAAGATGGGTCTAGCGGTAGATGAAAGCAAAACAAAATATATGCTGTCTACAAAAAAGGACACCCAACATCGGCGTCTTGGACAGAACGCCACAATAGACAGACATAATTTTGAGGTAGTAAAGGACTTTGTCTATGACTCTATGGTGAGCTCCGCAAATCACATCAGTAGGGAGATAACACGAAGAATTACTCTTGCCAATCGTTGTTTCTATGGGCTAAAACGGCAATTGAGTAGCAAAGCCCTATCTCGAACTACTAAGGTAACTCTTTATAAGACATTAATCATCCCAGTCCTGCTGTATGGCGCAGAGGCATGGGCTTTGAAAAAACCGGATGAGGATGCCCTTGGTTATTTCGAGAGAAAAGTTCTTCGAGCGATCTTTGGTCCCGTCTGCATAGACGGTGAGTGGAGGAGAAGGTACAATGCCGAACTATACGGCCTGTACAAGGACATCGACTTAGCCAGAAGAGTTCACATACAGCGACTAAGATGGCTGGGTCATTTAGAGCGGATGGAGCCCAACCTTCCCGCTAAGAAAGTCTTCGAATCCACCCCGGACGGACGGCGCAGTAGAGGACGACCTCGCGGTAGGTGGCGCAAACAAGTGGAGGGGGACCTCAACCAACTTGGCGTGCGCAACTGGAAGCAGCTGGCTCGTTACCGTGCTGGCTGGAGAGGTTTGTTGGTTGAGGCCCAGGTCCACCCCGGACTGTAGCGCCATCTAAGAAGAAGAAGAAGAACCTGCGACAAAAGAAATCTTTCGGATAAAGCCGAAAGGACCATGTGTAGACGCTGCAGTTACAATAAATTTTGACAATAGGGCTGACAAATACATTTTGTTGAAAGCAATTCATCATCGATATAAAGAAGCAGAAGAAACCACTCTGTCAATATGAAATTTGGCTGGCATCTGTCAGCCGCTTCTCCCAATGAAAGCCTCACTGCAAGGAACCATATGATTTTTCGTGAAGCTTTTCACCTCAAGCGCCAAAAGAAACTAACACCTGTTTTCATGCGCAATGGTCAAGTTCATACCATTTGCTAGGAGTGGTGGTAAATTATTCCGAGTGCTTGAACCCAATTGCATCAAGGAGTACTAGAGAGACATTGAAGACCATCAACTGCATTGAATGATGAACCATGAGATAGAAAAAAAAAATTTATGTTTAAGCTTTTGAAATTGGAATTAGGTTTATAGAAAGCAAATAGCTATTTATTTATTGTTAATAAACTTTACAAAGCTACATATTTTTATACTTATATACATTTTTTGAAACTCGCTAGACAATAATTAAACGTTCATCCGTTTGTTTGTATTCATACTCGTATTTTACGTCACGCAATACTAATTTTTCTTCAATCGTTATCATATTTTATGAGTACGACTGACGTAAATATAGTACGTGACGAAGATATTAACGATAATTACGAGTAACGTGTAATGTTAAATGTTTAATGTAAGTAGTACCGTGTCCTGCGCATTTGTCACATAAATGCGCAGAACATATATCTGAAGACTGATGAATTTAGAAGATTATTTTTTGGGGTCACGTATCGATGCTGTATGTGTGTCGGAACATGGTTTCAAGTGAAAAATCGCAGTAAACTGTACTACTGAATGGTTACTGAATATTCTGCGTGGATAGGCATGATAAGATTGGAGGTGGAGTGACAGTATATGTTCGAAATGGAATAAACCGTAGACTTGTTCCCAGGAACACGACTTCACCACCTGAATACAGGTCAATTTCAATCCATCGGTATTTTTCAGAAGCTTTCATGCGTTCTGATATGCTGTTATGTGATAATCAGTCAGGATTCAGATTCACACCTGCTTTGTTAAAAGTAAGTAATGAAATAAGAAGCACAATCGTTGATGATCTTGTCAAATTTCGGACTCCGTTAGATTTCCCTAAGCAATTTGATACTGTCGACCACGTAAAACTATTACTTAAGATGGAGGCAAAAGACTGGTCTCATCATAGGATGAGGCAGTTTCGATATCAACAAAAGAGGTGAGCTACTTTTTGATTTTATTCTAAGTACAAACCTTATTTGGTGCAACACAGGTAACGATCCCACTTTCGTCACCAGAAACAGGCAAGCAGTATTGGACATCACCCTTGCCTCCGATAGCATCGTTCACCGCATCAAGAATTGGAGGGTGTCAAGCGAACCATCGTTCTCTGATCACAGGTATCTCCAATTCTCTCTATACTTAGACTACATTAGCCCGCCAGTTTTTAGGAACTACCGCAAAACTGATTGGCTCAAGTACAGGTCAACTTTAAGCAATTTAGTTACCTCAGATCACCTTAATCTCCCCTGCAATGCCCTAGAACTTGATCGCATGGTTGCGGACTTAACCTCAGCTTTAAATAGATCGTTGACCTCTTCCTGCCCCTTGATTCAACCCAGTGACAAGAAGAAGCCGCATTGGTGGATTGCAGGTTTAGATCCTTTAAGAAATAATTGTAGAAAACTATTTAATAATGCCAAAAGTACGAGAGACGCGTTAGTTTGGGACTTGTACAAGGCATCCCTAAATATATATAAAAAAGAATTAAGGAAAGCCAAACGAAATTCTTGGAGACTCTTCTGTGGTAAAATAGAAGAAACCTCTGAGGCATCTAGGCTGAGGAAAATTCTCTCATCCAATGCAATAACACCCAGTTAGCTTAAGAAAACCGATGGGTCTTGGACTACTTCAAGCTAAAATTCGCTAAGTTTACTGCTTGACACTCATTTCCCAGGTGGTTCCCAAGCTGTTAGCAACATGGTTTTCAGTAATCCATCTGCACAAAAAACAAACTCCTCAAAACTGATTACACAGAGCAAGCTTCAGTGGGCACTGCACAGCTTCAAACCGTATAAATCCGCGTGACCAGGCGGCATTATACCTGCCGAGTTGCAGAAGTCATCGGACATAATCCTGCCGATGCTTGAGACAATTTTTATAAGTTGTCCAGACCTGGTATATGTATATCCCAAGGATATGGAGAGAAGTCAAAGTTGTCTTTATACCCAAAGCGGGCAAATGCTCTCACATATATCCAAAAGATTTCAGACCGATAAGTCTATCATCATTCCTCCTAAAAACATTAGAACGACTGATTGATATGCATTTACGCAACAGTATTGATAAGAAACTACCGCCGGCGGCCCAACATGCATATTGCAAAGACAAGTCAATGGAGACGGCATTACACTCACTGGTGCGTAAAATAGAATACTCCCTGTTTCATAAGGAGTTTAAAGGTACAATGGTTGCTTTTCTGGATATAGAAGGCGCTTTTAACAATGTCAATGTATCAGCGATAGCAGATGCACTATCAGACCTGAAGGTCGAAGGTGAAGACAGAGCAAACCTGCCAAGTCCAGAAAATCTTGTCAATCACATGACACGATCAGAGGGCGAATGGATGGAGATCTGCTCATTCATAGTATGTGTGCAGAATGCGCTGCGAAGAGCAGAAGCCCTAAGATGAGCCCAAGAGGCGGCCTCAGAGACTAGAGCATAATTGCTAACCAGCCCCGCGAAGAAATACCTAACGGCAGTACCGCGGGGAGAGTGGTTGAAGTGTGTAGGGTGTGCGTTTAGTACGTAGGCGTATTCCTGGAATCGATTAATCGATCAGTAACACTCGGGCTATTAGTATCTATGAAGATTATACATCCTTGGCGCAACCTAAAAAAAAAAAAAAAAAAACATGAAGGTCGACAGCTCACTTTGCGAACTGATCAATCTACTGCTTAGTGGTCGGAATATCAACTCTAAGCTGGGTGGGACGTCTGCCAGAAGGTCTGTCAGTAGAGGCACTTCGCAAGGTGGTGTTCTATACCCCCTTTTGTGGAATTTGGTGATCAATGAGCTACTGATAATCATGCAAGGCGAGGGATGCACAGCAATCGCTTATGCAGATGATGTTGCTTTGGCCGTCTCAGAAAAGCACTTAAATACTCTAAAAGAACTCCTACAAAGCGCTTTAACAAGCTCACTCGTTGGGCGGTTCGGTGTGGTTTGGGTGTAAATCCCCACAAAACTGAACTTGTACTCTTCTCCAGGAAGTATAAAATTCTGCTAGTCGACCCTCCTTCTCTAAACGATATCAGCTTAACTTTCTCTGGCACAGCAAAATATTTGGGTCTCATCCTGGATAAGAAATTAAGCTGGAAACCTAATATTCAAGAAAGAGTAAAGAAAGCTATAGTAGCTCTTTTCTCTTGCAAAAAAGCTATTGGAAATAGATGGGGTTTACAACCCCGAATCACTCACTGGGTCTATATCTCGGTCATTACACCGATACTCACATACGGGGTCATTGTCTGGTGGACGAACTTAGAAAAAGCTATAAATCGCGATAATCTAAGTAAGGTCCAGCGCACAGCTTGTCTGTGTATAGGCGGAGCACTGAGTACAACCCCCTCTGCGGCACTCGACATTTTGTTTCATCTGATGCACCTCGATATATTTAGCAAGCAAATGGTAGCGAATGCAGCCGTTCGCCTCTAAGCTACCCAACAGTGGTCAAGAAAAGAATTTGGCCACGCTTCCATTTTGAATAAATGCAAAACCTCTCCCGAAAACACGGACTACACCATCCCACGTCTAAATTTTGATAAGAACTTCCTCGTCACCATCCCCTCCAGATCACTCTGGAATGATGACACATTCTTAGAAGATGGGTCAATCCACTTCTTCACAGATGGCTCAAAATCCAAGGATGGAGTTGGTGGATGTGTTTTCTCTGACAGGCTTAATCTTAAGCTCACCTTCCGTCTTCCAAATCATTGTAGCGTGTTCCAGGTGGAAATTTTGGCGATTAAAGAAGTCTTATCTTGGCTTAAGAAAAACATGATATCTGCTAAAAATATCCGCATCTTTTCAGACAGCCAAGCAGCAATCAAATCCTTGGAAACGACCTCTATAAATTTCTGAGTAGCTCTAGACTGCCACTCGTCTCTCGTGGTGATGGCTGCGCAGTTCAGTATTCACCTGTGTTGGGTGCCGGGACATAGGGACATTCCAGGGAATTGTAAGGCCGATGAACTCGTCAGAATAGGAACAACTGTACTCATCCTGCCGAACAAGGGCTCCATAGGTATACCAATCGCTACTTGCAAACTTAAATTTAAGCTGGATGCTATCGAGAGTACGAAGATTAGGTGGACAAGTGGATCCACATGTCTAGCGACAAAACAAATTTGGCCGAAGCTAGATCTAAAACAGGTTGCATATCGCGCTATAATAGGTGTCATCAGTTGACACTGTCTAATAGGTAAGCATGACACAAGGCTAGGCGTTTTTGCGAACGACTTTTGTAGAAGCTACATGGATGAGGAAGAGGAGGGAACTATTCCTCACCTTCTTTGTTCCTGCCCAGCTCAGGAGCCCTCTCTTACAACGACATAGGCGACCTGAAAAATACAGATATCAAGAGCATCCTATGCTTCATAAGAAGCTCAAAATGGTTTAACGAGTAGGTAGTAGGAAATTTCTCCCATGATCCATGTGGTTTCACAATGGAGCTATTATTGGTCTAAGTGTGTTGGCGTTTCTCAGCTGGCAGCCACTTCAACCTAACCTAACCTAAGCATTATTTAATCTTAAAACAGATTTTAGATTTTCCTCGTCTGCAGTAAATCTAATTCAGTTATACCCATATCGAAAAACCAACTGTCGCCTTAAATACATAATATCAAGTCTCAACTCGCTGACGTTCTTAGTGGAATTCCTTAGCGACTCATTTTACAAAAACAAATACAAATATTTGGCGCAACAGCTCTTTAAAGTGCAGGGCCTAGCTTCTCGCAACCACTCATGTTGTGTGCGTTATATTTTTCACACGAATGGAAGGGACCTACAGTTTAATGTCGACTCCGAACGGCGATTTGAGAAGCTTTTTCGTGGCAACAATACTCTCGGATGTTTGTCAGACGCTCGCGAGAAGTACTTACTTACTTAGGTGGCGCTACAGTTCGGGGTGAACCTGGGCCTCAACCAACAAGCCTCTCCATTTAGCTCGGTCTTTAGCTAATTGCCTCCAGTTGCGCACTCCAAGTTGGTCGAGGTCCCCTTGAACTTGTGCGCGCCACCTACGGCGATAATTCCCTCTACTGCGTCGTCCCTCGGGGTTAGATTCGAAGACTCTGCGGGCCGGAGCGTTGGTGTCCATTCGCTCTACATGTCCTAGCCATCTCAGACGTCCAATACGCAGTTTTTTGACTAGGTCGATGTCGCTGTACAGCTCGTATAGTTCGTGATTGAATCTTCTCCTCCAAAACCCGTCAACGCAAACGGGACCGAAAATCTTACGAAGAATTTTTCTCTCGAAGCGACCAAGGATATCTTCATCCTCTTTTAATAAAGTCCATGTTTCAGCGCCGTAAAGCAGGACTGGGATGATCAAGGTCTTATATAGAGTCTCCTTAGTTGTTCGAGAGAGGGCTTTACTGTTGAATTGCCTTATAAGCCCAAAAAAACAGCGATTGGCAAGAGTTATTCTTCGATTGATTTCTGCGCTGATTTTGTTTGCTGAATTTATAGCAGAGCCAAGGTAGACAAAGTCCCTTACTACCTCGAAGTTATAGCTGCCCACGGTGACGTTTTGTCCAATTCGTCGATGTTGGTTTTCTCTTCTAGTTGACAGCATATACTTGGTTTTGCCCTCGTTTATCGCCAAACCCATTTTGGCCGCTTCCGCCTCAATGCTTGCAAAAGCACCGGTGACAGCCCGCTGAGATCTTCCGATAATGTCTATATCGTCGGCGTATGCAAGCAGTTGTACAGACTTGTAATAGATTGTGCCTCCGGTGTTGGCTTGTGAGTTCCGCACAATCCGTTCAAGTACAATATTGAAGAAGTCACATGACAGCGCGTCACCTTGTCTAAAGCCTTTTTTGACATCAAAGGTCTCGGTGAGGTCATTACCGACCTTGATGGAGCAGCGAGCGTTCTCCATCGTCAGCCTGCACAGACGGACAAGTTTGGCAGGGATGTCAAAACTAGACATGGCTCTATAAAGCTCTTCTCTATAGATGCTGTCATAGGCGGCCTTGAAATCGATAAAGAGGTGGTGAGTATCGATTTGGAATTCTTGGGTTTTCTCCAGGATCTGCCGAAGTGTGAAGATTTGATCGATGGTGGACTTTCCTGGCCTGAAACCGCACTGATAGGGTCCAATCAGGCTGTTGATAAAAGGTTTCAGGCGTTCACACAATATCGCAGAAAAGATCTTGTATGCGATGTTGAGGAGACTGATGCCTCTATAATTGGCGCAGTTGAGGGGGTCTCCTTTCTTGTGGATCGGGCAAACGATGCTGAGATTCCATTCATCAGGCATACACTCCTCTGACCAAATATTAGAAATGAGTTGGTGTATGCACTCTACCAATTCATCCCCAGCTGCCTTGAAAAGTTCGGCCGGTAAACCGTCAGGTCCAGCAGCCTTGTTCGATTTTAGCTTGGATATTGCTATCCTCACTTCGTTTTGGTCAGGTGGACGGAAATTTTGACTATCATCGTCCATGTTGAATGGTTCATTCTGCCTGACAGCGGGATGTTGGTCTTCGTCGCCGTTATACAGTCTGCAGAAGTAGTTTTTCCAGATTCTCAGCACCGACTGTGATTCTACTACGAGGTTTCCATTCTCATCTCTACAGGTTTCTGTACGGGTATTACTTCTCTGACACGTTCTTTTTACCTTTTGGTAAAACTTCCGTACATTGTTCCTGGAGTATAGACTCTCGATATTCTCAAACGCGCGCTTCTCATGCTCTTTCTTCTTCTTTTGGAGAAGCCGATGTTCTTCCCGTCTCTTTTGCTCGTAGAGCTCACGAGCAGCTCTCGTCTTCCTTTGCAGCGCCGCTTTGTATGCCTCTTGTTTTGCTGCATGCACTCGCCGGCATTCTTCGTCAAACCAGGGGTTTCGCGGTGGTGGGCGAGCGAGACCCAGCACATCAGTCGCGGCGTTTCTGATGGCATGTTGGCAGCGTTGCCACTGGTCTTCGGCACTTGATGCTGGCGGTATAGGGGTGATTGAGAGATTTCGGGATACGCGTTCAGCGAAGAGTCTGGCGGTCTCTTGCGATTGTAGCTTTTCGACGTTAAATTTTCTCACAGTAATTCTTCTTTGTTGCTCAGATTGGGATATCCGCATTCGTACCTTGGCTACAACAAGGTAATGATCCGAGTCTATGTTGGCCGCTCGGAAGGTCCGGACATCCAGAATACTGGAGGCATGCCTTGCGTCGATCGCAATATGATCAATTTGGTTGATCGTGACATGATCATTGGACCGCCATGTCTGCTTATGAATATCGAGATGAGGAAACCATGTGCTTGCTATGGTGACATTTCGCTCCACAGCGAAATCAATTAGCCTTAGTCCGTTATCAGACGTGGTGTCGTGTAGGCTATGCTTACCGAATGCTCTACCGAAGACGTCCTCCTTTCCTATTTTGGCGTTAAAATCGCCCAATACGATCTTAACGTCGTATTTAGGACATTGCTCGTATGTTTTGTCGAGGAGCTCGTAGAAACACTCTTTGGAGGCAGGGTCCTTTTCTTCTGTGGGGGCATGAACACATATTAGGCTTATGTTAGCGAATTTAGCCTTGATCCGGATAGTCATAATACGCTCGCTCACGTGTCGGAAGCTTAAGACTTCTTGCCTAAGTCTGCCGCGTATGACAAATCCGCATCCGAATAAGCGTTGCCTGTTGCCTCTGTAGCAATCACCGTAGTAGATGTCACAGTTTTTCATCCTCTTTTTGCCCGGCCCATCCCATCGCACTTCCTGGATGGCGGTAATATCTGCTTTATAGCAGTCTAGGGCCTCTGCTAGTTGTTCGGCTGCACGTGGTCTGTAAAGGGACAGAACATTCCACGTACAGATCCGAAGGTCGTTGTCCTTATTTCGTTTGCTGGGGTCGTCATTAGTTGGGTCATCCTTATCCGAGGCTTTTGGTTGTTTCGGAACCATCGATTTTTTACGTGGTAGGGAAGTTACCCCGACGGCACAACCCCCAACCTGGAGGGCCAGTTCCTTAATTATTCCCCTAGGACAGGGGGCCGGGTACACCGGTGCCAGTAGTCCACTACGGGAGTATGAGCGCTGCCGTTGGCCCATTAAGGGCTCCTCCGCCACCATCTCTATTCCAATGTCCTGACCAACATTGGAAATTCCTTACCGACCTGTGATCCGAATACGTCGAAGCAGCTCGCGCAAGGTATTCACTAAGTTCAACCTAACTGGAACTATAGACGAGCTCGCGAGAAGTGGGACCGTGAAAAAACTTTTTGGTGTTTTCTGGAATTCGAACTTGGAACCTCATGCGTAGTGATCCGACACACTAACCACTTTCGCCACGGCGCCCACTCATTTTAGGTCCCTTATTTTTAACACCTAAATCCAACTAAATCAAAGTGCCTAGTAATCTAGTAATCTTTTTAAAATAAAATTTATTTGTGCTGCTGCTATTCCATTCCCCTTCGTGGCACTCCAATTGAATATATTGAACAGATCAAAAATTTCAATAGTTCAATTTTTGCTAAATTTGGATGCTATTTGGAATTTTAAGAATTCCTTAAGAGCGTTTTTCCCAAATTTATATAAATTTATTTTTACTTATTTTTATATTATACATGCGTAGCACACATACAAACATACATACATTTTCAATGCCCGCTAGTCCCTCATGAGGGTCGCGGGGGTAGGATGCTCAGTTGGACCCTCCATCCTTCTCGATCCTCCGCTATTGATCCAACTCATCAGGAGGAATCCCTAGACGGTTCCAGGAGAGATGTATGATTTGGTCCAACCACCTATTTATTTCTGGGCCTACCGGAAAGTCGCCTACCTGATGGCACAGCAATCATGGCATACGCACTACGTGACCAAACCGTCGAAACATAGATCTTTCCGTTGGGAGAAGTAGCTGCTCAACATTGAGCTCCTCGCGTGCTCTGGTGTTGCGCACTCGATTTCTACGAGTTATTCCAGCAACACCGCGAAGGGACCTCATTTCGGCAGCTTGTATCCGTGATCTTATTCTTTCGGTCACTACCCAAATTTCATGACCATAGGTGAGAGTTGGAACATACACCGAGTTCAAACGCGATAGCTTATCTTGTTATTTGGAATTCAAACGGACTAATCCAGCACGCTCCAGAAGTAAAACAATTTATTGAAAACAACTCAATTGACATCCTCTTAATATCAGAAACACATTTTACAAGCCAACGTTTCTTAATAATTCCCAGTTTTAAAATCTCCCACACAAACCACCCTAGTGGACGTGCTCGCGGTGGCGCAGCAATTATAATCAGACAAAATATCCAGTGCCACGAACTAGAAGGATAAAAAAATACTATCTGCAAGCGACAACCATTGAAATCGAAGACACACAAAGAGTACTTTGGTACCGTCCACCAAAGTTCAAAACTAGTACCTTAGAATATATTGAATATATCAAATACTTGGGACCACGTTTTATCCGAGGTGGTGACTTTAATGCAACGAATACGAACTGGGGTTCGAGACTAACTAACAAAAAGGCAGAATTCTTATGGATGCTCTGATCAAGTGCAACTGGAAATTCGTAAGCACAGGAGAACCTACCTATTGGCCTACTGACACCAGGAAAATTCCAAACATTTTAGACTTCTGCATAACCAAGAATACAAACTTAAATCATCTAACAATAAAATCTTACTTCGACCTCTCTTCAGACCTTTCGCCAATTTTCATCGAATATCACCAAAATACAAAACTGGGATGCACTCCAACATTTTGTGGATGACTTACTTTACTTTACAAGGGCCTTGTACGCACTGCGACCTATAAGCTCTATTGTGCCAGCCCGGTGTTTAGCTGAGAACTTGGTTATGGCTCTTGATAAACCTCAACAAAGCTCCAGGCTCAATATTCCAGAAGTCAGAGGGACTCAATAAAGTCCTTCCGATATGGAGAAGTCTTTTTCTTGCGGCCATGGGGCATTCACAAAGAATATGTTCTGCCGTTTCTTTTTGCTCTCCACATAGCCGCCATTCGTCTGTATCTGCTACTCCTATCTTGTGCAGATGGTACCTGAGCGGGCAATGACCAGTCAAGTAGCCTGTTAAGGTTCTTAGGTCCGCTTTCCTAGGCTCGAGTAGCTTTTTAGCCTTGCAGCGGTTGAGGTTAATGAACTTCTTTGCCTGTCTTGGGCCCTTGAGTTTGGTCCAGTACTCTGCATGATGATCATCTTCCCATTTCTTTATTTTGATGTTTACCCTGCTCCGTGTGACTCCAAAATAGGGTTTAGGATCGACTAGTGGGCGACTAGCGCCTCTTCTCGCTAAGCAGTCCGCTCGTTCGTTGCCCTCGAAGCCTTTGTGTCCTGGTAACGGTGTTTCTCGATGGGAGATCTTCGAGTAGGTTTAGACAGTCCCATACAAGTTATGATCGTACCGTGTACGATTTCAGAGCCATAAGTGCTGCCTGGCTGTCTGAGAGGATATAGATACAAGTACCCTCGACTCTTCTGCGCAGACATTCTCGTACACAGAGCTCGATCGCATGGACTTCCGCCTGAAATATTGTTGGTGATTTCCCAAGCGCAGCCGCACGTTGTAACCTGGGTCCATAAACCCCTGCGCCAGTGCTACCATTTTCCAATTCGGAACCATCTGTGTACCAAATTTGAGAGTTTGGTAAGACTACAAGTCCTTCATTCCTCCATGTGTGGCGTTCACCTATGACCACATTGAATTTCCTGGAGAATCGGTATTTTTTGATCATAGTATCTGGGATTTTGAAAATAGGGTAATTTTGAATATAACACAGAATCTTCAAATGGCCGGTAAAGTTGCCGGTTTTAAGGTCCGAGATCTTGGGTAGCCTAAGAGCACTCAGCATAGCTTCTTTTTGTGCTGCAAGGTGCAACGGTGTGAGGCTAAGCATTGCTCCCTTTGCTGCCGTAGGGCACGTTCTCATTGCTCCTGTGATACTCAGACAGGCTAGATGATGTATTTTATTCAACTGTTTTTTTTGTGGATGCAAATATTGAACTTAGAATTCCACTAAAAATCCATCAAGACTTTGAGAATGCAATAATTCATCTCAACAACCTTCTTTACTCCGCATCATTCAAATCAACATCAGAACTAAAACAAGAAAAAAAAACACTCCTATATTCACGTCGAAAAAAATTAGACAAAAAGACAAGGAAAAACGAAAACTGAGGAAAATTTAGCACGCTACCAGATCACCGATTGACAAAGCAAACTTTAACAACTCGACGAACGAACCAAAATCCATTCTCAAAGAACACAATAATCGTAGGATAAACGCATATTTGACAAATCTCACCACAACCCAATCTACCAACTTTTCACTGTGGAAATTAAACGAAAGGCTTAAGAACGGAAGTACCCATCAACCACCTCTCATAACGCTGACGGTTCCTGGTCCAGAACATCCACTGATAAAGCGAAAATGCTAGCTGACTACTTCAGAACAACATTTACTAATCAAATTGGCGGACAGAATATCCCATTCTCAGTAAATAACACAAGTATTAAAAGAATAACTACCAAAGAAATAAAAAAATCAGTTGAAACATTTTTTTTTGATTGCGCCTGGAGGTGCAGGAATCTTCAAAAGATACCAATGGTCCGTACCATTGGTTATGCCCGATTCATATATCTGACAATGCCATCAGTGCTAGTCAGTATATGCGGGCTTCTTTTTAACGTGTGGTTTCCACTTAAGTTTTGCGTCTAGGGTCATTCCTAGATATTTTGCCTCGTTTGCGTACGGTATTTGCACCGAGTTAATGGCTATAGGTAAGTTGTTTATCTTTCTTAACGTAAAATTGACATGCGTTGATTTTGTCTCATTGAGGACAATTCGCCAGGTTTTTGTCCATTCGCATACATTGTTCAAAGCTCGTTGGAGTTTTCCCGTTGATGTTTCGACTGACTCATCTGTTACGAGGATAGCCGTGTCGTCTGCGAACGTTGCTACAACGGTTCCTTCATCTTGTGGTATATCTCTTGTGTAGAGCAGGAACAGGATTGGACCGAGAACACTTCCTTGTGGAACACCGGCGTAGATTTCTTTGAAATCCGAATATTCACTCCCGTGTCTAACACGGAAAAGTCTGTTTTCAAGGTAAGATTCCAATATTCTGTACAACTTTTCCGGTAAAATTACCCTTAGCTTATACCTTAGGCCTTCGTGCCATACCTTGTCGAAGGCTTGCGATACGTCGAGAAAAGCGCTAGAGCATATTTTTTTTCCCTTCTAGAGCTTTTTCAATCTCGTTCGTTATTCGATACACCTGATCGATTGTGGAATGTTTGACCCGAAAACCGAATTGATGATCCGGGATCAAGTGTCTTTCTTCAATTACTGGTTGCAATCGTTTCAGCAGAAGTTTCTCAAAGACCTTAGATATTATTGGCAGAAGTGAAATGGGTCTATATGATTTCTTGTCATTTGCACATTTCCCCGGTTTCGGAACCATAATAACTTCGGCGACTTTCCATTGCCTTGGAACATATAACAGTCTTAAAGAAGCATTTATAATGTAGAGCAACTTAACCAGCACTTTTTTCGGTAGCTCTTTCAAAACTTCGCCAGTGATTAAATCATATCCCGGAGCCTTGTTATTTTTCAATTTTTTTTATTATCATTCGAAGTTCGGACAGGGATACGGTTTTTACTTTAAAGTTGTCGGGTGCCGTATTATCATTCGGATCTTCGATCAACGGTTGTCCATCGAACGGCTTGAACGTTTCCTCTAAGTGATCGGCAAATAATTCTGCTTTCTCTTTGTCTTCTTTAGCCCATTCGCCGTTAGCTTTCCTAATTGGCGGCGAGTGCATTACAGGTTTCTTTATGGACTTCAAGGCTTTCCATAGAGAGTAGTTTGAATACTTATCAGCGGTCAGACCCTCGAGGTAAGTAGAAGTCTCGTGATTTTTTAGGTCCTGCAGCACATTTTTTAGCTTGTTACAAAGGTGGTTCAGATAAGTTTTATCCGGTGGCGCGCGGAATTGTTGCCATCTCTTGCGCGCTCTCCTCTTTTCTCGTATGAGGCCTTCGATTTCAGGCTGGTATTTGACTTTATTGTTCCGTGCTTCTGTCTTCCGCAAAGGAGTGTTTTTCCACGCGGAGCTCTGAATGGCTTCGACGAGTTTGTCGATTTCTTCTCCTATTTCGAACGGTGTCTTTAGCGGTACATTTAAAGCAACATTTTCCTTGCAGTCTCTTCTGAAAGCGTCCCAGTTAGTTTTCTTCTTCTTCTTCTTCCTTTTATCAGCGAGGCTATGATCCGAAAACAAGGGATCACAGCCCTCCCACTTCACCGCATTTCTACTGGTCCGCCTGTGGGGTTCGCCTATTTGACCTCAGAAAATATCGGCAGGCCTGCCGATTTTGGATCACTCGGTTACTGAGGCCAATGAAATGCCGATGTCGTCGCATTTGTCTGATCCAGGCGTTTATAGGCCTGCCTTTCCTACATCGCGATGTCTTTGGAACGTGCATTGATATTGCCTTTTTAACAGGGTTCAAATGATCTCTTCTTTGAACGTGGCAATACCAGCTGAGCCGGTCGCTCTCTAATTTTTGTACGATGGTTTCCTTGATGTGAAAGCTTCCACGGATCTTCGAACTTCTTATTCGATCAAGCTTTGTCACTCCTGCTGTCATGCGAAGCATCTTCATCTCAGCTGCCGTTAATTTACTCTCATACTTTTTGTACATCGTCCAACATTGTGAACCGTATGTGAGCGCTGGACGTACAACTGCGGTGTAGAGCCTTCCTTTTAACTTAGGGGGCATTTTTCTGTCTCAGAATATAGAGGAATTTTCTCGCCACTTCATCCACCCTACGCTTACACGATGATTGATGTCGTCATCACAAGTTGCTTTGCTATTGATCATAGATCCCAGATATTTGAACTTTTCGCACTTGGGAAGCACTGTTCCATTCAAATAAATGTCTGGAATAAGCCTGAGTGGATCAGAGAACGGGCAGTACATGTACTTTGTCTTTTTTGAACTAATGCGATACCCATTTCCCTCCAGACCGTCCACCCACACATCAAGTGCTCGTTGCAGGGATGTAGGATCCTCACTTAGGATGGCTCCATCGTCAGCAAAGAATAACTGATGTACCTTGGGGTCCATCACTTTACCTCCAAGCAGATAATCAAGAACTGTAATAAAGAGCAAAGGACTTAAGACGCTTCCCTGGTGTACCCCGACTTTGATTAGGAACTCTTCGGTTACTCCAGCGGGGCATCTTACTCTTGTCTTTGCTCTTTCGTACATGTCCATGGTCATCTATACATAGGTTTCAGAAACCCCTCGATGTCTTAGCGCCACCCATATCAGATCTCGTGGTTGTCTGTCGAATGCCTTTTCAAAGTCAACCAATACAATATGCAAATCCCTTAAGGAATCACGATGTTTTTCCATTATGATCCTTATACTTTGGATTGCATCTGTGGTTGATTTACCCGAGACAAACCCGCACTGATCATCAGATAGCCGTATTATTTTTCGCAGTCGGCCACCTAATACCCGCTCAACGATCTTCATGGTGTGTGACATCAGCTTGATCGAACGGTAGTTATCACAGTTTCGCGTATCACCCTTCCCTTTGTATACAGGGAGGAGGTAACTTTCCCTCCATTAATTCGGCATTGGATCACCTCTCACGTATTTGGAGATGAGAATTCTGAGCCATCTGAACCCGATGTCTCCCATCTTTTTCCAGAACTCAGAGGGTATTTCGTCTGGCCCAACCGCTTTTCGTTTTTTGGAGTATTTGACCGCCTCACTAACTTCTTCGACTGTAATGTCGGCTATTTCTTCACGTCAGCGTCCCAGTTAGTTTTGTTACTAGTTAACCTAGGCGGTCCTTCTTTATTTACCAGACTTCCACCTATTTTCAGAGTGAATGCTGAGTGATTTGAGCATAGATTATAGCATTCTTCGACTTCCGTCAAATTTTTAGTTAACCCTTTTGCGATAAAGAAGTCGACGAGGTCAGGGATTTTATTTTTGTTAGTTGGCCAATAAGTTAATCTGCCTTTTGTCGAATTGCATCTTGATCCCCAGAAAGTGTGTTTCGCGTTAAAGTCACCACCTAAGACAAAATTAGGTCCGAGCGAGTCAAAGAGACGAACGAGGTCGTTTTCTACTAGCTTATATCCTGGAGGGAAGTAACTAGATCCGATGTTGAAGTTTAAGTGGTTTATTTTTACGGAGACTGAGCTTATTTGCATAGAATCAAATTCTATTTCTATGTTTTCGGAGTGCTTAATACAGTCTTTGATGTAAAGAGAGGACCCGCCTCTCGCATTTTCCGAAGGATGATTCGCATGGTAATCGGTGTAACCTTTTATTTTGGGTCTAAGTCCCTTTTTTAAGGGCGTTTCCGATACCAAACATATATCAATGTTATTTTTCCGTAGAAACACTTCTAATTCGTCGATTTTTTTTTCAGAAGGCCGTTTGCGTTCCACGTTAGTATCTTAAGTAGCTGTTTCATATTCATGTTTTTTTGATTGTCTTGTGAGGTTTGAACTCAAGCTTGCTCAATTTGTCAAGTATAATTTTATTAACCTTAATTTGCTCCTCAAATTTTTCCAATATAATGGTAAATATTTGGCTGACCGGATCTGTTGTAGCTGATCTTGATTTGTTTTCGTTTGACGCGACTTGCGCGTACGATCTCGCGTCAACCTGTGGCGTTTTTCCACTGCACTTGGACCAGCGACGTTCTCTTGCGCAATTTTGTTATTTTCCTTTATCGGTCTCGTCGTTTTAACTGGCTTAGCGGCCTTAGGCTTATCGGTTTTACGATCTCTTAAGCTTGGGTTCGGGTGTATCGGTTTCTTGAGAGTATCGCGCCTTTTTTGAGGCTCCTTTGCTACTTCACAACCTCGATAGTTTGCTGGGTGCTTGCCTTTGCAGTTTATGCAGGTCGCCGGAGCCTGCTTATTTAAGTCACACTTTTCTGATAAATGGTTCCCGGCACATTTTACACATTTCGGTTCTTTTTGGCAATACGACTGGGTGTGATTGAAACCTTGACAGCGTTTGCACTGAGGTGTCGTGCATTCGTACGCATAGGCTCGATTTTAACTACGATATTCAAAATACTTTTTATATTATAAATATCGTCTATATTTTCGCTTCTATCGAAGGTTAGCATAAAGAGCGGAAGTCCATGCTTGACCAAGATTTCATTGCCTTGCTCCGTTTTCTGCTTTATCTTCTTTAAGATATTAATTGCGTCGATAATTTTCAAGCCTTTTCCTTTAAGGTCATTTATAATGTCATCTTTAGTGCACGAGGGGTGGAGACCCCTTGCTATAACACGGAGTGGTCTCTCTGATTTATTTTCGTAGGTGAACCACTGGATCTTTTCCGCGTTTAGTTTTTTCGATATTGCTCGGTAGCCGTCAGAGTCAACTACATTAATTTTCCAATCATTGTTTCGGAATGACGTTACTTTAAATTCCGATGTCACAGTTCCCTTGAGAAGGCAATGCAATTTATTGTAGTCCATAATGCCGACGACGTTTATTGCAGGCGGGGGACGTAATTTGTCGTAAGTTTGTTTCTGTTTCAAGTCTTTTCCTTTGTCTTGTTTTCGTGGCTCGATTTCAGGTGAAGAACCGGCTCTTCGTTTTTTGCTGGGTCTTTTCTTTGAGACCCCATTTGTTTCGCGTGCTAGCTCGTCTTCAACCGTGTGATATTTGGGACTAGCTACACGGGGTGGGGTAACTTCGCGTTCTCTTTGCAAAAGAGAATTCTTTAAGGCCTTGTTTTCCTCTTTAAGTGATTCTACCTCTCTCTTAAGCTCTTGGTAGAGTAGATCCATTTTATTTAGCTCAATACGGAGTTCATTGTTTTCTTCCTCAAAGCTATAACATTTCACTGAGTCCCGTTTCTCTTGCGCTTGCGCTTCCGGCGGACTTCTTTTTCCGGAGACATCCGATCTTGATGGTGGAGACCGAGTTACCCTTGAATTTCTCAAAAAGGGGTTTATTAGATGCAACAATTGGCTCTCCCCAGAATCCGTAGAGCCTACCTCCGAAGAGGGTGGATTTTCCAGAGAACCTGGACTGCCACCTGGGGTACTATATCTATTTGTTTTACTCATTGCATATTATGTATACATTTTATCCCCGGTATACGAAGGGTGGATTTTAGTCGCCTCTTACGACAGGCATGCCTACCTCGGGTATATTCTGGCCCCTACCCGAAGGTAGTTGAAACGTAGACTTAATCAAAAAAAAAAAAAATCTGCCGGATATGATATTATAACATTGACTACAGGAGGGTTTGTGTACCAAACTAAGCCACTGTATTTGAAACTGT
The DNA here is from genome assembly GCA_945910035.1 of Brachypalpus laphriformis. Classification (NCBI taxonomy): domain Eukaryota; kingdom Metazoa; phylum Arthropoda; class Insecta; order Diptera; family Syrphidae; genus Brachypalpus; species Brachypalpus laphriformis. The sequence continues at coordinate 101,737,064 of OX246756.1, forward strand.
AGCAACGACATCTATTGCCAAAACTTTCTTGCAGTAAATATTCCAACCTGGTGTGCTAACGTTCCACAATTGTTCCACACAATATCCCAATATTGCAGGATCATCAATTCATCCCGTGCGACATCTAGTATATTCTAGAAGGTCTTGCATTTTGTATAAATACACATACCACAACCACCGTCGGGACAGTTGTTTATAAGTGAATACAGCGATTACAAGAGAGACACGACCAAGTGGTGAAAATAATCGATATTGTGATTGTGAATCTGTAGCATCAGTTTAATTTGAAATAAATAAAGAATAAAGTGATTTCAATATTGTGTTGCTTTGTTGACAATAAATAAACAGTTGAAATACACAAAAGACAGTTTTATTTAAACGAACCCCAGCAAGAATATTACAATATGATACCTGGAAAACTGCTAAAACATTTACCTGGCAGTGTCATTATATACCTTAGGAATATCTTTAACTCTGTAATACGACAAAACTACTATCCAAAAGTCTGGAAGGTATCCAAAATAATTGCCATTCCTCAATCTGGTAAAGATCCTACGAAGACTACCTCAGACAGGCCGATAAGTCTATTCCCAATTATATCTAAGATATTCGAGAAGATGCTACTTGACTGTATTGACAAAGCTGTAAAACAGCAAAATCTTATACCGGACCATCAATTTGGTTTTCGACAAAAACACTCAACTATACAACAGGTACATCGAGTTACCAATAAAATATTCAATGACTTGGACGAGGAGAAATATTGTGTGTCAGACTATCTAGACGTTGCAAAGGCTTTCGATAGTGTTTGTCATAAAGGACTTTTACTTAAACTAAACAATATGCTACCGGACTTCTTCGCACTTATTAAAAGTTATTTGGACAATAGACACTTTAAGGTGCAATATAATGATGAGTCCTCCGAGTTATGCAAACTAGGCGCAGGTGTCCCCCAAGGAAGTGTACTAGGACCAACGCTCTATTTTCTCTATACAGCGGACATACCGAAACCTAAAACTGCCATGCTAGCTAATTTTGCAGACGACACTGTAATCCTATCTTCAAACAAATTCATAAAATTAGCCACAGAACAAGTCTGAATAGCACTGGACAGGACAGTAGATTGGTTCCGAAAATGGGGAATCAAGACAAACGAGGATAAAGCAGCACAAGTTGTGTACGCTAGAAAAAGGAATTATAATCCAGAGATAATCCGTTTAAACAATAAACGAATTCTTCTTGACAATGAAGCTAAGTACTTCGGTATACTAATAGATAAAAAAATTGACTTGGAAACCGCATATAATCTATAAACGAAACCAAATAAAAAACAAATTCAGACAACTTTACTGGCTCTTAGGGAAGAACTCAAGGTTATCAACAGAAAATAAACTCTTAATCTATAAAACAATAGTAAAACCAATATGGACTTATGGAATTGAAATTTGGGGAACTGCCTGTATGACTAATGTTAACATTATTCAAAGACTACAAATAAAATTCTTCGAACTATAGCACCTTGTTACTCGTACATAACTAAAGTTGCCATCTATCCTTTTTTTCGCGGGATACTCCTTTTTTTCAGTTCCAAATAACCTATCCCGAGAAAACTTTCTAAATCCTTTTTTTCATACAAAATTCCTAACGTATATAATATTTTGAATTTGACATGCGCCGAACATTAAACTGTTCGACAGCAGGCGAATATTGTACACGTTCACAGCGAACGACTAAAGGCTATTCGCACTGTCTCGGAAGTCGTCGTACGAAACCATTCTTCTATTAGTTCAGCATTAAACCATACACATTACTACTATCATTCATGTGCGCGTTATTTTTTTTTAATTTGCTGCACGTCAGTTTTAGCGAACTTTTTCGCATCAGTGTTTCGTTAATTTAAAGAAAAAAGAATGTCGAAACCGACTAAGGTTGTCGCGCATGCAGATGACGTGGTAATACTGGTATCGGGGATGTTTCCATCCGTAATCAGTGAGATTATGGAAGGTGCCTTGGACAAGATTAGCTCATGGGCCACTGGATGTGGACTCAGCGTCAACCCAAGCAAAACTGAACTGATGCTCTTTACCACTAAAACTAAAATACCGACGATTACGCTTCCACGGCTAAATAATCATCTACTCTCCCTATCGTCCAGTGCCAAGTACCTAGGTGTGGTACTTGATCCAAAACTAAGCTGGAAGCTTAATATTGAGCAACGGGTAAAGAAGGCCTGTGTGGCTTTCTATGCCTGCAGCAAGACCTTTGGCAAGAAGTGGGGACTTCGCCCGAAGATGGTCTTATGGATGTACACTGCCGCTGTGCATCCCATTCTTTCCTATGGATCGCTAGTCTGATGGCCTGCGCTAAGGAAAGCTTATAACATCAAACTTATCAACAGGGTACAAAGAACTGCGGCTATAGGCGCAACGGGTGCCATGAGGACATGTCCAACCGATGCCTTGAACGTTATTCTGCACCTTTTACCACTCGATCTTCACATTATGCAGCTATCATCTTATAGTGCGGTCAGGCTAAGGGAAACGGGATGCTGGTTCATAAACCCGTATGGTCACAGCAGTATCCTGAATTTGCTACCGCATGATCTGGTAGCTAATCTGACCGACTATATAACTCCCGCAGTGAACTTTAGAGAAATGACGTCACGGTCAGATATCCGACCAGGCCGGAATGGGAAACTGGAGTATTGATAAATGAGTTCGAATCAACAATTTTCACCGACGGTTCAAAAATCGACTGCGGGGTAGGGGCGGGGATATTCTCTGATTCCCTCAATATTTCCAGGTCGTACCGGCTTCCTGATTCGTGCAGTGTCTTCCAGGCGGAATTTTTTTCTGCACGTGAGGCCTGCCGCATACTTAAGCAAACCTCTACACCCCTAAATACCATTGCCATCCTCATTGACAGCCAGGCGGCTATCAAGGCTATAGTATCTGCCACTACATCCTCCAGGCTAGTAGAACAGTGCAAAAAAGGACTCGCCTCGCTTGGTCACCGGCCAAGGATCTGTCTCCTTTGGGTTCCGGGTAACAGCAACATTAAGGGGAATGAGCGAGCTGATGAACTCGCGCGGCATGGATCTGCCCTTGATGCTTCCCTAGCAAAGGAGGTGAACGCCCCGTTGGGGGTCCTTAAGGTAGGCATCTTCGCGCACTATCTGCTAAAGGCGCATAGCAGAAGACAGGGGTTGCGGAACTGTGTCATCTCCAGGCAGATGTGGCCCAAATACACCCTGAAAAGAATGCAAGATCTACTAAGCAGAAACCGTACAGATATCGCAAGAACTCTGGCAGTTAGTACTGGCCACTGGCCCATCGGGGTTCATGCGGCCAGAATAGGCATTGCATTTAATGCACACTGTCGCTGCTGCAATACTGCTGATGAAATAGAAACAATCTTACACTTCCTCTGCAAGTGTCCGGCTTTAGGAAAGGCCAGACAGCGCACCTTAGGTAAATTCTTTTTCGACAACCCTATAGAGCTAGCGGAGATTAGCATTGCGAATATTATCAGCTTCCTCAATGCAACGGGGTGGATTTTAATAATCCTTACCCCCTTTTCCTTCTTCTTTCCCCTAGTAGTTAACATCCGTAAGGTCACTTCAGTTGTGGTAATAAAACGGCGCTTCTGCGCTAATTAAGTGTCGGCATGGTTTGCTGACCACTCCTACCTACCTACCTAACTATGTCGAAACCGAAAGGAAAATGCATCTTCAACGCAAAAAATCGCGAGAGTCGACACATTGAAAGTGATTCTCACGGTGAAATGCAATATGACATATTCATGCGTAGAGTTCTACCACTTTTTGAAAGCGAAGCCAGATTTACTCCTCCAAATTGGTAAAAAGGAGAAATATTCCACCAAAAGTGCGATTGACGTTGAAGACGATGACGACGAAGTTGTAACAATGTTGGTTGATTGGTTGGTATAAGCGTAAAAGTATTTTTGACGAATAAAATATGAATTTGCGGCAGAAATTTTTTTTTATTTGATATCCTTTTATTATCCTTTTTTTCATTTAGATATCCCACGAAATCGCCGAATTTAATGGATTTTTCTTTTTTTTTCTACCAAAAAAAAGATGGTAAGTTTATATATAACAAATGAAGATTTACAACGTGATCTAAACATTCTCTCCGTAAAAGACGAAATAAAAATAAAAAGCAGACAACATCAAATCGCACTTTGTAACCACACAAATTACCAAATACGATGATTACCAGTACAAGAAACAAATGCAAGAAGACGATTAAAAAGACGAAAACCGGAAAGTATAATTAAAGAAAAGCTAAGTAATTAATTGACCTTTTAATCTATAAAGTAACTATACAAACCATTATTTCGCGTCCAGGGACGGGTTAAGAATATCACTGTAGCGACCCCCAACAACCAGCGCTTGTCGTAAAAGGCGACTAAGGGGACAAATCAGATCTAGGCAATATAAACCCAAGTGAGCCTAGCGAGACATAAACTACCTTAAAAACTCTCCCACAAGTGTGCATGCGAGTCCGTGGGTTGACACGACTGGAGATCACCGGTGTCATAAAAGAAAAATCAAACAATACTAAAACAGGAGCATTTACGTGTCAAACAACAAACACCATCGCAATATGGTAATATTGCAAAACTGTAGCATTATGGTAATACTTGCATAAAGGAAAGGCACTACCCCGCCAGGCACTACCACTGCTGTGCATGGTACTGATCCTGGACCGAGCAGAAATGTTCGGGTCCGAGCTATACGGATTCCGGGGGCTAGCAAAATAATGAAACAATGAATGTATTCATATTATCAAAATTGTTATTTTTAAAGTTCGTAGAACTAATAAAATTATTCATGTGAGCTATAAAACCAGGACTATGGTCCATCAGAGCCTAATCCACTAGTGGAGAAATTCACCTTGGATAGGTAAATCTCTCGTGGGCGCCGTGGCGTAAGTGGTTAGTGTGTCGGATCACTACGCATGAGGTTCCAAGTTCGAATCCCAGAAAATACCAACAAGTCTGACAAACAGCCGAGAGTATTGTTGTCACAAAAAAGCTTCTCAAATCGCCGTTCGGATTCGGCATTAAACTGTAGGTCCCTTCCAGTCGTGTGAAAAATATTACGCACACAACATGAGTGGTTGCGAGAAGCTAGGCCCTGGCACTTTCAAGAGCTGTTGCGCCAAATATTTATTTATTTTTTTTTTATAGGTAAATCTCAGCTATCTGCCGAGATGTGAATAACTCTATAAACAGTTAGGACGCAATTTGAGGGTCGCGAGTTGGAACGTTGGAAGCATGACCGGTCGAAGTTACGAGCTGGAAAAGATGATGAAAAGAAGGCGGGTGGATGTCTTGTGTGTCCAAGAGACGAAATGGAAAAACACCGGAAATCGGGCGCGTTTCTTGGACGTTAGAACAAAAGATTACAAGATGTTCTACTACGGAACGGAAAAGGCTAAGAACGGAATCGGTATCATCCTTGCGGCAGAGCTACTTGGAAACGTCTTGAGCATTTCGAAGTCCAGCGACCGTTTGATGTCTCTCAAACTAGTGATACAAGGAGAGGTGTGGAATATTGTCAGTGCATATGCTCCCCAAAATCGGTGCAATCAGAGAGATATAGATGCATTTTGGGTAGATTTCCACAATCTCCTTAAGAACATCCCAAAGGAAGAGTTTCTGTTTGTTGGAGGAGATTTGAATGGACATGTCGGGAAATCAAACGAAGACTATGAAGACTACCATGGAGGACTTGAATACGACAAAAGGAACCTTCCTGATGAAGACATTCTAGGCATGTGCAAATCACACGGTCTTATCGTGTTAAATACCATGTTCATCAAACAAAGCCGACACCTGATCACTTACAGAAGTGGTGGAGATGAAACTCAATTGATTACCATTTGATAGCCAGTTTCATGAAGCCTCGGGTAAAAGATTGCAAAGTGATCCTGGGAGAGGCAATCGCTCGGCAACACCGTCTCCTGCTAATAGAAATTTTTATGAAAACACTAAAGAAAAGCAAACAAACAAGGGTCTCTGAGAAAATCAAGTGGTACAATCTGGACAAAGAAAAAGGTGAGGTTTTTGTTTTCGTAATGAAAAATTACTTCTCTCATACCATCAACGGAGCTGAGGATGAAGGGTGCAGAGCACAAAATATGTGGGATTCCCTACAGCGAACTTGCTTAAAGAAGGCCAAATCACTGCTAAGAGCTTCAAAATGCCACCATCAACACGCCAAAGAAGCATGGTGGTGGTGTGATGAAGCTAAGGAAGTGATAAATAAGAAGAAAGCGGCTTTCAAAGCTTGGTCAAAGTGCCCCTCTAATAATAGTGACGAAAAAGTTCGCCTCCAATTGGAATACATATGTTGCAAGAAAAAAGCGAAGAAGAAGTGCGCCCAGCTTCAAGCAGAGAGTACGAAGGGCCTGTATCGGGCGCTGGAGAAAATATCTTCCCCGGTTGCTGATGTAAACCAGGCTATCCAGGAGCTGCGAAGACACAATATGAACAAGAACGCAACCATCTTCAAAATAGCCGCCCAAAGAAGCAGGAATGCTCAGGAGATTCGTTCACCAAAGTTCATTAACAATGCTCATGACCAGCTTCTTGTGGATGAGGACAAAATTCTGCAGAGGTGGCGGCAGTGTTGCGAAGAACTTTTAAATGAACAGTTTCCCCGGCTATACTTTCCAAGAGCCACTCGTAACTGTGAAGAAATACCCGACATTACAGTCGAAGAAGTTAGTGAGGCGGTCAAATACTCCAAAAAACGAAAAGCGGTTGGACCAGACGAGATGCACTCTGAGTTCTGGAAAAAGATGGGATGGGAGACGTCGGGCTCAGATGGCTCAGAATTCTCATCTCCATATTTATCAGAGCTAACCTAATGCTGAATCAATGGAGGGAAAGTTACCTTCTCCCTGTGTACAAAGGGAAGGTTGATACACGAAACTGTGATAACTACCGAAAAATAATACGGCTATCTGATGATCAGTGCGGGTTTGTCTCGGGTAAATCAACCACAGATGCAATCCAAAGTATAAGGATCATAATGGAAAAACATCGTGATTCCTTAAAGGATTTGCATATTGTATTGGTTGACTTTGAAAAAGTATTCGACAGACAACCACGAGATCTGATATGGGTGACGCTAAGACATCAAGGGGTTTCTGAAACCTATGTACAGAGGACCATGGACATGTACGAAAGAGCAAAGACAAGAGTAAGATGCCCCGCTGGAGTAACCGAAGAGTTCCTAATCAAAGTCGGGGTTCACCAGGGAAGCGTCTTAAGTCCTTTGCTCTTTATTACAGTCCTTGATTATCTGCTTGAAGGTAAAGTGATGGACCCCAAGGTACATCAGTTATTCTTTGCTGACGATGGAGCCATCCTAAGTGAGGATCCTACATCCCTGCAACGAGCACTTGATGTGTGGGTGGACGCTCTGGAGGGAAATAGGTATCGCATTAGTTCAAAAAAGACAAAGTACATGTACTGCCCGTTCTCTGATCCACTACTGATCTACACCGCAGTTGTACGTCCAGCGCTCACATACGGTTCACAATGTTGGACGATGTACAAAAAGTATGAGAGTAAATTAACGGCAGCTGAGATGAAGATGCTTCGCATGACAGCAGGAGTGACAAAGCTTGATCGAATAAGAAGTTCAAAGATCCGTGGAAGCTTTCACATCAAGGAAACCATCGTACAAAAATTAGAGAGCGACCGGCTCAGCTGGTATTGCCACGTTCAAAGAAGAGATCATTTGAACCCTGTTAAAAAGGCAATATCAATGCACGTTCCAAAGACATCGCGATGTAGGAAAGGCAGGCCTATAAACGCCTGGTTCAGACAAATGCGACGACATCGGCATTTCATTGGCCTCAGTAACCGAGTGATCCAAAATCGGCAGGCCTGCCGATATTTTCTGAGGTCAAATAGGCGAACCCCACAGGCGGATCAGTAGAAATGCGGTGAAGTGGGAGGGCTGTGATCCCTTGTTTTCGGATCATAGCCTCGCTGATAAAAGGAAGAAGAAGAAGAAGAAAACTAACTGGGACGCTTTCAGAAGAGACTGCAAGGAAAATGTTGCTTTAAATGTACCGCTAAAGACACCGTTCGAAATAGGAGAAGAAATCGACAAACTCGTCGAAGCCATTCAGAGCTCCGCGTGGAAAAACACTCCTTTGCGGAAGACAGAAGCACGGAACAATAAAGTCAAATACCAGCCTGAAATCGAAGGCCTCATACGAGAAAAGAGGAGAGCGCGCAAGAGATGGCAACAATCCCGCGCGCCACCGGATAAAACTTATCTGAACCACCTTCGTAACAAGCTAAAAAATGTGCTGCAGGACCTAAAAAATCACGAGACTTCTACTTACCTCGAGGGTCTGACCGCTGATAAGTATTCAAACTACTCTCTATGGAAAGCCTTGAAGTCCATAAAGAAACCTGTAATGCACTCGCCGCCAATTAGGAAAGCTAACGGCGAATGGGCTAAAGAAGACAAAGAGAAAGCAGAATTATTTGCCGATCACTTAGAGGAAACGTTCAAGCCGTTCGATGGACAACCGTTGATCGAAAATCCGAATGATAATATGGCACCCGACAACTTTAAAGTAAAAACCGCATTCCTGTCCGAACTTCGAATGACAATTAAAAAAAATTAAAAAATAACAAGGCTCCCGGATATGATTTAATCACTGGCGAAGTTTTGAAAGAGCTACCGAAAAAAGTGCTGGTTAAGTTGCTCTACATTATAAATGCTTCTTTAAGACTGTTATATGTTCCAAGGCAATGGAAAGTCGCCGAAGTTATTATGGTTCCGAAACCGGGGAAATGTGCAAATGACAAGAAATCATATAGACCCATTTCACTTCTGCCAATAATATCTAAGGTCTTTGAGAAACTTCTGCTGAAACGATTGCAACCAGTAATTGAAGAAAGACACTTGATCCCGGATCATCAATTCGGTTTTCGGGTCAAACATTCCACAATCGATCAGGTGTATCGAATAACGAACGAAATTAAAAAAGCTCTAGAAGGGAACAAAATATGCTCTAGCGCTTTTCTCGAAGTATCGCAAGCCTTCGACAAGGTATGGCACGAAGGCCTAAGGTATAAGCTAAGGGTAATCTTACCGGAAAAGTTGGACAGAATATTACTATTTTTCGTGTTAGACACGGGAGTGAATATTCGGATTTCAAGGAAATCTACGCCGGTATTCCGCAAGGAAGTGTTCTCGGTCCAATCCTGTTCCTGCTCTACACAAGAGATATACCACAAGATGAAGGGACCGTTGTAGTAACGTTCGCAGACGACACGGCTATCCTCGTAACGGATAGGTCAGTCGAATCATCAACGTGAAAACTCCAACGAGTTTTGAACAAAGTATGCGAATGGACAAAAACCTGGCGAATAGTCCTCAATGAGACAAAATCAACGCATGTCAATTTTACGTTAAGAAAGAGAAACAACTTGCCTATATCCATTAACTCGGTGCAAATACCGTACGCAAACGAGGCAAAATATCTAGGAATGACCCTAGACGCAAAACTTAAGTGGAAACCACACGTTAAAAAGAAGCGCGAAGAGCTCGAAATCAGATTTAGAGAAATGTATTGGCTACTCGGAAGATACTCGAAGTTAAGCGTATACAACAAACTGCTTCTGTATAAGCAAGTCTTAAAACCGTCTTGGACATATGGTATACAACTTTGGGGTTGTACCAAACCAAGCAATATGGCTCTGCTGCAAGCATTTCAAAACAAAATACTAAGAGCAATCGTGAATGCTCCTTGGTATATAAGAAATAGTGATATTCACAGAGATCTAGGTATTGCTACCGTGAGGGACGAAGTAACAAACTTTGCTCGCAAACTTCGTACCCGTCTTCATGTTCACTGCAATAACTAAATAATCCGTACTATGGAAGTGACAAACATTGAGCGCCCACTACAAAGAACAAGACCTTTCGACCTAGCGCCGTAAGGAAAAACCGCATGCAATGACGGTATTAGTAGGTGCCTTCACTGGAAAGCTACCTACCTAACGCGATTAACACTACAGAAGCGTAGTGTGGCACTGATGACTGCCAGCAAAGTGCGCATTGGCTGGGTGGTCTGCCGAATACGGGAAAAAATCACTCCAACAAAATGCTACAAATGTATGGACTTCGGACATACTGCCAGAGCATGCAAAAGTGCGGTGGATTATTCTGACCGGTGTATTAGATGTGGTGCGAGTGGACACACCGCAAAATCTTGTGCCCTAGAGCCAAAATGCCTGCTGTGTTGTGACAAAAAGGACACAAATAGCAACCATGTCACAGGAACCGGCAAATGCCCAGCCTTCCAAAAAGCCTTGAGAGACCTGAAACACCTTATATGAAGATAAAACAGCTCAACCTCAATCACTGCGAAGCTGCGAACGGTCTCCTCATACAATCTGTGCGCGAACAAAAAGTAGACGTCGTAATCCTTAGTGAGCCCTACAAAGAATTCGATGCAAACGCGTGGATAACGGACACTATGGGAAAAGCGGCCATATGGACCTGTGGGAAAACCGCCTTCCAAGAGAGAATGCCAACATCAGGAGATGGTTTTATATGGGCAGAAATCGACGGAATATATATTTATAGCTGCTATGCACCACCAAGCCTCTCGATAGCAGAGTTCGAAGAGCTGCTGGACAAACTCGTAAACGATTCTTTAGATCGACTTTAATGCATGGGCCGCTGAATGGGGATTCAAAGAAACGAACAGACGAGGAAGATCCCTACTGGAGGCTTTTACAGCCCTAGATGTGGTACTAGTAAACAGCGGAAATAAACCCACGTTTTGCAGAGGAAGCGGCGCTTCTATTATAGACATCACGTACGTAAGTAGCTCCTTGATAGGAAGAACAAAGTGGGAAGTCAGTGACCTCTATACTCATAGCAACCACCAGGCGATAATATGTGAAGTACTGCCGGAAGCAAGAAGACAAACACCGCTAGCCAGGCTACCCCAGAAAAGTGGCTGGAAATCAAACTCTTTCGACGTGGAAGCATTCACATGTATCTTCAACAGAAACGCAGTACTGACGGGTCGTGCGGGCAGTAAAGCAATGCAGGCCATAAATGAGGTTACACGGGCATGTGACGCCACAATGAGGAGAAGAAAGGCTATGGAACATCGTCCCCCAGTTTAGTGGTGGAATGAAGAAATCGCGCATCTACGTACCAAATGTCATCGAACGAGAAGGGCGTATACGCGATCTAGAGCGAGGGCCGTCTCCAGTGAACTGCAAGAAGACTACAGGGTGGCTCGAAAGGAACTAAAAACAGCTATACTAAAGAGCAAACGGAAGTGTTTCGCCGAGCTGTGTGATGAAGCTGACGAAAATCCTTGGGGCAAAGCCTACCAAATCGTCATGAAAAAAATGAAAAAGTGCCAGCCACAGATTTCCACCTGCCCAGAATTCTTACACAACATCATGGTCGGACTATTTCCTCATCAACAGGAGAACGCATTCTCGGATGATCCAATAGTAGAGGCACCAACAATCCGAGAGGTAACCAAAAAAGAAATAATCGAGATTTGCAATAAAATTGGAGATAAAAAAGCATCTGGACCAGATGGTATCCCAAATATAGCACTCAAGACAGCTATAAAAGTAAGCCCAGAAATGTTTATTAACATTTACAACTTGTGCCTGAAGGAAGGAGTCTTCCCGGATCAGTGGAAATGGCAAAACCTAGTACTTCTTCCCAAAGGTAAGAAACCACCAAATGAACCATCATCATACCGCTCGCTCTGTATGTTAGATACGGCTGGCAAAATATTGGAGCGAATCATCTGTAACAGGGTAAAGGCAGCAATTCAAGAATCTGGAGGTCTTTCAGAACACCAATACGGTTTTCGAAAAGCGCGCTCAACAACAGATGCAATCAATGTGGTAGTTAAAACGGCACAAGAGGCTATACAGGGAAGAAGATGGAGAGGCGGTTCCAAAAAGTACTGCTTGGTTATAACTCTTGACATAAAAAACGCCTTCAATACGGCAAATCAAACGGTAGTGCATGCGATCATATGAAAACACAAGCGTTTTCACTCAGCTGAGGCCTACCAACTCCTACTCTCAACCTCCACGCGGTGACAGCCGGGTGCCTAGTACCTTAATCCAAGAAATGGGTAACCAACCCCGTTTGGCGGATTCTTGGTGGCAGCAGATGAGAGAGGGGGGAAGAGTGCTTTTCTCACTAGAGCACTTCTTCCTGTTTCCAGGCGGCAGCGGACGAATTCCCTAGACGGAGTCAACGGTGGCGTCTATAGTTCCAGTTAGGTTGAACTTAGTGAATACCTTGCGCGAGCTGCTTCGACGTATTCGGATCACAGGTCGGTAAGGAATTTCCAATGTTGGTCAGGACATTGGAATAGAGATGGTGGCGGAGGAGCCCTTAATGGGCCAACGGCAGCGCTCATACTCCCGTAGTGGACTACTGGCACCGGTGTACCCGGCCCCTCGTCCTAGGGGAATAATTAAGGAACTGGCCCTCCAGGTTGGGGGTTGTGCCGTCGGGGTAACTTCCCTACCACGTAAAAAACGCATGGTTCCGAAACAACCAAAAGCCTCGGATAAGGATGACCCAACTAATGACGACCCCAGCAAACGAAATAAGGACAACGACCTTCGGATCTGTACGTGGAATGTTCTGTCCCTTTACAGACCACGTGCAGCCGAACAACTAGCAGAGGCCCTAGACTGCTATAAAGCAGATATTACCGCCATCCAGGAAGTGCGATGGGATGGGCCGGGCAAAAAGAGGATGAAAAACTGTGACATCTACTACGGTGATTGCTACAGAGGCAACAGGCAACGCTTATTCGGATGCGGATTTGTCATACGCGGCAGACTTAGGCAAGAAGTCTTAAGCTTCCGACACGTGAGCGAGCGTATTATGACTATCCGGATCAAGGCTAAATTCGCTAACATAAGCCTAATATGTGTTCATGCCCCCACAGAAGAAAAGGACCCTGCCTCCAAAGAGTGTTTCTACGAGCTCCTCGACAAAACATACGAGCAATGTCCTAAATACGACGTTAAGATCGTATTGGGCGATTTTAACGCCAAAATAGGAAAGGAGGACGTCTTCGGTAGAGCAGGCGGTAAGCATAGCCTACACGACACCACGTCTGATAACGGACTAAGGCTAATTGATTTCGCTGTGGAGCGAAATGTCACCATAGCAAGCACATGGTTTCCTCATCTCGATATTCATAAGCAGACATGGCGGTCCAATGATCATGTCACGATCAACCAAATTGATCATATTGCGATCGACGCAAGGCATGCCTCCAGTATTCTGGATGTCCGGACCTTCCGAGCGGCCAACATAGACTCGGATCATTACCTTGTTGTAGCCAAGGTACGAATGCGGATATCCCAATCTGAGCAACAAAGAAGAATTACTGTGAGAAAATTTAACGTCGAAAAGCTACAATCGCAAGAGACCGCCAGACTCTTCGCTGAACGCGTATCCCGAAATCTCTCAATCACCCCTATACCGCCAGCATCAAGTGCCGAAGACCAGTGGCAACGCTGCCAACATGCCATCAGAAACGCCGCGACTGATGTGCTGGGTCTCGCTCGCCCACCACCGCGAAACCCCTGGTTTGACGAAGAATGTCGGCGAGTGCATGCAGCAAAACAAGAGGCATACAAAGCGGTTCTGCAAAGGAAGACGAGAGCTGCTCGTGAGCTCTACGAGCAAAAGAGACGGGAAGAACATCGGCTTCTCCAAAAGAAGAAGAAAGAGCATGAGAAGCGCGCGTTTGAGAATATCGAGAGTCTATACTCCAGGAACAATGTACGGAAGTTTTACCAAAAGGTAAAAAGAACGTGTCAGAGAAGTAATACCCGTACAGAAACCTGTAGAGATGAGAATGGAAACCTCGTAGTAGAATCACAGTCGGTGCTGAGAATATGGAAAAACTACTTCTGCAGACTGTATAACGGCGACGAAGACCAACATCCCGCTGTCAGGCAGAATGAACCATTCAACATAGACGATGATAGTCAAAATTTCCGTCCACCTGACCAAAACGAAGTGAGGATAGCAATATCCAAGCTAAAATCGAACAAGGCTGCTGGACCTGACGGCCTACCGGCCGAACTTTTCAAGGCAGCTGGGGATGAATTGGTAGAGTGCATACACCAACTCATTTCTAATATTTGGTCAGAGGAGTGTATGCCTGATGAATGGAATCTCAGCATCGTTTGCCCGATCCACAAGAAAGGAGACCCCCTCAACTGCGCCAATTATAGCGGCATCAGTCTCCTCAACATCGCATACAAGATCTTTTCTGCGATATTGTGTGAACGCCTGAAACCTTTTATCAACAGCCTGATTGGACCCTATCAGTGCGGTTTCAGGCCAGGAAAGTCCACTATCGATCAAATCTTCACACTTCGGCAGATCCTGGAGAAAACCCAAGAATTCCAAATCGATACTCACCACCTCTTTATCGATTTCAAGGCCGCCTATGACAGCATCTATAGAGAAGGGCTTTATAGAGCCATGTCTAGTTTTGACATCCCTGCCAAACTTGTCCGCCTGTGCAGGCTGACGATGGAGAACGCTCGCTGCTCCATTAAGGTCGGTAATGACCTCACCGAGACCTTTGATGTCAAAAAAGGCTGTAGACAAGGTGACGCGCTGTCATGTGACTTCTTTAATATTGTACTTGAACGGATTGTGCGGAACTCACAAGCCAACACCGGAGGCACAATCTATTACAAGTCTGTACAACTGCTTGCATACGCCGACGATATAGACATTATCGGAAGATCTCAGCGGGCTGTCACCGGTGCTTTTGCAAGCATTGAGGCGGAAGCGGCCAAAATGGGTTTAGCGATAAACGATGGCAAAACCAAGTATATGCTGTCAACTAGAAGGGAAAACCAACATCGACGAATTGGACAAAACGTTACCGTGGGCAGCTATAACTTCGAGGTAGTAAGGGACTTTGTCTACCTTGGCTCTGCTATAAATTCAGCAAACAAAATCAGCGCAGAAATCAATCGAAGAATAACTCTTGCCAATCGCTGTTTTTTTGGGCTTATAAGGCAATTCAACAGTAAAGCCCTCTCTCGAACAACTAAGGAGACTCTATATAAGACCTTGATCATCCCAGTCCTGCTTTACGGCGCTGAAACATGGACTTTATTAAAAGAGGATGAAGATATCCTTGGTCGCTTCGAGAGAAAAATTCTTCGTAAGATTTTCGGTCCCGTTTGCGTTGACGGGTTTTGGAGGAGAAGATTCAATCACGAACTATACGAGCTGTACAGCGACATCGACCTAGTCAAAAAACTGCGTATTGGACGTCTGAGATGGCTAGGACATGTAGAGCGAATGGACACCAACGCTCCGGCCCGCAGAGTCTTCGAATCTAACCCCGAGGGACGACGCAGTAGAGGGAATTATCGCCGTAGGTGGCGCGCACAAGTTCAAGGGGACCTCGACCAACTTGGAGTGCGCAACTGGAGGCAATTAGCTAAAGACCGAGCTAAATGGAGAGGCTTGTTGGTTGAGGCCCAGGTTCACCCCGAACTGTAGCGCCACCTAAGTAAGTAAGAAATACGGCAAATTGGAGTCACATCTTACAAGCGCTCAGAAGGATGAGAGTTCCACAATACCTCATAGACGTTATTGTTGACTACTTCAGGTGCAGAATCTTGGTATACAATACAGACCGCGGCCCCAAGAATTATAAGATCACAGGCGGAGTACCACAGGGCTCAGTCCTTGGCCCTTTGCTCTGGAATATTATGTATGACGGTATACTGCGACTTCCTATACCCGAAGAAACAAAGATAGTGGGTTTTGCTGATGATATCGCCATTATTGTCACTGCTAAACTGTTGGAGGAGGTGGAACAGATAAGGAATGCGACAATAAGGATAATACGGAAATGGCTCACCTCAGTTGGTCTAACACTGGCGGAGCATAAAACTGAAGCAGTCCTGATAAGTAGTAGGAAGAATGTAGAAACTCTCACCATTATAGTCGGCGGCCATGAAATCACATCTAAACCGCATATAAAATACCTAGGTATCATGATAGATACGAGACTTTCATTTAGAGATCACCTTAAGTATGTAGGCCGAAAAGGTGCAATAGCAAGTATCATGCCCAACATAGGAGGACCAAGACATAGCCGTAGGTTACTGCTGGCTAGAGTGGTTACGTCTTTGATCCTGTACGCCGCACCAATTTGGGCCAGGGCCATGGCAATTAAAACATACAGATCACATATCACATCTGTGTATCGAATATGTGCATTGAGAGCTAGCTGCGCATTTCGCACTACTTCTAGCGATGCAGCCTGCGTGGTAGCGAGAATGCTCCCAATAGATATCCTGGCAGTAGAACAGCAACGTCAGTACTGCGCAAGAAGAGAAAGAAACGAGGCCAGCGAAAACCGGCTCTATAGAGCAGAAAGCCCAAGAGAATGGCAAGAACGCTGGAATGCTTCTGAGAAAGGCAGGTGGACCCATAGGCTCATACACCAAATCCAGCCATGGTTCGACAGGCAACATGGAGAACTTGAGTTCTACTTAACGCAGTTCCTAACGGGCCATGGATGCTTTCGTTCGTACTTACATAAGTTTAAACGCGACAATAGCCCTTACTGTCCGTATTGCGCTGACTGCGTAGAAAACGCAGAACATATATTTTTTGAATGCCCAAGATTCCTCGACGAAAGGAATGCACTAAGGAGTAAACTCGGCCGCCCACTCACGCCAGAAAACATCGTTGGCGAAATGCTAAAAAGCCAGGAGGCATGGGACGCAGTCGCTGGGAGCACAATGCGCATAATGAAGATTCTAAGAACCCTAGAAAGAGAAAGGAAAGAATCAGACCGGCGAAATACAATAAATGCTGAGCAGGAAAATGTAAACATGGGCTAGTCGAATACATCAGACTAAACCTGCTACCCCCCGCGATGAAATGCTTGACGGCAGTACCGCGGGGAATGGGGCGGTCGTGGGAGGGGGGTTTAGTGGGCAAGAGTCCCACACTGTTACTCAGGACGTACTGAGTTTCGTCTTTTGAAGATTACCCCTCCCAATCAAAAAAAAAAAAAAAAACTACAGAAGCGTAAACTACTTGTTAAGGCAACTTAGTCGTAGTCGTCACATAAATGAAAAAAAAATGAGAGGGACGAATTTCCTACTACTATGAGTATCCGTAGCCGGTTCTCATATTGCCTCTCTGAGGGGTGATGTTTAGCCCGTAGGCATATACTGACTAGCACTGATGGCATTGTCAGATATATGAATCGGGAATAACCAATGGTACGGACCATTGGTATCTTTTGAAGATTCCTGCACCTCCAGGCGCAACAAAAAAAAAATTTTTTATGACCATTTATCTATTTGAACTCATTAAGTTACAAATATATATATATATATATATAATAGAAGTCGATCCAACATGATTTTATAATTTTGTCCAGCTAGATTTGCGATTCACCACACTGTGCGACGTTAGTGAGCCGAAGCGCATTGTTGCCCTCTTGAAATTTGATTGATTGTCGACTGTTTTTTAATGTACAATATTAGCTTAAAAATCTATATTTAAGCAATACATAACATATAAAAGAATATGGCATACAAAGTTTTTAAACTTTTTTAACGGTAACGGTATGAATTTCAAATCCAAGTAATATGCAAGAAACATACCGATTTAATTTTGTGCCACCTAGTCTTGCCCTTTATGAGAATTTTATTTTACCTGGGCGCAGCTGGGTGCCAGAGCTAACAAAATATAAAATATAAAAGGAGAGGCATATGTATAACAGTTCAAGGTAATAACTATCTTAAGATTCAGAAAGAACTACTCCATAGTGGATAATATCTTCACTCTGACCAGTATGGCTAAGACTTATCTCGACAAGGGCAAAAAACTATACGCGTTCTTCGTAGACTTCAATGCAGCTTTCGACTCCATTGCCAGAAAATCGCTGTTCTATAAACTTACTTTCTGACGAGCGGTCCATGTCGGACCACAGGATCATCACCTTCAACATAGAAGGTCTCAGTAAAGAGGTTACCCCGAAAAGAAACCCCCACAAAGATGACTGGAACCTAATAAATGTGAAAGGAAAGAAAAAGGCGAGCCACTTCCTAGAACTGGAAAACAACGTAGAAGTGTTTAACAGGGCGATCAAAGGTACATTTGAAAGCAGCTGCCCTATTAGCCGTAAGAAAGATCCGAAGGACATTCCCTGGTGGAACAAAACGTTAGTCGACCTTAGATCAAAGGTGCGCAAGCTCTTTAATAAAGCAAAGCGTGACGGAGACTGGCAAACATACACCGAGCAATTAACAAGATACAACTTGGAAATCAGAAAAGCTAAAAGAAATAGCTTCAGAGCATTCTGTGAGAACATAGCGTCAACCCCTGCAACGGCCAGGTTACATAAAGCACTGGCTAAGGAGAAAGCAGGCGCGCCAGGCTCACTGAAAAAGCAAGATAGCAGCTATACCGAAGATGAAGAGCAGAGGGCCCTTCTACTATTAGAGACACACTTCCCGGGTAGCTCAATCTACAGCAGCATACATGTACTAGGAAGACATAAAAGGCCCAGGAGAGAGGACTGGGCGATGGCAAGAGACATCTGCACGAATCAAAGGCTAAGTTGGGCTCTGAACACCTTCCAGCCGTTTAAAGCACCGGGAGCGGACGGAATATTCCCTGCCCTACTACAACAAGGCCAGGAAATCATTATGCCACACCTCCTAGGACTATTGAGAAGCAGCGTCGCACTTGGGCATATACCAAGAATATGGAGAAGGGAAAAGGTCATATTCATTCCGAAAGTGGGAAAAAGAGACACCACTTCACCAAAATCCTTTAGACCCATCAGCTTGACCTCATTCATGTTAAAGACGCTAGAAAAGGTCATAGATAATCACCTAAGAATAACTGTGCTGGAAAGAATACCGCTCCACCACAATCAACATGCCTACAGAGCAGGAAGATCCACCGAAACTGCGCTCTACCAGCTGACAAGTTGGGTTCAGGATACACTGGAGAGCAAGGAAACAGCAGTATGCGCATTTCTAGACATCGAAGGAGCCTTCGATAATACCTCCCATGAAGCAATTAGGAGGTGTCTCGAAATAAAAGAAGTAAATCACACCACAAGTAACTGGATGTGTGAGATGCTAAGAACTAGGTCTGCTGAGATAGAGGTGGGTCAAAAAACCATCACAATAAGCACCACTAGAGGCTGTCCACAAGGAGGGGTATTATCACAATTGATGTGAAGCCTAGTAGCAGATGAACTACTGCACAAATTTACAAGTGCCGGCATTACGTGCCAGGGGTACGCCGACGATATAGTCATTGTCGCAAGAGGAAAATTTGAAGAAATCATGCGAAATCATTCAGAGGGGTCTACGAATCACACAGAAGTGGTGTAAAACTGTAGGACTCAGAGTGAACCCTACCAAAACCACTGTGATACCCTTCACCAAGAAAAGACAGTTAAAGCGTATGCAACCCATCCTGTTGGAAGGGATCAAAGTCGACCCACAGAAACAGGTCAAGTATATAGGTCTAACACTAGACAGCAAACTCCACTGGAGAGAACATGTAGAAACTGTGGTAACCAAAGCCACCAGAGCACTTATGGTGTGCAAAAACATTTCAGGAAAGACCTGGGGTTGTAGCTCAGCCACACTGAGGTGGATGTATCTGATGATAGTAAGACCCATCATCACTTACGGGGCAGTGGCATGGGTCAACAGATTTAGACTAACCACGACGAGGACATTCCTCAATAAAGTGCAAAGATTAGCCTGTATATGGTATGTATTACAGGAGCCATGCGAACCTGTCCCATAGCAGCTCTAGAAGTGATCGTAGGGATACCTCCACTACACATAGTGCTAGAGCGAATCGCCAAGGAGACCATTTTAAGAATCAGCAAAGAGGGCATCGGGAAAGGAACATGCATCGCAAATAAAGAGCGAGTAACCTTATCCAAATCGGTGCCGCTTCTAGACTGGCCCAGAGATGATATGTTCAAGAAATACTGCTTTGAAAGGAAATTTGACTCAAAGCTGAGCAACAAAAGAGATTGGAGCAGCGAATCCGATAAATACCAACTCAAACAACACACAATTAAATGGTACACAGACGGATCGAAAACATCTACTGGCACTGGGGCAGGAGTGTACGGGCCCAGGACTAGATACTCAGAATCACTGCGAATATTCCCCAGTATATTTCAAGCAGAAGTTCACGCGATCGAAAGATGCGCGTAATTCAACTTAGACAGGAAATATCGCGGGCAGGACATCGTGATACTATCAGACAGCCAAGCCGTTATTAAAGCACTGACCTCGCATGAGATCAGATCCAAACTGGTATGGGAATGTCTCACCAGGATCAACTAATTGGGAGAAACAAACAAAGTAACTCTCTACTGGGTACCAGGACATGTAGGAGTAGAGGGGAACGAAGCAGCTGATGAACTAGCTAGAAACGGATCAGACACGCCGTTCCTTGGACCACAACCCTTCTGTGGGATAGGACCCCACAAAATAAGGGAAGACTTAAGGAAAGAAGAAGAGCACAAATGGGTCAAACATTGGGACGATATCCCCCAAATAAGACAGGCAAAGGAACTTCTGGGGAAATACAACCAGAAAAGAAGCTGAGCCAGCCTAAGAGTTAGTAAGAATCGGCTTCGCATCTTGGCGGGCATATTAACAGGTCACTGCAGACTTAAGGAGCACCTTAGGAAACTGTGAATAGAGGGAGACGGACACTGCAGATTCTGCAGGGTGTCTACCTCCTATCAGAAACGGATTTATCTTCGCTGGATCCACTGAAGATACTCCGGTTTGCTGTAGCAGCTGGACTGGAGGAAGTGCTCTAGACCGAGTATATCATCGGCTAGAACCTTAGTAAGGGGAGCACAATAGATCTTTTATAGGTCGCAGTGCACTTGCACCTCTCAACAATATACATCTACATCTAGTGAGCCGAAGCGCATTGTTGCCCGCTTGAAATTTGATTGATTGTCGACTGTTTTTTAATGTACAATATTAGCTTAAAAATCTATATTTAAGCAATACATAACATATAAAAGAAAATGGCATACAAAGTTTTTAAACCTTTTTCAACGGTAACGGTATGAATTTCAAATCCAAGTAATATGCAAGAAGGGAAAAATCGCATCATCACCTCCACGCGGTGCCCGCTGGATAGCTATCTGATAGTGAACTAACGATGAGCGTATGCTGAGTCTGACGATATATGTGCAGCTGAACACTCAGACCTGCATAAGCACATCTGGGTGAACTTCAGCGCGCATTTGTCTAACCGGACGAGGCATCTCTTGTTGACCTGATCGGCTGAAATATGCGTCTCAGAAGTCTAGCAAGAGGTCCTCAGAAGGAGGACGTGCGGCGGACGAATTCTCTCGATGGAATCAACGGTGACGTCTACAGACCAGCGGATACCTTACTGGAGCTACTTCAACATATTTGGAGCTGAGGTCTGTAAGGATTTTCAATACTACGTCAGGGTATTGAAAAAGAGATGGTGGCGGATGAACCCTTAATGGGCCAACGGCAGCGCTCATATCCCCGAAGTGGGTTACTGACATCGGTGTATCCGGCCTCTTGTCCTAGGGGTACAAAAAAAAGGATCTGGCCCTCCAGGTTGGGGGTTGTGCCGTCGGTTTGACTTCCCTACCACGTAAAAAACCTTTGGTTACGAAGCAACCAACAGCCTCGGATACGGATGATCTTACTGTTGACGACCCATGCAAACGTAAAAAGGACAACGATCTTCGTGTCTGCACATGGAATGTTAGGTCCCTCTACAAACCACGTGCAGCCGAACAACTTGCGGAGGCCCTAGAGTGTCTCAAAGCAGACATTACCGCCATCCAAGAAGTGCGATGGGATGGGCCGGGCAAAAGGAGTATGAAAAACTGCGACATCTACTACGGCGATTGCTACAGACAAAAAGGACAGCGTCTATTCGGGTGCGGATTTGTCATTGGAGACAGACTTAGGCAAGAAGTCTTGAGTTTCCGGCATGTGAACGAGCGCCTCATGACTATCCGTATCAAGGCTAAATTTGCCAACATTAGCCTAATATGCGTTCACGCCCCTCACGAGAAGAAGGACGACGCGACAAAGGATGACTTCTACCAGCTCTTGGACAAGATGTATGAGCAATGCCCTAGCCGCGACGTTAAAATTATCCTAGGTGATTTTAACGCAAAGCTAGGAAGAGAGGAAGTCTTTAGTAGCGTGGTCGGAAAGCACAGCCTGCACGACAACACTTCCGGCAACGGACTCAGGCTAATCGATTTTGCGGCGGGGCGAAACTTTGTTGTAGCTAGTACGCGGTTCCCACGTCTCGATATTCACAAAGGAACATGGCTCTCCTTTGATCGAAAAATCGTCAACCAAATCGATCACATTGCGATCGACGCAAGGCACTCTTCCAGTATTCTGGGTGTCCGGACTTTCCGAGGAGCCAACGTGGACTCGGACCTAGTTGTAGCCAAGGTACGGATGCGGATATCCACAACGGAGCGAAATCAACGAAATGCTGTGAGGAAATTTGACGTCGTAAAGCTACAATCGCAAGAGACCGCCAGAACCTTTGCCGATCGTGTTTCTTCTAATCTCAATCTTAGTCCTATGCCGCCAGCAGCAAATGCGGAAGACCAGTGGCAGCGTTGCCAAAAAGCCATCAGAGATGCCGCCTCTGATGTACTGGGTTTCTCTCGCCCACCACAACGAAACCCCTGGCTTGATGAGGAATGCCGGCAAGCACATGCAGCAAAACAAGAGGCGTACAAAGCGGCGCTGCATGGAAGGACTAGAGCTGCTTACGAACTCTACGTGCGCAGGAGAAAAGAGGAACATCGACTTCTCAGAAAGAAGAAAAAGGAGCATGAGAAGCGCTCGATCAAGGAGATTGAGAGACTTTATTGCAGGAATAATGTTCGAAAATTTTACCAAAGGGTAAAAAGAACATGCCAGGGTTTGAAAGCCAGAACGGAAGCCTGCAGGGACGAAAATGGCAACATAGTAGTAGAATCGCAGTCGGTGCTGAGGATATGGAAGGAACACTTCTGCAGACTGCTAAACGGCGATTATGACCAATATTCCGCTGTCAGGCAGAATGAGCCATTCAACAGTGACGATGACAGTCAAGATTCCCGTCAACCCGATCGGAATGAAGTGAGGATAGCGATATCTAAACTCAAATCAAACAAAGCTGCTGGAGCCGACGGTCTTGCCGCTGAACTTTTCAAGGCAGGAGGAGATGAGTTGCTAAGGAGCATGCACCAGCTCATCTGTAAAATCTGGTCGGACAAAAGTATGCCCGATGAATGGAACCTCAGCATCGTTTGCCCGATCCTGAAGAAAGGAGACCCTCTGAACTGCGCCAACTACAGAGGTATAAGTCTCCTAAATATCGCATATAAGGTCCTGTCTGCCGTACTATGTGAACGCCTAAAACCGATCGCCAACAACCTGATAGGTCCTTATCAGTGCGGTTTCAGGCCTGGAAAGTCCACCATTGACCGAATATTCACACTACGGCAGATCTTGGAAAAAACCCATGAATATAAAATCGATACGCACCACCTTTTCATCGATTTCAAAGTTGCCTATGATAGCGTGTATAGAGACGAGTTATACAGACCCATGTCTAGTCTTGGCATCCCTGCCAAGCTCGTCCGTTTGTGCAGAATGACGATGGAGAACTCTCGCTGCTCCATCAAAGTCGGTAAGAACATCACCGAACCGTTCGATGTCAGGAAAGGTTTTAGAAAGGTTACGCGCTATCATGCGATCTCTTTAATATAGTACTTGAGAGAATTGTACGAAACTCACAAGCCAACCCCGGAGGTACAATCTTCTTCAAGTCTGTACAACTACTCGCTTATGCCGATGACATTGACATAATCGGAAGAACTCAGCGGGCCGTCAATGGGGCATTTACGAGTATTGAGATCGAGGCAGCAAAGATGGGTCTAGCGGTCAATGAAAGCAAAACAAAATATATGCTGTCTACAAAAAGGGACACCCAACATCGGCGTCTTGGGCAGAACGCCACAATAGACAGATACAATTTTGAGGTAGTAAAGGATTTTGTCTACCTAGGCTCTATGGTCAGCTCCGCAAATGACATCAGTGGAGAGATCACACGGAGAATTACTCTTGCCAATCGTTGTTTCTATGGGCTAAAACGGCAATTGAGTAGCAAAGCCCTATCTCGAACTACTAAGGTAACTCTTTATAAGACATTAATCATCCCAGTCCTGCTGTATGGCGCAGAGGCATGGGCTTTGAAAAAACCGGATGAGGATGCCCTTGGTTATTTTGAGAGAAAAATTCTTCGAGCGATCTTTGGTCCCGTCTGCATAGACGGTGAGTGGAGGAGAAGGTACAATGCCGAACTATACAAGGACTGTACAAGGACATCGACTTAGCCTGAAGAGTTCACATACAGCGACTAAGATGGCTGGGTCATTTAGAGCGGATGGAGCCCAACGTTCCTGCTAAGAAAGTCTTCGAATCCACCCCGGATGGACGGCGCAGTAGAGGACGACCTCGCGGTAGGTGGCGCAAACAAGTGGAGGGGGACCTCAACCAACTTGGCGTGCGCAACTGGAGGCAGCTGGCTCGTAACCGTGCTGGCTGGAGAGGTTTGTTGGTTGAGGCCCAGGTCCACCCCGGACTGTAGCGCCATCTAAGTAAGTAAGTAAGTAATATGCAAGAAACATATCGATTTAATTTTGTGCCACCTAGTCTTGCCCTTTACGAGAATTTTATTTTACCTGGGCGCAGCTGGGTGCCAGAGCTAACAAAATATAAAAGGAGAGGCATATGTATAACAGTTCAAGGTAATAACCATCTTAAACTATTTAAACTACCTCTATAAGTGTCGGATAGAAAGAGTTTATCTGGCGCCATACATCCCATGCCGGATATATATGGGCTTTAGATTTATTTTCCCAGTGCTATAAGCTTGGATCACCAACTGTGAGATTTAAACTCGTTTTGAGTGCCATTATGGCCCTCTCAACTTTAAGTCGAATCGCCCCTTCAACCATGTGTCCAATTCTTAGAACGAGGGTCCGTAATTAACCCGTCACTTTCTTAGTCAAATTGAATATATCTTTAAATCGCACGTAATAGAATCGTGTGGGAAGAGAAGTCGATGGCATAAATTTTAATTAGCGTAACAGAAACACAGACAAAATGTCACTTTTCTGAAATGGTAACGTTCAATTTATTTATTTTTTTGGCAAAAACGGGTTATTACCATGATTGCCAAATATAGTCTGGATTACATAAGAACAAATTTATTTCAAATTCCTGGACCTTTTAGAAATCTTTATGAAAACCTATTTTCATACAACTAACATTCCGTTCAATTCAATTTCAAATATTTCGAACTAGAAGTTGGGGTATTCTTTTTTAGGCTACCAATAATCAAAAACTATTTAACAGGTTCTTGATAACCATTTCTTTTCTTTATATTAATTGAATTAATTTGTTAAACAAAAAATGAAAGGAATTATATTTTATAGGTAATAAATAAGCAAATGTCAAAGACTTTTCGTTTGACCGCGAAATGCAATCTTAAGTCGTTCTTAAATTCCAAACAAATGTACATCTAAAAATTATATACACCCACATATATCAGTCTGCACCATATTCAACGGAAACGTCTGAATGTATAAATGTGCACTTGCTTTTTTTGTTATTTATGGTGAAGATTAATTTGTATAATCTATCTTTAAATTATTGCTACTCCATTTCGGTATATAATTGGGCTAAAACAAGATTAACCACTTACATTATAATGCTGGTCAAAAATACCAACGCTCACACTAATTCATAACAAAGACTAATTAAGCATTAACATAAATTACCATCTAGAATATTTTCTTTCAGATCCCAATCTAACCTGAAGTGTATCAACCGGAACTACACGAGAATACACTCTTGAAATAGACATACATGATCTGTTTTAACCTTGAAACGATATTCCTTTCATTCCAAATAAATTTTATGGTATAGTAATAGTTATTAGCATTAAAACTTGATCACTTTCGCACTTCAATCGGTATTGCAAACTAAAAATGCAATTTCAACACTACACTATGGTATCGTGCGATGAGTGGGTATGCACGTATGTGGGATTCAGATTGTTTTTTTTTGGTTTTTTTTTTTTTGAATGCGTGCAAATTGAAGGACGTCACGAAGCGTGAAGAAAGCCACAGCTTCTAAACTGATTGATGTACTTATCCGCTAAGAAAATCATTTTAAATATGCTACATGCTGTATGTCACTTTCACAATTTCAAATAATCACTTCGTTTGTAATTTATTGTATAAGCCTATTGCCTATTGCACACATCACATATTTAAACTTTAGCCTAATTGCACTTTATGGATTGAGTTATTCTCAGATGTCGCGAAACTCACCATGATTGGGGAGTGTATCCCAGGTACTTTTTACTGAATAAAATATCTTAACGAACTTGAAGTTACCAAAGCTCTACATATGAGACAGCTCCCGATCACAAGCAAAACAACACACCAAATAACAACAAAATTGGATGTGAGTGCTGTATTTATAAGAGAACAAGAAAAGTATAACAAGATTTTGAGGTTTACGTTATCTCCACTGTACGCTAACATTCACTGAATGTTCTTCTAGGAAGTGTAGAAGCTAGTTTGAGTATCTAGTGATACTCCTGTTTAAAGAACTAGACTCCCAGCCTATAATAAAAAAAAAAAAAATGAAAAGTATAAAATGCATTGACACTGTCTGATCTGATCTTCACATTACTGAGGATGAGTCAGAATGTGGGAATTAACAAGTGTAGGATGAGAATGAATGCTGCGTTAAAAATTAGTTTGGTATTAGCCATATTAAATAATAATAATAAAATAAAAAAATATGAACATACCGGATTCGTAGGAGTATCAGTTCTGTAAATTGTGTACATAAAAAAAAACTATACTAATGTGGTCTTTTAGAGAAACTCAGATTAATGCCTAGTTGACATTCATAAAAGTAATGTAAGAATAGACATTCAAATTGATTCATAGTATTTATTATATGTTAGGTTAGGTCAGTGTGGCTAGTTCCAAGTTACAGACACTCTTAGTGTTATGTGTTACATATTTTAATCTATATTAAGCATATATATCTATGCATTAACACACATTACCATACGCAAACATAATGGATTCACGTGTTTCCCTTCTAGGTCTTGTTTTTCAACTTTATAATTTCAAGATTTACTTGAAGACGGTAGGTGTAGTCTTGACTGTGAAACCTAATAGGGAGCTAAGAATTTGATTTGATTTGCAGCTCCGAAATATTTCGTTGAACTTAAAATAGATTAATACTAAGATGGGTTCATTTGTATGTTAAAATTTTATATAAGTTCCGGTCTGTTTTTCATTTTGATCCATCACGAAAACAGTACTCAAGAACGACTTCAGGAAGATGAGTTTAATATGACAATAATAGGCGAACCCCACAGGCGGATCAGTAGAAATGCGGTGCAGTGGGAGGGTTGTGATCCCTTATTTTCGGATCATAACCTCGCTGATAAAAGGAATAAGAAGAACAACAATAACAGTTTAATATGACAACGAAATCTGAATGCAGATGAGCAAACCTGAAACTCTTAAAATTAATGATTAGACTTTAGTCTTTCGGTCTTATCTTTGGTTGGCAACAGCTCTTTAAGCGTCAGGGCCTAGCTTCTCGTAACCACTCATGTTGTGTGCGTTATATTTTTCACATGAATGGAAGGGACCTACAGTTTAGTGCCGAATCCGAATGGCGATTTGAGAAGCTTTTTCGTGACAACAATACTCTCGGATATTTGTCAGACGCTCGCGAGAGTCGGGACCATGAAAAAGATTTTTTGGTGTTTTCTGGGATTCGAACTTGGAACCTCATGCGTAGTGATCCGACACACTAACCACTTACGCCACGGCGCGGAAGATCAATACTAAGACGAATACTACAAGTGCAAAAGTGGAAGATTTTTTTTAAATTCCACAAGACCAAAATAAGTATTTTTATAATTTTTTAACGACTCGTTTACATACATGCATGTTTGGCGCAACAGCCCACGAAGACCTTATACTTAACTTCTCGCAACCACTCGTGTTGTGTGCGTTTTATTTTTCGAACGAATGGAGGCGACCACAGTTTTATGCCGTATCCGAAGGGCAATTTTTATTTTATTTTTGAGAAGTTTTGTCATGACAACAGTACTCTCGAATGTTCGTCGGACGTTCGCGAGAGGTGGGAGAGTGGAAAAACTTTTAGTGTTTTCTCAGATTCGAATATTGATCCCGCTGTCAGGCAGAATGAACCATTCAGCATGAACGATGATAGTCAAAATTTCCGTCTTCTTCTTCTTCCTTTTATCAGCGAGGCTATGATCCGAAAACAAGGGATCACAGCCCTCCCACTTCACTGCATTTCTACTGATCCGCCTGTACTTACTTATGTCCTGTATCCCCTTGTGGGTCCTAGGGCCTCTACTACGCCTACGCGCCATCGTGTACGGTTTCTGGCAATGTGTCTGAGTTCTCCCCAACTTTTCCCTAACTGCCGTGCCTCCTTCTCGACTGTTCTGCGCCATGTTTTCCGCGGACCGCCAGGTCTTCTGCCATCCTGAGTTAGAGGGTTCCATTGCATAGCATGGTTCGCTATGGAGCTGTCACCCTTTCGGAACGTGTGACCAATCCACTGCCACTTCCGCCGTTGGATAGTTGTGCCTATTGGTTCCTGACCCGTTCTCTCGTAAAGGTGTTCGTTAGAGATACGATTGGGCCAGAAAATCCTTAAGATATTGCGCAGACACCTATTAACGAACGTTTGCAGCTTTCTGGTGATAGTAGTGGTCACTCTCCACGTGCTGCAACCATATAGCAGCACGGATTCAACGTTGGAGCGGAACAGTCTTATTTTGGTGCTCAAACTGATTGCATTGCTTCGCCATATTTTGGACAACATCCCGAACGCGGACTTTGCTTTGGCGATCCTGTTGGCTATATCCAGTTCGGTTCCACCATCGGTCGAGACAATACTCCCAAGATACTGGAAATCCTCTACTCTCTCTACCGGTTGTCCAGCAATGCATATTTGAGCCGATGAGTTAGTTCCAAGGCTGATGATTTTAGTTTTTGTCGTATTAATTTTCAGCCCGACGACACCTGCCTCCCTCTCCACATCTGCTGTCATTTGGTGGAGGTCCATAATTCTGTGGGAGAGTAAGCATACATCGTCTGCGTAGTCAAGATGCTTCAGTTGAGATGTAAGAGTCCATCGAATTCCTCCGTTTCCCGTCGACAAAGCTGCATGAAGCACATCGCTAATCACCAATAGGAATAATATTGGTGAAAGGATACAGCCTTGTCTTACCCCACTTTGGATCTCAAATTCCTCAGACAACCTTCCCCTGTGCAGAACGTGACATTTGGAGCCTTCATATGTAGCTTTGATAATAGCAATTAGTTTATCGGGAATGCTTCTCCTGCGTAAGGCACGCCAAATAAACTCCCTGTTGACACTATCGAACGCCTTCTCAAAATCGATGAACAGCAGGTGCAGTGGCGATCGATATTCAACACACTGTTCGATGATAATCCGCAGGGTGTTGATGTGGTCGGCACAGGAGGATCCAGAACGGAAACCTGCTTGTTCGGCATCGAGTGTGTCTTCGAGATGTTGTTTGATTCGCTCTAGGATGATTTTAGCTATTATCTTAGCTACAGCAGGCAGCACGCAGATACCCCTCCAGTTTCCGCACTCCATTAAATTTCCTTTCTTAGGAAGCTTGACGATCATTTTTTTTTTCCAGTCGTTAGGAAAGCTCTCAGCTTCCCAAGCTCTATCTATAAGTGGAAGCAGAAGCTCAGCCGATGTTGTTGGCGTTGCTCGTAAGAGCTCTGCTGGAATACCGTCAAGTCCTACCGCCTTGTTGGTTTTGAGTGCCTTGATCGCGGTAATGATCTCATCTTTACTGGGAGTCGTGGTGCGTATTCGGGAACTTCTCACCTCGGGCATCTCAGTCTGATTTGGGAGCATATCGCTAGCGAATACACGGTTCAAAACCGTAGCAAAATGCTCTTTCCATCTCTTGAGCTGGTCCTCATCCGAAATGAGCAAGGAGCCGTCTAGGCTTTTCACTAGGTATTGGCTGGAGCTGCGACCACCTGTCAGCTCTTTCGTGATTCTGTAGACAGTCCTGCTGTCGCACCTCCGTGCAGCTTCTTCTGCTTCTGTAGCCAGCGCGTTGATGTAGTTGCGCTTGTCACGTCGTACGCTACGCTGAACTTCTCTCATCTTCATGCGATATAGGGACTCTAGCTCGCTTCTCCCTGCTGCTGGGGTAGCTGCAACGCGAGCTTTTAGCTGTTTTCGTTCGTCAATCCGTCTCCAGGTATCCTCGGAAAGCCACGCCCTATGTCTTCCCTGCGATCGACCGACAATTCTTTCAGCACCAGATGTAAAAACATTTTTCACAGCACACCAATGGTCTTGGATGGTTGCGGGCATTGAGCTGCTGATTGCTTCCACACCTTGCGAAAAGTGCTCCCTTAATTGTTGGCGCACTGAGGGATCACTAAGTCTATCGATGTTGAACCTGGGCATTCTTGTGTTGTCGTGGGATCTTCGAACTGCAGCAGTGCGTAGTTGGAGAGTAGCTATCATAAGATGGTGATCACGTACTATCCCCACATCTGCCCCTCGTCTGTTTCGGACGTCCAGGAGACTACTTCTAAAGCGGCGGCTGATAGCAAAATGGTCAATTTGGTTGGAGGTTGCTTGCCTGTCATTGGAAACCCAGCTGACTTTGTGGCAGGTCTTGTGCTCAAACATGGTGCCACCTATCACAAGGCGATTGGCATTGCAGAAATCCACAAACCTTTCGCCGTTGTCATTGCGGTTGCCTAGTCCATGCTTCCCGATGCTGATCCGCCTGTGGGGTTCGCCTATTTGACCTCAGAAAATATCGGCAGGCCTGCCGATTTTGGATCACTCGGTTACTGAGGCCAATGAAATGCCGATGTCGTCGCATTTGTCTGATCCAGGCGTTTATAGGCCTGCCTTTCCCACATCGCGATGTCTTTGGAACGTGGATAGATATTGCCTTTTTAACGGGGTTCAAATGATCTCTTCTTTGAACGTGGCAATACCAGCTGAGCCGGTCGCGCTCTAATTTGTGTACGATGGTTTCCTTGATGTGAAAGCTTCCACGGATCTTCGAACTTCTTATTCGATCAAGCTTGGTCACTTCTGCTGTCATGCGAAGCATCTTCATCTCAGCTGCCGTTAATTTACTCTCATACTTTTTGTACATCGTCCAACATTGTGAACCGTATGTGAGCGCTGGACGTACAACTGCGGTGTAGAGCCTTCCTTTCAACTTAGGGGGCATTTTTCTGTCACAGAAGATAGCGGAATTTTCTCGCCACTTCATCCACCCTACGCTTACACGATGATTGATGTCGTCATCACAAGTTGCTTTGCTATTGATCATAGATCCCAGATATTTGAACTTTTCGCACTTGGGATAGTCAAAATTTCCGTCCACCTTACCAAAACGAAGTGAAGATAGTAATATCCAAGCTGAGATCCAACAAAGCTGCTGGACCTGACGGCTTACCGGCCGAACTTTTCAAGGCAGCTGGGGATGAATTGGTAGAGTGCACACACCAACTCATCTCTAAGATTTAGTCAGACGAGTGTATGCCTGATGAATGGAACCTTCGGCATCGTTTGCCCGATCCACAAGAAAGGAGACCCCCTCAAGTGCACCAATTATAGAGGCATCAGTCTCCTCAACATCGCATACAAGATCTGCGATATTGTGTGAACGCCTGAAACCTTTTATCATTAGCCTGATTGGCCCATATTAGTGCGGTTTCAGGGTAGGAAAGTCCACTATCGATCAAATCTTCAGACTTCGGCAGATCCTGGAGAAAACCAAAGAATTCCAAATCGATACTCACCACCTCTTTATCGATTTCAAGGGCGCATATGACAGCATCTATAGAGAAGAGCTTTATAGAGCCATGTCTAGTTTTGACATCCCTGCCAAACTTGTCCGCCTGTGCAGGCTGACGATGGAGAACGCTCGCTGCTCCATCAAGGTCGGTAATGACCTCACCGAGACCTTTGATGTCAAAAAGGTTTCAGACAAGGTGACGCATGTGACTTCTTTAATATTGTACTTGAACGGATTGTGCGGAACTCACAAGCCAACACTGGAGGCACAATCTATTACAAGTCTGTACAACTGCTTGCATACGCCGACGATATAGACATTATCGGAAGAACTCAGCGGGCTGTCACCGGTGCGTTTGCAAGCATTGAGGCGGAAGCGGCCAAAATGGGTTTAGCGATAAACGAAAGAAGGGAAAACCAACACCGACGAATTGGACAAAACTTCACAGTGGGCAGCTATAACTTCGAGGTAGTAAGTGACTTTGTCTACCTTGGCTCTGCTATAAATTCTACAAACAACATCAGTGCAGAAATCAAGCGAAGAATAACTCTTGCCAATCGCTGTTTTTTTGGGCTTATAAGGCAGTTCAACAGTAAAGCCCTATCTCGAACAACTAAGGAGACTCTATGTAAGGCCTTGATCATCAATATGTGGCGCAACAGCTCTTTAAAGTGCCAGGGCCTAGCTTCTCGCAACCACTCATGTTGTGTGCGTTATATTTTTCACACGAATGGAAGGGACCTACAGTTTAATGCCGACTCCGAACGGCGATTTGAGAAGCTTTTTCGTGACAACAATACTCTCGGATGTTTGTCAGACGCTCGCGACAGGTGGGACCGTGAAAAAACTTGTTGGTGTTTTCTGGGATTCGAACTTGGAACCTCATGCGTAGTGACCCGACACACTAGCCACCTTGATCATCCCAGTCCTGCTTTACGGCGCTGAAACATGGACTTTATTAAAAGAGGACCAAAGATATGGTCGCTTCGAGAGAAAAATTCTTCGTAAGATTTTCGGTCCCGTTTGCGTTGACGGGTTTTGGAGGAGAGGATTCAATCACGAACTATACGAGCTGTACAGCGACATCGACCTAGTCAAAAAACTGCGCATTGGACGTCTGAGATGGCTAGGACATGTAGAGCTAATGGACACCAACGCTCCGGCCCGCAGAGTTTTCGAATCTAATCCCGAGGGACGATGCAGTGGAGGGAATCACGCCGTAGGCGGCGCGCACAAGTTCAAGGGGACCTCGACCAACTTGGAGTGCGCAACTGGAGGCAATTAGCTAAAGAGCGAGCTAAATGGAGCTTGTTGGTTGATGCCCAGGTTCACCCCGAACTGTAGCGCCACCTACGTAAGTAAGTAAGAACATTGAACCTTACGTACAGTCCGACACACTAACCACTGCTTCACGGCGCCACACAAACGACAGGTTTGATGTGTTTAATATTGCAGAGACGTAAATTTTGAATCAAATACAAAGCAAAGATTGAGAATTAGACGAGATATTGCTAAATTTTTAAAATTGGTTAGTGAGTGGAAAATCGCTGTACAATTTTTTAACTAGAGACCTGGTAAGCCATTTGATAATATTTGTGTCAATTGGCCCCAATATTTCACTGAATAAAGCCGTAGGCATATTTTTATATTTTTCTCAAAATTGGCTTTACTAAAGCATTGTATATGAAGCACAAGTATTCGGTCTTTTTGGGCTAATATAGTACCAATTTCCCTCTAAATCTTCCATCCATACCATAAAAAGTCTTGTTGCAGGGTCGTATGATGGCTCCATCGTCAGCAAAGAAAAACTTTTGTTCTTTGGAGTCCATCTCCTTACCTTAAAGCAGAAAGTCAAAGATTGTAATAAAGAGCATAGGATTTAAGATGCTTCACAGGTGCACCCCAATTTTGATTGAGAACTCTTTGATTACTCCAGCGGTGCATCTTACTCTTGCCTTTGCTTCCTCGCGCATGTCCATTATCATCTGTGCATAGGTTTCTGGAACCCCTCGATCTCGTGGTCATCTGTTGAATAGTTTTTCAAAGTCAACCAATACAATGTGCAAACCCTTTAAGGAAACACGGTGTTTTTCCATTATGATCCTTATACTTTAGCTTGCATCTGTTGTTGATTGCTAAATCAACACTGCAACACGCCCACCCTGATCATCAGATAGCCGTATTATTTTTCGCAGCCGCCCACCTAATATCCGCTCAACGATCTTCATGGTATGTGACATCAGCTTGATCGAATCGTAATTACCACAGCTTCGCGTATTATCTTTACCTGCGTACACAGGAAGAAGGTAACTTTTCCTCAATTGGTTCAATATTGGATGACCTCTCTTAAGTTTCAACATGAGAATACTGATCCATCCGAACCCGATGTGTGTCATCTTTTTCCAAAACTCAGATGGCATCTCGTCTGGCCTAGCAGCTTTTCGTTTTTAGAGTATTTAAGCGCCTCATTAACTTCTTCGGCTGAAATGTCGGGTACTTCTTCACAGTTAGGGGTGGCTCTTGGAAACTGTACCCACGGAAACAGTTCACAGTTCAGTAAAAGTCCTTCGCAATACTATCGCCACCTATGCAGAATTTTGTCGTCATATACAAGAAGTTGGCATTGTTAATGAACTTTGGCGAACGAATTTCCTAAAGATTCATCCTTCTTTGGGCAGCCCTTGTTCATATCGTTTCGTCGTAGCTCTTGAGTAACCTGGTTGGTATCCGCAACCGAGGATGGAAGATATTTCCTCCAGGAGCTCCTGATACATGCCGTCCGTACCCTCTACTTGGTGCTGGGCGCACTTCTTCTTCGCTTGCCTCTGCTATACTAAAGGATTTTCCAATAGGGGCTGTAGATTTTGACAGTTTATGGCAGCCATGTCGTTTTATTTGTTGTTCATTTTCCTATTCTTCATTTTTCATACACTAAAGATAAATCACCATGGCAAGTTACAGTGTCGAGCAAGACGAATGGGGGTTCTTGAGCAGTTGGAAGCGTACACCGATTTCAGCAAAAAAAATCGTCTCAGCGACGAGGTCCATTTTTGGATGAACGGGTACATCATTAAGCAAAATTGCCGGATTTGGGACGATGACAATCCACGCGGGATGCACTAAGTGGCAATGCATCCGCTGAAAGTCACTGTTTGGTGTAGGTTGTGGGCCGGCGGCATCATCGGTTCGTACTTCCTCGAAAACGACGATGCCATTGAAATCACATTAAACGGAGAGCGCTACCAATCGATGGATAACCAATTTCTCAAATTGGATGATATGAATGTGAACGACATGTGGTTTCAGCAGGACGGCGCTCCGTACTACGCAGCTGATGTCACAATGGACATTCTGCAGGAGCGATTTAAGGGCATGGTTATATCACGCAGAGGCGACGTAAACTGGCCACCGAGATCGTGCGATTTGACCAAGTTAGACTTTTTCTTGTGGGATTTCATTAAGTCGCAGGTCTATGCCAATAAGCCGCAAACGACCGGTGCCCTCAAAATCAACATAACCTGTGCCATCGCTCAAACTCAGCCTGACCTATGCGCCAGAGTCATCGAGAATTGGACCTCTCGGATGGGCGCCATCCAGCGAAACCACGGCGGCCATTGGAACGTTGTCATATTTCACACAAAATGTCATAGATAGTTTTTTTGTTTTATGTAAACAAAAACATTTTTCTTAGTTCAATTAGTCAGTTAAAAAAAAATAAAACAAATATTTGGCGCAACAGCTCTTTAAGTGCCAGGGCCTAGCTTTTCGCAACCACTCATGTTGTGTGCGTTATATTTTTCACACGAATGGAAAACCTACTGTTTAGTGCCGTATCCGAAGGGCAATTTGTTTTGAGAAGCTTTTTCGAGACAACAATACTCTCCGATGTTTGTCAGACGCTCGCGACAGGTGGGACCGTAAAAAAACTTTTTGGTGTTTTCTGGGATTCGAACTTGGAACCTAACGCGTAGTGATCCGACACACTTACCACCTACGCCACGGAGCCCACAGTCAGTTAGTCAGTTAAGTTATATTAGACAAATTTAGTTAGATTATGTCGAAAGACATAGTTTAAGTATTAGGATTAGCTTAGAGCGCCCGCATGGCGCCAGTAAGTTAGAGTAAGTTAGTCAAGCTAATTAAGCTAGTTCTAATTGTTTTTGTTAGCAACTAAGAAATGAATACAGATATGAATAAAATGCGTTAAAAATGAAATGAATGTCATTGATAGGTATTTCAAATAAAATAAAAAAAATCGTTGATATCTCACACACAACTTGTTTTATTCAATTTTAACTTTTACCCGTTTCTATTGGAAATCCCATTTATATATAATACTATACTAAAAATTGCGTTATAGAAAAGTGGGTAAGTCCGTGAACGAATTTAAAGAATTTGCATATTTTTACGGCTGTAGGCTTAGACTATAAAAAGCTTAGATACTAAATCTCAACTCTTAAGCTCGTAATTTCTTTGATAACTATCTCCATTATTGTTATGCGTCACAAGTAGGATATTCATAGCAATATACCCTATGGGATATAGTATAAATAGAGGTTGCTGTTATTATGACTATTCTAAGGAACAAAGGAGCTGTGCTTTCCGTTAAAAAGAAAAGTATAATAAATGTATTTACAGAATAGAAAATGAGACATTTCTCTTCTTGTCGCCTGGTGGCCAGGCGTGCAAATATTTAGCAAGCTGTTATTAAAATGCTAGTCAAACGGTAGTGCATGCGATCATATGAAAACACAAGCGTTTTCACTCAGCTGAGGCCTACCAACTCCTACTCTCAACCTCCACGCGGTGACAGCCGGGTGCCTAGTACCTTAATCCAAGAAATGGGTAACCAACCCCGTTTGGCGGATTCTTGGTGGCAGCAGATGAGAGAGGGGGGGAAGAGCGCTTTTCCACTAGAGCACTTCTTCCTGTTCCAGGCGGCAGTGGACGAATTCCATAGACGGAGTCAACGGTGGCGTCTATAGTTCCAGTTAGGTTGAACTTAGTGAACACCTTGCGCGAGCTGCTTCGACGTATTCGGATCACAGGTCGGTAAGGAATTTCCAATGCTGGTCAGGACATTGGAATAGAGATGGTGGCGGAGGAGCCCTTAATGGGCCAACGGCAGCACTCATACTCCCGTAGTGGACTACTGGCACCGGTGTACCCGGCCCCTCGTCCTTGGGGAATAATTAAGGAACTGGCCCTCCAGGTTGGGGGTTGTGCCGTCGGGGTAACTTCCCTACCACGTAAAAACCGCATGGTTCCGAAACAACTAAAAGCCTCGGATAAGGATGACTCAACTAACCCAGCAAACGAAATAAGGACAACGACCTTCGGATCTGTACGTGGAATGTTCTATCCCTTTACAGACCACGTGCAGCCGAACAACTAGCAGAGGCCCTAGACTGCTATAAAGCAGATATTACCGCCATCCACGAAGTGCGATGGGATGGGCCGGGCAAAAAGAGGATGAAAAACTGTGACATCTACTACGGTGATTGCTACAGAGGCAACAGGCAACGCTTATTCGGATGCGGATTTGTCATACGCGGCAGACTAAGGCAAGAAGTCTTAAGCTTCCGACACGTGAGCGAGCGTATTATGACTATCCGGATCAAGGCTAAATTCGCTAACATAAGCCTAATATGTGTTCATGCCCCCACGGAAGAAAAGGACCCTGCCACCAAAGAGTGTTTCTACGAGCTCCTCGACAAAACATACGAGCAATGTCCTAAATACGATGTTAAAATCGTATTGGGCGATTTTAACGCCAAAATAGGAAAGGAGGACGTCTTTGGTAGGGCAGTCGGTAAGCATAGCCTACACGACACCACGTCTCATAACGGACTAAGGCTAATTGATTTCGCTGTGGAGCGAAATGTCACCATAGCAAGCACATGGTTTCCTCATCTCGATATTCATAAGCAGACATGGCGGTCCAATGATCATGTCACGATCAACCAAATTGATCATATTGCGATCGACGCAAGGCATGCCTCCAGTATTCTGGATGTCCGGACCTTCCGAGCGGCCAACATAGACTCGGATCATTACCTTGTTGTAGCCAAGGTACGAATGCGGATATCCCAATCTGAGCAAATTTAACGTCGAAAAGCTACAATCGCAAGAGACCGCCAGACTCTTCGTTGAACGCGTATCCCGAAATCTCTCAATCACCCCTTTGCCGCCAGCATCAAGTACCGAAGACCAGTGGCAACGCTGCCAACATGCCATCAGAAACGCCGCGACTGATATGCTGGGTCTCGCTCGACCACCACCGCGAAACCCCTGGTTTGACGAAGAATGCCGGCGAGTGCATGCAGCAAAACAAGAGGCATACAAGGCGGCGCTGCAAAGGAAGACGAGAGCTGCTCGTGAGCTCTACGAGCAAATGAGACGGGAAGAACATCGGCTTCTCCAAAAGAAGAAGAAAGAGCATGAGAAGCGCGCGTTTGAGAATATCGAGAGTCTATACTCCAGGAACAATGTACGGAAGTTTTACCAAAAGGTAAAAAGAACGTGTCAGAGAAGCAATACCCGTACAGAAACCTGTAGAGATGAAAATGAAAACCTCGTAGTAGAATCACAGTCGGTGCTGAGAATATGGAAAAACTACTTCTGCAGACTGTATAACGGCGACGAAAACCAACATCCCGCTGTCAGGCAGAATGAACCATTCAACATAGACGATGATAGTCAAAATATCCGTCCACCTGACCAAAGCGAAGTGAGGATAGCAATATCCAAGCTAAAATCCAACAAGGCTGCTGGACTTGACGGCTTACCGGCCGAACTTTTCAAGGCAGCTGGGGATGAATTGGTAGAGTGCATACACCAACTCATTTCTAATATTTGGTCAAACGAGTGTATGCCTGATGAATGGAATCTCAGCATCGTTTGCCCGATCCACAAGAAAGGAGACCCCCTCAACTGCGCCAATTATAGAGGCATCAGTCTCCTCAACATCGCATACAAGATCTTTTCTGTGATATTGTGTGAACGCCTGAAACCCTTTATCAACAGCCTGATTGGACCCTATCAGTGCGGTTTCAGGCCAGGAAAGTCCACCATCGATCAAATCTTCACACTTCGGCAGATCCTGGAGAAAACCCAAGAATTCCAAATCGATACCAACCACCTCTTTATCGATTTCAAGGCCGCATATGACAGCATCTATAGAGAAGAGCTTTATAGAGCCATGTCTAGTTTTGACATCCCTGCCAAACTTGTCCGCCTGTGCAGGCTGACGATGGAGAACGCTCGCTGCTCCATCAAGGTCGGTAATGACCTCACCGAGACCTTTGATGTCAAAAAAGGCTTTAGGCAAGGTGACGCGCTGTCATGTGACTTCTTCAATATTGTACTTGAACGGATTGTGCGGAACTCACAAGCCAACACCGGAGGCACAATCTATTACAAGTCTGTACAACTGCTTGCATACGCCGACGATATAGACATTATCGGAAGATCTCAGCGGGCTGTCACCGGTGCTTTTGCAAGCATTGAGGCGGAAGCGGACAAAATGGGTTTGGCGATAAACGAGGGCAAAACCAAGTATATGCTGTCAACAAGAAGGGAAAGCCAACACCGACGAATTGTACAAAATGTCACAGTGGGCAGCTATAACTTCGAGGTAGTAAGGGACTTTGTCTACCTTGGCTCTGCTATAAATTCTACTAACAAAATCAGCGTAGAAGTCAATCGAAGAATAACTCTTGCCAATCGCT
The DNA here is from genome assembly GCA_945910035.1 of Brachypalpus laphriformis. NCBI lineage: Eukaryota > Metazoa > Arthropoda > Insecta > Diptera > Syrphidae > Brachypalpus > Brachypalpus laphriformis. The sequence goes on from OX246756.1 coordinate 101,776,898, forward strand.
GTTTTTTTGGGCTTATAAGGCAATTCAACAGTAAAGCCCTATCTCGAACAACTAAGGAGACTCTATATAAAACCTTGATCATCCCAGTCCTGCTTTACGGCGCTGAAACATGGACTTTATTAAAAGAGGATGAAGATATCCTTGGTCGCTTCGAGAGAAAAATTCTTCGTAAGATTTTCGGTCCCGTTTGTGTTGACGGGTTTTGGAGGAGAAGATTCAATCACGAACTATACGAGCTGTACAGCGACATCGACCTAGTCAAAAAACTGCGTATTGGACGTCTGAGATGGCTAGGACATGTAGAGCGAATGGACACCAACGCTCCGGCCCGCAGAGTCTTCGAATCTAACCCGGAGGGACGACGCAGTAGAGGGAATCATCGCCGTAGGTGGCGCGCACAAGTTCAAGGGGACCTCGACCAACTTGGAGTGCGCAACTGGAGGCAATTAGCTAAAGACCTAGCTAAATGGAGAGGCTTGTTGGTTGAGGCCCAGGTTCACCCCGAACTGTAGCGCCACCTAAGTAAGTAAGTAAGTTTTATTAAAATGGCACAATGGCATGGGTCATTAAAAACTGAGTAGGGTTTGGTTCTCCTTTCTTGACTTATCTCCAAAGGTTTGCGCTTGGTTTGAATGTATGAGGATTCGAATAGAACTTTATTGTCTCTAAAAGAGTATGTAACATATTTTTTTATTTTTACCACGCATCGAATATCATAATACGTATATGTAGGTATAAATGTTAAACCTATTAATCTTGCACTATATTTTGTGAACTATTACTTTTGTTCATAAACTTTCATCTAAATCACTGAACATCTCTTCTTCAGCCCAAACCATCTTAAGCTTCCTTCGAGGACTTGAATTCAGCTAGGATACCATCGCAACATACTTTCCGTCAGGGGTTAGTACAAAAGATTACTTTGTAGGTCGAAGTACCTTGCTTGGGTTCCCAGAGAACCCTCTTATCACCCCACTTTAAATTTATTATTCAATTCAATTTATTATAATTTTAAGGTTCATACATGTAAGACTTTGTCTTTTATAGTACATAGAAATGGGAAATCAGTAAATTCGAATTAATAAAGTTTGATATAAAATGTATTATATATTATAAATAACAAAGAAAAGAGAAAAGAAGAAAATGGTATATACATATTAGATGATTGAAAGGTGGGGGTGATATTATATAATTAGGGCTGATCAGAGAAGTATCTAAAGACTTCATTTCCAAAGTTTTTTAAGTTCGTAATTTGCTTTGTACTTGTTGGCAATGTATTCCATACGCGAGTGCTATTGACGAACAAAAGGCGCGATCAATTCAAATAATTAAAAGCAGGAATCACAATATTGAGAGTTCTTCTCGACTGACAGAAAATAAGTTTACTGTTGTGAGGGTATCTTTCTTCAAAGGCTAAGGTGGGCTCGCCGGCACCAGGGTTAACCCAAAGGAACACCCTAGACTTTGGGAAAGAGGTACTTTATTTATAAAACGAAGCGATTTGATACAATGTTTCTTCGTTAACAATTTAAATGGTTCTTTTTCTAACACCTTCTATACTTAACAATTTGTACATAACTTAATTCTAACGTTGGTCGTCCTGCGGCTGGTTCTGGTACGGGCCGGGGTTATGCGTCTGGTTGTCTGGCTCGGTTCGGTACGTCGGCGGGCAAGGGCGCAGTCCGCACTTAGGGCAGGCTTGCGATGACCCAGTCCGCGCTTAGGGCAGGCTTGGGAAAGATCCAGTCCGCACTTAGGGCAGGCTTGGAAGGTAGCCGTCCGCACTTAGGGCAGGCGTGCTGTGACCCAGTCCGCGCTTAGGGCAGGCTTGCGATGACCCAGTCCGCGCTTAGGGCAGGCTTGGGAAAGATCCAGTCCGCACTTAGGGCAGGCTTGGAAGGTAGCCGTCCGTACTTAGGGCAGGCGTGCTGTGACCCAGTCCGCACTTAGGGCAGGCTTGGGAAGGATCCAGTCCGCACTTAGGGCAGGCTTGGAAGGTAGCCGTCCGCACTTAGGGCAGGCGTGCTGTGACCCAGTCCGCACTTAGGGCAGGCTTGGGAAGGATCCAGTCCGCACTTAGGGCAGGCTTGGAAGGTAGCCGTCCGCACTTAGGGCAGGCGTGCTGTGACCCAGTCCGCACTTAGGGCAGGCTTGGAAGGTAGCCGTCCGCACTTAGGGCAGGCGTGCTGTGACCCAGTCCGCACTTAGGGCAGGCTTGGAAGGTAGCCGTCCGCACTTAGGGCAGGCGTGCTGTAGCTCGACAAAGGGCGGCAAATCCGCTGTAATTTACTAAATTTGTTTCCCTCAGAAGGGGAGAAACCTATCGGACGGGCCGGCTATGGCTAGTAGCAGACCCGTGGATTATTGCCCTATCACCGAGGTGAAGGCAGGAAAAAGATTGGTGGAAAAGTCCGTAAACTATTTCCTTGAGAGGCTGTCAAGAGTACGCTTGCTTGGTACTATCACCACTTGAGCAGACTCTCCCGACTGACTCTCATCCACACTCCTTTATGGAAAAGTCCTGCAAGACGAGAATGTGAATTTTGAGCCAATGCAAAATTTCCCCCACATTCTCGTCTGCGACTTTTGTGTTTACATTCTCTCCTCTTGTTTGACAGGAGATTCGGAGAATATTCTCCGTTCCCTTCGTTTCCTCTTGTTTGACAGAAGATTCGGAGAATACTCGCCGTTTCGCTACCTGCCAACAGATGGCGGCCTCCGCATTAGGTGGTTAGTGAGGTGCGCGTGGAGTGTGGATGATCGCTTCTGGGGTGGTGGATTATGTCACTTCGTTACACTGTAGAGGTAAGAAGGTGACCTTGTTTGAATAATTTTGTGCAAGCAAATACAGTTCCTCGCATTAAAATACTGTAATAACTTGCAGCCTAGGATCTTTGTTTGATATGCGGAAATATGGTCAAACCTGCGTAAACCGTATACATACCGAGCCATACTGTTGAAAGCGACAAGTACCTTATGTTCAGAACAGGAATCCATTTAAGGGCATACAACTTCAAAATATGATATTATGGGCATGAGCAGCGATTTAACTAGATGAAGTTTTGTTTCAGGTGGAGTAAAATCCCTAGACTGCTAAAGTTTCCTTAGTGCTCCATATATACGACCTACAACAAAATTTACATGGTCCTTGCAGGACAAGTTTGAAGTTAGTTTGCATCCAAGGCTGGTAAGAGATTCCATGAATGGTATTTTAAAATTTCCAAGGTAAAGCGAAGGAAATTGTCCTGTACTACAACCTCTTATAGAGAACAGTATAGCCTGAGTCTTATGTGGATTCAACGTCAAACCGTTTGCTACTGACCAAACAAGAATAGCGTTAAGATCTTCTATTGTTCTGCATATTAGATCTTCAATGAGGCCGATAGGCCTTGATAAATAAATTTGGATATCGTCTGCATATAAATGAAACGATACGTTCTTACAAACCTTGGGCAAGTCATTTATATACACCCAAAAGAGAATAGGATCTAATATGGACCCTTGGGGTACCCCTGCCAAAATATCTCTCACTTCTGAGATCGCACCATTAACGTCAACTCTTTGCGTTCTATGATTTATATAATTTTCTATTAGGAGAGCAGCCCTGGTACTAGACCCAAAATAGGAAACAAGTTTACCACATAATACCTTGTGGTTAACTCTGTCAAAAGCCTTAGAAAAGTCAAGAAGGCATAGAACTGTCAAGCAATCTTTATCAAGTTGGTGTCTTATACCATCCAGTACTTTTACCATAGCGGTAGTGGTATCCCAAATATAGCACTCAAGACAGCTATAAAAGTAAGCCCAGAAATGTCTATTAACATTTACAACTCGTGCCTGAAGGAAGGAGTCTTCCCGGATCAGTGGAAACGGCAAAACCTAGTACTTCTTCCCAAAGGTAAGAAACCACCAAATGAACCATCAACATACCGCCCGCTCTGTATGTTAGATACGGCTGGCAAAATATTGGAGCGAATCATCTGTAACAGGGTAGAGGCAGCAATTCAAGAATCTGGAGGTCTTTCAGAACACCAATATGGTTTTCGAAAAGCGCGCTCAACAACAGATGCAATCAATGTGGTAGTTAAAACGGCACAAGAGGCTATACAGGGAAGAAGATGGAGAGGCGGTTCCAAAAAGTACTGCTTGGTTATAACTCTTGACATAAAAAACGCCTTCAGTACGGCAAATTGGAGTCACATCTTACAAGCGCTCAGAAGGATGAGAGTTCCACAATACCTCATAGACGTTATTGTCGACTACTTCAGGTCAGAATAAGAATCAGAATCTTGGAATACAATACAGACCGCGGCCCCCAGGAATATAAGATCACAGGCGGAGTACCACAGGGCTCAGTCCTTGGCCCTTTGCTCTGGAATATTATGTATGACGGTATACTGCGACTTCCTATACCCGAAGAAACAAAAATAGTGGGATTTGCTGATGATATCGCCATTATTGTCACTGCTAAACTGTTGGAGGAGGTGGAACAGATAAGGAATGCGACAATAAGGATAATACGAAAATGGCTCACCTCAGTTGATCTAACACTGGCGGAGCATAAAACTGAAGCAGTCCTGATAAGTAGTAGGAAGAATGTAGAAACTCTCACCATTATAGTCGGCGGTCATGAAATCACATCTAAACCGCATATCAAATACCTAGGTATCATGATAGATACGAGACTTTCATTTAGAGATCACCTTAAGTATCTAGGCCGAAAAGGTGCAATAGCAAGTGCTGCAGTCGCGCGTATCATGCCCAACATAGGAGGACCAAGACATAGCCGTAGGTTGCTGCTGACTAGAGTGGTTACGTCTATAATCCTATACGCCGCACCAATTTGGGCCAGAGCCATGGCAATTAAAACATACAGATCACATATCACATCTGTGTATCGAATATGTGCATTGAGAGCTAGCTGCGCATTTCGCACTACTTCTAGCGATGCAGCTTGCGTGGTAGCGAGAATGCTCCCAATAGATATCCTGGCAGTAGAACAGCAACGTCAGTACTGCGCAAGAAGAGAAAGAAACGAGGCCAGCGAAAACGGGCTCTATAGAGCAGAAAGCCTAAGAGAATGGCAAGAACGCTGGAATGCTTCTGAGAAAGGCAGGTGGACCCATACACCAACCAAACCCATACACCAAATCCAGCCATGGTTCGACAGGCAACATGGAGAACTTGAGTTCTACTTAACGCAGTTCCTAACGGGCCATGGATGCTTTCGTTCGTACTTACATAAGTATAAACACGACAATAGCCCTTACTGTCCGCATTGCGCTGACTGCATAGAAAACGCAGAACATATATTTTTTGAATGCCCAAGATTCCTCGACGAAAGGAGTGCACTAAACAGTGAACTCGGCCACCCACTGACGCCAGAAAACATCGTTGGCGAAATGCTCAAAAGCGAGGAGGCATGGGACGCAGTCGCTGGGAGCACAATGCGCATAATGAAGATTCTAAGAACCCTAGAAAGAGAAAGGAAAGAATCAGACCGGCGAAATACAATAAATGCTGAGCAGGAAAATGTAAACATGCACTAGTCGAATACATCAGACTAAAACCCCCCCCGCGATGAAATGCTTGACGGCAGTACCGCGGGGAATGGGGCGGTCGTGGGAGGGGGGTTTAGTGGGTAAGAGTCCCACACTGTTACTCAGGACGTACTGAGTTTCGTCTTTTGAAGATTACCCCTCCCAATCAAACAAAAAAAAAAACCATAGCGGTAGAGCAGCTATGGTTTGCCCGGAAACCAGACTGATACTGGGACTGTAGACTTGTTGATTCAAGATGCCGAACAATCTGTCCTGCAAGGATCTTCTCCAAGATCTTTGACAAACAAGGCAGAATGCTAATTGGACGGTAATCACTGGGTACCAATGGCTGTGATTTTTTTTGCAACTGGTGTTACTCTAGCTCATTTCCATAAAAAGGGGAAAGTCGATGATGTTACACTGTAGTTTATTACATGGGTAAGTGTGCCTAGAAAGTAGGGAAGTATTGATTTGATGAACCAAATAGGTATGCCATCTTCTCCCACAGCATTTGATTTTATTGTTCTAACAGTAGCAAGTACTTCACTTTCAACAGCGGTTGCAAAATCAGAATAGTACTGTGATTGACCCAATGTTTCATCGAATGGGACAGAGTTGAGTTGACTTGAGGTACTGGCAAAGAATAGATCATTCAGTTCATAGGGATCAATTAAGCAGTTCAAATTTTCTCTTTTGCTTACACCAATCGCCCGTAAATTAGACCATAGCTGCTTTGAGGAGAGTCGTACGTTCAGCTTTGATGCAAAATAGTTTCTTTTCGCTAAGCGAATGACCTAGGTTGTGTGATTGCGTACTTGGCAGTATAATTCCCAATTTAGAGGAGTAGAATTACTTCTCCACCTACGATAATGTTTACGGCGATTTTTGATTGCTGCATGTGCTTCGGACGTGTACCAAGGGCAGTTCGTGTTCCGTATCCGAACTGTCTTTAGACGTACATGCGCTTCAAATAATTCGGTGATTATTGACTGTACATAAGCAAGCTTATCATCGATGTTTGATAGATATTTGCACTCATCCCAGGGCGCGCAATATACATCACAGGAAAGTGAGCTGATGTTTACTGACTTAGCGTCTCGGTATTGAAAAGTTAGGGGAACTTGAGAGTGAGAGAAATCAATATTGTAAGTGCAGTACAATTAGTCGTGATCTGAAAGCCTTTCAAGCGACAATTGATTTAAAAGAAGGACATTAGATGGGTTAGAAACAACTATCAGATCAAGCAGGCTAGGAGGATCGTTAGGAGCATAACACGTGGGGTATGTGTTCATGACAGTAAGTCCAGAAGCAGAGATTTCATCCAATAGTTGGGATGAGCATGAATTTGGAGCTAAAATATGTGTTTTAAAATCTCCACAGATAAATATGTGTTCTTATTTACTTACTTAGGTGGCGCTACAGTTCGGGGTGAACCTGGGCCTCAACCAACAAGCCTCTCCATTTAGCTAGGTCTTTAGCTAATTGCCTCCAGTTGCGCACTCCAAGTTGGTCGAGGTCCCCTTGAACTTGTGCGCGCCACCTACGGCGATGATTCCCTCTACTGCGTCGTCCCTCCGGGTTAGATTCGAAGACTCTGCGGGCCGGAGCGTTGGTGTCCATTCGCTCTACATGTCCTAGCCATCTCAGACGTCCAATACGCAGTTTTTTGACTAGGTCGATGTCGCTGTACAGCTCGTATAGTTCGTGATTAATTCTTCTCCTCCAAAACCCGTCAACACAAACGGGACCGAAAATCTTACGAAGAATTTTTCTCTCGAAGCGACCAAGGATATCTTCATCCTCTTTTAATAAAGTCCATGTTTCAGCGCCGTAAAGCAGGACTGGGATGATCAAGGTTTTATATAGAGTCTCCTTAGTTGTTCGAGATAGGGCTTTACTGTTGAATTGCCTTATAAGCCCAAAAAAACAGCGATTGGCAAGAGTTATTCTTCGATTGATTTCTACGCTGATTTTGTTAGTAGAATTTATAGCAGAGCCAAGGTAGACAAAGTCCCTTACTACCTCGAAGTTATAGCTGCCCACTGTGACATTTTGTACAATTCGTCGGTGTTGGCTTTCCCTTCTTGTTGACAGCATATACTTGGTTTTGCCCTCGTTTATCGTCAAACCCATTTTGGCCGCTTCCGCCTCAATGCTTGCAAAAGCACCGGTGACAGCCCGCTGAGATCTTCCGATAATGTCTAAATCGTCGGCGTATGCAAGCAGTTGTACAGACTTGTAATAGATTGTGCCTCCGGTGTTGGGTTGTGAGTTCCGCACAATCCGTTCAAGTACAATATTGAAGAAGTCACATGACAGCGCGTCACCTTGTCTAAAGCCTTTTTTGACATCAAAGGTCTCGGTGAGGTCATTACCGACCTTGATGGAGCAGCGAGCGTTCTCCATCGTCAGCCTGCACAGACGGACAAGTTTGGCAGGGATGTCAAAACTAGACATGGCTCTATAAAGCTCTTCTCTATAGATGCTGTCATAGGCGGCCTTGAAATCGATAAAGAGGTGGTGAGTATCGATTTGGAATTCTTGGGTTTTCTCCAGGATCTGCCGAAGTGTGAAGATTTGATCGATGGTGGACTTTCCTGGCCTGAAACCGCACTGATAGGGTCCAATCAGGCTGTTGATAAAGGGTTTCAGGCGTTCACACAATATCGCAGAAAAGATCTTGTATGCGATGTTGAGGAGACTGATGCCTCTATAATTGGCGCAGTTGAGGGGGTCTCCTTTCTTGTGGATCGGGCAAACGATGCTGAGATTCCATTCATCAGGCATACACTCGTCTGACCAAATCTTAGAGATGAGTTGGTGTATGCACTCTACCAATTCATCCCCAGCTGCCTTGAAAAGTTCGGCCGGTAAGCCGTCAGGTCCAGCAGCCTTGTTGGATTTTTGCTTGGATATTGCTATCCTCACTTCGTTTTGGTCAGGTGGACGGAAATTTTGACTATCATCGTCTATGTTGAATGGTTCATTCTGCCTGACAGCGGGATGTTGATCTTCGTCGCCGTTATACAGTCTGCAGAAGTAGTTTTTCCATATTCTCAGCACAGACTGTGATTCTACTACGAGGTTTCCATTTTCATCTCTACAGGTTTCTGTACGTGTATTGCTTCTCTGACACGTTCTTTTTACCTTTTGGTAAAACTTCCGTACATTGTTCCTGGAGTATAGACTCTCGATATTCTCAAACGCGCGCTTCTCATGCTCTTTCTTCTTCTTTTGGAGAAGCCGATGTTCTTCCTGTCTCTTTTGCTCGTAGAGCTCACGAGCAGCTCTCGTCTTCCTCTGCAGCGCCGCTTTGTATGCCTCTTGTTTTGCTGCATGCACTCGCCGGCATTCTTCGCCAAACCAGGGGTTTCGCGGTGGTGGTCGAGCGAGACCCAACACATCAGTCGCGGCGTTTCTGATGGCATGTTGGCAGCGTTGCCACTGGTCTTCGGTACTTGATGCTGGCGGCAAATGGGTGATTGAGAGATTTCGGGATACGCGTTCAGCGAAGAGTCTGGCGGTCTCTTGCAATTGTAGCTCTTCGACGTTAAATTTTCTCACAGTAATTCTTCTTTGTTGCTCAGATTGGGATATCCGCATTCGTACCTTGGCTACAACAAGGTAATGATCCGAGTCTATGTTGGCCGCTCGGAAGGTCCGGACATCCAGAATACTGGAGGCATGCCTTGCGTCGATCGCAATATGATCAATTTGGTTGATCGTGACATGATCATTGGACCGCCATGTCTGCTTATGAATATCGAGATGAGGAAACCTTGTGCTTGCTATGATGACATTTCGCTCCACAGCGAAATCAATAAGCCTTAGTCCGTTATCAGACGTGGTGTCGTGTAGGCTATGCTTACCGACTGCCCTACCAAAGACGTCCTCCTTTCCTATTTTGGCGTTAAAATCGCCCAATACGATTTTAACATCGTATTTAGGACATTGCTCGTATGTTTTGTCGATGAGCTCGTAGAAACACTCTTTGGTGGCAGGGTCCTTTTCTTCTGTGGGGGCATGAACACATATTAGGCTTATGTTAGCGAATTTAGCCTTGATCCGGATAGTCATAATACGCTCGCTCACGTGTCGGAAGCTTAAGACTTCTTGCCTAAGTCTGCCGCGTATGACAAATCCGCATCCGAATAAGCGTTTCCTGTTGCCTCTGTAGCAATCACCGTAGTAGATGTCACAGTTTTTCATCCTCTTTTTGCCCGGCCCATCCCATCGCACTTCGTGGATGGCGGTAATATCTGCTTTATAGCAGTCTAGGGCCTCTGGTAGTTGTTCGGCTGCACGTGGTCTGTAAAGGGACAGAACATTCCACGTACAGATCCGAAGGTCGTTGTCCTTATTTCGTTTGCTGGGGTCGTCATTAGTTGAGTCATCCTTATCCGAGGCTTTTAGTTGTTTCGGAACCATGCGGTTTTTACGTGGTAGGGAAGTTACCCCGACGGCACAACCCCCAACCTGGAGGGCCAGTTCCTTAATTATTCCCCAAGGACGAGGGGCCGGGTACACCGGTGCCAGTAGTCCACTACGGGAGTATGAGTGCTGCCGTTGGCCCATTAAGGGCTCCTCCGCCACCATCTCTATTCCAATGTCCTGACCAGCATTGGAAATTCCTTACCGACCTGTGATCCGAATACGTCGAAGCAGCTCGCGCAAGGTGTTCACTAAGTTCAACCTAACTGGAACTATAGACGCCATCGTTGACTCCGTCTATGGAATTCGTCCACTGCCGCCTGGAACAGGAAGAAGTGCTCTAGTGGAAAAGCGCTCTTCCCCCCCTCTCTCATCTGCTGCCACCAAGAATCCGCCAAACGGGGTTGGTTACCCATTTCTTGGATTAAGGTACTAGGCACCCGGCTGTCACCGCGTGGAGGTTGAGAGCAGGAGTTGGTAGGCCTCAGCTGAGTGAAAACGCTTGTGTTTTCATATGATCGCATGCACTACCGTTTGACCAGCCTAGATATGTGTTCATAATGCGGTAAAAATTGGGACGGAGCAGTGAAAAATGGAGTGGGAGAAAAATGTCTGCTTGGATTGTAAACACATCCCAAACAACACTTCATGCTTCCATCAAATATTTCCAGAACCATGTACTCAACCTGGCTATTAGATGACTTAACTAAAACTTTGCACTTAAGAGTTGACCGGCAATACACAGCCACGCCTCCACGTATGGTATTTGATAGCCTATCATTACGGATAAGCGTAAAATTAGGTATGTCAAACAGGTGGTTTGAAATTAAAAAAAAATAAAATTGCTGAACATTCAAATTGAACGTAAGGCGTACGTTAGTTAAAAGATCTAAACCAGGGTAGATTAAAACACATCCTGTTTCTAATGCCTAATAACTCGAAAACTAATCGTCAACGAGGTTTTAATCATTGTCACCACTAACTATACAATAGATTCACCTCTAAAATGTTGAGCAATCTTCGGGAGGTTTGTATGTAAAGTATGAAGAAAAATGACAGTCTTTCTTTGAATCGTCCCTAGATTCATCCCTGACTGGAATAAGATCTCAAAAAATTACTTTTATAGGGATTTATTCGCATCGTAAATATCAATTGTAACACATGTAATGTATTGCAGTCAAAAGGTCAGGTCGTTGCTTAAAAAAATAACTATCAACGAATGCATATACCATATGCACTTGTATTTATGCTGCTAACAAAAGGTTCAAAGATACTCTAAACGTCTACATTCATCTAATAAATAATTGGTTGTAGTAGGGAAGTTTATTGACTCCCAATGCCAATTTTGGTTGTTTATTAGGTTCTCTGTAATGTTCCTTACGGTAAGGGGAAGTGATTGAGGAACTAGCATTTATTTAAAATGTAAAAACCTGATTCTATACCTCCTACCAACAGGTTTGTACGGCAACAGGATATATTGCGTACAAAAAGAGATCATCAGGGATTTTTTTTATGATTCTAGTTTTTATGCTATTTAGTTAATTTCTTTTAATGAATATTGAAATTTGAATACCCGTTTCTTTTTACGTATAATAATAAATCTCTTGTTTAGATCGGAATTTAGGGAATTAATACAATTCTGCGTCTTCATTTTCTTGGATCTTCTTCGTCTTCTTCTTCCTTATATCAGCGGGGTTATGATCCGAAAATAAGGGATCATAACCCTCCCACTTCACTGTATTTCTACCGCCTGTGGGGTTCGCCTTCTTCATTTTCTTGGATAGCGGTGGATAACATTGCCTTTAATTGTTCCATATTGCTTTGAGCTTTATCCTCAAAAGTAAAGAACAGCTGTACGCAATTAGTATGAAATAAGGACAATTTTTAATTCTGTCACCAAACTCATTAATTCTCAAGACACACATGTCGATTTTATAGTCAATATAATGAGAGTGGTGAGGCGAACCCCACAGGCGGATCAGTAGAAATGCGGTGAAGTGGGAGGGTTGTGATCCCTTGTTTTCGGATCATAACCTCGCTGATAAAAGGAAGAAGAAGATAATGAGAGTGGTGATGCTGTATTTAATATCCTATCGTCCAAAGACGAAAGTGAGTAGAATCTGAGGCACATTGTAATTTTTTTTAATATCCATCTAGCAGTATGCAGACTTGTATCTTATGTCTATACATATAATAATACTTCAAGTTGTGGGTGCAACAATTAAGTCCGCTAAAGGAATTTTAATCGATTTTTTTTATTGCTGTATATGTACCTAAAAGTAATCTTATATATGAATCAGAGCGATACAATATTTCGATACAATGCTAGCTACTTACCAAAGCAATATGAGAATGGCGTCTCCGATTTGAATTACCTATGTATATACAAATTTCAATACTACGTCAGGGTATTGTAAAAGAGATGGTGGCGGATGAACCCTTAATGGGCCAACGGCAGCGCTCATATCCCCGAAGTGGGTTACTGACATCGGTGTATCCGGCTCCTCGTCCTAGGGGTTGCAAAAAAAGGATCTGGTCCTCCAGGTTGGGGGTTGTGCCGTCGGGTTAACTTCCCTACCACGTAAAAAACCTTCGGTTACGAAGCAACCAACAGCCTCGGATACGGATGAACTTACTGTTGACGACCCAAGCAAACGTAAAAAGGACAACGATTTTCGTGTCTGCACATGGAATGCTAGGACCCTCTACAAACGTCGTGCAGCCGAACAACTTGCCGAGGCCCTAGAGTGTCTCAAAGCAGACATTACCGCCATCCAAGTAGTACGATGGGATGGGCCGGGCAAAGAAAGTATGAAAAACTGCGACATCTACTACGGCGATTGCTACAGACAAAAAGGACAGCGTCTATTCGGGTGCGGATTTGTCATTGGAGGCAGACTTAGGCAAGAAGTCTTGAGTTTCCGGCATGTGAACGAGCGCCTTATGACTATCCGTATCAAGGCTAAATTTGCCAACATTAGCCTAATATGCGTTCACGCCCCCCACGAGGAGAAGGACGACGTGACTAAGGATGACTTCTACGCTCTTAGACAAGACGTATGAGCAATGTCCTTGCCACGACGTTAAAATTATCCTAGGCGACTTTAACGCAAAGCTAGGAAGAGAAGACGTCTTTAGTAGCGTGGTCGGAAAGCACAGCCTCCACGACATCACATCCGGCAACGAACTCAGGCTAATCGACTTTGCGGCGGGGCGAAACTTTGTCGTAGCTAGTACGCGGTTCCCACGTCTCGACATTCACAAAGGAACCTGGCTCTCCTTTGATCGCAAAACTGTCAACCAAATCAATCAAATTGCGATCGGCGCAAGGCACTCTTCCAGTATTCTGGGTGTCCGGACTTTCCGAGGAGCCAACGTGGACTCGGATCACTACCTAGTTATAGCCAAGGTACGGATGCGGATATCCACAACGGAGCGAAATCAATGAAATACGGTGAGGAAATTTGACGTCGGGCGGCTACAATCGCAAGAGACCGCCAGAGCCTTTGCCGATCGTGTTTCTTCTAATCTCAATCTAAGTCCTATGCCGCCAACAGCAAATGCGGAAGACCAGTGGCAGCGTTGCCAAAAAGCCATCAGAGAAACGAAACCCCTGGTTTGATGAGGAATGCCGGCAAGCACATGCAGCAAAATAAAAGGCGTACAAAACGGCGCTGCATAGAAGGACTAGAGCTGCTTACGAGCTCTACGTGCGCAGGAGAAAAGAGGAACATCGACTTCTCAGAAAGAAGAAAAAGGAGCATGAGAAGCGCTCGATCGAGGAGATTGAGAGACTTTATTGCAGGAATGATGTTCGCAAATGTTACCAAAAGGTAAAAAGAACATGCCAGGGTTTCAAAGCCAGAACGGAAGCCCACAGGGATGAAAATGACAACATAGTAGTAGAATCGCAGTCGGTGCTGAGGATATGGAAGGAACACTTCTGCAGACTGCTAAACGGCGATTATGACCAATATTCCGCTGTCAGGCAGAATGAGCCATTCAACAGTGACGATGACAGTCAAGATTCCCGTCAACCCGATCGGAATGAAGTGAGGATAGCGATATCTAAACTCAAATCCAACAAAACTGCTGGAGCCGACGGCCTTGCCGCTGAACTTTTCAAGGCAGGAGGAGATGAGTTGGTGAGGAGCATGCACCAGCTCATCTGTAAAATCTGGTCGGACGAAAGTATGCCCGATGAATGGAACTTCAGCATCATTTGCCCGATCCCGAAGAAAGGAGACCCTCTGAACTGCGCCAACTACATAGGTATAAGTCTCCTAAATATTGCATATAAGATCCTGTCTGCCGTACTATGTGAACGCCTAAAACCGATCGTCAACAACCTGATAGGTCCTTATCAGTGCGGTTTCAGGCCGGGAAAGTCCACCATTGACCAAATATTCACACTACGGCAGATCTTGGAAAAAACCCATGAATATAAAATCGATACGCACCACCTTTTCATCGATTTCAAAGTTGCCTATGATAGCGTGTATAGAGACGAGTTATACAGAGCCATGTCTAGTCTTGGCATCCCTGCCAAGCTCGTCCGTTTGTGCAGAATGACGATGGAGAACTCTCGCTGCTCCATCAAAGTCGGTAAGAACATCACCGAACCGTTCGATGTCAGGAAAGGTCTTAGACAAGGCGACGCGCTATCATGCGATCGCTTTAACATAGTACTTGAGAGAATTGTACGAAACTCACAAGCCAACAACGGAGGTACAATCTTCTTCAAGTCTGTACAACTACTCGCTTATGCCGATGACATTGACATAATCGGAAGAACTCAGCGGGCAGTCAATGGGGCATTTACGAGTGTTGAGATCGAGGCAGCAAAGATGGGTCTAGCGGTCAATGAAAGTAAAACAAAATATATGCTGTCTACAAAAAGGGACACCCAACATCGGCGTCTTGAACAGAACGCCACAATAGACAGATATAATTTTGAGGTAGTAAAGGATTTGGTCTACCTAGGCTCTATAGTGAACTCCGCAAATGACATCAGTAGGGAGATCACACGAAGAATTACTCTTGCCAATCGTTGTTTCTATGGGTTAAGACGGCAATTAAGTACCAAAGCCCTATCTCGGACTACTAAGTTAACTCTTTATAAGGCACTTATCATCCCAGTCCTGCTGTATGGCGCAGAGGCATGGACTTTGACAAAACCGGATGAGGATGCCCTTGGTTATTTCTAGAGAAAAATTCTTCGAGCGATCTTTGGTCCCGTATGCATAGACGGTGAGTGGAGGAGGAGGTACAATGCCGAGCTATACGGCCTGTACAAGGACATCGACTTAGCCAGAACAGTTCACATACAGCGACTAAGATGGCTGGGTCATTTAGAGCGGATGGAGCCCAACGTTCCCGCTAAGACGGACGGACGGACGGTGCAGTAGAGGACGACCTCGCGGTAGGTGGCGCAAACAAGTGGAGGGGGACCTCAACCAACTTGGCGTGCGCAACAGGAGGCAGCTGGTTCGTAACCGTGCTAGCTGGAGAGGTTTGTTGGTTGAGGCCCAGGTCCCCCAGGACTGTAGCGCCATCTAAGTCGTGAATTTTAACAGCCACATGGAATAGATATCGGCAAAAATATCTAAAAAAAATTGATTTTCTAAAGAGAATAAGAAAAAATATAACTATTCTGTGTGCAATCAATATATATACTACCATAATTAAACCCCACTTTGAGTTTTGCTCAACAATCTTGTTTATGGGAAGTAGTGAGCATACAAACAGGCTTCAAGTGCTGCAAAATAAAACAATGAGAACTATTCTCAAATGCAGTTTCTATACACCCATTGCATGGATGTTATTATGCCTGAAGTAGATGAACATCAATCAGCGAGTCATTTTTAATGTATTAATGTTCGTGTTCAAGATGAAGCAAGGTATGGTGCCTGAATATTTGACAAGAAATCTGCGATGCACGAGGGACTGCCAGTCATATGAATTAAGAAGTAACTCCGACTTTAGACTACAACTTTATAGAGACTCAAGAACCCAAAACATGACTTCATACCGAGGTTTAAAATTGTTTAATGAATTACCAAATGGAATAAAAAATGAGACTGTTTTTATTAGGTTTAAAAAGCTGTTAATAGATTATGTAAAAAGTGCATTTACATGAAGCATGTTCTATAAATATAATAGTATACATTATTGTTATTAAATTTAATTCAATGAATTGTAATAGTAAAAAAATACTAAATAAACTAATACATACATACATATGAAGTAGTTGAAAGGTCACCATTCATTTGATGTGTACCATCATGGAAAAAAGAAATATTTGTTGGCCTGAAGTAAATACAAATATATGTACATACATTAACATACATACATATGTATAAAAGTAAACTCAAAGAATTTTCTTTTGATGGCGTAGGCGGGCACATGCAAAATGTGTACGTACCGCAAACCTCAGCTCTCTAAGAGTCAAATGGCTCAGAAGTTACAATAGCGTGACAGACTGGCAGAGAGACATCGTGCTAATTTCATACATGAGTGTTTTGGATTTAGCTTTCATGTTCGGAACACTAAACATTCTTACATTCTGCTTTGTTCTAGTTTTGCATAAAACTCCCGGTTGTCAAAGAATATTTTTCTTGATTTATTACAAGACATTGATAACAAATTGAAGCCTACCAAAAATCAACGACCTGTGCTAAGCACCATAAGAATCGCCGTTCTTTTAAAATTCTATGCACATAAAATCCACCAGTTAAGAGCAGGAAATGACTATAATCTTGCTTCTGCACAACCATCAGTGTGCCTTTAAAGTGTTTGAATACTACTTATGGCCATGTACATATTCTTTGAGATGAGTGGTATTCCTAATAAAAATGTAAGGGAAGCCGGGGCATAACGGGCCTCTTAAGGATTTTTTTAAATAACAACTGAAAAAATGTGTCTATTATCTCCAAAATAATTTTATTAGAAGGAGAACTGATTAATACATCAACATTGAAAAGAAAAATAAATAAAAACAAATAATTCAATATGTTAAATTAATTAAAAAAAAAGATTGAATTCGCCTATTATACCCCGGTGCTGGGGCACAATGGACATAGGTGGGGCATGATGGGCACAAAGCTAAGCTGGGTTTTTTGGGGACCTGCATTGCGATTGATCGGGAAACTACTGACTGCCCAAAACTTGGCTTGGGCCAGTAGCGCAACAATCAGGTTCGTGATGAAGTACAGGGTGTCCGCCGGGAAGGTATACTACTTTGTTTGTTTATAATTTTTGATTAAATGAAAGAGAATGGATCTTATATTGATAAATGTTTTATTTAATGTCGGCAATTATGTATGGAATAAAATATCAGGTAAATGTCCGCCTCTGCTAGTCTCACAAATGCGAGCCCTTTTGAGCACATTTTTCATTACATTCTCACACATTTCACGCGGTATTTCATTAATTTCATCACGAATATTTTGTTTGAGTTGCTCAAGCGTTTCTGGTTTGTTTGCATAAACCTTGCTTTTCAGATATCCCCACAAAAAGAAGTCAGGAGCAGTCAAATCAGGCGATCGTGGAGGCCAATCAACATCACCATTTTTTGAAATAACTTGTTGTGGAAAGAGGTCTCGCAGTAATTCCATTCTAATCCTGGCTGTATGCGATGTGGCACCGTCTTGTTGATACCACATGTTAATCAAGCCCAAAGCATGCAGTTGTGGCGTTAAAAAGTTTTCAATCATATCACGATATCGCTCCCCATTCACAGTTACCGTTACGCCGTTTTCATTTTCAAAGAAGTAAGGTCCAATGATTCCTCCTGACCAAATTGCACACCAGACTGTTACTTTTAATGGATGCAAAGGTGACTGATGAATAATTTGAGGGTTTTCCATTGCCCAGAACCGACTATTCTGTTTATTCACATATCCATTCAAATGAAAATGTGCCTCGTCACTCATTATGATTTTTTCATGAAAATCGGAGTTGTCATGGGCTAGCTGTAACATCGTATTGGCATATGTACGGCGGCGTAAATGGTCTTTTTGAAGAAGCTCTTGTGTCACCTGAATCTTAAATGGAAACAAATGCAAATCCTTGTGCAAAATTGTGGCCAAAGTTGTTCTTTGAAGACCAAGCTCCTGAGCACGGCATCGAATTGAGGTTGATGGATTGTTTTGAACACTTCCTTGAACAGCAGTAATGTTTTCAGCCGATCTTGCAGTACGTTGTGGCCCATGCTTGGGCCTATCACCTATAGACCCTCTTTCTTCGAAATCATTCACTACACGATAAATAGTGCGTTTTGTTGGCACGTTGTTTCTCCCGAAAATTTCACGTAACTTTCTCATCGTCACAGTAATCGATGATTGATTTTGAAAAAATGTTTTAACGATTAAAACACGTTGGTTTATCGAATATTTTTCCATAATAAATTTGCCACGTGTCTACTTCACGACTGCCAAATATGAACTGTCAAGACTAATGTTTACCAAAATGGCGGCAAAACAAAGTAGTATACGTTCCCGGCGGACGCCCTGTACTTACTTTACCTCCTAGTGGTGGTACCCGGGCAACTATACGTATAAACCCTTATAAGTGTAGGCTAAAAATGTAAGTGCGGGTTGTCTAGGGCATTGATTCTAGGCTAGGTAACGTGGGCCAGCAACCTGCGTTACCGAAAATTACCCGCTATAGAAACCGACACTATGCCTCGGATAAGGAATGATCACATGTTGACGACTTTTCGGTATTGTACCCGGACAAAGATAGGTTTCTGGAATGGAAAGACGCTCCTCGACTCGGGAGCGAAGGTCCTTACAATGACGAATGATTCCTCCAACTGGAAAAGGAATTCATGCGATATAAACTGGACATTTTGGGGTTAAGTGAAGTAAGATGACCAGAAGCGGGCGAGTACCAGTCCCCAACGCGTAACACTGTACTACTCTATTCTGGAAGACCGTCCGGCAGTCCGCGGGAATATGGAGTCGGACTACTGCTAACAACAAGTTAGCTTAAAAACAAGTATTATTTTTTCATAAATAGTGTCTTATTTTATTATTAGATAATATAATATAATTTAATTAATATAATATATATAATAATATAATATAATTTATAGTTGGAATATTTTACAAAATTATATCCATACGTCTTGGTACTTTAGCCATCATATCTATAACCTCTTCGTATTTCATGTCAATATCTCTATATACTTATGTCAAGCAACATCAAGCCATTTAACCGCTCCTCTCTAGTCTTGCTACGCAGATAAGTTTTCAATCTGCGAAGACAAGAAAAAGACCGTTTACTTGATGCCACAGATACGGGAAGTGCTGCACCGATCTGCATCAAGCGATGTATTGTTTGGTGCAACGTTGCATCGCAACAATTGAGAGCGTCTATAAAATTTGTTGGCCGTTTATCAATCGGAATATTTAAGCAATGTCTGCAACCATAGTTAATTTAACATTCAAACAGATATCAAGAAAATGAAAGAAAAAAAATTTTACCTGCGCCACATCGCCATTTCGCCTCGAATATCATCAGTACATCTTTTGATGTCATTTGGCCATTCTTTTGAAAATACCCTGAAAGTGCTACGCATTTCTTCTGTTTCCAGCTTAGAACACTTTTCCGGTATTATGTTTTGAATTTTAGAAAGGAGTTCTCGATGGCCAAGAAATCCCCGAAACAGACGTGGAGCTGACGTCGGACAAGAACGAGATCACCATCTTATGGTAGCTCATTTACGCCTTCGTACTGCATCCGTCAACAGCAACCGCTCAAACCTACTTAACATCACCAGGTTTAATATCGACAGGCTCAAAGTCCCCCAAGTGCGCCAACAGTTCAAGGACCATCTTGCCTTAGAAGCAGAAGCAATCAACAGCAAGAGAACATGGATGACCACTGGAGTGCTGTGAAAAATGCTTTTGTGACTGGGGCACGCACGAATGTCGGTAAAAAGCAGAAACACCACCGCACATGGCTTTCAACAGACACCTGGAGACGGATTGATGAGCGCACAGCAATCAAGGTTCGGATTGCAGCGGCCTCAGCAGTAGAGACAACCGAGCTTGAAGCCCAATACCGTGCGAAGAAGAAAGAAGTGCAGCGTAGTGTGAGACGTGACAAACGTCAATATATCAACTCACTGGCCTCAAGGGCTGAAGAAGCAGCGAGTTGGTGCGACAGTAGGACTGTTTACAACATCACTAAGGAGCTCATTGGTGGTCGAAACTCCAAACAACATCCAGTGAAGAGTCTAAACGGTAACCTTCTGATCTCGGATGAGGATCAGCTTACTAGATGGAGAGAACATTTTGCTACAGTGCTAAATCACTTAGGCGACGGCGATATGATCTTGAATTCGAATGAGCAGTTCGAAGCAACAAATTCCCGAATTGGCACCGTACCTCCCAGTAAAACTGAAATAATAACAGCAATCAAGTCCCTCAAGAAAAACAAAGCGGTGGGTATTGAAGGCATCCCTGCCGAGCTATTTCAAGCGGCGCCAAATACATCGGCAGATTTGTTGCATCCTCTAATACGGAGAGCTTGGGATAGTGAACAATTTCCACAGGAGGGGGATGATCATTAGGCTTCCAAAGAAGGGCAACTTGATGGAGTGCGGTAACTGGAGAGGTATATGTGTTCTTCCAGCTGTAGCCAAAATAATAGCTAGAATAATTCTACACCGAATTAAAGAACATTTAGATTCAACTCCCGATGTCGAACAGGCAGTCTTTCACGCTGGATCCTCCTGCATCGACCACATAAACACCTTACGGATCATAATCGAACAATGCGTTGAGTATAGGTCTCTGCTACATTTAGTGTTTATCGACTTCGAGAAGGCTTTCGACAGCTTGAATCGAGATGCAATCTGGTTGGCCTTGCGCAGGAGAGGCATTCCAGAAAAAACTTATAGCTATTATCAAGGCTACATACGGGGGCGGCAAGTGTCACGCCGTGCACAAGGGTAAGAGGATTTTGAAGTCCAAAGTGGAGTACGTCAAGGGTGCATACTGACCCCACTATTGTTCTTGGTGGTTATCAGCTATATACTCCGTGCAGCATTGACGGAAGGCTACTATGGAATTCGATGGATGATGACATTTTACCTTAAACACCTAGATTACGCTGACGATGTTTGTCTACTTTCACATCGGATAATGGATCTTCATTTGATGGCCCAACATCTAGAAGCTGAGGCAAACAAAGTGGGGCTAAAAATAAACACAGCCAAAACAAAAGCCCTGAGCACTTCCAATACCCCCGCTCAACTTAACATTGCCGGAAAGCAAGCGAGAAAGTTGATAACTTCCTATATTTAGGAAGTGTCGTCTCGGCTAATCGTGGTGGCACCGAACTGGATGTGTGCAGCCGAATCGGGAAGGCTAAAGCTGCGTTCGGAATGCTAGCCAAAATCTGGAGAAGCAATGTTATTAGCTTAAGAACCAAGCTACGACTGTTCCGCTCCAACGTAGAATCAGTGCTGCTTTATGGGTGCAGTACCTGGAAGGTGGACACCATTAACACACGCAAGCTGGAAGTCTTCGTAAACAAATGCTTAAAAATCATCTTGAGGATTTTTTGGCCGAACCGCATCTGCAACGAACAACTTTATCTGAGAACGGGCCAATAACCTAAAAGCATTACTATACGAAGAGGAAAGTGGCAATGAATTGGACACACCCTACGGCGCGAAGACAACTCCATTCCGAAATACGCTATGCAGTGGAATCCGCTCACCCAGGCAGGCAGAATAGCGGGACGCCCTAGGCAAACGTGGCGCAGAACAGTTGAGGAGGAACCGAGCTCTTTAGGAATGAGTTGGAGGCAGCTGAAACGCGTTGCAGAACTCCGAACACGATGGCGCGCAGGCGTGGTTGACGCCCTATGCCCCCCGAGGGGTTAAAGGATATAATTAAAAAATTAAAAAATAAAAAATTTGATACCAGTGGCGTCGTGATGACTCAATGCTCTTCTGTTATATATGAAATATATCATCAGCATTTCATCTGCGAGAATATCGATGAAGACCATTCCAGCTATGATAAATGCAGCTTCGTCAGAGATGGTTCGAAAGTCGCTGATTGTCCGTAGCGCACAGAGTCTGTATGATGACGATAGTCTCCTTTTGGTCTCCTTCGTCCTCAGTGCCTCCGCCTAGATTGGGGCGACATATAACAGAACTGAGGTGATAACTCTAGAGAGTAGAATCCCTCTAGCGTATCCAGGTCCACCGATGCTAGGCATGATACGCGAGAGAGTTCCCTGCATTTGCGATGCTTTTTTGGTAACAAAATCAACATGCGTTTTAAACCGTAGCTTGTTGTCCAGCATTACTCCAGGGTATTTAACCGCCTCTTTCGACCTGATGGCTTGGTTACCAACCTGAAACTTGGCAAATTTGACGGTTTTCCGGCTGGTTATAAGAACAGCTTCTGTTTTATGGTCAGCTAGTTCTAGTCCGGCGGATATCAGCCAATCTTTTATCCGGGAAATTGCTTCATTTGTAGCTGATTCTACTGCATGGATCTGTTTAGCTACTGTCACGACTGCAATGTCGTCGGCGAATCCAATTATCGTTACTCCCCCAGGTAGCGTTAATCATAGGACTCCGTCGTACATGATGTTCCACAATAGTGGGCCTAAAACTGATCCCTGTGGAACTCCCGCAGTTACGTTGTAGTATTTTACTCCTTCATCGGTATTGTACCTCAGCTTCCTGTTGTTGAAGTAGTTCGTCACTATCCGTAGCAGGTAATATGGCGTATCCATCCTGGCAAGTGACCTTCTAATAAAAGACCAGTTCGCCGAGTTAAATGCGTTGTTAACGTCCAGCGTTACTACTGCACAATACTCCTTTGTGCCATAGAGCCATCTTTTGCCTTCGATGGCACCTTTGGCGACCCATATGGGGTACCAGGTTCATCTACATTCAATTCAATTCAATTTATTATTCACAATTATTTGATTTGTACAATAAGACTTGGTTTTTAATAGTACTACATATATATGAAATTAACAACATGTTTTAAATGCAATTTGAAAATTATTTATAATAATAATATATACCTAAATAATAAGAAATAATTAACTATCCAAAAAGGACAAGTAAAAGTAAAAATTTAATCTGTAGCAAAAAAATATTTCAATAATTATTTTCTGTAGTTTCTAGCATTAAATTATCTTTTGATGTGAAGGGGTATAGAGTTCCATAGCCTGATAGCGCGAATGTAAAAAAGTCTTGACGAGTTAAGATAATGAAATGATGGGATATTTACGCTAAGAGTTCTTTGAGATCGTGAAAGACTTAATTTGTTAAAAAGATACAAAGGTGTTTTATTTGTAATAATATTATATAGGAAAATGTAGTTACGTGCTTTCAAATATTATTGTAAAGAGCAACCTAAAACATTATTTGAGTATTGCGATATATGGTCGTATCTTCGCAAGCCATAAACATATCTAACATTACCATTAAAAGCAATTTGAAGCTTATGCTGCGATAGTGAATCTAAACTGCTATATACCACTTCAGCATATGTAATTATTGGTATAATCAGTGCTACTACCAACTTACGACGAGTTCCAATAGGAGTCAAACTAGCAGATAGCCACAGCTTACGCAGACAGCCATATATGCGCCCGATTACATCATTTATATGATCTTCTTCTTCTTCTTCCTTTTATCAGCGAGGCTATGATCCGAAAACAAGGGATCACAACCCTCCCACATCAACGCATTTCTACTGATCCGCCTGTGGGGTTCGCCTATTTGACCTCAGAAAATATCGGCAGGCCTGCCGATTTTGGATCACTCGGTTACTGAGGCCAATGAAATGCCGATGTCGTCGCATTTGTCTGATACAGACGTTTATAGGCCTGCCTTTCCTACATCGCGATGTCGCATTGATATTGCCTTTTTAACAGGGTTCAAATGATCTCTTCTTTGAACGTGGCAATACCAACTGAGCCGGTCGCGCTCTATTTTTTGTACGATGGTTTCCTTGATGTGAAAACTTTATATGATCATAGCAAGTTAAGGTGTTATTCATTACGAAACCCAAATTAGGGACTTTTTTTTAACAAATTTGAGTCTTTTGTTCGAAAGCAAGATATCCGGGAGGGAGTTAAGATCTAAGGATCTATGCGAGATAGGTATAATTTCATGATTTAGTAAAAGTCCATTTGTCGTTGACCACGAAAAAATTCTTGAAAGGTCTTCATTAAAACTAGACGTAAGTTCAGCGAGTTGACTAAAAGGTCGAGATAGGCACAATTGAACATCATCCGCGTATAAATATACAGACACGTGACTACAAACGGATGGCAGATGATTGATAAACATGCAAAATAATATTGGACCTAAAATAGACCCCTGGGGTACCCCCTGCAACACAGGTTTAAGAGTAGATGAATTATTACACAAGGGAACAAAATTAGACTTTTTTGTTGTTGCATGGAATTTTATAACTGTTGTTTACTAATTCGAGGTCGCTGATTTCAAATATAACCTCAATTTTTCTCTAGCAGCTTCAGTTTTTGAGATACAGCTACCGGGCATCTTTCTTACTAGTTTCGCTTAACTTTTATAAAACCGATCTGCTTTTTTTTTTAAGTTTTTTTTTACACAATGTCCACGTCGAGAAATATCTGCAAAAACGATCCCAACTATTTTTGTAACATCTGCGGTGAATATACATTCAAAAATTGTAGACTTAGTGTGTCGGAGTTCGCAAAACAGGTGTATTTGGATTATTTTGGATTTCTTTTGGACACCCGCGACAAGTACTGGGTGCCTAATATGGTGTGTAAGACATGCGTCGAGTCTTTGAGGTTATGGGCGAATAAGAAAAGACCCCATTTCAAGTATCAAACACCAGTGATCTGGCGGGAACCTTCGAATCATCAGGATGATTGTTATTTTTGTGTGGTTGATATAAACGGGATTAACAAAAAAAACCGGTGCAAATGGTTTTACCCTAACTTGATATCCGTTACTCGACCAGTCCTGCACTCTGGTGATGCGCCGCTGCCGGTACCACCAGCATCTTCATCTACACAAAATGATCACGACGATCACGAAGAAAAAAACCCTTAAAGTGATGAAAGTGTGGCAATTGACTTTGAACCAGATATTTCTTCTGAGCCCCGGCCATTTAATCAGGAAGAGCTCAGCGCATTAGTCAGAGACCTTGGCCTTTCTAAAAAAGCATCGGAGATTCTAGCTTCTCGATTAAAGCAAAGAAATCTTTTAACCCGAGAAACAAGAATTTCGTATTATCGTAAGAGAGAGAGACAGACTTGCTTTCATTCTTTTCTAAAGATGATGACTTTGTTTACTGTTCAGATATTCGTGGTTTATTGACAGCAATGGGAGTACAAAATTATGATCCAAATGAATGGCGTTTATTTATTGATTCCTCTAAACGTAGCCTGAAATGTGTACTCATGCATAACGGCAATAAGCTGGGTTCGTTACCGATTCCACATTCAACTAAAGTCAAAGAAGAGTATGCTACTGTAGCTTCTGTTATGGGTAGAATCAAGTACAACGAATACAAGTGGCTGTTATGTGTGGATCTGAAAATGGTGAATTTTCTTCTTGGCCAACAAGGAGGCTATACAAAATATCCGTGTTTTATTTATCTGTGGGATAGCAGAGCTAAGTCTGAGCACTGGATTAGAAAAGACTGGCCTTCCAGGCTAACTATGGTACCGGGACAACTGAATGTGATAAATGAACCACTAGTGTCTAGGGATCGCATAATACTGCCACCTTTGCATATCAAACTAGGGCTCATGAAACAGTTTGTCAAAGCTCTGAGCAAGGATGGTGATTGTTTTAAATACATCTCTAAAAAGTTCCATAATTTAAGTACAGAGAAACTGAAAGCCGGAATTTTCGATGGTCCACAAATAAGAAGGTTAATAAAGGACGAAAACTTTAACAGTCATATGACTGATATCGAAAAAAAAGCCTGGAATGAATTCGTCTGGATTGTAAAAAATTTTCTTGGAAACAAAAAGGATAATAGCTATGCGAAGCACGTAGAAGAGATGTTGTCGCGCTTCAAGCAGCATCAAAGTGCACTTTCTCCACACCCATTTAGACCGTTTCACTAAAAATCTTGGTGATCTGAGTGAAGAGCAAGGGGAACGGTTCCATCAAGATATTCGAACTATGGAGGAGCGGTACCAGGGTCACTGGAATGCCCACATGATGGCGGACTACTGCTGGAGCATTAAAAACAGCCCTTGTGAACCAACTGAAGGAAGAAAATCTTATAAAAGAAAATTTTTTGATATGTAGTAGTTGTTTTTTAAATATTTTTTTCATTAAAATATTTTTTTCTTGAAAAAAAACGTTTTTTTTATATTTCAAAAACTAAAGCTGATACAAAAAATCAGACTTTAGATCTAAAATCAGCACCCCGAAAATCTATAATATTAGTCATAATATTGCATGCAACAAAAATGCTGCCTTGTGTTATCAACAACAACTTTATGCAGTCTGTCAGTTAGAAAACTTTGAAGAAGTTTTAAAGCGCGAGGACCAAAATGAAAATGTCTGCGTAATTTCCAGCATAGAAGGTCATGATTAACCTTATCAAACGCCTTTGAGAAGTCAAGTAAGCAACGATGTGTAATATATCCTTTATCATAATTCTGTCTGATGTCATCCATAATATTGAGCATGGCCGTAGAGCAGCTATGGCTAACTCTAAACCCTGATTGTAGAGGATAAAGTAAGGAATATCGCTCAAGGTGAGTACAAACTAACTTCTCAAACACCTTTGATAGGGTGGGCAAAATACTAATAGGTCCATAATAATTCACAGAGCTGGGATTTCGCTTTTTAGCAACAGATATGACTTTAGCTATCTTCCAGTTCTTGGGGAAAATACACGACATGAAACAATAATTTATGTCATCAGTCAGATAAGTAATAATTTTTGATAGTATTATTTTTATGAAGCGAAGTGGTAAACCAACTTCACCAACTGCGTTTGACTTTCTAGATGCAATAGCGTGCAAGGAATCTAACTGTGTTACAACGTTAACTTCAAGTTCTTGATCAGAGGATACCATATTGCAAACTAGTATATTAAGTGAACTAGTTTGTCCGCTATTGGAAAGAAAACTATTGTTTAGCGTCTCCGGATCAATACTACAACTCACGATTTTATTGTCACCAATACCAATCTGGGCGCCGTGGCGTAAGTGGTTAGTGTGTCGGATCACTACGCGTGAGGTTCCAAGTTCGAATCCTACAAAACACCAAAAAGTTTTTTCACGGTCCCACCTCTCGCGAGCGTCTGACAAACATCCGAGAGTATTGTTGTCTCGAAAAAGCTTCTCAAATCGCCGTTCGGATACGGCACTAAACTGTAGGTCCCTTCCATTCGTACGGAAAATATAACGCACACAACATGAGTGGTTGCGAGAAGCTAGGCCCTGGCACTTAATGAGCTGTTGCGCCAAATATTTATTTATTTTTTTTTAATACCAATCTGTCGCAGGTTACGCCAAAGCGTTTTAGAAGATAATTTAGTATTAAGTTTCGAGCTGTAGTAGTTCCTTCTAGCATCACGAATAACTTGAGTTGCAATATTACGAGCACGCTTGTATAGTATCCAATTTGCATTGTTAGGCATATTTTTCCATTTAGTGTAGAGCTTATTCCTAATTTTAATTGATGTTACAACAACTGAAGTGAACCATGGGCAACTACTATTAATAATTGAAACTGTTTTAGTTGGGACTCAATCATGGAAAACGTCAGAGACGAAAGACTGAAACCTTTCCAGTCTTTCATTAGGACAAGTTACAAGACTACATTCCTCCCAAGGAACTGAATCAATTGCCATTTGTAGAAGGTTAACATCAATAGAGTTCAAATCCTTATAACTAAAGGTTAAGGGTAAAGGATTGTGTAAAAAATGTATGTCGTAAGTAAGGAAAAGTAAGTCATGATCTGATATGCTATCTAATACTTACTTACTTACTTAGGTGGCGCTACAGTTCGGGGTGAACCTGGGCCTCAACCAACAAGCCTCTCCATTTAGCTCGGTCTTTAGCTAATTGCCTCCAGTTGCGTACTCCAAGTTGGTCGAGGTCCCCTTGAACTTGTGCGCGCCACCTACGGCGATGATTCCCTCTACTGCGTCGTCCCTCCGGGTTAGATTCGAAGACTCTGCGGGCCGGAGCGTTGGTGTCCATTCGCTCTACATGTCCTAGCCATCTCAGACGTCCAATACGCAGTTTTTTGACTAGGTCGATGTCGCTGTACAGCTCGTATAGTTCGTGATTGAATCTTCTCCTCCAAAACCCGTCAACACAACGCGACCGAAAATCTTACGAAGAATTTTTCTCTCGAAGCGACCAAGGATATCTTCATCCTCTTTTAATAAAGTCCATGTTTCAGCGCCGTAAAGCAGGACTGGGATGATCAAGGTTTTATATAGAGTCTCCTTAGTTGTTCGAGATAGGGCTTTACTGTTGAATTGCCTTATAAGCCCAAAAAAACAGCGATTGGCAAGAGTTATTCTTCGATTGATTTCTACGCTGATTTTGTTAGTAGAATTTATAGCAGAGCCAAGGTAGACAAAGTCCCTTACTACCTCGAAGTTATAGCTGCCCACGGTGACGTTTTGTCCAATTCGTCGGTGTTGGTTTTCCCTTCTAGTTGACAGCATATACTTGGTTTTGCCCTCGTTTATCGCTAAACCCATTTTGGCCGCTTCCGCCTCAATGCTTGCAAAAGCACCGGTGACAGCCCGCTGAGATCTACCGATAATGTCTATATCGTCGGCGTATGCAAGCAGTTATACAGACTTGTAATAGATTGTGCCTCCGGTGTTGGCTTGTGAGTTCTGCACAATCCGTTCAAGTACAATATTGAAGAAGTCACATGACAGCGCGTCACCTTGTCTAAAGCCTTTTTTGACATCAAAGGTCTCGGTGAGGTCATTACCGACCTTGATGGAGCAGCGAGCGTTCTCCATCGTCAGCCTGCACAGACGGACAAGTTTGGCAGGGATGTCAAAACTAGACATGGCTCTATAAAGCTCTTCTCTATAGATGCTGTCATAGGCGGCCTTGAAATCGATAAAGAGGTGGTGAGTATCGATTTGGAATTCTTGGGTTTTCTCCAGGATCTGCCGAAGTGTGAAGATTTGATCGATGGTGGACTTTCCTGGCCTGAAACCGCACTGATAGGGTCCAATCAGGCTGTTGATAAAGGGTTTCAGGCGTTCACACAATATCGCAGAAAAGATCGTGTATGCGATGCTGAGGAGACTGATGCCTCTATAATTGGCGCATTGAGGGGGTCTCCTTTCTTGTGGATCGGGCAAACGATGCTGAGATTCCATTCATCAGGCATACACTCGTCTGACCAAATATTAGAAATGAGTTGGTGTATGCACTCTACCAATTCATCCCCAGCTGCCTTGAAAAGTTCGGCCGGTAAGCCGTCAGGTCCAGCAGCCTTGTTGGATTTTAGCTTGGATATTGCTATCCTCACTTCGCTTTGGTCAGGTGGACGGATATTTTGACTATCATCGTCTATGTTGAATGGTTCATTCTGCCTGACAGCGGGATGTTGGTTTTCGTCGCCGTTATACAGTCTGCAGAAGTAGTTTTTCCATATTCTCAGCACCGACTGTGATTCCACTACGAGGTTTCCATTTTCATCTCTACAGGTTTCTGTACGGGTATTGCTTCTCTGACACGTTCTTTTTACCTTTTGGTAAAACTTCCGTACATTGTTCCTGGAGTATAGACTCTCGATATTCTCAAACGCGCGCTTCTCATGCTCTTTCTTCTTCTTTTGGAGAAGCCGATGTTCTTCCCGTCTCATTTGCTCGTAGAGCTCACGAGCAGCTCTCGTCTTCCTTTGCAGCGCCGCCTTGTATGCCTCTTGTTTTGCTGCATGCACTCGCCGGCATTCTTCGTCAAACCAGGGGTTTCGCGGTGGTGGTCGAGCGAGACCCAGCATATCAGTCGCCAAGTTTCTGATGGCATGTTGGCAGCGTTGCCACTGGTCTTCGGTACTTGATGCTGGCGGCAAATGGGTGATTGAGAGATTTCGGGATACGCGTTCAGCGAAGAGTCTGGCGGTCTCTTGCGATTGTAGCTTTTCGACGTTAAATTTGCTCAGATTGGGATATCCGCATTCGTACCTTGGCTACAACAAGGTAATGATCCGAGTCTATGTTGGCCGCTCGGAAGGTCCGGACATCCAGAATACTGGAGGCATGCCTTGCGTCGATCGCAATATGATCAATTTGGTTGATCGTTACATGGTCATTGGACCGCCTTGTTTGCTTGTGAATATTGAGATGAGGAAACCTTGTGCTTGCTATGATGACATTTCGCTCCACAGCGAAATCAATTTGCCTTAGTCCGTTATCAGACGTGGTGTCGTGTAGGCTATGCTTACCGACTGCCCTACCAAAGACGTCCTCCTTTCCTATTTTGGCGTTAAAATCGCCCAATATGATTTTAACGTCGTATTTAGGACATTGCTCGTATGTTTTGTCGAGGAGCTCGTAGAAACACTCTTTGGTGGCAGGGTCCTTTTCTTCTGTGGGGGCATGAACACATAGGTATTAGGCTTATGTTAGCGAATTTAGCTTTGATCCGGATAGTCATAATACGCTCGCTCACGTGTCGGAAGCTTAAGACTTCTTGCCTAAGTCTGCCGCGTATGACAAATCCGCATCCGAATAAGCGTTGCCTGTTGCCTCTGCAGCAATCACCGTAGTAGATGTCACAGTTTTTCATCCTCTTTTTGCCCGGCCCATCCCATCGCACTTCGTGGATGGCGGTAATATCTGCTTTATAGCAGTCTAGGG
This sequence comes from Brachypalpus laphriformis, assembly GCA_945910035.1. NCBI lineage: Eukaryota > Metazoa > Arthropoda > Insecta > Diptera > Syrphidae > Brachypalpus > Brachypalpus laphriformis. The sequence goes on from OX246756.1 coordinate 101,807,721, forward strand.
CCTCTGCTAGTTGTTCGGCTGCACGTGGTCTGTAAAGGGACAGAACGTTCCTCGTACAGATCCGAAGTTCGTTGTTCTTATTTCGTTTGCTGGGGTCGTCATTAGTTGAGTCATCCTTATCCGAGGCTTTTGGTTGTTTCAGAACCATAGATTTTTTACGTGGTAGGGAAGTTACCCCGACGGCACAACCCCCAACCTGGAGGGCCAGTTCCTTAATTATTCCCCTAGGACGAGGGGCCGGGTACACCGGTGCCAGTAGTCCACTACGGGAGTATGAGTGCTGCCGTTGGCCCATTAAGGGCTCCTCCGCCACCATCTCTATTCCAATGTCCTGACCAGCATTGGAAATTCCTTACCGACCTGTGATCCGAATACGTCGAAGCAGCTCGCGCAAGGTGTTCACTAAGTTCAACCTAACTGGAACTATAGACGCCACCGTTGACTCCGTCTAGGGAATTCGTCCGCTGCCGCCTGGAACAGGAAGAAGCGCTCTAGTGAGAAAAGCACTCTTCCCCACCCCCCCTCTCTCATCTGCTGCCACCAAGAATCCGCCAAACGGGGTTGGTTACCCATTTCTTGGATTAAGGTACTAGGCACCCGGCTGTCACCGCGTGGAGGTTGAGAGTAGGAGTTGGTAGGCCTCAGCTGAGTGAAAACGCTTGTGTTTTCATATGATCGCATGCACTACCGTTTGACCAGCTATCTAATGATAATTGGTCGAAAAGAGTAATATAGCACGGCTCAGCAACGATTACCAGATCTTAGAGACTTGGAGTAGAGTTTGGTGCAAGGCGCGTTGAGTTAGAGTTAACAATAGACAGTCCCATGGAAGAGGAATGATCACGGACTTGATGTGCACAGAAATCATCTTTATGCAAATGAGCGTTAAAATCGCCACAGACAATAATATGTTGGAAATATGGTGAATAAGCAGACAAAGCTGAAAAAAATGGTTCAGATAAGAAATTGCGGTCAGGATTATAGAAACATGTAAACATATGTATGAGAAAAAAGGTTTTGCATTGACATATTGCAAAATCATTCTACCTAGTCATGCGCTCTATTTTTTGTGGTCTTGGATGAGACAAGCAATATGAGTTCATTCTAGAAAACGAAAACAGAATTACATTTTCGTACGGACATCTTTGGTTCAAGGTCAATTAGTTGCGTGTCAGCTCGTTTTCTTTATCGAAAACGAGTTCGGGAATTATTATCGAATTAACGAAATCCGTTTCACCCCCACCGGAGTAGGTGGAGCCGCTGCACTCAGATCGCAATTCCCGATCTCATTTTATTACAATATGGCCTTTGTGTAGATGAGTGACTAATAACCTAGTAAAACAAAAACAAAAAAAAAGATCTTCAGTGCAATAATATAATTTCATACAGAGGAGCAGACAGCAGTATAATTTTACTTACTTAACATACCTACAACAGATTTACGTATATCTGTCATCCGCTCTGAAGATTTTCCTATTATTGGTGTCATTAAACATTCACTGGCATTTGAAAGCATTCAGTGGAGGCTTATCTCAATTAATTTCCTCTTCTTTAGGTGCAAAATCAGTTCGGTTAACCTTGCCTCAACAATAGACAAGCCTAACGCACATACCCGTGAAGTGCGATGTGCGCACTCATAACTGCCATTTGCCATGGGCGAATTTTTGTCTAAATGCATCAGAGCATAAACGACAAAAGATGTGTAGAAACATTGCGTTCTTTGATTTTTCTAGTGATCGCGATTATTTACATATATGTATACGTTTGTAGTATATGAAACTTTTACAAATAAAGGTAATACAAGTAAAAACAAGTTTGAAGAACTTTTATAAAACGGAAGAAGTATTCAAAGCAAATATTGCGTAGGCGGAATGTTAATAGTCTTGAATTGTTACTTGTTTATGAATTTAGACTTCTTTGTTTTATAGGTGATACTCTTTTGGCATTGTATACCTCTACATCAGTGTATCAGTATCTGTACTAGTGTCTTTTTGTTTTTTTTTTTATACAACTCAAGAACTTGATAGCACTAACAGTACTAACATACCTCTGGCCTGAGCTGGAACAAACCTTTCATTAATTGATTGTACTTTGTACATGTCTATAAAAATGAGTTTTTTTGTAATTGACAGATTAGCCTTAGGCGATCAAATGACACTGTTATGATTTGCATACTTCAACAAATTGTAAATAGATCTATACAAGTAAGTTCAATGGAATTATAATAATTGCTTTGATTGTGTGGTAAACGGAAATTTTTAAATCGTTGCTTGCGCACTTCAGGTACTCATACCCACTTGTCTCAACGGTACAATGCACTTGAACAATCATTCTGGTTGATAGATGCCTTCCAATTACCAAAGTATTAAAAATGTTTAATTTTTTTTTTAAAGAAAAAAATATGGTATGGCATTGAATTACCGCCAAAATAGTGAGCAGCGAAAGATTGATTTCCGAACAAATTATGTACATATGTACACAGGAATACGTGCAGTTTGTAGTTTCCTGGATATAATGCTAGTACTCGTATGTAATACATACTCTCAGGGAAATTCTTCAATATGCTGTCTTTCGGCTCACCAGATGGGCCTCCAAATGTGGACTGGGGGTTAACCCTCATAAAACAGAACTCGTTCACTTCACGAGAAAATATAAAGTTCCCCTCGTCGATCCTCTCATGATAAATGGCACCAATCTTCTTTTTCTTCTCCCTATTTCGGCGAGGTTATGATCTAGAAACAAGGGATCATAACCCTCCCACATGACCGCATTTCTACTGATCTGTTAGGTTCGCCTATTTTACCTCAGAAAATATCCGCAGGCCTCCCCATTTGGGATCACTCGGCTACTAAGGCCAATGAAATGCCGATGTCGTCGCATTTTTGTGATCCGGGCGTTTAAAGGCTTGCCTTTCCTGCCTCGCAATGTTTTTGGAACATTCATTGATATTGCCCTTCTAACAGGTTTTACTTTACTTTACTAGGGCCTTGTACGCACTGCGACCTTTAAGATCTATTGTGCCAGCCCGGTGTTTAGCTGAGAACTTGGTTAAGGCTCTTGATAAACCTCAACAAAGCTACAGGCTCAATATTTCAGAAGTCAGAGGCACTCAATAAAGCCCTTCCGATATGGAGAAGTCTTTTTCTTGTAGAAATGCGGCATTCACATGGAATATGTTCTGCCGTCTCTTTTTGCTCTCCACATAGCCAGCATTCGTCCGTATCTGCTACTCCTATCTTGTGCAGATGGTACCTGAGCGGGCAATGACCAGTCAAGTAGCCTGTTAAGGTTCTTAGGTCTGCTTTCTTAAGTTCGAGTAGCTTTTTAGCCTTGCAGCGGTTGAGATTAATGAACTTCTTTGCCTGCCTTGGGCCCTTAAGTTTGGCCCAGTACTCTGCATGATGATCATCTTCCCATTTCTCTATTTTGATGTTTACGCTACTCCGTGCGACTCCAAAATAGGGTTCAGGACCGACTAGTGGGCGACTAGCGCCTCTTCTCGCTAAGCAGTCCGCCCGTTCGTTGCCCTCGAAGCCTTTGTGTCCTGGTATCCAGGCCACAGTGACTGTGTTTTTCGATCGAGATCTTCGAGTAGGTTTAGACAGTCCCATACAAGTTTTGATCCTACCGTGTACGATTTCAGAGCCATAAGTGCTGCCTGGCTGTCTGAGAGGATATAGATACGAGTACCCTCGACTCTTCTACGCAGACATTCTTGTACACAGAGCTCGATCGCATGGACTTCCGCCTGAAATATTGTTGGTGATTTCCCAAGCGCAGCCGCACGTTGGAATCTGGGTCCATAAACCGCTGCTCCAGTGCTACCATTTTCCAATTTAGAACCATCTGTGTACCAAGTTTGAGAGTTTGGTAAGACTACAAGTCCTTCATTCCTCCATGTGTGGCGGTCACCTATGACCACATTGAATTTCCTGGAGAACCGGTATTTTTTGATCATAGTATGTGGGATTTTGAGAATAGGGTCATTTTGAATATAACCTAGAATCTTCAAATGGCCTGTAAAGCTGCCGATTTTAAGGTCCGAGATCTTAGGCAGCCTAAGAACATTCAGCATAGCTTCTTTCTGTGCTGGAAGGTGCAACGGTGTGAGGCTAAGCATTGCTCCCATTACTGGCATGGGGCTCGTTCTCATTGCTTCTGTGATACTCAGACAGGCTAGACGATGGATTTTATTCAACTGTTCCTGAGTCTTGGCCTGTAAGGTTTTTGGCCACCAAGCCAACGATGCATAGGTGACCATGGGTTTGATAATGGCGCAGTACGTCCAATATATTATCTTGGGTTTTAGCCCCAAGTCTTACCATGTAGGCGCTGACACATAAACAGTGCTCTTGTCGCTTACTCGGTAACCTTGTTCAGGTGTGAATTCCAGATGAGCGTCTTGCCAAGTATAACACCTAGGTATTTCGCTTCCTTGGATATGTCGATTGGGACGTTTTCCAGTCTAATTTTTTTGAGAGTGTGGTTTCTTTTCCTGGAAAAGGGTACAAGTATAGTTTTTCCGGGGTTGGTGGTAAGTCCCTTTGTCCTGCACCAATCGGAAGTTAAATTGTAACAGGCTTTAAATGATCTCTTCTTTGAACACGGCAATACCAGCTGAAGCGGTCGCGCTCTATCCTCGGATCTTTGAACTTCTTATTCGATCAATCTTTGTCACAACTGCTGTCATGCGTAGCATCTTCATCTTAGCTGCCGGTAATTTACTCTCATCCTTTTTTGTACATCATCCAGCATTGTGAACCGTATGTGAGCGCTGGACGCACAACTGCGGTGTAGAAACTTCCTTTCAACTTAGGGGGAATTTTTCGGTCACAGAAGATAGCAGAGTTTTCTCACCACTTCATCCACCCTACGCTTACGCGATGATTGATGTCGTCATCACTGGTTGCTTTGCTATTGATCATACCTATAGATCCCAGATATTTGAACTTTTCGCACTTGGGAAGCACTGTTCCTTTTTCTTTTTCTTCCTTTTCATCAGCGAGGTTATGATCCGAAAACAAGGGATCATAACCCTTCCAATTCACCGCATTTCTACTGATCCGCCTGTGGGGTTCGCCTTTGGGAAGCACTGTTCCATTCAAATAAATGTCTGGAATAGGCCTGAGTGGATCAGGGAACGGGCAGCACAAGTACTCTGTCTTTTTTGAACTAATGCGATACCCATTTCCCTCCAAAACGTCCACCCACACATCAAGTGCTCGTAGCAGGGATGTAGGATCCTCACTTATGATGGCTCCATCGTCAGCAAAGAATAATTGGTGTACCTTGAGCAAAGGATTTAAGACGCTAGTCAAACGGTAGTGCATGCGATTATATGAAAACACAAGCGTTTTCACTCAGCTGAGGCCTACCAACTCCTACTCTCAACCTCCACGTGGTGACCTCTGGGTGCCTAGTACATTGATCCAAGAAATGGCTAACCAACCACAACTGTGGGATTTTTGGAGGCAGCAGATGAGAGAGGGAGGGAATAGTGCTTTCTCACTAGAGCACTTCTTCTTGTTCTAGGCGGCAGCGGACGAATTCCCTAGACGGAGTCAACGGTGGCGTCTATAGTTCCAGTTAGGTTGAACTTAGTGAATACCTTGCGTGAGCTGCTTTGACATATGCGGATTCCAATGTTGGTCAGGACCTTGGAATAGAGATGGTGGCGGAGGAGCCCTTAATGGGCCAACGGTAGCGCTCATACTCCCGTAGTAGACTACTGGCACCGGTGTACCCGGCCTTTTGTCCTAGGGGTATAACTAAAGGAACTGATCCTCCAGGTTGGGGGTTGTTTTGTCGGGGTAACTTCTCTACAACGTAAAAAAATGAATGGTTCCGAAACAACCAAAAGCCTCGGATAAGGACGACACAACTGATGACGACCCCAGCAAACGAAATAAGGAAACCGACCTTCGGATCTGTACATGGAATGTTCTGTTCCTTTACATACCACGTGCAGCCGAACAATTAGCTGAGGCCCTAGAATGCTGTAAAGCAGATATAACCGCCATCCAGGAAGTGTGATGGGATGTGCCGGCCAAAAAGGGGATGAAGAACTGTGACATCTACGGTAATTGCTACAGAGGCAACAGGCAGCGCGCGCATGCGGATTTGTTATACGCGGCTGACTTAGGCAAGAAGTCTTAAGCTTCCGACTTCTACGAGCTCTTCGACAAAACATACGAGTAATGTCCTAAATAAATAAATAATAAATGAATAACTCATGCCAATCGCTGTTTTTTGGGCTTATAAGGCAGTTCAACAGTAAAGCCCGATCTGAAACGACCAAAGAGACTGTATAAGACTCTGATCATCCCAGTCTTGCTTTACGGCGCTGAAATATGGACTTTATTAAAAGAGAATGGAGATATTCTTGGTCGCTTCGAGAGAAAAATTCTTCTTAAGGTATTCGGTCTCGTTTGCGTTGACGGGTTTTGGAGAAGAATATTCAATAACAAACTATACGAGCTATACAGCTTCGTCTGAGATGGCTAGGACATGTAGAGCGAATGGACACAAATGCTCCGGAGGGACGATGCAGTAGAGGACCCCCTCGCCGTAGGTGTCGCGCACAAGTTCAAGGGCATCTCGACCATCTTGGAGTGCGCAACTGGATTCAATTACCTAAAGACCGAGCTAAATGGAGAGGCTTGTTAGTTGAGGCCCAGGTTCACCCCGAACTGTAGCGCTACCTAAGTAAGTAAGTACTTTAGACGCTTCACTGGTGCACCCCGACTTTGATTGGGAACTCTTCGGTTACTCAAGTGGGGCATCTTATTGTTGTCTTTGCTATTTTTTACATGGTTATGATCATCTGTACTCAGGTTTCTGGAACCTCTCGATGTCTTAGCGCTACCCATATCAGATCTCGTTGTTGTCTGTCGAATGCCTTTTCAAAGTCAACCAATACAATATGCAAATCCCTCAAGGAATCACGATGCTTTTCCATTATGATCCTTATACTTTGGATTGTATCTGTGGTTGATTAACCCCGCGAAAAACTCGCACTGATCATCAGATAGCCGTATTATTTTTCGCAGTCGGCCACCTAATACCCGCTCAACGATCTTCATGGTGTGTGACATCAGCTTGATCGAACGGTAGTTATCATAGTTTCGCGTATCGCCCTGCCCTTTGTATACAGGAAGAAAGTAACTTTCCCTCCATTGATTCGGCATTGGATCACCTCTCACAAATTTGGAGATGAGAATTCTGAGCCATCTGAACCAGATGTCTCCCATCTTTTTCCAGAACTCAGAGGGCATCTCGTCTGGCCCAACCACTTTTCGTTGTTTTGGAGTATTTGACCGCCTCACTAACTTCTTCGACTGTTATGTGGGATATTTCTTCACAGTTAGGGGTGGCTCTTGGAAAGTATAGCCGGAGAAACTTTTCATTCAAAAAATCTTTACAATACTGCCGCAACCTCTGCAGAATTTTGCTGTCATCCACAAGAAGCTGGCCATGCGCATTGTTAATGAACTTTGGTGAACGAATCTCCTGAGCATTCCTCCTTTCTTGGGCGGCGATTTTGAAGATGTTTGCGCTCTTATTCACATACAGCGACTAAGATGGCTGGGTCATTTAGAGCGGATGGAGCCCAACGTTCCCGCTAAGAAAGTCTTCGGATCCACCCCGGATGGACGAGTAGAGGACGACCTCGCGGTAGGTGGCGCAAACAAGTGGAGGGGGACCTCAACCAACTTGGCGTGCGCAACTGGAAGCAGCTGGCTGGAGAGGTTTGTTGGTTGAGGCCCAGGTCCACCCGGACCGTAGCGCCATCTATGTAAGTAAGTAAGTTGTGCTCTTGTTCATATAGTGTCTTCGCAGCTCCTAGATAGCCTGGTTTGCATCAGCAACCGGGAAAGATATTTACTCCAGCTCCCGATACAGGCCCTCCGTACTCTCTGCTTGAAGCTGGGCGCACTTCTTCTTCGCTTTTTTCTTGCAACATCTGTATTCCATTTCGAGGCGAGCTTTTTCGTCACTATTATTAGAGGGGCACTTTGTGCTAGCTTTGAAAACCGCTTTCTTCTCATTTATTACTTTCTTAGCTTCATCACTCCACCACCATGTTTCTTTGGCCTTTTGAAGCTCCTAGCAGTGATTTGGCCTTCTTTAAGTAAGTTCGCTGTAGGGAATCCCACATATTTTGTGCTCTGCACTCTTCATCCTCAGCTCCGTTGATGGTGTGAGAGAGGTAATTTTTCATTACGAAAACAAAAGCCTCGCCTGTTTCTTTATCCAGATTGTACCACTGCAAGTGACTCTCGATATAAACCAGATAGATATAAGTCTTCTTTCAGAGACGCACTTTAAACTGACTACTGACTTTAAACTGCAAGGATATAATTTATACCACTCCCTACACCCTCATAATTGTGCAAAAGGTAGGGCTGCGATGTTAATAAGGAATACAGTTGAGCACCATATAGGAGCAAAATTCCAATCATGTTCCATCCAAGGGATTTCCATAAAAATAAAAACGAGCAGTGGGGAAATATCTGCTGCATCAGTATACTGCTCTCCTAGCTAAAGACTGAATAAAAATGATTTTAAAAGTCTTTTCCGCATATTTCACAATAAATGCATCGCGGGAGGGGATTTTAATGCCAAGAATTAATATTGGGGATCTAGATTAACAAATACTAGAGGCAGAGAACTATATGAAACTATTAAAGAAGATGGCGTCAAATATAACTCAACAGGAAAACCTACCTACTGGCCAACAGATAGAAATAAAACCCCAGACCTTGTTGATTTCTTAATATCTAAAAATATATCCACAAATAAAATAAATATAGAAGAAGGGCCTGATCTTCAGTCAGATACTCAATACTTCTTGCACTTGGCGATAAAATAATAATAAAAGAACATAGCCCACAACTAGGTAATAGACTGACTGATTGGAACTACTTCAGACAGAAGTTGGAAGAAAATATTCAAACTATCATCAGCTATTCAAACAGAAGATCAACTAGAAGAAGCAGTGCAAATATTTACACTCAATATCCAAAAAGCTGCATGGGCTGCAACTCCTTAAACAGCAGACAAGATTAAACAAAACTCCTATCCTCCCGAAATATGTGAAATTATTACAGAAAAGAGGAAAGCTAGTAAACGTTGGCAACAGACAAGGGCGCCAAGCGACATAACCACACTGAACAATTTAAATAAGAAGTTCAGAAAATCTATAAGAGAGTTTAATAATGAGACTTTAAAAACTTACCTTACAAGTCTTACAAATGATGCTAGTACCAACTACTCGCTCTGGAAGGCAACAAAGAAAATGAACAGGCCAATAGCCCACATTCCACCAGTTAAAACTAGAAAAGGTAACTGGGCAAAAAGCAGCCAAGAGAAAGCAAACACTTTTGCAGAGTATCTTGAAGACCAAAGAAAGGTTCCTGCCTGGTAGTACAATTGACTAGAGAAGTCTGAGTGCTCTGGGATTTGGGTTTCCTTAAAAAAAAAAAAAAAAACATCTTGAAGACATCTTCAAACCTTATGAAGATAAAGATTATGAAGGAATCGAAGTAAGGTGCGAAGAAGATAGACCTAATCGGCCGGTAACAGCTAAAGAACTTGCCAAAGAAATTATAGATGGAATAAACATAAAAAAGTCCCCAGGGTTTGAATTAATTACAGGGGAAATTTTAAAACAATTTGCACGAAAAGGTTTGAAAAAACTAGCGCTTATAATAAATGCTGCATTCAAGTTAAGATATGTGCCAAGCATGTGGAAGGTCGCGGAGGTAATAATCATACCAAAACCAGGCAAACCACCCAGCGAAGTAACCTCATATAGCCCAATATCGATACTACCAATGTTGTCCAAGTTATTCGAAAAAATGCTGGTCAAACGTCTGCAAAAAATAATTGACGAAAAATGGTTAATCCCAATTCACCAATTTGGATTTAGAAATTATCACTCTACAATTGATCAGGTGCACAGAATCACAGATAAAATCGAAAAAGCATTTGAAGAGAGAAATGTGTGCTCTACAATATTTTTTGATATAGCACAAGCTTTCGATAAAGTCTGGCACAAAGGATTGATCCATAAATTACAAAAACAACTGCCGAAGGAGTATTCAAAAATTCTGGAGTCATATATATCAAATCAATTATTTAGAATTAAACAAGAGCCAGTGTACTCAGCATTAAGAGAAATTAAAGCTGGGGTACCACAAGGCAGTATATTAGGTCCTGTGCTATATCTTTTATTCACTAGCGATCTGTCTGAAAGTGGAGAAACCACTATAGTAACTTTTGTAGACGACACTGCGGTACTTGCAGTGGGAGCAACTACCGAAATAGCCACAAAAAAGCTTCAAAAGGCAATAAACAGTATATCAGAATGGACAAAAAAATGGCAGATTAGGTTAAATGACCTAAAGTCAATACACATTAATTTTACGTATAAAAACGTATCATACATTCCAGTATACATAAGGAACAATGTAGTGGAATACTCCAATACAGCCAAATATCTAGGCATGACCCCAGACGCTAAACTGTGCTGGAAAGCCCATGTAAAGAAAAAGAGAGATGAGTTGAACATGAGATACAGTAAAATATATTTGTTAATTGGAAGATACTCATCCCTGTCCAACTACAATAAGTTATTGTTATACAAGCAAGTTCTGAAACCAGTGTGAACCTATGGGCTCCAGTTATGGGCATGCACATGCCAAACAAATATAAGAAAAATCCAAGTCTTCCAAAATAAAGTACTGAGGAACATAGTTAATGCACCTTGGTACATATGCAACGCTGATCTACGTAGAGATCTACTAAATATTGAAATGGTTGAAGAGGAAGTTAAAAAGTTGGTCAAAGGCACAGAAGTAGGCTTCTCAACCATGTAAACATAGAAATAAGAGAAATATTAAATACTGACAATGTAATCAGAAGACTAAGAAGGGTAAAACCTCTTGATCTATAAGAGCTAGCTAAGGCCAAGAAATTAGGTTATATTTTCAAACAAAAAGGGCTTGAAATCTCTGACAAACGGCGGATTATTCTTTTCTATTTTCCAAAGAAATCAAAAATAAATTGCCGATTAGTCGAACGACTAGGTGGATTCACATTCGGGCTGACGAAAGTCAGTCCCCCCGGGAGGTTTCTTAGATTCGGTTAAAGTCCCTCACTATTGCAGAGCATCCCTCGCGTACTTAGGGTTAGGTTAGGCAAGTGGGCTGGTGTAGGGGGATAGAAAACCTCCACACCACACTCAGGTCAATATAGACCCATTGTGATACCCATGGGGGGAAAGGGGATAGAAAAGAGAATCCTTTCCTCGTGGAAAAATACCGTCTTTGTAAATATCCTAAAGAAAGCATTTAGTACTTACTATGCCCGAGATACAAACCATCCCTAGGATTTGATGAAGTTTGCGATGTCATTCATTGGTTTGTTGGACAACTCTTCTAGATCCTCAAAGAAGTGTTGTCCAAGGATCTTATTTCTCAAATGATAGAGACCTGGGCAATGACAGAGAAAGTGGGCGGTGTCCTCCTGAGTCTCCTCGTCGCCGCAGCCTCTACAAAGGTCTTCGGTAGTCAGACGTAGTTTTTTCATGTGGTATCGCATGGTATTATGCCCCGTAATGACTCCTATAAGAGTAGAGAGGGATTTTCTATGCCTCTGTATGAGTCTATTGGTTCTTACTCTGTCAAATGCAGGCCACAGCTTCCTCGTGGTGACACAAGTATCTAAAGAGGTCCACTTATTGTTAGCCTCCGTTAGGGCTTTGTTTCCTGCTTCGAGCTTAAGGGCGCAAGGCGGGATGTACACCGAGGGGTCGGATTGGTCCGAGTTTAGTGCTGAGCCTCCTCTAACCAGTTCATCAGCTTTCTCATTCCCTGGTATGCCTTCATGACCAGGGACCCAGCAGAGCTTTACCTCGTGCTGTGTTCCAAGAACCTTGAGCTCTTCTCTGCGACACTTCACAAGCTTCGATTTTATTTCTATAGCGGATATTGCTTTTATCGCCGCCTGGCTGTCGATGAAAAAGATGATACCCTCTCGTGGTATTGTCCTCATCGCAGTCTCACGAGCTGCTATTGTAACTGCTAGGACCTCCGCCTGGAAAACGCTGCTGTAGTTCGGAAGCCGAGCTGACATGGAGAGACCAAGCGTTTCAGAGAAGATGCCTGCACCTACACCTATTTCCATTTTGGATCCATCGGTGTAAACAGCTAAGGATCGCTCGTTAGGCGTTCTGTCATTTTTTCAGTCTTCCCTGCTCGGATAGGTGCTAGAAAATGGTCTTGTGAAGTCTAGGTATGACGTTAAGTATCCCCTCGCGTACTTGCTCTGCAATGTCTTTCGATGATTTTTCCTTCCAGCGAAAAAAAAAGAATATGCATTTGTTGGCACTTATATTGGATTTGAAAGTTCCGAAATATTTGAGTTATTTCTCAAATTGGATTCTTCATCAGCGATTGCGTTATAAAATAATTTGAGAGAGGTAAACATTTTCGTAGCACTTCTTCACTTATTATGGTAAAAAACAGAAAGACTCTGTATGGAAGTGACTCACACAAAAACGATCACAAAAATGTGATGATCACGCTGATGATCACCTTAGAGAGAGCAAAAGTTATGATTGTGATCGTCAACAATCAACTATCACCTTAGAGGCTTCCACTCCAGATGTTATGTCTCAGAAAAACTCCGGGGGTGGCATCCAGATATGTGGCGAGATTTTTGTTATTTTTTGCTTCTGATTCATAGTATTTTTTCCCGATCACCTGATGTTGTAGGCATAACAATCTTCCAACAGAAAGGACATTTTTCCAGCCGTATGACCAACCTATTGCCAGTGTTATGCCTTTGTAATTGTGTTCGCACAAGTTTTCGCAATCGAGCGGACAGACTCTTTATTTCATGAGAAATAAATAAACAATTAACTGCTGACATCAGGATTTGAACCATGAAGCATTAGTGTGGCAATCGTTAGTGCTACACCATCGCCACACCATCGCTTCGAGGGTTAAAAGGATTTTACACTATGGGGCATTCTTAGACTCATACACCGGTCGGCATTGGCCTCAAATGCAGTTGCTCAATTCGCTTGTACTCTAAACTAGTTCATTTGAAAATAGCCAAAGTAATGGTTGAGTACAAAAAAAAATTACTAAAATGCTGAGGTTTTTGAAAAAAATGTTAACCCTAAGAATAGGTTGAACACCGCTTCAAGGCAATTAATGACAATATTTCAAACATAAGTTTTCTTATAAAAACTCTTTAAATTCGAGGAAAAATTAATTTAAATCCCATTAAATTAACTTCTACGCCAAAAATTAGTGCCTTTGTGTTTTAAGTTGCGCAAAAATATATATGGGTTTTAGATCAACACGCAAAAATTATACAACATTTCTTCTATCACCTTAACATCTAAAATGAAGTTCATCAACCATTCTCTTTTAGAATTATTCGCTCACGTTATGTGTATTTATCAATTTGTAAGTTTTATTCGCTTTTAGGGGAAGATATGTATTAAGATCCACACTGATGTGAATCTATTTGAATATTAATCGTCTTCAACTGATTAGTCGTTCGTTGGCTTTTAAACTTCTGTAAACAAACAAGTTAATATGTTAATTGGTTGTTGCCTAACCTCATAATTTTCAAGCACAATCTACCTACAATGTAACAGGTTAGCATCGTGCAATGTTTATAAAAAAAAAAAAAAAAAAAAAAAACTTTTCCTAGTAGGTAATAATTTTGGAATAATTCTGTTGTCGGAACTAATCTGTAAAAGCTTTTATTGTGAGATAATTTAATAACTACGTGATTAATTTAGGAACCAGCGCTGTCATAATGAATGATATATGAGAGAGTGATCGTTGAATACCTAGTTTTGTCGGTGAATGAATTTTGTGCTTCATGCTTCGTTTAATGATGTTGATAAACCCAGATTATATGCCTTCTTACATTTAATGAAGTGTCTCGAACTTTTATTTAAATATGTGTGTTAGAACACCTGCCTTCCATTTTTAAGTTTGTTCGGATTAGAACTCAAGAAGATTGATGTTGGTAAATTTTTAATTCCCCTATCTATGTATCAGTAAACTAATTTTATGTCGGACATTTCAGTACAGAAATTTAGATCCGAACCCATTCTTAGTAACAAATACATTAAATTGATATGCGCCTTTGACGATCTTCCCAATTCTTGGATGACTCACCAATTAAATGTGAAATTCGAGTAATCGTACCAGTAAAAAAATACACCATGTTAAATGTTTAAGAGATCATTGCACTTTTGTTTCCAGCGTTTCTGTCGTACTGATTGCGCAGATTTTACCGGTACAAGGACTACCGAAAATAAACACATTGGAGGATATATAGGTTAGGTTAGGTTAGGACCGGCCCTCGATGAGGATGTACTTAGACCAGAAATTAGGTCCATTGTACTGCCGATGTGTAAGGCGGGTGGATCACCCTCTTACTCTTGGAACCATTTGCTTCGTTAAATGAAGTCGAGAATTTTAGCCGTGCAGGCGTTGCCGAGATCATTAAGATCATTGTAGAAGTATTCGCCCAGAGTGGCCTTCCTGATGTTGGCGAGCGCAGGACAGGCGCACAGGAGATGACTGATGGTTTCTTCTTCCTCTTGATCTCTGCATCTTCTGCAGAAGTCATTATGAGGGATACCTAATCTTTGGGCATGTCTTCCTATGACGCAGTGTCCAGTGAGGACATTTGATATTTTTGAGAGGGTTCCTCTCTTGTGCTTCAAGAGTCCGATGGACCTGGATTTATTGAGTATCGGCCAGAGCTGTCTGGCGGTATGACATTGGTCTAGATGTTGCCATCGATGATTGGCTACTTTCACGGCATCAATTTGAATAAGGTACTTAACATAAGACGCTGGCGCTTCGATGTCGGTGATGCTTATGCTATCTGTACCAGAGGAGCCTTTTCGTGCTAGTTTGTCGGCTGCACAATTCCCCGGTATGTCACAGTGACCTGGTACCCAGCAAAGGGTGAGGTTGTACTGACCAGCTATCTCGTTAAGAGATATGCGACAGTCTTTCACTGCCTTAGATCTCGTAGTGCTGGATGCGAGGGATTTGATGGCTGCCCGACTGTCGACATAAATAACAATATCAGGTGTTGATAGTGTGCTACCCGTCAGCCAGTCAGCAGCTTTGCGAACTGCGGTGATTTCGGCTTGAAAAACGCTGCAGTGGTCTGGAAGGTTAAAGGAGAGGTGTATGTCCAGATCTTCCGAGAAAATTCCGGCACCGATTCCGTCCTTGTTTTTGGATCCGTCCGTGTAAATTGACAGCGATTCGTTGTAAAGGATATTGCGTTGCGTCCACTCACTTCCGTCCGGTATCGAGTGCGTGAAGCCCTTGTTAAAATCATATTCAGTGGGCAGATGGTCAGTGGAAGTGGGAAGATGACGGTGCATCGAAAGTATATTGGCATGTCCCGTGTGTTGCTCCTTCCACTGCTTGGAGCCTCTCAGTCTTATTGCCGAGCTGACCGCAAATTGCTTACTGAAAATGTCAATCGGAAGCAGGTGGAGCATGGTTTGGAGCGCCGCTGTGGGAGAAGTTCTCAGTGCACCGGTAATACTGAGGCATGAACTCGCTGAGTTTTTTCCATTATGGATAGGTTGGATTTCTTCTCCAAGGCGGACCACCATACCAATACTCCATACATGAGAATCGGTTTAATGACCGACGTGTATAGCCAGCGCAGGATGCTTGGTTTAAGGCCCCAAGTGGAGCCTACTGCTTTCTTGCAGATGTATGGAGCGGCCAGCGATTTCCTGGCTCGTTCGACGACATTCGCCTTCCAAATTAGCTTGCGGTCAAGCTTTAGGCCTAAATAGCTAGCACTATTTGAAAGCTTGAGGGTGGATCCCCTTATCTTGGGCGGAGTGAAGCCAGGTAGCTTGTGTTTTCTTGTGAATAGAACTAGCTCGGTCTTCGTCGAGTTAACGGAGAGGCCGTATTTATCTGTCCATCTGAGCAGTTCATTAAGAGCAGACTGCATGACATCGGCCAGCGTCTGCGGGTATTTGCCTGTTGTTAGAATGGCGACATCGTCTGCATAGGCAATAACATTCTATCCAGTTTTTTCGATCTTTAGAAGGGCCTCGTTGAGCACCAAATTCCACAATAGTGGAGACAGTACACCCCCTTGAGGGGTGCCTCGATGTGCATGTCGCTTGACAGTGCTACTTCCGAAGGATGCTGTTATTACCCTGTTCTTTAGAATGTGTTCTATGAAACAACAGATGGGTTCGCAGATGTTGAGCCTGCGTAAGGCACTGGTAATCGAATTTGTTTCAACGTTGTTGAAGGCTCCCTCTATGTCTAGAAATGACACTAGGGTGAACTCTTTGGTTGAGAGTGATTTTTCGATAGGGTGGATGATGGAGTGCAATGCCGTTTCGACCGATTTACCTTTTTGGTAGGCGTGCTGTGACGTGGATAGTAGGGTGCTATCAATAGTGGCCTTGATGTGCAGGTCCAGGATTCTTGACATAATATTGAGAAGGAACGACGTTCGACTAATAGGTCTAAGGTCCTTTGTGAGGGTGTGCGATGTCTTGCCTGCTTTGGGTAAAAAGACCATTCTTACCTCGGTCCAGGCAGTTGGTGTTGTTCCGAGCTCAAGACAAGCCTTCAGAATGCAGGCAAGATACTGCCATACTACATTGAAGGCCGTCTGAATCTGGGCCGGAAAAATACCATCCGGTGGAGGATATATAAGTAAAGTTAAAGCCATATAGGGTAGTGTATTGGTTGCTTCAACGTCAGACTTACTTACTTACCTAGATGGCGCTACAGTCCGGGGTAGACCTGGGCCTCAAACAACAAACCTCTCCAGCCAGCGCGGTTACGAGCCAGCTGCCTCCAGTTGCGCACGCCATGTTGGTTGAGGTCTCCCTCCACTTGTTTGCGCCACCTACCACGAGGTCGTCCTCTACTTCGGCGCCCATCCGGGGTGGATTCGGAGACTTTCTTAGCGGGAACGTTGGGCTCCATCCGCTCCAAATGACCCAGCCATCTTAGTCGCTGTATGTGAACTCTTCTGGCTAAGTCCATGTCCTTGTACAGGGCGTACAGTTCGGCATTGTACCTCCTCCTCCACTCACCGTCTATGCAGACGGGAGCAGAGATCGCTCGAAGAACTTTTCTCTCGAAATAACCAAGGGCATCCTCATCCGCTTTTGTCAAAGCCCATGCCTCTGCGCCATACAGCAGGACTGGGATGATTAGAGTCTTATAAAGAGTTACCTTAGTAGTTCGAGATAGGGCTTTGCTACTCAATTGCCGTTTTAGCCCATAGAAACAATGATTGGCAAGAGTAATTCTTCGTGTGATCTCCCTACTGATGCCATTAGCGGAGTTCACCATAGAGCCTAGGTAGACAAAATCTATTGTGGCGTTTTGTCCAAGACGCCGATGTTGGGTGTCCTTTTTTATAGACAGCATATATTTTGTTTGACTTTCATTGACCGCTAGACCCATCTTTGCTGCCTCGTTCTCAATACTCGTAAATGCCCCATTGACGGCCCGCTGAGTTCTTCCGATTATGTCAATGTCATCAGCATAAGCGAGTAGTTGTACAAACTTGTAAAAGATTGTACCTCCGGTGTTGGCTTGTGAGTTTCGTACAATTCTCTCAAGTACTATATTAAAGAGATCGCATGATAGCACGTCACCTTGTCTAAGACCTTTCCTGACAACGAACGGTTCGGTGATGTTCTTACCGACTTTGATGGAGCAGCGAGAGTTCTCCATCGTCATTCTGCACAAACGGACGAACTTGGCAGGGATGCCAAGACTAGACATGGCTCTGTATACCTCGTCTCTATACACGCTATCATAGGCAACTTTGAAATCGATGAAAAGGTGGTGCGTATCGATTTTATATTCATGGGTTTTTCCAAGATCTGCCGTAGTGTGAATATTTGGTCAATGGTGGACTTTCCAGGCCTGAAACCGCACTGATAAGGACCTATCAGGTTGTTGACGATCGGTGTTAGGCGTTCACATAATACGACAGACAGGATCTTATAAGCGATGTTGAGGAGACTTATACCTCTGTAGTTGGCGCAGCTCAGAGGGTCTCCTTTCTTCAGGATCGGGTAAACGATGCTGAGGTTCCATTCATCGGGCATACTTTCGTCCGACCAGACTTTACAGATGAGATGGTGCATGCTTCTCACCAACTCATCTCCTCCTGCCTTGAAAAGTTCAGCGGCAAGGCCGTCGGCTCCAGCAGCTTTGTTGGATTTGAGTTTAGATATCGCTATCCTCACTTCATTCTGATCGGGTTGACGGGAGTCTTGACTGACATCGTCACTGTTGAATGGCTCATTCTGCCTGACAGCGAAATATTGGTCATCATCGCCGTTTAACAGTCTGCAGAAGTGTTCCTTCCATATCCTCAGCACCGACTGCGATTCCACTACTATGTTGCCATTTTCGTCCCTACAGGCTTCTGTTCTGGCTTTGAAACCCTGGCATGTTCTTTTAACCCTTTGGTAAAATTTTCGAACATTATTCCTGCAATAAAGTCTCTCAATCTCCTCGATCGAGCGCTTCTCATGCTCCTTTTTCTTCTTCCTGAGAAGTCGATGTTCCTCTTTTCTCCTGCTCACGTAGAGCTCGTAAGCAGCTCTAGTCCTTCTATGCAGCGCCGCTTTGTACGCTTCTTGTTTTGCTGCATGTGCTTGCCGTCATTCCTCATCAAACCAGTGGTTTCGTTGTAGAGGGCGACAGAAACCCAGTACATCAGAGGCGGCATCTCTGATGGCTTTTTGGCAACGCTGCCACTGGTCTTCCGCATTTGCTGCTGGCGGCATAGGACTTAGATTGAGATTAGAAGAAACACGATCGGCAAAGGTTCTGGCGCTCTCTTGCGATTGTAGCTTTTCGACGTCAAATTTCCTTACAGTATTTCGTTGATTTCGCTCCGTTGTGGATATCCGCATCCGTACCTTGGCTACAACTAGGTAGTGATCCGAGTCCACGTTGGCTCCTCGGAAAGTCCGGACACCCAGAATACTGGAAGAGTGCCTAGCGTAGATTGCAATGTGATCGATTTGGTTGACGATTTTTCGATCAAGGGAGAGCCATGTTCCTTTGTGAATGTCAAGACGTGGGAACCGCGTACTAGCTACGACAAAGTTTCGCCCCGCTGCAAAGTCGATTAGCCTGAGTCCGTTGTCGGATGTGATGTCGTGGAGGCTGTGCTTTCCGACCACGCTACTAAAGACTTCCTCTCTTCCTAGCTTTGCGTTAAAGTCGCCTAAGATAATTTTAACGTCGTCGCAAGGGCATTGCTCATACGTATTGTCCAAGAGCTGGTAGAAGTAATCTTTTTTCGCGTCGTCCTTCTCCACATAAGGGGCGTGAACGCATATTAGGCTAATGTTGGCAAATTTAGCCTTTATACGGATAGTCATAAGGCGCTCGTTCACATGCCGGAAACTTAAGACTTCTTGTTTAAGTCTGCCTCCAATGACAAATCCGCACCCGAATATGGTAGATGCTGTCCTTTTTGTCTGTAGCAATCGCCGTAGTAGATGTCGCAGTTTTTCATACTCCTTTTGCTCGGCCCATCCCATCGCACTTCTTGGATGGCGGTAATGTCTGCTTTGAGACACTCTAGGGCCTCCGCAAGTTGTTTGGCTGCACGTAGTTTGTAGAGGGACCTAACATTCCATGTGCAGACAAGAAGATCGTTGTTCTTTTTACGTTTGCTTGCGTCGTCAACAGTAAATTTATCCGTATCCGAGGCTGTTGGTTGCTTCGTAACCAAAAGTTTTTTACGGGATAGGGAAGTTGACCCGACGGCACAACCCCCAACTTGGAGGGCCAGATCCTTTTTTTTGTACCCCTAGGACAAGAGGCCGGATACACCGATGTCAGTAACCCACTTCGGGATATGAGCGCTGCCGTTGGCCCATTAAGGGTTCATCCGTCACCATCTCTTTTCCAATACCCTGACGTAGTATTGAAAGTCCTTACAGACCTCAGCTTCAAACATGTCGAAGTAGCTCCGGTAAGGTATCCGCTTGTCTGTAGACGTCACCGTTGATTCCATCAGGAGAATTCATCCGCCGCACGTCCTCCTTCTGAGGACCTCTTGCTAGACTTCTGAGACGCATATTTCAGCCAATCAGGTCAACAAGAGATGCCTCGTCCGGTTGAACATATGCGCGCTGAAGTTCACCCAGATGTGCTTACACAGGTCCGAGTGTTCAGCTACACATATGTATATCGTCAGACTCAGCATACGTTCATCGTTAGTTCACTATCAGATAGCTATCCAGCGGGCACCACGGGTAGGTGATGATGCGATTTTGCGCCCCATATTTCCATATTTCTGATAGGGAATCTCCAATTTAATTCTTAAAGTGGGATAATAAAGTCTGTTTTCGTCTGGAGTTTTAAAATATTCTATCGAGTTAGAATTGGGGTGTAATTGTAGGGAATCGCTGTTGTCCAGAAATTGGCTTACTTTATTCTCAGTGCAGTTTAAACTGAAGACCTTTAAGTAAAAGTTGTGAGTGGACATCGGGTGGATCATATTAGATTCTCTGTCAACTGTATTGTTTACTAATTTATCCTAACACTCGTATAGGCGTATGGGTAATTCGCTACAGTTTGTCATTTTATGCATATTATTTAATCGCTTCTAAAGTAAACTGTTTAATGTGTGCAAGATGACGCAATTATTTGCTATTTTGTCGAAAATTTGGAAACAATCCCTTGCTGGAAAGATTTATTTCGTAACGGTTCGTCAAGAAACCCCAAACGCAACTTTAAGAGTGTTCTATTATCAGATCTCGCAAAGCTACACTACGCACGTCGATTTCGTCCAATGAGTATTATAGGTAAATATGGCGCAATAGATCTCCTTGGTCGCAGTGCCTACACGCCATTTGGGCGTGGCCACACACCTGTTTAAAAATTATAGGTAAATCCCAAGGAAGAGTTACTACGTAGCCCAAAATATAAACCACTATCTCTGAAGACATTTTTATTTATTCTGAATGGTTATATTTACATGTTTGTATACGTCCTGTGAAGAATTCTTTTATCTAAAATAGTGCCCATGGTAACCGTATCCTCCGTAAGACGAGTAATGTGGATAGCCTAATTAAATAAAAAGTACCAATAAGCTATACCAAATTAACAAAAAAAAATAAATAAAAATACCATAATATCCTCCATATAAGCCATAACCATAAGGATAGCCATAACCATGATATCCACCAACTGGATACCCATAATATCCATAGCCAAAGGAGGCTGAGCTTTTAAGATCGTCCTTCTCTGCATCATCTTCAAAATCGTCGACATGGTCTTTCTCACCATTTTCTATTCTTCTTCCGGCCGATTTTTGATACTGCGGATTTGGAACGGCGGACGTTATGACTACCACTATCGCGATAACGCACAAAATCAAAAATTTGTTGCTTATCATTTTAGTACATGCAAAGCTTATGATGTTCTAGCGCACTGACAACACACAATTGACTAGCTGCGCTTTTATACATTCTGTCCTTACCTTCAACCCACCGCAGATACCTCACAAATAGGTGCATCTCACGCAACAGGTCATTCAAGCATTTCTTCATTGCCTAGAGTCACCAAATACCCCACGGTGTTTCGTTTTACATGACCGATTGCTAATTGATAGCTGGCCAATGTCAAAGAACAAGAAGTAATTATGTTGATTAGCATTTACCCAGTTCTCACAAAACGGGTTGAATAGAATTGCAACAACACTAAGTAACAATTGAATTCTCAAGAAAGCATAATATGGAGGAATCTTAATTGCTGTGTAACTTGCACATGCACACGCCTGTATCATTTGTAAGACAGAAGACAATCGATAGTATTTTGATAATAATACTATCAGCAGTAATAGGTGAAATAGAAAAGAATAAACGAGTTTGTATTGTATGTAGTCGTACATTAGCGCACTGTCTTCAACTACTAGTCAGATAAAAGACATGCTGGAAAGGATGGTGGTAGGCACTAATACCAACGTGTAGCAATAATAATATACAAACTCTTGAACTAGGCCTAAATCGGTGCTCAACAACATTACCTTCTAATGACAGAAAACTTGTGACAGAACTTATTCGGGGCACAGACTACCGAAAGTCACTTTGCCTGTAGAATCAGAGTGGAAATACTTGTAAGACAAGTCCATTTGATCTAGCTATAAACTGTTGCACGGTCGACTAAAGAACCGTTGTCTGCTGCCATTTCGCAAGGGCGGTATTTTTCGACAAACTCATCAAGTTCTTACCAACTTTGTCAGTGAACTTCCTGAGCGCGATTTAGACATCATACTACAACTCTTAGGTAATTAAATTTCTTCTTCATAGAGATTTCTGTTCCCTCTGCAGTACTAATGGCACTTATTAGGCTGGTGATGTAGAATATGGTTTTAATGCGGATAGGGGACCAATTTACAACTTGAAGTCAATAACTGAAAGCCGTAAATCACTCATAATGATAGGCAACAACCTTAGGAGTGGTTTCAAGTCAAATGGATTGAGGGTTATGCCGCCCCGTGCAGGGACGGGTTAAGAATATCACTGCAGCGCCCCCCAGCAACTAGCGCTTGTCGTAAAAGGCGACTGAGGGGACAAATCAGATCTAGGCAATATAACACCCAAGTGAGCCTAGCGACACATAGACTATCTTAAAAACTCTCCCACAAGTGTGCATGCGAGTCCGTGGGTTGACACGACTGGAGATCATCGGTTTCATAGAAGAAAGATCAAACAAACAATAATAAAACAGGAGGATGCACGTGTCAAACAACAAACACCATCGCAATATGGCAATATTGCAAAACTGTATCATTATGGTAATACTTGCAAAAAGGTAAGGTACTACCCCGCCGGGCACTACCACTGCTGTGCATGGTACTGATCCTGGAGCGAGCAGAAATGTTGGGGTCAGAGCTATACGGATTCCGGGTGCTAGCAAAATAATGAAACAGTTTC
The DNA here is from genome assembly GCA_945910035.1 of Brachypalpus laphriformis. Lineage (NCBI taxonomy): Eukaryota > Metazoa > Arthropoda > Insecta > Diptera > Syrphidae > Brachypalpus > Brachypalpus laphriformis. The sequence continues at coordinate 101,830,744 of OX246756.1, forward strand.
GTCGACATTTGAGGATCGCGAGTTGGAACTTTGGAAGCATGACCGGTCGAAGTTACGAGCTTTAAGAGATGACGAATTGAAGGCGGCTGGATATCTTGTGTGTCTAAGAGATGAAATGGAAAAACATCGGAAATCGGGAACGTTTCTTGGACGCTAGGACAAAAGATTACAAGATGTTCTACTACGGAACGGAAAAGGCTAGGAACGGAATCGGTATCATCCTTGCGGCAGAGCTACTTGGTAACGTCTTGATCATTTCGAAGTCCAGCGACCGTTTGATGTCTCTCAAACTAGTAATACAAGGAGAGGTGTGGAATATTGTGAGTGCATATGCTCCCCAAAATGGGTGCGATCAGAGAGATAAAGATGCGTTTTGGGTAGATTTCCGCAATTTCCTTAAGAACATCCCAAAGGAAGAGTTTCTATTTGTTAGAGGAGATTTGAATGGACATGTTGGAAAGTCAAACGAAGACTATGAACACTGCCATTGAGGACTGGGATACGGCACCAGGAACCTTCCTGATGAAGACATCCTAAGCATGTGCAAATCACATGGTCTTATCGGGTTAAATACCATGTTCATCGAACAAAGCCGGCACCTTATCACTTTCAGCAGTGGTGGAGATGAAACCCAGATTGACTACGATTTGATAGCCAGTTTCATGAAGCCTCGGGTAAAAGATTGCAAAGTGATCGTGTGAGAGGCGATCGCTCGGCAACACCGTCTCCTGCCAACAGAAATTATTATGAAAACACAAAAGAAAAGCAAGCAAACAAGGGTGTCTGAGAAAATCAAGTGGTATAATTTGGACAAAGAAAAAGCTGAGGCTTTTGTTTTCGTGATGAAAAATTACCTCTCTCACACTATCAAAGGATCCGAGGAGGAAGAGTGCAAAGCACAAAATATATGGGATTCCCAACAGCGAACTTGCTTAAAGAAGGCCAAATCACTGGTAGGAGCTTCAAAAGATCGCCACCAACACGCCAAAGAAACATGGTGGTGGAGTGATGAAGCTAAGAAGATGACAAATGAGAAGCTTGGTCAAAGTGCCCCTCTAATAATAGTGACGAAAAAGCTCGCCTCGAAGTGGAATACAGATGTTGCAAGAAAAAAGTAAACAAAAAGTGCGCCCAACTTCAAGCAGAGAGTACGGAGGGCCTGTATCGGGAGCTGGAGAAAATATCTTCCCCGGTTGCTGATGCAAACCAGGCTATTCAGGAGCTGCGACGACACAATATGAATAGGAGCGCAACCATCTTCAAAATCGCCGCCCAAGGAAGGAGGAATGCTCAGGAGATTCGTTTGCCAAAGTTTATTAACAATGCTCATGGCCAGCTTCTTGTGGATGACGACAAAATTCTGCAGAGGTGGTGGCAGTATTGTAAATAACTTTTAAATGAACAGTTTCCCCGGCTATACTTTCCAAGAGCCACTCGTAACTGTGAAGAAATACCCGACATCACAGTCGAAGAAATTAGTGAGGTGGTCAAATACTCCAAAAAACGAAAAGCGGTTGGGCCAGACGAGATGCCCTCTGAGTTCTGGAAAAAGATGGGAGACATTGGGTTCAGATGGCTCAGAATTCTCATCTCCAAATTTATGAGAGGTGACCCAATGCCGAATCAATGGAGGCAAAGTTACCTTCTCCCTGTATACAAAGGGAAGGGTGATACGCGAAACTGTGATAACTACCGTTCGATCAAGCTGATGTCACACACCATGAAGATCGTTGAGCGGGTATTAGGTGGCCGACTGCGAAAAGTAATACGGCTATCTGATGATCAGTGCGGGTTTGTCTCGGGTAAATCAACCACAGATGCAATCCAAAGTATAAGGATCACAATGGAAAAACATCGTGATTCCTTAAGGGATTTACATATTGTATTGGTTGACTTTGAAAAGCCATTCGACAGACAACCACAGATCTCTATATGGGTGGCGCTAAGACATCGAGGGGTTCCAGAAACCTATGTGCAGATGATGATGGACATGTACGAAGGAGCAAAGACAAGAGTAAGATGCCCCGCTGGAGTAACCGAAGAGTTCCCAATCAAAGTCGGTGTGCACCAGGGAAGCGTCTTAAATGGGAACTGGGTATCGTGTTAGTTCAAAAAAGACAGAATACTTGTGCTTCCCGTTCTCTGATCCACTCAGGCCTATTCTAGACATTTATTTGAATGGAACAGTGTTTCCCAAGTTCGAAAAGTTCAAATATCTAGGATTTATGATCAATAGCAAAGCAACTTGTGATGACGACATCAATCATCGCGTAAGCGTAGGATGGATGAAGTGGCGAGAAAATTCCGCTATCTTCTGTGACAGAAAAATGCCACCTAAGTTGAAAGGAAGGCTCTACACCGCAATTGTGCGTCCAGCGCTCACATACGGTTCACAATGTTGGACGATGTGAATAAGAAGTTCGAAGATCCGTGGAAGCTTTCACATCAAGGAAACCATCGTACAAAAAATAGAGCGCGACCGGCTCAGCTGGTATTGCCACGTTCAAAGAAGAACTTGATCTGGATCAGACAAATGCGACGACATCGGCATTTCATTGGCCTCAGTAACCGAGTGATCCAAAATCGGCAGGCCTGCCGATATTTTCTGAGGTCAAATAGGCGAATCCCACAGCGGATCAGTAGAAATGCGGTGAAGTGGGAGGGTTATGATCCCTTATTTTCGGATCATAACCTCGTTGAAAAAGGAAGAAGAAGATCTAGTTGTGCTTACCTGATTACCATAACATTTACCATTCTGAGGTTCTTAAGTCTTGGCAGAATGATAGAATTTGGCCTTATGATTGAACATTTATTTGTATTGTTAACAGTTTTATTTTTACACCAAATGTATGACACTTAACGCTTCGGTTTTAATAAACTATTCTCCCCCATAGTTCTGAAGATGTGTTTTTCCACGCTGGCAAAACCTCTGCGTGAGCTTTTCTGTCGGTCCTACTGTTCTGGGATCTTTCCGAGTAGATGGAAAACAGCATTTGTCCCTAAAAAAGGCGAATCTTCCTCCCCGTCCAACTACCGACCCATTGCATTAACGTCCCTACTTTCCAAGGTCATGGAAACGCTGATAAATTGTCAGCTTATGAAATATCTTGATTCACGGAAACTCCTCAATGACCGACAATGTGGTTTTCGTAGCAACAGGTCCACTGGTGATTTGATGGCATACCATATCTCACCGAGAAGTGGAACCAATCTCTCCATCACTTCGGCGAAACAAAGATGGTTGCGCTCGATATTTCTAAGGCATTTGACAGAGTTTGGCATCAGGCTCTTTTGTCGAAAATGCGTGCATATGGCATCGATGAGTCTCTTCTTTAATGATAAGAAATTACCTTTCGGACCGTTCAATACAAGTTGTATTGGATAGCTTCAAGTCTGCAATTCACCATATAAATGCTGGTGTTCCCCAGGGCTCCGTTTTATCTCCGACTCTCTTCCTCACTTTTATAAATGATTTCTTGTCTGCAACTTCTAATCCAATCCACTCATTCGATGATGACAGTACCCTCGGTTTATCATATTCGTTCCCTAACTCACGTCCCTGCTCTTCGGCCGTAGAAAGGGAACGGCAACGTATGTTAAACATATAATATATTCCACTCTATATATATAATAGAGTGGAATTTTTTATTTTTTTTTTTTTTTTTTTTTTATATCCCAATGCAGTAAATACATCTGTCTTAGGTAAAGACATCTAATACTTGTTTGTACAATTTGAATTTTGGGATATAATTTGGACTAAGTGACCAATGTTCTTAGCCCTTTTCTAGGAATTTAAACTTATTAACAGTTTAATAATTAAACAAAAAAAAAAACAAAAACAATTAAACAGTTGTAACAATTATTGAACGAGTAAAGTATGTTAGTTATAATAGAAATTGATTTTTTTTATATTTAGGATGTTTTAGTATGTTGACCTTGTGGTCCCTCTTATCAAGTCACTGGGTCTATTTCTCTTTAGTCGTCGTCTTCCGAAGAATACCTTCATTGGTAGTGAATTGACTTCGATGTTAGGGTGAACTACTATTTTTATGTGATGTCTTCTGCTTATGTTTATTATCTCTTCTTCCACTGTTGGTATTTTTAGGTCGCGATGGATGTCGATGTTAGGTATGTACCAGTCCGCATTGATTATGGTTCGTAATATTTTTGATTGTTGTCTTTGGATTATGGCGATGTTTGTTTTCTTTGACGTTCCCCAGAGTTGTATCCCGTGTGTCCAGATAGGTTTGATAATGGATTTATATAGTAGTAATTTATTGGTTGTCGAAAGTTTAGAATTTTTACGCAGGAGCCAGTACAGTTGATTATATTTTAGTTTAATTTGGTCCCTTTTTTTTGTATGTGGTATTTCCAGTTAAGTTTGTTGTCCAAGTGCATACCAAAATATTTGGCCACATTGCCGATTGGAATAGTTTTGTCTTTTATTTTTATTGGGATTGGAGAGTAGTTTGATTTAGTGGTAAATATTACTTGTTGGGTTTTGTCTTCGTTAATTTGTATACTCCATTCGTCAAACCATTGCATTGTCTTATCCAGAAGTCGTTGTGCTCGAGTAGTTACAGTGTTCAGGTTTTCATCGGATATCAGCAGAATAGTATCGTCAGCAAAGGTTGCCATCATGGTTGTAGCTCCACTCGGTAGAGGGATGTCAGCGGTGTAGAGGACATATAGTAGTGGTCCCAATACAGATCCTTGCGGTACTCCAGCTCTTGTCTGTAGTATTTTGGATTGTTGGTCATTATATTTTACGAAGAAGTGGCGTTCGCTTAGGTAACTTTCAATGATTTGGTAGAAGTCTAGTGGAAGTAAGTTTTGAAGTTTGTATAGTAGTCCTTTGTGCCAAACTTTGTCGAAGGCTTTTGCTACATCAAAAAACACCCCTATGCAGTATCTTTTTTCCTATAGGTCCGTTGTGATTTTGGTAACTACCCTGTGAATTTGTTGGATAGTCGAGTGTTGTCTGCGAAAGCCGAATTGATGGTCTGGTATCATTTTATTATTGGTCAGTATTGGCTGTAATCGATCATAGATTAATTTTTCGAATATTTTCCCTAATATGGGGAGTAAACTTATTGGTCTGTAGGATGAAGTAGTCTTTGCGTCTTTACCAGGTTTAAGTATTGCAATTATCTGCGCAACTTTCCAAGTTTTTGGAAAATATTTAAGTCGAATTAATGCATTATAGAGATTTCGTAAGTATATCATGGCTTGTCTGGGTAGTTGGGTTAATATCTTTCCGTTAATAGAGTCATATCCTGGAGCCTTCTTGTGGTCAATCCTTTTTTTGATGCAGTGTTCAATTTCATTTATTGTAACTTTTTTTATTTTTACGTTGGTGATGAGTGTGTTTGGGCGTGAAGGTGGGACAGCCGTATTGCCCTTGTCGTTTGTGAATACTTCTTCGAAGTGCTTAGCCAGAATATTTGCTTTGTCTTGATTGGTTCTGGCCGAAGATCCGTCTGGTTTCTTTAGAGGAGTTTGATGTACTATTTTGTTCTTGAACTTTTTAGTAGCTTTCCAAAGTGAATAGTTGGTCTCAGAAGTTGGGGTCAGATTTCTTAAGTAGTCATTAAATTGATTGTTTTGGATTGCCTTAAGTTTTGCTTTGAGTTCTTTGGTTGCTTTGTTGTATTTTGATTTGTCTTGGGGTAGTCTAGTGATTTGCCATCGTTTTCTGAGTTTTCTTTTTTCATCTATCTGTTGTCGAATTATAGTTGGTGTAATATTGTTGTGTATTTTTGGTGTATTGATTGGGGTTGTTTTAGATACTGCAGCAGTTATTATGTCGTTAATGTGAACTACAGCTCGTTCGACGTCATTTTGCGATTGGTACATTAAGTAGTAGATGTCGTCCTATATATTCCCGAAAAGAGTCCCAATCGGTTTTTTTGTTGTATAGTTGGGACGAATTAGTTATGGGGGTTATTTTACACGAGTATTTGAGTTGGATAGGGGAGTGGTCCGATGAAAGTTCAAATCTAGACTTAATGCTTAGTGTCTTTAGTTGGATGTTCTTGATGATGCAAAAGTCGATTAAGTCCGGTGTTTTATTTGGATCAGTAGGCCAGTAGGTAGGTTCGCCGGTGCTTAGATATCTACAGTTATTTTTAAGGATTGCTTTTAGGAGGTTTTTGCCTTTAGTGTTGGATATCCTCGAACCCCAGTCGATGTGTTTTGCATTGAAGTCTCCAGCTGCTATAAATCTGCACCCTAGTGATTTGATGTAGTCTTCGTACTGTAGAGTTGTAATAATATGCTTAGGTGGGCAGTATAGGGCTGAAAGTACTAATGGTCCTTCTTTGTCTTCTATTTGGGTTGTAGTCGATTGAATGTGATCGTAGTTATGGTGTTCTAATTCAATGCAGCTGAATTTGTTGTTAATTATAATAGCTGTGCCACCGTGTGCAGTTCCGTCAGGGTGATTTGTGTTGTAGATTCTATATCCTGGTATTTTGAAGAAGCTTTTAGCAGTAAAGTGTGTTTCTGATATCATTAAAACGTCAACGTGATTGTCTTTTATAAATTGCTTTAGTTCTAGTGCATGTTGGTTAAGTCCATTCGCGTTCCAGATGATGATATTAAGTTCTTTATGCATGTGGTCCATTAAGTTTCGTCGTTAGGATGGTCAATATTTGTAGCATATTCGTCATTTGTTGAATAAGGTTCTTCATCATTTCTTTTAGTTCAGCGAAGTCCTCTTTGTTGTTATTGCTGGTTGTTTGTGGGAAAATTTGTCTAGCTTCTACTACAGGAATACCTAGTGTGTCATTGGTTGCACTGACGCTTTCAGTTAGCTTGCCGCAATCTCGGGGATTGATATGGTGGGGTCTTTTGCATGCAGCTGCTTGGGCGTAGGTTGTATCTGGTCTGATGTTCGTGAGGGTTTCAACATTTGTCTCTTCTCTAGCTGTCGGGAGATCCTTTTTACGCATTGGGGGAAGCGCTCTATTTTTAAAGCTTTATAGATTTCGCATCCTTTGTAGTTTGCCGTGTGGCTACCATTACATAAAGCACATTTTACTGTACCTTCTTCTGATGACATTTGGCAGTCCAAGGTCTTGTGGGATCCCGCGCATTTAACGCACACTGGGTCCTTTGTGCAGTAATTTTTAGTGTGTCCATACCTTTGACAATTTGTGCACTGGGATATAGTTCTTTTGTAATGTGGTGGTTCGAAGGAAACCTTGCATTGGAGTAAATGTTTTTGTTATTGTCACCCATGGCTACCTCAACATTGAAAAGTGGCAATGGTTTTTTTGTATTTCGCTGTAGAATGTTATGAATATTCATGACTTTATGTCCTTTTTCTTCTAGCTCATTCTTGATGTCTTCTGTGTCAGTGGAGTGGTGCATGTTTCTTAGTACGACTTTAAATCCTCTTTCTTCTTTTGGTCTAAATGTGAAGTATTTTGTGTCATTTTTTCGTAGCATTTTTATTATAGCCGTGTAGTGAGTCGAGTCAGAGGGTTGTATTCGGATTTCATTGTTCTTTAATACTTTTAATTCAAAATTGTCTTTTGCAACTTCGTTAAGCGCGTTGTTTAGAATTTTAATGCATTCAACACTTTGCACGTAAATCGGCGGTGGTTTACTGGGTCTCTTAAATTGCGTTTTGCTAGGTTGGTTAATTTTATCGGTTGTTTCGTTTTTTGTATTATTGTAGTCGATGTCTTCATCCACGCTGAGGATGTCGAAACGATTTGACGAGGATAACTCCTTGGGTTTGCTTAACCAGTAGTTCGAAGTTTGTTGGTTTTTTGTTTTAAGTTTCTTTTGGTTGTTGTTGTTGTCTGTTGTTTTGATTGGGGATGGTCTGTCTCTTTTTTGACTTGTAGGATTGTGTTTGTCGATATTTGTCATGGTATCAGTGGCGACAATGGGTTTGGAAATTGTTTGGTTTTGTGAATAATTTGTATTTTTGCGGTCCATGTGGGCAGAAGTAGGGGTCTTTGATTTTGGAGTTTGAGTACTTGCACGGTTGATTGATGTTCTGTTGTTGCTGTAGCTTGGTTTTTGTGTTTCATTCATCGAAGTTGTTATGAAGGGTGTTGTTTTTGTTTGTCCTATATGTGTTGTCATAGTTGATGTAGTACTTGCTGAGTGGAATTTAATGCATCCAAAACTCAATGCTGTCTTCTGTCTCTCAAGCGAAACCAAGACTCTCAACTATTATCCATGAATGGTACTTGTATCCCTGAATCCGAAAGACTCACCATTCTCGATATGTGCATCAATAACCGTCTACGATGGAACGATCACATATTCGAAGTCATCAAAAATGCTGCAAAATGTCTATGGTTCCTTAAGCGTTGCAAGAAATATTTTACCCCGTCTGATCTGGCCTCCATCTATAAGGCATTCATCCGCCCAAAGCTGGAATATAACGCCCACATCTGGTCTGGTGCACCCAAGACCGTTCTGCACATTCTAGATAGGGTACAGAACCGCGCGTTAAAACTAATTGGTGATAGAGACATTGTGAACTCCATAGCCCCACTTGAACATCGTAGAAATGTCTCATGTCTTTCCCTATTTTATCGCTTTTCTTATAAAAAATGCTGCACTGAAATGTCCAGTTGCATTCCTCCCCTTCAAAAATTCACCCGCAATACGCGTCATGCTTCGAATGCACATCAGTTCACCCTCAAGCCCAACTTCGGACGTACTGTCAAATATAGGGATTCGTTTATAAACCGAACAACACGTTTGTGGAGCGAACTAGCAGCCTCTGTATTTCCAAATCATTACAACCTTCAAACATTTAAAGCCAACGCAAACCGGCATCTCCTTCGTTCCCCTCCCCCCTTTTCCTATCCGCCCGTGCCCTAAGCTTCCTTATAAGGGTATTAATAATCCCTTCGGCGCCCGCGTATTATAAAAAAAATCAAAAAAAGGTTTTGCTTTTTTCCCGAAGTGAGGTGGTAGATAAAAAAAAGGGAAGTAAACTTCACTTCGATAGTAGTGAAAGTGGCTGCTCTGGTTACCACTACACCATTACCACCCACAGGCCAAAATGTCAAAAATTAACAAAACTAATAATAATTTTTAAATTCTATTTTATTTTTATTTTTAAATTTTTTTTTTTTTCAGATAAAAAGTGACGGGACAATAGTTTATTTTTGTTGTTTATCTTCCTACCTGTAGATATATGGTATGTATGGATAGATAGTCACTGATTTATTTATTTATTCATTCAATGCGTTGAACACGTTGATTCGACTTTCTATTCTCTTTTCGTAGAATTTAAGTATGTTGACTATGTGTCTATTTATACTTGTCCAATGTAATTACATGTGATATTTAAATTTGTGATAATTATCGGGAATCACAAAATAAATTTTATATTGACTCGCAAAATCAACACGTTAAGTGTGGCTGGCATTTGCTTAGCGCAACGTCAAACTAGAAACATTCTGTTGTTTTTTACTTTATTGGTTGAAACAGAAAGGCGAGTTGATTAGCCAAATTTGAATGACTCGTGGCAATAAACTCATTTAAGTAAGTAAAAGTTGAACTATAAAATGAAATATTTAGAGCCATTAAGCCTAGACGAACAAACTGTAAATTACTTTTACTTATTTTAGTGCGTTTTTGCGAACTAAATCCAATTCATAGATACGTATATGTATACATGCGTAGCTTTCTGGAATGTAAAGACTATCCTTGATTCAGGAAGCGAAGGACCTTACAATGCCAGATACCTCCAATTGGAAAGCGAATTCATGCGGTATAGGCTGCACATTTTGGGGGTAAGTGAAATAAGGTGGAGAGAAGAGGGTAAGTACCAGTCCTCAACGCATAACACTGTACTTCTCTATTGCGGAAGACCATCGGGAGGTCCAGGGGAATATAAAGCCAGACTGCTGCTAACAACCAGAAGCAAGGGCCTCATTTCCTGTCAGCCTCATGGTGATAGGATTATGACGCCAGGATCCGGACTAGAGTACGACACGTCACCATTATATAGTGTTATGCCTCAAGATGTTCTACAATCTCTTAAATGTCGTCTTCAACACAACACCAAATGGAGACATTGTCATAGTGTTGGGAGATTTGAATGCCAAGGTAGGCAACGAGAACGAAGGGCTCCAACATCTAAGCGGGAAGCATGGACTAGGCAACCGCAATGACAACGGCAATGCCTTGTGATAGGTGGCACCATATTGGAGCACAAGACCTGCCACAAATTCAGCTGGGTTTCCAAGGACAGGCAAGCAACCTCTAATCAAATTGACAATTTTACAATCAGCTGTCGCTTTAGAAGTAGTCTTCTGGATGTTCGAAATAGGCGAGATGTGGGGATGATACGAGATCACCATCTTATGATAGCTAGTCTCCAACTACGCACTGCTGCAGTTCGAAGATCCCATGAAGACACAAGAATTCCCAGGTCCAAAACCGATAGACTCAATGATACCCGAGTTCGCCAACAATTAAGGGAGCACATTTCGCAAGGTGTTAAGGCGTGGCAAAATCGCATCATCACCTCCCCGTGGTGCCCGCCGAATAGCTATCTGATAGTGAACTAACGATGAGCGTATGCTGAGTCTGACGATATATGTGTAGCTGAAGACTCGGACCTGTGTAAGCACATCTGGGTGAACTTCAGCGCGCAGTGGCATCTCTTGTTGACCTGATCGGCTGAAATATGCGTCTCAGAAGTCTAGCAAGAGCTCCTCAGAAGGAGGACGTGCGGCGGATGAATTCTCCCGATGGAATCAACCGTGACGTCTACAGACAAGCGGATACCTTACCGGAGCTACTTCGACATATTTGAAGCTGAGGTCTGTAAGGATTTCCAATACTACGTCAGGGTATAGAAAAAGAGATGGTGGCGGATGAACCCTTAATGGGCCAACGGCAGCGCTCATATCCCCGAAGTGGGTTACTGACATCGGTGTATCCGGCTCCTCGTCCTAGGGGTTGCTAAAAAAGGATCTGGTCTTCCAGGTTGAGGGTTGTGCCGTCGGGTTAACTTCCCTACCACGTAAAAATCTTTCGGTTACGAAGCAACCAACAGCCTCGGATATGGATGAATTTACTGTTGACGACCCAAGCAAACGTAAAAAGGACAGCGATCTTCGTGTCTGCACGTGGAATGTTAGGTCCCTCTACAAACCACGTGCAGCCGAACAACTTGCGGAAGCCCTAGAGTGTCTCAAAGCAGACATTACCGCCATCCAAGAAGTGCGATGGGATGGGCCGGGCAAAAGGAGTATGAAAAACTGCGACATCTACTACGGTGATTGCTACAGATAAAAAGGACAGCGTCTACCATATTCGGGTGCGGATTTGTCATTGGAGGCAAACTTAGGCAAGAATTCTTGAGTTTCCGGTATGTGAACGAGCGCCTTATGACTATTCGTATCAAGGCTAAATTTGCCAACATTAGTCTAATATGCGTTCACGCCCCTCACGAGAAGAAGGACGGCGCGACAAAGGATGACTTTTACCAGCTCTTAGACAAGACGTATGAGTAATGCCCTTGCCACGACGTTAAAATTATCCTAGGTGATTTTAACGCAAAGCTAGGAAGAGAGGACGTCTTTAGTAGCGTTGTCGGAAAGCACAGCCTGCACGACATCACATCCGGCAACGGACTCAGGCTAATCGACTTTGCGGCGGGGCGAAACTTTGTCGTAGCTAGTACGCGGTTCCCACGTCTCGACATTCACAAAGGAACATGGCTCTCCCTTGATCGAAAAACTGTCAACCAAATCGATCACATTGCGATCGACTCAAGGCACTCTTCCAGTATTCTGGGTGTCCGGATTTTCCGAGGAGCCAATGTGGACTCGGATCACTACCTAGTTGTAGCCAAGGTACGCACAACGGAGCGAAATCAAGGAAATACTGTGAGGAAATTTGACGTCGAAAAGCTACACCCGCAAGAGACCGCCAGTACCTTTGCCGATCGTTTTTCTTCTAATCTCAATCGAAGTCCTATGCCGCCAGCAGCAAATGCGGAAGACCAGTGGCAGCGTTGCCAACAAGCCATCAGAGATGCCGCCTCTGATGTACTGGGTTTCTCTCGGCCACCACAACGAAACCCCTGGTTTGATGAGGAATGCCGGCAAGCACATGCAGCAAAACAAGAGGCGTACATAGCGGCGCTGCATAGAAGGACTAGAGCAGGAGAAAAGAGGAACATCGACTTCTCAGAAAGAAGAAAAAAGAGCATGAGAAGCGCTCGATCGAGGAGATTGAGAGACTTTATTGCAGGAATGATGTTCGAAAATTTAACCAAAAGGTAAAAAGAACATGCCAGGGTGCTGATAATGAGGGTCGATAAAGAGATGATGAGTATCGATTTGGACTTCTTGGGTTTTCTTCAGGATCTGACGAAGTGTGAAGATTTGATAAAAGGTTTCCGGCGTTCACACAATACCGCAGAAAAGATCTTATGTGCGATGTTGAGGAGACTGATGCCTCTATAGTTGGGGCATACACTCGTCTGACCAAATCTTAGAGATGAGTTGATGTATGCACTCTACCAGTTCATCACCAGCTGCCTTGAAAAGTTCGGCCGGTAAGCCGTCAGGTCCAGCAGCCTTGTTGAATTTTAGCTTGGATATTGCTATCCTCACTTCGTTTTGGTCAGGTGGACGGAAATGTTGGCTATCATCGTCTATGTTGAATGGTTCATTCTGCCTGACTGCGGGATGTTGGTCGCGGTGGTGGGCGATCGAGACCCAGCACATCAGTCGCGGCATTTCTGATGGCATGACTTGATACTGGCGAAATAGGGGTGATTCATTGTTTTCGGGATACGCGTTCAGCGAAGAGTCTAGCGGTCTCTAGCGATTGTAGCTTTTCGACCTTAAATTTTCTCACAGTAATTCTTCTTTGTTGCTCAGATTGGGATATCCGCATTCGTACCTTGGCTACAACAAGGTAATGATCCGAGTCTATGTTGGCCGCTCGGAAGGTCCGGACATCCAGAATACTGGAGGCATGCCTTGCGTCGATCGCAATATGATCAATTTGGTTGATCGTTACATGATCATAGGACCGCCATGTCTGCTTTTGAATATTGAGATGACGAAACCATGTGCTTGCTATGGTGACATTTCGCTGCACAGCGAAATCAATTAGCCTTAGTCCGTGATGTCGAACTAGGCTATGCTTACCGACTGCCCTACCAAAGACGTCCTCCTTTCCTATTTTGGCGTTAAAATCGGCCAATACGATTTTAACGTCGTATTTAGGACATTGCTCGTATGTTTTGTCGAGGAGCTCGTAGAAGCACTCTTTGGTGACAGGGTCATTTTCTTCTGTGGGCGCATGAACACATATTAGGCTTATGTTAGCGAATTTAGCCTTGATCCGGATAGTCATAATACGCTCGCTTACGTGTCGGAAGCTTAAGACTTCTTGCCTTAGTCTGCCGCGTATGACAAATCCGCATCCGAATAAGCGTTGCCTGTTGCCTCTGTAGCAATCACCGTAGTAGATGTCACAGTTTTTCATCCTCTTTTTGCCCGGCCCATCCCATTGCACTTCCTGGATGGCGGTAACATCTGCTTTATAGCAGTCTAGGGCCTCTGCTAGTTGTTCGGCTGCACGTGGTCTGTAAAGGGACAGATTATTCCACGTACAGATCCGAAGGTCGTTGTTCTTGTTTCGTTTGCTGGGGTTGTCGTCATTTGTGTCGTCCTTATCCGAGGCTTTTGGTTGTTTCGGAACCATTAATATTTTTACGTGGTAGGGAAGTTACCGCGACGGCACAAGCCCCAACCTGGTGGGCCAGTTCCTTTTCTTATACTCTTAGGACGAGGGGCCGGGTACACCGGTGCCAGTAGTCCACTACGGGAGTATGAGCGCTGCCGTTGGGCCATTAAGGGCTCCTCCGCCACCGTCTCTATTCCAAGGTCCTGACCAACATTTGAAATTCCTTTCCGACCCGTGATCCGAATACGTCGAAGTAGCTCGCGCAAGGTATTTACTACTTTTACTTTACTTTACTAGGGCCTTGTACGCACTGCGACCTAAAAGATCTATTGTGCCAGCCCGGTGTTTAGCTGAAAACTTGGTTAAGGCTCTTGATAAACCTCAACAAAGCTCCAGGCTCAATATTCCAGAAGTCAGAGGGACTCATTAAAGCCCTTCCGATATGGAGAAGTCTTTATCTTGCGGCCATGGGGCATTCACAAAGAATATGTTCTGTCGTCTCTTTTTGCTCTCCACATAGCCGGCATTCGTCTGTATCTGCTACTCCTATCTTGTGCAGATGGTACCTGAGTGGGCAATGACCAGTCAAGTAGCCTGTTAAGGTTCTTAGGTCTGCTTTCCTAAGCTCGAGTAGCTTTTTAGCCTTGCAGCGGTTGAGATTAATGAACTTCTTTGCCTGTCTAAGGCCCTTGAGTTTGGCCCAGTACTCTGCATGATGATCATCTTCAAAAACAAATATTTGGCGCAACCGCTCTTTAAAGTGCCAGGGCCTAGCTTCTCGCAACCACTCATGTTGTGTGCGTTATATTTTTCACACAAATGGAGTCGACCTACAGTTTAATGCCGAATCCGAACGGCGATTTGAGAAGCTTTTTTGTGACAACAATACTCTCGGATGTTCGTCAGACGCTCGCGAGAGGTGGGACCGTGAAAAAACTTTTTGGTATTTTCTGGGATTTGATCATCTTCCCATTTCTTTATTTTTATGTTAACGCTACTCCGTGCGACTCCAAAATAGGGTTCAGGACCGACTAGTGGGCGACTAGCGCCTCTTCCCGGTAAGCAGTCCGTTCGTTCGTTGCCCCCGAAGCCTTTGTGTCCTGGTACCCAGGCCACAGTGACTGTGTTTTTCGATGCGAGATCTTCGAGTAGGTTTAGACAGTCCCATGCAAGTTTTGATTGTACCGTGTACGATTTCAGAGCCATAAGTGCTGCCTGGCTGTCTGAGAGGATATAGATACGAATTACCCTCGACTCTTCTACGCAGACATTCTTGTACACAGAGCTCGATCGCATGCACTTCCGCCTGAAATATTGTTGGTGATTTCCCAAGCGCAGCCGCACGTTGGAACCTGGGTCCATAAACCCCTGCGCCAGTGCTACCATTTTCCAATTTGGAACCATCTCTGTACCAAGTTTGAAAGTTTGGTAAGATTACAAGTCCTTCATTCCTCCATGTGTGGCGGTCACCTATGACCACATTGAATTTCCTGGAGAACCGGTATTTCTTGAGCATAGTGTCTGGGATTTTGAGAATAGGGTCATTTTGAATATACTCTGGAATCTTCAAATGGCCTGTAAAGTTGCCGATTTTAAGGTCTCCGATCTTGGGCAGCCTAAGAGCATTCAGCATAGCTTCTTTCTGTACTGCAAGGTGCAACGGTGTGAGGCTAAGCATTGCTCCCATTACTGCCATGGGGCTCGTTCTCATTGCTCCTGTGATACTCAGACAGGCTAGACGATGTATTTTATTCAACTGTTCCTGAGTCTTGGCCTGTAAGGTCAAGTGTTGGTGTTGGCCGCCAAGCCAACGATGCATAGGTGACCATGGGTTTGATAATGGCGCTGTACGTCCAACATATTATCTTGGGTTTTAGCCCCCAAGTTTTACTATGTAGGCGCTGGCACATAAACATTGCTCTTGTCGCTTTCTCGGTAACCTTGTTCAAGTGTGAGTTCCAGGTGAGCGTTTTGTCAAGTATAACACCTAGGTATTTCGCTTCCTTGTATATGTCGATTGGAACGGTTTCCAGTCTAATTTCTTTGAGAGTGTGGTTTCTTTTCCTGGAAAAGGGTACAAGTATAGTTTTTCCGGGGTTGATGGTAAGTCCCTTTGTCCTGCACCAATCGGAAGTTAAATTGAGGGCACCTTGCATTAGTTGAGAAATTATGTCCTCAAATTTGCCTCTGACGCTGATGACAATCTCGTCTGCATATCCTTGTACTTTGTAATCCGATTTTTCAAGTAGCTCTAGGAGTTCGTCAATAACTAAGGTCCAGAGCAGGGGAGAGAGGACTCCTCCCTGCGGGCAGCCTCTGGTAGCTGTTATAGTTTGATGCGAGCCTCCGCACTCGATTCTTATCTTCCTGCTGCATAGCATGTGGGCGCCGTGGCGTAAGTGGTTAGTGTGTCGGATCACTACGCATGAGGTTCCAAGTTCGAATCCCAGAAAACACCAAAAAGTTTTTCACAGTCCCACCACTCGCGAGCGTCTGACAAACATCCGAGAGTATTGTTGTCACGAAAAAGCTTCTCAAATCGCCGTTCGGATTCGGCATTAAATTGTAGGTCCGTTCTATTCGTGTGAAAAATATAAAGCACACAACATGAGTGGTTGCGAGAAGCTAGGCCCTGGCACTTTCAAGAGCTGTTGCGCCAAATATTTATTTATTTATAGTATGGTTAGGATCCAGTTTATGATCAGAGGAGCGATATGTTTCCTGATCATAGCCTTTTTGATAGCCTCATAGGAAGCGTTGTTGAATGCTCCCTGTATATCTATGAAGGCACATAGGGCTGTTTCTTTGGCAGCTAATGATTTTTCAATCAATAATGTCAAGCTATGAATGGCTGTTTCCGTAGATATCCCAGGTTGATAAGCAAATTGGTTTGCATGCAGAGGATCATGTATAAGGAGCTTTTCCCTTGTATGATGATCGACAATTTTCTCCATCGTTTTTAGGAAAAAGGAACTGAGACTAATGGGTCGAAAGGATTTAGGCGATTGCCCCGCCTGCTTTGCCGCCTTTGGGATGAAGACCACCTTAACCTCCTTCCAACTTTTTGGTATGTGGCCTAGTGTAAGGCTGGATATGAAAATTCTTATGAGGGTAGGAATTAACAGGTTTGCTCCTTGTTGTAGTAGGCAGGGAAATATACCATCTATACCTGGTGATTTATATGGGCTAAAGGTAGATAGAGCCCATCTAATATGGTTGGCAGTAAAGATTTTGCCAGATAGGCTATAGTCTCGTGTAGAAGCAATGAGAACGTCGTTCTTCAGGTGTTCTGGAGAGACAGCACAATCGGATATACGAGTACAGCCTGGAAAGTGAGTATCAAGTAAAGCTTGACAGGTTCCCTCCGGACTGCTGGTTTCTTTAGGGAGCCAAGGTGCTTGGAGTGACTCTGAGCTAGGGCCTTTTGAAGGCGACCCGCGGCGGGGAATCTTTCAATTCGTTCGCAGTGAGTTCTCCAAGATTCGCGTTTAGATTTTCTAAGTTCTTTGTTATAACTTGTTAGAGTTTCTTTGTAAAGGCACCAATCGCCATTGATTTTAGCTCTATTGAATAGCTTCCCAGTTTCATGCCTAAGTGACTCAAGACGCTTATTCCACCAGGGGGCGTCGCGGTTGGCCCTTTTCTGTGTTTCGGCACAACTGCCTTCCTTAGCGACGGAAATGGTTTTCCGAAGGTGTTCTGCCTCGAATTCCAACTCTCGAATGGTATGTATAGGATTCGAAGCACGATTTAGTTCTGCCTCGAGGATAAACCGATAGGAATCCCAATTAGTGTGTCTAGGGTTCCTGTAATTACCGTGTCACTCATGGAGATCCCTATATCGAATCTGAAGTGGTTATGGTCCGACATAGAGACTTCATCAGACACGTGCCAGTTTGTGATGAAATTGTATATAAAAGGGCTTGCCAAAGTGAGACCTAGTACCTCTTGTCGGATGATATTAGTAAAAGTAGGAACGTTTCCCCTATTTAACACCACCATGTTGTTAGTACATACAAATTCAAAAAGCGATTCACCTCTTTTGTTGATGTCCGAACTGCCCCAGGCGGTGTGATGGGCGTTAGCGTCACAGCTGATAATCCAGGGTAACTTTTTGCCACGGCAGTAAGCCATCAAGTACCCTATCTCGTTCGACGGTGCTTCGGCTGTGTCCCCGGGAAAGTAAGCGGAGGCGAAGACAATCTTCGTGGTTCCACTTGTTAGCGGCACTTCTGCTACTATCGCCACCAGGTCCCTAGTAATGAACTCTGTAATGGGAAATATATTATGAGTATTTTTAATTAAAATTGCTGCCCTAGGATTACTCCACGAGTCAGAATAAATTAACTTACAGTTCTTCATTGGGAGCCCTTTAATGGCTCCCTCGAGCACTAATGGCTCTTGCATCAGTGCCAAGTCAACATCTTCCTTGATAAATCGTCTATTCACCACGGAAGATGCTGCCCTAGCATGGTGCAAGTGAAGGCACTTGAAATGCCTTCTGATGAGTGGTGGAGGTTTCATCTACCGTTTACGTCCCCTGTCCCGGTGGGCCGTTTTTCTGGCCCTGCCGCTATTCAGTAGCGCAGCTTCCTCGGGGTTTCTTCTCTCCCACTTCCTTAACCTTCCAGAGGGAGGGATGTAGCGTCTTTCACTATACCTAGTGGTGTAGTCCACCTCTCGACGTGGTGTGTGTCTGGATCTAAGGGGCGAGGGTGGACGTGGATGAGGGTTGCGCGGATGCTTCGGTAGCGCGCTTGAAGCTCCAGCTGATGTACTTTCTGGCGGCCGTTTGTTTGCGGATACCGCCTCAGCGCTGGTGCTGGGGCCCTGTGTGGCCCCCGCCCTGGTGTTAGAGACCCGTATGGCCTCAGTGCCGCTGGTATTAGCTCTGCGCGTACAAGAGCTGGCAGGATTTTCTTTATCGATCGTGCCTGTCTGGTTTACGGTGGGTCTTGGGTGCTCTTTATGTTTACGGCGAAGTTGTATTCACTAAGTTCAAACTTAATTGGAACTATAAAAGCCACCGTTGACTTCGTCTGGGGAATTCATCCGCTGCCGCCTGGAACAGGAGTTAGTGCTCTAGTGGAAAAGCACTCTTCCCTCCTCTCTCATTGGTTACCCACTTCTTGGATTAAGGTAGTAGGCACCCGGCTGTCACCGCGTGGAGGTTGAGAGTAGGAGTTGGTAGGCCTCAGCTAAGTTTTTTTTTTTTTTTTTTTTTTTCCGAGGGTAGGTGAAAATCTTCAACAAGACACTATGAGGATCGATAGCGCGTGCTCATAGTAGTGTGGGATTCTTACCCGCTAAAAAACCTCCCTTCAAAACAGACTTGTCTTTATTTTTACTACAACTAAGTATTCGACTAGGTATAGGTCTCCGCTACATTTAATGTTTATCGACTTCGAGAAAGCTTTCGACAGATTGAATCGAGATGCTATCTGGTTGGCTTTGCGCAGGAGAGGCTTCCCAGAAAAACTTATAGCTATTATCAAAGCTACATACGAGGGCGGTAAGTGTCACGTCGTGCACAATGGTAAGGTGTCGGAGGATTTTGAAGTCCAAAGTGGAGTACGTCAAGGGTGCATACTGTCACCACTATTGTTTTTGGTGGTTATCAGCGATGTACTCCGTGCAGCATTGACCGAAGGCAACTATAGAATTCGTTGGACTATGACATCTTACCTTAAACACCTAGATTACGCTGACGATGTTTGTCTACTTTCACATCGGATAATGGATCTTCATCTGATGGCCCAAAATCTAGAAGCTGAGGCAAACAAAGTGGGGCTAAAAATAAACACAGCCAAAACAAAAGCCATGAGCACTTCTTCTAACAACCGCGCTCAACTTTACATTCCCGGACAGGAAGTCGAGAAAGTTGATAACTTTCTTTGTTTAGGAAGTGTGGTCTCGGCTAATCGCGGTGGCACCGAACTGGATGTGTGCAGCAGAATCGGGAAGGCTAAAGCTGCGTTCGGAATGCTATCTAAAATCTGGAGAAGCAATGTTATCAGCTTAAGAACCAATCTGCGACTGTTCCGCTCCAACGTAGAATCAGTGCTGCTTTATGGGTGCAGTACTTGGAAGGTGGACACCATTAACACACGGAAGCTGCAAGTCTTTGTAAACAAATGCTTAAGAATCATCTTGAGGATTTTTTGGCCGAACCGCATCTCTAACGAACAGCTTTATCTGAGAACGGGCCAAGAACCTATAAGCATTACTATACGAAGAAGAAAGTGGCAATGGATTGGACACACCCTACGGCGCGAAGACAACTCCATTGTGAAATACGCCATGCAGTGGAATCCGCTCACCCAGGCAAGCAGAATAGCGGGGCGCCCTAGGCAAACGTGGCACAGAACATTTGAGAAGGAATCGATCTCTTTAGGAATGAGTTGGAGGCAGCTCAAACGCGTTGCAGAACTTCGAACACGATGGCGCGCAGGCGTGGTTGACGCCCTATGCCCCCCGAGGGGTTAAAGGATCTAAGCAAGCAAGTATTCGACTTATCAAGTAGTTTTCGTTTCGCGAAATAATGACGTTTTGCAGGTACCTTCCCATTAGAAGTTCCTGCTAGCTCCGCAGTTTAGTCGCGGTTACTTAACGCGCTAAGTCTAAAGGTTTGATTCTTTGTAGACGGCGAAGTAAATTTCTTTCATCCAAAACTTGGAGGACTGTTATATAAGCGTGACTTTCTAGTCGACTTTTATGCTTTCTCGCGTAGTTTTTGATTTCGTCTTCGATTGTTTTAATGCCAAGATCTCTGTGGATATCGCTATTTCTGATATACCATGGCGCATTTACAATACCCCTAAGCACTTTGTTCTCAAAAGTTTGTAAAATTTTAATGTTACTTATTTTGGTACAACCCCAGAGTTGTATACCATATGTCCATACAGGCTTTAGCACTTGCTTATATAAAAGCAGTTTGTTCTCTATATTAAGCTTGGAATATTTTCCAAGTAGCCAATACATTTCTCTATATTTATTATCTAGTTCTTTGCGTTTTTTCTTAACGTGCGTTTTCCATTTCAGCTTTGCATCAAGTGTCATTCCAAGATACTTAGCCTCGTTTGCAAACGGAATTTGAACCGAGTTTGAAAAGATCGGCAGATCATTTACTCTCTTATAAGTAAAATTTACATGAACAGATTTGGTCTCGTTGAGTGCGATTCGCCAAATCTTTGTCCATTCATTTACTCTATTCAAAGCTTCTTGCAGTTTTTCTGTAGTATCTTCGACCGTTTTACCTACTGTCAAGATAGCAGTGGCGTCGGCAAATGTAGCTAGCTCAGTGCCTTCTACTTGCGGTATATCACGAGTGTATAATAGAACGCTTCCTTGCGGCACCCCAGCCATTATTTCCTTAAAATCTGAATATTCGTTTCCACATTTGACGCGGAATAGTCTATTCGTAAGGCAGTTCTTCAAAATATTATATAGGTGCTCTGGCAGAACTTGTCGTAATTTAAACTTTAAGCCTTCATGCCAGACCTTGTCAAAGACTTGAGAGACGTCAAGGAATACGCTTGAACAAATCTTTTTTTTTCTTCAAGTGACTTCTCGATTACATGTGTTATTCGATGTACTTGTTCAACTGTAGAATGCTTACTTCTGAATCCGAATTGATGATCAGGGATGAGATGCCCTTCTTCTATTACCGGCTGTATTTGCCTAACCAATATTCTCTCGAACACTTTGGATATAATTGGAAGAAGCGAAATCGGTCTATAAGACGTTTTTTCATTCGGCGGTTTTCCAGGCTTAAGGACCATAATAACTTCGGCGACTTTCCATTGACTGGGAACATATTCTAGTCTAATCGCGGCGTTTATAATGAACAGAAGCTTAATTAGAGCTTTTCTTGGTAGTGCTTTAAGAACCTCTCCCGTAATTAGGTCGTATCCAGGAGCTTTCTTAGGTTTAAGTTTCTTTATTTCTTCCTTAAGTTCGGTAAGCGTTGCATTTCTTATTACACTATTGTCTATATACGACGTATTTATATTTCCAATAAGAGCTTGTCCATCAAATGGTTTGAAAGTTTCTTCCAGGTGGGCGGCAAAAACTTGCGCTTTCTCTTTATCATGCCTGGCCCATTCGTCTTGATTTTTCCTAATTGGCGCGGCTTGAATTTGAGGTTTTTTAATACCTTTTATAGCCTTCCAAAGCGAATAGTTAGAATCTTTTTCTGCCGTTAAGCTTTCTAGGTAAGTTTGTATTTCATTATTCTTAAGGTCTTTAATAGATCGTTTTAGTGAGTTGCACAAACGGTTGAGATGTGCTTTATGTTACGGAGCCCGAGTTTGTTGCCATCTTTTACGCGCTTTTCTCTTCTCCTTAATCATCTCTTTTATTTCCTGCGGATAAATTTTAATGTAACTGGCCGGGGTTCTCTTTAGGTTGGGAGTATTCTTCCACGCGGCATCCTGTAAGATTTCGACGAAGCGATCTACTTCAACTTCAAGTTCATATGGCGTTTTAAGTGATACGCTCAGCTCAATATTTGCTTCAATATCTTTTTTAAAGCCATCCCAATTAGTTTTCGCGCCAGTTAATCTGGCCGGTCCTACTTTTTTAATCAAAGCTTCGCTTATCGTCATAATGATTGGAGAATGATCAGAGGAGAGATCGAAGCTTTCTTCAACTTTTATACAGTTGCCAGATATACCTTTAACAATAAAGAAATCGATCAGATCTGGTATCTTATTTCTATCAGTCGGCCAATATGTTGGTTTACCCGTCGAGTGAAAATCACAACTATATTGCATACCCGCATTATAAAGCTTTCTACCTTTCTGAGAGGCGTACCTTGAACCCCAGAAGGGGTGTTTCGCGTTGAAATCGCCACCAATAATAAAATTTGGTTTTAGGAAGTTGAAGATGTTTGTGAAATCACTTTCTTCAAGTTTACATCGCAGTGGACAATATATAGACGAAATGTTGAAAGCAAAATGTCTATTTCTAACACGTACCGTGCTTACTTGCATTGCTTCTAATTCAATCTTTACTTCCGCTGAGTGTTCGATACATTCTTTTATAAACAAGGATGATCCGCCTCTGGCTCTTTTCGATGGGTGGAAGGCGTGATACACGCTATATCCCCTTATCTTAACATACGATTGCTTTGTCAGATGAGTTTCACAGACCAAGCATATATCAATATCTTTTTCTCGTATAAAGATTTCTAACTCGTCGAGTCTTCGTATAAGCCCGTTGGCGTTCCAAGTAAGAATTTTAAGCGTTTCTTTCATATTCTGGTTGAAGTGCGCCTGTTATGAATGTTGTTTTCTAAAGCAACTAGTCTCTCGAAAATAAGTTTGTTTGTTTTGGATTGCTCTTCAAGTTTCGCAAGAATTAGGGAAAAAACATGGGATGCATGATCTTGTGAGCTACCTCTATCACCGTTTTCCAATGTCGCAGCTTGAGCAGGAGTCTTTACGTTAGAAATTGGATGATTTCTTGCTTTGATTTCCCGCGAGCTGTCGGTCTTGTACTTGCCGTTAGCTGTCATCGCCGCTTGAGC
This sequence comes from Brachypalpus laphriformis, assembly GCA_945910035.1. Classification (NCBI taxonomy): domain Eukaryota; kingdom Metazoa; phylum Arthropoda; class Insecta; order Diptera; family Syrphidae; genus Brachypalpus; species Brachypalpus laphriformis. The sequence goes on from OX246756.1 coordinate 101,853,965, forward strand.
ATAAGACTGCACGCCGAAATTCGAGGATTTAGTTCCGGTCACCTTTTCTCTACTACGTTTGGGTTTTTCTTCATTACCCGATCTTAAGAGAATATTGACGGATTTTTTATCTTTCGCTGCTTTTTTCGTAGCTATTTTGGGTCTATTCTTAATTGGTTTTGGATTCGTGCCCATGGAATTTTTAAGCGTATTGCGCCTTTTTTGGAGCTCTTTCGCCACTTCGCAACCTCGATAGTTCGCAGGGTGTTTTCCTTCACAGTTTATGCAAGTGGCTGGGGTTTGCTTATTTAGGTGACACTCATCTGAGAGGTGTTCACCTGCGCATTTGACGCATCGCGGTTCTTTCTGGCAGTAAGTCTGCGTGTGATTGAAACCTTGACAGCGCTAACACTGCGGGATCGATCTGGAGCTCTTACGCATAGGTTCGATTTTGACCACGATATTTAGAATAGTCTTAATACCATAAATAGCATCTTTATTTTCGTCTTTATCGAAACTTAGCATGAATAGTGGAAGACCACGCCTTACCAATTTTTCCTGATCTCCCTCCGACTGTTGCTTCTCCTTCTTGATAATATTGACGGCATCAAGAATTTTAAAGCCTTTGCCTTGAAGGTCGTGCATTACATCTTCTTTAGTGCACGAGGGGTGGAGTCCCCTTGCTACAACACGCAGTGGTCTTTCTAACTTATTTTCATAAGTATACCACTGAATCTTTTCGGCATACAATTTTTTAGATACTGATCGGTAACTGTCGGCATCATCGACATTGATTTTCCACGTATTGTTTCGCAGAGATGTCACCTTAAACTTTGATGCCAGAGTTCCTTTAAGGAGGCAATGCAACTTATTATAGTCCGTAATTCCAACGACGTTTATCAGTGGCGGAGGACGTAATTTTGGTTGTTGTTGCTTTTCTTTCATCTCCTTGCGCTTTTCATCTTTTTGTGGCTCGACTTCCGGTGAGGAACCAGCTTTTCGTTTTTTGCTAGGTCGTTTCTTTTCGACCCAATTCGTTTCGCGTGTTAGCTCTTCTTCATCCGTCTGGTATTCGCGATTAGGTGAGCGATGTGGGCTAACTGTATTTTCTTTTTGTAGGTACGTGTTTTTTAGGGCATTATTTTCTTGCCTGAGTAAATCTACCTCTTTCTTGAGCTCACGATAGTGTAGCTCCATTTCGCTAAGCTTGGTACGGAGTACGTCGTTTTCCTCCTCAATGCTTTTAGATTTCGCTGAGTCCCGTTTTTCACGCGTTTGCGCTTCCGGCGGACTTCTTTTTCCGGAGACGTTCGATCTTGTTGGTGGAGATCGAGATACCCTTGTACTTTTTGAGAAGGTATTTATAAGGTGCAATAAATGGCTCTCCCCAGAATCCGTAGAGCCGACCTCCGAAAAGGGTGGATTTTCCAGTTTACCTGGACTGCCACCTGGGGTATTCAAATCTTTTGTTTTGTTCATTGCATGTTTTTTGTATACGCCATACTCGGTATACGGAGGGTGTATTTTAGTCGCCTCTTACGACAGGCATGTCTACCTCGGGTATATTCTAACCCCTACCCGAAGGGTATCAAAACCTCAGCTAAGTGAAAACTCTTGTGTTTTCATATGATATGACACGTAAGATGACACAGGATTTAAGTAAGTATACTATACTTTGGTATACCGCATTGCCATTGATCGCATACTTGTTGCTATAAAAGCCACAATTTTATTTATGGCAGTGGTAGCTTCATGGAACATGAGGTAGATGCCAATCTCAACCCTCTTAGTTGCACAAACCAATTTAGCTTTTTTGTTTTACATTTATTTTCATGATCTACATAACCTCGTTCAAGGAGAAGAAGGTAGGCAGCAAAAGAAATTTGTTCCTATGATTCGACGCGCACACCTTGGATTGAACATCTATACGCACTAACTTCCACTTTCAATTTCACTGGTAAATGCGCTTTTGCTTTCGATTTTCTTACAGCATCATCTGCAATGCAAGAAATCAACAATGGAAACTAATTCAACGACAGCGGAAAGTAAAATTCAATCAACAGCCATAATCTATTATGACGATTTGCAGGAGATGAAATCAAAGGCGTTTTCAAGAAAACTTTATATAAAGCTTCCTGTGGTAGAAAGTATCTTAGAGTGATTTCTTTCGTTGTTGCGTTGGTTCGTCGAGGCTTAAATCATGTTAAATCTAAGATTGCATCCAGCAATCATCTGTGTTTTCTTATTTATATCAGTGGAATATAAAATTGTGGGTGCTAAAACACAATTTCTATTGGATAGCGACAAAGATTCTACATCATCACCTCAACCGGATTCCCGCTTATCGACTCCGCAGCTAAAGCAGGCATTTCCTTCTCAGAATTTCCAGGACATTCAGTTTGGAAATTATGGCGATAGCGTAATTCACATCATAGACCCACCAAAACTTACAGCAAAGCAGAGAAACCAACATTTTAATTCTCAGTATATTGATATTGGGCTTCAAGATACCACCAGTGGCATTGCTAAGAGCAACAACGCAAACCGCATGCAAAACAGGATACTACATACCTATCCCTTAAATAACATCGAAAAACTACGTCCATCTGCCGCACTACTTATTCAATCAGAGTCTCCAAATGGAAATTCATTACTCCCACCACATCAGGAAATGCCCAAACGAATTATGAAGACCCAGCAATTTCTTAAACTAAAAAGGAGGCAAGTTCCACTTAAATTGACGAATTTCGGAAATAACGTAGATTCTTCATTTTTGCCAGAAAATTTTAATTATCATACTGCGTTGACTCCAATGCAGCAATTTTACCCACTCCAAATCTCTGCAGCAGTAAGACATAAAGAGATCATCCGAACACGCCCAGTTTCTTTAAATCCTTACAGAAAACACAGAGTGTACACGAAGAAACTAAAGACATTCCAGTCCAAAATGATGCATGATAGCTCTGATTTTGAAACAGAAACCGATCACACGCAATTAGGTGTCCTTCAAGAGAACGTTGCAAAAATGAGCAGAACACGGCGTGACACCAGCTCTCGCAAAAAATCATCAAAAGTAATGCGTGGAAGCTTACTACCTGTAGCACTTACTATAATGGGAGAGAATGGTGAACTATTATCCGGAAGAGCACTGCTACAACATATAACCGTTTTGCTGAAGAACGCGTCTGCGTTTGAACCCAAAGATGAAGACGATGACTTGAATCAGTTTACCAACGGCGATGTTCTTCTTAATGAAAAAGATTTCAATCGAATAATGAAGAACTCGATGAACTTAACAGATCCACTCATGCTAACCGTATTAGGACTAAACGCAGTAAACGATTCTTCACTTTTAACCAATACCTATGTCAATGAGTATCTCAACTGCATCGATGCCTCAAAAATCACTAACAGATTTCAAGCTTTACAAACAAAAATAGATTGCATGAAGCGGAAGTTATTTGATAGCAGTAACTTCGATTCCAGTGGTTCGTCACGGTACTCGATCAGCAATCTTCCGGCAGCGCTAGTCTATGCCGATGTTATGAGCAATATAAAAAATTTAGTGCGACCAAAAAGCGGTATCGCATTCTATTCACTCCCAGTAGATGAACTCACTCATCTGCAGCAAGTTGTATTGCCAATAGAGGACTTCGTATCTCAGATTCACAATGCGCATTTTGCACCAAGAAATTACCACAATCGAAAATATTTTTTCAATGACAATATACACCCAAGAATGCCAATTTTTTATATCGTCAAGCCGGATGGAAGAATATACCAAACCGAAGGAAGTCGTAAACACCATCCAGCAACCATTTATCATGGATTTCCAGATATTCCCAACGCAGACGTATATGCTGATGGAACTTCTCGTGGACCTTATTATGATTCCATGTATTATGACGAGTGATAACCTATCATGTTTAGAATTTGAGCTCAGAGGTAACTGCTTCGACGTAGATATGTAGGCATTTTTAAAAATATAGGTATAGCCATTATTTAAATATAAAACAATAAAACTGATTTTTTAAATGGTTTGCTTTGTTATCTCTTTACTTACTTACTTACTTATGTCCTGTATCCCCTTGTGGGTCTTAGGGCCTCTACTACGCCTACGCGCCATGGTGTACAATTTCTGGCAATGTGTCTGAGTTCTCCCCAACTTTTCCCCAACTGGACCGCCAGGTCTTCTGCCATCCTGAGTTAGAGGGTTCCATTGCATGGCATGGTTCGCTATGGACCTGTCACCCTTTCGGAACGTGTGACCAATCCACTGCCACTTCCGCCGTTGGACAGTTGTGCTTATTGGTTCCTGACAAGTTCTCTCGTAAAGGTGTTCGTTAGAGATACGATTGGGCCAGAAAATCCTTAAGATATTGCGCAGGCACCTATTAACAAACATTTGCAGCTTTCTGGTGATAGTAGTGGTCACTCTCCACGTGCTGCAACCATATAGCAGCACGGATTCAACGTTGGAGCGGAACAGTCTTACTTTGGTGCTCAAACTGATTGCATTGCTTCGCCATATTTTGGACAACATTTCGGACGCGGACTTTGCTTTGGCGATCCTGTTGGTTATATCCAGTTCAGTTCCACCATCGGTCGAGACAATACTCCCAAGATACTGGAAATCCTCTACTCTCTCTACTGGTTGCCCAGCAATGCATATTTGAGCCGATGAGTTAGTTCCAAGGCTGATAATTTTAGTTTTTGCCGACGACGCCTGCCTCCCTCTCCACATCTGCTGTCATTTGGTGGTGGTCCATAATTCTGTGAGAGAGTAACCATACATCAGCAGCGTAGTCAAGATGTTTAAGTTGAGATGTAAGAGTCCATCGAATTCCTCCGTTTCCCATCGACAAAGCATATCGCTAATCACCAATACGAATAGTATCTGTGAAAGAATACAGACTTGTCTTACCCACTTTTGATCTGAAATTCCTCAGTCAACCTTCCCCTGTGCAGAACGTGACATTTGGAGCCTTCATATGTAGCTTTGATAATAGCAATTAGTTTATCGGGAATACCTCTCCTGCGTAAGGCACGCCAAATAAACGCCCTGTTGACACTATCGAACGTCTTCTCAAAATCGATGAACAACAGGTGCAGTGGCGATCAATATTCAACACACTGTTCGATGATAATCCACATGGTGTTGTTGTGGTCGGCATAGGAGGATCCAGAACGGAAACCTGCTTGTTCGGCATCGAGTGTGTCTTCGAGATGTTGTTTGATTCGCTCTAGGATGATTTTAGCTATTATCTTAGCTACAGCAGGCAGCACGCAGATACCCCTCCAGTTTCCGCACTCCATTAAATTTCCTTTCTTAGGAAGCTTGACGATCATTCCTTTTTTCCACTCATTAGGAAAGCTCTCAGCTTCCCAAGCTCTCTCTATAAGTGGAAGCAGAAGCTAAGCCGATGTTGTGGGCGCTGCTCGTAAGAGCTCTGCTGGAATACCGTCAAGTCCTACCGCCTTGTTGGTTTTGAGTGCCTTGATCGCGGTAATGATCTCATCTTTACGGGGAGTCGTGGTGCGTATTCCGGAGCTTCTCACCTCGGGCATCTCAGTCTGATTTGGGAGCATATCGCTAGCGAATACACGGTTCAAAACCATAGCAAAATGATCTTTCCATCTCTTGAGCTGGTCCTCATCCCAAATCAGCAAGGAGCCGTCTAGACTTTTCACTGGTTGTTGGCTGGAGCTGCGACCACCTGTCAGCTCTTTCGTGATTCTGTAGACGGTCCTGCTGTCGCACCTCCGTGCAGCTTCTTCTGCTTCTGTAGCCAGCGCGTTGATGTAGTTGCGCTTGTCATGTCGCACGCTACGCTGAACTTCTCTCATCTTCATGCGACATAGGGACTCTAGCTCGCTTCTCCCTGCTGCTGGGGTAGCTGCAACGCGAGCTTTCAGCTGTTTTCGTTCGTCAATTCGTCTCCAGGTATCCTTGGAAAGCCACGCCCTATGTCTTCCCTGCGATCAATCGACAATTCTTTCAGCACCAGATGTAAAAACATTTTTCACAGCACACCAATGGTCTTGGATGGTTGCGGGCATTGAGCTACTGATTGCTTCCACACCTTGCGAGAAGAGTTCCCTTAATTGTTGGCGCACTGAGGGATCACTAAGTCTATCGATGTTGAACCTGGGCATTTTTGTGTTGTCGTGGGATCTTCGAACTGTAGCAGTGCGTAGTTGGAGAGTAGCTATCATAAGATGGTGATCACGTACTATCCCCACATCTGCACCTCGTCTGTTTCGGACGGCCAGGAGACTACTTCTAAAGCGGCGGCTGATAGCTAAATGGTCAATTTGGTTGGAGGTTGCTTGCCTGTCATTGGAAACCCAGCTGACTTTGTGGCAGGTCTTGTGCTCAAACATGGCGCCACCTATCACAAGGCGGTTGGCATTGCAGAAATCCACAAACCTTTCGCCGATGTCATTGCGGTTGCCTACTCCATACTTCCCGATTACATGTTTGAGCCCTTCGTTGTCGTTGCCTACCTTGGCATTCAAATCCCCCATCACTATGACAATGTCTCCATTTGGTGTTGTGTTGAAGACGGCGCTTAATAGATTGTAGAAAGTCTCCTTTTCGTCGTCAGACGAACTATTCGTTGGGGCGTAACACTGTATGATGGTGACGCGTCGTACTCTAGTCCGGAATCTGGCCGTCAAAATCCTATCACCATGAGGCTGCCAGGAAATTAGGCCCTTGCGTGCTGTTGTTGTTAGCAGTAGTCCGACTCCATATTCCCGCGGACTTCCGGAATTGTCTTGCAGAATAGAGTAGTACAGTGTTACGCGTTGAGGACTGGTACTCGCCCGCTTCTAACCATCTTACTTCACTTACCCCCAAAATGTCCTGTTTATATCGCATGAATTCGTTTTCCAATTGGAGGAATCTGGCGTTGTAAGGACCTTTGTTTCCCGAGTCGAGGAGCGTTTTTACATTCCGGAAACCTATCTTTGTCCGGGTACAATAGCCAAAAGTCGTCAACATGTGATCATTCCTTATCCGAGGCATAGTGTCGGTTTCTGTAGCGGGCAATATTCGGTAACGCAGGTTGCTGGCCCACGTTACCTAGCCTAGAATCAAGGCCCTAGACAACCCGCGCTTACAATTTTAGCCTACACGTATAAGGGTTTATACGTATAGTTGCCCGGGGACCACCACTAGGAGGTAAAGTAAGCACTTCATCACGAACTTGATTGTTGCGCTACTGGCCCAAGCCAAGTTTTGGGCAGTCAGTAATTTCCCGATTAATCGCAATGCAGGTCCCCAAGGTCTTTTCGACCTCGGCCGGGACAAGGATTCTGGAAGTCCCAACCAGCATACTCATACTCCCCGCCTCTGGCGTTGACCCGGAAGTAGTAGCGATGCTTGCCTTTGAAGAATCCTGCGGCTCTGTCTCCGACTCATTTGGTAGACTGGGCTGGAATGACGGAGAAAGTGGCGGAAAGGCTTCGGCTGGAACGTCTAATCTCTGTTTTAATAGTCGGGCAGCTGATCGAAGTTGTGTTGGTGATGGTTTGACTCGGGATATCGAAAAAGGTGAACGAGCTCCTGAAACGGCGCACTACGAAAAGCTCCTGACTAAGAGTCAGTTGAAGAGGAGAAAAAGGAAGGCGACGATGGCGCGGTGCAAAGAGGCTGCAGAGACAGCTGAAGGCGCAAGCGCCGGTATCATCCTTCAATGGCGGCGAGAAAGAGGCCTATGTCGGCAGAAAGTACTCCAACTGTCGATCTATCCCTCGGACCCAACGCCGGCTCCCCTTCGGTTGGCTCGAACAGGTCAAAGCGGACGAAGCAAGTTTTACCTACTTTCATCGGTGGAAGCGTGTGCGCCCCTCTGCTGGACACACTCTTACCGGTGGCGTTATCTGCGCACAAAATCTGAGTGATGCTAGTGCTGTTACCCCTAAAGGTCCCAGCACTAGCGGACAGAAAATGGCAGACGCAGGCAAAGCCACGGGTAAGGGTGCTCGACTCGGCGGAAGCGTGGGTGCATCAGTTGCTCGCCCTTCTACCAAGAAGTTTCAAACCGGAGGTATTACCCGCGTACAAAATCTGTGTGATGCGCGTGCTGGAACCTCTAAAAGCTCTAGCACCTGCGGGCAGAAATTGGCTGACGCGGATAAGACCCTCGGTAAGAAGCAATCCGGATCGAAGGAGCGAAGGGAGCAGATTCTGTATAGCGAAACTGCTTCCCCCTTCTTCTTCTTCTTCTTCCTTTTATCAGCGAGGCCATGATCCGAAAACAAGGGATCACAACCCTCCCACTTCACCGCATTTCTACTGATCCGCCTGTGGGGTTCGCCAGCGAAACTACTTCCTCCGCTCTTACGTTACGAATCGCAAGAGCTGGCAATGATCACAAGATGACCGACGCGGAGTGCAAACACTGCGAAGATCGTTTGTGGGAGCTGGCTTCGGTAGCAAATGCCTGCATTCAAGTGGAGGTCCTCGCAGCAAACCCTTGAATGGCTAAGCAATGCGGTGCCGAAAATACCACCCTTAGGGACCACTTCCTTTGTGGTTCTCATGCCTATCAAGAGAACGCGCATCATTTGCTTTATCCCGGGGAAACTCAGGAAAACGGCGGATGTGCTGACGCGTCTCCGCACCCAGAGTCTTGGCCTCGACACGAGCAAATGGTTCGTCTACTCTCTCGGCAAGTGCAAGAATCGGGAAAATGTGGAAGGCTCTTCGCTTGTTGTGGGTTTAGATCTTGGCTCTGTTGAGGTCTTGAAGTCTGGGTATGACATGCGTCCTTACCTGCATCTTGGAAGGATTCATTTCTGCTTAATTTCCAAATGAATGCAAGTAATGGGCGAAAACCACCGACTATATCTATGATATTTTCGCAGATTAACCTGCATCATAAGGCTAGACTTTCCGTGGTGCGTACAAAACCCCACCTATCCAGGAACCATATGTGCGGAGCAAGCGCATATGTGGTTTTGGGGGTGTTCGTGGAGTAACGGTGCTATGCGATGAGCGATCTGAAAGACCGAGAGCTTGTCTAATTGTGCCGAATTTCCTCTCAATAAAACAAGCTTGGACAATTTTGTGGTCAGGACTTGGTTGCTACAGCTGTAAGCTACGAAACAAACGGAAGTTAGAAAACCTTCGTCGTTGCATCGGCTTATTTCTCTTATGATGCGGTAATGCCTCCACCACCGACGGCGGTTGCCGAACTCATAAAGTATGGTATTGTGACACTCGGGAGACGGGACTAGTCATATGCTGCAATGCTAATGCTCAGAATACAGTCTGGGGCAGCAGCAAATGCAACAAACAAGGAAACCATCTCCTACACTTTATACTATCATCTGGTATGGCAATAAACAATGTTGGCTCCCAGCCTACTTTTGTTACGACAAAGAGGCAGGAGGTAGTTGATTTAACTTTATCTAATAGGTATTTCAAGTCGATTACTAACTGGAGGGTACTGCCGGAAGTGTCCTTATCAGATCATAGATACATCGTTTTCCAAATCGAATGCGGAGCTTTAACTTTGTAGGAGAGGAGGAATCCGAGGAAAACCAACTGGGTGCGGTTTAGGAAAGAGCTAGACAGATCTGTCGAAACTCCAACTAAACTCAGAACGAAACGAAAGGTTGAGGATGCTGTTCAAAACCTGACCAGTGTCCTTACCAACTGTTTTGAACTGACGTGTCCAATGACAAAAAACTCCTGCAGAACGCCGGTTCCCTGGTGGACCCCGGAACTACAGCGGCTTCGGAAAGAATCCAGAAAACTTCTGAATAGGTCTGTTAAGACAAATTTAGAAGGCGACTGGGATCTCTTTAGATGGAAGCAAAAAGACTATAAGAAGTTAATTCGGTTGTCGAAAAGTGCTTCTTATAGAGATTTTTGTGAAAAGATCGAGACACTCGGTGAAACCAGTAGGTTGGTTAAAGTCCTCAAAAGAGGTAAGCCGACCAAACCGGAGTCACTCAGACGGTCTGATGGCAAGTTTACTGAGACGAAAGCGGAAACTTTTAGTCTTCTGCTGGCAATCAGATAATCACTAGGTCGCAGTTTGGCCCGGTTACCCAGGCTGAGCTCGATCTAAGTCAGAAAACTCGGCGCAGCTGGTATCCTGCATCAGCCGTGGAAACAGTTGAGGCCATCAAACATGCTGTGGCATCTTTTGATGGTTTCAAATCGCCTGGCACTGATGGAATATATCCAGCTATGCTGCAAGAGGGTATAGACCAGTTGCTGCCAACACTGAAAATAATTTTCACCGCTGTTCTGGCGCTGGCATATATTCCTACACCTTGGCAGACAGTCAGAGCAACTTTCATACCGAAAATTGGTAAGGAGGACTATTCGGTCCCCAAGAGTATCAGACCTATAAGTTTGACATCCTTCTTACTGAAAAGTATGGAGAGACTGGTAGAATTTCACGTGCGCAAAGTTGCTTTGAAACTGCATCCACTATCGGAGATGCAGCATGCCTATCAGCGTGGGAAATCCTGTGAGACCGCACTTCAAAACCTAGTGGCCAGAATTGAATGCGCGCTTGGTAGGAGAGAATACGCGATGGGTATCTTCATCGACATTGAGGGTGCTTCTGACAATGCGACTTTTGACCGCATGTGCGACTCTGCCAGACAACACGGGGTAGATGAAACATTAGTGTTGTGGATTAAAGCAATGCTAATGAATAGAACTTTGATAGTGGATGCGGATTGTGGCCAATATGTTATAACAGGGGTAAACAGAGAATGTCCGCAAGGTGGTGTTCTATCTCCATTGTTATGGTGCATGGTGGTCGACTTTCTGTTCAGCGCTCTAAATAGTTCTAACGTCTACGCTCAGGCATATGCGGATGATGTCGCCGTACTTTCTGTCGGCCCATGCCTGGCGACGGTCTGTGCTAACGCGCAGGCGGCGCTGGACATGATCGATGAATGGTGTACTAGGAGTGGGCTTTCGGTGAATCCTCTTAAAACTGAGGTTGTTCTTTTTACGAGAAGGAGGATTGACCGGTTGACTCACCCAGTGCTAAAAGGCGTCACCATTCGCATTTCCAATGAAATCAAATATCTGGGAGTGATTTCAGATAAGAAACTTCATTGGTCTAAACACGTCGAGTCGAAAACATCCAAGGCGCTCTCAGTCTTCTGGCAGTGTAAGGGTGCTTTTGGCAAGACTTGGGGCTTGTCACCGAATAAGGTTCTCTGGATCTACACGGCTATGATAAGACCATTCCTCGCATATGCGTCGGTTGTTTGGTGAAAGGGGCTCTCGCGTAAATATGTGGTTGCTTTCTGCGCGAAACTCCAAAGAACGGCTTGTCTCGGCTGCACGGGAGCTTTCCCGAGTACGCCTGGCTCTGCTCTAGACGCTTTGCTGAACTTACCTCCCGTCGATACTTATGTATATCATGAGGTGCACTATCAAAGCCATCCATCGTCTTAGGTTAGGTTAGGTTAGATTGGCTGTCTGCACCACGAAGCAGACACACTTGAACCAGTAAAGGTCCATTGTGATGCCAAGGATCTACTATTAGACCACTCAGGGACTAATAAAACCAACCGGAGCTTTTGATGAAGCGATGGATGTTCGTGACGTCTAAGGACGCCAAATCGCTGAGGTCGTCAAGGAAGGGAGCTCCTAGATGGAGCATTCTTTTGCGTGATAGAGCAGGACATGTGCATAGGAAGTGAAGAATGGTTTCCTCCTCCTCCTCGTCCCTACAGCTCCTGCAGAAGTCATTGGAAAAGAGGCCAAGTCTTTTGGCATGTTGGCCGATTAGACAGTGTCCGGTGATGACACCGATAACGCAGCTAAGCTGTAATCGCTTTAGTTTAACCAACTCGGCACTACGTTTCTGGTCCAGCTTAGGCCAGATCTGCCTCGAAATGTGTAGAGCCACTATCCCACCTAGGGTTGGTCTTGCTAATAGCGTTCAGCTTCAGCAGATGCTTACATGTAGCGAGGGGCATAGCTAGGGCTTGCTTATCTGGCAGAATCCTTAGAGTAGTACCCTGTCTAGCGAGTTCATCCGCCTTACAGTTTCCTGGAATGTCTCTGTGACCTGGCACCCAGCATAGGTGAATGTTGAACTGCTCTGTCATCTCTGTAAGAGACAAACGGCAGTCTAAGACGGTCTTTGAAGTAAACGAGCACGATTCCAGGGACTTGATAGCCGCTTGACTGTCAGTGAAAATGCTAATATCGCTGACAGATAATACATTACATTTCAGCCAAGACAGGGCTTCTTTAATCGCCATGATTTCCACCTGAAAAACGCTACAATGATCAGGGAGGCGGAACGAGATGCTCAGGTTGAGCTTATCAGAGAAAACACCACAGCCCACCCCACCTTCGGTCTTAGAGCCATCTGTGTAGAAGTGCACCGAATTTCCATCATCAGGGGGAGAGCCATCCCACTCATCCCGTTCAGGGATACTCGTACGGAAGTGTCGGTCAAATCTCATTTTCGGTGGGGTGTAGTCCGTGTTTTCATGTGTGAAGTTGAGAAGATCAGGGATTGAGGAGTGGCCAATGTGATAACTAGACCACTGAGAGGAGGCTTTAAGGCAGCAGTCTGTCTGCCGAGGATATCCAGGGGTAACAGGTTGAACATCATGTTCTGTGCCGCAGAGGGGGTAGTTCTTAGTGCACCACTGATGCACATGCAAGCGGATCGTTGCACTTTAGCTACCGGAGAGAGAGGTGAACAGCCCTTTCAAGGGCAGGCCACCAAACGATCACGCCATAGAGCAGTATGGGCATGACAACAGACACGTAAAGCCAGCGAGTGATTTCAGGTTTCATACCCCAGCTCCTACCTACAGCCTTTATACAGGAATAGAGAGCTACATTGGCTTTCCTTACGCGTTCTAGTAGATTGGCTTTCCAGTTCAGTTTTCTGTCCAGAATAAGACCCAGGTATTTTGCATTAACAGTGAAGGTGAGACTGGTGCCATTAATCATAGGAGGGTCTACGTGGGGAACTTTATATTTCCTTGTGGAGAGAACAAGTTCTGTTTTATGAGGGTTAACCCCCAATCCACAATTGGAGGCCCACCTAGTGAGCCGAGAGAGAACATATTGGAGGATTTCCTTGAAAGTGTCTGGGTGCTTGCCAGACGCAGCAATCGCAATGTCATCAGCATAGGCAATCACTCTACAGCCTGAATCCATCGTCTTAGGCGGGGCGGTTTTTGGTACACTCCACACTGAAATTTTGGTGAACTTGTGCGACACTTATCTTACGACTTCTGTGTTATGGATATGCCGTCTGATGCAATGACACCAGAACTCCAGCTGATGCGCAAATTCATAGTCGACTTTCCTTGTGTCAAGGACTGGCTTCGGTCGGAGACTGAGCCGGGAATGGAATGTAGTCGTATTTTCACGGATGGTTCCAAAACCAGTCAAGGGTCTGGCGCTGGTGTCTTCGTGGAAGTCGACAACATTAGACTTCACTTTTCGTTAGGCAAATATGCGTCTGTTTTCCAAGCGGAAACTTATGCAATCCTAATGCCCATGAACTATTTTGTGAAGAACAGGTGGAAGGGGCGTATCATTTGTATCTGTAGTGACAGTCAGGCTGCGCTTAAGGCCTTGCTTAACCCTTTAACCACTTCCAAAATAGTTCGTGAAACCAAAAACTCTTTGAACTCGGTCGCAAGGCTGAATTCTCTGTCTCTTATCTGGGTCCCAGGTCACACTGAGATCTTGGGGAACAAGATCTCCGATGAGACTGCTAGACAAGGCTCAGTGGAGGCTTTCTCAGGTCCCGAACCCGCGTTGGGTCTTCCAGCGTCCTCGGTTAGGGCTTCCATTGACGATTGGGTCTCTCACGAGTACAATTGTGTGTGGTATGACTCTCCAGGTTGCAGGTCGACTAAACGCATGCTCCCGGACGTCTGTAAGAAATCAGCGGCATTCTTGCTGTCTCTCAGCAGAAAAGACTGTGGACAACTTATTGGCGTCTTGACAGGCCACTTCGCTTTTGCCAAGCACCTTAATGTGTTGGGCTTAAGTGACACTACAATCTGCGACGCTTGCGGAGAGAGCGTTGACACCGCGGAACATTATCTCTGTGAGTGTCCGGCCTTTGCTCGTATTATGTGGCAGATCCTCGGTGCGGATGTGGCGAGTGCTGGTACTGTAAGCTCCTCATCACTGAAGTGCTTGCTTGGCTTTCTTAGAAAGACAAGAAAATTCCAATAAAATGGGTAAATCAGAGTTTGCTCTCTGGTAGTACAATGGACCAGTTGCGTCTGAGTGCTCCAGTCGAGTGTTTCCTATTCCGACAAAAAAAAAATCGAAGAAAAGGGCTGTGGTAAACCATACTGCTTAAGATGTTGGCCTCCCATCCCAATTACTAAGTTCTCGAGCAATATCAAGCAATTGTTATAGACCACATTCATACTATGTTGATCATCCAGCCTCACAAATTCTTTTTGTAACTGATTTTTAAGATCTTCAGCCAAACTCTCTCTCTACTTCTTCCAGAGGCGAAGTGGACCGAATAGCTGACAGTAAACCAGTATAATGGCGAACAGATCCCTTGTCTTATGAGGTAAATCGGAGGCAGAAGCTTCTTCTAGTGTCTGGTCGCAAGGTCTATCATCTTCCAATAGTTCCAGAGCCCTGCAAGCTGAGTGAAATGTGGGATGAACCTGACCAGCTACTGTCTTTAAGTCTAAGAAGGATGTAGGCCCTCTAACTTCGTGAGGCAGGAGACGGAGGTAATAGCACTCTGCATTGTTAGGATGAACAGTATAAACCCTTCCGAGTACTTGGTCTTTTTTTACCACGGAGTGTCCGGGTACTTTTACTCCCTGTTTCCTTCTGCAAAATGTATTATTTCTCCAGACATTATAAAATGGTACATCTTACATCGTATCTTAGATTTCGCACTGATAATGTTTTTTTTCCAATTTTAACTCTAGAAGAGATCGCACACTGAAGATCAAAACATAATCATGGGATAGCGCGCCAATATACTCACACACACATACTACTGCAACGATAGCCTCTGCTGCATGACTGCTGGCCGTGGTCCCCACTGAAGGAAAGTTGTGGGCGATGATTTGATTAATTGTTTTGAGCATTGCTCAGCTTCAGGACGACGCAGGCGGATGTTTTATACCTTAAATGAATCAGCGGCGAATTTACTAAATTCATCTATTTTTTATTTTTTTAATCCGGAGAGCCAAGTACTGAGCTGTGGAATCAATATTTACAGATGGAAAATTCGATCTCAACCCCCTTTATGCCACTAAGACTTTGAATTTCGGAAAATCCCTTCTCATCTCGCATCTTGGCAACATAAGGAATAATTTTGCAAAATTTCAAGTACCTATGTACGTCTAGTAGTTTTCGAGAAACGGTGTTCACAAGGAAAATCAACTTTGCTTTTATGGGTACGTAGGTAGAAGTGGCGGTTCTGTAAAACAGAGACCCAATTAGCACAGTTGTGCCGTTTTGATACCACGACTCATGTGACCTTGGATGTTGATGTGTGTTGGTGAGGACAATCTGGAGCCAGCCTGTAGAAGAGGGTTAGCTCATTTATGTTTTTACCCGAGATCTCCTCAAGTTAATTGTAGAAGGGTTTGCCTAATGCCTGATGTCTAGCCCTAGCTGGTGCTGGACAAGTGCACATGTAGTGGTTAATTGTTTCCTTTTCGGTGGCTATGTTCAACTACGGCAGTGTGAATTATATGGGATACCTAGTTGGGCTGCGTGCTCTCCTACCGGCCAGTGTCCCGTGATTATCGCGATTATACGGGCAATGTCTTTGCGCGTTCTGTTCAATAGGGCGGTTGTTTTGGTCTTGTTGTAGTTAGGCCACATCTTTCTGGATATGACGCAGTTCGTTAGCCTAGACCATTTAATGTTAGCTTTTCTAAGAAGGATTGAGGAGATGTTTGCCTTAATTGCTCCGAGCGGGGTGTGAATAAGTTCCGCAAGTGAGTAGTGGAGGACTGAGCCTCGTCTGGCCAGTTCGTCAGCATGATCGTTGCCATCAACGTTGCTGTGGCCTGGAACCCAGGCTAGGGTCACCATGCATTGGCCATCTAGCGAGGCCAGCTCCTGTCGGCATTCTAGTACTAATTTCGAGGAAATGGTTTCCGAGGCAATGGCTTTGATAGCAGCTTGGCTATCAACTAAAATAGCGATTCTTTGCCTTGGTAGTGTATTTGTGTGTGACTTGATTTGGCGCCAGGTTTCGCGAATGGCGAGTAATTCCGCTTGGAAGACGCTGGCAGCGTCCGGGAGTCTATACGATCTTGCGATGTACAGGGACTCCGAGAAAACACCCGCACCAACCCCACAGTTCATTTTTGACCCTTCGGTGTAGACTGTTAGATCGAAACCACTGGTCGCCTGTCCATCTTGGCAATCTTTTCTTGTAGGGAATTGTACATCGAAGCGCTTTGTGAAGTTCAATGTGGGGATGATGTAGTCTGTTGGAGTCGATACGATTTCTCCTGGTAGACAATCTAGGATATTGCTGTGTCCATAGGGTTTCGCAGTCCAACACTTGCACTCTCTGAGTCTGATTGCGCTGTGCGCTGAGATGTTTGTGATATGTAGAGCGTCTGACGGAGTTGACCCTAGGGCGCCTGTGGTGCCTATGCATGCTGCTCTTTGCACCTTATTTAGTTTGGTTATGTTATAGACTTTTTTAAGGGCCGGCCACCATACTATCAACCCGTAGGTAAGGATTTGGCGTACTACGGCTGTGTACATCCACAGGGTCAATTTTGGTTGCAGGCCCCATCTTTTGCCGAAGGTTCTGTTGCAGGCATAGAAGGCTTTCTTTACTCGTTCGTCTATGTTTGGTTTCCAGTTAAGTTTATGATCTAGAATAAATCATAGGTACTTAGCACTGGAAGATAAGGAGAGTATCTGACCGTTTAATTGAGGAAGATTGAATTCGGGTATTTTGATTTTGTGGTGAAAAGCATCAATTCAGTTTTATTTGGGTTGACTTCAAGTCCACACTTTCTGGCACATGCGGTGACTTTACTTAGAGCACTCTCCATGATCTCACTTATCACGGGAGGAAAAAGTCCCGACACTAAAATCACCATGTCGTTCGCATACCCAACTACTTTAATTCTTTCTCTGTCTAAGCATAAAAGGATTTTATTCACGACTATTAGCCATAGTAGAGGTGAGATGACTCCACCTTGGGGCGTCCCTCTGCTGGCAAACTTGGTTATGGTACTGTTTCCTAGAGATGCCTGAATGGTTCTAGTGCTGAGCATAGAGACTATCCATTGGCTTAGGTAGGTTTCTATGCCCACCTCCGTGAGGGACTCTAGAATTACTTCAGCGTGTACATTGTTAAAAGCTCCTTCTATGTCTAGAAAGGTAGCTAAAGTGTATTCCTTATACTGTAGGGATTTTATAGTATTTAAAAAGATTAGTGTGCTCCTCAAGTGGTTATATAGGAGAATTTATTTCTATCATTCAAGATTAATACTACTTATAAAGAACAATGATTTAAATTACTTAAAAGTATTTAAAGAGTAAGATGAGTGTATACAAATAAATAATTTATTGAATGAAGCTTATAAGTGTGCTTGTAGACGCCGCGTCGCTTAACTATTTACCATTACTGGATGCCAATTATTTTGTTGACCGCCATTACCGTGGGCAATCCTATGATCTCTGGATGTAGTCATTTGGGTGCTAACGGGTATGGAGTTCGTCGCAGTATTTCGGACCAGCAGTTGGTCTTTCCCGGATTTTTGATGGCTCTCAAAGAAATCGATAATAGGATGATAGCTGTAATTAATTCTTTTGCCGCCGCCAATTTCTTTTCTAGTGTTTGAACCCACTGTACTAGGAATATGTGAATATGTGATTGCAACTTCTGTTGTTGGCATATAACTAGGCACCGGCTCTGAAGAAATTGTTGGGCCTAATGTCTGATATGGCGTTTCAATATTGGGCGAACCAGAATAGAGTCGGGTGCGCTTCTGGTGTATTCGGGTGCTGTCGTTTATCAAGTAGGGTTTAATTTCTTTGTCAGATTGTTCGGTGCCCGATATTTCTAAGTCAACTCTGGGTTCATTGGGCGTAAAATGTTTGAACGCTTTCCGATTATTACCGCTAAACAGGTTATTCGAATTTGTATAATAAGTGGGCCTTGTATGCTTCGAAGAAACCTGTGATTCATAATTGCTTGAAGGAGGACTCAGATAAGATCCTACTGTTGGGTTCAGCCTTGGAGCACTAACTTTAGTCTTCACATTTGCGCTCCCTAAAACTAGCTCTGAATGTTGGTAGTTGTCATACTTGCTCTTTTTTAAGCCACTGCTGTATTGAAAACCAGTGGGGCTATCGTCTTCATCTTCATCTTCATAGTCAATTTCGTCATTGATGGTTAAGTATGGATTGTTGTTAGGCACTGGTGTGTAATCCTTATATTCCTTGTGCTTTGAACCTCCTAGTGGTGGAAAAGTTTCCCTGTAACCATCAACTTGACATGAGCAGCACGTTGGAACCTTAAATATATCTACGTGGAGTCCTCTTGTCTTATCCCAACTCAAAAGGCGATGGTAATTATACACCTGTGTACAGCGCGAGCGGTAGTTGTGAGATAAATAGGAACAGCTTTCTTGAGGAGTGCTAAAATAAATAATATACATAAATACATTTCGTTTCTAATGAATATAAATCAATTTAATATTAAACTTTAAACATCTAAGACATATTAAATATAGTATAAACAAAGACCCTGCTAAGGACTTAGCGTCGAAATTAGACTTTCAATTGCTCGTCTCCGAACTTACATGTCTGAAAGAAAAGCACGATGTTCTATCGACTAAGGTTCTGCAATTAGAAGATCGAAATAAATATCTAGAAAATACACTAGACAAACTTCTACAAAAAAATAATGAATCTAACCTCCTTGTACACCTGCCAGCAGAAAAAAATACCAACATGAGAGGGAAGGCAAAATCCATATGTGCTGATCTACTTAAAGACCCTACTTCGACGATAAATGACATTGAAACTGCTTACAGCGTTCCCAATAGTAACATGAATACTGCGATTTATCGTCGAAATGAGAAATCGAGAATCCGCCTTGAATGTACTTCGCAATACTAAGAATCTCAGGAAAACCAAGATCCGCATAAACAAAGACTTACCGTACAGTGTGCGTATAAGGAAGGCCAAACTTGCAGCAATAATGAAAATCATTCGGGAAGCAAACCCAAAGTAGAAAATTGTCCTAAGAGATGATAGACTACACACTCAAGATAGGATATTTACATGGGATATGTCCAAAGGACTTAAACTTAAACTTAACTTTTCTTCTTCACCATAGCACAAGAGACCTAGCAGTAACACTGCTTAAATCAAAAAACACCACCATCTGGCTGGCATCAGGATACCTACGCTATGAAGACCCCGAGCTGCTCCATCCAAGGAAGTGGAAGAAGTGGTAGATGAAGCAAGGAGGAGAAGAAAAGCCATCATATTGGGGTGCGACACCAACGCGCACCATGATCTGTGGGGAAGTACCGACACTAACCCTCGAGGTAGGTCTATTTTCGAGTATTTAGTAGGCACCGACCTAGTAGTTTGTAACAGAAGAAATAGTCCTACTTTTATTACTAAGACCCGGCAAGAGGTGCTTGACGTCACCTTTGCTTCCCAAAGTATCTATCCTGCAATTTCCAACTGGACTGTATCTGACAGTCATTCGTTTTCCGATCATCGCTATCTGGAGTACAAACTGGAAATTTGTCACAGTACCGTACCATTGGTTTTCCGCAATCGACGGAAAACCGACTGGTGCTTACACAATAAATCCCTCTCTGCTAAACTATCCAATCAAGTGTACACTACATCAACTACGCAGTTGGAATTAGACAAGCTAAACACCGTTCTAACTTCTGCACTTACTACAGCTTTCAAAGAAAGGTGGGCAATCGTTCCCCATGGTGGAATGCAGAACTTAACAGCCTTCGCTGCACAAGCAGGAAACAATTTAATAAAGCCAAACGAACAAGGCTACCACTGGACTGGGAGATCTACAAAGAAAGTCTGAAGAACTTCAAAATAGAGGTTCGGAAAGCTAGACGCAGATCTTGGCGCAGTTTTTGTCAGAGTATTAACAACACGCCTCAATCCTCTAGACTGCGAAAAGTCCTCTCCAAAACACCAACTATACCTAGTGTCCTCATGTATCCCAATGGATCCTGGGCTGAATCGGACGAAGCATCGCTCAACCTGCTCATGGACACTCACTTCCCCGGCTGCACGCCTACCCCCAACGATGATTGCGCCCTGGTAAATGTTGCACGCCCACAGGCACCTCCTCATCTGATCAGCGAAGATAAGCTGAAATGGGCAGTAAACAGCTTCGAACCATTCAAATCCCCGGGACCGGATGGTATTTTTCCGGCCCAGATTCAGACGGCCTTCAATATAGTATGGCAGTATCTTTCCTGCATTCTGAAGGCTTGCCTTGAGCTCGGAACAACACCAACTGCCTGGACCGAGGTAAGAGTGGTCCTTATACCCAAAGCAGGCAAGACATCGCACACCCTCCCAAAGGACCTTAGACCTATTAGTCTAACGTCCATCCTTCTCAAAATTCTGGAAAGAATCCTGGACCTAGACATCTAGGCCACTATTGGTAGCACCCTACTATCCACGTCACAGCACGCCTACCAAAAGGGTAAGTCTGTCGAAACGGCTTTGCACTCCATCATCCACCCTATCGAAAAATCACTCTCACCCTAGTGTCATTTCTAGCCATAGAGGGAGCCTTCAACAACGTTGAAACAAATTCGATCACCAGTGCCTTACGTAGGCTTGACATCTGCGAACCCATCTGCTGTTTCATAGAACACATTCTAAAGAACAGGGTAATAACAGCATCCTTCGGAAGTAGCGCTGTCAAGCGACATGCACATCGAGGCACCCCTCAAGGGGGTGCACTGTCTCCACTATTGTGGAATTTGGTGCTCAACGAGGCCCTTCTAGAGATCGAAAAAACTGGATGCAATGTTATTGCCTATGCAGATGATGTCGCCATTCTAACAACAGGCAAATACCCGCAGACGCTGGCCGATGTCATGCAGTCTGCTCTTAATGAACTGCTCAGATGGACCGATAAATGCGGCCTCTCCGTTAACTCGACGAAGACCGAGCTAGTTCCATTCACAAGAAAACACAAGCTACCTGACTTCATTCCGCCCAAGATAAGGGGATCCACCGTCAAGCTTTCAAATAGTGCTAGCTATTTAGGCCTAAAGCTTGACCGCAAGCTTATTTTGAAAGAGAATGTCGTCGAACGGGCCAGGAAATCGCTGGCCGCTCTATTTATCTGCAAGAAAGCAGTAGGCTCCACCTGGGGCCTTAAACCAAGCATCATGCACTGGCTATACACGTCGGTCATTAAACCGATTCTCATGTATGGAGTGTTGGTATGGTGGCCCGCCATGGAGAATAAATCCAACCCATCCATAATGGAAAAAACTCAGCGAGTTCATGCCTCAGTATTACCGGTGCACTGAGAACTTCTCCCACAGCGGCGCTCCAAACCATGCTCCATCTGCTTCCGATTGACATCGTCAGTAAGCAATTGGCTGTCAGCTCGGCAATAAGACTGAGAGGCTCCAAGCAGTGGAAGGATATATGCCAATATACTTTCGATGCACCGTCATCTTCCCAATTCCACTGACCATCTGCCCACTGAATATGATTTTGACAAGGGCTACACGCACTCGATACCGGACAGAAGTGAGTGGACGCAACACAATGTCCTTTACAACGAATCGCCGTCAATCTTCACGGACGGGTCCAAAACCAAGGACGGAGTCGGTGCCGGAATTTTCTCGGAAGATCTGGACATTCACCTCTCCTTTAACCTTCCAGACTACTGCAGCGTTTTTCAAGCCGAAATCACCGCAGTTCGCAAAGCTGCTGACTGGCTGGCGGCTAGCACACTATCAACACCTGATATTGTTATTTACGTCGACAGTCAGACAGCCATCAAATCCCTCGCATCCAGCACTACGAGATCTAAGGCAGTGAAAGACTGTCGCATATCTCTCAACGAGATAGCTGGTCAGTACAACCTCACCCTTTGCTGGGTACCAGGTCACTGTGACATACCGCGGAATTGTGCAGCCGACGAACTAGCACGACAAGGCTCCGCTGGTACAGATAGCATAAGCATCACCGATATCGAAGCGCCAGCGTCTTATGTTAAGTACCTTATTCAAATTGATGCCGAGAAAGTAGCCAATCATCGATGGCAACATCTAGACCAATGTCATACCGCCAGATAGCTCTGGCCGATACTCAATAAATCCAGGTCCATCGGACTCTTGAAGCACAAGAGAGGAACCCTCTCAAAAATAACAAATGTCCTCACGGGACACTGCGTCATAGGAAGACATGCCCAAAGGTTAGGTATCCGTCACAATGACTTCTGCAGAAGCTGCAGAGATGAAGAGACCATCAGTCATCTCCTGTGCGCCTGTCCTGCGCTCGCCAACATCAGGAAGGCAACTCTGGGTGAATACTCCTACAATGATCTTAATGATCTCGGCAACGCCTGCACGGCTAAAATTGTCGACTTCATTCAACGAAGCAAATGGTTCCAAGAGTAAGAGGGTGATCCACCCGCCTTACACATCGGCAGTACAATGTACCTACTTTCTGGTCTAAGTACATCCTCATCGAGGGCCGATCCTAACCTAACCTAACCTAACCTATTAAATATAGTTGAACATTTCTGACAATAGTCCGCATTTCTCCACCCAGTTAGAAATTTCGGATAAACTGGATAAGTGAAGTCTTGCACTGTTATATTGGGTTGTTAAGAATATTTTTCTTAACCGTTTCAGAATTATTTCCAATATACCAGCCCCCATTTTTAAAGATAACCCTTAATCGCTGCACTAATTTGTCAGTTCCGGATTGATCATGTCATGTTTATTAAGAATGAACTAAAATATGAACGCATAAATGTTGAGAGTACGTCTTACGAATATCTGCGAGTTAAAATTGTAGAAGGAGAAAAAATAAAATATATAGATGGAATATTTAGACCGCCTAAACCAAACAGAAAAGGATTTATCAGAGAAATGGGACTTATACTTGAACAGCTAGACAAAAAAAAAGAGATGTCGTGATTTTGGGAGATATGAATATTGACATTCGGAGATCTGAGCGAAATGATGTAGAAGACTATTTAGAGATGTTAGCTGCGCACGGGTTGATGAATGTGATCCAGGATAACACGAGAGTCGATCCGAGAAGAAGAACATCGACATTGATACAGCATATTGTGGTAAGCATGATAGATAGACCAATGCTATCTTCCGTAATCGAAAGCGATATCTCCGATCACTATGCTGTTTTGTATGGAACTATCAGAGTTTCTCTAGCATTCAAGAAAAACGAGAGCCATATATTCGAAATAGGACGGTTGATGAACGAATACGTGCAACTGATTGGGAAACCTTGTTAGCTGAAAACGATATTGACGATATGTATGGAAAATTTTAAACAAAAAAGCAGGACATCTATGCGGACTCCAGGGTGATTAAAATATCGCGCAAGAAATGCAGACAAAATCCTTGGATAACTGCTGAAATTAGGGAAAAATGCTAACAAAGGGATCAACTGTATCGAAGATGGAAGAATAACACACTGAACATGGCTTACGAAGCTGAGTATAAGCAATTCCGAAACATGGTTATTAGGGACATCTTTATACAGAAGTCCAACTATTATAAGGGAAAGTTCAACAGCCTTAGATCGGATCCTCGTAAAACGTGGAACTTGATCAATGAGGCAATGGGGCGAAAGAAGCTAGATCTTGGCGAAGTGATCATCAAAAACTTTCTCCTAGAAAAGTGCCTAATGACATTATCCAAGAGATGCGCTGAGAAATTTTCGGATCAAGACCTACAGATAGTCTACAATTGCCACATAAATACATCCCACCATATGAATTCGGTATTACCCAATACAATTTTCATCGGAGAAACAAACACTGAAGAAGTTCATGATATATTAAAACAAATGGATGAAAATAAATCAGCGGGAATCGATGGCATTAGAGCGCGCGATATTAAAAACAATGCAATTGTTTTTGCTCCGATAATCTCGAGGCTCATAAATCTCAGCTTAAGTCAATTTAAAGTTCCTCGAATACTTAAGACTGCAATAGTACGCCCTATCTATAAAGGAGGAACCAAGAGCTTGCTAACCAATTATAAACCGATATCAATATTGCCGGCTATTGAGAAGTGTATGGAAGAAGTAGTATAGTAACAAGGCGGCTAACATTCCCTTATCCACGTAAAACAGTTTGGCTTTCAGAAAAACAAAAGCACGGAAAAACTTATGGGAGAATTTGCGGATGTCATCAATGGTAGCTTGAACAAAAACCACCATGTACTAGTTTTATTCATGGATTTTAGTAAGGCATTTGTCTGTAGTGACAATCAGGCTGCGCTTAAGGCCTTGCTTAACCCTTTAACCACTTCCAAAATAGTTCGTGAAACCAAAAACTCTTTGAACTTGGTCGCAATGCTGAATTCTCTGTCTCTTATCTGGGTCCCAGGTTACACTGGGATCTTGGGGAACGAGATCTCCAATGAGATTGCTAGACAAGGCTCAGAGGAGGCTTTCTAAGGTCCCGAACCCGCGTTGGGTCTTCCAGCGTCCACGGTTAGGGCTTCCATTGACAATTGGGTCTCTCACGAGCACAATTGTGTGTGGCATGACTCTCTAGGTTGCAGGTTGACTAAACGCATGCTCCCGGGCGTCTGTAAGAAATCAGCGGCATTCTTGCTGTCGACATCCAAAACAACCCAATCTTCAATATTCCAGATACGATGCTTGAGAAATTCTTGTTCTCCAAGAAATTCGAAGTGGTCATTAGTGACCATCAAGAATGGAGAAACAGAGGTCTCAACACAACATTTCTGGACCCGAAAACTTCGAGGGTAATGAACGAACAGACTGTCTGGTGAGAAGAAACGCTGGGCGCCCATTCATCGGCCCTGCACCCTACTTCGGGGTACCACCCAGTGGTATCCACTGCACGATTATAAAATGGGAAGCTATAGGACTCGCCGAACACTGGGCCAACCAAAAGAGCCTAGAACAAGCGAAAAAGTTCATAAATCGCAACAAAAATAGAGCAAAGAAGCTACTGGAATTCAGCAAAGACGATTTCCGAACTCTAACGGGCTACCTAACCGGACAATGTTCACTCAGGTACCATCTGAATAAAATAAAACTATCAGGTACAGCCACATGCAGCCTCTGCGGGGAACAAGGAGGAACAGCAGAATACATTCTTTGTGAATGCCCAGGGGCCGGCCGCAAAAAACGACTGCCCCACCTAACGCGGGTCTGGATTGGCCAAGACGATGTGCCATATTTCACATCCCTCCGCAAACTCTCACGTGGCGGATTCGGGATTCACTGTCGCTGCACATGATTCCGGATTTTCAATGACCCATGATATAATATATGTAGTTATCTGAAACCAAAATACTATCAGTGACTTAAATGTTTATCAGTGACCACATAACGTTTATAAGTTGCTTATATTAATAAAGGCTCTTTTAAATTTGAACCGTATTACTGTGATTTTACCTGCATTTTTCTAGGCGAAGTGTTTGTGTGTGACGTCCTGTATTAACAATATACTTCCATTCACCGGATGCCGATCGAGCCTTTTGCGGACGAGCATATCTTACAATACTAGCGCACATTCCACCGGGAGTTATTACATTTCCATCTTCTCGCCTGTAAATTATAAAAAAAAATTAAACTCAGCTTTTGTAATTGATATTCAAATTTAACCTTTTGCTATTGAACTGATATTCCTCTAACTGCTCCTGATATTCAAGTTCTGCTGCTTTGTCATGATATTCCGCCAACAGAGCAGACATTGCATTTTTGTGTCTACGAATGCTACCCATTATCTGCTCCCTGTAATTATAGAATTAAAACAAAGGTTAACAAAAAATCAGTTTGCATGGCATTGCCGTCTGCCTGATTGACAATATAATCAAATACCTATGTATGTACATAACTTTCCAAATCTCATTTAATATGAAGTAGCGAAATAAAGTGGACTAACATTCATTAAAAATTACCAGTCAATATTCTCTCGCGATATTGTAGTGCAATTTTGCAATATCGAAATAATTTAGGAACATTAACCTCGTTGAGGAGTGTTATGACTTGATTCTCCGACAGGGCCTCGCTTCCCAAGATATGTCTTCTTGTTTCCCGTAAAACTGGACACTTGCCAATGAAATGCAGATTATCCTCCCTCTCTGCCAAATTGCACAAACTACATTGAAGAGGTAAATCTTCTCTGTGAGGTATATAATTAAGTTTTAGGAGTTCGCCCCGCAGCCTGAAGATCATCGCTATTTCATCGATGCTGTATTTATCCCGGAAATAATTCTTCTGCATCAAATTGTGATTCAAACGGCTATATATCATTCTATACAGAGATCCAGATGCTTCCTCTAAATACCTTGCCCTAGCCTGAACGTCGACTTCTTCGATGAGCTGATAAAGTTGGTTCTTCAAACACCCTAAGTCCTCGTGATTAATTTCAATACCACAGCTGCGGCCTAATTCCAACCACTCTTTGAACCATCCAGTTCTCCTTTGTATAGCTTGTACAGCTGTTATTTTTGGAAGTCGATAATCCGGCATGCTAAGAACCTTAAGAACATAATCCACTTGGAGTTTCAACGTTTTTGCGAAAAGTGGTGATAAGCCTGTTTCCAGCATAAGCATGTAGTTTGGCGTATTGGACGGGAGATGAAATATTCATCTTAGTAGTTTTTCAACGGATTCATATTTTTTACATCCCCATACTTGTGCTGCGTAGAACAGAATGGACACCGATACCGCCTCGAAAACTTTATATTTAGTACTGTGGGCAATGAATTTGCTGTTGAAGGATCTTTTCCAAGCTAAGTTGATGGCTGCTTTTGATTTTACTAATTTGTCCTCGAGGTGGATATTCATACTAAGATTTTTCGTAAGGAACACTCCAAGGTACTTATATTTCTCCACCAGTTCAATTATTTCACCATTGTAGTTCCACTTCTCATTAGCACCGTATCTACCACCTCCTTTCTTAAACACCATTACTTTAGACTTATCTAAATTAACGATTAAGTTCCATAACCTGCAGTAATCACTAAGACGGTTAATCAAGACCTGTAATTGTTCTGGAGAGTGCGCCAATAAGACTACGTCGTCTGCGAATAAAAGCCTTTGATTAGGACTCCTGCATACTCTACCCCGCGTGGAAGAAACTCAGTTATTTCCTCGATGAAGAGTGCAAAAAGACTTGGACTTAGACAACACCCCTGTCTTCCTCATGAACACGAATGAAAACATTTCGATAGTCCGCTCCCGTTCCACACAGCCCTGGTATCACTATACAGGTTCTGGATAACCCTTCCAAATTTGAGCGACATACCCAAGTTGTAGAGCTTATAGAACAATGCGTTACGATCCACTGTGTCAAAGGCTGCCTTAAAATCCACGAAGAATGCGTAGAGGTTTTTATTTCGCATAAGAAAAGAGTCCACAATACTACTTAGTACAATTAAGTGATCGATAGTCGAATATCCTGGCCTAAACCCCGCTTGAAATTCCTTTAACAACTTATTGGCTCCTATCCATTGATTAAGTCGGCTTTGCATCATTGCGGTGAATATTTTATAAGATGCGTTCAAGAACGAAATACCTCGAAAGTTTGCTGGATCCGCTGTAGAACTTTTCTTATGGATTGGAAAAAATTAACTCTTCCTTAAATCGTTGTGGGCTAGTCAAACGGTAGTGCATGCGATCATATGAAAACACAAGCGTTTTCACTCAGCTGAGGCCTACCAACTCCTACTCTCAACTTCCACGCGGTGACAGCCGGGTGCCTAGTACCTTAATCCAAGAAATGGGTAACCAACCCCGTTTGGCGGATTCTTGGTGGCAGCAGATGAGAGAGGGGGGGAAGAGTGCTTTTCTCACTAGAGCACTTCTTCCTGTTCCAGGCGGCAGCGGACGAATTCCCTAGACGGAGTCAACGGTGGCGTCTATAGTTCCAGTTAGGTTGAACTTAGTGAATACCTTGCGCGAGCTGCTTCGACGTATTCGGATCACAGGTCGGTAAGGAATTTCCAATGTTGGTCAGGACATTGGAATAGAGATGGTGGCGGAGGAGCCCTTAATGGGCCAACGGCAGCGCTCATACTCCCGTAGTGGACTACTGGCACCGGTGTACCCGGCCCCCTGTCCTAGGGGAATAATTAAGGAACTGGCCCTCCAGGTTGGGGGTTGTGCCGTCGGGGTAACTTCCCTACCACGTAAAAACCGCATGGTTCCGAAACAACCAAAAGCCTCGGATAAGGATGACTCAACTAATGACGACCCCAGCAAACGAAATAAGGACAACGACCTTCGGATCTGTACGTGGAATGTTAGTATAGCGACATCGACCTAGTCAAAAAACTGCGTATTGGACGTCTGAGATGGCTAGGACATGTAGAGCGAATGGACACCAACGCTCCGGCCCGCAGAGTCTTCGAATCTAACCCCGAGGGACGACGCAGTAGAGGGAATTATCGCCGTAGGTGGCGCGCACAAGTTCAAGGGGACCTCGACCAACTTGGAGTGCGCAACTGGAGGCAATTAGCTAAAGACCGAGCTAAATGGAGAGGCTTGTTGGTTGAGGCCCAGGTTCACCCCGAACTGTAGCGCCACCTAAGTAAGTAAGTAAGTAAATCGTTGTGGGGCTATTCCTGACTCCAAAATGTTGTTATATAAGGAAACAAGTTTGATGTGTAGTTCATTGGTACCATACTTGTAGAATTCGGACGGTATCCCATCCGAACCTGCCGCTTTCCCATCCTTTAAATTTCTTAGCGCACTAATAATATCTTGATTTGAGAACGGGCTATCCAAGATATCATTCTGGAGACCTGGCGTGGCGTATTGAAAATAAAAGCGACTAGCAGATGGGCTCAATAACGATTTAAAGTGACTTGAACTTAGCTTACTGCTCATAACATATCTTCCACCATTGAGTTTTCAGATGAAGTCAGCATCGTGATGTATAAGCAGCCGTTCATTGAGTTGTCTTCTAAACATAGAAGCTTTGGAATTGTTCCATACCAGCTTAGGAAGTACATTCATAGCTCTCTTTTCTCCATCATCTGCTATCTTATGGTCAAATGTGACCACAATCGGTAGATGGTCAGAGTATGGGACATGCTTAACTTCTAGATCGGTTACGAGTGCATTCCATTCACCTCTTATAAGACAATAGTCAATGGCAGATGTCCCTTGACTTCCCACAAATGTAAAGTCGCCACATTCGTCACTTCTGCTGGTACCATTCATTATTCGCAGGCCAAAAGAATCACAAAAATCAACAAGTTTCACGCCCCTAGCATTGCAAATTTGATCCTTTGATTTTCGACTTATACCCACTACATTATTTTCCGCACCTCTTTCGTTGCCTACTCTTGCATTGAAGTCCACTATCAAAATGATAGGAATTATAGAATTATCTTTTAATATAAAGGAAATTATTTATGATTGTGTAAATACAAAAAATAATTAAGTTTAAAGGAGAGTACAAATATTACATACACGGGTACGGATTATTGCGGACAATGTGTATGCACTTTTATGCATGGATGCGAATTAGTTAAAAAAAAAAAAAAAAACAATTTTGTTAGACGATACATTGGTCGGTTTAGGTTGGTTTAGGATCGGTCCTCGATGAGGATGTACTTGAACCAGAGAGTATGTCCATTGTACTCCCGATGTGTAAGGCGGCTGGGTCACCCTCTTACTCTTGGAACCATTTGCTTCGTTGAATGAAGGCGTGAATTTTAGCCATGCAGGCGTTGCGGAGATCATTAAGATCATTGTCGGAGTATTCACCCAGAGTGGCCTTTCTGATGTTGGCGAGCGCAGGACAGGCGCACAGGAGATCACTGACGGTCTCCTCCTCCTCTTCATCTCTGCAGCTTCTGCAGAAGTCATTATGAGGGATACCTAATCTTTGGGCATGTCTTGTTATGACGCAGTGCCCAGTGAGGACATTTGTTATTTTTAAAAGGGTTCCTCTGGATTTATTGAGTGTCGGCCAGAGCTGTCTGGCGGTATAACATTGGTCTAGATGTTCCCATCGGTAATTGGCTACTTTCTCGGCGTCAATTTGAATAAGGTAGTTAACACAAGACGCTGGCGCTTCGATGTCGGTAATGCTTATGCTATCTGTACCAGAGGAGCCTTGTCGGCTGCACAATTCCTCGGTATGTCACAGTAACCTGGTACCCAGCAAAGGGTGAGGTTGTACTGACCAGCTATCTCGTTAAGAGATATGCAACAGTCTTTCACTGTCTTAGATCTCGTAGTGCTGGATCTGAGGGATTTGATGGCTGCCTGACTGTCGACGTAAATAACAATATCAGGTGTTGATAGTGTGCTAGTCGCTAGCCAGTCAGCGGCTTTGCGAACTGCGGTGATTTCGGCTTGAAAAACGCTGCAGTGGTCTGGAAGGTTAAAGGAGAGGTGTATGTCCAGATCTTCTGAGAAAATTCCGGCACCGACTCTGTCCTTCGTTTTGGACCCGTCCGTAAAAATTAACAGCGATTCGTTGTAAATGACATTGCGTTGCGTCCACTCACTTCTGTCCGGTATCGAGTGCGTGTAGCCCTTGTTAAAATCATATTCAAATAGACGATACATTACTCAAAGCTTTTTGGGGTATATCTTCATATATCAACACTACTTCTTATGATTCGTAGTAAACATTTTTTTTTTATTCAAAAAATGTGCTTTTTAGTACAGAAATTTACACATATACTACTTCCTGTACGATAAATATTGTATGCAAAATTTCACATACACGGACTCGGGCATTAGAAATCTGAATACATTAAACTACATAATAATTGTCAGTTAGTGTTCGATGTCCACAAACCCATACTGCAAAGGACTTAAAAAATGTATCTTTGTTACTCGTAGGTACTGTAAAATTTTGCGTTTAACGGACTTTTTAAATATCTTGGGAAAAAGAGGCATTACATTTGTACACTTCAATTCTTTAGAAAATATACCAAGTAATGTAGCTAAAAGGACAAAACTTGAAGAGGACTGGGAACAATATAAGCCAGATTCAGAGGAATTTCAAAAATGAGACACAGAAAGCTTAACGCCATTCTTGCCTACACTTCTGTAATGAGTTCAAGGGTACGGCAGAATCTGCGAGACTGAGAAAAATCATATCTAGAGAATAAAAAACTCTACGATATTTATAGGAACCCGAAGGAAGGTGGACTGAATGCTTAGTCGGGTCAATAGAAAAATCATTAAAAGACACGGAATATACACTAGCCGCTTTCTTATCATTGAAGGAGCCTTTAGCAATGTCAGAACAGATGCGGTTTATAGAACTTGAAAGAACCTTAATATTCACAACTCCCTGATAAAATGGATCGTCAATATGCCAGAGGAAAGACATAATAAATTTATTTTTTCCGAGAGCAGGTGAAAAATCTTCCAAAGACACCATAAGGCCCGACCGCGCGTGCTTATGGTAGTGCGAGATTTTTACTCACTAAAAAAACACTTCTCCTCAAAATTATTACTACAACTAATCCAGTGCTTATCCAGCAGTTTTATTTTCGCTAACGAGAGTCGTGATTATAGAAAAAGATATTCGTATGTGATTGAAAATAAATGTAGCACTTTAGACAGGTTAAATTCCAATGAAAGTTCCTGCCTTTTTCACGACCTTCATATGCTATGACGCGAGGTCGAAAGGTTTTGTCCTTTGAAGACGACGAATTGAATTATTCGCGTCAAGTAATTGAATGATAGTACGGTTACAATGGCCGTGAACACGATCTTTGTGTTTACGCGCAAATTTTGTTATCTCTTCGACGACGCTGGGAATTCCCAGATCCCGATGAATATCTTCGTTACGTACATACCACGGTGCGTTAACGATCGTTCTAAGAACTTTATTTTCAAAAGTTTGTATGATGTTTCTATTGCTTTTCTTGGTACAACCCCATAGTTGTATACCATACGTCCACACTGGCTTTAGCACTTGCTTATAGATAAGCAGTTTGTTATGTAGGCTCAACTTTGAATGTTTTCCGAGTAGCCAGTACATTTGTCGGTATTTGTTTTGAAGTTCGTCGCGTTTCTTTTTCACGTGCGATTTCCATTTGAGCTTGACATCTAGAGTCATTCCTAGATATTTTGCTTCGTTTGCGTACGGTATTTGAGCCGAGTACAGAGTAAATACAATATGCTGGAAAAAAATGCAGAGCTTTCTTTTGTAGAAGTGACACGACATTTTTTAGGCAATACACAGTCACCTATAAGGAAATCATTTCTAAGCTATTACAAAACTACAAAAGCTTGGGATGTAAAATTTCTCTGATTCCCATTTGGAGTTTTTCCCTGAAAACTTAGGTGCCGTAAGCGACGAACATGGGGAGAGATTTCACCAAGACATAATGGCAATGGAAAAGCAATATCAAGGAAAATGGTCGTCGAGAATGCTCGCAGACTTCTGTTGGACCTCGAAACGAGATCATCCATCATACTTGTATAAAAGACAAGCAAAACGGATCAAAAATTCTTCAGAATAATAAAAAAAAATTAATATCTACAAATTTTCCTGTATTTTCACTTTTTTAAATAAACTGATTTTTTTTTTAAATATAGATGTTTCATAATTTTTTTACAGACATATTTTAAACAATTTCATGCCAAGGTATAAAAAAAAATATTTTGGAAGAACGGCAAAAAAAAATATTTTATTTGTTGTCCTGTGTATTTAAGGAATTTTTCAAATAGAAGCCTCGGAAGAGATATGCCCTATATAAGTATGTATAGACAATACCTTGAGAACATTATTCATTATTGACACAGGTGCTGCATTCAGCTTAATTAATTCAGGCTTATGTAAGTCGAAATGGAAATCAGAAGTAGACATATCCATTAGAGCGTGCAATAAAGAAATTTCAATTAAAACTAAGTGCTCGTTTCCGATCTTCAATGAATTTAATGTTCCGAACTACAATGTAGAATTTCTGGAATACAACTTTAACGACAAATACGACGGTCTAATATTCAACAACACCTTGTCTAAATTAAATGCTATTATTGACTATAAAAATCGTTCCATGAAGACAGATAATGCTGTTAAACTCTTTCTAAACCCTGATGAGCAGGATTATTTTTACAGGTTTCACAAAGAAATCCCCACAGAAATATTCAATAGTGAGATTAACATAAATAATTTATTAGACCACATAAACATAGATCATTTGAACAATGAGGAACAAAAAAATAAAATAAAAATGGTAATCCTTCGGAACAAAAGTGTTTTGTACAAAGAAAATAACGATCTTACCTTCATTAATGAAATCAAACACAGAATTATTACACAGAATAATGTTCCAATTTACTCAGAACTCTACCGGTAGCAAGTGCTTCTTGCCATTGTGTCAGCAATTAAGTACTATAGATCCTACATACTCGGGAGGAAATTTACTATAAGGACCGATCACAGGCCAATAATTTGGTTGGATTAACTGAAAGAACCAAATGCAAAGTAATAACGTTCATTCATTCATTCATTCATTTTCAATGGCCCGCTAATCCTTCATGAGGGTCGCGGGGGTAGGATGCTCAGGTGGACTCTCCATCCTTCTCGATCCTCCGCCATTGACTCCAATTCATCAGGGGGAATCCCTAAGCGGCTCCAGGAGAGATGTCGGACTTGATCCAACCATCTATTTCTAGGCCTTCCGCGAAGCCTTGGAAGCCGGTTTGGGGGCATACGCACTACGTGACCAAACCATCGAAGCATAGATCGTTCCGTTCGGAGAAGTAGCTGCTCAACGTTGAGCGCCTCGCGTAGTCTGGTGTTGCGCACTCGATTTCTACGAGTTATATCAACAACGCCGCGAAGGAACCTCATTTCGGCAGCTTGTATCCGCGATCTTTTTCTTTCGGTCACTACCCAAATTTCATGACCATAGGTGAGAGTTGGAACATACACCGAGTTAAAAACCGATAGCTTAGCTTGAACACTAAGTTCGGCCTTCCTTATAACAGATTGGCCAAGCTCTCTCAAAATTGATCCAGCCTGACCAATTCTACAGGATAACTCGGCATTGCTCCTCCCATCACTCGTGAATAAAACCCCGAGGTACTTAAACTTCTCCATCTGCTTCAGTGGGACTCCACTAACATGCAGAGTGCACTGAATGGGTTTTTTGGAAACGACCATTACTTCCGATTTGTTCACGTTGATCTTCATTCCAGCATCATCACAAACGGCTACAAATATTTCGAGTGCGCGCTGAAGTTTGGTTTGAGAGGAGCCAAGGATGACCAAATCATCCGCAAAGAGCAGGTGACTAATCCTTAGGTCTCCCACTTTGAAACATTCCCCGCCACGGCTGCGCTGTAACATCCAATCCATATATACAATGAAGAGGAGAGGTGACAAAACGCACCCCTGGCGGAGTCCAACGGCCACAGTGAAAGGTATTGATTTAACACCATTTATCCGAACACAGCTTCTACAGTTTGTATATAAAGACTGAATCGCCCTTAAAAGGGAACCATTAATCCCATACTTCTGCAGAACACTCCAGAGTTTGCCTCGAGGAACCCTATCATATGCTTTTTCCAAATCCACGAAACAAGTGTAGACAGGCTCAACATAGTCCCAGTCCTTCACAAGAACCATTCTGAGAGTGAAGAACTGGTCGGTTGTGCTTCTACCGGGACGAAAACCGCACTGCTCATCCCCCAAACTGTCCTCAAGCACAGCTTTGGAACGCTTTTCTAGCACCTTAGCGAAGACTTTTCCAGGGAGACTTAAAAGAGATATACCCCTATAGTTGGCGCAATCTCCTTTCTCCCTTTTTTTTTTTTTCATTTCTTCTTATTAATTTTTTCAAGTTCTTTGGCCTGTTTTTTCTCCAATCGTGTAGCTTTTTTTTCTTCCTTTTCTTTTTCAATTTTCTTTTTCTCTATGTATGTAAGTATGTATGTATGTTACAAAGCTTTATTTATTTTTCTAGGTTTTTATACCATTTCGAGCGGTGTTTCTGGCCAGTTCAAAATGTCATTCACATCTAGGAAAGCAGTACTTTCCTGGGGTAATGTCTGGATATTTAAATATTCATTACCAGGGTTGATATCGTCATTGCCAGAAAGGTTGATCGGAAAAACGTTTTCGATTTGGGTGTCAGAATATAAATAATCATTAATTTCACTTATGTTTATGGAAAAATCCAAGATTTGATCTGTCTGTGCAGATGTGTTAGCAAATGTTTTTTTCGTCCGATTTGCTTAAACTCATTTGATTTGAAAAATGTGTAAAGTTCATGCAATTTCGAAAAATCCTCGCTACAATCGCTTCTTGAACTGGAATATTTCTCAAGTTGTTCTATTTTCTGCGAACCAACTGTGTCACAAAATACTTCGAAAGCATCTTTATTTGATTCGATGAGATGTCCGGTGTTGGTATGACGATTCGTTCTACCAAAACATTTGGAAAAATTAATGGCATTTTTGTCCCATGGGGATAGATCGCAAGCTTTGAAACCATTTACGATAGTTGTTGGAGAAATGCTCTTGTCTACAACTTCCTTAAATAAATGGAGCGAATATTTCTTTTGTTAGGTTTAACCCCGGGTTCTTTCGCCGCCAATTCGTGACTGCATTGTTCCACGCGTTTTTTAATGGTTTAAAAGCTGCAACATCAGCTGGTTTCAGAATTCGGGTAGAATTGGGATACAGTGCTATCAAAATGATGCCCAGTTGAACACATAACTGGCTCACCTGGAGTGTGAGATGGGTACTATGGCCATCAACGAAAAAGATAACTGGCAATTGAATTTTTTCTTGTATCAAAAATGGATGAAAAACTTTGGAAATGTAATCGTAAAATGTCTGTTTTGTCATCCAGCCATTTTCACTTATTCCATAACCCCATGTATCTGGAATAGTCTTACGAATGTCGTCCTTCAATCTTTTATACGGGTATATGCTCATCGAAGGACACATCACTCCTAAAGCGGAAAGCGAAAACATGACCGTCAAATTTGCCTTAGTCTGTCCTCTTTCAATCTCATATACATATATTGTTCGCTCCTTTTGCAGCTAGCACAGATTTTGGACAAAGGAAACAATTTGTTTCGTCACCATTGAATACTCGGCTTGGATCTTGAAGTATTGCACGCGAATTATTTTCAACCAAATACCTTTCTATGGTATCAAACCACCCAAATATATCCAAAACAGCTACATTAGCACTAGCTGACGACACGGGATCAACTGTCCGAAAGGTCAAACTCGGATGTCGATTTAAAAACGATTTAAACCAACCTTTTCCTGGAATCCCGTCAATACCAAATGGATGTTCCCTCTCCTTTTGCTGCAAAAAATCTTGAACAGCATACAGGACGTCTTCTTTTCGCTTGGGGAATCCTTTTCGTTGGCACACTTTCATCCATTCTGCGATTACAAATTCTTCCTCATCTGTCAAAACTGTGGACGGACCTGGACGTTTTTTTTTTAAAATTAGAGCCTAAGCGAAACAGTAGAGTTGATCTAGGGGTGCTGAATTTTTTTGAAGCAGCTTTTTTGGAAATGTTTTCGCTTTTTATCGGAAGATCGCTCCTGAAGATCGTTCTCATCGTATTTAAAATTTTTTTTCGGCATTTTGTTCAAACTAAAATTAATAACGGTTGAAAGATACAACTATTGGTACTCATAGAAGTACAACTATTGGCAGTGCCAATAATTGTAGCTACATAGGATGTAATTATTGGCACCCACCTGCCAATAATTGAACCCTAATTTTTTCTGCAGCCAATTATTGGCACCCCTTTTATTAATAAAATAATTACTTTTTTACAAAATATATTTAAAAGCTACTTCTTTAATGCATTATTATTATAAATAAAAAAAGTTTTCATTAAAAAATATAAAAGAAAGTAGTGATAAAAAACTTACAAAATTAAAGGTCCTTAATGAAAACAAAGGAAATTTCGAAGATTTTTTTTTTTGCCGCACGTGTTTTCACTTTCACTTATAAAACAGAACTCAAAAGGAATATCCCCAAAACTAATGACGCAGAAATGTGAGAAAAATGTGCAAGCTCAAAACAGAAAATAAATTGACTATTCAGACCAAGGGTTACTGAGAAAATCACTGTTGAATGATGGGGTGCCAATAGTTGGGTCAAAAATTTGGGGTGCCAATAATTGTAGTCGTTACGCTATTTCGCACAAATGAAGCCAATATTTCTCGGGAACTTTTCTCAGGAAAACTCTTTCTTTTATGTGCCCTCCGCTAAGCCGATGTTGGTTGTTTGGTACAACAACAATAGTAGTTGAGGCAATTCTTTCTTAAAAAAATAGAAGAAACAGATAAAATCAACTTTTTTTTTATTTGCGTACACACGCGATGATGGGTTGATCAAAATACTGTTTCAATTTATTTGGCCCGTGACTGGATCAACCTATTCAATTTTCTCATACCTGGACCAAATAGAAATTGAAGAGCTTTCCAATCTGTGGTCCTGCGGTAAATTTTTTCCGCCCTTCTATGCTTACAACGTATGTATTTCACATGATAACTCCGATAGAGCGTAGGCGACAGCACATGGCGAGGTAAAATTTATCAATTTAAAGCGAGGTTTTAAAATCCTAGCGTTAGTTAAACAGTTTTTTATAATAAACATTTTTGGATACATGAGAATCTCTTTCG
Organism: Brachypalpus laphriformis; assembly: GCA_945910035.1. NCBI lineage: Eukaryota > Metazoa > Arthropoda > Insecta > Diptera > Syrphidae > Brachypalpus > Brachypalpus laphriformis. Next base: position 101,891,781 of record OX246756.1, read on the forward strand.
CTTCTACGGAAATAATAACTCAATCCATCTTTTAAGCAAGTTCGTAGCGAGCCTTTTTGAAAATGGTCATTGAAGCGCAATGAACTCAGCGGTATGAAATGGGTACATTGCGATGCAAGTACGAGGCTTAGTGCATATATAACTAATCCCTGTCTTTTAAAGGAACTAGTAAAAAGATTGCCCTCACAACGGCGTTCAAAACGCTAAGCTATTCACATGTGCCCAGAGCAGCATCTCTAATTCATCTATGCAAAGAAGAGGGATAGTTCACATCCATCCCCAGTATACTGGCGGACTGAAAAAATTCCGAAATCACGAGCCAAATGCGATCAAGCCATAAGACAGTACCAGTGTTCCATGGGTAGGAGTAATCATAGTGAATGTCAGCTACGTAATAGGTGGGCCCGAAAGGTGTCCAAAAAAACCATTTGTAACAACTGAAATACTGAAACTCACCAAAAAAATACCAAATCGTTACGAGAAGATTAAAATACTTTTGAGCACCATTACCTACATCGACAGCTCTACTGCATCACCTTGTGAGTAACCTATTTCAAAAATAAGAGGCTTTCATTCCTGAATAAAGACATAAAAAACCCACACCTATTCCGCTAGTTACTTCTAGAGAGGTAACCATCGTGTGTGGGAAGTTTGTAAGCCAAATCAACTACGTGTGTAATCAACGTAGCTTTCAATGGGTGTACCATATGGAAAGTGATTACCACTTTAACTCCCAAGCTGCAAACTTTTGTAAACAGATAGCCGCGCATCATCTTAAAGATTTTTTGCTCCAATCGTACTTCTAACGAATAGCTTTATCAGAGATCGGGCCGTGAACCAATGGGCATTACCATACGGAAAAAAAAAAGGGTCAGTGGATCGTTCACGCGTTACGGCGCGAACACGACGCTATACAAATCCACTCACCCAATCAGGAAGAAAAGTGGGTCGTCCTTAGGAGACATGGCGCAAAACAGTTGAGGAAGAATCGAGGTGTTTAGGTATGAGCGGTATGAGCTGGAGGGAGCCCAAACGCATTGAAGATCTCCGAACAAGATGGCGCAGGTGTTGTTGACGCCTTTCGAAGGGTGAAACAAGTCAAGTAAGTAAAAGTGAGTAAGGAATGAACAAAAATGCAGAAGATAGATATAATGAGTGAAATGACTGCGACATAAGCATATTGCTAGAGATAAGGAAAGCTCAGCGAGAATCGTGGACACTATTCTGTAGCAATATAGAAAGGACAAACGGTTGTAGTAGATTGAGAAAAATACTTTCCAAATCTCCTCATATCCCTAGTTTTATCTAGAAACCTAACGGGGACTGGACCATGTCCACAGAAGAAACTTTAAACCTCCTCATGCACACGCATTTCCCAGGAAACTCTATAGATACAAACATATCTATACCCCAACACCACTCAATCATGGACGTTCCGGCGGGAATAGTAAACACTCATACAATTCATTGGGCTGGTAATAGTTTCCTTCCATACAAATCTCCAGGATTAGATGGTATTGCACCAGTAGAACTGTAAGAGTGCATAAAACCCTTAGCCCCGTGGCTCTATGTAATTTTCAATAGCTGCCTTAAATTCGGCTATACCCCATCCTCATGGAAAAGAGTTAAGGTGGTCTTCATCCCGAAATGCGGTAAGACAAAGATTTCAGACCAATCAGCCTCTCCTCCTTTTTTCTGAAAACGTTAGAAAGGCTAGTTGATAACTATATCCGTTCTAAATTCAAGGTACAAACCACATCTAGCTCTCAGCATGCTTACCGGAAAGGTTTTTCAGTGGAAACAGCTCTACATTCGTTAGCAGGCACCATGGAAAAATCTCTTGCCGTTAAGGAATATACTATGGTGTCTTTCCTTGACATAGAAGGCGCATTTAATAACGTCAATACAGAATCCATCACAAGAGCGCTCGCTGACCTGAAGGTGGACTGCTGCTTACGCATCTGGATAGAGCGAATGCTGAATAGCAGGCAGATTCTATCGGAGCTCGGGTGCTGCTCAACCAAAAGCCTGGCGCACAGAGGCACACCCCAACGGTGTGTTCTCTCTCCGCTACTTTGGATATTAGTAGTGAATAAGCTACTCACTTCACTAGAAAGTAAAGGCTACAAGGTCGTAGCATATGCTGACGATATCGCTATAGCCATTTCAGGTAAATTCCCCCAAACCCTAAGAGATCTAATAAATTCGGCGATAAATTTATTAGCGAAATGGACGGACAGTGTTGGACTTAACGTAAATCCGTCCAAAACTAAACTAGTACTTTTTACTAGAAAATATAGATTAGACGCAAAGAAAGCCAAAAAAAACTGCTTTCATTAAATAGACGGAACATAAGCCTCACAGTAGAAATAATCACAGGACACTGTTTGTTAGGTAGACACGCCACTAGAATGTGAGTCCCAGCAAATGATTACTGTAGAAGCTGCAGAGATGAAGAGGAAGAGGAGAACAATCTCCACCTCCTCGGCACATGCCCAGCGCTAGCTACCCTGAGAAAGAAAATATTAGGGGAATACTTCTTTGAAGACTTAAGTGACCTGTCTAACATAGACATTATAAACTTATACAGATTCATAGGGAAATCCAATTGGTTTAGTTGAAATACCGATCCGATAGATCTGCCCTAAGCTGGATTAAAAACGTAGTGTCGATCTGATCAAGTTAAAGCGTACACAAATCAGCTGCGTTGTCGGTGTTCTCACTGAACACTGTCTTATAGGCCAACACGCCAAAAGACTTGGTTTCTTCTCCAACGATTTCTGCAGAAGCTGTAGGGACGAGGAGGAGGAGGTAACCATCCTTCACCTCCTATTCACATGTCCAGCCCTGTCCCTCTTATGCAGAAATGCTGCACAAGGTGAAGGACAACCCTGAATTGAGAGAGCTCGGCCAAAAGGTCAACCAAATCAGAAGGACGGCCAAAGGAGACCTACTCTTAAAACTAATGAGCCTCCCAACAACGGAAACGACCAAGCTTCATGCATCCGTCGAAAAGGCCTTGGGAACAGAAGCGGAAGTGAAAACCCTAACGCACGAGGTACTCATAGAAGTCAAAGATCTGGACGGAATCACAACGAAGGAGGAGATCTGCGAAGCCCTAACCAAGCAATTAGAGGGATCCAAAGAGTACCATGTCGGAACAAGTGCCATAAAGTCTCTGCGAAAAGCTTATTTAGGGACACAGATAGCGACAGTGAGCCTGCCAGCGGAAGTCGCTGAGAGGCTGATGACTGCCAGCAAAGTGCGCATTGGCTGGGTGGTCTGCCGAATACGGGAAAAAATCACTCAAACAAAATGCTACAAATGTATGGACTTCGGACATACTGCCAGAGCATGCAAAAGTGCGGTGGATTATTCTGACCGGTGTATTAGATGTGGTGCGAGTGGACACACCGCAAAATCTTGTGCCCTAGAGCCAAAATGCCTGCTGTGTTGTGACAAAAAGGACACAAATAGCAACCATGTCACAGGAAGCGGCAAATGCCCAGCCTTCCAAAAAGCCTTGAGAGACCTAAAACACCTTATATGAAGATAAAACAGCTCAACCTCAATCACTGCGAAGCTGCGAACGATCTCCTCATACAATCTGTGCGCGAACAAAAAGTAGACGTCGTAATCCTTAGTGAGCCCTACAAAGAATTCGATGCAAACGCGTGGATAACGGACACTACGGGAAAAGCGGCCATATGGACCTGTGGGAAAACCGCCTTCCAAGAGAGGATGCCAACATCAGGAGATGGTTTTATATGGGCAAAAATCGACGGCATATATATTTATAGCTGCTATGCACCACCAAGCCTCTCGATAGCAGAGTTCGAAGAGCTGCTGGACAAACTCGTAAACGATGCTTTAGATCGAAAACCGGCGATCATTGCTGGCGACTTTAATGCATGGGCCGCTGAATGGGGATGCAAATAAACGAACAGACGCGGAAGATCCCTACTGGAGGCTTTTACAACCATAGACGTGGTACTAGTAAACAGCGGAAATAAACCCACGTTTTGCAGAGGAAGCGGCGCTTCTATTATAGACATCACATACGTAAGTAGCTCCTTGATAGGAAGAACAAAGTGGGAAGTCAGTGACCTCTATACTCATAGCGACCACCAGGCGATAATATGTGAAGTACTGCCGGAAGCAAGAAGACAAACACCGCTAGCCAGGCTACCCCAGAAAAGAGGCTGGAAATCAGACTCTTTCGACGTGGAAGCATTCACATGTATCTTCAACAGAAACGCAGTACTGACGGGTCGTGCGGGCAGTAAAGCAATGCAGGCCATAAATGAGGTTACACGGGCATGTGACGCCACAATGAGGAGAAGAAAGGCTATGGAACATCGTCCCCCAGTTTACTGGTGGAATGAAGAAATCGCGCGGAATCGCGAGAAGGGCGTATACGCGATCTAGAGCGAGGGCCGTCTCCAGTGAACTGCAAGAAGACTACAGGGTGGCTCGAAAGGAACTAAAAACAGCTATACTAAAGAGCAAACGGAAGTGTTTCGCCGAGCTGTGTGATGAAGCTGACGAAAATCCTTGGGGCAAAGCCTACCAAATTGTCATGAAAAAATTGAAAAGGTGCCAGCCACAGATTTCCACCTGCCCAGAGTTCTTACACAACATCGTGGTCGGACTATTTCCTCAGCAACAAGAGAACGCATTCTCGGATGATCCAATAGTAGAGGCACTAACAAGAGGTAACCAAAGAAGAAATAATCGAGATTTGCAATAAAATTGGAGATAAAAAAGCACCTGGACCAGATGGTATCCCAAATATAGCACTCAAGACAGCTATAAAAGTAAGCCCAGAAATGTTTATTAACATTTACAACTCGTGCCTGAAGGAAGGAGTCTTCCCGGATCAGTGGAAACGGCAAAACCTAGTACTTCTTTCTTTCCAAAAGGTAAGAAACCACCAAATGAACCATCATCATACCGCCCGCTCTGTATGTTAGATACGGCTGGCAAAATATTGGAGCGAATCATCTGTAACAGGGTAGAGGCAGCAATTCAAGAATCTGGAGGTCTTTCAGAACACCAATACGGTTTTCGAAAAGCGCGCTCAACAACAGATGCAATCAATGTGGTAGTTAAAACGGCACAAGAGGCTATACAGGGAAGAAGATGGAGAGGCGGTTCCAAAAAGTACTGCTTGGTTATAACTCTTGACATAAAAAACGCCTTCAATACGGCAAATTGGAGTCACATCTTACAAGCGCTCAGAAGGATGAGAGTTCCACAATACCTCATAGACGTTATTGTTGACTACTTCAGGTGCAGAATCTTGGTATACAATACAGACCGCGGCCCCAAGGAATATAAGATCACAGGCGGAGTACCACAGGGCTCAGTCCTTGGCCCTTTGCTCTGGAATATTATGTATGACGGTATACTGCGACTTCCTATACCCGAAAAAACAAAAATAGTGGGATTTGCTGATGATATTGCCATTATTGTCACTGCTAAACTGTTGGAGGAGGTGGAACAGATAAGCAATGCGACAATAAGGATAATACGAAAATGGCTCACCTCAGTTGGTAACTGTAAACGGCAGATGGAGCAATCTGCGTGCGTATCGACCAGAAAGATCTGGCCTCTCTTAGACGCAAAGAAAGCCAAAAAAAACTGCTTTCATTAAATAGACGGAACATAAGCCTCACAGTAGGAATAATCACAGGACACTGTTTGTTAGGTAGACACGCCACTAGAATGTGAGTCCCAGCAAATGATTACTGTAGAAGCTGCAGAGATGAAGAGGAAGAGAAGAACAATCTCCACCTCCTCGACACATGCCCAGCGCTAGCTAACCTGAGAAAGAAAATATTAGGGGAATACTTCTTTGAAGACTTGAGTGACCTGTCTAACATAGACATTATAAACTTATACAGATTCATAGGGAAATCCAATTGGTGTAGTTGAAGTACGAAAATATAAAAAGGGGGAAAATTTCGTAATATGACATCGCTGTTCTGGTGCTCCTCACTCGCTCAATGGGAGTTATTCCAGCAATAAGTACTACGAGTTAATTTCATTTCGATAGCTGGTATCCGCGGCTTGTATTCACTATTATGGATCATAGACAGTTAATTGATTCAAGCCATTTAAAAAGTGCTAACTCTTAAACAGTATGCTAGAAAATAGTGAATGATTCAGATTTTAGTAATACAACATAACAGTCAATATACTCACAAGGGATAATCATCAGCCTTGATACACATTGACGCTGTGAAGCGTTCACACTTCTTTGGCAACATTGGTATTTGATGCGATCGAATTGGTATACGCTTTCGCTTTAAGTCTCCTTTGGCAAAACTAACGCGATGCTTATTGGAAATCCTGTAGCGAGGGCCGGCTACCAACTCCTCTGGACTGGGCAAATGTTCATCGTCAGTATCATTTCCACTCAATTCGATTTCAGTTCCATTCAAATCAGCAAAAGCAAGGTCTTCTATCAGTTCATAAGGCAAATTTGTTTTATTATCCAAATCTTGAGAGATTGTTTCTGGATTGTAATGCGGTCCTGCGAAATTGCTCGTATTAAGTTTCAAATCAAGAGGTATACTTTCTTTCATTCGTCGCCCCTCAGTTAAGTTGAGAGGAGGTATACGAATAAGCTTGTGAACGAGTTTTGTGGCTGAACGTTTCTTTCGGATACTCTCAGAAGATTCTATTGGCACGTATTGAAAATCTCGCATTAATTCTTCATTAATAGTTCTCGGATCTATGATTTGTTCTTCAACCCCAATGCTTCTTTCTTCTATCTTTACTTCTTCTGGTGTTAGTTGGACTGTTCGTTTCGAACTTGGAAGACTCGACTTAAGTCTTTCTAATTTTGTACTGACATTGACTCCTTTGTAACTCTTAACAGAATTTCCAATTAAATCCGCTAAGTCGTAGATTAATGAAAGCGCTAGCGTTTTGTCACCGCCAAACACACGTGTTACCTTCAGAAAAGAAAAATAGAAGATTGAAGTGGATTTTATTTAACATCGTCATTGAACCCACCTTTTCAAATTTAAACTCATTACCAGGTTTAGACTTTATTTCCGTTGAACCAAGTGCAGACAGTGCCAACATTTGCTGTTCTGTAAGATCCCTCAGCATAGGCATCACTTCTATGACTTTTTGACGGACGTTATTTCTGATCAATGCCTTGGACACAGCAGTTCTGATGATCTTCTCAGGCCAATTAGTAGATCCTGCATGATTGTTGGAGTTGTATTCCCCATTTGATCTCCATCCATCCTGCATATCCTTCTCTGGCTGATAGCTATTTCTCCAATTCGATGCTTTAATGCCAGACAAATCGAATTGCAATACATTTTTGGTTGCATCTATATCATCAAACATGCAGCATACAAGTGCACAAAAGGTGCAGAGAAATGATTGGTGTGCTTTCATCTCGCGTTTTCCCTTTTGCTGTAAAAATAAAATAGAGAACAATTGATTTACGGACATATTGCTTCAATCCAAGTTAAAAGTTAAGATTGGGAAAGTGCTTTGAGATATCTAACAAGGATAGCGCGCCACTGTATGCTGCAAAGAGCTCATGACAAAGTTTAGTACACGATAAAAAGAGAAATTATATTATGCACATATGTGAATCATATGGTTCTAAGTATTATTAACAAAATGCAATTATGTCTTCCAACTTAATCGTAGAGGAAAACTAATTTGACGCATAATAAGCTTCAACCGTTCCTTCGTCTGTAGTCGATTTTATAACAGTTTTTTCTAAAGTTCTACACTGCTTAAAAAAAAAAAGACTACCACCCGTATGACCTTCATTTGCTGTCGACTTCTATGCTTATCTTTTCCACAGCACTGACGGTTTTGCTGCGCGGCGTGGCAAAATCCCATCATGACTGATGGGCATAACCGAATGATTTAAAGAATCGAGACATTAGTACTCGAGTGATCCGTATAATCGCATGATCATTCGAGATATGAGTGCCATATACATATGAGAACACACTCCCCAAGTGGTTGAATACACAAACAAAGTTCTCGAGTTCACTTATATCACGATTCGGGATATGAGATGTGTATCCGAGTAAAATAGTACTCGATTCATTTGCTTTCCTACTACCCAGCATTAAAATGAATCAAATACTATTTTACACGGACACACATCTCATATCTCGATTCTTCGGGAGTGTGTTCTCATAGCGCATATAACATAGCTCTCATATTGAATGATCATTCGATTATATAATGGTCCCCTTTAGTTACACGAAATCAAAATTGAGAAATGAGACATGAGAGATACATAACACACGAGTTTTTGTTTTGTGTTTACCCTTTGCGCTTATTCTCGGTTCTCGCTGCTTCGACAGAAGTTAGTATTTATAAGAGGTATACCAAATCATTCGAATGATTTCAGACGATGTATAGAGATATCTACCCTTTGCGCTCGTTATCGGTTCTCGCTGCTTCAACAGAAGTGTGTAGGTATGTATAGTAAGTCTTTTGAATGATTTCAGACGATGTCTCGAGATATCTCGAGATATAAGAAGAACCTCACTTACTTACTTAGGTGGCGCTACAGGTCGGGGTGAACCTGGGCCTCAACCAACAAGCCTCTCCATTTAGCTCGGTCTTTAGCTAATTGCCTCCAGTTACGCACTCCAAGTTGGCCGAGGTCCCTTGAACTTGTGCGTGCCACCTACGGCGATGATTCCCTCTGCTGCGTCGTCCCTCTGGGTTAGATTCGAAGACTCTGCAGGCCGGAGCGTTGGTGTACATTCGCTCTACATGTCCTAGCCATCTCAGACGTCCAATACGCAGTTTTTTGACCAGGTCGATGTCGCTATACTAACATTCCACGTACAGATCCGAAGGTCGTTGTCCTTATTTCGTTTGCTGGGGTCGTCATTAGTTGAGTCATCCTTATCCGAGGCTTTTGGTTGTTTCGGAACCATGCGGTTTTTACGTGGTAGGGAAGTTACCCCGACGGCACAACCCCCAACCTGGAGGGCCAGTTCCTTAATTATTCCCCTAGGACGAGGGGCCGGGTACACCGGTGCCAGTAGTCCACTACGGGAGTATGAGCGCTGCCGTTGGCCCATTAAGGGCTCCTCCGCCACCATCTCTATTCCAATGTCCTGACCAACATTGGAAATTCCTTACCGACCTGTGATCCGAATACGTCGAAGCAGCTCGCGCAAGGTGTTCACTAAGTTCAACCTAACTGGAACTATAGACGCCACCGTTGACTCCGTCTACGGAATTCGTCCGCTGCCGCCTGGAACAGGAAGAAGCGCTCTAGTGAGAAAAGCACTCTTCCCCCCCTCTCTCATCTGCTGCCACCAAGAATCCGCCAAACGGGGTTGGTTACCCATTTCTTGGATTAAGGTACTAGGCACCCGGCTGTCACCGCGTGGAGGTTGAGAGTAGGAGTTGGTAGGCCTCAGCTGAGTGAAAACGCTTGTGTTTTCATATGATCGCATGCACTACCGTTTGACCAGCCGTCAAATCAAATCTTCTCGTCCAAAACCCGTCAACGCAAACGGGACCGAAACTCTTACGAAGAATATTTTTCTCCAAGCGACCGAGGATATCTTCATCATCTTTTAATAAAGTCCATGTTTCAGCGCCGTAAAGCAGGACTGGGATGATCAAGGTCTTATATAGAGTCTCCTTAGTTGTTCGAGACAGGACTTTACTGTTGAATTGCCTTATAAGCCCAAAAAACAGCGATTGGCAAGAGTTATTCTTCGCTTGTTTTTCTGCGCTGACGTTGTTCTCAGAGTTTATAGCAGAGCCAAGGTAGATAAAGTCACTTACTACCTCGAAGTTATAGATGCCCACGGTGACGCTCTGTCCAATTCGTCGGTGTTGGCTTTCCCTTCTTGTTGACAGCATAAACTTGGTTTTGCCCTCGTTTATCGCTAAACCGTTTCCGCCTCAATGCTTGCAATCGCACCGGTGACAGCCCGCTGAGTTCTTCCGATAATGTCTACATCGTCGGCGTATGCAAGCAGTTGTACAGACTTGTAATAGATTGTGACTCCAGTGTTGGCTTGTGAGTTCCGCACAATCCGTTCAAGTACAATATTAAAGAAGTCACATGACAGCGCGTCACCTTGTCTAAAGCCGTTTTTGATATCAAAGGTCTAGGTGAGGTCATTACCGACCTTGATGGAGCAGTGAGCGTTCTCCATCGTCAGCCTGCACAGACGGACAAGTTTGGCAGGGATGTCAAAACTAGACATGGCTCTATAAAGCTCTTCTCTATAGATACTGTCATAGGCGGCCTTGAAATCGATAAAGAGGTGGTGAGTATCGATTTGGAATTCTTGGGTTTTCTCCAGAATCTGCCGAAGTGTGAAGATTTGATCGATGGTGGACTTTCCTGGCCTGAAACCGCACTGATAGGGTCCAATCAGGCTGTTGATAAAAGGTTTCAGGCGTTCACACAATATCGCAGAAAAGATCTTGTATGCGATGTTGAGGAGACCGATGGCTCTATAATTGGCCCAGTTGAGGGGGTCTCCTTTCTTGTGGATCGGGCAAACGATGCTGAGATTCCATTCACCAGGCATACACTCGTCTGACCAAATCTTAGAGAGAGTTGGTGTATGCACTCTACCAATTCATCCCCAGCTGCCCTTGACATCGGTTATCGGGAAAAAAGGACTGTGAATCAGAAGCAAAGACAAAAATACAAAAAGATATTGTAACATGGAACTAAGACAGATAAAGTCAGCAACCAATGTATGAACCTGTATTCTATAATCAGGGCTATAGTGGATAAAATTCCCGCCGAAATGTTTCCCGTTTTCGAAATATACTTATGTACCATTTTAAAAGTTCTAACACGCATTTATGTACATTTTTACTATTTCGCATATGAACGAGTATTATACATTTATTTATTTGAATTAAGGACTACCTCAACTAATCAATAATAGTTAGAGACGATAATTCATTTACTTGACGGAAATCGGGACATTGCTAATCCATAAGCAGCAAAGAAGTTTTGGGAACTTCTACAGAAGGGTCTGAACAGTGTTGGGTTAATGTTAAGGCTGGGTTTTCAACACAATGTACCACTCTTCTGGGTGAAATCGAAAAGACTAGCTTCCTAAAGTTTACATGGAGGGCGCAGCAAAATGAGTCTAGAAACATGTATCGTACACTCCAACATGACCTCGGAGTAAAAAACTGTTACACTTTCGATACTATATCTTTAATTTTAAAAGTCAGGGGGGGGGGCCATTGCTACCAAACTGTGTTCCGTATGGCCCTGAGGGCAACACAGAGTTTAGTTTATGCAATCTCAGGGAGAGAAAAATTGTGCCCCAGTTTGGGTGAGATAAGCCGAGTTCATTTGGGTAAATTCACTCTATCTACAAGCGAAACCATAGATAGAGGAAAAGTCTCTTACATATAGCTATGTAAAGTCTGCTCTGCGATATCGTCAACAAATTAATAATGAAGCATTTCAAATTAGATTGAAATTAAATAACTACTAATTGGTTAACTAATAGAGTATAAAGTACACTGTAAAATGTTAAATGAGCTAAGATCTAAAATGTTCTATTGAAGCTATTGTAAATAGAGCTTGTATATATATATATATATATATATTTATTTTTTTTACTTTTTATTTTATGACAACTTAAGTAATTAATTGATAGTAAATTCTTCCTTCCTTTGGCTCTCGGCAAAATCCAATGCTATTCAGTGAAGTTATAAGTCTAGTGAAACTAAATTTTGATAATCCTGCATTACTACTACTACAGTGTTGGGGGCCCAATTAAATCATTGTTTGAGTGGTAAAAGATGACTTTTTTCTGCATATTCATATGAAAATCAATCAAGATATCTAGTTCATTATACTTATGGGTGGACAATAAATAAAGGCTGTAAACAAAAAACTGACCCAAAATAAAAATACACAAAAATGGTACCGGAGGAGGCCCTTTCAAGGAGAACATGATTTCCTCTTTGGGAGAAGCCATCATTGAAATACGTTGCATGAGTGAATCAGTAGAAGGTCTACCGACCAACGCGATATTTGTTTTACTTTCCTCTAAAAAAAGGAAAAGTTTATGACGGATGATCCGGTGATAGAGGAGGCTACTCAACGTCTCCTCTTAGTGAAATGAAGCGATGTTGAACCGTCCAAAATTCCAAGGTTACTGAAATGGCACATAATAAGGAGTGTACACCAATCACTTAAAAAAAAAATAAAAAATAGGCGTCGCTACTGCCATTTCAATAACGTCACACCTCCTTGACTCACCCTCTACTTACAGTGCCCGTGATTACTCCAATGGGTTGGATTTGTCTCTTAAACTTCTTCTTATGAATCCTTGTTCATTTTTATCTTGTCAGTTCTGCTTCTCGCCCAGCAGTGTAAAAGTTAGGCTATGCGTTTTATTATTTTTGATTTAATCGACACAATTTTCTGCTTTTAAACAGATATTTTAAAAAATCTCCCAAATATGAGCTGTAGCTACAACCGAAAAAGCGCGATTAACAACTGTTAAGACATTCGACCATAGCTTCGGAAACCAATTTCAGAATTCACGGGAAATAAATTCCGATGGAAATTCATGAAAGGACTAATAATTTACAGAGAACTAAAAAATTCTGTGGGATTTTTTTTCCCCTCGGAATTGCCGATAGCCCTGACTATCTATTCATCGCTCTGTTCCCATTGAACCATCATCGCAAGCGCACGTCGACACAAAGTGTTTTATTCAATTTTATTAATATATACTATGTTAATCACTAGTATTGATAAATTGTTTAAGATTGCATATCTAAATGAAATAAAGAATTATAATAAATTCTAACAAAGAGAAATACTCGTATCAATAAAAAGTGAAATTAAATACTCGTACGAAGAAAAATAAGGAAGTTCATAGCAAACAGAACGTCGCTGCTTCTAAAGCAGACCTAGGTTAGGTTAGGTTATGTTGGCTGTCCACACGGGAGTGTAGACACACTTAGACCAGCGAAGGTCCTTTGTGATACCAGGATCAAACCATTAGGCCACTCAGGGACTAACAAAACCAACCGGAGCTTTTGACAAAGCGATGGATGCTCATGACGTCCAAGGACGCCAGATCGCAGAGGTCGTCAAGGAAGGGGGACCCTAGATGGAGCATTCTTTTATGTGACAGGGCTGGACATGTGCATAGGAGGTGAAGGATGGTTTCCTCCTCCTCCTCGTCCCTACAGCTTCTGCAGAAGTCATTGGAGAAGAGGCCAAGTCTTTTGGCGTGCTGGCCTATAAGACAGTGTCCAGTGAGAACACCGACAACGCAGCTGATTTGTGTACGCTTTAACTTGATCAGATCGGCACTACGTTTTTGATCCAGCTTAGGCCAGATCTGTCTCGAAATGTGACACGTTGAGCCGTTTCCCCATAAAAGGTTGGTCGCGCTAATAGCGTTCAGCTTTAGTAGATACTTACATGTAGCGAGGGGCATACCCAGGGCTTGCCTTTCAGGCAAAATCCTTAGAGTGGTACCCTGTCTGGCGAGGTCGTCAGCCCTGCAGTTACCTGGAATGTCTCTATGGCCCGGCACCCAGCATAGGTGAATGTTGAACTGCTCTGTCATCTCCATAAGAGATAGACGACAGTTTAAGGCAGCCTTAGAAGTGAAGGAGAACGATTCCAGGGACTTGATTGCCGCTTGGCTGTCAGTGAAAATGCTAATATCCCTGACAGATAATACATTACATTTCAGCCAGGACAGAGCTTCCTTAATCGCCATGATTTCCGCCTGAAAAACGCTACAATGATCGGGGAGGCGGAAAGAGATGCTCAGATTGAGCTGTTCGGAGAAAACACCACAACCCACCCCACCTTCCGTCTTAGATCCATCTGTAAAGAAGTGAACCGAACTAGCATCGACAGGGGAAACTAGCAGACCTAAAACCTGAAGAAAGTAAAAGAGAGCAAGATGCAAGGGCACAGCAAGGTTTGATGCTACTAAGGTAGATTCTTTTTCAAGCTGCTGAATGGGAATATGCCCAAGGGATGAGAAAAGGTCGAAGACGGAACCTAGCATGAGAAACAGAAGGGTGACCCGAATCTCACTACAATGAGAAGATAAGTGACCTGTATTCTTTTGAACGCAGTCAAAGGATCCACCTTAACAGCTTTCACCTTCGGCAGTCATCATATTGGATTATAAAGGTTGGAAAACGTAGTATAAAACTCTGGGAGGAGGTTTCAATGAGTAAGTAGATCTTACAGAGAATGTACCTAGCAGATCTAAGAAACGATGGCAAACGACTAACAAAGGCCTCGTAGGGGCAGCATCTCCCGATAGGTGCTGGTCCGCTAAGTAACGAGTAGGAGCCACTGCAGCCGAAAACCTAGCAGCTCTGTTAGTAAGCCCTACTCCCACCTCCTCGTGGTGCCATCTGGGAATTTCTTCGGAAATTGCTAACGGGAGAGGACGAATGGCGAGCTTCCTGCGCCAAAAAACAGGATAAGTGTCGGTTGGTCTGTGGCCCTGCGAGCCGCAACCGTAAAACAAACTATTGCTCCGAAACGGAAACATACGCCTCGGATACGGACTGATCATTTGTTAACGACCTTTGGCTATCGGACACGGACAACGATCGGGTTCTGGAACGTTAAGACCCTCCTGGACTCACTCAAGGAAGCGCCTTATAACGCCAGATTCCTCCAATTGGAGCGCGAATTCGCACGGTATAAAATCGACATCTTAGGGCTGAGCGAGATAAGATGGTACGATGCTGGGGAATACATCTCCCCAACAAAAAGCACTGTCATGCTCTACTCTGGTAAACCAGCTGGAAGTGCACGGAGTTCTGGCGTAGGACTCATGCTAACTCCAGCAGCACGTAGTAGCCTTATATCCTGGAAACCCCATAGTGACCGGATATTGACGGCTAGGTTCCAGAGTAGAGTTAGAAAAATTACCATCATACATTGTTATGCTCCGACTCTAGACGCGACTGAGGATGAAAAGGATAATTTTTATAGCCACTTAGGTGCCGCCTACAACCAAACGCCTAATGGGGACATCGTAATGGTAATGGGAGATCTCAATGCCAAGGTGGGTAGCGACAACACCATGCTTAAGCACGTGATGGGAGTTCACGGCATGGGAGACCGTAATGACAATGGTGAGCGGTTTGTGGACTTCTGCAATACCAACCGCCTAGTCATCGGAGGTACGCTGTTTAAGCATAACACCTGCCATAAGATCAGTTGGGTCTCTACTGATAGGCAACGAACATCCAACCAGATCGACCACATTGCGATCAGTCGCCGCTTTAGAAATTGTCTCCTGGACGTCCGAAACAGACGTGGAGCTGACGTCGGACAAGAACGAGATCACCATCTTATGGTAGCTCATTTACGCCTTCGTACTGCATCCGTCAACAGCAACCGCTCAAACCTGCTTAACATCACCAGGTTTAATATCGACAGGCTCAAGGTTCCCCAAGTGCGTCAACAGTTCAGGGACCATCTTGCCTTAGAAGCAGAAGCAATCAGCAGCATAGAGAACATGGATGACCACTGGAGTGCTGTGAAAAATGCTTTTGCGACTGGGGCACGCACTTATGTCGGTAAAAAGCAGAAACACCACCGCACATGGCTTTCTACAGACACCTGGAGACGGATCGATGAGCGTACAGCAATCAAGGCTCGGATTGCAGCGGTCTCAGCAGTAGAGAGAACCAAGCTTGAAGCCCAATACCGTGCGAAGAAGAAAGAAGTGCAGCGTAGTGTGAGACGTGACAAGCGTCAACATGTCAACTCACTGGCCTCAAGGGCTGAAGAAGCAGCGAGTAGGTGCGACAGCAGGACTGTTTACAACATCACTAAGGAGCTCATTGGTGGTCGAAACTCCAAACAACATCCAGTGAAGAGTCTAGACGGTGACCTTCTGATTTCGGATGAGGATCAGCTCACTAGATGGAGAGAACATTTTGCTGCAGTGCTAAATCACTTAGACGACGGCGGTATGATCTTGAATTCGAATGAGCAGTTCGAAGCAACAAATTCCCGAATTCGCACCGTACCTCCCAGTAAAGCTGAAATAATAACAGCAATCAAGTCCCTCAAGAAAAACAAAGCGGTGGGTATTGATGGCATCCCTGCCGAGCTATTTCAAGCGGCGCCAAATACATCGGCAGATTTGCTGCATCCGCTAATACGGAGAGCTTGGGATAGTGAACAATTTCCACAGGAGTGGAAAAGGGGGATGATCATTAACCTTCCAAAGAAGGGTAACTTGATGGAGTGCGGTAACTGGAGAGGTATATGTGTTCTTCCAGCTGTAGCCAAAATAATAGCTAAAATAATTCTAGAACGAATTAAAGATCATTTAGATTCAACTCTCGATGTCGAACAGGCAGGCTTTCGCGCTGGATCCTCCTGCATCGACCACATAAACACCTTACGGATCATAATCGAACAATGCGTTGAGTATAGGTCTCCGCTACATTTACTGTTTATCGACTTCGAGAAAGCTTTCGACAGCTTGAATCGAGATGCTATCTGGCTGGCCTTGCGCAGGAGAGGCATTCCAGAAAAGCTTATAGCTATTATCAAGGCTACATATGAGGGCGGCAAGTGTCACGTCGTGCACAATGGTAAGGTGTCGGAGGACTTTGAAGTCCAAAGTGGAGTACGTCAAGGGTGCATACTGTCCCCACTATTGTTCTTGGTGGTTATCAGCGATGTACTCCGTGCAGCATTGACGGAAGCTAATTCTGGAATTCGTTGGACTATGACATCTTACCTTAAACACCTAGATTACGCTGACGATGTTTGTCTACTTTCACATCGGATAATGGATCTTCATTTGATGGCCCAAAATCTAGAAGCTGAGGCAAACAAAGTGGGGCTAAAAATAAACACAGCCAAAACAAAAGCCCTGAGTACTTCCAATACCCGCGCTCAACTTAACATTGCCGGACAGGAAGTCGAGAAAGTTGATAACTTTCTATATTTAGGAAGTGTGGTCTCGGCTAATCGCGGTGGCACCGAACTGGATGTGTGCAGCAGAATCGGGAAGGCTAAAGCTGCGTTCGGAATGCTGTCCAAAATCTGGAGAAGCAATGTTATTAGCTTAAGAACCAAGCTACGACTGTTCCGCTCCAACGTAGAATCAGTGCTGCTTTATGGGTGCAGTACCTGGAAGGTGGACACCATTAACACACGCAAGCTGCAAGTCTTCGTAAACAAATGCTTAAGAATCATCTTGAGGATTTTTTGGCCGAACCGCATCTCCATCGAACAACTTTATCTGAGAACGGGCCAAGAACCTATAAGCATTACTATACGAAGAAGAAAGTGGCAATGGATTGGACACACCCTACGGCGCGAAGACAACTCCATTGCGAAATACGCTATGCAGTGGAATCCGTTCACCCAGGCAGGCAGAATAGCGGGACGCCCTAGGCAAACGTGGCGCAGAACAGTTGAGGAGGAATCGAGCTCTTTAGGAATGAGTTGGAGGCAGCTCAAACGCGTTGCAGAACTCCGAACACGATGGCGCGCAGGCGTGGTTGACGCCCTATGCCCCCCGAGGGGTTAAAGGACATAAGTAAGTAAAAGTAAGATCTAAGAAAAGGTTATGTGTTTCTGACGTAAGGGTGAGGAAGGAGGAGAACCTCGTCTTTTCAAGAGACTTCCTGCAAAAGCTGAGTAGTCGACGGAGAAAAACAAGCCAGGAATGGTACAAAAGGGTTTATTATTTTAATGACCCACGTTTCAAAATTTTGATATCTCCTTTGAACAACCAAACCACTATCTACCACATCACTACCACCCTTCGCATAGTGGGAGATAGACCCTATAAATACATGTATGTAATATGTGTGCGTAACGTTCTATACTAACCATTGTTCCCAGTTTCGCCCCGATATATGAGAAAAAAAAGTAGATACGTATTAATTTTAATACGCCCACTCTTCGACAAATTGCCTGTTGCATAATATTTAATCATTGACTTTCTCCACGCTCACTTTTTAATAGCGGTTTCTTCAAAATATATAAACTTAAATAAATTATGGAAGATTGAAGAAAATAGATATATGCAAATAACGGACAAGTTCTTGTTCAACAGCTCCATTTCCACTTTATTAAAGGTGAGCTAAAAGATAAGAGTTATGGTATCCTACTATTCGTTCCATATACAATTTATCTTTTCTGTATGTTGTGTCATTTATTACTTTCTTTGCTTTAGCGTTGGTTCTTTTATTTTAAAAATATTGCGGCGCAATTGAGCTTTGATATTTTAATTGGATACCAAGTAGACTTTTTAAAAGTCTATGTTCTAAGCTCAGATCACGGATTCTTAGAAGACTATACGTAAATTACATATTCTAATATCAAGTACATCGTCAGGTACTGCGTGCAACAACATCTATTGCCAAAACCTGCTAGCAGTAAATATTCCAACCTGACGGGCTTACGTTCCACAATTGTTCCACACAATATCCCAATATTCCAGGATCATCAATTCACCCGTTGAAACATCTAGCATGTTCTAGAACCCCTTGTAATTTTATATAAATACTCATACCACAACCATCGTGGACACAGTTGTTTATAAGCGAATACAGCGATTACAAGAGATATTCGACCAGTGGTAAAAACAAGCGACATATTGAAAGTAAATCTGTAGCGACAGTTTAATTTGAAATAAATAAAGAATAAACTGATTGAATATTGTGTTGAAGTAAGGTTATTAGTTGACAATAAATAAACAGTGAAATACACAAAAGACAGTTTTATTTAAACGAACCCCAGCAAGAATATTACAATATGTACGTATATAAATGATCAGTGCGTGGAAAGCCAGCGGCTATTGCAAGACATAGGGACCACCAGGCGATAATAATCCCGGAAGCAACAAGACAAAGACCACTAACAATTACCACTCAGAAAAATGGTTGGAAAGCACAATCTTTCGATGCCGTGGTATTCTTATGCAACTTCAACAGAGACGCAGTACTGACGGAACCGATAGTACAGCAATAAAGACCATAAAGGCGGTGAGACGGGCATGTGACGCATCAACGATAAGGAGAAGGGCCATGCATCATCGTTTCCTGCTTACTGCTGGAATGAAGAAATCTGGAAGGAACTGAAAACAGACATTCTCAAAAGCGAACATCAGTGCTCCGCCGAACTGTGTGATGAAGTTCAGCAAAATCTTTGAGGTAGGGCTTACCAAATAGTCATGAAAGCAGTGAAACAAGTGGCACTCACAGATCTCCACCTGCCCAGAGTTTGAATACAACATAAAAACGTACTGTGAATCAGAAGCGGCTGGTCAAACGGTAGTGCATGCGATCATATGAAAACACAAGCGTTTTCACTCAGCTGAGGCCTACCAACTCCTACTCTCAACCTCCACGCGGTGACAGCCGGGTGCCTAGTACCTTAGTCCAAGAAGTGTGTAACCAACCCCGTTTGGCGAATTCTTGGTGCCAGCAGATGAGAGAGGGGGGGAAGAGTGTTTTCTCACTAGAGCACTTCTTCCTGTTCCAGGCGGCAGCGGACGAATCCCTAGACGGAGTCAACGGTGGCGCCTATAGTTCCAATAAGGTTGAACTTAGTGAATATCTTGCGCGATCTGCTTCGACGTATTCGGATCACAGGTCGGTAAGGAATTTCCAATCTTGGTCAGGACATTGGAATAGAGATGGTGGTGGAGGAGCCCTTCATGGGCCAACGGCAGCGCTCTTACTCCCGTAGTGGACTACTGGCACCGGTGTACCCGGCCCCTCGTCCTAGGGGAATAATTAAGGAACTGGCCCTCCAGGTTGGGGGTTGTGCCGTCGGGGTAACTTCCCTACCACGTAAAAAACTCATGGTTCCGAAACAACCAAAAGCCTCGGATAAGGATGACTCAACTAATGACGACCCCAGCAAACGAAATAAGGACAACGACCTTCGGATCTGTACGTGGAATGTTCTGTCCCTTTACAGACCACGTGCAGCCGAACAACTAGCAGAGGCCCTAGACTGCTATAAAGCAGATATTACCGCCATCTAGGAAGTGCAATGGGATGGGCCGGGCAAAAAGAGGATGAAAAACTGTGACATCTACTACGGTGATTGCTACAGAGGCAACAGGCAACGCTTATTCGGATGCGGATTTGTCATACGCGGCAGACTTAGGCAAGAAGTCTTAAGCTTCCGACACGTTAGCGAGCGTATTATGACTATCCGGATCAAGGCTAAATTCGCTAACATAAGCCTAATATGTGTTCATGCCCCCACGGAAGAAAAGGACCCTGCCACCAAAGATTGTTTATACGAGCTCCTCGACAAAACATACGAGCAATGTCCTAAATACGACGTTAAGATCGTATTGGGCGATTTTAACGCCAAAATAGGAAAGGAGGACGTCTTCTGTAGAGCAGTCGGTAAACATAGCCTACACGACACCACGTCTGATAACGGACTAAGGCTAACTGATTTCGCTGTGGAGCGAAATGTCACCATAGCAAGCACATGGTTTCCTCATCTCGATATTCATAAGCAGACATGGCGGTCCAATGATCATGTAACGATCAACCAAATTGATCATATTGCGATCGACGCAAGGCATGCCTCCAGTATTCTGGATGTCCGGACCTTCCGAGCGGCCAACATAGACTCGGATCATTACCTTGTTGTAGCCAAGGTACGAATGCGGATATCCCAATCTGAGCAAATTTAACGTCGAAAAGCTACAATCGCAAGAGACCGCCAGACTCTTCGCTGAACGCGTATCCTGAAATCTCTCAATCACGCATATGCCGCCAGCATCAAGTACCGAAGACCAGTGGCAACGCTGCCAACATGCCATCAGAAACGCCGCGACTGATATGCTGGGTCTCGGTCGCCCACTACCGCGAAACCCCTGGTTTGACGAAGAATGCCGGCGAGTGCATGCAGCAGAACAAGAGGCATACAAAGCGGCGCTGCAAAGGAAAACGAGAGCTGCTCGTGAGCTCTACGAACAAAAGAGATGGGGAGAACATCGGCTTCTCCAGAAGAAGAAGAAAGAGCATGAGAAGCGCGCGTTTGAGAATATCGAGAGTTTATACTCCAGGAACAATGTACGGAAGTTTTACCAAAAGGTAAAAAGAACGTGTCAGTGGAGCAGTACCCGTACAGAAACATGTAGTGATGAAAATGGAAACCTCGTAGTAGAATCACAGTCGGTGCTGAGAATATGGAAAAACTACTTCTGCAGACTGTATAACGGCGACGAAGATCAACAGGCAGAATGAACCATTCAACATAGACGATGATAGTCAAAATTTGCTTCCACCTGACTAAAACGAAGTGAGGATATCAATATCCAAGCTAAAATCCAACAAGGCTGCTGGACCTGACGGCTTACCGGCCGAACTTTTCAAGGCAGCTGGGGATGAATTGGTAGAGTGCATAGACTAACTCATCTCTAAGATTTGGTCAGAGGAGTGTATGCCTGATGAATGGAATCTCAGCATCGTTTGCCCGATCCACAAGAAAGGAGACCCCCTCAACTGCGCCAATTATAGAGGCATCAGTCTCCTCAACATCGCATACAAGATGTTTTCTGCGATATTGTGTGAACGCCTGAAACCCTTTATCAACAGCCTGATTGGACCCTATCAGTGCGGTTTCAGGCCAGGAAAGTCCACCATCGATCAAATCTTCACACTTCGGCAGATCCTGGAGAAAACCCAAGAATTCCAAATCGATACTCACCACCTCTTTATCGATTTCAAGGCCGCCTATGACAGCATCTATAGAGAAGAGCTTTATAGAGCCATGTCTAGTTTTGACATCCCTGCCAAACTTGTCCGTCGGTGCAGGCTGACGATGGAGAACGCTCGCTGCTCCATCAAGGTCGGTAATGACCTCACCGAGACCTTTGATGTCAAAAAAGGCTTTAGACAAGGTGACGCGCTGTCATGTGACTTCTTCAATATTGTTCTTGAACGGATTGTGCGGAACTCACAAGCCAACACCGGAGGCACAATCTATTACAAGTCTGTACAACTGCTTGCATACGCCGACGATATAGACATTATCGGAAGATCTCAGCGGGCTGTCACCGGTGCTTTTGCAAGCATTGAGGCGGAAGCGGCCAAAATGGGTTTGGCGATAAACGAGGGCAAAACCAAGTATATGCTGTCAACAAGAAGGGAAAGCCAACACCGACGAATTGGACAAAATGTCACAGTGGGCAGCTATAACTTCGAGGTAGTAAGGGACTTTGTCTACCTTGGCTCTGCTATATATTCAACAAACAAAATCAGCGCAGAAATCAATCGAAGAATAACTCTTGCCAATCGCTGTTTTTTGGGCTTATAAGGCAATTCAACAGTAAAGCTCTATCTCGAACAACTAAGGAGACTCTATATAAGATCCCGATCATCCCAGTCCTGCTTTACGGCGCTGAAACATGGACTTTATTAAAAGACGTTGAAGATATCCCTGGTCGCTTCGAGAGAAATATTCTTCGTAAGATTTTCGGTCCCGTTTGCGTTGACCGGTTTTGGAGGAAAAGATTCAATCACGAACTATACGAGCTGTACAGCGACATCGACCTAGTCAAAAAACTGCGTATTGGACGTCTGAGATGGCTAGGACATGTAGAGCGAATGGACACCAACGCTCCGGCCCGCAGAGTCTTCGAATCTAACCCCGAGGGACGACGCAGTAGAGGGAATCACAAGTTCAAGGGGACCTCGACGAACTTGGAGTGCGCATTTAGAGGCAATTAGCTTAAGACCGAGTTAAATGGAGAGGCTTGTTGGTTGAGGCCCAGGTTCACCCCGAACTGTAGTGCCACCTAAGTAAGTAAGTAATATTCAAAATTACCTAAACAATATTGTCAGATGATGCAATGAAAATTGTTTACCGCTGGGTGTCAACAAATGTACATTTTGTTCTGCTTATTGTACATTAACACCAACTCTACGTTCACTATTTCTGGAGAAATTTTGAGTAAATAGTTCGAAGTGAAAGATCTAGAAATTATTTGTTATACTAAGCTAACATGCTATCACCATATTGCCTACATTGAAGCAAAAGCAATGCTTGAATTCCTTAAGAGAAACTGCAAAGATTTCTCCAATCTTTTTGCGATTAAATCCATTCAAATGCCCCTTGTACGTCCCTTCTAAGAACATGGTTCAATAGTATGGGAAACAGTTTATGATTAAAAATCGTATTTACAGCATTTACCAGATTTATAATATGACAACTTAAATGGAATCTTGATGGAATGTCTACATGTAGTATTCAACTAGATGTTATTTATTCGGCCTAGACATGCTCCAAAAATGCCACGTATTGTTCATTGTGTAATGTTTGTATATGATCTTCTTCTTCCTCTTTCGACGAGGTTATGATTTGAAAACAAGAGATCATAACTCGTCCACTTCACTGCATCTCTATGCATGTTTGACTTCAGAAAATATCGGCAGGCCTCCCGATTTTGGATCACTTCGTTTCTGAGGCAAATCAAATGCTGTTGTCGTTGCATTTGTGTGATCCAAGCGTTTATAGGGCTGTCTTTCTTGCGCCATGTCTTTGGAACGTTCATTGATATTGCCTTCTTAACAGGGTTCAAATGATATCTTCTTTGAACGTGGCAATACCAGCTGAGCCGGTTGCGCTCTATTTTTTCTGCGATGGTTTCCTTGATGTGAAAGCTTCCACGGATCTTCGAACTTCTTATTCGATCAAGCCTTGTCACTCCTGCTGTCATGCGAAGCATCTTCATCTGAGCTGCCTTTAATTTACTCTCATACGTTTTGTACATCGTCCAACATTGCGAACCGTATGTGAGCGGTGGACACACAACTGCGGTGTAGAGAATTCCTTTCAACTTCGGTGGCATTTTTCTGTCACAGAAGACAGCGAAATTTTCTCGCCACTTCATCCACCCTACGCTTACGCAATGATTGATGTCGTCCTCACAAGTTGCTTTGCAATTGATCATAGATCCCCGATATTTGAACTTTTCGCACTTGGGAAGCACTGTTCCATTCAAATAAATGTCTGGAATAGGCCTGAGTGGATCAGAGAACGGGCAGCACAAGTACTCTGTCTTTTTTGAACTAATGCGATACCCATTTCCCTCCAAAACGTCCATCCATACATCAAGTGCTCGTTGCAGGAATGTAGGATCCTCACTTATGATGGCTCCATTGTCAGCAAAGAATAATTGATGTACCTTGGGATCCAACACTTTACATTCAAGCAGATAATCAACGACTTTAACAAAGAGCAAAGGACTTAAGACTCTTCGGTTACTCCAGCGGGCATCCTACTCTTGTCTTTGCTCCCTCGTACATGTCCATGATCATCTGTACATAGGTTTCTGGAACCCCTCGATGTCTTAGCGCCACCCATATCAGATCTCGTGGATTTCTGTCGAATGCCTTTCCAAAGTCAACCAATACAATATGCAAATGCCTTAAGGAATCACGATGTTTTTCCATTATGATCCTTATACTTTGGATTGCACCTGTGGTTGATTTACCCGAGACAAACCCGCACTGATCATCAGATAGCCGTATTATTTTTCGCAGTCGGCCACCTAATACCCGCTCAACGATCTTCATGGTGTCTGACATCAGCTTGATCGAACGGTAGTTATCACAGTTTTGCGTATCACCCTTCCCTTTGTGTACAGGGAGAAGGTAACTTTCCCTCCATTGATTCGGCATCGGGTCACCACTCACAAATTTGGAGATGAGAATTCTGAGCCATCTGAACCCGATGATGGCTCCCATCTTTTTCCAGAACTCTGAGGGCATCTCGTTTGGCTCAACCGCTTTTCATTTATTCGAGTATTTGACTGCGTCACTAACTTCTTCGACTGTAATGTCGGGTATTTCTTCACAGTTAGGGGTGGCTCTTGGAAAGTATAGCCGGGGAAACTGTTCATTCAAAAGTTCTTCACAATACTGCCGCCATCTCTGCAGAATTTTGTCGTCATCCACAAGAAGCTGGCCATGACCATTGTTAATGAACTTGGCGAACGAATCTTCTGAGCATTCCTCCTTTTTTGGGCGGTTATTTTGAAGATGATTGCGCTCTTGTTCATATTGTGTCGTGGCAGCTCCTGGATAGCCTGGTTTGCATCAGCAACCGGGGAAGATATTTTGTCCAGCTCCCGATACAGGCCCTCCGTACTCTCTGCTTGAAACTGGGCGCACTTCTTCTTCGCTTTTTTCTTGCAACATCTGTATTCCATTTCGAGGCGAGCTTTTTCGTCACTATTATTAGGGGGGCACTTTGACCAAGCTTTGAAAGCCGCTTTCTTCCCATTTATCAGCTTCTTAGCTTCATCACTCCACCACCATGTTTCTTTGGCGTGTTGATGGTGGCCTTTTGAAGCTCCTAGCAGTGATTTGGCCTTCTTTAAGCAAGTACGCTGTAGGGAATCCCACATATTTTGTGCTCTGCACTCTTCATCCTCAGCTCCGTTGATAGTGTGAGAGAGGTAATTTTTCATTACGAAAACAAAAGCCTCACCTTTTTCTTTGTCCAGATTGTACCACTTGATTTTCTCAGACACCCTTGTTTGCTTGCTTTTCTTTGGTGTTTTCATAAAAATTTTTGTTAGCAGATGACGGTGTTGCCCAACGATTTCCTCTCCCAGGATCACTTTGCAATCTTTTACCAGAGGCTTCACGAAACTGGCTACCAAATGGTAGTCAATCTGAATTTCATCTCCACCACTGCTGTAAGTGATCAGGTGTCGGCTTTGTTTGATGAACATGGTATTTAACCCGATAAGACCATGTGATTTGCACATGCTTAGGATGTCTTCATCAGGAAGGCTCCTGGTGCCATATCATAGTCCTCCATGGAAGTCTTCATAGTCTTCCTTTGACTTCCCGACATGTCCATTCAAATCCCCTCCAACAAACAGAAACTCTTCCTTTGGGATGTTCTTAAGGAGATTGTGGAAATCTAGCCAAAATTTATCTTTATCTCTCTGATTGCACATATTTTGGGGAGCATATGTACTGACAATATTCCACACCACACCTTCCAAACGGTCGCTGGACTTCGAAATGCTCAAGACGTTACCGAGCAGCTCTGCCGCAAGGATGATACCAATTCCGTTCCTAGCCTTTTCCGTTCCGTAACAGAACATCTTGTAATCTTTTGTCCTAACGTCCAAGAAACGCGCCCAATTTCCGGTGTTTTTCCATTTCGTCTCTTGGACGCACAAGATATTCACCCGCCTTCTATTCATCATCTCTTCCAGCTCGTAACTTCGACCGGTCATGCTTCCAACGTTCCAACTCGCGACCCTCAAATTTCTTCCAAACTTTTCCATTATTTTGCTAGTACCGGAATCCGTATAGCTCTGACCCGAACATTTCTTCTCGGTCCAGAATCAGTACCATGCACAGCAGTGGTATTACCTGGCGGGGTAGTGCCTTTCCTTTTGGCAAGTATTACCATAATGATACAGTTTTGCAATATTACCATATTGCGATGGTGTTTGTCCGGCGTCGCGCTCTCTCTTTCGTAAGATGGTTTCTTCGACGTGAAGGCTTCCACGGATCTTCGAACATAGTATTCGATCAAGCTTTGTCACTCCGCTGCTGTTGATTTAGTCTCATACTCTTTGTACATTGTACTCTTATATAGCGCTGGACACACAGATACGGCGTTTATGTATGATATTTTCGCGTATGGTGTTAAATGTCCTGAGATCGTTGAAATCCCTGAAATCAATATTTACGCGGCAGGAAAAATAATTCGACATCGACAGTTTCTTTTCAATCCAAGGCATGTCCATAATTATGCGACAAATGGTCTCATTACCAGATGTATTAAATTGTTTAATTCTCTAGATAATATTTTAGATTCAAGTTACAGGTAATGGATGTGATTTTAAATTAATTCTTCTTCTTCTTCCTTTTATCAGCGAGGTTATGATCCGAAAATAAGGGATCATAAGCCTCCCACTTCACCGCATTTCTACTGATCCGCCTGTGGGGTTCGCCTGTGATTTTCAATTACTATTTTTCGAAAACGTAAGTCACGTAGAGTGACAGATTCTGAGAAATCTGTTAGAGTTAAGGTCGGTAGACGAATAAATAAATAAATAAGTATCTACTGCCCTGCGGCAACCACAGATGTTTTCAGAGTCTAACAACAACACTCCAGACTTTCACCAATGCTTTCTCCCTCAGCATCAACAAATTGGCGGTAAACGTATATCACGAGGTCTTATGTTTCAAAATTTGTTACGGGATGATTGAAGTAAGAGGAAGTGAAGTAACACGCAACGCCCTTGCCAAGCAACCATGCACATTTCGAGTACCTATCAACTTAATCAATTGAAACTGTGAACCAAATTTAAGCATTTCATCGTATACACCGTATATTACTATGTATGTACTGTACATATGTACCCATTCATATAAATTGTGACTTTAATGGTGGTGGGGACAGTACCATGACCTGCACAAAAATCACAATCACGCTCATTAGTTCGTATGAAGAAAAAAATTGAAAAAAAGTAAAAAAAAACGACCGAAAAGTTCCCTTTACTTGACTTTCTTATTCTATACGAAATTTAAAATAATACCTGTTGAGCTAGAAGCAAAATCAAATAATTAACTCAGTAGCCTCATAGTCTTACCATGCAAAACTCCATTACCTCAACAATGGTAAGGAGGAACATGTCAGTTATATGGTAAAACCTCAGGGAGAAATGAACGATACCGCAACAACGCTACTACCGCCTAGAGTTCATTTACTTTTGACCTTAGAGAGAAAATTTCTAAGGAAAATAATAACTCGACTTTACTTTCAATGTTCGGCTGTATGCACAATTGCACTTCTCAACAACTCTTGTTCGTATCACAACCGAAAGAGCACCTACGGCTGGAGTTTAATGTACGGTAATGCACTATAGCTACTTTGAATACTTCTTTTATTGGCGTGAGTATCAAATGAAGCGGGGTATAATCACTTGTTTTGAACACCTGTGCTGCACAGTCTGCAGCACTGGATATAAGAAAAATCTTGACGGTTAAGGCATAGACATACACGAAAGAAAGTACATTAGCATAGCACACACGGTCAAGACTACCAATCACTTTTGTCCAATGTTAACGTAACTTATTTATTTTTCGCCAAGTAAACATTCATGCGCACAGAAGATTATTTAACATTAGTCTAGGGCCATTTAAATTAAAAGAAATAGTACATACCTGATTGGGAGTGTTGTTGGTATGAAGAAAGTTCCTTATCGCATCCAACTCGAGCACAACAATTTATGAAAACCAAAACAAAAACTAGTTTTGAATTTAACCAAAAAGTAAAAAGTAAAACACCTTAACAAGAAAAAGTGTCAGTTCACATCTTCAACAGTCACTAGAAAGACTTGACACAAATTCCACTTGAGCGCCATTAGTTCGCGATTTAGAACACAGCCAGAACGACATTCAATAGATGATCTGGGGATCTGCAATTTTTAGTAGGTATGCGAGTACATAAGTAAACTTAAAATATTGAAAACACTACTAGATTCACAATCTACTCGTAGCTAACTCGCGGCCAATGCCTTTCAAATTGTCTGGCGTTATTCTACGGTAAACTCTCACCGTGAACTGAACGATGGAATAAATCCAAGCAATGCTTAAACTCCTTCAACACGTAGGCTTGTATTTGTCTTAGCACTAGATTCACCAGATCGATGCTGTTAAGATATACGAGTAAAGCCACACTACTGCAGAAGAAGAAAACAAAAAACGCTGAAGAAAAAAACATTTTTCGCTTTTACTTTATGCACTCAACCATTGGAAAATGTATCTTTCTATACAAATGTATGCACATACGTGTACCCACAGATTCTACTTATGTAGCTGGAGCTATATGCAAATGTACGTCTGCTTAGGGAACGGTTACCATTTGTTAGATGCTTAGAATTGAAGATCTATCTTGTGTGAATTCTGGTAAAAATAAATGTGTATTGTGTTTTTAATCAATTATACTCGTAATATGCATATGTATCTACGCATACCCAAACAGCCGTCTTTTGCGATTTTATAATTAATGCCGTCGTTTCGGAATAGATTATGATTAAATAGGTTTTGGGCACGTAGTAGTTTTTATGATTCACGTAAAATATAGGTTAAAATAAGATCTCGATATAAGTTAGCAAAAGATGCACTAATGTGCACGGAAGTGGTTAGGATGTAGGTACTGCTTGAACTATTTCTACATTGGAAGGATTTTAGGCTCGTTGGCCGACCTGTTTAAAATAAGACACAGAAGAGTTACAATCTGCTTGCACTTACTTACTTATGTCCTGTGCAATGTGTCTGAGTTCTCCCCAACTTTTCCTTAACTGCCGTGCCTCCCTCTCGACTGTTCTGCGCCATGTTCTCCTCGGACCGCCAGGTCTTCTGCCATCCTGAGTTAAAGGATTCCATTGCATAGCATGGTTCGCTATGGAGCTGTCGCCCTTACGGAACGTGTGACCAATCCACTGCCACTTCCGCCGTTGGATCTTTTTTCTTCTTTATGTCCTGTATCCCCTTGTGGGTCCTAGGGCCTCTACTACGCCTACGCGCCATCGTGTACGGTTTCTGGCAATGTGTCTGAGTTCTCCCCAACTTTTCCCTAACTGCCGTGCCTCCCTCTCGACTGTTCTGCGCCATGTTCTCCTCGGACCGCCAGGTCTTCTGCCATCCTGAGTTAAAGGGTTCCATTGCATAGCATGGTTCGCTATGGAGCTGTCACCCTTACGGAACGTGTGACCAATCCACTGCCACTTCCGCCGTTGGATAGTTGTGCCTATTGGTTCCTGACCCGTTCTCTCGTAAAGGTGTTCGTTAGAGACACGATTGGGCCAGGAAATCCTTAAGATATTGCGCATGCACCTATTAACAAACGTTTGCAGCTTTCTGGTGATAGTAGTGGTCACTCTCCACGTGCTGCATCCATATAACAGCACAGATTCAACGTTGGAGCGGAACAGTCTTATCTTGGTTTTCAAACTGATTGCATTGCTTCGCCATATTTTGGACAACATCCCGAACGCGGACTTTGCTTTGGCGATCCTATTGGCTATATCCAGTTCGGTTCCACCATCGGTCGAGACAATACTCCCAAGATACTGGAAATCCTCTACTCTCTCTACCGGTAGAGCCGGTGAGTTTTTTCCAAGGCTGATCATTTTAGTTTTTGTCGTATTCATTTTCAGCCCGACGACGCCTGCCTCCCTCTCCACATCTGCCGTCATTTGGTCCATAATTCTGTGAGAGAGTAAGCATACATCGTCAGTGTAGTCAAGATGTTTCAGTTGAGATATAAGAGTTCATCGAATTCCTCCACTTCCCGTCGACAAAGCTGCATAAAGCACATCGCTAATCACCAATAGGATAATATTGGTGAAAGGATACAGCCTTGTCTTACCCCACTTTGGATCTCAAATTCCTCAGACAACCTTCCTCTGTGCAGAACGTGACATTTGGAGCCTTCATATGTAGCTTTGATAATAGCAATTAGTTTATCGGGAATACCTCTCCTGCGTAAGGCACGCCAAATAAACTCCCTGTTGACACTATCGAACGCCTTCTCAAAATCGATGAACAGCAGGTGCAGTGGCGATCGATATTCAACACACTGTTCGATAATAATCCGCAGGGTGTTGATGTGGTCGGCACAGGAGGATCCAGAGGGGAAACCTGCTTGTTCGGCATCGAGTGTGTCTTCGAGATGTTATTTAATTCGCTCCAGGATGATTTTAGCTATTATCTTAGCTACAGCAGGCTGCACACAGATGCCCCTCCAGTTTCCGCACTCCATTAAATTTCCTTTTTTAGGAAGCTTGACGATCATTCCCTTTTTCCACTCGTTACGAAAGCTCTCAGCTTCCCAAGCTCTCTCTATAACTGGAAGCAGAAGCTCAGCCGATGTTGTGGGCGCTGCTCGTAAGAGCTCTGCTGGAATACCGTCAAGTCCTACCGCCTTGTTCGTTTTGAGTGCCTTGATCGGGGTAATGATCTCATCTTTACTGGGAGTCGTGGTGCGTATTCGGGAACTTCTCACCTCGGGCATCTCAGTCTGATTTGGGAGCATATCGCTAGCGAATACGCGGTCCAAAACCGTAGCACAATGCTATTTCCACCTCTTGAGCTGGTCCTCATCCGAAATGAGCAAGGAACCGTCTAGGCTTTTCACTGGGTGTTGGCAGGAGCTGCGACCACCTGTTAGCTCTTTGATGATTTTGTAGACAGTCCTGCTGTCGCACCTCCGTGCAGCTTCTTCTGCTTCTGTAGCCAGCGTGATCATCTTCATGCGATATAGGGACTCTAACTCGCTTCTCCCTGCTGCTGGGGTAGCTGCAACGCGAGCTTTCAGCTGTTTTCGTTCGTCAATCCGTCTCCAGGTATTGTCGGCAAGCCACGCCCTATGTCTTCCCTGCGATCGGCCGACAATTTTTTCAGCACCAGATGTAAAAACATTTTTCACAGCATACCAATGGTCTTGGTCCTTTGCTCTTTATTACAGTCCTTGATTATCTTCTAGTCAAACGGTAGTGCATGCGAGCATATGAAAACACAAGCGTTTTCACTCAGCTGAGGCCTACCAACTCCTACTCTCAACCTCCACGCGGTGACAGCCGGGTGCCTAGTACCTTAATCCAAGAAATAGGTGACCAACCCCGTTTGGCGGATTCTTGGCGGCAGCAGATGAGAGAGGGGGGGAAGAGTGCTTTTCTCACTAGAGCACTTCTTCCTGTTCCAGGCGGCAGCCGACGAATTCCCTAGACGGAGTCAACGGTGGCGTCTATAGTTCCAGTTAGGTTGAACTCAGTGAATACCTTGCGCGAGCTGCTTCGACGTATTCGGATCACAGGTCGGTAAGGAATTTCCAATGTTGGTCAGGACATTGGAATAGAGATGGTGGCGGAGGAGCCTTTCATGGGCCAACGGCAGTGCTCATACTCCCGTAGTGGACTACTGGCACCGGTGTACCCGGCCCCTCGTCCTAGGGGAATAATTAAAGAACTGGCCCTCCAGGTTGGGGGTTGTGCCGTCGGGGTAACTTCCCTACCACGTAAAAAACGCATGGTTCCGAAACAACCAAAAGCCTCGGATAAGGATGACCCAACTAATGACGACCCCAGCAAACGAAATAAGGACAACGACCTTCGGATCTGTACGTGGAATGTTCTGTCCCTTTACAGACCACGTGCAGCCGAACAACTAGCAGAGGCCCTAGACTGCTATAAAGCAGATATTACCGCCATCCAGGAAGTGCGATGGGATGGGCCAGGCAAAAAGAGGATGAAAAACTGTGACATCTACTACGGTGATTGCTACAGAGGCAACAGGCAACGCTTATTCGGATGCGGATTTGTCATACGCGGCAGACTTAGGCAAGAAGTCTTAAGCTTCCGACACGTGAGCGAGCGTATTATGACTATCCGGATCAAGGCTAAATTCGCTTACATAAGTCTAATATGTGTTCATGCCCCCACGGAAGAAAAGGGCCCTGCCACCAAAGAGTGTTTCTAGGAGCTCCTCGACAA
This sequence comes from Brachypalpus laphriformis, assembly GCA_945910035.1. Taxonomy (NCBI): domain Eukaryota; kingdom Metazoa; phylum Arthropoda; class Insecta; order Diptera; family Syrphidae; genus Brachypalpus; species Brachypalpus laphriformis. Next base: position 101,924,321 of record OX246756.1, read on the forward strand.
AACATACGAGCAATGTCCTAAATACGACGTTAAAATCGTATTGGCCGATTTTAACGCCAAAACAGGAAAGGATGACGTCTTCGGTGGGGCAGTCGGTAAGCATAGCCTACACGACACCACGTCTGATAACGGACTAAGGCTAATTGATTTCGCTGTGGAGCGAAATGTCACCATAGCAAGCACATGGTTTCCTCATCTCGATATTCATAAGCAGACATGGCGGTCCAATGATCATGTAACGATCAACCAAATTGATCATATTGCGATCGACGCAAGGCATGTCTCCAGTATTTTGGATGTCCGGACCTTCCGAGCGGCCAACATAGACTCGGATCATTACCTTGTTGTAGCCAAGGTACGAATGCGGATATCCCAATCTGAGCAACAAAGAAGAATTACTGTGAGAAAATTTAACGTCGAAAAGCTACAATCGCAAGAGACCGACAGACTCTTCGCTGAACGCGTATCCCGAAATCTCTCAATCACCCCTATACCGCCAGCATCAAGTGCCGAAGACCAGTGGCAACGCTGCCAACATGCCATCAGAAACGCCGCGACTGATGTGCTGGGTCTCGCTCGCCCACCACCGCGAAACCCCTGGTTTGACGAAGAATGCCGGCGAGTGCATGCAGCAGAACAAGAGGCATACAAAGCGGCGCTGCAAAGGAAAACGAGAGCTGCTCGTGAGCTCTACGAACAAAAGAGATGGGGAGAACATCGGCTTCTCCAGAAGAAGAAGAAAGAGCATGAGAAGCGCGCGTTTGAGAATATCGAGAGTCTATACTCCAGGAACAATGTACGGAAGTTTTACCAAAAGGTAAAAAGAACGTGTCAGAGAAGTAATACCCGTACAGAAACCTTTAGAGATGAAAATGGAAACCTCGTAGTAGAATCACAGTCGGTGCTGAGAATATGGAAAAACTACTTCTGCAGACTGTATAACGGCGACGAAGATCAACAGGCAGAATGAACCATTCAACATAGACGATGATAGTCAAAATTTCCGTCCACCTGACCAAAACGAAGTGAGGATAGCAATATCCAAGCTAAAATCGAACAAGGCTGCTGGACCTGACGGCTTACCGGCCGAAATTTCCAAGGCAGCTGGGGATTAATTGGTAGAGTGCATACACCAACTCATCTCTAGGATTTGGTCAGACGAGTGTATGCCTGATGAATGGAATCTCAGCATCGTTTGCCCGATCCACAAGAAAGGAGACCCCCTCAACTGCGCCAATTATAGAGGCATCAGTCGCCTCAACATCGCATACAAGATCTTTTCTGCGATATTGTGTGAACGCCTGAAACCTTTTATGAACAGCCTGATTGAGCCCTATAAGTGCGGTTTCAGGCCAGGAAAGTCCACCATCGATCAAATCTTCACACTTCGGCAGATCCTGGAGAAAACCCAAGAATTCCAAATCGATACTCACCACCTCTTTATCGATTTCAAGGCCGCCTATGACAGCATCTATAGAGAAGAGCTTTATAGAGCCATGTCTAGTTTTGACATCCCTGCCAAACTTGTCCGCCTGTGCAGGCTGACGATGGAGAACGCTCGCTGCTCCATCAAGGTCGGTAATGACCTCACCGAGACCTTTGATGTCAAAAAGGGTTTTAGACAAGGTGACGCGCTGTCATGTGACTTCTTCAATATTGTACTTGAACGGATTGTGCGGAACTCACAAGCCAACACCGGAGGCACAATCTATTACAAGTCTGTACAACTGCTTGCATACGCCGACGATATAGACATTATAGGAAGATCTCAGCGGGCTGTCACCGGTGCTTTTGCAAGCATTGAGGCGGAAGCGGCCAAAATGGGTTTGGCGATAAACGAGGGCGAAACCAAGTATATGCTGTCAACAAGAAGGGAAAGCCAAAACCGACGAATTGGACAAAACGTCACCGTGGGCAGCTATAACTTCGAGGTAGTAAGGGACTTTGTCTACCTTGGCTCTGCTATAAATTCTACAAACAAAATCAGCGTAAAAATCAATCGAAGTATAACTCTTGCCAATCGCTGTTTTTTTGGGCTTATAAGGCAATTCAACAGTAAAGCTCTATCTCGAACAACTAAGGAGACTCTATATAAGACCTTGATCATCCCAGTCCTGCTTTACGGCACTGAAACATGGACTTTATTGAAAGAGAATGAAGATATCATTGGTCGCTTCGAGAAAAAAATTCTTCGTAAGATTTTCGGTCCCGTTTGCGTTGACGGGTTTTGGAGGAGAAGATTAAATCACGAACTATACGAGCTGTACAGCGACATCGACCTAGTCAAAAAACAGCGTATTGAACGTCTGAGATGGCTAGGACATGTAGAGCGAATGGACACCAACGCTCCGGCCCGCAGAGTCTTCGAACCTAACCCCGAGGGACGACACAGTAGAGGGAATATCGCCGTAAGTGGCGCGCACAAGTTCAAGTGGACCTCGACCAACTTGGAGTGCGCAACTGGAGGCAATTAGCTAAAGACCGAGCTAAATGGAGAGGCTTGTTGGTTGAGGCCCAGGTTCACCCCAAACTGTAGCGCCACCTAAGTAAAGTAAGTAAGATTATCTTCTTGAAGGTAAAGTGATGGACCCCAAGGTACGTTAGTTATTCTTTGCTGACGATGAAGCCATCATAAGTGAGGATCCTACATCCCTGCAACGAGCACTTGATGTGTGGGTGGACGCTCTGGAGGGAAATGGGTATCGCATTAGTTCAAAAAAGACAGAGTACTTGTGCTGCCCGTTCTCTGATCCACTCAGGCCTATTCCAGACATTTATTTGAATGGAACAGTGCTTCCCAAGTTGGAAAAGTTCAAATATCTGGGATCTATGATCAATAGCAAAGCAACTTGTGAGGACGACATCAATCATCGCGTTAGCGTAGGGTGGATGAAATGGCGAGAAAATTCCGCTATCTTCTGTGACAGAAAAATGCCCGCGGCGGCTGATGGCAAAATGGTCAATTTGGTTGGAGGTTGCTTGCCTGTCGTTGGAAACTCAGCTGACTTTGTGGCAGGTTTTGTGCTCAAACATGGTGCCACCTATCACAAGGCGGTTGGCATTGCAGAAATCCACAAACCTTTCGCCGTTGTCATTGCGGTTGCCTAGTCCATGCTTCCCGATTACATGTTTGAGCCCTTCGTTGTCGTTGGCTATCTTGGCATTCAAATCCCCCAACACTATGACAATGTCTCCATTTGGTGTTGTGTTGAAGACGGCACTTAAGGGATTGTAGAAGCTCTCCTTTTCGTCCTCAGGCGAACTATTGGTATGATGGTGACGCGTCGTACTCTAGTCCGGAATCTGGCCTTCAAAATCCTATCACCATGAGGCTGCCAGGAAATTAGGCCCTTACGTGCCGCTGTTGCTAACAGAAGTCCGACTCCATATTCCCGCGGACTCCCGGATGGTCTTCCAGAATAGAGTAGTATACAGTGTTACGCGTTGGGGACTGGTACTCGCCTGCTTCTAACCATCTTTCATCACTTACCCCCAAAATGTCCAGTTGATGAATTATATTTTCCAATTGGAGGAATCTGGCATTGTAAAGACCTTCTCTTCCCGAGTCGAGGAGCGTCTTTACATTCCAGAAACCTATCTTTGTCCGGGTACAATAGCCAAAAGTCGTCAACATGTGATCATTCCTTATCCGAGGCATAGTGTCGGTTTCTGTAGCGAGCTGGTTTCGGTAACGCAGGTTGCTGGCCCCCGTTAACGAGCCTAGAATCAAGGCCCTAGACAACCCGCACTTACAATTTTAGCCTACACGTATAATCCAAAACATGTCCGATTAGTCGGTTTCTATGCTTTCTCGCGAAGCTTCTAGTTTTAGCTTCGATTGTTTCCAGGTCGGTTTCAAAGGCGTCCGCTTTTTCTTTATCTTCCCTCGCCCATTCATTTTGATTTAATTTGATTGGCCGCGCGGGGACTTTGGACTTTTTGGTTCCTTTAACAGTTTTCCAAAGTGAATAAATAGAATCTTTTTTCGCTGTTAAACCTTCAAGGTAAGAGTCTATTGCACGATTCTTAATATCCTTAGTAGTCTTCTTCAACGAATTGCACAGGCGATTCAAGTGTGCTTTATATTGCGGAGCACAACGCTGTTGCCATATTTTATGCACCCTTCTTTTTTCCTTGACCAATTCTTTTATTTCCGGAGGATATCGTAAACCGTATTTGTCCAGCGTTTTACTTGGATTGGGCGTATTATTCCTAGAGGCGAGCTGTACGATCTCACGGAAGCGATCAACTTCAACCTCAAGTTCATAGGGTGTCGTAAGTGGAACTGTCAGTTCAACATTACCTTCAATTTCCTTCCTAAAGAATTCCCAGTTAGTTGTTCGACCAGTTAATCTTGCTGGCTCTAGGTTATAGACTAGTTTTTCACTGATTGTTAAAATAACCGGGGAATGGTCAGACGACAGATCAAAGCTCTCTTTGACTTTTATGTGGTTGATAGATATTCGTTTCACAACGAAAAATTCGATCAGGTCAGGTATTTTCGAAGTATCAGTTGTCCAGTAAGTCGGTTTACCCGTCGAACGCAAATCACAACTGTACTCCATACCTACCCCATAGAGCATTCTACCTTTTTTTCGAGCTGTATCTTGAGCCCCAGAACGTATGTTTCGCATTAAAATCGCCGCCAATAATGAAATTAGGTTTCAACGATTTAAACAAGTTCGTAAAATCACTTTTTCCAAGCGCGGAACGCGGTAGACAGTAAATAGAGATTTTAAAGGTACGCTGACTATTTTTTACTCGAATCGTACACAGTTCCAATTGGAAAGTTGCAAGCTCTATCTTTAGGTCTTCGGATTGTTCGATTTTAAAATATGAACGGAATTCCTTGACATAAATGCAAAACAAATTAACTTTTAACTTTCATATACAGGTTGTTTCGCATTACTGAGACTGTCGGAAATTATCGAGATTGTGCTATCCAAACCCTGGATACTTCAGACCATGGAGAGTAGATGAATACTACCCGAAGCATTCTTGCATCCGGATGCACATGACTATTTATCGGACTCGAAGAACGTGCCAATATCTGTCATCTTGCTAAAAGGGCGAAGGATAAACGTATCATCTATAGGCCCATTGACTCGGATGATGGAAATGCCGACTTAATATACGACGTAAGCATACCTGAGGAGGATATACCATACATAACGAATGCCGACCGTTTAAATCGGGAGAACTGCGTCGTCCCTCCTGGTTAGATTCAAAGACTCTCTGGAGCGTTATTGTCCATCCACTCTACATGACCTAGCCATCTCAAACGTCCTATACGCAGTTTTTTGACTAGGTCGATATCTCTGTGCACCTCGTATAGTTCGCTATTCATACAGAGTCTCCTTAGTTATTCGAGATAGGGCTTTACTGTTGAATTACCTTGTTAGCCCAAAAAACAGCGATTGGCAAGAGGTTTTTCTTTGCTTGATTTCTGCCTTTCTGTCGTTTCCAGAGCCAAGGAAAACAAAGACCCTTACTAGCTCGAAGGTGTTGCTGCCCACTGTGACGTTCTGTGTTGATTATCCCTTCTTGTTGACAGCATATACTTGGTTTTGCCCTCGTTTATCGCTAAACCCATTTTGGCCGTTTCTTCTTACGCACTGGTGACAGTCCGCTGAGTTCTTGCAATTATGTCAATATCGTCGCATGCAAGCAGTTGTACGGATTTTTGATAGATTATGCCTCCGTTGTTGGCTTCTAAACTCCGCACAATCCGCTCAAGTACAATATTAAAGAAGTTACATGACAGCGCGTCAACTTGTCTCAAACCTTTATTGACATCAGAAGTCCTTGTGACGTCATTACCGACCTTGATGAAGCAGCAAGCGTTCTTCATCGTCATTCTGCACAGACGGACAAGTTTGGCAGGGATGTCAAATTTATACATGGCTCTATATAGCTCGTCTCTATAGATGCTGTCATAGGCAGCCTTAAGTTCGATAAAAAGATGATGAGTGGGTTTTCTCCAGCATCTGTCGAAATGTGAAGATTTGATCGATGATGGACTTGCATGGTCTGAAACCGCACTGATAGGAGCCAATCAGGCTGTTCATACAAGGATTCAGCCGTTCACACAATAACGCAGAAAAGATCTTGTATGCGATGTTTAGGAGACCGATGCTTCTATAATTGTCGCAGTTGTCTCCTTTCTTGTGGATCCGGCAAACGATGCTCCGATTCCATTTATCAGGCATACATTCGTCTGAGTAAATCTTAGAGATGAGTTGGCGAATGCTCTATACCAATTCATCACCAGCTACCTTGAAAAGTTCGGCCGGTAAGCCATCAGGTCCAGCAGCCTTGTTGAATTTTAGTTTGAATATTGTTATCCTCACTTCGTTTTGGTTAGATGGATGGAAATCTTGGCTATCATCGTCTAAGTTAAATGGTTCATTCTGCCTGACAGCGGGATGTTGGTCTTCATCGACGTTATAGAGTCTGCAGAAATAGTTTTCCATATTCTCAGCACCAATTGTGATTTTACTACTGGTGATTCGATTGGGTTGAAGCTTACTTTTAGGTTAAATAGGACTGGGCCTGGTATGTGATTGGCCCGCCCATGAGAATCTAAATGACACATTTAGCATTCGCTGCGCCTTCGACGAACTGGAGATTACAGACATTCGTCTGAGTAAATCTTAGAGATGAGTTGGCGAATGCTCTATACCAATTCATCACCAGCTACCTTGAAAAGTTCGGCCGGTAAGCCATCAGGTCCAGCAGCCTTGTTGAATTTCAGTTTGAATATTGGTATCCTCACTTCGTTTTGGTTAGATGGATGGAAATCTTGGCTATCATCGTCTAAGTTAAATGGTTCATTCTGCCTGACAGCGGGATGTTGGTCTTCATCGACGTTATAGAGTCTGCAGAAATAGTTTTCCATATTCTCAGCACCAATTGTGATTTTACTACTGGTGATTCGATTGGGTTGAAGCTTACTTTTAGGTTAAATAGGACTGGGCCTGGTATGTGATTGGCCCGCCCATGAGAATCTAAATGACACATTTAGCATTCGCTGCGCCTTCGACGAACTGGAGATTACAAGTCAGGGTCCAGTCTTGTCACAGGTAGATTACGGTGCAACTGTTTGGGCTGACGATTGGATCACTTCGTCACTTACTCCTAGTCTCCAGTGGCAATAATTCATTTGTTTTTTTAATTTCTTGAAATAATTCATTTCATTTGCGGTCTCCATTGGAAATTTCGATTGCTTGACATATCTCTTGCAATGAATTATTGCCAGTGGAGACTAGGGGTTAGGTAAACCAATTGGTGGTGCTCTTTCAATTGTGTGATACAGCAGTTTAAAGGCCCTCCTCTCTTTTGCGATATCAATGGTACGTTTATGGATAATGTCTTTTTCACGGGGCTCAAATGATCTCTTCGCTGAACATGACAGTACTAGCTGAACTGGTCGCGCTCTATTTTCCGTGAGATGGTTTCTTTGGAATGAAGGCTTCTGCAGATATTCAAACTTCTTATTCCATCAAGCTTCGGCACTCCTGCTGTCATGCGAACCATCTTTTGTCTTATCTGGCGTTAAATTACTTTCATGCTTTTTGTATATTGTCCAACATTGTGAACCGTATGTGGATCGTTAATACACAACTGCTGTGTAGATCCTTCCTTTCATTTAAGGTTGCATTTTTCGGTCACAGAAGATAGCATCGTTTTCCCGCCACTTAATTCACTCTGCGGCTTGTAACTGGCTGACGTTAAATGGTCCAGAAGAGCGTAGGGTGTCCAAGGCTTATCTTCTCCTACTTCTTCCTTTTTCAGCAAGGCTATGATCCGAAAATAAGGGATCACAACCCTCCCACTTCACCGCATTTCTACTGATCCACCTGTGGGGTTCGCCTATTTGACCTCAGAAAATATCGGCAAGTCTGCCGATTTTGGATCACTCGGTTACTGAGGCCAATGAAATGTCGATGTCGTCGCATTTGTGATCCAGGCGTTTATAGGCCTGCCTTTCCTACATCGCGATGTCTTTGGAACGTGCATTGATATTGCCTTTTTAACAGGGTTCAAATGATCTCTTCCTTGAACGTGGCAATACCAGCTGAGCCGGTCCCGCTCTATTTTTTGTACGATGGTTTCCTTGATGTGAAAGCTTCCACGGATCTTCGAACTTCTTATTCGATCAAGCTTTGTCACTCCTGCTGTCATGCGAAGCATCTTCATCTCAGCTGCCGTTAATTTACTCTCATACTTTTTGTACATCGTCCAACATTGTGAACCGTATGTGAGCGCTGGACGCACAATTGCGGTGTAGAGCCTTCCTTTCAACTTAGGTGTCATTTTTCTGTCACAGAAGATAGCCGAATTTTGTCGCCACTTCATCCACCTTACGCTTACGCGATAATTGATGTCGTCATCACAGGTTGCTTTGCTATTGATCATAGGTCCCAGATGTTTGAACTTTTTGCACTTGGGAAGCACTGTTCCATTCAAATAAATGTCTGGAATATACCTGAGTGGATCAGAGAACGGACAGCACAAGTACTCTGTCTTTTTAGAACTAATGCGATACCCATTTCCCTCCAAAACGTCCACCCACACATCAAGTGCTCGTTGCAAGGATGTAGGATCCTCACTTGTGATGGCTTCATCGTCAGCAAAGAATAACTGATATACCTTGGGGTCCATCACTTTACCTTCAAGCAGATAATCAAGGACTGTAATAAAGAGCAAAGGACTTAAAACGTTTCCCTGGTGCACCCCGACTTTGATGGGGAATTCTTCCGTTACTCCAGCGGGGTATCTTACTCTTATCTTTGCTCCTTCGTACATGTCTATGATCATCTGTACATAGGTTTCTGGAACCCTTCGATGTCTTAGCTCCACCCATATCAGATTTCATGGTTGTCTGTCGAATGCTTTTTCAAAGTCAACCAATACAATATGCAAGTCCTTTAAGGAATCACGATGTTTTTCCATTATGATCCTTATACTTTGGATTGCATCTGTGGTTGATTTACCCGAGACAAACTCGCACTGATCATCAGATAGCCGTATTATTTTTTGCTGTGTCCAAGGCTTATCTGCGGACATACAACTAGTCAGATCATGGTTAAGAACAGCGATAAGGATACTGTCTGGTCATTGCCTTCTGAGGAAGCACCCTACGTGATTAGGATTATCGAATACGAATGTATACAGGTACTGCAATGACCTCTACGTCTCAGAGGATATAACACATCTACTCTATGGATGCCAAGGCATTGCCTGGAGCAGACTAAAATGCCTTGGAAAATACTTCTATGATAACCTGGAAGAGATTGTGTCTTCTAATAAAAACAGTTATCTATTTAAATTCTATAGGGGAATTAAGTGCGTGGGAGAATTGGTTTAGGTTTTCTGCCGTTAAGGTCTTTTTGCGATCGAGATGAAAACGTCATAACCCTACTTAACCTAACCTAACCCAACCAAACCTAACCATCCACCATACGCTTACCCGATGATTGATGTCGTGATGACAAGTTGCTTCGCTATTGATCATAAATCCCAAATGTTTGATTTTGTTCGCACTTGGGAAACACTGATCCATTCAAATAAATGTGTAGGATAAGCTTGAATAGATCAGAGAACGGGCAGTCCTGTCGTAGGTTTAGTCAGTTTTAGTTACTTTGCTCTCTAGTTTAATATTAAGAAAGAAAATAAACATTCATACAATAATATATAATAAGGCTTTTTTAAATTACATTAATACATTTTTGTACCTCTATGATACAGAAAAATACTAATTATTATCCTGCATTCTAAGGGGATGCCTCGAGCTCGGAACAACGCCACGAGGTGAAAGTGGTTTTTATACCTAAAGCAGGCAAGACATCGCACACGCTTCCAAAGGACCTTATACCAGTCAGTCTAACGTCTTTCCTTCTCAATGTCGAATGTCGTTGAACGTGCCAGGAAATCGCTGGCTGCCCTATACATTTGCAAGAAAGCAATGGGCTCCGCTTGGGGCCTACAACCAAACATCATGCACTGACTATACACGTCGGTAATACTCGTAAAACCGATTCTTATGTATGGAGTACTGCTATGGTGTTCCGCCCTGGAGAAGAAGTCCAACCTATCCGTAATGGAAAAATCTCAGCGAGTAGCATGTCTCAGCATTACCGGTGTACTGAGAGCTTCTCCCACGGCGGCCGGAGTTGAAAATTCGATGTATTGTAATTGGATGATATGTGGGAGGTTGCATGTTTTTATGCCTTTTCCGATGCTTCCATACTCAAAGCCTTTTGCCAACCCAATTATGAATCTGTCGATTAAGACATCATCCAAAATACTTGATTTGTGTTTGCTGATATCGCTTATTACCGTACTACTCCTACTGCTTTTTTTTCGTTCCATTTGTCCATGAAGTCGCCAAATTGGCAAGTTTGAGCTTGTGATTTTAACCGGACTATATACTCGCTGATCGGTTCACCTACTTCTTGGCATAATTTGAAGAATTTGAACCTTTCGGCTCTCTTATTCTCTGTAGGTGCTGGGCAAGTCTGGAACTGTAAGCGACGTTAGGATTTCGTAGGCTTCTGCACCAATTACAGTGAATAATAAAGGTGTTTGAGCTTCCTCTTGTATATCATTAACTTTAAAAATTTTGCGGAGTCTATCCTCGTAAGCCTTGAAATTACCTCCAGGCATAAATGGTTCAATGCTTCCGACTAACATCACTATTTCGACAGAAAAATAACGTATGAAAAATGAACACGTGCTGATTCTGCTTTTCACTTTCTGTGACAAGTGACTTGTTTTTTTTTTGTGATTGTTAATCCAAATTGTTTTATATTTCATTAAAAGACGTTTATTGATATATGTAGATACTATAATACATTACTAGTTGATTAATATTTATTAATAAGTTATTACTTCTAACAAGATCAGTCCTTAACTGGTTGGAGGCCGGAACAAGAATAAGAAGAGCTTAGTATACAAAAAAGCAGTGAAGCTGCTCACAACAAAAAAACAAAAAAAACAAATATTTGGCGCAACAGCTCTTTAAAGCGCCAGGGCCTAGCTTCTCGCGACCACTCATGTTGTGTGCGTTATATTTTTCACACGAATGGAAGGGACCTACAGTTTAATGCCGACTCCGAGCGGCAATTTGAGAAGCTTTTTCGTGACAACAATACTCTCGGATGTTTGTCAGACGCTCGCGAGAGGTGGGACCGTGAAAAATCTTTTTTTTTTGTGTTTTCTGGGATTCGAACTTGGAACCTCATGCGTAGTGATCCGACACACTAACCACTTACGCCACGGCGCCCACGAGCGATTGTAGCTTTTCGACGTTTAATTTTCTCACAGTGATTCTTCTTTGTTGCTCAGATTGAGATATCCGCATTCGTACCTTGGCTACAACAAGGTAATGATCCGAGTCTATGTTGGCCGCTCGGAAGGTCCGGACATCCAGAATACTGGAGGCATGCCTTGCGTCGATCGCAATATGATCAATTTGGTTGATCGTTACATGATCATTGGACCGCCATGTCTGCTTATGAATATCGAGATGAGGAAACCATGTGCTTGCTATGGTGACATTTCGCTCCACAGCGAAATCAATTAGCCTTAGTCCGTTATCAGACGTGGTGTCGTGTAGGCTATGCTTACCGACTGCCCTACCAAAGACGTCATCCTTTCCTGTTTTGGCGTTAAAATCGGCCAATACGATTTTAACGTCGTATTTAGGACATTGCTCGTATGTTTTGTCGAGGAGCTCGTAGAAACACTCTTTGGTGGCAGGGTCCTTTTCGTCCGTGGGGGCATGAACACATATTAGGCTTATGTTAGCGAATTCGGCCTTGATCCGGATAGTCATAATACGCTCGCTCACGTGTCGGAAGCTTAAGACTTCTTGCCTAAGTCTGCGGCGTATAACAAATCCGCATCCGAATAAGCGTTGCCTGTTGCCTCTGTAGCAATCACCGTAGTAGATGTCACAGTTTTTCATCCTCTTTTTGCCCGGCCCATCCCATCGCACTTCCTGGATGGCGGTAATATCTGCTTTATAGCAGTCTAGAGCCTCTGCTAGTTGTTCGGCTGCACGTGGTCTGTAAAGAGACAGAACATTCCACATACAGATCCGAAGGTCGTTGTCCTTATTTCGTTTGCTGGGGTCGTCATCAGTTGAGTCATTCTTATCCGAGGCTTTTGGTTGTTTCGGAACCATATTTTTTTTACGTGGTAGTGAAATTACACCGACGGCACAACCCCCAACCTGGAGGGCCAGTTCCTTAATTATTCTCCTAGGACGAGGGGCTGGGTACACCGGTGCCAGTAGTTCATATGGGAGTATGAGCGCTGCCGTTGGCGCATTAAGAGCTCCTCCGCCACCATCTCTATTCCAATGTCCTGACCAACATTCGAAATTCCTTACCGACCTGTGGTCGGAATACGTGCAGCAGCGTTTAAGTACCTCTGGTACTTATTCACGAGTAATGAGAAGAGCAATGCTGAGTTATCGTGCAGAATTGGCTAGGCTGGATCAATTTTGGGAGTCAATCTGTTATAAGGAAGGCCGATCTGTTAGTGTTCAAGCTAAGTCATCGGTTTTTTTTGTTCCAACTCTCATCTATAGTCATGAAGTTAGGGTAGTGACGGAAAGAATAAGATCGCGGATACAAGCTGTTTTAATGAGGTTCCTTCGCGGTGTTGCTGGAATAACTCGTAGGGATCGAGTGCGCAACACTAGAGGCGCTCAATGCTAAGCAGCAACTTCTTCTAACGGAACGATCTATACTTCGATGGGTTGGTCACGTAGTTCGTATGTCCCTAAACCGGCTTCCGAAACGTGCCATGATTGCCGTGCCATCAGGTAGACGACTCCCCGGTGGGCCTAGAAACAGATGGTTGGATCAAGTCCGACATCTCTTCTGGAGCCGTCTACGGATATCTCGTAATGAGTTGGAGTCTATGGCGGAGAATGGAGGAGGATGGAGGGTCCACCTGGGCCATTGAAAATGCATGCATGTATGTATATTATATGTATACTTTGGAGCATTTTCCAAAAGCAGTTCTATCATTTTTTTAAATAAAGTTAGTGAACGAAATTTTGTTGATTATTTTATTTAATTTCAACAGAAATAAATATTACAAAATTATGAAAACATCAAACAAAATAAAAATATGAATTGTGTAACAAATAACTTGTATGTCATGAAATTTTTTACATGTAAAAATAATTCTTAATATAAATTTAATGTTTTTGTGTAATTTATACGTATAAACCAATAAGCAGACTAGATAAAACTAAAATTTATAGCGGTGTTTCTAAAACATAAAACAAGGCGCAGAAAATAAAATCAAAAATGTGTTTGCACTACAAAATAAATGTGGGTTATCATCAGGCATGAATTACAATAATACTGTCCCGGACATTTGCATTACATGCAACATGCATACATATATTAGAAGGCGCTCAGGTATGGGAGGTGGGGGGGAGAAAATCATTGTCATATTTCACACTCGAATTCTGATATTCTCTGGTTAAAGTACACCATTCCATGTTCCAAGTCTTCACTAAAGCCGCTTACATCCATGTAATCGGACGTTGCTGCATCGTCGTCCATCCATTTGCACACCGATCGTGAAATTTCTATACGAGCTTCACGAAACGTTGGACGGAGTTCAGGTACCTTATGCCAACACTGCGACATTAAATCAAAAAATCCATGTCGACCATCTTTTGGAAGTTCCGGTCTTGTACCCTGCAGAACGTGCCGGACAACTTCCCTGCCTGACAAGTTAGAATAAGGAGTAGCACCTGCAAAAAAAAAAACGATTAAAAATGTTTATTCATGATGATTTTGTATTTATGATAAAACCTAGCGTTGCTATCTCCCATAAAACGATTCCAAAGGCCCATACATCGGTTTCTGTTGAAAACTCGTTGTACTGCAACGATTCCGGTGCCATCCACCGAATGGGTAAAGCTGGTCTTCGGCCTAATGTGTCGTTTGGTTTCTTTACATTATGACTGTTGAAGCCATGGCTCCAATGGTTAATGAAACGTTCTCCTAATTCGAACTTAAATTTATCGAATTTGCTGGAATTCTTTCGCATTATGTCCATGGGGTATTGCTTATCGCGCTTTTTTCGTACAACGTCCAAGTCGAGCGACATACCAAAATCACAGATTTTGCAGATCCCATTGTGGTCTATTAAAACATTTCGAGCAGCAAGATCTCTATGAACGATCTGCGAAAGAAAGAAAATTAAAAAAATATGAAATCAATAAAGCGTGTTCGTCTATCCGATGAAATAACCTTCAATAAAAATCACTTAAGACTATCCAAGAAGTCCTATTACTTCTCGTGATACAGTACAAAATCAAAACTTTGAAGATATGAACCATACTTTGAATCAAAGAGTTATGTGCAGTATGGTAATTATTTCCTTGCGGCAGAACTACTTGGTAACGTCTTGAGCACTTCGAAGTCCGTTTGATGTCTCTCAAACTAGTAATACAAGGAGAGTTGTGGAATATTGTCAGTGCATATGCTCCCAAATTGGGTGCGATCTGAGGGATAAAGATGCTAGATTTCCATAATCTCCTTAGGAACATCCCAAAGGAAGAGTTTCTTTTTGTCGGAGGAGATTTGAATGGATATATTGGAAAGACAAACGAAGACTATGAACACTGCCATGGAGGACTGGGATATGGCACCAGGAACCTTCCTGGTGCAAATCACACGGTCTTATCGTGTTAAATACCATGTTCATCAAACAAAGCCGACGCCTGATCACTTACAGAAGTAGTGGAGATAAAGCCCATATTGACTGCCATTTGGTAGCCAGTTTCATGAAGCCTCGGGTAAAAGATTGCAAAGTGATCCTGGGAGAGGCGGTCACTCACCAACACCGTCTCTTGGTAACAGAAATTTTTATGAAAACACCAAAGAAAAGCAAACGAACAGGGGTCCCTGAGAAAATCAAATGGTATAATCTGGACAAAGAAAAAGGCGAGGCTTTTGTTTTCGTGATGAAAAATTACCTCTCTCACGCCATCAACGGAGCTGAGGATGAAGAGTGCAGAGCACAAAATATGCGGAATTCCCTACAGCGAACTTGCTAAAGAACGCCAAATCACTGTTAGGAGCTTCAAATGGTCACCACCAACACGCCAAAGAAACATGGTGGCGGAGTGATGAAGCTAAGAATGTGATAAATGAGAAGAAAGCGGCTTTCAAAGCTTGGTCAAAGTCCCCCTCTAATAATAGAGAGGAAAAAGCTCGCCTCGAAATGGAATACAGATGTTGCAAGAAAAAAAGCGAACAAGAAGTGCGCCCAGCTTCAACCAAAGAGTACGGAGGGCCTATATCGGAAGCTGGAGAAAATATCTTCCCCAGTTGCTGATGCAAACCAGGCTATCCAGGAGCTGAGAAGACACAATATGAACAAGAGCGCAACCATCTTCAAAATAGCTGCTTAAAGTATGTATGTATGCAAAGCAGATTCGTTCGCCAAAGTTCATTAACAATTCTCATGGCCAGTTCCTCGTGGATGACGAAAAAATTCTGCAGAGGTGGCGGCAGTATTGCGAACGACTTTTGAATGAACAGTTTCTCCGACTATTATTCTTTCCAAGAGCCACCCCTAACTGTGAAGAAATACCCGACATTACAGTCGAAGAAGTTAGTGAGGCGGTCAAATACTCTAAAAAGTGGGCGCCGTGGCGTAAGTGGTTAGTGTGTCAGATTACTACGCATGAGGTTCCAAGTTCGAATCCCAGAAAATACCAAAAAGTTTTTTCACGGTCCCACCTCTCGCGAGCATCTGACAAACATCCGAGAGTGTTATTGTCACGAAAAAGCTTCTCAAATCGCAGTTCGGATTCGGCATTAAACTGTAGGTCCTTTCCATTCGTGTGAAAAATATAACGCATACAGCATGAGTGGTTGCGAGAAGCTAGGCCTTGGCACTTTAAAGAGCTGTTGCGCCAACTATTTGTATTTGTATTTGTAAATACTCCAAAAAACGAAAAGCGGTTGGGCCAGACGAGATACCTTCTGAGGTTTGGAAAAAGATGGGAGACGTTAGGTTCAGATGGCTCAGAATTCTCATATCCAAATTTGTGAGAGGTGATCCAATGTCGAATCAATGGAGGGAAAGTTATCTTCTCCCTGTGTACAAAGGGAAGGGTGATATGCGAAACTGTCATAACTACCGTTCGATCAAGCTGATGTTACATACCATGAAGATCGTTGAGCGGATATTATTAGGCCGACTGCGAAAAATAATACGGTAAATCAACCACAGATTCAATTGGTATAAGGATGATAATGGAAAAACATCGTGATTCCTCAAAGGACTTGCATATTGTATTGGTTCACTTTGAATGGCATTCGATAGACAACCACGAGATCTGATATGGGTGGCGCAGAGATATCGAGGGGTTCCAGTTAACTATGTACAGATAATCATTGACATGTACGAAAGAGCAAAGACAAGAGTTCCCAATCAAAGTCGGGGTGCACCAGGGAAGCGTCTTAAGACCTTTGCTCTTTATTACAGTCCTTTTCTATCTGCTTGAAGGTAAAGTGATGGACTCCAAAGTACATCAGTTATTCTTTGCTGATGATGGAGCCATCATAAGTGAGGATCCCACCTCCCTGCAACGACCACTTGATTTGGAGGAAAATTGGTATCGCATTATTTAAAAAAAGACAGAGTACTTCTGCTGCCCGTTCTCTGATCCACTCAGGCCTATTCCAGACATTTATTTGAATGGAAAAGTTCAAATATCTTGGATCCATGATCAAAACCAATGCAACCTGTGATGACGATGTCAGTTATCGCGTAAGCGTATTGTGGATGAAGTGGTGGGAAAACTCTATCTTCAGTGACCAAAAAAATGCCATCTAAGCTGAAAGAAAGGCTCTACATCGCAGTTGCGCGTCCAGCGCTCACATACGGTTCGCAGTGGTGGACGATGTACAAAAGTATGCGGACCTGCATTGCGATTGAACGGGAAACTACTGGCTGCCCAAAACTTGGCTTGGGCCAGTAGCGCAACAAACAAGTTCGTGATGAAGTGCTTACTTTACCTCCTAGTGGTGGTCCCCGGGCAACTATACGTATAAACCCTTATACGTGTAGGCTAAAATTGTAAGTGCGGGTTGTCTAGGGCCTTGATTCTAGGCTAGGTAACGTGGGCCAGCAACCTGCGTTACCGAATATTGCCTGCTACAGAAACCGACACTATGCCTCGGATAAGGAATGATCACATGTTGACGACTTTTGGCTATTGTACCCGGACAAAGATAGGTTTCTGGAATGTAAAGACGCTCCTCGACTCGGGAAGCGAAGGTCCTTACAATGCCAGATTCCTTCAATTGGAAGAAGAATTCATGCGATATCAATTGGACATTTTTGGGGTAAGTGACATAAGATGGTTAGAAGCGGGCAAGTACCAGTCCCAACGCGTAACACTGTAATACTCTATTCTAGAAGATCATTCGGAAGTCCGCGGGAATATGGAGTCGGACTTCTGTTAGTAACAACGGCACGTAAGGGCCTAGTTTCCTGCCTCATGGTGATAGGATTATGACGGCCAGGTTCTGGACTAGAGTACGATGCGTCACCATCATACAGTGTTACGCCCCAAGGAATAGTTGCTCTGAGGACGAAAAGGAGAGATTCTACAATCTTTTAAGTGCCGTCTTCAACACAACACCAAATGGAGACATTGTCATACTGATAGGGGATTTGAATGTCAAGATAGGCAACGAGAACGAAGGGCTCAAACATGTAATCGGGAAGCATGGACGCAATGACAACGGCGAAAGGCTTGTGGATTTCTGCAATGCCAACCGCCTTGTGACGAGGATACCTGATGACGGATTGACGAACGAAAACAGCTGAAAGCTCGCGTTGCAGCTACCCCAGCAGCAGGGAGAAGCGAGCTAGAGTCCCTATATCGCATGAAGATAAGAGAAGTTCAGCGTAGCATGCGACGTGACAAGCGCAACTACATCAACGTGCTGGCTACAAAAGCAGAAGAAGCAGCACGGAGGTGCGACAGCAGGACTGCCTTCAGAATCACGAAAGAGCTGACAGGTGGTCGCAGCTCAAGCCAACACCCAGTGAAAAGCCTAGACGGCTCCTTGCTCATTTCGGATGAGGACCAGCTCAAGAGATGGAAAGAGCATTTTGCTACGGTTCTAAACCATGTATTCGCTAGCGATATGCTCCCAAATCAGATTGAGATGCCCGAGGTGAGAAGCTCCGGAATACGCACCACGACTCCCAGTAAAGATGAGATCATTACCGCGATCAAGGCACTCAAAACCAACAGGCGGTGGGACTTGACGGTATCCCAGCAGAGCTCTTACGAGCAACGCCAACAACATCGGCTGAGCTTCTGCTTCCACTTATAGAGAGAGCTTGGGAAGCTGAGAGCTTTCCTAACGAGTGGAAAAAGCGAATGATCGTCAAGCTTCCTAAGAAAGGAAATTTAATGGAGTGCGGAAACTGGAGGGGTATCTGCGTGCTACCTGCTGTAGCTAAAATAATAGCTAAAATCATCCTGGAGCCAATCAAACAACATCTCGAAGACACACTCGATGCCGAACAAGCAGGTTTCCCCTCTGGATCCTCCTGTGCCGACCACATCAACACCCTGCGGATTATCATCGAACAGTGTGTTAAATATCGATCGCCACTGCACCTGTTGTTCATCGATTTTGAGAAGGCGTTCGATAGTGTCAACAGGGAGTTTATTTGGCGTGCCTTACGCAAGAGAGGTATTCCCGATAAACTAATTGCTATTATCAAAGCTACATATGAAGGCTCCAAGTGTCACATTCTGCACAGAGGGAGGTTGTCTGAGGAATTTTAGATCCAAAGTGGGTAAGACAAGTCTGTATGCTTTCACCAATACTATTCATATTGGTGATTAGCGATATACTTTGTCGATGGGAAACGGAGGAATTCGATGGACTCTTACATCCCAACTTAAACATCTTGACTACGCTGCTGATGTATGGTTACTCTCTCACAGAATTATGGACCACCACCAAATGACAGCAGATGTGGAGAGGGAGGCAGGCGTCGTCGGGCTGAAAATTAATACGGCAAAAACTAAAATGATCAGCCTTGGAACAAACTCATCGGCTCAAATATGCATTGCTGGACAACCGGTAGAGAGAGTAGAGGATTTCCAGTATCTTGGGAGTATTGTCTCGACCGATGGTGGAACCGAACTGGATATAGCCAACAGGATCGCCAAAGCAAAGTCCGCGTTCGGTATATTGTCCAAAATATGGTGAAGCAATGCAATCAGTTTGAGCACCAAAATAAGACTGTTCCGCTCCAACGTTGAATCCGTGCTGTTATATGGTTGCAGCACATGGAGAGTTACCACTACTATCAGCAGAAAGCTGCAAACGTTTGTTAATAGGTGCCTGCGCAATATCTTAAGGATTTTCTGTCCCAATCGTATCTCTAACGAACACCTTTACGAGAGACCGGGTCAAGAACCAATAGGCACAACCATCCAACAATCACAAGCAACACGATCGACATCGACGAAAATTTAACGGGTTACGCGAACATTTCCCACAGTCCAAGGTGATCGTGGCAATAGAGTTTTGTGCAAATGTGACCTAGTCTGGTAGTTACCCTTTTTCCTGCTATGTACTCCATTCCAGCAGCAATATCTAACGCAAAGCCGGCTAAAGTCCTCGGAGATAAAGGTGCTAGACTTCTTCCTCCGGGAACTGATGCTGGTAAAATGTTTGTGGCACTTCTAGCGGCTCTCAAGAGAGATAAAAGCCTTCCACGCATAGCGAACTCCATAATCAGCATATGAGGTTCTGAAATCAAAAATATTTTATTTAAATTTTTTACAAACATTCTATAATTAATTTTTACCGCTTTCAATACATGCTCCCAATAGAGTGACCACATTAGGATGCGATCCAAGTTTTCTCATTATAGTTGCTTCTTCTTTTAGGCCATCCTGGGCACTGCCAGACCTCACGGTCTTGACGGCCACAATTCGCGTAGCACCAACATGACCGCTTAGATCATCTGCTTCGGCCTTCCAAACCTTACCGAAATTGCCCTCGCCAAGTAAGGTTTTCAGTCTCAAGTTAGCTCGATTAAACTCATCCATACTGCTTATAGAGCACTGCTCGTAGTGTCCGCTCTCATCCTCTTCATCGTATTTCTCGATTTTTTTCACAGGACTTATTGGCTGTTGATCTGTTATGCAAACATCAAAGTCCTCGTCGTGTTTTGCGTATCCCCTCAGTATTAGCGATTTGACCAGATACAAAATGACTATAAGAACTGGAAACATCCCCAATCCAGCCAACACATACGTTGCTATATTCAGCCGCCTTGTATCGGTAGCCATCTCCCTGTCTTCCGCTGGACTGGTCTTTGATTCACTAGTGTCCTCTACCTCAGACAAGGATGAGTTTGTGTTGTCAGCATTTTCGTATGAGGGGTTTGTTGTTTTAGGGTTCATAGAACTACTGGATGGAATCTCCCTTGTATTGTTGATCGTGGTTGTGTCGGTAGGCGGGTAAACCGTCGACCGAACTGAAGAAAGGATGGTAGTTTTCAGAACTGTTAAGCCTTCAGTCATGTTGGAAGGATCTTGAGAGGAAGACGACATATGAACTGAAGGCGTTGTAACAACTTCCATGCTCTTATTAACAAATATGATTAAATTGGTTTTGTCTTCAGAAAAACGTGAAGAAGCCTCTATTTTGGTGAGTTCCGTACTCAAATCGTCATTATTGGGCCCAGTGGCTTCTGTTAGGTACTCTGATTCTGGACTAATAGTTGTTTCTTCGTCATCAATGACACTAATTATTAAAGGAGTTGAGAAATCCGATAGAGTAGCTTCAGTGGAATATTGTACGTCTTCGACAAGCAAACTGGGTGTAATGTCTTCAAGAAATAACGTGGCTTCTTTGGAAGTTGACGTTTTTTGGGATGTGGACGTTTCTATTTCCTTTTGCAAATCTGCATGAAATTTCTTTTCGACACTTGGATTAGGGGTCTTCTCGTCTTCTAGCGATATATCTTCTATCACTGGGCTGGTGACTGGTGCAACAAATGAACTCGATTTACCAGAATTCAATTTTCTAGTGAATGGTGAGATATTTCTGTGTCTGGGGTTGAACTTATTTGGACTTTTGGGTCTCAATGGTTTTTGTGAAACTGACACTTCTAATACTTGAGGATGCTCGTCGCTCACGGTAGAAATGCTTAAGAAAGATGGACGCAAGGAAGGAATTTTTCTTCCGAAAAATAAATATGAATCTGCATCCGAAACCTGTATGGGAGCGCTCGGCTTACTTCTCGGCCTTGTCTTGTATATGCTTCCTGTTGATATTGCTGCAGCTTTTCCTGGCTCAGGAATGTGGTTCATAGTGTCGTTTACATCTTTGGCGACAATAAAAAAGCCATGGGAGGACTCGTCAGTGTAGAGTATTTCGTTATTATCTTTTTGTGACTTCTCTTCTTCAGAAGTGAAATTGTTTGTAGAAGTCGTATTACTATGTCGTTGAATGCTAGTGCATTGTCGCATGCAACTTGCAGTTGTCCTTCGAGTGAAATTTTTTGTGCAATTACGAACGCATATTGTACGCAAATCTGGCGGAGTTTTTGTAGTTATTTCGATTGGCGGTTTCGTCCTGCCGGTTGGTACTATTCTGCGATGTGTTCTGAACCTGTCGCGATTAAGAGCGCTTCTTCGTGCTGCTAGAAGGTTCATTAATTTTGTATCTCGCTCTTGTGCAGCACTGGAAGAATTATTCAACCGAACTGACCTGTATGTGGTTGGAATGACATTTCCGTCCAATAAAACTGAAATGAGAATTGAAAATAAATTAATTGACGAGGTACTTGCTTGACAGAGAAAGTACAATATATTGAAAAGTTATAACCCATCTGGAGCGGATCATATGATGCACTCCCCCTTATCTTTCAGCTCAGTCCGATAAAAATGAAAGTGCCATTGTGCAGTTAGCACATGCTCCTTAGATGTATTTTCACCGATTTTCTCTATCTTACGAGTACTTGGAATTTTCGTTGTTTTTTTTAAAGAAAAGCGAGCATGAAGTGAACGTAGCTCGTGTACGAGTAAATTGTAGAGGTATTTTGTAAACAAAAAATATTATCCATTCTTGCAAATATATTGAAAAAAAAAAACAAACTGCGTTGATCTTTATACTGCTTTATAGAGGTTACTTTATTTCAGGCTATCAGGACATAATTTTCTGTACCTTGGGCCACTTATTGATAATGGGACATACATATAGTTTATAAAAGCATTTATTGCTTAATACTAGTATCCGACCGAATAAAAATAATGAAAAAAAATTAAAAAAAGCAAGATGGGGTGGGGATGCCCGACATTGGCTCCTCATCGGAAGACGAGCTTTTAGCCTCCAGTCAGGAGTCTTCAGTCTTCCCTTTAGCCGCAGCAAGTACTAGGCAAAGTACTCCCTCTGGCGTACAGAGGGCGGCTCATCAGACAGAAACAACAGCAAACACCAAAATGGCAACCAAAGGCACTATGGTTAGTGGCGCTGGTTCGTCAAAGAAAACCAAAACCCCGGACGCCATCATGAAGAGCAGGTACAAGATGGCTCGATTCGTTCTTGACAAGGTTGCCAAAAAGCAAGCAGCTGGTACCGTTCATGAGAGGGACGCTGCGGAGAAGGTCAAATACCAAGCTATGGTCGATGAGTACATCGCACATCTGGAGAAACAACAGCAACATCCACAACAGAAGAAGTATGTAACCAAGGCAAGCAAGTGAAACAGGTCTTCGGATGAGACCAATCGCGAAGCAAAAAAGACCAATGTTGTCAAAACGCCGACTACTACACAAAATCTACCAGATACATCCTCGGCCTGTCCTACTCAGACGCGACACTTCTCTGAAGTTGTCAGAGACCATTTGCAGGTCGCCGTCGTGGACGAGCGCTCCTCAGATGGCAAGACGGTCAGTGAAGCGTGGAGTAGCATAGAGGCCAGACTATCGGGTATGGTCATGGACTACTTGTTGGGAAATCCTGGGGAACCTCTGCCGTGCTTCGATTCCGCCGAGTTGGTCAGGGATTATCGGGTCATCAGATGCGAGGACCAGTTCTCCAAGGATTTCCTTAGCGAGTGTGTCACTAAGGTCAGTGACGCCTGGGACGGCTTGAAGCTCAAGCTTATCCCCGCTAATGATATCCCCAGGAGACCAAGGGCCCGCATCTGGCTGCCCAATATGCAGATTGACGGGGGAAGGCTTCTCCAATGTCTGAAACTTCACAATCCGGCGGTTTGGATGACTGAGCAGTCATCAAGGCGGAGGAACCTCAGAAAAATAGCTCCTCTTTCCTGCTGCTGATCAACGAGGCTAGCCTGGTGGCTCTCGAGAAATCTGATCACAACCTGCGTTTCGGCATAAGGCATGCTAAACTTAAGATTTTCCGCCCCTCTGGTCCTGATGAAGATTTAGGTGTAATCGACGGTTCCGACAGGATGTCGGAGGACATGGGGGATGTCTTTATTCCACCTTCCACCAATGCTGAACATCGTACAGATTAATCTGCACCACTCGAAGAGTGCGTCAGATGATTTGCTTGTCTTCCTCGGCGAGGAGGATATAGATATCGGCATTGTACAGGAACCCTGAGTGAAAGGTTCATCCATAAAAGGGCTCAAGGACAACCGGTACAACATCTTCTACAAGACCACAAACCAGGTTAGTAACAAACCTAGGACTTGCATCCTAGCTAAAAAAGATTTGAATGCATTTCTATGTCCTGATTTTAGCTCTGCCGATTTAACGGTAGTTAAATTGGAGGTTGCAAATAACACTCTTTTTATATCCTCAGTTTACATGGATCGTGATAGGCCATCACCACCAGAGGAGGTACACCACTTAACATCAATGACAACAGCAAAAAAGGACAATCTGCTTCTGGGCTGCGACGCAAATGCCAGGCATATATTATGGGGCAGCTCCGAAATCAATGAACGCGGTGAGTCCTTGTTTGATTTTCTAGTGATGTCCAATCTCGCTATTTGTAACGTGGGTAACACTGCAACTTTGGTTTTTCCGCGTCCGGAAAATTTCAGAGTGTGGGAGGAAGTTTTAGACATCAAATTTTGTCCAAGGAGCATTCTAGCCCGTCCTTTATTAAACGGCCGGATGGGACTTGGACGGGCTCCTCTAGCGAGTCACTGGAAGTATTAATGCAAACACACTTTCCAGGATGTAGTAATGCGATTGCCCTCCCACCAGTAGCTCAGGTCGCGCAATCTTCTTCTTGGAACGACATTAAGACAACAATTACAGCAGTTAACACCTCCTGGGCTATTAACAGCTTCTCTCCCTATAAATCGGCCGGCCTTGACGGCATTCTCCCTATTATGCTGCAAAAAACACTGGACCAGGTGGTCCTGTGGCTAGTGCCGATCTGCAGAAGCTGTATTCTCCTAAACCACGTTCCCCTGAGCTGGAGGCGTGTAAGTGTTATGTTTATCCCGAAAGCTGGGAAGCGGGGTCATGGATCCGCAAAGGATTTCAGACCCATTAGCTTATCCTCTTTTCTTTTAAAGATGTTGAAACGCATCTTAGATATACATATCCCTTCTATCCAAATCTCAACATGCGTACACTAAAGGGCGATCGACAGAGATGGCGGTCCACGAAATTGTGCGAATGATAGAAAAGACAATCCATTTCAAACAATATACCCTTGCTACCTTCTTAGACATTGAAGGTGCCTTCAATAACGTCAGTATGGAATCGATTCAGGAAGCTCTGATCCAACTGGGTGTGGAAGAGTTTATTAGCAAATGGATATTGACAATGGCAAAAACCAGAATCATTCAATCGAATCTCGGCAACAGCAGCTCCACCATATCTGTTGTTAGAGGAACTCCTCAAGGTGGGGTCTTATCTCCTCTTCTGTGGCTTATGGTCATCAGTAAAATTTTGTGTAGACTTGACAGGGATGCGTCAACACAGCAAAACTGAACTGATACTGTTTAACACTAAAACCAAAATACCGACGTTTACGCTTCCACGGCTAAATAATCATCTACTCTCCCTATTCTCCAGTGCCAAGTACCTAGGTGTGGTACTTGATCCAAAACTAAGCTGGAAGCTTAATATTGAGCAACGGGTAAAGAAGGCCTGTGTGGCTTTCTATGCCTGCAGCAAGACCTTTGGCAAGAAGTGGGGACTTCGCCCGAAGATGGTCTTATGGATGTACACTGCCGTGGTGCGCCCCATTCTTTCCTATGGATCGCTAGTCTGGTGGCCTGCGCTAAGGAAAGCTTATAACATCAAACTTATCAACAGAGTACAAAGAACTGCGGCTATAGGCGCAATGGGTGCCATGAGGATATGTCCAACCGATGCCTTGAACGTTATTCTGCACCTTTTACCACTCGATCTTCACATTATGCAGCTATCATCATGTAGTGCGGTCAGGCTAAGGGAAACAGGAAACAGGTGCACCAATCCGTATGGTCACAGCAGTATCCTGAATTTGGTACCACAGGATCTGGTAGCTAATCTGACCGACTATATAACTCCCACAGTGAACTTTAGAAATGACGTCACGGTCAGATTCCCAACCAGGGCGGAATAGGAAACCGGCGTACTGATAAATGAGTTCGAATCAACAATTTTCACCGACGGTTCAAAAATCGACTGCGGGGTAGGGGCGGGGATATTCTCTGATTCCCTCAATATTTCCAGGTCGTACCGGCTTCCTGATTCGTGCAGTGTCTTCCAGGCGGAAGTTTTTGCTGTACGTGAGGCCTGCCGCATACTCAAGCAAACCTCTACACCCCTAAATACCATTGCCATCCTCATTGACAGCCAGGCGGCTATCAAGGCTATAGTATCTGCCACTACACCCTCAAGGCTAGTAGAACAGTGCAAAAAAGAACTCGCCTCGCTTGGTCACCGGCTTAAGATCTGTCTCCTTTGGGTTCCGAGTCACAGCAACATTAAGGGGAATGAGCGGGCTGATGAACTCGCGCGGCAAGGATCTTCCCTTGATGCTTCCCTAGCAAAGGAGGTGAACGTCCCGTTGGGGGTCCTTAAGGGAGGCATCTTCGTGCACTATCTGCTAAAGGCGGATTTTAGATGGCAGCGGGTGCGGAACTGTGTCGTCTCCAGGCAGATGTTGCCCAAATACTCCCTAAAAAGAACGCAAGATCTACTAAACACAAACCATACAGATATCGCAAGAACTGTGGCAGCTAGTACTGGCCACTGGCCCATCGGGGTTCATGCGGCCAGAATAGGCATTACATTTAATGCACACTGACGCAGCTACAATACTGCTGATGAAATAGAAATAATCTTACACTTTCTCTGCAAGTGTCCGGCTTTAGGCAAGGCCAGACAGCGCACCTTAGGTAAACACTTTTTCGACAACCTTATAGAGCTAGCGGAGATTAGCATTGGGGATATTATCAGCTTTCTCAATGCAACGGGGTGGATTTGAATAATCCTTACACCCTTCTTTCCCCTAGTAGTTAACATCCGTTAGGTCACTTGAGTTGTGGTAATAAAACGGCGCTCCTGCGCTAATTAAGTGTCGGCATGGTTTGCTGACACAACCACTCCTACCTACCTACCTACCTATCCGACCGTTTCGTTTTCCCTCGAAAGTAGAAGTTTCGGCCAAAATATCGCCGAACCTTAGTGAAGGATTGTCATCGCGGTACAAAAATACGACTTCCGCTGGTGTAAGCGATGTGCATGAAGCACACCGAATCTACGCGCCAGTGTACTCTCTCAACCAGTTACTCGGTAATGCCTATATGTGAAGTCGACTAGTTTTCAGAAGGCGAAGGATTTTTGATTTGGCACAGTTTGTAATCATTTCCACCACTAGTTAACTAGTGGACATTTGGTTCAAGTTAATTTGATGCCATAGGAGGCACAGTCGATAAGTTCGAGAAAGGCTACACTGAATTCTTATGTAATTTGAATATCGCTTCAATTTGCAGATTCATTCGACAGCGTGCTCTTATATGTACAATACGTGGCACTTCATACCCTTGTAGCTTTTTTTGTTTTTTTTTTTTTTTTTATAATTCGCGCGCGCCGAAGGGCTTATTAATACCCTTACACTGATGCTCAGGGCACGGGTGGATGAGAAAAGAGGGGAGAGGAACGAGGCTTTAAATGTTTGAAGGTTGTAATGATTCGTAAATACAGATATTGGTAGATCATTCCACAAACGTGTTGTTCGGCTTATAAACGAATCCCTATATATGACAGTACGTCCGAAGTTGGACTTGAGGGTGAACTGATGTGCATTCGAAACGAAAGAAAGCGATAACATAGGGAAAGACATGAGACATTTCTCCGATGTTCAAGTGAGCCTATAGAGTTCACAATGTCTCTATAGCCTGTAAGTTTTAACCCGCGCTTCTGTACCCTATCTAGAATGTGCAGAACGGTCTTGGGTGCACCAAACCAGATGTGGGCGGATGTATGCCTTATAGATGGAGGCCAAATCAGACGGGGTAAAATATTTTTTGCACCGCTTAAGGAATCCTAGACATTTTGCAGAATATGTGATCATTCCATCGAAGATGGTTATTGATGACGTACTGAGAGTGGCAAGTCTTTCAGATTCAGCAATGCAAGTACCATTCATGGATAATGCTTGAGAGAACCCTGTTAAAAAGGTAATATCAATGAACGTTCCAAAGATATCGCGCGGCAGGGGAGGCGAGCCTAACGCCTCGATCACACAAATGCAAAGACACCAGCATTTGATCGGCCTCAGTAACCCAGTGATCCGAAATTGGGAGACCTGCCGATATTTTTTGAGGTCAAATAGGCGAACTCCACAGGCGGATCAGTAGAAATGCAGTGAAGTGGGAGGGTTATGATCTCTTGTTTTCGGATCATAACTTCGCCGAAATAGGAAGAAGAAGATAGATATTTTTCTGAGCAGGGAGAGGGTCTTTGAACCAGCCATTACTGCAGCAAATACATATATATATATATATGCATTACAACTATTACTTTTCGGTCAAAATATTACAAGCTATAATTGATAAGAATTAATTAAACTTACATACAGAAACGACCATATAATTACCCATACAAGTTATACTACGGAATCAGTGATCTGTTTCTTTTGTGGCTTTTTATAAAAAGTTAATATATACTATTGTATTTCATTTTAATAGATTCACAATTATCTTTGTACTCTACTAACAATACATCGATACACATCAGTTTCACTTGCATAAACTCATCTACCTCATGGCACCGTGCAACGCATCGTTGAACATTTACATTGAAACACGACATGTTACCCAACCGGAAGTAGGTTTTAGAATTAGAAAACAAAATGTACAATTTCAATTAATTCGGCTGCTTTCAGTAAGCAATGTTAATTAACTTTTTTTTTACATGCAACCATAAAATCCACCTAATTGTTTGGTGGAAGATTTGATAATTGATTTGAATCATCAGCGTGTAGGTATGTAAGTTTCTGAAATAAATTGAGGGCAATAACCAACTATCGTGAAGTAACTTCAATAACCGTTGATACTCGTATCAATGTTTAGTACATTGCTACTTTCACCATATGAAATAACGTACACTGAGGGAGAGGATGAAATAAGGGTTGCAATACCAAAACAGAATGGTATTACAATTTATAAAGATGATACTAAAACCGATGAGGGTACGAGGTCAGGTATTCACTTTGAGGAGTCAAACCTTCAAATCTCCCTACGACTTCCGGAGACGTTCTAGCTGCACATAAAGCTGCGGAATTACTTGAAGTTAAATTAGTATCTAACAAGGATATTGCCATCCAATACATTGGCATCCAAGCTGCGCTATAGGCGAAGTAGGATTTCTCTCTGCTTAATCGTACTTCCTTTTAATAAAGCAGGCCATGAGACTAGAACTTTCAGATACGGATGTATGCAGATACTGGAAGAACTATACGTCATAGAAGATATTATACATATAAAGGGAGAACCATCTGTTGACTTCTTTTCTAAGTGCGTGTTATTTCGCCACTGGCAGCACTAACAGATATTCAGTGTCAAACCTTCGGGATAAGAAATTTATCACTTTTCACTTGAACAACGCTAGCAAATATTGAAAAATTACAAAGTGGTTGTATTGCAGAAATTGTGAGAAATAAAAAGAAAATGTTGGTCGAGATGAAGCGGATGGTGTAAGCAAATTCATAACCAAATTCGGCACAACTGGTGTGCTTGTGGATAACAAAAGCTATCCGCATACTTGTCTGGTGCGCTCAGAAGAAAATCCGCTGCTGTTGTCCAAAGTAAACGTGAAAACCCAAGAACATCAACTCGTCATAAAGCTCAACAATTAAACACCAGTCGCAATTTTTCAAGGAGAATATTGCATAAAGACCTTGGATTAGTTGCTTACAAGATCCAACTCAATCAAGAGTTGAAGCAAAATGACCATCTGCTTCGTTATTGCTTCTCTGTGTTGGCTTTATTAGAGTCGATCATCTTTTCGGACGAAGCTCTTTTTCATCTTGTATAGATTGCGTCAACAACATCCCCGTGCAGGGACGAGTTAAGAATATCACTGCAGCGCCCCCCAACAACCAGCGCTTGTCGTAAAAGGCGACTAAGGGGACAAATCAGATCTAGGCAATATAACACCCAAGTGAGCCTAGCGACACATATACTACCATAAAAACCCTCCCACAAGTGTGCATGCGAGTCCGTGGGTTGACACGACTGGAGATCTCCGGTGTCATAGAAGATAGATCAAACAATACTAAAACAGGAGCATCCATGTGTCAAATAACAAACACCATCGCAATATGGTAATATTGCAAAACTGTATCATTATGGTAATACTTGCAAAAAGAAAAGGCAGACACTACCACTGCTGTGCATAGTACTGATCCTGGACCGAGCAGAAATGTTCGGGTCAGAGCTATACGGATTCCGGGGGCTAGCAAAATAATGAAACAGTTTGGAAGAAATTTGAGGGTCGCGAGTTGGAACGTTGGAAGCATGACCGGTCGAAGTTACGAACTGGTAGAGATGATGAATAGAAGGCGAGTGGATATCTTGTGTGTCCAAGAGACGAAATAGAAAAACACCGGAAATCGGGCGCATTTCTTGGACGTTAGGGCAAAAGATTACAAGAACGGAAAAAGCTAAGAACGGATTCGGTATCATCCTTGCGGCAGAGCTATTTGGTAACGTCTTGAGCATTTCGAAGTCCAGCGATCGTTTGTTGTCTCTTAAACTAGTAATACAAGGAGAGGTGTAAAATATTGTTAGTGAATATACTCCCCAAAATGGGTGCGATCAGGGAGATAAAGACGCATTTTGGGTAGATTTCCACAATCTCCTTAAGAAGATCCCAAAGGAAGAGTTTCTGTTTGTTGGAGGAGATTTGAGTCAAACGAAGACTACGAAGACTGCCATGGAGGACTAGGATATGGCACCAGGAAGCTTCCTGGTGAAGACATCCTAAGCATGTGCAAATCACACGATCTTATCGTGTTAAATACCATGTTCATCAAACAAAGCCAACACCTGATCACTTACAGCAGTGCTGGAGATGAAACTCAGATTGACTACCATTTGGTAGCCAGTTTCATGAAGCCTCGGGTTAAAGATTGCAAAGTAATCCTGGTAGAGGCCATCGCTAAGCAACACCGTCTCGTGCTAACAGAAATTTTTATGAAAACACCGAAAAAAAGCAAACAAACAAGGGTCTCTGAGAAAATCAAGTGGTACAATCTGGACAAAGAAAAAGCCAAGACTTGTGTTTTCGTAATGAAAAATTACCTCTCTCACACCATCAACGGAGCTGAGGATGAAGAGTGCAGAGCACAAAATATGTGGGGTTCCCTACAGCGAACTTGCTTAAAGAAGGCCAAATCACTACTAGGAGCTTCAAAAGGCCACCACCAACACGCCAAGGTGTTGGACATCCCTGTCAATTCGTGTCCACCCATACCAACATTTACCTGTCATAATACATCATTTAATTTGTGCCTTGTCTTATCTGTCATTCTGACTTGACATGTTAATTCGTCCCTTCTTCTTTTGGCTTTCAACAGTATAACTTGTGTTACTCGCAGTATTAAATAAATCCTTTTATATTAAGGGCATCTTTTTGTATTTGCAATTGTTTTGTCTTTCTGCTAATTGGGTTGATTTTCATCCACCTGCTCTACAGGTTATGGGCCCAGATAGTTTGGTTTAAATATTGCAAAAACTTAAATTTCCCGCGATATCCACGTGTTTGCCAGATTTTTCTTTTACAATGTCACAAGCCAATTCTTCGAGACTTGAAATGTTGTCCAAGGACAACTATGACACATGGTGCCTTCAGGTGGAAGCATTGCTCGTAAAAAATGACACATGGGATTATGTGACTGGTGCAATACCTAGACCACCGGAGCCAACGGATGCTGATAGCACAAAGATGCAGAAGGCTTTATCAGCCTGGCAGCGAGAAGAAAGGAAAGCGAAGGCTGATCTTATTCTGTCTATCAGTCCATCGGAGCTCAAACAAGTACGTGGATGTGAAACTTCTCAAGAGATCTGGAAGAAACTCGAATCCATCTATGCGTCGTCAGGTCCAGCCAGGAAAGCAACCTTACTAAAGCAACTCACACTTCAAAAGATGAATGAAGGAGAAGACGTCCGCGAACACGTGAACAAGTTCTTCGACGCCGTCGATAAACTCGAGGCAATGGATGTTAAAATTCATAAAGATTTGTTGAGCATAATGCTTTTGTACAGCCTACCAGAATCCTTCGAAAACTTTCGTTGTGCTATTGAGACTCAGGATGTTCTACCTAGTGCTGAAAAGCTGAAAGTAAAAATACTTGAAGAAGCGGAAGCTCGCAGGCAAAAATCCAAAGAGTCTGAATCTGGAGCCATGGTCGCAACAGGGAATTTCACTTCGAAGCAGACAAACAAGGTTGGCTCAACATCTGGCAAGAAAAAGTTCCCATTTCGGTGTAGCAAGTGCAACAAACTTGGACATAAGGCGGCTGATTGTCGTGTAAAACGTCCAGCTTCACAACGTGCCGACTGTGCAAAGGATTCCTTCTACATAATGTCAGATGCTCCTGAACATGCCATGGGTACGGAGCTCATCGATTTACAACAAAGCTGGTGTCTAGACAGTGGCTGCACATCCCACCTATGTCGTGACGAAGAAAATTTTGAAACGCTGTCATCAACCGATCGTGGAAAATTAAATTTGGCGAGCAATCAATCCACCGCAGTCAAGGCTAAAGGAACTGTACGACTCCAAGCAGCCGTTGGAGTCGATTCAAGGTTAGTAAATTTTGAAAATACCCTATTAGTTCCTGATCTGCGTACCAACCTTCTTTCAGTGGCAAAAATTACTGACAAGGACTGTGAAGTAGTCTTCAAGCGTCACAGTGCGCAAGTCCGTGACCAGAAGGGCAAGGTCAAGCTTCTAGCCGACCGGGTTGGCGATTTGTACTACCTTCGACAAACGGTGGAGTCTGCACGTGTTGCTGAGTCGACGAATAAAACAAAGTCTGATATCCAGATGTGGCATGAGCGACTAGGCCATTTAAACTCCCGAGATCTGCTGAATATGGCGAAAGACAAAGCTGCGACAGGAATTATGTTAAAAACAAGTGACCAGTTACCTCCGTGTACTATTTGTTTGAAGGGAAAGCTGTCAGCAAAACCTTTTTCTATCAGGACAACGAGAAGTGCTGCACCTTTAATGATTGTCCATTCGGATGTCTGTGGGCCAATGCGGACTCAATCCGATGGTGGAGGAAAGTACTTTGTGACCTTTGTAGATGATTACTCGCGCTGGTGTGAGGTATACATCATCAAAAATAAAAGCGATGTCTATCAAACGTTCCTGAGTTATAAAAATTTTGTTGAAAAGCAAACCGGGCAAAGAATTAAGGCACTGCAGACGGACAATGGTAAGGAATACTGCTCAAATGCGTTTAATGAATATCTGAAATCACAAGGAATTAGAAGAAGACTCTCAACGCCATACACACCTCAACAAAATGGTGTAAGTGAGAGAAAGAACCGTACTTTGGTCGAGATGGCCAGATGTATGGTTCTGCAAGCTGGACTTTCTCCATCATTTTGGGCAGAAGCAATATGTTCGGCAAATTATTTGAGGAATCGTTGTCCGTCAAGAAGTCTTGATGGTAAAACACCCTTCGAACTATGGATGGGACAAATCCCGAATTTAAAACATCTTCAAATATTCGGTTGCAGAGCATTTGTAATGAATAAAGAACCAAATAAAGTTAAATTTGGAGCTCGTTCAACTGAGGGTATATTTGTCGGGTACTCAAATGAGGCGAAAGCTTACCGAATTTGGATGCCATCAGTGAGGAAAATTTCTATCACAAGAGATGTCAGATTTGTTGATGTATCCAACCATATGCGAGAGGATGGAGATATTATCTCATGTGAAACGAAGTGTAGCATTGTCGAGTTGCTGGAGAAACGGTGTAATAATGGTGGCGCTGATACAAGTTCCGGTCAAGGGGCTGATGAACCGTGCAGCACTGATCAACCTGGTGAAAAAGAAAATTATGAAAATCTTTTCGATGACGATGTTGTGGCCTATGCGTTCAACGCTGAAATAAGTTTCAAGGAAGCTCTACAAGGGCACGACTGTGCTGAATGGAGAAGCGCTATTGTGGATGAAGTCAAAAGCTTAATCAAAAACGATACTTGGAAGCTGATGCATGGGAACGCGGAGCGGAACAAAGTCGGATGCCGATTCGTGCTAACAAACAAACGCAATCAAGGTGGTGTTGTGACGAGAAGGAAGACTCGACTTGCAGCACAAGGCTTTACTCAACAACCTGGCATAGACTACACAAAAACGTTTGCTCCCGTAGCTCGACTAGAGTCTATACGACTTATGCTTGCAATTGCTGCAAGATACCAACTCAAGGTTCATCAAGTCGACATTACCTCAGCGTACTTAAATGGGATGTTGAATGAGGAAATTTATATGAAGCCGCCGCCGTTACTAGAAGATGTTTTAAAGGAAATCCTACAAAGTGAACGGGTGGACACCACCATTGCACAAAAGGCAAAAACCATGCTCCAATCTTTTCGCGAAGGAAAACAGGTATGTTACCTCAAGAAGGCTCTCTATGGCTTGAAACAAGCCAGACACCAATGGAATCAAAGATTTGACCATGATGTTCTTCTTTGCTCCAAGGACTTGAACTGGATTAATTCAATAAAAAGTAATCTCATGGTAGACTTTGAAGTAAAAGATCTGGGAGAGGCAAAGTATTGCCTCGGAATCGAAATTACTCAAGATTCAGGATGCATATCTATAAGTCAAAAGGGATACATCCGAAACTTGCTGCAGAGATTTAATATGGAGCACGCCAAACCACTTACTATACCCATGCAACCTGATTCAAGGCTTGTCAAGGATGAAAACTCGTCTGGGCAAGAAAAGCGCCCATATAAAGAGTTGATTGGAGGATTGCTATATGCTGCTGTTTGCTCCCGACCAGATATTTCTCATGCAACAAGTGTTCTCGCTCAATTCAACAGTTGCTTCACCGATGTTCACTGGGGCGCTGCGAAGCGTGTACTACGCTACCTTCAAGGAACAATAGACTATGGATTGCGATACACCTCAAGTCAAGAGGGGATAGATGGATTCGTCGATTCTGATTGGGGAAGGTGCATGATCGATAGAAGATCATACACTGGCTACGCATTCACACTTTCCAATGCGGTCGTTAGCTGGAAATCCCAAAAACAAAAGACTGTGGCTTTGTCTTCTACGGAAGCTGAATACATGGCTATCTCAGAGGCTGTTAAGGAAGCAATTCATCTTCGGACCTTTTTAAAGGAACTTGGTCTTCGAGATTCGGATGAAATAACTTTATACAATGATAATCGCGGTGCCAAACTTCTTGCTGAAAATCATGTTTTTCATCATAGGACTAAACACATTGACATCCGACACCACTTTATTCGTAATGAATTATCTAAAGGAGGCATAAAACTCGAATATCTACCAACGGAGGAAATGCCTGCCGATGTTCTAACCAAGGCGCTAGCTGGGCCGAAGCATTACCATTGTTTATCGAGACTTGGAGTCGTCACGGTATGAGGATCATCTCATTGAGGGGGCGTGTTGGACATCCCTGTCAATTCGTGTCCACCCATACCAACATTTACCTGTCATAATACATCATTTAATTTGTGCCTTGTCTTATCTGTCATTCTGACTTGACATGTTAATTCGTCCCTTCTTCTTTTGGCTTTCAACAGTATAACTTGTGTTACTCGCAGTATTAAATAAATCCTTTTATATTAAGGGCATCTTTTTGTATTTGCAATTGTTTTGTCTTTCTGCTAATTGGGTTGATTTTCATCCACCTGCTCTACACAAAGAAACATGATGGTGGAGTGATGTAGCTAAGAAGGTGATAAATGGGAAGAAAGCGGCTTTCAAAGCATGGTCAAAGTGCCCCTCTAATAATAGTGACGAAAAATTCGCCTCGAAATGGAATACAGAAGTTGCAAGAAAAAAGCGAAGAAGAAGTGCGCCCAGCTTCAAGCAGAGAGTACGGCGAGCCTGTATCGGGAGCTGGAGTAAATATCTTCCCCGGTTGCTGATGCAAACCAGGCTATCCAGGAGCTGCGAAGACACAATATGAACAAGAGCGCAACCATCTTCAAAAGAAGGACGAATGCTCAGGAGATTCGTTCGCCAACGTTGTGAAGAACTTTTAAATGAACAGTTTCCCCGGCTATTCTTTCCAAGAGCCACCCCTAGCTGTGATGAAATACCCGACATCACAGTCGAAGAAGTTAGTGAGGCGGTCAAATACTCTAAAAAACGAAAAGCGGTTGGGCCAGACGAGATGCCCTCAGAGTTCTGGAAAAAGATGGGATACATCGGGTTCAGATGGCTCAGAATTCTCATCTCCAAATTTGTGAGAGGTGACCCAATTCCGAATCAATGGAGGGGAAGTTACCTTCTCCCTGTATACAAAGGGAAGGGTGATATGCGAAACTGTGATAACTACCGTTCGATCAAGCTGATGTCATGAAGATCGTTGAGCGGTTATTAGGTGGCCGACTGCGAAAAATAATACGGCTATCTGATGATCAGTGCGGGTTTGTCGCGGGTAAATCAACCACAGATGCAATCCAAAGTACAAGGATCATAATGGAAAAACATCATGATTCCGTAAAGGATTTGCATATTGTATTGGTTGACTTTGAAAAGGCATTCGACAGGCAACCAAAGTCGTGGTGCACCAGGGAAGCGTCTTAAGTCCTTTGCTCTTTATTACAGTCCTTAATTATCTGCTTGAAGGTAAAGTGATGGTCCCCAAGGTACATCAGTTATTCTTTGCTGACGATGGAGCCATCATAAGTGAGGATCCTACATCCCTGCAACGAGCACTTGATGTGTGGGTGGACGCTCTGGAGGGAAATGGGTATCGCATAAGTTCAAAAAACACAGAGTACTTGTGCTGCCCGATCCACAGGCGGATCAGTAGAAATGCGGATCATAACCTCGCTGACAAAACGAAGAAGAAGAACACAGGTTTACAAATATCGGTCAACTTCTGAAGCCGAGAAGACATGAGTGTTTTTTCACGTATTTTTGGGTGCAGAATTCAAATTCGTCCCCCGTTTTCCACTATCAGATCAGATTTTTTAAGTTTCGTATGCTAGTGGCACTGCATTGTCACAGCGCAGCGACTGACAACTTATCGTGTCAATACCATGTTTGTGTTAATTGTATTCAACAGGTTCTTTTCCGGTTTAATATCAAAAGCTAACCCTTGAAAATGGCAAGCACTTCCTCCAAAGTGAATGCAGAATATTTACTCGTATGCCACATTTATGGTTGTTACATCGTATTGAAGAAGGCAAAGTCATAACAGATTTGCTCGACTGAGACAGACCAAGTTTCCAGTATCTAATCAAGCTGTTTTCCTACTCCAAAATCAAAGAACGCCGCTCAGATCACCCTTAATAAACGAAAAAGTAACTAGGTACTACAGCCAAATTATCGCGGATCTTTTGAAAAATTAGCATGGAATGGGCGTTCGAAGTAATTAAAAATCCATTTTCTACATTCCTATCTGAATTTCTTCTCAGACGATACGAGCGACGAGCAAGGAGAGCAGGTACACCAGGATTTACAGAGAATTGAGAGAAACTACTAAGGTTTTTAGGGGGACACGGAGTCAAAACAATAGAAACAGCTCATTTCCACTGCGAAGGGTATGGATGTCAACCTTCCTTGTTCTCTTAATAGGCAAGCAATTGGCACTAAAAATATGGCAGGACTATTTTTGCATTTGTTGGTTAGTCTTACTTACTTACTTAGACGGCGCTACAGTTCAGGATGAATCTGGGCCTCAACCAACAAGTATCTGCATTTACCTCGGCCTTTAGCTAATAGCCTCCAGTTGCGCACTCCAAGTTTGTCGAGGTCCCCTTGAACTTGTGCGCACCACCTACGGCGAGGAGGTCCTTTACTGCGTCGTCCCTCGGGGTTAGATTCGAAGACTCTGTGGGCCGGAGCGTTGGTGTCTATTCGCTCTATATGTCCTAGCCATCTCAGACGCCCAATACGCGGTTTTCTGACCAGGTCGATGTCACTGTACAGCTCGTATAGTTCGTGATAGCTGATGCACTAGCAAGAAACAGCTCAGGCACCCCGTTCCTTGGAGCGGAATCTTTCTGTGTGATAAGACCACAGAAGAGCTAAGGAAAGAAGAAGAGAGTAAATGGGTCTAGCATTGGGATGTTATCCCCAACTGGAACGGGCAAAAGAACTTCTGTTAAGCCACAGCCAGAAAAGAAGCAAAACCTGCCATAGATTTAAAATTATTTTGATAGACATGCTAACGGGTCATAGACTCAAAAAACGTTACGGATACTGCAGATTGTGCAGGGATCTCGCAGAATGACCTCTTATGGAATGCGAAGCACTAGTCTATAAAAAAAAGACATCACTTAGGTGCCGTCATATCAGAGATGGATCTACCTTCGCTGGATCCACTTCAGATACTCAGGTTCATCAAAGCAGCTGGACTGGTGGAAGTGCTCTAAATCGAGCATATCGTCGACTAGAGCCTTAGATTGGGGGCACAATAGAATGTCGCAGTGTACTCGTACATGCAACTCACAAGCCACACATCTAAATTATGTAGACAGAGAGCACAATATGCTTTGCTGACAATGGAGCCATTTTAAGAGTGGATCCTACGTCCCTGCAACGAGCACTTGGCGTATGGGTGGGTGTTTTTGAGGGAAATGGGTACAGCATTATTCTTAAAACGACCGAGTGCTTGTGCCGCCCGTTCTTTGATCCCCTTAGGCCTATTCCAGACATTTATTTGAACTGAACAGTGTTTCCCAAGTGCGAAATATTCAAATATCTGTGATCTATGATCAATAGCAAAGCAACCTGTGATAGCGATATCAATCATCGCGTTAGCGTTGACAGAAAAATGTCCCTTAAGCTGAAAGAAAGGCTCTACACCGCAGTTGTGCATCCAACACTCACATATGGTTCACAATGTTGGATAACGAGTGTAAATTAACGCCAGTTGAGATGAAGGTGCTTCGCATGACAGCAGGAGTGACAAAGTTTGATCGAATAAGAAGTTCGAAGATCCGTGGAAGCATTCACGTCAAAGAAACCATCTCACAAAAAATAGACCGCGAAAGGCAGGTCTAAAAACTGCGGGATTAGACAAATGCAACAACACTAGCATATGGTTTGCCTCAGTATCGTAGTGATCTAAAATCGGGAGGCCTGTCTATATTTTCTGAGATCAAACAGGCGAACCCCACAGGCGGATCAGTCAAGTGGGATGTTTATGGTCCCTTGAGTTTAGATCATAACCTCGCCGAAATAGGAAGATTGTTCTGCATTGCAGTGACAATATGTACCATATTCAGGGTGTTTCGGAAACGTTGGACTTGCTATGCGCATTCCTTTTTTTTTTTGCTGGCATTGATATGAGAAGCATCACTGCACATCACTTTACCAACACACCCTGTATATGTAGAAATATAGAAATAAAGACTAAAATTGACTGTTTGTCATGAAGTTCTGGTTGATATTTTACAGATGTATTCTTAAATCTCAAAATAAAATAAAATAAATAATATTAAAAATAAAATTGCCACCACTAATATATGTACGAGCAACACCAGGCGCAAATAACTAGTAATTAGTTGGATTTTACATGTCTGTATTTAACTTCAATTTGTCATGTTTGTTTTTATGGATGACTTTTTGTATAAATTATAGCGTCGTTCGGACCACATTTATGGGAAGTTAAAGTATCACGTCGTAACCATATACATTTGCTGAACAAATGATTATATTAAATTCTGGATTTGTATAAAAAGCTGATAAGTATTTTCGGTCTGAATTTTTCGTAATCCCTGAAAGCAATGGGCAGAGTATACCACCGGGAGCTGCAATACTACAGTGTACATTATGAGCGCATAAAACATAGCGATAGATAGTCAAACAGTACTGCACGCGATTATATGAAAACACAAGCGTTTTCATTTAGCCTAGGCCTACTAACTCCTACTCTCAATTCCTTGATCCAAGAAATGGGTAACCAACGTTTTACCTCCCGTTTGGAGTATTTTTGACGGCAGCAGACGAAAGAGGGGGGAAGAGTGCTTTCTCACTAGAGCACTTCTTGTTCCAGACGGCATCGGATTAATTCCCTAGATGAAGTCAACGGTGGCGTCTACAGTTCCAGTTAGGTAGGCGAACTGCTTCGACGTATTCGGATCACAGGTCAGTAAGGAATTTCCAATGTTAGTCAGGACCTTGGAATAGAGAAAGTGGCAGAGCTCACACCCTCATATTGGCACCGGTGTATCCGGCCCCACGTCCTAGGGGTAACACAAAAGGAACTGCCCCTCTAGGTTGGGGATTGCGCCGTCGTTCTCTACCACGTAAAAAAACACCAGCTCGCTACAGAAACCGTCACTATGCCTCGGATAAGGACTGATCACATGTTGACGACTTTTGGCTATTGTACCCGGACAAAGACAGGTTTCTGGAATGCAAAGACGCTTCTCGACTCGGGAAGCGAAGGTCCCTACAATGCCAGATTCCTACAATTGGAAAAAAATAATTCATGCGATATCAATTGGACATTTTGGGGGTAAGTCAAATAAGATGGTTAGAAGCGGGCGAGTAGCAGTCCCCAACGCGTAACACTGTACAACTTTATTCTGGAAGACCATTCGGAAGTCCGCGGGAATATGGAGTCGGACTATTGCCAACAAGAAGGGCCTAATTTCCTGGCAGCCTCAAGGTGATAGGATTTTGACGGCCAGATTCCGGACTAGAGTACGACGCGTCACCATCATACAGTGTTACGCCCCAACGAATAGTTCGTCTGAGGACGAAAAGCAGAGATTCTACAATCTTTTAAGTGCCGTCTTCAACACAACACCATTGTCATAGTGATGGGGGATTTGAATGCCAAGGTAGGCAACGAGAATGAAGAGCTCAAGCATGTAATCGGGAAGCATGGAATAGGCAACCGCAATGACAACGGCGAAAGGTTTGTAGATTTCTGCAATGCCACCCGCCTTGTGATAGGTGGCACCATGTTTGAGCACAAGACTTGCCACAAAGTCAGCTGGGTTTCCAACGACAGGCAAGCAACCTGTAACCAAATTGACCATTTTGCTATCAGCCGCCGCTTTAGAAGTAGTTTCCCGGACGTCCGAAACAGGCGAGGGGCAGATGCGGGGATAGTATGAGATCACCATCTTATGATAGCTACCCTCCAACTACGCATTACTGCAGCTCGAAGAGCCCACGACAACACAACATCGATAGACTTAATGATCCCTCAGTGCGCCAACAACTAAGGGAACACTTTTCGCAAAGTGTGGAATCGATCAGCAGCTCAATACCCACAACCATTCAAGATCATTGGTGTGCTGAAAGAATTGTCCGTCGATCGCAGGGAAGACAAAGGGCGGAGCTTCCCAAGGATACCTGAAGACAGATTGACGAACGAATACAGCTGAAAGCTCGCGCTGCAGCTACTCTAGCAGCAGGGAGAAGCGAGCTAGAGTCCCTATATCGCATGAAGATGAGGGAAGTTCAGCATAGCGTGCGACGTGACAGGCGCAACTACATCAACGCGCTGACTACAGAAGCAGAACAAGCTGCACGAAGTTGCGACAGAAAGACCGTTTACAGAATCACCAAACAGCTGACAGGTGGTCGCAGCTCCAGCCAGCACCAAGCGAAAAACCTAGACGGCTTCTTGCTCGGTTCGGATGAGGACCAGCTCAAGAGATGGAAAGAGCATTTTGCTACGGTCTTGAACCACGTATTCGCTGGCGATATGCTCCCAAATCAGACTGAGATGCCCGAGGTGAGAAGTTCCCGAATACGCACCACGACTCCCAGTAAAGATGAGATCATTACCGCGATCAAGGCACTCAAAAGCAACAAGGCGGTAGGACTTGACGGTATTCCAGCAGAGCTTTTACGAGCAGCGCCAACAACGTCGGCAGAGCCTCTGGTTCCAGTTATAGGAAGAGCTTGGGAAGCTGAGAGCTTTCCTAACGAGTAAAAAAAAGGAAATGATCGTCAAGCTTCCTAAAAAAGGAAATTTAATGGAGTGCGGAAACTGAAGGGGTATCTGCGTGCTACCTGCTGTAGCTAACATAAGAGCTATAATCATCCTGGAGTGAATAAACCAACATCTCAAAGACACACTCGATGCCGAACAAGCTGGTTTCCGCTCTGGATCCTCCTGTGTCGACCACATCAACACCCTGCGGATTATCATCGAACAGTGCGTTGAATATCGATCGTCACTCCACCTGCTGTTCATCGATTTTGAGAAGGCGTTCGATAGTGTCAACAGGGAGTTTATTTGGCATGCCTTACACAGGAGAGGTATTCCCGATAAACTGATTGCTATTATCAAAGCTACATATGAAGGCTCCAAATGTCGCGTTCTGCACAGAGGAAGGTTGTCTGAGGAATTTGAGATCCAAAGTGGGGTAAGACAAGGCTGTATCCTTTCACCAATATTATCCTATTGGTGATTAGCGATGTGCTTTATGCAGCTTTGTCGACGGGAAGTGGAGGAATTCGATGAACTCTTATATCTCAACTGACACATCTTGACTATGCTGGCGATGTATGCTTACTCTCCCACAGAATTATGGATCTCCACCAAATGACAGCAGATGTGGAGAGGGAGGCAGGTGTCGTCGGGCTGAAAATTAATACGGCAAAAACTAAAATGATCAGCCTTGAAACAAACTCATCGGCTCAAATATGCATTGCTGGACAACCGGTAGAGAGAGTAGAGGATTTCCAGTATCTTGGGAGTATTGTCTCGACCGATGGTGGAACCGAACTGGATATAGCCAATAGGATCGCCAAAGCAAAGTCCGCGTTCG
Source organism: Brachypalpus laphriformis (assembly GCA_945910035.1). NCBI lineage: Eukaryota > Metazoa > Arthropoda > Insecta > Diptera > Syrphidae > Brachypalpus > Brachypalpus laphriformis. Next base: position 101,966,807 of record OX246756.1, read on the forward strand.
GGATGTTGTCCAAAATATGGCGAAGCAATGCAATCAGTTTGAAAACCAAGATAAGACTGTTCCGCTCCAACGTTGAATCTGTGCTGTTATATGGATGCAGCACGTGGAGAGTGACTACTGCTATCACCAGAAAGCTGCAAACGTTCGTTAATCGGTGCCTACGTAATATCTTAAGGATTTTCTGGCCCAATCGTATCTCTAACGAACAGCTTTACGAGAGAATAGGTCAGGAACCAATAGGCACAACCATCCAACGACGGAAGTGGAAAGGGTAACAATTCCATGGCGAACCATGCTAAGCAATGGAGCCCTTTTACTCAGGATGGCAGAAGACGTGACGGTCCGAAGAGAACATGACACAGAACAGTCGAGAAGGAGACACGGCTGTTGGGGAAAAGTTGGGGAAAGCTGAGACACATTGCCAGAAACCGTACACGATGTCGCGTAGACGTAGTAGAGGCCCTAGGACCCGCAAGGGGATACAGGACATAAGTATGTGCGTAAAAAAAACACTGGTAAAGAAACAACCACAAGCTTCGGTTAAGAACGTTAAAAATGATTCAACTGATGACGACCCCAGCAAACAACATAAGGACAACGACCTTAATAGACCACGTGCAGCCGAACAATTAGCAGAGTCCCTAGACTGCTATAAAGCAGACATAACTGCCAACCAGAAAGTATAATGGGATGGGTCGGGCAAAATGAGAAAGAAAAATGGTGGCATTTACTGCAGTGATTGCTACATAGGCAAGCAGCGCTTATTCGAATGCGGATTTGCTATATGCGGCAGACTTAGGCAAGAAGTCTCAAGCTTCCGACACGTGAACAAGCATACCACATTATGAGAATCCGGATCAAGTTAATTCGTTAACATAAGCATTATATGTGCTCATGCCCCCACGGAAGAAAAGGACCCTGCCACTAAAAATTGTTTCTACGAGCTCCACGGCGCCGTGGCGTAAGTGGTTAGTGTGTCGGATCACTACGCATGAGGTTCCAAGTTCGAATCCCAGAAAACACTAAAAAGTTTTTTTCACGGTCCCACCTCTCGCGAGCGTCTGACAAACATCCGAGAGTATTGTTGTCATGAAGGAGCTTCTCAAATCGCCGTTCGGATTCGGCATTAAACTGTAGGTCCCTTCCATTCGTGTGAAAAATATAACGCACACAACATGAGTGGTTGCGAGAAGCTAGGCCCTGGCACTTTAAAGAGCTGTTGCGCCAAATATTTATTTTTTTGAGCTCCTCGACAAAACATACGAGCAATGTCCTAAATACTCAACATCGCATACAAGATCTTTTCTGCGATATTGTGTGAACGCCTGAAACCCTTTATCAACAGCCTGATTGGACCCTATCAGTGCTGTTACAGGCCAGGAAAGTCCAGCATCGATCAAATTTTCACACTTCGGCAGATCCTGGAGAAAACCCAAGAATTCCAAATCGATACTCACCACCTCTTTATCGATTTCAAGGCCGCCTATGACAGCATCTTTAGAGAAGAGCTTTATAGAGCCATGTCTAGTTTTGACATCCCTGCCAAACTTGTCCGTCTGTGCAGGCTGACGATGGAGAACGCTCGCTGCTCCATCAAGGTCGGTAATGACCTCACCGAGACCTTTGATGTCAAAAAAGGTTTTAGACAAGGTGACGCGCTGTCATGTGACTTCTTCAATATTGTACTTGAACGGATTGTGCGGAACTCACAAGCCAACACCGGAGGCACAATCTATTACAAGTCTGTACAACTGCTTGCATACGCCGACGATATAGACATTATCGGAAGATCTCAGCGGGCTGTCACCGGTGCTTTTGCAAGCATTGAGGCGGAAGCGGCCAAAATGGGTTTGGCGATAAACGAGGGCAAAACCAAGTATATGCTGTCAACTAGAAGGGAAAGCCAACACCGACGAATTGGACAAAACGTCACCGTGGGCAGCTATAACTTCGAGGTAGTAAGGGACTTTGGATTTGGTGGTGTTCGTGGAGTAACGGTGCTATGTGACGAGCGATCTGAAAGACCGAGAGCTTCTCTAATTGTGCCGAATTTCCTCTCAGTAAGCAATCTTGGACAATTTTGTGGTCAGGACTTGGTTGCTGTAGCTGTAAGCTACGAAACAAATGGAAGTTGGAAAACTTTCGTCGTTGCGTCGGCTTATTTCCCTTATGATTCGGTAATGCCTCCACCACCGAAGGCGGTTGCCGAACTCATAAAGTATTGTGACACTCGGGAGACGGGACTAGTCATATGCTGCGATGCTTATGCTCAGAATACAGTCTGGGGCAGCAGCAAATGCAACATACGAGGAAACCATCTCCTAGACTTTATACTATCATCTGGTATGACAATAAACAATGTTGGCTCCCAGCCAACTTTTGTTACGGCAAGGAGGCAGGAGGTAATTGACTTGACTTTATCTAATAGGTACTTCAAGTCGATTACTAACTGGAGGGTACTGCCGGAAGTGTCCTTATCACATCATAGATACATCGTTTTCCAAATCGAATGCGAAGCTTTAACTTTGCAGGAGAGGAGGAATCCGAGGAAAACCAACTGGGTGCGGTTTAGGAAAGAGCTAGACAGATCTGTCAAAACTCCAGCTAAACTCAGAACGAAACGAAAGGTTGAGGATGCTGTTCAAAACCTGACCAGTGTCCTTACCAACTGTTTTGAACTGGCGTGTCCAATGACAAAAAACTCCTGCAGAACGCCGGTTCCCTGGTGGAGCCCGGAACTGCAGCGGCTTAGGAAAGAGTCCAGAAAACTTCTGAATAGGTCTCTTAAGACAAATTTAGAAGGTGACTGGGATCTCTTTAGATCGAAGCAAAAAGACTATAAGAAGTTAATTCGTTTGTCGAAAAGTGCTTCTTATAGAGATTTTTGTGAAAAGATCGAGACACTCGGTGAAACCAGTAGGTTGGTTAAAGTCCTCAAAAGAGGTAAGCCGACCAAACCGGAGTCACTCAGACGGTCTGATGGCAAGTTTACTGAGACAAAAGCGGAAACTTTTAGTCTTCTGCTGGAGACTCACTTTCCTGGCAATCGGATAATCACTAGGTCGCAGCTTGGCCCGCTTACCCAGGCTGAGCTTGATCTAAGTCAGAAAACTCGGCACAGTTGGTATATTGCATCAGCCGTGGTAACAGATGAGGCCATCAAATATGCTGTGGCATCTTTTGATGGTTTCAAATCGCCTGGCACCGATGGAATATATCCGGCTATGCTGCAACAGGGTATAGATCAGCTATTGCCAACTCTGAAAAGAATTTTCACCGCTGGCTTGGCGCTGGCATATATTCCTACACCTTGGCGGACAGTCAGAGTAGCTTTCATATCGAAAATTGGTAAGGAAGACTATTCGCTCCCCAAGAGTTTCAGACCTATAAGTTTGACATCCTTCTTACTGAAAAGTATGGAGAGACTGGTAGAATTTCACGTGCGCAAAGTTGCTTTGACACTGCATCCACTATCGGAGATGCAGCATGCTTACCAGCGTGGGAAATCCTGTGAGACCGCACTTCAAAATCTAGTGGCCAGAATTGAATGCGCGCTTGATAGGAGAGAATACGCGATGGGTATCTTCATCGACATTGAGGGTGCTTTTGACAATGCGACTTTTGACTGCATGTGCGACTCTGCCAGACAACACGGGGTAGATGAAACATTAGTGTTGTGGATTAAAGCAATGCTAATGAATAGAACTTTGATAGTGGATGCGGATTGTGGCCAATATGTTATGACAGGGGTAAACAGGGGCTGTCCGCAAGGTGGCGTTCTGTCTCCATTGTTATGGTGCATGGTGGTCGACTCTCCGTTGAACACTCTAAATAGTTCTAACGTCTACGCACAGGCATATGCGGATGATGTCGCCGTACTTTCTGTCGGGCCATGCCTGGCGACGGTCTGTGCTAACGCACAGGCGGCGCTGGACATGATCGATGAATGGTGTACTAGGAGTGGGCTTTCGGTGAATCCTCTTAAGACTGATGTTGTTCTTTTCACGAGAAGGAGGATTTTGACCGGTCTGACTCAGCCAGTACTAAAAGGCGTCACCATTCGCATTTCCAATGAAGCCAAATATCTGGGAGTGATTCTAGATAAGAAACTTCATTGGTCTAAACACGTCGAGTCGAAAACATCCAAGGCGCTCTCAGTCTTCTGGCTGTGTAAGGGTGCTTTTGGCAAGACTTGGGGCTTATCACCGAATAAGGTTCTCTGGATCTACACGGCTATGATAAGACCATTCCTCGCATATGCGTCGGTTGTTTGGTGGAAGGGGCTCTCGCGTAAATATGTGGTTGCTTTTTGCTCGAAACTCCAAAGAACGGCTTGTCTCGGCTGCTCAGGAGCTTTCCCGAGTACGCCTGGCTCTGCCTTAGACGCTTTGCTGAACTTACCTCCCCTTGATACTTATATCATGGGTTGCACTATCAAAGCCATCCATCGTCTTAGGCGAGGCGGTTTTTGGTATACTCCACACTGGAACTTTGATGAACTTGCGCGACACTTATCTTACGACTCCTGTCTTATGGATATGCCGTCTGATGCAATGACACCAGAACTCCAGCTGATGCGCAAATTCAGAGTCGACTTTCCTTGTGTCCAGGACTGGCTTCGGTCAGAATCTGAGCCGGGAATGGAATGTAGTCGTATTTTCACGGATGGTTCCAAAACCAGTTAAGGGTCTGGCGCTGGGGTCTTCGTGGAAGTCGACAACATTAGACTTCACTTCTCGTTAGGCAAATATGCGTCTGTTTTCCAAGCGGAAACTTATGCAATCCTAATGGCCATGAACTATGTTGTGAAGAACAGGTGGAAGGGACGTAGCATTTGTGTCTGTAGTGACAGTCAGGCTGCGCTTAAGGCCTTGCTTAACCCTTTAACCACTTCCAAAATAGTTCGTGAAACCAAAAACTCTTTGAACTCGGTCGCAAGGCTGAATTCTCTGTCTCTTATCTGGGTCCCAGGTCACACTGGGATCTTGGGGAACGAGATCTCCGATGAGATTGCTAGACAAGGAGGAGGCTTTCTCCGGTCCCGAACCCGTGTTGGGTCTTCCAGCGTCCTCGGTTAGGGCTTCCATTGACGATTGGGTCTCTCACGAGCACAATTGTGTGTGGCATGACTCTCCAGGTTGCAGGTTGACTAAACGCATGCTCCCGGACGTCTGTAAGAAATCAGCGGCATTCTTGCTGTCTCTCAGCAGAAAAGACTGTAGACAACTTATCGGCGTCTTGACAGGCCACTTCGCTTTTGCCAAGCACCTTAACGTGTTAGGCTTAAGTGACACTACAATTTGCGACGCTTGTGGAGAAAGTGACGACACCGCGGAACATTATCTCTGTGAGTGTCCGGCCTTTGCTCGTATCAGGTGGCAGATCTTCGGTGCGGATGTGGTGAGTGCTGGTACTGTAAGCTCCTCATCACTGAAGTGCTTGCTTGGCTTTCTTCGAAAGTCAAGGAAATTCCAACAAAATGGGTAAATCAGGGTTTGCTCTCTGGCAGTACAATGGACCAGTTGTGTCTGAGTGCTCCAGTCGAGTGTTTCCTATCCCGACAAAAAAAAAAAAAAGAAAAAAAAGGGGACTTTGTCTACCTTGGCTCTGCTATAAATTCTTCTAACAAAATCAGCGTGGAAATCAATCGAAGAATAACTCTTGCCAATCGCTGTTTTTTTGGGCTTATAAGGCAATTCAACAGTAAAGCTATATCTCGAACAACTAAGGAGACTCTATATAAGACCTTGATCATCCCAGTCCTGCTTTACGGCGCTGAAACATGGACTTTATTAAAAGAGGATGAAGATATCCTTGGTCGCTTCGAGAGAAAAATTCTTCGTAAGATTTTCGGTCCCGTTTGCGTTGACGGGACTATACGAGCTGTACAGCGACATCGACCTAGTCAAAAAACTGCGTATTGGACGTCTGAGATGGCTAGGACATGTAGAGCGAATGGACACCAACGCTCCGGCCCGCAGAGTCTTCGAATCTAACCCGGAGGGACGACGCAGTAGAGGGAATCATCGCCGTAGGTGGCGCGCACAAGTTCAAGGGGACCTCGACCAACTTGGAGTGCGCAACTGGAGGCAATTAGCTAAAGACCGAGCTAAATAGAGAGGCTTGTTGGTTGAGGCCCAGGTTCACCCCGAACTGTAGCGCCACCTAAGTAAGTAAGTAATGTCCTAAATACAGCGTTAAAATCGTATTGGGCGATTTTTACGCCAAAATAGGAAAGCTAGACCCTGGCACTTAAAGAGATGTTGCACCAAATATTTTTTTTTTTTCATCCACCCTACGATTGATGTCGTCATCGCAGGTTGCTTTGCTATTGATCATAGATCTCAGATATTTGAACTTTTTGCACTTGGGAAGCACTGTTCCATTCAAATAAATGTCAGGAATAGGCCTGAGTGGATCATAGAATGGGCAGCACAACTACTTTGTCTTTTTAGAACTAATGCGATACCCATTTCCCTCCAAAACGTCCGTCCGCACATCATATGCTCGTTGAAGGAATGTAGGATCCTCACTTATGATGGCTCCATTGTCAGCAAAGAATAATTGATGTACCTTGTGATCCGTCACTTTACATTCAAGCAGATAGTCAACGACTGTAATAAAGAGCAAAGGACTTAAGACAATTCCCTGGTGCACCCCGACTTTGATGGCGAACTCTTCGATTACTCCAGCGGGCATCTTACTCTTGTCTTTGTTCCTTCGTACATGTCCACGATCATCTGTACATAGGTTTCTAGAACCCCTCGAACAGTAGAATTGCGTGAAAGATAATTTTGTGAAGAATAACTTTACTTTCATTTGAGAGTAAAGACTTTCGATTAATGAACGGATACAACATCATAATCGCAATGCCGATTTTCTTAAGCGTGTTATTAATGTTGTATTTAATAGAAGAACCCCACAGGTGGATCAGTAAAAATGTGGTGAAGTGGGATGGCTACGATCCCTTGTTTTCGGATCATAACCTGACCGGAATAGGAAGAAGAATTAATATGATTTTTAAACGTCAATTTAGTGTCCAAATAAATGCCTAAGTATCTTATCGATGTTTCCTAATTTATTTTGGTTCCATTTACCTGGAGTGAAATTGTTAAATTCCACATTCAATGCGGGGTGGTACGTAAATCTGCTAATTATGAACTTCACCTTCTACTACGAGTACTAATAAGCTTTTCTATTTAATAACTCGCAAATAATATCCGAGCAACTGCGTACACGCACACACGCATGATAAAGACAACCCAACACTTGCTGCCACTATCAACACAGGTGAAACATTGCGCATTTAGACGACTCTTCCTCTGAATGAACCACCAGTAGCATACCAATGCGTGTGCATTGAAAATTTCATTGAAATCGACGTGACAAGACGGCTTAATAGCAGCTTATCGTACGAATCGTGTAAGCAAGTACGAGTAGTTGACGCAATTCGTTTCTCTGTGTGTTTATCAAGCAAGAGCCTTGGCCTAAACTTAAGCCAACGAACTAGCATTACCGCGTCTAGCGCTGTTACCGTTAAAGGTGGCCAACATCGAATGGGTTGGAAAATTCTATGAAGATACTGAAAGTTATTTATTGGTTCAAATATGAATTCATGTATCGTGTTCATTTAAGTCCTATTTTTTCCAGTATCATGCTTCCTAATTGACATGGCATGGTGAAGTAAATGGAGAATATTTAAAGAACATAAGTCGTCTGCAGCTTTAAGAAATACAATATCATGCATGGCCGTATGCGTTCACTTGCAAATACGTACGTATGTACGTGTATGTGGTGGTAGTTATGCTGGTGAAGAAACTTCATTGTATGTATGAATAAATTTATTGCTTTCAAATTGTGAGTAGTTTTTTTTTTTTTTGGCTTTATTTTTATTTTATTTTTTTATTTTGGATGGCCGCAGATAGCTCACCACGTCCGAACTCAAAACCAGTTCGATAAAGTAGGTAGTCGTTGTTACATCATAATGTTATGTACACAACACATGGAGCATACGAATTAATTTATGATGGAGTAGGGAAAAGAGATTGAAGTAGTGTTTTCTGTTGGTATTGTAAGAACTCGTTGAAATCTCTACGCCAACATATTGGTAGGTATTTATGTGTAATGCGTATGCATGCTAACTATAGGTAGTTTATTATTTTTCAGTAGAAAATTCAAGCTCACAGCGTACGAGTATTACCCTTATATGCGCTAATAATCTAACAGGTGAGAAGAAGCGAAGTAAGATCGATGTATTGGTGAATAAATATAACATTATCTGTTCCTGATAGGCCAATCGTTTCCAATCTATGTTTGAAGAGGTTGTTCATCTCTATGACTTTGTCATCCAAATCTTGTTCCCAATAAGTACTAACCTTCGTAAGCCACCTTTTACGGCCTACAGCATGTGTCTGCCGGGTATTATATAATCGTTCTAAGGCATCTACGTCGTGTTTCCTCATTATCTACGCGATACCCAAGTGCGAAGAGGCTCAAATACGTTTGCAGACTGGGGGCTTTTGTAAATATTGACCCAAAAACAGGCCAATTTCTTAATTTTTTTTTTTTTGACTGATATAACTTCCAGCGGTCAAACTTGGTAGATGTATATGACCGAGAGAAGGCCGATTGTGGTCACTGAGCACTTACGGACATGCACTTTGCCCCAATGTGGGACTGCCAGCAGATCGATTGAAACTAATCACATTAACCCCATGCTAGCATTTGAAAGGAGATTTGCTACAAGAATTCCTGACAGAATACATATGCTGGAAAAACAGAAGAAGCACGAAGAAGAAGTAACTGGCGTTCTATGCCGATGATTCTAAGATGGATGTTGGTACGGGAGCCAGAGTTTATTGTGAAGCCCTAAAACTAGGAATGGCAAAATCGCATCATCACCTCCCCGTGGTGCCCGCTGGATAGCTATCTGATAGTGAACTAACGATGATCGTATGCTGAGTCTGACGATGTATGTGTAGCTGGACGCTCAGACCTGCGTAATCACAACTGGGTGAACTTCAGCGCGCATATGTTTAACCGGACGAGGCATCTCTTGTTGACCTGATCGGCTGAAATATGCGTCTCAGCAGTCTAGAAAGAGCTCCTCAGAAGGAGGACGTGCGGCGGATGAATTCTCTCGATGGAATCAACGGTGACGTCTACAGACCAGCGGATACCTTACCGGAGCTACTTCGACATATTTGGAACTGATGTCTGTAAGGATTTTCAATACTACGTCAGGGTATTGAGAAAGACATGGAGGCGGATAAACCCTTAATGGGCCAACGGCAGCGCTCATATCCCCGAAGTGGGTTACTGACATCGGTGTATCCGGCCCCTCGTCCTAGGGGTTGCAAAAAACGGATCTGGTCCTCCAGGTTGGGGGTTGTGCCGTCGGGTTAACTTCCCTACCACGTAAAAAACTTTCGGTTATGAAGTAACCAACAGCCTCGGATACGAATGAATTTACTGTTGACGAGCCAAGCAAACGTGAAAAGGACAACGATCTTCGTGTCTGCACATGGAATGTTAGGTCCCTCTACAAACCACGCGCAGCCGAACAACTTGCGGAGGCCCTAGAGTGTCTCAAAGCAGACATTACCGCCATCCAAGAAGTGCGATGGGATGGGCCGGGCAAAAGGAGTATGAAAAACTGCGATATCTACTACGGCGATTGCTACAGACAAAAACGACAGCGTCTATTCGGGTGCGGATTTGTCATTGGAGGCAGACTTAGGCAAGAATTCTTGAGTTTCCGGCATGTGAACGAGCGCCTTATGACTATCCGTATCAAGGCTAAATTTGCCAACATTAGCCTAATATGCGTTCACGCCCCTCACGAGGAGAAGGACGACGCGGCAAAGGCTGACTTCTACCAGCTCTTGGACAAGACGTATGACCAATGCCCTTGCCACGACGTTAAAATTATCCTAGGTGATTTTAACGCAAAGCAAGGAAGAGAGGATGTCTTTAGTAGCGTTGTCGGAAAACACAGCCCGCACGACATCACATCCGAAAACGGACTCAGGCGAATCGACCTTGCGGCGGGGCGAAACTTTGTCGTAGCTAGTACGCGGTTCCCACGTCTCGACATTCACAAAGGAACATGGCTCTCCTTTGATCGAAAAACTGTCAACCAAATCGATCACATTGCGATCGACGCAAGGCACTCTTCCAGTATTCTGGGTGTCCAGACTTTCCGAGGAGCAAACGTGGACTCGGATCACTACCTAGTACAAGATACGGATGCGGATATGAACAACGGAGCGAAATCAACGAAATACTGTGAGGAAATTTTACGTCGAAAAGCTACAATCGCAAGAGACCGCCAGAACCTTTGCCGATCGTATTTCTTCTAATCTCAATCTAAGTCCTATGCCACCAGCAGCAAATGCGGAAGACCAGTGGCAGCGTTGCCAACAAGCCATCAGAGATGCCGCCTCTGATATACTGGGTTTCTCTCGGCCACCACAACGAAACCCCTGGTTTGACGAGGAATGCCGGCAAGCACATGTAGCAAAACAAGAGGCGTTCAAAGCGGCGCTGCATAGAAGGACTAGAGCTGCTTACGAGCTCTACGTGCGCAGGAGAAAAGAGGAACATCGACTTCTCAGAAAGAAGAAAAAGGAGCATGAGAAGCGCTCGATCGAGGAGATTGAAAGACTTTGTTGCAGGAATGTTGTTCGAAAATTTTACCAAAAGGTAAAAGAACATGCCAGGGTTTCAAAGCTAGAACAGAAGCCTGTAGGGACGAAAATGGTAATATAGTAGTAGAATCGCAGTCGGTGCTGAGGATATGGAAGGAACACTTCTGCAGACTGTTAAACGGCGATGATGACCAATATTCCGCTGTCAGGCAGAATGAGCCATTCAACAGTGACGATGGCAGTCAAGATTCCCGTGAACCCGATCGGACTGAAGTAAGGATAGCGATATCTAAACTCAAATCCAACAAAACTGCTGGAGCCGACGGCCTTGCCGCTGAACTTTTCAAGGTAGGAGGAGATGAGTTGGTAAGGAGCATGCACCAGCTTATCTGTAAAATCTGATCGGACGAAAGTATGCACGATGAATGGAACCTCAGCATCGTTTGCCGATCCTGAAGAAAGGAGACCTTCTGATCTGCGCCAATTACAGAGGTATAAGTCTCCTCAACATCGCATATAAGATCCTGTCTGCCGAGTTATATGAACGCCTAAAACCGATCGTCAACAACCTGATAGGTCCTTATCAGTGCAGTTTCAGGCTGGGAAAGTCCACCATTGACCAAATATTCACACTACGGCAGATCTTGGAAAAAACCCATGAATATAAAATCGATACGCACCACCTTTTCATCGATTTCAAAGTTGCCTATGATAGCGTGTATAGAGACGAGTTATACAGAGCCATGTCTAGTCTTGGCATCCCTGCCAAGCTCGTCCGTTTGTGCAGAATGACGATGCCGAACTCTCGCTGCTCCATCAAAGTCGGTAAGAACATCACCGAACCATTCGATGTCAGAAAAGGTCTTAGACAAGGTGACGCGCTATCATGTGATCTCTTTGACATAGTACTTGAGAGAATTGTACGAAACTCACAAGCCAACACCGGAGGTAAAATCTTTTACAAGTCTGTACAACTACTCGCTTAGGCCGATGACATTGACATAATCGGAAGAACTCAGCGGGCCATCAATAGGCAAAAATGGGTCTAGCGGTCAATGAAAGCAAAACAAAATATATGCTGTCTACAAAAAAGGACACCCAACATCGGCGTCTTGGACAGACCGCCACAATAGACAGATGTCATTTTGAGGTAGTAAAGGATTTTGTTTACCGTGGCTCTATGGTGAACTCCGCAACTGACATCAGTAGGGAGATCAGACGAAGAATTACTCTTGCCAATCGTTGTTTCTATGGGCTAAAACGGCAATTGAGTAGCAAAGCCCTATCTCGATTTACTATGGTAACTTTTTATAAGACACTAATCATCCAAGTCTTGCTGTATGGCGCAGAGGCATGGGCTTTGACAAAACCGGATGAGGATGCCCTTGGTTATTTGGAGAGAAAAGTTCTTCGAGCGATCTTTGGTCCCGTCTGCGAAGACGGTGAGTGGAGCAGAACGTACAGCGCCGAACTATACGTCCTGTACAAGAATATCGACTTAGCCAGAAGAGTTCACATACAGCGACTAAGATGGCTGGGTCATTTGGAGCGGATGGAGCCCAACGTTCCCGCTAAGAAAGTCTTCGAATCCACCTCGGACGGACGACGCAGTAGAGGACGACCTCGCGGTAGGTGGCGCGAACAAATGGACGGGGACCTCAACCAACATGGTGTGCGCAACTGGAGGCAGCTGGCTCGTATCCGCGCTGGCTGGAGAGGTTTGTTGGCTGAGGCCCAGGTCCACCCCGGACTGTAGCGCCATCTAAATAAGGAAGTAAGTAGGTGACCGCCACACATGGAGGAATGAAGGACTTGTAGTCTTACCAAACTCTCAAACTTGGTACACAGATGGTTCCAAATTGGAAAATGATAGCACTGGCGCAGTGGTTTATGGACCAACGTGCGGCAGCGCTTGGGAAATCACCAACAATATTTCAGGCGGAAGTCCATGCAATCGAGCTCGGTGTACGAGAATGTCTGCGAAGAAGGGTCGAGAGTACTCGTATCTATATCCTCTCAGACAGCCGGGCAGCACTTATGGCTCTGAAATCGTATACGGTACGATCAAAACTTGTATGGGACTGTCTAAACCTACTCGAAGATCTCGCATCGAAAAACACAGTCACTGTGGCCTGGATATCAGGACACGAAGGCTCCGAGGGCAACGAACGGGCTGCCTGCAGAACACTCCAGAGTTTGCCTTTAGGAACCCTATCATATGCTTTTTTGAAATCTACAAGACTAGTGTAGACAGGTTTGGCATACTCCCATGTCTTCTCAAGAACCATTCTGAGAGTGAATAACTGGTCGGTTGTGCTTCTACCGGGACGAAAACCGCACTGCTCATCCCCCAAACTGTCCTCAACCACAGCTCTGGAACGCGTTTCTAGCACCTTAGCGAAGACTTTTCCAGGGAGACTTAAAAGAGATATACCCCTATAGTTGGCGCAATCTCTTTTGTCCCCTTTTTTAAAAAGAGGAACTATCACCCCCAATCAATCACCAGGTGTTTCACCGCGTTCCCAGACCACTTTAAGGACACGCGAGAGCCATTGCACTCCCTCTTTACCTAAAGCCTTGAGCATTTCTGGCCGAATTTCATCCACACCAGCAGATTTTCCAACCTTTAGCGATTTGGTCGCCAAAGTTACTTCCTCTACCGTAGGACTACTTTCCGCCCTACTCTCGACCATAGGTCTGTCATCTTCGGTGCCCTGTTCGGGATTGAGCAATTCTATAAAGTGCTCGCTCCATATGTGTAAGATGTCCTCCTCATTGGAAAGAAGTGTACCGTCTTTGAATTTGGCTCCTTCAACTTTTTTCCTCTAAGTCAGCGCACGGTTTGCCAGAACATCTAATTTGCAGATCTATGGTCACGTTCCAATTTTTCGCCAAGCTACTTCCAATACAGTTCTTTCGCTGTTGTCACAGCTAATTTGCAAGTTCTTCGCGCCTCAGTGTACCGATTTTCGCTGCCATTTGTTTGCTAAATATATCGACGGGTATCAGATGAAACAAAATGGCCAGTGCCGCAAAGGGAGTTGTACATAGTGCTCCACTTATGGACAGACAAGCTGTACGCTGGACCTTTATTAGATAATCGCGATTTACAGCTTTTTTTTTGACTGCCCACCAGACAATCACCCCATATGTGAGTATCAACCTAATGACCGAGATGTAGAGCCAGTGAGTGATTCGAAGTTGTAAACCCCATCTATTCCCAATAGCTTTTTTCCAAAAGAAAAGTGCTACTGTAGCTCTCTTGAGTCTTTCTTAAACACCAGGTTTCCATCTTAATTTTTTATCCAGGATAGCACATAATAAATATGTTACAAATATTTGGCTGTGCCAGGCAAAGTTAAGCTGATACCATTGAGAGATGCAAGGTAGACTAACGGAATTTTATATTTCCTGGAGAAGAGTACTAGTTCAGTTTTGTGGGGGTCTACACCTAAACCACACCGAACCGCCCATCTAGTGAGCTTGTTTAAAGCTTTGTAGAAGTAGAAGTAGAAAGCAACATCATCTGCATAAGCGATCGCCGTGCATCCATTGCCTTTCATGATTTTCAATAATTCATTGATCACCAAATTACACAAAAGGGGGGATAGAACACGTCCTTGCGGAGTGTCTCTACTGACAGAAGGTTAATGCGTACATATTGGGCGCCGTGGCGCAGTGGTTAGTGTGTAGGACCACTGCGCGTGAAGTTCAATGTTCGAATCCCAGAAAAACACGAAAAGGTTTCTTACGGTCCCCATCTCTCGCGAACGTTGGACAAATATCCGAGAGTATTGTTGTCACAAAAAAACTCTAAAAAAAAAAAGTGTGCCCTTCGGGAACGACACAAAACTGTAGATCCCTTCCATTCGTTCGGAAAATATAACGCACCCAACATGAGGGGTTGGGAAAAGCTGAAGCTTTCAAGCCGAATTCCATGAACTACTTAACAGACAATTAAAGACGCAAATATGTATTCGTGTGCTTTATATACTTATGTATTTAAATATGTGCATACCTTCTCGATATAGCTCAATATATTGAGCCATAACCGCAAGTTTATCGTTAGCGACAATGTTCGCGACACTCTATTTTCCATACCATTCGACGTTTAAAATTATTTTGCCTCAAGTCATACCATTATTGTGAACGTTAAAACTTTCCAATAAACAGTAAAAAAGGAAGACAATTATATCGTAGCCTGTGTTTACCTATGCTTTTGATGTACAGAAGAAAACTAAAAAAGACTTCTACTGTAAAATTTACTTTTTGTTGCTAACGATAAACTTGCGGTTGGGGCTCGATATCTTTATTATTTTTCTATGTTGTAAACTATAATACATAGGTACGAGTATATGTCAAAATCAATATAGCCAATGGAATAGGTCCACGTGGTTTTGTGGATGTCGGGATGCAGGAAAACTATGCTTGCTGTTGCGTCGATTAACCTGTGTCAATTTCCAGATATTGTGTCGTGTAGGTTGCACACCGACCATACTACCAAGTACGATTTTTATGTCCTATTTGTGACATTGCTCATAGGTCCTCTCTAGGAGCTTGTCAGACATTTTTTATGACTTCATCTCGCTTTTCCGCTGAGCCGTAAGTGCGTATTGGCCAAGTTTTTATATGGCGGTTATATCCACTTTGTAGGCGTCTAATGTCTCCATTTGTTCGGAAGCCTTTGGTTTGTTAAGGGTCATAACATTCCCCATTACAGAAGATTTCACTTGTGAGGCATAAGGCGACGTAAATTTGCGGTTCATGCCGTCGTTTGTTGCAGTATGAGCAAGTATTTGCATAGACTCTGAATGATTGAAAGTACCTTTGACGTTGCAACGCAAGTTTTGCACAATCATTTGAAGAAAGATTCCAAGGGAATCGCATTGTCATCTTGTGAACTATCACATATAGTGTTTATACTTACACTTCTAGTAATGGATTCAATGTTTTATGGGTAGATACATACGTACTCGTATATCGTATATCAAATGTACGTCGCAGTCACTTACTATTTCACATAAGGCTTAATGGAAAATTAAGTCATTTCGCAGAATGTCATACTTACTTTACTTAGGTCCTGTAAAATATGTTTGATTTAATTTATTTATGGAGACGTAAAGATGTAAGCGCCTCCCTTCAAGGCACTTACAGACGATCCCACAATTGAGTGAATTGTGGGCAACCCGCTAGGTGCGAGATACTCGGCAGAGTGTTTCAGATTACAGTGCCAATCTGGCGGAGTGTGGTTCCACATCATCATTTTCAATGGTCCGCTAATCCTCCATGAGGGTCGGTGGGGTAGGATGCTCAGATGGACTCTCCATCCTTCTGGGTCCTCCACCATTGACTCCAACTCATCAAGGGGAATCCCTAGACGGCTCCAAGAGAGATGTTGGACTTGATCCAACCATCTATTTCTAGGACTACCGAGGGGTCGTCTACCTGATGGCACAGCAACCATCGCACGTCTTGAAAGCCGGTCTGGGGCATACGCACTACGTGATCAAACCCTCGAAGCATAGATCATTGCGTTTGGAGAAGTAGCTGCTAAACATTGAGCGTCTCGCGCACTCGATCCCTACGAGTTACTCCAGCAATAACGCGAGGGAACCTCATTTCGGCAGCTTGTACCCGCAATCTTATTCTTTCAGTCACTACCCAAATTTCATGACCATAGGTAAGAGGTTGGAACATACGCCGAGTTAAAAACTGATATTTTAACTGTGACACAAAGTTCGGCCTTCCTTGACCAAGCTCTCTCAAAATTGATCCAACCTGACCAATTCTACACGATAACTCGGCATTGCTCTTTCTATCACTCGTGAATAAGACGCCGAGGTATTTCAACTTATCTACTCGCTTCAGTGGGACTCCACTAACATACAGAGTGCACTGAATGGGCGTTCTGGAATCGACCATTAGTTCCGATTTATTCACGTTTACCTTCATTTCAGAATCATCACAAAGGACTACAAACCTTTTGAGTGCGCGCTGAAGTTCGGTTTGAGAGGACCTAAGGATGACCAAATCATCCGCAAATGGAAGATCACTAATCCTTACGGCTGCCTGTAACATTCATTCCATATATACAACCATATACAATGAAAAAGAGAGGCGAGAAAACGTCCAACGCCCACAGTGAAAGATATTGATTTAACGCCGTTTATCCGAACACGGCTTCTACAGTTTGTGCAGAACATTCCTGAGTTTGCCTCGAGGAGCCCTGTCATATGTTTTCTCCAAATGCAGAAAACAGGTGTTTACAGGCTTAGCATACTCACAGGCATTCTCAAGAACCATTCTGAGAGTGAATAACTGGTCAATTGTGCTTCTACCGGCACGAACACCGCATTGCTCATCCACCAAACTATCTTCAAGCACAGCTGTGGAACGCATTTCTAACACCTTATCAAAGACTTTCCAGGGAGACTTAAAAGAGATATATGTACCCCTTTAGTTGGTGCAATCTCTTTTATCCCCCTTTTTAAAATGAGGAACAATCATCTCCATTTGCCAATCACCAGGTGATTCACCACATTCCCAGGCCACTTTATTGACACGCTAGAGCCATCGCACTCCCTCTTTACCTAAAGCCTTGAGCATTTCTGGCCGGATTTCATCCACACCGGCAGATTTGCCAACTTTTAGCGATTTGATCGCCAAAGTTACTTCGTTTACCATAGGACTACTCTCCGCACTACTCTCGACCATAGGTCTATCACCTTCGGTGCCCTGTTCGGGATTGAGAAATTCTAAAAACTGCTCGCTCCATCTGCGTAAGATGTCCTCCTCATTGGAAAGAAGTGTACCCTCTTTGGATTTGACTCCTATTTTATATTTTTCACACGAATGGAAGGGACCTACAGTTTAATGCCGAATCCGAACGGCGATTTGAGAAGCTTTTTCGTGACAGCAATACTCTAGGATGTTTGTCAGACGCTTGCGAGAGGTGGGACCGTGAAAAAACTTTTTGGTGTATTCTGGGATTCGAACTTGGAACCTCATGCGTAGTGATCCGACACACTAACCACTTACGCCACGGTGGCCTCTACTACGCCTACGCGCCATCGTGTACAGTTTCTGGCAATGTGTCTGAGCTTTCCCAAACATTTCCCTAACTGCCGTGCCTCCTTCTCGACTGTTCTGCGTCATGTTCTCCTCGGATCGTCAGGTCTTCTGCCATCCTGAGTTAAAGGGTTCCATTGCATAGCATGGTTCGCTATGGAACTGTTACCCTTTCGGAACGTGTGACCAATCCACTGCCACTTTCGTCGTTGGACGGTTGTGCCTATTGGTTCCTGACCCGTTCTCTCATAAAGGTGTTCGTTAGAGATACGATTGGACCAGAAAATCCTTAAGATATTGCGCAGACACCTATTAACGAATGTTTGCAGCTTTCTTGTGGTAGTAGTGGTCACTCTCCACGTGCTGCATCCATATTTCAGCACGGATTCAACATTGGAGCGGAATAGTCTTAGCTTGGTGTTCAAACTGATTACATTGCTTCGCACTATTTTGACAACATACCGAACGCGGACCTTGCTTTGGGCGATCCTGTTGGCTATATCCTGTTCAGTTCCACCATCGTTCGAGACAATACTCCCAAGATCCTGAAAATCCTCTACTCTCTACCGGTTGTCCAGCAATGCATATTTGAGCCGATGAATTTGTTCCAAGGCTGATCATTTTAGTTTTTTTCCGTATTCATTTTCAGCCCGACGACACCTGCCTTCTTCTCTACATCTGTTGTCATTTGGTGGAGGACCATAATTCTATGAGAGAGTAAGCATAAATGTCAGCGTAGTCAAGATGTTTCAATTGGGGTGTAAGAGTGCATCGAATTCCTCCGTTTCCCGTCGACAAAGCTGCACGAAGCACATCGCTAATCACCAATAGGAATAATATTGGTGAAAGGATACAGCCTTGTCTTACCCCACTTTGGATCTCAAATTTCTCAGACAATTTTCCTCTGTGCAGAACGTGACATTTGTAGCCTTCATATGTAGCTTTAATAATAGCAATTAGTATGTCGGGAATACCTCCCCTGCGTAAGGCATACCAAATAAACTCCCTGTTGACACTATCGAACGCCTTCTCAAAATCGATGAACAGCAGGTGCAGTGGCGATCGATATTCAATGCACTGTTCGGTGATAATCTACAGGCTGTTGATGTGGTCGGCACAGGAGGATCCAGAGCGGAAACCCCTTGTTCGGCATCGAGAATGCCAAAGCAGTTCATGACTATTTCGTGAAATATATTGACTTTTCAGGAAATGATGTATTACGTCAGTGGCTATGACAAGACTGCCCTTTAATTGGACAAAAAAAACATTTTTTTCAAAGATCACGTAACTTGTAAACATAATGGGAACTCATTACGTACATACATCGGTTTTCGGCATAATTGTATAAGTTCCGCTCCATATTAAGCCATAGAAAGTACTACATATGTATAGGTATAAGCGTGCTTAATTAATAAAGAGTTCAGGTACAAATAATTCCTAAAACACAATAAGTCTTTAAATTGACCACAACTTGAAATGACAACATACTAATGCACAAGTGTACAGTACATACTAACCCATCCATACTACCATTATGGTACTAACGAGTTGCACAACAAGCTTACTACGATGTTTGATAATATCTTGAATAGTGGAGTAGTTCCAAACCGTTTTAGAGAAGCCTTCATTTTCCCCATACATAAAAAAGGCAGTACATCAGATCCAGCGAATTATAGAGGCATTTCTTTTTTAAATGCCTCATATAAGATATTCACAGCAATCTTGCAGGACCGACTATATACATGGATAAAGGAAAATAATCTACTTAAAGAACATCAAGCGGGTTTCAGGCCAGGATACTCTACTATCGACCACGTGTTTGTTTTGAGGAGCATTGTGGAGTCTTACATTGGAAGGGGTAAAAAACTGTATGCGTTTTTTGTAGACTTTAAGTCGGCATTTGACACGGTAGACCGAAATGCTCTATTTTATAAGCTTTACTGCATGGGCATGTCGAGAAAGTTCGGACGCGTCATCCAAAATTTGTATGCAAATACCAAATCAGCAGTGTGGAGTGGTGAGGAGTTGTCGGGATGGTTCCAGTCATTGTCCGGAGTAAGACAAGGTTGTTCGCTGAGTCCAAGCTTATTTGCGCTATACATCGAGGACATCGTAGATATTCTGCCTGGAGGTGTTGAGTACGCAGGACTATTGGTCAAAGCACTTCTGTTCGCTGATGATATAGTACTAATGGCGCAATCACCTGAATCCTTACAACTAATGATCAACAGGCTGTATGACTACTGTAAGCTATGGAACTTAATCGTAAATCTTAGCAAGTCAAAGGTTATGAAATTTAAGAGAGGGGGCGGAAAGGACTGCAGAAACGAGAAATGGTACTACAACGGAGAAAGTATTGAAGTCGTTAAGGAATATAAGCATCTTGGGGTCTACTTTACAAAAAGTTTAGATATGGAGAGACATCTAAATGAAAAACTAGCAAAGTCTAAAATGGCCATCAGTGTTGTATGGAAGAAATGTCTCAGTAATAGATTCATTGCCCACAGCAGTAAATATAAGGTTTTTGTAGCGGTGTCAGAGTCCGTCATGTTCTATGCTGCGCAAGTATGGGGAGTAAGGAAGTATGAGGCTGTTGAGAAATTACTGCGGTACTACGTTAAGAGAGCATTTCACCTTCCACCCAACACTCCCAATTATATGCTAATGCTGGAAACAGGCTTGCCCCCATTGTACATCAAAACTTTTAAATTGCATGTGGACTACATTCTAAAGGTTTCGAATATGCCGGATACCAGACTGCCGAAAAAAGCTGCTCTGCAAGCAATACAATCCAGGACAGGATGGTACAGGGAGTGGTTGGAACTTGCTGAGGACTGTGGGATACATTTGGATCTGGGTAATAGCGGAGACTGGAAACCCCAACTTTATCAACTCATCGCAAGTATGGACGAAAAGGCTTGGTTCAGGCATTTAGAGCAAGCTTCGGGATCACTGCATAGAATGATCTACAGCCGCTTAAGTCATAACCTGCAGGGAAATAACTACTTCCGCGATGAATACAGTATACCGGAAATAGCGACTGTGTTTAAATTACGGGGAGAGCTTCTAAAGCTTAATTATATTCCACACAGAGCAGACCTACCAGTGCTATGCAACTTGTGCAACTTGGCAGAAAGAGAAGATGTCATACATTTTGTTGGGAAGTGTCCAGTTTTAAGCGAAATTAGGAGACATATCTTTGGAAGTAATGTTCTGTCGGTGGATCAAGTTTCTATGCTTCTGAACGAACCAAACGTATTTAAGCTAACCCAGTACTGCAAAATTGCTTTAAATTATCGTGAAAGGATCATTAATGAAGATTTCTAAAATCGCTTAAAATAAAAGAAATACACAAATATACATACATATTTTAGTCAATTTTTAATTTTGAATTTATTTAATGTTGTCAATCAGGCAGACGGCAACGCCATGTTTATTGATTTTTTGTTAAAACTTTGTATTAATAGTGAAGTACATAAATAAAATCTATCTATCTATCTATCTATCTATCTACTACCATTTAGGGTTAACTTAAATATGGTACATCTTGAGGTATGCGCTCTGATTTCTACTCAAATCTGTTACCTTTATCTCCTACTCATGGATACTTGCAGTGTGTTTCCGTACTTTAACACATCCAAGCGAAGTAATAATGCATTTAAACGTTTCGCAAAATGCGCACACAATTTCTACAAGTTGCCTCTTTTTTATAACGCAAGCAACATGTTCACTCAGCAGGTCATAGTTTTGCAGCAACGGCAAACTGCATTTGAGTAAAATCGGTTGCGCGTAACTATGATACAAAAGAGGAGAAAGTTGCACTACGGTGGTAGATATTAAAACAACATGAACATGAAGCTTGGCAACTTTCTTTTCCTCAACACATTCGAAGACGGTACCAGAAGAAACCTAGCGAAGTTGTGATTTTCTCGTTTAGTAATTCTATGCATGTGTGTGTACCTTGTATTCTTTCGTTTCATTTACGGGCAGAAGGCTTATTAATTTTATTGATTTACCTTTATGAAATTAATGAGAAAAGAAATTAGGTATTGTGCTTCGTACAACAGCGCATGTGTACACGTAATTCCAACTATATAAATTGGTATATGATAATGAATAATAAACACATTCATGTGTGTATTCACTATTTAGGTAGGTCAGGGAAAAACGGATTATATGCATTAATACATATATGCACAAATATTATGTACATACATATATGCAAGTGTGATCTGAGATGATAGAGATCCAAGCCACTGTATATAATAGCTCCACTCAAGACTTGCCTATCTTGATTAATTCAAACGACATGAATCTATTATTTTATACGAAACACATGCATTTTTCATTGACAAATTATTAGATCGTTTACATTTACAATCAGTGTTTAAATAATATGTATATAATGCAGAGCTACTTGGTAACGTCTTGACCATTTCGAAGTCCAGCGACCGTTTGATGTCTCTCAAACTAGTAATACAAGGAGAGGTGTGGAATATTGTCAGTGCATATGCTCCCCAAAATGGGTGCAATCAGAGAGATAAAGATGCATTTTGGGTAGATTTCCACAATGTCCCAAAGGAAGAGTTTCTGTTTGTTGGAGGAGATTTGAATGGACATGTCGGGAAGTCAAACGAAGACTATGAAGGCTGCCATGGAAGACTAGGATATGGCACCAGGAACCTTCCTGGTGAAGACATCCTAAGCATGTGCAAATCGAACGGTCTTATTGTGTTAAATACCATGTTCATCAAACAAAGCCGACACCTGATCACTTCAGCAGTGGTGGAGATGAAACTCAGATTGACTACCATTTGGTAGCCAGTTTCATGAGGCCGCGGGTAGAAGATTGCAAAGTGATCCTGGGAGAGGCGATCGCTCGGCAACACCATCTCCTGCTAACAGAAATTTTTATAAAGACATCAAAGAAAAGCAAACAAACAAGGGTCTCTGAGAAAATCAAGTGGTACAATCTGGACAAAGAAAAAGGCGAGGCTTTTGTTTTCGTAATGAAAAATTACCTCTCTCACACCATCAACGGAGCTGAGAATGAAGAGTGCAGAACACAAAATATGTGGGATTCCCTAGAGTGAACTTGCTTAAAGAAGGAAATAGCACTGCTAGGAGCTTCAAAAGATCACCATCAACACGCTATAGAAACATGGTGGTGGAGTGATGAAGCTAAGAAGGTGATAAACGAGAAGAAAGCGGCTTTCGAAGCTTGGCCAAAGTGCCCCTCTAATAATAGTGACGAAAAAGTTCGCCTCGAAATGGAATACAGATGTTGCAAGAAAATAGCGAAGAAGAAGTGCGCCCAGCTTCAAGCAGAGAGTACGGCGAGCCTGTATCGGGAGCTGGAGTAAATATCTTCCCCGGTTGCTGATGCAAACCAGGCTATCCAGGAGCTGCGAAGACACAACGAGAACAAGCTATCTTAAAAATACCCGCCCAAAGAAGGAGGAGTGCTGAGGAGATTCGTTCGCCAAAGTTCATTAACCATGCTCATGGCCAGCTTCTTGTGGATGACGACACAATTCTGCAGAGATGGCAGCAGTATTGTGAAGAACTTTTAAATGAAGAGTTTCCCCGGCTATACTTTCCAAGAGCCACCTCTAACTGTGAAGAAATACCCGACATTACAGTCGAAGAAGTTAGTGAGGCATTCAAATACTCCAAAAAACGAGAAGTGGTTGGGCCAGACGAGATGCCCTCTGAGTTCTGGAAAAAGATGGGAGACATCGGGTTCAGATGGCTCAGAATTCTCATCTCCAAATTTGTGAGAGGTGACCCAATGCTGAATCAATGGAGGGAAAGTTACCTTCTCCCTGTATACAAAAGGAAGGGTGATACGCGAAACTGTGATAACTATCGTTCGATCAAGCTGATGTCACACACCATGAAGATCGTTGAGCGGGTATTAGGTGACCGACTGTGAAAAATAATACGACTATCTGATGATCAGTGCGGGTTTGTCTCGGGTAAATCAACCACAGATGCAATCCAAAGTATAAGGATCATAATGGAAAAACATCGTGATTCCTTAAAGGATTTGCATATTGCATTGGTTGACTTTGAAAAGGCATTCGACAGACAACCACGAGATCTGATATGGGTGGCGCTAAGACATCGAGGGGTTCCAGAAACCTATGTACAGATGATCATGGACATGTACGAGGGAGCAAAGACAAGAGTAAGATGCGCCGCTGGAGTAACCGAAGAGTTTCCAATCAAAGTCGGGGTGCACCAGGAAACCGTTTTAAGTCTTTTGCTCTTTATTACAGTCCTTGATTATCTGCTTGAAGGCAAAGTGATGGACCTCAAGGTACATCAGTTATTATTTGCTGACGATGGAGCCATCATAAGTGAGGATCCTACATCCCTGCAACGAGCACTTGATGTGTGGGTGGACGCTCGGAGGGAAATGGGTATCGCATTAGTTCAAAAAAGACAGAGTACTTATGCTGCCCGTTCTCTGATCCACTCAGGCCTATTCCAGACATTTATTTGAATGGAAGAGTCTTTCCCAAGTGCGAAAAGTTCAAATATCTGGGGTCTATGATCAATAGCAAAGCAACTTGGCGAGAAAATTCCGCTATCTTCTGTGACAGAAAAATGCCCCCTAAGTTGAAGGGAAGGCTCTACACCACAGTTGTACGTCCAGCGCTCACATACGGTTCACAATGTTGGACGATGTAGAAAAAGTATGAGAGTAAATTAACTGGCTGATCAAACGGTAGTGCATGCGATCATATGTAAACACAAGCGTTTTCACTCAGCTGATGCCTACCAACTCCTACTCTCAACCTCCACGCGGTGACAGCCGGGTGCCTAGTACCTTAATCCAAGAAGTGGGTAACCAACCCCGTTTGGCGGATTCTTGGTGGCAGCAGATGAGAGAGGGGGGAAGAGTGCTTTTCCACTAGAGCACTTCTTCCTGTTTCCAGGCGGCAGCGGACGAATTCCCTAGACGGAGTCAACGGTGGCGTCTATAGTTCCAGTTAGGTTGTACTTAGTGAATACCTTGCGCGAGCTGCTTCGACGTATTCGGATCACAGGTCGGTAAGGAATTTCCAATGTTGGTCAGGACATTGGAATAGAGATGGTGGCGGAGGAGCCCTTAATGGGCCAACGGCAGCGCTCATACTCCCGTAGTGGACTACTGGCACCGGTGTACCCGGCCCCTCGTCCTAGGGGAATAATTAAGGAACTGGCCCTCCAGGTTGGGCGTTGTGCCGTCGGGGTAACTTCCCTACCACGTAAAAACCGCATGGTTCCGAAACAACCAAAAGCCTCGGATAAGGATGACTCCAACTAATGATGACCCCAGCAAACGAAATAACGACATCGAGCTTCGGATCTGTACGTGGAATGTTCTGTCCCTTTACGGACCACGTGCAGCCGAACAACTAGCAGAGGCCCTAGACTGCTATAAAGCAGATATTACCGCCATCAAGGAAGTGCGATGGGATGGGCCGGGCAAAAAGAGGATGAAAAACTGTGACATCTACTACGGTGATTGCTACAGAGGCAACATGCAACGCTTATTCGGATGCGGATTTTTCATACGCGGCAGACTAAGGCAAGAAGTCTTAAGCTTCCGACACGTGAGCGAGCGTATTATGACTATCCGGATCAAGGCTAAATTCGCTAACATAAGCCTAATATGTGTTCATACCCCCACGGAAGAAAAGGACCCTGCCACCAAAGAGTGTTTCTACGAGCTCCTCGACAAAACATGCGAGCAATGTCCTAAATACGACGTTAAAATCGTATTGGGCGGTTTTAACGCCAAAATAGGAAAGGAGGACGTCTTGGGTAGGGCAGTCGGTAAGCATAGCCTACACGACACCACGTCTGATAACGGACTAAGGCTAATTGATTTCGCTGTGGAGCGAAATGTCACCATAGCAAGCACATAGTTTCCTCATCTCGATATTCATAAGCAGACATGGCGGTCTAATGATCATGTAACGATCAACCAAATTGATCATATTGCGATCGACGCAAGGCATGCCTCCAGTATTCTGGATGTCCGGACCTTCCGAGCGGCCAACATAGACTCGGATCATTACCTTGTTGTAGCCAAGGTACGAATGCGGATATCCCAATCTGAGCAACAAAGAAGAATTACTGTGAGAAAATTTAACGTCGAAAAGCTACAATCGCAAGAGACCGCCAGACTCTTCGCTGAACGCATATCCCGAAATCTCTCAATCACCCCTTTGCCGCCAGCATCAAGTACCGAAGACCAGTGGCAACGCTGCCAACATGCCATCAGAAACGCCGCGACTGATGTGTTGGGTCTCGCTCGACCACCACCGCGAAACCCCTGGTTTGACGAAGAATGCCGGCGATTGCATGCAGCAACACAAGAGGCATACAAAGCGGCGCTGCAAAGGAAGACGAGAGCCGCTCGTGAGCTCTACGAGCAAAAGAGACGGGAAAAACATCGGCTTCTCCAAAAGAAGAAGAAAGAGCATGAGAAGCGAGCGTTTGAGAATATCGAGAGTCTATACTCCAGGAACAATGTACGGAAGTTTTACCAAAAAGTAAAAAGAACGTGTCAGAGAAGCAATACCCGTACAGAAACCTGTATAGATGAAAATGGAAACCTCGTAGTAGAATCACAGTCGGTGCTGAGAATATGGAAAAACTACTTCTGCAGACTGTATAACGGCGACGAAGACCAACATCCCGCTGTCAGGCAGAATGAACCATTCAACATAGACGATGATAGTCAAAATTTCCGTCCACCTGACCAAAACGAAGTGAGGATAGCAATATCCAAGCTAAAATCCAACAAGGCCGCTGGACCTGACGGCTTACCGGCCGAACTTTTCAAGGCAGCTGGGGATGAATTGGTAGAGTGCATACACCAACTCATTTCTAATATTTGGTCAGACGAGTGTATGCCTGATGAATGGAATCTCAGCATCGTTTGCCCGATCCACAAGAAAGGAGACCCCCTCAACTGCGCCAATTGTAGAGGCATCAGTCTCCTAAACATCGCGTACAAGATCTTTTCTGCGATATTGTGTGAACGCCTGAAACCCTTTATGAACAGCCTGATTGGACCCTATCAGTGCGGTTACAGGCCAGGAAAGTGCACCATCGATCAAATATTCACACTTCGGCAGATCCTGGAGAAAACCCAAGAATTCCAAATCGATACTCACCACCTCTTTATCGATTTCAAGGCCGCCTATGACAGCATCTATAGAGAAGAGCTTTATAGAGCCATGTCTAGTTTTGACATCCCTGCCAAACTTGTCCGTCTGTGCAGGCTGACGATGGAGAACGCTCGCTGCTCCATCAAGGTCGGTAATGACCTCACCGAGACCTTTGATGTCAAAAAAGGCTTTAGACAAGGTGACGCGCTGTCATGTGACTTCTTCAATATTGTACTTGAACGGATTGTGCGGAACTCACAAGCCAACACCGGAGGCACAATCTATTACAAGTCTGTACAGCTGCTTGCATACGCCGACGATATAGACATTATCGGAAGATCTCAGCGGGCTGTCACCGGTGCTTTTGCAAGCATTGAGGCGGAAGCGGCCAAAATGGGTTTGGCGATAAACGAGGGCAAAACCAAGTATATGCTGTCAACTAGAAGGGAAAACCAACACCGACGAATTGGACAAAACGTCACCGTGGGCAGCTATAACTTCGAGGTAGTAAGAGACTTTGTCTACCTTGGCTCTGCTATTAATTCTGACAATGATATGAGCGCAGAAATCACGCACGGAATAACTCTTGCCAATCGCTGTTTTTTTGGGCTTATAAGGAAATTCAACAGTAAAGCCTTATCTCGAACAAATAAGGAGACTCTGTATAAGACCCTGATCATCCCAGTCCTGCTTTACGGCGCTGAAACATGAACTTTATTAGAAGAGGATGAAGATATCCTTGGTCGCAACTGGAGGCAATTAGCTAAATGGAGAGGCTTGTTGGTCGAACCCCAGGTTCACCCCGAACTGTAGCGCCACCTAATTAAGTAAAGTAAATTAACGTCAGCTGAGATGAAGATGCTTTGCATGACAGCAGAAGTGACAAAGCTTGATCAAATAAGAAGTTCGAAGATCCGTGGAAGCTTTCACATCAAGGAAACCATCGTACAAAAAAATAGAGCGCGACGGGCTCAGCTGGTATTGCCACGTTCAAAGAAGAGATCATTTGAACCCTGTTAAAAAGGCAATATCAATGCACGTTCCAAAGACATCGCGAAAAGAAAGGAAAGGCAGGCGTGTAAACGCCTGGATCAGACAAATGCGACGACATCGGCATTTCATTGGCCTCAGTAACCGAGTGATCCAAAATTGGCAGGCCTGCCGATATTTTCTGAGGTCAAATAGGCGAACCCCACAGGCGGATCAGTAGAAATGCGGTGAAGTGGGAGGGTTGTGATCCCTTATTTTCGGATCATAACCTCGCTGATTAAAGGAAGAAGAAGAAGAAGAAGAATGGCACATGTTCGAAAAGACAATTGGATTAGAAGTTCAGCAGATAACGTGCCAAAAGGGTAGTTTAGTTTTATAATTTTATTATACCTCTTCTTCTTCACGTATGTGTGTATTGCATGAAAAATAAAATTGTGACTAGTGAATAGAAGCCAGACAAATTATCATAAGCAGTTTATTTATAAGTTGTTAACAAGTTGCGAATCCGAATTTTCATTAGCAGCGAATGATTAACAGATTGCGACTTTTTGCTCATCTCTAATTACTATAGCTAAATCATTCAAAAAATATCAAAGTTATGTGCGGAAGAATTATTGGAAACAAAAACGCATTGAAAAAATTCCGCGACTATCTATTACATACCATAAAGCTTGCAATAAATGTTGTTTTTATATTTTCTGGGTGAAGCTAGGTGCACCAGTTAATTTTATATACTTACTTATGTTCTTTAACCCCTCGGGGGGCATAGGGCGTCAACCACGCCTGCGCGCCATCGTGTTCGGAGTTCTGCAACGCGTTTGAGCTGCCTCCAACTCATTCCTAAAGAGCTCGATTCCTCCTCAACTGTTCTGCGCCACGTTTGCCTAGGGCGTCCCGCTATTCTGCCTGCCTGGGTGAGCGGATTCCACTGCATAGCGTATTTCGCAATGGAGTTGTCTTCGCGCCGTAGGGTGTGTCCAATCCATTGCCACTTTCTTCTTCGTATAGTAATGCTTATAGGTTCTTGGGCCGTTCTCAGATAAAGTTGTTCGTTGGAGATGCGGTTCGGCCAAAAAATCCTCAAGATGATTCTTAAGCATTTGTTTACGAAGACTTGCAGCTTGCGTGTGTTAATGGTGTCCACCTTCCAGGTACTGCACCCATAAAGCAGCACTGATTCTACGTTGGAGCGGAACAGTCGTAGCTTGGTTCTTAAGCTAATAACATTGCTTCTCCAGATTTTGGACAGCATTCCGAACGCAGCTTTAGCCTTCCCGATTCTGCTGCACACATCCAGTTCGGTGCCACCGCGATTAGCCGAGACCACACTTCCTAAATATAGAAAGTTATCAACTTTCTCGACTTGCTTTCCGGCAATGTTAAGTTGAGCGCGGGTATTGGAAGTACTCAGGGCTTTTGTTTTGGCTGTGTTTATTTTTAGCCCCACTTTGTTTGCCTCAGCTTCTAGATTTTGGGCCATCAAATGAAGATCCATTATCCGATGTGAAAGTAGACAAACATCGTCAGCGTAATCTAGGTGTTTAAGGTAAGATGTCATAGTCTAACGAATTCCAGAATTAGCTTCCGTCAATGCTGCACGGAGTACATCGCTGATAACCACCAAGAACAATAGTGGTGACAGTATGCACCCTTGACGTACTCCACTTTGGACTTCAAAGTCCTCCGACACCTTACCATTGTGCACGACGTGACACTTGCCGCCCTCATATGTAGCCTTGATAATAGCTATAAGCTTTTCTGGAATGCCTCTCCTGCGCAAGGCCAGCCAGATAGCATCTCGATTCAAGCTGTCGAAAGCCTTCTCGAAGTCGATAAACACCAAATGTAGCGGAGACCTATACTCAACGCATTGCTCAATTATGATCCGTAAGGTATTTACGTGGTCGATGCAGGAGGATCCAGCGCGAAAGCCTGCCTGTTCGACATCGAGAGTTGAAGCTAAATGATCTTTAATTCGTTCTAGAATTATTCTAGCTATTATTTTGGCTACAGCTGGAAGAACACATATACCTCTCCAGTTCCCGCACTCCATCAAGTTACCCTTCTTTGGAAGGTTAATGATCATCCCCCTTTTCCACTCCTGTGGAAATTGTTCACTATCCCAAGCTCTCCGTATTAGCGGATGCAGCAAATCTTCCGATGTATTTGGCGCCGCTTGAAATAGCTCGGCAGGGATGCCATCAATACCCACCGCTTTGTTTTTCTTGAGGGACTTGATTGCTGTTATTATTTCAGCTTTACTGGGAGGTGCGGTGCGAATTCGGGAATTTGTTGCTTCGAACTGCTCATTCGAATTCAAGATCATACCGCCGTCGTCTAAGTGATTTAGCACTGCAGCAAAATGTTCTCTCCATCTAGTGAGCTGATCCTCATCCGAAATCAGAAGGTCACCGTATAGACTCTTCACTGGATGTTGTTTGGAGTTTCGACCACCAATGAGCTCCTTAGTGATGTTGTAAACAGTCCTACTGTCGCACCTACTCGCTGCTTCTTCAGCCCTTGAGGCCAGTGAGTTGACATGTTGACGCTTGTCACGTCTCACACTACGCTGCACTTCTTTCTTCTTCGCACGGTATTGGGCTTCAAGCTCGGTTCTCTCTACTGCTGAGGCCGCTGCAATCCGAGCCTTGATTGCTGTACGCAGTTAATTTTATATGCACCTACATATACATACATCCTATATATTAATAGGCAAAGACAAATATATTTTTCCGTTGTATGGCGTTTCTACTGAAGCGATTTTCATAAATTATATACCGTTGGAAAAGTATTTCTGTAGTGGAATGCACCATGTTTTTTTTATTTTAAGGTCAAGTTAATAACAAAGTTGCAATCGCCATATGAAAATATGTAAACCAACACATGTGCATTTATGCATACAATAAATACATAAATCACACGTCCAGCGTAAAGCCACCACTCTCTTCACATCCTTTTCCGTCGATTCGTAGTTTTACACATTTACATTGAGAGTAAGCACATTCATTGGCGGAACCATGCATTCACAAATTGAGAGTAAGCACATTCATTAGTGGAAGCACTGAGAGAATGTTGAGAAACTGTCATCGCCATTGACGTAGGTACAGTGCAGGAAAAAATATATAGCACATCATGAACAGGGCTGCCGAAGTGACTCCTAAGGGAGTATTTGTACTCGCCTCTCATACACTGTACTCCCGTACTCCTCTCATCGTGATTTTACTCCCTTTATAATATTTCGATTTTGTTCAAACAGATACATGCGTACTAATTTGAGTACTTTGTTTATTAAATCGTTCTTTGTTAAAATACTAACACAGTAACTCTAATTGTCTTTAGTATGTTGTCACCCTTAAGTACCCACATACCTATCTAAACCAAGGGCAGCATCAGTTGCAAGTACTCTGCGGCAGCATCAAAAACAAAAACTACACCACCATCAACACAACGGCAGATTTTGGAAAAAACCCATGAATATAAGATCGATACGCATCACCTCTTCATCGATTTCAAAGTCGCCTATGATATCATGTATAGAGACGAGTTATACAGAGCCATGTCTAGTCTTGGCATCCCTGCCAAGCTCGTCTGTTTGTACAGAATGACAATGGAGAACTCTCGCTGTTGCATCAAAGTCGGAAAGAACATCACCAAACCGTTCGATGTCAGGAAAGGTCTTTGACAAGATGACGCGCTATCATGCGCTCTCTTTAATATAATACTTGAAAGAATTGTACGAAACTCACAAGCCAAGCCAGTCTGTACAACTACTCGCTTACGCCAATAACACTGACATAGTCGGAAGAACTCAGGTGGCGTCACTGGGGCATTTGCGAGTATTGAGGTCGAGGCTTCGAAGATGGGTTTAGTGGTCAATGAAAGCAAAACAAAATATATGCTGTTTACAACAAGGACACCCAACATCGGCATCTTGGACAGAATGCCACAGTAGACAAATATAATTTTGAAGTAGTTAAGGACTCTGTCTACCTAGGATCTATGATGAGCTCTGCAAATAACATCAGTGGGGAGACCAAACGAAGAATTACTCTTGCCAATCGTTGTTTCTATGGTCTAAAACGGCAATTGAGTAGCAAAGCCCTATCTCGAACTACTAAGGTAACTCTTTAGAAGACTCTAATCATCCCCGTCGTGCTGTATGGCGCGGAGGCATGGACTTTGTCAAAATCGGGTGAGTATGCCCTTGGTTATTTTGAGAGAAAACTTCTTCGAGCAATCTTTGGTCCCGTTTGCATAGACGGTGAGTGGTGGGGAAGGTACAATGCCGGACTATACGGACTATACAAGGACATCGACCTAGGCAGAAGAGTTCACATACAGCGACTTAGATGGCTGAGTCATGTAGAGTGGATGGAGCTCAGCGTTCCAGCCAAGAAAGTCTTCGAATCCTCTCCGGATGGACGGCGCATTGTAGGACGACCTCGCAATAGGTGGTGCAAACAAGTGGAGGGGGACCTCAACCAACATACCTCGCAAGCCAGCCCGGTTTGATTTTTCTCTGCAAGAAGAGTACAGGGTGGCTCGAAAGGAACTAAAAACAGCCATACTCAAGAGCAAACGGAAGTGTTTCGCCGAGCTGTGTGATGAAGCTGACGAAAATCCTTGGGGCAAAGCCTACCAAATAGTCATGAAAAAATTAAAAAGGTGCCAGCCATAGATTTCCACCTGCCCAGAGTTCTTACACAACATCGTGGTCGGACTATTTCCTCATCAACAAGAGAACGCATTCTCGGATGATCCAATAGTAGAAGCACCAACAATCCGAGAGGTAACCATAGAAGAAATAACCGAGATTTGCAATAAAATTGGAGATAAAAAAGCACATGGACCAGATGGTATCCCAAATATAGCACTCAAGACAGCTATAAAAGTAAGCCCAGAAATGTTTATTAACATTTACAACTCGTGCCTGAAGGAAGGAGTCTTCCCGGATCAGTGGAAATGGCAAAACCTTGTATTTCTTCCCAAAGGTAAGAAACCACCAAGTGAACCATCATCATACCGCCCGCTCTGTATGTTAGATACGGCTGGCAAAATATTGGAGCGAATCATCTGTAACAGGGTAGAGGCAGCAATTTAAGAATCTGGAGGTCTTTCAGAACACCAATACGGTTTTCGGAAAGCGCACTCAACAACAGATGCAATCAGTGTGGTAGTTAAAACGGCACAAGAGGCTATACAGGGAAGAAGATGGAGAGGCGGTTCCAAAAAGTACTGCTTGGTTATAACTCTTGACATAAAAAACGCCTTCAATACGGCAAATTGGAGTCACATCTTACAAGCGCTCAGAAGGATGAGAGTTCCACAATACCTCATAGACGTTATTGTTGACTACTTCAGGTGCAGAATTTTGGTATACAATACAGACCGCGGCCCCAAGGAATATAAGATCACAGGCGGAGTACCACAGGGCTCAGTCCTTGGCCCTTTGCTCTGGAATATTATGTATGACGGTATACTGCGACTTCCTATACCCGCAGAAACAAAAATAGTGGGATTTGCTGATGATATCGCCATTATTGTCACTGCTAAACTGTTGGAGGAGGTGGAACAGATAAGCAATGCGACAATAAGGATAATACGAAAATGGCTCACCTCAGTTGGTCTAACACTGGCGGAGCATAAAACTGAAGCAGTCCTGATAAGTAGTAGGAAGAAGGTAGAAACTCTCACCATTATAGTCGGCGGCCATGAAATCACATCTAAACTGCATATAAAATACCTAGGTATCATGATAGATACGAGACTTTCATTTAGAGATCACCTTAAGTATGTAGGCCGAAAAGGTGCAATAGTAAGTGCTGCACTCGCGCGTATCATGCCCAACATAGGAGGACCAAGACATAGACGTAGGTTACTGCTGGCTAGAGTGGTTACGTCTATAATCCTATACGCCGCACCAATTTGGGCCGGGGCCATGGCAATTAAAACATACAGATCACATATCAAATCTGTGTATCGAATATGCGCATTGAGAGCTAGCAGCGCATTTCGCACTACTTCTAGCGATGCAGCCTGCGTGGTAGCGAGAATGCTCCCAATAGATATCCTGGCAGTAGAACAGCAACGTCAGTACTGCGCAAGAAGAGAAGGAAACGAGGCCAGCGAAAACCGGCTCTATAGAGCAGAAAGCCTAAGAGAATGGCAAGAACGCTGGAATGCTTCTGAGAAAGGCAGGTGGACCCATAGGCTCATACACCAAATCCAGCCATGGTTCGACAGGCAACATGGAGAACTTGAGTTCTACTTAACGCAGTTCCTAACGGGCCATGGATGCTTTCGTTCGTACTTACATAAGTATAAACACGACAATAGCCCTTACTGTCCGCATTGCTCTGACTGCGTAGAAAACGCAGAACATATATTTTTTGAATGCTCAAGATTCCTCGACGAAAGGAATGCACTAAGGAGTGAACTCGGCCATCTTGTGGAAGAAACACACAGAGGAGATATCCAAAAAAGCTACCCGTGCTCTAATGATATGCAGGAGCCTAGCGGGTAAGTTTTGGGGATTTAGTCCAAATATTCTAAGATGGATGTACATTGCCATTGTGAGACCAATGATCACTTATGGAGCAATAGCATGGACAAAGCGAACTAGTCTAGTCACTACGAGGGAGACACTCACTAAAGTGCAAAGACTTGCGTGCCTCTGCATCACTGGAGCCATGCGAACGTGTCCAACTGCAGCCATGGAAGTACTCCTGGAGCTAACACCGCTTCATCTTGTAGTGAAGCAAAATGCGCAGTGAACGATCCTAAGGATGGCAAAAGAAGGCATCGGAAGGGAGAAATGTGTTAGTATGAGAGAATACGATGCACTTCTCAAAAAACTTCCCCTTCTGGCCGTCCCCAGGGACGACAGTATCAGGAAATTTAACTTTGGGAAAAACTTTAGTACAAAGTTAAGTAACAAGAAAGAGTGGAGCAACGAATCCACGATGTACGGACTGGGCAGCCACACGATAAAGTGGTATACAGACGGTTCGAGAACTGGAGAGGGAACAGGGGCGGGCGTATTTGGGCCAAGGACCAAGCACTCAGAACCTATGGGCAAGTACACCAGCATCTTTCAAGCTGAAATATGTGCTATTAACAGATGCATCCAACTCAATCTCGAAAAGGGATACAGCAACTGCGACATAGCAATACTCTCAGACAGCCAAGCAGCTATCAAAGCACTTGACTCCTATGTCATTAAGTCAAAGCTTGTGTGGGAATGCCTATGCAAACTTAATGAGCTGGGCAGAAACAATAAAGTTACACTTTACTGGATACCCGGTCACGTCGGAATAAAAGGTAACGAAGCAGCGGACGCCTTGGCAAGACAAGAGGCCGCAGAACCCTCCATTGGACCTAAACCATTCTGTGGAATGGGGGAACACACCATATGCGAGAAATTCAGGAAAATGGAGAGAGAAGACAGGGCAAGAACCTGGAACAACACCACAGGCCTGAGGCAGGCTAAGAAACTACTGGGATGTTACAACCGGAAAAGATTCGAAGCCTGCATCCGCCTTAGCAAGAATAACCTACGGATCCTAACAGGCTTCCTAAAGGGGCACTGCAAACTCAGGGAGCATCTACGGAAACTAGGTATAACAAATGAAGGCCTTTGCAGATTCTGCAACGAGTCATGTGAGACTCCGGAACACATTCTGGAGTCCTGTGGAGCACTGACCCACAAAAGATTGAAATACTTGGGCAAATACCAAGTATCAGAAGAGGATATGCCAACCATGGACCCACTTCTCATTCTCAGATTCTTAAAAGAAACTGGTCCGGAGAAAGAGCTCTAAGGTGAACTATTCTCGCCAAGGCAAAGTAAGAGCATATGACCTTCAAACACAATTCCTCAGGAATTGCAGTTGCGAAGGGGACTCTAACGAGGGAACAAACCTCCCCAAGGTTAGAATAATTTTTGAATTTTTCTTTTTTATTATTTGTTTTTATATTTTCTCTTTTTTCTTCATAATTTGTTAAATAATAATTCTTAATACTTTAGTAGCTTTTATTGTAAAACTTAAAATTCAAATTCAGTTTATGTCTTCATTATTTCCTCTCCCTATTTCTCTCTCTCCTCGAACCCCCTGTCTTTCCATCTCCTTTCCTACTATGGTGCTGATACTTAATGTTTTTTCTTATTTTTATAAATTGTCACTTGTGATTTCTCTATTTTTCCTATATATTTTATGTTTTTCATGACTTCTGCACAGAATCTTGTAGATACTAATGCTATTGGCAGGGGCTCGGTGCACACAATGATTAAAATTTTATCTAACTTCCATCGTGGCTTAAAAATATGCCACTTTAACGCTAGGAGTTTCAATACCCCAAAATTGGACTTTGTAAGGGATGTTCTTGATGGAGTTGATGTAGATTTGGTCCGTGTTAGCGAAACATGGTTCAAGCCTGATATCTCCAGCCGTATATATGATATACCAAACTATACGCTATGCCGCAATGATAGACTCACAACTACATGTGGTGGAGGCGTTGCCATTTACTGCAGATCATCTCTTAATTGCAAAATTATTGATAAATCTGTGGGCACTGATATTGAATATTTAATTGTGGAAGTATTTGATGGAAGTACTAAATGCATTGTGTCATGTGTATATAACTCGAACAAACGTTTTTCCCCTATTCCGTTCTTTGATGCATTAGCTCAGTACACATCTTTTTATGAGCATATTATTATTTGTGGTGATTTTAACGCCAATTTGCTGAAAGCTGACTCATTTTCGTCTCAATTGCTTAATGCAGTTTCTGCAACTGGACTGGTAGTGATGAATAGCATTTATCCCACTCGATATTCACCAAATGATACCCCGAGTCTGCTCGATCTTTTAATTGTTGCGAATCCTTCTAATGTCCTACTCCATGACCAATTAGCTCTTGATGGGATCTCTGATCATGATCTTATTTTCTGTTCATATAATATTGACTTTTCTCATTCGCAAATACCTCTAACTTTTCAGTTTAGAGATTTTAAGTCCATAAACCTCAACTCACTTGGTTTTCATGCGAGTTGCATGCCATGGGATGATTGTAAATACGTTGCAAATGTTGATGAGAAACTGTGTTGTTTACAATCATGTATAAGCGAGCTGTACGAGATGGAAGTCCCTCTTAAGACAGTTCGTATTCGTAATAAAAAGTGTCCGTGGTTCATTTCCGAAGTACAGGCATCAATAAGGGAACGTCGTAAGCAGTACCATAAGTGGAGAAGCAACCAATGCTCGGATAGTTGGTTAATATACTGCCAGGCGCGAAACCGGGCTACTTCATTAACCCGATTAGCGAAAAGAAATTTCTTTGCATCGAAGCTAAATGGGAAATTCTCGTCAAAACAGCTTTGGTCTAATCTGCGGGATATTGGTATTGGCAAAAGGGAAAAGTTAGATTGCGCACTCGACCCCAATGCTCTTAATGATCATTTTTTGGCCACCACATCAAGTCCATCCAATTTCGCACTGATTAGCGCACTGCTTAGTGATTATCAAGAGCCCTTTGACTTTAAAGTGGTGACAGAGAGTAATGTGGCTGAAATTATTCAAGTGCTTAAATCGAATGCTATTGGTGTTGATGGGGTACCACTTAGATTTATAAAACTCATTCTTCCATATCTGTTGAGTCCGCTTACACATCTCATTAACTACTGTATAACGTCCTCAACCCTTCCAATCTTATGGAAAGAAGGCAGAGTTATTCCTGTAGCAAAAACATCGTGCCCCTCACTACCTAGAGACTACCGCCCAATAAGCATACTACCATGCCTGTCGAAGGTCTTTGAGAAAATACTTGCAAAGCAAATTAGTCTTTATCTTGCTGAAAATGATCTTCTGTCCGAAAGTCAATCTGGTTTCAGAGCCAACCACAGCTGTTCCACTGCGATGGTAAAGGTACTTGACGATATAAGATCTCAACTTGATAAAGACAGATTAACGATTCTGTGCCTCCTTGATTTCTCTAAGGCCTTTGATAGGGTAAATCATGACATTTTATGTCAAAAACTTTCTGTTTATTTTGGGTTTGGTAATAGAGCTATTGGTCTTATAAATAATTATTTATCAAATAGAACCCAGAGAGTGGTGGTCGGTGAAGCAATCTCTGAACCCAGAAGCCTTCTCTCGGGAGTACCCCAGGGTTCGATATTGGGCCCAATCCTCTTCTGTATGTTCATTAATGACTTACCCAGGATTTGCAAAAATGTCTCTTCTCATCTTTATGCTGATGACATACAGATTTACTTGTCGAGGCCTATTGGCCTCATTGAAGACCTTGTTGCTAGAATCAATGAGGATCTCAAGGAAATCCATGACTGGTCGGAGACGAATGGTCTTTCCCTAAATCTAGGTAAAACACAAGCTATATTGCTGTCATATACGGAATACGATACAGGCGTATTTCCGTCAATCTGTATTAATGACTTTAAAGTACCATTCTCAAAATCTGTAACAAGCTTAGGTTTTAAAGTGAACATGCGTCTGTCTGGTGCTGACCACGTTAATTTGATTGTTGGGCGCATTTATGGAGCTCTGAGGAAACTCTGGATCTCTAGCAGTTTTACTCCAACTGAAACAAGGCTTCGCTTGGTCAAAACATTACTCGTGCCCCTAATTACCTATTCGGAAATTGTGTATCCAAGATTGGACTCTGCCTCTGAACACAAACTGCTTGTGGCGTTCAACGATATGAGTCGGTATGTCTATGGCTTGCGGAGATATGACCACATATCAGCCTACCAAACCAACATCCTAGGTTGTACTCTCTCGCAGTACATCAGTGCAAGAAATTGCATTTTTCTCCATAAAATTATCCATACAAAGTCACCAAGTTATTTGCACAACAAACCTATCTTCTGCCAGTCTACGAGAACACTCAACATAGTAGCTCCTGACTTTAAATATCTGAATTCATCGCGCCTCTTTTATGTTAATAGTATTCGCCTCTGGAATTCGTTGCCAGTAAACATCAAACAAATTAGAGGTTTCACAAGTTTTAAAAATTATATATTTAAATATTTTTCTAATCAGCGCTAGTTCTCATCTCTCTTTCTCTATCTGTTTCTTCGCCTTCTTCCCACATTTTCCTATGTCCTTTCTATGATCTTATTTTTATTATTATTTTTTATTGAATTTTTAGTTGTAATTCGTTAGTATTTAAATCAAACCACTTGTGTAATATCCCTTTATTGTACTATAAAAGACTTTATGTCTTACTTGTATAAACCGTTTGAAATAAATGAAATGAAAAAAAATGAAATGAAATGAAGGTATTAGCACGGGGCACAATAGACCACTAGGTCGCAGTGCAAAATAACCCTACACAAATAATAATAATAATAAATGAGCGATATGTATACTTTTATAATGCATATAAATTACTGCCATTAAATTAAGAAATAATGCATTTTCATTGAACATATAAAATATTTGATTAACCATAATGCGGCCGCTTGGCCCACTAGTACATATATTAATATGCTCACCTTCGGTTTTGGACAATACGGATGATGTAGGCTCCCTTAATTCGGTTTGTTCCAGGCTTTCTTCATTACTATGTAAGCTGAACTTATCCATAGAACGAGCAGAATCAGTTTTATTACTAAAGATCACATGTTTACTAATTACTACTAACAGCACCGCAAAGGTAATAAAATAACACTTCATCATAGCACTCGTTGAAGCACATGCGGGAATAAAATTCTTTTCGGCTCCGAAATCTGGAACGTTTTTCTAGTCTGGATATATCGACCACGACTACATTATGAACATAAGAGCAGTTCTGACGGATATTTTAGTTACAATGCATTACACCATTTTAATTGCGAGCCAGCATCTGAAAGAAAGAGAAGTCAAATTATTAAGTTGTATGAAATTAAGTAAATCAAGGTGCTAATCTCTCATGGCCAACTCAATAAAATGCCGTGCAGTAAAAGACAGCGTCATATAAATTAAACAGAATAATGAACAAAAAACTCCCGGAACGGATTGCATTATACCTTATCCCTTCCTTTTTGTTTAACGCAACCTAATTTGGGTTTGTATGATGTTGTGCAAATGAAATTTTCTGCCACATATGTATTTTCTTCAAATTCTTTAAAGTGAAATAATAAACATTTTCTAAGAAAACGCAATCATATAGTACGTTGTATGGACGAATTAATGCAAAAGTCGATCGCTGCACATTTTCCTAACATAATTCTTTTAATAATATTTAGCGGGCGGATTTTAAAAAGTATATATTTGCAATACTTGGAATTTGAAAAGCTTATATGTAACATATATATGTGAAATTTCATCGTCGTAGCTCAAAATGTAAGGCATAAAAACGAATGACATACAAAAATACGGACAGACTGGCATGGCTTAATCTTACTCTAACCATATGGTATCGAAGGCCTTCTCCAAGTCAACCAGGCAGGCACCCGTGCATTGCTTCTTGCTTTTGTTCCATTGGATATGTGCATGTCCTCAACCCACTTAGTGAGGGCTCTATGGATCACTTTTTCGAATACCTTGCTGATATTCGGAAGGAGACTTATCGACCGGAGATTCCCCGGATTGGAACTATCTTTATCCCTTGAGGGAATGGGCTGCACCACCGCTGTTTTCCAATGCGCTGAATAATGGGTATTATTCATTGCATTATTAAACAGGATGATGTAAATGTTCACCGCTTCTGGAGGAAGATGTCTAAGCACAATGTTGGGTATACCATCGATTCCCATGGATTTCTTTTTCCTTAGTGATTCGAAGATCGCTTGGAGCTCTGCCTTCGAAATGAACGGAAGATGTACCCTTTCATCGGCGACGGCATTGTTTGCCATATATCTTTCATTGAACACGGTGAAACCTGTGTTCTCAGATCGCCAGTGTTCCATGTCATTTCGAAGGCAGAAGTTGTGCACAAGGACCCGATTTTTCAGCTCGTGGTTCGGGCAAACACTTTCATTCACCTTATACACGTCCTGGAAAGACGCTCCTATAGCATCTAGCTTCTCCTGCGGATCTTCGATCACAAAGAAATTGTCATCCTCAGCTGCGTTATCTGGATCTATACCTGCTGTCACTAGTATTTGTACATTGTTCGTAGTTCGGGGGATTTTAAGACGCAAAAGATCGTTTTGATTATTCCTCCGAAAGATCTGGTTTATTGTCGGGAACATACTCGGGTTGTTGGATTTTACAGCCCGAATTTTCCTGTCCCAGTGCAAATTTACCGAGAGTCTGTAATTTTCTTTAATTACTTGCGAGAGGTTTTTAATCAACGACTTCAGCGTCCTAACCTCCTCCGAGTTCTGTCTGTCAGTACAAGGTTTTAATCTCGACAGCAGTCTACTTTTATGTTCGTGCAGTGCGTCAATCGTTGCATTGCGGTATATGTCCACGTTGTCAGTGTGTTGATACCGAGGTATCGTACTGTCCATCATTCGTTTTGTGGTTTCGTCCATTTGTTTTAGATATCTATCAATCTCCTCGTTTGACAGATTCCTGTTAGACGGTAGGTTGAGCAAGTTCGAGGAGAGTGCTCTCGTCAGATATCTGGAGAAGCGAGTCCAACGCGTTCTACTACAGTTACAAATACAAATATTTGGCGCAACAGCTCTTTAAAGTGCCAGGGCCTAGCTTCTCGCAACCACTCATGTTGTGTGCGTTATATTTCTTACACGAATGGAAGGGACCTACAGTTTAATGCCGAATCCGAACGGCGATTTGAGAAGCTTTTTCGTGACAACAATACTCTCGGATGTTTGTCAGACGCTCGCGAGAGGTGGGACCGTGAAAAAACTTTTTGGTGTTTTGTAGGATTCGAACTTGGAACCTCATGCGTAGTGATCCGACACACTAACCACTTCGCCACGGCGCCCACTACTACAGTTGTAGGCGTGCAATTGGACAAACTCCTCCAATTCCGTAATTTCGTTGGGAATAGCAATGGTCACTGTCATACACAAAAGTGTGTAAGCAGTTTATTATTCGTCGGTCCATGTCGGTCAGTTGTAACCGTACGTCGAACAGCATTAGATCCAGATAAGATCCGCTTCTAGGATACGACGGACTATCCGTCGCTTTTAAATCTAGTCGATACTCAACACTGTGCCGACCCAACCAATTGAATAGTAGGTTCCCTCTAGAATTTGGTGTGTTATTTCCCCAATTTCTATGTTTGGCGTTTAGATCACCGGCTAAAATGTAAAAGTTCTCTTCCGACTCCAGCCTAAGTATTCGAAAAAGTGTCTCGAGCTCTGAAATAAAATAAGTGGGTTGAGTAGCTTCTTCTCTTTGCACTATGGAGAGGGATATACACGATACATGCTTCCAGCTCCTGGAATCTACGCACTTCACCGCAGTACACTACTTTATGACGCAACTCTTTTCTAATGAAGATTGCGACACCACCTCCTTGTATAGAGTTGGGTCGGTCTCTTCTTATAATATTATAACTACTGTGCCTCAACTTGTGTTTCTGCGATAGCTTAGTTTCGCTAACCAAAAGCACATTGGGACAATGGTCCTCAAGCAACTTGAAAAGTACGGCTCTACGTTCGATCCTAATCAGTGAATTCACATTCACCGCAAGGATATTTAAGGGTTGCTCGGCCATGTTCGTACCCATTACGATTGGTGGTGCGTTAGGCCCGGCAGAAGCGCGTAAATCTGGTCCACCCGTTTCGCCTGCTCTTGAACTTGTCGCTGAAGTTGGCCCATCTGCCCCTGTATAGAGAGCAAGATAGCCAACAAATTAGGTTCAGCCACCGGTGCTCTCGGCTTTGGGGCCTGCGAAACAACCTTTGGCTGCGACTGTACCGTATTCCCCCGGCCAGACGCCATTTGGACGTAGGTCACTTGGGGAGTGACGGATTGTGCAGGAACATTTTGAGCGGGCGGACGCTTCACTTCCATCTTCTGCTGACGAGCTAGATTTACTTTTTTAATATATTGGAACTTAGGGCAACCCCGATAGTTTGCTGTGTGCCCCGTGTTCCTACATAACGCACACGAGAGCTGACTTTTTTCAGTCCACCGTCCCTACCTAGCGCGCATTCCTCTACTTAGGTGACGCTACAGTTCGGGTGAACCTGGACTTCAGTCAACAAGCCTCTCCATTTAGCTGGGTCTTAAGCTAATTGCCTTCAGTTGCGCACTCTAAGTTGGTCGAGGTCCTCTTGAACTTGTACGTGCCACCTACGGTGAGGAGGTCCTCTGCTGAGTCGTCCCTCCGGATTAGATTCGAAGACTGCGGACCGGAGCATTGGTGTCCATTCGCTCTACATGTCATAGCCATAGCGTACAATACGCAGGTTTTTGAACAGGTCGATGTCGCTGTAGAGCTTCTATAATTCGTTGTTGAATCTTCTCCTCCAAAACCCGTCAACGCAAACGGGCCGAATAACTTACGAAAAATTTTTCTCTCGAAGCGACCAAGCATATCTTCATCCGCTTTCAGTAAAGTCCATATTTCAGCGCCATAAAGTAGGACTGGGATGATCAGGGTCTCATACAGAGTCTCATAAGTTGTTCGAGATAGCGCTTTTTGTTAAATTGTATTATTAGCTCAAAATACAGCGATTGGCAAGAGTTATTCTTTGCTTGATTTCTGCGCTGATGTCAGAATTAATAGCAGAGCCAAGGTAGACAAAGTCCATTACTACCTCGAAGTTATAGCTGCCCACTGCGACGTTCTGCCCAATTCGTCGGTGTTGATTATCTCTTCTTGTTGACAGCGTATACTTGGTTTTACCCTTGTTTATCGCTAAACCCATTTTGGCCGCTTCTGCTTCTAAGCCTGACAGTGGATTGAAATTTTGACTAGCATCGTCTATGTAGTCAAAATTTCAACCAAATTGACAATTTTGCCATCAGCCGCCGCTTTAGAAGTAGTCTCCTGGACGTCCGAAACAGGCGAGGGGCAGATGTGGGGATAGTACGTGATCACCATCTTATGATAGCTACTCTCCAACTACGCACTGCTGCAGTTCGAAGATTCCACGACAACACAAGAATGCCCAGGTTCAACATCGATAGACTTAGTGATCCCTCAGTGCGCCAACAATTAAGGGAGAACTTTTCGCAAGGTGGGGATGCAATTAGCAGCTCAAAGACCGCAACCATCCAAGATCATTGGTGTGCTGTGAAAAATGTTCTGGTGCTGGTGCTGAAAGAATTGTCGGTCGATCGCAGGGAAGACATAGGGCGTGGCTTTCCAAGGATACCTGGAGAGGGATTGACGAACGAAAACAGCTGATAGCTTGCGTTGCAGCTACCCCAGCAGCAGGGAGAAGCGAGCTAGAGTCCCTATATCGCATGAAGATGAGAGAAGTTCAGCG
The DNA here is from genome assembly GCA_945910035.1 of Brachypalpus laphriformis. Lineage (NCBI taxonomy): Eukaryota > Metazoa > Arthropoda > Insecta > Diptera > Syrphidae > Brachypalpus > Brachypalpus laphriformis. Next base: position 102,011,041 of record OX246756.1, read on the forward strand.
TAGCGTGCGACGTGACAAGCGCAACTACATCAACGCGCTGGCTATAGAAGCAGAAGAAGCTGCACGGAGGTGCGACAGCAGGACTGTCTACAGAATCACGAAGGAGCTGACATGTGGTCGCAGCTCCAGCCAACACCCAGTGAAAAGCCTAGACGGTTCCTTGCTCATTTCGGATGAGGACCAGCTCAAGAGATGGAAAGAGCATTTTGCTACGATTTTGAACCGTGTATTCGCTAGCGATATGCTCCCAAATCAGACAGACATGCCCGAAGTGAGAAGCTCCCGAATACACACCACGACTCTCAGTAAAGATGAGATCATTACCGCGATCAAGGCACTCAAAATCAACAAGGCGGTAGGACTTGACGGTATTCCAGCAGAGCTCTTACGAGCAGCACCAACAACATCGGCTGAGCTCCTGCTTCCACTTATAGAGAGAGCTTGGGAGGCTGAGAGCTTTCCTAACGAGTGGAAAAAGGGAATGATCGTCAAGCTTCCTAAGAAAGGAAATCTAATGGAGTGCGTGCTGCCTGCTGTAGCTAAGATAATAGCTAAAATCATCCTGGAGCGAATCATTCAATATCTCGAAGACACACTCGATGCCGAACAAGCAGGTTTCCGCTCTGGATCCTCCTGTGCCGACCACATCAACACCCTGCGGATTATCATCGAACAGTGTGTTGAATATCGATCGCCACTCCACCTGCTGTTCATCGATTTTGAGAAGGCATTCGATAGTGTCATCAGGGAGTTTATTTGGCGTGCCTTACGCAGGAGAGGTATTTTCGATAATCTAATTGCTATTATCAAAGCTACATATGAAGACTCCAAATGTCACGTTCTGTACAGGGGAAGGTTGTCTGAGGAATTTGAGATCCAAAGTGGAGTAAGACAAGCCTATATCCGTTCACCAACATTATTCCTATTGGTGATTAGCGATGTGCTTCATGCAGCTTTGTCGACGGGAAACGGAGGAATTCGATGGACTCTTACGTCTCAACTAAAACATCTTGATTACGCTGACGATATATGCTTACTCTCCCACAGAATTATGGACCTCCACCAAATGACAGCAGATGTGGAGATGGAGGCAGGCGTCATCGGGCTGAAAAGTTATACGGCAAAAACTAAAGTTATCAGCCCTGGAACTAACTCATCGGCTCAAATATGCATTACTGGACAACTGGTAGAGAGAGTAGAGGATTTCCAGTATCTTGGGAGTATTGTCTCGACCGATGGTGGAACCGAAATGGATATTGCCAAGAGGATCGCCAAAGCAAAGTCCGCGTTCGGGATGTTGTCCAAAATATGGAGAAGCAACGCAATCAGTGGGCGCCGTGACGTAAGTGGTTAGTGTGTCGGAGCACTACGAGGTTCCAAGTTCGAATCCCAGAAAACACCAACAAGTTTTTTCACGGTCCTACCTCTCGCGAGCGTCTGACAAACGTCCGAGAGCATTGTTGTCACGAAAAATCTTCTCAAATCGCCCTTCGGATACAGCACTAAACTGTAGGTCCCTTCCACTCGTGTGAAAAATATAACGCACACAACATGAGTGGTTGCGAGAAGCTAGGCCCTGGCACTTAAAGAGCTGTTGCACCAAATATTTATTTATTTTTAATGCAATCAGTTTGAGCATCAAGGTAAAACTGTTCCGCTCCAACGTTGAATCCGTGCTGTTATATGGTTGCAGCATGTGGAGAGTGACTACTGCTATCAGCAGAAAGCTGCAAACGTTTGTTAATAGGTGCCTGCACAATATCTTAAGGCTTTTGTGACCCAATCGTATCTCTAACGAACACCTTTACGAGAGAACGGGTCAGGAACCAATAGGCACAACCATCCAACGGCAGAAGCGGCAGTGGATTGGTCACACGATCCGAAAGGGTGAAAGTTCCATAGCGAACCATTCTATGCAATGGAACCTTCTAACTCAGGATGGCAGAAGACCTGGCGGTCCGAGGAGAACATGGCGCAGAACAGTCAAGAAGGAGGCACGGCAGTTGGGGAGAACTCAGACACATTGCCAGAAACCGTACACGATGGCGCGTAACCGTAGCAGAGGCCCTAGGACCCACAAGGGGATACAAGACATAAAGAAAGAAAAAGATGTTGGCCGCTCGGAAGGTTCGGACATCTAGAATACTGGAAGCATGTCTTGCGTCGATCGCAATAAGAACAATTTTGTTGATCGTTACATCATCATTGGACAGCCATGTCTGCTTGTGGATATTGAGATGAGAAAACGATGTGCGAAATCAATTAGCCTTAGACCGTCGTCAGACGTGGTGTCATGTAGGCTGTGTTTACCGACTACCCTACCAAATACGCCCTCCTTTCCTATTTTGGCGTTAAAATCGCCCAATACGATTTTAACCTCGCTCGTATGTGTTGTTGAGGAGCTCGTATCAAGAATTTTTGGTGGCAGGGTCCTTCTGTTCCGCGGGGGCATGAGCGAATATCAGGCTTATGTTAACGAACAACTAACTGGGAAGGCTTTAGGAACGAAATTGAAGATAATGTTGAACTGAGCGTTCCACTTACGACACCCTATGAACTTGAGGTTGAAGTTGATCGCTTCGTTGAGATCGTACAGCTCGCCTCTTGGAATAATACACCCAATCCAAGGAAAACGCCGGACAAATACGACTTACGACATCCTCCGGAAATAAAGGAATTGGTCAAGGAAAAAAGAAAAGCGCGTTAAAAATGGCAACATAGTCGTGCTCCGCAGCATAAAGCACACTTGAATCGTCTGTTAAATTTGTTGAAGAAGACTATTAAGGATTTTAAGAATCGTGCAATAGGCGCTTACCTTGAAAGTTTAACAGCGAAAAAAGATTCTAATTATTCACTTTGGAAAACTGTAAAAGGCACGAAAGGGCCCACAGTCCCCGCGCCGCCAATCAAATTAAATCAAAATGAATGGGCGAGGGAAGATAAAGGAAAAGCGGACATCTTTGCGGCCCACCTGAAAGAAACCTTTAAACCGTACGATGGTCAAGTGGTTTACGACAACCTCAATAGGCTGGATTTACCATCTGACGATTTAATGCTCACAAGTGCAACGGTAAGGGAACTCAAACATGAGATCGAGAAACTAAAGCCTAAGAAATCTCCCGGTTATGATTTGATTACCGGAGAAATTCTCAAAGTTTTACCTAGAAAAGCCTTGATTAAGCTTCTTCATATTGTAAATGCTGCACTTAGGTTAAAACACATGCCAAGCCAATGGAAAATTGCGGAAGTCATAATGGTTTTAAAAGCAGGAAAACCGCCAAATGAAGTAAAATCGTATAGACCAATTTCGCTTCTTCCAATCATATCGAAAATTTTCGAGAGGATATTATTAAGGCGTCTCCAACCGGTTATAGAAGAAAATAATCTTATCCCTGACCACCAGTTTGGGTTCAGAAGTAAGCATTCGACGATTGACCAGGTGCATAGAATTACTCACGTAATCGAGAAAGCACTTGAATAGAGGAGGATTTGCTCAAGCGTATTTCTTGACGTCTCGCGGGCCTTTGATAAGGTGTGGCATGTTGGCTTGAAATATGACAAGTTCTCCCTGTATGCTTATATGATATTCTAGAATCATACGAGGGCAATGTGAAAAGATCTCGGCCTGGCAATGGAAGACTGCGATTTTCAGTTAAAAAATGATTTTATTTTTCTACATAATCTCCCTTGACTTCAACACACTTAGTCCAGCGTTTCTCCAATATCAGCATTCCTTCTCGGGAGTGAGAGTTTGGAAGGCTGTGCAAATATTCATCTACAGCCCTCTCAACTTCTGCATTTGATGCGAAGCGCTTCCCAGAAACAAATTTCTTCAAGTTTGGAAGATGGAAGTCTGAGGGTGCCGAATCAGGTGAATAGGGGGGATGGCCCAGCAAATTGTACCCCAAATCCCGCAGTTTTACCATCGCCAACGCACACTTGTGTACAGTTGCATTGTTCTGATGAAAGATGATTTTTTTCTTCTTCAAGCCAGGCCGCTTCTCCCGAATTTTGGCATCCAGCTGGTCAAGAAGGTTGGAGTAATATTCGCCTGTAATTGTTCTGCCTTCCTCAAGGTAATCAATTAACAGGATCCCTTTCGCATCCCAAAACACACTGGCCATGACCTTTCCGGCAGATGCGATCGACTTCGCTTTCTTTGGCGCTGAGCCACCGGCTTCCACCCACTGCTTCGACTGCTGTTTCATTTCTGGCGTGTAGTGGTGAACCCATGTCTCATCCATGGTGACAAATCGTGGCACAAAATCGATCGGATCCCTATTGCATCGGTCCAAAGATTGCCGCGAAAATCGTTTGCTCATTTGCTTTTGATCGGCATTCAGCAAATGCGGCACCCATCTTGCGCAGAGCTTTCGCATCCCTAAGTTTTTGTGCAAGATGTTTCGCACTTTCTCTTCCGATATACTAGCTATCTTCCTCACCTTCACTTGCATATCGTCCAACACGATATCATGCACTTTTTCGATGGTTTCGGGTGCGGTTGCGGTTTTTGGCCGTCCTTCACGTGAGTCATCTTCGAGGGACGTGCGACCACGTTTAAATTCAGCTGCCCACTTTTAACGGTTGAGATGGAAGGAGCAGAGTCCCCGTAAACTTTTGTCAACTTTGGATGAATTTCCTTAGGGATTAACCCCCCCAAAACGAAGAATTTTATGACCGCACGATATTCAAGTTTATCCAGTTTAACGAAAAACACGCAAGACGCCTACTGCAAAAATTCGTGTAAACAAACTACTTGAGAGAAGAAGTTGAAACTTGTCATACGAACTAATGAGAAGTGCACCTAGATAGGAAACATAAATTTTTGCTGATTAAAACGCTATCTCTACGTCAGGCTGAGAACTTTTCAACTTGCCCTCGTATCTCGGGAATAGACTCTTTCGTGTTAGACATGGAGTCGAATACTCCGAGCTCAAAGAAATTTCGGCCGGCGTACCGCAAGGAAGCGTTCTTGGGCCGCTTCTCTATTTGCTATATACTCGTGATATACCGAAAGAAGATGGCACTATCCTTGCTACGTTTGTCGATGACACCGCTATCCTAGCAGTAGGCAAAACAATCGAAGAAACGACTGCAGAACTGCAAAACGCACTGAATAATGTAAATGAATGGACGAGGGACTGGCGGATCGCCCTCAACGAATCTAAATCTGTTCACGTGAATTTCACTTACAAGAAAACTAATGACTTGCCAATTTTCCTAAACTCGGGCCGAATACCTTTTGCACACGAGGCCAAATACCTGGGAATGACACTCGGCGCAAGGTTGAAATGGAATTCGCACATGAAAATGAAACGACTAATCGGACATGTCAACAATAAAGTCCTACAAATTTTTAATGAGAGCAATTTATTGCGCCGACTAGTTAGTTAGTTAGTTAGACTTTTTATTAACTTCATATAATTTTCACGAACAGTATATACATAGTCGTTTATGGTTTGGCTTAAGGCCGTCTACCAGATTGACAATATGGTTGCTATTTCTGTTTAAAAATCGCCTTCCAAAATACGGGCTCTGTAGCGGATTGCAGCTGGAGCATAGTTGTATAAAATATCCCAACCATGACTTCCGTTCAGTACGTTGATCACCTCATCCAAGTCTAGCGAAATTACTCCGAAGTATCTCGCGCGAAATTCTCCTAAAATGGGACATCTTCCGATGAAATGGTAAACATCCTCCCTCTCTTTAAGGTTGCACAGGTCACATAAAATTGGCAGATCGGGTCGATTTGGAATAAAATAAAGACTTGTTAGTTCACCTCTAAGTTTGAATATTGTGCTTATCATATGCAGAGAGTAACGATTGAGGAAGTACGTTGAGTCGCTTTCAATGTGGTTAAAATTCAGCCTACTGTAGATCAGCCTATGTTGCGATGAATGTGCTTCAGCTACAAATCTCTCATACATGGAATTACCTGCATTTTTCAAAACATTTGTAAACATAGGTTTTATCATTGAAAGTTGTATATCAGATGCAATATTTAAGCTCGCGCCATAATTTGCTGCCAACTCCTCCCACTTTTGAACCAAGTGCCCTCTTGTCGAAAGTATATGCTTCAGAACAATCCTGGGCAGTCTTCCATCATCCATCTCCACTACTTTAACAATATAATCTATATGCAGCTTTAGGGTATCTAAGAAGAGAGGAGGGACTCCAGTTTCTAGATGCAGCATATAGTTCGGTGTACATATTGGAAGTCGAAAGATTCGTTTCAAAAAGTACCTTAGAAATTTTTCAACTTCTTCAAAACAGCAATAACCCCAAATTTGGGCTCCGTACAGCAGTATAGAGGCAGCAGTTGTACGAAATAGTTTATTCTTCGCTGTGTGATCGATAAACTTATTGTCGACGCAATGTCCCCAAACTGATGAAATAGCTCTTTTAGCTGCTGCTAGCTGACATTCAAAGTGTTTTTTCATATTGAGGTTGGATGTAATTAGCACACCTAAATATTTATACTCTTTCACTATTTCAACGTTTTCACCTCGATAGAACCACTTTTCGTTGCGAGAGTATCTTCCACCGCCATTTCTAAAAATCATCATCTTTGATTTTGATAAATTCACCGTCAAATTCCATTGCTTACAGTAGTTTTCAAGACGGTTCATAGTAAGCTGCATCCCTTCAACTGTCTCCGATAAAAACACTATATCGTCCGCAAATTTTAGCGCCGGTATCCGCACACTACCAAGCTCGATCCCTCCTCCTACTTCTCCTACTATGTCGTTGATAAATATGATGAAGAATAGCGTGCTTAGGATGCATCCTTGCTTAACTCCCATTTGTGTTCCAAATTCTTCCGATACATTCTCTCCATTCCATACGTACGCCACGTTGCTCTCATACATCGCTTTTAGCACATTTATCACTTTACTCGATAAACCAATTTTGTACAGCTTATAGAAAAGAGCTTCACGCGCTATGGAGTCAAAAGCTGCACGAAAGTCAACGAAGAAGACATATAGACATATATTTTTGCTACTTTGTTTAAAAAACTCTGCAATGTTGGTGAGAGTAAAAATTTGATTCAGTGTTGAATAATGCTTTCTGAACCCCGCCTGGTATTCATTTAAAATTCGATTGTTTGCCATCCATTGTGTAAGCCTATTAAATATCAAAGCACTAAATAGTTTTGCCGAAGTATTCAAAAAAGAAATGCCTCTGTAGTTAGCTGGATTATCTAGTTCACCTTTTTTGTGCAATGGGAAAATTATCGCTCTTCTAAAGCTTTCTGGGACATTGGCTGTTTCAAAAATTTTATTGAATTCATTTGTGAGTGCAGTGAGAAATTCTGTGGAACTGTTCTTGTAGAATTCGAAAGGGATCCGATCGTCACCTGGGGCTTTCCTCGTTTTAGAGCAATCAACTGCGCGTTTCACTTCCAAAAGAGTAAATGGTGAGTCTAAGAGCTCGTCTGTGAAGAAAGGGGCTGCATATTGCGGTAACGGAGAAAACTGTGGAGTGTTGAGTACATTTTTATTGCGCCGACTACAAAGGACGAAACCTTTCGACTTGGCGAGATAATGATTAACCGCGTCTAGATTGCGGAATATGCAGGATCCTTCAGTGGAAAGTAACTTGCCAAACGTTTTTATTTCGTGATAGAAAAATTGCTTGATAAGTTTATACTTAGTTGCGATATCTAACAAATTTATATCGAAGGGTGGTGTTTTTTTTTAGTCAGTAAGAATCGGACACTACTATGAGCACGCGCTTGCTATTCTCATAGTGTCTATGGAAGATATTTCACCTATCCTCGAAAAAAAAGGTCTGTTTTATAATAAAACATACATATATGTTCGCACACTTGCAGCAGTATTGGCAAAGGATGAGCCCCTTTGCATTAAACATTCATCGCCGTGATCACTTTGTTATTTAGTTTTAAGTATTATTTTGTATTAAGAATCATATAAGGGTTTTAGCTGGTAATGTTTTTCCTTAATTATTTAAATAACTTCTGTACCTAATCTTCAACTTCATTAGAGACACACGTAAAGAAGTATATCTGTAAAGAATTAATTTCTAAAACTCTAACAAAAAAGATCAAATGTATAATATTAAGCATTCTGCCAAACTGCTAAATAAATTTTAAAAAATGCGCACGTGTATGTAAGTGTGTAAATTTATATCGTTGATCATCCTCACACCATTAGAGACGCTTTATCGTGCACGTGTTTTATTAATAAACTTCGATGCAAATTGCCATTAAATTAATAATGCCTCACTTTTATTTGTTATGCACATTACATCAAAAGTAAATTGCACTACTAGGTCATATGTACTTTAGTTTAAGCGGTGTTCTTTTGCAACAGTTGAGCATTTGAAATACAGACAAAAGCGTTAAAATGTAGTTTCTTTAAAAAAAAATATTTTGTGAATTCTCTGTGTCACTGGTGAAAAAAATAGTGATTGTGACAAAAATCCCTCTAAAATAGAGGGATATCTATACTCAGAGCCTTCGTATAGTATTTACTCGGATTTTATATGGGAGATTTACCAGCTGAGTCGAAGCTAATCACCGCCTTAGCATTTATCAAGCAGGTTTTCGTACAGGTCTATCAACAGTTGGCCGAATATTTGCGGTGGAGCGCATTGCCAGGAGATATATTAACAAGAAAAAGAAGCTTTACGCCTTTTTTTTTTGTCGATTTTAAGCCATCATTCAACACCGTCAATAGAAATTGGCTTATAAATAAACTGTCTAAGATAGGCTTATCATCAAAATTCTTACGGGTGTATAAAAAGCTAATCCCGGATACGTCAGCTGCTGTGTCAAATGGAGATGATGTGTCCTCTTCTTTCTAGACTGACACAGATGCTCCTCAAGGATCCATTTTCAATCCTATATTGTTCGCACTTTTTATTGATAATGTGTCTGATTATTTGCTTGTTAGGGCCAGTTTCCGAGGTGTAGATGTTAAAATAATGAGGAAACTTCTAAAAAAACCTTCGAATACGGCACAAAACCTTAGGTCCCTTCCATTCATGTGAAAAATATAACGCACACAACACGAATGGTTGCGAGAAGCTAGACCTAGACGCTTAATGAGCTGTTGGTTCAATTTTTAAAAATGATATTATTATATTGATATTAAGGTTATGCTTTACGCAGAAGATCTCGTAGTTCTAGCCGAGACTCCATTTACTACTACTAATAAGTTAACTGCCTCCTGGGAGAGGCGATCGCTCAGCAACACCGTCTCCTGCTAACAGAAATTTTTATGAAGACACCGAAAAAAAGCAAACAAAAAAGGGTCTCTGAGAAAATCAAGTGGTATAATATGGACAAAGAAAAAGGCGAAGCTTTTGTTTTCGTGATGAAAAATTACCCCTCTCACGCCATCAACGGATACATAGGATTCCCTACAGCGAACATGCTTAAAGAAGGCCAAATCACTGCTAGGAGCTTCGGCTTTCAAAGCTTGGTCAAAGTGCCCCTCTAATAATAGTGACGAAAAAGCTCGCTTCGAAGTGGAATACAGATGTTGCAAAAAAAAAAAAGCGAGGAAGAAGTGCGCCCAGCTTCAAGCAGAGAGTATGGAGGAACCAGGCTACCAGGAGCTGCGAAGACTCAGTATGAACAAGAGCGCAACCATCTTCAAAATACCCGCCCAAAGAAGGAGGAATGCTCAGGAGATTCGTTCGCCAAAGTTCATTAACAATGCTCATGGCCAGCTTCTTGTGGATGACGACCAAATTCTGCAGAGGTGGCAGCAGTATTGTGAATATCTTTTGAATTACTAGTTTCTCCGGCTTTACTTTCCAAGAAGTACCCCGAACTGTTAAAAAATACCCGACATTACAGCCGAAGAAGTTCGTGAGGCAGTCAAATACTCCAAAAAACGAAAAGCGGTTGGGCCAGACGAGATGCCCTCTGAGTTCTGGAAAAAGATGGGAGACATCGGGTTCAGATGGCTCAGAATTCTTATCTCCAAATTTGTGAGAGGTGATCCAATGCCGAATAAGTGGAGGGAAAGTTACCTTCTCCATGTATACAAAGGGAAGGGTGATACGCAAAACTGTGATAACTACCGTTCGATCAAGCTGATGCCACACACAATGAAGGTCGTTGAGCGGGTATTACGTTGCCGACTGTGAAAAATAATACGGCTATCTAATGATCAGTGCGGGTTTATCGCGGGTAAATTAACCACAGATCCAATCCTAAGTATAAGAATCATAATGGAAAAACATCGTGATTCCTTAAAGGATTTTCATATTGTATCGATTGACTTTCAAAAGGCAATTGACAGACAACCACGAGATCTGATATGGGTGGCGCTAAGACATCAAGTTCCGGAAATCTATTTACAGATGATCATGGATATGTACGAAAGAGCAAAGAAAAGAGTAAGATGGCCGCTGGAGTAACCGAAGAATTCCCAATCAAAGTCGGGGTGCACCATCGAAGCGTCTTAGGTCCTTTGCCCGACTATCCTTGCGATGAGCACTTGATGTGTGGGTGGAAGTTCTGGAGGGAAATGGGTATCGCATTAGTTCAAAAAAAGGCAAACTACTTGTACTGCCCGTTCTCTGATCCACTCAGTCCTATTCCAGACATTTATTTGAATGGGACAGTGCTTCCCCAGTGCGAAAAGTTCAAATATCTGGGATCTATGATCAATAGCAAATCAACCTGTGATGACGGCATCAATCGTCGCGTAAGCGTAAGGTGGATAAAGTGGGGAGAAAACTCCGCTATCTTCTGTGACAGAGAAATGCCACCTAAGTTGAAAGGAAGGCTCTACACCGCAGTTGTGCGTCCAGCGCTCACATGCGGTTCACAATGTTGGAAGATGTACAAAAAGTATGAGAGTAAATTAACGGTAGCTGAGATGAAGATGCTTAGCATGACAGCAGGAGTGACAAAGCTTGATCGAATAAGAAGTTCGAAGTAGGATTTACGTCAAGGAAACCATCTTACGAAAAATAGAGCACGACCGGTTCAGCTGGTATTGCCACGTTTAAAGAAGAGATCAATTGAACCCTGTTAAAAAGGCAAATTTCATGAACGTTTCAAACACATCGCGAGGCAGGAGAGGTAGGCTAATAAACGCCTGGATCACACAAATGCGACGACATCGGCATTTTATTGACCGAGTGATCCAAAATCGGGACGCCTGCCGATATTTTCTGACGTCAAATAGGAGAACCCCACAGGCGGATAAGTAGAAATGCGGTGAAGTAGGAGGGTTATGATCCCTTGTTTTCGGATCATAACCTCGGCGAAATAGGAAGAAGAAGAACTGCCAAATCTAAAATCATGGTCTTTGAATCGTCAACGCGTAGAAGGGTGTCACGGGAAATTGTTATCTGGGGAATGAGCCTATTGAAGTAGTCAAACAATTTAAATATCTTGAAGTCCTTATTACGCATAATCTAAACTTGCGCCCTTTTCCCTTTCCAGCCTCATATACACATATGTGTAGCACAACGTGTCTCAACTTGTAATTCATTTTTTTAAATATTTTTTTGCGGTTTGTTACCATTTTTAGGCTCAGATGAACCGTTTGTGTATTTTTTTTTAATTTGAGTACAGTTTCTTAGTGGAGTAAGTTAGTGTCGTATGTGTAATGCTACAAGATAGACGTCATGTCCAAGAGTTCAGGAGAGAAGTCACGTAAGTAGAAGTTTTAGTAAACAATTTATTCAAATTTGATAAACCGTGAACTTTCTTTTACGCATAAAATATTAGATTTTAATTTTGAATACAAATTCATCCGTTAAACATTAAACTATTTAAAAAAAATCTTTTAATCTACCTTAGCCTACACAGTTGTGTACGTTGGGACTAATTAGTGGTGTTTTATAGGAAAAATACTCAACTTCAATAATGAACAGGATCTGGAAGATTTGATGCGTCTTCTTGCCGAAGGATAAGATGCAGAAGAGTTTAGCGAGTCAGATGACTGCGAGAATGAATTTCAGCCCGATCTACCTATACTTTTTCAAGACGTTGATAATGAAAATGACCCTGGTAATACCGATCAGTATGTCGAACCGCTTCAGATGGAAGAAGATCAACCCGTTTGATATGGAAGAATTCATCGTTTCAATCTGCCTCAAGACCCGATGTCATTTATTCGTCGAACTCTTCGAAGGTTCTCTTGCCAATCAAGTATTTCGAAAAATACTTTCCCGACGATCATTTTCAGAAAACAGCTCTGTACACAAATATGTATTATTTGAGTATAGCCGGCAAAGAGTTGAAGACGGATGCTACCGAAATTAAACAATTCTATGGTGCACATTTATTTGTATCGGATTAAAGCGAGTTAGAATGTATTGGCAAAATCATTTCTGACATAAAGCAGTCGCATCTGAAATATCAAGAAATCAATTTTTTCTTTTGAGAAAATGTGTTCATTATGTTGATACCAAGTCACCTCCACAAGATGCCATAACAAATACTCTTTGGAAGGTTCATCCTATCATAGAAGCAGTAAGATCTCGCTGCTTAAGTATTCCCAGGGACTTCGGTAACTATTCAATAGACGAGCAAATGATTCCGTTTTTAGGGCGGTGTCCAAATCCATTGAGACAGTATGTCAGAAATAAACCGCGCCCAGTAGGACTAAAAAACTTTGTATTGACTTCATCCTCCGGTAATTTCTGTTTTAACTTTAGAACTTACAAGAGCTATTATTCTTAATTATTGAGTTTTCAGCAATAGTGCTTGATTTTGAGGTTTACTAGGGAGATAAAACCCCGCTTGGAGATCGTTCTTTGGGCTTAGGTCCGAGTGTGGTTTTACGTCTAGTAAGTACTCTGCCCGAAAGATCCTTCGTGTTTTTCGATCGATATTTCACAACGATTCCACTTTTGGAAAGATTGCACGAAAAGAACTTGCACGCAACAGATACTATTCAGAACAACCGTATACGAAATGTACAATTTAAAGCCGGCAGCAAGATGGTGAGAGGCGAATCTGATCAAAGAGTGCGATCTGATGGAAAAATTGTAATCGTGAAATGGAAAGATAATAAAGCGGTTACTCTTGCATCCACATCATTTGGCAAAGATCCAGCGACTTCTATCTCTCGATATAGTAAGGAGCAAAAGTCGCGAATTAATATTTCATGTCCTGAAGTAGTCAGAGAATACAATAGTCATATGGGAGGGGTTGATGTCTGTGAGCAAATGATGGAATGTTACAGAACTTGGATAAAGTCAAAAAATGGACTCGATTTGGCTGCAGTGAACGCATAGATGGAATACAAACAGGATTGCAAAACCAACAACATTAAGAAGGAGCAAATCAAGGATCTTCTGGAATTCAAATTAGAATTGGCAGAATCTCTTCTTTGCGCTCTAAAGAGGACAAGAGACGACTTGAGTACTTCTGATAGTGACATGGAAAATGAACCAAATGTGTCTAATTATAAGTGTGCATCTTTGCCAAAGGCAAGCAAAAGACTCGATGGTGGAAAGCATTGGCCAATAGTGGATAAGTTAACGACTGCCCGTGCCTGTCTCGTAAAGTCTTGCGAGGGTCGATCACGGACTCGATGCTAAAAATGTAACGTGTATTTGTGCCTAACCTCTTAACGGAGCTGTTTTATGGACTTTCATCTTACATAAGTTTATTTAAGATGTATGTATTTTTTCTTTCATAAATATGTATTTTACTAAATTTTTTTCCTAATAAATTTGTGAAAAAAAAAATTGTACTTATAAAATTTGTAATAATTTGAATAGTTCTGTCTAGTTACAGTCCCAACCTGCACAAAAGTGTATGTCCTTTTTCCAAGAACTCATTTTTGTAATTTTGCACCTCCCATTAATAAGCACTTAAAATTTCAAGATGATTCTATAAAAACTAAGAATGCAGGGCCTGAAAGGGTTATGTAAAAGAAACAACGCTAGCAGAAAAAACCGCCGTCATTGGATAAGGTTTTTTTTTTCTAACCAGCGCGTAGATATCACGTCCAAATTCAAAGTATTTGGTGCAACTATTAACTCTTGTCTTCGCTATGGCAACCAGGCCTTCGGATACCAACATCATGAAGAGTTGGAATGCATTCAACGCACTTTTTTTAAGCGCATCTTTAAGCTTCTCGTGACAAGGCCCTTTTACGCAGTACAAATTAAAACACTTGTTTCCGCCATCCCCCGACATCAGCCTGAACGTCAAAACGGTCATCCCATCAAGGGAACACTGGGAAGATGGTGGGGCCATTAACCCGCATAGTATTTCAGTCTTCATTGACGGGTCCAAAACAAACGAAGGAGTGGGTTCGGATATCTACTCAGCAGAACCTGATATTGTAATATCACTAAGGCTTCCGAACCTCGGCAGTGTGTTCCACACAGAAGTCCTAGCGATAGCAGAGGCGGTACGAGAACTATCCACGAAACTTGTTACTAGGAAAAAGATTGATATTTGCATAGATAGTCAAGCTGCGGTAAACAAATTAAAGCAAATAAAACGCTGCCGCGAGGAGCTTAGAACGCTCATCCATAGGCTACATGTGGGTTCCAGGTCGCAAAGGAATTCCAGGGAACGAGATGGCGGATGAACTGGCAAGGAAGGGATCAGAACAAGACCTTTCAATCTTCCAAAGCTCAGTCCTTCCACTTCTAAAACTTTTGGAGTTCTTGAGAAAAATCGCCTGGTAGATACCCGAGAAATAGCACTTTTCCGAAAACCAGTTAATACGTACGAGTAATGTAGCTGCGGTTATAATTGTTTTCCCTTTAGGGTCTTAAATAAAGTATGGTTGTAATTGCAATTATAAAAATATGGGTTAGATAATTATAATATAATATAATATTGTTACAAAGTGCGAATAGATGACGCCAAATCTGACCAGAGGAGGAGGAAGATAAATTCAAAGGTAGTTTTGGTTCCCGACAAAAAGCTGTATCAAAAATTGGCTAAAAGAAAAAGCGCATCATTACTGGATGAAAGCTGAAGGCAACAGACAAACCAAGATCTTTCTGCCAAATACTTCCGTCAAAAGATCGAAACAACTCCTACAATTAACTACGAGTCGGTTTCGAATAGCAACAGATTTCCTTACAGGCCACTGTCGAGTAAAAAGTCATCTCATGGCAATAGGAATAGCACAAGATAGCATCTGCAGAATGTGCAACGAAGACGAAGATTCAGTAGAATACATCTTATGTCACTGTAACTGTCTAATCATTTAAGGTCATTTTCTGGTTATATACCACGGTTGTAAGACCCATTCTGACATACGCGTCCGTAGTCTGGTGGACGAAAACCAAAGAGGTCACAACCATAAATAAACTCACAAAACTCCAAAGACTAGCTTGCCTCGGCATCACAGGTACTATGCACACTTGTCCCACAACAGCCATTGAAGCCATAATCGGACTTACTCCGTTACATATATTCATAAAAAAAGTGGCAATCCGCAGTGCAGTTAGTCTCAGAAAATCAGATGCTAATAGTACACGGGATCACGTGGATCTCATGGAGCTATTGTCCGACTTCCCCGAGCTAGACATGCTCAGCACGGTCTCCGACTTTACGCCTAAATCACTCTACTTTGGTAGAAGGTTTGAGATTGTGATCCCAAGCCGTGATATATGGAATAATGGCGGACCGTCGCTTGATCCAAAAGGTATAGTGTGGTACACCGATGGATCAAAAATGGATTCAGGAGTTGGCGCCGGTGTGTATGGACCCAACCATAAAATTTCAAAATCACTCGGAAAGAGTCCTAGTGTTTTCCAGGCCGAGCTTTACGCCATTGAAACTTGTGCTAACATTAACCTGCACTCAGGCATCAAAGGTGCCTCTATCCATATACTCACCGATAGCCAAGCGGCGCTCAAAGCACTGATCTCCCATGTGATCAGCTCAAAATCAGTTCTAAGCTGCTTCGACAGCTTACAAAATCTGTGCCGACACAATAAAGTAAAATTGTGGTGGGTACCGGGTCATGTAGGCGTTGACGGCAATGAAACTGCAGACCTACTAGCTAGGAAGGGCTCCTCTGAGTTGTTCACTGGACCTGAACCCTTCTGCGGAATACCCGATTCCGCCTTCAAACTTTCCCTAAACACCTGGGAACGCAACATGTGCATCTCCCACTGGAATAACTCCCAAGGTCTCAGGCAGGCTAAAAGAGCTGTCCAACCCTTCCAAAGACAGGCAATTGATATCCTAAAATACGGCAGAAATGACATAAGAAGGCTTGTGAGCTTCCTTACCGGTCACTGCCAACTTCTCTACCACCTCAACAAAATGAGAATTTCGGAGAATATCACCTGCCGCCTCTGCCTAGAAGAGGACGAAACCGCAGAACACATACTATGTGAGTGTGTAGCTCTGTGTAGAACTAGGAGAAGCTTTTTCCTCAAAGAGATCATATCTCCAAAAGATCTTAGGAACACCTCCGCAGCCGTAATTATAGCTTTCATAATTTCATAAGGAGAGTAGAAGTACTGCTGCCCTAAAAGTGGCCTATGGCACAATAGATCTCCTTGGTCGCAGTGCCTACACGCCATTTGGGCGTGGCCACACACCTGTTTAAAAAAAAAAAAAAAACTGTCTAATCAGAACACGTCATCGCTATTTAGGTAAATTCTACCTTAAAGCAATAGACCTATCTGCAAGCTCTCTCGGAAGCATAGTAAAGTTCATCACCAAATCGGGTATATTGAGTGAACTTTAAGATCAGGAGAAATCACAATAAGCCCAATGTGGCCGCAGTGATAAGGTGACCTAATCCCACCTCTTCAACAATCTACAATCTGTTTCCCGAGAGAGTTTGATATTTCTTGTATCATTTAAAAATTAGCATTTAGAGCTTTTTAAAATCTGGCTGTTCGTCGTTCGAACCTCCGTATCCCAACCTCTTACTCTACCTCTAAGTAGCGGCTTTTTATAGGACCATCGCTAGCTTCCAGGCATCTTCCAGTCTCTGTTGTCACCTTTCTGAAAATGCCCGCGTATCCCCGATCTTCCTCAAGTTTTTTCACGTCCACTACTCCGCCCCTCCACATTTTTCGCCAATTTGATCACTTTTTTCCTTAATCTCCACAAAATTTCCTTTCTTTTCATGGGGCATACGTCCGGAAAACTCCAAAATCATCTTTCGGCTTAGCCCCACTTGGATTACATTTCTCCCCCATTGATTAAAATATAATCGAAGCTCAGCGTATCGAGTCTCATGAATGCAGCCACTCTTATCGCACCCACAGTTGTCCAAAGTCATGTTGAATTAGCCAATAACAAATTCTCGGTGATCTGTGCTTTCTGGATTCTACGCTGTTAATGTGATAATTTGTCACCTGATGCTGAGTTCTTTCACGTGAGTGAGTTCTTCCAGGTGAGAGATTCCCTATTTCGAGTCAATGCCCAGTATATCTCACCTTACCGGTTGTCAGGTACTTGACGTGTTGGCGACAAGTCGGGTCGTAGGCGATCATTGGGGATGGTTGGACGATGGCGGTGTCGATTAAGTAAACAGTGGTGGTGTTGTTTAGCGGGTACGATTGACGATGCAGGCGCTACGTCATTGTGTATGGTGACGATAGTCTCTGCTGCACCCTCTTTTACTTTCAGATGGCAGCTTAGGAATCAGTAGCAGCATTGGGTGTAATGTGCGTCGATAGGTGTGAAGGCAAAAAGATGCTGGCAATCAGGTTCGTAACATTTTTATGTTGCTGGAAAAATCGGGATATGCCACCAAGATAGCAATATTAAAAGTTGAGTATTGCATTTACGTTCGAGTATATGGTATGCGTCCCGCATTTAAATTCATGTACCCAATCGATTATGATAAATATCGTTATTTTTACCGGAAACGCTGAGTGTGTCTATGATATCCACCGGCAAAAATTTTGTTTCCGCAAACGTTTCAAGTACCTAACCAATATTAATGCTGCAAAAAAAAAAAAAAAAATTCAGCTTCTCAGTCTTGATGCAAAGCTGGTTGTCACCTGCGGAGAATTTTCAAATTCGAATGCAAAACGGTTTTTTTTTCGCGCTGGAGGTATCGTGTGGGTGCGGTGGTATGTTAGATGATGAAAGCAAGTAAGAATCAAAAAGGAATTGGTACAAGGTGATATGAAACGACTTCTGAACTCACTCTTAAATAATTTTATCTTTCGCAATTAACAAACGGTGATTAATTTAATGTTTTTCGTTCAGATAATGTAAGCACAATTGTCAGAGAGAAAAAGCACGTCACATGTGAGCATCGATAGAAATTTCATAAATCGCTGTCCAGCTTTTTTTAGCCTTGCGGCCACGCTCATTTGGCGTAAAGGCACTGTGATCGGATAGATATATTGTGCCAGGGGCATTATTTGAACAGCAGTAATTCGTCTCCCTTATGAAAGCAATAATTACGGCTGCGGAGGAGATCCTTAAGTCAGTTGGAGATATGACATTCCGCAAAAGGATTGTGGTCCAATGAACAACTCACAAGAGTCTTTTTATGGCGAGCAAATCTGCAGTTTTGTTGTCATCAACGCATACGTGGCTCGGTACACACCACAAGTATACTTTTTTTTGCATTGGGCCAATTTTCAAAAACTGTCGAAGCAGCTTAAAATTGATTTTGAACTGGTCAAGTGGGAAATCAGTGCTTGGAGCGCCGGCCGTTCGGCTGGCGGTGAGTATGTGGATGGTGGCACTGATGCCTGAGTGCAGGTTTAAGTTAGCGCTAATCTCAATAGCGTAAAACTCGGCCTGGAAATGGCAGCATCTACAGAAATGGAATGTATAGAGCCATGTCTAGTTTTTATATCTGAGCCAAAGTTGTCCATCCGTTCAGGATGACGACGAAGAACGCTCGCTGCTCCATCAAGGTCGGTAATGACCTCACCGAGACTTCTGATTTTAAAATTTTCTTTAGAAAAAGTGACGCGCTGTCATGTGACTTCTTTAATATCGTTCTTGATTAGATTGTGCGGAACTCACAAGCCAACACCAGAGGAACAACCTATCAAAAGTCCGTACAACTGCTTGCATACGCCGACGATATTGACATTATTGGAAGTACTCAGCGGGCTGTCACCGGTGGGTTTCCAACCATTAAAATAGAAGCAGCCGAAATGTGTTAAGCGATAAACGAGGGCAAAACCAAGTAAATGCTGTCAACAAGAAGGGACAATCAAAACCGATGAATTGGACAGGACGTTACAGTAGGTAGCTACAACTTCGAACTAGAAAGGGAATTTATTTACCTTAGCTCTGCTATTTATTCTGACAATGATACCAGCGCAGAAATCAGGCAAAGAATAACTTTTGCCAGTCGCTGTTTTCTTGCGCTAATAAGGGAATTCAGGTAAAGCGGCAAAACACAGTAAAGCTCTATCCCGAACAACTAAGGAGACTCTATATAAAACTCTGATAATCGCAATTCTATTTTACGGCGCTGAAACATGGACTTTATTAAAAGAGGATGAAGATATCCTTTGTCGCTTCGTGCGAAAAATTTGTTCGTAAGATTTTCGGTTCCGTTCGCGTTGACGGGTTTTCGAGGAGAAGATTCAACGACGAACTATATGAGCTGTACAGCGAAATCGACCTAGTAAAAGAACTGCGTATTGTACGTCTGAGAAGGCTGGGACATGTAGAGCGGATATACACCAACGCTCCGGCCTGCAGAATCTTCGAATCTAGCCCCAAGGGACGACGCAGTAGAGGTCCTCCTCGCCGTAGGTGGCGCTCACAAATTCAAGAGGACCTCGACCAACTTGGAGTGCGCAACTGGAGACAATTAGCTTAAGACCGAGCTAAATGGAGAGGCTCATTCTTTGATGTCCAGGTTCACACAGTAAGTAATTAATGCCGACATTTAATTCCGAAATCTCGCTAATAGATTAAAAAGTGAATGTTCGTAGAATATTTAAAGAGATTGTACTAGTGGTACGGGACGACAGAAAAAGACACAAAACTGCGAAAACTCATAAATGCAGAGTGAAATATATGCGCAACTTAATTCCATGACGTTAGTCTGATTATGACCTAACACCTAAATATTGGTGCATTTGAGCTAGTTTCGCTATTTGCATTTGTGAAACCCTGACTTTTGAGATATATATTTATGAACCGTATGCAATCGTTCGACTTAACGCAATCATGCATATATGATAGCACCTTAAATGCTGAAATAATGGTTTGTACATATATTATTATTATATAAATATTATTATCCTAATTTTATTATAAGAAGTTAATACGAGGGCACAGGCCCCATGGGGCGATAAATACGCCACTGGGATTATAATCCCTGTGCCATAGTAATGTCACCTGTGATGGTCCAAGCTCATCTTATTGAGGACCACTTTCTATAGATTAGATTAGATTAGATTAGAAAAGACTTTATTTAGCAAATTCAGGATACGTATTACACGGTACATTGTCTTTAGTGACCTGGTATAGAAACCGTCGGTCAGATTGACTTAAGCAAAATAATAATACAATTTATCAAGTTCAGAAAATAAGAAAGATACAAAGTAATGTAGATAACTTCAATTTCAATTATTATAATTAAGTGTTATTGTTACGTTAAAGCAGAGTTACTCTCTGAGTAAAAGAAAAAAAAAGAAAAATATAATTATATTGAATAAATCTAAAAAGTGTGCTCCAACCTTTGGCTCCATTTAAAATGCTTAATATTTCTTCTTCTCTTAAGAAGTTCGTTTCGAACACAGCTCTCCTAATTTCACGTAATATTGGACACTGGATAAGGAAATGGAAAATGACTTCTCTAACTCGCATATTGCACATTTCGCAGTAGAATGGCAGGTCTGGCCTATGAGGAACATAATTTAAGCACAATATTTCACCTCTAGCTCGGAAGACAGTTGAGATCATATTCAATGAATAATTCGCATTGAAATAATTTTCTGCACACAAATTTAAGTTCAGTCTGGAGTAATATTGCGTTTGTTGCGAAGATCTTGCCAAACTAATATACTCTTCTCGTGATTTTGCGTCTATAGATGATAGCAGCTCATATAGCTGTGTACGTAGATCAGTTGCATTATTCACGACCAGCCGCAGATTAACTCCGTAGGACTCAGAGAGTAGTGTCCAATCATTTATGACATTAAGATGGTTTGTGACCAAGAATTTAGCAAACCTGTGGATGAGTCTTGTAGAATCCATTTGAAGGAGCTTGAGGACGTAATCAAAATGCAGCTTGAGTGTGTCTAAAAACATGTTCGCCAAACCAGTCTCAATATGTAGCATATAGTTTGGCGTTGTGGATGGTAATTTGAAAATCCGCTTTAGGAATTCTATTCTATTCTAAAAAGCAATTTTTCCACTTCTTCGTATAGTTTATAACCCCATACTTGTGCCGCATACAACATGATGGATTTGGAAACTGCTTGAAACAGCTTGTATTTTTCCGGATGTCCAATATGCCTGTTTGACATACAACTTTTCCAGGATGCACATATGGCAGCTTTGGCTTCGGAAAGTTTAGACGTGAGGTGCTTTTTGAAGCTAATATTGCTTGTAAGGGTCACACCTAGGTACTTGAACTCCTTTACTAAGTCCATCTCTTGTCCTTTAAAGTACCATTTTTCATTTGCAGTATATCTTCCGAGCCCTTTTTGGAAAATCATGATTTTGGACTTACTAGTGTTGATGGTTAGGTTCCAAGTGTCACAGTACTTCTCCAACTTGTTGATCATTTCTTGCAGCTGCTTAGGGGAGTCTGCTAAAAGTACTATGTCATCAGCGTATAATACCACCGGTACGATAACACCTGCTACATCTACGCCTCCTCCAAGGCATTCTACGATGTCATCAATAAAGATAGCAAAGAGAAGGGTGCTCAACACACATCCTTGCTTAAGGCCCATCGATGAACTAAATTGATCAGAGACCGATTCACCATCCCACACAGCTATCGTATCGGCCGCGTACAGAGCTCTTAGAGTTGCTATAACCTTAGAAGAGATTCCTAAATTCCACAATTTATAGAATAGGCTTTCCCTATCTATTGAATCGAACGCTGCTTTGAAGTCAACAAAGAAGGTGAACAATTTTTTACCGCGCTGCAGATAAGACTGAGCAAGGTTCGATAATACGAACACTTGAAATATTGTAGAATACTTAGCTCGAAAACCAGACTGAAACTCACTGAGTGGCCTCCTTTCGTTAACCCAGGTTGTTAATCTGCGATATAGCATCCCTCCAAAAAGCTTCATTGACGTATTCAAGAAAAAGATACCTCTATAGCTTTCTGGAAGGTTAATGTCTCCCTTTCTAAATATGGGAAAGATGATTGAAGACAGGATTCCCGATGGTATCTCGCAATTCTGGAAGATCTTATTGTAGCAGTCAGTTAATTTCGCCATATATTCCGGAGTGGCATTTTTAAAAAACTCGTACGAGATTCTGTCCATGCCAGCTGCCTTGTTTAGTTTGGTGGTACCTAGAGTTATCAGGAGCTCTTCTACTGTGAAATCGGTATCAAGAAATCGATCTGCTATCAGTGGCTCCGCATACTGAAACCGAATAGCTCTGCGCTCAATGTTGAGTAGAGAGGCAAAGTATTCTTTTAAATCATTTGCCTTGAGAGAGCAGCCTATTGAGTAAGTCGAACCGTTTGCCGCTTTCATAGCTTTCCAAAAATCACCTGGCAATCTTGCATTTGACAAGGAGGCAATAATGCTTATGCTGTATGCTTTCTTCTTTCCGCGCATAACTTCTTAAATTGTTTGATAGCTGCAGTGTAACTAAGCCTGAAATATGAGTTATTATAGGTTCGGAACAATGAGAGGAGAGCAAATGATTTCTTCCTAGCAACTTCGCACTCGTTGTCGAACCATTTTTCCTTAAAAAAAACTTTCTTCGATTTTGACCACTTGGCTGACTAGGAAATGAAGCTTTTATAATTTCGAGCATGTCCTCGATACGCAAAGAACTATTCAATATCATCAGCTTGTTATTCAGATTCCCTTGGTACTCAATGAGAAAGCTATTATTCCATTTCAATTTTGGCAAAAGCTTAAGTTCCATTGCCTCAACAGTATCAGGAGTAGTAGTACATCGAATTACTTTCTATATATCTACATATATTTAATTAGCAGTGGTAGTATCGTGAGAACTTCGGAAACCAGTATGGTCAATTGATGACGCTGTCATAAGCGGAATACCAGTGCGTCGACTTTTCCTATGGGTAATTGGACGCATATTCGCACAGTTGTACTGGTGTTGTGTCTTTCAAAAGAGCCATGCCTTTCTCTTTATTTTCGATTTCGAATAAAAGAAACGGAAAAAGAGGAGAATATTTTATCAACTTCATAAAACTTTGAGGCTTTTTCTTGTAAGATATACATACAGCTTATTTCGGAATGTTTTTGAACCTGAGCAGTAGATTTTCTTTACTTCCGCTTTACGGATTCCAGATCATTTCTTACCTTGCGATGGAGGGGCAATATTTTGTTCTATTAGAACGCACGTATGTATGCAGGTGAGCGGCCTTAAGATGTTTTTAGCACTTGTTTTGATTTCTCTTATCCTTTGTTAGGTTTGCCTTTATGGCTTTGCACCTGGACACTGGAAGTTGCTGGTTCGTTTGTTCCATTTATTTATCTCCTTGAGACAATCTTTGGCAACTTCGGCACTTCAATACTCTTCATATCCGCCTGTCGATAGTTCAGCTGTTATTTAAAAAAAAAAAATAAAAAAAAATTATTACGATAAATAGGATTTCTCCCTATTTATCGTAACCATTTTACCCTTTATTTACCACAATATGTATACCACTAAAATCTCTGTCGCAGGCACTAGTTTCACACACAGCACAACATAACATACCAAGTATGACCTCACTACGTACCGTGTTTTCCATAAAATACCAGTAGTCAAACATGTCACGTTACATACAGTGGTAGAACACTACGATACCTAATATAAAATAAATTACTATTCAACCGCATATCTTAATAAAGCACTCCATACACCTATACACCGTTCATTAATGCAAAAAATACCTGCATGGGTAGTGTGGCAGGTTGTAGACTTCGCGCTGCCATATGATCCGCCAATAACATAATACCATACATATTGAGAACCGTTTCCAAGCCAATAAAGGTCTGGAAGAAATTTGTCTGTAATTAGTCGTGTATTTCTTTCTGTTGGTGGCTCCAAGTGAATTCCAACTCGAGCCAATAGAAAATCCACTTGTTCCCGAGATAATTGAAATGCTTCTTTGAATCTAAAGTCATTAAAAATGCTGTAGGTTATTTCCTTGTACGAGTAATTTTCTATTTAATTCTTCATTCATTTAACATTGTGTAACTTTTGGCTGACCTAAGATGGTCCAACATATTAGGCCAAAGGGTGTCTAAGGCCTTGTGGCCTGTGTTAGATTGCAAAAAATGTGGGGAGATTATTAAACTAGCCATATCACTGATAAAAACTGCGATAAGAATACTCTCTTGCCAACTTTATCAAGTTGTTTATAGAACACATTTAGAATAATATTTAACAAACAAAGGCAGAGAGCGGAGAAAGAAGAAAATCCGCCGTAGTCTTGTAGTCCAAGGAATTCGAACAGTTTAGCAAGCGCAGCAATAATTAATAGTAAATATCAACTCCACAAGTCATACCCTCATAGGTATTCGATAAATATACTTACATCATACCAAAATGGTAATTGAAAAACTAACCAGGCTAGACGATAAGTAAGAGGCAGTCCAAGTAACCCATCAGGGCAGCCACTACTCGAGGAAAGTTTTTGTGTTGCCAACTCTCGACGTAAGAAATGCCTTTAATTTCTAGATGGTGCGAAATTCTGAACGCCCTGGAAATAAACTTTCGGGTACCACAGTATCTTCGACGGGTGATAAGGGACTACCTTAGCGACAGAGAAATAATTTATGACACCACAGAAGGGCCCCACAGCACACCGTACAGCTCAATTCTGGGACCGGATTTATGGAGCATCTCCTACGATGGAATTCTTCGCAGGGAGATGCCCGAAAGCACTTTCTGGTCGGCTATGCAGGCGACATCGCACGGGACAACGAAGATGCTAAGAGAAGACCAATTCAAGTCATGAGACGGGTGCACTCATGGATGGAGGACCACGGTCTAAGCTTAGCAGGGGAGAAAACCGAGATAGGCCTGCTGACGACGAGGCGGATACCCACAATAATCGAGCTTCAGCTGAGTCCGGAAGTCACATACACTAAAAAAACAATAAAATACCTAGGGGTTGGAATAGATACGAAGCTCATGTTCTGGCAACAAATCAAGTCCGCATTCGAAAGAGCCACGAAAACATGCCTATTGCTAAGCAGACTGATGGCGATTATAGGAGGTCCCACGGCAAGTAAAAGAAGACTTCTGATGTCGGTTATGCACTCAATACTCTTGTATGGCTCCAAGATCTGGGCTGACGCGCTCAAAAAGGAAATATACAGGAAGAAAGTGGCCGCGGTGCCACATATAGGAGCCCTTCGGATAACGAGTTCATACCGAATAGTGTCGGAGCCAGCAGCCCTAGTAGTCGCAGGAGTGACGCCCATTGATCTCCTAGCAGCAGCAAGGAAGTACGTCCACGACAAAACGACGGAAATAGGAGCGGAAACAGCAGCTACAGAAGCGAAGCAACTCACGAAGCAGAAGTGGCAAAATAAGTGGAACGCCGAAACGAGGGGAAGGTGGACCGGTATGATCAGAGACGTTGCTGCTTAGACGGAGCGGGAGCACGGTGAAGTGGATTACTATATCACACAGTTCCTTAGCGGACATGGTTACTTCAACCGGTACCTGCACAAGATGAGAAAAGTAGAGACCGCAGCCTGCAAATACGGAGACTCTTTGGAAGACGATGCGTATCAAACCTTTTTTGTACCTGTAACAGGTGGACAGCAGAAAGAAATAGCCTAGAGTCAGAGATAGGCAACTTTTCTCCAGAAAATTTCGTAAACAAGATGGTCTCGAGTATCGGCATGAGGAATAAAATATCTTTATATCAGATCGAAAAAGAGAGAGGAAGAAGTAAACATACCCTCAGTAAATTTACCAAATTGATGAAAGCTTTACCGGCAAAATATTATAAGCCCGCACTAGGAGAAAAATGTGAAAAAGCCAAACCACTGTGAAGTAATGCTAAAGCGGTTCCGGAGTGGAGGTGTCAGGTTGAAAGGGGGTGAAAGGTGATTATCTAGTGAGTAGGAGTCTTACACTACTTGAAACACAGTGGGGCTGTTTCTCTTGCGCATTAGCAATTTTCCACGACCCTCTAGGCACAAAAAAAAGAGTAAGAAACCAAAGGCATTATTAATTTCTTTCGAGAGAAAGATGTTTGGTGGATCTCTGACAATATGTGAGGATGTGATACAAAACTTCCTAAGTAAACGATCGTTGAATTCACCTGAAGTTAGAGGCGAACGGCGAATAACTTGTTATAAACGGTAAAACAGGCTTAAATTACCGAACTACTTTGGGTTTTTATATATATATATTTCTACACAAAGGCATTCACAAATACACGTGGCACCGTCAGAGTCTTCAGCAGAATGCGCTAATAGATTTCTTTGTGGTACCATCGTGTCTGAAGAGAATGGTTTATGATGTGCACGTATTGATAGGGGCCGAACTGTCAACTGATCATCACCTAGTGCTGTGCAAATTGTATCTTATCGAGAGAGTGCCTCCCCTACCAAAGCGCAAACCAAGGATTGTTACACAGGCTACAGGACGATGAGATACGGGAGACATTTGTACGGCAAATATCTGAAAGGTTTAAACAGTCCCATCGAATGTAGAGGAAGAATGGCAACTGTTTTCAACAGCGATTATTGCCTCTGTGGGAGATGTTTGTGGAGTGAAGCGGCTTGGTGTGGCGGCTAGTGGTGAGAAAAAAACTACTTGGTTTAAAATGCCCGGAGTTCAAGAAGCCATCAGAGAGAAGAAGAGAGACTTTAAGGTGTGGATTCACTTGGGGAACTCCGATTCTCGAAATCGGTACACTGAGGCGCGAAGAACTTGCAAATTAGCTGTGAAAACAGCGAAAGAACAGTCTTGGAATGAGTTTGGCAAAAAATTGGAGCGTGACCACAGATCTGAAAATAAGATGTTCTAGCAAACCGTCCGCCGTCTCAGAGAAGAAGGTTGAACATCGTTGAAGGAGTCAAATCCAAAGGCGGTACACTTCTTCCAATGAGGAGGTCATTTTACGCAGATGGAGCGAGTACTTTTCGGAATTGCTCAATCCCGAAAAAGGCACCGAAGATGACGGAACTATGGTCGAGAGTAGGGCGGAAAGTAGTTCTACGGTCGAGGAAGTAACTTTGGGGATCAAAGCGTTAAAAGTTGGCAAATCTTCTGGTGTGAATGAAATCCGACCAGAAATGCTTAAGGCTTTAGGTAAAAAGGGAGTGCAATGGCTCTCGCGTGCCATTAAAGTGGCCTTGGAATGTATTGAAACACCTGGTGATTGGCAAATGGGGGTGATAGTTCCTCTTTTATAAAAAAGGGGACAAAAGAGATTGCGCCAACTACAGAGTATATCTCTTTTAAGTCTCGCTGGAAACGTCTTCGTTAGGGTCCTAGAAACGCGTTCCAGAGCCGTGGTTGAGAATAGTTTGACGGAGGAGCAGTGCGTTTTTCGTCCCGATAGAGGCATAACCGACTAGTTATTCACTCTCAGAATGGTTCTTGAGAAGGCCTGGCAGTATACTAAACCTGTCTACACTTGTTTTGTGGATTTCGAAAAATCATATGACAGGGTTCCTCGAGGCAAACTCTGGAGTTTCTGCAGGAGTGTGGGATTGATGGTTCCCTGTTTAAAGACGATTCAGTCTTTCTATACAAACTGTAGAAGCTGTGTTCGGATAAACTGTGTTAAATCAATACCTTTCACTGTGGGCGTTGGACTCCGCAAAGAGTGCGTTGGTCACCTCTCGTCTTCATTGTATATATGGATTGAATGTTGCAGCGCAGCCGTGGCGGGGAATGTTTCAAAGTGGGAGACTTAAGGATTAGTCATCTGCTCTTTGCGGATGATATAGTCATCCTTGGATCCTCTCAAACTAAACTTAAGCGCGCACTCGAAAAGTTTGTAGCCGTTTGGGATGATGCTGGAATGAAGATCAACGTGAACCAATCGGAAGTAATGGTCGTTTCCAAAAAACCCATTCAGTGCACTCTGCATGTTAGTGGAGTTCCACTGTAGCAGGTGGATAAGTTTAAGTATCTCGGGGATTTATTCACAAGTGATGGGAAGAGCAATGCTGAAGAGAAACGATCTATGCTTTCGAACGGAACGATCTATGCTTCGATGAGTTAGTCACGTAGCGCGTATGCCATCAGACAGGCTTCCAAGACGTCCCATGATTGCCATACCATCAGGTAGGTGACTCCTCGGTAGGCCTAGAAATAGGTGGTTGAACCAAGTCCGACATCTCTCCTGGAGCCGTCTAGAGATTCACCCTGATGAGTTGTAGTCAATGGTGGAAGATCGAGAGGTGCGGATGGTTCACTTGAGCATCCTACGCCCACGACCCTCATGAAGGAGTAGCGGGCCATTGAAAATGTATATATGTATGTATGTATGTATGTATGTTTATTTCTAAGGAGATACGATGTTTCAGTGCAACTCCGCAAAAACAAATTAAATCTAGCAACGCTAGACACAACTATATATTTCGTCCGAACACTTATTATAGAAATATCGACAAAGAAGCGCTAAGTTAACGCTGCATATTAAGAAAACTCTAGCATATGGGTGATTGAATTGCAAGTAAAAGTGCACGTAGCGTCGTGCTATTAAAACTTCTTACCAATATGTATTATCTTTGAATTCCCAACAATTATATGAGTAGTTACTTTTTTTTAGAAAACATCCCAATGAAGTGGCCATCAATCAATCAATTCCACCTTCAAACTAATCATTCTAGCTCAAAATTTAAGGCTCTGGTTAAATATAGATAGCCAAGCAAAGTCCTGAATAGCATCAACATTAGCTGAGAATGGAGTGGAAGTACATCCATCTAATACAACTCGTATTAATCGATTATTTAAAAAACTTGCCATCCATTTCGGAATTTTTTTTTTTTTTATAAGTAAGTAAGTATTGTCAACCCTAAAAGGATTGTCAGATATAATATTTACTTAAGTTAAAAAAACTAAAAAACATTTTTTTTAATTACCGACGTCTTGAGCTTGCAGCTTGCAAAAAAACAAACAAAGACTTCCCAAAAAACACAAAATGTTGAAAATAAGTCATTTCACGGTCCAATCTCTTCTCAAAAAAAAGATGTAGTAAATAAATAAATAACCCTTCGGTTACGAAGCAACCAACAGCCTCGGATACGGATGAATTTACTGTTGACGACCCAAGCAAACGTAAAAAGACAACGACCTTCGTGTCTGCACATGGAATGTTAGGTCCCTCTACAAACCACGTGCAGCCGAACAACTTGCGGAGGCCCTAGAGTGTCTCAAAGCAGACATTACCGCCATCCAAGAAGTGCGATAGGATGGGCCGGGCAAAAGGAGTATGAAAAACTGCGACATCTACTAGTAGAATCGCAGTCGGTGCTGAGGATATGGAAGGAACACTTCTGCAGACTGTTAAACAGCGATGATGAACAATATTCCGCTGTCAGGCAGAACGAGCCATTCAACCGTGACGATGACAGTCAAGATTCCCGTCAACCCGATCGGAATGAAGTGAGGATAGCGATATCTAAACTCAAATCCCACAAAAGCTGCTGGAGCCGACGGCCTTGCCGCTGAACTTTTCAACGCAGGAGAAGATGAGTTGGTAAGGAGCATGCACCAGCTCATCTGTAAAATCTGGTCGGACGAAAGTATGCCCGATGAATGAAACCTCAGCATCGTTTTCCCGATCCTGAAGAAAGGAGACCCTCTGAACTGCGCCAATTACAGAGGTATAAGTCTCCTCAACGTCGCATATAAGATCCTATCTGCCGTATTATGTGCACGCCTAAAACCGATCCTCAACAACCTGATAGGTCCTTATCAGTGCGGTTTCAGCCCGGGAAAGTCCACCATTGACCAAATATTCACACTACGGCAAAATCGATACGCACCACCTCTTCATCGATTTCAAAGTTGCCTATGATAGCGTGTATAGAGACGAGTTATACAGAGCCATGTCTAGTCTTGCATCTCTGCCAAGCTCGTCTGTTTGTGCAGAATGACGATGGAGAACTCTCGCTGCTCCATCAAAGTCGGTAAGAACATCACCGAACCATTCGATGTCAGGAAAGGTCTTAGACAAGGTGTACGAAACTCACGAGCCAACACCGGAGGTACAATCTTCTTCAAGTCTGTCCAACTACTCGCTTATGCCGATAAAAAAAAAAAAATAAATAAATATTTGGCGCAACAGCTCTTGAAAGTGCCAGGGCCTAGCTTCTCGCAACCACTCATGTTGTGTGCGTTATATTTTTCACACGAATGGAAGGGACCTACAGTTTAATGCCGAATCCGAACGGCGATTTGAGAAGCTTTTTCGTGACAACAATACTCTCGGCTGTTTGTCAGACGCTCGCGAGAGGTGGGACCGTGAAAAAACTTTTTGGTATTTTCTGGGATTCGAACTTGGAACCTCATGCGTAGTGATCCGACACACTAACCACTTACGCCACGGCCCTTATGCCGATGACATTGACATAATCGGAAGAACTCAGCGGGCATTTACGAGTATTGAGATCGAGGCTGCAAAGATGGGTCTAGCGGTCAATGAAAGCAAAACAAAATATATGCTGTCTACAAAAAAGGACACCCAACATCGGCGTCTTGGACAGATCGCCACAATAGACAGATATAATTTTGAGGTAGTAAAGGATTTTGTCTACCTAGGCTCTATGGTGAACTCCGCAAATGACATCAGTAGGGAGATCACACGAAGAATTACTCTTGCCAATCGTTGTTTCTATGGGCTAAAACGGCAATTGAGTAGCAAAAGCCTATCTCGAACTACTAAGGTAACTCTTTATAAGACACTAATCATCCCAGTCCTGCTGTATGGCGCAGAGGCATGGGCTTTGACAAAACCGGATGAGGATGCCCTTCGTTATTTCGAGAGAAAAGTTCTTCGAGCGATCTTTGGACACGTCTGCATAGACGGTGAGTGGAAGAGAAAGTACAATGCCGAACTATACGGCCTGTACAAGGACATCGACTTAGCCAGAAGAGTTCACATACAGCGACTAAGATGGCTGGGTCATTTAGAGCGGATGGAGCCCAACCTTCCCGCTAAGAAAGTCTTCGAATCCAACCCGGACGGACGACGCAGTAGAGGACGACCTCGCGGTAGGTGGCGCAAACAAGTGGAGGGGGACCTCAACCAACTTGGCGTGCGCAACTGGAGGCAGCTGGCTCGTAACCGTGCTAGCTGGAGAGGTTTGTTGGTTGAGGCCCAGGTCCACCCCGGACTGTAGCGCCATCTAAGTAAGTAAGTAAGTAGAATATGGCATAGAACTTTAGGTCCGTTCCATTCATGCGAAAATTATAGCACACAGAACACGAGTGATTGCGAGAAGCTAGGCCCTAAACCCTTCATGGACGGTTTGTGTCAAATATTTATTTATTTTATGTCACACGCTATAGATAGCCTTAGAGACATTAGGAGATATTCACCTGCTTTATGCAGTCGACCCCTCCTTTTTGCTATGGTACCGGCTTCATGTGAAATATTATCAAAGATTCCATGTGCAGAAAAAGCAAAAGGTGGCTTTGTTGCTCTAACCTGGTCGTTACCTCATATATGGTGGTCTCCGCGAATCTGTACTCTTAGTACCTAATTATCCTCAGCTTTGGTAAAGACAAAACGAAGCGCGTATAAAACCAAATAATAGCAACTTGGACAAAACAACTATGCCCCCTCCGCCATACTCAGCTCATACAAGCCGCCCATTGAGGAAACAAGAATATCCCGTGCATTGTCGGCTCTTCTTTATTAGTTTACTAGCAAACCCGTGCCCGCATTGCTTCGCAAGGTTCTTAGAATGCTTTGTTGACTATAATATTAGAAAAACAAGCTTAAAGTATAATTTATATAATTTATTATAATATCGTAACCAAAATAATGAATTTCGCAGAAATAATTTTAAGAAAAATATGTGTTATAGAAGTTTTTACATATATGGTATACCATATGCATACCATATTAATTTTATTTATCTTAATATTTCGGAATTGACAAGGACAATACTCAACATTGATGTGTGTAGAAAAACATCTACAGAAAATGGAATTATATTGCACAACCCGAGTATCATTTATTTCGTTTGTACCTACAATAGCTGCATCATCACCATGTTAGAGAGAAAGTCGACGATATTGTGGATATCTGTCATCACCATTTTCCGTCAACCATGCATGGAGATTGGGGATTAAGCTCACCCGCAGGGTCCATGGATCGGAATCTCAACTCTTCTAATAGAATCTATTGTACCTCATTAAGGAGAGGCAACTGCCATGTCTGTCAATAGATTTCTATCCTGGAAAAATCTCAGCTTTGATTGCCGGCCACTCTGGATTACATGTCATAGTAATAAAAAGATCTGGGCGACCATGTTTTCTGACATTCATACGTCATGTCATTGCATCTTGAGTTATTTCATGCAGATATCTCGGTGATCCAGTGAACACATGATATATGTACTGTAGATACACTTGAACATATAAAACAGAAACAGGAATGAGAGGGGGAGAGCGTGCTGAAATGGAACAAAGCCGCAACCTCATCATTGCGATTGAATCGAAGTCATCGTTGCAAACAAATCTTTATTTCTCTGCGTACAGGTATAATTAAGAAAAGATTAAGAGCTTAAAATTTGCGTAATCATATTGACTTCATGCTACAATTTCTGTTTTTGCAGTTTTTTGAATTGACTTAAAGTTAGGATTGAATATATACGTCAATCTCAATAAAATAAGTACCAAAAAATAATAATTTTTAATTTTCTTGTAAACAAAAAACATTTAACCAAAAAAAAAAAGGAACGTAACTGGATTTCGCAACTAAAAAATATTATAAAATTTATTTCACGTTAATCGGTTCTGTATTTGCTGAGATTACCGCGGCCAATTTTTTTTAATTTGATGTCTTTATATAACAAATAATAATTACACAAATGCCATAATTTCCTTGTCGTAGCACAGGAGCTCAAGCCCTTCGTCTATTGTTTGCCTATGTTCGGGTTGAGGTAGTCCAGAATGTTAAAAAAAAAATATAATTTTTTTTTTAACGAATTCTGATTCTCTGTACTTTTTATTAAAATTGGATTCCGTTCAGGAGATATACAATACATAGCAATAAATGCAAAAATTGCGCAGCCTTAGCTCGAACGGAGCAGCGGTAAAGGCCCCGGCCTATAGACCTATAGAATCCGTCAATGCGTTCCTCCATCGTTTTCAACTAACAGCTAGATAGAATACACGCATTCTTATGCTAGATGGCCCACAGCCAACGGATACGTCGACGTCGACAGATAAAGTATGTCTACTCACTTCTTTTTCCGGCCGTTCATCCATTGACAGTTTCACACATTCACGCATTGAAGTTTCAGATATTCACATATTGAAGATCATGCATTCACAAATTGAGAGCAACCTATAGAATCCGTCAATGCGTTGCTCCATCGTTTTCAACTAACAGCTAGATAGAATACACGCATTATTATGCTAGATGGCCCACAGCCAACGGATACGTCGACGTCGACAGATAAAGTATGTCTACTCACTTCTTTTTCCGGCCGTTCATTCATTGACAGTTTCACACATTCACGCATTGAAGTTTCAGATATTCACATATTGAAGATCATGCATTCACAAACTCAGAACAAGCACATTCATTGGTGGAAGCTTTGAGAGAGTGTTGAGAAAATAGGTGTGTTTTGGTGAGAATTATGCAAAGTAGAGTGAAAGCTTCTCCATAAAACGATTCTTAGTCAATCTGGAAAAAAACTTTTTTAATTGTTTGAAGATTGGTGATTGAATTGAAATTGAAGTAAAAAGTATGAAAAAGTTGTGCTTAAATGTATGAAATACTACTGAATCATTCCAGTTGAACGAAATAGCTTTTCTCAGGGAAAAAGCTCTTCCCATCCATCCCAACTCATGTTCGACTGAGAAGAAAAGTTAAAGTGGTTCCATGTCACTTTGTGTTGTTGTACTCCGTATTAAATCTTACTTCACTGAGAAGCGAGGTTTCACCAAAACGCACCCAATGTCATCGGCAGTGTGACCATAGTGGAATATAATCATAGTATATCCATTATAATAATTATAAACTAAACTACCACAATGCTTAGCGAACTCGGGCATACGTCTACCATTCGCTGTGTGTCGCTATCAGGGTTGCTAAATGTCACACATTTTGGTTTTTATACATTTTACCGTAAAAAAGCGTATAAAAGTGTATAAAAGTGTAAAAAAGTATCTAAAAGTGTATACAATTTTACAAGTACCTATAATAATAATTGCCTATTCTCTTTCTCAGCAAGAGCAACAAACAGATACCAGGAAACAGGGTACCTAACCAAATCGTGAAGTACCGTATTTTTACTGGAAAAACTTAATTTTCTTGGTTCGTGTTCGCTCATGTATATGTTTGATTCAGCTGTTTCAATTTCCTCTTTGCACATTCTGTAGTCAAGTCATCATCAGCAGTCAGCACTGCAAAGCAATTAGGGACGCAGTACGCGAAATTGTCTTGTGTTGAACTATTTGAATTGTATTCAGTAGAACTTATAAGGTAATAATAGCTTAACGGTTCTTATGATAAATAGATATTTAACTGACCAGATATTAAGAAAAGAAAAAATTAATAAAAAAGGCAATGGTGAGATTTAAAAAATTGATAATTTGTGTGCTACCTATAAAATATTTTAACAAAAACAACACAGCTTCAAGTTCGATTGGCCGACCCTTACATAATTTGTGGGAAAAGGGCGTATTTGATCGGGTACAAATCGACGGAAAATTGATGGTGCTTTGCTGTTTCTGTGGGGCAAAATTGAAAAATACCTTGAAGCTCAGACTTCAACGACACATGGAACTTAATATTAGTTACTTCCTGCAGCTTGTTTATTGTAACAACTGTAATGTACATTCTTAACAGGAACATATCGCTCATTGTCTTGAAGACTGTCATAACTCAAAAAAAGCGATTTTGCAGAAAATGCGTTTAAAGTTTTCAATTGTCTACCACTTTGCAGAAAAAAGAAGACATCTTATAATTCTAACGCGGAGAGTATACAAGATATTAAAGTGAAATTTGTACACAATATGAAGCATGATAAAACAAATAATTCTGCATCATTAACGCAAAAATAGCGTTTTTTGAGTTACGACAGTCTTGAAGTACATAAATGAGCGATATGTAAACAGAAGACCAATCTGCGTATTCGGCCTCTGAATCGACATCCGCTTGTAGTTCAGCTCAATCTTCCCAAGACCTAACATTTGATTCAGACCCAGATTTAGATGTGGATATGGTTTTGAACACTAATAGCGTTGAGATTTCTGCATCTATTTCTAGATTGAATCTAACGCAATACGTTGAGTTCGAGGTTGACACAACAGAAATCTCTGAGCTTGACTTAAGCCATACAACAAGTTCTGGTTCTGGATGTACTGTCCTTGCAGTAGTTAATGTTGTAAGATTCGGTTTAGTGTTTTCTGTTTTCAATAATTTAACCCTTTTACGATTGTGTAGGAAAAACTTGATACCCCGTGCCGATCAGACTTACTTACTTACTTAAATTATTATTTTTTGGTACTTATTTTATTGAGATTGACGTATATATTCAATCCTAACTTTAAGTCAATTCAAAAAACTGCAAAAACAGAAATTGTAGCATGAAGTCAATATGATTACGCAAATTTTAAGCTCTTAATCTTTTCTTAATTATACCTGTACGCAGAGAAATAAAGATTTGTTTGCAACGATGACTTCGATTCAATCGCAATGATGAGGTTGCGGCTTTGTTCCATTTCAGCACGCTCTCCCCCTCTCATTCCTGTTTCTGTTTTATATGTTCAAGTGTATCTACAGTACATATATCATGTGTTCACTGGATCACCGAGATATCTGCATGAAATAACTCAAGATGCAATGACATGACGTATGAATGTCAGAAAACATGGTCGCCCAGATCTTTTTATTACTATGACATGTAATCCAGAGTGGCCGGCAATCAAAGCTGAGATTTTTCCAGGATAGAAATCTATTGACAGACATGGCAGTTGCCTCTCCTTAATGAGGTACAATAGATTCTATTAGAAGAGTTGAGATTCCGATCCATGGACCCTGCGGGTGAGCTTAATCCCCAATCTCCATGCATGGTTGACGGAAAATGGTGATGACAGATATCCACAATATCGTCGACTTTCTCTCTAACATGGTGATGATGCAGCTATTGTAGGTACAAACGAAATAAATGATACTCGGGTTGTGCAATATAATTCCATTTTCTGTAGATGTTTTTCTACACACATCAATGTTGAGTATTGTCCTTGTCAATTCCGAAATATTAAGATAAATAAAATTAATATGGTATGCATATGGTATACCATATATGTAAAAACTTCTATAACACATATTTTTCTTAAAATTATTTCTGCGAAATTCATTATTTTGGTTACGATATTATAATAAATTATATAAATTATACTTTAAGCTTGTTTTTCTAATATTATAGTCAACAAAGCATTCTAAGAACCTTGCGAAGCAATGCGGGCACGGGTTTGCTAGTAAACTAATAAAGAAGAGCCGACAATGCACGGGATATTCTTGTTTCCTCAATGGGCGGCTTGTATGAGCTGAGTATGGCGGAGGGGGCATAGTTGTTTTGTCCAAGTTGCTATTATTTGGTTTTATACGCGCTTCGTTTTGTCTTTACCAAAGCTGAGGATAATTAGGTACTAAGAGTACAGATTCGCGGAGACCACCATATATGAGGTAACGACCAGGTTAGAGCAACAAAGCCACCTTTTGCTTTTTCTGCACATGGAATCTTTGATAATATTTCACATGAAGCCGGTACCATAGCAAAAAGGAGGGGTCGACTGCATAAAGCAGGTGAATATCTCCTAATGTCTCTAAGGCTATCTATAGCGTGTGACATAAAATAAATAAATATTTGACACAAACCGTCCATGAAGGGTTTAGGGCCTAG
Source organism: Brachypalpus laphriformis (assembly GCA_945910035.1). Lineage (NCBI taxonomy): Eukaryota > Metazoa > Arthropoda > Insecta > Diptera > Syrphidae > Brachypalpus > Brachypalpus laphriformis. Next base: position 102,048,178 of record OX246756.1, read on the forward strand.
CTTCTCGCAATCACTCGTGTTCTGTGTGCTATAATTTTCGCATGAATGGAACGGACCTAAAGTTCTATGCCATATTCTACTTACTTACTTACTTAGATGGCGCTACAGTCCGGGGTGGACCTGGGCCTCAACCAACAAACCTCTCCAGCTAGCACGGTTACGAGCCAGCTGCCTCCAGTTGCGCACGCCAAGTTGGTTGAGGTCCCCCTCCACTTGTTTGCGCCACCTACCGCGAGGTCGTCCTCTACTGCGTCGTCCGTCCGGGTTGGATTCGAAGACTTTCTTAGCGGGAAGGTTGGGCTCCATCCGCTCTAAATGACCCAGCCATCTTAGTCGCTGTATGTGAACTCTTCTGGCTAAGTCGATGTCCTTGTACAGGCCGTATAGTTCGGCATTGTACCTTCTCCTCCACTCACCGTCTATGCAGACGGGACCAAAGATCGCTCGAAGAACTTTTCTCTCGAAATAACCAAGGGCATCCTCATCCGGTTTTTTCAAAGCCCATGCCTCTGCGCCATACAGCAGGACTGGGATGATTAATGTCTTATAAAGAGTTACCTTAGTAGTTCTAGATAGGGCTTTGCTACTCAATTGCCGTTTTAGCCCATAGAAACAACGATTGGCAAGAGTAATTCTCCGTGTGATCTCTCCACTCATGTTATTTGCGGAGCTAACCATAGAGCCTAGGTAGACAAAATCCTTTACTACCTCAAAATTGTATCTGTCTATTGTGGCGTTCTGCCCAAGACGCCGATGTTGGGTGTCCTTTTTTGTAGACAGCATATATTTTGTTTTGCTTTCATTGACCGCTAGACCCATCTTTGCTGCCTCGATCTCAATACTCGTAAATGCCCCATTGACGGCCCGCTGAGTTCTTCCGATTATGTCAATGTCATCGGCATAAGCGAGTAGTTGTACAGACTTGAAGAAGATTGTACCTCCGGGGTTGGCTTGTGAGTTTCGTAAAATTCTCTCAAGTATTATGTTAAAGAGATCGCATGATAGCGCGTTGCCTTGTCTAAGACCTTTCCTGACATCGAATGGTTCGGTGATGTTCTTACCGACTTTGATGGAGCAGCGAGAGTTCTCCATCGTCATTCTGCACAAACGGACGAGCTTGGCAGGGATGCCAAGACTAGACATGGCTCTGTATAACTCGTCTCTATACACGCTATCATAGGCAACTTTGAAATCGATGAAGAGGTGGTGCGTATCGATTTTATATTCATGGGTTTTTTCCAAGATCTGCCGTAGTGTGAATATTTGGTCAATGGTGGACTTTCCCAGCCTGAAACTGCACTGATAAGGACCTATCAGGTTGTTGACGACCGGTTTTAGGCGTTCATATAACTCGGCAGACAGGATCTTATATGCGATGTTGAGGAGACTTATACCTCTGTAATTGGCGCAGTTCAGAAGGTCTCCTTTCTTCAGGATCGGCAAACGATGCTGAGGTTCCATTCATTGTGCATACTTTCGTCCGATCAGATTTTACAGATAAGCTGGTGCATGCTCCTTACCAACGCATCTCCTCCTGCCTTGAAAAGGTTAGCGGCAAGGCCGTCGGCTCCAGCAGCTTTGTTGGATTTGAGTTTAGATATCGCTATCCTCACTTCATTATGATCGGGTTGACGGGAATTTTGACTGCCATCGTCACTGTTGAATGGCTCATTCTGCCTGACAGCGGAATATTGATCATCATCGCCGTTTAACAGTCTGCAGAAGTGTTCCTTCCATATCCTCAGCACCGACTGCGATTCTACTACTATGTTGCCATTTTCGTCCCTACAGGCTTCCGTTCTGGCTTTGAAACCCTGGCATGTTCTTTTAACCTTTTGGTAAAATTTTCGAACATCATTCCTGCAATAGTCTCTCAATCTCCTCGATCGAGCGCTTCTCATGCTCCTTTTTCTTCTTTCTGAGAAGTCGATGTTCCTCTTTTCTCCTGCGCACGTAGAGCTCGTAAGCAGCTCTAGTCCTTCTATGCAGCGCCGCTTTGAACGCCTCTTGTTTTGCTACATGTGCTTGCCGGCATTCCTCGTCAAACCAGGGGTTTCGTTGTGGTGGGCGAGAGAAACCCAGTATATCAGAGGCGGCATCTCTGATGGCTTGTTGGCAACGCTGCCACTGGTCTTCCGCATTTGCTGCTGGCGGCATAGGACTTAGATTGAGATTAGAAGAAATACGATTGGCAAAGGTTCTGGCGGTCTCTTGCGATTGTAGCTTTTCGATGTCAAATTTCCTCACAGCATTTCGTTGATTTCGCTCCGTTGTGGATATCCGCATCCGTACCTTGGCTACAACTAGGTAGTGATCCGAGTCCACGTTGGCTCCTCGGAAAGTCCGGACACCCAGAATACTGGAAGAGTGCCTTGCGTCGATCGCAATGTGATCGATTTGGTTGACGATTTTTCGATCAAAGGAGAGCCATGTTCCTTTGTGAATATCGAGACGTGGGAACCGCGTACTAGCTACAACAAAGTTTCGCCCCGCCGCAAAGTCGATTAGCCTGAGTCCGTTGCCGGAAGTGTTGTCGTGCAGGCTGTGCTTTCCGACCACGCTACTAAAGACTTCCTCTCTTCCTAGCTTTGCGTTAAAGTCGCCTAGGATAATTTTAACGTCGTGGCTAGGGCATTGCTCATACGTCTTGTCCAAGAGCTGGTAGAAGTCATCCTTTGTCGCGTCGTCCTTCTCCTCGTGAGGGGCGTGAACGCATATTAGGCTAATATTGGCAAATTTAGCCTAGATACGGATAGTCATGAGGCGCTCGTTCACATGCCGGAAACTCAAGACTTCTTGCCTAAGTCTGTCTCCAATGACAAATCCGCACCCGAATAGACGCTGTCCTTTTTGTCTGTAGCAATCGCCGTAGTAGATGTCGCAGTTTTTCATACTCCTTTTGCCCGGCCCATCCCATCGCACTTCTTGGATGGCGGTAATGTCTGCTTTGAGACACTCTAGGGCCTCCGCAAGTTGTTCGGCTGCACGTGGTTTGTAGAGGGACCTAACATTCCATGTGCAGACACGAAGATCGTTGTCATTTTTACGTTTGCATGGGTCGCCAACAGTAAGATCATCCGTATCCGAGGCTGTTGGTTGCTTCGTAACCAAAGGTTTTTTACATGGTAGGGAAGTTAACCCGACGGCACAACCCCCAACCTGGAGGGCCAGATCCTTTTTTTTTGTACCCCTAGGACAAGAGGCCGGATACACCGATATCAGTAACCCACTTCGGGGATATGAGCGCTGCCGTTGGCCCATTAAGGGTTCATCCGCCACCATCTCTTTTTCAATACCCTGACGTAGTATTGAAAATCCTTACAGACCTCAGCTCCAAATACGTTGAAGTAGCTCCAGTAAGGTATCCGCTGGTCTGTAGACGTCACCGTTGATTCCATCGAGAGAATTCGTCCGCCGCACGTCCTCCTTCTGAGGACCTCTTGCTAGACTTCTGAGACGCATATTTCAGCCGATCAGGTCAACAAGAGATGCCTCGTCCGGTTAGACATATGCGCGCTGAAGTTCACCCAGATGTGCTTATGCAGGTCTGAGTGTTCAGCTGCATATATATCGTCAGACTCAGCATACGCTCATCGTTAGTTCACTATCAGATAGCTATCCAGCGGGCACCGCGTGGAGGTGATGATGCGATTTTGCCCACCGATCAGACTATCAACAGCAAAAAAAAGCAAACTCAACTAGATCTATCAGTTCAACTAATTCTTCTGATGGTACAAGCTATGCTTGCTCTCCTTCAACGTCAGCAGCAGCAGCAGATAGAGCCTTATCGACCAGCTCCCTTGCAAATATAGCATCTATCTTTAAATCGCCGCGAAGAAAAATGAAAAAGAAGGAAAGAGATTTAACAAGCAGATATACTCGTATTGACAATATTACTCCTTTGAAGAAGAAAGAAATTGATATTTCGTTGGCAGAGTTCTTTTTTGGGTGCAATATTCCCTTCACTGTTGTAGAATCCGACCATTTTAAAAGGTGCTTGAAGAAATTGCGACCATCCTACACTCCTCCCTGCCGCTCAACTCTATCAACAACATTGCTTGTTAAGGTGCATCAACAAATTATTGCTGAGGATGCAAAAGCCATTGGATCAGGTCCGGTCACAGTATTTTCTTAGAAAGTTTTGACTTTTCGGAAATTAAAGAAACTGGTGAAGAATTGTGCATGGTTTGTGAGAAATCGGTTGAAATAGCAAAGCAACAAAAAATGTTGACGTTTTTGCGATTGTCAGCGACAACGCTAGTAACACGATCCGGATGGATTTATAAACATTATTCACACAACCTGCAATAGCCACATCGGCAATCTTCTCGTTAAAGATTTTTTGGCTGAGGAAGCGCAAGAATTAAGAATTCACCAAGCTACAAACATACTAAAGGAGTTCAAAGAACCAAACTTGGAGCAAAAGCTCATTAAAAAAATGAGGAACAAAGGTAGTGCTTCCAAATGAGACAAGATGGGTGACACAAAGGAGTGCAATCGACAGCTTTTTAAAAAATTTGCCCATAATGAAGCAGATAGTTGCAGAGCCTTTGAACAGCGATGTCGTTACTGGAGCCTTAGTCAGTGCCTCGTCGGCTGAACTTCTTTTTGAAGAAGAATTTGTCGAAGACTTAAAAAAGCTCCACACCGATTTAGACCCCATATGCAAACTCATCAACAAAGCACAGGCCAGGGAATTTTCAATAGCAGATGCAGTGGAGGAATGGAAAACCATTTTAAACAACGCCTTGGAGAATAGACATGGACGATGTCACAAAAAAATGTTGGAACGGACAGTCAAAAATAATGTTTTCAATGTGCATTCAATAACAGCAAATTATTTGCACCCCAAATATAGAGGGCAGCTTTTGTCCTCTGAAGAAAGGCTAAAAGTAGATGAAAACCTTATTTCGATACTGAGTTCAAAGGCCATGAATTCAATATTTGCTTACGACAACAAAGCAGGAATTTTTTCCTTACTTAGTGAAAAGCTCGAGGACGGCGACTACAAAGTAGCCACATACTGGCATTTCGCTTAAAGGCACCACATGGAACTTGCAGAATACGCCCAATAACTTTTAAGCATACCAGCTTCCTCGACACAATTCCAATTTCCAATTGGCATATAATCCATAGTGATCTAAGAAATCGTTTGGATTTCAACAAGTCCAAAATGTTACTTAACATTTACTATTCACTTAAAATAAAGGACTCGAATTAATCGGAGCTGTATTAAAAATCAAAATGTTTTCATTGTTTTAATTCTCAAATGCTTAGTTTTAGGATCTTTATGCATTTCCTTGACTTTTATACATTTTTTTTCAGTTTTATACCTATTCATTGCGTAATAGGTTCGTTAACTCCATAATTGGTTCTATGAGTAGGAATATTAAAAATGTAATTTCTATTTCGAAAAATTCTTTCGAGCACATAAAAAAATATAAATGAAAGCAAATCAATGGAGTTGATATGAAAAGATGCTATATCTTTAATGAATAAAATGTATATAGCATCCCTTCGGCATTCCTAACTATTCATAGCAATCAGAGCACACTTCGATGAGTAATTTGGCAAATCGTTAGACCAATTTAATTTTCTCAGGGCATAACGCGTAAATTTATTTTGTATTCTTTCAACACGCAGAACGGTGACCAGACTACACAACAATATTCCAGAATAGGAGTCATTAACGAACAAAACATAGTCTTTCAAGTATAAGCATCGTTAAATGCAACAGAATTCCCTCTAAGAAAACCTAACATTGAATTACCTTGCAGACGATGTAGTCAATATGAGCACTTAAATCAATCACTTATGGTCAAAGATTACACCAGGATCTTTGACTTGATTTACCCTGAGCAAATATCTATTAAAAAAAAGTGTAGTGTGATGACGTTACGTAATCTGGTTACTTACTTACTTAGATCCTTTAACCACTCGGGGGGCATAGGGCGTCAACCACGCCTGCGCGCCATCGTGTTCGAAGTTCTGCAACGCGTTTGAGCTGCCTCCAACTCATTCCTAAAGAGCACGATTCCTCCTCAACAGTTCTGCGCCACATTTGCCTAGGGCGTCCCGCTATTCTGCCTGCCTGGGTGAGCGGATTCCACTGTATGGCGTGTTTCGCAATGGAGTTGTCTTCGCGCCGTAGGGTGTGTCCAATCCATTGCCACTTTCTTCTTCGTATAGTAATGCTTATAGGTTCTTGGCCCGTTCTCAGATAAAGCTGTTCGTTAGAGATGCGGTTCGGCCAAAAAATCTTCAAGATGATTCTTAAGCATTTGTTTACAAAGACTTGCAGCTTCCGTGTGTTAATGGTGTCCACCTTCCAAGTACTGCACCCATAAAGCAGCACTGATTCTACGTTGGAGCGGAACAGTCGCAGCTTGGTTCTTAAGCTGATAACATTGCTTCTCCAGATTTTAGATAGCATTCCGAACGCAGCTTTAGCCTTCCCGATTCTGCTGCACACATCCAGTTCGGTGCCACCGCGATTAGCCGAGACCACACTTCCTAAATAAAGAAAGTTATCAACTTTCTCGACTTCCTGTACGGCAAAGTTAAGTTGAGCGCGGTTGTTAGAAGAAGTGCTCAGGGCTTTTGTTTACTTTTAGCCCCACTTTGTTTGCCTCAGCTTCTAGATTTTGGGCCATCAGATGAAGATCCATTATCCGATGTGAAAGTAGACAAACATCGTCAGCGTAATCTAGGTGTTTAAGGTAAGATGTCATAGTCCAACGAATTCCATAGCTGCCTTCCGTCAATGCTGCACGGAGTACATCGCTGATAACCACCAAAAACAATAGTGGTGACAGTATGCACCCTTAACGTACTCCACTTTGGACTTCAAAATCCTCCGACACCTTACCATTGTGCGCGACGTGACACTTACCGCCCTCGTATGTAGCCTTGATAATAGCTACAAGTTTTTCTGGGATGCCTCTCCTACGCAAGGCCAACCAGATAGCATCTCGATTCAATCTGTCGAAAGCTTTCTCGAAGTCGATAAACATTTAATGTAGCGGAGACCTATACTCAACGCATTGCTCGATAATGATCCGTAAGGTGTTTATGTGGTCAATGCAGGAGGATCCAGCGCGAAAGCCTGCCTGTTCGACATCGAGAGTTGAATCTAAATGTTCTTTAATTCGTTCTAGAATTATTTTAGCTATTATTTTAGCCACGGCTGGAAGAACGCATATACCTCTCCAGTTACCGCAATCCATCAAGTTTCCCTTCTTTGGAAGTTTAATGATCATCCCCCTTTTCCACTCCTGTGGAAATTGTTCACTATCCCAAGCTCTCCGTATTAGGGGATGCAGCAAATCTGCCGATGTATTTAGGGCCGTTTGAAATAGCTCGGCAGGGATGCCACCCACCGCCTTGTTCTTCTTGAGGGACTTGATTGCTGTTATTATCTCGGTTTTACTGGGAGGTGCGGTGCGAATTCGGGAGTTTGTTGCTTCGAACTGCTCATTCGAATTCGAGATCATATCGCCATCGTCTATGTGATTTAGCACTGTAGCAAAATGTTCTCTCCATCTAGTGAGCTGATCCTCATCCGAAATCAGAAGGTTACCGTATAGACTTTTCACTGGATGTTGTTTGGAGTTTCGACCACCGATGAGCTCCTTAGTGATGCTATACACAGTCCTACTGTCGCACCTACTCGCTGCTTCTTCAGCCCTTGAGGCCAGTGAGTTGATATATTGACGTTTGTCACGTCTCACACTACGCTGCACTTCTTTCTTCTTCGCACGGTATTGGGCTTCAAGCTCGGTTTTCTCTACTGCTGAGGCCGCTGCAATCGAGCCTTGATTGCTGTACGCTCATCGATCCGTCTCCAGGTGTCTGTAGAAAGCCATGTGCGGTGGTGTTTCTGCTTTTTACCGACATACGTGCGTGCCCCAGTCGCAAAAGCATTTTTCACAGCACTCCAGTGGTCATCCATGTTCTCTATGCTGCTGATTGCTTCTGCTTCTAAGGCAAGATGGTCCCTGAACTGTTGGCGCACTTGGGGAACTGGTTTCACTAAATATTTTACATTTAGAAAAGTTCAATTCAAGATGATTATAATTACACCATGTAAGAAAGCAATCAATATCGGACTGCAAGTTAATGCAGTCATGCATTGAAGCAACAGAATGGAAAATCTTTACGTCATCAGCATACTTAAGACATCTAGAAAACTTAAATACTGAAGGTAAATCATTTATAAAAATAATAAAAAGAAGTGGACCCAAATGGCTTCCCTGAGGTAAAGCAGATGCAACTTCAATTAAATCGGATGAATGACCATCATTCCGCACCGTCTATCTCCTATTAGATAAATAGGATCGTAACCATTTTAAAAGCGTGTCACTGATTCCTAGCTTAAACATTTTTTGAAGCAGAAGACCGTGGTGCACGCGATCAAAAGCTTTGACGAAGTCTGTGTATAAAACATCGACTTGTTTACCTTTTTCCATTTCATCAAGGCAAAATTGTGAAAAAAGAACCAAATTTGTACAAGTTGAACGACCTTTGACAAAACCATGCTGAGCAGGTGACAACATCTCTTTAAGTGAGAAATACAATCTTTCGATCACTAGTTTCTCAAACACCTTAGGAATCACTGATGACTTAGAGATAGGCCTATAGTTTGATACTACATGTTTAGGACCGCTTTTATAAATAGGAGTAATGAACGACACTTTCCATTCAATAATGAATACACCCGACGAAAGAGACTTATTAAACATCAACGCCAAGACAGAGCAAAGAGGCACAGCACATCGTGACAGAAGCAAAGGGGAAACTAGGTCAAAACCACCTTTCTTTTCAGAGTCAGTGCCACTTAAGCAGTTTAAAACGTCTTGATCGGAAAAATGCAGTAAAGCAACGTCCACTCTAGAATCAATATTGGCATACATATTTTCAATATCTGGAATATTAGCCGAATTATAAGAAGATTGAAAAAATTTCGCGAAAAGCTGACAGGTAGATTGAATATCATTAGATAAGTCACCACCAAGCTCCATACATTGCGGAAAGTCAGATCCTTGCGTTTCAAATTTAGGTAACACCAAAAAGACTTACTATTCCTTTTTGTATTCGATTCCATTGAAGCTATATATTGGCGGTATAAGAATTTATCAAGGAATTGGTACTCTTTTCTTAATTGAATAAATCTGGCCGATCATCAGAATTACCAGTCAATTTGACCGTTTAAATGCTTTATCTTTCACATTTTTTTAAATTAATGAGCCTTTTGTTATGCCATGGAAATTTGAAACGCGATTTCCTAGTAGAAACGGGTACAAAAAGATCAATTAGCGAGAACTTTTTTAAAGATGGAATACATATCTTCCAAGGATTTACCTTCAAAAATATTGCTCCAGTTTAAGGCAGAAAAGAAATCATTTAGACCCGGGAAGTTGGCATTTGCATAGTTATAAGACCTAAACTTATTATTAATGCTTGGGTTATAAGAAGAATAATTGTAGTAGCTCAAATGCTCAAATGTTAAGGGAAAATCAGCTGCTTGGATATTAAATTTAAACTCATTATTAATGAAAATAAGATCTAAAATCCTACCGGTTGCTGTGACGATCAGATTGAACTGATTCACATACATATTCGAATATAAAAATACTAAAGTGGAATACAAATATTGCGTTTTCCCTATTTCTGATTGGCTATTGGTCATACTGGTCATCGGCTGTCATATGTCAGCTTAGGTATCCGACGGATTCTATGGGACTGTTCTCTCCGGCAATACGTCAACTTCAACGGAACTACGCGACGCCGACGGTTTCTAAGGGCCAGTGCCTTAACTTTAACCCTAAAACACACACCCGGGGTACCCGTGCAACCACTATCAATTTTTGTGCGTATTTAATGTTTTTCAAGTATAATATTATTTTTTTTCTTTTTTTTGTTCACATGCTTAATTTAAGAATCAAAGAGCATTTTAAGCTAGATTTCGTTCATAAGAGTATTAGAGTGACTGATTCAATCGAACCCTTCATACCCAGGTGGGCCATGGAGGTAGTGGAGGTACATAAGAGTAAATAAGGCGACTGATTCAATCGAACCTTTGTACTATTATTCAGTCGAACTATCGGTATGGTGATAATAGATCTGGCTAGGTAGGGTGACTGATTCAATCGAACCCGTAATACGTAGGTGCACCGTATAGGTAGTAGGGTGCATGAGAGTAGTAGAGTTGATTGACTCAATCAATCCCTGTTATTGATATGCAGTCGTGGTGTTGTGTTTTACCAGTGCTAGTTTGGTATAGGGTCTAGCGGTCAATGAAAGCAAAACAAAATATATGCTGTCTACAAAAAAGGACACCCAACATCGGCGTCTTGGACAGAACGCCACAATAGACAGATATAATTTTGAAGTAGTTAAGGACTCTGTCTACCTAGGATCTATGATGAGCTCTGCAAATAACATCAGTGGGGAGACCAAACGAAGAATTACTCTTGCCAATCGTTGTTTCTATGGGCTAAAACGGCAATTGAGTAGCAAAGCCCTATCTCGTACCTCTTGTACCCCTGGAGGAGAAGGTACAATGTCGAGCTATACGGCCTGTACAAGGACATCAACTTAGCCAGAAGAGTTCACATACAGCGACTAAGATGGCTGGGTCATTTAGAGCGAATGGAGCCCAACGTTCCCGCTAAGTAAGTTTTCGAATCCACCCCGGATGGACGACGCAGTAGAAGACGACCTCACGGTAGGTGGCGCAAACAAGTGGAGGGGGACCTCAACCAACTTGGCGTGCGCAACTGGAGGCAGCTGGCTCGTAATCGTGCTAGCTGGAGAGGTTTGTTGGTTGAGGCCCAGGTCCACCCCGGACCGTAGCGCCATCTAAGTAAGTAAGTAAGCGCTGGGCATGTGCCAAGCAGATGAATGTTGTTTTCCTTTTCTTCCTCGTCTGTGCAACTTCTGCAGAAATCATTTGATAGGACTGCCATTCAAATAGCATGTCTACCTATCAGGCAGTATCCTGTGATTATTCTTACTGTGAGGTTTATGTTCCTTCTGTTTCGAGATAGGAGTCTTTTGGTTTTCTTTACGTCTAGTAGATGCCAGATATGTATTTCTGGTCGATATGCACGTACTTAAGTTATTCCATCTATTGTTTTCGATTGCTTGTGCTTACGAAATGTAATCGTTTGTATTGGGGCTGCCGGTACTTCTCTGTTATCAGTTAGAGGTAAGCCGGTGCCTAGTTTGGCTAGTTCATCTGTTTTGCAGTTGCCTGGAATAATTCGATGTCCCTGGACCCAGCACAGAGTAATGTTGCATCTGTCCGCAATCTCGTTCAGAGATTCACGGCAATGTTTAACCAACTTAGATCTTATTGTTGGCGTTTCCAGACCTTTGATCGCTGACTGACTGTCTATGTAGAGGACGATAGACTTACCATCTATCATGTACAAAGAGAGTCTTCGTGCTGCTTCACGAATAGCCGATACTTCCGCTTGAAATACACAGTGGTCCGGAAGTCGAACAGCTGGGTTTAGCAGAGGTACATCGGAGAATATAATATATATATAATATATATATAGGCGAACCCCACAGGCGGATCAGTAGAAATGCGGTGAAGTGGGAGGGTTATGATCCCTTGTTTTCGGATCATAACCTCGCTGATAAAAAGGAAGAAGACATCGGAGAATATACCCAATCCCATACCCATGTTTTGAAACCATCTGTGTAGATTTCAATTGTGGCGTCATTTAGAACATAAATAACTCTTCTTATTTTGTGTACATTAGTGTAATTTCAGTACAAAACATAGGTGGATAAACGGGTACCCCGGGTGTGTATTTGCGTGGGTGTCAACTTTAAGAGCTTGTAACTCCTGAACCAGTGGACCTGAAATTAATGAAATAGCTTTGAAATTGCTCATCACTTATGTTAGATTTCCTAGATTCTGAATTCCAATACTGTAGGATGGCTGGTTCGGTAGCACCAGCGGTTCAAAGTCGGAATTGGATACACGGGTACCCGGGTGTGTTTTCTAGGGTTAAATGCGTTTTTCCCGAAACAACATTTTTTGACACAGTCGGCACTATAAGTCAGCGAGTTTTCAATATCTTCGCATGGATTTTTTTTTAAATCTTCGTTACTGTTTTTTTACAGTGCATCGGGACATTTTTTTGATATTCTGCTTTAACAATTTTTAAGAGCCAAATTTTTGTTCAGTGCCAAACGACTAACAAAGGCCTCGTAGGGGCAGCATCTCCCGATAGATGCTGGTCCGCTAAGTAACGAGAAGGAGCCACTGCAGCCGAAAACCTAGCAGCTCTGTTAGTAAGCCCTACTCCCACCTCCTCGTGGTATCATCTGGGAATTTCTTCGGAAATTGCTAACGGGAGAGGACGAATGGCAAGCTTCCTGTGCCAAAAAACCGGATAAGTGTCGGTTGGTCTGTGGCCCAGCTAGCCGCAACCGTAAAAAGACGAATTGCTCCGAAACGGAAACAAACTCCTCGGATACGGACTGATCATTTGTTGACGACCTTTGGCTATCGAACACGGACGACGATTGGATTCTGGAACGTTAAGACCCTCCTGGACTCACTCAAGGAAGGGCCTTATAACGCCAGATTCCTCCAATTGGGACGTGCATTCGCACGGCATAAAATCGACATCTTAGGGCTGAGCGAGATAAGATGGTACGATGCTGGGAAATACATCTCGCCAAATAAAAACACTGTCATGCTGTACTCTGGTAAACCAGCTGGAAGTGCACGGAGTTCCGGAGTAGGGCTCATGCTAACTCCAGCAGCATGTAGTAGCCTCATATCCCATAGTGACCGGATACTGACGGCTAGGTAGATTTAGAAAAATTACCATCATATAGTGTTATGCTCCGACTCTAGACGCGACTGAGGATGAAAAGGATGATTTTTATAGCCACTTAGGCGCCGCCTACAACCAAACGCCTAATGGGGACATCGTAATGGTGATGGGAGATTTCAATGCCAAGGTGGGTAGCGACAACACCAGGCTTAAGCACGTGATGGGAGTTCACGGCGTGCGAGACCGTAATGACAATGGTGAGCGGTTTGTGGACTTCTACAATACCAACCGCCTAGTCATCGGAGGTACGCTGTTTAAGCGTAACACCTGCCATAAGATCAGTTGGGTCTCTACTGATAGGCAACGAACATCCATCCAGATCGACCACATTGCGATCAGTCGCCGCTTTAGAAATTGTCTCCTGGACGTCCGAAACAGACGTGGAGCTGACGTCGGACAAGAACGAGATCACCATCTTATGATAGCTCATTTACGCCTTCGTACTGCATCCGTTAACAGCAACCGCTCAAACCTACTTAACATCACCAGGCTTAATATCGACAGCCTCAAGGTTCCCCAAGTGCGCCAACAGTTCAGGGACCATCTTGCCTTAGAAGCAGAAGCAATCAGCAGCATAGAGAACATGGATTACCACTGGAGTGCTGTGAAAAATGCTTTTGCGACTGGGGCACGCACGTATGTCGGTAAAAAGCAGAAACACCACCGCACATGGCTTTCTACAGACACCTGGAGACGGATCGATGATCGTACAGCAATCAAGGCTCGGATTGCAGCGGCCTCAGCAGTAGAGAGAACTGAGCTTGAAGCCCAATACCGTGCGAAGAAGAGAGAAGTGCAGCGTAGTGTGAGACGTGACAGACGTCAATATGTCAACTTACTGGCCTCAAGGGCTGAAGAAGCAGCGAGGAGGTGCGACAGTAGGACTGTTTACAACATCACTAAGGAGCTCATTGGTAGTCGAAACTCCAAACAACATCCAGTGAAGAGTCTAGACGGTAACCTTCCGATTTCGGATGAGGATCAGCTCACTAGATGGAGAGAACATTTCTTCTTCTTCTCTTCTACAGAACATTTTGCTACAGTGCTAAATCACCTAGACGATGGCGGTATGATCTTGAAATCGAATGAGCAGTTCGAAGCAACAAATTCCCGAATTCGCACCGCACCTCCCAGTAAAACCGAAATAATAACAGCAATCAAGTCCCTCAAGAAGAACAAAGCGATGGGTATTGATGGCATCCCAGCTGAGCTATTTCAAGCGGCGCCAAATACATCGGCAGATTTGCTGCATCCGCTAATACGGAGAGCATGGGATAGTGAACAATTTCCACATGAGTGGAAAAGGGGGATGATCAATAAGCTTCCAACGAAGGGTAACTTGATGGAGTGCGGTTACTGGAGAGGTATATGTGTTCTTCCAGCTGTAGTCAAAATAATAGCTAGAATAATTCTAGAACGAATTAAAGATCATTTAGCTTCAACTCTCGATGTCGAACAGGCAGGCCTTCGTGCTGGATCCTCCTGCATCGACCACATACACGCCTTACGGATCATTATCGAATAATGCGTTGAGTATATGTCTCCGCTACATTTACTGTTTATCGACTTCGAGAAGGCTTTCGACAGCTTGAATCGAGATGCTGTCTGGTTGGCTTTACGCAGGAGAGGCATTCCAGAAAAGCTTATAGCTATTATCAAGGCTATATATAAGGGCGGTAAGTGTCACGTCGTGCACAATGGTAAGGTATCGGAGGATTTTGAAGTCCAAAGTGGAGTACGTCAAGGGTGCATACTGTCACCAATATTGTTCTTGGTGGTTATCAGCGATGTACTCCGTGCAGCATTGACGGAAGCTAATTATGGAATTCGTTGGACGATAACATCTTACCTTAAACACCTAGATTGCGCTGACGATGTTTGTCTACTTTCACATCGGATAATGGATCTTCATTTGATGGCCCAAAATCTAGAAGCTGAGGCAAACAAAGTCGGGCTAAAAATAAACACAGCCAAAACAAAAGCCCTGAGTACTTCCAATGCCCGCGCTCAACTTAACATTGCCGGAAAGCAAGTCGAGAAAGTTGATAATTTTCTATATTTAGGAAGTGTCGTCTCGGCTAATCGCGGTAGCACCGAACTGGATGTGTGCAGCAGAATCGGGAAGGCTAAAGCTGCGTTCGGAATGCTGTCCAAAATCTGGAGAAGCAATGTTATCAGCTTGTGGGGGCCGTGGCGTAAGTGGTTAGTGTGTCGGATCACTACGCACGAGGTTCCAAGCTCGAATCCCAGAAAATACCAAAAAGTTTTTTCACGGTCCCACCTCTCGCGAGCGTCTGACAAACATCCGAGAGTATTGTTGTCACGAAAAAGCTTCTCAAATCGCCGTTCGGATTCGGCGTTAAACTGTAGGTCCCTTCCATTCGTGTGAAAAATATAACGTACACAACATGAGTGGTTGCGAGAAGCTAGGCCCTGGCACTTTAAAGAGCTGTTGCGCAAAATATTTGTTTTTTTTAATGTTATCAGCTTAAGAACCAAGCTACGACTGTTTCGCTCCAACGTAGAATCAGTGCTGCTTTATGGGTGCAGTACTTGGAAGTTGGACACCATTAACACACGCAAGCTGCAAGACTTTGTAAACAAATGCTTAAGAATCATCTTAAGGATTTTTCGGCCGAACCACATCTCCAACGAACAACTTTATCTGAGAACGGGCCAAGAACCTATAAGCATTACTATACGAAGAAGAAAGTGCCAATTGATTGGACACACCCTATGGCGCGAAGACAACTCCATTGCGAAATACGCCATGCAGTGGAATCCGCTCACCCAGGCAGGCAGAATAGCGGGACGCCCTAGGCAAACGTGGCGCAGAACAGTTGAGGAGGATTCTAGCTCTTTAGGAATGAGTTGGAGGCAGCGCAAACGCGTTGCAGAACTTCGAACACGATGGCGCGCAGGCGTTGTTGACGCCCTATGCCCCCCGAGTGGTTAAAGGATATAAGTAAGTAAGTACACTTTTGTTCAAAAAAATTAATATTATAAGTTTTTCGTTGCATAACTTTTTTATTAATTATTGGAGAAATTGGAATTTTTCAAATCTATTAATGACGGGAGAAGATTTCACGCCGGTCAAAAGGGGGCAATTTTTCGACAGTGGTCTATTTGAGGAAAAAAAAAACTTAGATTTTTCCTGAAATAAGAAATGTTCTTAATACTTTTTCTTGATTTAAGGGACAAAAGAATAATGTTGTAATCAAGTTTTGTAGAATTATTTAGTCCATAAAAAAATATACATATTTGGCTCAACAGCTCTTCAAGTGCGTAGGGCTAGCTTCGGGAAACCACTCGTGTTGTGTGCGTTATATTTTATCACACAGATGGAAGGGACCTACAGTATAGTGCCGTATCCGAAAGCCGATTTGAGAAGCTTTCTCGTAACAACAACACTCTCGGATGTTTGTCCGACGTTCGTGAGAGGTGGGACCGTGAAAAAACTTGTTGGTGTTTTCTGGGATTCCAACATGGAACCTCATGCGCAGTGATTCAACACACTAACCACGGCGCCCACAACATTTAATACATAATGCTTGTAAAAATGATTGCAAAAGATTCTTATTCAGGGTAATGGACGTAGATAAGCAACCCCTTAAAGCGTGCTTCCATGCTTCTTGCCTAAGTGTACAAGGCAGGATGTTCACCGAATTGTCGAATAGTTGCGAGTTTAGTGCATCTCACGGGCGGGTGTTGACACTGTCTGGACTTGTTTAGAAAACGCTTTTGTGATCCGGAAGTCTAACCGATTTCGATACAGATACCCAGCTAATAGGAAATGATACCTGCACCTACATCAGTGACCATTCTCAAGAATAACTAACGAACTTGTTAAAAATATTATTGCATGAAAATTCTTTTTTTTTTTATTCTGACACACCTTAAATTGCATAATGCGAATGCGCTTTAAAGAATTTAAACGCAAAAATAAAATGTATGAGCTCTTAAGAAATATGTATAAGATCAGTGGAAAACTTAATCTACAAGTATGTATATACATATGTATCTAATCTACCACACTTTTGTAGACGTTCTTGTGCTATCTGATGAAAAGCAAAATGAAAAAAATCATGCCCACACCAACTCGATGTGAAAGAGCTGCTGACCTCAGGTAAATGGTTTGTTATGAGAAATCACCTGCTAAACGTACCTATGTGGGTACATACATATTTGCTGGTGCTACAAGAAACAACAATGCAGTTGACTATGATGCAGCTATAGAGATGTGGTGCCTACTTCATTCCAAAGATCTTGCTGGGATTTTAAATAAGCATTGTTTTGTAATTATAGGTATGTACCATTGCAATAGAAGGTTAGCTTGTTGCTACTTCCAACGAACTAAACTGCAAAACATTAAGATAATGGCACCGTACTGCGCACTACTGTAGACTAAAGAATATTCGAATAGCTATGGGAACTATTGAGCTACGGATCCGGTCGAGTAGCTGCTGCTAGCACCTTTTCTAAATGCTATTAATGTATGTACACATACAATACTTCACATTGAATACATAACAACATAGAGGTTTTCGCAATCGCTGTACAATGCAGTCGGTATATACCATGAATGCTTTTGAAAACTGGTATGTTGGATGGAAGCGCACATTTGGACTCCTACAACATTTGGATTGCAATTAGATACCTATAATGAAACTTTGTCCATCAAAATTAGATGCAATAGTTAATGTACAATCTTGAATCTTACAAATATGCTATACTCGTATATGTATATGTAAGCATACCTAAAGGTGGTGACTATGTTCGTATATGTAGTAAAAGAAGATACTTCGACAGTCGAAAGGTACTGTTTAAGTCTTATTGGTCAGGAGTGGTTCTTGTTATTGTTATCATCATTTGTTTCCAGATTTGGTTTACAAAGTTCCCGTCAAATATTTAGGTGCATACTTGCTCATACTAGCTTTTCTTTAGCTAACGTTGTACTAAATGTTGGTGAATTAAATATTGGACTCTCCATATTGTCAAATAAACATTTACCAATATAATTGTAACAATGTACGAGGATTTTAGGATCAAAACCCAAATAAATGCGAGGAAATTCTGCGTTTTGGCCTTAGAAAATTTGTCGCATTTATTCAAATCGTGCTTTGATTTCCAAAGTGAAAAAAAAATTAATCTACCCTACCTATTATTATGTAAAACCATATATAAATAGATTCCAAAGTAGAGCTTTTATTATTCAAATGCATACCAGCACACAGTGTTATTATCCAATGTACTCCAATGTGGTTTGTATGTATTTATCCATCTAACAACGAAATCCAAATTTTGCGTTCAAGATTGTGTTAATCACAAATACAAATCGAGGATCAATTAATCTTCACTTTAAATATGACGAACATATAGAAATCATACAAAAATAGTTTTTGTTTGATGCTAAGCACTGATTTATGTGAAATTAAATGGCATTTTGTAGGAAATTTTGCCTTCACTTTTCTTAAATTTAAATCTAAATAATACACTTAACACAATTATGCTTGCACCAGGTAAATAAATCCCATTTACGTTTTACGGAAAGAGAAAACCACTGAGTTAGCCGAATCAAACGCGTGTGCTCAAGTGTTGCTTTCAACCGACTGAAACAGGTCTACCAAGGTAACTTACTCGTACAGCACCATACATCTGAGATGGACGTAGTGAATCAAGTTGCCAGTAGACTGAAGAGAAAATAAGTGGAGTGGAGAGCAAATACATACGAGAAAATGAATATCAGCTTCTGCTTGAACCAAAGTGTTATATCGTAATTAAGTCGTAACCCACGAAAGGTCGACGTTGCTTAAAACAATAACTAAGTTAGGTAGATACTAACCAAGCGTGCAGATGCGAAAAATTCAGAGTAGGTATCAGAAATATTCATTTTTAAATACAGTAAGCTTGTTTGAATAATAGATGCACACATTGCAATATCTAAGTTAGATTTCGAAAAATAATAACTCGTATTAATAGAAATTTAAAAAGTCACTTCTATGTTTCTAAGTTGTTTTTAAAATTTCGTTATTGCTTCGAGCAATATGAATTATTCGCCTTCCTAGATTTTTCAGATGTAGTTTGTTTCACAACAGAGGAAAATTGAAACTACAAATTTCCTACAAAGAAAATTTGACAAGTGTAAATATAAGTACAAAAAATTAATAAATAAATATTTGGCACAACAGCTCTTAAAGTGCCTGGACCTAGCTTCTCGCAACCACTCGTGTCGTATGCGCTATATTTTTCACACGAATGGAAGGGAAGGGACCTACCATTTAGTGTCGTATCCCAAGGGCAATTTGTTTTGAGAATTTTTCTCGTGACAACAATACTCTCGGATGTTTGTCAGACGTTCGCGAGAGGTAAAAATAAATAAATAAATATTTGACGCAGGTTAGGTTAGGTTAGGTTAGGTAGGGTTATGAGGTTATCATAAAACACTAGGCACCAAAGTCGGCCCATCGCTATCCCTAGGAAACCTTCACGGCAGAAGACCTAAACCCATTCCCCCAAGCAATTAAACTCCCTACAAAATTTGAGGATCCTTGTTATGGTTCAAGGACCTCACTCCTCCAAGTTATCGAAGAAGTATCTACCAAGGTACTTTAGCCTTATCCTGGCAATTCCTTGACATTCACAGAGTATATGAGTTATATCCTCTGAGACATATAGGTCATCGCAGTACCTACAAACATCCGTATCGGATAACCCTAGTCTCATGGCATGCCTCCTTAGGAGACAGTGGCCAGAGAGTATTCATATCGCTGTTCTTAGCCTCGATCTATCTGACTTAATTATCTCCCCAGATTTTCCGCGATCTAACTCAGGCCACAAGGCCTTAGACACCCTGTGACCATCTAAGTTTGACCATCTTAGATTAGCCGTGTTAATGATTTTATCCCGGATAATTCCCTTAGCCACGCACCCTGGTGGTTTAATACTACCAATTATATCGCTACGTGGGAGCCCCGCTCCTCGTCGGCTTGCTTGTTACCTTCGATATCGCAGTGTCCAGGTACCCAACATAATCTGACTCGGTTCTGCGTACATAATGCCCTAAGCACTGTGCGGCAATTCGTGATTATCTCAGATTTGGTGACGTAAGAGTCTAGCGCCTTTAGCGCAGCCTGACTGTTAATGTAGATGGCGATATTCTTATCGGATATTGATCCCATCTCAAGTAATTCCGCAGCTTTAAGTACAGCTATAACCTCTGCTTGGAACACACTGCATGTGTCCGAAAGTCTCAGGGCCACCTGTAGGTTCCTATTTCTCGAGTAAATACCTGACCCCGTGCCCTCACTGGTCTTAGAACCATCTGTGTATATTGCAATCTCGTTATGGACAGAGACTGTCCTCCTTTGCCAATCCCCTCTAATAGGATACAGTACTTCGTATGGTGTGTCGAAGTCTAAGGTGCCAAGTATATCGTCCGATTCGTCAGGGATTCCGGGAAAAGATTCCTTGAGAATGGTGCTATGTCCTATGTTATTAGTCCTGAAGAGACCAACGTTAGTGAGCCGAAGCGCACCGTTGCCCGCTTGAAACTTAATTTGTAGGTCTAATTGTAAAAGATACAGGAAGATATTGAGTGCAGCCGTAGGTGTTTTTTTTTTTCCGAGGGTAGGTGAAAATCTTCAACAAGACACTATGAGGATCGACAGCGCGTGCTCATAGTAGTGTGAGATTTTTAACCACTAAAAAACCTCCCTTCAAAACAGACTTGTTTTTATTTTTACTACATCTAAGTATTCGACTTATCAAGTAGTTTTCGTTTCGCGAAATAATGATGTTTTACAGGTACCTTCCCATTAGAAGTTCCTGCTAGATCCGCAGTTTACACGCGGTTACTTAACGCGCTAAGTCTAAAGGTTTGATTCTTAGTAGACGGCGCAGTAAATTTCTTTCATCCAAAACTTGGAAGACTGTTATATTAGCGTGACTTTCTAGTCGACTTTTATGCTTTCTCGCGTAGTTTTTAATTTCGTCTTCGATTGTTTTAATGCCAAGATCTCTGTGGATATCGCTATTTCGGATATACCATGGCGCATTAAGTTTGTAAAATTTTAATGTTTCTTATTTTGGTACAACCCCAGAGTTGTATACCATATGTCCATACAAGCTTTAGCACCTGCTTATATAAAACCAGTTTGTTATATATATTAAGCTTGGAATATTTTCCAAGTAACCAATACATTTCTCTATATTTATTATATAATTCTTTGCGTTTTTTCTTTACGTGCGTTTTCCATTTCAGCTTTGTATCAAGTGTCATTCCAAGATACTTAGCCTCGTTTGCAAACGGGATTTGAACCGAGTTTGAAAAGATCGGCAAATTATTTATTTTCTTATAAGTAAAATTTACATGAACAGATTTGGTCTCATTGAGTGCGATTCGCCAAATCTTTGTCCATTCATTTACTCTATCCAAAGCTTCTTGCAGTTTTTCTGTAGTATCTTCAACCGTTTTATCTACTGTCAAGATAGCAGTGTCGTCGGCAAATGTAGCTAGCTCAGTGCCTTCTACTTGCGGTATATCACGAGTGTATAATAGATATAAGACTGGACCAAGAACGCTTCCTTGCGGCACCCCAGCCATTATTTCCTTAAAATCTGAATATTCGTTTCCACATTTGACGCGGAATAGCCTGTTCGTAAGGTAGTTCTTCAAAATATTATATAGGTGCTCTGGCAGAACTTGTCGTAATTTAAACTTTAAGCCTTCGTGCCAGACCTTGTCAAAGGCTTGAGAGACGTCAAGGAATACGTTTGAACAAATCTTTTTTTCTTCAAGTGACTTTTCGATTACATGTGTTATTCGATGTACTTGTTCAACTGTAGAATGCTTACTTCTGAATCCGAATTGATGATCAGGGATGAGATGCCCTTCTTCTATTACCGGCTGTATTTGCCTAACCAATATTCTCTCGAACACTTTGGATATAATTGGAAGAAGCGAAATCGGTCTATAAGACGTTTTTTCATTCGGCGGTTTTCCAGGCTTAAGGACCATAATAACTTCGGCGACTTTCCATTGACTGGGAACATATTCTAGTCTAATCGCGGCGTTTATAATGAACAGAAGCTTAATTAGAGCTTTTCTTGGTAGTGCTTTAAGAACCTCTCCCGTAATTAGGTCGTATCCAGGAGCTTTCTTAGGTTTAAGTTTCTTTATTTCTTCCTTAAGTTCGGTAAGCGTTGCATTTCTTACTACACTATTGTCTATATACGACGTATTTATATTTCCAATAAGAGCTTGTCCATCAAACGGTTTGAAAGTTTCTTCCAGGTGGGCGGCAAAAACTTGCGCTTTCTCTTTATCATGCCTGGCCCATTCGTCTTGATTTTTCCTAATTGGCGCGGCTTGAATTTGAGGTTTTTTAATACCTTTTATAGCCTTCCAAAGCGAATAGTTAGAATCTTTTTCTGCCGTTAAGCTTTCTAGGTAAGTTTGTATTTCATTATTCTTAAGGTCGTTAATAGATCGTTTTAGTGAGTTGCACAAACGGTTAAGATGTGCTTTATGTTGCGGAGCCCGAGTTTGTTGCCATCTTTTACGCGCTTTTCTCTTCTCCTTAATCATCTCTTTTATTTCCTGCGGATAAATTTTAATGTAACTGGCCGGGGTTCTCTTTAGGTTGGGAGTATTCTTCCACGCGGCATCCTGTAAGATTTCGACGAAGCGATCTACTTCAACTTCAAGTTCATAGGGCGTTTTAAGTGATACGCTCAGCTCAATATTTGCTTCAATATCTTTTTTAAAGCCGTCCCAATTAGTTTTCGCGCCAGTTAATCTGGCCGGTCCTACTTTTTTAATCAAAGCTTCGCTTATCGTCATAATGATTGGAGAATGATCAGAGGAGAGATCAAAGCTTTCTTCAACTTTTATACAGTTGCTAGATATTCCTTTAACAACAAAGAAATCAATCAGATCTGGTATCTTATTTCTATCAGTTGGCCAATATGTTGGTTTACCCGTCGAGTAAAAATCACAACTGAATTGCATACCCGCATTATAAAGCTTTCTACCTTTCTGAGAGGCGTACCTTGAGCCCCAGAAGGGGTGTTTCGCGTTGAAGTCACCACCAATAATAAAATTTGGTTTAAGGAAGTTGAAGATGTTTGTGAAATCACTTTCTTCAAGTTTACATCGTAGTGGACAATATATAGACGAAATGTTGAAAGCAAAATGTCTATTTCTAACGCGTACCGTGCTTACTTGCATTGCTTCTAATTCAATTTTTATTTCCGCTGAGTGTTTGATATTTTCTTTTATAAACAAAGATGATCCGCCTCTGGCTCTTTCCGATGGGTGAAAGGCGTGATACCCGCTATATCCCCTTATCTTAATATTCGATTGCTTTTTCAGATGAGTTTCGCAGACCAAGCATATATCAATATCTTTCTCTCGCATAAATATTTCTAACTCGTCGAGTCTTTGTATGAGCCCGTTAGCGTTCCAAGTAAGAATTTTAAGCGTTTCTTTCATATTCTGGTTGAAGTGCGCGTGTTATGAATGTTGTTTTCTAGTGCAACTAGTCTCTCGAAAATTAGTTTATTTGTTTTGCATTGCTCTTCAAGTTTCGCAAGAATTAGGGATAAAACATTGGATACATGATCTTCTGAACTACCTCTATCACTATTTTTCAATGTCGCAACTTGAGAAGGAGTCTTTACATTAAAGTTTGGACAGTTTCTTGCTTTGATCTCCCGTGAGTTGTCGGTCGTGTACGTACCCTTAACTGTCTTCGCCGCTTGAGCATAAGACTGCACGCCAATATTCGGAGATTTTGCTTCTGTTACCTTATCTCTATTACTTTCGGATTTTTTTATCATTAACCGATCTTAAGTTAATATTGACGGACTTTCTATCTTTCGCTGCTTTTTTCGTAGCTATTTTGGGTCTGTTCTTGATTGGTTTCATATTCGGACGCATCGAATTTTTTAGCGTATCGCGGCGTTTTTGAAGCTCTTTCGCCACTTCGCAACCTCGATAGTTCGCAGGATGTTTTCCTTTGCAATTTATACAAGTGGCTGGGGTTTGCTTGGTTAGGTGACACTCTTCCGAGAGATGTTTACCTGCGCATTTGACGCATCGCGGCTCTTTCTGGCAATAGGTCTGCGTGTGATTGAAGCCTTGACAGCGCTTACACTGCGGGATCGATCTGGAGGTCTTACGCATGGGTTCGATTTTGACCACGATGTTTAGAATAGTCTTGATACCATATATAATATCTTTATTTTCGTCTTTATCAAAACTAAGCATGAATAGTGGAAGACCGCGCTTTACCAATTTTTCATGATCTCCCTCCGACTGTTGCTTCTCCTTCTTGATAATATTGACGGCATCAAGAATTTTAAAGCCTTTGTCTTGAAGGTCGTGCATTACATCTTCTTTGGTGCACGAGGGGTGGAGTCCCCTTGCTACAACACGCAGTGGTCTTTCTAACTTATTTTCATAAGTATACCACTGAATCTTTTCGGCATTCAATTTTTAAGATACTGATCGGTAACCGTCGGCATCATCGACATTGATTTTCCACGTATTGTTTCGCAGAGATGTCACCTTAAACTTCGAAGCCAGAGTTCCTTTAAGGAGGCAATGCAACTTATTATAGTCCGTAATTCCAACGACGTTTATCGGTGGCGGAGGACGTAATTTTGGTTGTTGTTGCTTTTCTTGCATCTCCTTGCGCTTTTCATCTTTTTGTGGCTCGACTTCCGGTGAGGAACCAGCTTTTCGTTTTTTGCTAGGTCGTTTCTTTTCGACCCAATTCGTTTCGCGTGTTAGCTCTTCTTCATCCGTCTGGTATTCGCGACTAGGTGAGCGATGTGAGCTAACTGTATTTTCTTTTTGTAGGTACGTGTTTTTTAGGGCATTATTTTCTTGCCTGAGTAAATCTACCTCTTTCTTGAGCTCACGATAGAGTAGCTCCATTTCGCTAAGCTGGGTACGGAGTACGTCGTTTTCCTCCTCAATGCTTTTAGATTTCGCTGAGTCCTGTTTTTCACGCGTTTGCGCTTCCGGCGGCCTTCTTTTTCCGGAGACGTTCGATCTTGTTGGTGGAGATCGAGATACCCTTGTACTTTTTGAGAAGGGATTTATAAGGTGCAATAAATGGCTCTCCCCAGAATCCGTAGAGCCGACCTCCGAAGAGGGTGGATTTTCCAGTTTACCTGGACTGCCACCTGGGGTATTTAAATCTTTTGTTTTGTTCATTGCATGTTTTTTGTATACGCCATACTCGGTATACGGAGGGTGGATTTTAGTCGCCTCTTACGACAGGCATGCCTACCTCGGGTATATTCTAACCCCTACCAACCAAAATTGTGCAATGGCACAAGACTTACGGTTAAGAAACTAATGACCAACGTTATTGAAGCCACTATTTTTAATTGAAAATTCAAAGGTGAAGACGTTTTAATTCCACGTATACCGATGATACCAACAGACACGCCATTCGAATTCAAACGTTTGCAGTGTGACTGGCTTTTGCAATGGCCATCAATAAAGCGCAGGGACAATCTTTGCAAGCGTGTGGTTTGAATTTGGAAAATAATTGTTTCTCACATGGACAATTGTATGTAGCCTGTTCACGTGTAGGGAAACCTGCTGATTTGTTTGTGTTCGCACATGAAGGAAAAACCAAAAATATTGTTTATCGCAGAGCCTTACAATAAATTCATTTAAAAAAAAAAAAAATGTCTTCTAATTTAGCAAACAAATAAAGAAAACGTCTAGCGAAGCGGACGGGGTAACGCTAGTTTTGTATATTTATGTAGAATTTATTTGTTTCTGTTCAGCTCCCATTGGCATTTAGGGTGCGGTCCTAAAACTCATCTTTTATACAAGCTTCCGAAATGTTCACAGGTTATTTAAGAACCCTTTTCTTATACGCATATAATTTTTTTTTTATTTGCGATTTCAATACCCTTTGATAATATTGGTCAAACAAAATTAATCGAACAGAGCTATTAAATTATTAAATAATTATTAAACAAAAAAATTGCGAAATGTAGCTTTTTGTATAAGCTAAATAAAATGCATACATACATAGCACTACAAATTTCGCTCCACTTGAGGAGCGTACTGAATTAAACTTTTCTTAAAAAGAATTTGCCTTTGCTACGAAGTACTGTCAGCACTGGCAAGCATTGCTGCCATCACTCTTCTTTTAAAAGTCAAAATGAGCAATTAGAAATGCATTCGCCCTTTTAGCTCAATGCAGCCTGCGGCTCACTGAGCGCCATACTGAATTTCCTTTTGTTGTGTTGATTGCAACTAGAACTTGGGAGTAAAATGTTTCATTCTTTAAAATAAACAAAAATAAGTCTATAAATAACTCCAGCAATTACATCCTGACTAAAGAGTGTATGCTATGCAACTAATTCTAATGTTTTTCGTGCAATAAATTTCCCAAGTTTAATGGGGCGATAGTTCGTACCGAAATGTCAAGCGATTGACAAAGCTATCCTGTGTGTTGGTTGTGTTTATTTGGGTAAAATAATCAATTTGAAAGTTTGTTTTGCTTTGCTTGTGCCGTCTCCGCAATATGCTTCCTTTGCTGTGCTAAGTTTGTGTCTGAGTCGCGAGAAGGATTCAAGACAGCCGGAGGCAAATATGTCGGACGATTTTATGCTGGAACAGGAGCCCAGCAGTTGCGGGATCACGGAAAAGATGTCTCTGGAGACGCCATCTTCTTCGTCCTCTTTTTCGATTGATGACACACATAATGTTGGGCTTTCATATCAAAATGAGCCCATGACTGGCGGTTCAGTAGTACAATCATCTCCCCCGCATTACCGTCACTCGCGTGCCTACAGGCATTTCAAGAATCCGCCGCAACCCCACATGTGCATTCGAACGACAACGGAGCACGGTGAAGAGCTCTTTATTAACGTGCTCAGTTGGACGAGAATCGTTATTCCACAGGAGCCGAGTGACCCTATTCCGTTGTACGGAGGCATGCGGGTATACTATTGCTTTTAAATTGTCAAGTTCTGTTTAAATGTTCGTATGGTTGTTGCAGGTGCCGCCTGGAAGTCCACGGAGTCCTCCAATTGTATTTGCTGTGATGGCCAACCCGGAAGTGCTTAAAGATTCAGGAAGACACAGCAAAGATCCGGAAGAGAGGCGGGCGATGGTTGAACTGATGTGTGATTTTGTAGAAGCTATGAACCCAGGCGTTAAATTAATACGGTAAGCCTTGTTGTTAGTGCACTCCATTTGAAAACAATTCTCCCTGACATTAGGCTGACCCAATAAGCAAGTTTCCTTGGCAAAGAAAAAGAGAAAAAGTGCCAGTTATAGAGGAAAAATATCAATATTTTCCCATAGATGGCTCCAATAATACAATACAGGGCACTCTCGATTTTTGCAACTAATGGAAACATGACCCTGTTGCAAAAATCGAAAAGGTTGCATTAATCGAACAGAAAATGAAAACACTTTAAAAACACTCTTCTTCTTCTTTAAGTTCCTCTCCGCTCCGGAGGTTGGAAATCATCATTTTCATAATTCCTTTGTCTTTTACTTCTCTCATTATTTCTGCAGTTGAAAGGTGGAGCCATTCCCGCATGTTTGACAGCCATGTCAGCCTTTGTCTCCCAACCGGGCTTCTTCCTTATATCTTCCCTTGCAGAATAAGTTGCAGTAATCTGTATTTTTCGTTTCTTATGATGTGCCCCCCGAGGTATTCAAGTTTTCTCTTTTTTACTAGATACATTAGCTCTCTTTTCATCCAGATTTGTCGTAGTACTTCTTCGTATGTTATCCTGTCAACCCAGGAGATACGCACTATTCTTCCGTATATTCACATTTCGAAGGCCTCTTTTCTTATCGTTGGTCTGTGTAACGTTTTTGTTTTGATGTTTAAATTGAGTTCCCTGCTATATAATACTTTCTGCATTTTGTAGAAGACTGTCCTCGCTTGCTCTATCCTACAGTGTTTTTCTTTACTAGAATCTGTATTTTTATTAATCAGTGTTCCTAAGTATTTAATGCTGTCAACTCTTTCAATATTTTTGTTGTTTACTCCTAATTCAAAGTTCTGCATTTGATGTTTCTTACTTAGAACTATAAACTTTGTTTGGCGGTAGCCATGTTTTTTTGAAACCTAGCCAGCCAGTAGTCAAATTTTACACATAAAACAAATAACACAACCGGCTGGCTACTACTCTTAGTTATTAGTGAATATAAACGAGAAGCTAGAACGATGGAAAGAGTACATTGAAGAACTTTTCTGGGATGAACGAGGCGTACTACAACCGAATGGGGGAACTGAAGGAGGACTGCCTATTCTAAAAGAGGAGATAAAAAAGGTACTTAACGAAGCCAAAACTAGGAAAGCCGCAGGGCCAGATGGGGTACCAAACGAACTCTTGAAACTAATAGAAGAGGACAATATCCATATACTCTCGAATCTCTTCAACGCTATATATAAATACGGCAAGATCCCTGAGGACTGGTTAAAATCAACCTTCATAACATTACCAAAGAAAAGCAAAGCGTCGCGCTGTGGAGAATACAGGACAATCAGTCTAATGAGCCATGCTCTAATACTCTTTGATCATTCATAAAAGAATTTTCAATAAACTTGAAGATGATGTAAGTCCCTCACAGTTTGGATTCAGGGGTGGCTTTGGTACTCGCGAAGCGTTATTTGCATTCAATATGATAATTCAACGAAGTATAGAAATGAACCGAAAGATTTATGCATGTTTTGTAGACTATGAGAAAGCCTTTGACAAAGTCCAGCACAAAAAGATGATAGAAATCCTGGAGAACAAAGGCATTGATATGAATGAATGCAGAATAATCGAAAACCTATATTGGAATCAAAAAGCAAAAATAAACATAGAAGGAGAAGAATCAGAGGATATAAACATTAAACGAGGAGTCAGACAAGGTTGTATTTTATCTCCACTTCTCTTCAATATGTACTCGGAAGAAGCCCAGGCGAACCCCACATGCGGATCAGTAGAAATGCGGTGAAGGATAAAAGGAAGAAGAAGATGTACTCGGAAGAAATCTTCAAGGAAAGCATAAGAGACATCGACTATGGAGTAAAGATTAATGGCGTGAGAATAAATAACCTAAGATATGCGGATGATGCAGTAATAATATCAAATGATTTAAGGGAACTAAACATTATGATGAATAAGCTGAATCTCACAAGCGAAAAATTCGGATTACGAATCAACGCAGCAAAAACGAAATTTATGATAATTGCCAAAAACACAGGTACATGGAATGTCGAACTGAAGATAAACAACACGAACGTGGAGAGAGTGTTCAATTTCAAATATTTAGGAACGGTTATCTACAGCAACGGTGATCCTTGATCCAGAGCCGCCTTCTGTAAAAGAAAAAAAACTTCTAGGTAGCAGAGACATTAATATGGAAACCAAAATAAGGTTGGTGAAATGCTATAAATGGTCGATCTTACTATACGGTACCGAAACTTGGACGCTAAAGAAAAGAACCATAAAGAAAATAGAAGCTTTTGAAATGTGGGTGTATAGACGAATACTACGGATCTCTTGGACAGATAGAGTAACAAATGAAGAAGTATTAAGACGAGTAAATCGGAAAAAGGAAATAATGTTCCTAGTGAAGAAACGAAAACTGGAATATTTAGGTCACATACTCAGAAACAACAAGTACCAACTACTGCATATCATTTTACAAGGAAGGATAGAAGGAACGAGGACAAGAGGAAGACGAAGAACAACATGGATAGCAAATCTGAGAGAGTGGCTAAATCTCTCAACATCGCAACTATTTAGAGGAGTGATGAGCAAACAAACCCCAAAAACGATGATTTCCAACCTCCGGACCGGAGAGGAACCTTAAGAAGAAGAAGACTACTCTTGATTGTATCCCCAGCAAAAAGTTACTGGCTGGAAATAACATGATGCCTAATTTCAGGCGGCGCAAAAACGAGTGTTTTTTAGTTATTTGTTGTTGCTGTTACTGCGAGGGTGCTTCGTTCCTAGAGATATGTTCGTATAAAATCGGCTGGCTTTGGCTGGCTGGAAAATCGTTTAAATGAACGACTGGTTGGTTAGGTTAAAAAAAAACACGGCAGGTGTTTATGCGTAGTCCGTAGTTCTATCTTATATCATTTAGTCTGTTCATCATGCTACTCAATTCGTTGTTGTTGTTGTTGTTGTCGTAGCAACTATGTTGATTCGTATGGTTCAAACGTTAAGGTGGTGTAGGTGGGTTGTCATCAGTAAGATCGAGGCCCAAGAAAGCGGCAGCTTCGACTGAGTGAGTCCAAAAGGATCTTGGTGTAAGTGTTGTGGGATGCGACGGACATCTGAACAAATGGGCGGTGTTATGTGGTGACGAGCCGCAGTCAGGGCATTGATCAATGATACTGTCGCGTAAGCGGTGCATATAATTGTTCAGCATGGAGCTCCAGCTGGATCGCAGTTGGGCAAGTGTGGATCTGGTACGTCTAGGGAGATGTTCTTCACTATGATGTATCGGTGGAAGACGTTGCTCGCGTAAATATGTGGTTGCTTTTTGCGCGCGGCTGCTTTCCCGAGTACGCCTGGCTCTGCTCTAGACGCTTTGCTGAACTTACCTTCCTTTGATACTTATATCATGGGTTGCACTATTAAAGCGATCCATCGTCTTAGGCGGGGCGGTTTTTGGTATACTCCACACTGGAACTTTGATGAACTTGCGCGACACTTATCTTACGACTCCTGTCTTATGGATATGCCGTCTGATGCAATGACACCAGAACTCCAGCTGATGCGCAAATTCAGAGTCGACTTTCCTTGTGTCCAGGACTGGCTTCGGTCAGAGTCTGAGCCGGGAATGGAATGTAGTCGTATTTTCACGAACGGTTCTAAAACCAGTCAAGGGTCTGGCGCTGGGGCTTCGTGGAAGTCGACAACATTAGACTTCACATCTCGTTAGGCAAATATGCGTCTGTTTTCCAAGCGGAAACTTATGCAATCCTAATGGCCATGAACTATGTTGTGAAGAACAGGTGGAAGGGACGTAGCATTTGTGTCTGTAGTGACAGTCAGGCTGCGCTTAAGGCCTTGCTTAACCCTTTAACCACTTCCAAAATAGTTCGTGAAACCAAAAACTCTTTGAAGGGCTGGGCAGGGCTGAATTCTCTGTCTCTTATCTGGGTCCCAGGTCACACTGGGATCTTGGGGAACGAGATCTCCGATGAGATTGCTAGACAAGACTCAGAGGAGGCTTTCTCAGGTCCCGAACCTGCGTTGGATCTTCCAGCGTCCTCGGTTAGGGCTTCCATTGACGATTGGGTCTCTCACGAGCACAATTGTGCTCATGCTCCCGGACGTCTGTAAGAAATCAGCGGCATTCTTGCTGTCTCAGCAGAAAAGACTGTAGACAACTTATCGGCGTCTTGACAGGCCACTTCGCTCTTGCCAATCACCTTAACGTGTTAGGCTTAAGTGACACTACAATCTGCGACGCTTGTGGAGAGAGCGACGACACCGCGGAACATTATCTCTGTAAGTGTCCGGCCTTTGCTTGTATCAGGTGGCAGATCTTCGGTGCGGATGTGGTGAGTGCTGGTACTGTAAGCTCCTCATCACTGAAGTGCTTGCTTGGCTTTCTTAGAAAGTCAAGGAAATTTCAATAAAATGGGTAAATCAGGGTTTGCTCTCTGGCAGTACAATGGACCAGTTGTGTCCAGTTGAGTGTTTCCTTCCCGACAAAAAAAAATCGGTGGAAGACGGCCGCCTACCACGATGTTAATCTGGCGATTATCAAGCGATTATCAAGGCGATTATCAGTTTGGACAGCGTGTTGGTGGATAGAGTTCAAAGCCAGTTTGTGACATGCTGGGACAAGTGGTGCATGAGTTATAAACCTATTAACCTCTTCACGGTATGAACGGATGTCAGATCAAATCCGCTGGGACAAGTGGATTTGATCTGACATCCGTTCATACCGTGAAGAGGTTAATAGGTTTATAACTCATACACCACTTGTCCCGGCGTATCACAAACTGGCTTTGAACTTTATCCACCAACTTTATGTATCAATTCGTTAATGTTGCTTGCTATTATGACAACATCATCTGCGTATCTTATGTTGTTTATGTCGACTCCATTTACTTTTATTCCTCCGTCGTTTTCTGTGATTGCTTCTTTGAATATTTCTTCTGAGTACATGTTGAAAAGCGAAGGTGATAAGATACATCATTGTCTTACTCCTCTTCGAATCGCTGCTCGATCGGACTCTTCTTCTATCGTTATTTTTGCTTGTTGAACCTGATCAGCTGATTTGAATTACTTCCATCGGAATCGGAAACGAATATTCTTTATTTTTGATTGGGTACTCCTTCTCCGCTTCCTCATCGTCGTTTTTGTAGACTTTGGTAGTTGTGGACCCGAAATCATACCTGACTACCCCTCTGTTTCGTTCAGAGAAACCAGAGACTCTTTATTGACCACATCCATGGGGTATCCTATCAGCTCTTCATGTTTGTGAACCTTGAAGGTATGGTTTGCAGATCCTGGTCATCTCCAGGATAATGCACGGGTCAACAACACTGTGCACAGCGTTGAACTCTTATCTCTCTGTCCTGGACGGATTTCTCAGAGACCGCAACTTACAACTGTCGCCCGAGCCATACTCTTAATGTTCTGGACAAGGGAGATAAGGTCAGTCCTAGGCATAGACATAGTAGGTCGTCGAATTCCAACTTTCACCCAACCAAGACTTCTTGGCGTCACTTTGGACAGCATGATGACGTTCGCCACACATGCATCAAACATAAGAAGCCGACTTAGACCTGGAAACAAGGTACTCAAGTCCTTAGCGGGATCTTCCTAGGGAATGGATAAAGAAACGCTACTCACCACATACAAGGCAATCGGTCGCTCCGTGCTGAACTATGCCGTCCCCATTTGGACACCGCAGCTGAGTGACACAAACTGGCAGCATCTTCAAGCCTGCCAAAACACGGCCATGGGGACCGTCACCGGACGTCACCTGGGGGCAAATCACGTAACTTTTCAGACGATTATTGTTTGGACGATAGTAATCGACTGATGGAAAAAAATGGTTGCATATTGTAGGAGTTAACATTCCTCTACCACAGTGGGTTGCCCACTGTTGGCTGTATAACGCTGTACTACCCGTACTACTCCTTTCACTTTTGTACTACTATGTTACATTTTCCCAAACATATTCACGCATGTGGGAATTTAAAGTTATTCTTTTTCAATTTCTACCTATATAAGCACAACAATAATGTCTATTTTGTAGCTTCATTTTGCAATTACGTACATACAGAAAAGCCACACAATTCTCAGAGACAACTTATACAATAACAGCGATAGTGAGTATTTTGTCTCAGCTTTAAAGATGTACATGTACATTATGTGGATGAAAGTTAATCTTCTAAATATTAAAAACCTCCTTTACTCGCTGGCTGGCATTAGAACAAGTAGTATTGTACATAGGGTGTTGGAACAATGGCACGCGCTACAACATTACTTCCTACAATGTACATTTGAAACAACTTCTACCAATGCGAACTTAGCATGCAAAATTCAAACGGAGCTGAACGAAAAGAACAAGTTTTATTTATTATTTTTGAGCTATGTCCTCAGCTTAACTAATAAGCTTAATATAGAATTTAAATCGGAATCCGTTCGAATTCACGTCTTATTACCAATTATTCGAACGTTTTAAAAAATGATACTCCAAAACTTTCTGAAACCTGAGTTCATATCTGATCAGCTATTGAATCAAGTAGGTTTAACCAATGGTGGCGGCTTGAAGGCCGAATTATATCTTAAGTCCACAAACTTTTCAGCTACTGAAGCTTGTGAAATGAGAAGTAAGTGCCGAAATTATAATATTACTTCATTTTATGTTCTGAAATTTTTAAAAGAATAAACTTCAATGATAAATTAACTGCCATTCAAGGAATAAATCCAACTTCTCTGGCAAACAGCACAACTTCTGTTATAGCCTTGATGCCAAATTTATGAGCGTCATTTCATGTAGAGGAATTAGATGCTGAGTGGAGAATTTTAGTTAATCAGGGATTTATTTCAAAAAATTTCGATCTTGATTGCTTTAGTTTTTAATATCAAAAATTCATTAAATGAATTCATGTTTCCAAAAGTCCGCAGCTTTGTAAGTGCATTGTTGTGTCTTCCACATAGCAGGGCCGCGGCGGAGCGCATATTTTCATAACTTTCATTAATTAAAGATAAGAAACGTAAAAATACAAACGTATAAATACATCAACTATCAATGCAATGATGGCGTGCAAGGAGCTACTACATGCCAATGAAAGTACTACTTGGGTGCCCTCTAAAACTCTTTTAAAAAGTTATACCAAGTAAGGTAAAGACCAAAATATACTACATAACGAACAAATGCATTTACGTACGTATAATTTAATGTTGCGCTTTGTTAATAAGTCTTTTGTACCATTCTCTTTAATTAACAAGTTCCTATAGTAATGCGAACCCTGCTTCACTAACCAAGTGAATATTATTAGTGCATATTACTATTATTGTATGCTATGTGGTTGAACTTAATTTTTGTTCTGTTATTATTCCTTTATTACAGAATGTAATATTTGTTGTGTATGCTTGTATAAATGAATGCACTTTGAAATAAAAGACTGATGCATACAGTTTAAAGGTCCATTCACAGCTCAGCGACCTGCGAATGCCCGAACTGCGAACAAACCATTTTTAGCACATCTGAATCAAAGCTACGCTATGTATTTATGCATTTTACAAGTTTAGGCAATTAGTTACAAAATGAATGACAACTAAAATTCGCGGATTTCCGCGACCAGATAAAAAGCAGCTGTGAATGAAATGTCAAAAGCAAATATTCGCCCGTTCGCATTCGCAGGTCGTTGAGCTGTGAATGGACGTTACTTACTTACTTAGGTGGCGCTACAGTTCGGGGTGAACCTGGGCCTCAACCAACAAATAAAGTCCATGTTTCAGCGCCGTAAAGCAGGACTGGGATGATCAGGGTCTTATACAGAGTCTCCTTAGTTGTTCGAGATAGGGCTTTACTGTTGAATTGCCTTATAAGCCCAAAAAAACAGCGATTGGCAAGTTGATTTCGATTGATTTCTGCGCTGATCTTGTTTGTAGAATTTATAGCAGAGCCAAGGTAGACAAAGTCTCTTACTACCTCGAAGTTATAGCTGCCGACTGTGACGTTTTGTCCAATTCGTGCGTGTTGGTTGTCCCTTCTTGTTGACAGCATATGGTATACTTGGTTTTGCCCTCGTTTATCGCTAAACCCATTTTGGCCGCTTCCGCCTCAATGCTTGCAAACGCACCGGCGACAGCCCGCTGAGTTCTTCCGAAAATGTCTATATCGTCGGCGTATGCAAGCAGTTGTACAGACTTGTAATAGATTGTGCCTCCGGTGTTGGCTTGTGAGTTCCGCACAATCCGTTCAAGTGCAATATTAAAGAAGTCACATGACAGCGCGTCACCTTGTCTAAAGCCTTTTTTGCCATCAAAGGTCTCGGTGAGGTTATTACCGACCTTGATGGAGCAGCGAGCGTTCTCCATCGTCAGCCTGCACAGACGGACAAGTTTGGCAGGGATGTCAAAACTAGACATGGCTTTATAAAGTTCTTCTCTATAGATGCTGTCATAGGCGGCCTTGAAATCGATAAAGAGGTGGTGAGTATCGATTTGGAATTCTTGGGTTTTCTCCAGGATCTGCCGAAGTGTGAAGATTTGATCGATGGTGGACTTTCCTGGCCTGAAACCGCACTGATAGGGTCCAATCAGGCTGTTGATAAAAGGTTTCAGGCGTTCACACAATATCGCAGAAAAGATCTTGTATGCGATGTTGAGGAGACTGATGCCTCTATAATTGGCGCAGTTGAGGGGATCTCCTTTCTTGTGGATCGGGCAAACGATGCTGAGGTTCCATTCATCAGGCATACACTCGTCTGACCGAATCTTAGAGATGAGTTGGTGTATGCACTCTACCAATTCATCCCATCAGTCGCGATGGCATGTTGGCAGCGTTGCCACTGGTCTTCGGCACTTGATGCTGGCGGCATAGGGGTGATTGAAAGATTTTGGGATACGCGTTCAGCGAAGAGTCTGACGGAATGGACGTTAAGATGTCTATTATTTAAAAATTTGAGGACACTCGATCATGTGGAATGTATTTACTTGTGGAATTAATGGGTGCCTTATTTTTCTGAGTTCATACATACATACATATTGAAAATAGAAAAACAAACTTCAACGTACTACTCTGGGTGGTGGGCGCCGTAGCGTAAGTGGTTAGTGTGTCGGATCACTACGCATGAGGTTCCAAGTTCGAATCCCACAAAATACCAAAAAGTTTTTTCACGGTCCCACCTCTCGCGAGCGTCTGACAAACATCCGAGAGTATTGTTGTCACGAAAAAGCTTCTCAAATCGCCGTTCGGATTCGACATTAAACTGTAGGTCCCTTCCATTCGTGTGAAAAATATAACGCACACAACATGAGTGGTTGCGAGAAGCTAGGCCCTGGCACTTTAAAGAGCTGTTGCGCCAAATATTTGTATTTGTAACGTACTACTCTTTCATTGAAAATACTACTCTTTAAAGCCAATTTGTAATACATTCGATTTTCTTTGAACGACAGCGCTGCTTGACACCCTCACTTTTTGTAGAATGCCCTTTTTTCAAAATTTGTATATGCATACATACATACATATGTATTTAAATATTAGGTTGTCCAGAAAGTTATTGCGATTTTTCTTCTTTGATTCTTGACGCATTGTTTCCAAGTGTAGTGGTTGTGTCTGTAAGTTAAGGTTATATACGATTTTGAAGTGTATGGAAAAAATTCCGTTTTGCTAAACAAATTTGTTTTTCTTATTAAAAGTCGAATTGATGATGTACAAAAAGCAAAATAGGTCGTGAAGCAGGTGAGGTAGCACTAAATATCAATAGCACATTTTGTTTAGGTACAGCTAATGAGCGCACAGTGTAGTAGTGGTTTCGAAAATTTCGTAGTGGAGACGAACGCGATACGGACAGAACAGTTTGAGCCCTTGCAAGAGATCTTGGTGTAAGCAAACCAGCTGTTTCTTATCACCTAGAATGAGTTAAAAAAACAAAAGCATCTCAACAGGAGTTGAATGATTTTCGTAAAACCGTCTATACGAGATGGCTTCTCTTTTTCACCTTTCGTTACTTGTTATTTGTTCCTATTAATGTCAGGGCTTAAAAAAAAGTCGTTCCCTGTTCTTTGTTTTTTGTTTTCTGTAAAAAGCATAAGATCACTACAATAGTTGTCATAAAACTTGAATTGTCTTCGCTTTTATTAAATACACCTGATGATGTCCATAGACATTTGCAAAACGTTGTAAGCATCTTGTTTTATTTTTAAAACTTGGTTCCAGTTTTACGACACTTCACTATTATATTTATATCCAACATGTAATTTATACGTTTACTTAGTGCAATGTTTTCTTTTTTTCATTTTATAGTAATGCAGTCATTTTAAAAGATCGAGATATATCGGGAGAGCTAAAAGACGTGTGGAATGCCGTGCAAGCTCAACGAGACAGAGAAAGGGAAGAACAAATGGTTCAACAGCGCCAACAGCAACATTATCACAACACTACCACGCAACAATTGTTTCCCAAATTAGAAAATCCGTCATCAGAGGAATCACAGAGTGAACAGCAGGGGAGCTCGACCAACCCCAGCGTACCCGAAAGTAAAATCGTTTATATGGAATTCGGACCCAATTCAACGCGCGTATTAAAAAACGATCAAACACACGATTTACCAATAAAAGTAGTTACAGATGAAGCTAATTCCGTGGCTGAACCTGCCGAAAGTGCAATTACATTGGATGAAGAAGATGGTAAAGTAAACAATAAGACTCCAGAAATTGAAACAACAAAAGGTCATATGGCTGGCTTGTCAAGCGACCCATCTGAACAAAGAGACCTTGAACCTGCACTTATCCAAGTTAACAACATTCATAATTCGAAACTGTGTTCGATAGCTCAAACTGACAATATAATCAAGCCCAACAGTGTAACAAACGGCGGTAAAAAGATTTCACATACCAATACCGATGAAAACCCAAGTTCTACGACGTCAAATAAAACGCCACCAGCAGCTCCACCCAAAAAAGAGAAATTGGGTGGCTTCCTACCAAATGGGTGCATTTTCCCTAGATTCAAGAACAATAAGCACAAAGACAAGGATAAAGATAATTCCAAATCTACCTCGAAGGACAGAGAAAAGAACTTGTTACACGTCCTTAAAAAGAGTAAAGATAAACAAGAAGAACCCACTAAAACACAATACGACAAGAACTGCATTAATCTCGAAAATGATGTCGAAAAGCTGGATCTCAACAAAATAGATACGGCTACTAGTAATGACAATATGTTTATGAAGTTAAAAGTTGCTACATCAGCTGCCAAATAAGAAGCAACATGCTTTGCCTGCCCATCTTTCTGTCAATTTAAGTAAGGCTTGAGTATTTCATTTCATAAACTCATTTACTCGTAAATCACTTGCAATCGTACATTTGATACAAGTTCTGTTTTTTTATCATTTTTCGTGTTACATTACAGATTGTAGCCAAAAAATCAAACATTATTAACAAGTTCATATGTCACAAGCCTTGCACAATGCCTTCGCAGATATAACATAGCAAATTTATGTGCCATAACAGATATTGCATTTATACATAGAATTTCGATTCTAATTTTGTCGGAGCACAAAGATAACAATACAGAAAACAAACACATCAATGAACACTAACCCCCAGTTAATTTTAATGCATAACTCTATTTCTTAAGCGATGTTCTAAAAGAACACTTATTGTGTTGTGTAAACTACTTGCTATTAGACAATCACCTCACGTAGAGAATGCCAGCTGAAAAGCCTGACCTGACTTCAAGGTAAATTTGTTGTGTGTATTTTAAAACATTTTTTGTTGTAATTAGTCAGTATTTAAGCAACTGCATATGCAACAGTCAGTTGTATCGATTTTATACCTTATCACAATGTCTGTTTTAATTTTGGGAATTTTGTTAAACAATCACAATCTCTACTTCATATTTAATTTATATTTTTATTTATATTTACTGATCTTAAACATACAGTATTTAAGTGTTAAAATGTCCCGAATGTCTCCCCATGCTCTACACGCTTTATCCACCTGGTTGCTAAGGCATCAATTCCACTTTTAAAAAATTGATTTTTACAATTATCTTAAACAACTCGTGAACCCGCGCATCGTTGAAATAACTTGTTCTTAGCAGCAAGCCTGGACGTTTGTGCATGTTTCGTTTTTTTTTTTTTTCCTGATGCGCGGGTAGGGGTAAACATTTTTTTTTTTTGGGTACTTGTAGCCCGTGCTACGAGTTATGCCCGACTCCGTGCTCCTGCATGGTTACGTGCTAAAAATCCCCTCCGGTTTCTCTGTCCTGTTGTTCCCCTGTGGCACCGCCAGTCAAGCCATTCCTTCGCTGGGGCAGGCTTGACATTTCGTCACTTCTTTTTAGCAGCCAAAGCTGGCAGGATCTTGGTTTCTCGCATTTCTCGTTGCTCATTCCTCTATACGCAGTTGCTGCATCATACTCGTGATTACTTCATTTGCAGTCTCCCAGCCTTCGCTTCTCGCTAACATAAATGAGATTAGGCTTCTTGGGGTCAATTGCCCGCCAATTGTTCTATCTAGGACGTTCCTGGCCCTGGTATAATTTCGGCATTCCATCAGTACATGCTCTGTGTTCTGCACTTTTCCTTCACAGTGCTGGCAGAATGGGTCGTCCGCGTGCTTGTACTTGTAGAGATACTCCCGGAAGCATCCGAGCCCCGATAGAAATTGTATTAGGTAGTTTATCTCCCCGCGCTTTCTGATAATCCATTCATCAACTTCGGGGATCAATTTGTATGTACATCGCCCTTTGGCTGTGATGTTCTACCTTCTTCTTCTTCCTTTTATCAAGGGATCATAACCCTCCCACTTCACCGCATTTCTACTGATCCGCCTGTGGGGTTCGCCTATTTGACCTCAGGCCTGCCGATTTTGGATCACTTGGTTACTGAGGCCATTGAAATGCCGATGTCGTCGCATTTGTCTGATCCAGGCCTTTATAGGCCTGCCTTTCCTACATCGCGATGTCTTTGGAACGTGCATTGATATTGTCTTTTTACCCCCCTGGTGCACCCCGACTTTGATTGGGAACTCTTCGGTTACTCCAGCGGGCATCTTACTCTTGTCTTTGGTCCTTCGTACATGTCCATGATCATCTGTACATAGGTTTCTGAAACCCCTCGATGTCTTAGCGCCACCCATATCAGATCTCGTAGTTGTCTGTCGAATGCCTTTTCAAAGTCAACCAATATAATATGCAAATCCTTTAAGGAATCACGATGTTTTTTTACCCGCGACAAACCCGCACTGATCATCCGATAGCCGTATTATTTTTCACAGTCGGCCACCTAATACCCGCTCAACGATCTTCATGGTATGCGACATCAGCTTGACCGAACGGTAGTTATCACAGTTTCGCGTATCACCCTTCCCTTTGTATACAGGGAGAAGGTAACTTTCCCTCCATTGATTCGGCATTGGGTCACCTCTCACAAATTAGGAGATGGGAATTCTGAGCCATCTGAACCCGATGTCTCCCAGCTTCTTGCAGAACTCAGAGGCCATCTGGTCTGGCCCAACCGCTTTTCGTTTTTTGGAGTATTTGACCGCCTCACTAACTTCTTCGACTGTAATGTCGGGTATTTCTTCACAGTTAGGGGTGGCTCTTGGAAAGTATAGACGGGTAGACTATTCATTTAAAAGTTATTCACAATACTGCCGCCACCTCTGCAGAATTTTGTCGTCATCCACAAGAAGCTGGCCATGAGCATTGCTAATGAACTTTGGCGAACGAATCTCCTGATTCCTCCTTCTTTGGGCTGCTATTTTGAAGATAGTGGCGCTCTTGTTCATATTGTGTCTTCGCAGCTCCTGGATAGCCTGGTTTGCATCAGCAACCGGGGAAGATATTTTCTCCAGCTCCCGATACAGGCCCTTCGTATTCTCTGCTTGAAGCTGGATGCACTTCTTCTTCGCTTTTTTCTTGCAGCATCTGTATTCCATTTCGAGGCGAACTTTTTCGTCACTATTATTAGAGGGGCACTTTGACCAAGCTTTGAAAGCCGCTTTCTTTTCATTTATCACTTTCTTAGCTTCATCACTCCACCACCATGTTTCTTTGGCGTGTTGATGGTGACCTTTTGAAGCTCCTAGCAGTGATTTGGCCTTCTTTAAGCAAGTTCGCTGTAGGGAATCCCACATATTTTGTGCTCTGCACTCTTCATCCTCAGCTCCGTTGATGGTGTGAGAGAGGTAATTTTTCATTACGAAAACAAAAGCCTCGCCTTTTTCTTTGTCCAGATTTTACCACTTGATTTTCTCAGAGACCCTTGTTTGTTTGCTTTTCTTTTGTGTTTTCATAAAAATTTCTGTTAGCAGGAGACGGTGTTGCCGAGCGATTGCCTCTCCCAGGATCACTTTGCAATCTTTTACCCGAGGCTTCATGAAACCGGCTACCAAATGATAGTCAATCTGAGTTTCATCTCCACCACTGCTGTAAGTGATCAGGTGTCGGCTTTGTTTGATGAACATGCTATTCAACACGATAAGACCGTGTGATTTGCACATGCTTAGGATGTCTTCACCAGGAAGGTTCCTGGTGCCGTATCCTAGTCCTCCATGGCAGTCTTCATAGTCTTCGTTTGACTTCCCGACATGTCCATTCAAATCTCCTCCAACAAACAGAAACTCTTCCTTTGGGATGTTCTAAAGGAGATTGTGGAAATCTACCCAAAATGCATCCTTATCTCTCTGATTGCACTCATTTTGGGGAGCATATGCACTGACAATATTCCACA
The DNA here is from genome assembly GCA_945910035.1 of Brachypalpus laphriformis. Taxonomy (NCBI): domain Eukaryota; kingdom Metazoa; phylum Arthropoda; class Insecta; order Diptera; family Syrphidae; genus Brachypalpus; species Brachypalpus laphriformis. The sequence goes on from OX246756.1 coordinate 102,089,972, forward strand.
CCGCTCCTTGTATTACTAGTTTGAGAGACATCAAACGGTCGCTGGACTTCGAAATGCTCAAGACGTTACCAAGTAGCTCTGCCGCAAGGATGATACCAATTCCGTTCCTAGCCTTTTCGTTCCGTAGTAGAACATCTTGTAATCTTTTGTCCTAACGTCCAAGAAACGCGCCTGATTTCCGGTGTTTTTCCATTTCATCTCTTAGACACACAAGATATCCACCCGCCTTCTATTCATCATCTCTTCCAGCTCGTAACTTCGACCAGTCATGCTTCCAACGTTCCAACTCGCGATCCTCAAATTTCGTCGAGACTGTTTCATTATTTTGCTAGCCCCCGGAATCCGTATAGCTCTGACCCGAACATTTTTGCTCGCTCCAGGATCAGTACCATGCACAGCAGTAGTAGTGCCCGGCGGGGTAGTGCCTTTCATTTTAGCAAGTATTGCCATAATACATACAGTTTTGCAATATTACCATATTGCGATGGTGTTTGTTGTTTGACACGTGCATGCTCCTGTTTTATTATTGTTTGTTTGATTTTTCTTCTATGACACCGGTGATCCCCAGTCGTGTCAACCCACGGACTCGCACGCACACTTGTGGGAGGGTTTTTAAGGTGGTATATGTGTCGCTAGGCTCACTTGAGTGCCTAGATCTGATTTGTCATCTTAGTCGGCTTTTACGACAAGCGCTAGTTGTTGGGGGGCACTGCAGTGATATTCTTAACCCGTCCCTGCACGGGGCGCTGTGGTGTTCTACCAATGTTGCCATTCTGCTTTTATAGATTCTATAGCTGTTGTTCCGTCATCGTGCTCGTTTCCGCGTAGAGCCACAGTCTTCTTCGCGTCTAGATCTATAGACATTCGGCCTGATATTACGCTTCTCGCATCCAATGATACAATTCTAAAGGCGCAGCATACCCTTAAAAACGCGATTCTATGCACCGAGTTCATCATTCTAATGTATGACTTACGATGCATCGCTGATGCCCATATTGGGGCCGCATACAGGAGTATTGACCTACTCATGGTTGTTAGGAGATTTCTGATTGGCTGCCTTGCTCCCCCTTCTCGCCTGCGTACATTACGTGGTCCCTGAAGCTGACTCTATGGTCCAGCAACACTCCCAGGTACTTGATTACGGCTTCGATTCGATAGTTTGCTCACCGACCTATATGGTGAGGTGCTCCACTTTTTTACTGCTACTTATGAGAACGGCTTGCTCTAAATTTTTGGCCACTACTGCAATTTCGATATCGTCGGCATAACCGATGATGTCTACTCCGTTCGGCATTTGTGTTCTTAGAATGCCATCGTACATTTTGGGAATAGAAAAAAGTCTGCTAGGGCCAAGTCGGGACTGTAAGGGGGTTGGGCAATCGCTGCGACGCCGTTTTGCGTCAGGTAGTCGGAAGAGTTCGGCGCAGATCTTCCGCATCGCCAAATTTTCAGTGATAATGGTGTGCATTGTCATCTTATCAATGCCAATTCGGTCTGCGATCATGTGCACACTTAACCGGCGGTCTGAATTCAGCACTTCACGCTCATGTTGCATGTTGTCGTCGGTTCTTGACGTCGAAGGGCGTCCAGCGCGGGGCTCGTCCTCCACACTCTCTCGGCCATCTTTGAAGAGCTTGTGCCACTTAAAAACTGCAGTTTGTGACATACTTTTGTCCTCGAACACTTGGCGAATCGTGCCCAAACGTCTCCGTACCCGATTTCCCCAGTCCAACAACAAATTTGATGGCGTACCGCTGTTCAATCGTTGGCTGCATTTTGAGCTTGTACCGAGTCACTCGATAGGGGTTCACTTAAAACTCGATCTAGCCTGAACAAACGCTCGCAGGCGACTAACGCTTGGCGCGTTTTGTAGGTCAGACCCCCCACCACCAAGCCCGGTGCGACGTACAGTCATGTCAGGAAAAAATGATTCCCGATACTTTTTATGCAAACTGTGGATAGCAGCACTATGGGGCGCTAATTTTGTGGCAGGCACTTCTTTCCCTTTTGGGAATCGGTTGGATGCGGGTGGTTTTCCAGCAAAACGGGAACGTTTTCAGTGAGTAAGACAAAGAGAAAAGTTTGCAGAGAATCGGTGCATAGTTTCTAAGGGCTATAGCTGGTATTCCGTCTGGCCCAGTGTCTTTTCTGCAGTCCAGGTTTTTAAGGATGCGCCGAATTACAAGTGAAGTTTTCGCCGATTGTAAACAATTGCTGAATTGTTGTCCGCGGAGAGATGTGGTCAGTAGCTGTTCCATTTTGACTTTGATGTAAATTTGAAGCTGTTTTAACTGTTTGAGTTTTGATTCTTTTTAAAATATATCAGCAATATTTTTTTAGTTGTTTTCTTTACTTCACAAACAAAGCTTTTAAAGCATTAGTCAACTCTATATATTTATATCGTGCCATTATTTACTCATTTTAATTTTGTTTTACATGGTGTCCCACTTTGAGTTTGATCATATACCTACAGTGAGTGCCATTAATATTCGGTTTTTCTTTATATTATAAAATCAAAGAAATTACAATTCTTTGTTTCTTAGTCAAATTAATTTTATTTAATCTAATAAACTCATTTTTCTTTTTAATAAAAGCAAAGGAATTTAATAAAGGCAAAACAAAAAAACAAAAAAGCTTAAGAAATGAACACTCCATTAATAGCCGTATTTTATTATCACTCATGATCCATATGAATCATTGGTTTCTATGCAATACAACAACAATGCGAGATCTTGCTTTCTATCAGGATCAATTTCGTGATCCAGAAATTTTTTTTTTTATTCCTTGGTAGGTCATACAACCACACTACAAGACACAAGAAAAATAATTTCGTTGATCCAGATCCGGATCGTTTTATTTTTGTCGTGTGATCTATATGGATCTTGGGTGATAATAAAATACAGCTAATATTCGGGTTTTCTATGAAATTCTATTAAACTGTCTATAAAAACTTTGGATAAATTTAATTTAATATTTTATTGGGTACTCATCGTTTTTTATTACCTTACTAAGACTGGCCTGGCATATTTTGGATAATCTTTTGTGTATAAGCCATGCCGATTTTACCCCATTCTTCTTGTAAATAGTTGAGCCTTCAATCCGCTTATAGAAGAAACAGGATTCTCACGAACACGGCGATCCAATTCATCACACAAATTCTCTGGGGTTCAAGTCCGGTGATTGTAGAGGTGTTATGATTACTTTAGGGCAGTTGTAAAGTACCCATTCACGAGCAATATGAGCCTTGTGCTTCGGGTCGTTATCCTGGTAAAATTTAAAAGATTCAGAAATTCCCATTTTTTTAGCACTTTGTTGCAAATTTTGCTTCAATATGTTCAGATAGGACATCTGGTTCATAATTCCGTCTATAAATACTAGATTGCCAGTGCCCTTGACCGTTATACAGCCCCATATCATTACTTAACCTCCTCCATACTTAACCGTTGCTTTAAGATTTTGACTTTTAAGCTCTTCATTTGGCTTCCGCCATACTATAACTCTTCCATCTGACCAGTGCTGCCAATAGAACACATAGCGTATTATATCAGATCCCAGAAAAAGCTAGTAGATTCAAACAAAAGGTAGCACAACAGTTTTCGAGTTATCGGGTAGTATAAAATAAATAAATTACAGTGTTAAACTCTCCATTAATAAAAATAAACAATGAGCAAAAATAAATAAATTAGGCTTTGTGAAGACACTATGTACAGATGATCATGGATATGTATGAAACAGCAAAGATATGACACTCTAGCATGCCCCGCTGGTGTAATTGAAGAGTTTCGTCATGGAGACCATCTTACGAAAAATAGAGCGCGACCGGCTCTACGTTCCGGCTCTGAACGTTCCAAAGACATCGCAAGGCAGAGGAGGCAGGCCTATAAACGTTATCCAAAATCGGGCGGCCTACCGATATTTTCTGAGGTCAAATAGGCGAACCTTACAGGCGGGTCAGTAGAAATGCAGTGAAGTGAGAGGGTAATCATCAGGGCTGTAAAAGAATGCAATCATTGCGGAATGCATTCACTGAAGTCATATTAAGTATTCACGTGGATTTGTTTCAATTCAATGACTTCAACTTAGAAAAAATAAATCACCATTCATTTTGAAGTCATGATTTAGCAATCGTTTTCTGCAATCATAATTTTGAAGTCAAAATGAATGCAATCATTTTGAATGCTCTGCACTCATTGAAGTCACCTTGAAGTCACTAGCTTTCATTGCATTCACTTGAAGACATTGAATTCTTTTAATTCATTGAAGTCATCTGAAGTCATTGAAGTCTTTTAATTCGTTGAAGTCATTTAGGTTATTGAATATGTTTTTTAGTGTCGTCTACCGTAAGAATAAATTATTAAAAATAAAAAAAATACTATGTTAGTACTAATACATAAATTGAAAAAGAAAATATTATTAAAAATGATAACATAATGTCTCTACATTCTACAGAGCATTCAAAATGATTGCAGTAAATGATTGCTAAATCATGACTTCAAAATGAATGGTGATTTATTTTTTCTAAGTTGAAGTCATTGAATTGAAACAAATTCACGTGAAGTCAAATAAGTTAAGTGACGAAATGATTGCATTCTTTTACAGCTCTGGTAATGATCTCTTGTTTTCAGATCATAATCGCGCCGAAATAGCAAGATGAAGAAGGCTTTGTGACGACACTACATAAGCAATGAACAAAAATAAATAAACTATGCTTTGTGAAATTCTCCATTAATAAGCTTAATCTTCTAGCAAAAAAGAAGTTCATCCGATGGTCAAAAATTGTATTGCCTTTTAAAATTTCTTTACAAAGGAAAATATTTTCAACAGTCTCTGTACAAAGAGTATTTCTTAAATCGTTTTTAATTATGTTCAAATCTGAAAATGTTCGCTCAGTTGAAGCGCTGCTATGCGGAAGGCAATAAAGGTTAAACATAAGCGATGCTAGTTCAAAAAATACAAAATCCTCGAGCAATTTCCTTGATGCAAATCAAGGAACTAAAAACTAATAACTACGCAGTGCAAAGAAATGCAGAACTCAAGATTTTTCGACATTTGAGAGAAGAAGAAGAACCATATGGAAAATGGAGCGACCCGACCAAAAATAAACCAAATAACTCAAAAGAAACCTATACGTGAACGAGCAATTGAATTGTAAATTTAATTTTTAATGAAATTAAAGTTTTAAGATGAGGTAAAAGGCTAGTAGATTTTTAGACAAAGCTAGTAGATAGTAACAAGACTGAAAAGCTTGTAGATCTGCTAGCTTTGTAGTAAGAGTGGCAGCGCTGCATCTGACCCAAAGACATAAAATTTGCTTTCGTCTACAAAAATCACGTCGTCCCATCAACTAGTGTGTTTAATTTGGTGTTACTTAGCATATTTTAATCGAATTTTCCTATTCCGTGAATTCACAAATGGCCTTTTTCTAGCTACACGACCATTATAACCTTTGGCCTTAATGGTGCGTCGTATAGTTGATGCTGATACTTCTTTCCCATATTCAGCCAAGACTTCTATCACAAGCTTTGGTTCATTCAAGCGAGGATTAACTTTGATCTTCCGAACAATCTTCTTTGGTTGTTAACTTTTTTAGTTGACCCAGTTGCTTCTTTGTTTCAATTCTGCCCTCAGTTTTGTATCTCTGAACAATATCACCGCCAGTATTTGACTTCATGTTTAAAATTTCTGGAATGTTCGGTACTTTTCATCTTTTCCGTAATAAAAAATAACAAGATTTCGTTGCTCTAAGGTTGGATTTTTTCCCTTACGACCCATTGCGTTTTATTTTTTTTTTTTTTTATAAAATTACGAAATCCTATACTCTACTACTATTAAAAAGAGCTCCAATAGTTTAATGAAACTGAATTTGTGAACAAATAAACCGCACAAATGTCAAATTAACGTAAGCAAAACCTAATTTAAGGGAAAAACCGAAAATTAACGTAGTGCTTATAATTGAATCGGTGAGTGAAAGAACAGTACATGTACAAAATATCGCTTTTGAGAAAAACAGAAAAAACTAAACGCATTTGTACTGCGCTTCCATACAATCAGCGAAAAGCGTATTCCATTTTTGTATACATTTGGCTCTCTAATGTAGTATTATTTTGCTGATTGGTAGAGTTACATATGTAGAGCATTTTGGCTATTTAAGGCCAAAATGCTATTTTTGGCGCTTATACTGTTCTTCCACTCACCGATTCAATTGTACCTTTTACGTTTCGATGCGTATTTATTAACACGGGAAAGGCTCAGGCAGATTATTTTTTGTGCTTTACTTGAAATATAATACGTAAACCAATAATAGAACAAAATAATCAATAATATTTTACAATTTAGTACGAACAAATGTCATTAAGGCCCGATTTATTGACTCTCCATTAAACTTAAAATCGTCATTAAAAATGCGAAATTTTAAAATTTTTAAATATTTCATTTATTCACTCTCTAGCCGTGTTTTTATGAGAGTTTACTGTGCTCACTTTTAAAATCTAAAAAGAACGACATGTACTCCCTTTTAACTCATTTCTTGAAGTAAAAGCATCTGAAATTCAGCTGGCGCTAATTTTATCGATAGCAACAACCTTTGAGAAACAAAGCGAAGAAAAAGTACAGTCAAAGAAACTATTTTGTTCCGTGAAAGTTGCTGTCATAGCTTATTTAAACGAAGTCAAACAATTTTGATGAACAAGCCACCTACGATTGAGATTGAAATTTAAATCAATTCGCCGTCTCACTTTCTATAGCCACTTTGTTTACTGACTAAATTATACTAATTTTTGTTTTGTTTTTGCTTTGCGTGTAAATTAAAAGTGAGCTGAGTATAGATTCGTCAAAACAAAACACGCCATCTATTAGAGATTTTAATGGAGGCTGCCTATATTAAATAATGGCGCCTTTGATTTAAAACAGGTGTTAGCTAAAACGTCAAAATCCACCTTTTAAGAGGGATTTTTAGAGCTAATGGAGGTTTAATGGAGCGTTTCTATTTATTCACTTTCCATTAGCGTTGACAGTTAGATTCTATATTTGGTTATTGTCTTTTTATTTGAATAACAGAATGTGAAAGTGTATTATGGACAATTATCTTCAATATTTGTTGGATTTGAGTGCTGACGACGAAAATACACTTGTCGCCGAACGTTCGCAATACAAAATGTCAAAAAGAATAAATATGGAATATTGGGATGATGAAGATTTATTCCAACGATATCGTTTGGCCAAACCTACAGTGGCTAAAGTACTTGCAATTATTCGCACAGATTTGAAGTACTCTCTAAAACGGTACAACATTTGGACATACATACATACATACATACATTTTCCATGGCCCGCTAATCCTTCATGAGGGTCGCGGGGGTAGGATGTTCAGGTGGACTCTCCATCCTTCTCGATCCTCCGCCATTGACTCCAATTCATCAGGAGGAATCCCTAAGCGGCTCCAGGAGAGATGTCGGACTTGGTCCAACCATCTATTTCTAGGCCTTCCGCGAAGTCGCCTACCTGATGGCATGGCAACCATGGCGCGTCTTGGAAGCCGGTCTGGGTGCATACGCACTACGTGATCAAACCATCGAAGCATTGATCGTTCCGTTCGGAGAATTAGCTGCTCAACATTGAGCACCTCGCGTACTCTGGTGTTGCGCACTCGATCCCTACGAGTTATTCCAACAACACCGCGAAGAAACCTCATTTCGGCAGATTGTATCTGCGATCTTATTCTTTCGGTCACTACCCAAATTTCATGACCATAGGTGAGAGTTGGAACATACACCGAGTTAAAAACCGATAGCTTAGCTTGAACACTAAGTTCGGCCTTCCTTATAACAGATTGGCCAAGCTCTCTTAAAATTGATCCAGCCTGACCAATTCTACAGGATAACTCGGCATTGCTCCTCCCATCACTCGTGAATAAGACCCCGAGGTACTTAAACTTATCCACCTGCTTCAGTGGGACTCCAATAACATGCAGAGTGCACTGAATAGGTTTTTTGGATATGACCATTACTTCCGATTTGTTCACGTTGATCTTCATTCCAGCATCATCACAAACGGCTACAAACCTTTCGAGTGCGCACTGAAGTTCGGTTTGAGAGGACCCAAGGATGACCAAATCATCCGCAAAGAGCAGATGACTAATCCGTAGGTCTCCCACTTTGAAACATTCCCCACCACGGCTGCGCTGTAACATCCAATCTATATATACAATGATGAGGAGAGGTGACAAAACGCACCCCTGGCGGAGTCCAACGCCCACAGTGAAAGGTATTGATTTAACACCGTTTATCCGAACACAGCTTCTACAGTTTGTATATAAAGACTGAATCGCCCTTAACAGGGAACCATCAATCCCATACTCCTGCAGAACACTCCAGAGTTTGCCTCGAGGAACCCTATCATATGCTTTTTCCAAATCCATAAAACAAGTGTAGACAGGTTTGGCATATTCCCAGGCTTTCTCAAGAACCATTCTGAGAGTGAACAACTGGTCGGTTGTGCTTCTACCGGGACGAAAACCGCACTGCTCATCCCCCAAACTGTCCTCAACCACAGCTCTGGAACGCTTTTCTAGCACCTTAGCGAAGACTTTTCCAGGGAGACTTAAAAGAGATATACCCCTGTAGTTGGCGCAATCTCTTTTGTCCCCTTTTTTAAAAAAGGAACTATCACCCCCATTTGCCAATCACCAGGTGTTTCACCGCATTCCCAGGCCACTTTAATGACACGCGAGATCCATTGCACTCCCTCTTTACCTAAAGCCTTGAGCATTTCTGGCCGAATTTCATCCACACCAGCAGATTTGCCAACTTTTAGCGCTTTGATCGCTAAAGTTACTTCCTCTACCGTAGGACTACTTTCCGCCCTACTCTCGACCATAGGTGTGTCATCTTCGGTGCCCTGTTCGGGATTGAGCAATTCTGAAAAGTGCTCGCTCCATCTGCGTAAGATGTCCTCCTCATTGGAAAGAAGTGTACCGTCTTTGGATTGACCCCTTCAACGATATTCAACTTTTTCCTCTGAGTCGGTGGACGGTCTGCCAGAACATCTTATTTGCAGATCTGTGGTCACGTTCCAATTTCTCGCCAAACTCCTTCCAAGACTGTTCTTTCGCTGTTTTCACAGCTAATTTTCAAGTTCTTCGCGCCTCAGTGTACCGATTTCGAGAATCGGAGCTCCCCAAGTGAATCCACACATTAAAGGCTCTCTTCTTCTCTCTGATGGCTTCTTGAACTCCGGGCGTTTTAAACCAAGCAGTTCTTTTCTCACCACCAGCCGCCACACCAAGCCGCTTCACTCCACAAACATCTCCCGCAGAGGCAATAACCGCTGTTGAAAACAGTTGCCATTCTTCCTCTACATTTGATGGAACAGTTGGAATTCGTTCAAACCTCTCAGATATTTGCCGCGCAAATGTCTTCCGTTTCTCATCGTCCTGTAACCTCTCCCATCGTATGCGTGTAACCATGCTTGGTTTACGCTTTGGTAGGGGAGGCACTCTCTCGCTAGGATACAATTTGCACATCACTAAGTGATGATCAGTTGACAGTTCGGCCTCTCTCAATACGCGAACATCACAAACCATTCTCTTCAGACACGATGGTACCACAAAGAAATCGATCAGCGACTTCTGCTGAAGACTCTGCCGGTACAACGTGTATTTGTGAATGTTTTATGTGGAAAGATAGTGTTCATGATGGATAAGCCATTTTCACAACAGAAATCCAACAACCTCTCTCCGTTCGCGTTTTGATCAAGATCACCGTTCCTCCCAATCACACTCCCCCGTGTCATAACATCTACACCTACATGAGCATTCAAGTCACCCATCAGGACAAAAGAATCCATATCTGCAACCTTTTCAAGGGCAACATCAACTTCATCTAAGAAAGCTGCGTACTCTGACAGAAGGTTCGGTGCATACACCTGCACCAATGCCAGAGTTGATCTTTCAAGCTTGAGCTTTAAGATCGCAACTCTCCCTCCTAATGGTATCCACTCCAATACTCTGTCTGTCAACCTGGGACTTGTGAGTATCCCCACTCCCGCCCGAGCCGACATTGAGGGTGCGAGTCCTGACAGGAAGAGCTTCCACCCATCCGAAAGGTCCACAGTTTTAGAACCTCTCTGCTTTGTTGAAGAGACGCCAACTATATCTAGTCGACTTGTAACAGCCTCCCCAACAAGCTCAAGATCCTTCCCTGTGAGCGATGAGACGTTCCGTGTGCCTATCCTAAGTCGATGCCGTTGTCGAAACTCAGAGAGTCCATCTGTGCCCCTATTGGTGCACAGCGCGCTCACCCCTTGACCCCCGTAATGGTTCGCGAGGCCATTGACAGGAAGCTCGTAGCCATTTCGGGTTTGACCCGGCCGGCTGCCGAGCGGGACAAGCCCCTCATCCCAGTCACGGTGCCCGCCCCCCCACCACGAGGAGGTCAGCTGCCAGGGGGGCAACATTTGGACATAACGAGTTAAATTCTTTTTCAATTTTATCCCAAACGCGTTGTTTTTCTTTTAATGTAAATGCATATGTTTTCTTATTTTCAATAATTGTTGCATGTCTTAAAATGTGCTTCTGCTCCGTTGAACTTTGATGGTTAGGTTATGTTAGATTGGATGTCTGCACGAGGGTGCAGACACACTTAGACGAGTAAGGGTCCATTGTGATGCCAAGGATCTACAATTAGACCACTTAGAGACTAATAAAACCAACTGGAGCTGTTGATGAAGCGATGGATGCTTATGACGCCTAAGGACGCCAAATCGCCGAGGTCATCAAGGAAGGGAGCCCCTAGATGGAGCATTCTTTTACGTGATAGAGCAGGACATGTGCGTAGGAGGTGAAGGATAGTTACCTCCTTTCCTCATCCCTACAGCTCCTGCAGAAGTCGTTGGAAAAGAGTCTTTTGGCATTTTTGAGCCTATTAGACAGTGTCCAGTGAGGACATCGACAACGCAGCTGATCTGTGATCGGTTAAGCTTGATCAAATCAGTACTACGTTTCTGGTCCAGCTTAGGCCAGATCTGCCTCGAAATGTGACACGTTGAGCCATTTTCCCACCTGTGGTTGGTCTTACTAATAGCGTTCAGCTTTAGTACACGCTTACATGTAGCGGGGGCATACCTAGAGCTTGCCTATCTGGCAGAATCCTTAGAGTTGTACCCTGTATGACAAGCTCGTCAGCCCTGAAGTTACCTGGAATGTCCCTGTGGCACCCAGCATAGATGAATGTTGAATTGCTCTGTCTTCTCCGTAAGAGACAAACGACAGTTTAAGGCGGCTTTTGAAATGAAAGTGTAGCATTCCAGGGACTTGATTGCCGCTTGACTGTCAGAGTGAAAATGCTAATATCCCTGACAGATAGTACATTACACTTTAGCTAGGACAGGGCTTCCTTAATCGCCATGATTTCCGACTGAAAAACGCTACAATGATCAGGGAAGCGGAACGAGATGCTCAGATTGAGCTTTTCGGAGAAAACACCACAATCGACCCCGCCTTCGATCTTAGAGCCATCTGCAAAGAAGTGAGCCGAACTGCCATCAATAGGAGAGTTGTCCCATTCCTCCCGTGCAGGGATACTCGTGTGGAAATTTCGGTCAAATATCAGTTTTGGAGGCATGTAATCCGTGTTTTTATGGGCGATATTGAGAAGATAAAGGATCTAGGAGTGGCCAATGTGATAACTAGACCACTGAGAGGAGACTTTTAGATAGATGGGCGCACTGGCAGCAATCTGTTTCCCAAAAATATCTAAGGGTAGCGGGTTAAACATAATGCCCAGTGCCGCAGAAGGAGTAGTTCTTAGTGCCCCACTGATGCACATGCATGTAGATCTTTGCACTTAAGCTAATTGAGAGAGCTAGACAGCCCTATCAAGAGCAGGCCACCAAACGATCACGCCATAGAGTAGTATATGCCTGATAACGGACACGTATAGCCAGCGAGTGGTTTGAGGTTTTAAACTCCAGCTCCTACCTATAGCTTTTTTACAGGAATAGAGATCTACATTGGCTTTCCTTACACGTTCTAGTAGATTGGGTTTCCAGTTTAGTTCAGAAATTTGATGTACGTATTTTACGCATTTTTTTCTTTTATTTTTCGTTTTATTCAAAACTTTCACAGCAATTCTCTATAATAACGGTATTCATGAAACAAAATAACATAAACAATGTAGCTATTTGAGAGTTCGTCTGTCACAATGATGTAAAAATCCCTGGGACTATTTTAGAGTAAATAAATCGAGCCTAAGTGATTGAAAAATTAAATACCGAATATTAATGGCACTGTATATAGGCAGGCGAGATACCCTGATAAATCTCCAGATCGAAAATTTTTACGAAACCCATACAGCTTTACCCATAATTCAGGCACAAGTGAAAATACAAACAGTTTTTCTTGTGCAATCAAAGCCTGAAACATCAATTCAATCTGCAATTATCAGTCCATCGAACAACAATTTTTAGCATGCAGTCAACTAGAACCATCCCATCTTTTGAACTAGAAACATTATTTTTATTTTCGTATAAAGTAATGGTTATGATTAAAAGGGTTAAATAAAATTCAAATTCGGCAATGTGACACAGTTAAAAACTTAACCTTCATCCATCCCTCGGGTCTTTTTTGACCCAAAGCAATCTTTTTGTTTTGATATTATACACAATATACACACATTTCTTAAATTGTTTTTTATTGTTTGCTGTGTTCAATATAAATAAATGAAGTCGAATAAGGTATCATTTGTACTAAAAAAAAACCATATGGGTATTGTAAGTTTTTTCGAGGGACGAATGAAGGTTAAGGAAATATATTAGTGATGTAGTTAAGTATTATTTTTTAATGCATACACATATACTCGAATATACATCAGGGCAATAACTGAAATGTTTGCACTTTATATTACGCATTTTTTAAGGATCTCAAAAATATTTTATTAGAGAAACTGAGTATTTCTTTCCATTAGAATGCTCAATAGACTGCAAATACACTTTCCTATCCTTTGTTTATACATCATTCAGTAACGTAAATCATACTGTTGTCGTATTTTTTATAGAAAAAAATCGGCTACGTTCGTGATACTTAAAAAATAGGGATGAACACTACATCAAAAAGAAAAGTACAATCATCCGTAAAAGTTGAAACCCTCATTTCGTTACCATTAATTAATTCATTTTATGCATCGCTTAGTATCATAATCGAACTCTTTATTTCGTGATAATCCCTAGTTCCATATCTTTTCTTTAAGTGCAATGTAAAAGGAAACGAAAATTGACTTTTCTATTTTTTTTAAATGAAGATTAACATCGACTTTTTCAAAATCTCTTTATATATATAAAAATCTAATTTAAGTATGTTATTTATTTTGCATTGATAAATAGAAGTGTAATTTAACTTTGGCTTGCACATTGCTGGAATAACTACATCAATGAAATTTAAGTACAAGATCACGAAACTAGCTTGACTCTCATTTGTTGTTATTTTCAATTCAATTGTGATTTTTTGTTATTAATTATTAACCGTGGTGTAATTATATTTGAATGCACACTTACTCAAACTATGCTTTCGACAAGTAAAACAAAAATACCGAACACACTTTGCAAGCACATTCGTATAAAAAAAAAAAAAACAGAAAAAAACAAAATCATACATTTTCACACATTAAATAGTTAAGTACAATTTTACATACAAATTATTAATGAACTTTAACAGAAACTATGAAAAACAGAAATAAATAAAATGTAGAGTTGCACGTTAGGCGACTGTTTTTTATATAGATGCAAAAAATAATAATAATAACTGATACGAGTAGAATAGGATAAAGAAAGTTCTGGTAATAATTAATATATAAAATAAAATATTTATAAGAAATAGAAAAAAGTATATTGGAAACAAAAAGCACAAATAGATGATTGCTATTTGAGTAACATTTGTAATTTAAGTACGTATTTTATTTAAAATTATACAGTTTTTATATTATATATAAAAAATAAATAAAATTTAGTATTTTCAAAAATGTTTTGTTTTTATTTGTACTGGAAAACGTCACTCTTGAGTTTGTATAATGATTTTTTATTGATTCTCAAAACCGGAGTCTACATTTTTCTTTTTTTTAAAGCGTTACTGCTGACCAACTGAGTAAGTACAGGTTAGGGTTAACATCCACTGCGTAAGAGGTACAATTTAGAAATTTGAACGACATGTACGGCTGACTCTAAGTTTGATATTTTTTATTAAACAGTTGGAAAAAATGAAATAAGCATATTATCAAAATGAATGTTTCATCGCAAGGAAGCTTCAACTGTTAATAAGACGCATTAGCTCACACGCTAAGCAAGTGATAACATTTCAATAGGGGCAAACAGTCAAATGTCAAAACGAGGAAATAGGCGAACTTCGGGCCAAATGTCTACAAGCCCGGCGCAAAGTTCAACGATCAAGAAGGAGGGCGGATTTCCAACAATGCCTGGACGCCCTTAGACTGGCGAGACGTAACTTAAATAGAGCCATCAAGGAAAGTAAAACTGCGTGTTTTAAACGTCTCTGTCAAGAAGCCGACATTAACCCATGGGGCTCGGCATACAGAATGGCGATGACGAAATTGAAGGGCTATAAGACTCCTCAAATAACATGTCCGATAATGCTGAGATCCATAGTAGAGCACCTCTTCCCTCAAAGGCCTGTTACTATGTGCAATATTATACGAGAAGTCAATCCAGAAGATATTCCTTTAATTACTCACGAGGAGCTGCAAAGGGCATGCAGCAAGATAGGTGAAAACAAGGCGCCGGGACCTGACGGCATCCCGAATAAGGCAGTAAAGGCAGCTGTAAAAAAAAGACCAGACCTCTTCATATCAACAATGCAGAAATGCCTTGAAGAAGGAACCTTTCCCGAAAAATGGAAGACGCAGCATTTGGTCCTACTGCCAAAAGGAAAGAAGCCTCCAGGGGAACCATCATCCTATCGTCCAATATGCCTATTGGACACCATGGGAAAGATCCTCGAGAAGATAATCTATAATAGATTACTCGCAGTAGCAGAAGAGAAAGGAGCCCTCTCAGATCACCAATTTGGTTTCAGAAGAGAACGATCTACTGTTGATGCCATAAGAGCGGTAGTTGATATCGCCAAAGGTGCCATCGAAGGCGAAAGATGGCTCTATGGCACAAAGGAGTATTGTGCAGTAGTAACGCTGGACGTTAAAAACGCATTTAACTCTGCGGACTAGTCGTTTATTAGAAGGTCACTTGCCAGGATGGATACGCCATATTACCTGCTACGGATAGTGACGAACTACTTCAACAACAGGAAGCTGAGGTACAACACCGATGATGGGGTAAAATACTACGACGTAACTGCGGGAGTTCCACAGGGATCGGTTTTAGGGCCACTATTGTGGAACATCATGTACGACGGAGTCCTACGATTAACTCTACCTGGCGGAGTAACGATAATTGGATTCGCCGACGACATTGCAGTCGTGACAGTAGCTAAACAGATCCATGCAGTAGAATCAGCTACAAATGAAGCAATTGCCCGGATAAAAGATTGGCTAATATCCGCCGGACTAGAACTAGCTGACCATAAGACAGAAGCTGTTCTTATAACCAGCCGGAAAACCGTCGAATTTGCCAACTTTCAGGTTGGTAACCAAACCATCAGGTCGAAGGAGGCGGTTAAATACCTTGGAGTAATGCTGGACAACAAGCTACGGTTTAAAACGCATGTTGATTTTGTTGCCAAAAAAGCATCGCATATGCAGGGAGCTCTCTCGCGTATCATGCCTAACATCGGTGGACCTGGATACGCTAGAAGGATTCTACTCTCTAGAGTTATCACCTCAGTTCTGTTGTATGCCGCCCCAGTCTGGGCGGAGGCACTGAGGATGAAGGAGACCAAAAGGAGACTATCGTCATCATACAGACTCTGTGCGCTACGGACAATCAGCGGCTTTCGAACCATCTCTGACGAAGCTGCATTTGTCATAGCTGGAATGATCCCCATCGATATTCTCGCAGATGAAATGCTGAGGATATATAACAGAAGAGCATTGAGTCATCACGACGCCACTGGTATCAAGGTGATAAAAATCGAAGAAAGGGCAGCGTCAGCAGCTGTGTGGCAATCTCGTTGGGCTAATACAACAAAAGGCAGATGGACATATAAACTTATACCGACAATCCAAGACTGGATAAGTCGAAAGCATGGAGACTGCAACTATCATCTAACGCAGTTCCTGTCTGGCCACGGTGGCTACCGCAAATATCTACATCGTTTTGGACATGACAACTCACCATCCTGCCCGGAATGCCCAGGTGAAGATGAAGATACGGAGCACGCAGTGTTTTACTGCACACGTTTCACGGCATGGAGAATTACTCTGCCAAGTCCGTCACTACTCCTCGACCATATGTTACAGTCGGAAGAGAATTGGATGGCAATATGTTCCTTCGTAACAACTCTACAAAAAGAGCTGCGGAGAATAGAAGAGCTAAGAAGAGCAGCTGAAGCAGCGGAAGAAGCTGACACAAGAAGCATAGCATAAATTGCTAACCAGCCCCGCGAAGTAATACCTAACGGCAGTCCCGCGGGGAGAGTGGTTGAAGTGTGTAGGGTGTGTGTTTAGAACGTAGGCGTATTCCTGAAATCGATTACTCAGGTTTGCGAATCGTGCATGCTAGTAGCACTCGGGCTATTAGTATCTATGAAGATTACACATCCCTGGCGCAATCCAAAAAAAAAAAAAAAAAACAGTCAAATGTTCCATCACACGAATTGTCTCCCTGTATCCTCATACTGAAATCGTCATTGCGGGCGATTTCAATATACACAATTTGGAGTGGCTTTGACATTCTGACCAGACAACACCCGAAGGAAGGTATGTTGAACTTTTCGCTGAGATAAACAATTTGACTCAGCTTGTAAATGAGCCTAGACGCATACCGGACATTGAAAGTCATTCTGCCAACACTCTGGACTTGTTTCTTAGTTCACACCCTAATAAATACATCATTGATATGTAAGCGCCTCTAGGCCGGTCTGACCACAACATCGCATCGGCTAAATTCTCGTACTCTGACCACACAGTTAAAGAAAAAACTCCCAGAAGAAAAGTATGGCGTTACGACAAAAGCCAACTGGGACGGCCTTAATAGTTTCTTTAGGAGTTTTAACTGGTCGCTATGCTTCCTCGATAGCGACGTGGATGCCGCCGCTGATATGATTACTGACACCATCCTCTTAGGTATGGATGTCTTTATTCCTAACAGAATAAAAAGCATCAAACCGTGGGCGCCGTGGCGTAAGTGGTTAGTGTGTCGGATCACTACGCGTGAGGTTCCAAGTTCGAATCCTACAAAACACCAAAAAGTTTTTTCACGGTCCCACCTCTCGCGAGCGTCTGACAAACATCCGAGAGTATTGTTGTCTCGAAAAAGCTTCTCAAATCGCCGTTCGGATGCGGCACTAAACTGTAGGTCCCTTCCATTCGTACGAAAAATATAACGCACACAACATGAATGGTTGCGAGAAGCTAGGCCCTGGCACTTAATGAGCTGTTGCGCCAAATATTTATTTATTTTAAACCTAAGGCAAACTCGTGGTTTGACCAGAGCTGCAAAGATGCTATCAGGTTGAATGAAGTAAGTTTTCGGTCTTATAAAGCCAACAAATCTGAGGAAAACCGAAAGAAGTTTAAACAAACCAGAAATGACTGCAATGCTCATATTCGATATTCGATATTGTATATGACCAAAAATTGAGGCAAAAAATGTTGCAATGTCCCAAAGGTCATTCGTCAAAAATATTAAAAATTCTGCCTCGCCCGCTATCCCAACGCTCGTTTTCAATGACATTCCAGATGTCAGCTCCTTAGACAAGGCCAATCTGCTTGCTGCTCACTTCGCAGCGAACTCTACCCTGCCAGATAGCGCTTTGTCTCCGCCTGTACTTGAGAGCTTCGAATTTACCATGGGACAAGTCCACTTTCGCAACAGTTGCAGGAGTACTCAAAGGTCTTAACATACACAAATCCGCTGGTCCAGATGGTATCTCCTCCATAGTTCTGAGGAGGTGTTCTTCCACGCTGGAAAAACCTCTGCGTAAGCTTTTCTGTCTATCCTACTCTTCTGGGCTCTTTCCGAGTAGATGGAAAACAGCATTTGTCCAGCCCGTCCCTAAAAAAGCGAATTTTTCTCCCCGTCCAATTACCGACCCATTGCACTTACATCACTTCTTTCCAAGGTCATGGAAACGCTGATAAATCGTCAGCTTATGAAATATCTTGATTCACGGAAACTCCTCAATGACCGGCAATATGGTTTTCGTAGCAACAGGTCCACTGGTGATTTGATGGCATATCTCACCGAGAAGTGGAACCAATCTCTCCATCACTTCGGCGAAACAAAGATGGTTGCGCTTGATATTTGTAAGGCATTTGACAGAGTTTGGTATCAGGCTCTTTTGTCGAAAATGCGTGCATATGGCATCGATTAGTCTCTTCTTCAATGGATTAGAAATTACCTTTCGGGCCGTTCAATACAAGTTGTCTTGGACGGCTTCAAGTCTGCAATTCACCATATAAATGCTGGTGTTCCCCAGGGCTCAGTTTTGTCTCCAACTCTCTTCCTCATTTTTATAAATGATCTCTTGTCTGCGACTTCTAATCCAATCCACTCCTTCGCTGATGACAGTACTCTCAGTTTTTCATATTCGTTCCCTAACTCACGTCCCTGCTCTTCGGCCGTAGAAGAGGAACGTCAACGTATGTTAAACACATTAAATTGCGACTTGGACAGCATAACCAAATGGGGTTCAATCAATAGAGTGAAATTTAATGCATCCTAAACTTAATGCTGTCTTCTGTCTCTCAAGCGAAACCAAGACCCTCAACCATTATCACTGAATGGTACTTGTTCGCTGAATCCGAAAGACCTGCCATTTTCGGTATGTGCATCAATAACTGTCTTCGATGGAACGATCACATATTCGAAGTCGCCAAAAATGCTGCAAAATGTCTAGGATTCCTTAAACGGTGCAAAAAATATTTTACCCCGTCTGATCTGGCCTCCATCTATACGGCATTCATCCGCCCAAAGCTGGAATATAACGCCCACATCTGGTCTGGTGCACCCAAGACCGTTCTGCACACTCTAGATAGGGTACAGAACCGTGCGTTAAAACTTATAGGTGATAGAGGCATAGTGAACTCCATCATCTCACTTGAACATCGTAGAAATGTCTCATGTCTTTCCCTATTTTACCGCTTTTTTTTATAAAAAATGCTCCAGAAAAATAGCCAGTTGCATTCCTCCCCTTCAAAACTTCACCCGCAATACGCATCATGCTTCGAATGCACATCAGTTCACCCTCAAGCCCAACTTCGGACGTACTGTCAAATATAGGGATTCGTTTGTAAGCCGAACAACACGTTTGTGCAATGATCTACCAGCATCTGTATTTCCTAATCATTAAAACCTTCAAACATTTAAAGCCAACGTAAGCCGGCATCTCCTTCGTTCCTCTCCCCCTTTTCCTATCCGCCCGTGCCCTGAGCATTAGTATAAGGGTATTAATAATCCCTTCGGCACGCGTGTATTATAAAAAACAAATGTGAGTAATTTATCGCGTTCAAGATGACATACTAGTCATCTGAACACAAAGCTTTTTAAATTACTACATATTTATTTTGTATATTGTAATTAGTAAGTATCTTTTGTATTTGCGTAACTTGTTATCTGTTAGCCATTTGAGAGTTTACATGTTTCGCGTTCTGAGTTTTCTTGCACTGGAGGGACTTTTATTTATAATTTTCACCAAAGGGTGATACCAACAATTCTTCCATTGGCAGTGGCACGAATGATAATTTGCGTGTATTAATTAACATCCTCTGTACACAGGATGCGGGCCTGAAAGTATGTCACATAAATGCTCAAAGTTTGTCGAAATGCAAAATTGATGAATTTAGAAGTTTGTTCGTCGGTTCCAATGTGGATATAGTATGTGTTTCGGAAACGTGGTTTGACCCGAAAATACCTGATTGTGCGTACTCAGTGCCAGGATATAAGATTTTTCGCGATGATAGGCAAAATCGAATCGGTGCGGGTGTTGCTATTTACGTCCGTATGCCGCTGCCGGTTAAGCTAATTGCAACCTCACCTTGTGATAGTCCGTTCGAGTATTGTTTCATTGAACTAGTATGTGAGAGAAGGAAATATCTACTGGGTGTCGTCTATCGACTAAGAAATTTCATTGATCTTTCACAGCTTTATTGCTTTCTTGAAAATAATACATCATTTTGGAAAATTATTGTTTGTGGTGATTTCAACTGCAATATTTTAAATCCTGCTATTTCGTTTTCTCTAATTGAAAATATGAAAACACTAAATCTTGAACTTCTCAATTCGACCACTCCGACTCATTTCACTGACTCAAGTAGTACCCTCCTGGACTTATTTCTTGCAAGCGACACTCGGAATGTTTTTTTACAGCCAAGTTTCTGCGCCTGTATTTTCTAAGCACGATCTCCTCTTTGCCTGTTTTGATTTCGCCACTTGTACAGCACAATTGAAATACTCATATAGGGACTTCAAAAATGTTCGAGCTGATCATCTTGAGCGAGACTTACAACGTGTAAACTGGCTTCCAATATTTTCGGAACCTTCAACTGACATGCAATCTGAATACCTGCAAAGCGTGATTACACAGTTGTTTGATTGCCATGTTCCTCTTAGAACTAAGCTTGCAAAATCCAACATCAATCAGTGGTTTACCCCAGAGATTCTTAGACTTAAAAATGAACGAGATGCTATATACAGGAAGTGGAAATATTTTAGGCTCCCTGAATTTTTCTTGTCTTATAAAGCATTAAGAAATCTTGTATGTTCAAAAATAAAGTAAGCCAAGCGTATTTTTTACAGTGAAAATCTCAACTATAAACTTCCCAGCAAGATATTATGGAAGAACTTACGTCAGCAAGGCATTTGTGGTAACATTGATTCAGGAGTTGATAATGTTGATCCAAACCAGCTAAATGGTGATTTCATCAAAATTCAATCGACAAACACTGGTATATCTCCGGTAATCGCACCAAGCGGTTCCTTTGAATTTTCCAGAGTTGAGCAAACGGATATTGTTAGAGCTGTCCTCAAAATAAAATCGAAAGCTATTGGTGTTGACGGGATCCACCCCTATTTTATAAAAATGATTCTACCGTACGTCCTTCCAGCTAACTCATCTTTTCAACACAATCATAACAACATCAAATTTCCCAAAGCCCTGGAAAGCTGCAAAGATTATCCCAATTCTTAAAAAGAAAGCAACACATAGAGCCCCAGCAGAATACCGACCTATCGCAATACTTCCATATTTATCCAAAGTCTTAAAAAAAACTGTCCACTATCAGCTGCCTGCTTATCTTCGACAAAACAACCTACTTTGCATGTACCAGTCCGGTTTTCGGCAGCATCACAGTTGTACTTCAGCATTGCTTAAAGTAACCGACGATATAAGGGCAGCAACTGATAAAAACTACTGTACTTTTCTAACTTTGCTGGACTTTTCAAAGGCTTTTGACACGGTTGACCATAGACTTCTTGTCGCAAAACTTCAAAATTTGTTTGCTTTCTCCTCGTCCGCTGGAAAATTAATTTTGTCCTATCTCACAGGTCGCGTACAAGCAGCTTTCGTAAACGGTGTTCAATCCGAGTTCTTAGCGAGTTTCACAGGTGTCCCCCAAGGATCCATATTGGGCCCACTGTTTTTCACAATATTTATTAATGACCTCCCAAACGTTGTTCATAACTCTGCTGTGCATATGTATGCCGACGATGTCCAACTGTACATAAGTAGTGCGCCTGGTCTTATCAATAATGCTGCTTATAAACACAATGAGGATCTCAAGAATATCCTTACTTGGTCCAAGGACAATTTTGTAAGTATAAATCCAGATAAATCCAAATGCCTTATAATCAGTAGACATGGTCATGATCCAAATTTGTTATCCCCCATTTATCTTGGAAATGCTCAAATTAGATTTATCCACAAAGCCAAAAATCTGGGTGTTTGGTTCAGTAAAACGCTGTGCTGGGATAACCATATTTTGACGTTAATTGGCAAAATCTATGGATGTCTGCGAAATCTATCTTTATCGCAAAACTTCACACCGACAAGTACAAGACTAATTTTGGCACGATCTCTACTCGTGCCGCTAATTACATACAGCTGTCAATTTTTTTGTTGCAATAACACTATCATAACACGCAAATTACAAGTTGCATTTAATAATATAACGTGTTATGTTTTTGGGTTAAGAAGATATGACCATTTTTCCGCCCATGCTAAGAAGATACTTGGTTGTACATTAGAAAAGTATCTTGAATTTGAACAATCAAGTATTTACACAAAGTCATAACCACCAAACAGCCTCAATACTTATACGAAAAATTAAAATTCGCACAATCACAACGCTCTTTGACGTTGGTTCCACCTCGCGTAACATATCAGGTCTCGGAACGCCAATTCCTTATTCATGCCATTCGCCTTTGGAACGCACTTCCTCTTAGCGTAAGAAGACTCCACGATGCGAATAATTTTTGTGATACTCTCTTTCGGCATATTACATGCACATAAATTGCAGATACAAAATAATACTATCTAAGATTATAAATTGTCTTACTTTTCTATTGAATTTACTTTAACCGCAGAATTTAACATGAAGTTTTAAAATAATTCTAATTTTGTCATGTCACCTCAAATCTAATTTTAAAATAATGTAATGAAATGTCAACATTTATGCCTTAAAGATTGTTAAAGTCTATTGTAAGTGTTGTTGAAACGTTGAATAAATGAAATGAAATGAAATGTAAGTGAGAATCTCTGGTGGTCAAATGGTAGCGCATACGATCATATGAAAACACAAGAATTTTCACTCAGCTGAGGCCTACCAACTCCTACTCTCAACCTCCACGCGGTGACAGCCGGGTGCCTAGTACCTTAATCCAAGAAATGGGTAACCAATCCCATTTCGAGGATTCTTTGTGGCAGCAGATGAGAGAGGGGGGAAGAGTGTTTTCTCACTAGAGCACTTCTTGCTGATCCAGGCGGCAGCGGACGAATTCCCTAGACGGTGTCAATGGTGGCGTCTATAGTTCCAGTTAGGTTGAACTTAGTGAACACCTTGCGCGAGCTGCTTCGACGTATTCGGATCACAGGTCGGTAAGGAATTTCCAATGTTGGTCAGGACATTGGAATAGAGATGGTGGCGGAGGAGCCCTTAATGGGCCAACGGCAGCGCTCATACTCCCGTAGTGGACTACTGGCACCGGTGTACCCGGCCCCTCGTCCTAGGGGAATAATTAAGGAACTGGCCCTCCAGGTTGGGGGTTCTGCCGTCGGGGTAACTTCCCTACCACGTAAAAAATCGATGGTTCCGAAACAACCAAAAGCCTCGGATAAGGATGACTCAACTAATGACGACCCCAGCAAACGAAATAAGGACAACGACCTTCGGATCTGTACGTGGAATGTTCTGTCCCTTTACAGACCACGTGCAGCCGAACAACTAGCAGAGGCTCTAGACTGCTATAAAGCAGATATTACCGCCATCCAGGAAGTGCGATGGGATGGGCCGGGCAAAAAGAGGATAAAAAACTGTGACATCTACTACGGTGATTGCTACAGAGGCAACATGCAACGCTTATTCGGATGCGGATTTGCCATACGCGCAGACTTAGGCAAGAAGTCTTAAACTTCCGACACGTAAGCGAGCGTATTATGACTATACGAATCAAGGCTAAATTCGCTAACATAAGCCTAATATGTGTTCATGCCCCCACGGAAGAAAATGACCCTGCCACCAAAGAGTGTTTCTACGATCTCTTCGACAAGACATATGAGCAATGTCCTAAATACGACGTTAAAGTCGTATTGGGCGATTATAACGCTAAAATAGGAAAGGCGGACGTCTTTGGTAGGGCAGTCGGTAAGCATATGTGTGTGATGATCATGTAACGATCAACCAAATGATCATATTGCGATTGACGCAAGGCATGCCTCCAGTATTCTGGATGTCCGGACCTTCCGAGCGGCCAACATAGACTCGGATCATTACCTTGTTGTAGCCAAGATACGAATGCGGATATCCCAATCTGAGCAACAAAGAAGAATCACTGAGAAAATTAAACCTCGAAAAGCTACAATCGCAAGAGACCGCCAGACTCTTCGCTGAACGCGTATCCCGAAATCTCTCAATCACCCCTTTGCCGCCAGCATCAAGTACCGAAGACCAGTGGCAATGCTGCCAACATGCCATCAGAAACGCCGCAAATGATGTGCTGGGTCTCGCTCGACCACCACCGCGAAACCTCTGGTTTGACGAAGAATGCCGGCGAGTGCATGCAGCAGAACAAGAGGCATACAAAGCGGCGCTGCAAAGGAAAACGAGAGCTGCTCGTGAGCTCTACGAGCAAAAGAGACGGGAAGAACATCGGCTTCTCCAAAAGAAGAAGAAAGAGCATGAGAAGCGCGCGTTTGAGAATATCGAGAGGAACTATGTACGGAAATTTTACCAAAAGGTAAAAAGAACGTGTCAGAGGAGCAATACCCGTACAGAAACCTGTAGAGATGAGAATGGAAACCTCGTAGTAGAATCACAGTCGGTGCTGAGAATATGGAAAAACTACTTCTGCAGACTGTATAACGGCGACGAAGACCAACATCCCGCTGTCAGGCAGAATGAACCATTCAACATGGACGATGATAGTCAAAATTTCCGTCCACCTGACCAAAACGAAGTGAGGATAGCAATATCCAAGCTAAAATCGAACAAGGCTGCTGGACCTGACGGTTTACCGGCCGAACTTTTCAAGGCAGCTGGGGATGAATTGGTAGAGTGCATACACCAACTCATTTCTAATATTTGGTCAGAAGAGTGTATGCCTGATGAATGGAATCTCAGCATCGTTTGCCCGATCCACAAGAAAGGAGACCCCCTCAACTGCGCCAATTATAGAGGCATCAGTCTCCTCAACATCGCGTACAAGATCTTTTCTGCGATATTGTGTGAACGCCTGAAACCTTTTATCAACAGCCTGATTGGACCCTATCAGTGCGGTTTCAGGCCAGCAAAGTCCACCATCGATCAAATCTTCACACTTCGGCAGATCCTGGAGAAAACCCAAGAATTCCAAATCGATACTCACCACCTCTTTATCGATTTCAAGGCCGCCTATGACAGCATCTATAGAGAAGAGCTTTA
Source organism: Brachypalpus laphriformis (assembly GCA_945910035.1). NCBI lineage: Eukaryota > Metazoa > Arthropoda > Insecta > Diptera > Syrphidae > Brachypalpus > Brachypalpus laphriformis. The sequence continues at coordinate 102,115,222 of OX246756.1, forward strand.
TAGAGCCATGTCTAGTTTTGACATCCCTGCCAAACTTGTCCGCCTGTGCAGGCTGACGATGGAGAACGCTCGCTGCTCCATCAAGGTCGGTAATGACCTCACCGAGACCTTTGATGTCAAAAAAGGCTTTAGACAAGGTGACGCGCTGTCATGTGACTTCTTCAATATTGTACTTGAACGGATTGTGCGGAACTCACAAGCCAACACCGGAGGCACAATCTATTACAAGTCTGTACAACTGCTTGCATACGCCGACGATATAGACATTATCGGAAGAACTCAGCGGGCTGTCACCGGTGCTTTTGCAAGCATTGAGGCGGAAGCGGCCAAAATGGGTTTGGCGATAAACGAGGGCAAAACCAAGTATATGCTGTCAACTAGAAGGAAAAGCCAACATCGACGAATTGGACAAAACGTCACCGTGGGCAGCTATAACTTCGAGGTAGTAAGGGACTTTGTCTACCTTGGCTCTGCTATAAATTCTACAAACAAGATCAGCGCAGAAATCAATCGAAGAATAACTCTTGCCAATCGCTGTTTTTTTGGGCTTATAAGGCAATTCAACAGTAAAGCCCTGTCTCGAACAACTAAGGAGACTCTATATAAGACCTTGATCATCCCAGTCCTGTTTTACGGCGCTAAAATATGGACTTTTGAAAGAGGATGAAGATATCCTTGGTCGCTTCGAGAAAAAAATTCTTCGTAAGATTTTCGGTCCCGTTTGCGTTGACGGGTTTTGGAGGAGAAGATTCAATCACGAACTATACGAGCTGTACAGCGACATCGACCTATTCAAAAAACTGCGTATTGGACGTCTGAGATGGCTAGGACATGTAGAGCGAATGGACACCAACGCTCCGGCTCGCAGAGTCTTCGAATCTAACCCCGAGGGACGACGCAGTTGTGGACCTCCTCGCTGTAGGTGACGCGCACAAGTTCAAGGTAACCTCGACCAACTTGGAGTGCGCAACTGGAGGCAACTAAAGACCGAGCTAAATGGAGAGGCTTGTTGGTTGAGGCCCAGGTTCACCCCGAACTCTAGCGCCACCTGAAAATAAGAACACCAAAATTCATATTCGTGCCTTTTTAACGGCATTCTAAACAATGAAATAACGGCGAAGTTTATTTTCCAGTATCATACTCAGTCCTTATAAGATTCAAAGGCTGTATTAAATCAGTTCCTTTAGCAATAAAAACGAATCTGCTTTTATATAAGTTTAAACCTGGAATTAGCAAGTTTTAGAAAATTCCCAACTAGGAAATCAGCTAATTCGAGAATCAGCTCCAGCTCCACATTCGTTTGGGTATTTTAATTGATTTAAAAATAAGCTTATCCTTATATTTGAAAATAATACCTACTGAATTAAATTCTTAACATCCGTGCGGATTGGTCAAAGTTGCGTAAATGTATTCCTGACACTGGGAGTTGTCTATTTATTTGTTTATCTATATACATTTTTTTTATCTATTTACATATGTATATCTGTCTCCATTTTTGAGTTCTAGGAGTACCTATGAACATCCTAAAATGGTTGACTCTACATAAATAGTTTAAGCAATCAAATTGATTTAATTGAAATCGATGAATCCGTTCCGACGTGTTTTTTTTTTCTTTGTCAGTAGCGAGCTACATGATATTCGGGCTTATCGTGAATACATTTTCCTCCGGAATCTTTTTCCTGATCAAAAAATATGTATCTTCAAACAAGAGGAAATAATTCCCCGGAAAAGAAATACGTATCATGAATGACAATTCAAGAGAAATTTCAACGCAATCACCGATGAATGTTTTTTCGTTTTTTTTGAAGATGCCTAATTTTTAGTCGGAGAAAAAATTCTTAGTTAAAATTTATTCACGGTAACCCTGGTTGTATTCAGATATTGTATTTTAATATTGTATCGAACTGAAGAAATTACTCCTAGGCAGATAAACTGTACGACAGTGAAAAACTAATCGTAATCCGCTCAAGTGATGCGTAGACAATCAAAACAGGTCTACGGTCTTATGATATGTATGTACTGTGAGCGTCAAAAGAAAGTGTACACCTCCATGTTGCAATTTAAACATTTTATTTCAAAGAATAGTTTGTACCTTCTTATGAAATATTTATGAACTTAACAAAAAGACTAACAATAAAAAGATCATACAAAAATAACAAAAAATACTTCATTTTCTACGCGTCAAAAAAAAGTGTACAACTAGAGGCACACACTGTAACAGGTTCTGTTAGTCGGGAAAACACCATTAGATTGGTTTATTTTTCTTTTTTTTCAGCTTTTCCAGAATCAAAGAAGAAATATCTCATGTGCTTTAACTTATTTACAAGGAAAGTAGCTTCATTTTGTGTTCAGAGCAGATCGTTCTCAAAATGGAAAAACAAAGTTGAATTGAAACGCTCAAACTTGTGTTAAAATTAAGAAAGAAAGGAAAATCATTGCGGGACTTAGCAGATATAGCGGATAGAGACCATAACAGCTAAACAAAATTTTAGAGAAATTTGAGAGGTTTAAAGACGTTAAGGATCGACCTCGTCCTGGCAGGCTATAAAGATTGTTCGAAGGTGAAGCACGGTCTATTGTCAGAGAAGCGAAAAAATCCAGGGGAAAGTGCAGTTAAAAATACCGAGACACAAGCCTATAATCCCATAAGCTTCTGAAGTCCCCGTTAGCGCAAGCGCAACCCCACGGGTTACATGGCAGAGTGCCTCGCAATAAACCTTATATTTCGAAAAAGAACCAAAAGCGATTACCGCTTCACGCCCTAAAGCATAAATATTGGTTTATATTTATATATATATATATTACATATTATTATTATATATATTATTATATATTATATATTTATTATTATTACCTTTAAGCCTAATGATGCTTCCTGTGATGAGCTTCTAAATCTCAATGAAAGTACTAGTTCTATGATTGCTCCCATTAAAATGGACGAGTTAAAATATGAGATAAGGCGATTAAAAGACAAAAAAAGCTCCAGGTTTTGACCTGATCACTGCGGAAGTCCTGAAGCGACTGTCAAACAAAGGGTTAGTGAAACTCTTACGGTTAATGAATAAAACAATTAGCCTTGAGTATGTACCAAGCGTCTGGAAAGTAGCTGACGTGATAATGATCCCTAAACCAGGTAAAGACCCTCACGAGGTATCCTCATATAGACCAATATCACTACTTCCGTCAACATCAAAGTTGTTTGAAAGACTGATTTTTAAGCGTCTCAAACCAATCGTAGAATCAAGAAATTTAATCCCAAATCATCAGTTTGGCTTTCGAAGCAAACACTCCACGATAGAACAAGTCCACAGAATAACATCTGAAATCGAAAGAGCACTAGAAGAAAAAAAAGTATGCTCTGCTATCTTTTTAGATGTAGCACAGGCTTTCGATAGAGTATGGCATGAAGGTCTTCTCAATAAACTAAAAGTGTACCTGCCAGAACAGTACTTCCACCTAATGGAGTCTTATTTAACATCGCGTTACTTCCGTATAAAACAAGAAAACTACTACTCTAAGCTAATGCAGATCGAAGCCGGAGTTCCTCAAGGAAGTGTCCTCGGACCTCTGTTATACCTCCTTTATACTAAAGACCTACCTACAACGCCCTACACCAAAACTGCAACTTTTGCCGACGACACGGCAGTCTTAGCAGTGGGAGATACTACGCTAGAATCGACGCAAAAGCTACAAGCTGCTACAGACCAAATTATCAGGTGGACTCAAAGATGGCGTATAAAACTAAGTTCGAACAAATCTGTACATATTGACTTCACAAATAAGTCTATCTCGTACTCCCCCATAGCAATATCAGGCACGACAATACCTTACGCTAATACAGCGAAGTATCTAGGTATGACTCTAGATGCCAAGCTTCGTTGGAAAGAGCATATTAAAATGAAAAGACAAGAATTAGATATTAAATGGCGAAAATTAGAATGGCTTATAGGCAGAAAGTCAGGACTATCAATTAATAATAAAATACTTTTATATAACCAGATCCTAAGACCAGTGTGGAACTATGGCGCTCAACTCTGGGGATGTGCCAGCCAAACTAATATTGCAGTCATCCAACGATTCCAGAATAAAGTCCTTCGAAGTAGTGTGAACGCTCCATGGTACATCAGAAACAGCGACCTCCATCGGGACCTAGAGATTCCTACTATTCTTGAAGAAATCAACACTAGGGCCAAAGCACACGAGAAGAGTCTCCAGGAACATATTAACGAGGAAGCAACAATTCTTCTAAACGTATATGGCGTGAGACGACTGCAACGTATAAGACCGTCAGATCTTGCAAGGCAACCGCAAACCAGACGACTTACCACATCCTCTACTAGATAGTGACAGAGCGACAACAACGAGCGAAAAGAGGCGCTCGGAGTGAATTTAACCTCCAACGCTTTGGATGGATTAAATCCCATCTATGCTCTTGTTACTTTCATTAAAAGTTAAAAATGACATACAACAAATTATAATTATATTGTACTTTAAAAATAGTAAACTGTTTGCCATTTACTTTTCTCTCACTATTTATACTGAAAAGCAAACTGCTCGTTGGTTTCATAACTAGTCGCAGTGTTAACAAACATTTGTAATCCTTTACAGCTTATTATGTTTGGAATAAAAAAAAAATAAAAATTATGGGTTTGATATTCTGAAAAAATGTTATTTTTAGTGACGAGAGCAAATTTCAAATATTTTGTTCGAAGAAGCCGCCCAAAATATGGACAGGCAAAAGCAGATAATTTGAGAAAACAGTTTAAACTCAACTACGGTGGGGGTTCGGTAATGGTCTAGGGCTGTATTGCGGCATCGTTCGTTGGAAACCTAGTCTTCATTGACAGTACAATGAACAAAACCGATTACTTCAACATTTTGAGGGAAAACTTACCATCAAGTGTTGCAAAATTGGGGTTGGATTGATTATGGGTCTTCCAGCAGGACAACGACCCCAAGCACACTGCCAAATTAGTAAAAGAATAATTACATTATCGGACACCTAGGCAGCTGAATCATCCTCCGCAATCCCCGGACCTTAACCCGATAGAGCATTTGTGGGAGTACCTCGATAGGCAGATTCGAAAACGTGCCGTAACCAACAAAGACTCGTTAAAGTCGGTTTAATTGGAAAATTGGCAAAAAAAAATTCCAATAGAATTCACCAAGAAGTTGGTTGAGTCAATGCCAAGAAGAATAGAAGCTGTTTTGAAGTCAGAAGGGAAGCAGACAAAATACTAATTTCAGCTTATTAACTTTGTTTGCGTACTGTACACTTTTTTTGACGCGTAGAAAACGGAGTATTTTTTGTTATTTTTGTATGATCTTTTTATTGTTCGTCTTTTTGTTAAGTTTTGTTTGTCAAATGTTTCGCAACAATCCGCTTATAAAATGTTCACAAATATTTCATAAGAAGATTCAAACCATTCGTTCAAATAAAATGTTAAAATTGCAACATGGAGGTGTACACTTTCTTTTGACGCTCACAGTATGTACAGTATTCCCTCGATTTACGTCGAGAGGCGTTCCAAGAAATGGGGACGCAAATCGAGACGACGTAAACCGAGAAGTACAAAATTACATACAATGTCAAATTTTAATTTGTGTGAATCCCCAAATACTTGAAAAATATCACTCTTCAACTGTCAAGAAAAAACAAACCATCGGAATCCCCGATTAATTTTCATTTAAACTGGAAATTTTCAAATTTAAACTGCTTAAGGGCCGGTCTGTTCACTCTCGGTTAACTTTAACCAGTGGTTATTCCAGCTGATAACCTTTGATTGTGTTTGTTCACCGAAATTTTAACCAGAGAATCCATGGTTTGGTTAGTTAACCAGCCGAATTTCCTTGGTTAACGTCATTTTAAACAATGAATTTCTGGAATTTTGTTTGTTCATGCTTGGTTTTCATACTGCGGGTTACTTTTGACACAATATGATGCGGCACAACAAAATTCAATGCAGATATTGTGTGATAAAAATATAGATAATATACATACTTACATACATTTTCAATGGCCTGCTAATCCTCCATAACGGTCGCGGGGGTTGGATGCTCAGGTGGACTCTCCATCCTTCTCGATCCTCCGCCATTGACTCCAATTCATCAGGGGGAATCCCGAGACGGCTCCAGGAGAGATGCCGGACTTGGTCCAACCATCTATTTCTAGGCCTACCGCGGAGTCGCCTACCTGATGGCACGGCAACCATGGCACGTCTTGGAAGTCGGTCTGGGGGCGTACGCACTACGTGACCAAACCATCGAAGCATAGATCGTTCCGTTCGGAGAAGTAGCTGCTCAACATTGTGCGCCTCGCGTACTCTGGTGTTGCGCACTCGATCCCTACGAGTTATTCCAGCAACACCGCGAAGGAACCTCATTTCGGCAGCTTATATCCGCGATCTTATTCGTTCGGCCACTACCCAAATTTCATGACCATAGGTGAGAGTTGGAACATACACCAAGTTAAAAACCGATAGCTTAGCTTGAACACTAAGTTCGGCCTTCCTTATAACAGATTGGCCAAGCTCTTTCAAAATTGATCCAGCCTGACCAATTCTACAGGATAACTCGGCATTGCTCTTCCCATCACTCGTGCGTAAGAGCCCGAGGTACTTAAACTTATCCACCTGCTTCAGTGGGACTCCACTAACATGCAGAGAGCACTGAATGTTTTTTTTGGAAACGACTATTACTTCTGACTTGTTCACGTTGAACTCCATTCCAGCATCATCACAAACGGCTACAAACCTTTCGAGTGCGCGCTGAAGTTTGGTTTGAGAGGACCCAAGGATGACCAAATCATCCGCAAAGAGCAGGTGACTAATCCTTAGGTCTCCCACTTTGAAACATTCCTCGCCACAGCTGAGCAGCAGCAACCAATCCATATATACAATGAAGAGGAGAGGTGACAAAACGCACCCCTGGCGGAGTCCAACGCCCACAGTGAAAGGTATTGATCTAACACCGTTTATCCGAACACAGCTTCTACAGTTTGTATATAAAAATTGGATCGCCCTTAACAGGGAACCATTAATCCCATACTCCTGCAGAACACTCCAGAGTTTGCCTCGAGGAACCCTGTCATATGCTTTTTCCAAATCCACAAAACAAGTGTAGACAGGTTTAGCATACTCCCAGGCCTTTTTAAGAACCATTCTGGTCGGTTGTGCTTCTACCGGGACGAAAACCGCACTGCTCATCCCCCAAACTGTCCTCAGCCACAGCTCTGGAATGCGATTCTAACACCTTAGCGAACACTTTTCCAAGGAGACTTAGAAGGGTATATACCCCTATAGCCGGCGCAATCTCTTTTGTCCCCTTTTTTAAAATGAGGAACTATCACCCCCATTTGCCATTCACCAGGTGTTTCACCGCATTCCCAGGCCACTTTAATGACACGCGAGAGCCATTGCAGTACCTCTTTACCTAAAGCCTTGATCATTTCTGGCCGAATTTCATTCACAGATTTCATTGCAACACAAAATGGAGTGAGTTTTTTTTATTTGTCATCCATTCAAATTTTGTATGTAATTTCAAATTTCAACGTCTTCTATAATCGACAAAAACAAATTTAACCACAGATTAATTTGACAAACGAGATGACAGATAAACTGGAAAATAGAACGAATTTCCACAAAGCTATGGTCTGGTGATCAAATTGAAAAATATTGTGAACAAACACTCTTTGGTTACCATAGATTTATAACCATGGGTTAAGCAAAATCTATGATAACCTAACCGGAGATTTAACCAACTATGAACAGATCGGCCCTAAATGAAGCAATTTCAAATCTAAACGGCTAAGAAAATCCCCGAATATGACAACGTAAATCGAGAGATAGTTTTTTAGTTTAGATCCTTTAACCCCTCGGGGGGCATAGGGCGTCAACCACGCCTGCGCGCCATCATGTTCGAAGTTCTGCAACGCGTTTGAGCTGCCTCCAACTCATTCCTAAAGAGCTCGATTCCTCCTCAACTGTTCTGCGCCACGTTTGCCTAGGGCGTCCCGCTATTCTGCCTGCCTGGGTGAGCGGATTCCACTGCATGGCGTATTTCGCAATGGAGTTGTCTTCGCGCCGTAGGGTGTGTCCAATCCATTGCCACTTTCTTCTTCGTATAGTAATGCTTATAGGTTCTTGGCCCGTTCTCAGATAAAGCTGTTCGTTAGAGATGCGGTTCGGCCAAAAAATCCTCAAGATGATTCTTAAGCATTTGTTTACAAAGACTTGCAGCTTCCGTGTGTTAATGGTGTCCACCTTCCAAGTACTGCACCCATAAAGCAGCACTGATTCTACGTTGGAGCGGAACAGTCGCAGCTTGGTTCTTAAGCTGATAACATTGCTTCTCCAGATTTTAGATAGCATTCCGAACGCAGCTTTAGCCTTCCCGATTCTGCTGCACACATCCAGTTCGGTGCCACCGCGATTAGCCGAGACCACACTTCCTAAATAAAGAAAGTTATCAACTTTCTCGACTTCCTCTCCGGCAATGTTAAGTTGAGCGCGGTTGTTAGAAGAAGTGCTCAGGGCTTTTGTTTTGGCTGTGTTTACTTTTAACCCCACTTTGTTTGCCTCAGCTTCTAGATTTTGGGCCATCAGATGAAGATCCATTATCCGATGTGAAAGTAGACAAACATCGTCAGCGTAATCTAGGTGTTTAAGGTAAGATGTCATAGTCCAACGAATTCCATAGTTGCCTTCCGTCAATGCTGCACGGAGTACATCGCTGATAACCACCAAAAACAATAGTGGTGACAGTATGCACCCTTGACGTACTCCACTTTGGACTTCAAAATCCTCCGACACCTTACCATTGTGCACGACGTGACACTTACCGCCCTCGTATGTAGCCTTGATAATAGTTATAAGTTTTTCTGGGATGCCTCTCCTGCGCAAGGCCAACCAGATAGCATCTCGATTCAATCTGTCGAAAGCTTTCTCGAAGTCGATAAACATTAAATGTAGCGGAGACCTATACTCAACGCATTGCTCGATAATGATCCGTAAGGTGTTTATGTGGTCGATGCAGGAGGATCCAGCGCAAAAGCCTGCCTGTTCGACATCGAGAGTTGAATCTAAATGTTTTTTAATTCGTTCTAGAATTATTCTAGCTATTATTTTGGCTACAGCTGGAAGAACGCATGTACCTCTCCAGTCACCGCAATCCATCGAGAGATAGGACGACGTTAAACGAGGCAAGGTTCGTAATTTTACACAACGTAAATCGAGACGACGTAAACAGAGGTAACGTAAATCGAGGGACTACAGTATACAGATTATCTACTCCACAGCTACTTTTCAGATTCTAGATTTAGAGTAGATATGACGTTAATATGGGCATTTACGCTATTAAAGCTGCGATTCTTGTCAGGTATTATGAGAAGTCATAGAACTTATTGAATGGTCTGAAGTTACTATAATATATGCTAATTATTTCGAACTTCTACTTTTATTTCATCGCCCAACGAAGAGGTAGACACATGTAAATCCTGTATTAGTTGAATGAAAAGCAAATGACATTAAAATAATTTAACGTAAAAATACGTAGATGTACCATACAACTTTATCCATTACATCATCACAATATGTTTTGAAGAATAAATTCTGTTTACTTAGTCAAATATTTGCTTAGAATATTCTGAGTCATTGTGAATCGCAATCATTGGTTAAATATATTATAATTTATGTGTTCCACGAAATTGATTACTTATTTGTTATTACAAATACTCTTTATACAAAATTCTGTCAAAATTTGTCACAACATTGCGTGACACCGATTTTCGTAGCCAATCCATAATGAAAACATACACTCATTTTTACTTAATGCCAGGGTTGCCATGAAGCCCAATTAGGCATTGTTTTTTAAAGTTTGGCATCTCAGGCAATTAGTTTTTGAAAAATGTCACATATTGTAATGCACAATGTCTAAATTCGGTTATTTATTTATTTTTTTGTGGCGGTTATATCCGCTTTTTAGACTTTTATTGAGAGATTCAAGTTTCAGATTTTACTTTATTATTAATTTTTTTCTTTTTAATTTCACTTCTTAATAAATTACGTATATGTATGTAAGTCAAAACGAAATAGTGGCCACAAGGTAAAACCGCCTAAGTCGAGTTGAGACAAAATTCAGTCAAGGATGCCAGAAGATGCTCTACTATTCGAAGTAATGGTGTGTCAACTCAACTTCATAAACCGGTTCAAACCGAGTTACAGCGAAACCGAGTTAAACCAGGTTACTTTGAAGAGAAACGACTCAATGGAAGGTTGAACATCGAATCAAAAAAGGATTTATTAAAGTAAAGATGTTATACATGCTTCAAGTTTGACAATTCAGTTATAACGTTTAACTTCAGTTAGTTTCAGTATGTATATAAAAAAAAAGGATAAAGTGCAGTGACTCACAAAACAATGACTAACATATTTCTTTAGAGAATGCTGATGAATATCACATTTTAACAGTTACATTCATATCAAACCGAGTTTGCGAAAGCAATAAAACGAACCGAATAATTTAAGGCCAAAACAGCATTAAACCGAGTTGAACACACAATTCGGTTTGAGTTGGTTAAGCTGAACACAGTGCACTAACACATGAATGTACCCGTACATAAAGTCGAGTTGGAAAACAGTCTATTATTTTTATACAAACTGAGTTGCACTGCCAATACCTATTTGGAATTCGATTTCGATTTCTCATTTGACGGTGGTATTGTTTTTACACAACCAAGTTGAACCGAGTTGCTAACTAATTCAATATCTACAAGGTGGCGCAAAACTAATCACCCTATCGGAAGATGTTATAATTTTTGCAAATGGCGTCGTACGTCAATCATATTTAACATCTGTGAACTAGACAGTTGCAGTATACAAACGGACAAGCAACGGAGTGCTATACCTCCGCAAGTGCGTGGAATAATTGTGTCGATTTTTTTGACCAATAATCGGTCGTTGGTGTTAGCGCAACGTGAATTTCGACGTTGATTTCCTAATCGTGTCGCGCCAACTGGGCAAACATTCCGGCACTTAGCTATTCGATTCGAACAGACTGGAACCAAGGAGACCATGCAGGGCGTGGCCGCCACTGGACTGGTCGTTCGGCCGAGAATATTGCGGCTGTAGCTGCCGATGTCGCTGAGAACGAAGAAACATCAACCAGACGACGGGTCACGCAATTGGGCATCACCAAACGGACCCTACAGCGAATTTTAGTGAAAGACTTACACATGATCCCGTACAAAGTACAAACAGTGCATCGGTTAATGCCTCCTAACCGTCAGTCGCGTGCGAATTACTGTCAAGCCATCCTCAATCTCAACAACGAGAAGGACGATTTTGTGTCGAAAATCATCATTTGCGACGAGGCGTATTTCCACTTAAGCGGTTACGTCAATAAGCAAAATCTTCGTTTCTGTGGCACTGAAAATCCGCGTGTGATGCACGAAGAGCCATTGCATCGACTCAAAGCCACTGTGTGTTCCGGCGTTCACACGGGGACGCCATCGGCAATACGGTCACTGTTACTGGCGAACGCTACAGGGCCATGATAAACGACTTCTTACTACCGGAATTGAGTAAGCGGGGCTTGGTCAACACGTGGTTTCAACAAGATGGTGCACGCACACACAGCACGAGCCACAATAGATATTGTGAAGGAAGCGTTTCCTGGTCGCGTAATCTCCCGTTTTTGCGATTTGGCATGGCCAGCAAGATCGCCGGATTTAACCATCCCCGACTTCTTTATTTGGGGCTACTTGAAGTCGCTGGTTTATGCCAACAAGCCTCAGACAATCGCAGCCCTTAAGGGGAATATTCAACAGGAAAGCGAACAGTTATCACCGGAAATCTTGCGGAAAGTCATGGAAAATGCGATAAAACGGGCACAAATGTGTATCAACACTAGTGGCAGCCACTTGCCGGATATCATCTTTTCCACTTAACAGAAAAAAATTCTAAAGTTCCAGATAAAGATATCCATCACTCAAAATAATTTTGTTTGTTTAGTAAGAAAGTAATTCAAAAACAAAATTGGTTGATCATTTTTGCGCCACCTTGTATTTGGACAGATGTTTCTGCTTATGTTCCAAACCGAGTTAGCCAACCCGGCTTGCAACTTGGTTTGCTTAAATTACAACTCGGTTTAACTCGGTTTGGTACATCACTAATTCGAAGTTTATGCTAGCAAATTTTTACGTTATTACCTGTTATCCTTATCGAGTTATAGGCAAAGACACATGATTAAAATTCCAAACTCCTATACGTTTTCGGGAAATGCGAAAACTTTAAACTTGTTTTCTGAAAATCTGTGAAAATCGACTTAGGCGGTTATGCCTTGTGGCCACAGATATATATGTATGTAAGGATGTGGCGTTGTAGTCTGCCTGATTGCAGCAATTGAACAATGTTAAAATGTTATTTATATACAGATACAGTATAGTTCCGATACGCGAAGTTGCGTCTAAAAGTAATTGTGAAAAGCTCACCAGTTTTCACCATTGAATGCTGCTTTAGCTTCTTCTATTGTTAATGTTAGCTTTTCGAAGTGGGCGCCATGGCGTAAGAGGTTCCAAGTTCGAGTCCCAGAAAACACGAAAAAGTTTTTTCACGGTCCCACCTCTCGCGAACGTCTGACAAACATCCGAGAGTATTGTTGTCACGAGAAAGCTTCTCAGAACAAATTGCCCTTCGGCATTAAACTTTAGGTCCCTTCTATTCGTGTGAAAAATATAACGTACACAACATACGTGGTTGCGAGAAGCTAGGACCTGGCCCTTAACTCAAAGACCTTTATAAATCGGACAAATAGCTAAAAAAAATGAAAACGGTCTTCTTTCGCTTGCGAATTGCGTAAACTGCATTGGGTGGTGCACGATTTTTTGTATGGAGAGCTTCGTCAATTTAAGTTCCGTCTTGTTTTTTATTGTTTAGAAGCACGTGGTGCAAGCGTCATTGTATTTAGGCTTTCATACACCGCTGCGATAGCGATAGCGATAACAACAACTATCGCCATAGCGATAAACAACTAGATATGGTATACCAGCGCTATAGCGATAGAAGTCTTTTCTTTAATTTTTGCTCAGTTTTATTTATGCAAACGAAAGCATCTAGGTACCTACATATGTATTCACAGAAGAATCAACATCAACCATTGCGCGATAGAGCGATAGAATGTAACATGCAGCGATAGCCACGTTCAATCGCAATCTCTCGCGACAATCGCGTGTGTATATCGCACTCGGTGTGCGTGAACAAACTTCAATACACGTGTTGCGATAGATCGCTATCGCTATCACTATCCCTATCTATCGCGGCGGTTTCCTTGACATAGAAGGTGCTTTTGATAACACTGGTTATGAATCCATCACTAGTGCTATGAGACGCAGGGGAATAGACGAACCTACTACAAGATGGGTTAGGAACATGCTCGATAGCAACATAATAACATCTTCGTCTGGAGAGGTATCCGTGACGGTCTGCGCGGCCAAAGGCGGCGTGTCCTCTCGCCTCTCTTATGGTCACTCGTGGTGGATGACTTATTGAACACACTTAATAGTTCAGGTTTTACAACCATAGGCTATGCAGATGATCTGGTGATCATCATTAAAGGCAAACATGAAGACAATGTGTGTCAACTCATGCATAATGCACTCCTTGTAGTCTTGGACTGGTGTGCTGGGGAAGGCCTATCGATTAACCCCAGCAAGGCAGTCGTTGCACAACCATCAACGGCACAACCATCAATTTTTCCGATGAGGTCAAATATCTAGGAATTGTCCTGGATAAGATGCTTAACTGGAACTCCCATATTAAACATAAAATTGCCAAGGCGACTACTGCCTTGTGGGCCTGTCGCCGTATGTACGGCAAGACCTGGGGCCTGTCTCCAAAGGTCATTTTCTGGTTATATGCCACGGTTGTAAGACCCATTCTGACATACGCGTCCGTTGTCTGGTGGACGAAAACCAAAGAGGTAACAATCATTAATAAACTCACAAAACTCCAAAGACTAACATGCTTCGGTATCACAGGTACTATGCACACTTGTCCCACAACAGCCATTGAAGCCATAATCGGATTTACTCCGTTACATATATTTATAAAAAAAGTGGCAATCCGCAGTACAGTTAGTCTTAGAAAATCAGGTGCTAATAGTACACGGGATCACGTGGATCTCATGGAGCTATTTTCCGACTTCCCCGAGCTAGACATGCTCAGCACGGTCTCCGACTTTACGCCCAAATCACTCTACTTTGGTATGTATAAGGTTTGAGATTGTGATCCCAAGCCGTGATATATAGAATAATGGCGGACCGTCGCTTGATCCAAAAGGTATAGTGTGGTACACCGATGGATGAAAAATGGATTCAGGAGTTGGCGCCGGTGTGTATGGACCCAACCATAAAATTTCGAAATCACTTGGAAAGAGTCCTAGTGTTTTCCAGGCCGAGCTTTACGCCATTGAAACTTGTGCTAACATTAACCTGCACTCAGGCATTATAGGGCCTCTATCCATATACTTACCGATAGCCAAGCGGCGCTCAAAGCACTGGTCTCCCATTTGATCAGTTCAAAATCAGTTCTAAGCTGCTTCGACAGCTTACAAAATCTGGCCCGACACAATAAAGTAAAATTGTGGTGGGTACCGGGTCATGTAGGCGTTGACGGCAACCAAACTGCAGACCTGCTAGCTAGGAAGGGCTCCTCTGAGTTGTTCACTGGACCTGAATCCTTCTGCGGAAAATCCGATTCCGCCTTTAAACCTACCCTAAACATTTGGGAACGCAAAATGTACATCTCCCACTGGAATAATTCCCAAGGTCTCAGGCAGGCTAAAAGAGCTGTCCAACCCTTCCAAAGACAGGCAGTTGATATCCTAAAATACGGCAGAAATGACATAAGAAGGCTTGTGAGCTTCCTTACCGGTCACTGTCAACTGCTTTACCACCTTAACAAAATGAGAATTTCGGAGGATATCACCTGCCGCCTCTGCCTAGAAGAGGACGAAACCGCAGAACACATACTATGTGAGTGTGTAGCTCTGTGTTGTACTAGGAGAAGCTTTTTCCTTAAAGAGGTCATATCTCCAATAGATTTAAGGAACTCCTTCGCAGCCGTAATTATAGCTTTCATAAGGAGAGTAGAAGTACTGCTGCCCTAAAAGTGGCCTATGGCACAATAGATCTCCTCGGTCGCAGTGCCTACACACCATTGGGCGTGGCCACACACCTGTTTAAAAAAAAAAAATCGCGGCGGTGTGTGAAAGCCTTTTATTTGACTTGCATGTTTTGTCAACAGTAAAATAAATCTTATCCGAGGCAGTTTGTTGTTTTATCACAACAACTTTTTTTTGCGTATGCTTCTGACGCTTAAGGGGATGTAAATTTGTGGATCACACTGACACTGAAGATGTCCCGTCGTCCCCTTTACCGCAAGTATTCTCTGACGGCTGCATCCAGAGGCGCACTTAGGCGTTTTGATAGGTACACCACTACCTTCACAGTGCAACTACTTTAGCCCTTCTTGCTTTAAGCCAATCATACAATATTACTTATGAACCCAAAACTGATTACCATTTATTTTTTTCTGCCCTAAAAATCATACTTCTCCGAAAGACAGCAATCTATTGTCGACCATTAAAAATAGGGCAGGAGTATCGGAAAGTTCCATTTTGAGTCCACTGCTCTTCAGCATCTTCATTAATGATCTGCCACTCTCAGTCACAAATTCATCGATGTACTTGTATACCAGTGATGTGCAATTATGCATACATTTACATGCAGATGTATATTATTGAGAGGTGCAAGTGCAATGCGACCTATAAAAGATCTATTGTGCCCCCCTTACTAAGGCTCTAGCCGATGATATACTCGGTCTAGAGCACTTCCTCCAGTCCAGCTGCTACAGCAAACCGGAGTATCTTCAGTGGATCCAGCGAAGGCAAATCCGTTTCTGATAGGAGGTAGGCACCAAAGTGATTCCTTCTTTTGTGGATCAGTGCTTCGCATTCCATAAGAAGGTGCGCTGGTGTTTCTGCGAAGTCCCTGCAGAATCTGCAGTGTCCGTCTCCCTCTATTCCCAGTTTCCTAAGGTGCTCCTTAAGTCTGCAGTGACCTGTTAACATGCCCGCCAAGATGCG
This sequence comes from Brachypalpus laphriformis, assembly GCA_945910035.1. Lineage (NCBI taxonomy): Eukaryota > Metazoa > Arthropoda > Insecta > Diptera > Syrphidae > Brachypalpus > Brachypalpus laphriformis. Next base: position 102,131,362 of record OX246756.1, read on the forward strand.
AAGCCGATTCTTACTAACTCTTAGGCAGGCTCTGCTTCTTTTCTGGTTGTATTTCCCCAGAAGTTCCTTTGCCTGTCTTATTTGGGGGATATCGTCCCAATGTTTGGCCCATTTGTTCTCTTCTTCTTTCCTTAAGTCTTCCCTTATTTTGTGGGGTCCTATCCCACAGAAGGGTTCTGGTCCAAGGAACGGCGTGTCTGATCCGTTTCTAGCTAGCTCATCAGCTGCTTCGTTCCCCTCTACTCCTACATGTCCTGGTACCCAGTAGAGAGATACTTTGTTTGTTTCTCCCAGTTTGTTGATCCTGGTGAGACACTCCCATACCAGTTTGGATCTGATCTCATGCGAGGCTGATAGTATCGCGATGTCCTGCCCGTGATATTTCCTGTCTAAGATGAATTGCGCGCATCTTTCGATCGCGTAAACTTCTGCTTGAAATATACTGGGGAATATTCCCAGTGATTCTGAGTATCTAGTCCTCGGCCCGTACACCCCGGCCCCAGTGCCATTAGATGTTTTCGATCCGTCTGTGTACCATTTAATTGTGCGTTGTATACATTTACATACATACATACATTTTCAAATGACCCGCTAATCCTTCATGAGGGTCGCGCGGGTAGGATGCTCAGGTGGACTCTCCATCCTTCTCGATCCTCCGCCATTGACTCCAACTCATCAGGAGGAATCCCTAGACGACTCCAGGAGAGATGTCGGACCTGGTCCAGCCATCTATATCTAGGCATACCAAATGGTTGCTTACCTGATCGAACGGCAATTATGACACGTCTTCGAAGTCGATTTGGGGGCATGCGCACTACGTGACCAAACCATCGAGCATAGATCGTTCCGTTCGGAGATGTAGCTGCTCAACATTGAGCGCCTCGCGTACTCTGGTGTTGTGCACTCGATCTCTACGAGTCATTTCAGCAACACTGCGAAGGAACTTTATTTCAGCAGCTTTTATCTGCGATCTTGTTCTTTCGGTCATTACCGAAATTTCAGTATACGAGTATACCGAGTTAAGAACCGATAACTTAGCTTGAACACTAAGTTTGGCCGTCTTTATAACAGATTGACCAATCTTTTTTAAATTGATCCAGCCTGACTAATTCGACAGTATAACTGACATTGCTCTTTCCATCACTCGTGAATAAGACCCCGAGGTACTTAAACTTATCCATCTGCTTCAGTGGAACTCTACTAACATGCAGAGTGCACTGAATGGGCGTTCTGGAAATGACCATTACTTCCGAATTATTCACTCTTACCTTCGTTCCGGCATCATCACAAACGGCTACAAACTTTTCGAATACGCGCTGAAGTTTAATTTGAGAGGACCCAAGGTCAAGGATGACCAAATTATCGGCAAAGAGCAGATGACTGATCCTTAAGTCTCCCACTTTGAAACATTTTCCACAACGGCTGCGCTGCAACATACAGTCCATATACAATTAAGAAGACAGGTGACAAAACGCAACCTTGGTAAAGTCCAATGCCCACAGTGAAAGAGATTTAACGCCATTTATCCAAACACAGCTTCTACAGATCGTATATAAAAACTTTAATCCCATACTCCTGCAGAACACTCCAGAGTTTGCCTCGAGGAACCCTATCCTTACATTACGTAATTTAAAATCAAACCTAAATCTTTCTGTCTTTACATGTACTCGTATTATTTTTTCTTTAATTTGCAATTATAATTGTTTCTAAATTACTTTTGCTAATCAAAGATTGCGTTGATTCTATGTAAAATAAAACATCTATCTGATGCTGTGTTATTTTTCTTTTTTTAATTCTGTCGTAGTCGTGCTTTTCTTATTTTTGGGGATTTTTTAAAAATGACCAGCGGCTACGTTGGTCACAGTCTAGCATAGAGAAGTTAAGGGAACAAGACCCTTAAATCATATGGGGGGTGAGCTTAGAAGGACATGTTGTTTTAGCTACATTCGTTTATGTATGTCTGCCTTCTCGTATGGAAGCATTGTACCTGTTATTATTATTTTTTTGTGGTTATCGGGGAGCAGATAACCACAAACTGCCACTTTATTTATTTAGCATATGGAAATATAATTATCAGTTTAATACAAAACTATACATATAAGAGTATTATACAACATGATTCACAAGCAAATGTCGCCATTAAAATATCGCAGGTGGCATTTTCTTGTTATGTGGTGAGTAGTTTGTCGGGGTTCCCCGTAGTCACATCCGCTTCAATTGCTCTCCATTTGCATAAAGAATCCGCACCGCGTTCACAGTTAGTCCTTTTAGTCCAGTCCAGAGGAGTCTGTTCAGGTTAAGGCCTGGTCTGGTACGGTGATGGTAAGATCATCAGTGAAAGGGTTTACTTGAAGACTCTGGCACAACTTTTTATACTCTTCCACAGTATCAATGTTTTTCCTCGTAGCCGAGCTGTGTGCCTTCATGCAGAATTCATTGAATTGAGTTGGTTCAGATTGATTAAGTAAAGGATCTTGTCGCATTCCCTGAGTAATATTTATAGGCCATCTTAGCGATGTTGCAGTGGACACGAAGCGATAGAGTAGGTGTTGTTCGAAGAGTATCAGATGTCGCCTGTATCGTAATAATCTCGCAATCGACTTTTAGCGTATGAGTACTGTTCAGCCAAGCCGGACCAGTATAACCGCTAGTGAGTACTTAAGAGCATGAGTGGCTGTACGCAGTGCTTAGAAGTTCCCTTACTGCTTGGTAGGTGCGTCTCTTTGCGAATGTTTCTATAGCACCACAAAAAGAAATAAAAATACCCGCAGTAAAATTTTATTTCGAAGAGAAGTTGCTGGTTTCGTGATTTTAAAGATAGAAACAAAAATCGAATAAAAAAAATACTCATTAACAACGTTGCGCTATCAGTTGCCTTCGAATTATGTGTTTGAAGAATTTGTCCACAGATGGAAAGATGTTGGGGATTAAAGTCATGTTGGCTACGCAGCAAATTGATGTTTTATTTTACATGTAAATTTCTGTTGTAATGTAGGTATAGGTACACACTCCTATGTATATACATATATAATAAACAACTACAAAAAAAAAAAAACAACACGCCAAATACCGAGTAAGCTGAGAGGCAATTTCGGTGGAAAAAGGTTGACTCTGCCTTACTTAGGCTAGGGTTAAATCAACGTGGGGTAGTTATTTAAAAGGCTAGTCAAACGGTAGTGCATGCGATCATATGAAAACACAAGCGTTTTCACTCAGCTGAGGCCTACCAACTCCTACTCTCAACCTCCACGCGGTGACAGCCGGGTGCCTAGTACCTTAATCCAAGAAATGGGTAACCAACCCCGTTTGGCGGATTCTTGGTGGCAGCAGATGAGAGAGGGGGGGAAGAGTGCTTTTCTCACTAGAGCACTTCTTCCTGTTCCAGGCGGCAGCGGACGAATTCCCTAGACGGAGTCAACGGTGGCGTCTATAGTTCCAGTTAGGTCGAACTTAGTGAATACCTTGCGCGAGCTGCTTCGACGTATTCGGATCACAGGTCGGTAAGGAATTTCCAATGTTGGTCAGGACTTTGGAATAGAGATGGTGGCGGAGGAGCCCTTAATTGGCCAACGGCAGCGCTCATACTCCCGTAGTGGACTACTGGCACCGGTGTACCCGGCCCCTCGTCCTAGGGGAATAATTAAGGAACTGGCCCTCCAGGTTGGGGGTTGTGCCATCGGGGTAACTTCCCTACCACGTAAAAAACGCGTGGTTCCGAAACAACCAAAAGCCTCGGATAAGGATGACCCAACTAATGACGACCCCAGCAAACGAAATAAGGACAACGACCTTCGGATCTGTACGTGGAATATTCTGTCCCTTTACAGACCACGTGCAGCCGAACAACTAGCAGAGGCTCTAGACTGCTATAAAGCAGATATTACCGCCATCCACGAAGTGCGATGGGATGGGCCGGGCAAAAAGAGGATAAAAAACTGTGACATCTACTACGGTGATTGCTACAGAGGCAACATGCAACGCTTATTCGGATGCGGATTTGCCATACGCGCAGACTTAGGCAAGAAGTCTTAAACTTCCGACACGTAAGCGAGCGTATTATGACTATCCAGGTCAAGGCTAAATTCGCTAACATAAGCCTAATATGTGTTCATGCCCCCACGGAAGAAAAGGACCCTGCCACCAAAGAGTGTTTCTACGAGCTCCTCGACAAAACATAAGAACAATGTCCTAAATACGACATTAAATTCGTATTGGGCGACTTTAACGCCAAAATAGGAAAAGAGGGGGCAGTCGCTAAGCATAGCCTACACGACACCACGTCTGATAATGGACTAAGGCTAATTGATTTCGCTGTGGAGCGAAATGTCACCATAGCAAGCACATGGTTTCCTCATCTTGATAATCATAAGCAGACATGGCGGTCCAATGATCATGTAACGATCAACCAAATTGATCATATTGCGATCGACGCAAGGCATGCCTCCAGTATTCTGGATGTCCGGACCTTCCGAGCGGCCAACATAGGCTCGGATCATTACCTTGTTGTAGCCAAAGTACGAATGCGGATATCCCAATCTGAGCAACAAAGAAGAATTACTGTGAGAAAATTTAACGTCGAAAAGCTACAATCGCAAGAGACCGCCAGACTCTTCGCTGAACGCGTATCCCGAAATCTCTCAATCACCCCTATACCGCCAGCATCAAGTGCCGAAGACCAGTGGCAACGCTGCCAACATGCCATCAGAAACGCCGCGACTGATGTGTTGGGTCTCGCTCGCCCACCACCGCGAAACCCCTGGTTTGACGAAGAATGCCGGCGAGTGCATGCAGCAAAACAAGAGGCATACAAAGCGGCGCTGCAAAGGAAGACGAGAGCTGCTCGTGAGCTCTACGAGCAAAAGAGACGGGAAGAACATCGGCTTCTCCAAAAGAAGAAGAAAGAGCATGAGAAGCGCGCGTTTGAGAATATCGAGAGTCTATACTCCAGGAACAATGTACGGAAGTTTTACCAAAAGGTAAAAATAACGTGTCAGAGAAGTAATACCCGTACAGAAACCTGTAGAGATGAGAATGGAAACCTCGTAGTAGAATCACAGTCGGTGCTGAGAATATGGAAAAACTACTTCTGCAGACTGTATAACGGCGACGAAGACCAACATCCCGCTGTCAGGCAGAATGAACCATTCAACATGGACGATGATAGTCAAAATTTCCGTCCACCTGACCAAAACGAAGTGAGGATAGCAATATCCAAGGTAAAATCGAACAAGGCTGCTGGACCTGACGGTTTACCGGCCGAACTTTTCAAGGCAGCTGGGGATGAATTGGTAGAGTGCATACACCAACTCATTTCTAATATTTGGTCAGAAGAGTGTATGCCTGATGAATGGAATCTCAGCATCGTTTGCCCGATCCACAAGAAAGGAGACCCCCTCAACTGCGCCAATTATAGAGGCATCAGTCTCCTCAACATCGCGTACAAGATCTTTTCTGCGATATTGTGTGAACGCCTGAAACCTTTTATCAACAGCCTGATTGGACCCTATCAGTGCGGTTTCAGGCCAGGAAAGTCCACCATCGATCAAATCTTCACACTTCGGCAGATCCTGGAGAAAACCCAAGAATTCCAAATCGATACTCACCATCTCTTTATCGATTTCAAGGCCGCCTATGACAGCATCTATAGAGAAGAGCTTTATAGAGCCATGTCTAGTTTTGACATCCCTGCCAAACTTGTCCGCCTGTGCAGGCTGACGATGGAGAACGCTCGCTGCTCCATCAAGGTCGGTAATGACCTCACCGAGACCTTTGATGTCAAAAAAGGCTTTAGACAAGGTGACGCGCTGTCATGTGACTTCTTCAATATTGTACTTGAACGGATTGTGCGGAACTCACAAGCCAACACCGGAGGCACAATCTATTACAAGTCTGTACAACTGCTTGCATACGCCGACGATATAGACATTATCGGAAGATCTCAGCGGGCTGTCACCGGTGCTTTTGCAAGCATTGAGGCGAAAGCGGCCAAAATGGGTTTGGCGATAAACGAGGGCAAAACCAAGTATATGCTGTCAACTAGAAGGAAAAACCAACATCGACGAATTGGACAAAACGTCACCGTGGGCAGCTATAACTTCGAGGTAGTAAGGGACTTTGTCTACCTTGGCTCTGCTATAAATTCTACAAACAAGATCAGCGCAGAAATCAATCGAAGAATAACTCTTGCCAATCGCTGTTTTTTTGGGCTTATAAGGCAATTCAACAGTAAAGCCCTCTCTCGAACAACTAAGGAGACTCTATATAAGACCTTGATCATCCCAGTCCTGCTTTACGGCGCTGAAACATGGACTTCATTAAAAGAGGATGAAGATATCCTTGGTCGCTTCGAGAGAAAAATTCTTCGTAAGATTTTCGGTCCCGTTTGCGTTGACGGGTTTTGGAGGAGAAGATTCAATCACGAACTATACGAGCTGTACAGCGACATCGACCTAGTCAAAAAACTGCGTATTGGACGTCTGAGATGGCTAGGACATGTAGAGCGAATGGACACCAACGCTCCGGCCCGCAGAGTCTTCGAATCTAATCCCGAGGGACGATGCAGTAGAGGGAATCATCGCCGTAGGTGGCGCGCACAAGTTCAAGGGGACCTCGACCAACTTGGAGTGCGCAACTGAAGGCAATTAGCTAAAGACCGAGCTAAATGGAGAGGCTTGTTGGTTGAGGCCCAGGTTCACCCCGAACTGTAGCGCCACCTAAGTAAGTAAGTAAGTTATTTAAAATTGCCATTTGATTAGCACCTGGAATTTCTTAATCCACAGAGATATGGCTGTTCCTATGCTTGATGATTGCCATTAATTTGCTCTACCACGACCCGGTTTCCGCTTGTCATTTCGTTAGGGGGGGCTGTTGTGTAAATATTTTAGTTTCGCTTGAACATCGCAGATACTATGCTAGTCTTTTTGTTATCCGTAATCCTTCTTCTAAAAGAAGGCTGGGGTGGATGCATATTGCATAATATGCATATGTTACGTACGGATTGCGAAACCATACCGTCGTAGAATGCTTCAGCCGTTTTGTACAGTCCTGGGATGGTATGAGGCGTTTTGTACAATGTATGTATTTTTTTCTTTTCTATTCACGCGACAAGCTTTTAAGGCAATCAATTTAACATAACATATTCATGCCGATTATTGAATGCGGCGGATTGATTGCGGAGGGATCTCATCCGATCCGCACCTAATCGCTTTCTCTGTGTGATCCCATTATAGAAACCGGCGGATGAACTACATTATCGGTCCGCAAAAGCACATTATTAACGACTTCGAATTCACCCATTTTACTGTCAAATGAAAATGTTCCTCAACAAATAATTCGAAACAAGCGAAATATTTTGAAAATAATGGAAATCATTAACTCAAGTTGAAAGATATCTCTTTTTAATTGATTTTTTTCTACTGCGAGTTGTTCCATGCGTTCATTGTCCCTTTTTATTTCTTTAAGCAGTGACTGATGGATTGCATTCTCTTTTCTTTGGTAGTCACTCAGTCGATCTATTCACCGGTAGACTTTTTTCAAACAAGAATTTGTTTCCCCGGATTGTTCTCTAACAGTTAAAAGCAGTTCGGATATTTTTTCGTACATTTGGCTTTTTTCTCGACTGTTCCTAGGCCTATGGGCGTATTGCTTTTGTCATCAGATGTTTTAGTTAACAAGTTCATTTCTCTTTCAAGAGACATATCCATATCTGGTGGAATACTATAGGTAGGGGCAATCGTTTTTATTTGTGTACCATAACTCTTTGTCTCAAGTAAACCTTCCATGCAGTCTTTCAAGCAATTGAGTTTAATTACATCGTCCTCCAAAAGAGTGAAATAAACTTAATTGTTTTTCCCACCACCTGTAGCTTTCAACTCACGTTCATTATGGGCCAATTTCTTTGGTAAGGATGACTTGTTCTATCTTTCTATCTTCAAATGTATATTAAAACATACCTTTTATTGCTTTTCATCATTTCGAAGAAAAAAATTACCAACTGTTACCGTAATCCGCAGCTATTTTGATGCGTATTGAAAACTTCTGACTTTGTATGGAGTGCGAATCGTTTGCGGTTTCAATAATGCTTACTTTCTGTCACCTTACCGACATTCGTTCATTTGCTAGCCGACGTTTTCAATTATGGGGAATAGGTGCGGATCGAATGAGATCCCTCCGCAATCAATCTGCCGAATTCAGTAATCGGCATGATTATATCTGTTTCAGTAATAACTTCTTTTTTTCGTTTGAGTTCATCTAAATATTAAAAGCTTTTCTTAAAAAAGTATTTTTTACATACCTATAATTTTTGTAATTTTAGCTTAAAAGCCGCTGATTTAGTTTTTCAATTTTCAATATATATATGTACTCGTAGTGAACTCGTAGTGAAAGCAGGGGACGATGGACCGCGAGGCTGATCAGCAACATCGCTGAATGGAAGGAGCGAGTCTCACACTACTAGAAACAGAGCGGGACTGTTTCCCGTGCGCATTAGCGTTTTTCCACTACCCCCTAGGCAAAAAAAAAAAAAAAAAAATCGTAGTGAAAGCAGGGGACGATGGACCGCGAGGCTGATCAGCAACATCGCTGAATGGAAGGAGCGGAAACACAGGGAAGTAAATTATTACGTCACCCAATTTCTTACCGGACACGGTTATTTCAACGCCTGTCTCCACAGAATGGGCAAAACAGGGAGCCCGGCTTCCTAATATGGCGATTTAGCACTGGACGACGCAAATCACGAGTCACGAGCACAATCTTCGAGTGCAACAGATGGGAAGCTGAAAGGGGGGCGCTAGAATCTCTAATCGGCATCATCACCCCGGAAAACATAGTACAATACTACCTCGATAATGTGAACTAATTAAAACAAGGGCATGTTCACATTTTGGGGGGTTTCACATTATCGGAACTTTTCAGCTAAAAAATAAGAGAATTTTCGAATAACGAATGTCCATATAAGATGAAAATGGTTCTTCCCCCAATAAATAACAGGTGGTACAATATGGAAAAACATGTCTAGACAAATAACTGCAAATATCAAAAGAATAACAAAAGAAGAATGGGAATTATTAAGGAAAAGCTCACATTATAGAGGTGAGAAAATTTCGAAGTCCACAGAATAGAGTTAGTAATGTATAGATTTATGGGTTCACACTACCGAGGTAGTACTGTAGAGGTGACTATCGATTCAAGGAATCTCTCCGTACATATACCCTAATTAGCATTTTTTTTTCGGTAAAGAGGGTTATTCTCAATATTGTTACAAAAATTTGTTTTGATCAGACGTGTTTTAAGTGCTCAATATTTATTTTTAATGGGGGATAAAAACTGCATTTTAGGCATTCAAAAAAAGGTGTCAAAGTAGCAGAGGCGCAACGTGAGATTTGTAATGTGTATAGAGATTCGGCAATGGTTTACACGCTTTCGTTCAGAAAATACAGACCTTACTGATACTGTTCGCTCTGGACGTCCACCCACCACAGACGACGAACAAATCTTAGATGCAGATAGCGTTGACAGGCATATGACGACACAAGCGATCGCTCAGAGCGCTGCAGTGTTTTAACATCATCCATACAACCATTTCGCAGAGAAGAAAAAGCTTGGAATGTCGAAAAAGGTGGATGTTTGGGTTCCTCACGAACTCAGTGAAGGAAACATTATGGATCGCATAATGATCTGTGAGTTTTTGTTGAGATGGAACTCGCTTGAGACATTTCTGAAAAGAGTGGTTACGGGAGACGAAAATTGGGCGCCGTGGCGTAAGTGGTTAGTGTGTCGGATCACTACGCATGAGGTTTCAAGTTCGAATCCCAGAAAACACCAACAAGTTTTTTCACGGTCCCACCTCTCGCTAGCGTCTGACAAACATCGGAGAGTATTGTTGTCACGAAAAAGCTTCTCAAATCGCCGTTCGGACTCGCCATTAAACTGTAGGTCCCTTCCATTCGTGTGAAAAATATAACGCACACAACATGAGTGGTTGCGAGAAGCTAGGCCCTAGCACTTTAAAGAGCTGTTGCGCCAAATATTTGTATTTTGGAGACGAAAATGGGTGGTATTTAATAACATTCGGCGTAAGAGGTCATGGTGGGCTCCTAGTGAAACACTGCAATCGGTCGGTAAACAAGATTTGCATCCCAAAAAGGTCATGTTGAGCATTTGGTGGGATTGGCGAGGTGTTCTGTAGTAATCAGACAATAAATATCAACAAATATTGCTCTCAGCTCGATCATTTGAAGCACACAGTGGAAGCAAAACGGCCAGAGTTGGTGAACAGGAAGGGCGTTGTTTTCCACCATGACAACGCCAGACCATACACAGTCTTTGTGATAAGTAATAGTAGTAGTAATTTTGTCTTTATTTTCAACTCAATTTAATATTATGTATTACATTTTCTTTCAGGCTAGGCTTTTTGTTTTATTGCAAATTTAAGACTACGACAATGACTATATTGTCGTCCATCGGGTAGATAATTAACATTATTTCAAGTTTTTAACTATCAATATAAATTGGTTTTATCGTTATTTTATGAATTAACAATTAAATAAAAGGAAGAAGTAAACTAATCTTTTGAAAGTGATACGCAATCAAATAAGTTATACAAGCAATCCTTGATCTAGGTGAATTCATTGACAATCTGTTTTCGGTAAGATATGGCCACATATCTACATACATACATGTCGCTGACATTTTGACAATTAAGCATACTGATGATTTTTCCTCAAGTAAAATGGATTTTCCCAAACATATAGCTGTGAATTCTCTTAGAACAGTGCATCTGCCTCAAGTTACAGAGACTACATAAGAAAGATTCGTTCCTTCCAAATCTGCTTCCGTTTAGACAAATAAGATCGCATCTTGCCTTAAAAATCCAAGTGATTTTATTCACCTCAAAATCATCAATAATTTAGTTTTGACCCCTCGAATGATCTAGGAACTTGTAGATGCTTGTGCTGCTTTCTCTTGCCCTCTTAATATTACCCTGATGACTTTCTAACTTAAGGCGATCCATTAACTTCAAATTTCTAAGGGTGCATTCCTCTTTCGACACGACCGTTTCATTCTATTGCAGTCCAAATCTAGCTCCGACATAGTTTAGCTCTTTCAATCAGAATAATTTTCTGCATAGCGGAATTTTTAAAAGTTGATGTGTTAGTCTTCCTTCATTATAGTCGATCGGTGGTTTTTGAACATACCTTAGGTGAAGCTCAAGGATGTAGAAGTGACCATCTTCAGCTTCGGTTTCTAATGACCGCGCAAAGTTTGGTGTGCTATCTGGTAATTTTCAGATGATTTTCATGCTATACCGCTGTAGCTTATCTACTTCCCTAAACATTCCGAATCCAAACAGTTGAGCTGTATAGGTTTGGATAGCCGTACACACTGCCTGAAAAAATTTCCATTTCTATCTCAAGTTTATACATCTCCGTGGCAAAAAAGCATTGCCAGGTAGCAATGATGCTGTTTTTCGTTGCAGTGTTCCTATTCTCAACATGCTTTGTAAAATTCATCTTAGGTGCACTTACTTACTTAGATGGCGCTACGGTCCGGGGTGGACCTGAGCCTCAATCAACAAACCTCTCCAGCTAGCACGGTTACGAGCCAGCTGCCTCCAGTTGCGCACGCCAAGTTGGTTGAGGTCCCCCTCCACTTGTTTGCGCCACCTACCACGAGGTCGTCCTCTACTGCGCCGTCCATCCGGGGTGGATTCTAAGACTTTCTTAGCGGGAAAGTTGGGCTCCATCCGCTCTAAATGACCCAGCCATCTTAGTCGCTGTATCTGAACTCTTCTGGCTAAGTCGATTTCCTTGTACATACCGTATAGTTCGGCATTGTACCTTCTCCTCCACTCACCGTCTATGCAGACGGGATCAAAGATCGCACGAAGAACTTTTCTCTCGAAATAACCAAGGACATCCTCATCAGGTTTTGTCAAAGCCCATGGCTCTGCGCCATACAGCAGGACTGGGATGATTAGAGTCTTATAAAGAGTTACCTTAGTAGTTCGAGATAGGGCTTTGCTACTCAATTGCCGTTTTAGCCCATAGAAACAACGATTGGCAAGAGTAATTCTTCGTGTGATCTCCCTACTGATGTCATTTGCGGAGCTGACCATAGAGCCTAGGTAGACAAAATCCTTTACTACCTCAAAATTATATCTGTCTATTGTGGCGTTCTGTCCAAGACGCCGATGTTGGGTGTCCTTTTTTGTAGACAGCATATATTTTGTTTTGCTTTCATTGACCGCTAGACCCATCTTTGCTGCCTCGTTCTCAATACTCGTAAATGCCCCATTGACGGCCCGCTGAGTTCTTCCGATTATGTCAATGTCATCGGCATAAGCGAGTAGTTGTACAGACTTGAAGAAGATTGTACCTCCGGGGTTGGCTTGTGAGTTTCGTACAATTCCCTCAAGTACTATGTTAAAGAGATCGCATGATAGCGCATCGCCTTGTCTAAGATCTTTCCTGACATCGAACGGTTCGGTGATATTCTTACCGACTTTGATGGAGCAGCGAGAGTTCTCTATCGTCATTCTGCATAAACGGACGAGCTTGGCAGGGATGCTAAGACTAGACATGGCTCTGTATAACTCGTCTCTAAACACGCTATCATAGGCAACTTTGAAATCGATGAAGAGGTGGTGCGTATCGATTTTATATTCATGGGTTTTTTCCAAGATCTGCCGTAGTGTGAATATTTGGTCAATGGTGGACTTTCCCGGCCTGAAACCACACTGATAAGGACCTATCAGGTTGTTGACGATCGGTTTTAGGCATTCACATAATACGGCAGACAGGATCTTATATGCGATGTTGAGGAGACTTATACCTCTGTAATTGACGCATTTCAGAGGGTCTCCTCTCTTCAGGATCGGGCAAATGATGCTGAGGTTCCATTCATCGGGTAAACTTTCGTCCGATCAGATTTTACAGATGAGTTGGTGCATGCTCCTTACCAACTCATCTCCTCCTGCCTTGAAAAGTTCAGCGGCAAGGCCGTCGGCTCCAGCAGCTTTGTTGGATTTGAGTTTAGATATCGCTATCCTCACTTCATTCTGATCGGGTTGCCGGGAATCTTGACTGTCATCGTCATTGTTGAATGGCTCATTCTGCCTGACAGCGGAATATTGGTCATCATCGCCGTTTAACAGTCTGCAGAAGTGTTCCTTCCATATTCTCAGCACCGACTGCGATTCTACTACTATGTTACCATTTTCGTCCCTGCAGGCTTCTGTCCTGGCTTTGAAACCCTGGGATGTTCTTTTTACCCTTTGGTAAAATTTTCGAACATTATTCCTGCAATAAAGTCTGCTCTCTTTTCTTCTTTCTGAGAAGTCGATGTTCCTCTTTTCTCCTGCGCACGTAGAGCTCGTAAGCAGCTCTAGTCGTTCTATGCAGCGCCGCTTTGTACGCCTCTTGTTTTGCTGCATGTGCTTGCCGGTATTCCTCATCAAACCAGGGGTTTCGTTTTGGTGGCCAAGAGAAACCCAGTACATCAGAGGCGGCATCTCTGTTGGCTTGTTGGCAACGCTGCCACTGGTCTTCCGCATTTGCTGCTGGCGGAATAGAACTTAGATTAAGATTAGAAGAAACTCGATCGGCAAAGGTTCTTGCGGTCTCTTGCGATTGCAGCTTTTCGACGTCGAATTTCCTCACAGTATTTCGTTGATTTCGCTGTGTTCTGGATATCCGCATCCGTACCTTGACTACAACTAGGTAGTGATCGGAGTCAACGTTGGCTCCTCAGAAGGTCCGGACACCCAGAATACTGGAAGATTGCCTTGCGTCGATCGCAATGTGATCGATTTGTTTGACAGTTTTTCGATCAAAGGAGAACCATGTTCCTTTGTGAATGTCGAGACGTGGGAACCGCGTACTACCTGCGACAAAGTTTCGCCCCGCTGCAAAGTCGATTAGCCTGAGTCCTTTGTCGGATGTGATGTCGTGCAGGCTGTACTTTCCGACCACGCTACTAAAGACGTCCTCTCTTCCTAGCTTTGCGTTGAAATCACCTAAGATAATTTTAACGTCGTTGCAAGGGCATTGCTCATACGTCTTGTCCAAGAGCTGGTAGAAGTCATCCTTTTTCGCGTCGTCCTTCTCCTCATGAGGGGCGTGAACGCATATTAGGCTAATGTTGGCAAATTTAGCCTTGATACGGATAGTCATAAGGCGCTCGTTCACATGCCGGAAACTCAAGACTTTTTGCCTAAGTCTGCACTTAGGCCTAAGTACTATTCCTAAATACGTATAATTTGAGGTAAGTCGCATTTCTTCTCCTTTGAATATCCACTCTTCCTGGTTAGATAGCCTACCTCCTTTTTGAAATACCATCATTTCAGATTTTGACAGATTCACCTTTATTTTGTGATTGTGATAAGACAAAAGCTGAATTCCTTTGGCTGTACTCTCCAGACCTTGCACCTTCTGATTACCATCTGTTCTGCTCCTTCCAAAACAATTTGGACGGAAGGCAATTTAATTCCGAAGATGACATCAAAACGCATCTGGAAAACTTGTTTACCCAAAGTCTCGTGACTTTTACAAAAGAGGAATTATGTTTCTTCCAGAACATTGGAAGAAAGTAATAGACCATGATGGATAATATCTGATAGATTAAGTATAAGTTTTTATACCAAAACTGTGTTTAACTTCAACCCTAAAAACTTATTGAACAACGCAATACATAGTATGTCGCGAAGAAGGAACATTTCGCGCATTTACTTGAAGACTGTCATAACTCAAAAAACGCTGTTTTTGAGTTAATAATGCAGAATTGTTCGTTTTCATGCTTCATATTGTGTAAAAATTTCATATTAATATCTTGTATACTCTCCGCGTTAGAATTAAAAGATGTCTTCTTTTTTCCTGCAAGGTGGTAGTCAATTGAAAGCTTTAAACGCATTTTCTGCAAAATCGCTTTTTTGGAGTTATGATAGTCTTCAAGTAAATGAGCGATTTGTTAGTGGGCGAGAAAAGTGAGGTAAAAAATTCGCCTGTCGAGCATTTTTGCGACCTTCTCAAAAAATCCATCGATAACCTTGGCCATAACCTTACCACGACCCGAAGAATAACAGCTAATGCTCATGTTAACAATTAACATCGTTATTATGTAATATGTATAAATAGTCCAATAGTATGCTACTTAACAAAACACAAATATAAGCATGCAAAGGTACGAGTATATGGAAAGCTTATCAAATCCGGTTTCCAGCTACAAGATGAAAGTTTCACAACTTGTCTACTTTCATTTACATTATTTCGTTAAGCTACCATCACATCTCATCACAAAGCACGTTACTATCTGCTAGACTCCGCCAATATTGTTTTACCGAATCGATAATAAATTATATCCCGGATGAATCTTTATACGAGTAATATGAATTCATTTCTGCGAAGTTGACTTTTTAATTTTATTCAGAACATTTTGGAATATTTTTGTGACAAGTAAAAGTATAACTGGATGAATAACAACTCGTTTTACTCACCCCATTAGGGCTTTGAAGACTTCTTTATGCATTGTTTTTTTGTTGACTTGCTTTAAACTGTGACTCATTGATAAGCGTGATTATTGAGTTTAAAGTTACATATTTTAAACCTAACCTAATATGCATAAAGTTCTCCGAAAAAAAAGTCTTCATATCGTTGACTTAATTCCTAAAAATACTTGTTTAGTTGTAGAACGCGAATGTATGGATTCAGATCGTAAATCTCTGAACGATTAAGTGTTGGTATTAAAACCTGTTCTTGGAAAGTCTAGTCTAACGTGGCAAGTGCGTGTGCGCTTTCAGGAAATACCATCCGGCTTATAAATCTATGAATGGATAAATGAATGAACTTTATTATTATTATGATTACTTGAATACATTCTGTATGTTACTAAGTTTAATATTTGGTAGGTAGTGTTATGGAATTGTTTACGTTTGTAAGTGTGGTATAAGGCAATCTTTTTATTTCGGAGACAATGTAGGAGTATTTAAAGCTTAGCGGTTGCACTAGATGGTCTTTCGTGAGGGTTTTCTATTTAATTGTTGTATACACAATACAATTGGTAATTTGTTTGGACATGCACTGAAATCAGTTTACATAATCTGATTTTGGAATGTATTTTCTGTTTACATCACTTATGATTAAATTTCTGAATGTATTTAACAGCGTACATAATAACTATAATTAAAGTAGTTTTTCTTCAAAATTAAATATGAATCAAACAATCGCAGTTCATAAAACAATCCTTTAATTTCCGCCCTATTGATTTCAAAACCCATATCAAAGTTTTGTTCACTGTGACGCGGATATGCAAGCGAAGGGTATTCTGCGCAAAAAAAAAATGCAGTTTATATTGATTAGGTAATACATTAGATACTGATAATTAAACTACAGATAGATTAATACGTAATCATGATCACAGAAGCAGCTTTAATATATTGCTAATACGAGCTGCTTTCAGTGTACATATATATGTATGTATGTATGTATCCAACTGCAATATTGTTTTCTATTGTTTTCAAGGTTAAGGTTAGGTTAGGTTAGGTTGGCTGTCCACACGAGAGTGCAGGCGCACTTAGACCAGTGAAGGTCCTTTGTGATACCATGGATCAAACCATTAGGCCACTCAGGGACTAACAAAACCAACCGGAGCTTTTGACAAAGCAATGGATGCTCATGACGTCCAAGGACGCCAGATCGCAGAGGTCGTCAAGGGAGGGGGACCCTAGATGGAGCATTCTTTTATGCGACAGGGCTGGACATGTGCATAGGAGGTGAAGGATGGTTTACTCCTCCTCCTCGTCTCTACAGCTTCTGCAGAAGTCGTTGGAGAAGAGACCAAGTCTTTTGGCGTATTGGCCTATAAGACAGTGTCCAGTGAGAACACCGACAACGCAGCTGATTTGTGTACGCTTTCACTTGATCAGATCGGCACTACGTTTTTGATCCAGCTTAGGCCAGATCTGTCTCGAAATGTGACACGTTGAGCCATTTCCCCATCTGAGGTTGGTCGTGCTAATAGCGTTCAGCTTTAGTAGATACTTACATGTAGCTAGGGGCATACCCAGGGCTTGCTTTTCAGGCAAAATCCTTAGAGTGGTACCCTGTCTGGCGAGGTCGTCAGCCCTGCAGTTACCTGGAATGTCCATGTGGTCCGGCAGCCAGCATAGGTGAATGTTGAATTGCTCTGTTATCTCCATTAGAGATAGACGACAGTTTAAGGCGGCCTTTGAAGTGAAAGAGAACGATTCCAGGGACTTGATTGCCGTTTGGCTGTCAGTGAAAATGCTAATATCCCTGACAGATAATACATTACATTTCAGCCAGGACAGGGCTTCCTTAATCGCCATGACTTCCGCCTGGAAAACGCTACAATGATCAGGGAGGCGGAAAGAGATGCTCAGATTGAGCTGTTCGGAGAAAACACCACAACCCAGCCCACCCTCCGTCTTAGATCCATCTATAAAAAAGTGAACCGAACTACCATCGACAGGGGGGAAGTGCCCCATACATCCCGGTTAGGGATGCTCGTACGGAAGTTACGGTCAAATCTCTGTTTCGGCGGGGTGTAGTCCATGTTTTCGTGTTTGAAGTTGAGAAGATCAAGGATCGAAGAGTGGCCAAAGCGATAGCTAGACCACTGAGAGGAGGCTTTCAGGCGAAAGGCCGCACAGGCAGCAATCTGTTGCCGAAAATATCTAAAGGTAGCAGGTTGAACAAGATGTCCAGTGCCGCGGAGTGAGTAGTTCTCAGGGCACCACTGATGCAGATGCATGCAGATCTTTGCACCTTAGTTAGTTGAGTGAGGTGGACCGCCCTGCCAAGAGTAGGCGACCATACGATCACGCCATATAGTAGTATAGGCCTGATATCGGACGCGTATAGCCAATGAGTGATTTGAGGTTTAATACCCCAGCTCCTACCTATAGGCTTTTTACAGGAATAGAGAGCTACATTAGCTTTCTTGACGCGCTCTAGTAGATTGGCCTTCCAGATTAATTTCCTATCCAAAATAAGACCCAGATATTTTGCGTTTTCAGAGAAGGTGAGACTAGTGCCATTTATCATAGGAGGGTCTATGAGGGGAACTTTATATTTCCTCGTGAAGAGAACGAGTTTCGTCTCAGTCCACATTTGGAGGCCAATTTGGTGAGCCGAAGGAGAGCATATTGGAGGCTTTCCCTGAGAGTGTCCGGGTGTCTACCGGAGGCAGCAATAGCAATATCATCCGCATAGGCGATCACTCTTCAACCTGACGTATCCAGGTCCATCAGTAGCTCATTAGCTACCAGGTTCCATAGAAGAGGTGACAAGACTCCACCTTGAGGTGTACCGCAGCGAGCAATTCTTCTGGCCGATGCTCTGCCCAACTGTGTGTTAATAATCCTGCATGTAAGCAATTGATTGGTCAACACTCCGAGCGAAGTATCCACTTTCAGATTTACAAGTGCGTCGGTAATCGCCTTTGGTTTGACATTGTTAAAAGCTCCCTCAATGTCAATGCCACCATGGTGTATTCTTTGATGCTCAAGGATTTTTCGATGGTGCGCACAAGCGAATGTAAGGCTGTCTAAGGTTAAGGTTACATTTAGTTTATTTCATGACAACATATCTTACACACAGGATTAATATCTTTTACTAGTAGGGCAAGGCTTAGACAAGAATTCGAACGTACATATAGCACGCATGTAATTTACAATAAGTAAGGTACATGTACATATTTATGCCAACGTTTAGGAGGCAGTTAAGTTAAACAGGGGTTTCTGGGGAGGGCAGTTCTGAAGGTTCTGTAGGTCCACACCCACTTTAACAGTTGCTTGTATAAAAGCAGTCTGTTCTCAGTACTGAGCTGGGAATGTTTTCCGAATAACCAGTACTTTCGCTATATTTGATTTCAAGTTCTTTTCGTTTCATTTTCACGTGCGAATTCCATTTCAGTCTTGCGTCGAGTGTCATTCCCAGGTATTTGGCCTCGTTTGCAAAAGGTATTCGGGCCAAGTTTAGACAAATTGGCAAGTCATTAGTTTTCTTGTAAGTGAAATTCACGTGAACAGATTTAAATTCGTTGAGGGCGATCCGCCAGTCCCTCGTCCATTCATTTACATTATTCAGTGCGTTTTGCAGTTTTGCAGTCGTTTCTTCGATTTTTTTACCTACTGCTAGGATAGCGGTGTTATCGGCAAACGTAGCAAGGATAGTGCCATCTTCGTTCGGTATATCACGAGCATATAGCAAATAGAGAAGTGGCCCAAGAACGCTTCCTTGCGGTACGCCGTGCGAAATTTCTTTGAGCTCGGAGTATTCGACTCCATGTCTAACACAAAAGAGTCTATTCCCGAGATATGATTCTAGAATATCGTATAAGCATACAGGGAGAACTCGCCGTAGTTTGGATTTCAAGCCATCATGCCACACCTTATCAAAGGCTTGCGAGACGTCAAGAAGTACGCTTGAGCAAATCTTTTTTTCTTCAAGTGCTTTCTCGATTACGTCAGTAATTCTATGCACCTGGTCAGTTGTTGAATGCTTGCTTCTGAGCCCAAACTGGTGATCAGGGATAAGATTATTTTCTTCTATAACCGCTTGGTGACGCCTTAATAATATCCTCTCGAAAATTTTCGATATGATTGGAAGAAGCGAAATTGGTCCATACGATTTTACCTCATTTAGTGGTTTTCCTGGTTTTAAAACCATTATGACTTCCGCAACTTTCCATTGGCTCGGCACGTGTTTTAATCTAAGTGCACCATTTACAATATGGAGAAGCTTAATGAATGCTTTTCTAGGTAAAACTTTGAGAATTTCTCCGGTAATTAAATCATAACCAGGAGATTTCTTAGGTTTTAGATTCTCGATCTCATGTTTGAGTTCCCTTAGCGTTGCACTTGTGAGCGTTAAATCGTCGGATGGTAAATCCAGCCTATTGTGATTGTCGTAAACCACTTGACCATCGTACGGCTTAAAGGTTTCTTCCAGGTGGGCCGCAAAGACGTCCGCTTTTCCTTATCTTCCTTCGCCCATTCATTTTGATTTAATTTGATTGGCGCCGCGGGGACTTTGGGCTTTTTGGTGCCTTTTACAGCTTTCCAAAGTGAATAATTGGAATCTTTTTTCGCTGTTAAACTTTCAAGGTAAGAGCATATTGCACAATTCTTAAAATCCTTAATAGTCTTCTTCAACAAATTGCACAACGCGCTTTTACGTGCTTTTCTTTTTTCCGGAGGATATCGTAAACCGTATCTGTCCGGCGTTTTCCTTGGATTGGGAGTATTATTCCAAGATGCGATCTGTACGATCTCAACAAAGCGATCAACTTCAACCTCAAGGTCATAGGGTGTCGTAAGTGGAACGCTCAGTTCAACATTATCTTCAACTTCGTTCCTAAAGCCTTCCCAATTAGTTGTTCGACCAGTTAATCTCGCTGGCTCTAGATTAGAGACTAGTTTTTCGCTGATTGTTAAAATAACGATCAGACGACAGATCAAAGCTGTCTTCGACTTTTATGAACAATTTTTAATACCAGAGAAATGCAGATCATCAAAGTGAGAACCGCATCGAAATCCGTTTAGTGGTTCTTGAGATTAGTGTAGTCATACAGACAGATGCGTTTGGGACTTTTTTATACTATGTAGTGATAGTGAAGATAATGATGATGATACATATGTTCGTCTTAATTTAACATGCCATAAGAATAAGATACCATATTCATACGTTTCTAGTTTTCTATTCAGGAGGTTAAAATAGTGTGTTCCTAAATTCGGTTGAAATATACAAATGTATGTACATACATGCATGAATGTGCACTCGACTGCAGCCAACACTGCACCGATTTTCTTGCTAGTTTTTACATATCTAGGGTCTCTTTGGGTCTTTATTCAAGGCGAAATCGAAAATTTAATTCTAATAACAAATTCGAGGGCAACTTTTTTTTTTAGAGGCAATTTTGAAAAACTGGATTTTCTTCACAACGACTGACATGATTCATGCATAAGTTTCGTCAAAAGATACTTTATTCAGTGACCGGTTCTTGAAAATTGTCTATTTCTTGGTTGCCTCTCAGTCTGGTTAGTGTTAAACTACATCCAAACAAATGATATTTCTTCTGTGAAGAAAAATTGTTTTCTGTCCAAGGGTCCGTATATTTGTTCAGAATCACTTGTGCAAACTGAACTTATTTAAGTGAGCTGATTGTTTAAACCCCTATCCCATAGGATATATTATATATTTGACACATGTTTGTAACATAGAGAAATAATGGAGATAGTCCTCCAATGAGTACCTAGGTACTCGTATGCAATGATCAACAAGGTAGGATTTTCTATGCATTATGAATTCAACAATTTTTAGTTCCATCCCAGAACGGTTTTTGATAAGAAAATTTCAATTAGACACATAACGGGATTTTACCTACTTACCTACTTATAACCTGTAGAATCCCAATAGGGTGGTAATTGTGCAGTGTAATTGCTATTTTCGCGATGTGTGGAGGTTCGTGTCCCAGCAGGGAACAGTAGCCATGAACATTTTTTGAAGATACTCGTATTTAAGTCTGATGATATTGAGGTAAGGTATAGTAGGGTAAATACTCGTAAAGATAAATACAGATTTGGAGACCATGTGAAGTTACCTTTCATTTGATATGGCGTATGGAAATGTTTGTCTTAACTTTAGTAATAAGTGGTTAAAAAGGCCCCAAACAGTTTTTGCTTGCACCTATGTATAAGGGAAAATATAGTTTTCGTGAACAAAAGCGGTATCGAGGCTCTAATCTGAATTTTTATTGGGATTACGGAGAAACTCAAAAAATTTCTTGCATTTCAAAGCAGAATAATTAGCAACCAAAACACCATATGATATATAAGTGAGAGTTGCCGCGATCCACTTTTTTTAACACCATCTTTTGCGGCCACTCAAAAAATGTAAAATTTCAGCTTCCTAGATCGAACGGTTTACAATTACTAAGACGTGACAGGTTAACAGGCAGACACTTTTTTTTTAATGCATTAGCGATCCGTTTTTAAGTTTAAGGTGCGGAACACTAACAAGCAGAGATATCGAACTAGACCATCACATCGAATATTTCATAGAGTCGATGTATTGGACCGTACCATACTATTGCAAGATGTTTGTAGAGTTGTATATCGATGCAATTTAAATAAAGCCCCAGGAGAAGATTGTATCCCCTACGAATTCTTCAAATATGCGATCATCGAGTTCCTGGTAAATCTAACAAATGTCTTCAATTTCATTTTTGACGTGAGTGATGTACCGGTCAGCTTCAGAAAAATATAATTTTTCCATTATATAAAAAAGGACATCCCAAAGATCCTAGTAATTACAGAGGAGTATCTTTTCTGAACACAGCAATGAAGATTTTCACGGGAATCATTCTAGGACGTCTAACAGAATGGGTACAGGCAAATGACCTACTTAGCGAGTTCCAAGCTGGGTTCAGGAAAAACGGTGGACAATATTTTAACACTGACAAGTATTGCTAGTGGATGGCAAACAACTAACAAAGGCCTCGTAGGGGCAGCATCTCCCGATAGGTGTTGGCCCGCTAAGTAACGAGAAAGAGCTACTGCAATCGAAAACTTAGCAGCTCTGTTAGTAAGCCCTACTCCCACCTCCTCGTGGTGCCATCTGGGGATTTCTTCGGAAATTGCTAACGGGAGAGCACGAATGGCGAGCTTCCGGCGCCAAAAAATATTATAAGTGTCGGTTGGTCTGTGGCCCAGCGAGCCGCAACCGTAAAACAAACTATCGCTCCGAAACGGAAACATACGCCTCGGATACGGACTGATCATTTGTTGACGACCTTTGGCTATCGGACACGGACAACGATCGGATTCTGGAACGTTAAGACCCTCCTGGACTCACTCAAGGAAGGGCCTTATAACGCCAGATTCCTCCAATTGGAGCTCGAATTCGCACGGTATAAAATCGACATCTTAGGGCTGAGCGAGATAAGATGATACGATGCTGGGGAATACATCTCCCCAACAAAAAGCACTGTCATGCTCTACTCTGGTAAACCAGCTGGAAGTGCACGGAGTTCTGGCGTAGGACTCATGCTAACTCCAGCAGCACGTAGTAGCCTCATATCCTGGAAACCCCATAGTGACCGGATATTGACGGCTAGGTTCCAGAGTAGAGTTAGAAAAATTACCATCATACAGTGTTATGCTCCGACTCTAGACGCGACTGAGGATCAAAATGATGATTTTTATAGCCACTTAGGCGCCGCCTACAACCAAATGCCTAATGGGGACATCGTAATGGTGATAGAAGATCTCAATGCCAAGGTGGGTAGCGGCAACACCATGCTTAGGCACGTGATGAGAGTTCACGGCGTGGGAGACCGTAATGATAACGGTGAGCGGTTTGAGGACTTCTGCAATACCAACCGCCTAGTCATCGGAGGTACGCTGTTTAAGCATAACACCTGCCACAAGATCAGTTGGGTCTCTACTGATAGGCAACGAACATCGAACCAGATCGACCACATTGCGATCAGTCGCCGCTTTAGAAATTGTCTCCTGGACGTCCAAAACAGACGTGGAGCTGACGTCGGACTTGAACGAGATCACCATCTTATGGTAGCTCATTTACGCATTCGTACTGCATCCGTCAACAGCAACCGCTCAAACCTACTTAACATCACCAGGTTTAATATCGACAGGCTCAAGGTTCCCCAAGTACGCCAACAGCTCAGGGACCATCTTGCCTTACAAGCAGAAGCAATCAGCAGCATAGAGCACATGGATGACCACTGGAGTGCTGTGAAAAATGCTTTTGCGACTGGGGCACGCACGCATGTCGGTAAAAAGCAGAAACACCACCGCACATGGCTTTCTACAGACACCTGGAGACGGATCGATGAGCGTACAGCAATCAAGGCTTGGATTGCAGCGGCCTCAGCAGTAGAGAGAACCGAGCTTGAAACCCAATATCGTGCGAAGAAGAAAGAAGTGCAGCGTAGTGTGAGACGTGACAAACGTTAATGTGTCAATTCACTGGACTCAATGGCTGAAGAAGCAGCGAGTAGGTGCGACAGTAGGACTGTTTATAGCATCACTAAGGAGCTCATTGGTGGTCGAAACTCCAAACAACATCCAGTGAAGAGTCTAGACGGTAACCTTCTGATTTCGAATGAGGATCAGCTCACTAAATGGAGAGAACATTTTGCTACGGTGCTGAACCACTAAGACGATGGCGGTATGATCTCGAATTCCAATGAGCAGTTCGAAGCAACAAATTCCCGAATTCGCACCGTATCTCCCAGTAAAACCGAGATAATAACAGCAATCAAGTCCCTCAAGAAGAACAAAGCGGTGGGTATTGATGGCATCCCTGCCGAGCTATTTCAAGCGGCCCCAAATACATCGGCAGATTTGCTGCATCCGCTAATACGGAAAGCTTAGGATAGTGAACAATTTCCACAGGAGTGGAAAAGGGGGATGATCATTAAGTTTCCAAAGAAGGGAAACTTGATGGAGTGCGGTAGCTGGAGAGGTATATGCGTTCTTCCAGCTGTAGCCAAAATAATAGCTAGAATAATTCTAGAACGAATTAAAAAACATTTAGATTCAACTCTCGATGTCGAACAGGCAGGCTTTTGCGCTGGATCCTCCTGCATCGACCACATAAACACCTTACGGATCATTATCGAGCAATGCGTTGAGTATAGGTCTCCGCTACATTTAATGTTTATCGACTTCGAGAAAGCTTTCGACAGATTGAATCGAGATGCGATCTGGTTGGCCTTGCGCATGAGAGGCATCCCAAAAAAACTTATAGCTATTATCAAAGCTACATACGAGGGCGGTAAGTGTCACGTCGTGCACAATGGTAAGGTGTCGGAGGATTTTGAAGTCCAAAGTGGAGTACGTCAAGGGTGCATACTGTCACCACTATTGTTCTTGGTGGTTATCAACGATGTACTCCGTGCAACATTGAAGGATGGCAACTATGGAATTCGTTGGACTATGACATCTTACCGTAAACACCTAGATTACATTGACGATGTTTGCCTACTTTCACATCGGATAATGGATCTTCATCTGATGGCCCAAAATCTAGAAGCTGAAGCAAACAAAGTGGGGCTAAAAATAAACACAGCTAAAACAAAAGCCCTGAGCACTTCTTCTAACAACCGCGCTCAACTTAACATTGCCGGACAGGAAGTCGAGAAAGTTGATAACTTTCTTTATTTAGGAAGTGTGGTCTCGGCTAATCGCGGTGGCACCGAACTGGATGTGTGCAGCAGAATCGGGAAGGCTAAAGCTGCGTTCGGAATGCTATCTAAAATCTGGAGAAGTAATGTTATCAGCTTAAGAACCAAGCTGCGACTATTCCGCTCCAACGTAGAATCAGTGCTGCTTTATGGGTGCACTACTTGGAATGTGGACACCATTAACACACGCAAGCTGGAAGTCTTCGCAAACAAATGCTTAAGAATCATCTTGAGGATTTTTTGGCCGAACCGTATCTCCAACGAACAGCTTTATCTGAGAACGGGCCAAGAACCTATAAGCATTACTATACGAAGAAGGAAGTGGCAATGGATTGGACACACCCTACGGCGCGAAGACAACTCTATTGCGAAATACGCCATGCAGTAGAATCCGCTCACCCAGGCAGGCAGAATAGCGGGACGCCCTAGGCAAACGTGGCGCAGAACAGTTGAGGAGGAATCGAGCTCTTTAGGAATGAGTTCGACTTCGAACACGATGGCGCGCAGGCGTGGTTGACGCCCTATGCCCCCCGAGGGGTTAAAGGATCTAAGGAAGGAAAAAATAAATAAAATGTTTGAAAATCACCTCTCGCGAGCACGGAACCTTTTTGTAAGTAAGACAACAAAGGGAATGCACTTTCAACCCCATACAATGTCAAATTTTAATTTGTGTGAATCCCCAAATACTAGAAAAATATCACTCTTCAACTGTCAGGAAACATAGAGAAATAATGGAGATATACATACTCGTATATATAAACTCAGTCATGTCCATCCGTTTGAATGTTTAAAACTATGAAATTTTATTGAAAGCTTCGAAAAATCAACAAAGGTGAATCAGTTGAAACGGCATTACACTCGTTGGTTTGTAACATTGAGTACTCCCTGTTTCAGAAGGAATATACCATGGTTGCCTTCTTAGATATAGAGCGTGCTTTTAACAATGTTAATGCATCAGCGATTGCAGATGCACTCTCGGACCTGAAGGTAGACAACTCACTATGCGAATTGATCAATTTACTGCTTAATGGTCGGATTATCAACTCAGAGCTAGGTGGGACGTCTTCTAAAAGATCTGTCAGTAGAGGCACTCCGCAAGTTGGTGTTCTATCTCCTCTCCCTTGGAATTTGGTGGTTAATGGACTAATGACAATACTGGAGGGTGAGGGATGCACAGTGATTGCTTATGCAGATGATGTTGATATAGCAGTCTCAGGAAAGCACCTTAATACTCTAAAAGAGCTACCACAAAACGCTTTAAACAAGTTAACCAGGCGGCTCGGTGTGGGTTAAGTGTAAACCCACATAAAACTGAACTGGTACTCTTCTCAAGGAAATATAAAATTCTGTTCATCGATCCTCCCTCTCTTAATGGTATCAGCTTAACTTTCTCTGATAAAGCGAAATATTTGGGTCTTATCCCGGATAGGAAATTAAGCTGGAAACCTAACATTCAAGAAAGAGTCAAGAAAGCTGCAGTAGCACTTTTCTCTTGCAAAAAAGCTATTGGAAATAAATGGGGTTTACAGCCTCGAATAACTTACTGGCTATACATCTCGGTTTCAAGTTCGAATCCCAGAAAATACCAAAAAGTTTTTTCACGGTCCCACCTCTCGCGAGCGTCTGACAAACCTCCGAGAGTATTGTTGTCTCGAAAAATTTTCTCAAATCGCCGTTCGGATTCGGCATTAAACTGTAGGTCCCTTCCATTCGTGTGAAAAATATAACGCACACAACATGAGTGGTTGCGAGAAGCTAGGCCCTGGCACTTTAAAGAGCTGTTGCGCCAAATATTTGTTTTTTTTTTTTTTTTATACATCTCGGTCATTAGACCGATACTTACATACGGGGTGATTGTTTGGTGGACAGCCTTTGAAAAAGCTATAAATCGCGACTATCTAAGCAAAGTCCAGCGTATAGCTTGTCTGTGCATAAGCGGAGCACTGCGTACAACTCCCTCTGCGGCACTGGAAGCGAATGCAGCCGTTCGCCTTGATGCTACCCAACAGTGGCCTAGGAAAGAATTTGGCTACGCCTCCATTCTGAATAAATTCACAATCTCTCCCGAAAACACACCATACCTCGTCTAAACTTTGACAAGAACTTCCTTGTCACCATCCCTCCCAGATCACTCTGGAATGAAGAGGCTTTCATAGAAGACGACTCGATCCACTTCTACACTGACGGCTCGAAAACGAAAGCCGGTGTTGGTGGAGGTGTTTTCTCTGACAGGCTTAATCTTGAGCTCTCCTTCCGTCTACCAGATTATTGTAGCGTGTTCCAGGCGGAACTAATGGCGATTAAGGAGGTCTTATCTTGGCTAAAGAAAAACGTGATATCCGCCAAGGACATCTGCATCTTTTCAGATAGCCAAGCTGGAATCAAATCCATGGAATCGATCTCTATAAATTCAGTAGTAGCCCTAGACTGCCATTCGTCTCTTGCGGAGATGTCGGAGCAGTTTAACATTCAGCTCTGTTGGGTGCCGGGGCATAGGGATATTCCGAGGAATTGTAAGGCTGACGAACTCGCCAAATTAGGAACAACTGTACCTATCCTTCCAGATAAGGATAATTTAGGTATACCAATCGCTACTTGTAAACTTAAATTCAAGCTAGATGCAATCGAATGAACAAATCTTAGGTGGACAAGTGGTACAACACGTCTAGCGACTAAGCAGATTTAGCACAAGTTGGATCTGAAACACTCTAAGAAATTGATCTCTCTCAATCGATTGCATATTGGCTCTAATATAGGTGTAATTACAGGACACTGTCTAATAGGCAAGCATGCAACAAGGCTTGGCGTATTTTTAAATGATTTTTGCAGAAGCTGCATAGACGAAGAAGAGGAAGAAACCATTACTCACCTTCTTTGTGCATGTCCAGCTCTCTCCCATAGAAGGAAGCTTCACCTAGGAGCTTTCTACTTTAACGATTTAGGCGATCTGATAGATTTAGATATCAGGAGCCTCCTTCTCTTCATCAGAAGCTCTAATTGGTTTTAACGAGTAGGCTGGGATTACATGATCCTCGTGTTACTACAACGGACCTTTCTTGGTCTATGTCTGTTGGCGTAAGCTGGCAGCCACTTCAACCTAACCCACCCTAACCTTCGAAAATCAAAGAAAATACAGCTGAGTAGAATGTTTTCATTTTACAGCCGTACATCAATTTAAAAGGGCGTAACTAAATCATAACGGATAGGGTGTCATACGATGATCCTTTTCAGATGGATTCTAACCATTTTCTAAGTTTTTATTCCAATTTCACCTGAAAAATTGTCTTATTTGCATCTTATGTGCATAAAAATGTGCAGATAATAAGTTGTACGACGATTACCAGGCGAATTTTTTCTGCAGTAGGTAATCAATATACCCAAACTACTAAGCAAAGAAAAAAAAAAGTTATTGTAAGAAAAAAGTCTCTAAATCAGATTTTGACATCAAAAACGGATAGCTTGGGCTGTTTAAAAAAAAAAACCTACAAATACTAATATTTCCTAAACAATTCAAAATAAATTACATAATTTAATTTAACACCTATCTATGATATGTTTAATTATAAATAACAGTCACTAGTGTCACTCTATACAATAGCTGTGAGTATATTTTGCAAACATATTTAAATATGAATAATGATACATTTCAATGTACACATCAAAAATATACTATTATCTAATATTTATCATCTACCTGTTGATTATTCTCTAATCCTAAATTCGCAACAAAATGATGGGAAAATACAAAACAGCGATCGAGTGTGAGTAATAAACAAGATTTTCATTCGCAGTACGAACCGAGAACATCTTCAGAAGAGATGTTTTACACACTTAGTTAAGGTTCTATATAAGAAGATTCTTTTCTAACCGGAACATTATTACGAAGTCGAAAGTCGTGCTGTCTGCTACCTTACGTCCCATCGTAGTTGAATCAATAATTATTCGTTACGGAAGTTGTTTAGTTTGCCAAAGGTGTTAATTAAATATTAATTTAAGATGCGGTCCATTGTGCTTGCAGTTTTGATTTTGGTAAATTTATAATTTGCATCCTTTATGTGTTTACTTGAGTTCCGTGCATGAAAACAAAAGTGCAATTTGAAAACCTGTAGACTATGCTATTTTTAGTTGAACTACACATTCATATTTATCTTATGATCGCTGTTTAAAATGAATAGAACATCTAGATGGAGAAATAAATTAATTGATTTGTTACGAATGTGTTTTTTGTGAGAAACATTTGTTCTTGTTTAGTACAAGTACAGTGCGAGAATATAAATTAATCTAGTGCTATTAAGAAATGTTAAGCAAGAAGATTTTAATAAATTCATTTCTTGTTTCGTATTTCAGGTTTCGTCCGTGTATTGCGAAAATATTTTTCGGATTAACATCAGCCCCGAAGAAGCGCAGCAGTATTTGCAATCTTCAAATTTAAACATCGACTATGCTCCAAAGACCGGCGAGAATCCCTTACCTGTGCTCAAAAATGAGCAAGGAGATTTCATTTATCAAGGACGAAAAATAGAAAATCCCAATGATTATGTCGAGGAACATTACAACGCACATCAGTATCATGGACAAGACGGTTTGGGTCAGTATGTTTACGGCTACAAGGACTGGAACCAAGGAAAAGCAGAAGAAAAAACTCCAGATGGTGTAGTCAAAGGCACATATAAATATGTCAATCCTAGGGGACGCGATTTTATTGCAAACTACTATGCTGATCAAAGTGGTTTCCATCAGGAAGATAATCGCCCAGCGGAAGAAAAGAACCCTGCAACTGATACTCCTGCTGTAGCCGCTGCTAAGGAGGAACATTTCCGTCTTTGGGGTGAACTTGCTCAAGCAAATGGTCAAAATCCGGATCCATATAGCAGTGACTACCAACGGGAAGGACAATATCAACCAGCTGAATCTCAGACTGAATATCAACATATTGAACCTAAGTACGTGCCATCAGAGGAGGAGAAAGGTGAACCTCGCGGATTCTTCTACAGTTTCGATTACTCAGTTCCCTTATTGCGTAACATTAAAGAAAGAGAGGAGTTGGAACAATTGCGAGCTGTTAATAATAACTAGAGAACACTCGATTGAGAATTGTCTAAATTTAGTTCAAAATTATGTGTAAATATTAGATATGTGAGTCATAAAAAAAATCTGTTTTAATTTAAGTATTTAAAAATACAGTTAAGAATTTAAAAACACAAGATTTTGATATAAAAATATAAATATGTAAGCAAGTTTAATCAAATAAAATTAATACGCACTAAATGTGAATCAAATCAAATGGTTTCTTTATTCAAACATATAATGTACACACGTACATCATGATATAATTAGAAAAAATAATTAATTACCAATACAGTAACACTGGTGTTACTGAAGAAAAAGGCGGTCTTAAGACTGATTTTTCACCCCTTTAATAGAAACTTCAAAAATTAAGATAACTTTGATACTTCTACTCTGTCTTAAATTTACCGCACCATCAGATAATTGCTGATATTATAGGTAGATTATTAATTTAAAAGTAAATAAAAAAAGATAGATAGATAGATAGTTTGTTTATTTCGAGATAAAATACAATATTGGTTGTTACCGCACATTTTACATACAGAGATCTGACACTTATGTTCTTACTACTGAAATGCTATACTCAGATGAGCAAATAATGGAAAAAGAAAAAATTGTTGAAGGAAAACTCGATAAAAACCTTCATTTAAAGCCAAAAAAGAAAGAAATAGTAAATATGTAATAATAAATCAATAAATAAGTAGTTAATATAGCTAAATGTAGACTTTTATATGCATACATAGATACAAAAAAAAAAAAAAAAAAAAAAAAAAAACATATAAAGATAGATACATAGATGAGGAAGTAAATAAATAAATAAATATATAATATATAAATAAATAAATAAACAAATAAATAAATAAATAAATAAATAAATAAATAAATAAATAAATATATAAATAAATAAACTAATAAATGAAATAAATAAATAAATAAATAAATTAAATTAATAAATTAATAAAATAAATAGATAAATAAATACATGGATAAATATATAAATAAATAGACAAATAAATAAATACAAATAATTAAATATATACACATAGATAATCATGAATGCATACATACATTAAATATAGAAATTTTTTGTACATAATAAACTTAACATAATTTAATAAAATGCCAGTATATCATTTCAATGAGATAATTGGTTTACCAGAATGTTGTCAGCAAGGACACAACGAGCAATAAACCTGTTTTTAAGTTTTGCAATTCTATCATAGATCAATTCAATATTCCCTTTTTTATGCAGGTCGAAAGTAGAATGATGCCTTGGCAAATTCAACATCATTTTTAAAACTTTATTTTTTGCAATCTGCAGCTTTTTAATATGCGAATTAGCACAGCTCCCCCAGGCTTGACATCCGTAGAGTAAAATTGCCTGAAAAACTACCTTTGCTATAATAATTTTATTCTGGTTCGATAGCTTTGACTTTCTGTTAATAAACGGGTATAACATTTTTATAGCAATGTTAACCTTATTCAATGTATTTTTTATATGTTCGTTGAATGTTAATTTCGTATCAAGATGAACCCCTAGGTATCTTACTGATGACGCCCAGTTAATCGCGACACCATTAACCTGCAATGGGTGATTTGGAATATAACAAGCTTTTCTTTTCCGTGTGAAAAAGATGGCTTGCATTTTTTCCATGTTAACTTTTATTTTCCATTTCGTATAATAATGGAGCAGTATTTCCATTGCATTATTCAGATTTCTCTCAATATTGAGAGCAAATTCATGCGATGCAAATACAGCCGTGTCATCAGCATAGATAGCTGCCATACAATTAGGAAGGTTAGGAAAATCTGCAGTGTAAAGATTATATAAAATAGGGCCAAGAACTGATCCCTGGGGGACACCTGCACTAATATAAAAACGATTAGACGGACAGTTGTTCACAAAGACTCTGAAATAACGCTTCGACAAAAAACTTTGCACAATTTTACATAGGTACGGAGGAAATTTGAACTTAATCATTTTATAAACTAGACCGTTATGCCATACTGAGTCGAATGCTTTTTCAATATCTAAAAGAATCATCCCGGTAGAGTTTCCCTTATCACGATTTTCTTTTACGTGGTTGCAAATTCTGAGCACTTGATGGCTGGTGCTATGATAGCGCCTAAACCCAAATTGCTCATTCGGGAATAATTCTTTTTGAGTAATGAACTTTATCATTTTTTCTTTTAAAATTCGCTCAAAAATCTTGCTAATACTACTTAGTAGGCTAATAGGTCTATAGCTGGAAAGGTTATTAGGCGGCTTTCCAGCCTTTGGAATTGGTATTACTTTTGCTGTTTTCCAAACGTTTGGGAAATACTGCATTTTAAGGCATGCATTAATGATGAATGTAATGAAGATTATGCCAGCCCTCGGCAACTCTTTCAAATATATATTTTTAATGCAGTCTAGTCCGCTTGCTTTTCTTGGCTTTAGATTAACAATTTCAAATTCAACATCTTCCGTGTCTACGAACATGTTTTCAGAGGTTTCGTGAGTGACTGAATTGAACTGAGTAATAGCATTATCCACTAAAGCAGTAGTAACTGAATCTCCAAGGCTTAGAGAAACATCGTGATTTTTTAAAAACGAATATGCAAGCGCACTGGACTTTTCTAGATCACTTTGGTAAATATGATCAGAGTTTCGGAGACAAGGCAATTGTTTGGTTTTGCTTTTAACTATTTTTACAACGTTCCAGAAAGGTTTTGCTCCCTTATCTAGAGCGCTAAGTTTTTGGTTCCATTTCTGGTTACGTTCGTAGTCAATGTAAAGCGATATAAGCCTATTTAAATACAGCAGTTTGTGTCTAAATATGGGCTGACGATATCTCTGCCAGTGTCTTCTCTGTATGTTTCTAATTTTTATTAGCTCCAAGATATATGATGGGAGGTTAGCACCTGTATCTCTTTTAGCAAGTTTCGGTACACTCACATTAATGGCATTTAATAATTTGGCCGAGAATTGCTCGACAATATTATCAACGTCTTCATTATTAGTGACACTGTCAAGACTACACGACACATTCCTCAAACTACTTTTAACTTCTGTGCGATATCGTACCCAGTTAGCATTCTTTAGGTCAAGAAAGTAATTAACTTTTAATTCTCCTTTTCTTAGAAGTTTGCAGATGACTGGATTGTGATCTGAGCTAAGTGCGTTTATGGAAATAGGCTGCGTTATTAGACTAGGGAAGTTTGTTATAAATATATCTAACACTGAGGGACGACCACGGGAACCAGCAGGGAAATATGTGGGACTAAAAGGAAACGAAACTGACACTGGATGCGAAAGGACAAGGTTAGAGAGTTCATTACCCCAGGCATTTGCTTTGAAGCAACCCCAATTCCTGTGTCTCGAATTAAGGTCTCACCCAATCAAAAAATGTCCATCTAGGTTAAAAAGTTTTCTGAGATCGTGCTTTAAACCTAATCTTTTTTCTGCAGAACTTGAACCGCCAGGAAAGTATGCACACACGACCTTTAAACACATTTGGTTTTCTAATTTTACTTCAATTGCTACATTTCCACAAGTTTTGTGTTTATTATCGGTAAAAGGGAATGTTGAATTGATCTTTTTATGAGAATGGCAACACCACCGCCTTTCTTATCAACTCTATCAACACGATAGCATCTGAAATTGGAATTAGAAAGCTTTATATCATAATCCAACCAGGTTTCAGTAATTAAAGCAATGTCAATGCTATAATGGTTTAAAAAACTTAAAAATTCAATGTATTTTTTACGGATACCTCTGGCATTCCAGGTAACAATATTTAGGTTTCTATCTATAGACTTACTTGGCATTTGAATAAAGAAATTTAGTCGCTAAATGTGCGATAACATTAAATTGATCAATTTTTGTTTTACATGAGCTTAATCTAGTTATCATCTCGGTGGCTAATGTATTAAGTTCCTCTATCGAAAAAAGTTCATTGTTGTTGCTGCTGCTGTTGCGTCTTGAGGCATTGAAGTTGAACCTCTATCTCAAGCTGGAATAGCTGATATGATGCTTAATGGGTTAGACGCAGTTGCAACGAGCAATGTCCTAAATCGTATTAGGCGATTTTAACGCCAAAATTGGAAAGGAGGACGTCTTTGGTAGGGCAGTCGGTAAGTATAGCCTACACGACACCACGTCTGATAACGGACTGAGGCTAATTGATTTCGCTGTGGAGCGAAATCTCACCATAGCAAGCACATGGTTTCCTCATCTCGATATTCATAAGCAGACATGGCGGTCCAATGATCATGTAACGATCAACCAAATTGATCATATTGCGATCGACGCACGGCATGCCTCCAGTATTCTGGATGTCCGGACCTTCCGAGCGGCCAACATAGACTCGGATCATTACCTTGTTGTAGCCAAGGTACGAATGCGGATATCCCAATCTGAGCAACAAAGAAGAATCACTGTGAGAAAATTTAACGTCGAAAAGCTACAATCGCAAGAGGCCGCCAGACTCTTCGCTGAACGCGTATCCCGAAACCTCTCAATCACCCCTTTGCCGCCAACATGCCAACAGAAACGCCGCGACTGATGTTGCTTGGTTTGACGAAGAATGCCGGCGAGTGCATGCAGCAAAACAAGAGGCATACAAAGCGGCGCTGCAGCGGAAGACGAGAGCTACTCGTGAGCTCTACGAGCAAAAGAGACGGGAAGAACATCGGCTTCTCCAAAAGAAGAAGAAAGAGCATGAGAAGCGCGCGTTTGAGAATATCGAGAGTTTATACTCCAGAAACAATGTACGGAAGTTTTACCAAAAGGTAAAAAGAACAAAGCAGAGAAGCAATACCCGCACAGAAACCTGTAGAGATGAAACTGGAAACCTCGTAGTAGAATCACAGTCGGTGCTGAGTATATGGAAAAACTACTTCTGCAGACTATATAACGGCGACGAAGACCAACATCTCGCTGTCAGGCAGAATGAACCATTCAACATAGACGATGATAGTCAAAATTTCCGTCCACCTGACCAAAACGAAGTGAGGAAAGCAATATCTAAGCTAAAATCTAACAAGGCTACTGGACTTGACTGCTTACCGGCCGAACTTTCAAGGCAGCTGGGGATGAATTGGTAGAGTGCATAGACCAACTCATCTCTAAGATTTGGTCAGACGAGTGTACCATATGCCTGATGAATGGAACCTCAGCATCGTTTGCCCGATCTACAAGAAAGGAGGCCCCCTCAATTGCGCCAATTACAGAGGCATCAGTCTCCTCAACATCGCATATAAGATCTTTTCTGCTTTATTGTGTGAGCGCCTGAAACCTTTTATCAGCAGCCTGATTGGACCCTATCAGTCCAGTTTCAGGCCAGGAAAGTCCACCATTGATCAAATCTTCACACTTCGGCAGATCTTGGAAAAAACCCATGAATATAAAATCGATGCGCACCACCTTTTCATCGATTTCAAAGTTGTATGATAGCGTGTTTAGATACGAGTTATACAGAGCCATGTCTAGTCTTGGCATTCCTGCCAAGCTCGTCCGTTTGTGCAGAATGACGATGGAGAACTCTCGCTGCTCCATCAATGTCGGTAAGAACATTACCGAACCGTTCGATGTCAGGAAAGGTCTTAGACAAGGTGACGCACTATCATGCGATCTCTTTAACATAGTACTTGAGAGAATTGTACGAAACTCACAAGCCAACCCCGGAGGTACAATCTTTTTCAGGTCTGTACAACTACTCGCTTATGCCGATGACATTGACATAATCGGAAGAACTCAGCGGGCCGTCATTGGGGCATTTTCGAGTATTGAGATCGAGGCAGCAAAGATGGGTCTAGCGGTCAATGAAAACAAAACAAAATATATGCTGTCTACAAAAAAAGACACCCAACATCGGCGTCTTGGACAGAACGCCACTATAGACAGATATAATTTCGAAGTAGTAAAGGATTTTGTCTACCTAGGCTCTATGGTGAACTCCGCAAATGATATCAGTAGGGAGATCACACGAAGAATTACTCTTGCCAATCGTTGTTTCTATGGGCTAAAACGGCAATTGAGTAGCAAAGCCCTATCTCGAACTACTAAGGTAACTCTTTATAAGACATTAATCATCCCAGTCCTGCTGTATAGCGCAGAGGCATGGGCTTTGACAAAATCGGATGAGGATGCCCTTGGTTATTTCGAGAGAAAAGTTCTTCGAGCGATCTTTGGTCCCGTCTGCATAGACGGTGAGTGGAGGAGAAGGTATACTGCCGAACTATACGGCCTATATAAGGACATCGACTTAACCAGAAGAGTTCACATACAGCGACTAAGATGGATGGGTCATTTAGAGCGGATGGAGCCCAACGTTCCCGCTAAGAAAGTCTTCGAATCCACCCCAGATGGACGACCTCGCCGTAGGTGGCGCAAACAAGTGGAGGGGGACCTCAACCAACTTGGTGTGCGCAACTGGAGGCAGCTGGCTCGTAACCGTGCTAGCTGGAGAGGTTTGTTGGTTGAGGCCCAGGTGCACCCCGGACTGTAGCGCCATCGAAGTAAGTAAGTAATACAGTACAAAAAGTACTTTTGCGGCAAAAGGATGCTGCCAGGTTATTTAAATAGTTTTAGTCAGAAATAATTTTGGACAAATTTAAATCAGGGGTCAAATTGCGCTAACTTATGTATCGAGTAATAGTATGTATAAGACCCTACGCACTAACTGCAATAAATGAAAGGTATGTGTACCATTGCCAAATGTGATGAGAATTTACCAATTTTTTGATTATACGATTTAGCCTTTTCTTTGTTGTTCCGTGGACAAAATTACAATAGTTTCAAAGCCAGTCCAAAATCTGGCAGATCGCCAGTACATCATATGGTATGCTGTGTCACGCATTTTTATTTTTTTCTTTAAAGCAGATATGTACAATTTTTGCTTGAATCTGACAATTTTTATTGTAGTCAGGAAAACTTATCTCACCACACTAGGTGTGTTTACCAGCTGACTGATAGTATTTCTAAGAAATTACATTACAACAGCTACAATTAAAAACAATCTCCTCCTTGTTTGTCTTTAAAAAAAAATTCAATGTATGCTGCATTTCGTAGTTCCATGAATTGTAGAAAATAAAAATATGAAAGAAATCAAAGCGTTTTCTCATAATTATATGCATCCTTTCGACAGCTCCCCATTGAACAGCTGTCAACGAAAGGAATGCAAAATTTCGATTGCTAGTGTGATAGTGCTAAACAGACATTTCACAATGACGTATGTACTCGATCATACCTAGGTTCCGCGATTCCGCCTCATCCACAATCTTTTGGATTGGGTTTGAAAAAATGCACACTGGCTTTACACTTCTTGATAGGACCGCATTTGGTTACCATCTTGGAATTAGGCAAATATGACTTACTTTTTAGACATCTATAGGCATTTATACAAATTTCGGTAAATGCTACTTTTAGAGTAAAATTTGTCAAAAAATTAAAGAAAGTCTCCAACCATATTGGATTGGATATTGGAACGACTATCCCAGGCAAATCGATCGGTGTAAAAATATTAAACCATTTTGGAACTTCAATGATAAACGAAAGCAATAGAGGGACCTATAAAGTTAACATTCAGCGAAAGTTATGATAATTAATATTAAGAAATCTACCACAAATTAGTTGTATCTATAGTTACGGTATCGGTATATTGACCACTAGTATTTGGCGTTGTGAGTGAGCTCCATGAAGCGGTGGTCATTGCGTTAGACTGCTGTGCGTGATGTTCGAGATTTCATCAAAAAAAAAAAAAAAACTAAATACTTGTGTTTCAATCTCTGACACTACTTATAGTGTTTTCAGCAATTACAATTTTTCTTCCCCGTGAAAAAACTGCAGGACTGGGGCCTTATTTTGCATTGCGTTTCTATAGCAAATGTATACAAAATTCGGAAATTGGCATTTTCTATTTCTATTCCAACTAATTTAAGTGACGTTTGATAGATGTTTTGACAATCTAACTTTCGGAAATGTTTGATTTTGAATTGGAAGCACTTACACCCAATCCGAGAACCATACAAAATACCAATTCATTTTAGAATCGAATTACATTTTCGAATGACAATCCGAATCCGAAAGCAGTACAAAATAAGGCCCTTGTACAACGGTTTTCAATAACACATAACTATATAACTATAATAGGTCAAGTATTATTTTTCTGAAAATTTTAGATCTCGCTGTTGCGTTGAATTTTGAAGCTGTGCGAATAACCACCCAAACAAAATCACCCAAATTAGAAAAATGAACAATCCCCCAAAATGTTTGGGCGTTTGTGCATAATGTAAGAAGCCTACAAAAATGTATGTCAATTGCCCAAAAAATAATAAACAATCGCCCGAAAATACGAGTGAATGGCTTAGCGAACAATCGCCCAATCTTCTGAGGATGAGGTGGTTAAAGTTAAATGCGCTATCATATTTGTTTGTGTTACCAAATTGAACACTCACAATTTTTTATATTTTTTTAACTGCAAGTAGAGACTTTTACTTACGAGTATGACACACTGCCACAATGCCATGGTATTTATAAGTATACGTTTCAAGTAGGTCCATGTTCAGTCCATATAAAAAAATGCATAATTGTGTTAAAGAATAGGTACCTAGAACCACTAGCACAGCTGAACATATAAATATGAACACGGTTTTTTAGATACAAATTTCTCCCATCTTAGAACCCAAATCGCATGGCTGTTGTGAAAAATTAACATTTACGTAATGTAGAAAAAGAAAGCCTAGCATGGGTGCCCTGGCGCAAGTAGTTAGTCTGTCGGATCACTGCGCGTGAGATACTAAGTTCGAATCGCAAAAAACACCAAACGTTTTTTTCACGGTCCCATATCTTGTATTGTTCTCATGAGAAAGCTCCTCAAAACAAATTGCCCTAAGAATACGGCACTAAACTATAGGTCCCTTCCATTCGTTTGAAAATTATAACGCACACAACACGAGTGGTTGCGGGAAGCTAGGCCCAGGCACTTAAAGAGCTGTTGCGCCAAATATTTATTTATTTATTTATTTTATAGCATGGATACCATTTGTAAGAAGATATAATTGGCTTTTTTTTACCAATTTTGAGTTCGGCAACTGAAAACTAAGAAATGTATTGGAATATTTTTAAAAACTTACTTACTTAGGTGACGCTACAGTTCGGGGTGAACCTAGGTCTCAACCAACAAGCCTCTCCATTTAGCTCGGTCTTTAGCAAATTGCCTCCAGTTGCGCGCTCCAAGTTGGTCGAGGTCCCCTTGAACTTGTGCGCGCCACCTACGGCGATGATTCCCTCTACTTCGTCGTCCCTCGGGGTTAGATTCGAAGACTCTGCGGGCCGGAGCGTTGGTGTCCATTCGCTCTACATGTCCTAGCCATCTCAGACGTCCAATACGCAGTTTTTTGACTAGGTCGATTTCGCTGTACACCTCGTATAGTTCGTGATTGAATCTTCTCCTCCAAAACCCGGCAACGCAAACGGGACCGAAAATCTTACGAAGACTTTTTCGCTCAAAGCGACCAAGGATATCTTCATCCTCTTTTAATAAAGTCCATGTTTCAGCGCCGTAAAGCAGGACTGGGATAATCAGGCTCTTATACAGAGTCTCCTTAGTAGTTCGAGATAGGGCTTTACTGTTGAATTGCCTTATAAGCCCAAAAAACAGCGATTGGCAAGAGTTATTCTTCGCTTGATTTCTGCGCTGATGTTCTTCTCAGAGGTTATAGCAGGGCCAAGGTAGACAAAGTCCCTTACTACCTCGAAGTTATAGCTGCCCACTGTGACGTTTTGTCCAATTCGTCGGTGTTGGCTTTCCCTTCTTGTTGACAGCATATACTTGGTTTTGCCCTCGTTTATCGCTAAACCCATTTTGGCCGCTTCCGCCTCAATGCTTGCAAACGCATCGGTGACAGCCCCCTACTTCCGATAACATCTATATCGTCGGCGTATGCAAGCAGTTGTACAGACTTTTGATAGATTGTGCTTCCAGTGTTAGCTTGTGAATTTCGCACAATCCGTTCAAGTACAATATTAAAGAAGTCACATGACAGCGCGTCGCCTTGTCTAAAACCTTTTTTGACATCAAAGATCTCGGTGAGGTCATTACCGACCTTGATGGAGCAGCGAGCGCTCTCCATCGTTAGCCTGCACAGACGAACAAGTTTGGCAGGGATGTCAAAACCAGCCATGGCTTTATAAAGCTCTTCTCTATAGATGCTGTCATGGGCGGCCTTGAAATCGGTAAAGATATGATGAGTATCGATTTGGACATCCTGGGTTTTCTCCAGGATCTGCCGAAGTGTGAAGATTTGATCGATGGTTGACTTTCCTGGCCTGAAACCGCACTGATAGGGTCCAATCAGGCTGTTGATAAAAGGTTTCAGGCGTTCACACAATATCGCAGGAAAGATCTTAAATGCGATGTTGAAGAGACTGATGCCTCTATAATTGGCGCAGTTGAGGGGGTCTCCTTTCTTGTGGATCGGGCAAACGATGCTGATGTTCCATTCATCAGGCACACACTCGTCTGACCAAATCTTAGAGATGAGTTGGTGTATGCACTCTACCAATTCATCCCCAGTTTCCTTGAAAAGTTCGGCCGGTAAGCCGTCAGGTCCAGCAGCCTTGTTGGATTTTAGCTTGAATATTGCTATCCTCACTTCATTTTAGTCAGGTGGACTATCATCGCTTTGTATGCTTCTAGTTTTGCTGCATGCACTCGCCGGCATTCTTCGTCAAACCATCTTCGCACATCAGTCGCTGTCTTTCTGATGTCATGTTGGCAGCGTTGCCACTGGTCTTCGGCACTTGATGCTGGCGGCATAGGGTTGATTGAGAGATTTCGGGATACGCTTTCAGCGAAGAGTCTGGCGGTCTCTTCCGATTGTAGCTTTTCGACGTTACATTTTCTCACAGTGATTCTTCTTTGTTACTCAGTTTGGGATATCCGCATCCGTACCTTGGCTACAACAAGATAATGATCCGTGTTTACGTTGGCCGCTCGGAAGATTCGGACATCCAGAATACTGGAGGCATGCCTTGCGTCGATCGCAATATGATCAATTTGGTTGATCGTTACATGATCATTGGACTGCCATGTCTGCTTATGAATATCGAGATGAGGAAACCATCAGACGTGGTGTCGTGTAGGCTATGCCTACCGACTGCCCCCTCTTTTCCTATTATGGCGTTAAAGTCGCCCAATACGATTTTAACGTCGTATTTAGGACATTGTACTTATGTTTTGTCGACGAGCTCGGGGAAACACTCTTTGGTGGCAGGGTCCTTTTCTTCCGTTGGGGCATGAACACATATTAGGCTTATGTTAGCGAATTTAGCCTTGATCCGGATAGTCATAATACGCTCGCTTACGTGTCGGAAGCTTAAGACTTCTTGCCTAAGTCTGCCGCGTATGACAAATCCGCATCCGAATAAGCATTGCCTGTTGCCTCTGTAGCAATTACCGTAGTAGATGTCACAGTTTTTCATCCTCTTTTTGCCCGGCCCATCCCATCGCACTTCCTGGATGGCGGTAATATCTGCTTTATAGCAGTCTAGGGCCTCTGCTAGTTGTTCGGCTGCACGTGGTCTGCAAAAGGACAGAACATTCCACGTACAGATCCGAAGGTCGTTGTCCTTATTTCGTTTGCTGGGGTTATCCTTATCCGAGGCTTTTGGTTGTTTCGGAACCATCGATTTTTTAAGTGGTAGGGAAGTTACCCGACGGCACAACCCCCAACCTGGAGGGCCTGTTCCTTAATTATTTCCCTAGGACGAGGGGCCGGGTACACCGGTGCCAGTAGTCCACTACGGAAGTATGAGCGCTGCCGTTGGCCCATTAATGGCTCCTCCGCCACCATCTCTATTCCAATGTCCTGACCAACATTGGAGATTCCTTACCGACCTGTGATCCGAATACGTCGAAGCAACTCGCGCAAGGTATTCACTAAGTTCAACCTAACTGGAACTATAGACGCCACCGTTGACTCCGTCTAGGGAATTCATCCGCTGCCGCCTGGAACAGGAAGAAGTGCTCTAGTGAGAAAACACTCTTCCCCCCTCTCTCATCTGCTGCCACCAAGAATCCTCTAAACGAGGTTGGTTACCCATTTCTTGGATTAAGGCACTAGGCACCCGGCTGTCACCGCGTGGAGGTTGAGAGTAGGAGTTGGTAGGCCTCAGCTGAGTTAAAACTCTTGTTTTTTCATATGATCGCATGCACTATCGTTTGACCAGCCAATATTTTAAAATGATTGATCCGAAAAGCTCAATTTGCACTATAACTATCCCAATCCGCTGCGATATAAAAAGTTGCTGAATATCCCTAAAAGGGGATAATAATCTCAAAATGTCATTCACTGAGTAGGTTAGGTTAGGCTAGGTTGGAGGGAAGTGCACCTAAGTGCTTATCACGGGGCCCGAATGCCATTGTGTTTCCCTTTGTATTGTGGAGCCTATACTTAAATAATTATCTTGCGATCGGTTCTGTTGTGAACCAGCCTGTACTCTTTATGAAGCCTATCGTGTTCCATAGTGGGACTTGTATGAGATCCCCTAGTTCGTCAAAAAACCTGTTTTCCGTATGATGGAGGCGGCGGTTTTGAAGATTTGGGCAATTGCATAGCAGGTGTTTGATGGTTTCTGTCTCCTCTATATCTTGACAGCTCCTGCAATGGGCGGGTGTGTTGGCGTCTAATAGCAGCCATTACCCCATCTTGTTAGCGCACCTGTCAAGACGCGAATTTCTTTTCTATTCATCGCCAAAAGGTTTCTTTTTTTTTATTTTCATCCACTATCGACCATAAGCTGCGAGATATGACACAGTTTCTTCTGGCGGACTATGCGGAGTTAATCAGTTCTCTTGCTTTTAGGTCTAGTTTTCTTTTCAGTTCACCAATTGGAGTTTTTACTAGTATGTTGAAAATCCAATGCTGATCCTTTTTACCTAGTTCATCTGCTGTCTCGTTTCGTTTTATATTGCTATGTCCGGGAACCCAGCAGAGGGTTACGTCATGGGTGTTGCATATTCTGTTTAACGTGTTACGGCATCTGGAAACTGTCTGTGATCTGACTTGCTCGCTGTCTATTGCTTTGATTGCCGCTTGACTATAAACGAATATGTTAATATTGGAAGGATTTCGTTTTTTGCTATGTATAGTCTGTGCAGCCGTGTCAATGGCGAAGACATCAGCTTGAAAGATGCTACAGTCATCCAATAGTTTGTATGAGTCATTGATTTTAAGTGACTTGCAGAAAACTCCAGAGCCAGTTCCGATATCCATTTTAGACCCGGCAGTGTAGAGTTGAATATCCTGTACATTAATTAATGTGTTGGCGTCCCACTCTTGTCTTTCGGGAATAAAAGTGGAGTAGTTCTTGTCGAAATATATATAGGGTATGATATAATCTGTTGTTCTATTGAGATCGGTTATACTATACCTGTTGAGTATAGATCCACGTCCATAGGAACTTTGCTTTCATGAGCCTGATTGATTGTGACGAATCGCAGTTTTGGCTGCTGTGCATCGTATGTACTCATCTACGGAAGGGATATTTAGCATCATCTATAAACCCGTTTGTGGTGTGGATCTCTGTGCTCCTGTTATGCTTATGCATGCCAATCTTTGTACTTTTGTGAGTGTTTTAAGATAGCTGATTTTGTCTGTTGCAAACCACCATACAATAATTCCGCAGGTAAGGATGGGTCTGACAATCGCTGTGTACATCGCTGAGTAAATAGAATTCGAATATAACGTCCTGCATCACATGTCTGCCACTTTGGTACCACGTAATTACGTAGCATGCTACTTTCAAAACGTGGTATTGAAGGTATTTTGCATGACATACTACGTACGTGGTTTTGACTGCTCCACCCATATTTTTAATTATCCCTACTGCTCATAGCGTTACTTTTATTTTACATGTCAAAGAAGGAACTTTTAATTTACATGTCCCAAAAATATTAAATTAAAAAAACTAACAATATGTTATTGATGAGTGGTGATATATTGTCAGTAAATTTCAAAGCATTGTATACTGCTAGTCGACCTGAAACAGACAGGATGTAGAGTGATTGTCTATGACATTGCTATTGCTGTCTCAGGCAAACACCCAGACACTCTCAGAGAAATCCTCCAATATGCTCTCCTCCGGCTCACTAACTGGGCCTCAAAACGTCAACGGAGGATTAGCCTTCACAAAAAAGAACTTGAGACCCTCCTACGATACATTTCACCAGTCTCTCCTTCACAGAAAATGCGAAATACTATTGTCTTATTTTGGATAGGGAACAAAACTGGATAGCCAATTTAGTAGAACGCGTAAGGAAATCAAATGTAGCTCTCTATTCCAATAAAAAGCATATATAATAGGTAAGAGCTGGCGTATGCATCCTCGAATCACACGCTGACTGTACGTGTTTATTATCAGACCTATACTACTGTATGGCTTGATCATTTGGTGGCCGGCTCTTGATAGGGTTGCTAACCTCGCTCAATCCGATAAGGTGAAAAAATTATGTTTTATCTGCTGCTCTTAAATGTTTTCGACAAAAAGATCCGACTAAAAGCCGACTCGCAGTGGTCCAGTTTTCACGTTGGTCACTGCTCGATCATTGATCTTTTTGACTGTACTCATGAAAACACCGACTACACCCCACCGAAACAGAGATTTGATCTTAACTTCCGAACGAGCATCCCTGACCGCAATGAATCGGATAATGC
This sequence comes from Brachypalpus laphriformis, assembly GCA_945910035.1. Lineage (NCBI taxonomy): Eukaryota > Metazoa > Arthropoda > Insecta > Diptera > Syrphidae > Brachypalpus > Brachypalpus laphriformis. The sequence continues at coordinate 102,176,356 of OX246756.1, forward strand.
TCCACTTTTGAATGATAGCTTAGTACAATTCTACAAAGGCGGCTCCAAGACCGAAAGTGGGGTGGGTTATGGTGTCTTCTCTAAAAAACTCAATCTGTGCATCCCTTTCCGTCTCCTAGATCAGTGTAATGTATTTCAGGTTTAAATCATGGCGATCAAGAAAGCCTTGTCCTGGTTGAAATTAATTGAAATGTAATGCAATATCTGTCAGGGATATTAGCGTTTTCAGTGACAGGAAAGTCAAACGTCAATTAACCCTTAAATGGAATTGTCTACATTCCAGTTACACATGACCATTTGTTTACGTCTACAATAATTTTAGTAATAAACGCATATTGTTGCCTAAAGTCTACATACAACTTTTTTCAAAATAAATACTTAATATTATTACTTACTTACTTACTTAGATGGCGCTACAGTCCGGGGTGGACCTGGGCTTCAATCTACAAACCTCGCCAGCCAGCGCGGTTACGAGCCAGCTGCCTCCAGTTGCGCACGCCAAGTTGGTTGAGGTCCCCCTTCACTTGTTTGCGCCACCTACAGCGAGGTCGCCCTCTACTGCGTCGTCCATCCGGAGTCGATTCGAAGACTTTCTTAGCGGGAAAGTTGGGCTCCATCCGCTCCAAATGACCCAGCCATCTTAGTCGCTGTATGTGAACTCTTCTGGCTAAGTCGATGTCCTTGTACAGGCCGTATAGTTCGGCATTTTACCTTCTCCTCCACTCACCGTCTATGCAGACGGGACCAAAGATCGCTCGAAGAACTTTTCTCTCGAAATAACTAAGGGCATCCTCATCCGGTTTTGTCAAAGCCTATGCCTCTGCGCCATACAGCAGGACTGGGGTGATTAGTGTCTTATAGAGAGTTACCTTAGTAGTTCGAGATAGGGCTTTGCTACTCAATTGGCGTTTTAGCCAATAGAAACAACGATTGGCAAGAGTAATTCTTCGTGTGATCTCCCTACTGATGTCATTTGCGGAGTTCACCATAGAGCCTAGGTAGACAAAATCCTTTACTACCTTAAATTTATATCTGTCTATTGTGGTTAAAGACGCCGATGTTGGGTGTCTTTTTTTGTAGACAGCATATATTTTGTTTTGTTTTCATTGACCGCTAGACACATCTTTGCTACCTTGACCTCAATACTCGCAAAAGCCCCATTGACGGCCCGCTGAGTTCTTCCGATTATGTCGAGTAGCTGTACAGACTTGTAAAAGATTGTACCTCCGGGGTTGGCTTGTGAATTTCGTACAATTCTCTCAAGTACTATGTTAAAGAGATCGCATGATAGTGCGTCGCCTTATCTAAGACCTTTCCTGACATCGAACGGTTCGGTGATGTTCTTACCGACTTTGATGGAGCGGCGAGAGTTCTCTATCGTCATTCTGCACAAACGGACGAGCTTGGCAGGGATGCCAAGACTAGACATGGCTCTGTATAACTCGTCTCTATACACGCTATCATAGGCAACTTTGAAATCGATGAATAGGTGGTGCGTATCGATTTTATATTCATGGGTTTTTTCCAAGATCTGCCGTAGTGTGAATATTTGGTCAATGGTGGACTTTCCAGGCCTGAAACCGCACTGATAAGGACCTATCAGGTTGTTGACGATCGGTTTTAGGCGTTCACATAGTACGGCAGACAGGATCCTATATGCGATATTTAGGAGACTTATACCTCTGTAGTTGGCATAGTTCAGAGGGTCTCCTTTCTTCAGGATCGGGAAAACGTTGCTGAGGTTCCATTCATCGGGCATGCTTTCGTCCGACCAGATTTTACAGATGAGCTGGTGCATGCTCCTTACCAACTCATCTCCTCCTGCCTTGAAAAGTTCAGCGGCAAGGCCGTCGGCTCCAGCAGCTTTGTTGGATTTGAGTTTAGATATCGCTATCCTCACTTCATTCTGATCGGGTTGACGGGAATTTTGACTGCCATCGTCACTGTTGAATGGCTCATTCTGCCTGATCATCATCGCCGTTTAACAGTCTGCAGAAGTGTTCCTTCCTCAGCACCGACTGCGATTCTACTACTATGTTACCATTTTCGTCCCTGCAGGCTTCTGTTCTGGCTTTGAAACCCTGGTATGTTCTTTGTACCTTTTGGTTAAATTTTCGAACATCATTCCTGCAATAAAGTCTCTCCATCTCCTCGATCGAGCGCTTCTCATGCTCTTTTTTCTTCTTTCTGAGAAGTCGATGTTCCTCTTTTCTCCTGCGCACGTAGAGCTCGTAAGCAGCTGTAGTCCTTCTATGCAGCGCCGCTTTGTACGCCTCTTGTTTTGCTGCATGTGCTTGCCGGCCATGTTCCTTTGTGAATATCGAGACGTGGGAACCGCGTACTAGCTACGACAAAGTTTCGTCCCGCCGCAAAGTCGATTAGCCTGAGTCCGTTGCCGGATGTGTTGTCGTGCAGGCTGTGCTTTCTGACCGCGCTACTAAAGACTTCCTCTCTTCCTAGCTTTGCGTTAAAGTCGCCTAGGATAATTTTAACGTCGTGGCTAGGGCATTGCTCATACGTCTTGTCCAAGAGCTGGTAGAAGTCATCCTTTGTCGCGTCGTCCTTCTCCTCGTGAGGGTCGTGAACGCATATAAGGCTAATGTTGGCGAATTTAGCCTTGATAAAGTACCCTTGTACCCCTAGGACAAGAGGCCGGATACACCGATGTCAGTAACCCACTTCGAGGATATGAGCGCTGCCGTTGGCCCATTAAGGGTTCATCCGCCACCATCTCTTTTTCAATACCCTGACGTAGTATTGAAAATCCTTACAGACCTCAGCTTCAAATATGTTGAAGTAGCTCCGGTGAGGTATCCACTGGTCTGTAGACGTCACCGTTGATTCCATCGAGAGAATTCATCCGCCGCACGTCCTCCTTCTGAGGAGCTCTTGCTAGACTTCTGAGACGCATATTTTAGCCGATCAGTTCAACAAGAGATGCCTCGTCCGGTTAGACATATGCGCGCTGAAGTTCACCCAGATGTGCTTACGCAGGTCTGAGTGTTCAGCTGCACATATATCGTCAAACTCAGCATACGCTCATCGTTAGTTCACTATTAGATAGCTATCCAGCGGGCACCGCGTGGAGGTGATGATGCGATTTTGCCCGCCATGCAAGCATTAGGCAAACCCTTCTACAATTCACTTGAGGAGATCTCGGGTAAAAACATAAATGAGCTAACCCTCTTCTTAAACTCCACAGGCTGGCTCTAGATTGTCCTCACCAACACACATCAACATCCCAGGTCGCATGAGTCGTGGTATCAAAACGGCACAATTGTGCTAATTGGGTCTCTGTTTTACAGAACCGCCACTTCTACCTACCTACCTACCTACCTTGAATTCCACTTTTAATCACTAGAAGACGAATTTTAAAACGACAGATGCTGGAAATATGTACAATACGCAGAAGCATGTACAATACTGTGAAGCGAATTTTATTTCATTTTATAAGTATTTCATTCACTTTCTTTTTTGCCACTTTATCTGCATCCATCAACACATCACTATGTACGCCGCATCCAAACATTTTATTACCTTTATTCAAATTGGCCATGTTAAGCCCAATTTCCCCGGTCACTTTCAAAAGCAAACTTACCACTCGAATTGTTAATAAATAAATAGAACAACATTTAAAACTTTATTATTTGGTTCATTTAGGTTTTATTTTCAATGTGGTTTGAATGTGTCATCAATATCATTTTCATCTGACTCTCCAACTGTTATAAAGTCGTTGTCTTCTCCGATAGAAATCAACTCATTATAGTCCTGGTCTTCCTTGAGATCAGGAGATGTACTATTTGATTCCTTTATGACTGCATTTGCTGTAGTAGTTCTAGTAGTAGTAGTTGAAGTGGCATTGACAATAGACGTGGAAGCACTTCCATTTGTACTTAGCGTCTGTGGAGATAAAGGTTGCTGATACACAGAAAAAAAAGATTGAATTCTTTGCACAAAATTCTCCAAAAAAGTTGGAAATTTGGATTCAACACCCTCGCCGTATATTTTTACTGAGCTATGCGATGTGTTGTTCTCATATTTCTTAACTTGTATTACTGGGATATTTTCTTCCAATGAGGATGTGTTACTCGCAACGTATTTAACACTAGTAACTAAACACATATTATGGCAGCACAACAAGTAAGCAAGCGTATGTACTATGAAGTACTTTAAGAATCTGTGGAGTTTATGAAGCGAATACATTTCAAATAATAACTCAGTCGCGTACCACGCTACGGTGTATCTAAACTGGTGTTACTGTCAAAACTTTTCTTGTAACAGCTCATGCACATCTGAGACATTTGAATGACCCCCACTTTTCGCACATTCATTTAACGATAAAGCGTGAGTGGGGTAATGCGAAGAGGTTGCATTTATTTAACTGGTAGTTGTCTAGTGAAAGCTAACAGCAATCACTACTTATCTAAAAATATAATAAAAAGTAAAAACCCCTAACTTAGCAAATGTGATTGGACTTTTTTATTTGTTTTCCTTTTGCACATGTCTTTTTTATGTTGATGATGATAATGATGATGATACATTGATGACAAAGGATTGGTCATGTTGGTTAGTGATGATATTGAAAGAATTGTTAATTTTAAAAGACAATAGAATTTGTTGAAAATGCATTTTGTTGTGTTGACAAACTAAGAAGATTGTGAGCTCTGTTCGGTATTAGTGGATCCGGCAATAGCTGTTCCAGATGGTGCTGAATATGCAACACCGTCCTTTCCAACAATAGCCGATGCAACGGGCTTGGCCTGTGACAAACCTCCTTCACCGCTTATTGCAAGTCCGGCAGGAAGAGCCTCTGCAAAGCTGACTAATTCGCTTCCTTTATTCTGTTCCTTCAGGCTGAGATCTTGAGCTGCAAATAGGTATGATTTATGTTTGTAAATTACTTCAATAACCATTAACCAAATATCTATAATAAGCTGAAAATGTTTTTCTAATTCAAATGCAAAGCTTCGCACTTGGATTTTACTCTCAGATTTATCGAAACCACCGGTTTATATGAAAAAACCATCGTGGGTTCTATAGAGTCTGATGAAACCAATAATCCGAATCGAATTTTATTCATGGGATTAAAGAATGGGTTGAGAGGGGGCGGGGATTGTCGTCGGATTGTATCCTTTAGGAGATATATCTAACGACAGTACTGTGGCGCACAAATAGTGTCCAACATTTTTATTTTTTACATTAATTTAATTTATTGAACTAATTTTTTATTTATTTATATTTTATTTATTTATTTTTTCTTATGGAAATAAATTAGATGAGTAGTTTAAGATATTATATAAATAATTTAAAAAAAAAAATGTTCCACTTACCCTCTTTTTTGTTTGATCCAGTTTCTTGCGAATCAGCACTATTCTCCAAGGAGCCTATGAACTTGCCAAATTGTGAATTGTCTGCCACTTGTTCATTCTCCTTCTCAATTGTATGGCTCTTAATTTCTGCAGATTCTGGGTGTGGTTGAGCGGCAGGGATTTTCAGATTATCAACACTTCGTGCTTGACTATCTTCATTTGCAAAAAAAAATTAAATAAGAAAAAATAAAGGTTCAAACCATAATGTAAGTATATTTCATTACCACTCTCCTGGGGCTTAGCCTCAACTTCAGGTTTTTCATCCTGGACAGCTTGTGTGGCCAAGTTAGTGTTTTCTACCGGCACCAAAAGAGGAGCATTCACAAGAGTTTTGTCTTCAGGATGGGCAATGCTTCTTGCACGAATAGCTTGATATGGTCCCACAGTGAACAATGGATTCACTGGGTGAATGACGTCAAAGTTGTTGTAAAATTGAGGGATATTGCTGACGCCATAGTAACGGCCACCAGCTTGGCGAGCAGTTTCAGCGAATTGATCTGCAGGGAAAACTGGTTTCAGTTCAACCAATTCATCTTCAATTTTTTGTCCAGTTGGCTGGATGAGACCTTCAAGTCCTTGTGATAATTGTTGTTGGAATGCTTCTAGTTGTGCTTGTGCAGTTTGTCCAAAAGAGGCAACTTGATTTATTATGTTAGAAATGTTGGCATTTTCCAATTGCTTTGATTGTGGACCATCTTTAGAAAAGGCATTGACCAAATTCTCATTTGGATAGTATACAACGGTTTGGTCGGTTGGGCTGTCAATCCGTGCTACCGGTGCCAAGTGCTGAACTAATGGCTGAGGATACCTAAGCGATGGATCGAGTTGAACTTGAGCCTGTGGAGTAAGTATTAAGATGTGATTTGCTGCGGGGATCGCAGTTAGCGCAGGAGCTAAAATCTGCTGCGTAGGAAGTGCACTTGCAACAGCCAAGAAACCAAGACAAGTAATTAATAACATCTGCAAAATGTAAGGAAAAAAAGTACATAAGGTTACATAAAAACAAATTGTCCACGAACATTTAATTAGTTAACTTCAATCAACTATCGAATACAAACTAAACCAAAAGTCAAATGTAAGTATATGCTGTTCTAGGCACATATGTATGTATATCATACGGAACGGAGATGCTGGTTAAAAACCGGTAAATTCATGCATCCAGAATATCTGCGCGTGTTTTTTTTTTACTCCTTTAAGATTATTGGCACTGCAGATGCAATGAACAGGTTTCCCAAGTTTATGTATTGTCGAGGTCAAGATCTTTGCTTCTGGCATAACGACTTTGAATAAAACGACAATGCCAAAGTACAAAACGTAGGTACATCCCCACGCCCAAATTAAGAAATCAATCAAAAGTATAACCATCAATAACTTAATTAGGTAATTACAACAAACGATTTTTTTTTATCTAACCAACTAACCAGATATACCTATAGATACTATTTTTAAAACTATGAATATGATCACTTTGTAAAGGCAAATAATTAAAATATATATTATAAATGTATCTCACCTTAGAATATTGTACTGAATTATGTTTTAAACTAATAGTTTCTTTGAAATTCTTAACTAGTTTCTTATTAACTGTGCACCACTAGATCTAAAAGGAAAATGATACAAGGAGCAAAGTTCGAAGCCCTTTTATAAGATTGTGTGTTGCATTTGGTATGTTGTCACGAAGATGCGGTGGAAATAGTTACTGTGTCTTCTTTGTAAAATGCGAATATCGTAGCAAACTCGTTATATCCACTTGGTCACGGAAACTTAAGAAATGGCAAAAATGATAACGACGCAGCTTGCCCAAGTGCATTCCTATGTAGAAGTAATACATAGAACAAGAATTATGAGTATTTATGTTTGATTCGTTGTTTATTCTATTTTTAAACGATACTTGGACAATTAAGGTTATTTTTACTCTATGTAGTACCTTCCCATTTCCATGCCCTCCATGCCCCTTTTCATTTCCATTGCCCTCAATAATCCAGTTTCATTTTATTTACTACGCGCCCTTTTACTATAAATAAAAGACTAAGTACATATATGCATGTGCATATGTACTTTCCTATGTTTATTGCTTTATTTATTGGATTATAATAATTCAGCTAAATTACGCGAACATGCAGTAGTGATGAAAATATTCTCAGCAAGCTTTCAAAACTGTAGCCGCTACCCGAATGGATAGATTTAAATTCAAAACGTTTCTTGATTTCTGCACAAGAGTATGCTATAAAAACAGCAAAATCTTTGCAAGTTTTCATTTGCATACTTATCGGCAAATAGATTTTCGATCGTATATTTCCTCAGACAATAGCTATACAGGGTGTTCGAAAAATAAGTGCAACATTTCAACCGGTCCTATAATTCTACATTTTTTTTTTTTTATTTTATAGCATTTTTCACCAAAATTCTGTACCAATGCCGGTGACTCTCGCTTGTCCGTTTGTTCGCTCGTCTGACTGTAACAAACTTCTACTACGGGTCAGTCGTTGTTTTTTTTTGTGTTAATGAAACGAATTATTCATTAAAAATATATATACAGTCGGACTCGGATATTTTATTTTTTATTTTTTTGGTTGCGCCTGGAGGTGCAGGAATCTTCAAAAGATACCAATGGTCCATACCATTGGTTATGTCCGATTCATATATCTGACAATGCCATCAGTGCTAGTCAGTATATGCCTACGGGCTAAACCTCACCCCTCAGAGAGGCACTATGAGAACCGGCTGCGCGTACTCATAGTAGTAGGAAATTTGTCCCTCTCATTTTTTCATTTTTGTGATGACTACGACTAAGTTGCCTTAACAAGTCGTTTACGCTTCTGTAGTGTTAATCGCGTTAGGTAGGTAGCTTTCCAGAGAAGATACCTATTAATACCGTCATTACATGCGGTTTTTCCTTACGGCGCTAGGTCGAAAGGTCTTGTTCTTTGTAGTCGGCGCTCAAGCTTTGTTACGTCCATAGTACGGATTATTTCATTATTGCAGTGAACATGAAGACAGGTACGAAGTTTGCGAGCAAAGTTTGTTACTTCGTCCCTCACGGTAGCAATTCCTAGATCTCTGTGAATATATATTCCTTATATACCAAGGAGCATTCTAGGGGACAAATCAGATCTAGGCAATATAACACCCAAGTGAGCCTAGCGACACATATACTACCATAAAAACCCTCCCACAAGTGTGCATGCGAGTCCGTGGGTTGACACGACTGGAGATCACCGGTGTCATAAAAGAAAGATCAAACAATACTAAAACAGGAGCATGCACGTGTCAAACAACAAACACCATCGCAATATGGTGCAAAAATTGTATTGCAAAACTGTATCATTATGATAATACTTGCAAAAAGGAAAGGCACTACCCCGCCAGGCACTACCACTGCTGTGCATGGTACTGATCCTGGACCGAGCAGAAATGTTCGGGTCAGAGCTATACGGATTCCGGGAGCTAGCAACATAATGAAACAGTTTGGATGCAATTTAAGGGTCGCGAGTTGGAACGTTGGAAGCATGACCGGTCGAAGTGACGAGCTGGAAGAGATGATGAATAGAAGGCGGATGGACATCTTGTGTGTCCAAGAGACGAAATGGAAAAACACCGGGAATCGGGCGCGTTTCTTGGACGTTAAGACAAAAGATTACAAGATGTTCTACTACGGAACGGAAAAGGCTAGGAACGGAATCGGTATCATCCTTGCGGCAGAGCTTCTTGGAAACGTCTTGAGCATTTCGAAGTCCAGCGACAGTTTGATGTCTCTCAAACTAGTAATACAAGGAGAGGTGTGGAATATTGTCAGTGCATATGCTCCCCACGATGGGTACAATCAGAGAGATAAAGATGCATTTTGGCTAGATTTCCACAATCTCCTTAAGGACATCCCAAAGGAAGAATTTCTGTTTGTTGGAGGAGATTTGAATGGACATGTCGGGAAATCAAACGAAGACTATGAAGACTGCCATGGAGGACTAGGATATGGTACCAGGAACCTTCCTAAGCATGTGCAAATCACACGGTCTTATCGTGTTAAATACCATGTTCATCAAACAAAGCCGACACCTGATCACTTACAGCAGTGGTGGAGATGAAACTCAGATTGACTACCATTTGGTAGGCAGTTTCATGAAGCCTCGGGTAAAAGATTGCAAAGTGATCCTGGGAGAGGCAATCGCTCGACAACACCGTCTCCTGCTAACAGAAATTTTTATGAAAACACCAAAGAAAAGCAAACAAACAAGGGTCTCTGAGAAAATCAAGTGGTACAATCTGGACAAAGAAAAAGGCGAGGCTTTTGTTTTCGTAATGAAGAATTACCTCTCTCACACCATCAACGGAGCTGAGGATAAAGAGTGCAGAGCACAAAATATGTGGGATTCCCTACAGCGAACTTGCTTAAAGAAGGCCAAATCACTGCTAGGAGCTTCAAAAGGCCACAATCAACACGCCAAAGAAACATGGTGGTGGAGTGATGAAGCTAAGAAAGTGATAAATGAGAAGAAAGCGGCTTTCAAAGCTTGGTCAAAGTGCCCCTCTAATAATAGTGACGAAAAAGCTCGCCTCGAAATGGAATACAGATGCTGCAAGAAAAAAGCGAAGAAGAAGTGCGCCCAGCTTCAAGCAGAGAGTGCGGAGGGCCTGTATCGGGAGCTGGAGAAAATATTTTCCCCGGTTGCTGATGCAAACCAGGCTATCCAGGAGCTGCGAAGACACAATATGAACAAGAGTGCCACTATCTTCAAAATAGCCGCCCAAAGAAGGAAGAATGCTCAGGAGATTCGTTCGCCAAAGTTCATTAGCAATGCTCATGGCCAGCTTCTTGTGGATGACGACAAAATTCTGCAGAGGTGGCGGCAGTATTGTGAAGAGCTTTTGAATGAACAGTTTCCCCGGCTATACTTTCCAAGAGCCACCCCTAACTGTGAAGAAATAGCCGACATTACAGTCGAAGAAGTTAGTGAGGTGGTCAAATACTCCAAAAAACGAAAAGCGATTGGGCCAGACGAAATACCCTCTGAGTTCTGGAAAAAGATGGGAGATATCGGGTTTAGATGGCTCAGAATTCTCATCTCCAAATTCGTGAGAGGTGATCCAATGCCGAATGAATGGAGGGAAAGTTACCTTCTCCCTGTATACAAAGGGAAGGGTGATACGCGAAACTGTGATAACTACCGTTCGATCAAGCTGATGTCACACACCATGAAGATCGTTGAGCGGGTATTAGGTGGCCGACTGCGAAAAATAATTCGGCTATCTGATGATCCGTGCGGGTTTGTCTCGGGTAAATCAACCACAGATGCAATCCAAAGTCTAAGGATCATAATGGAAAAACATCGTGATTCCTTAAGGGATTTGCATATTGTATTGGTTGACTTTGAAAAGGCATTCGACAGACAACCACGAGATCTGATATGGGTGGCGCTAAGACATCGAGGGGTTCCAGAAACCTATGTATAGATGATTATGGACATGTACGAAGGAGCAAAGACAAAAGTAAGATGCCCCGCTGGAGTAACCGAAGAGTTCCCAATCAAAGTCGGGGTACACCAGGGAAGCGTTTTAAGTCCTTTGCTCTTTATTACAGTCCTTGATTATCTGCTTGAAGGTAAAGTGATGGACCCCAAGGTACATCAGTTATTCTTTGCTGACGATGGAGCCATCATAAGTGAGGATCCTACATCCCTGCAACGAGCACTTGATGTGTGGGTGGACGTTTTGGAGGGAAATGGGTATCGCATTAGTTCAAAAAAGACAGAGTACTTGTGCTGCCCGTTCTCTGATCCACTCAGGCCTATTCCAGACATTTATTTGAATGGAACAGTGCTTCCCAAGTGCGAAAAGTTCAAATATCTGGGATCTATGATCAATAGCAAAGCAACTTGTGATGACGACATCAATCATCGTGTATGCGTAGGGTGGATGAAGTGGCGAGAAAATTCCGCTATCTTCTGTGACAGAAAAATGCCCCCTAAGTTGAAAGGAAGGCTCTACACCGCAGTTGTACGTCCAGCGCTCACATACGGTTCACAATGTTGGACGATGTACAAAAAGTATGAGAGTAAATTAACGGCAGCTGTGATGAGGATGCTTCGCATGACAGCAGGAGTGACAAAGCTTGATCGAATAAGAAGTTCGAAGATCCGTGGAAGCTTTCACATCAAGGAAACCATCGTACAAAAAATAGAGCGTGACCGGCTCAGTTGGTATTGCCACGTTCAAAGAAGAGATCATTTGAACCCCGTTAAAAAGGCAATATCAATGCACGTTCCAAAGACATCGCGATGTAGGAAAGGCAGGCCTATAAACGCCTGGATCAGACAAATGCGACGTCGGCATTTCATTGGCCTCAGTAACCAAGTGATCCAAAATCGGCAGGCCTGCCGATATTTTCTGAGGTCAAATAGGCGAACCCCACATGCGTATCAGTAGAAATGCGGTGAAGTGGGAGGGTTGTGATCCCTTGTTTTCGGATCATGGCCTCGCTGATAAAAGGAAGAAGAAGATACCAAGGAGCATTCACGATTGCTCTTAGTATTTTGTTTTGAAATGCTTGCAGTAGAACCATATTGCTTGATTTGGTACAACCCCAAAGTTGTATACCATATGTCCAAGACGGTTTTAGGACTTGCTTGTACAGAAGCAGTTTGTTGTATATGCTTAACTTCCATTGACATGCGTTGATTTTGTCTCATTGAGGACTATTCGCCAGGTTTTTGTCCATTCGCATACTTTGTTCAAAGGTCGTTGGAGTTCTCCCGCTGATGATTCGACTGACTCATCCGTTACGAGGATATCCGTGTCGTCTGCGAACGTTGCTATAACGGTCCCTTCATCTTGTGGTATATCTCTTGTGTAGAGCAGGAACAGGATTGGACCGAGAACACTTCCTTGTGGAACACCGGCGTAGATTTCTTTGAGAGTCTGTTTTCAAGATAAGATTCCAATATTCTGCACAACTCTTCCGGTAAGATTACCCTTAGCTTAGGCCTTCGTGCCATACCTTGTCGAAGGCTTGCGATACGACGAGAAAAGCGCTAGAGCATATTTTTTTCCCTTCTAGTGCTTTTTCAATTTCATTCGTTATTCGATACACCTGATCGATTGTGGAATGTTTGACCCGAAAGCCGAATTGATGATCCGGGACCCAGTGTCTCTCTTTAATTACTGGTTGCAATCGTTTCAGCAGAAGTTTCTCGAAGACCTTAGATATTATTGTCAGAAGTGAAATGGGTCTATATGATTTCTTGTCATTTGCACATTTCCCCGGTTTCGGAACCATAATAACTTCGGCGACTTTCCATTGCCTTGGAACATATAATAGTCTTAAAGAAGCATTTATAATGTAGAGCAACTTAACCACCACTTTTTTCGGTACAAAAAACAAATATTTGGCGCAACAGCTCTTTAAAGTGCCAGGGCCTAGCTTCTCACAATAACTCATGTTGTGTGCGTTATATTTTTCACACGAATGGAAGGGACCTACAGTTTAATGCCGAATCCGAACGGCGATTTGAGAAGCTTTTTCGTGGCAACAATACTCTCGGATGTTTGTCAGATGCTCGCGAGAGGTGGGACCGTGGAAAAACTTTTTGGTGTTTTCTGGGATTCGAACTTGGAACCTCATGCGTAGTGATCCCACACACTAACCACTTACGCCACGGCGCCCACTTTTCGGTAGCTCTTTCAAAATTTCGCCAGTGATTAAATCATATCCCGGAGCCTTGTTATTTTTCAATTTTTTTTATTATCATTCGAAGTTCGGACAGGGATACGGTTTTTACTTTAAAGTTGTCGGGTGCCATATTATCATTCGGATCTTCGACCATCGAACGGCTTGAACGTTTCCTCTAAGTGATCGGCAAATAATTCTGCTTTCTCTTTGTCTTCTTTTGCCCATTCCCCGGTAGCTTTCCTAATTGGCGGCGAGTGCATTACAGGTTTCCTTATGGACTTCAAGGCTTTCCATAGAGAGTAGTTTGAATACTTATCAGCGGTCAGACACTCGAGGTAAGTAGAAGTCTCGTGATTTTTTAGGTCCTGCAGCACATTTTTTTTGTAACAAAGGTGGTTCAGATAAGTTTTATCCGGTAGCGAGCGGGATTGTTGCCATCTCTTGTGCGCTCTCTTCTTTTATCGTATGAGGTCTTCGATGTCAGGCTGGTATTTGACTTTATTGTTCCGTGCTTCTGTCTTCCGCAAAGGAGTGTTTTTCCACACTGAGCTCTGAATGGCTTCGACGAGTTTGTCGATTTCTTCTTCTATATCGAACGGTGTCTTTAGCAACATTTTCCCTGCAGTCTGTTCTGAAAGCGTCCCAGTTAGTTTTGTTACTAGTTAACCTAGGCGGTCCTTCTTTTTTTACTAGATTTCCACCTATTTTCAGAATGACTGCTGAGTGATCTGAGCATAGATCATAGCATTCTTCGACTTCCGTCAAATTTTTAGTTAACCCTTTTGCGATAAAGAAGTCGACGAGGTCAGGGATTTTATTTTTGACAGTGGGCCAATAAGGTGGCTTTCCTGTCGAAAAAAAGTTCACCCCACGTTTCATGCTGGCTTTGTACAATAATCTGCCTTTTGTCGAATTGCATCTTGATCCCCAAAAAGTGTGTTTCGCGTTAAAGTCACCACCTAGGACAAAATTAGGTCCGAGTGAGTCAAGGAGACGAACGAGGTCGTCTCCTACTAGCTTATATCCCGGAGGGAAGTAATTAGATCCGATGTTGTAGACTAAGTGGTTTATTTTTACGGAGACTGAGCTTATTTGCATAGAATTAAATTCTATTTCTATGTTTTCGGAGTGCTTAATACAGTCTTTGATGTAAAGAGAGGACCCGCCTCTCGCATTTTCCGAAGGATGATTCGCATGGTAATCGCTGTAACCTTTTGGGTCTAAGTCCCTTTTTTAAGTGCGTTTCCGATACCAAACATATATCAATATTATTTTTCCGTAGAAACACTTCTAACTCGTCGATTTTTTTCAGAAGGCCGTTTGCGTTCGACGTTAGTATCTTAAGTAGCTGTTTCATATTCATGTTTTTTTGATTGTCTTGCGAGGTTTGAGCTCGAGCTTGCTCAATTTGTCAAGTACAATTTTATTAACCTTGGTTTGCTCCTCAAATTTTTCCAATATAATGGTAAATATTTGGCTGACCGGATCTGTTGTAGCTGATCTTAATTTGTTTTCATTTGACGCGACTTGCGCGTACGATCTCGCGTCAGCCTGTGGCGGTTTTTCCGCTGCACTTGGACCAGCGATGTTCTATATTCGCTTCTATCGAAGGTTAGCATAAAGAGCGGAAGTCCATGCTTGACCAAGATTTCATTGCCTTGTTCCGTTTTCTGCTTAATATTCTTTAAGATATTAATTGCGTCTTTCTTTTCTTTTAAGGTCATTTATAATGTCATCTTTAGTGCACGAGGGGTGGAGACCCCTTCCTACAACACGGAGTATCCTTTCTGATTTATTTTCGTAGGTGAACCACTGGATCTCTTCCGCGTTTAGTTTTTTAAGATATTACTCGGTAGCCGTCAGAGTCAACTACATTAATTTTCCAATCATTGTTTCGGAATGATATTACTTTAAATTCCGATGTCACAGTTCCCTTGAGAAGGCAATGCAATTTATTGTAGTCCGTAATGCCGACGACGTTTATTGCAGGCGGAGGACGTAATTTGTCGTGAGTTTGTTTCTGTTTCAAGTCTTTTTTTCGTGGCGCGATTTCAGGTGAAGAACTGGCTCTTCGTTTTTTGCTGGGTCTTTTCTTTGAGACCCCATTTGTTTCGCGTGCTTTAAGGTCTTGTTTCTTTAAGGTCTTGTTTTCCTCTTTTAGTGATTCTTCCCCCCCTCTTAAGCTCTTGGTAGAGTAGATCCATTTTATTTAGCTTAATACGGAGTTCATTGTTTCCTTCCTCAAAGCTATTACATTTCATTGACTCGGATATAGTCACATCAACCGGGCAGCTGAACTTTGTGATTATAAGCGGGCTGTGCTCTTATTGGGGAAAAATGCATAACAAATATTTAATAGCATGTGGGACGGCACTCATCACCATCATAGAAACAAATATTAATTTTAATTCAACGCTTTTTATTTTACTTTAAACGAATAAACAATAACAAAAATGAATAAGAAATAAAAAAAAAAATATTTTTCCATAAGAAACAATAACGAACTTACAAAACTCTATTCAATATACAGGGTGGGCCAACTACAAGTTTCTTTTTAAAAATACAATAAAATGAACACAATGAATTTTTTTCCACGTATTATAGCTTTATTAGTAAGAGCAAACATTCCCATTAATTACGGAATACAACGTCGTTCAATTGGCTGCCTCGGCTGGTCTCGCAGTAGCGCATTCTATCACTCCAATTTTCCAAGACCTTGTTGATGGTTTCGGGCTGTAGCTCACGGATTGCTTGGATGATATTGACCTTAAGTGCTTGAATCGTTTCCGGATTGTTAGCATAACATCGGTCCCTCACGGTTCCCCACAAAAAAAGTCCAAAGGAATCAAATCGTAGCTCCGAGGCGGCCAATTGACATCGCCAAGACGGCTGATAACACGATATGGGAATTTTGGCATGGCGCGCCATCCTGCATGAACCAGAGGTCGTCCAAATCCATGTCTTCAATTTGAGTAAAAGAAAAAGTCCTTAACATGGCTCTGTAACGCCCACCGTTGACCGAAACGTTGTTCCCAGCCTCATTTTCGAACAAAAATGGTCCAATGATGCCAGCACTCCACAATCCGCACCAAACTGTCACTCTCTGTGGATGCATTGGCTTCTCGACAATAACGTGCGGCTTTTCCGAGCCCCAGATCCGGCAATTTTGTTTGATAACGTAACCGCCGAGATGAAAATGTGCCTCGTCAGAAAAGATGACGAGCCGTTCTTTGGAGTTTCGCGCAAAGGGCAACCACATATTTACGCGAGAGCCCCTTCCACCAAACAATCGACGCATATGCGAGGAATGGTCTTATCATAGCCGTGTAGATCCAGAGAACCTTATTCGGTGATAAGCTCCAAGTCTTGCTAAAAGCACCCGTACACTGCCAGAAGACTGAGAGCGCCTTGGATGTTTTCGACTTGACGTGTTTAGACCAATGAAATTTCTTATCTAAAATCACTCCCAGATATTTGGCTTCATTGGAAATGCGAATGGTGACGCCTTTTACCACTGGCTGAGTCAGACCGGTCAAAATCCTCCTTCTCGTATAAAAAACAACCTCAGTTTTAAGAGGATACACCGAAAGCCCACTCCTAGTACACCATTTATCGATCACGTCCAGCGTCGCCTGCGCGTTAGCACAGACCGTCGCAAGGCATGGCCCGACAGAAAGTACAGCGACATCATCCGCATATGCCTGTGCGTAGACGTTAGAACTATTTAGAGTGTTCAACAGAGAGTCGACCACCATGCACCATAGCAATGGAGACAGAACGCCACCTTGCGGACAGCCCCTGTTTACCCCTGTCATAACATATCGGCCACAATCCGTATCCACTGCCAAATTTCTATTCATTAGCATTGCTTTAATCCACAACACTAATGTTTCATCTACCCCGTGTTGTCTGGCAGAGTCGCACATGCAGTCAAAAGTCGCATTATCAAAAGCACCCTCAATGTCGATGAAGATACCCATCGCGTATTCTTTCCTATCAAGCGCGTATTCAATGATGGCCACTAAATTTTGAAATGCGGTCTCGCAGGATTTTCCACTCTGATAGGCATGCTGCATCTCCGATAGTGGATGCAGCTTCAAAGCAACTTTGCGCACGCGAAATTCTACCAGTCTCTCCATGCTTTTCAGTTAGAAGGATGTCAAACTTATAGCTCTGAAACTCTTGGGGAGCGAATAGTCTTCCTTACCAATTTTCGGTATGAAAGCTACTCTGACTGTCCGCCAAGGTGTAGGAATATATACCAGCGCCAAGCCAGCGGTGAAAATTCTTTTCAGAGTTGGTAATAGCTGATCTATACCCTGTTGCAGCATAGCTGGATATATTCCATCGGTGCCAGGCGATTTGAAACCATCAAAAGATGCCACAGCATATTTGATGACCTCATCTGTTACCACGGCTGATGCAATATACCAGCTGCGCCGAGTTTTCTGACTGAGATCAAGCTCAGCCTGGGTAAGCGGGCCAAGCTGCGACCTAGTGATTATCCGATTGCCAGGAAAATGAGTCTTCAGCAGGAGACTAAAAGTTTCCGCTTTCGTCTCAGTAAACTTGCCATTAGACTATCTCAGTGACTCCGGCTTGGCCGGCTTGCCCCTTTTGAGGACCTTAACCAACCTGCTGGTTTCACCGAGTGTCTCGATCTTTTCACAAAAATCTCAATAAGAAGCAATTTTCGACAACCGAATTAACTTCTCATAGTCTTTTCGCTTCGATCTAAAAAGTTCCCAGTCACCTTCTTAATTTGTCTTAAGTGACCTACCATATTTGGAAGTTTTCTGGATTCTTTCCTAAGTCGCTGCAATTCTGGGCTCCACCAGGGAACCGGAGTTCTGCAGGGGGTTTTTGTCAATGGGCATGTCAGTTCAAAATAGCTGGTAAGGACGCTAGTCAGGTTTTGAACAGCATCCCCAACCTTTCGTTTCGTTCTGAGTTTAGTTGGAGTTTCGACAGATCTGTCTACCGCTTCAAAGTTATGGCCTCGCATTCGATTTGGAGAACGATGTATCTAGCTATGGTCTGACAAGGACACCTCTGGCAGTACCCTCCAGTTAGTAATTGACTTGAAATACCTATTAGATAAAGTCAAATCAATTACCTCCTGCCTCCTTGCCGTAACAAAAGTTGGCTGGGAGCCAACATTGTTTATTGAAATACCAGATGATAGTATAAAGTCTAGGAGATGGTTTCCTCATATGTTGCATTTGCTGCTGCCCCAGACTGTATTCTGAGCATAAGCATCGCGGCATATGATTAATCCCGTCTACCGAGTGTCACAATACTTTATGAGTTCGGCAACCGCCTTCGGTGGTGGAGGCATTACCGAATCATAAGGGAAGTAAGCCGACGCAACGACGAAGGTTTTCCAACTTCCGGTCGTTTCGTAGCTTACAGCTGCAGCAACCAGGTCCTGTCCACAGAATTGTCCAAGCTTGGTTACTGAGAGGAAATTCGGCACAATTAGACAAGCTCTCGGTCTTTCAGATCGCTCGTCACATAGCACCGGTACTCGACGAACACCTCCAAAGCCACATATGCGCTTGTTCCGCACGTATGGCTCCTGGATAGATGTTATGTGGGATTTTGTACGCACCACGGAAAGTCTGCTACTTAAGAGAGCGGTAGCAGCCTTTGAGTGATGGAGGTTTATCTGCGAAAATATCAAAGATATGGTCGGAGTTTTATTAGCAGAAGGGCGCGCACCAGGTGCGCACATGCTTCCGGTCAGGCGAGCGCCCCTACCCGTGGCTTTGTGTGCGTCAGCCATATTCTGTCCGCTAGTGCTGGGACCTTTAGGGGTAACAGCATCAGCATCCACCAGATTTTGTGCGCAGATAACGCCACCGGTAAGAGTGTGCCCGGCAGAAGAGCGCGCATCAGATGCGCACACGCTTCCACCAAGAAGAGCAGGCGAAACTTGCTCCGTCAAATTGGACCTGTTCGAGCCGACAGAAAAGGAGCCAGCGTTAGATCTGAGGGATTGATCGACAGTTGGAGTACTTTCTGCCGACCTAGGCTTCTTTCCTGTCGCTATTGAAGGATGACTGCTTTCGGCGCTTGCGCCATCAGCTGACTCTGCAGCCTCTTTGCACCGCTCCATCGCCGCCTTCCTTCTTCTCCTTTTCAGTTGACTCTTAGTCAGGAGCTTATCGGAGTGCGCCGCTTCAGGAGCACGTTCAGCCTTACTAGTTTCCCCAGTCAAACCGTCACCGACACAACTACGATCAGCTACCCTTCTATTGAGACAGAGATTAGACATTCCAGCCGAAGCCTTTCCGCCACTTTCTTTGACATTCCAGCCCAGTTTACCAAACGATTCAGAGACAGAGCTGCAGGAGTCCTCTGAAACAAGCGTCGCTACTACTTCTGATTCAACGCCAGAGGCGGGGAGTAAAAGTATGGTGGTTGGGACCTCCAGAATCCTCGTCCCGGCCGTAGTCGAAAAGACCACGGGTGGATTATCGTTTTCATGAGTACCACCTGAAGTAGATACCGTAAATGTTTCTTCCATCATACTGTCAAAAGGTTTTGCGTCACAGTCAAGACGTCTTTAGCCTTTAGTTCGATGTCTCACCGGGGTACCTTTCGGGCCCTTAGGGTCATTGACTTTTAAGCCGTTCCGCCACGTCAAGGCAGCTGAAGAATGGGAACCGTTTTTTTTTGCACCACCTAGTAAAACTAATTCAGTTAAATCAAATATGGCAATGAACAAAACAACAAATATAAATACCCCAGGTGGCAGACCAGGTAAACTGGAAGACCGCATGGATTCTGGGGGGGACCATTTATTGCTTCTTCAACAAAGCTCCAGAAGGAGTTCACTCACGCCCAGAACTCCACCAAAAACAATTGCGGCAAAAAAACCTTACGGTCAAAGATAGCGCTTTTATTGTAAGTATTCCAACAATACAGAAAGAAAAATCTGGAATTGAAACCAGTGTAGTGGAAAGTGAACATAAAGCAGATTTACAAGCGAAAGCAAAAACAAACAGCTATTACAACGAATGGCAAGCTGAACTTAAAACAAGGAAAAATCTGGAAGAAATTATTATAAGTCTGCAAAACCAGATAAAAGCTTTAGAAACAAAAGTTTCCCTGTTGAACTGTACCAATAAATACCCAGTCCAACCAATCCAGCAAGATGGGAAAAAAGAATACCTCACACATGAAGAAGAGCTTGCACGAGAAACAGAAGGACACCTGAAGAAGAGCAAAAGGCCTGAAAGTCCTGAAACATCCCCAAGAAATCTTGATAGTGTGGGTACGGCAAAGCATGCAAATTTACAAGCTAAGACGAATGATAAAACGCTTGAAAAGACAACCATTTGCTTGAAAAGACAGCTACTCGTATTACCACCACCAATAATGATCTCTGGACTAGACAGATTTGGTGAGTTTAAAAGAATAATTGAACAAAAAACGAAGAAAACATGCAAGTTCACATCATGTAGCAACAATAATTGGAAAAAAAATGTCGATGACAGTGACGAAAATAAAGCTGCAATGGCACTCATATGAAAATAAAGCTACTAGCTCACTTAAAGTAGTAGCCAACGGTCTTCACTTTTCATGTGGTGAACACGATATTGTTGAAGACTTAACGAATAAAAAATTCAAAATTTTGGTTACCAAAAACTTAATTAAAAAAGAAAGTATAAAAGAAGCTGATGGGGAGGCAGCGACAAGAAGTGGAAAACTATCTCTTTTTCTGCTCTCCTTTCACAATCAAGAAGGAATGGTTTACGCTATAAAATCAGTAATGGGTATTGTTGTTAAGTTTGAGCCCCTTCGAAGAAGTTCCAACTCAATGCCTCAATGCAAACGATGCCAAGCCTTTGGGCATACGCAATGCTATTGCAAAAAAAATTTTGCATGCGTTAAATTTGAAGGAAAACATCCAACAAATGGCTGCCCACTAAAGAAAAATGACAAAGCAAAATGTATCAACTGTCATGGAAATCACCCAGCTAATTACCAACTCTACTCTCAACCTCCACGCGGTGACAGCCGGGTGCCTAGTACCTTAATCCAAGAAATGCGTAACCAACCCCGTTTAGCGGATTCTTGGCAGCAGCAGATGAGAGAGGGGGGGAAGAGTGTTTTCTCACTAGAGCACTTCTTCCTGTTCCAGGCGGCAGCGGACGAATTCCCTAGACTGAGTCAACGGTGGCGTCTATAGTTCCAGTTAGGTTAAACTTAGTGAATACCTTGCGCGAGCTGCTTCGACGTATTCGGATCACAGGTCGGTCAGGAATTTCCAATGGTCAGGACATGGGAATAGAGATGGTGGGAGAGGAGCAACGGCAGCGCTCATACTCCCGTAGTGGACTACTGGCACCGGTATACCCGGCCCCTCGTCCTAGGGGAATAATTAAGGAACTGGCCCTCCAGGTTGGGGGTTGTGCCGTCGGGTAAATTCCCTACCACGTAAAAAATCGATGGTTCCGAAACAACCAAAAGCCTCGGATAAGGATGACTCAACTAATGACGACCCCAGCAAACGAAATAAGGACAACGACCTTCGGATCTGTACGTGGAATGTTCTGTCTCTTTACAGACCATGTGCAGCCGAACAACTAGCAGAGGCCCTAGACTGCTATAAAGCAGATATTACCGCTATCCAGGAAGTGCGAAGAGATAGGCCGGGCAAAAAGAGGATGAAAAACTGTGACATCTACTACAGTGGTTGCTACAGAGGCAACAGGCAACGCTTATTCGGATGCGGATTTGTCATACGCGGCAGACTTAGGCAAGAAGTCTTAAGCTTCCGACACGTTAGCGAGCGTATTATGACTATCCGGATCAAGGCTAAATTCGCTAACATAAGCCTAATATGTGTTCATGCCCCCACGGAAGAAAAGGACCCTGCCACCAAAGAGTATTTCTACAAGCTCCTCGATAAGACATATGAGCAATGTCCTAAATACGACGTTAAAATCGTATTGGGCGATTTTAACACCAAAATAGGAAAAGAGGACGTGCTTGGTAGGGCAGTCGGTAAGCATAGCCTACACGACACCACGTCTGATAACGGGCTTAGGCTAATTGATTTCGCTGTGGAGCGAAATGTCAATGTCGATATTCATAAGCAGACATGGCGGTCCAATGATCATGTCACGATCAACCAAATTGATCATATTGCGATCGACGCACGACATGCCTCCAGTATTTTGAATGTCCGAACCTTCCGAGCGGCCAACATAGACTCGGATCATTACCTTGTTGTAGCCAAGGTACGAATGCGGATATCCCAATCTGAGCAAGAAAGAAGAATCACTGTGAGAAAATTTAACGTCGAAAAGCTACAATCGCAAGAGACCGGCAGACTCTTCGCTGAACGCGTATCCCGAAATCTCTTAATTACCCCTATGCCACCAGCATCAAGTGCCGAAGACCAGTGGCAACGCTGCCAACATGCCATCAGAAACGCCGCGACTAATGTACTGGGTCTCGCTCGCCCACCACAGCGAAACCCCTGGTTTGACGAAGAATGCCGGCGAGTACATGCAGCAAAACAAGAGGCATACAAAGCGGCGCTGCAAAGGAAAACGAGAGCTGCTCGTGAGCTCTACGAGCAAAAGAGACGGGAAGAACATCGACTTCTCCAAAAGAAGAAGAAGCCCGCGTTTGAGAATATCGAGAGTTTATACTACAGGAACAATGTACGGAAGTTTTACCAAAAGGTAAAAAGAACCTGTTAGAGGAGCAATACCCGTACAGAAACCTGTAGAGATGAAAATGGAAACCTCGTAGTAGAATCACAGTCGGTGCTGAGAATATGGAAAAACTACTTCTGCATACTGTATAACGGCGGCGAAGACCAACATCGCGCTGTCAGACAGAATGAACCATTCAACATGGACGATCATATTCAAAATTTCCGTCCACCTGACCAAAACGAAGTGGGGATAGCAATATCCAAGCTAAAATCGAACAAGGCTGCTGGACCTGACGGCTTACCGGCCGAACTTTTCAAGGCAGCTGGGGATGAATTGGTAGAGTGCATAGACCAACTCATCTCTAAGATTTGGTCAGACGAGTGTATGCCTGATGAATGGAACATCAGCATCGTTTGCCCGATCCACAAGAAAGGAGACCCCCTCAACTGCGCCAATTATAGATTTTTTTTTTTTTTTTTTTTTTTTTTCGTGGGTAGGTGAAAATCTTCATGAGACACTATGAGACCGTGTACTCATAGTAGTGTCAGATTTCTACTGACTAAAAACACCCTTCCCTTCGTTTTGTTTACTACGACTAAGTTTGACCTTATCAAGTAGTTTAAGCTTCAGATTTATATTCGCGTGAGGCAGGTAGATTTTCAATAAAAGCACCTGCTGAAACCGTCATGACATGCGGCTTTTTGTCTTATAGCGCTAATTCGAACGGTTTCGTTCTTTGAAGTCGGCGCGTAAGATTTGTCACATCCAAAGTTTGGAGTATGGCACAGTTGCAATGGCCATGAAGACGAATACGAAGCTTGCGAGCGAAGTTTTTTATTTCGTCCTCCACGGTAGCTATCCCTAAGTCTCTGTGGATATCATTGTTTCTGATATACCAGGGAGCGTTCACGATTATTCTTATAATTTTATTTTGCAATGATTGTATGAGATTCCTATTGCTTGGTTTGGTACAACCCCAGAGTTGTATACCGTACGTCCACACGGGTTTAAGCACTTGCTTATACAGAAGCAGTTTGTTATATACGCTTAGTTTGGAATATCTTCCAATTAGCCAATACATTTCTCTAAGTCGATTTTCGACTTCGTCACGTTTCTTTTTAACGTGAGGTTTCCATTTAAGTTTCGCGTCTAGTGTCATTCCCAGATATTTAGCTTCGTTTGCATGCGGTATTTGTACCGAGTTAATGAAAACGGGAAGGTTGATTATTTTCTTGTAAGTGAAGTTAACATGCGTCGATTTGGTCTCGTTAAGAACAATGCGCCAAGTTTTTGTCCACTCACAGATTTTATCCAAGGCTCGTTGGAGTTTTATGGTTGCTGACTCGATTGAACTTTCCGTTGCCAAAATAGCCGTATCGTCCGCGAACGTAGCTACAATAGTGCCTTCAGTTTGAGGTATGTCCCGAGTGTACAGCAAGAATAAGATAGGCCCAAGGACACTTCCTTGCGGAACTCCGGCGGCAATTTCTTTAAAATCAGAATATTCAGTTCCGTGCTTAACACGAAAAAGTCTGTTTTTAAGGTACGATTCTAAGATCTTATGAAGTTGCTCCGGAAGGATTCGTCTTAGCTTATAATTCAATCCATCGTGCCAAACCCTGTCGAAGGCTTGAGATACGTCAAGAAAAGCGCTAGATGCATCAGTCTCCTCAACATCGCATACAAGATCTTTTCTGCGATATTGTGTGAACGCCTGAAACCTTTTATGAACAGCCTGATTGGACCCTATCAGTGCGGTTTCAGGCCAGGAGAGTCCACCATCGATCAAATCTTCACACTTCGGCAGATCCTGGAGAAAACCCAATATCATTCTGAATTTTAAATGTAATAATTCGTTAAACTCAATGCAAAGTAATTTATAACTTTTACTGTTAATGGCTGTAAGCTTATTGTAAAAGATGTTAATAAAGAATAATTGAATTGAATTGAATTGAATTCCAAATCGATACTCACCACTTCTTTATCGATTTCAAGGCCGCCTATGACAACATCTATAGAGAAGGGCTTTATAGAGCCATGTCTAGTTTTAACATCCCTGCCAAACTAGTCCGTCTGTGCAGGTTGACGATGGAGAACGCTCGCTGCTCCATCAAGGTCGGTAATGACCTCACCGAGACCTTTGATGTCAAATAATTCTTTAGACAAGGTGACGCGCTGTCATGTGACTTCTTTAATATTGTACTTGAACGGATTGTGCGGAACTCACAAGCCAACACCGGAGGCACAATCTATTACAAGTCTGTACAACTGCTTGCATACGCCGACGATATAGACATTATCGGAAGAACTCAGCGGGCTGTCACCGGTGCGTTTGCAAGCATTGAGGCGGAAGCGCCCAAAATGGGTTTGGGGCGCCGTGGATTTGTGGGCGCCGTGGCGTAAGTGGTTAGTGTGTCGCATGAGGTTCCAAGTTCGAATCCCAGAAAATTCCAAAAAAGTTTTTTCACGGTCCCACCTCTCGCGGGCGTCTGACAAACATCCGAGAGTATTGTTGTCACCAAAAAGCTTGTCAAATCGCCGTTCGGATTCGGCATTAAACTGTAGGTCCCTTCCATTCGTGTGAAAAATATAACGCACACAACATGAGTGGTGGCGAGAAGCTAGGCCCTGGCACTTTAAAGAGTTGTTGCGCCAAATATTTGCATTTGCAAAATGGGTTTAGCGATAAACGAGGGCAAAACCAAGTATATGCTGTCAACAAGAAGGGAAAGCCAAAACCGACGAATTGGACAAAATGTCACAATGGGCAGCTATAACTTCGAGGTAGTACGGGACTTTGTCTACCTTGGCTCTGCTATAAATTCTACAAACAAGATCAGTGCAGAAATCAATCGAAGAATAACTCTTACCAATCGCTGTTTTTTGGGCTTATAAGGCAATTCAACAGTAAAGCCCTATCTCGAACAACTAAAGAGGCTCTGTATAAGACCCTGATAATCCCAGTTCTGCTTTACGGCGCTGAAACATAGACTTTATTAAAAGAGGATGAAGATATCCTTGGTCACTTCGAGAGAAAAATTCTTCGTAAGATTTTCGGTCCCATTTGCGTTGACGGGTTTTGGAGGAGAAGATTCAATCACGAACTATACGAGCTGTACAGTGACATCGACCTAGTCAAAAAACTGCGTATTGGATGTCCGAGATGGCTAGGACATAGAGAGCGAATGGACACCAACACTCCGGCCGGCAAAGTCTTCGAATCTAACCACGAGGGACGACGCAGTAGAGGGAATTATCGCCGTAGGTGGCACGCACAAGTTCAAGGGGACCTCAACCAACTTGGAGTGCGCAACTGGAGGCAATCAGCTAAAGACCGAACTAAATGGAAAGGCTTGTTGGTTGAGGCCCAGGTTCACCCCGAGCTGTAGCGCCACCTAAGTAAGTAAGTAAGTAAGGCTCAAAAAGATTTGACATAGGTACGGACAGACGGACATGACTCAATTGACTTTCCTGTTGGTAATTATTTTTTATATATAATACATATGTATTTATATAGGTATATGGTATGGTATGTATGTTTATGGGGTCTACCATCGTTTTTGGAAAGCGCTTCTTATAGAATATTTTTTTTTTCGGTGAAAGCAGTATGTTGGTTAAAGTCAAGCAGACTAAATCGGATTCACTCAGAAAGTTTGATCTCAAGTTTACTGAGACGAAAGCAAAAACTTTTTGTCTTCTGTTGGCGACTCACTTTCCAGGTATGTAATCCGATAACCATTATATTACAGCTTGGCTCGCTAGAAAGTTAGAAAAATCGACGCAGTTGGTATATTACATCAGCCGTAGTAACCGATGAAATCATCATCAAGTTGTGGCATATTCAAACCGCCTGCCACCGATGGAATATATTCAGCTTTGTTGGAACAGCATATATTGTAGATCAGTTGTTGCCAATTCTGAAAATAATTTTCATTGCTGGCTTGATATTGACATATATTCCAACACCTTGGTGGACAGTCAAAGTAGCTTTCATACTAAAAATTGGTAACGAAAACCACTTGCTCTGCATATTTCATATGCGCAAAGTTGCTTTGGGG
This sequence comes from Brachypalpus laphriformis, assembly GCA_945910035.1. NCBI lineage: Eukaryota > Metazoa > Arthropoda > Insecta > Diptera > Syrphidae > Brachypalpus > Brachypalpus laphriformis. The sequence goes on from OX246756.1 coordinate 102,203,126, forward strand.
CTGCATCTACTACCAGAGATATTTACTTACTTATGTGCTGTATCCGTTTGCGGGTCATATGGCCTCTACTACACCTACTCGCCATCGTGTACGGTTTCTTGCAATGTGTCCCAGTTCTCTCCAACTTTTCCCGAGCTGCCGTCCCTCCTGATCGATGGTTCTGCGTCATGGCATTGTGCCATCCATTCTGTCATGGCACTCTGCCATCCTGTGTTAAAGGGTTCCTTTAGTTAGCTAAGGAATTGTCACCTTTTCGGAACGTGTGACCAATCCACTGCTGCTTCGTCGCTGGTTGGTTGTGCCTATTGGTCCCTAATACGTTCTCTAGAAGAAGTGTTCGTTAGAGATACGATTGTGCCGGAAAATCCTTAAGATATTGGGCAGGCACCTATGTATTAACGAACATTTGCAGCTTTCTGGTGATAGTAGTGGTCACTCTCCACGTGCTGCATCCATATAACAGCACGGATTCAACGTTGGAGCAGAACAGTCTTAACTTGGTGTTTAAACTGATTGCATTGCTTCGCCATATTTTGGATAACATACCGAACGCAGACTTTATACGTACTTTGGCGACCCTGTTGACTATATCCAGTTCGGTTCCAACTTCGCTCGAGACAATACTCCCAAGATACTGGAAATCTGCTGCTCTCTCTACCGCAATGTATATTTGAGCAGATGAGTTTGTTCCAAGGCTGATAATTTTAGTTTTTGCCGTATTCATTTTCAGCCTGACGACGCCTGCCTCACTCTCCACATCTGCTGTCACTTGGTGGAGGTCTATAATTCTGTGAGAGAGTAAGCATATAAATATCATCAGCGTAATCGTAGATGTTTCAGTTGAGATGTAAAAGTCCATCGAATTCCTCCGTATCCTGCCGACAAAGCTGCACGAAGCACGTCGCTAATCACCAATAGGAATAGTATTGGTGAAAGGATACAGCCTTGTCTTACCCCACTTTGGATCTCAAATTCTTCAGAAACCCTTCCTCTGTGCAGAACGTGACATTTGGAGCCTTCATATGTAGCTTTGATAACAGCAATTCATTTATCGGGAATACCTCTCCTGTGTTAGGCAATCGAAATAAACCCGCGGTTGACACTATCGAACGCCTTCTCAAAATCGATGAACAGCAGATGAAGTGCCGATCGATATTCAACACATTGTTCGATGATAATTCACAGGATGTTGATGTGGTCAGCACAGGAGAATCCAGAGCGGAAACATTCTTGTTCGGCATCGAGTATGTCTTCGAGATGTTGTTTGATTCGCTCCAGGGTGATTTTAGCTATTACCTTAGCTAAAGTACGCAGCATGCAGATATCACTCCCGTTTCCGCACTCCATTAAATTTCCTGTCTTAGGAAACTTGACCATCATTTCCTTCTTCCACTTCAAATGATAGCTCTCAGCTTCTTAAGCTCTCTCTATAAGTGGAAGCACAACTCACACGATGTTGTTGGCGCTGGTCGTAAGTGCTCTGCTGGAACACCGTCAAGTCCTACCGCCTTGTTTTTTTTAGGTAAGGTTAGGTTAAAGGGGTTAGCTGCAGCGAATGAGCGCAGCCTGAACTCGGATCTCAAACGGATCCATTGTGCTCCCCTGGCGTAGAGTTTCCTGATTGAAGAACTGTAAAGAGAGGAAACAACAAAATAGCTACCGTTCTGTGCTAGTAGAACGGCCTCCTCTGAACCACCCTGAAGAAGTTATAAATTTCATGATGGTGGTTGGTGGCTTTTCAGACAAGTCGCCCAGATGGTTGAAGAAATACTCTCCAAGTGCCGTCTTCCTGGTGCTGCAGAGACTATGGCGTTTGCAAAGGAACTGTTCCATGTACCTAGCCGCATTCTCTTCCGGTCGGCCGCCAATAGGTTGTGGCCGGTAATGATACCTACGAAAAGCGTCAAGTTTTATCTATTTTATTTAATGATGAGCTTGGGTTTCATCTTGTCATATTTTGTCCAGATGCTTCTGGCGACACAGCATGAAGGGAGCGCTCCCCATATTTCTTCTGCTTCTCGTTTGAAATCAAGTGCTATCTTCTTCTTCCTTTTATCAGCGATGTTATGATCCGAAAATAAGGGATCATAATCATCCCACTTCACTGCATTTCTACTGATCCGCCTGTGGGGTTCGCCTGTGCTATATTTGATTTAACAAGTATTAGGGGAGGTAGGACTGAGCTTTGGGCCATTGACAGGTCTTGTTCTGATCCCTTTCTTGCCAGGTCATCCGCCAGAGTGTTACATGGTGGCCTTGGGTAAGCATGTTAAGCTCCTCGCGGCATTGTTTTATTAGCTTTTGTTTTATAACCTCGGATGAGATGACCTTTATAGCAGCTTGACTATCTATGTAAATATCTATCTCATTCCTAGTAACAAGTTTCGTGGATAGTTCTCCTGCCGCCTCTGCTATAGCTAGGACACTACTGTGGTTTGGAAGCCTTAGTGATATTGTAATATCAGGTTCCGCTGAGTAGATACTCGAACCCACTCCTTCGTAAGTGAAGATTGAAATACTATGCGCATTAATGGCCCCACTGTCTTCCCAGTATTCGCTTGATGGGATGACCTTTTTGATGTTTAGGCTGAAGTCGGGAGATGGCAGAAGATAGTCTATGGTAGCGTCTAGGTGAACCCATCTGGAGATGCTACGATGGCCCGTGCGGCCCTTTCTCCATAGGTTGGATTCTTTTAGGCACAGGTCACTCATGTGTTTTGTGTTTGTGTGTTTTTTTTTAAGTGCCCAGATTTGAACGCGCACTTATTAGGAAGGAATACGCGATAGGCATCTTTACCGGGAGGTAGGGTGCTTTTGACAATAAGACGTTTGATTGTCTCTGTGACTCTGCTAGACAACACGGTAAGGTTCCACTTGCCTTTGTCTCAACAAAAATGGATAGTGCAGCCTACATGCAGCTGCTCGAAGAGAACTTGGTACCATATTTAAGGCGATATCATCGATTTCCTCATGTCTTTCAGCAAGATAATGCAGCGATTCTCATTGGAGAAATGTCGGACTTAATCCAACCACCTATTCATAAACCTACCTTATCTAATGGCACGACATTAATGACACATTATGAAAGAAATACTTTGCAATGTGTGGAGAATAAAGCAGTGAACTTCAATGACGTGAATTTCGCGTTCAACTTGCACACAATTTATCCTTTATCTTTGTTTTTAGAACATTCCATCTGCCACCTAACACCCTAAATTATACTCGTATAATAATGTTGGAAGCAGGTCTATCTCCGCTCTTCATAAAAACGCTAAAATTGCATGCAGACTATATTTTAAAGGTCTTGAAGATGACAGGTATGCGATTGCCGAAAAAAGCGGCAATGCAAGCCATGCGTCCAAGACGGGGTAGTACAGTGAGTGGCTGGAACTTGCTAGTCGCTGTGGAATAGAGTTAAACTTCGATGACAGCAGGTGTTGGAAACGTCAACTTTACCAACTTATTGCAAGTGTGGGTGAGCAGCTTCGAGAAGGATACGTAGAGCAGGCGACGGCGTCGCTGCACAGAATAACCTATAGCCATTTAAGTCATATCTTCCGAAGAGTAATTACTTCCATGATGAAAAAAGCATTGAGGAAATATCGACTTTGTTCAAGTGTCGGGGTGAGCTTCTGAAGCTTAATTATATTCCACACAGAGATGATCTACCAATACTGTGCAGCTTGTGCAACTTGGCGGAGAGGGAAGACGTTATACATTTCGTTGGAAAGTGTCCAATATTGAAAGAAACAAGGAGATACAATACCATATATCTTCGGAAGAGATATTCTGGCGACGGAACAAGTAATAATTCTTCTTAACGAAATTATCGTAGCAAAACTATTTCAGTACTGCAAAGTTGCACTAAAGTGTCGCCTTGGAATAATCTATGAAAATTTACAATTTAATTAAGTTTACTATTTTACTTACTTACTTACTTACTTACTTAGATGGCGCTACAGTCCGGGGTGGACCTGGGCCTCAACCAACAAACCTCTCCAGCCAGTGCGGTTACGAGCCAGCTGCCTCCAGTTGCGCACGCCAAGTTGGTTGAGGTCTCCCTCCACTTGTTTGCGCCACCTACCACGAGATCGTCCTCTACTGCGTCGTCCATCCGGGGTGGATTCGAAGACTTTCTTAGCGGGAACGTTGGGCTCCATCCGCTTCAAATGACCCAGTGGAGTCGCTGTATGTGAACTCTTCTGGCTAAGTCGATGTCCTTGTACAAGCCGTATAGTTCGTCATTTTACCTTCTCCTCCACTCACCGTCTATGAGTCTAGACAGCACCAAAGATCGCTCGAAGAACTTTTCTCTCGAAATAACCAAGGGCATCCTTATCCGGTCCTGCCATACAGCAGGACTGGGATGATTAGTGTCTTATGAAGAGTTACCTTAGTAGTTCGAGATAGGGCTCTGCTACTCAATTGCCATTTTAGCCCATAGAAACAACGATTGGCAAGAGTAATTCTTCGTGTGATCTCCCTACTGATGTCATTTGCGGAGTTCACCATAGAGCCTAGGTAGACAAAATCCTTTAGTACCTCAAAATTATATCTGCCTATTGTAGCGTTCTGTCCAAGACGCCGATATTGTGTGCCCTTTTTTGTAGACAGCATATATTTTGTTTTTGCTGCCTCGATCTCAATACTCGTAAATGCCCCATTGACGGCCCCCTGAGTTCTTCCGATTATGTCAATGTCATCGGCATAAGCGAGTAGTTGTACAGACTTGTAAAAGATTGTACCTCCGGTGTTGGCTTGTGAGTTTCGTACAATTCTCTCAAGTACTATGTTAAAGAGATCGCATGATAGCGCGTCACCTTGTCTAAGATATTTCCTGACATCGAACGGTTCGGTGATGTTCTTACCGACTTTAATGGAGCAGCGAGAGTTCTCCATCGTCATTCTACTCAAACGGACGAGCTTGGCAGGGATGCCAAGACTAGACATGGCTCTGTGTAGCTCGTCTCTATACACACTATCATAGGCAACTTTGAAATCGATGAAACGGTGATGCGTATCGATTTTATATTCATGGGTTTTTTCCAAGATCTGCAGTAGTGTGAATATTTGGTCAATGGTGGACTTTCTCGGCCTGAAACCGCACTGATAAGGACCTATCAGGTTGTTGGCGATCGGTTTTAGGCGTTCACATAATACGACAGATAGGATCTTATATGCGATGTTGAGGAGTCTTATACCTCTGTAATTGGCGCAGTTCAGAGGATCTCCTTTCTTCAGCATCGCGCAAATGATGCTGAGGTTCCATTCATCGGGCATACTTTCTCCCGACCAGATTTTACAAATGAGCTGGTGCATGCTCCTTACCAACTGATCTCCTCCTGCCTTGAAAAGTTCAGCGGCAAGGCCGTCGGCTCCAGCAGCTTTGTTGGATTTGAGCTAAGATATCACTATCATTATTTCAGATGATATCACTATCATTCATTCTGATCGGGTTGACGGGAATCTTGACTGCCATAGTCACTGTTGAATGGCTCATTTTACCTGACAGCGGAACATTGGTGGTCATCGCCGTTTAACAGTCTCCAGAAGTGTTACTTCCATATCCTCAGCACCGACTGCGATTCTACTACTATATTGCCATTTTCGTCCCTGCAGGCTTCCGTTCTGGGTTTGAAACACTGGCATGTTCTTTTTACCTTTTCGTAAAATTTTCGAACATTATTCCTACAATAAAGTCTCTCAATCTCCTCGATCGAGTGCTTCTCATGCTCCTTTTTCTTCTTTCTGAGAAATCGATGTTCCTCTTTTCTCCTGCTCACCTAGAGCTCGTAAGCAGCTCTACTCCTGCTATGCAGCGCTGCTTTGTACGCCTCTTGTTTAGCTGCATGTGCTTGCCGGCACTCCTTATCAAACCAGGGGTTTCGTTGTGGTGGTCGAGATAAACCCAGTACATCAGAGGCGGTATCTCTGATGGCTTGTTGGCAACGCTGCCACTGGTCTTCCGCATTTGCTGCTCTCGGCATAGGACTTAGATTAAGATTAGAAGAAACTCGATCGGCAAAGGTGCCGGGTGCCTAGTACCTTAATTCAAGAAATGGGTGACCAACCCCGTTTGGCGGATTCTTGGTGGCAGCAGATGAGAGAGGGGGGGTAGAGTGCTTTTCCACTAGAGCACTTCTTCCTGTTCCAGGCGGCAGCGGACGAATTCCCTAGATGGAGTCAACGGTGGCGTCTATAGTTCCAGTTAGGTTGAACTTAGTGAATACCTTGCGCGAGCTGCTTCGACGTATTCGGATCACAGGTCGGTAAGGAATTTCCAATGTTGGTCAGGACATTGGAATAGAGATGGTGGCGGAGGAGCCCTTAATGGGCCAACGGCAGCGCTCATACTCCCGTAGTGGACTACTGGCACCGGTGTACCCGGCCCCTCGTCCTAGGGGAATAATTAAGGAACTGGCCCTCCAGGTTGGGGGTTGTGCCGTCGGGGTAACTTTCCTACCACGTAAATAACTACTGGTTCCGAAACAACCAAAAGCCTCGGATAAGGATGACTCAACTAATGACGACCCCAGCAAACGAGAGAATTACAACGACCTTCGTATCTGTACGTGGAATGTTCTTTCCCTTTACAGACCACGTGCAGCCGAACAACTAGCAGAGGCTTTAGACTGCTATAAAGCAGATATTACCGCCATCCAGGAAGTGTGATGGGATCGGCCGGGCAAAAAGAGGATGAAAAACTGTGACATCTACTACGGTGATTGCTACAGAGGCAACAGACAACGCTTATTCGGATGCGGATTTGTCATACGCGGCAGACTTAGGCAAGAAGTCTTAAGCTTCCGACACGTTAGCGAGCGTATTATGACTATCCGGATCAAGGCTAAATTCGCTAACATAAGCCTAATATGTGTTCATGCCCCCACGGAAGAAAAGGACCCTGCCACCAAAGAGTGTTTCTACGAGCTCCTCGACAAAACATACGAGCAATGTCCTAAATAGGACGTTAAAATCGTATTGGGCGATTTTAACGCCAAAATAGGAAAGGAGGACGTCTTTGGTAGGGCAGTTGGTAAGCATAGTCTACACGACACCACGTCTGATAACGGACTAAGGCTAATTGATTTCGCTGTGGAGCGAAATGTCACCATAGCAAGCACATGGTTTCCTCATCTCGATATTCATAAGCAGACATGGCGGTCCAATGATCATGTCACGATCAACCAAATTGATCATATTGCGATCGACGCAAGGCATGCCTCCAGTATTCTGGATGTCCGGACCTTCCGAGCGGCCAACATAGACTCGGACCATTACCTTGTTGTAGCCAAGGTACGAATGCGGATATCCCAATCTGAGCAACAAAGAAGAATTACTGTGAGAAAATTTAACGTCGAAAAGCTACAATCGCAAGAGACCGCCAGACTCTTCGCTGAACGCGTATCCCGAAATCTCTCAATCACCCCTTTGCCACCAGCATCAAGTACCGAAGACCAGTGGCAACGCTGCCAACATGCCATCAGATACGCCGCGACTGATGTGCTGGGTCTCGCTCGACCACCACCGCGAAACCCCTGGTTTGACGAAGAATGCCGGCGAGTGCATGCAGCAAAACAAGAGGCACACAAAGCGGCGCTGCAAAGGAAGACGAGAGCTGCTCGTGAGCTCTACGAGCAAAAGAGACGGGAAGAACATCGACTTCTCCAAAAGAAGAAGAAAGAACATGAGAAGCGCGCGTTTGAGAATATCGAGAGTTTATACTCCAGGAACAATGGAAGTTTTACCAAAAGGTAAAAAGAACGTGTCAGAGAAGTAATACCCGTACAGAAACCTGTAGAGATGAAAATGGAAACCTCGTAGTAGAATCACAGTCGGTGCTGAGAATATGGAAAAACTACTTCTGCAGACTGTATAACGGCGACGAAGACCAACATCCCGCTGTCAGGCAGAATGAACCATTCAACATAGACGATGATAGTTAAAATTTCCGTCCACCTGACCGAAACGAAGTGAGGATAGCAATATCCAAGCTGAAATCCAACAAGGCTGCTGGACCAGACGGCTTACCGGCCGAACTTTTCAAGGCAGCTGGGGATGAATTGGTAGAGTGCATAGACCAACTCATCTCTAAGATTTGGTCAGACGAGTGTATGCCTGATGAATGGAACATCAGCATCGTTTGCCCGATCCACAAGAAAGGAGATCCCTTCAACTGCGCCAATTATAGAGGCATCAGTCTCCTCAACATCGCATACAAGATCTTTTCTGTGATATTGTGTGAACGCCTGAAACCTTTTATGAACAGCCTGATTGGACCCTATCAGTGCGGTTTCAGGCCAGGAGAGTCCACCATCGATCAAATCTTCACACTTCGGCAGATCCTGGAGAAAACCCAATATCATTCTGAATTTTAAATGTAATAATTCGTTAAACTCAATGCAAAGTAATTTATAACTTTTACTGTTAATGGCTGTAAGCTTATTGTAAAAGATGTTAATAAAGAATAATTGAATTGAATTGAATTGAATTCCAAATCGATACTCACCACTTCTTTATCGATTTCAAGGCCGCCTATGACAACATCTATAGAGAAGGGCTTTATAGAGCCATGTCTAGTTTTAACATCCCTGCCAAACTAGTCCGTCTGTGCAGGTTGACGATGGAGAACGCTCGCTGCTCCATCAAGGTCGGTAATGACCTCACCGAGACCTTTGATGTCAAATAATTCTTTAGACAAGGTGACGCGCTGTCATGTGACTTCTTTAATATTGTACTTGAACGGATTGTGCGGAACTCACAAGCCAACACCGGAGGCACAATCTATTACAAGTCTGTACAACTGCTTGCATACGCCGACGATATCGACATTATCGGAAGAAATCAGCGGGCTGTCACCGGTGCGTTTGCAAGCATTGAGGCGGAAGCGGCCAAAATGGGTTTAGCGATAAACGAGGGCAAAACCAAGTATGTGCTGTCAACAAGAAGGGAAAACCAACACCGACGAATTGGACAGAACGTCACCGTGGGCAGCTATAACTTCGAGGTAGTAAGGGACTTTGTCTACCTTGGCTCTGCTATAAATTCTGCAAACAAAATCAGTGCAGAAATCAATCGAAGAATAACTCTTGCCAATCGCTGTTTTTTTGGGCTTATAAGGCAATTCAACAGTATAGCCCTATCTCGAACAACTAAGGACACTCTGTATAAGACCCTGATAATCCCAGTTCTGCTTTACGGCGCTGAAACATGGACTTTATTAAAAGAGGATGAAGATATCCTTGGTCACTTCGAGAGAAAAATTCTTCGTAAGATTTTCGGTCCCGTTTGCGTTGACGGGTTTTGGAGGAGAAGATTCAATCACGAACTATACGAGCTGTACAGCGACATTGACCTAGTCAAAAAACTGCGTATTGGACGTCTGAGATGGCTAGGACATGTAGAGCGAATGGACACCAACGCTCCGGCCCGCAGAGTCTTCGAATCTAACCCCGAGGGACGACGCAGTAGAGGGAATCATCGCCGTAGGTGGCGCGCACAAGTTCAAGGGGACCTCGACCAACTTGGAGTGCGCAACTATAGGCAATTAGCTAAAGACCGAGCTAAATGGAGAGGCTTGTTGGTTGAGGCCCAGGTTCACCCCGAACTGTAGCGCCACCTAAGTAAGTAAGTAAGTAATCCCAAGATATTTTGCTTCTTTTGAGAACTCAATTTGAGTATTGTTTAGTGATAGTGCTTGAAGGCTTAAGTGTCTCCTCCTGTTGAAAGGAATGATTACAGTTTTTGCAGCGTTAACCGTTAGACCTTCTGACTGGCACCAGCTCTTCACTTTACTTAGGGCATGTTGCATTTGTTCAGAAATGCTGGATTCATCCTTGCCCTTAGCTATAATGACTACGTCGTCAGCGTAGCCCTGGGTTAGAAATCCAGAACAATTGAGGTCATTTATGATACTGTTCACTACAATGGACCATAAAAGAGGAGATAGGACACCTCCTTGGGGACAACCCTTAGTAGTTCTAATGGAGATTGAGATTTTTCCAAACTTGGCAGTGATAGTCTGCTTCTGAGCATGGAGCATATCCATTTGGTAGTTTGCGGGTCAATGCCTTTGACATCAGCAGCAGACTTAATTAATTGAAACGATGTGTTATCGAAGGCGCCAGAGATGTCCAGGAAGGAGCATAAGGCTATTTCCTTCTTTGACAAAGCTTCTTCAATAGTACTGACTAGATGGTGACGGGCTGGGACCGTAGATTTACCAGATTGATATGCAACTTGAAGGCTATTTAGAGGGTGTTCCATAAGGGCGGAATTTCTTATGTGAATATCAAAGATTTTTTCCATTACCTTAAGAAACACAGAGGTAAGACTGATTGGCCTAAAGGCCTTTGGGTCTGATTGTGATCTGGCGCTGGCTTTAGGAATGAACACTACATTAACTTTTCTCCATATTGATGGGATGTAGCTGAGTTCATAGCTGGATCTGAAGATGGGCACTAAGGATTCAATGAGAGTGTCGATTCCATGATGTAAGAGGGCGGGGAAAATTCCATCTCCACCGGAGGCTTTGTAAGGTTTTTGCGTGGAAATGGCTCATCTTTTGGAATCGAGGGTGAAGATTTTCTTGGCAAGAGTCCTAGTGCGTCGATTAGGAGGGAGTGGCATGTCTTCATGCAGAAGAGATGTGTGAGGGTCAGTAATTAGTGAGTCAGGGAAGTGGGTCTGCAGAAGAAGACCTAATGTTTCGTAGTATCCCTGTGTAAAACTGTCGTCAGGTTTTTGTAGGAGATCAATACCCTTGCTGTGGCTCTTGGATAGGGTTTTCTGGGCCCTAACAGCTGAGGGGAGATCATTTATGCTTTCACAGAAAGATCTCCATGTATGGTTTTTTGATCTCCAAATAACAGAGTTGTAAGTTGTGAGGGCTATCTTGTATTCGCTTCATGAGTTGGTGGCTTTGGCTTCACTAAATAGCCTTCTAACCTTTTTTTTGAGGGTGTCGAGCTCATTGTTCCACCATTGTACATCGCGGAAGTTAGTTCTGCTTTTGATATAGCAGCTGGCTTCATATGCGGAGGTGATCTGAGAGCTAAGTTTATAGGTTTCTTCTTCAAGAGAACGAGAAGAGTCTATATTTGAACAAGAAGGAATAAATTCACCCCTAAGGATTTCTGCATAGAGATTCCAATTGGTGCGTTTGGGAGACCTGCTAGGGCTGATTGGGTCACGAGTAGTTTCGATGCCAAACCTAATGTGCATATGGTCAGACAACGAGAGCTCCTTAGAGACATGGCAATTGGTAATGAGATCGGGCATAGAGGAATTGGATAGTGCAAGATCCAGAACCTCTTGTCTGATGGAGTTGACAAAAGTAGGTTCATTTCCTCTATTTAAAATATCAAATATCAGAGGCAGGCCCATAAACGCCTATATCACACAAATGCGATGACATGGGCATTTCATTGGCCTCAGTAACCGAGTGATCCAAAATCGGAAGGCCTGCCGATATTATCTGAGACAAATAGGCGAACCCCACAGGCGGATCAGTAGAAATGCGGTGAAGTGGAAGGCTTATGATCCCTTGTTTTTGGATCATAACCTCGCCGAAGAAGAAGAAGATTGTTCTTATTCTTTATACCACATACCCTACCTCCTATAAAGTGCACGCACAAACATTATGCTGATGATTATATAAAAAGTATAGACGAGCATGATATAATGCACAATGGACTTCATATCGTTGAACCTCACATACAGCTGGGTTCAAAAAATATCAATGAAAATATGAACAGTATAACATCAAATGCAGCAATGTCCCGCTAATGTGAATTAATTATTGTAAGACGTACTTCGGATTATCAATAATTAGGATTAGAGGATACACAGTCTTATTGGTAATAAACAAAATTGAAATAGAGAACTATACATGACTTACGCACTGCAGAATTATACAAGAGATCCTATTGTGTGCACTAAATTTGAAAACCAATGATTAAGACTTAGATTAGATTCGATTTTTATTAATGTACTTCATATCTAAACACAATTTTAACAAAAATCCATTAGCTTGGCTTTGCCGTATGCCAGATTAGCAAGAATTATATACATACATAAAATAGTAAACTGGCGTGGCAAAATCGCATCATCACCTTACCGTGGTGCCCGCTGGATAGCTATCTGATAGTGAACTAACGATCAGCGTATGCTGAGTCTGACGATATATGTATGTGTAGCTGAACACTCAGACCTGCGTAAGCACATCTGGGTGAACTTCAGCGCGCATATGTTTAACTGGACGAGGCATCTCTTGTTGACCTGATTGGCTGAAATATGCGTCTCAGAAGTCTAGCAAGAGCTCCTCAGAAGGAGGACGTGCGACGGATGAATTCTCTCGATGGAATCAACGGTGACGTCTACAGACCAGCGGATATCTTACCGGAGCTACTTCGACATATTTGGAGCTGAAGTCTGTAAGGATTTTCAATACTACGTCAGGGTTTTGAAAAAGAGATGGGCGAATGGGCCAACGGCAGCACTCATATCTCCGAAGTGGGTTACTGACATCGGTGCATCCGGCCCCTCGTCCTAGGGGTTGCAAAAAAGGATCTGGTCCTCCAGGCTGGGGGTTGTGCCGTCGGGTTAACTTCCACCACGTAAAAAACCTTCGGTTACGAAGCAACCAACAGCCTCGGATACGAATGATTTTACTGTTGACGACCCAAGCAAACGTAAAAAGGACAACGATCTTCGTGTCTGCACGTGGAATGTTAGGTCCCTCTACAAACCACGTGCAGCCGAACAACTTGCGGAAGCCCTAGAGTTTCTCAAAGCAGACATTACCGCCATCCAAGAAGTGCGATGGGATGGGCCGGGCAAAAGGAGTATGAAAAACTGCGACATCTACTACGGTGATTGCTACAGACAATAAGGACAGCGTCTATTCGGGTGCGGATTTGGCATTGGAGGCAGACTTAGGCAAGAAGTCTTGAGTTTCCGGCATGTGAACGAGCGCCTTATGACTATCCGTATCAAGGCTAAGATCGCCAACATAAGCCTAATATGCGTTCACGCCCCTCACGAGGAGAAGGACGACGCGACAAAGGATGAATTCTACCAGTTCTTGCACAAGACGTATGAGCAATGCCCTTGCCACGACGTTAAACTCATCCTAGGTGATTTTAACGTAAAGCTAGGAAGAGAGGACGTCTTTAGTAGCGTGGTCGGAAAGCACAGCCTGCACGACATCACATCCGGCAATGGACTCGGGCTAATCGACTTTGCGGCGGGGCGAAACTTTGTTGCAGCTAATACGCGGTTCCCACATCTCGACATTCACAAAGGAACATGTCTCTCCTTTGATCGAAAAACTGTCAACCAAATCGATCACATTGCGATCAACGCAAGGAACTCTTCCAATATTCTGGGTGTCCGGACTTTCCGAGGAGCCAACGTGGACTCGGATCACTACCTAGTTGTAGCCGAGGTACAGATGCGGATATCCAGAACGGAGCGAAATCAACGAAATACTGTGAGGAAATTTGACGTCGGGCGGCTACAATCGCAAGAGACCGCCAGCACCTTTACTTACTTACTTAGGTGGCGCTACAGTTCGGGGTGAACCTGGGCCTCAACCAACAAGCCTCTCCATTTAGCTCGGTCTTTAGCTAATTGCCTCCAGTTGCGCACTCCAAGTTGGTCGAGGTCCCCTTGAACTTGTGCGCGCCACCTACGGCGATGATTCCCTCTACTGCGTCGTCCCTCGGGGTTAGATTCGAAGACTCTGCGGGCCGGAGCGTTGGTGTCCATTCGCTCTACATGTCCTAGCCATCTCAGACGTCCAATACGCAGTTTTCTGACTAGGTCGATGTCGCTGTACAGCTCGTATAGTTCGTGATTGAATCTTCTCCTCCAAAACCCGTCAACGCAAACGGGACCGAAAATCTTACGAAGAATTTTTCTCTCGAAGCGACCAAGGATATCTTCATCCTCTTTTAATAAAGTCCATGTTCCAGCGCCGTAAAGCAGGACTGGGATGATCAGGGTCTTATATAGAGTCTCCTTAGTTGTTCGAGAGAGGGCTTTACTGTTGAATTGCCTTATAAGCCCAAAAAAAAAGCGATTGGCAAGAGTTATTCTTCGATTGATTTCTGCACTGATCTTGTTCTCAGAGTTTATAGCAGAGCCAAGGTAGACAAAGTCCCTTACTACATCGAAGTTATAGCTGCCCACGGTGACGTTTTGTCCAATTCGTCGGTGTTGGTTTTCCCTTCTTGTTGACAGCATATACTTGGTTTTGCCCTCGTTTATCGCCAAACCCATTTTGGACGCTTCCGCCTCAATGCTTGCAAAAGCACCGGTGACAGCCCGCTGAGATCTTCCGATAATGTCTATATCGTCGGCGTATGCAAGCAGTTGTACAGACTTGTTATAGATTGTGCCTCCGGTGTTGGCTTGTGAGTTCCGCACAATCCGTTCAAGTACAATATTAAAGAAGTTACATGACAGCGCGTCACCTTGTCTAAAGCCTTTTTTGACATCAAAGGTCTCGGTGAGGTCATTACCGACCTTGATGGAGCAGCGAGCGTTCTCCATCGTCAGCCTGCACAGACAGACAAGTTTGGCAGGGATGTCAAAACTAGACATATATCTATAAAGCTCTTCTCTTTAGATGCTGTCATAGGCGGCCTTGAAATCGATAAAGAGGTGGTTGGTATCGATTTGGAATTCTTGGGTTTTCTCCATTTGATCGATGGTGGACTTTCCTGGCCTGACACCGCACTGATAGGGTCCAATCAGGCTGTTGATAAAAGGTTTCAGGCGTTCACACAATATCGCAGAAAAGATCTTGTATGCGATGTTGAGGAGACTGATGCCTCTATAATTGGCGCAGTTGAGGGGGTCTCCTTTCTTGTGGATCGCGCAAACGATGCTGAGATTCCATTCATCAGGCATACACTCGTCTGACCAAATGTGAGAAATGAGTTGGTGTATGCACTCTACCAATTCATCCCCTGCTGTCTTGAAGAGTCCGGCCGGTAAGCCGTCAGGTCCAGCAGCCTTGTTCGATTTTAGCTTGGATATTGCTATCCTCACTTCGTTTTGGTCAGGTGGACGGAAATTTTGACTATTATCGTCTATGTTGAATGGTTCATTCTTCGTCGCCGTTATACAGTATGCAGAAGTAGTTTTTCCATATTCTCAGCACCGACTGTGATTCTACTACGAGGTTTCCATTTTCATCTCTACAGGTTTCTGTACGGGTATTGTTCCTCTGACACGTTCTTTTTACCTTTTGGTAAAACTTCCGTACGTTGTTCCTGGAGTATAGACTCTCGATATTCTCAAACGCGCGCTTCTCATGCTCTTTCTTCTTCTTTTGGAGAAGCCGATGTTCTTCCTGTCTCTTTTGCTCGTAGAGCTCACGAGCAGCTCTCGTCTTCCTTTGCAGCGCCGCTTTGTATGCCTCTTGTTTTGCTGCATGCACTCGCCGGCATTCTTCGTCAAACCAGGGGTTTCGCGGTGGTGGTCGAGCGAGACCCAGCACATCAGTCGCGGCGTTTCTGATGGCATGTTGGCAGCGTTGCCACTGGTCTTCGGTACTTGATGCTGGCGGCAAAGGGGTGATTGAGAGATTTCGGGATACGCGTTCAGCGAAGAGTCTGACGGTCTCTTGCGATTGTAGCTTTTCGACGTTAAATTTTCTCACAGTAATTCTTCTTTGTTGCTCAGATTGGGATATCCGCATTCGTACCTTGCCTCAACAAGGTAATGATCCGAGTCTATGTTTTCCGCTCGGAAGGTCCGGACATCCAGAATACTGGAGGCATGCCTTGCGTCGATCGCAATATGATCAATTTGGTTGATCGTTACATGATCATTGGACCGCCATGTCTGCTTATGAATATCGAGATGAGGAAACCATGTGCTTGCTATGGTGACATTTCGCTCCACAGCGAAATCAATTAGCCTTAGTCCGTTATCAGACGTGGTGTCGTGTAGACTATGCTTACCAACTGCCCTACCAAAGACGTCCTCCTTTCCTATTTTGGCGTTAAAATCGCCCAATACGATTTTAACGTCCTATTTAGGACATTGCTCGTATGTTTTGTCGAGGAGCTCGTAGAAACACTCTTTGGTGGCAGGGTCCTTTTCTTCCGTGGGGGCATGAACACATATTAGGCTTATGTTAGCGAATTTAGCCTTGATCCGAATAGTCATAATACGCTCGCTCACGTGTCGGAATCTTAAGACTTCTTGCCTAAGTCTGCCGCGTATGACAAATCCGCATCCGAATAAGCGTTGCCTGTTGCCTCTGTAGCAATCACCGTAGTAGATGTCACATTTTTTCATCCTCTCTTTGCCCGGCCCATCCCATCGCACTTCCTGGATGGCGGTAATATCTGCTTTATAGCAGTCTAGGGCCTCTGCTAGTTGTTCGGCTGCACGTGGTCTGTAAAGGGACAGAACATTCCACGTACAGATCCGAAGGTCGTTGTCCTTATTTCCTTTGCTGGGGTCGTCATTAGTTGAGTCATCCTTATCCGAGGCTTTTGGTTGTTTCGGAACCAGTAGTTTTTTACGTGGTAGGGAAGTTACCCCGACGGCACAACCCCCAACCTGGAGGGCCAGTTCCTTAATTATTCCCCTAGAACGAGGGGCCGGGTACACCGGTGCCAGTAGTCCACTACGGGAGTATGAGCGCTGCCGTTGGCCAACATTGGAAATTCCTTACCGACCTGTGATCCGAATACGTCGAAGCAGCTCGCGCAAGGTATTCACTAAGTTCAACCTAACTGGAACTATAGACGCCACCGTTGACTCCGTCTAGGGAATTCGTCCGCTGCCGCCTGGAACAGGAAGAAGTGCTCTAGTGAGAAAAGCACTCTTCCCCCCCTCTCTCATCTGCTGTCACCAAGAATCCGCCAAACGGGGTTGGTTACCCATTTCTTGGATTAAGGTACTAGGCACCCGGCTGTCACCGCGTGGAGGTTGAGAGTAGGAGTTGGTAGGCCTCAGCTGAGTGAAAACGCTTGTGTTTTCATATGATCGCATGCACTACCGTTTGACCAGCCAGTCTTAGGATTACTCCAGACCACAAATTAAATTGGAAACCTCATATTAACAGAACCACTGAGAAGGCGGCTAAAGCTTTCTGGGCCTGCTCTAGGTTTTTCGGCAAAAAATGGGGATTAAATCCAAAAATGATCCACCGGACCTATACCACAATCATCGTTCCGATAATAACTTATGCTTCGCTAGTATGGTGGGATAAAGTTAATCAAACCGTTACCCACTCCGCCCTCCAGAAGGTGGAGAGACTAGCATGTGTAGATATTACGGGCGCAATGCGCACCTGCCCAACAGCTGTGCTGGAAGTTCTCTCAAACTTTCCACCCCTGCATATAAATATTAAGAAGACTGCGGCTGCCAGTGCTCTAAAGCTTCACCTTTTATGCAACAATACAAATTCCGAATTAGTTGGCCACATGAAGATCCTTGAGAAAATTCCGCTACTTACTTGTCCAGCAGTATGCATCTCAGACTTCATGCCCAAAAGAATCCACCTCAATCACCCCTTCACAGTAAACATACCTGACCGCAGCTACTGGGACTATCCTCAAACCACCCAATCAAGATCTCAAATCAATTGGTAAACTGATGGTCCAAAAATGTCAGATGGGGTTGGAGCTGGAATCTTTGGCCCCAACTACAAACTCTTTACACCACTAGGTCAATCCACTACTATCTTCCAAGCAGAGGTCTATGCCATCGAGCTCTGCGCCAGAGAATACATTAGACGAAACCTCCTAAGGTGACATATTAATATAATGTCAGATACCCAAGCAGCACTCAAGGCTCTCACGTCCTTTGACTACAGGGTGGGCCAACTACAAGTATCTTTTGAAAAATGCAAAAAATGAACAAAATGAAATTTTTTCAATGTGTTATGGCTGTATTAGTAAGAGCAAATATTCCCATTAATTATGGAACACAACGTCGTTCAAGTGGCTGCCTCGGATGGCCTCGCAGTAGTGCATTCTATCACTCCAATTTTCCAAGACCTTGTTGATGGTTTCGGGCTGTAGCTCACGGATTGCTTGGATGATATTGGCCTTAAGTGCTTGAATCGTTTCCGGATTGTTGGCATAACATCGGTCCTTCACGGTTCCCCACAAAAAAAAAGTCCAAAGGGGACAAATCGCAGCACCGACGCGGCCAATTGACATCGCCAAGACGGCTGATAACACGATTTGGGAATTTGGTGCGCAAAAGACCGATTGTGGCATGGGCTGTGTGGCATTGCGCATCATCCTGCATGAATCAGAGGTTTTCCAAATCCATGTCTTCAATTTCAGTAAAAAAAAAGTTCTTAACATGGCTGTGTAACGCCCACCGTTGACCGAAACGTTGTTCCCAGACTCATTTTCGAAGAAAAATGGTCCAATTATGCCACCACTCCACAATCCGCACCAAACTGTCACTCTCTGTGGATGCATTGGCTTCTCAACAATAACGTGCGGGGATCATGAGTGTTGTCCACTTGCATACCAGTCTCACGAACTTTTTGCACAAACTTGCGTACAGCAGGCGCGGTGGGTGCTTCATTTTGGCCAAAACTTCTTTTCAACAAAACGCACTGTTTGGGCTACACAGCACTCACTTTGGAAATGAGTTTTCAATATTTCCCAATATTGTTCAAGCGTAAAGCGACTCATTTCGCTCCGCGGAGGTATGATACTGACCTTTTGTCTAGATTTCGAGCGGGAAACAGCTGTCAGTGTCAAAATAACCTATGATTTAAAAAAAAATCACTAGATGGCCCACCCGTTATAAGTTTAAGCTGGTTTGGAATTGTCTCCAGACTCTTTTGCTGCACACAATAATATCACACTAATGTGGGTCTCCGGTCACAAAGGTATCCCTGGTAATGAAGCGGCTGATAAGCTTGCCAGACTAGGTGCCCAATCACCTTATATTGGACCTGAACCCTTCTGCGGTTTACCCACCAGCCAGATTAAAATAGAGCTTCTCCGCTCCGAACGCAAACAAATGCTCTCTCACTGGAATGCTCAACCCGGCTTAAGGCATTCCAAGAAATTTATTAACTTCTCAAAAAATAGAACTAGAGACATTCTATCAATGAGCAAACAGAATGCCAAGATCCTTACTGACTTCCTAATTGGACATTGCTCTCTCAATTACCATCTCAAGAAAATGGGCAGTGTTCAATCGGATACGTGCCGTCTCGACAGAGTGAAGATACCGAAACAGCCCATCACATACTCTGTGATTGCCCGGCCATAGCCAGACTTAGGCTAAAGGACTTTAATAAAGGCGTTACATCACCTCCTGACGTCACCTCTCCTTCAGCTCGAACTATTCTTAGCTTTATTAATGAACTTGAGTTCAGCTAGTTGACAAACTCAAATCAATTAACCAGGGGATAGCACAAAAGATATTTTTAGGTCGCAGTGCTCCAGGGGTCAGTCTCTGCCTTCCTCCCCATCTACCTCAAAAAAAAAAAAAAAAAAAAATGGGCCTGCCTCCCCTGTCTCGCGATGTCTTTGGAACGTTCATTGTTATTGCCTTTTTAACAGGGTTAAAATTATCTCTTCTTTGAACGTGGCAATACCAGCTGAGCGGGTCGTGCTCTATTTTCGTAAGATGGTTTCCTTGGCGTGAAGGTTTCCGCGGATCTTAGAACTTCTTATTCAATCAAGCTTTGTTACTCCTGCTGTCATGCGAAGCATTTTCGTCTCAGCTTTACTATCATACTTTTTGTACATTGTCCAACATTGTAAAGCGTATGTGAGCGCTGGACGCACAACTGTGGTGTAGAGCATTCCTTTCCTTGATTGGCATTTTCGGTCCCACAAGAAATCGGAGTTTTCTCGCCACTTCATCCACCCTACGCTTACACGATGATTGATGTCGTCATCACATGTTGCTTTGCTATTAATCATAGATCCCAGATATTTGAACTTATCGCACTTGGGAAGCACTGTTCCATTCAAATAAATGTCTGGAATAGGCCTGAGTGGATCAGAGAACGGACAGCATAAGTACTCGGTCATTTTTGAACTAATGCGATTTTCCTCCAAAACGTCCACCCACACATTAAGTGCTCGTTGCAGGGATGTAGGATCCTCACTTATGATGGCTCCATCGTCAGCAAAGAATAATTAATGTACCTTGGAGTCCGTCACTTTACCTTCAAGCAGATAGTCAAGGACTGTAATAAAGAGCAAAGGACTTAAGACGCTTCCCTGGTGCACCCCGACTTTGATTGGGAATTCTTCGGTTACTCCATCTTACTCTTGTCTTGGCTTTTTCGTACATGTCATACGTACATAAAAAATAAGAACAATAAAGCTTGTAAATAAATTTGGATCTTTATTATGAATGTACCTAAGAATGAGTGAATGGAAAGTATTTTATTTTAGAGAACATAGACGTGTGGTTCATTCATGCCAGGATAGGTAACAAATCGGTTGCCAAACTTTGCGGGCAGTTGATAAATTTTGAAGCTTTTTGAAGCCGTATTAATTTTCGGCGCTGATGATTGATGCCTTTTGTTTGTATCAAGTTCATCTAAAGCCTTAGTTTGTATTATTCCTTCTACTATATCATAATCGTCCACTGCGGCAGCTATTCTACTCTTGGCTTCTTGAGTTGATCGGTTGGAAATGGTACTTATGGAAGAGGACTTATTTTCTTCTAAGGCGGTTGATGCGCTCTCCTGGTCTTTTTTGTTCTTAATGATGATATGATTTCTACTGGGTACATTAATACTGAATGCCGCAGCCTCCTCAGGGGATACACCAGCTATTGCTGTAGCCTTGGGCGATGCTACAGCCAAACCTTCACGACCTGCTATTGCAACAGCATTTGGCTTAGACGAAGCTACTCCACCTTCACCAGCAATAGACAGACCTGAAAAAAAGAAAACATAAAGTATTGTAAGGGCATTAGTTAAAATAAAAAAATATCAAAAAACTGTTTTGACGTGTTGTAAAAAATTCTCTTCAAGAGTCGTCTCATAAACCTGTCCCACGTATGCACGATCGGGTGCTATTTCGAAATTGAAATTGAAGCAAAAGCTTTAAAATTGTATGTACGAGTAAACGGTAATCTCTTTTAAAGCTGAAATATGTGTATATAAATCCCTTATACGTAGAATTTTCCTAGCAGCTTGCGTATGTCATCGATAGAGCGCTGCGTGAAACTTTAGATGTTTCCACATTTTGATTATCGAAACCTGACAACGGGCAATACATGCTTCCCCTTTACACTTTTTGGTCAAAGACGAGTGAAAGGGTATTACCTACTTCTACTTTTAGCTGAAAAAATCGTAAATCTTCGGTAAACATTCAACAAACAGTGCGTTCAGACAAGACGACGAGCCCAACCACCACATCCGGGTGAAATGCATTTTGGAGCATAGGCCAAAAATGTCTACATTCACTTCAGAAATTTATTCAAGGGAATGCTTTTAACAGACGAAGATAAGAAATGTAGGAGGAAATACCTTATAGATTTCGTTCCAGCAGTAACCGTCAAAATGGCTGTAGGCCAATGAGGCACTCTAGGGCGGTACCATATGATGAGCAGGAAGCATTGTCCACAAGTTTCGTCACTTTTCTTTGCATTAGAGATGATCTGTAACAGTGTTAGTACTTGAAAATTGCGACGACGAAGTCAGACGCAAAAAAAAAATTTACTGCCTTAAAGTCAAGCGTAGTGTTTTATACGTAAAAAAGTTTTTCAAAAATTTCGTTGCTTGATTGCGTGCGAGACATACCAAAATCGTGGTCACTTGTGTCACTCGGACCACTATAAAAAATTGTTTTGCGAAATCTGTTTTTATTCAACCGGATAGCGTTTGGAATAGTGAAGATGATTTACCACGGATGATCTCGAGGGATAAACTTACATATGTTGAACAAGAAATAAGAAGCTTTTGATCTGTATTGCCAGAAGGAGATGCAGCCCTCGAGAAAAATAATTTCCAGGACTATATAAACGTTGACAACAACATTTTAATTTTTGATTATCCCGATGATAATGGAATACTGGAAAATGTAGACTCCAGAACAGTTACCGAGGTAGATAGTAATGAAGACGCTGTCTCCGTATCATATAATGAACTAATACCTCAGCGGGGCGATATTCAATGGTCCTTAGAAACGGTCCAGATGATATCCACTTGTCTTTTAATAAAATTGAGAAGTTCTTAAATTCAAAAGAATATATCGTTGGTTCAAAGACATCCTACATGTGGAAATCAATGAAGACATCCTAAGCATGTGCAAATCACACGGTCTTATCGCGTTGAATACCATGTTCATAAAACAGAGCCGACACCTGATCATAGTGATGGAGATGAAACCCAGATTGACTACCATTTGGTAGCCAGTTTCATGAAGACTCGGGTAAAAGATTGCAAAGTGATCCTGGGAGAGGCGATCGTTCGGCAATACCGTCTCCTGCTAACAGAAATTTTTATGAAAACACCGAAGAAAAGCAAGCAAACAAGGGTCTCTGAGAAAATCAAGTGGTACAATCTGGACAAAGAAAAAGGCGAGACTTTTGTTTTCGTAATGAAAAATTACCTCTCTCACACCATCAACGGAGCTGAGGATGAAGAGTGAAGAGCACAAAATATGTGGGATTCCCTACAGCGAACTTGCTTAAAGAAGGCAAAATCACTACTAGGAGCTTCAAAAACCCACCATCAACACACCAAAGGAACATGGTGGTGGAGAGATGAAGCTAAGAAGGTGATAAATGAGAAGAAAGCGACTTTCAAAGCTTGGTCAAAGTAC
Organism: Brachypalpus laphriformis; assembly: GCA_945910035.1. Classification (NCBI taxonomy): domain Eukaryota; kingdom Metazoa; phylum Arthropoda; class Insecta; order Diptera; family Syrphidae; genus Brachypalpus; species Brachypalpus laphriformis. Next base: position 102,225,916 of record OX246756.1, read on the forward strand.
CCCTCTAATAATAGTGACGAAAAAGCTCGCCTCGAAATGGAATACAGATGCTGCAAGACAAAAGCGAAGAAGAAGGATCCCAACTTCAAGCAGAAAGTACGGATGGCCTGTATCGGGAGCTGGAGAAAATATCTTCCCGGGTTGCTGATGCAAATAAGGCTATCGAGGAGCTGCGACGACACAATATGAACAAGAGCGCAACCATCTTCAAAATAGCAGCACACAGAAGGAGGAATGCTGAGGAGATTCGTTCGCCAAAGTTCATTAGCAATGCTCATGGCCAGCTTCTTGTGGATGACGACAAAATTCTACAGAGGTGGCGGCAGTATTGTGAATAACTTTTAAATGAATAGTCTCCCCGTCTATACTTTCCAAGAGCCACACCTAACTGTGAAGAAATACCCGACATTACAGTCGAAGAAGTTAGTGAGGTGGTCAAATACTCCAAAAAACGAAAAGCGGTTGGGCCAGACGAGATGCCCGCTAAGTTTTGGAAAAAGATGGGAGACATCGGGTTCAGATGGTTTAGAATTCTTATCTCCAAATTTGTGAGAGGTGACCCAATGCCGAATCAATGGAGGGAAAGTTACCTTCTCCCTGTATACAAAGGGAAGGGTGATACGTGAAACTGTGATAACTACCGTTCGATCAAGCTGATGTCACACACCATGAAGATCGTTGAGCGGGTATTAGGTGGCCGACTGCGAAAAATAATGCGGCTGTTTGATGATCAGTGCGGGTTTGTCTCGCGTAAATCAACCACAGATGAAATCCAAAGTATAAGGATCATAATGGAAAAACATCGTGATTCCTTAAGGGATTTGCATATTGTATTGGTTGACTTTGAAAAGGCATTCGACAGACAACCACGAGATCTGATATGTGTGGCGATAAGACATCGAGGGGTTCCAGAAACCTATGTACAGATGATCATGTACATGTAAGAAGGAGCAAAGACAAGAGTAAGATGCCCCGCTGGAGTAACCGAAGAGTTCCCAATCAAAGTCGGGGTGCACCAGGGAAGCGTTTTAAGTCCTTTGCTCTTTACTACAGTCCTTGATTATCTGCTTGAAGGTAAAGTGATGGACCCCAAGGTACATCAGTTATTCTTTGCTGACGATGGAGCCATCATAAGTGAGGATCCTACATCCCTGCAACGAGCACTTGATGTGTGGGTGGACGTTTTGGACGGAAATGGGTATCGCATTAGTTCAAAAAAGACAGAGTACTTGTGCTGCCCGTTCTCTGATCCACTCAGGCCTATTCCAGACATTTATTTGAATGGAACAGTGCTTCCCAAGTGCGAAAAGTTCAAATATCTGGGATCTATGATCAATAACAAAGTAACTTGTGATGACGACATCAATCATCGTGTAAGCGTAGGGTGGATGAAGTGGCGAGAAAATTCCGCTATCTTCTGTGACAGAAAAATGTCCCCTAAGTTGAAAGGAAGACTCTACACCGCAGTTGTACGTCCAGCGCTCGCATACGGTTCACAATGTTGGACGATGTACAAAAAGTATGAGAGTAAATTAACGGCAGCTGAGATGAAGATGCTTCGCATGACAGCAGGAGTAACAAAGCTTGATCGAATAAGAAGTTCGAAGATCCGTGGAAGCTTTCACATCAAGGAAACCATCGTACAAAAAATAGAGCGCCACCGGCTCAGTTGGTATTGCCACGTTCAAAGAACAGATCATTTGAACCCCGTTAAAAAGGCAATATCAATGCACATTCCAAAGACAACGCGATGTAGGAAAGGCAGGCCTATAAACGCCTGGATCAGACAAATGCGACGACATCGGCATTTCATTGGCCTCAGTAACCGAGTGATCCAAAATCGGCAGGCCTGCCGATATTTTCTGAGGCAAATAGGCGAACCCCACAGGTGGATCAGTAGAAATGCGGTGAAGTGGGAGGGTTGTGATCCCTAGTTTTCGGATCATAACCTCGCTGATAAAAGGAAGAAGAAGAAGAAGAAGAAGAAGAAGACCCATGCAAACGTAAAAAGGACAATGATCTTCGTGTCTGCACATGGAATGTTAGGTCCCTCTACAAACTACGTGCAGCCGAACAACTTGCGGAGGCCCTAGAGTGTCTCAAAGCAGACATTACCGCCATCCAAGAAGTGCGATGGGATGGGCCGGGCAAAAGGAGTATGAAAAACTGCGACATCTACTACGGCGATTGCTACAGACAACAAGGACAGCGTCTACTCGGGTGCGGATTTGTCATTGGAGGCAGACTTAGGCAAAAAGTCTTGAGTTTCCGGCATATGAACGCGCGCCTTATGACTATCCGTATCAAGGCTAAATTTGCCAACATTAGCCTAATATGCGTTCACGCCCCTCACGAGGAGAAGGACGACGCGACAAAGGACGACTTCTACCAACTCTTGGACAAGACGTATGAGCAATGCCCTTGCCACGAAGTCAAAATTGTCCTAGGTGATTTTAACGCAAAGTTAGGAAGAGAGGACGTCTTTAGTAGCGTGGTCGGAAAGCACAGCCTGCACGACATCACATCCGGCAACGGAGTCAGGCTAATCGACTTTGCGGCGGGGCGAAACTTTGTCGTAGCTAGTACGCGGTTCCCACGTATCGACATTCACAAAGGAACATGACTCTCCTTTGATCGAAAAACTGTCAACCAAATCGATCACATTGCGATCGACGCAAAGTACTCTTCCAGTATTCTGGGTGCCCGGACTTTCCGAGGAGCCAACGTGGACTCGGATCACTACCTAGTTGTAGCCAAGGTACGGATGCGGGTATCCAGAACGGAGCGAAATCAACGAAATACTGTGAGGAGATTTGACGTCGGGAGGCTACAATCACAAGAGACCGCCGGAGCCTTTGTCGATCGAGTTTCTCTTAGTCTTAATCTAAGTCCTATGCCGCCAGCAGCAAATGCGGAAGACCAGTGGCAGCGTTGCCAACTAGCCATCAGAGATACCGCCTCTGATGTACTGGGTTTCTCTCGGCCACCACAACGAAACCCCTGGTTTGATGAGGAGTGCCGGCAAGAGCATGCAGCTAAATAAGAGGCGTACAAAGTGGCGCTGCATAGAAGGACTAGAGCTGCTTACGAGCTCTACGTGAGTAGGAGAAAAGAGGAACATCGACTTCTCAGAAAGAAGAAAAAAGTGCATGAGAAGCGCTCGATCGAGGAAATTGAGAGACCTTATTGCAGGATTGATGTTCGAAAATGTTACCGAAAGGTAAAAAGAACATGCCAGGGTTTCAAAGCCAGAACAGAAGCCTCCAGGGACGTAAATGGCATCATAGTAGTAGAATCGCAGTCGGTGCTGAGGATATGGAAGGAACACTTCTGCAAACTGCTAAACGGCGACGATAACCAATATTCCGCTGTCAAGCAGAATGAGCCATTCAACAATGACGATGATAGCTAAGATTCCCGTCAACCCGATCAGAGCGAAATGAGGATAGCGATATCTAAACTCCAACTCCAAACTAAATCCAACAAAGCTGCTGGAGCAAACAGCCTTGCCGCCGAACTTTTCAAGGCAGGAGGAGATGAGCTGGTTATGAACATGCACCAGGTAATCTGTAAACTTTGGTCGGACGAAAGTATGCCCGATGAATGGAACCTCAGCATCGTTTGCCCGATCCTGAAGAAAGGAGACGCTCTGAACTGCGCCAATTACGGAGGTATAAGTCTCATCAACATCGCATATAAGATCCTGTCTGCCGTATTATGTGAACTTTAGGCGTTCGACCGATCGTCAACAACTTGATAGGTCCTTACCAGTGCAGTTTCAGCCCCCTAAGGTCCACCATTGGCCAGATATTCACACTACGGCAAATCTTGGAATATAAAAAAATCACATTAAATATATATGTTTACCGATCACGAATATAAAATCGCTAGGCATCGCATTTTCATCGATTTCAAAGTTGTCTATGATACCGTGTATAGAGACGAGTTATACAGAGCAATGTCTAGTCTTGTCATCACTGCTAAGCTTGTCCGTTTGCGCAGAATGATGATGGAGAACTCTCGCTACTGCATTAAAGTCTGTAAAACTACTCACTTACGCCGATGACATTGACGTAGTCGGAAGAACTCAGCGGGCCGTCAATGTGGCTTTTGCGAGTGTTGAGATCGAGGCAGCGAAGATGAGTCTAGCGGTTAATGAAAGCAAAATAAAATATATGCTGTCTACAAAAAAGGACACCCAACATCGGTATCTTGGACAGACCGCCACGATAGACAGATATAATTTTGAGGTAGTAAAGGACTTTGTCTACTTAGGCTCTATGGTGAGCTCCGCAAATAACATCAGTGGGGAGATCAATCGATGAATTTTTCTTGCCAATCGCTGTTTTTATCCACTAAGAAAGCAATTAAGTAATAAAGCTCTTTCTCGAACTACTAAGGTAACTCCTTATAAGACAATAATCATCCCAGTTCTGCTGTGTGGCGCAGAGGCATGGACTTTGTCAAAATCGGATGAGGTTGCCCTTGGTTACTTCGAGAGAAAAGTTCTTCGAGCGACTTTGGTCCTATCTGCATAGACGGTAAATGGAGGAGAATTTATTTATTTAGCAAGCAAGAGCTTAAATCTAAACTTAAGAACCAACAACGAGGGAACTTAACTCTAAGATTAACTTTTTTTTTTTCATTTTGTGGGGCCCTTGGGGCCCACACATTTTTTATTAAACTAGGTCTTAAAAACTATCTTAAATACTAGAGGGGGAAAAGAAACAGTTGAGGGAAAGGCGAAGACTGGTTAGTGGAAATAAGGGAAGAGAGGTCATGAAGAGGTGTAGAGCGACTTTCTAAGGGGAGGGAGAAGATAGAGCGGTACGGACCTAAGGTTACGAGGGTTAGTGCGAAGGGAAATCATTTCCAGTAGTGCGGTGGAATCGATCATACCGGTTAATAATTGGTAAACGAAAAGTATGTCAGCAACTTCGCGACGTTTTGTAAGGGTTTGCAGGTTAATCAATTTTTGCCGGTCTTTATAGGGAGGTAAGATATAGTTATTGGCCCATTTGGATGGCAAACGAATAACAAAGGCCTCGTAGGGGCAGCATCTCCCGATAGGTGTTGGTCCGCTAAGTAACGAGTAGGAACCACTGCAGCCGAAAACCTAGCAGCTCTGTTAGTAAGCCCTACTCCCACCTCCTCGTGGTGTCATCTGGGAATTTCTTCGGAAATTGCTAACGGGAGAGGACGAATGGCGAGCTTCCAGCGCCAAAAAATATTATAAGTGCCGGTTGGTCTGTGGCCCAGCGAGCCGCAACCGTAAAACAAACTATCGCTCCGAAACGGAAACAATCGCCTCGGATAAGGACGGATAATTTGTTGACGACCTTTGGCTATCGGACACGGACAACGATCGGATTCTGGAACGTTAAGACCCTCCTGGACTCACTCAAGGAGGGCCTTATAACGCCAGATTCCTCCAATTGGAGCGCGAATTCGCACGGTATAAAATCGACATCTTATGGCTGAGCGAGATAAGATGGTTCGATGCTGGGGAATTCATCTCCCCAACAAAAAGCACTGTCATGCTCTACTCTGGTAAACGAGCTGGAAGTGCACGGAGTTCCGGCGTAGGACTCATGCTAACTCCAGCAGCACGTAGTAGCCTCATATCCTGGAAACCCTATAGTGACCGGATATTAACGGCTAGGTTCCAGAGTACAGTTAGAAAAATTACCATCATACAGTGTTATGCTCCGACTCTAGACGCGACTCAGGATGAAAAGGATGATTTTTATAGCCACTTAGGGGCCGCCTACAACCAAACGCCTAATGGGGACATCGTAATGGTAATGGGAGATCTCAATGCCAAGGTGGGTAGCGACAACACCATGCTTAAGCACGCGATGGGAGTTAACGGCGCGGGAGACCGTAATGACAATGGTGAGCGGTTTGTGGACTTCTGCAATACCAACCGCCTAGTCATCGGAGGTACGCTGTTTAAGCATAACACCTGCCACAAAATCAGTCGGGTCTCTACTGATAGGCAACGAACATCCAACCAGATCGACCACATTGCGATCAGTCGCCGCTTTAGAAATTGTCTCCTGGACGTCCGAAACAGACGTGGAGCTGACGTCGGACAAGAACGAGATCACCATCTTATGGTAGCTCATTTACGCCTTCGTACTGCATACGTCAACAGCAACCGCTCAAACCTACTTAACATCACCAGGCTTAATATCGACAGGCTCAAGGTTCCCCAAGTGCGCCAACAGTTCAGGGACCATCTTCTTTAGAAGCAGAAGCAATCAGCAGCATAGAGAACATGGATGACCACTGGAGTGCTCTGAAAAATGCTTTTGCGACTGGGGCACGCACGTATGTCGGTAAAAAGCAGAAACACCACCGCACATGGCTTTCAACAGACACCTGGAGACGGATCGATGAGCATACAGCAATCAAGGTTCGGATTGCAGCGGCCTCAGCAGCAGAGAGAACCGAGCTGGAAGCCCAATACCGTGCGAAGAAGAAAGAAGTGCAGCGTAGTGTGAGACGTGACAGACGTCAATATGTCAACTCACTGGCCTCAAGGGCTGAAGAAGCAGCGAGTAGGTGCGACAGTAGGACTGTTTACAACATCACTAAGGAGCTCATTGGTGGTCGGAACTCCAAACAACACCCAGTGAAGGGTCTAGACGGTAACCTTCTGATTTCGGATGAGGATTAGCTCACTAGATGGAGAGAACATTTTGCTACAGTGTCAAATCACTTAGACGATGGCGGTATGATCTTTAATTCAAATGAACAGTTCGAAGCAATAAATTCCCGAATTCGCACCGTACCTCCCAGTAAAACCGAAATAATAACAGCAATCAAGTCCTTCAAGAAGAACAAAGCGGTGGGTATTGATGGCATCCCTGCCGAGCTATTTCAAACGGCCCTAAATACATCGGCAGATTTGCTGCATCCGCTAATACGGAAAGCTTAGGATAGTGAACAATTTCCACAGGAGTGGAAAAGGGGGATGATCATTAAGTTTCCAAAGAAGGGAAACTTGATGGAGTGCGGTAGCTGGAGAGGTATATGCGTTCTTCCAGCTGTAGCCAAAATAATAGCTAGAATAATTCTAGAACGAATTAAAGAACATTTAGATTCAACTCTCGATGTCGAACAGGCAGGCTTTCGCGCTGGATCCTCCTGCATCGACCACATAAACACCTTACGGATCATAATCGAATAATGCGTTGAGTATAGGTATCCGCTACATTTACTGTTTATCGACTTCGAGAAGGCTTTCGACAGCTTGAATCGAGATGCTATCTGGTTGGCCTTGCGCAGGAGAGGCATTCCAGAAAAGCTTATAGCTATTATCAAGGCTACATATGAGGGCGGTAAGTGTCACGTCGTGCACAATGGTAAGGTGTCGGGGGACTTTGAAGTCCAAAGTGGAGTACGTCAAGGGTGCATACTGTCCCCACTATTGTTCTTGGTGGTTATCAGCGATGTACTCCGTGCAGCATTGACGGAAGCTAATTCTGCAATTCGTTGGACTATGACATCTTACCTTAAACACCTAGATTACGCTGACGATGTTTGTCTACTTTCACATCGGATAATGAATCTTCATTTGATGGCCCAAAATCTAGAAGCTGAGGCAAACAAAGTGGGGCTAAAAATAAACACAGCCAAAACAAAAGCCCTGAGTACTTCCAATACCCGCGCTCAACTTAACATTGCCAGAAAGCAAGTCGAGAAAGTTGATAACTTTCTACATTTAGGAAGTGTCGTCTCGGCTAATCGCGGTGGCACCGAACTGGATGTGTGCAGCATATAGCATATAGAGGAGACTGAGGGAACCGGCTCGCTAAGAAAGTAATAGGTGCTGAGGGATGGGGCGAGGCGTTTACGAGAGAATGTTATGGATTGACATTTGGCGACGTTAAGTTCCAGAAAGTTTTTGTCGCACCATGTGTGGAATGAATTTAGATCGTTTTGAAGTAAGGGAGAATCGGTGGGGGTAGATATTACCTTAGTGATTTTTATATACAAAACAAAAACAAATATTTGACGCAACAGCTCTTGAAAGTGCCAGGGTCTAGCTTCTCGCAACCACTCATGTTGTGTGCGTTATATTTTTCACAGGAATGGAAGGGACCTACAGTTTAGTGCCGTATCCGAACGGCGATTTGAGAAGCTTTTTCGTGACAACAGTACTCTCGGATGTTTGTCAGACGCTCGCGAGAGGTTGGACCGTGAAAAAACTTTTTGGTGTTTTCTGGGATTCTAACTTGGAACCTCATGCGTAGTGATCCGACACACTAACCACTTAAGCCACGGCGTCTCATATTATCCGCGTAAATAGACAGATCAGATTCTTTTATGACGTGACCAACATCGCTTATAGTTAAGACAAAGATCAGCGGACCAAGATGACTGCCTTGAGGAGCCCCTGAAGTGGCGTTAATGGGGTCAGAGAATGAAAATCTGAAGAGAACCCTGTACTGGCGTTTTTCTAAGTACGACTCAGCCATGAAATGAAAGAGGGTGGGAGACCGAGGGCTTTAAGTTTAAGGTAAATTGTTAAGTGACCGATTTTGTCAAAGGCCTTGCTGAAGTCGGTGGTAATGACATCCACTTCATTACCTTTTTCTTATGCTTGTAGTGTTTGGGAAACGAATTCGGTCAGGTTTGTCGTTGTGGACCTACTTTTTAAGAAACCGTGCTGTTGTGGGAAAAAATGGATTTGCAATGGAAATACAGTGGAAATACAGTGAGTCGTAGGCAATGCTTTTGAAGAACTTAGAGATAAAGGAAAGTTTGGCTATGGGTCTATAGTTAGAAATGTCGTTTTACTGCCTTTTTTATGGATAGGGAAAATAAAATAGTCCTTCCATAATTTTGGGAAAACGGCTTGAGAGAGTGAGAGACGAAATAGAGTTGTTAGGGGCTGACACAGGACATCTACACATTTCTTTAGTAAGATGGCGGGCAAACCATCGGGACCAGAGGAGAAGTCATCTTTGAGCCTATTTATTTTTTCTCGCACAATATCAGACCTAATGTCGACTGAAGCTAGAGAGCTTTGAGGACAGTTATTCAGGTAGGAGAAAAAATCTAGGTCCGGTTCGTGTACATGGTCACTATACGATTGGCTGAAAAAACTTGCAAAGAGGTTGGCGAATACTTTAGGGTCAGCAGATGAAGTATTAAGTAATTTTAGAGTGGAAGGAAAGCCGTCGGACACTCTTTTGACGTTGATAAATTGGTAAAAGCGCCTAGGATCAGTGATTAGACTTAATTGCATTCTATCGAGGTATTCGAGATAGAGGGATTCGCAGACGATGGAAAAGCGGGAGTAAGCTTGCTGGTAATATGCGTAATCTGAGGCAGATATGGATGCCAGGTAAGTTTTCCATAATTTGTTTCTGATATTGCGAAGAGTACGCAATTCCTTATTATACCAAGGAGGTGTTGATGAGCAGTTTTTTCGAGGCAGATAAGGGATTGGAGAAGACAGTCAAAGATTGCTGTGTAGAAGAATACGAGAGGAATATCAATGGGTGTGTTAATGTTTAGGAAGAGGCTGATATTTATGCTATTGAGTAGGTTGTTAAGTTTAACGAAGTCAGCTTTGCGGAAGCTGAAAGAGAGAGAGAGTTCTCAAAATCAATGGTAATGTTGACGTTTTCATACGAAAAGGCAAGAGCGAGAGGGGGGTGATATTGGTCTAGGGTGCAGGGAAGATGGTTACTCGCGGTAACCAAGGAATTATGGGGGTCGGATGCGAAAATGAGATCTAGCTGCCTACCTAAGTTGTTGGTAATGCCACTGATCTGAAAAAGGCCGGAGTGAAAAAGACGATCAGTAAGGAGGATTTCCTTTTCTGAGGAGGAGTTAGTAGGAACAAATGATGATTCGTCCTCCGATGGAGACCATTGTAAAAGGGGAAGGTTGAAGTCGCCAACAATTATAAAATCGTCATCAGGATCAGCGATATCTAACAGAGAGTCAACTGTATCAACGGCCAGCTGGTATGCTTGGACGGGTTGAGAAGGGCGAATATAACAGCAAACAATATATACGCTCCGTTTGGATACAGATAATTTAGCTGATACGAATTCAAAGCAAGTGGAATTTGAGAATTTGACGAGGGTTGCATCAAGAGGATTATGTATGGCTAAAAGAACACCGCGGCCGAAGGAGAGGTCTTCATGTTCCTGGCCGTCAGCGCGAAATACTACGAAGTCAGAAGTGAATAATACACAGCTAAGAACATTGGGACAAAGGTTGGTTTCAGTTAGGGCAAAAATGTCGTAGGGAAGTGATTGTGATTTCAGGTGCATCATCGAGGTTTTAGTGCGAAGTCCTCTGACATTCTGATAGTAGAGGGAAAGGAGCTTTGGGGCAATTTCAATGGAGTGAGATGGATCGACTGTGATGGAGTTAGGGACGAAAATATTTATTATGATTGGTGTGAGTTTTTTGGAGATACGAAAGGCGTTTGGAACCAATATAAGAGCCATAGGTTGATAGGTCTTTAGCCACAGTGGAAGAGGAGATGTTAAAACTCTCATGAAAACGTGTGTAGATATTCTTCAGGGCTATAGGGTCAGTCGAGAGGCCTTCTTTTTGGATCAAGACCATGACATTAGTCTTTGTTTTTCCGTCGATGCAGACGGAGTCAGGCTTGTCATGTAAATAGGCTAGGTAAAGGCGAACATTTTCAAAAAGCCGGTTATCGCGCAATCTTGACATAATATAGCGGCCATCGATGTAATTGATTGTTGACGTTGGGTCTATTAATTTAGACGTGAGTTTGACGGCGGGAGGAAGCATTGGATCGAAAGTGGGGGGAGATGCAGTAGATGGCAAATTGGCCGAGTTGGAATTGTTAAGAGAGACCGAGGACGAAGTATGGGCAGAGGTGCAACTGGGGGTGGTTAACGGGGAAGGATTGAGAGTGTGGGAGTGGGTGAAATTCGGGTAATTAACGGTGGGGGGAGTGCTATTAGAAGAAGTGCTATGGCTTGGAGGAGGACAGAAATCTGGTGACATACTGAAAGAGACGCGGTTACTTGAAGTTCTATTGGGGTAGTTGACTGAGGGAGTGGCTTTGGTGTTTGGAGAGGGAGAGGGGACCGGCGGGACATCGAAAGAAACTCGTTTGATATTCGGCAATTTGGTAGCAGACTTAGACAGTACGGCTGCTGTTTTAAAGTTGAAGTCAGGGAAGATGCCCATTTTGAAAGACCAATTTGAGTCGGACGGGAGATAAGTACTGCTGGATTTTTGGTGGGTGGTAGGTCCATTGTTTGAAATGGTGGATTTGTTATTTGAAGAGTGGAGAGAGAGTGGGTACAACTTATTATTAATTAACTTATCTCTGCGGGTGTTGTTATTACTAAGTGTATTGTTAGTTAACTTATCTATGTTAGTAGACTTGTCCGTCCATTTGCAGATACGCATCTTTCCGAGGTTGAAATTTATACTAGCAGGGTTTTGGAATAGCCATTCGTATCTAGCCAAGAGGTCGAATTTAAAGTTGCGAAGACTTCTGTGGTGAGAAGGCAGGATCAGTTCGCATCCGGAGATGGTGATACCGTATTTCTTTAAAAACAAATTCCTAATCCACGAGACTTCAGCATTACGAGGGCAACCTTTGATGAGGAAGGTGGTAACCTGGAGGTTGTCAGGACTTAATTTATTCTTTCTACGCTGCCACTCAGAAGGTGTCCAGGTTGTTCCAAAATGCTTGATGAGTTTCCGGGGGGCAGCGACGGGAGGAGTTTCGGACCCTTGGACAGTAGGGGCAGCGACAGATTTTGATGATTCGTCCGTCGACAGTAGAGGGAAGGTGGAGTTGAGCGTGAGTCGACATCGGCATCCAATAATTCATCCAAAATTGATGTGTTGTAATGGATGTTTGGATTATGTTGGGTATGGATAGGTAGGTCGTCGATTTTGTGGCATACCGATTCAATTCCATTCACAATGGTTGAGCGCGTTGCAGTGACTTCGTCGCCGACACTATTGATTCGATCGAAAATTACGTCGAACATTGGATTAGGTTGCCTGGGAGATGAATGCTTGCTTGACGATTGGAAGAGGATGTCAAAGTCTTCCCGCAGGGAGTTAACACATTCGCGCGATTTTTCGTAAGAACTGAACTGTGAGGTATAATTAGCTTTGAGATCACAAAACACTTTGTTGAGGTGGTGCATGGTGGATTCTTCCTTCGTGGGACTGGCTAGAAATAACTCCGTCAGACCACCAATTTTTTTTTTCAATGTTACAGCGTTTGGATCTGATTTGCTCGGTTGAGTTCTGAGCCGAGTTGCCTAAATCGTCAACACATCTAACACTGCTATCTAAGTTGGAGAGTTTACCCATAATCTTTTTAGACAAATTTTTTTGGTGGGCGTCATTTGAGTCACTAAGGCACTTTATCGCAAGGAGAACGTGCGAGAGTGAGATATTCTTGCACTCATCACAAAAGAAAAGGAGGTTGTCAGAAAGTGCTTTTACATATACCGTATTTCTTTTGTTGAGACCGACACAAATGGCATGGAAAGATTTTCCGCATATTCCTTTACAAGAAACCCAATCAGCATTGTTGTCAGTGATTGGGCAGTTGATAATACCGCAAGACATGGCGAATTATAGGGTGATCAAGCGCGTCAGCGAGAATGGGGTAGATAGATAGATTTATATTGTTGAGAGGTGCAAGTGCACTGCGACCTATAAAAGATCTATTGTGCCCCCCTTACTAAGGTTCTAGCCGATGATATACTCGGTCTAGAGCACTTCCTCCAGTCCAGCTGCTACAGCAAACCGGAGTATCTTCAGTGGATCCAGCGAAGGCAAATCCGTTTCTGATAGGAGGTAGGCACCAAGGTGATTCCTTCTTTTGTGGATCAGTGCTTCGCATTCCATAAGAAGGTGCGCTGGTGTTTCTGCGAAGTCCCTGCAGAATCTGCAGTGTCCGTCTCCCTCTATTCCCAGTTTCCTAAGGTACTCCTTAAGTCTGCAGTGACCTGTTAGCATGCCCGCCAAAATGCGAAGCCGATTCTTGCTAACTCTTAGGCAGGTTTTGCTTCTTTTCTGGTTGTATTTCCCCAGAAGTTCCTTTGCCTGTTTTATTTGGGGGATATCGTCCCAATGTTTGGCCCATTTGCTCTCTTCTTCTTTCCTTAAGTCTTCCCTTATTTTGTGGGGTCCAATCCCACAGAAGGGTTCTGGTCCAAGGAACGGCGTGTCTGATCCGTTTCTTTCTAGTTCATCAGCTGCTTCGTTCCCCTCTACTCCTACATGTCCTGGTACCCAGTAGAGAGTTACTTTGTTTGTTTCTCCCAGTTTGTTGATCCTGGTGAGACACTCCCATACCAGTTTGGATCTGATCTCATGCGAGGTCAGTGCTTTAATAGCGGCTTGGCTGTCTGATAGTATCGCGATGTCCTGCCCGCGATATTTCCTGTCTAAGTTGAATTGCGCGCATCTTTCGATCGCGTGAACTTCTGCTTGGAGAATGGGGTAAATGGAATTGGTGGTACAGTGACAAAGAGCACGATAATTACTGCAGATCTATGCAAAAATTTAATGGGAACACTTTTATCAAAGTCAGATGAAAGTGGGGCGAATGTCAGCACTTGGGGTAACGCACTTGAAAACAGACAGTAGGTCACTTAATTGAATTAATAGCTAAACCGGGCGACACTTGGGGTAATGCACTGAATATTTAGTTGGCGAAAAAGCGATTTAGAGTGATTTGGCGGAAATATTGACTTGCGAAGCAAGAGAAAATGAAAACACGTCTAAACGGTTGGACAGTTGGATTACAATTAGAAGATACAATGCCGAACTATACGGCCTATGTAAGGACATCGACTTAGCCAGAAGAGTTCACATACAGCGACTAAGATAGCCGGGTCATTTAGAGCGGATGGAACCCAACGTTCCCGTCAAGAAAGTCTTCGAATTCAACCCGGATAGACGGCGCAGTAGAGGACGGTGAAAACAAGTGGAGTGGGACCTCAACCAATTTAGAGTGCGCAACTGGAGGCAGCTGGCTGGAGAAGTACTCGTATGTTGGTTGAGGTTCAGGTCCACCCCGTCTATAGTGGACCATATAAGTAAGTAAGTAAGTCATTTTTTCAGAAAAATCGCGGGACACTCTACCTATGTATGAATGTATGTATATTTTGTATATTATTCTTAAAGCATTCTTACCAATTGGCTTGGCCTCAGCAACGGAAGCATCCTTTTTGGGGGCGTTTACCGAAACGCTATCTCCGAAGTCTTCGTAGGGATCTTCCTGAATCACCGGTACAAAAGTATCTCCATTTTGATTCGGTGCATCAGTCACCGGCTTCGTTGGCGTATCGCTAGAGGGTTGGGGTTTCGTCTGAGTATTGCTGCCTTGTAGAAGTTTACTGAAGTCTTTAATTTCCCCGTTTTGTTGCAGTTGGGCAAGATTCTGCGCTGCTATTCCCAGTTCGAAGAGATTGTCAGCATAAATTTTATTATCTTCTTGACTGAAGGCTCCTTTTTGTTTTGCAATTTCTTGGATTGCCACTAGGCGCGCAGCTGCTTCTTGTATCTTATTGAAGTGACTATCGAAACTGCTGCGTGCTTCTGCATATTGCGGCTTTAAAACAACCACGGTATTAACCCTTCGGTCCCCTTGTACATTAAGGGAATGACCCTTTAGCCCTCCGTAGTATGGAAACGAAACCACTTCACCACTGGGATTTACTGACCTTTTTCTATGATTATAGTTAGCATTCAATTTGCAAGGATATGTGTTAAAAATATAGTCTTGCTGAAAGTACACGCTTTAGAAATTTTTAGAAGCCGAGAGTGAACATGAGTGATAAAATGAATAAATTCCACTTCATCTATACAAAAGAATTGGTAGGTTTTTTTTTTTTTTTTAAGATATCTTTTTGGTATAATAGAAAGCCTTTATTTACATAAAAACAAATAACAGCAGTAGCGTAAGGTAATACATTTTGCGAGGAATCTAGGAAACTAGAAAGTGATCGAAAAGCTACGAGTAGGAACTACTCCATAATATCCAAAATCAAGTCCGCCTGAGCATGAGCTTTACCACCAACTCCAGCTATGGCCACTGATTCGGGACTAAAGAACACGTTTGTGGGTACTCCTTTCTTTAGAATTGCACGTGATAAGGGCGCAGATATTGCAGTGCCACCATTGCCGACGATGGCCTTGGATCTTGGTTGTAATATTAAGGAAGCGGTTTTCTTGCCATCGTTTTGTAGGTTTGAACTGTACGGAAGGAAATATGATCCAAATGGAATATTCGGTACACTTTGTCCGGTTGCTGTGTCACCAATGGCTTCCACTTTAATGTTGGCAGCACTTTGTCGGGACGTTTGATTTGATGCTTTCTTTGACTTTGATTCGTTTTTTTGTGAAACTTTTTCTACAGATGCAAGCTGAAGAAATCGTGTTCCTGGGATTGGAATGATATTTTCTATAATAAATGTTGGATTTACTTCTTGCACAGCCGATATCAGACGACTGTCGTTCTCTAAGCCACCCGAATTACTGTCAGTTAACTTATCATTCTTGGAAGCGGTTCGCCCAATTATAGTGTTTGGAAGTCTCGTAGTAGACTCTGGAAATTTTTTCACCGGTTTGACGGTTGATTTAATTGGTTTTATTTCTGGTGCTGGATTTTCGGTAGGTATTGAGGGCAATAAATTCGGGCTGTAAAGGTATGAGTACGGATATGGATTTAAAAATAAACCCGAATAAGAAGTCCAAGTATTCGGTTGGGTAGCTACTGCGTTGATTACTTTGTTGTTTGTCCTAAGTAACTGCAGGTTGCTGTTAGGAGGTGGATTAAGGAATGCAGCTGGCGGAAAGAAGAAGGGCACCTGAGGCCAGGAGTTTAAGCTTGCAGTCTTCCATCTAAAGAATTCAATTTGGTTAATGAAGCATTGTTGTTAAATGTTAGGAAAGATATAAAGTAAATGTCTAAGGAAGCTTTTTACAAGAATGTGTATTGAAAGAGTGTAATTAGTAATGTTATTGAGAGTAATGTTTGACGAGGAAGTGATCACATGAAAATGCATACCAAGCACGTAAAAAAGAAAAACAAAACAATTTTTATTTTCATTCTACCTTAATGCAAATTTACACCAAGAATTTAAATGCATTTTAAATACGATAAGTAATTATATCCTACAAAAGAATTATGCCTAGTTTCGAGAATTGTACTAAGTAATTTAATAATAACTTTTTTTTTGTTCATTAATCTTATAAGAATGCGCTCCTATTATCTGGAGAATAATAGATTACGGGTCCAGTAGCGACTACTTCTCCTTCATCTGTGTAGCTTTTGCCCGAATTCGTTCTCAGAAGGGCATCTTTTAAATCAGTGGTTTCCGGTATCGCAATAACCTTAGCCCCAGGGCCGGCTATTGTAAGACTTCTAGGATGCGTAAGGGCGTAGCCACCGGGGCCAACAATTGCAGTTCCACCACTGCCCGCAGTAGCAACACCACCTGGTCCCGCAATCGCTATACCACCTTTTCGTACTTTTAAACGCTGAATTATGATACCGCTCTCCTTGAGTGCTTCTTTCTGAACCTCGGCCATTTCCTTTCGTTTCGCAGAGAAAATGTGTTTCTCGTATTCCTGGGGATAATCGCTTTCTTCAGATGAATCCATATCCCATTTATAGTCATCGTTTGCTATTATTACTTCGGGCTTCACCTGATGTTGAACGGATTGTGGTGAAGATAGCGGTACTGATTGTAGGATGGGTTTGCTCTCTACCTTTTGAACTGCAATTACATTACTAGGTCGTTTAAAAAATGAGGCGAATGGTGTTTTCAGTGAAGGTATTGGAGGCGACAGTGTTGTAGTCGTAGAGGGTGCAGTAACTTGTTTTTGAGCATTAGAAGCTGGGGACTTAGTATTAGGTCTTTGGTTCTCTGCAGTCATTTTTGAAAATGGCCGAACAGTTGGTATTTTTTCTATTCTAGTCAACTTTTCATTTTTAACATACTCCATTGATTTGTCGTTCAGTTTCATCTGACGAGGGACAAAATACAAACGTAGTTGTGGGGAGTTCGGTTCGGAATATTCTTGTTTGCCATCATTTGAAATCCCAATATCACCGACTACTTTGTAGTCTATTAGTTTAAATTCTCTCGGATTGTTTTTCTTTATGTATTCATCCTTTGTCATAGAAGATAATTTCACTGGAACCGCAAAAGCGGATTGCTGAGTCTCCACCTTGGTTGGAGCTATTACGGACTCGGGTACATAGTAATGAAAAAATATCTTGGGTTTAGATGACTCAATCGACTTAGAGCTGTGAGTATTTCGACTGGGATTCGGATTTGAGATAAGATTTAAATTACGTATTGAAGGTTGAAGAGTGCCTCCAGTGGAGTGAGAGTGAAGTGGATGATATGCGGGTTGAGGGAATAAAAATTGATTCGAATCTAAGATAGATGGTAAATGTGGCTCCTGTTTTTTTACATATCCCAATGCAACATTAATTTTATTAATTTCTTCTAATATTCTCTTGGCTTCGTTAGTTTTTTGCTCATTATCTTCATATCGAAAGGTTTCTTCTGGAAATTTAACCAGCCTTTGCTTTTCAATTCTGAAAACAGATGGTTTATACATATGACAATATTTCAAATCAGAAGGAAGTATTTTTTGAGGAAATACATGGGTACAGTGATAGGACATAGGTAACCAACTCAATCAGTCGTTCCAACAAAAAATATTGGGATGTATTCTGAATATACATATACGTAATACTATGCCGCGATATCATCCGATTTTAAAGTTATTTTCTATGTCAGTTTTCATCCTGTTTTATTGTGCGCGATATTTCACGAAATCCTCCACTTTATAGAAACACTCAAGCATGCCTTACAAGCATATTGATATCAGCTTCTTTTAGTTTGTAAGTAAATGATTCATTTTTGGTGTAATAACGCGTATGAAATGATACATAGATGAGAGTGATAAAAGCCTTGATGTGCGTGTTCTTTTAACCACCCGAATATTTTTTTGGCAGAGCGACTGTGTGCTTAGTTGTCAAAAGCGCCCATTTAGGAGACATTTTAAGACATGCAATTGTTAACCGGAAGAAGCAAAGTAGATTAAAGCTCATTGTTTGTTAGTCGAATTTAGCGAATACTTACGCAAAAAGGTTTTCGCCGGGACGGGCATTTATGAGGGCTAGTTGTGTTGTCAACAATACCGCCTGAAATATTTTTTTTAAACATTATTACCGATATTTGAAATGTGTTATGTTGTGGAAAGTTGTATAAATTTTCATAGTAAGCTTAAATTTATCATTCGGAATTATTTTGAATTTTATCTACACATAGGATTTTACTTGGTCTAATTGTAGTCATAACATTGTAGAATCAAGATAGGGATATGGAATGGGAAGGAGCATAAGATGCCGGCTTCGGATATATGAAAAATACATATGTACTCGTACATGGCAATTTCGGCTATTGTGAACCTTTTTCCTCCAGGTTGGGAGTTGTGCCATCAGGGTAATATCCCTACAACGTAATAGAACACTGGTTCCGAAACAACCAAAAGCCTCGGATAAGGAAGATTCAACTGTTGACGACCCCAGAACGAAATAAGGACAATTACCCTCGGATCTGTACATGGAATATTCAGACACTAACATCTGAACAATTAGCAGAGGTGATAGACTTCTATAAAGTAGATATAAACCCCATCCAGGAAGTGTGATGGGATGGGCCGGGCAAAAATGTGGTATCTACTATAGTGATTGTTAGAGTGACATTAAGCAGCGCTTATTTGGATGCGAAATTCTTAAAAAGGGAAAATAAGTCTACCGGGAGCGCCAGCGTGCAAAATTCAGGACTCAGCGAAGTACAAAAGTCTTGAGGAAGAAAATAAAACACTCCGAATCAAGCTTAACGAAATGGATCTACTCTATCAAGATCTTAAGAAAGAGATAGACTTATTAAAAGAAGAAAATAAGGTCCTAAAGAACACGCATTTCGAGAAAGAACGCGAAAGTACTCCATCACGCTTAGCTAGTGTGGAATATCACACAGACGAAGTAGAGCTAGCACGCGAAACGTATCGGGTCCCAAAGAAAAGACCTAGTAAAACACGGAGAGCCGGTTCATCGCACGAGGTCGAGCCCGTGAAAAAAGAAAATCACAAAGAATCGCAAGTAAAGCAACTTGGAGCGCAATTTCATCCACCCGCACCAATAAACATCGTCGGGATAACGGAATACAATAAGTTGCAAAGCCTCCTTAAAGGAATAATAACATCCAAGTATAAGGTTACATCTTTGAGGGATAATGCGTGGAAAATCAACGTCGAGGACTACAATGACTACCGAGCTGTGTCCCAAAAGCTAAATACCGAAAAAATTCAGTGGTATACTTTCCAAATCAAGTCAGAAAGGCCACATCGTGTCGTTGCAAGGGGACTCCACCCCTCATGCACCAAAGAACAGGTTATGACGGACCTTCAAGCCAAAGGCTTCAAAATTCTTGATGCCGTTAATATCATCAAGAAGGAGAAGCAACAAACGGAAATAGATAAAGACGTCTTGGTAAGGCGTGGACTTCCGCTTTTTATGCTTACCTTCGATAAATCGGATAATATCGACGATATCTACCGAATTAGAGCCATACTAAATATCGTAGTCAAGATCGAGCCCATGCGTAAAAATTTAAGGATGATTCCGCAGTGCAAACGTTGCCAAGGATTTAACCATACGCAAATGTACTGCAAAAAAGAACCGCGATATGTGAAATGCGCCGGAAATCACCTCTCCCAAGTCTGTGGAGTAAATAAACAAACCTCTGCAACATGTGCTAATTGTAAGGGAAAGCATCCGGCAAATTATAGAGGCTGTGAAGTAGCTAAGGAGTTGCAAAAACGGAGAGATGTGCTCCTTAAGCCCCTAAATGCAAAATCTAAGCTGCAAGCTAAGCCAAAGCGTAAGAATGCACAGGAGAAACTAGCCAAACAAAAACTACCGGGTTCAGAGCGCAAAAAGGTGAGGGAAAGAGTGACAACAGAAAAGTCCTCGACCTCTGTTCTTAAAAGAAACGGTACTGAAAAGCTAACATCAAAGAAGCCGCCAGGTAATGACCCTCGGACAGCAGGAGTGCAGACTTACGCTCAGGCCGCGGCATCCGTAAAACCAAAAAACCTTCAAATTTCGACGGACCCTGTCTCTCATGTTTTGTCGATTATTCTCGAGAAATTTGAAGAACAAAGCAAAATAAATAAAATTAGTCTCGATAGGCTGGTTAAGCTTGAAAATAATTCTCAGCAAACGCGTACTTCAACTAGAATATGAATGACAAACGAATGTTAAAAATATGTACTTGGAATGCAAACGGACTTTTGCAAAAACTCGATGAACTGGAAATTTTCATGCGTGAAAAAGATTTGCTTGATTTCTGAAACCCACGTAAAAAAGGAATCGCATTTAAAAATAAAAGGCTATAATGATTACCACGCTTGTCACGGATCATCCTTGTTTATTAAAGACTGCATCGAACAATCCGAAGACCTAAAGATAGAACTTGAAACTTTGCAACTGTGCACGATTCGAGTTAAAAATAGTCAGCGTACTCTTAAAATCTCATTTTACTAACTTGTTTGAATCGCTGAAACCTAATTTTATCATCGGCGGCGACTTTAATGCGAAACATACGTTCTGGGGCTCAAGATACAGCTCGAAAAAAGGTAGAATGCTCTATGGGGCAGGTATGGAGTACAGTTGTGATTTCCATTCGACGGGTAAACCGACTTACTGGCCAACTGATACTTCGAAAATACCTGACCTGATAGATTTTTTCATTGTGAATATCTACCAACCACATAAAAGTCGAAGACAGCTTTGATCTGTCGTCTGATCATTCCCCGGTTATTTCAACAATCAGCGAAAAACTAGTCTATAACCTAGAGCCAGCGAGATTAACTGGTCGAACAACTAACTGGGAAGGTTTTAATAACGAAATTGAAGATAATGTTGAACTGAGCGTTCCACTTAAGACACCCTATGAACTTGAGATTGAAGTTGATCGCTTCGTTGAGATCGTACAGCTCGCCTCTTGGAATAATACGCCCAATCCATGGAAAACGCCGGACAGAAACGGTTTGCGATATCCTCCGGAAATAAAAGAATTGGTCAAGGAAAAAAGAAAAGCACGTAAAAAATGGCAACAGATCATCACTTAGTGCTGTGCAAACTGTATCTTAGCGATAGAGTGCCTCCCCTACCAAAGCGCAAACCAAGGACGCATACGATTGGAGAGGCTACAGAGCGATGAGATACGAGAGACATTTGCACCGCAAATATCTGAAAGGTTTAAACGAGTTCCAATTGTTCCATCAAATGTAGAGGAAGAATGGCAACTGCTCTCAACACCGGTTATTACCTCTGCGGGAGATGTTTGTGGAGTGAAACGGCTTGGTGTGGGGGCTGGTAGTAAGAAAAGAACTGCTTGGTTTAAAACGCCCGGAGTTCAAGAAGCCATTAGAGAGAAGAGAGCCTTTAAGGTGTGGATTCACTTGGGGAACCCCGATTCTCGAAATCGTTACACTGAGGAGAGAAGAGCTTGCAAATTTGCTGTGAAAACAGCGAAAGAACAGTCTTGGAAGGAATTTGGCGAAAAACTGGAATGTAACCACAGATCTACAAATAAGATGTTCTAGCCGACTCAGAGGAAGAAAGTTTAATATCGTTGAAGGAGTGAAATCCAAAGACTGGATACACTTCTTTCCAATGAGGATGAGCCTTGTACTTGACAAAAAGCTCAATTGGAGACTAAATATAGAGGAAAGAATTAAGAAAGCAACAATAGCCTTTTACTCATGTAGTAGAATTTTTAGTAGAACCTGGGGACCCTCCGCCCAAAATCATACTATGGATGTATACGGCTATAGTTAGACTTATACTGACTTACGGCAATCTAGTATGGTGGCCAGCTGTCAACAAATCCACCAACTTAAAGGCAATCACCAAAGTTCAAAGACTAGCGTGCATTGGCATCACCAGTGCAATGAGGACAACCCCAACCGCAGGACTCGAGGCTATTCTCAACCTGCTACCGCTAGACATCTTTATACGCACATCAGCAGCCATTAATGCTATGAAAATTACTCAGTCAGTGAACTGGAAACCAAGTAGAACAGATCACTTGATGATCATACTCGATTAATTTGCCCTCATGCCCGTAACTGATTACATGACGCCATATTTAGACTGTGTAAGGCCTTTCTCTACCGCCTACTCTAGCAGGGAAGATTGGAAAAGCGGTCGTATACTCAATGCCGAATCTATAGCCATCTACACAGATGGTTCAAAAATGAGCACTGGTGTAGGATCAGGTATCTTCTCCGACCCTCTAGGTGTATCAAAATCCATACGACTTCCAGACCACAGCAGTGTTTTCCAAGTAGATGCCTTAGTAGTGGCAACAGCCGCCCGTGAATCTGCGGTAAGGGCAATACCGCCAGAAGTATCACCATCTTTATCGACAGCCAGGCAGCTATAAAAGCGACTACTGCCATAGAAATTAAATCGAAGCTTGTGAAGTCTTGTCGAGAAGAGCTCAGGGTTCTTAAAACACAGCACAAGGTATCGCTCTGTTGGGTCCCTGGACACGAGGGTATTCCAGGCAATGAGAAACCCGACGAGCTCGCGAGAATCGGCTCAGCAGCCCCACCAGAACAAGTTCACCCCCCTGTGTGTATCCCGCCTTGCACACTCAAGCTCGCTGCAGGGAATAAAGCCACTGAGGAGGCGAACACAAGATGGATCTCCATGGAAACTTGCGCCACCACTAGGAAGCTATGGCCATCTTTCGACAAAGCAAAGACCGAGAGAATCATCCGTAAAGATAGGAAATCCCTTTCCACCCTCGTGGGCATCATCACGAGGCACAACACTCTGCGGTACCACATGAAAAAACTACGCCTGACGGAGGAGGAACTCTGTAGAGGATGTGGTGACGAGGAAGTTTTAGAGGACACAACCCACTTCATGTGCCACTGTCCGAGTCTTCAATACTCCAGGAAAAAGTTCCTTGGTAAATATTTCTTCCAGGATCTCGAGGAACTCTCCGGCGTTTCGACAAAAAAGATGCTGAAATTCATCAAATCCTCAGGGTGGTTTGTATGCAGAAATGAAGTAAGTGACTGAGTTATTAGTTTTTAGTTTCATTGGGTAAGGAACTACTTTTTCCCTCATGTGTACCACAATGGGTCAACGCTAACCTGTGGCAGAGATCGTCCCTCCCTGCCAGCCCACATACCTAACCTAACCTAACCTTCCAATGAGGAGGACATCTTACGCAGATAGAGAGAGTACTTTTCAGAATTCATCAATCCCGAACAGGGCACCGAAGATGACAGACCTATGTTCGAGAGTAGGGCGGAAAGTAGTCCTACGGTAGAGCAGAGTAACTTTAGCGATCAAAGCGCTAAAAGTTGGCAAATCTGCTAGTGTGGATGAAATCCGGCAAAAAAATCTTCAAGGCTTTAGGTAAAGAGGGAGTGCAATGGTTCTCTCGTGTCATTAATGTGGACTGGGAATGCGGCGAAACACCACTGAAAGGACGAAAGGGATTGCGCCAACTACAGGGGTATATCTCTTTTGAGGCTTCCTGGAAAAGTCTTCGCTAAGGTGCTAGAAACGCGTTCCAGAGCTGTGGTTGAGAATAGTTTGGGGGATGAACAGTGCGGTTTTCATACCGGTAGAAGCACAACCGACTAGCTGTTCACTCTCAGAATGGTTCTTGAGAAGGACTGGGAGTATGCTAAGCCTGTTTACATTTGTTTTGTGGATTTGGAAAAAGCATATGATAGGGCTCCTCGAGGCAAACTCTGGAGTGTTCTGCAGGAGTATGGGATATATTTTGGGGACCTTCATTGCGATTGATTGGGAAACTACTGACTGCCCAAAACTTGGCTTGGGCCAGTAGCGCAACAATCAAGTTCGTGATGAAGTGCTTACTTTACCTCCTAGTGGTGGTCCCCGGGCAACTATACGTATAAACCCTTATACGTATAGGCCAAAATTGTAAGTGCGGGTTGTCTAGGGCCTTGATTCTAGGCTAGGTAACGTGGGCCAGCAACCTGCGTTACCGAAACCAGCTCGCTACTGAAACCGACACTATGCCTCGGATAAGGACTGATCACATGTTGACGACTTTTGGCTATTGTACCCGGACAAAGATAGGTTTCTGGAATGTAAAGACGCTCTTCGACTCGGGAAGAGAAGGTCCTTACAATGCCAGATTCCTCCAATTGGAAAACGAATTCATGCGATATAAACTGGACATTTTGGGGGTATGTGAAGTAAGATGGTTAGAAGCGGGCGAGTACCAGTCTCCAACACGTAACACTGTACTACTCTATTCTGGAAGTCCGCGGGAATATGGAGTCGGACTACTGCTAACAACAACAGCACGCAAGGGACTAATATCCTGGCAGCCTCATGGTGATAGGATTTTGACGACCAGATTCCGGACTAGAGTACGACGCGTCACCATCATACAGTGTTACGCCCCAACGAATAGTTCGTCTGAGGACGAAAAGGAGAGCTTCTACAATCTCTTAAGCGCCGTCTTCAACACAACACCAAATGGAGACATTGTCATAGTGATGGGGGATTTAAATGCCAAGGTAGGCAGCGACAACGAAGGGCTCAAGCATGTAATCGGGAAGCATGGACTAGGCAACCGCAATGACAACGGCGAAAGGTTTGTGGATTTCTGCAATGCCAACCGCCTTGTGATAGGTGGCACCATGTTTGAGCACAAAACCTGCCACAAAGTCAGCTAGGTTTCCAATGACAGGCAAGCAACCTCCAACCAAATTGACCATTTTGCTATCAGCCGCCGCTTTAGAAGCAGTCTCCTGGACGTCCGAAACAGACGAGGGGCAGATGTGGGGATAGTACGTGATCACCATCTTATGATAGCTACTCTCCAACTACGCACTGCTGCAGTTCGAAGATCCCACGACAACACAAGAATGCCCAGGTTCAACATCGATAGACTTAGTGATCCCTCAGTGCGCCAACAATTAAGGGAGCACTTTTCGCAAGGTGTGGAGGCAATCAGCAGCTCAATGCCCGCAACCATCCAAGACCATTGGTGTGCTGTGAAAAATGTTTTTACGTCTGGTGCTGAAAGAATTGTCGGTCGATCGCAGGGAAGACATAGGGCGTGGCTTTCCGAGGATACCTGGAGACGGATTGACGAACGAAAACAGCTAAAAGCTCGCGTTGCAGCTACCCCAGCAGCAGGGAGAAGCGAGCTAGAGTCCCTATATCGCATGAAGATGAGAGAAGTTCAGCGTAGCGTACGACGTGACAAGCGCAACTACATCAACGCGCTGGCTACAGAAGCAGAAGAAGCAGCACGGAGGTGCGACAGCAGGACTGTCTACAGAATCACGAAAGAGCTGACAGGTGGTCGCAGCTCCAGCCAATACCCAGTGAAAAGCCTAGACGACTCCTTGCTCATTTCGGATGAGCACCAGCTCAAGAGATGGAAAGAGCATTTTGCTATGGTTTTGAACCGTGTATTCGCTAGCGATATGCTCCCAAATCAGACTGAGATGCCCGAGGTGAGAAGTTCCCGAATACGCACCACGACTCCCAGTAAAGATGAGATCATTACCGCGATCAAGGCACTCAAAACCAACAAGGCGGTAGGACTTGACGGTATTCCAGCAGAGCTCTTACGAGCAGCGCCAACAACATCGGCTGAGCTTCTGCTTCCACTTATAGATAGAGCTTGGGAAGCTGAGAGCTTTCCTAACGAGTGGAAAAAGGGAATGATCGTCAAGCTTCCTAAGAAAGGAAATTTAATGGAGTGCGGAAACTGGGGGGGTATCTGCGTGCTGCCTGCTGTAGCTAAGATAATAGCTAAAATCATCCTTGAGCGAATCAAACAACATCTAGAAGACACACTCGATGCCGAACAAGCAGGTTTCCGCTCTGGATCCTCCTGTGCCGACCACATCAACACCCTGCGGATTATCATCGAACAGTGTGTTGAATATCGATCGCCACTGCACCTGCTGTTCATCGATTTTGAGAAGGCGTTCGATAGTGTCAACAGGGAGTTTATTTGGCGTGCCTTACGCAGGAGAGGTATTCCCGATAAACTAATTGCTATTATCAAAGCTACATATGAAGGCTCCAAATGTCACGTTCTGCACAGGGGAAGGTTGTCTGAGGAATTTGAGATCCAAAGTGGGGTAAGACAAGGTGGTATCCTTTCACCAATATTATTCCTATTGGTGATTAGCGATGTGCTTCATGCAGCTTTGTCGATGGGAAACGGAGGAATTCGATGGACTCTTACAGCTCAACTGAAACATCTTGACTACGCAGACGATGTATGCTTACTCTCCCACAGAATTATGGACCTCCACCAAATGACAGCAGATGTGGAGAGGGAGGCAGGCGTCGTCGGGCTGAAAATTAATACGACAAAAACTAAGATCATCAGCCTTGGAACTAACTCATCGGCTCAAATATGCATTGCTGGACAACCGGTAGAGAGAGTAGAGGATTTCCAGTATCTTGGGAGTATTGTCTCGACCGATGGTGGAACCGAACTGGATATAGCCAACAGGATCGCCAAAGCAAAGTCCGCGTTCGGGATGTTGTCCAAAATATGGCGAAGCAATGCATGTTTGCAATGTTTGAGCACTAAAATAAGACTGTTCCGCTCCAACGTTGAATCCGTGCTGCTATATGGTTGCAGCACGTGGAGAGTGACCACTACTATCACCAGAAAGCTGCAAACGTTTGTTAATAGGTGTCTGCGCAATATCTTAAGGATTTTCTGGGCCAATCGTATCTCTAACGAACACCTTTACGAGAGAACGGGTCAGGAACCAATAGGCACAACTATCCAACGGCGGAAGTGGCAGTGGATTGGTCACACGTTCCGAAAGGGTGACAGCTCCATAGCGAACCATGCTATGCAATGGAACCCTCTAACTCAGGATGGCAGAAGACCTGGCGGTCCGCGGAAAACATGGCGCAGAACAGTCGAGAAGGAGGCACGACAGTTAGGGAAAAGTTGGGGAGAACTCAGACACATTGCCAGAAACCGTACACGATGGCGCATAGGCGTAGTAGAGGCCCTAGGACCCACAAGGGGATACAGGACATAAGTAAAGTAAGTAAAGTATGGGATCGATGGTTATCTGTTGAGGTTTCAGTCTTCGTCCGGGTAAATGGCGTTAAATCAATACCGTTCGCTGTGGCGTTGGACTCCGCCAAGGGTGCGTTTTGTCACCTCTCCTCTTCACGGTATATATGGATTGGATGTTGCAGCGCATTCGTGGAGGAGAATGTTTCAAAGTAAATAAATAAATAAGATTGAGTGCGAATGATTTGGTCATCCTTGGGTCCTCTCAAACAGAACTTCAGAGCGCACTCGAAATGTTTGTATCCGTTTGTGATAATGCTGGAATGAAGTTCAACGTGAACAAATCGGAAATAATGGTCGTTTCCAAAAAACCGATTCAATGCACTCTGCATGTTAGTGGAGTGCCACTGAAGCAGGTGGATAGTTTGAGTACCTCGGGGTCTTATTCACGAGTGATGGGAACGGCAATGTCCAGTGGTCAGGTTGGAACAATTTTGAGAGAGCTTGGTCAATCTTTTATAAGGAATGCAGAACTTAGTGTTCAAGCTAAATTATCGGTTTTTAACTCGGTGTATGTTCCAATTCTCACCTATGGACATGAAATTTACGTAATGACCGAAAGAATAAGATCACGGATACAAGCTGCCGAAATAAGTTTCCTTCGCGGTGTTACTGGAATAACGCGTAGGGATCGAGTGCGCAAAACGAGAATACGCGAGGTGCTCAATGTTGAGCAGCTACTTCTCCGAACGGAACGATCTATGCTTCGATGGTTTGGCCAGGTAGTGCATATGTCCCCAGACCGGCTTCCAAGACGTTCCATGGTTGCGGTGCCATCAGGTAGGCGACCCCTCGGTAGGCCTAGAAATAGATGGTTGGATCAAGTACGACATCTCTTCTGGAGCGGAGGTTCGAGAAGGATGGAAGGTCCACCTGATCATCCTACACCGCGATCTCCCTGTTTACGTCGTCTCGATTTACGTTGTGTAAAATGATGAACCTTGCCTCGCTTAACATCGTCCTATCTCTCGATTTACGTTTTCATATTCGGGGATTTTCTTAGCCGTTTAGATTTTAAATTGCTTCATTTAAGCAGTTTAAATTTGACAATTGGCAGTTTAAATAAAACTTAATCGGGGATTCTCATGGTTTGTTTTTTCTTGACAGTTGAAGAGTCATATTTTTCAAGTATTTGGGGATTCACACAAATTAAAATTTGACATTGTATGTGGTTGAAAGTGCATTCGCTTACGAAAAGGTTCCGTGGTCGCGCGAGGTGATTTTTAAACACTTTTTTTGTTTTTTTTTGGTTGAGACATTTGTCTTTAATTTTGTTAGGTAATTTAACCCTCACTATAGACATTATTTCTGATATCTAATCAACATTTTATTTAGTGAAAAATTAGAGGAAAACGGAAGAATAACAACGCTGAAAGTGCTCGTATAAAAAAGAGGAATGCCATATCATTAGAAGTGAAAATTAATGTTATTCGAGGCTTTGATAAAGGAGATAAGGCTATGAGACTACCGCCAACAACAGTGAGAACAATCCCTAAAAACGCTAATGGCATTCGCGCAAGTACTTCCGCGGGAACGACTGAATCCATCAAAGTGGTAACGAAGTCCAGGCTACTTATATTAGAAAAAATGGAAGCGGAAGCCCTCTGAAGATACAAATGGGGATAATCCTGAACAACTTCAAAGAGAAATCCTTGATTTAGCGCATCGCATAGGGTTTTCGGATGTTGATGAAATAGACATAACTGAGATATTCAACGAACATGAGGAACCGCTGTCTAATGAGGATCCACTACTCGCACTTAAGGGAAATTGTTCCACCCAAAATAAGGAAGTTGAGGATAGTACTTCAGAGGCTGTTAATGAAAGAGAATAATCCCGATTTCCGCTGGGAAAACTATCAGGTGCTCTTAATCATATTAATCAAGCCATTGAGATTTTTGAGAAACACGACACGGACAAAGAAAGATTTAAAACAATAAGGCGCTCAATCACTTCCAGCGTTGGATACTACAAAGACCTGTATGCAGAAAACAAAGAATTGTTTAACGCAGAAACAGATAGAAACATTTTTTAAGCCACTTCCAGTGTAAGAAACTTCTGGACCTCCTTTGAATTTGAATCGGGAAGAAACTATTCAAGACTATCAATCATCTGCAGCTGGCCGCTGTCAGTTAGAACTCATTTCTTCGGATGAAGAAAGCCCTGAAGTTTAATAAACCATCAGAACACTATTTATTATTTTTATTACCTACTATTTTTTAAATAAAAACCTGCAGTATGTATAAGTAATAGTATACTAATATGCATGCATATGTTTGCCTTATTTCGACTTTATTAACAGCCAATTTTTGTACTTCTCGATTTACGTCGTCTCGAATTGCGTCCCCATTTCTTGGAACACCTCTCGACGTAAATCGAGGGATTACAGTATTTAAATTATTTTATAATATATACATATATATTTGCATGAAGTCCAAGTTAATAAATAAAATAGTTCCAAAATAATATTAAAAACAATATTTTTTTTATTACTTATTTTTTTGTATTTTGTATTTTTTATTTAATTTTGTTTTTCTTTTTTTTTTTGGTATTTTGTATTTTGTATTTTTTTTTATTTTTTTTAATGTCCAAGGTAAGGGGCACATACATACTCTAGATATTATTTTTCTCTGGTCATAGACACCCTCTAATAATTGTTTTTATCTTCTTCACACAAAGATTAGCTTCTATAATACAATATATTGACTTTGCGGTATGTCAACTTAAGACAAATACTTTTATTTACACCTTCAACCCTTCCAAAAGAAGTCGGACATTTTTATAGCCACTATGCAAAAGTGTATGAAAGAAAGAGTTTTTTCCTGGACCATGGAAGCTTCAACATCTAGTACTGCTACCAAAAGGAAACAAACCACCTGGAGAATCATCGTCATATCGCCCAATATGTTTACTCGACACTTTGAGAAAGATACTTGAACGAATAATATACAACAGACTGCTCGTGGTAGCAGAAGAGAAAGAAGCACTGTCAGCCCATCAGTTCGGATTTAGAAAATCGCGTTCTACCTTTAATGCCATAAAAGCGGTAGTTGACACAGCAGCTGGGGCGATCCAAGGAGAAAGATGGCGAGGGGGAACAAAGAAATACTGTGCAGTAGTGACTCTGGACATCAAAAACGCCTCTAACTCGGCAAATTGGACATTCATAAGGAGATCGCTAGCCAGAATGGATACTCCATAATCCATAGTTACCAGCTACTTCACCAACAGGAAGTTGAGGTACCAAACCGACGAGGGGGTAAAGTACTACAACGTCACGGCAGGAGTCCCACAAGGATCGGTACTAGGCCCTCTCTTATGGAATATCATGTACGACGGAGTCCTTTAACTAGCACCTCCACAAGGAGTTAAGATAATCGGGTTCACTGACGACATCGCCGTGGTCACCGTGGCTAAACACATCCACAAAATAGAATCAGCGACAAATGAAGCAATCGGAAAAAGTAAAAACTGGCTACGATCCGCCGGCTTAGAATTAGCAGACCACAAAACTGAAGATGTTCTTATAACAAGTCGAAAACCTCTTGAATATGCGAATATTCAAGTCGGAACTCAGACAATAAGAACCAAGGAAGCAGTTAAATACTTAGGAGTAATGCTCGACAACAGGTTAAGTTTTAGAACACACGTGGAATACTCGAGCAAGAAGGCTTCACTACTGCAGGCAGCCCTTTCTCGAATACTCCCAAACATCGGTGGTCCTGGATATGCTAGACGGATTCTACTATCCAGAGTGGTTAGCTCGGTTCTCCTATACGCTGCACCGGTTTGGGCGGCGGCGTTAGCGACGATAAAAACACGGAAAAAACTATCGTCAACATACAGGCTATGCGCGATAAGAACAATCAGCGGTTTCCGAACAATATCGGACGAAGCAGCCTGTGTCATAGCCGGAATGATCCGCATCGACATCCTCGCAAATGAGATGGTAAGGATCTACGAAAGGAGAACCTCGAGTCATCAAGAGATATTGTCAGGAGATATCGTCAAGAGAATAAAGGCGGAAGAGAAGGCCACATCACTAGCTATGTGGCAAGTCAGGTGGGATAACAGTACAAAAGGTAGATGGACCTACAAGCTGATCCCCACCATTGAGGTCTGGACGAGGCGAGTGTTTGGGGACTGCAACTACCACCTCACGCAGTTCCTATCGGGTCACGGCGGCTATCGCAAATATTTACACAGATTTAGACATGATAACCCACCCCTCTGTCCACATTGTTCAGACCAGGAGGAAGATGCAGAGTATGCAATATTCCATTGCAATCGCTTTACGGAATAGAGAAATAACCTGCCAAGTCCACCATTACTTATAGACCAAATGCTGCGGTCAGAGGAGAATTGGCTGGAAATTTGTACCCTTATAACGAATGTGCAAAAAGAGCTCCGAATAATTGAGAGAGCAAACAGAGCAATACAAGAAGCGTAGCATTAATTGCTAACCAACCCCGCGAAGTAATACCTTACGGCAGTCCCGCGGGGAGAGTGGTAGATGTGTGCAGGGTGTGGATTAGTACGTAGGCGCATTCCTGGAATCGATTATTCGGACTTGCGAACCGTGCATGCTAGTAGCCCGGACTACTAGTATCTTTCGAAGATTACCACATCCCTTGGCGCAACCAAAAAAAAAAAAAAACACCTTCAACCTTCAAGCTGGTGTGGAGAAATTCCAAAGGCTCCATGTATAGAAGGCAATTGGACGTGTTACTGCAATCTCGGAGAAATCGAGATTTCAATCAGGCTGAGTTAAGTATTAAGGAAGCCTACTCAAGCCCCAGTCATGCCGGAACCAGCAAAAGACAGTATAAGGAAACATGGTTTGACAAGGATTGCGAGAAGGCAAGCCAGTCATCTTTCGGCTGAATTTATTTCGATTTTACGGAGAAGGCTATATGAGAGGTCGATATTTAGAAGCCAATAGAAATTTTAAGTCGATGTGCAGAGAGAAGAGGCGAAACTATGACGAATCACTGGCCCGAAGAATGGCGAATCCAACAACGCATCTGAATTCTGGAAATTAGCTTGGAATCTTAATGGTGGTAAGTAGCGACTTATGTTTAAACACCCTTCTGGCGCACTTTAAAAAATTATTAAATCTAGCGTTAGTTTGGTAAACTTTGAATACGCAACGCCTTGCTTCCAGAATGATATTTTGGACAGATCAATATCGCATCATGAAGATACAGGAGCCCTGTCGTCACTTAAGGATGGTAAAGCGGCTGGATCAGACGGAATACCAGCTGAATTCTATAAGTATGGGACTAATGACCTAGGCAAAAAACTTACCATTTTACTCAATAATATTTTAGAACACAGAGTAATTCCACAGCAGTTCAAAGAGGCGTTAATTTTTCCTATACACAAAAAGGGCTAATCCAGCTAACTATCGAGGTATTGCTTTTTTGAATGCGTCGTATAAGATTTTCACAGTGTGTGAGCGACGGCTCACTGCGTGGATAAGCGACACCAACTTAATGGATCAGGATATTATACGGTTCATCATATTTTTGTGGTAAGGAGTATTGTGGAAAATATTTTCGCACAGGATAAGAAGTTTTTTGCATTCTTCGTAGATTTTAAAGCGGGTTTGACACCGTGAACCGAAACGCTCTACAGTATGGGTATGACGCGGAAGTTTGGGCGGATGATTGGAAATCTCTATGAAGACACGAAGGTAGCAGTGCGGGATGAAAAAAACCAAAGTCTGAATGGTTCCAGGCCGGATTAGGAGTTCGACAGAGATGTGCTTTGAGCTCAAGCCTCTTTGTACTCTACATAGAGGATTTGGTCGATTTTCTACCAGGAGGGATAATGTATGCAGGTGTGCTGGTTCAAATACTTTTATTTGCAGAAGATATAGTCTTGCAGAAGATATAATTTCTTCCGAAACTTTGCAGCTAATGATCAATTGACTTTATGAATACTCACCCCAATTCTTCAACTCGTATACGACAGCCGTATTCGACCATGGTCGCATTTAGGTACGACAAAGTCGTAATTTTTGTTCGTAAAATAGGACTTAAGTAATAACTAAATGCGACCATGGTCGGATTCGACTGTCGTATACGAGTTGAAGAATTGGGCCCACTGTCAGCTGTGGAGCTTAATCGTTAATTTAGATAAATCAAAGGTAATGATCTTTAAAAAAAGGTGGCGGTAGGAATTGTCTTAATGAGAAATGGCACCACAATGGAGAGGCGATTGAGGTAGTTAACGACTATAAGTATCTTGGAGTGTATTTTACTAAGAATCTTAACATGGAAAGGCATCTGAAGGAAAAGTTAACCAAATCTAAAACTGCAATAAATATGGCTTGGGGGAGGTACTTCAACAACGGGAATATTGCTCATAGCAGTAAATACAAGGTATTTGAAGCAGTCTCCGAATCGATTATGCCTTATGCGGCGCAAGCATGGGGATGCAGGAAATATGACTCCTTTGAAAAGCTCCTGAGGTATTATGTTAAGAGGTCATTTCATTTGCCACCCAATACATCAAATTATATGATGATCTTGGTTGAAACGGGTCTATCTCCACTTCTTCCTTTTATCAGCGAGGCCACGATCCGAAAACAAGGGATCACACCCCTCCCACTTCACCGCATTTCTACTGATCCGCCTGTGGGGTTCGTCTATTTGACCTCAGGAAATATCGATTTCGGATCACTTGGTTACTGAGGCCAATGAAATGCCGATGTCGTCGCATTTGTCTGATCCAGGCGTTTATAGGCCTGCCTTTCCTACATCGCGATGTCTTTGGAACGTGTTTTGATATTGTCTTTTTAACAGGGTTCAAATGATCTCTTCTTTGAACGTGGCAATACCAGCTGAGCCGGTCGCGCTCTTTCTTTTGTACGATGGTTTCCTTGATGTGAAAGCTTCCACGGATCTTCGAACTTCTTATTCGATCAAGCTTTGTCACTCCTGCTGTCATGCGAAGCATCTTCATCTCAGCTGCTGTTAATTTACTCTCATACGTTTTGTACATCGTCCAACATTGTGAAGCGTATGTGAGCGCTGGACGCACAACTGCGGTGTAGAGCCTTCCTTTCATTTTAGCTGACATTTTTCTGTCACAGAAGATAGCGGAATTTTCTCGCCACTTCATCCACCATACGCTTACGCGATGATTGATGTCGTCATCACAAGTTGCTTTGCTATTGATCATAGATCCCAAATATTTGAACTTTTCGCACTTGGGAAGCACTGTTCCATTTAAATAAATGTCTGGAATAGGACTGAGTGGATCAGAGAATGGGCAGCATAAGTACTCTGTCTTTTCTGAACTAATGCGATACCCATTTCCCTCCAGAGCGACCACCCACACATCAAGTGTTCGTTGCAGGAATGTAGAATCCTCACTTATGATGGCTCAATCGTCAGCAAAGAATAACTGATGTACCGTGGGGTCCATCACTTTACCTTCAAGCAGATAATCAAGGACTGTTATAAAGAGCAAGGGACTTAAAACGCTTCCCTGCTGCACCCCGACTTTGATTGGGAACTCTTCGGTTGCTCCAGCGGGGTATCTTACTCTTGTCCTTGCTCCTTCGTACATGTCCATGATCATCTGTACATAGGTTTCTGGAACCCCTCGATGTCTTAGCGCCACCCATATCAGATCTTGTGGTTGTCTGTCGAATGCCTTTTCAAACTCAACCAATACAATATGCAAATCTCTTAAGGAATCCCGATGTTTTTCCACTATGATTCTTATACTTTGGATTGCATCTGTGGTTGATTTACCCGAGACAAACCCGCACTGATCATCAGATAGCCGTATTATTTTTCGCAGTCGGCCACCTAATACCCGCTCAACGATCTTCATGGTGTGTGACATCAGCTTGATCGAACGGTAGTTATCACAGTTTCACGTATCACCCTTCCCTTTGTATATAAGGAGAAGGTAACTTTCCCCCCATTTATTCGCCATTGGGTCACCTCTCACAAATTTGGAGATGAGAATTCTGAGCCATCTGAACCTGATGTGTCCCATCTTTTTCCAGAACTCTGAGGGCATCTCGTCTGGCCCAACCGCTTTTCATTTTTTGGAGTATTTGACCGCCTCACTAATTTCTTCGACTGTAACGTCGGGTATTTCTGCACAGTTAGGGGTGGCTCTTGGAAAGTATAACCAGGGAAACTGTTCATTTAGAAGTTCTTCACAATACCGCCGCCACCTCTGCAGAATTTTGTCGTCATCGGCCCTCCGTACTCTCTGCTTGAAGCTGGACGCACTTCTTCTTCGCTTATTTCTTGCAATATTTGTATTCCATTTCGAGACGAGCTATTTTGTCACTATTATTAGACGGGCACTTTGACCAAGCTTTGAAAGCCGCTTTCTTCTCATTTATCACCTTCTTAGCGTCATCACCCCACCACCGTGTTTCTTTGGCGTGTTGATGGTGGGCTTTTGAAGCTCCTACCAGTGATTTGGCCTTCTTTAAGCAAGTTCGCTGTAGGGAACTGCGCTCTTCATCCTCAGCTCCGTTGATGGCGTGAGAGAGGTAATTTTTCATTACGAAAACAAAAGCCGCCTCGCCTTTTCTTTGTCCAGATTGTACCACTTGATTTTCTCAGAGACCCTTGTTGGTTTGCTTTTCTTCGGTGTTTTCATAAAAATTTCTGTTAGCAGGAGATGGTGTTGCCGAGCGATTGCCTCTCCCAGGATCACTTTGCAATCTTTTACCCGAGGCTTCATGAAACTGGCTACCAAATGGTAGTCAATCTGAGTTTCATCTCCACCACTGCTGAAAGTGATCAGGTGTCGGCTTTGTTTGACGAACATGGTATTTAACACGATAAGACCGTGTGATTTGCACATGCTTAGGATGTCTTCACCAGGAAGGTTCCTGGTGCCATATCCTAGTCCTCCATGGTATTCTTCATAGTCTTCGTTTGACTTCCCGACATGTCCATTCAAATCTCCTCCAACAAACAGAAATTCTTCCTTTGGGATGTCCTTAAGGAGATTGTGGAAATCTAGCCAAAATGCATCTTTATCTCTCTGATTGCACCCATTTTGGGGAGCATATGCACTGACAATATTCCACACCTCTCCTTGTATTACTAGTTTGAGAGACATCAAACGGTCGCTGGACTTCGAAATGCTCAAGACGTTTCCAAGTAGCTCTGCCGCAAGGATGATACCGATTTCGTTCTTAGCCTTTTCCGTTCCGTAGTAGAACATTTTGTAATCTTTTGTCCTAACGTCCAAGAAACGCGCCCGATTCCCGGTGTTTTTCCATTTCGTCTCTTGGACACACAAGATGTCCACCCGCCTTCTATTCATCATCTCTTCCAGCTCGTAACTTCGACCGGTCATGCTTCCAACGTTCCAACTCGCGACCCTCAAATTGCGTCCAAACTGTTTCATTATTTTGCTAGCCCCCGGAATCCGTATAGCTCTGACCCGAACATTTCTGCTCGGTCCAGGATCAGTACCATGCACAGCAGTGGTAGTGCCTGGCGGGGTAGTGCCTTTCCTTTTTGCAAGTATTACCATAATGATACAGTTTTGCAATACAATTTTTTGCACCATATTGCGATGGTGTTTGTTGTTTGACACGTGCATGCTCCTGTTTTAGTATTGTTTGATCTTTCTTCTATGACACCGGTGATCTCCAGTCGTGCCAACCCACGGACTCGCATGCACATTTGTGGGAGGGTTTTTAAGGTAGTATATGTGTCGCTAGGCTCACTTGGGTGTTATATTGCCTAGATCTGATTTGTCCCCTTAGTCGCCTTGTACGACAATCGCTAGTTGTTGGGGGGCGCTGCAGTGATATTCTTAACCCGTCCCTGCACGGGGATATTTTCGGATCATAACCTCGCTGATAAAAGGAAGAGGAAGAAGAACAGAAGCAAAGACAAAAACAACAAAAAATCTCCCCAGTTATCTGGACGCCACCCTCCCCGGAGATTTTCTAAAACATAAAAAACTCAGTTTCAAACCACTAGAGCTATTTTGTATCTCCCTCCCTCTCTATCTATCCTTTCCATTATCGTTTGCGAAGCCAATGACGATTTCTTTAAACTTCTTTATATTAAAGCTAATAGCCAATTCAAAGCCCTATGTAGAAGAAAGAAGAAGGCATACTACGAAGCAGAAGCTTTGAAGTTAGCTAATTGTCGGAGTTCATTAAATTTCTGGAGACTAGCGGCAAAACTTAATGGTAGAAAATTCAAAATCAATCAAGAGCTAAGTCCTACTATCCTGTTTACACACTCTAATGAGTTGCTGAATCCTATGGTTAGTAGTAGCGTGTTCCAATATGCCGCACCGGACTTTGAAGATGAACTGTTAGACTCGACTTTGGGGACCT
Source organism: Brachypalpus laphriformis (assembly GCA_945910035.1). NCBI lineage: Eukaryota > Metazoa > Arthropoda > Insecta > Diptera > Syrphidae > Brachypalpus > Brachypalpus laphriformis. Next base: position 102,263,467 of record OX246756.1, read on the forward strand.
GCATTGCGATTGATCGGGAAACTACTGACTGCCCAAAACTTGGCTTGGACCAGTAGCGCAACAATCAAGTTCGTGATGAAGTGCTTACTTTACCTCCTAGTGGTGGTCCCCGGGCAACTATACGTATAAACCCTTATACGTATAGGCCAAAATTGTAAGTGCGGGTTGTCTAGGGCCTTGATTCTAGGCTAGGTAACGTGGGCCAGCAACCTGCGTTTCTGAAACCAGCTCGCTACTGAAACCGACACTATGCCTCGGATAAGGACTGATCACATGTTGACGACTTTTGGCTATTGTACCCGGACAAAGATAGGTTTCTGGAATGTAAAGACGCTCTTCGACTCGGGAAGAGAAGGTCCTTACAATGCCAGATTCCTCCAATTGGAAAACGAATTCATGCGATATAAACTGGACATTTTGGGGGTAAGTGAAGTAAGATGGTTAGAAGCGGGCGAGTACCAGTCTCCAACGCGTAACACTGTACTACTCTATTCTGGAAGACCATCCGGAAGTCCGCGGGAATATGGAGTCGGACTACTGCTAACAACAACAGCACGCAAGGGCCTGATTTCCTGGCAGCCTCATGGTGATAGGATTTTGACGGCCAGATTCCGGACTAGAGTACGACGCGTCACCATCATACAGTGTTACGCCCCAACGAATAGTTCGTCTGAGGACGAAAAGGAGAGCTTCTACAATCTCTTAAGCGCCGTCTTCAACACAACACCAAATGGAGACATTGTCATAGTGATGGGGGATTTGAATGCCAAGGTAGGCAGCGACAACGAAGGGCTCAAGCATGTAATCGGGAAGCATGGACTAGGCAACCGCAATGACAACGGCGAAAGGTTTGTGGATTTCTGCAATGCCAACCGCCTTGTGATAGGTGGCACCATGTTTGAGCACAAGACCTGCCACAAAGTCAGCTGGGTTTCCAATGACAGGCAAGCAACCTCCAACCAAATTGACCATTTTGCTATCAGCCGCCGCTTTAGAAGCAGTCTCCTGGACGTCCGAAACAGACGAGGGGCAGATGTGGGGATAGTACGTGATCACCATCTTATGATAGCTACTCTCCAACTACGCACTGCTGCAGTTCGAAGATCCCACGACAACACAAGAATGCCCAGGTTCAACATCGATAGACTTAGTGATCCCTCAGTGCGCCAACAATTAAGGGAGCACTTTTCGCAAGGTGTGAAAGCAATCAGCAGCTCAATGCCCGCAACCATCCAAGACCATTGGTGTGCTGTGAAAAATGTTTTTACATCTGGTGCTGAAAGAATTGTCGGTCGATCGCAGGGAAGACATAGGGCGTGGCTTTCCGAGGATACCTGGAGACGGATTGACGAACGAAAACAGCTAAAAGCTCGCGTTGCAGCTACCCCAGCAGCAGGGAGAAGCGAGCTAGAGTCCCTATATCGCATGAAGATGAGAGAAGTTCAGCGTAGCGTACGACGTGACAAGCGCAACTACATCAACGCGCTGGCTACAGAAGCAGAAGAAGCTGCACGGAGGTGCGACAGCAGGACTGTCTACAGAATCACGAAAGAGCTGACAGGTGGTCGCAGCTCCAGCCAATACCTAGTGAAAAGCCTAGACGGCTCCTTGCTCATTTCGGATGAGGACCAGCTCAAGAGATGGAAAGAGCATTTTTCTACGGTTTTGAACCGTGTATTCGCTAGCGATATGCTCCCAAATCAGACTGAGATGCCCGAGGTGAGAAGTTCCCGAATACGCACCACGACTCCCAGTAAAGATGAGATCATTACCGCGATCAAGGCACTCAAAACCAACAAGGCGGTAGGACTTGACGGTATTCCAGCAGAGCTCTTACGAGCAACTTATAGATAGAGCTTGGGAAGCTGAGAGCTTTCCTAACGAGTGGAAAAAGGGAATGATCGTCAAGCTTCCTAAGAAAGGAAATTTAATGGAGTGCGGAAACTGGAGGGGTATCCGCGTGCTGCCTGCTGTAGCTAAGATAATAGCTAAAATCATCCTTGAGCGAATCAAACAACATCTCGAAGACACACTCGATGCCGAACAAGCAGGTTTCCGCTCTGGATCCTCCTGTGCCGACCACATCAACACCCTGCGGATTATCATCGAACAGTGTGTTGAATATCGATCGCCTGCTGTTCATCGATTTTGAGAAGGCGTTCGATAGTGTCAACAGGGAGTTTATTTGGCGTGCCTTACGCAGGAGAGGTATTCCCGATAAACTAATTGCTATTATCAAAGCTACATATGAAGGCTCCAAATGTCACGTTCTGCACAGGGGAAGGTTGTCTGAGGAATTTGAGATCCAAAGTGGGGTAAGACAAGGCTGTATCCTTTCACCAATATTATTCCTATTGGTGATTAGCGATGTGCTTCATGCAGCTTTGTCGACGGGAAACGGAGGAATTCGATGGACTCTTACATCTCAACTGAAGCATCTTGACTACGCAGACGATGTATGCTTACTCTCCCACAGAATTATGGACCTCCACCAAATGACAGCAGATGTGGAGAGGGAGGCAGGTGTCGTCGGGCTGAAAATTAATACGACAAAAACTAAAATCATCAGCCTTGGAACTAACTCATCGGCTCAAATATGCATTGCTGGACAACCGGTAGAGAGAGTAGAGGATTTCCAGTATCTTGGGAGTATTGTCTCGACCGATGGTGGAACCGAACTGGATATAGCCAACAGGATCGCCAAAGCAAAGTCCGCGTTCGGGATGTTGTCCAAAATATGGCGAAGCAATGCAATCAGTTTGAGCACCAAAATAAGACTGTTCCGCTCCAACGTTGAATCCGTGCTGCTATATGGTTGCAGCACGTGGAGAGTGACCACTACTATCACCAGAAAGCTGCAAACGTTCGTTAATAGGTGTCTGCGCAATATCTTAAGGATTTTCTGGCCCAATCGTATCTGTAACGAACACCTTTACGAGAGAACGGGTCAGGAACCAATAGGCACAACTATCCAACGGCGGAAGTGGCAGTGGATTGCTCACACGTTTCGAAAGGGTGACAGCTCCATAGCGAACCATGCTATGCAATGGAACCCTCTAACTCAGGATGGCAGAAGACCTGGCGGTCCGCGGAAAACATGGCGCAGAACAGTCGAGAAGGAGGCACGGCAGTTAGGGAAAAGTTGGGGAGAACTCAGACACATTGCCAGAAACCGTACACGATGGCGCGTAGGCGTAGTAGAGGCCCTAGGACCCACAAGGGGATACAGAACATAAGTAATAAGTAAGACTCGAGAATAATATACCCAGAAGTGATCACGACTTTAAATAGGTTGAAAGATGGCAAAGCGGCAGGATCTGGCGGAATACCAGTCGAGTTGTATGGGATAAGTATGGGACCAATGAGCTCTGTCACAGACTTATCCGCGTGTTTAATGATGTGATGGATAATGGGAATATACCACAACAGTTTAAGAGGGTTTAATTTTCCCTATCCATAAAAAGAGCTGCACGAGTGATCCGGGGAATTATCGTGGGATTTCCTTCCTAAATGCAACTTACAAGTTTTTCACTTCGGTTTTGCAAAGCAGGCTTACGGAATGGATTCGCGTAAATAAGCTGTTAAAAGAATTTCAGGTAGGTTTCAGACCAGAATATTCCACAATAGACCACATCTTCGTTTTGCGTAGCATTGCAGAATCTTTTATCTCGAAAAATAAAAAACAACGTATTCTACGTCCACTTCAAAGCAGCCTTTGATGCTATAGACCGCAGAGCTTTAATTTACAAGCTGTTTGGCATGGGATTGTCGCGGAAGTTCGTACGAGTCATCCAGAACCTTTATGAAGATACACAGGTGTCGGTTTGGAATGGAAAGGAAAAGTCCAAGTGGTTCCAAGCAAGATCAGGAGTAAGACAAGGCTGCACATGGAGTCCCCTCTTATTTGCACTATTTATTGAAGACTTAGTGGACACCCTGCCATGAGGCATTGAATTTGCTGGGGTACTCATCAAGGCGTTTCTTTTTGCGGATGATATAGTCATGCTGGCATATTCACTAGAAGCTTTGCAGCTTGGAAAAGTCGAAAGTGATGATTTTCAAGAAAAGGGGAGGTAGAATTTGCTTGAACGAGAGGTGCACCTACATATAATGGCGAAATCATTGAGGTAGTTGTGGACCACAAATACCTTGGAGTTTATTTTACGAGCAATTTAAGTATGCAGAAGCATCTAGAAGAAAAACTGATCAAAGCCAAAACCGCAGTGAATATAACGTGGAAAAGATGTTTCATCAATAAGAACATAACCCACAGTAGCAAGTATAGAGTATTTGAAGCTGCGTCCGAAACTATTTTGCTATATGCTGCGCAAGTATGGGGACATAAAAAATATGAAACTGTGGAAAGACTCCTACGATATTACATCAAAAGGTCATTTCCTGCTAACACTCCCAATTACATGATAATATTGGAAACGGGTCTGTCCCCCCCTTTTTATTAAGACCTTAAAATTGCAAGTCGATTATATAGTCAAAGTACTAAACATGCCAAATGAGAGACTTCCCAAGATCGCAGCGCTTAAAACTATATCTAATAGGAGCAGCTGGTATGGTGAATGGCTGGAGCTAGCACAAAAATGCGGATTGATTCTAAACTACAGGGAAGCAGATACTGCAAGCTGGAAAGCTGCCTTATATCTTCTAATAGAAAAAGTGGACGAACAATTTAGAAACGGATTCCTAGAGAATGCTTAGGGCTCTCTACATAGATCGATCTATAGCAGGCTAAATCAAAACTTGCAACCTAACAATAACTACTTTCGAGATGTGTTGAGTATTCACGAAATATCTATGATGGTGAGACTGCGAGGAGAACTTCTTCCCTTAAACTACGTACCTCATTGGAACGACCTCCCACTTTTGTGTGGTATATGTAATGTTGCGAGAGGGAAGATGTTATTCATTTCATGGGCAGTTGTCCTACCCTACGAGAAATAAGAAGACAAATCTTTGGAGCTGATTTTTTGCCAGACGATCAGGTGTTTGAACTCCTCGATTCTGCTGCATGTCCACAAGCTTAATCCAAACTGTAAAACAGCAATGGCATATAGGGACCGAATATTAAAGAAAAACTTCTAATAAATCTAAATGTAAAAAATTAAATAAAAAAATTTGGGTGTTTCTCTATTGTAAAGTACAATAATTATGTATGTAAATTTACTATCTTAAAAGCGCAATAGGTTTATTAAATAAAAACCTATCTATCTATCTATCTATCCTTTCCAACGCCCGCACTATGCACCTTGAGTGAGCGCAAAAATTATAAAATAAAAAATCGAAGACGTATTTCTACAATTTTTGCACATTGATTATGATTATCTTCTTATGAATAAGATCAGTGCAAAATTGTTTCCACGAATCCTTTGTGCAGTTCAAATGCACCTGTTTATAACGCTACTATTGCATAGGCCGCCATACGCAAATGTGGATTCTCACAAATTGATCGTCCAACTTATAGCCCTGATTTGGTCCTTGCGAATATTTTTTATTCGGCAAATTGAAGTTTGACGTTCGAGAAACTAAATTTCCAGTATGAATTTAGAACTCAAAATTGTTTATTCAACTCAGCTGTTAGATTCGATCATTTATACACGTACATTCATGTTTTATATGTTATATCCTTACAATTTTCCTAACGTTATAAATTATGCACCTAAATCGACATATCCTATGGAATAGAGTTTAGAAAGTACTCCTTTACATTAGCATCACAATTTATCTATTATAAGATGTAATGCACGACCTTTAAGATAAAGGCATTAAAATTCTTGATGCCGTCAATATTATCAAGAAGGAGAAGCAAGAGTCGGAGGGAGATCATGAAAAATTGGTAAAGCATGGACTTCCACTATTCATGCTTAGATTCGATAAAGATGATAATAAAGATGCTATGTATGGTATAAGGACTATTCTAAATATCGTGGTCAAAATCGAACCCATACGTAAGAGCTCCAGATCGATCCCGCAGTGTAAACGCTGTAAAGTTTCAATCATACGCAGACTTACTGCCGAAAAGAACCGCGATGCGTTAAATGTGCAGGTAAACATCTCTCGGAAGAGTGTCACGTAAATAAGCAAACCCCAGCCACTTGTATAAACTGCAAAGGAAAACATCCTGCGAACTATCGAGGTTGCGAAGTGGCGAAAGGTCTCCAAAAAAGGCGCAATACGCTTAAAAATACCATGCGCCCTAATCCGAAACCAATTAAGAACAGACCCAAAATAGCTACAAAAAAAAGCAGCGAAAGAAAGGAAATCCGTCAATATTGACTTAAGATCAGGTAATGAAGAAAAACCCAAACGTAGTAGAGAAAAGGTGACAGAAGCAAAATCTCCGAATATTGATGCACAGTCTTATGCTCAAGCGGCGATGACAGCTAATGGCAAGTATATGACCGACAACCCACGGGAGATCAAGGCAAAAAAACGTCCAAACTCTAACGTAAAAATTCCTGTTCAAGTTGCGACATTGGAAAACGGTGATAGAGGTAGCTCACAAAATCCTGTATCCAATGTTTTCTCCCTAATACTTGCGAAACTTGAAGAGCAATGCAAACAAACAAACTTATTTTCGAGAGACTAGTTGCACTAGAAAACAACATTCATAACAGGCGCACTTCAACCCGAATATGAAAGAAATGCTAAAAATTCTTACATGGAACGCCAACGGGCTTATACGAAGACTCGACGAGTTAGAAATATTTATACGAGAAAAAGATATTGATATATGCTTGGTCTGTGAAACTCATCTGACAAAGCAATCGAATGTTAAGTTAAGAGGATAAAGCGTGTATCACGCTTTCCACCCATCGGAAAGGGCCAGAGGCGGATCATCCTTGTTTATAAAAGAATGTATCGAACACTCAGCGGAAGTAAAGATTGAATTAGAAGCAATGCAAGTAAGCACGGTACGTGTTAGAAATAGAAATTTTGCTTTCAACATTTCGTCTATATATTGTCCACTGCGATGTAAGCTTGAAGAAAGTGATTTCACAAACATCTTCAACTTCCTTAAACCAAATTTTATTATTGGTGGTGACTTCAACGCAAAACACCCCTTCTGGGGCTCAATGTACGCCTCTCAGAAAGGTAGAAAGCTTTATAATGCGGGTATGCAATTCAGTTGTGATTTTTACTCGATGGGTAAACCAACATATTGACCGACTGATGGAAATAAGATACCAGATCTGATCGATTTCTTTGTTGTTAAAGGAATATCTAGCAACTGTATAAAAGTTGAAGTTTGATCTCTCTTCTAATTCTCCAATCATTATGACGATAAAATAAAAAAAAATAAATATTTGGCGCAACAGCTCTTTGAGTGCCAGGGCCTAGCTTCTCGCAACCACTCATGTTGTGTGCGTTATATTTTTCACATGAATGGAAGGGACCTACAGTTTAGTGCCGTATCCGAACGGCGATTTGAGAAGCTTTTTCGTGACAACAATACTCTCGGATGTTTGTCAGACGCTCGCGAGAGGTGGGACCGTGAAAAAACTTGTTGGTGTTTTGTAGGATTCGAACTTGGAACCTCACGCGTAGTGATCCCACATACTAACCACTTACGCCACGGCGCCCACGATAAGCGATGCTCTGATTAAAAAAGTAGGACCGGTCAGATTAATCGGCACGAAAGCTATGGGATGGGAGAGGTTCTTAAAGCGCTACCAAGAAAAGCTCTAATTAAGCTTCTGTTCATTATAAACGCCGCACTTAGATAAGAATATGTACCCAGTCAATGGAAAGTCGCCGAAGTTATAATGGTCCTTAAGCCCGGAAAACCGCCGAATGAAAAAACGTCTTATAGACCGATTTCGCTTCTTCCAACTATATCCAAGGTGTTCGAGAGAATATTGATTAGGCGAATACAGCCGGTAATAGAAGAAAGGCATCTCATTCCGAATCATCAATTCGGATTCAGAAGTAAGCATTCTACAGTTGAACAAGTACATCGAATAACACATGTAATCGAAAAGTCACTTGAAGAAAAAAAGATTTGTTCAAGCGTATTCCTTGATGTCTTTCAAGCATTTGACAAGGTCTGGCACGAAGGCTTAAAGTTTAAATTACGACAAGTTCTGTCAGAGCACCTATATAATTTTTTGAAGTACTACCTTACGAATAGACTATTCCGCGGCAAATGTGGAAACGAATATTCAGATTTTAAGGAAACAATGACTGGGGTGCCGCAAGGAAGCGTTCTTGGTCCAGTCTTGTATCTATTATACACCCGTGATATACTGCAAGTAGAAGGCACTGAGCTAGCTACATTTGCCGACGACACTGCTATCTTGGCAGTAGGTAAAACGGTCGAAGATACTACAGAAAAATTGCAAGAAGATTTGGATAGAGTAAATGAATGGTCAAAATTAAAAACTACGCGAGAAAGCATAAAAGTCGAGTAGAAAGTCACGCTAATATAACAGTCCTCCAAGTTTTGGATAAAAGAAATTTACTACGCCGTCTACAAAGAATCAAACCTTTGGACTTAGCGCGTTAAGTAACCGCGTCTAAACTGCGGAGCTTGCAGGAACTTCTAATCCCTTATTTCGTGAAATGAAAAGTACTTGATAAGTCGAATATTTAGTTGTAGTAAAAATAAAAACAAGTCTGTTTTGAAGGGAGGCTTTTTAGTGGGTAAGAATCCCACACTACTATGAGCACGCGCTGTCGATCCTCATAGTGACTTGTTGAAGATTTTCACCTAGGCATACTTTATATGTTGTATCCTTATAATTTTTCTAACGTTACAAACTATGCACCAAAATCAACATACCCTATGGAATAGAGTTTAAAAAGTACTCCTTCACATTAGCAGCACAATTTATCTATTACCCTTTTTCAGATAAATACATATACATATGTATCCTAAACACAAAAAGCACCTTACTTAATAGGCATTAATCCACAGTAAATATTTTATTTCACATATATGACAAGTGATCTTATCAGTTCTACGTTCATACGTACATACAAACATATACCCAACATCATTACGCAGTATAATTCCCTTTCAACAATGTAATAAATTAATCGGACATCGCTACGAACTCAACATCTACCAAGATGAAAAAAAAAAAAAAAGAACAGGTAAATGAAGTATTCTCTGGATTCAAAATCATCGTTAAGAAAATAAAGTGTATTCACACAGTCATTCTTCATATGTCATTGAACTTGGGAATCAATTCTTTCACGTTCCTCCACAGTTATGTATATGAGTGGTCTGCTGCTTTAGTTAATACAATCCGATTCTAGTAAAATGAGTAAGCGTATGTGCTCATTTGCATTTCAATATGGAATTTAAATTAATATGTTCGGCATCACTGAACTAGGTTAAGATGACATTCAACCTGACATCCATCTCAAATTGTATGCTGCTCACAATTTACCGGAGTAAGGTAATTTAAACGGGTTTTCTGGTAGAACTTCTTCGCCGAAGCACTTACATATCTATATAAATTATTTTTTTCATGAAAATGTGGAACACTTGTACGCCCAAAGTACACGTTAACGATAACAGGAGAATCTAGAATCTTGCCATGCTAAAAGCTCTTCAATACCACGAATTGTCTTGTGATTTATACAAATCGTAAGAAATTGCACATTGCTTAAGTTTCGGAACTATAAATCAAATAATATATCAATTAATTTATATTCGAGGCAAGTACATTTTAATGACGACAAAAAATGTAGAAAAAAAAAAAATTGCGATAACTATTGAATTATTCATTGCGCCTGTGAAACGCACGCGTTTGTCCTTCGTCGTACCCTAAAAGAATTGATGACAGATTTACTAATTGTCTTGATTTTGTATCTAGGGATGAGATTCAAGAGTCTCAATAAATATTCATATAATGAAACCGACACACGGTGGCACTTATTTGTTAAAAAAAAATTCACTTGTATCGTTCATGATTTTATGACTAGTATGAGAAAAAAAAAAAAAAACTTACTAATATCCACTTCATTTTTGTAACTGTCTACGCACTTTGCTTCACTAAAATTATTATCACGCACAGTAGTCCTCAAGATCCGCACTTCGGTATATTGTAGCACTGCTTATTTCGTTGATACCAACTTGTCAACTGTGTATAATGGACTGTGGCATTGGTTGACGCTGCGGTCAGTTTATAACATTCAACTGCCTGAATATTCACTCAATGTACGCAAGAAAGAGATTTCTTCACCTGTGTCTTCTTTCAACTTGTTGAATATTGGATATGTACGTACCTACCAACAATTTGAAGATATGTATATTGTATCTTCGCAAAGTTCTTAAGCATTCGCTTCGTAATAGCAGAGAAAAAAATTCCTAATTGTGAACCTATATTACAGGTGGGGATTATATTCTATGTAAGGCTTTAGGTCTTTATTGACAGCAAAAGCAATATAACAAAAACGAAAATATATTTATTCATACCAATTGCTTCAGTTTAAGTGTCAACTTACGTAGTTATAAAATATTGGCGAACAATTTTTTCGTGCATATACAATATTAGTGCGTGGACTACAGAACATTGGCATACTGATTTAAATTATGAATCCTATAACTCCCACTTAAAACATGTCTGTTTCCCCTTGGGGCTATTACTTTTTTGGCATTTGCGTTAAATCATACCCAAAAAAAAAAATTGGACTATAGTGATCTCATTATTATAAGAGGTTTCCGAATTGAATCATGTTTATGAGGCGGCAAAAAAGTTTCTACTACTCTCACCAAAATGTGATGAGCTGCTGATGCTTGTTGCTCCTCGACTGAAGTTTAGGCTTTAGCCCCTTTGGAAGGTCATTGGTAAGAGAAAGATCAAAAAGCGGTAAGACATGTGCTTATTAATTTATCTTGTTTTCTTAGAGGGTTGTGTCTACGCCCATTAGGCGTAAAGGCTCTGCAGCACAATAGATCTATTGTGCCAGGGGGCATCTTTTAGGGCCGTAGTACTTCTACTTTCCTTACGGAAGTAATAATTATAGCTGCGGAGGAGTTCCTTAAGTCTGTTGAAGTTATGATCTCTTTAAGGAAAAAGCGTTTCCTAATTCTGCACTTAGTATGTGTTTTGTGATTTTGTCCTCTTCTAGAAAGATGCAGCAAGTGATATCCCCGAGATTCTAATTTTGTTGAGGTGATATTGGACTAAGTTTTGTAAACTGTCGAAGCAACTTAAAACTGATTTTGAAGTAATGAAGTGGATCGATCGCTTATGCAGATGATGTTGCTTTGGCTGCCTCGGGAAAGCACTTAAATACTCTAAACGAACTTCTACAAAACGCTTTAAACAAGCTCACTAGATGAGCTGTTCGGTGTGGATTGCATGTAAACTCCCACAAAAGTAAACTAGTACAATGGAGATGTAGATGTATATTATTGAGAGGTGCAAGTGCACTGCGACCTATAAAAGATCTATTGCGCCCCCCTTACTAAGGTTCTAGCCGATGATATATTCAGTCTAGAGCACTTCCTCAAATCCAGCTGCTACAGCAAACCGGAGTATCTTCAGTGGATCCAGCGAAGGTAAATCCGTTTCTGATAGGAGGTAGGCACCAAGGTGATTCCTTCTTTTGTGGATCAGTGCTTCGCATTCCATAAGAAGGTGCGCTGGTGTTTCTGCGAAGTCCCTGCAGAATCTGCAGTGTCCGTCTCCCTCTATTCCCAGTTTCCTAAGATGCTCCTTAAGTCTGCAGTGACCTGTTAGCATGACCGCCAAAATGCGAAGTTGATTCTTGCTAACTCTTAGGCAGGTTTTGCTTCTTTTCTGGTTGTATTTCCCCAGAAGTTCCTTTGCCTGTTTTATTTGGGGGATATCGTCCCAATGTTTGGCCCATTTGCTCTCTTCTTCTTTCCATAAGTCTTCCCTTATTTTGTGGGGTCCAATCCCACAGAAGGGTTCTGGTCCAAGGAACGGCATGTCTGATCCGTTTCTTGCTAGTTCATCAGCTGCTTCGTTCCCCTCTACTCCTACATGTCCTGGTACCCAGTAGAGAGTTACTTTGTTTGTTTCTCCCAGTTTGTTGATCCTGGTGAGACATTCCCATACCAGTTTGGATCTGATCTCATGCGAGGTCAGTGATTTAATAGTGGCTTGTCTGTCTGATAGTATCGCGATGTCCTGCCCGCGATATTTCCTGCCTAAGTTGAATTGCGCGCATCTATCGATCGCGTGAACTTCTGCTTGAAATATACTGGGGAATATTCCCAGTGATTCTGAGTATCTAGTCCTCGGCCCGTACACTCTTGCCTCAGTGCCAGTAGATGTTTTCGATCCGTCTGTGTACCATTTAATTGTGTGTTGTTTGAGATGGTATTTTTCGGATTTGCTGCTCCAATCTCTTTTGTTGCTCAACTTTGAGTCAAATTTCCTTTCAAAGCAGTATTTCTTGACCATATCATCTCTGGGCCAGTCCAGAAGCGGCACCGATTTGGATAGGACTACTCGCTCTTTATTTGCGATGCATGTTCCTTTCCTGATGCCCTCTTTGCTGATTCTTAAAATCGTCTCCTTGGCGATTCGCTCTGGCACTATGTGTAGTGGAGGTATCCCTACGATCACTTCTAGAGCTGCTGTGGGACAGGTTCGCATGGCTCCTGTTATACATATGCAGGCTAATCTTTGCATTTTGTTGAGGGATGTCCTCGTCGTGGTTAGTCTAGTTCTGTTAACCCATGCCACTGCCCCGTAAGTGATGATGGGTCTAACTATCATCAGGTACATCCATCTCAGTGTGGCTGGGCTACAACCCCGGGTCCTTCCTGAAATGTTCTTGCACACCATATGTGCTCTGGTGGCTTTGGTTACCACGTTTCTACATGCTCTCTCCAGAGGAGTTTGCTGTCTAGTGTTAGACCTAGATACTTGAGCTGTTTCTGTGGGTCAACCCTGATCCCTTCCAACAGGATGGGTTGCATACGCTTTAACTGTCTTTTCTTGGTGAAGGGTATTACAGTGGTTTTAGTAGGGTTCACTCTAAGTCCTACCGTTTTACACCACTTCTGTGTGATTCGTAGACCCCTTGGAATGATTTCGCATAGCGTTTCTTCAAATTTTCCTCTTGCGACAATGACTATACCGTCGGCGTACCCCTGGCACGTAATGCTGGCACCTGTCAATTTGTGCAGTAGTTCATCTGCTACTAGGCTCCACATCAATGGTGATAATACCCCTCCTTGTGGACAGCCTCTAGTGGTGCTTATTGTGATGGTTTTTTGACCTACCTCTATCTCAGCAGTCCTAGTTCTTAGCATCTCACACATCCATTTACTTGTGGTGTGATTTACTCCTTTTATTTCGAGACCCCTCCTAATTGCTTCATGGGAGGTGTTATCGAAGGCTCCTTCGATGTCTAGAAATGCACATACTGCTGTTTCCTTGCTCTCCAGTGTATCCTGAACCCAACTTGTCAGCTGGTAGAACGCAGTTTCGGTGGATCTTCCTGCTCTGTAGGCATGTTGATTGTGGTGGAAAGGTATTCTTTCCAGCACAGTCATTCTTAGGTGATTATCTATGACCTTTTCTAGCGTCTTTAACATGAATGAGGTCAAGCTGATGGGTCTAAAGGATTTTAGTGAAGCGGTGTCTCTTTTTCCCACTTTCGGAATGAACCGCCCGTTCAACCTGCCGCTCAAGTTATTTCAACTTCTGCTACCACCATACCTTCCACCGACTTGGAGCTTTTTGGACCCCATCTGATTGGAACGAAAGGCTTGAGAAATTAAATAAAAGCAATCTCTCGACATTTACCGTAAAAGTTACTTCTCGTCTCGTCGAGCCCTACGAAACTTCTTTCACCAAAGATTTGGCATCACATTCATCCATCCATCCGTCCGCTCCCGGTGCTTTAAACGGCTGGAAGGTGTTCAGAGCCCAACTTAGCCTTTGATTCGTGCAGATTTCTCTTTCCATCGCCCAGTTCTCTCTCCTGGGCCTTTTATGTCTTCCTAGTACATCTGTGCTGCTGTAGATTGAGCTACCCGGGAAGTGTGTCTCTAATAGTAGAGGGGCCCTCTGCTCTTCATCTTTGGTATAGCTGCCATCTTGCTTTTTCAGTGAGCCTGGCGCGCCTGCATTCTCCTTAGCCAGTGCTTTATGTAACCTGGCCGCTGCAGGGGTTGACGCTATGTTCTCACAGAATGCTCTGAAGCTATTTCTGTTAGCTTTTCTGATTTCCAAGTTGTATCTTGTTAATTGCTCGGTGTATGTTTGCCAGTCTCCGTCACGCTTTGCTTTATTAAAGAGCTTTCGCACCTTTGACCTTAGGTCGACTAGCGTTTTGTTCCACCAAGGACTGTCCTTCGGATCTTTCTTACGGCTAATAGGGCAGCTGCTTTCAAATGCATCTTTGATCGCCCTGTTAACCACTTCTACGTTGTTTTCCAGTTCTAGGAAGTGGCTCACCGTTTTCTTTCCTTTCACATTTATTAGGTTCCACTCGAGTGTAGACCTATATCTGTCCCAGTCAGTTTTGCGGGGGTTTCTTTTCGGGGTAACCTCCTTACTGAGACCTTTTATGTTGAAAGTGATGATCCTGTGGTCCGACATGGACGGCTCGTCAGAAACATTCCAAACTGTAATGCAGTTACTAATACTCGGGCTACCGAGTGTAATATCTAGAACCTCTTCCCTTACCCTAGTTACGAAGGTTGGCGTAGTTCCCACATTCAAAATATCAAGGTTTTCATTAATAATGAGTTCGAGAAGGCGCTTACCTCTAGCGTTGTTGTCGCTACTGCCCCATTCCAGACAATGGGCGTTGGCATCGCATCCTAGCAGAAGTGGCAGTTTGTTCCTTCTGCAGTGTCTCACTAGCCTTTGAACTTTTTCTGGCGGTGTCCCCCCGCCTCCGTCGAAGTAGGCCGAAGCAATTACAATGGCACAGTGGGTGCCTCCTACGTTAATGAAGGGCTGGATAGCTGTCAAATCCTGCGTCATGTACTCTGAAAGACATAAGAATTTTATGTTTTTACTGATTAGTATGCAGCCCCTAGGGAGGTCCTGTCTATTATTCCAAATTAACTGTGCATTCTTGCTTGAGAGATCTCTTACCTTTCCACTGAAATGATAGGGTTCCGGTTCCATCAGCACAAGTCCAAGTTGTTGTTTGATGAAACTTCTTGAGATGACGGCCAAGGCCGCCTTCGCGTGGTTTAGGTTGACTTGTGCGATGGGATTGAGAACCTTTTGCTCCATTTTAGGGGAAATTCGGAGAGAGGCAGGTGCCCACCTCCATCTCTTCTTCCTCTTCTGTTAGAGGAATGACTAGATCCTCCATATTGAGTCCGGCTATGTCGACACTTTCAGTGTCTTCCTCACTCAGGGGGATCTCCTCGGCCTAGTACAATACTCTTTTCCAGGAAATATAAAATTCCGTTAGCCGACTCTCCATCTCTCAATGATAATAGCTTAGCTTTCTCTGATAGAGCAAAATATTTAAGTCTTATCCTGGATAAGAAATTAAACCTAATATTCAAGAAAGAGTAAAGAAAGCTACAGTAGCACTTTTCTGGGAATAAATGGGGTTTACAACCTTGAATCACTCACTGGCTCTACTTCTCGGTCATTAGACTGATTCTTACGTACAGGGTGATTGTCTGGTGGACAGCCTTAGAAAAAACTGTAAATCGCGATTATCTAAGTATGGCCCAGCGTACATCTTGTCTGTGCATAAGCGAAGCACTACGTACAATCTGCGGCACTGGACATTATGTTTCAACGGTTACCCCTCAATATATTTACCAAGCGAATGGCAGTGAATGCAGCCGTTCGCCTTGAAGCTATCCAATAGTGGTCAAGAAAAGAATTTGGCCACGCTTCGATTCTTCCATAAATTCAAAATCCCTCCTGAAAATATGGATTACACCACCCCACGTCTAAATTTTGATAAGAACTTCCTAGTCACCATCCCTTCCAGATCACTCTGGGAGGACGATACTTTTTTAGAAGATGCATCTATTCACTTCTACACTGATGGGTCAAAAACCACAAACAGGGTTGGTGCAGGTGTTTTCTCTGACAGGCTTAATCTTAATCATTGTAGCATGTTCCAGGCGGAAATTACGGCGATTAAAGAAGTCTTATTTTGGTTTAAGAAAAACGTTATATCTGCTAGAGATATCCGCATCCTTTTAGACAGACAAGCAGCCATCAAATCCCTGGAATCGGCCTATTTAAGATCCTTAGTGGCTCTAGACTGCCGATCGTCTCTTGCGGAGATGGCTAAGCAGTTCAATATTCACATGTGTTGGGTGCCGGGGCATAGGGGCATTCCAGGGAATTGTAAGACCGATGAACTTGCCAGAATAGGAACAACTATACCCATCCTGTCGGACAAAGGTTCCTTAGGTATAGAAATAATGGTTAGTGTGTCGGATCACTGCGCGTGAGGTTCTATGTTCGAATTCCAGAAAACACCAAAAAGTTGTTTCACTTTCGCGAACGTCTGACAAACATCCGAGAGTATTATATCGCAAGAAAGCTTCTCAAAAACAAATTGCCCAAACAATGAGTGGGGCCTGAAGCCTTCAATGATGCACTGGTTATATCATATTATGATAGCAGACCCATTCTTACGTATGGGGTCTTGTGTGGTGGAAGGCAACGAATACGACAAACACATGGGATATGTTGGCCATGGTACAAAGAACAGCCGACACTGCCATCACGGATGCTCTACGCACAACGCATACGGGTGCATTTGAGATCTTTCTGTATCTCTTACCAGACCTACAAATCAAATTTCAAGTGGACAACAGTGCGCTTCTGCTTACTAACGTTAGTCTCTTCAAGACCAGTAATGTGGGACATAGCTCCATTCTTAAGGAATCATTTCTTGATATCCCTGACGAATCGAACGTTATCCTTGGCACATTAGACTTCTTCACACCATACGAAGTAATGTATCCTGTTAGAGAGGATTGGCAAAAGAAGACAGTCTCTGTCCACAACGAGATTGCAATATACACAGATGGTCCTAAGACCAGAGAGGGCACGGGGTCAGGTATATACTCGAAGGTTATTAACCTACAGTTGGCCCTGAGACTTCCGGACACATGCAGTGTGTTCCAAGCAGAGGTTCTAACTGTACTTAAAGCTGCGGAATTACTTGAGATGGGATCAATATCCAACAAGAATATCGCCATCTTCATTGACAGTTAGGCTGAGCTAAAGGCGCTAGAGTCTTTTGTCACTTAATCTGAGATCATCAGGAATTGCCGCACAATGTTTAAGGCATTATGTACTGCGATGTAGAATGCAATGAAAGGGCTGACGAGCTGACCAAAAGAGGAACAGAGCTCCCGCACAGGGACATAATCGGTAACATTAAACCACCAAGGTGTGTGGCTATGAGAATTATGCGGGAAAGAATTATCATACATACATACATACATTTTCAATGGCCCGCTAATCCTTCATGAGGGTCGCGGGGGTAGGATGCTCAGGTGGACTCTCCATCCTTCTCGATCCTCCGCCATTAACTAGAATTCATCAGGAGGAATCCCTAGGCGGCTCCAGGAGAGATGTCAGACTTGGTCCAACCATCTATTTCTAAGCCTACCGCGGAGTCGCCTACCTGATGGCACGGCAACCATGGCGCATCTTGGAAGTCGGGCTGGAGGCATACGCACTACGTGACCAAACCATCGAAGCATAGATCGTTCCGTTCGGAGAAGTAGCTGCTCAACATTGAGCGCCTCGCGTACTCTGGTGTTGCGCACTCGATCATCAACATAGCTAATTTAAGATGGTCCAACTTAGATGGTCATAAGGTGTCTAAGGCCTTTTAGCCTGTATTAGACCACAGGGAATCTGAGGAAGTCATAAAACTAGAAAGGTCAGGGCTAAGAGCAGCGATAGGAATACTCTCTGGCCATTGTCTTCTAAGAAAGCATGCTATGACACTGGGTTTATCAAATACGGAAGTTTGTAGGTATTGCAATGACCTACATGTCTCGGAGGATATAACACATATATCTGTGAATGCCAAGGCATTGCCAGAGCAGGACTAAAACACCCTGGAAGATACTTCTTCAATATCCTAGAGGAAGTAAGGTCCCCAAACCATAATAAGGACATCTTCAAATTCTGTAGGGAAATCAAGTGTATGGGAGAATTGGTTTAGGTCTTTTTCCCGTAAAGGTTCACTAGGGATCGCGATGGGCCGACCTTGGTGCCTAGTGTCTTATGATAACCTCATAACCCTACGCAACCTAACCTAGCCTAAACTAACCTATAGGCAGGCTGCTAAAAAGTTCCGGACCAATGAATTTAAGTTTCGAACCAGATCTCGCTGGTAAATCAGCAGTCACATTGCCGGCGATGCATTTGTGGCCAGGGACTCATGTGAGTGATAGGGCGGTGTATGCAGCAAGCTGCTTGAGGGTGATGAAGGTGAAATATCTGATTGAATGTTTATATGTAGTCTTCGGAGGCCTCTTCTGATGCATTCTCTAGCGCATAACTCTATAGCATAGACCTCTGCTTGGAAGATAGAGGTGTTTTGACCTAGTGGTACAGCAGATTTAAAATTGGGTCCAAAAATTCCTGCACCCGCACCATCTGCCGTTCTTGAGCCAATAGAGTACCCGTTGATTTGTCGATCCATATGAGTGAACTAGGTGCTTTCCCAATAGGTTCGATTTGAAATGTTGATTTTGAAGGGATAATTCAGGTTTATTTTTCTATGCATGAAGTCAGATGCACATACTGCTGATGAAGTAAGCAGCGGAATTTTGTTCGGAGTCTTCATAGGCCCTATTAAATCAGAGTCCTTAACATTACTAAGGAGAAGAAGCTTTAGAGCGCTGGCGGCACAATCTTCTTTACTTTTATGTATAGACGTGGGAGCTCCAGTAGGGCTTCCAGTGCCGCTGTCAGGCATGTGCGCATCGCACCCGTGATACCTACGCAGGTGAGTCTTTGTACCTTTTGGTAATTCCAGCATGGATCTGTTCAATTATTTCCCACCATATTAGTGGGGCATAGGTAATAATGGGAATGACGATGGTAAGGTAGGTCAAGTGAATCATTTTGGGCTTGAGATTCTATTTTTTTACCAAAGAGTCTAGAACAGGTCCAGAAGACGTTAGTCGCCTTAGATGTAATTTTATCTAGATGTGGCCTTCAGATGAGTTTCTGGTCTAGAGTTACCCCTAGATATTTGGCCTTCCTGGAAAGATTAAGTTGGACATCATTTAGTCTGCAGATTTAAATTTCTTCTCCTGGTGAATGGAATGATGACAGTTTTTCTTGGATTGACTTTTAATCCTTCTGTCTGACACCAAACGTTTTGGTTTTGGTTACTCAGTGAATTAAAGCCAAGACGAAAACAGCACCTTTCCTAATGTGGTAGAACAAGACAGGAGTAAGTATCATATAAGTATTTTTATAATCCATACGCAGCACGCCTTTCAAGATAACAAACATTTTAGCTTTGATACGTACTAAAATAATTTTAAAAGGCGAACAAGTAGCAGAGGCCCTAGACTGCTATAAAGCAGATATTACCGCCATCCAAGAAGTGCGATGGGATGGGCCGGGCAAAAAGAGGATGAAAACTGTGACATCTACTACGGTGATTGCTACAGACGCAACAGGCAACGCTTATTCGGATGCGGATTTGTCATACGCGGCAGACTTAGGCAAGAAGTCTTAAGCTTCCGACACGTGAGCGAGCGTATTATGACTATCCGGATCAAGGCTAAATTCGCTAACATAAGCCCAATATGTGTTCGTGCCACCACGGAAGAAAAGGACCCTGCCACCAAAGAGTGTTTCTACGAGCTCCTCGACAAAACATACGAGCAATGTCCTAAATACGATGTTAAAATCGTATTGGGCGATTTTAACGCCAAAATAGGAAAGGAGGGCGTCTTTGGTAGGGCAATCGGTAAGCGTAGCCTACACGACACCACGTAATAAGGCTAATTGATTTCGCTGTGGAGCGAAATGTCACCATAGAAAGCACATGGTTTCCTCATCTCAATATTCATAAGCAGACATGGCGGTCCAATGATCATGTAACGATCAACCAAATTGATCATATTGCGATCGACGCAAGGCATGCCTCCAGTATTCTGGATGTCCGGACCTTCCGAGCGGCCAACATGGACTCGGATCATTACCTTGTTGTAGCCAAGGTACGAATGCGGATATCCCAATCTGAGCAACAAAGAAAAATCACTGTGAGAAAATTTAACGTCGAAAAGCTACAATCTCAAGAGACCGCCAGACTCTTCGTTGAACGCGTATCCCGAAATCTCTCAATCACCCCTATGCCGTCAGCATCAAGTGCCGAAGACCAGTGGCAACGCTGCCAACATGCCATCAGAAACGCCGCGACTGATGTGCTGGGTCTCGCTCGACCACCACCGCGAAACCCCTGGTTTGACGAAGAATGCCGGCGAGTGCATGCAGCAAAACAAGAGGCATACAAAGCGGCGCTGCAAAGGAAGACGAGAGCTGCTCGTGAGCTCTACGAGCAAAAGAGACGGGAAGAACATCGGCTTCTCCAAAAGAAGAAGAAAGAGCATGAGAAGCGCGCGTTTGAGAATATCGAGAGTTTATACTCCAGGAACAATGTACGGAAGTTTTACCAAAAGGCAAAAAGAACGTGTCAGAGAAGCAATACCCATACAGAAACCTGTAGAGACGAAAATGGAAACCTCGTAGTAGAATGACAGTCGGTGCTGAGAATATGGAAAAACTACTTCTGTAGACTGTATAACGGTATAACGGCGACATCCCGCTGTCAGGCAGAATGAACCATTCAACATAGACGATGATAGTCAAAATTTCCGTCCACCTGATCAAAACGAAGTGAGGATAGCAATATCCAAGCTAAAATCCAATAAGGCAGCTGGACCTGACGGCTTACCGGCCGAACTTTTCAAGGCAACTGGGGATGAACTGGTAGAGTGCATACACCAACTCATCTCTAAGATTTGGTCAGACGAGTGTGTGCCTGATGATCCACAAGAAAGGAGACCCCCTCAACTGCGCCAATTATAGAGGCATCAGCCTCCTCAACGTCGCGTACAAGATCTTTTCTGCGATATTGTGTGAACGCCTGAAACCTTTTATCAACAGCCTGATTGGACCCTATCAGTGCGGTTTCAGCCCAGGAAAGTCCACCATCGATCAAATCTTCACACTTCGGCAGATCCTGGAAAAAGCCCAAGAATTCCAAATCGATACTCACCACTTCTTTATCGATTTCAAGGCCACCTATGACAGCATTTATAGAGAAGAGCCAAACTTGTCCGTCTGTGCAGGCTGACGATGGAAAACGCTCGCTGCTCCATCAAGGTCGGTAATGACCTCATCGAGACCTTTGATGTCAAAAAAGATTTTAGACAAGGTGACTCGCTGTCATGTGACTTCTTTAATATTATACTTGAATGGATTGTGCGGAACTCACAAGCCAACACTGGAGGCACAATCTATTAGAAGTCTGTACAGCTGCTTGCATACGCCGACGATATAGACATTATCGGAATCATCGGGTTGTCACCGGTGCGTTTGCAAGCATTGAGGCGGAAGCGGTCAAAATGGGTTTAGCGATAAACGAGGGCAAAACCAAGTATATGCTGTCAACAAGAAGGGAAAGCAAACACCGACGAATTGGACAAAACGTCACAGTGGGCAGCTATAACTTCGAGGTAGTAAGGGACTTTGTCTACCTTGGCTCTGCTATAAATTCTACAGAAAAGATCAGCGCAGAAATCAATCGAAGAATAACTCTTGCCAATCGCTGTGTTTTTGGGCTTATAAGGCAATTCAACAGTAAAGCCCTATCTCGAACAACTAAGGAGACTCTATATAAGACCTTGATCATCCCAGTCCTGCTTTACGGCGCTGAAACATGGACTTTACTAAAAAGGATGAAGATATCCTTGGTCGCTTCAAGAGAAAAATTCTTCTAACCCCGAGAGACGACGCAGTAAAGGACCTCCTCGACGTAGGTGGGGCGCACAAGTTCAAGGGGACCTCGACCAACTTGGAGTGCGCAACTGGAGGCAATTAGCTAAAGACCGAGCTAAATGGAGAGGCTTGTTTGTTGAGGCCCAGGTTCACCCCGAACTGTAGCGCCACCTAAGTAAGTAAGTAAGGACTTACACCCCTTTTTGTGGATGGGAAAAATGATCGCCTCTTTAAAATGTTGGGGGACTCTCCATATTCCAACACATTGTTGTATAGAACTGTAAGTTTATCAATAAGTTCGCCTGATCCATACTTGTACAATTCAGTTGGTATTCCATCAGACCCCAGTGCCATCCTTAGGTCTGTTAAGACTCATCAAGATTTCTTGGTGGGATATTAGACCATCCAAGACCTGATTTTGGCAACCAGGTGCAGCATAATCCGAAATGTATCTGCTGACCTCTGGATTCAGAAAACCCCTGAAGTGCGTAAGAAGTACATTGGATCTAAGATCTCTGCTGATGACAAACTTTTTACCATTGAGCTTCCCAGCTACTTTCCAAAACTCTGCCGCGTTATTACAACGTGCCAGTCGTATAGCCTCCGATTCGTAATAGGTCCTCCTCTTCCTCCTGCATAGGTCCTTATATTCCCTATTCGGTTCAGTATACAGATCCTTACAGTTTCTTTCGCTGGAGTTGCGGAATAGCTTCAGCCAAGCAAACGAAGTTAGTCTTGCTCTCCTACACTCGTCGTCAAAGCATGGTTCAGTGCTTTGCTCTCTTCTACCCTGGGTGCTACTTCTTTTTGGATAAGATGCTTTAATCACCTCCACAATGCTCTCGAGTTCGAGTTCCTAATGAATTCGCAGAAATCTGTCGAGGTTTCTTCTATAACTTGATGGGTTTGACTCCTTCCACACTAGCAATACAAACCCAAAATATGTGCATATAATAAAAATGTAGGCGCGTTACTGAAAAACAGGTTAAGAGGGGTAGTTTACGAATGACATACCAGGTTTTTGGTTAAAAATTTGTATACAGGAAACCCTCCTATAACACGGTAGATAGGTTCCTAGAAAATACCGTGTTGTGTGAAATCGTGTTATATGAGACTAAAAGCCATTCGAAAATGGAGGGATGTGTTCCGAAAACTTTTTAAAACAAAATATATTTTCTTAATTTAAGATGTAAGAAATATTATATCTAACCTTAACAACCGCAAATCAGTAGGACCCGATAAAATAATGAATATTTATATGAAATATCTTCCCAAATCTGGAAGTAAATTTATTCAATTTATTTTCAACAAATGTATGCAAATCGGATATTTTCCAATATCATGGGAGCATGCAAAAATTATTCCAATTTTAAAGCCGGGTAAAGCTCCCAGTGACCCCCTTAGCTACAGACCTATAAGCCTCTTAAATGGTTTAAGTAAGTGTTTTGAAAAGGCTATTAAATACAAACTCTTACTGCACGTTGAGGAGCACAGCATCCTTCCTGCTGAACAATTTGGTTTTCGTTCCTATCACAGTACAACGCAGCAGGTCTTGCGAATAAAGCAGCATATTAAACAACGCTTTAGTGTAGGTCAAAGTACAGGTATGGTATTCTTGGATGTCGAAAAGGCCTTCGATTCAGTCTGGCATAAAGGATTGATCTTTAAATTGATACAATACGACTTTCCCGTATATCTCATAAAAATTGTTGACTCTTTTCTGGATCGTAGAATATTTCAAGTCAATTTAAATATGAGTCTCTCCAACAAGTATTGCATCCCTGCAGGTGTTCCCCAAGAATCGGTTTTGGGTCCCATCCTGTATAATATTTACACATCTGACTTCCCGCATTTAACAAACTGTCACTCTGCAATATTTGCGGATGACACATGTGTTTATTCGTCCGATGCTTTTGGTTTTGCGATTGAAACCAATTTGCAATCCGCCTTAAATACGCTAAAAGAGTATTTCGTTAAATTTTTTTTTTTTTTTTTTTTATTCCAAACATAATAAGCTGTAAAGGATTACAAATGTTTGTTAACACTGCGACTAGTTATGAAACCAACGAGCAGTTTGCTTTTCAGTATAAATAGTGAGAGAAAAGTAAATGGCAAACAGTTTACTATTTTTAAAGTACAATATAATTATAATTTGTTGTATGTCATTCTTAACTTTTAATGAAAGTAACAAGAGCATAGATGGGATTTAATCCATCCAAAGCGTTGGAGGTTAAATTCACTCCGAGCGCCTCTTTTCGCTCGTTGTTGTCGCTGTGTCACTATCTAGTAGAGGATGTGGTAAGTCGTCTGGTTTGCGGTTGCCTTGCAAGATCTGATGGTCTTATACGTTGCAGTCGTCTCACGCCATATACGTTTAGAAGAATTGTTGCTTCCTCGTTAATATGTTCCTGGAGACTCTTCTCGTGTGCTTTGGCCCTAGTGTTGATTTCTTCAAGGATAGTAGGAATCCCTAGGTCCCGATGGAGGTCGCTGTTTCTGATGTACCATGGAGCGTTCACAATACTTCGAAGGACTTTATTCTGGAATCGTTGGATGACTGCAATATTAGTTTGGCTGGCACATCCCCAGAGTTGAGCGCCATAGTTCCACACTGGTTTTAGGATCTGGTTATATAAAAGAATTTTATTATTAATTGATAGTCCTGACTTTCTGCCTATAAGCCATTCTAATTTTCGCCATTTAATATCTAATTCTTGTCTTTTCATTTTAATATGCTCTTTCCAACGAAGCTTGGCATCTAGAGTCATACCTAGATACTTCGCTGTATTAGAGTAAGGTATTGTCGTGCCTGATATTGCTATGGGGGAGTACGAGATAGACTTATTTGTGAAGTCAATATGTACAGATTTGTTCGAATTTAGTTTTATACGCCATCTTTGAGTCCACCTGATAATTTGATCTGTAGCAGCTTGTAGCTTTTGCGTCGATTCTAGCGTAGTATCTCCCACTGCTAAGACTGCCGTGTCGTCGGCAAAAGTTGCCGTTTTGGTGTAGGGCGTTGTAGGTAGGTCTTTAGTATAAAGGAGGTATAACAGAGGTCCGAGCACGCTTCCTTAAGGAACTCCGGCTTCGATCTGCATTAGCTTAGAGTAGTAGTTTTCTTGTTTTATACGGAAGTAACGCGATGTTAAATAAGACTCCATTAGGTGGAAGTACTGTTCTGGCAGGTACACTTTTAGTTTATTGAGAAGACCTTCATGCCATACTCTATCGAAAGCCTGTGCTACATCTAAAAAGATAGCAGAGCATACTTTTTTTCTTCTAGTGCTCTTTCGATTTCAGATGTTATTCTGTGGACTTGTTCTATCGTGGAGTGTTTGCTTCGAAAGCCAAACTGATGATTTGGGATTAAATTTCTTGATTCTACGATTGGTTTGAGACGCTTAAAAATCAGTCTTTCAAACAACTTTGATGTTGACGGAAGTAGCGATATTGGTCTATATGAGGATACCTCGTGAGGGTCTTTACCTGGTTTAGGGATCATTATCACGTCAGCTACTTTCCAGACGCTTGATACATACTCAAGGCTAATTGTTTTATTCATTAACCGTAAGAGTTTCACTAACCCTTTGTTTGGCAGTCGCTTCAGGACTTCCGCAGTGATCAGGTCAAAACCTGGAGCTTTTTTGTCTTTTAATCGCCTTATCTCATATTTTAACTCGTGCATTTTAATGGGAGCAATCATAGAACTAGTACTTTCATCGACAATTAGAAGCTCATCACAGGAAGCATCATTAGGCTTAAAGGTATTCGCCAGGTGGTCGGCAAAAGCAATAGCTTTTTCCTCATTGCTTTTAGCCCATTGCCCATTACTGCATCTTATTGGAGGAATATGATTTATTGGTCGCTTAAGATATTTTGTACTTTTCCAAAGTGAATATTCAGTGCTCTTGTCAGCAGTTAGCTCTGAGAGATATATTTTCATCGTCTCATTCCAGATTAGCTTTATCTCAAGTTTAAGATCTTGTGTGGCCTTGTTTAGTCTCGTTTTTTCGGAGGGAGATCGAGTTTGTTGCCACCTACGCCGAAGTTTTCTCTTGTTTATTATAAGCTCCTTAATTTCTTTTGGATAATTGCTACCGACCGTTTTTCTCTTCGTTGGAGGAGTACAGCTCCAAGCTGCGAATTGGATTAGTTGGATGAAAGCATTTGCTTCGTTTTCCAGTTGGTCTGTCGTCTCAATAGGCGATTTGTTTAAAACTAAGCCAATCTGTGAATTTGTTTGAAAGGTATGGACTTTCTTCTTTAACTATAACAGTTTCACTGAGTGTCAGGTATATTGGTGAGTGGTCCGAATCGAGATCCAAACCTTCTTGTACCCGGATAAAATTCCTTGACAATTTATTTATGACAAAAAAGTCAACCAGATCTGGAATTTTGTTAACGTCTGTCGGCCAGTATGTAGGCTTACCAGTAGATATAAATTCACACCCTGTCTTTTTAGCTGCATCGTAGAGTTCACGACCTTTTGTTGTAGTGAGTCGGGATCCCCAGTATGTGTGCTTAGCATTTCGTTAAATGGAAAATAAAAATTAACGCTCAGAAATCAAAGGCTATCTTTTTCACAAGTAAAAGAAAAGCTTGCTTTTTACCGAGCCGCAACTTATATATAGATGGGCTTCCTATTGAATGGAGCAATTTAGTTAAATATCTTGGGGTGATCATAGATATAAGAGTCACTTTTGGCTCTCACATTCAGTATATAATCGAAAAAATTAATAAAACGATTAAAATCCTGTACCCTTTTATAAACCGAAAGTCAAGGTTAAGTAACGAGAACAAAATTATTATATAAAAAATAATGTTTTATGCAGCCCCAGCTTGGGGAAGTTGCGCAAAAAGTCATATCTTAAAATTACAAAGAGTGCAAAACAAATTATTAAAAATTATCTTCAATCTGCCATGGCATTTTCCCAGCAGCCTTCTCCACGACATATCAAATATAGAACTCGTTTCAAGTCGCATTACTAACTTAAAAACTAAATTTCATCTATCATGCGAGTTTGCAGACAACAGCTTAATTGTGAGTCTTGTATTTATAATTACTGTTGTTATTCACATTAGTTTAATCACATACATGAACCAACGTTTACTTTACTTTTTATTTATTTGTATTTATTTATTTACTTATGTATATATTAATATCTTTATTTATTTATTTATTATTTATTTATCTATTTCTTTATTTATTTATTTATTTATTTATATATTTATTTATTTATTTATTTTTTTTTTTGTTAATATATTATACATGTTAATACTTCTTTGTTATTTGTTCACTTTTGTGTTATTCATGTACTTATTTGTATTTATTATAACTAATTTAATTTCTTTGTATAATCAACATACAACACTCAACCACTGTGATATTTTTTTGAATGAAGGTTTTAAGTAGCTTTTTCCTTCAACTATTTATCTATCTATTTATTTTGCTTGCATTCATTCTATATGTTTTTCATAACAAAGGTAAATAACTACCCATCTATGTACTTTTATTTTAATATATGTATATCTATGTAAACATTTCTGCTACAAATAAACAAACAAAGAATTTTTTTTTTAAATACGAACACGTGTAGAATAAAAAAAGTAAGTAAACAGAAAATTATCCTACTCGATTAGTTTGGCCTCATGCTCGTAACGGATTACATGACGTCATATTTAGACTGGGTAAGGCCTTTCTCTACCGCCTACCCTAGCAGGGAAGATTGGAAAAGCGCTCATATGCCTAATGCCGAATCTATAGCCATCTACATAGATGGTTAAAAAATGAGCACTGGTGTAGGATCAGGTATCTTCTCCGACCCTCTAGGTGTATCCAAATCCATACGACTTCCAGACCACAGCTGTGTTTTCCAAGCAGAGGTCTTAGCAGTGGCGATAGCCGCCCGTGAGTCTGCGGTAAGGGCAATACCGCCAGAAGGTATCACCATCTTTATCGACAGCCAGGCAGCTATAAAAGCGACTACTGCCATAGAAATTAAATCGAAGCTTGTGAAGTGTTGTTGAGAAGAGCTCAGGGTTCTTGGAACACAGCACAGGTATCGCTCTGTTGGGTCCCTGGACACGAAGGTATCCCAGGCAATGAGAAAGCCGACGAGAGGGAATTCCCTTTCCACCCTCGTGGGCATCATCACGGGGCATGACACTCTGCGGTACCACATGAAGAAACTACGCCTGACGGAGGAGGAACTCTGTAGAGGCTGTAGTGACGAGGAAGTTTTTGAGGACACAACCCACTTCCTGTGCCACTGTACGAGTCTTCAACACTCCAGGAAAAAGTTCGTTGGTAAATATTTCTTCCAGGATCTCGAGGAACTCTCCGGCGTTTTGACAGAAAAGATGCTGAACTTCATCAAATCCTCAGGGTGGTTTGTATGCAGAAATGAAGTAAGTGACTGAGTTATTAGTTTTTAGTTTCATTGGGTAAGGGATTCCTTTTTCCCCCATGGGTACCACATTGGGTCAACGCTGACCTGAGTGTGGAGAGAGCGTCCCTCCCTGCCAGCCTACATACCTAACCTAACCTAACAAAAGGTTTCCGTTCTCATTTCATTCAAGCTGATCTCATTAAATTTGAGGAGAGTGTTTTGTCGGTTGAACCATATCATCACTTTTGTTAGGATTTTTTACATTTCTTGCCCTCTTTGAAAAATTTGTTATTTTAGGCTGTTTGCTGGCGCTTACAAGTTTGTCGTATTAATACTCATTGTATGGAGATACACAATTTTCCAGCTCCCTTTTTAGTTTACAGCTTCTTTCAGCAGAAGGGTCTTCAGTCGCTAAGGTAAGCTCTTCCTGTAACTTTTATAGAGTAAAACTAGTAACTTACACTGCTCATACAAAAGACCAAATCGTAAACAGTTTAAAATAAAAATAGATTTTTGTAGCGTCCTATATGGTATACGAAACATGTACAGCGGAGTCCTCATGACCCATACTATTGGTTGGTACACAGTATTTCCAAGTCAACCAAAAGATTCTGTGTAGATGTGGAAAATTACAAACGCTGCTAAATTTTACATCAAAAGATCTTACAGTTTGACGGTTTCTTTCCAGTACTCAGTACTGTAAGTGTGTAAAGTTTTAATGTTCGGTGTTATGTCAGGGCTTCTGGAGGATTTTTTCTTTATTTTTTTATTTCCCAAGTTTAATTTATACATCTGTCTGGTTGACACTTAGTACATCTTTTATAAATGATAAAAGTGGGTTAAATAGGGTATGTGACCAATGCCACTAATACCATTTGTTTAACAATTTTTTTTTTGTTTTTTATATAATGGATTTTTATAACTCCTGAATAAAATAAATAAAAAACTTGAGTAAAATTTAAAAGATTCATCTTACATGTACAATGAATAATACAAATATATACAATTAACACTTAACATTTTTTTTTTACTGGTTACTGAGATCAAGGGGTCTTCTTCGTTTTAGCCGCCGTCTATTTAGAATTTCTTGGTCTGGAAGGGTCGAAAGGGTCGAGATATCATAGTTGGTATGAGAAATAAGCCTCGTCTGGTGCCGTTTGCTTACATTGGTTATTTCTTCCTCAACCATAGGAATTTTGAGGTCATTGTGTATGTCGAAGTTTGTGACGTACCAGTCACCATTTACTATTGTTCGCAGAATTTTTCATTGTTGTCTCTGAATAAAGTTTATGTTTGACTTTTTAGCTGTGCCCCAGATTTGAGATCCGTACGTCCATATTGGTTTTATTATAGTTTTATAAAGCAAAATTTTGTTGTAGGTTGATAATGGAGAGTCCTTACTTATTAGCCAGTAAAGATGTTTGGTTTTGTTCTTCATTTGATTCCTCTTTTGCTGTATATGGTGCTTCCATATAAGCTTGCTGTCTAAAAACATTCCTAAGTACTTCGCTACTTTGTCAATGGAGATACTTTTGTCATTTATTTTTAGTGGTTCGGGTGTGTAATTTATCTTTGTTGTGAATATAACCTGCACCGTTTTGTTCGTCATCATCGTTTACTTTGATGCGCCACTCCTTAAACCATTTCATTGTAGCGTCTAATATTTTTTGGAGTTGGACGGTCGCTGTGTGTAGGCATTTGTTTGAGTAGAGCAGTATGGTGTCGTCAGCGAATGTAGCGATCATAGATGTTGTCTGAGTAGGTAGAGGAATATCTCTGGTGTAAATATTATAGAGAAGTGGTCCAAGCACGCTGCCTTGCGGTACTCCAGCTCGTATTGCGTATAGCTTTGATGATGTGTATTTATACTTTACATAGAAGTGTCGATTCGTTAGGTAAGTTTTGATTATTAAGTAATAGTCAGTAGGAAGAAACTTACTTACTTAGGTGGCGCTACAGTTCGGGGTGAACCTGGGCCTCAACCAACAAGCCTCTCCATTTAGCTCGGTCTTTAGCTAATTGCCTCCAGTTGCGCACTCCAAGTTGGTCGAGGTCCCCTTGAACTTGTGCGCGCCACCTACGGCGATAATTCCCTCTACTGCGTCGTCCCTCGGGGTTAGATTCGAAGACTCTGCGGGCCGGAGCGTTGGTGTCCATTCGCTCTACATGTCCTAGCCATCTCAGACGTCCAATACGCAGTTTTTTGACTAGGTCGATGTCGCTGTACAGCTCGTATAGTTCGTGATTGAATCTTCTCCTCCAAAACCCGTCAACGCAAACGGGACCGAATATCTTACGAAGAATTTTTCTCTCGAAGCGACCAAGGATATCTTCATCCTCTTTTAATAAAGTCCATGTTTCAGCGCCGTAAAGCAGGACTGGGATGATCAAGGTCTTATATAGAGTCTCCTTAGTTGTTCGAGATAGGGCTTTACTGTTGAATTGCCTTATAAGCCCAAAAAAACAGCGATTGGCAAGAGTTATTCTTCGATTGATTTCTGCACTGATTTTGTTAGAAGAATTTATAGCAGAGCCAAGGTACACAAAGTCCCTTACTACCTCGAAGTTATAGCTGCCCACGGTGACGTTTTGTCCAATTCGTCGGTGTTGGTTTTCCCTTCTAGTTGACAGCATGTACTTGGTTTTGCCCTCGTTTATCGCCAAACCCATTTTGGCCGCTTCCGCCTCAATGCTTGCAAATGCACCGGTGACAGCCCGCTGAGATCTTCCGATAATGTCTATATCGTCGGCGTATGCAAGCAGTTGTACAGACTTGTAATAGATTGTGCCTCCGGTGTTGGCTTGTGAGTTCCGCACAATCCGTTCAAGTACAATATTGAAGAAGTCACATGACAGCATGTCACCTTGTCTAAAGCCTTTTTTGACATCAAAGGTCTCGGTGAGGTCATTACCGACCTTGATGGAGCAGCGAGCGTTCTCCATCATCAGCCTGCACAGACGGACAAGTTTGGCAGGGATGTCAAAACTAGACATGGCTCTATAAAGCTCTTCTCTATAGATGCTGTCATAGGCGGCCTTGAAATCGATAAAGAGGTGGTGAGTATCGATTTGGAATTCTTAGGTTTTCTCCAGGATCTGCCGAAGTGTGAAGATTTGATCGATGGTGAACTTTCCTGGCCTGAAACCGCACTGACAGGGTCCAATCAGGCTGTTGATAAAAGGTTTCAGGCGTTAACACAATATCGCAGAAAAGATCTTGTATACGATGTTGAGAAGACTGATGTCTCTATAATTGGCGCAGTTGAGGGGGTCTCCTTTCTTGTGGATCGGGCAAACGATGCTGAGATTCCATTCATCAGGCATACACTCGTCTGACCAAATATTAGAAATAAGTTGGTGTATGCACTCTACCAATTCATCCCCAGCTGCCTTGAAAAGTTCGGCCGGTAAGCCGTCAGGTCCAGCAGCCTTGTTCGATTTTAGCTTGGATATTGCTATCCTCACTTCGTTTTGGTCAGGTGGACGGAAATTTTGACTATCATCGTCTATGTTGAATGGTTCATTCTGCCTGACAGCGGGATGTTGGTCTTCGTCGCCGTTATACAGTCTGCAGAAGTAATTTTTCCATATTCTCAGCACCGACTGTGATTCTACTACGAGGTTTCCATTTTCATCTCTACAGGTTTCTGTATGGGTATTGTTCCTCTGACACGTTCTTTTTACCTTTTGGTAAAACTTCCGTACATTGTTCCTGGAGTATAGACTCTCGATATTCTCAAACGCGCGCTTCTCATGCTCTTTCTTCTTCTTTTGGAGAAGCCGATGTTCTTCCCGTCTCTTTTGCTCGTAGAGCTCACGAGCAGCTCTCGTCTTCCTTTGCAGCGCCGCTTTGTATGCCTCTTGTTTTGCTGCATGCACTCGCCGGCATTCTTCGTCAAACCAGGGGTTTCGCGGTGGTGGTCGAGCGAGACCCAGCACATCAGTCGCGGCGTTTCTGATGGCATGTTGGCAGCGTTGCCACTGGTCTTCGGTACTTGATGCTGGCGGCAAAGGGGTGATTGAGAGATTTCGGGATACGCGTTCAGCGAAGAGTCTGGCGGTCTCTTGCGATTGTAGCTTTTCGACGTTAAATTTTCTCACAGTGATTCTTCTTTGTTGCTCAGATTGGGATATCCGCATTCGTACCTTGGCTACAACAAGGTAATGATCCGAGTCTATGTTGGCCGCTCGGAAGGTCCGGACATCCAGAATTCTGGAGGCATGCCTTGCGTCGATCGCAATATGATCAATTTGGTTGATCGTGACATGATCATTGGACCGCCATGTCTGCTTATGAATGTCGAGATGAGGAAACCATGTGCTTGCTATGGTGACATTTCGCTCCACAGCGAAATCAATTAGCCTTAGTCCGTTATCAGACGTGGTGTCGTGTAGGCTATGCTTACCGACTGCCCTACCAAAGACGTCCTCCTTTCCTATTTTGGCGTTAAAATCGCCCAATACGATTTTAACGTCGTATTTAGGACATTGCTCGTATGTTTTGTCGAGGAGCTCGTAGAAACACTCTTCGGTGGCAGGGTCCTTTTCTTCTGTGGGGGCATGAACACATATTAGGCTTATGCTAGCGAATTTAGTAGGAAGAAAGCTTTCAAGTTTTTGAAGTAGTCCTGGATGCCATACGGTGTCAAATGCTTTGGCAACGTCAAGAAATACTCCAACGCAGAATCTCTTCCAGGTCCAGGTCTGTTGAGATTTTATTGGTCACTCTATGGATCTGCTGTATCGTCGAGTGTTGCTTCCGGAATCCAAACTGGTGGTCCGGTATTACATTTAGTGTTGATAGGATTGGAGCCATGCGGTCACATAATAGTCGCTCAAAGACTTTAGACAGAACTGGGAGTAAGCTTATTGGCCTATATGATGTAGGTATGGTTGCGTCTTGTTTTGGTATAGGTATTATTTTAGCAACTTTCCATACTTTTGGAAAGTGCTGAAGTCGAATCATTGCTTTCAAAATATTTCTGAGATACTGAAGAGCTTTTCTTGTGAGTTTATCAAGTAACTCTCCTGTTAGAAGGTCATATCCTGGGGCTTTTTTGTGGTCCACTCTGTGTCTAATCAATTGTTTTATTTCGTTTATTGTTACTTTTTTTTATAGAGATATTTATGGTCCTATTGAAATGTAGCTGTGAGGTACGGACGCTGTCGCCTTCATTAGAGAAGGTGCTCCAATAGTGTTGTGCTTATATATTAGCCTTGTCATAGTTTTCTCTGGCCCATGGGGGGTAATGAAGTATTTGGTTCTTTATTTTTTTAACTGCTTTCCATAGTGAGTAATTTGTTTCTGAAGTAGGTGTCAGGTTTATTAGGTAGTTTTTTAAATTGTTATTTTGATATGTTTTTAGAGTTTGTTTCAGTTTTTTAATTGCAAGGTTTAAGTTGTATTTATCCACAGCCGCTCTTGTCGTTTGCTACTTTTTCCGAAGTTTCCTCTTCTCTTTAATCGATTTCTTGATGTGCTCAGGGGTGTTGTATTCTTTTGTTCTTTGAGCATTTTTTGGTGCTATACAGAAGGCGGCTTCATTTATTGTGACGTTAAAGTAAATGACTGATCTTTCATTGTCGTCATATGATTTTAGGGATATATTTGTATGTAGGTTTAAGTCTAAAAATTCTTGGAATGCGCACCAATCCGTCTTGTTGTTATACAGTTTTGGTTGTTCTATTATGGCCGTAACGTCGCTTGAATATACTAGTAGAACAGGTGGGTGGTCAGAGGATAGTTCTAAGCAGGAGTTTATTTTAAGTTTTGAATGACTGCTATTTTTTGTCACACAAAGTCAAGTAAATCGGGTTTTTTCTTTCGGTCAGTTGGCCAGTTGTTGGTTCTCCAGTACTTATAAACTTGCAGTTGTTATCTTGAAATGCTCTTAATAGGTTATTGTCCTTCTTATTTGTTAGTCTTGAGCTCCAATCTTTGTGTTTAGCATTGTTTTCTCCTGCGAGGATAAATCTCGGGCCCAATGTTTTTAGATAGGAATTGTATTGTTCTGTTGAGATTATATGTTAAGGCGGGCAGTAAATAGCCGAGACTAATAATGGTCCTTCGTTGTCCTCTATTTGTATTGTTGTGGATTGGATATGGGTCTCTTTGTAGTGTGAACGTTCGATATATTTTATCTTGTCTTTGAGTATGATTGCTGTACCTGCATGTGCTCTTCAGTCCGGGTGATTTGTGCTATAGATGTTATAGTTGCCGATTTTAATACAGCTTTTATCTGTGAGACGGGTCTCAGATATTAGTAAAATGTCAATATTGTTGTCTTTGATAAATTGTTTTAGTTCTAATTTGTGCTGTTGTAGTCCGTTTGCGTTCCAAAATACGATTTCCAGTGAGTTATATTTACTGTCCATTAAGGCTTCTGGAGGATGAAGAAAAAAACACACTTAATGGAATGAATTACTCCATTTTTGTGCATAAATTACGATGACGAATATAAAGTAATTATTCTTTCAGTGTAAGTAGTTATTCTTTTTCGATGAACTCGCGAGGCAAGGATCTGCACTTAATGCTTCCCTAGCAAAGGAGGTGAACGTCCCGTTGGGGGTTCTTAAGGGAGGCATCTTCGCGCATTATCTGCTAAAGGCTGACAGCAGATGACAGGGGGTGCGGAACTGTGTCATCTTTAGGCAGATGTGGCCCAAATACTTCCGGAAAAGAACGCAAGATCTACTAAACAGAAACCGTGCAGATATCGCAAGAGTACTGGCCATTGGCCCATCGGGGTACATGCGGCCAGAATATGCATTGTATTTAATGCACACTGTCGCAGCTGCAACATTGCTAACGAGACAAGAAACAATCTTACACTTCCTCTGCAAGTGTCCGGCTTTAGGCAAGGGGAAATTATCAGTTTCTTCAATGTAACGGGGTGGATTTGAATAATCCTTACCCGTTTTTTTCCTTGCCCTAGAAGTTAACGTCCTCTTTACATTCGATAGGTCACTTGAGTTGCGGTATTAAAACGGCACTCCTGCGCTAATTAAGTTTCGGCATGGTTTGCTGACACAACACCTTCTACCTACCTACCTATCGTACGTTTCTTTTGAAAACTATTTCATCTTAATTTTCTTGAACAGAAATAAAGCTAGGTTTTAGACGGCTGTGGCCCCCAGACTAACAATGTTAGGCATATGGTGCGGAAACGTTGTTTTTTTTTTGTATCAAATTAGTAAGGTTATATGGTATGTTAGGAATATACCAACATTCCGAAGGAAGAATATCGGTAATATTTAATATGTATTTACATACTCGTACATACTACATACCATATCGACACTTTTTTGACAAGCCTAATTCGTGCGGCTTTACTAAAGAGAAAACAATTTTTTTCTTTGTAATGTCATTATTGGTTAAAAGGCTGTACTTTTGCGGAACTCAATCAATATTTGTGAGCTTTGTAAAATTTCCAAAAGCATAACAATAATGCTTCAATTACGGTCTATTTTCTTTAACCTGAGATTGCACTCAACGTGGTGATAGTGTGTAACCAACAATCGCATCATCCCGAATTCGCACAAATTCCCAGTAAAACGGAAATAATAACAGCAATCAAGTCCCTCAAGAAGAACAGATTTGCTGCACCCTCTAATACGGAGAGCTTGGGATAGTAAAGGAGTGGAAATGAGGGATGATCCTTAAACTTCCGGAAAAAGGAAACTTCACGGATACAGAAACTGGAGAGGTATTTGCGTTCTTCCAGCCGTAGCCAAAATACATAATAGCTAGAATAATTCTAGAACGAATTAAAGAACATTTCGATTCAACTCTCGATCTCGAACAGGCCGGCTTTTGCGCTGGATCCTGCTGCATCGACCACGTAAACACCTTACGGATCATAATCGAGCAATGCGTTGAGTACATGTTTCCGCTACATTTGCTGTTTATCAACTTCGAGAAGGCTTTCGACAGCTTTAATCTAGATGCTATCTGGTTGGCCTTGCGCAGGAGAGGCATCCCAGAAAAACTTATAGCTATTTATCAAGGCAACATACGAGGGCGGTAAGTGTCACGTCTTACACAATGGTAGGGTGTCGGAGGATTTTAAAGTCCACAGTGGAGTACGTCAAGGGTGCATACTTTCGCCACTATTGTTCTTGCTGGTTATCAGCGATGTACTCCGTGCAGCATTGACGGAAGGCAACTATGGAATTCGTTGGACTATGACATCTTACCTTAAACACCTATATTACGCTGACGATATTTGTCTACTTTCACATCCGATAATGGATCTTCATCTGATGGCCCAAAATCTAGAAGCTGCGGCAAATAAAGTGGGGATAAAAATAAACACAGCCAAAACAAAAGCCCTGAGCACTTCTTCTAACAACCGCGCTCAACTCAACATTGCCGGACACGAAGCCGAGAAAGTTAATAACTTTCTTTATTTAGGAAGTGTGGTCTCGTCTAATCGCGGCGGCACCGAACTGAATGTGTGCAGCAGAATCGGGAAGGCTAAAGCTGCGTTCGGAATACTATCCAATATCTGGAGAAGCAATGTTATTAGCTTAA
The DNA here is from genome assembly GCA_945910035.1 of Brachypalpus laphriformis. Lineage (NCBI taxonomy): Eukaryota > Metazoa > Arthropoda > Insecta > Diptera > Syrphidae > Brachypalpus > Brachypalpus laphriformis. Next base: position 102,300,318 of record OX246756.1, read on the forward strand.
GAACCAAGCTGCGACTGTTCCGCTACAACGTAGAATCGGTGCTGCTTTATGGGTGCAGTACTTGGAAGGTGGGCATCATTAACACACGCAAGCTGCAAGTCTTTGTAAAAAAAATTTTTAAAGATTATCTTGAGGATTTTTTGGCCGAACCGCATCTCCAACGAACAACTTTATACGAGAACGGCCCAAGAACCTATAAGTATTACTATACGAAGAAAGTGGCAGTGGATTGGACACACCCACCGGGGCGAAGACAACTCCATTGCGAAATACGCCATAGAGTGGAATCCGCTCACCCAGGCAGGCAGAATGGCGGGACGCCCTAGGCAAACGTGGCGCAGAACAGTTGAGGAGAAATCGAGCTCTTTAGGAATGAGTTGGAGGCAGCTCAAACGCGTTGCAGAACTCCGAACAAGATGGCGCACAGGCTTGGTTGACGCACTTTGCACCCCGAGGGGTTAAAGGATCTAAGTAAGTAGGTTAGGTTAGGTATGTGGGCTGGCAGGGAGGGACGCTCTCTGCCACACTCAGGTCAGCGTTGACCCATTGTAGTACCCATGGGGGACAAAGTAATCCCTTACCCAATGAAACTAAAAACTATTAACTCGGTCACTTACTTCATTTCTGCATACAAACCACCATGAGGATTTGATGAAGTTCAGCATCTTTTCTGTCGAAACGCCGGAGAGTTCGTCGAGATCCTGGACGAAATATTGACCAAGGAACTTTTTCCTGGAGTATTGAAGACTCGGAGAGTGGCACAGAAAGTGGGTTGTGTCCTCAAAAACTTCGTCGTCACCACAGCGTCTACAGACTTCCTCCTCTGTCAGGTGTAGTTTCTTCATGTGGTACCGCAGAGTCTTGTGCCCCGTGATGATGCCCCCGAGGGTGGAAAGGGATTTCCTATCTTTCCGAGTGATTCTCTCGGTCCTTGCTTTGTCGAAAGATGGCCATAGCTTCCTAGTGATGGTGCAAGTTTCCATGGAGTTCCATCTTGTGTTCGCCTCCTCAATGGCCTTATTTCCTGCAGCGAGCTTGAGTGTGCAAGGCGGGATACACACAGGGGCGTCAACTTGTTCTGGTGGGGCTGCTGAGCCGATTCTCGCTAGCTCGTCGGCTTTCTTATTGCCTGGCATACCCTCATGTCCAGGGACCCAACAGAGCGATAACTTGTGCTGTGTTCCAAGAACGCTGAGCTCTTCTCGACAACACTTCACAAGCTTCGATTTAATTTCTATGGCAGTAATCGCTTTTATAGCTGCCTGGCTGTCGATAAAGATGGTGATACTTTCTGGCGGTATTGCCCTTATCGCAGACTCACGGGCGGCTGTTGCCACTGCTAAGACCTCTGCTTGGAAAACACTTCTGTGGTCTGGAAGTCGTATGGATTTTGATACACCTAGAGGGTCGGAGAAGATACCTGATCCTACACCAATGCTCATTTTTGAACCATCTATGTAGATGGCTATAGATTCGGCATTAGGTATATGACCGCTTTTCCAATCTTCCCTGCTAGGGTAGGCGGTAGAGAAAGGCATTACTCAGTCTAAACTCAGTCTAAATATGACGTCATGTAATCCGTTACGGGCATGTGGCCAAAGTAATCGAGTAGGATCATCGAGTGACCTGTTCTACTTGGTTTCCAGTTCGCTGACTGACTAATTCTCATATCATTAATGGCTGATGATGTGCGTATAAAGATGTCTAGCGGTAGCAGGTTGAGAATAGCCTCGAGTCCTGCGGTTGGGGTTGTCCTCATTGCACTGGTGATGCCAATGCACGCTAGTCTTTGAACTTTGGTGATTGCCTTTAAGTTGGTGGATTTGTTGTCAGCTGGCCACCATACTAGATTGCCGTAAGTCAGTATGGGTTTAACTATAGCCGTATATATCCATAGTATGATTTTGGGGGAGGGTCCCCAGGTTCTACCAAAAATTCTACTACATGAGTAAAAGGCTATTGTTGCTTTCTTAATTCTTTCCTCTGTATTTAATCTCGAATTGAGCTTTTTGTCAAGTACAAGGCCCAGGTATTTTGCGCTATCGGACAATCTGAGTGGGATACCGTCAACAGAAGGTGTTCCAAACTCCGGTATTTTCCTCTTATTCGTAAAAAGTACGAGTACGGTTTTTTGGAGATTAACCTTTAAACCGCAGCTCCTGACCCATATGCTATGAGTATTTAGGGCTCCGTCATGTTGTTCGCTAAGGGTAGGCAGGAATTTACCTGTTGCAAGCAGCACAACGTTATCCGCGTACGCTGTAGCTCTGGCCTCACTGTACCTTAGTTGATGTAGTACCTCATTAAGAACAATGACCCAGAGCAGTGGGGAGATTACCCCGCCTTGGGGGTACCCCTCGAGGTGTATGCTTCGAGCTTTGAACCCTTAAGTTCGGTGGTTATATGTCGTTCCTCGAGCATGCTTACAATCCAGTTAACTAGACTGATGTCGATGTCTAGGTTTCTTAGGGTTCTTTTAACCGCTTCGGTATTAACATTATTGAAGGCTCCTTCAATGTCCAAGAAAGCAGTTAGTGTGAACTCTTTATCCTTAAGTGATTTTTCTATAGAGCCGACAACATGATGTAGGGCAGTTTCCACACATCTACCCTTCGTGTATGCGTGTTGGGCTGGGGATAAGTCACCCGGGCGTATTCTACTACATATGTAAATGTCGAGCAATCTTTCAAAAGTTTTCAGGATGAGAGAGGTAAGGCTTATTGGTCTAAAGTCCTTCGCGGTGGTGTGACTAGCCTTGCCCGCCTTGGGTATAAAAACCTCCTTTACCTCCCTCCATGTTCTTCTTACTTTTATCTAAGTAAGTAACAATCGCATCAGAATGTCACAAACTATCGCATTTACGAGACAACTGCAGAATCTGTTAAGATGGTATGCTGTACAAGTATGGAGATACTTTGAAAATAATGTGATTGAGCTATTTTTACACCCCTTTCTCAAGCGGATACTTCGCCTGCTGTTGACCATTCCTAACTAAATGCTTCATGTAGAAACATACCTGCTACCGGCTACTTGTTATGTTCTTTAAAACTCTCAAAATGTACTTCGATTACGTGATAAGAATCGTTGATATGGAAGCAAGTCGCATACCGAGGATAGTAGCAGAATACGAGTATGCTGTGACTAGAAGTGCGTCCTGTTTGCGTCCTGTTTTGCAAAATGGAATGATATAGCGACGCGCGAAATACCCAAAACTTGAGAATGGAGCTGTATACCATCCTAACCAGTCTAGATGCAAAGATATATAATACATTTGTTGAGGAGCCCAAACATCTGTATATAGAGAAGTCTATTCCAAGCTTGCACATGACGTCAGAGATATAACTTACATGAATGGAAAATATGGAACAGATGTGATAATAACGATTTTCAAAGCACGAGGAAAATGAATGCCACTGAATTTCGTGACCCATTGACCGGATTTGCCGATACTATTCAATCTAGAAATACCTGAAAATGTATTACACTTCATAGGAGTATGGTATGTCCAATTCTGAAAGAAGAACTGCATAGCTTATTGAACGGCATAGATTGGGTTCTAAAAATGAATTAAAGCTGCATCTCGTTATCGGAGACAAATATGTAATAGAAGAAGCCTTTTAAATTATACTATGCACATGTAGGTACATACGTTCATATATAATTGAATAATTGTCAGTATGGCAGACGGCTTTTGCCTTGCTGTTAAAGACTTCAAAACTTGTTTATGGTGTATAAAGAAGGACAATAAAATCAAATCTAATCTAATCCTCTACTGCACTTATAATACACATCTGAATATTGAATTATGTATTTAAGTTATGTAATAGAACTTCAACGTACATATGTATACTGTCTTAAGTTCCACAGTGATCAAGTTGGTAGAGTAAGGTATGTATTGTACGTAGATACTTTGAATCCAACGAAAACATTCACTTGTAATCTCATATACATAAGAACAACCCACTAGTATATATATAGATACATATGTAGATATTGTTGAAGAGGAAGTCTTTCGCATCATCTCTTTGTTTCTTTTGTGTGAATGATCCCTCAAGACCTTGACAGCTTGCATTGCTGTTTTGTTTTTAGAAAATTGTAGGTCTGTAACCTCCACATGCGGATAAGAATTTTAATGTTTTATTATCTTCTTTTCGTTGAGCAAAGCAGGTTAGTGGTGTGTTGCCTTGCAATTTAATTCAGTTGGTGCACTAGGCACTAGGCACTGAAAAATGAGATTTTATGATGACTTGGCATGGTTTTATTATGTACAGTTAATGCAGTTGCTCTGGTGAGAATGATGATGATGACTATCCTAGATACGCGATATGCCTTGTTTTGATGACTGTCGTTTCAAGAAGATTATATGTTTTGTATAGGGTATATTAGTATTGATACGTGATTTGTAACATGAAAAAATAACGACTTAATTTATTTAACTGACCTTGAACAACGGATGAACGTACATTTACTCAGGACTAACATACAAGTTTGAAAACAGGCTGAAAGAAGCGGTTCTTATCTGGATCTAATGCTGTTCGACGTACGGTTACAACTGACTGACATGGACCGACAAACTTTAAACTGCTTACACACTTCTATGTATGACAGTGACCATTGCGGACTCAGTGCCGAAATAACTATTCCCGACGAAATTGCGGAGTTGGAGGAGTTTGTCCAATTGCACGCCTACAATTACAGTAGAACGCGTTGGACTCGCTTCTCCAGACAGTTAACGAGAGCACTCTCCTCGAACTTGCTCGACCTACCGTCTAATAGGAATCTGTCAAACGAGGAGATTGAAAGATATCTAAAAGAAGTAGACGAGACAATAAAACGAACGATGGACAATACGATACCTCGGTATCAACACACTGACAACGTGGGCATATACCGCAATGCAACGATTGACGCACTGCACGAACATAAAAGTAGACTGCTGTCGAGATTAAAAACCTTGTACAGACAGTTTACTGACAGACAGAATTCGGAGGAGGTTAGGACGCTGAAATCGTTGATTAGAAACATTTCAAAATTAGTTAAAGAAAATTACAGACTTTCTGTAAATTCGCACTGGGACAGGAAAATTCGGGCTGTAAAATCCAACAACCCGAGTATGTTCCCGAAAATAAACAAGATCTTTCGGAGGAATAATCAAAACGATCTTCCGCGTCTTAAAATCCCCCGAACTACGAACAATGTACAAATACTAGTAACAGCAGGTATAGATCCAGATAACGCAGCTGAGGATGACAATTTCTTTGTGATCGAAGATCCGCAGGAGAAGGTAGAGGCTATAGGAGCGACTTTCCAGGACGTGTATAAGGTGAATGATAGTGTTTGCCCGAACCACGACCTAGAAAATCGGGTCCTTATGCACAACTTCTCCCTTCGAAATGACATGGAGCACTGGCGATCTGAGAACACTGGTTTCACCGTGTTCAATAAAAGAAACATGGCAAACAATGCCGTCGCCGATGAAAGGGTACATCCCCCGTTCATTTCGAAGGCAGAGCTCCAAGCGATCTTCGAATCACTGAGGAAAAAGAAATCCGTGGGAATCGATGGTATACCCAACATTGTGCTTAGACATCTTCCTCCAGAAGTGGTAAACATTTACACTATCCTGTTTAATAATGCAATGAATAATGCCCATTATCCAGGGCATTGGAAAACAGCGGTGGTGCAGCCCATTCCAAAGAAAAATAAAGATAGCTCCAACCCGGGTAATCTCCGATCTATAAGTCTCCTTCCGAACATTAGCAAGGTATTCGAAAAAGTGATCCATAGAGCCTTGGCTAAGTGGGTTGAGGACAGTCATATAATTCCGGATAACCAATTCGGTTTCAAGGCGGGGCATGATACTATACATGCTGCGTCTAAACTGGTATCAGATATCCAGTGGAATAAAAGCAAGAAGCAATGCACGGGTGCATGCCTGGTTGACTTGGAGAAGGCCTTCGATACCGTATGGTTAGAGGGACTCTTCTACAAGCTGAACAGGCTGGGCATAAGTAAACCACTGCTGTACATACTTTATGACATGCTCACCAGTAAGAAGTTCATTGTGAAAAATGGCAATGTGACGTCTGCTGGAACTTTTGAAGTAAAAAATGGTCTGCAACAGGGTGCGGTCAATTCGCCCATCTTATTCAATATTTACACAAGCGATCTCATAGGTTCACTTCACCATGCCATAGCGTACGCAGACGACTTGATCGCGTACAGGTCAGGGCCTAAGATCGAGGTTATTGCAACACTCTTGCAACGTGACTTCGATAAGATTAAGAGATACTGCGATGACTGGAAGCTAAAGATCAACTTTCAGAAGTCGGAGACCATCCTGTTCAGAACGCCGTTGTCTGGGGCCTCTTGGGACACCAGAAAGAATTGGCGAAAGTTCTCTATTGTCGGACAACACGGTCAGCCACTTGCGAGTCGAAGTGTAGTCAGGTACCTTGGGGTCTGGCTAGATCAATATCTATATTTTAACAAACATATAGATGCTGCTCTGACCAGAGCCAAAGTTGCTTTCGCCCTTACAAAGAGACTGTTTTATAGCAGCCAACTCGATGCGAGGGTGAAGGTAATCTGCTACATGGCCCTCATTCGGCCTATGCTCGTATATGGATGTCCCGTGTGGTTCAACGTGGGGCCAAGCTTGTTGGAAAAGATGCGGGTGTTTGAGAGGGCCTGCCTTAGAGCTTGCCTTCGTTTGTACAGAACACCTGAGTCTGAGTACATAAAATTCTACCGTAATGAGGTCCTGTACAACAGGGCGAAACTGATCAGAGTGGATAATTTCTTGATCAAGATGATTCGAAGGCACATTGCAAGAGCAATGACTTCGATGAATAGCCTGATCTTTGGGGCTTACTACCCCAACAATCTCTATCACGAGAGTGTGCGCCTTAACGGCTTTGTCCCTCCAGAAGCGTTTCTATATTTTGACCAAAGAGGTCTGATCCAGGATAAGTTAGCTGTGCCGCTAATCTTCCACGTCGCCAGAACAGCTGTGGATAGGCGACTCAACTACGACCGAGACGTCGCACAGAGTAGTGTAGAGCGTCTCCGGTACAGTAGGGCGGTTTCAGACCGCGATATTGAAGACGTTAATAGGCAGCATGATCAATTTTGGTGGCTTATTGAAGGGGATGGAACGTCGTCGTCGTTTCCCCCCAATCCGGGGTAGCCTCTAACTGGGCAAAGCTGGTGTGTAGTGTTATTCATAACAGTTATGGCCGGCTTACATAGTTTTAAGGTAGTCTAAGTCTTCACGTTATGTTATAAAAAAAAAAATAAAATAAAAAAAAAAAAAATAAAAAAAAAAAAAAAATATAAAAAAAAAAAAAATAAAAAAATAAAACAAAAAAAAAGCACAGCACTTGGCTTAAAAAAAAAAATAAAAAATAAAATAAAAATTTGCACAGCACTTTGCTAAAAAAAAAAAGTGCGTATTTAATTACGCAAGGTAGTTAAGTTAGTTAAGATTATTTTAAGATAGTTTGTAAGTTTTATTTATTTAGGTATAAACAAAAAAGTCCGTATACTAAGTTTTTTACGATAAAACATTTTTCTTAGTTTGTTAAAATAGTTATAAGATAATAAAGTTAGTTTAAGTTAGATAAGGTCGAAAGATATAAATTAAGCGTTAGGTTTAGCTTAGAGCGCCCGCATGGGGACAGTAAGTTAGCATAAGATAGTTTAAGTTAATTAAGCTAATTTTAAGCGTTTTTGTTAGCATGTAAGTCATAATGAATTTAATTAATAAAATGCATTGAAAATAAAATAAAAAAAATAAATACAGGCTGAAAGAACCATTTGACCTTTCGGTTATAAGACCGAGAGTGTACATAACACTGAGGCTCTCTGAAGTCTAGTAAGCTTTTACTAAAAGTTGTTACTACTTTTTTTAAGAAGTAGAGCCTGCGAAATAAATAACCCAAGAATGTGTATAGAATGTGTAGTAGATTGTTGTCCTCTCAGAATTGTAGATGGATCACTTAATTCAGAAGAGTTATGAATCTCGTCAACATCTCTATCAAGAAGATGGAACATCTCTTGAAATAACGCACTAATGCCGCAATAGACGCCTCCAACTGAAAGTACAATACTTTGACGTCAATGGGTGTCTCTATTTTATATTTATATGAAAATATTTTAGTTCCTCACTCTATCAGTACTCGTCATGTGAACCTATCGTGCTATAGTGCACTTAAACCAAATAGTCCGGGTTTCTGTGTACCTATACAAGCCTGTAAGAACTCAAAGGCCCCCTGGCCGAAGTAAGACATTAGGTTAGGTTAGGTAGGGTTATGAGGTTATCATAAAACACTAGGCACCAAAGTGGGCCCATCGCGATCCCAAGCAATTAATCTCCCTACAAAATTTGAAGAGATCCTTGTTATGGTTCAAGGACCTCACCTCCTCCAAGTTATCGAAGAAGTATCTACCAAGATGCTTTAGCCTTATCCTGGCAATTCCTTGACATTCACAGAGTATATGAGTTATATCCTCTGAGACATGTAGGTCATCGCAGTACCTACAAACATCCGTATCGGATAACCCTAGTCTCATGACATGTCTCCTTAGGAGACAGTGGCCAGAGAGTACTCCTATCGTTGTTCTTAGCCTTGATCTATCTAAGTTAATTATCTTCCCAGATTTTCTGCGGTCTAATACAGGCCACAAGGCCTTATATAACCTGTGGCCGCCTAAGTTTGACCATCTTAGATTAGCCGTGTCAATGATTTTATCCCGAATAATTCCCTTAGCCACGCACCCTGGTGGTTTAATACTACCAATCATATCGATACGTGGGAGCCCCGCTCCTCTTTTAGCCAGCGCGTCGGCTTGCTCGTTGCCTTCGATATAGCCGTGTCCAGGTACCCAACATAATCTGACTCGGTTCTGCGTACATAATGCCTTAAGCATTGTGCGGCAAATCGTGATTATCTTAGATTTGATGACGTAAGACTCTAGCGCCTTTAGCGCAGCCTGACTGTCAATGTAGATGGCGATATTCTTATTGGATATTGACCCCTCTCAAGTAATTCCGCAGCTTTAAGTACAGCTTGAACCTCTGCTTGGAATACACTGCATGTGTCTGGAAGTCTCAGGGGCACCTGTAGGTTCGTATCTCTCGAGTAAATACCTGACTCCGTGCCCTCACTGGTCTTAGAAACATCTGTGTATATTGCAATCTCGCTATGGACAGAGACTGTCTTCCTTGGCCAGTCCTCTCTAATACGATACAGTACTTCGTATGGTGTGTCGAAGTCTAAGGTGCCAAGTATATCGTCCGATTCGTCAGGAATACCGGGAAAAGATTCCTTGAGAATGGAGCTGTGCCCTATGTTATTAGTCCTAAAGAGACCAACGTTAATGAGCCGAAGCGCACTGTTGCCCGCTTGAAATTTTATTCGTAGGTCTAATGGTAAAAGATACAGGAACAACTCGAGTGCATCCGTAGGTGTTGTGCGTAGAGCACCTGTTATGGCAATGCAGGCTGTTCTTTGTACCATGGCCAACATATCCCGTGTGTTTTTCGTATTCGTTGCCTTCCACGACACAAGAGCCCCATACGTGAGGATGGGTCTGACTATCATGATGTATAGCCAGTGCATCATTGCGGACTTCAGGCCCCATTTTTTTCCCGCGGTCCGCTTACAGATGAAGAGAGCATTATATGCTTTGCGGACTCGTTCCTGTATGTTAAGTTTCCAATTTTGTTTCCTATCCAGCATTATACCAAGATATCTAGCGCAATCCGAAAGGGAAAGCTCCACCCCTGCTAGCTTAGGCAGTTTGAAGGGTGGTATCTTGTATTTTTTACTGAAGAGTACCAATTCAGTTTTATCCGGGTTGACATGTAGTCCACACCCGCTAGCCCATTTTTCGAGACTATTAAGGGCTGATTCCATCATTTCACTTAATGTATCAAGGAACTTTCCCTGAACTAAAATTACTACGTCGTCCGCGTAAGCAGTGACGCTTATGCCTGTATTGCTTAGTTCTTTAAGTATCCCATCGATGACTAAAACCCAGAGGAGGGGTGAGATAACGTCTCCCTGGGGAGTCCTCCTGGCAACGGATTTTCTTATTGAACTGTTTCCGATAGTAGAGTTAATATTTCTAGTGCCGAGCATATTGCAGACCCAATTGGTAATGCTATGCTCGACATTCATAGATTCTAGGGCCTGTTTGATGACCCTTCCTTCTACATTATTGAAAGCACCTTCTATGTATAGGAAGGCTGCTAGTGCGAATTCCTTATAGTGAAGGCTAGTCTCTATCTTCCCTACTACGTCGTGTAAAGCTGTTTCCACCGATTTCCCCTTCAAATATGCATGTTGAGCTTTGCATAGAATGCCGTTGCAACACTTACTTCTGATGTGAATATCAAGAAGTCTTTCAAGTGTCTTGAGGAGGAATGACGAGAGACTTATGGGTCTGTAGTCTTTCGCTGAAGTGTGGCTTGGTTCACCTGCCTTAGGTATGAATATAACCCGCACTTCCCTCTATGCCACTGGTACGTAGCATGACCTTAAACAATGTTTAAAAATTTCCCTAAGCCTGCTTCTGACCTTGGCTGGAGCTTTTTGCAGCATAGCTGGCAAAATTCCATCAGGGCCTGGTGCTTTGAATGGTGCGAATGACATAATAGCCATCGCAGATTCTCCCATGTAATGAGATTTTCTACGTCGTCCCCTATTGACCTACCATTATACGAGTAGCTATTAGTAGTAGAATCCATTGGCGATATACTTCCTGGGAAGTGAGCTTCAATTAACGTTTCTAAAATGTCTTCGCTACTCTCTGCCCACGAGCCGTCAGATTTTTTGATGAAGCTTGGGACACAAGTATCTTTAGCTAGCATCTTGCGAAGTCTGGAAGCTTCACTAGTATCCGCAATGGACTGACAAAATTCCTTCCACGACTTTCTTTTTAATTGCCTAATTAAGTACTTAAACTCCTGCTTGCGGTCCATATATTCATCCCATGTAGTACCGTCCCCTATTTCTTTGGCCCTGTTGTAGAAATGCCTAACCTGTTTTTTCTTGGAGTTAGTCTCCTTGCTCCACCAAGGAGGTTGGGACCTCATGGTGTTCTTTCTTAGTGGACAGGCCCTTTCGAATGCCATGTTCATTACTTTGCCTAAGTTATCTACCGCCTTATCTATATCTTGAGGATCGCCGTTGCGAATAGGCCCATCTTTAAGATGTTTCCTTACTAGCTCTGTATACATACCCCAGTCTGTACTCTTAGGGTTTCTGTAGCTGTTGCTAGCCCTAGTTTGGAAATTAATATGGAAGCGTATCCATCTGTGATCAGAAAGAGATGCCTCCTCCAAAACCCTCCATTTTTCTACCGTTAGATGATCAGAACAAGAAGCTAGCGTAATGTCAATCACTTCTTGTCTGTTCCTTACTACAAAAGTTGGCGTAGATCCTTTATTACATATGGTGGGCTTGGTCGAAAGAATGAAATCGTAAAGACACTCACCTCTTGTATTGGTATCACTGCTACCCCATTGCGAGTGATACGCATTTGCATCGCAGCCCAGAATAAAGAACCAGTTGTCCTTCCTTACCAAATGCTTCATCTTAACAGATGGAATCTCCCCCACCTCGTACGGGAGATAAGCAGAGACCAGGCACAGCGGTTTTCTTCCCTCTCTTTCACAGAAGACTGCTACCAGATCGCCGTCACTGAAATTATTCAAAAGAAATGCCCTTATGTTGTTTTTTAAAAGTATACAAGCCCTGATTTACCATCGTTGGCTTTGTACAACGTGTAATTCTTGTTTTTGAGCCCTTGGATCTGGTTGTTGTCGCTGATCCATGGCTTTTGTACCAGTATGGCTGAGACGTCATGCTTGATAATGTAGTTGATCAAGCATGCCGTCGCAGCCTTACTGTGATGCAGGTTTATTTGCATCACTTCCATCATCTTTGGGCTCCTTCTCCTCCTCCACACCCTTGGTCATGAGCTTTAGCATGACCTTCCCCATACTATGTCGCACCATCCCTTTGGTCTTTTCAAGGAATGGCAGCGATTCCCTATTTAGGGCCAGCAAGAAGTGCTGACCAAACTGTTTCCGAGGACCTGTCTTGAGCACCCTCCATGTATCGGCCTTCAACTCCCTGTTCTGTATGTGGAGGCGACCAAGCAATTTTTCTGGGTAGGTGTAAGGCAACGGAACCCAGACCCAAGCTTTGGGCGGAGTGTATATAGCCAACTCCGCCACAGTCACGCACTTGAGCTGAGACCCGCTCCATACTTTCCCAACCTCCGAAATAAACTGTCTGAGGAAGTCAGCAGAGGCTTTGTTTCCACAGGCAACAACCTTCCGGCCCGCTTCCCATCCAGCACCGTCGAATTGAAGGTCAAAGTTTGACATTAGTAAATCTTAGAAGCTGTTAGACCTAAACAATCTTTCTATAGCAATAGCCACAAAAGTTAGAATATGAAACTATATGTTGAGCAAATGTTCAGAGAAGATGAAGATAATTCATTTGCAGCAAATTTGCAGAGGTTATGGCGACCCGGATGTTTAGGAGGACACAGGACATATGTATGTACATCATTGTCCAGACATCAGCAGACTCCGCCAAAACCTACTAGACAAACCTTTCTTTGAAGAATTAGAGGAACTGGCAGACATACCCATCTCGATGATCGTGAATTTCTGTAACCAATCTAGTTAAACAAGATTCATATTCCAGATGGACTCAACCACATCATTATAAATAACTCAATAAAGGCTATCATGAAGTGCATACTATATAGGGGTTTAGCTAAGGGCCCCCCATGCGAGACGCCAGGTTATCTGGCGGCTACTTACTTAACCCAACCTAATCTAAAGCTTTGAAAGCTTATATATGTATATATATTTGGCGCGACAGCTCTTTAGGTACCTAGGACTAGCTTCTCGCAACCACTCGTGTTGTGTGCTTTATTTTTTTTGCTCGAATGGAAGAATGTGATATCCGAAGGGAAGTTTTGTTTATATTTTTGAGAAGCTTTCTCGTGGCAACAATACTCTCGGATGATTGTCAGACGTTTGCGAGAGGTGGGACCGTGAGAAAACATTTGGTGTTTTATGGAATCCGAACATAGAACCTAACGCGCAGTGGCTCGACACACTAAGCAATGCACCACGGTGCCCACGGTGAAAGCTTATTTTGTTTTATTAATTTTCTTTTTAAGCATACCATGCTAAGTTACACCGGTAGAGCGTTAGTGGATATGCCCCTGGAGAAAGTGTTTTCTTCTCTGATAAATTTTTCTAAAATAATCTTTCCATTGATATGGCGTCATTTATGAATGATTGGTACCGCTGATTTGTTGATGTATATAATAAAGATATGAAATTGATATATGATAGTAATAATCGAAGTTGAGTGATTCAAATAGGTGTAGGCACCGGTATCTCATTTAAACCGTTTGGTATCTCCTCATCTCGGCTTCCGAACTATAGCAGCGCTTTCAACGCAGAGTTCCTAGCAGTGACAATAGCAGCCCGTGAGACTGCGATGAAGGCAATACCACCTTTTACATCGACAGCCTATATTGCGATAAAAGCAATATCTGCTACAGCTTGTGAGTGTTGTAGAGAAGAGCTCAGGGTTTTTGGAGCACAGCACGAGGTAAAGCTTTGCTGGGTCCCTAGACATGAGGGCGTACCAGGGAATAAGAAAGCAAGAACTGGCTAGAGGAGGCTCAGCACTAAACTCGAACCAATCCGACCCCTCAGTGAACATCCCGCCTTGCACACTCAAACTTGAAGCAGGGAACAAAGCTCTAACGGAGGCGAACAATACGTGGACCTATTTAGATACTTGTATCACCACGAGGAGGCTAAGACCTATATTCAATATAACAAGAACCAACAGATTTTTCCAGAGAGATAAAAAATCCGTCTCTACTCTCATAGGAGTCATTACGGGGCATAACACTATGCGATACTCAATGCAAATTGCCCAAGAAATACTCTCCCCATCCACGCCCATCCCGCTGTATACTGTGGAGATTTTAACAGCCATCATTCCAACTGGCGATACGCAACGTGCGACCAAAATGGATTGGAACTTATGGAATGGGTTGATATAAACCTATTACATTTGCTATTTGACGCCAAAGATAGATATACTTTTTGGTCAGCGAGATGGAGTAGAGGCTATAATCCCGATCTGTGCTTCGTAACCAGTGACAATAAAAGCACACCTTTGCATTCCTCTAGGCGCGTACTCCCAGATTTCTAACACAGCCAACACCGCCCTGTACTTATTGAAGTCGGCATAAAAACTCCACTTGTAAATACCGCCCCGAAGTCGAAATGGAATTTTAATAAAGCTAGGTGGTCATCCTTTGCCACACAACTGAAAGCTAACGTCCGCTGGATTCCGCCAATAGCTAAAAACTATGATCGATTCGCTTCAGTTGTAATTAAAACCGCCAAGAAATATGTCCCTAAAGCACACGGAAATGAGTATATCTCGGATAGAATCGACAAAGTGACTAGCTGTACAAAGAGTTCTTAGAAAGCGGCGATAACAACACCGCAACCAAGTTGTTAAATTCGCTGGAGATGTCCAGGGCGCAAAAATGGAATGTGCAACAGAAAATCTAGATTTCACACGCGCCAGTACCAAAGCATAGACTCTCCTACGAAAACTCGGAGGAAGTAACTCAATACTCTAAACAAGGCCTAAAATAAGGGCTGACTTCAGCGCCAACCGTATCGTGGATGTATCTAGAGCAATGTCAGATAAAAGCCACACTCGTAAATTAAGAAAAGACTTGAAGACTTTAAAAGCACAATCCCATCCGTCACCAGAACTGACGCTCCCGTTCTCTCTAAGCTAGAGCCCGCAATTAAGGTCACAAAAAATGGGAAATCAGCCGGAGTCTTTAAGAATTGTGGCCCAAACACTAAATCCTGGCTGATCCATTTCTTCAGTGACATTCTTGAGTCTGAATACATACCTCGAGCCTTAAAACGCACACAAATAATTGCACTGCTGAAGCTGGGAAAGCCAAGCGACAGAGCGGAAAGCTACAGACAAATAGCACTACTTAGTGTTTGCTACAAGGTGCTTGAAAGGATGCTTTATAAGCGCATTGAACCAATTATTAACCAGTACATCCCAATCGAGGAAGCCGGGTTTAGAAGCGGACGCAGCCGCACAGATCAAATCCTCTCACTGACAACATTTATAGAATCACGCTTTCGGAAATTTGGATATGCTGATGACCTAAGCCTAGCAACTCAGAGCCCTAAAATGAGCATTACAGAAGATACGCTAACTGCAGATCTAAACCTCCTCAGCCAATATTTTAAAACATTGAGACTTAACCCTAGCATGAGCAAAACGGAATCGGCTTGTTTCCATCTCAGCAGTCATCTTTCCAGAAACCGCCTCGAAGTGCTATTTGACGGTGTTATAGTTAACCACAACACTACACCCGAGTATCTCGGTATAACACTAGACCGGACACTGTCTTTAAGCCAACACCTCTCGAGCACTGCTGACAAACTGAAATCCAGGAACAATATTTTGCATAAATAAGCTGGTGCCACATGGGGTGCGGATGCCACCACCCTGCGCTGCGCTGCCCTTGGAATTGCTTACTCAACAGCTGAGTATGCTGCACAGTTGACAGACAGCTCAACATTGCAATGAGGACTATTACGGGTGCCATTCAATCCGCACCAACGTAGTGGCTTCCGACTCTCAGCAATATCGCACCATCCGCAATCAAACGTCAAAATGCGCTAGTTCGAGAATACGGTAAGATTGCAGCTAATGTAGACCTCCCAATCCACTCCGACCTACAAGCAAGCAGCTCAACAAGACTCAAGTCGCGTAAACCGCATCTCAAACTTGCCCAAGATCTTCATAAAAGAAACTTAGAGGTTGCGCCTGCATCGTCAAATTTCTGGCAAAACTCACCATTGTGCAACTGCGCGTACATATCAGACGCAACAATAAAGATTGCCGGCTTAAGAGAAAAAAAAAATGTGGCTCAGGCTGAACCGAATAAGGACGAACCATGGTCGATGCGGGAACAATTTCTTCAAATGGGGCTTGATCACCACAGCGGAATGCAATTGCGGAGCACCAAATCAAATGATCAACCACAATCTGCGCCTTCCTAGACATTGAAGGGGCATTTGATAACACTTCACATGAAGCTATTAAACGAGCCCTTGACAGAAAGGGAGTTAGCAGAACAGTATCTAAGTGGATGCATGAATTGCTGAGAACAAGATCAGCAGAAACTCGAACTTCACATGGAATTATCAGGGTCAACACAACAAGAGGACGCCCACAAGGAGGAGTGTTATCTCCCCTAATGTGGAGTCTGTTGTGGATGAGCTTCTTGAAAAATGAACAAGCCTTGGAATTAACTGTCAAGCCTACGCTGATGACATTGAACTGATTGCCAGGGGGAAATTCGAGGAAACCCTATGTTTTTTTTTTTTTTTCTTTTTTTTTTTTTTTTTTTTTTTTGATTGGGAGGGATAATCTTTAAACGACGAAACTCAGTACGTCCTGAGTAACAGTGTGGGACTCTTACCCACTAAACCCCCCCCCCCACGACCGCCCCATTCCCCGCGGTAGTGCCGTCAAGCATTTCATCGCGGGGGGGGGTTTTAGTCTGATGTATTCGACTAGTGCCTGTTTGCATTATCCTGCTCAGCATTGATTGTATTTCGCCGGTCTGATTCTTTCCTTTCTCTTTCTAGGCTTCTTAGAATCTTCATTATGCGCATTGTGCTCCCAGCGACTGCGTCCCATGCCTCCTGGCTTTTGAGCATTTCGCCAACGATGTTTTCTGGCGTCAGTGGGTGGCCGAGTTCACTCCTTAGTGCATTCCTTTCGTCGAGGAATCTTGGGCATTCAAAAAATATATGTTCCGCGTTTTCTACGCAGTCAGCGCAATGCGGACAGTAAGGGCTATTGTCGTGTTTATACTTATGTAAGTACGAACGAAAGCATCCATGGCCCGTTAGGAACTGCGTTAAGTAGAACTCAAGTTCTCCATGTTGTCTGTCGAACCATGGCTGGATTTGGTGTATGAGCCTATGGGTCCACCTGCCTTTCTCAGAAGCATTCCAGCGTTCTTGCCATTCTCTTAGGCTTTCTGCTCTATAGAGCCGGTTTTCGCTGGCCTCGTTTCTTTCTCTTCTTGCGCAGTACTGACGTTGCTGTTCTACTGCCAGGATATCTACTGGGAGCATTCTCGCTACCACGCAAGCTGCATCGCTAGAAGTAGTGCGAAATGCGCAGCTAGCTCTCAATGCACATATTCGATACACAGATGTGATATGTGATCTGTATGTTTTAATTGCCATGGCCCCGGCCCAAATTGGTGCGGCATATAGGATTATAGACGTAACCACTCTAGCCAGCAGTAACCTACGGCTATGTCTTGGTCCTCCTATGTTGGGCATGATACGCGCGAGTGCGGCACTTGCTATTGCACCTTTTCGGCCTACATACTTAAGGTGATCTCTAAATGAAAGTCTCGTATCTATCATGACACCTAGGTATTTTATATGCGGTTTAGATGTGATTTCATGGCCGCCGACTATAATGGTGAGAGTTTCTATCTTCTTTCTACTACTTATCAGGACTGCTTCAGTTTTATGCTCCGCCAGTGTTAGACCAACTGAGGTGAGCCATTTTCGTATCATCCTTATTGTCGCATTGCTTATCTGTTCCACCTCCTCCAACAGTTTAGCAGTGACAATAATGGCGATATCATCAGCAAATCCCACTATTTTTGTTTCTGCGGGTATAGGAAGTCGCAGTATACCGTCATACATAATATTCCAGAGCAAAGGGCCAAGGACTGAGCCCTGTGGTACTCCGCCTGTGATCTTATATTCCTTGGGGCCGCGGTCTGTATTGTATACCAAGATTCTGCACCTGAAGTAGTCAACAATAACGTCTATGAGGTATTGTGGAACTCTCATCCTTCTGAGCGCTTGTAAGATGTGACTCCAATTTGCCGTATTAAAGGTGTTTTTTATGTCAAGAGTTATAACCAAGCAGTACTTTTTGGAACCGCCTCTCCATCTTCTTCCCTGTATAGCCTCTTGTGCCGTTTTAACTACCACATTGATTGCATCTGTTGTTGAGCGCGCTTTTCGAAAACCGTATTGGTGTTCTGAAAGACCTCCAGGTTCTTGAATTGCTGCCTCTACCCTGTTACAGATGATTTGCTCCAATATTTTGCCAGCCGTATCTAACATACAGAGCGGGCGGTATGATGAAGGTTCATTTGGTGGTTTCTTACCTTTGGGAAGAAGTACTAGGTTTTGCCGTTTCCACTGATCCGGGAAGACTCCTTCCTTCAGGCACGAGTTGTAAATGTTAATAAACATTTCTGGGCTTACTTTTATAGCTGTCTTGAGTGCTATATTTGGGATACCATCTGGTCCAGGTGCTTTTTTATCTCCAATTTTATTGCAAATCTCGATTATTTCTTCTATGGTTACCTCTCGGATTGTTGGTGCCTCTACTATTGGATCATCCGAGAATGCGTTCTCTTGTTGCTGAGGAAATAGTCCGACCACGATGTTGTGTAAGAACTCTGGGCAGGTGGAAATCTGTGGCTGGCACCTTTTCAATTTTTTCATGACGATTTGGTAGGCTTTGCCCCAAGGATTTTCGTCAGCTTCATCACACAGCTCGGCGAAACACTTCCGTTTGCTCATTAGTATAGCTGTTTTTAGTTCCTTTCGAGCCACCCTGTAGTCTTCTTGCAGTGCACTGGAGACGGCCCTCGCTCTAGATCGCGTATACGCCCTTCTCGCTCGATGACACTTGGTACGTAGATGCGCGATTTCTTCATTCCACCAGTAAACTGGGGGACGATGTTCCATAGCCTTTCTTCTCCTCATTGTGGCGTCACATGCCCGTGTAACCTCATTTATGGCCTGCATTGCTTTACTGCCCGCACGACCCGTCAGTACTGCGTTTCTGTTGAAGATACATGTGAATACTTCCACGTCGAAAGAGTCTGATTTCCAGCCTTTTTTCTGGGGTAGCCTGGCAAGCGGTGTTTGTCTTCTTGCTTCCGGCAGTACTACACATATTATCGCCTGGTGGTCGCTATGAGTATAGAGATCACTGACTTCCCACTTTGTTCTTCCTATCAAGGAGCTACTTACGTATGTGATGTCTATAATAGAAGCGCCGCTTCCTCTGCAAAACGTGGGTTTATTTCCGCTGTTTACTAGTACCACGTCTAGGGCTGTAAAAGCCTCCAGTAGGGATCTTCCGCGTCTGTTCGTTTCTTTGCATCCCCATTCAGCGGCCCATGCATTAAAGTCGCCAGCAATGATCGCCGGTTTTCGATCTAAAGCATCGTTTACGAGTTTGTCCAGCAGCTCTTCGAACTCTGCTATCGAGAGGCTTGGTGGTGCATAGCAGCTATAAATATATATTCCGTCGATTTTTGCCCATATAAAACCATCTCCTGATGTTGGCATTCTCTCTTGGAAGGCGGTTTTCCCACAGGTCCATATGGCCGCTTTTCCCGTAGTGTCCGTTATCCACGCGTTTGCATCGAATTCTTTGTAGGGCTCACTAAGGATTACGACGTCTACTTTTTGTTCGCGCACAGATTGTATGAGGAGATCGTTCGCAGCTTCGCAGTGATTGAGGTTGAGCTGTTTTATCTTCATATAAGGTGTTTTAGGTCTCTCAAGGCTTTTTGGAAGGCTGGGCATTTGCCGCTTCCTGTGACATGGTTGCTATTTGTGTCCTTTTTGTCACAACACAGCAGGCATTTTGGCTCTAGGGCACAAGATTTTGCGGTGTGTCCACTCGCACCACATCTAATACACCGGTCAGAATAATCCACCGCACTTTTGCATGCTCTGGCAGTATGTCCGAAGTCCATACATTTGTAGCATTTTGTTGGAGTGATTTTTTCCCGTATTCGGCAGACCACCCAGCCAATGCGCACTTTGCTGGCAGTCATCAGCCTCTCAGCGACTTCCGCTGGCAGGCTCACTGTCGCTATCTGTGTCCCTAAGTAAGCTTTTCGCAGAGACTTTATGGCACTTGTTCCGACATGGTACTCTTTGGATCCCTCTAATTGCTTGGTTAGGGCTTCGCAGATCTCCTCCTTCGTTGTGATTCCGTCCAGATCTTTGACTTCTATGAGTACCTCGTGCGTTAGGGTTTTCACTTCCGCTTCTGTTCCCAAGGCCTTTTCCACGGATGCATGAAGCTTGGTCGTTTCCGTTGTTGGGAGGCTCCTTAGTTTTAAGAGTAGGTCTCCTTTGGCCGTCCTCCTGATTTGGTTGACCTTTTGGCCGAGCTCTCTCAATTCAGGATTGTCCTTTACCTTGTGCAGCATTTCTGCATAAGAGAGACCATCCTTAGCTTTAATCACTAAAGCATCTGGGCGCGCTTTCAGCCTTTTTTTGGTACTTCCTCTTGGCTTTTCCCACTTTTCGGCTTTCGTGTTATGGGTTTCCACCTGGACGGGTTTTTCTTTTCCTATCGGGACCACGGTCTTTTTCTTCTTCGCGGCTGGGAGCTGCTGGCTCGTAATTTTGCTTTCCCGCCTACGTTTGGGCGTTTGTGGTCGTATCTCACAGCTATCTACCGCAGGCTTTGGCGCCTCAGTGGTCTTCAGGACTGCTGCTCGGTAGTTTAGCGGTTTTGACTGTATGGTTTGTGTAGTCTTATCCTGCCTTTCAACGTGTAAATGTTCTTGTCGTTCGTTTTCAGGGTCCAATGCCTTTTCATACGTGGTACGAATAGAACTCACCAGTTTACGAATCTCGTGATGCACGTTGTTCTTATCCTTGATGAATTCAGCAAGTTCGGCTATTTTTTTGCCCAGTACAGTCATCGTATCACACTTGCCTATCTCTTCATTGGAGCGTGGGTTGTTTTGAACCTCAGCTAAAGCTATGGTAGCAGTGTCCACGCGTACGATTTGGGGCGATATTATCGCCGCCTGTTCCTTTTCAAGCGGAGTATCAACTGGCGATCGAGCCAATAGTGCTCCCCTTCGAAATGGGTCTTCTATGGTTGGGGTTTTTGGCTCCCCATTTTTTTTTTGGTTTTTTCCGTTTCTTTTGTTATTTTTATTTGATTTATTTTGGTTTGTTTAAGTTTGTTCATTTTGAATCCCACGAGTAAGGGGGAATTGATATCGACCACGCCATAGCCCCCTGTAGCGTGGTAAGGCTTTATTTCAACCAGAGGTCACCAGGTATCTGGAGGGCTCCGTTAGAGATGCTGTATTGATTTTACATCCCCAGCACCATTCAGGCCTCAGCACGAGTCGCGTAACACCTTGCCTTTGGGATAGGAGCGGCGTCTACTCGCTCTGTCACAGATACTTCACGGGGACTGCTTATTGGTTATTCGCAGCTAGCCTACATATCTGAAGGCCGTTCAGCTATCCGCCACCTTGCTGACCCCCCTGGTAGCCTAAGCGTGGCCCCAGGCAAACCCTATGTGATATTATACAAAGGGGCCTAACAATAACTCAAGAGTGGTGCAGCACGGCTGGGCTTAATATGAACCCGGCCAAAACCACAATAGTACCGTTCACGAGGAAGAGAAAACTTGAACTGAAGCCAATCCGACTGTCGGGCACGATACTGGCACCGGTAAAGGAAGTGAAATATCTAGGACTAAACCTAGATAGCAAACTCTTGTGGAAGAAACACATAGAGGAGATATCCAAAAAAGCTACCCGTGCTCTAATGATATGCAGGAGCCTAGCGGGTAAGTCTTGGGGATTTAGTCCAAATATTCTAAGATGGATGTACATTGCCATTGTGAGACCACTGATCACTTATGGAGCAATAGCATGGACAAAGCGAACTAGTCTAGTCACTACGAGGGAGACACTCACTCAATGCATCACTGGGGCCATGCGAACGTTTCCAACTGCAGCAATGGAAGTACTCCTGGAGCTAACACCGCTCCATCTTGTAGTGGAGCAAAATGCACAGCGGACGATCCTAAGGATGGCAAAAGAAGGTATCGGAAGGGAGAAATGTGTTGGTTCGAGAGAATACGATGCACTTCTCAAAAAACTTCCCCTTCTGGCCGTCCTCAGGGACGACAGTATCAGGAAATTTAACTTTGGGAAAAACTTTAGTACAAAGTGAAGTAACAAGAAAGAGTGGAGCAACGAATCCACGATGTACGGACTGGGCAGCCACACGATAATGTGGTATACAGACGATTCGAGAATTGGAGAGGGAACAGGGGCGGGCGTATTTGGGCCAAGGAGCAAGCACTCAGAACCTATGGGCAAGTGCACCAGCATCTTTCAAACTGAAATATGTGCTATAAACAGATGCATCCAACTCAATCTCGAAAAGGGATACAGCAACTGCGACATAGCAATACTGTCAGACAGCCAAGCAGCTATCAAAGCACTTGACTCCTATGTCATTAAGTCAAAACTTGTGTGGGAATGCTTAATGAATTGGGCAGAAACAATAAAGTTACACTTTACTGGATACCCGGTCACGTCGGGATAAAAGGTAACGAAGCAGCGGACGCCTTGGCAAGACAAGGGGCTGCAGAACCCTTCATTGGACCTGAACCATTCTTAGAATGGGGGAACACACCATACGCGAGAAGTTCAGGAAAAGGAAGAGAGAAGACAGGGCAAGAACCTGGAACAACACCACAGGCCTGAGGCAAGCTAAGAAATTACTGTGATGTTACTACCAGAAAAGATTCGAAGCCTGCATCTGCCTTAGTAAGAATAACCTACGGATCCTAACAGGCTTCCTAACGGGACACTGCAAACTCAGGGAGCATCAACGGAAACTAGGTATAACAAATGAAGGCCTTTGCAGATTCTGCAACGAATCATGTCAGACTCCGGAACACCTTCTGGAGTCTTGTGGGGCACTGACCCACAAAAGAATGAAATACTTGGGCAAATACCAAGTATCAGAAGAGGATATGCCAACCATGGACCCACTTCTCATTCTCAGATTCAAAGAAACTGGTCTGGAGAAAGAGCTCTAAGGTGAACTATTCTCGTCAAGGCAAAGTAAGAGCATATGACCTTCAAACACAATTCCTCAGGAATTGCAATTGCGAAGGGATTAGGTCGCAGTGCAAAATAACCCTACACAAATAATAATAATAATAATAATCATCGCCGATTGTCCACTACGCTCATACCCAGGAGATATAGCAGATGTTTATAGAGCGACTGCAAATGGCGTCGTATGGCTTAATAACCTGGACATTCATTCATTCATTCATTTTCAAATGGCCCGCTAATCCTTCATGAGGGTCGCGGGGGTAGGATGCTCAGGTGGACTCTCCATCTTTCTCGATCCTCCGCCATTGACTCCAATTCATCAGGGGGAATCCCTAAGCGGCTCCAGGAGAGATGTCGGACTTGATCCAACCATCTATTTCTAGGCCTTCCGCGAAGTCGCCTACCTGATGGCACGGCAACCATGGCGCGTCTTGGAAGCCGGTCTGGGGGCATACGCATTACGTGACCAAACCATCGAAGCATAGATCGTTCCGTTCGGAGAAGTAGCTGCTCAACGTTGAGCGCCTCGCGTACTCTGGTGTTGCGCACTCGATCCCTACGAGTTATTTCAATAACACCGCGAAGGAACCTCATTTCGGCAGCTTGTATCCGCGATCTTATTCTTTCGGTCACTACCCAAATTTCATGACCATAGGTGAGAGTTGGAACATACACCGAGTTAAAAACCGATAGCTTAGCTTGAACACTAAGTTCGGCCTTCCGTATAACAGATTGGCCAAGCTCTCTCAAAATTGATCCAGCCTGACCAATTCTACAGGATAACTCGGCATTGCTCCTTCCATCACTCGTGAATAGAACCCCGAGGTACTTAAACTTCTCCACCTGCTTCAGTGGGACTCTACTAACATGCAGAGTGCACTGAATGGGTTTTTTGGAACCTGGAACCTAGACATAAATCTATAATTTTTGTTAATCAATGTAATTTCTTTATCTGTGTACTGTAAACCATACGCTAAATAATGACATCGCAAACTTCATTTAGACCTCTGAATGGTTTGTATTTCGAGCACGGTATGTATTAAAATGACTAGGGTATTTACCATGTGCATATATGTATGTTTTTCACGAGGAAGGGATTCGTTCTGTCTTTCTTTCCCCCGTTGGGTACCACAATGGACCTACATACATATATTGATGTAGAGGATTTCTTCCCCCTACGCCAATCAACTTACCTAACCTAACCTACTTATTCTAATTAAATACATAAAATGTGCAGTTAAAATAAAAAGAAAAACAATCATATTAGTGCTGGTGAAGCACACATTTAAAAGCTATTAATAAATGACTCATTTACCAGTAACTGGACGATCGTTCAAAGGACAATATGGTCTGTATTTTTAAACGGCATTATGGGACAATCAATGCACCCCAATAAAATCTAGATTCGAGTCACGTTTTGATACTGAAACATTTGTTGCTCAGAGTACGTACATATTGGTATGTACATACTTATATGCTTACGATTTCTGCAAGCAGTTTATTTGACAATGAAATAAACTGAACTCAGTTAGCTTATGTGCTCCATATTGCATCGAAATTGGATCGACTTAGGTGCTAGACATTAAAAGTGTTATGGTGTGCATAGCATTTACTGTAACCGTATGATTAGCAGTCAAAATATAGTTATGCAATATTTAACTCAAATTTAAATTTATAATCTCAGCACGTACAATACTTGAAATCAAGTGCGAATGCCGAATTTCACCCAAAATCGCCTAAGCATGCCTTTGGAATTGCTTTAGTTAATTTTAATGTTGATTTACTTTGTACAGTGTTGTAATGGAGCATGAGTGAACACAATTGGGAATTACAGAGCAAACGACTGGAAAAAACTTACCTCAGCATTAGTGCTATCGGGAGTCCGCATTCCTATTATCATACGAGTAGGTATATGCATATTCATAAAGCATTTTCCAGCTCAGTGAGTCCGACATATTAAACACTGAGGCACCAGTGTTTATGTGGTATAAACCGGTCATCTTGGAACTGAACGAAGTACCATAAGGGGTGGGAGAGTTCCAAGGATTTAGAACCAGGGTAGGGAACACCACCATCATTCAGTGTTATGCTACAACCAAGCCAGTAACTTGGAGCAAAATAGGACGATTTCTGTAAAAGTCACTAGCATTGCAACACCAAATAGAGATATCGTCATTGAGTTGGGGGACTGCAATGCCAAAGTAGGTAATGACAACGTAGCGCTCAGACATGTTATGGGTAAAGATTCCTCGATTTCCGCAACATCAATAGCCTTGTCATTGGCGGCATTATGTACGAGTACAAGACTTGTTGAAAGTCAGTTGGGTTTCGATGGATGTGCAATGAAGTTCCAAATAAACTGGTCATTGAGCGATCCGACTGATCGTCATTCGTCAGTTTGTGTCATAATTTTTTTTAATTTTTTGCATCTATAGCAGGCGCAGAGCAGACAACTATCTATGGTTAGCGTTATAGAAGCCTACCAGTCGAAATTCTTTAAGTCTTGGATAGAATACTCCCAGAAGCCTCTGGATTCTAAGAATTTAGGACGTCGGCGGAACCAGTTTACCATCTGTCAGTCAGTACCTTGGTCTGCAGCCTGAACAGCTGGACGGTTTTACTTCACATGATTATTATCATTATCTGAGATTATCTGAGGTCTGAAGGCATATACCTCAATTCGAAATCAGGATTTTTATTCTAACCTCAAAACTAAAGATACTTTATTTAAGATCGATTTTCAATTGAATTTTCCCGAAAACGGCTCTAACGATTTTGTTCAAATTTTATATACGTATGAACTAGGTTTTTTTTTCCTTCCTCTTGTACAGCCCATGCCCGCGTGGCAGCGACACTGCGACCTGAAAGATCTATTGTATCGGAGGGTTGGAGTTAACCTAACAGACGTACTACCTCCCTTATGAAAGTGAGTATGTCTTTAGTAGTGGACCATTTCATTTCCACTGAAGTGAGTATTTCCTTGTGGAAAGTACGGTACGTTTGCTTAACCATTGTAGTGCCGGGCATTCACAAAGAATGTGTTCGGATGTTTCATCCTCCTCTAGGCATAGCCGACAGTCCTTCTCTTGGCACAGGTTCAACTTGTTAAGGTGGCATCTTAGGCCGCAATGGCCAGTTAGAAAGCTCACTAGCTTCCTAATGCTTTCCCTATCTAAGTTAAGGATTTCCTTATAGGAGTAGGGCTTGATTAAACGTTTGGATTGTCTTAAACCTGGCCATTAGTCTAGACGAAGTTTGTTCTCCCATTCGTTAATCAACGCTGTAGCTGTTGTCCAGTTGACGCTACAATAAGGTTCGGGACTTATAAACGCAGATTCTGAGACGGCCCTAGCAAGCTCATCTGCAGATTCGTTGCCCACAAGCCCCTGGTGTCCAGGGATCCAACCGAGTATTACTCTGTTGTGTTTGGCAAGGTTTTGTAATGCATCGTAGCAGCATTTTACAGTTATGGAGTCCATTAGGTTGGACGATAATGCCCTAAGTGCTGCCTGGCTATCTGAAATATATGAATCCTAGCGCCCTTAATTCCCTTACGGAGATTGTGTCTGGCGCAGATCTCAATGGCATGGATTTCAGCCTGAAACACAGCAGTCGTACCCATAGGTACCGACATTTTTGTGTTGGGTCCAAAGACCCCGGCTCCAACTCAAGAATCCATTTTCGATCCATCGGTGAACCAGACGAGACTTCTGGGGTCCAGTGTTGGAACACCATTGGACCAATTTCCGCGGTCCAATATTTATACCTCGAATAACCTTCCGAAGCAATGTTACTTACTTACTTACTTAGATGGCGCTACAGTCCAGGGTGGACCATGGGCCTCAACCAACAAACCTCTCCAGCCAGCACGGTTACGAGCCAGCTGCCTCCAGTTGCGCACGCCAAGTTGGTTGAGGCCCCCCTCCACTTGTTTGTGCCACCTACCGCGAGGCCGTCCTCTACTGCGCCGTCCGTCCGGGATGGATTCGAAGACTTTCTTAGCGGGGAGGTTGGGCTCCATCCACTCTAAATCACCCAGCCATCTTAGTCGCTGTATGTGAACTCTTCTGGCTAAGTCGAAGCAATGTTGCTTGACCATAATATCCGGTATAGTACAAAACATGTCTCTTTTAGGGATCGAGTTGAGTATCTTTAGATGCGCCACTAGGTCACCTGGTTTATACTCATAATCTAGCTGCAGCTTGATGGCATATCTAGCAGCCATCTTCCTAATGAAGATTGGTAAGGGTGTTAGCCCGACAATAGCTTCAAAAGCTGTCGTACGGCGCATTGCACCTGTAATGCCGAGCCAGGCAGTTCTTTGCAACTCTGCAACTTCTTTGCCATTGTCTGCTGGTGGGTTTTTGGCCACCAGACGATAGCCGCATATATGATAATGGGTCTTACCATCATTATGTACAACCAATGTACCATTTTAGGAGAGAGACCCCAAGTTCTGCTGTATAGGCCTTTACTAGCCCACAGTGCTCTTGTAGCACGTTCTGTGGCGGACTTGATATGTGAATTCCAGTTAAGTCGTTTGTCAAGAATTTCACCAAGGTATTTGACCTCGCTGGAATAAACTATTGTGGTGCCTTTGATTGTAATGGGTCCAAGGTTGACCTGTGTCTTCCTTGTGAACGTCACCAGAATGGTTTTACTAGGATTGATAGAAAGTCCTTCTTTGTTACACCATTCTACAACTTGAGATATTGCACTTTGCATGACGTTAGAGATTGTCGTGCCGTATTTACCACTAATACAAACCGCCAAGTCATCAGCATAACCGACGGTGGTGGAGCCTGATCTGTGAAGATCTACTAACAGGTTGTCGATGACTATTGACCATAACAGGGAGGAGAGAACTCCTCCTTGAGGACAGCCTTTCGCTGCCGTTACAGACACCGACACCCCCTCGGAGGAGGAGGTAATGAATCGGCTTACCAGCATGGTCTAATCCATTGGTTGGTCGATTCTTCGATACCTCTGCTATTAATCGCCCTTGCGATCGAGTCGTAGCCAGTGTTATCGAATGCGCCCTCGATATCAAGAAATGCACACAAGGCAATTTCCTTAGAACTGAGTGTACCCTCTATCTTTTTGACGAGATAATGAAGGGCACCTACTGTGGATTTGCCTTTTCTGTATGCGTACTGGTTCGAGTGCAGAGGGTTAGACACATCTAACCTGTCTCTGATGTGAATATCAATTAGTCTCTCCATTATCTTGAGGACAAATGAAGTAAGACTTATAGGTGTATAGGACTTAGGCAGCTCGCTAGGCCTATTGCCTGGTTTGCGAATGAATACCACATTAACCTGTCTCCAGGTGGGTGGTATGTATCCCCAATTGTAGCTGGCTCTAAATGAAGCTGTCAAACCCGGCAGGATGAGGTCGATTGACTTTTGTAGAAGTGCTGGAAAGAGACCATCACCGCCGGGAGCTTTAAAGGGTTTGAAGGTGCCCACTGCCCATTCAACTTTATCTGGACTAAATATTTTACCTGATAAACTGTTAACTCTACTTTCCACAAAAACCCTGTGGTCAAATGTGTTCGAGTACACATGAGATGTGTTTAGAGACGAACCTGAGAAATGTACCTGGAGCAGGGTTCTAAGTGTATCCGTACGGTCCGTCGTGTAGGTTCCGTCATTCTTCTTCAAAAACCCTACACAGTTGACATTATCTTTAACAAGCGCTTTATGGATTCGTGCCGCTGTTGGCATAGCGGCAATAGTTTCACAGCATTTCCTCCAAGCAGCTCGTTTAGATCGTCTCAATTCTAAATTGAGCAAACCTATATTCGCCCCACCTCTTCATTCGCTTTGCAGAGTTGAAGAGTTTTCTGACCTTCTTCCTAAGTTCCGCCAGTTGGTCATTCCACCACGGCACTTTACGTTTGCTAACATTGGTTTTGGGGACGCAGCTGTCGTGGTAGGAATTAAGCAGTATATTGTTAAGCTGGTAAGCAGCTTCATCCAGGTCCTCTATGGACTCGATAGATGTGAGAAGCATGTCTTTTCTTGAGAACACTAGTTCACGATAGCGATGCCAATCCGTAGATTTGGGATCGTATCTGTTAGAGACATATGAGGGTTGACCGGGTATGTCAAACCTAATATGTTGATGGTCCGACAGTGAGGCCTCGTCTGATACGTGCCAATTTTCAATAAAATTAGAGATAAATGGGCTAGCGAGAGTGAGGTCAAGTACCTCTTCGCGAATCGCATTTATGAAGCTGGGTTTAGGACCTTTATTCAAAATATCTACTTGACTACTGACAAGGTATTCTAAAAGACACTCACCCCTTCTTTTGATGTCACTACTACCCCAGACCTCGTGATGTGCATAGTGCAGTAGTTAATGAGGCTCTGGACGTCTTTAGGCGTGATATCACTATTATCGTCGGGGAAATACGCTGAGGCGCACACGATATTCTGTGTTCCCTTTCCGGTTGGGACTTCCAGTAGTAGGGCCACCAGGTCTTTAGTTATAAATTCTGGAATGCGAACAAAGTTTATATTACTGCTAATTAAGCAGGCCGCTCTAGGCGCTTGCTCTCCACACTTGGAAATCAACTTACTTGCCCTATTCCGGAGACCTCTTATATGTCCGCAACTAACCCAGGGTTCTTGAATGAGACCAAGGGTTATATTTTCTTCGGCTAACCGCTTGCTGAGGGTAGCGGACGCGACTTGTAGTAGCACCTTGATCGTGCTCATCGATCGTCCTTTGAAGATCGAGCTTGCCGGAGTAGTTGAGCCTTTTTAGGGCCCTGTCCTCTACGGCAAGCAGTCAGATTAGGATGACCCGGAGGTCTGTTCCTAACCGACTCCTCATTCGTCCGAGAAACGTGCCCTGGGGAACCGCTGGTGGGTTTTGAAAGTCCAGCCACATTGCCAGTCGTGGGACGTCTAACTGCTTTAGGTGTAGCAGTAACTCTAGCGGCGGAGCTAGTACAGGCAGTTTGCCCAGAGGCACTACTGTTGGAAGCGGGTGGTAAAGTGTCCGCCGCAAAAGCAGTTGTTGAGCCAACTGCGTCCACCTTCTTCGGGCTACCGTGACCAGGCTCTTGACCCTTGACGGTGGTCTTCGGGATCAGTTTGACCTGGCCAAAACGGTAGAACACCTTGTTTTTAAGCGTGCTAAGCACCCTCATGGAGGTGTCGTCTATGGCTAGCACAAGGTGGAGGAGTGCAACTTCCTTTACCCTTTGCATGACCTTCCACGCAGTTGCCCTTAGGCTTCATTTTGTGCTTCCAGGGAAGCCAGAATTTTAGACGACGGGAGCTCGAGACTCTGTGGAAAGAATCCTCGGACAAAGTGTGTCTTCGGGAAGGATCCCTCTTCCACCAGTGACACATCCAATCAACGTTTGGCTCTTATAGCCTCGAAGTTCGAGCGCATCCACTCGGCGGTGGCATTGTCTGAGCAGACGAAGATTAGCCATCCCGGCTTGTGTTGTAAGCCTGAGAAACGCGGCCAAACGCCTCTGTTTTTTAGCTCAATCTAAATGTCGATGACAGCCTCTTGAATGCTGGTCAACTGCTCTATTGATAGAGGTTGTTTCATCAAGTCAGCCGGGACAACACCTAACCTGATAACACTTGCCACTTGACTAAAAGTGGGAACATCAGGTGTAGGCCCTGCCTTGGCTTTCTTGGCAGCAGGTGCTGGTGGGGTGTGATCCTCTGATCTGACCCGTTTTGCTTCCTTAGCAGTAGGAGGAGCTTTGGCAAGAGCTAGGGCACTTTCCCTGGTATCACCTCTGCGAATTGCGAACTTGAACCGCCTTCTTTCAGCAGAGTTGAACCGAACGAAACCGTCCGATTGAATCCGCAGCTCGTCTAACCTCTTCCCAATGGAGGATCACCCAGATTTCTCTGTGACAACGCTGCACGTATCCACGAGAGTGGATGTGTCAGAATCAGAGGCGGCGGTATCCGCTTCTTCGGGATTGACACACTTGGAGGGCAAGGATTGGGCCCGCTTGGCTCCGTCATCCATACCATCCGAAGATTTAGGTTGCTCGTCAGCAAGCCGAGTAGTTAAGGCCGAAGATGTAGTGGCCGTTGGAAGCTCTATAGCATCACGACTAAATGCAGCTGTTTGTTCGTCAGCAGAAACAGAAGCTGGTGCGATTTGAGATGCACCTGTCTCATAGTTTTTATTTGTATAGGAAATTTTTGGACCCACGAGTACTCGAGAAAGGAATATCACCCATGACAGAGCTCGATATACCATGGGAAGGCTGAATTGAAACCGAAGGTCGCCAAGGTATTCGGAGTCTTTTACTCCCAGAGTCAATAACCGTTCTCATATGTACTACCAATCTTAGTCTGGACGGTAGCCGGAAGCCGTTAACCGTTTGATGAATCATTATCCCGCACTCACAATTGTATAAGAGTAAAGCAAGCACTTGATCATGAACGCGCTTATTGCACTCCAGGCATAAAATATGTTTGGAGCAGCAAGTAGTTTCCCTACAAACCGGAATCCAAATCTCCTGAAGGCTAAGATGCACTTAAAAATGATTTTTAGCAGAGGAGAAATTTAAATCGCTACGTTATCGATTCCCAGTCAAATATTTGCCCAGCTTACCTGTGTCCTTGTAACTTTTTGACGATCTTTATTCTGGGAGCAAACGATTTGCAATAGTAGTCGAGAGAATTAACAAATGCTATAATCGTTTCCAAAAAGAATAAATGAAATGACACTCAACGATTATCGGAGTGATTATATTTTCATTCGAGAAGTGTTTGTGGTTTCCCCAGACACACCCTCCACGTTAAGTAAACCTCTACGAAGTAGTCTTGATTTCTTAAATTAGGTATTTTTGCGGACAAAGCCAAATCAACAAAACGGAAATCATTTTTTTTTTTTAAACAAAATTTTAATTTCTGACCGTTGTTTTAGCATACATACATATATTGATTTATAATAACATTTGCTTGAATGAAATGTAAAGGATAAAGGATTCGGTTCACCATAACGTAATTTGTAGCGCAAATGAAAAAGTGATGCCAACATGCAAATTTATGTCAATCTGGTCAACATGATATGAATGAAGTAATTTTAAATAAAACTTGTCATGAATAACATTGTTAAATTTATTATTTGCAATAATTAAATTAAATTAAATTGTATTGTATTGTAGTTCATTTAAAAAATGTATTCTTCCACTTTTATTTTTATTTTTGTATTTGACAGGATCACGGGTAAAGTCGATATGCAGAACGGATTTGAAGTTAGTTTTCTCTTCTTCTACGTAATATTTTATTTGTCATTCGTGCTTTATTTTCCCTTACACCTGCAAAAAGAATAACAATAAATGCAAAAAAATACAAATAAAAGGTTCAAATAGGAGAGTCCATTTTACTGCAGCCTATACGTAAGAGCTTTTGAGACCCCAAGCACCACAATTTTATTTTATTTTTTAAACCGTTCACTGGCATACATTTTTCAGACATATCCTTTTCAAGGATTCCGTAGATATGTTACAGCCAATGTCCGAAGCACATTCAATCCTCAAATCTTAATAGACAAACCTATGATTGAATGTGCTTCGGGTTTTAGCTGTAACAGACGTTTTTCTCAAGTGACTGTAACGCTAAAGCTGACGCGTACATACATTATAGCATTTTCTTGGTACGTGCAACAGATAATTAGCATTTTTAAGGCATAACTCACGTTATTCCTTTTTTAAACTCATATTTAAAATTGCAAAAAATTAGAGACCAAACACTGTCATAATTTATATAATAAACATAATAAAACTGTAGAGGGTCGAGTGTTTTTGTCCTTCTGTGCACGCATCACATGGAAACTACTACACGAATTTTGATGAAACTGGGCAGAGTGATAGCTTATATCCTAGGGTGGAATCAACTAAGGTGATTTGTGATAAGTGATAGTCATATTTTTAGTTTTTGTTCCATGTAAAGTGATAGTTGTTTATTTATTTATTTTTAATCACATTATAATCACATTTTAGTGATCCTTTTCTTGTGACAGCTGAAGAGTTGTCGCCTTCATACAATTAAATTATTTTTTCATGATTATCTTATGTCCAGAGACCAACAAAATGTTTACCTCGATTATTTAATTATTTTTGAGTTCTAGCAGTGATGACGAGAAAAAAGAAAGTATTAGAAGTGTGCGTCTTCTAAGGACACAACTAAGAAATAAATCAAACCAATAAATCATTGGGCTACCAAATGCAATGTAAATGTGAATAGCATTTCGCTGATTCTTATCATGCTGTTAAGATTCTTAAAAAAATCTTCGGCTTTCTAAACAAGCATTTTTGTATGTTTTGGGTGTGCTTGACTTGCCAGCTGGAATAAGGTCACATTCCACCCACTCTTCACATGGCCTCAACTTTAAACCTTCTTGGAGGTGGTGGCTACTAACGGCAACTTGGCGCTCAATATGTGTGGCGCCAATGGAACAAAGCACCATACCTAAAATCACGGCTAAAGTCATAAAAACAATGCATCTTAAATGACGTCCCTAGCATATAAAGTTCCTACCATCCCAAACCACCAAACAGTTTTTCTGCGAAAAATACAAAACACATGAATAAATGAAATTGAAATTGAATTTCTTTATATATATATGAGAGAGGCCGAACTGTCAACTGATCATCACTTAGTGCTGTGCAAATTGTATCTTAGCAAGAGAGTGCCTCCCCTACCAAAGCGTAAACCAAGGATGGTTACACGCATACGATGAGAGAGGTAACAGGACGATGATATACGGGAGACAAATGCGCGGCAAATATGTGAAAGGTTTGAACGAATTCCAACTGTTCCATCAAATATAGAGGAAGAATGGCAACTGTTTTCAACAGCGGTTATTGCCTCTGCGGGAGATGTTTATGGAGTGAAACGGCTTGGTGTGGGGGCTGGTAGTGAGAAAACAACTGCTTGGTTTAAAACGCCCGGAGTTCAAGAAGCCATCAGAGAGAAGAAGAGAGCCTTTAAGGTGTGTATTCACTTGGGAAACCCCGATTATCGAAATCGGTACACTGAGGAGAGAAAAGCTTGCAAATTTGCTGTGAAAACAGTGAAAGAACAGTCTTGGAAGGAGTTTGGCGAAAAATTGGAATGTAACCACAGATCTGCAAATAAGACGTTCTACCCGACTCAGAGGAAGAAAGTTGAGTGAAATCCAAAGACTGGACACACTTCTTTCCAATGAGGAGGACATCTTACACAGATGGAGCGAATAGTTTTCAGAATTGATCAATCCCGAACAGGGCACCGAAGATGTCAGACCTATGGTCGAGAGTAGGGCGGAAAGTAGTCCTACGGTAGAGCAGAGTAACTTTAGCGATCAAAGCGCTAAAAGTTGGCAAATCTGCTAGTGTGGATGAAATCCGGCAAAAAAATCTTCAAGGCTTTAGGTAAAGAGGGCGTGCATTAAAGTGGACTGGGAATGCGGCGAAACACCACCGAAAGGACGAAAGGGATTGCGCCAACTACAGGGGTATATCTCTTTTGAGGCTTCCTGGAACAGTCTTCGCTAAGGTTCCAGAGCTGTGGTTGAAAATAGTTTGGGGGATGAACAGTGCGGTTTTCGTCCCGGTAGTAGTCCAACCGACTAGCTATTCACTCTCAGAATAGTTCTTGAGAAGGACTGGGAGTATGCTAAACCTGTCTACACTTGTTTTGTGCATTTGGAAAAAGCATATGATACGGCTCCTCGAGACAAACTCTGGAGTGTTCTGCAGGAGTATGGGATCGATGGTTATCTGTTAAGGTTTCAGTCTCTATATACAAATTGTAGAAGCTGTGTCCGGGTAAATGGAGTTAAATCAATACCGTTCGCTGTGGGCGTTGGACTCCGCCAAGGGTGCGTTTTGTCACCTCTCCTCTTCACTGTATATATGGATTGGATATTGCAGCGCAGTCGTGGAGGAGAATGTTTCAAAGTGGGAAACTTAAGTTTGATTGCGAATGATTAAGTCATCCTTGGGTCCTCTCAAACCGAACTTCAGCGCGCACTCGAAATGTTTGTATCCATTTGTGATAATGCTGGAATGAAGTTCAACGTGAACAAATCGGAAGTATGGTCGTTTCCAAAAAAACAATTCAATGCACTCTGCATGTTAGTGGAGTCCTACTGAAGCAGGTGGATAAGTTTGAGTACCTCGGTGTCTTATTCACAAGTGATGGGAATGGCAATGTCCAATGGTCAGGTTGGAACAATTTTGAGAGAGCTTGGTCAATCTTTTATAAGGAAGGCAGAATTTAGTGTTCAAGCTAAATTATCGGTTTTTAACTCGGTGTATGTTCCAATTCTCACCTATGGACATAAAATTTACGTAATGACCGAAAGAATAAGATCGCGGATACAAGCTGCCAAAATGAGGTTCCTTCGCGGTGTTGCTGGAATAACTCGTAGGGATCGAGTGCGCAGCACCAGAGTACGCGAGGCGCTCAATGTTGAGCAGCTACTTCTCCGAACGGAACGATCTATGCTTCGATGGTTTGGTCACGTAGAGCGTATGCCCCCAGACCGCCTTCCAAAACGTGCCATGGTGGTCGTGCCATCAGGTAGGCCTAGAAATGGATGGTTGGACCAAGTCCGACACCTCTCCTGGAGCCGTTTAGGGATTCCTCCTGATGAGTTGGAGTCAATGGCGGAGGATCGAGAAGGATGGAGGGTCCACCTGAGCATCCTGCCCCCGCGACCCTCATGAAGGATTAGCGGGCCATTTGAAAATGTATGTATGTATGTATTTATTTATGTTAGTTTAGGCAGGACAATGAACAATGACAGCATTTTGACGTATTGAGAAGTCAATTGCTGCGAGCTCCTCGAAATTTTTTGGTGACCACTATACACAGAGCAACCAAATTTTCTGATCGCTTTTAATTATCACAAATCACACTATCACCTATAACCTTAGCTAATTCCACCCGTAGGTCAAAATTTAGCACATTTCTTATCTCAGGAAATTAAGGTTTATAATTATATTTAAAAAAATCGCGATAGCTAGTTTTCTAACATTGGAGAAGTTTTGGTCGTGCCTGTATCGTATATAGGTACTTACGCTGATAGAAGAATATGCTCCTTATTGGGTTTGTTATTATTTTTTTGTACAATTTCTTTCACTTGCTATTAAATAAAATTATTAATTACACAATTTTTAAATAAAATATGTACGTGGAAATAGTTTTATTTTACAAGCTATTTTAAATTATAACTAAATATGCGATATTTCAGAAAGTTCATCTCTCCGAAGGGCGTCTGATGGCGATAATATCCGTCCTCCAATTGGTAGAATATCAATATTTTGTACGTGTGCCCTAACGCTTTGCCCTGGCGGTAGTCCAATGTACCACTTACCCACGTTTTTTATTATTGTGGAGTCTCTGTTTTGAGATTTCCAATCCTGTTCCCTGCCAATTTCTAGAATTCTTCGATTACTAGTAATGACAGGTGGTATCGAACTAAGGTCGTCATCTAAATTTAAAGTATTAAATCCTTCTGTTCCTTTGTTTCCTTTCCGATTTTTAGGGTTACCAAATCCTTGGTTAATGGATGCAGAACCTGTCTTTTTGGTATTAGCGTTCAAAAACGCACCAGACTCATCGCTTTCTATACCTTCCTGTGATAGCTCCTCATCACTTATTTTTGGCTTTCCAGAACTTTTTGCAGCATTCTTAAATCTTATCCCACCACGGTTGGAATTTTGAATATCACTTTCATCGGGTAATACAACTCTGTTTTGTTTTCGGAAACTCTTTGCATCACCATCGGCATCATTGCGTGAAGAGCTGTGTTCGATATCGTCGTCTTTAGGTCGAAGTCTACCGGAACTAGATGTTTGTAAGTATTCATTAGGAACAACATCACTACTACGTAAATTGGGAATAAGCGTATTTATATGTGAACCGCGGCCAACGCTATTTTTAATTACTCTGTAGCCTATTCCAGCACCAGCTTCGTATTCCACAGTTCTTTGAACACCTTTGTCATCTAAATAAGAATATGCCCCTCTAACAATGCCATCTGGGCCACTAACTTCTGACCTTCTGTGATCAGGTCCTGTGGCAATAAATTTGTATAGGCCGTTTGGTCCCCTCTGAACAGAGACTTTGCCCCGTGTTTTTGGTGAGCTCTTATAAAGAGGCGCGGTGTACGCTATTGTAGACTGACTATCAGGTACGCTATTAAACACTTGAAAACCAGTGCCTGCGCCCGCTGCGTAACGCACTGTATGCTTCTCACCAATGTCGTCAAAATATGAATATAATCCTGCAAAAGAATAAATAAAGTAATGATTATCCATAATATTTTAATTGAAATATTGTAATAAAGCTGCTAGATAAAAAAACAGAAAAAGTTCAAAATGTTTGATAGGACCATAAACGCAACAATTCCCGAAGACTTCCAATAATAACTTAAAATAAAGTGGAGACGTTCAAACCACCGAAATTGGATCCGAAATCCAAGACTCGTACAAAATCGCTGTTGGATAAAGACGACTCGCTTGCATGTGTATTAACCCATTACCTGCCACTGTACTGGTTTGAGTACAATATTTTTTTCAAAATTTTATTAAAGGTTTTTCAAAAAGTAGATATGAATTTTTGTTTCTTTTGGTTTTAATGCAAGCATGGACACGTTTCCAAACATTCAATTGAATTTCGTTGAAGTTAAAAGTTATTTTAGAGTTTTCTTATGAATATTAGTTTTGTGTGTTTTTTGATTGAAACAATTTTCCATCATTGTGAAAGTAAAAGCTTAGTAAAAATTAGAACTTCCAACTAACGTATGAATAATGGATACCAATTGTTAGGTCATATATCTATAAAAACAATGCCTATAAATCATAACAAAAAAAATGTTATCTTGCCTATGGTAAGTGGTGCACAAAAGTGGTGTACTCATTTGAATACACTGGCCAAACCCATGCTAATATTTTTTTAAACTGAATTCACAGAAGAATGCCTTTTTCCCAGATGATGGGAATGAAGTGGATATTGTGGTTATACCACCGGATGTTGGCATCCAAACAGATCAGGATATATGTGAAGATGACCTGCTTGATCCTCAAATTCCAGTTGACATCCCAACAAAAGTGTAATAAATAAGTCCAAGTTTACCACTTGGATCCCATGTGGTCCTTGATTTGCTGGAAGTAGTGAAAATGCCAAGTGACCATACAGTGTTTTTCGATAATTATTTTACTAGTCATGATCTTATGGCTACTTTACGCAGAAAATGATTTCGTGCCACGGTACAATTCGTGATAACAGGACCAAGAAGTGTCCACTTTTTTTTTTTTTTTTTGCCTAGGGGGTAGTGGAAAAACGCTAATGCGCACGGGAAACAGTCCCGCTCTGTTTCTTGTAGTGTGAGACTCACTACTCACTAAAAAACCACCTTTAACCCCTTCTTTCTACAATGCAGTTGTGACCGTTGTACGAAACTACGACCACCTCCAACCACTTGGAAAAGTCAAGATATGGTCAGCAATACGAAAAGAAAAACTAATTACTCCTCAGCAAAAAGCGCGAGGTGCCTACCTCAATTTTTTTTTTTTTTTTTTGCCGAGAGCAGGTGAAAAATCTTCTAAAGACACCATAAGGCCCGACCGCGCGTGCTTATGGTAGTGTGAGATTTTTACTCACTAAAAAAACACCTCTCTTCAAAATTAATACTACAACAAAGCCAGTGCTTATCCAGTAGTTTTATTTTCGCTTGCGAGAATCGTTATTCTAGAAAAATATGATCGTATGTGATTAAAAATAAATGTAGCACTTTAGACAGGTTAAATTCCAATGAAAGTTCCTGCCTTTTTCACGACCTTCATATGCTATGACGCGAGGTCAAAAGGTTTTGTCCTTTGAAGACGACGAATTGAATTGTTCGCGTCAAGTAGTTGAGTGATAGTACGGTTACAATGGCCGTGAACACGATCTTTGTGTTTACGCGCAAATTTTGTTATCTCTTCGACGACGCTGGGAATTCCCAGATCCCGATGAATATCTTCGTTACGTACATACCACGGTGCGTTAACGATTGTTCTAAGAACTTTATTTTCGAAAGTTTGTATGATGTTTCTATTGCTTTTCTTGGTACATCCCCATAGTTGTATAACATACGTCCAAACTGGCTTTAGCACTTGCTTATAGATAAGCAGTTTGTTATGTAGGCTCAACTTCTAATGTTTTCCGAGTAGCCAGTACATTTGTCGGTATTTGTTTTGAAGTTCGTCGCGTTTCTTTTTCACGTGCGATTTCCATTTGAGCTTGACATCTAGAGTCATTCCTAGATATTTTGCTTCGTTTGCGTACGGTATTTGAGCCGAGTTTAGATATACAGGCAATCTATCCACTTTTTTGTACGTAAAGTTGACGTGAGTAGATTTGCTTTCGTTCAGCACAATACGCCAAGAATTCGTCCAAGCGTGGACTTTATTAATAGCATGTTGAAGCTTTCCGATTGCTGCTTCAATGGTATCTCCCGTTGTCAATATCGCCGTATCGTCTGCAAACGTGGCGACGACACAGTTTCTTTCTTGCGGGATGTCACGCGTGTAGAGTACATATAGAAGTGGTCCAAGGACACTTCCTTGCGGGACTCCGGCTGCAATCTCCTTGAAGTCAGAGTAATAGTTTCCGTGCTTAACACGAAAGAGTCTCTCGGTGAGGTACGATCGTAAGATTAAAAAGAGTTGCCGTGGCAGTAGTCGTTGCAATTTATATTCCAAGCCTTCGTGCCAAACCTTATCGAAAGCTTGTGAGACGTCAAGAAATACACCACAACAAATCTTTTTTTCCTCCAGAGCTT
Source organism: Brachypalpus laphriformis (assembly GCA_945910035.1). Classification (NCBI taxonomy): domain Eukaryota; kingdom Metazoa; phylum Arthropoda; class Insecta; order Diptera; family Syrphidae; genus Brachypalpus; species Brachypalpus laphriformis. The sequence continues at coordinate 102,340,185 of OX246756.1, forward strand.
TCTCAATCACGTCAGTTATTTGGTGGACTTGGTCAATTGTGGAATGTTTAATTCTAAATCCAAACTGATGATCAGGAATGAGACGTCTTTCGTCGATTACGGGCTGTAGACGTTTGGAAAGAAGTTTTTCGAATATTTTTGAGATAACCGGCAATAGGGAAATAGGCCGATATGATTTCTTCTTCGGGACCATTATAATCTCGGCGACTTTCCATTGCCTCGGAACATAAAGCAATCTGAACGAAGCGTTGATCAAATAGAGCAGTTTGATAATAGCTATATTCGGCAGTTCCTTGACTACCTGCGCCGTTATCAAGTCGTAACCCGGAGCTTTTTTTGTCTTTAAATTTTTAATCACTTCCCTCAGTTCAATCAATGCAACTTTTTTTACTTTAAAGTTGTCAGATGTCGTGACTGGGGAGTCGGGCATTAACGAAGGGCCGTCGAACGGCTTAAACGTTTCTTCTAAGTGCAAGGCAAAAAGTTCTGCCTTTTCTTTGTCGCTCTTGGCCCAGTTTCCATCGATTTTGCGAATTGGTGGTGCTTGCATTTGAGGTTTCCGGATGCCTTTTAGCGCTTTCCAAAGCGAATAATTTTATTCTCTTTCACCGGAGAGATTTTCAAGATAGGTCGCTATCTTTTTGCTTTTAAATTCGCGAATACTATCTTTAAGGCGATTGCATAGTCGGTTAAGGACCGTTTTATGCTGCGGTGCACGAGTGCTTTGCCATTTCTTTCGTGCTTTTCGTTTCCCTCTCACCAGTTCAATGATTTCTCTGGGATACTTTTCGTTGCGGTTGATCTTATAGCTTCTAGGAGTGTTTCTCCATGCCGCTCTTTGAATTGCTTCCACGAAACGATCAATTTCATCCTCTAGTTCACAAGGTGTTCTAAGTGATACATTTAAGGCGATATTTGTTTCGCAATCATTTCTAAAGCCCTCCCAATTTGTTCTATGCTAGTGAGTCTTGGAGGTCCTTTTTTCTTGATCAGCGCTTCTCCAAGTAATAAAATTACTGGCGAGTGGTCAGAAGAGAGATCAAAACATTCTTTGACTGTAATAAACTTCTCGTAAATGCCTTTTGTAACAAAAAAATCGATAAGATCGGGAATTTTTTGTGAGTCAGTTGGCCAATAGGTCGGTTTTCCTGTCGAATAAAAACAACAACCGAATTCATATGCCACTTCGTAGAGAATTTTTCCTTTAGAAGATGTACATCTTGAACCCCAGAAGGTGTGCTTCGCGTTGAAATCTCCACCAATAAGAAAATTTGAGCCAAGAGCATTGAAGAAACGAAAGTAGTCGTCTTTTTCTAGTTTGCATAGCGGCGGACAGTAAACAGACGCTATATTGTAACTCAGGTGCTTATTTTTAACCCTTACTGCGCACAACTGAAGTTTTTCCAGCTCTATGCTTATGTCGACCGAATGTTCGATGTTAGTTTTAATGAATAAGGACGAACCGCCCCGCGCTCTATCAGAAGGATGATAGGCGTGATAACCAGCGTAGCCTCTTATCTTTATTTGCGATCCCCTTGTTAGATGGGTTTCAGAGATCAAACATATGTCGATTTTTTCTCTTATTAGAAACATTTCTAATTCGTTCGATTTTTGTAAGAGTCCGTTTGCATTCCATGTTACTATTTTAAGCAAAGAGTGCATATTTACTTAGATTTAGATTTATGGCTAGCCATACAAAAGCTTTCGACGTTACTGAGACGTTCGAGAATCCGTTCGTTAACTTCACATTGTTCCTCGAACTTAGCGTAGATGCAGTTTAGAATTTCATTCAACGGATCAGAGAGTGATCCGACGTTTCGTTTGGTTGCTTTGACTGCAGCCTGAGAATACGTCAGACGTACGGGGTTCGCTGGCTTGTCAGAGGTTATTTTTCGTTCAGCCTTTTTAGTGGACGACTTTGACGTACGTTTACCCGGCTTAGAAGGCTGATTGACTGTTTCAAGAGTCTGCACTGCTGATTCGAGCGTCCTTTCAGTCGGCTTAGGAATCTGTACAACTGGCTTACGAGACCGCTCAGTCTGCTTAGCAATACGTTCTTCCGACGTAGGAGCCCGATCGACTGATCTCGTTCCCCGTACAATCGGCGTTGTCGATTTTTTCCGTCGCATCTGTAATTCCTTAGCGACCTCGCAACCGCGATAATTTGCTGGGTGCCTTCCTTTGCAGTTAACGCAAGTAGCTTTTTCATTTGTGCTCAAATTGCAATTTTCCGAAGAGTGTTTCCCAGCGCACTTAACGCAGCGCGGCTCTTTCCGACAGTACGCTTGTGTATGATTAAACTCTTGGCATCGCTTGCATTGAGGGATTGTCTTCGTGTTGACACGTAGCGGCTCAATTTTAATACTCATGATTGTACGAATATTGAATATCTTTTGCTGGCTTTCCGTTTTATGGAATGATAGCACAAAAAGCGAAAGCTTACGTTTCAATGTAGTTTCTTCACCACGGTCTGGTCGTTTTCTCTCTTTTTTTAAAAGGTTCACGGCGTTCAGAATGTTATAACCTTTAACGCGTAAATCATCTATAACGTCTTCTTTAGCGCATGATGGATGAAGCCCTCTAGCTACGACCCTCAAGGGTCTCTCAGACTTGTCTTCGTAAGTATGCCATTGAATTTTTTCCTTATTTAGCCTTTGAGATACAGCCCGATAGCCCTCAGCGTCATTAACCTTGATTTTCCATGCATCGTTTCGCAAGGAAGTTACTTTAAATTCACTAGCGATCGTTGTTTTTAGAATTTTCCTCAGAGAATTATAGTCGGCAACGCCCGTGATATTTATTGGTGGAGGTGCGCGTTTGCTTTCAATTAGCTTTTCCGGTTTCGGCTGCGCTTTGCGATTAGGTTGCTGTTGTGAAACAACTTCAGGCGATGAACCGGCCTTACGTTTTTTAGATGGTCTTCGTTTGAGTGTCCAATCCGTTTCGCGCGTGAGTTCTTCTTCATCCGTGCTGTAGTGATGGCTACCCGGAGAAGGCTCACAGTGGATAGCCGTCTGCGTTTTTGAAGACTCGTTTTGAGATTCAAGTTCATCAAGTTTGCTTTTGAGATCTCGACACAACATCTCCATTTCGTCGAGCCTCTTTCGGAGTACGGCGTTCTCCTTTTTCAGAGTACTCTCTTCGAAATCATGCGTTTTCCGAATTAACATATCCGGATTTGCGAGACTTTTATTTTGCGCTTTAGGTGAAAACTCCTGAGGCGGAGATCTTTGTAGCCTCGAGCTTTTCCTAAATGGGTTGATTAAGTTCTGATACAATAAATAGCTCTCCCCAGAATCCGTAGAGCAGGCCTCTGGCGAGGGTGGATTTTCCAGTTGAACTGGGCTGCCACCTGGGGTATAAATACCATTAGTTTTGTTCATTGCATGATTGATATTACCGTAAGAAGGGCGGCGGGTTGGCATTTTAGTCGCCTTTTACGACAGGCATGCCTACCGTGGGTATATTCTGTCCCCTATCCCACCTCAATGACCAATTTGTGAACAACTATCGAATAAAAATCAATGGTAAGACATGGTGGTGACCATTGTTTACACATATGCTAAACTCAGTGGTGGTAATTGCTTGGCGACTGCTGGAAAAATACGAGTACAGAAAATCGTGATCTCCATGCAGTGATGGAGGGCATTTCACACATAAAATAGAAAGTCAAATACAATGCAAGATTTGTCACAGCAGCACTCTTTGCATCGAAAAGATTGTTTTAAAAAAAGTCCTGTCTAGTCAACAATATGGTACCCATATCCGGCCAGTGTACTCATCTTTATTTACCAAAGTTGAAAAACAATTTTAATAAAATTGCTTTTTTACTCAAATATAAAGCTTAGCAAACTGCCCTTAAAATATTTTCGATTTATTTTTGTTTTTAAGGTGCTTGGTCGGTAATGGGTTAATCCCCCCTATCACCGCTTAAAACATTGTATGTACCACTAGTCTGTGATCTCCTATACACTATTAATAATTACGTACCTTGTCAACACTAACATTTCATTTAATTTTTGGGGAGAGCATCTCCAATTTCGTTTTACATATGCATGTTGGAATTTCACTTTTAAATGCGAAAGCAAAGCCCTATCTTTCGAATGCTCTTAATTAGCTTAGACTGGACACAAACTGTAATTTCTGACAATTTTTGACATAGGAATGATTTCTCGTTCACGAATCTAGTGCACGCTATATGGAGAAATAGTAGAAAATCTCAGTATAGGATTGTAGCGATAAATATGTCTAAAACATAAAAAAAAAGATGTACCAAGTGAAGACGCTAGAAACAGTTTGCCCTATTATTTTCAAAATGCCGGGCACAAGCAAACATACATACATACATACATTTTCAATGGCCCGCTAATCCTTCATGAGGGTCGCGGGGGTAGGATGCTCAGGTGGATTCTCAATCCTTCTCGATCCTCCGCCATTGACTCCAATTCATCAGGAGGAAACCCTAGGCGGCTCCAGGAGAGATGTCGGACTTGGTCCAACCATCTATTTCTTCCGCGGGGTCGCCTACCTGATGGCACGGCAACCATGGAGAAGCAGCTGCTCAACATTGAGCGCCTTGCGTATTCTGACGTTGCACACTCGATCCCTACGAGTTATTCCAGCAACACGGCGAAGGAACCCCATTTCGGCAGCTTGTATCCGCGATCTTATTCTTTCGGTCACTACCCAAATTTCATCACCATAAGCGAACAAATCTCCCAAATTAACATTTCTGCTGAAACAGAACGGCTAATTACATTTTTGGTGCACTGATTCTTATGATAAAAGAAAACTCACAGGTTTCAGATACAGCAATTCGATTTCTGAAGCAAGGAAATGGCACAATAAACAATACAGTGCTTGAAGATGATATACTCGTATGTATTCATTTGAAGGTCTGCCTGTTGTATACCAAGCCAACCTCAAGGAATTAAACGGTATGCGAGAAAAATTAACAAACAACTAATGGTGGTGGTAATTGGTGTTCTTCCGGAAATTATTTGATAGAAATCACACTATTCTAAAATAACTGGTATTAGTTATTTATACAACGAACTGCAAATTGCAATCAAAATCCACTCTCATCTTTTCTTCTTAAAACAATGGAAAAAGCTGTGGATATCTACTTAAGAGAGAACGCACTAAACACTTCTCCCATCACTACTGTTAGCATGCATACAGAGCGGTCAGATCCATTGAGACGGCTCTCAATGGTAACCATCCCATCAAGAGAGCTATACTACTTAAAAGGTTAACCAACCTCGGAATTAAGCATGCTTATGATATAGTACTGATTGCCAGAGGAAAGCTTAAAAAAGCCCTCTGTGACATAATAGAAAAAGGAAACTTGAACTGAAGCTAATCCAACTGTCGGACACGATACTGAAACCATTCAAAGAAATGAAGTATCTAGGATTACACCTAGACAGTAAAATCATATGGAAAAATCACACAGAGGAGATATCGGAAAAGTCTACCCAAGTTCCCATTATATGCAGGACGATCCTAGAATGGCAAGAGAAGTGATCGAAAGGGGGAAATGCACCAGTTCGAGGGAATATAATGTACTTCTCAAGAAACTCCCCATTTTGGCAACCTCCAGAGACGACAGTGTCAGGAAATTTAACTTTGAGAACAAATTTCGAACGATATTAAGTAACAAGAATGATTGGAGCGACGAGTCTACAATATACGAATTGAACAACCATACAATAGAGTGGTATACAGGCGGTTCGAGAAATAAGTAAAGAACAGGGGCAGGCGTGTTTGGGCCGCGAACAAAGCACTCAATACCAATGGGCAAGAGTACCAGCATCTTTCAGGCTGAAATATGTACTTTACTTACTTAGATCCTTTAACCCCTCGGGGGGCATAGGGCGTCAACCACGCCTGCGCGCCATCGTGTTCGAAGTTCTGCAACGCGTTTGAGCTGCTTCCAACTCATTCCTAAAGAGCTCGATTCCTCCTCAACTGCTCTGCGCCACGTTTGCCTAGGGCGTCCCGCTATTCTGCCTGCCTGGGTGAACGGATTCCACTGCATGGCGTATTTCGCAATGGAGTTGTCTTCGCGCCGTAGAGTGTGTCCAATCCATTGCCATTTTCTTCTTCGTATAGTAATGCTTATAAGTTCTTGGCCCGTTCTTGGATAAAGTTGTTCGTTAGAGATGCGGTTCGGCCAAAAAATCCTCAAGATAATTCTTAAGCATTTGTTTACAAAGACTTGCAGCTTGCGTGTGTTAATGGTGTCCACCTTCCAAGTACTGCACCCATAAAGCAGCATCATACGTTGAAGCGGAACAGTCGCAGCTGGGTTCTTAAGCTGATAACATTACTTCTCCAGATTTTAGATAGCATTCCGAACGCAGCTTTAGCCTTCCCGATTCTGCTGCACACATCCAGTTCGGTGCTACCCCGATTAGCCGAGACCGCACATCCTAGATAAAAAAGTTGTCAATTTTCTCGACTTCCTGTCCGACAATGTTAAGTTGAGCGCAGGTATTGGAAGTACTCAGGGCTTTTGTTTTGGCTGTGTTTATTTTTAGCCCCACTTTGTTTGCCTCAGCTTCTAGATTTTGGGCCATCAAATAAAGATCCATTATCCGATGTGAAAGTAGACAAACATCGTCAGCGTAATCTAGGTGTTTAAGGTAAGATGTCATAGTCCAACGAATTCCATAATAAGCTTCCGTCAATGCTGCACGGAGTACATCGCTGATAACCACCAAGAACAATAGTGGTGACAGTATGCACCCTTGACGTTCTCCACTTTAGACTTCAAAATCCTCCGACACCTTACCATTGCGCACGACGTGACACTTACCGCCCTCGTATGTAGCCTTGATAATAGCTATAAGTTTTTCTGGGATGCCTCTCCTGCGCAAGGCCAACCAGATAACATCTCGATTCAATCTGTCGAAAGCTTTCTCGAAGTCGATAAACATTAAATGTAGCGGAGATCTATACTCAACGCATTGCTCGATAATGATCCGTAAGGTGTTTATGTGGTCGATGCAGGAGGATCCAGCGTGAAAGCCTGCCTGTTCGACATCAAGAGTTGAATCTAAATGTTCTTTAATTCGTTCTAGAATTATTTTAGCTATTATTTTAGCCACGGCTGGAAGAACACATATACCTCTCCAGTTACCGCAATCCATCAAGTTACCCTTCTTTGGAAGCTTAATGATCAACCCGCTTTTCCACTCCTGTGGAAATTGTTCGCTATCCCAAGCTCTCCGTATTAGGGGATGCAGCAAATCTGCCTATGTATTTGGCGCCGCTTGAAATAGCTCTTCAGGGATGCCATCCATACCCACCGCCTTGTTCTTCTTGAGGGACTTGATTGCTGTTATTATCTCGGTTTTACTGGGAGGTGCGGTGCGAATTCGGGAATTTGTTGCTTCAAACTGCTCATTCGAATTCAAGATCATACCGCCATCGTCTATGTGATTTAGCACTGTAGCAAAATGTTCTCTCCATCTAGTGAGCTGATCCTCTGCTTTTTACCGACATACGTGCGTGCCCCAGTCGCAAAAGCATTTTTCACAGCACTCCAGTGGTCATCCATGTGCTCTATGCTGCTGATTGCTTCTGCTTGTAAGGCAAGATGGTCCCTGAACTGTTGGCGCACTTGGAGAACCTTGAGCCTATCGATATTAAACCTGGTGATGCTAAGTAGGTTTGGGCGGTTGCTGTTGACGGATGCAGTACGAAGGCGTAAATGAGCTACCATAAGATGGTGATCTCGTTCTAGTCCGACGTCAGCTCCACGTCTGTTTCGGACGCCCAGGAGACAATTTCTAAAGCGGCGACTGATCGCAATGTGGTCGATCTGGTTGGATGTTCGTTGCCTATCAGTAGAGACCCAACTGATTTTGTGGCAGGTGTTATGCTTAAACAGCGTACCCCTGATGACTAGGCGGTTGGTATTGCAGAAGTCCACAAACCGCTCACCGTTGTCATTACGGTCTCCCACGCCGTGAACTCCCATCACGTGCTTAAGCATGGTGTTGTCGCTACCCACCTTGGCATTGAGATCTCCCATTACCATTACGATGTCCCCATTAGGCGTTTGGTTGTAGGCGGCGCCTAAGTGGCTATAGAAATCATCCTTTTCATCCTCAGTCCCATCTAGAGTCGGAGCATATCGCTGTATGATGGTAATTTTTCTAACTCTACTCTGGAACCTAGCCGTTAATATCCGATCACTATGGGGTTCCCAGGATATGAGGCTACTACATGCTGCTGGAGTTAGCATGAGTCCTACTCCGGAACTCCGTACACTTCCAGCTGGTTTACCAGAGTAGAGCATGACAGTGCTTTTTGTTGGGGAGATGAATTCCCCAGCATCGAACCATCTTATCTCGCTCAGCCCTAAGATGTCGGTTTTTTACCGTGCCAATTCGCGTTCTAATTGGAGGAATCTGGCGTTATAAGGCCCTTCCTTGAGTGAGTCCTGGAGGGTCTTAACGTTCCAGAATCCGAATCGTTGTCCATGTCCGATAGCCAAAGGTCGTCATCAAATTATCCGTCCATGTCCGAGGCTTTGGTTTCCGTTTCGGAGCAAGATTTGTTTTTACAGTTGCGGCTCGCTGGGCCACAGACCAACCGACACTTATCCTGTTTTTTGGCGCAGGAAGCTCGCCATTCGTCCTCTCCCGTTAGCAATTTCCGAAGAAATCCCCAGATGGCACCACGAGGAGGTGGGAGTAGGGCTTACTAACAGAGCTGCTAGGTTTTCGGCTGCAGTGGCTCTTTCTCGTTACTTAGCGGACCAACACCTATCGGGAGATGCTTCCCCTACGAGGCCTTTGTTAGTCGTTTGCCATCAGGCTGAAATATGTGCTATAGACAAATAAGCCTAACTCAATCTCGAAAGAAGATGTCTACAGTAGTTGCGACATAGCAATACTGTCAGATAGTCCAGCTTCTATCAAAGCACTTGACTCCTACGTCATTAAGTTGAAACTTGCGTGGTAACGCCTGCACAAATTTAATGAATTTTGTAGGAACAATAACCCTCTACTGGATACCCGGTCATGTTGGGATAACGAGTAAGGAAGTAGCAGCCTCTTCTGTAGCAGAACTCTTCGCTGAACCTGAATCATTCTGTGGAATAGGGCAACGTACCATTATGCGAAGAATTCAGAAAAAAGAAGAAACAAGACAGGGCGGGAATAAGACTCCTGCTCTGAGGCCAGCTTAGAAACTTCTGCGATTCGGGATAGGAAACACTCGACTGGAGCACTAAGACGCAACTGATCCATTGTACTACCAGAGAGCAAACCCTGATTTACCTATTTTCTTGGAATTTCCTTGTCTTTCTAAGAAAGCCAAGCAAGCACTTTAGTGATGAGGAGCTTACAGTATCAGCACCGAGGATCTGCCACTTGATACGAGCAAAGGCCGGACACTCACAGAGATAATGCTACGCGGTGTCGTTGCTCTCGCCACAAGCATCGCAGATTGTAGTGTCACTCAAACCCAGCACGTTAATGCCTGAAACACAATAGCGCCTCGACCTCGGCTTCGCCTGACGTCTATGAGTTGAACTATAGGAAATCAATGTATCCTATCACAATGTCGCTTCCACCTCGACCTCACGTTTTTCATTCGTAAAGAAAAACGCAATGCTACGTAACGACACTCTAACCCAAGGCAGAAGTTGAGATGAACTCAACTTTTGCTTTGCTTTGACATCTAACAGCTGTGGAACAAAGGAAAAAATGTAAACAAGCATTTAACGCGCTATCGAGGTAGATGAGACGTAACGGGAGCAAAACCGAGGTCGAGGTGATATTGTGTTGCAGGCATAAGGTGCTTGGTGAAAGCAAAGTGGCCTGTCAAGACGCCAATAAGTTCTCTACAGTCTTTTCTGCTGAGAGAGAGCAAGAATGCCGCTGATTTCTTACAGACGTCCGGGAGCATACGTTTAGTCCACCTGCATCCCATATTGCAGAATCGAAGCATGCATATGTCTTAACAAGAATAGCCTACGCATCATAACAGGCTTCCTAACGGAGCACTGCAAACTCAGAGAGTATTTAAGGAAACTAGGCATAACAGATGATAGTCTTTGCAGATATTGCTATGAGTCCAGCGAGATTCCGAAACATCTTCTGGTGTCTTCTGGGGCATTGAGGAGCACATACCACCCATGGACCTACTTCTCATTCTCAGGTTCCTAATTTTTGCCGTGCCTCAAATGCTCACCATTTTACCATTAAATCCATATTCGGACGTACAGTCAAATAAAGATATTCTTTGCTGAGCTGTACCACACAAATGCGGAATACAAAACTTGATTGGACATTGATGGCTTAAAAAGTATCTCTTGCATATATGAAACAGGTGCGGAGTCGATATATGCAACCATACCTAAAATACAATTGTGCTTTGAAGTTAAACCATAGGAATTCAATGCATCCTACCACAATGACACCTTCGTTTCGACCTCATGTTTGGCATTCGTAGAGAACAATGTAATGTACGTAACGTGACTCCAACTCAAAGCAGAAGTTATGCCTAAAACACAATATCACCTCGACCTCGGTTTTGCTCCGGTTAGGTCCCATCCACCTCGAGAGCGCGTGCACTCAAAGCAAATGCAATGTAACGGGACCAAAGCCGCAGGCAAAATGCTATTGTGCTTTAGGCATGATTAGGTTAATTTAGGTTGACTGTCCGCACGAAAGTTCAGACACACTTAGACCAATAAAGGTCCTCTGTGATACCATGGATCAACAATTAGCGATGGATTCACATGACGCCTAAGGACGCCAGATCGCCGAGGTCTTCAAGGAAGGGAGACCCTAGATGGAGCATTCGTTTTTATGCGACAGGGCTGGACAAGTGCATAGGAGGTGAAGGATGGTTTCCTCGTCCTTCTCGTCCCTACAGCTCCTGCAGAAGTCGTTGGAGGAGAGGCCAAGTCTCTTGGCAGGTTGGCCTATAAGACAGTGGCCAGTGAGAATACCGACAATGCAGCTGATCTGTGATCGCTTTAGCTTGACCAACTCTGCAATACGTTTTTGGCCCATCCTAAGCCAGATCTGTCTCCAAATGTGACATATTGAGCCGTTTTCCCATCTGAGGTTGGTCTTGCTAATATCGTTCAGCGTTAGTAGATGCTTACATGTCGCAAGGGGCATACCCAGGGCTTGCCTAGTAGTATCCTGTCTAGTGAGCTCGTCCGCCCTGCAGTTTCATGGAATGTCCCTGTGGCCTGGCACTCAGCATAGGTGAATGTTGAACTACTTTCTCATCTCCATAAGAGATAAACGGCAGTTCAAGGCGGCTTTTGAAGTGAAGCAACACGATTCCAGAGACTTGATTGCCGCTTGGCCGTCAGTGAAAATACGAATATCCCTGACAGATAATAGAATTGTTCGTTTTCGATGGGTTAACCCCTAAGGAAATTCATCCAAAGTTGACAAAAATTTACGGGGACTCTGCTTCTTCCATGTCTTCTTCTTCTTCCTTTTATCAGTGAGGTTATGATCCGAAAATAAGGGATCATAACCCTCCCACTTCACTGCATTTCTACTGATCCGCCTGTGGGGTTCGCCTGCTCCTTCCATGTCAACCGTTAAAAAGTGGCCAGCTGAATTTAAACGTGGTCGCACGTCCCTTCTAAGATGACCCACGTGAAGGACGACCAAAAACCGCAACCATACCTGAAACCATCGAAAAAGTGCATGATATCGTGTTGGACGATAGGCGAGTGAAGATGAGTGAGATAGCTGAGGCTGTGTGTATATCGGAAGAGAGGGTGCGAAACATCTTGCACAAAAACTTAGGCATGAGCTTTCGCATGCGCAAGATGGGTGCCGCATTTGTTGAATGCCGATTAAAAGCAAATGCGCAAACGATTTTCGCGGCAATCTTTGGACCGATTCAATAGGGATCCGACCGATTTTGAGCGGCGATTTGTCACCATGGATAAGACATGGATCCACCACTACACGCCAGAAACGAAACAGCAGTCGAAGCAGTGGGTGGAAGCCGGTGGTTCAGCGCCAAAGAAAGCGAAGTCGATCGCACCTACCGGAAAGGTCATGGCCAGTGTGTTTTGTGATGCGAAAGGAATGCTGTTAATTGATTACCTTGAGAAAGGCAGAACAATTACAGGCGATTATTACTCCAACCTTCTTCACCAGCTGGATGCCAAAATTCGCGAGAAGAGGCCTGGCTTGAAGAAGAAAAAAAATCATCTTTCACCAGGACAATGCACCTGTACACAAGTGTGCGTTGGCGATGGGAAAACTGCGGGATTTGGGGTACGATTTGCTCGGCCATCCCCCATATTCACCTGATTTGGCACCTTCAAACTTCCATCTGTTCCCAAACTTGAAGAAATTTGTTTCTGGGAAGCAAATATTTTCACAGCCTTCCAGACTCTCACTTCCGAGAAGGAATACTGATGTTGGAGACTAATTGTGTTGAAGTCAAGGGAGATTATGTAGAAAAATAAAATCATATTTTAACTGAAAATCGCAGTCTTTCATTGTCAGGCCGAGAACCTTTCACCTTGCCCTCATAGTACATTTCACTTCAGCCATGACAGGGATTCCTTAAATGGCATGATTTCCGCCTGAAAAATGATACAATGATCAGGGAGGCGGAACGAGATGCTCAGGTTGAGATTTTCGGAGAAAAAGCCACAACCCACCCCATCTTTGGTCTTAGAGTCATCTTTAAAGAATCGAAACGAACTACCATTGGCAGGGGAAGAGTTGTCCTATTCATCCCGTTCAGGGGTGCTCGTACTGAAGTTACGGTCAAATATCAGTTTCGGCGGGGTGTAGTCGGTATTTTCGTGCTAGAAGTTGAGAAGATCGAGGATCGAGAAGTGGCCAATGCGATAACTAGACCACTGAGAGGAGGCTTTTAGACGGATGGCCGCATAGGCAGCAATTTCTTTGCTGAAAATATCTAAGGGTAGCAGGTTAAGCAAAATGTCCAGTGCCGCGGAAGGAGTAGTTCTCAGAGCACCACTGATGCAAATGCATGCAGATCGTTGCACCTTAATTAGTTGAGTGAGGTGGACAGCCCTATCAAGAGCAGGCCACCATACGATTACGCTATAAAGTAGTGAAGTCCTGATAATGGACACGTAAAGCCAATGAGTGATTTGAGGTTTCATACCCCAGCTTCTATTACTGGCTTATCAACGTAAGTCAGGGGCTTCACATAGCCCCACAGGAAATAATTGAGAAGAGTCAAATCACACGAGCTCAGATGTCAATTGATAGGTCCATGACTTGAATCCAATTTATCGCCAAATTGTGATTTCAATAAGTCGATCATATTAGTTACTGAACGTCACAAAGCGCTATCCTATTCAAACCACATCTCGTCCAGATTAACTGTATTCACATTTTCAAAGAAATATTCATTAGTCATGGTTCAGTAACGATCTCCATTTACGGTAACGCGAGCTTCGGCCTCATAAATACGATTCCATGATCCACCAGCGTGGAAACCGCACCAAACGGTGTATATTTCTGGATGTATTAGCGTATATAGGGTCTTTTATCCAATGAACGGACTTAAGGATCCTACAGAACAAAAGCAGTTTATAGACCATCGAAGGTTGAAAAGATCTGGAACGCTGCTTTTTTTTTTTTTTAACCCAATCACAGAAGGTGGCTGTTAAGGAGCGATCGAAGAACTAAAACAACTCAAACTTTGAAGTACAGCCACCCAGGCAGAGGAAATATGTGTACCTCATAAAAGTAAGATAACCAAACTGTCTATAAAATCCCCAAAGAGCTAATACATAACATACATACGTGGCCGCAACCTAAAAGTGTTCGAATGTTCTTCAGCCAATTCAATAATGCTGAAATCGGAGGGTTAGTCTAGGATAATCGCGTTAAAAAGAGTTAGTGTGTCCCAGGTTGAAGAGTCATATGATAACTTTAGAAAAAATCCAAGCAGCTTGCCTAAGGTCCGAAACGTAGACCCTTCATGATAATAGAAGAATTCTTGTCTTGACACGTAGAGTATAGTAAAAAAAAATGCTAGCAGCCGGTTAATAGGCATGGAAATGAGAGAGTTACAGGCAAGAAAAAAGCCGCATCCAGTCAACAAAAAAGTAGCCCCCATTTCCGATTTCAAATCCCTAAGGCAGTCTTTAACTACAAAACCTCCAAAAAGAGAAACTGTTGAAAATTGGAAATAGCACAAGTTTTTATTTTCTAATTTTCTACTGCATGTACAAATTTAGAAAACAGTTTATAATTACCTCTTACTCTCCCATTACTATCAGCATCTTCGTTTCTGTTGTAATTTGGAGTTTTAAAGCTGAAGCTATAAGTTGGATCGTCATAAGGGTCTGCGAGTGGGTCATCAGCATTACCAATTCGACCTCTGGGTATCTGAGACAAGTCCATTTTACGATGAACTTGCGGACCATTAACGCGAAATCTAAAAGTAAAAATTTGTAAATAAATGCGCTACGATGTTATTGTTCACTGATAATACAGGGTGGCTCTGAAAGACTGCGAGTTTGTTCGTTTTTAATTTTTTTTATTTTATTCCTTTGTAGGCTATAGAGCACCCCTTAGAAATTAAAATAGCTGCGTGTGATGTTCAGCAACGAACAAAACTCATTGAGTTCCTCTATTTCAGTGAAAGATTAATTATTCAAACTCAGAGAAAAAAGAGGCAGCATTTTAATATCAGAGTATTTCCTAGCATCTGATTTGACTTGGCGGCACTAGACTTATTTTCGTATAGATGAAAGAATGAGTTTACATAAATAAAACTGGAACAATTTGAGAATTAAGGAGAACATTTGAGCCGAAATCCGAAGTTTAAAACCTCAAAATTTGCGTATGGTCATAGAAAATACTGTGGAAAGAGCTTGCGTGAAAGTGGGAAATGATCTCACATTTTTGTGGGAATTAGTTTCACTTTAAATGTGGAGTAACTTCATTTTCGATTACACGCCGCGAAGCGGAACACTAAGCGCCTGCCTCTGAGGACGAGAGCCGTCCGGTGTATGAGTCTAAGAATACCCATAGTGTGAAATCCTCTTATTTGATATTTATTTGATATTTATTGAGTAATTTAACAAACATTTACAAAGACATCAATAAAGTATCTTTAATGACGCAAATGTGATCATGATAATTAATTATATTACAATTTAACTTAATACAATTCGATAATTTATTTATGAAATACATTTAAATTTAAAATTGAATATATACACATTATTACAAAGAAAAAAAAGAAAGAAAAGTGAATGAACGATCAAATTGATCAACAGTATTTAATAATAAATAAATTTAAGAGCCCTTACACCTATAATTGTCAGCCAGGTAAGAAAAAAGAGAAACACTAAAACGATCTACAAAACAGAGTCTTCTTATGCCAAGAGGGAGAGAATTCCATAAGCGAATAGCATGAACATAAAACTTGCGCTCGGTTGTGATGCAAGTAGAACGCGGAGGTATTATCGTTACAGTACGAGATGAATTTGAAAAAGTTAGTTTGTCGTATAAGTATTCTGGTTTACGGGAAATTATAATCTTATGCAAACATTTTATCAAACAATAATCTAAATATTTATCCAGTGTTAAACCAAGAACACTACTTTTATATGCAGAGATATTATCCTGGCGCTTTAAGCCATACACATAACGAGTAACATTATTAAAGAGAACATTAACTTTTCTTCTAGATCCCACACTGCAGTACATTGACACTTTAGACCCAATTTTTTTCCCGAGGGTAGGTGAAAAATCTTCAATAGACACTATGAGAATAGCAAGCGCGTGCTCATAGTAGTGTCAGATTCTTACTGACTAAAAAAACACCACCCTTCGATATAAATTTGTTAGATATCGCAACTAAGTAATAACTTATCAAGCAATTTTTCTATTATGAAATAAAAACGTTTGGCAGGTTACTTTCCACTGAAGGATCCTGCATATTCCGCAATCTAGACGCGGTTAATCAATATCTCGCCAAGTCGAAAGGTTTCGTCCTTTGTAATCGGCGCAATAAATTGCTCTCATCCAAAATTTGTAGGACTGTATTGTTGACATGTCCGATTAGTCGGTTTCTATGCTTTCTCGCGAAGCTTCTAGTTTCAGCTTCGATTGTCGGAATTCCGAGATCCCTGTGGATATCGTCGTTTCTACTATACCACGGTGCTTGGACAATTTCTCTTAGCACTTTATTTTGAAAAGCTTGTAAAATATTGGCATTTGTTTTCTTGGTACAACCCCAAAGTTGTATACCGTAGGTCCACACCGGCTTCAGCACTTGCTTGTATAAAAGCAGTTTGTTCTCAGTACTGAGCTGGGAATGTTTTCCGAGTAACCAGTACATTTCTCTATATTTGATTTCGAGTTCTTTACGTTTCATTTTCACGTGCGAATTCCATTTCAGCCTTGCGTCGAGTGTCATTCCCAGGTATTTGGCCTCGTTTGCAAAAGGTATTCGGGCCGAGTTTAGGAAAATTGGCAAGTTATTAGTTTTCTTGTAAGTGAAATTCACGTGAACAGATTTAGATTCATTGAGGGCGATCCGCCAGTCCCTCGTCCATTCATTTACATTATTCAGTGCGTTTTGCAATTTTGCAGTCGTTTTTTCGATTGTTTTACCTACTGCTAGGATAGCGGTGTCATCGGCAAACGTAGCAAGGATAGTGCCATCTTCGTTCGGTATCACGAGTATATAGCAAATAGAGAAGCGGCCCAAGAACGCTTCCTTGCGGTACGCCGGCCGAAATTTCCTTGAGCTCGGAGTATTCGACTCCATTTCTAACACGAAAGAGTCTATTCCCGAGATATGATTCTAGAATATCGTATAAGCATACAGGGAGGACTTGTCGTAGTTTGCATTTCAGGCCATCATGCCACACCTTATCGAAGGCTTGCGAGACGTCAAGAAATACGCTTGAGCAAATCTTTTTTTCCTCAAGTGCTTTCTCGATTACGTCAGTAATTCTATGCACCTGGTCAATCGTCGAATGCTTACTTCTGAACCCAAACTGGTGGTCAGGGATAAGATTATTTTCTTCTATAACCGGTTGGAGACGCCTTAATAATATCCTCTCGAAAATGTTCGATATGATTGGAAGAAGCGAAATTGGTCTATACGATTTTACTTCATTTGGCGGTTTTCCTGGTTTTAAAACCATTATGACTTCCGCAACTTTCCAGTGGCTCGGCACGTGTTTTAATCTAAGTGCAGCATTTACAATATGGAGAAGCTTGATCAATGCTTTTCTAGGTAAAACTTTGAGAATTTCTCCGGTAATCAAATCATAACCAGGAGATTTCTTAGGTTTTAGATTCTCGATCTCATGTTTGAGTTCCCTTAGCTTTGCACTTGTGAGCGTCACATCGTCAGATGGTAAATCCAGCCTATTGCGGCTGTCGTAAACCACTTGACCATCGTACGGTTTAAAGGGCTCTTCCAGGTGCGCCGCAAAGACGTCCGCTTTTTTTTTATCTTCCCACGCCCATTCATTTTGATTTAATTTGATTGGCGGCGCGGAGACTTTGGGCCGTTTGGTGCCTTTTACAGCTTTCCAAAGTGAATAATTGGAATCTTTTTTCGCTGTTAAACTTTCAAGGTAAGAGGATATTGTACGATTCTTAAAATCCTTAATAGTCTTCTTCAACAAATTGCACTGACGGTTCAAGTGTGCTTTATGCTGCGGAGCACGACTCTGTTGCCATTTTTTACGCGCTTTTCTTTTTTCCTTGACCAATTCTTTTATTTCCGGAGGATATCGCAAACCGTATCTGTCCGGCGTTTTCCTTGGATTGGGCGTATTATTCCAAGAGGCGAGCTGTACGATCTCAACGAAGCGATCAACTTCAACCTCAAGTTCATAGGGTGTCGTAAGCGGAACGCTCAGTTCAACATTATCTTCAATTTCGTTCCTAAAGCCTTCCCAGTTAGTTGTTCGACCAGTTAATCTCGCTGGCTCTAGGTTATGGATTAGTTTTTCGCTGATTGTTAAAATAACCGGGGAATGGTCAGACGACAGATCAAAGCTGTCTTCGACTTTTATGTGGTTGGTAGATATTCCTTTCACAACGAAAAAATCGATCAGGTCAGGTATTTTCGAAGTATCAGTTGGCCAGTAAGTCGGTTTACCCGTCGAATAGAAATCACAACTGTACTCCATACCTGCCCCATAAAGCATTCTACATTTCGAGCTGTATCTTGAGCCCCAGAACGTATGTTTCGCATTAAAGTCGCTGCCGATGATAAAATTAGGTTTCAGCGATTCAAACAAGTTAGTAAGAACAGATTTTTCAAGCGCGGAACGCGGTGGACAGTAGATAGATGAGATTTTAAGAGTACGCTGACTATTTTTAACTCGAATCGTGCAGAGTTGCAAAGTTTCAAGCTCTATCTTTAGGTCTTCGGATTGTTCGATGCAGTCTTTAATAAACAAGGATGATCCGCCTCTCGCTTTTCCCGAAGGGTGACAAGCGTGGTAATCATTATAGCCTTTTATTTTTAAATGCGATTCCTTTTTTACGTGGGTTTCAGAAATCAAGCAAATATCAATATCTTTTTCACGCATGAATACTTCCAATTCGTCGAGTTTTTGCAAAAGTCCGTTTGCATTCCAAGTACATATTTTTAACATTCGTTTGTCATTCATATTCTAGTTGAAGTACGCGTTTTCTGAGAATTATTTTCAAGTTTAACCAGCCTATCAAGAATAATTTTATTTATTTTGCTTTGTTCTTCGAATTTCTCGAGAATAACCGACAAAACATGAGAGACAGGGTCCGTCGAAATTTCAAGGTTTTTTGGTTTTTCGGATGCCGTGGCCTGAGCGTAAGTCTGCACTCCTGCTGTCCGAGGGCCATTACCTGGCGGCTTTTTCGATGTTAGCTTTTCAGTACCGTTTCTTTTAAGAACTGAGGTCGAGGAATTTTCTGTTGTCACTCTTTCCCTCACTTTTTTGCGCTCTGAACCCGGTAGTTTTAGTTTAGCTAGTTTCTCCTGTGCATTCTTACGCTTTGGCTTGGTTTGCAGCTTAGATTTTGCATTTAGGGGCTTAAGGAGCACATCTCTCCGTTTTTGCAACTCCTTAGCTACTTCACAGCCTCTATAATTTGCCGGATGCTTTCACTTACAATTAGCACATGTTGCAGAGGTTTGTTTATTTACTCCACAGACTTGGGAGAGGTGATTTCCGGCGCATTTCACACATCGCGGTTCTTTTTTGCAGTACATTTGCGTATGGTTAAATCCTTGGCAACGTTTGCACTGCGGAATCATCCTTAAATTTTTACGCATGGGCTCGATCTTGACTACGATATTTAGTATGGCTCTAATTCGGTAGATATCGTCGATATTATCCGATTTATCGAAGGTAAGCATAAAAAGCGGAAGTCCACGCCTTACCAAGACGTCTTTATCTATTTCCGTTTGTTGCTTCTCCTTCTTGATTATATTAACGGCATCAAGAATTTTGAAGCCTTTGGCTTGAAGGTCCGTCATAACCTGTTCTTTGGTGCATGAGGGGTGGAGTCCCCTTGCAACGACACGATGTGGGCTTTCTGACTTGATTTCGAAAGTATACCACTGAATCTTTTCGGTATTTAGCTTTTGGGACACAGCTCGGTAGTCATTGTAGTCCTCGACGTTGATTTTCCACGCATTATCCCTCAAAGATGTAACCTTATACTTGGATGTTATTATTCCTTTAAGGAGGCTTTGCAACTTATTGTATTCCGTTATCCCGACGATGTTTATTGGGGGGGTGGACGAAGTTGCGCTCGACGTTGCTTTTCTTGCGATTCTTTGTTATTTTCTTGTTTCACGGGCTCGACTTCGGGTGATGAACCGGCTCTCCGTTTTTTACTAGGTCTTTTCTTGGGGACCCGATACGTTTCGCGTGCTAGCTCTTCTTCGTCTGTGTGATATTCCACACTAGCTAAGCGTGCTGGAGTACATTCGCGTTCTCTCTCGAAATGCGTGTTCTTTAGGACCTTATTCTCTTCTTTTAATAAGTCTATCTCTTTCTTAAGATCTTGATAGAGTAGATCCATTTCGTTAAGCTTGATTCGGAGTGTTTTATTTTCTTCCTCAAGACTTTTATATTTCGCTGAGTCCTGAATTTCGCGCGCTGGCGCTTCCGGTGGACTTCTTTTCCCGGAGTTATTCGATCTTGGTGGAGGAGATCGACATACCCTTGCACTTTTTAAGAAGGGATTTATTAACTGCAATAACTAGCTCTCCCCAGAATCCGTAGAGCCGACCTCTGAAGAGGGTGGATTTTCCAGTGAACCTGGGCTGCCACCTGGGGTAATTAATCGTTCTGTTTTGTTAGACCCAAATGACAAAATTGAAACAATAAAGGACTTAACTAGCATCAATCTTGTTTTGACAGGGGTATAATATTGTGACATAAACAGGTTACGTAGACATCCATATATTTTTCCTATAACGATACGAGCGTGAAGATCCCATCTTAAGTTGTTGTCAAACCAAATGTCAAGGTTTTTAGCCCTATCAACAAATTCAATCTGTTCGCCCCCTAGGTATATCTTAGAGAACCCACTCGGGTCTAAACCATTTTTAGATATAAGCATGCATTTCGATTTTTTTGGGTTCAAACATAGATCATTTTTCCTTGACTACTGAAAGATGCTTTCAAGGTCACTATTGAATTTAAAAATGGCGTCCTCAATTATTCCTAATCTACAACTAAAGTACATCTGAACATCATCGGCATACATATGAACAGAAGAATAGGTAATGCTATCAGGGACGTCATTTATGAACATTGAGAATAAAAGTGGGCCCAATATAGATCCTTGTGGGACACCCATAAATGTACAATTGAAATTTGACATAGCATTACCCACCACGGCTGCTTGGTTTCTATCAGATAGGTAGGAGTCTATCAATGAAGTTGCTGAAGACGAAAAATGAAATTGCGTCATGAGTTTAGATACAAGTTTTGAATGATTTACTGTAGCAAAGGCTTTAGAGAAATCTAATAATGCTAACAGCGAAACATGGTCCTTTTCCATAGATATTCTTAAATCATCCGCTACTTTTAACAGCGCAGAGGTGCAGCTGTGATGTTTACGAAAACCTGATTGGTGTTTGCAAAGTAGGGCATGATACTTATTTATGAACAATTTTCTCAAAAACTTTGGACAGAAATGGTAATATTGAATTGGGACGAAATTCAGGGGGTGTTTGTGGATTTCCTTTGTTTTTTGGGATAGGTATTATTTTAGCAGTTTTCCAAGCACTAGGAAAACATGATGTCATCAAAACTATGTTAAATATATGGGTCAAGACTGCAAGGACAAAAGGTAGGATAATTTTAATAAATAAGGGATGAATTCCATCAAGACCTGATGACTTAGATTTAATACTTAACACTGCTTTAACAACATCTGTTTGCTCCACCCGATGAAATTCAAAACCATCCTCAGTAAGTAAACGTATTTGTAGGGCACAGATTTAGTGATGACACGTCACAGGGGTTTGCACAAATTTGTTGTTAAGATTATTTAAATCTATTCCGCAGAAATCAAACTCATCTTGACTACCAATTCCGATACTTTGAATATTTTTCCATAGTGTTTTAGGTGGTAAATTTCTATTTAGGTGCTTCGAATAAAAGCCACGCTTAGTCTTTCGTATTTTAAAATTTACCACATTCCTTAACACCCGAAAATCATTATAAAACACTGGCAACCTAAACCGTTTCCATCTCCTAAATGCCAAGTCCCGTCTGTTTTTGAGTTCCATGATTTCAGGGGTAAACCTGGATATGACCGAGTTTTTAATGGTTTTGGTTTTAATTGGAACATGCGTATTAAACAAGCTAACAATTACATCATTAAACTAGGTCGTTAGATGATGGATAATTATAAAAGTTTTGTCAATTCACTCTTTCTAGGTCAGCTCGAAGTAAATTATTATTTATGGATTTGAAATTTCTATATGTGACAGATCGCGGGGTCTTGGAGAACGAAATATTAAAACTTGCAAATATTAAGTCATGCTTAGAAAACATTGGGGCCGAAGCTTGATTAAAGTAAACGTCACCAGCATTAGAAAATAAATAAATCTATTAAGGTACTACTGGTGTTAGTGAAATGAGTGGGAACTGAGGAGTTTATTAGATTTAGACTAAGGAATTTCATATTGTCCAGAAATAAAGCGGTGCTTTCCTTATTTAAAACGTTGCAATTAAAATCACCGCAGATAATTACATCCGAATAGAAAGTTGAGATATTTTCAAGCAACGAGTAAAAGGGAGATATGTCGATTTGGTTATTTGGCCGGTAATATACCCCCAGAAGAGTTTTCCTTTTATCACCCACAATTTCGACAAACCAATACTGCGTTTCACTATCAGAAGGGGACGATAAAACATGTTTACATTTAATACTTGAACGAACATAATAACCTAAATCCACTCAAATCATAGACAACATTCTGAACATTCGGTTTAAACCAGGTTTCTGAGACACACGCTACATCTACATCTGAATCAACAAACAATTTTCTAAATTCATCTATTTTACAGAACAAGCTCTGTGCATTAATATGGCATACACGCCATATTATCAAAAAATATTAATTAAGACACGCAAATTTGTGTTCAAACCATTGCTATCGAAAACGCTTTGACTCATAAAAGTAAAAAAAATTTAGCAAAAAATTAAGGCATCTCCTAAAGCAAACGACCCTGTCTGATTTGAAAAGTAAAACAATCTAATTAAAACCTGGCAAGAAACAATAGGCAAAAGGGAACTGTACGACAAAATGAGCACATATTCAAAATTACAAATAATGAAAAACAGCTTACGTTGATAAAGAATCGTAGTCATCATTTGGTCTTCTTGCAGTTGCAACTAGCTGGTCCAAGTCAGTGGAATGATCAATTTGAAAAGCTTTTCCCTTTGGTGTCAATCGCACATACACACATCCATTGCGAGTAAACCAGCAAAGCGGTCCATTCACGTACTGTTGAGATTCGTGGTACTTTAAATCCCATGTATTGTGATTATTTTGAGCTTGTTACAGCGCTGATTTTGTACCAAGTTGATCTAAATTCTAACATTGTACAAAACGTCTATGCTCTCCTAAGATGGTACGAGAAAAGTTGTACCAAGACCGGAATTTCGGACATTGCACAAAACGGCTCCTAGCATCCCTAGAGTGTACAAAAACGACTGTACCATCCTAGGATGGTACAATTTCGAATTTGGTACGTACGTATCTTCTTCCTTTTATCAGCGAGGCTATGATCCGAAAACAAGGGATCACAGCCCTCCCACTTCACTGCATTTCTACTGATCCGCCTGTGGGGTTCGCCTATTTGACCTCAGAAAATATCGGCAGGCCTGCCGATTTTGGATCACTCGGTTACTGAGGCCAATGAAATGCCGATGTCGTCGCATTTGTACGTACGTATATACAATACATATAATTTGCGCGCACTAAATCCCGTTAAAATGTTAACACAGTGCGGCGGGTTGGAAAGCATAGAGAGAAAAGTTTAGTTTAGTTGCGTTATTAGGTTTCAGAAAAACTCTGGGGTGGTGTCTAGACAAATTTCGAAATTTCTTTTGTTATTTTGTCTTTGTTTCTGATTCATAGTATTTTTCCCGATAACCTGACATCATAGGCATATTAATCATCCAACAGAGCAAACAATTTTTCCAGCCATATGACCAACCTATTGCTAGTGTAAAAAGTGATAAAACAAGCAAGATAAGACAATTGATCGGACGGATTTACTTACTTATGTGGCGCTACAGTTCGGAGTGAACCTGGGCCTCAACCAACAAGCCTCTCCATTTAGCTCGGTCTTTAGCTAATTGCCTCCCGTTGCGCACTCAAAGTTGGTCGAGGTCCTCTTGAATTTGTGCGCGCCGCCTACGGCGATGATTCCTCTACTGCGTCGTCCCTCGGGGTTAGATTCGAAGACTCTGCGGGCCGGAGCGTTGGTGTCCATTCGCTCTACATGTCCTAGCCATCTCAGACGTCCAATACGCAGTTTTTTGACTAGGTCGATGTCGCTGTACAGCTCGTATAGTTCATGATTGAATCTTCTCCTCCAAAACCCGTCAACGCAAACAGGACCGAAAATCTTACGAAGAATTTTTCTCTCGAAGCGACCAAGGATATCTTCATCCTCTTTTAGTAAAGTCCATGTTTCAGCGCCATAAAGCAGGACTGGGATGATCAAGGTCTTATATAGAGTCTCTTTAGTAGTTCGAGATAGGACTTTACTGTTGAATTGCCTTATAAGCCCAAAAAACAGCGATTGCCAAGAGTTATTCTTCGATTGATTTCTGCACTGATGTTGTTCTCAGAGTTTATAGCAGAGCCAAGGTAGACAAAGTCCCTTACTACCTCGAAGTTATAGCTGCCCACTGTGACGTTTTGTCCAATTCGTCGGTGTTGGGTTTCCCTTCTTGTTGACAGCATATACTTGGTTTAGTCCTCGTTTATCGCTAAACCCATTTCGGCCGCTTCCGCCTCAATGCTTGCAAACGCACCGGTGACAGACCGCTAAGTTCTTCCGATAATGTCTATAGTATATCGTCGGCGTATGCAAGCAGTTGTACAGACTTGTAATAGATTGTTCCTCCGGTGTTGGCTTGTGAGTTCCGCACAATCCGTTCAAGTACAATATTAAAGAAGTCACATGAGAGAGAGGCACCTTGTCTAAAACCTTTTTTGATATCAAAGGTCTCGGTGAGGTCATTACCGATCTTGATGGAGCAGCGAGCGTTCTCCATCGTCAGCCTGCACAGACGGACAAGCTTGGCAGGGATGTCAAAACGAGACATGGCTCTATAAAGCTCTTCTCTATAGATGCTGTCATAGGCGGCCTTGAAATCGATAAAGAAGTGGTTAGTATCGATTTGGAATTCTTGGGTTTTCTCCAGGATCTGCCGAAGTGTGAGGATTTGATCGATGGTGGACTTTCCTGGCCTGAAACCGCACTGATAGGGTCCAATCAGGCTGTTCATAAAGGGTTTCAGGCGTTCACACAATATCGCAGAAAAGATCTTGTATGCGGTGTTGAGGAGACTGATGCCTCTTTAATTGGCGCAGTTGAGGGGGTCTCCTTTCTTGTGGATCGGGCAAACGATGCTTAAGTTCCATTCATCAGGCATACATTCGTCTGACCAAATCTTAGAGATGAGTTGGTGTATGCACTCTACCAATTCATCACCAGCTGCCTTGAAAAGTTCGGCCGGTAAACCGTCAGGTCCAGCAGCCTTGTTCGATTTTAGCTTGGATATTGCTATCCTCACTTCGTTTTGGTCAGGTGGACGGAAATTTTGACTATCATCGTCCATGTTGATTGGTTCATTCTGCCTGACAGCGGGATGTTGATCTTCGACGCCGTTATGCAGAAGTAGTTTTTCCATATTCTCAGCACCGACTGTGATTCTACTACGAGGTTTCCATTTTCATCTCTACAGGTTTCTGTACGGGTATTGCTCCTCTGACACGTTCTTTTTACCTTTTGGTAAAACTTCCGTACATTGTTCCTGGAGTATAAACTCTCGATATTCTCAAACGCGCGTTTCTCATGCTCTTTCTTCTTCTTTTGGAGAAGCCGATGTTCTTCCCGTCTCTTTTGCTCGTAGAGCTCACGAGCAGCTCTCGTCTTCCTTTGAGTAATGACGGTGTTCTATTTAATAAGCGATATGTTTTAGTATAATATTTTGTCGTTGTTGATGTATAAAACATTTCTTAATTCGTAACACGCTGAGAGATTCTCGCCCGATCAAAGAAAACAAGCAGCCTCGGGCGTAGTTAATATTTAGGTCAAGATCCGCTTGGGAACACCGCGTATTGTTAGCATTTTAGTCGGTTTATAAGTTGATGGTACTCTACATAGATTTTACAAAAGTTTGAGAGAGTTCATCACACTTTTAAGCTGAGCTTAAATCATTGGGTTTTCACTCTTCAATGCTAAGGTGGTTTTGCAATTATATGAGTGATAGAAAAGCAATTGGTAAAGGTCTATAGCCTTACATCTCGCGTAATAAAAGTAACTTTTGGCATCTTACATGGTAGTTATCTCGACAGTGAAAGACCAGAGCCAGCGAGTGAGTTGGAATGTATGCTTGCATATGCGTAAGAAAGCGATGAGTAGATGTATGTATAAGAGAAAGATGAATGAGTAATGCATGCCCATAAGTCAACTACGAATCCAGATTTAATTCGGTTCGAGTACCATATAATCACAGATTGGATTGAAATAGAATTGACTCTATCCCAAAACAAAATTTTCTGAAATCGAGTTGAGTCTTTGCATGTATGCATGTGAACGCGTATCGAAATATCGAGTTTGACAGATATAGAGAAAAGTGAAAGAAAAGGAACTTCAGAGACAGGGGAAGAAGTGTCAAACATAATTCTCCTTCGTGTAAGGGTATTCATAATCTCTTGAGTGCGCGCAAAATAAAAAAAATAAAAAAATTGTTTCCTCAATTCGCTTACAACGGATATGCGGATCGAAACTCAAATCTCTGTCAATCCGGTCCTGTAAACGTTTATGGTTTATGCGCTAATATAATACGTTTTATTGAAGTTAAGTTTCACTTTAACCGTTCGGTGTGGGTCATCCACCCACCCAGGCACCCACTTTTTTTTTTTTTAATATTAAAGAATGTACACCAACTGTCGCTAGCAAATTTCAAAAAAATAAAGTTCTAGTATACATCTGAACCGATTTTAATATAAACTATGGTTAGGTTAGGTTAGGTTAGGTTAGATTGGCTATCTGCACGACGATGCAGACACACTTACACCAGTAAAGCTCCATTGTGATGCCAAGGATCTACCATTAGACCACTCAGGGACTAATAAAACCAACCGGAGCTTTTGATGAAGCGATGGATGCTCATAACGTCTAAGGACGCCAAATCGCTAAGGTCATCAAGGAAGGGAGCCCCTTTTGATGGAGCATTTTGATGGAGCATTCTTTTACGTGATAGACCAGGGCATGTGCATAGCAGGTGAATGATGGTTTCCTCCTACAGCTCCTGCAGAAGTCATTGGAAAAGAGGCCAAGTCTTTTGGCATGTTGGCCTATTAGACAGTGTCCAGTGATGACACCGATAACGCAGCTGATCTGTAATCGCTTTAGCTTAACCAACTTAGCACTACGTTTCTGGTCCAGCTTAGGCCAGATTTGCCTTGAAATGTGACACGTTGAGCCAATTTCTCACCTATCGTTGGTCTTGCTAATAGCGTTCAGCTTTAGTAGATGCTTACATGTAGCGAGTGGCATACCCAGGGCTTGCCTATCTGGCAGAATCCTTACAGTAGTACCCTGTTTGGCGAGCTCGTCCGCCCTACAGTTTTCTGGAATGTTTCTGTGGCCTGGCACTCAGCAAAGATGAATGTTGAACATCTGTGTAGAAGTGCACCGAATTACCATCATCAGGGGGAGAGTTATCCCATTTATTCCGCTCAGGGATACTCGTACGGAAGTTTCGGCCAAATCTCAATTTCGGTGGGGTGTAGTCCGTGTTTTCATGTGTGAAGTTAAGAAGATCAAGGATCGAGGAGTGGCCAATGCGATAACTAGACCACTGAGAGGAGGCTTTTAAACGGTTGGCCGCACTGCCAGCAATCTGTCTGCCAAAGATGTCTAGGGGTAGCAGGTTGAACAAAATGTCCAATGCCGCAGAGGGAGTAGTTCTTAGTGCACCGCTGATGCACATGCATGTAGAGTTCTGTTTTATGAGGATTAACCCCCAATCCACATTTGAAGGCCCATCTAATGAGCCGAGAGAGAGCATATTGGAGGGTTTCCTTGAGAATGTATGGGTGCTTGCCAGACGCAGCAATCGCAATGTCATCAGCATAG
Source organism: Brachypalpus laphriformis (assembly GCA_945910035.1). Classification (NCBI taxonomy): domain Eukaryota; kingdom Metazoa; phylum Arthropoda; class Insecta; order Diptera; family Syrphidae; genus Brachypalpus; species Brachypalpus laphriformis. Next base: position 102,368,047 of record OX246756.1, read on the forward strand.
GCAATTACTCTACAGCCTGATCTATCCAGGCCCACTAGCAGCTCATTCTTTTTTCTTTTTTTTCCTCTTGTACAACCCATGCCCGCGTGGCAACGACACTGCGACCTGAAAGATCTATTGTATCGGTAGCAGCTCACTACCAGATATCACAGATGAGGTGACAAGACTCCACCTTGGGGTGTTTCGCAGCAGACAAGTCTTCTGGCCGATGCTCTACCCAGCTGTGTGTTGATAATCCTGCATGTTAGCAATTGATTGATCAACACTCCGAACGAAGTATGCACTTTCAGATTTGCAAGTGCGTCTGTGATTGCCTTTTGTTTCACATTGTTAAAAGCTCCCTCAATGTCAAGGAAAGCCATAAGCCAGTGTAAGGCTGTCTCAACTGATTTGCTTTTGCAGTACGCATGTTGGGGCGGCAAGAGCAAAAATGGGCTAATGCCCTGTCGGAGGTGTATATCAATCAGCCTTTCCAACGTTTCCATTAGAAAAGACGATAGACTGATAGGTCGGAGATCCTTTGGTTCCACATGCGAGCTCTTACCTGCCTTAGGAATGTAGACGACTTCAACCTCGGTCCACGATTTGGGAATGTAGACCAGATTTAGACAGCCCGACAAGATGACTTTGAGCCATGGAAGCAGAATGTCCTCACATTTTTTAAATTCCGCAGGAATGATACCGTCAAGTCCTGGGGACTTGAAGAGTTTGAAACTGCGCATGGCCTAGCGGATCTTTTCTGTAGTTACTATAACCAAGGAGTTGCGGCACGGTGGAAAGCAAGTACGGGTATTACCCGATAGCGAAACAGCAACAGGGGAGCTACCAGAGAAGTGAGTATCCAGTAAGATGTCAATGGATTCCTTAGAAGAGGTGGTCCAGTGACTGTCTGGATGTAGAAGGTAGCTAGGTGTTGAAGGGATTTTAGAGAGGATTTTCCGCAACCTAGAAGCTTCCGAGGATTCTTCAATGCAGTCGCAGAAAAATCTAAAGGAGCGTCGTTGCTCCTTCCTCAGTGAGATTTTATATATCCTGAGAGACAGTTTGTAGGTGTCCGAATCGGCCGTCTCGCTGGAGCTTTTAGCAATATTAAAAAGGAGTCTTCTGTCTTTCCTAAGAGTACTGAGATTTGCACTCTACCAAGGAGGTTCCTTCTTTCCTCGAGGAGTGCGGTTTGGGCACGCCAGAGGCAAGGCACCGTCAAGTGCAAATGTTAAGGTATTGACTAACCTGTCCAGATCATCAGTGCTAGTAGGTAATAGACATAGGTAGGTAGGTAGGAGTGGTTGTGTCAGCAAACCATGCCGACACCTAATTAGCGCAGAAGCCCCGTTTTATTACCACAACTCAAGTGACCTAAACGGATGTAACAAGGACGTTAGCTACTAGGGAAAAGAAGAAGAAAAAGGGGGGTAAGGATTATTCAAATCCACCCCGTTACATTGAGGAAGCTGATAATATCCCCAATGCTAATCTCCGCTAGCTCTATAAGGTTGTCTAAAAAGAGTTTACCTAAGGTGCGCTGTCTGGCCTTGCCTAAAGCCGGACACTTGCAGAGGAAATGTAAGATTGTTTCTATCTCATCAGCAGTATTGCAGCTGCGACAGTGTGCATTAAATGTAATGTCTATTCTGGCCGCATGAACCCCGATGGGCCAGTGGTCAGTACTAACTGCCAGAGTTCTTGTGATATCTGTACGGTTTCTGTTTAGTAGATCTTGCGTTCTTTTCCGGGAGTATTTGGGCCACATCTGCCTGGAGTGACACAGTTCCGCACCCCCTGCCATCTGCTGTCAGCCTTTAGCAGATAATGCGCGAAGATGCCTCACTTAAGGACTCCTAATAGGACGTTCACCTCCTTTGCTAGGGAAGCATCAAGGGCGCGAGTTCATCAACCCGCTCACTCCCCTCAATGTTGCTGTGACCCGGAACTCAAAGGAGACAGATCCTTAGGTGGTGACCAAGCGGGGCGAGTTCGTTTTTGCACTGTTCTACTAGCCTTGGGGATGTAGTGGCAGATACTATATCCTTGATAGCCGCCTGGCTATCAATGAGGATGGCAATGGTATTTAGGGGTGTAGAGGTTTGCTTAAGTATGCGGCAGGCCTCACGTACAGCAGAAACTTCCGCCTGGAAGATACTGCACGAATCAGGAAGCCGGTACGACCTGAAAATATTGAGGAAATCAGAGAATATCCCCGCCCCTATCCCGCAGTCCATTTTTGAACCGTCGGTGAAAATTGTTGATTCGAACTCATTTATCAGTACGCCAATTTCCCATTCCGCCCTGGTTGGGAATCCGACCGTGACGTCATTTCTAAAGCTCACTGTGGGAGTTATATAGTCGGTCAGATTAGCTACCAGATCCTGCGGTAGCAAATTCAGGATACTGCTGTGACCATACGGATTGGTGCACCAGTATCCTGTTTCCCTTAGCCTGACCGCGCTACATGATGATAGCTGCATAATTTGAAGATCGAGTGGTAAAAGATGCAGAATAACGTTCAAGGCATCGGTTGGACATGCCCTCATGGCACCCGTTGCGCCTATAGCCGCAGTTCTTTGTACCCTGTTGACAAGTTTGATGTTATAAACTTTCCTTAGAGCAGGCCACCAGACTAGCGATCCATAGGAAAGAATGTGACGCACCACGGTAGTGTACATCCATAAGACCATCTTCGGGCGATGTCCCCACTTCTTGCCAAAGGTCTTGCTGCACGCATAGAAAGTCACACAGGCCTTCTTTACCCGTTGCTCAATATTAAGCTTCCAGCTTAGTTTTGGATCAAGTACCACACCTAGGTACTTGGCACTGGAGGATAGGGTGAGTAGATAATTTTTTAACCGTGGGAGCGTAAACGTCGGTATTTTGGTTTTAATGCTAAAGAGCGTCAGTGCAGTTTTGCTTGGGTTGACGCTGAGTCCACATCCAGTGGCCCATGAGCTAATCTTGCCCAAGGCACCTTCCATAATCTCACTGATTACGGATGGAAACATCCCCAATACCAGTATTACCACGTCATCCGCATACGCGACAACCTTAACTCCATCCTTATCAAGTCTACACAAAATTTTATTAATGACCATAAGCCATAGAAGAGGAGACAAGACCCCACCTTGAGGAGTTCCTCTAACAACAGATATGGTGGAGCTGCTATTACCGAGATTCGATTGAATGATTCTTGTTTTTAGCATTGTCAATATCCATTTGCTAATAAACTCTTCCACACCCAGTTGGATCAGAGCTTCCTGAATCGATTCCGTACTGACGTTATTGAAGGCACCTTCAATGTCTAAGAAGCTAGCAAGGGTATATTGTTTGAAGTGGATTGTCTTTTCTATCGTTCGCACAGCTTCGTGAAGCGCCGTCTCTGTCGATCGCCCTTTAGTGTACGCATGTTGAGATTTGGATAAAAGGGATTTATCTAGTGTATTTCGGATATGTATATCTAAGATGCATTCCAACGTCTTTAAAAGAAAAGAAGAAAAGAGGATAAGCTAATGAGTCTGAAATCCTTTGCGGATCCATGGGCCTACTTCCCAGCTTTCGGGATAAACACAACACGAACACGTCTTCAGCTCAGGGGAACGTAGTTTACGAGAATACAGCTTCTGTAGATCGGAACTAGCCACGAGACCACCTGGTCCACTGTTTTTTGCAGCACAATAGGGAGGTAATAGACATACATACTTGACGTAACTTTAACAAAATACTCTATATAGCGATGAAAATTAGATCAAAATTCAACCAGTAGTTCCTGAAATTAGCGGTCACAAACAATAGGCAGGCAGACAGGCGTTGCCTTTTATATGTGTAGGATTGTAGAAGATAGACCAATCTATTGCCTACGGAAAAAGACGTCTGGGGCCAGCTGATATTATCTAGCAACTATTGCAAACAGAGGCAAACTCTATCAGCATCCGGTTCCGACAAGTATATAAAGCTGTTGTGTCTTACGCAGTCCTTTTGGGCAAAGACCTCCTACGTCAGTAAATATTAACGTTCAAACTTTGAACTTCATATCAATAATTGCTAATGACGCTAATCCGGTCCCATTTTTAAGTTAATTGCATAAACAATTTTCTGAATGCATATTTTCTTATTGTTCAGGTGTTATTTTTATTTCTTGATTGTGTTACTCGTGCGGTTACTTTAGACAGAGACCGGAGACACACCACATTGACTGCAAATTATATTCTGATATGGAAGCACCTTCAGTTACCACCTACGAGTATGTATGATGGTTTGTACTACAAATCGCCCTACGTAAGATCTAAGATAACGACCGCTACAGATCTGCATGATAACACTTTTAGTTTCTATTCTCCTTACTCCATTTTTGCAATAACTTACTAATCATTGCAGACTAATGCAAGCTGAACCTCTTCACAAAAATATTTCATTTGCTCTAGAATGTAACTGGTCGATTTGTTTGCTAAAAAAAAGGTTAATCTGAATTTACCTCACAAACGATCTCTGTCTTCACATACTGGTCTATGTTATTCACAGCTATTGTTTCTTACCCACGTGGTCCGGCTGTATAGACAGTTTCTTCCACCCGTCCATTCGATGGATTTCTCGAACCGTAACGGCCTCGAACGCTGTTGTTTGGGTTTCCAGCTACATTGTGGTAGTATCTCCCAATGTCATCGTTGGAATGTCTGTAATAATAAAATGTATATACAAGTTTACAAGAAGATACTGAATATTAAAGTATTTTGAATGCATACATTTTCAGAGTGTACTCGCATGTATCTTTATCACGACTTCGAACCTCTTATGCTACTCGTATATAGTTAAATAAGCTGTTCTCCGATTCTTAAAAATATGAGAAAACAGGTTGACCGATTTCAATGATTGACACCTTATTTTACAGCCAATGGTCCCAATATACATATGTATCCATAAAGTTGATAAAATATTGATAACACTACGATTTTCAAAAGTGATGATTAAGCACTCATTTTAAAACTTTACCACCCAGAATGCCAGCAAAATTTGTAATTTTTGTTAAATAAAGTAAGAACAATCTGTATTCGTACACGAGGATTTTCAAAGGAGGCCTACTGTCCACGTAGCTGCACTTCATACGCACGCTTTCGTCATTTGCAGCTTGTTGTACGCTTGCTTGCAGCTTGTGTATAAACAAACAAAGATCGGCATAGTCGCAAGCAATCGTCATGCAGCCTGAGCTGCAGCTGGTCATTACTCAAGCGTATTGCAAGACGCATGGACATTACTTTTTGCTGTGAATTTTTGTATTAATGGTCCAACAATAGAGACATAATTTTTAAGTAAGTTTCTTTTGTCATTCTATAGACTGATTGAAATACTGAATCATCCTTTGATAATTCCTTTGCAGCAACAAACAATCTGTAGTTAATGTTCTATTCGATGTATGGATGACACCAAAATGTTCGACGTCTTCTCCGTCGTCTAACAATAAAAGCGTGTACTAAAATCACTTCATCATCATCACTTGACATTTTTCCAACGAAAAAACGTCCTTTTGCAATGCTAAACTTTGAAGAAATTACCTATATTTGAAGCTTGCATGAAGCTTGTATGACGTTTCGTGGACAGTGCTTAGATTCAAAATACGGTTGTCGTTTTTTGCAGCTTGCATGCAATCTGGAAATTATGCCGTCGTGGACAGTATGTCTTGGGTCTCCAAATATACGAGTATGCGAAATTGTAATTTCTTGTAATATGGGTTTGCCTACTTTCCAAGAAATTTAATGTGAAGATCTTAAAACGTATGAATCATGTATCACTATTTTCGAAGGAAAATAATATAACGATTTTTGTGTGAGGAAACTAATGGTTTTAATGACTTCCTGTTCGGGATAAACAGATTATTAATCATACTTCATATGAGTGTGCACAAATACTCATAATTTTTGTACAAAAAGGGTTTATTAAAGAGACTGATCTAATTCTTAGTAGACTCTAAGTTAAGTGATGCCCTACAATCTCTTGCCAGATTCAACAAAATCAGCTTGGTTGGGTACCTGGACATTGAATTCGCCAAGAATACATAGACACTGTTTCCTTTTTCTTTTTCTTTTCTGTTTATCTATTTGCATTTTTTTTTTTATTTCAATCCGGACTAACTCCTCATTGCACTCAGGCATCAAAGGTGATTCTATCCACATATTCACCGACAGCCAAGCGGCGCTTAAAGCACTGATCTCCCACTTGATCAGCTCAAAATCAGTTCTGAGCTGTTTCAACAGTTTATAAAACTTGGCCCAACATAATAAAGTAAAATTGTGGTGGGTACCGGATCATGTAAGCGTTGACGGTATCGAAGCTGCAGATCTGCTAGCTAGAAAAGGCTCCTCTGAGTTGTTCACTGGACCTGGACCTTTTTGTGGAATATCTGATTCTGTCTTTTAACTGACGCTCAACAGTTAGGAACGCAACATGTGCATCTCCCACTGGAATAACTCCTAAGGCTACTCTGACAAGCTAAAATAGCCGTTCAACCCTTCCAAAAAACACAGTTGATATCCTAAAATACCATATGGCAGAAACGACATAAGAAGGCTTGTAAGCTTTCTTAATGGTCACTGTCAATTACGGTGCCGTGAAATAAGGCCAAGTGAAATAAGACCAACTTTTAAAAATTGGCCTTATTTCGCTTTTGAAAATTGTAATAAAGCCGAATTTTTAACTACTATTTCCTAAAATTCTAAATGGAACAGCCGAAGCTTTTGCTTTGAAGAATTTTAGAAAATAATAGTTCCAAATTCACGAGAATTTTAGGTGATTGGTTTCTGGAATGTACTAACTTTCCTAAAACCCTTGCAAAATTCAAATGGAATTACTAAATCACTACTACTTTCCATATTTTACTAACGTACTTTGTTATCTCACCTAAGTTGGCCTTATTCTACTTTACTTACTTATATCCTTTAACCCCTCGGGGGGCATAGGGCGTCAACCACGCCTGCGCGCCATCGTGTTCGGAGTTCTGCAACGCGTTTGAGCTGCCTCCAACTCATTCCTAAAGAGCTCGATTCCTCCTCAACTGTTCTGCGCCACGTTTGCCGAGGACGTCCCGCTATTCTGCCTGCCTGGGTGAGCGGATTCCACTGCAAAGCGAATTTCTCAATGGAGTTGTCTTCGCGCCGTAGGATGTGTCCAATCCATTGCCACTTTCTTCTTCGTATAATAATGCTTATAGGTTCTTGGCCCGTTCTCAGATAAAGTTGTTCGTTGGAGATGCGGTTCGGCCAAAGAATCCTCAAGATGATTCTTAAGCATTTGTTTACGAAGACTTGCAGCTTGCGTGTGTTAATGGTGTCCACCTTCCAGGTACTGCACCCATAAAGCAGCACTGATTCTACGTTGGAGCGGAACAGTCGTAGCTTGGTTCTTAAGCTAATAACATTGCTTCTCCAGATTTTGGACAGCATTCCGAACGCAGCTTTAGCCTTCCCGATTCTGCTGCACACATCCAGTTCGGTGCCACCGCGATTAGCCGAGACGACACTTCCTAAATATAGAAAGTTATCAACTTTCTCGACCTGCTTTCCGGCAATGTTAATTGAGCGCGGGTATTGGATGTACTCAGGGCTTTTGTTTTGGCTGTGTTTATTTTTAGCCCCACTTTGTTTGCCTCAGCTTCTAGATTTTGGGCCATCAGATGAAGATCCATTATCCGATGTGAAAGTAGACAAACATCGTCAGCGTAATCTAGGTGTTTAAGGTAAGATGTCATAGTCCAACGAATTCCATAATTAGCTTCCGTCAATGCTGCACGGAGTACATCGCTGATAACCACCAAAAACAATAGTGGTGACAGTATGCACCCTTGACGTACTCCACTTTGGACTTCAAAATCCTCCGACACCTTACCATTGTGCACGACGTGACACTTACCGCCCTCGTATGTAGCCTTGATAATAGCTATAAGTTTTTCTGGGATGCCTCTCCTGCGCAAGGCCAACCAGATAGCATCTCGATTCAATCTGTCGAAAGCTTTCTCGAAGTCGATAAACATTAAATGTAGCGGAGACCTATACTCAACGCATTGCTCGATAATGATCCGTAAGGTGTTTATGTGGTCAATGCAGGAGGATCCAGCGCGAAAGCCTGCCTGTTCGACATCGAGAGTTGAATCTAAATGTTCTTTAATTCGTTCTAGAATTATTTTAGCTATTATTTTAGCCACGGCTGGAAGAACGCATATACCTCTCCAGTTACCGCAATCCATCAAGTTTCCCTTCTTTGGAAGTTTAATGATCATCCCCCTTTTCCACTCCTGTGGAAATTGTTCACTATCCCAAGCTCTCCGTATTAGCGGATGCAGCAAATCTGCCGATGTATTTGGCGCCGCTTGAAATAGCTCGGCAGGGATGCCATCAATACCCACCGCTTTGTTTTTCTTGAGGGACTTGATTGCTGTTATTATTTCAGCTTTACTGGGAGGTACGGTGCGAATTCGGGAATTTGTTGCTTCGAACTGCTCATTCGAATTCAAGATCATACCGCCGTCGTCTAAGTGATTTAGCACTGCAGCAAAATATTCTCTCCATCTAGTGAGCTGATCCTCATCCGAAATCAGAAGGTTACCGTCTAGACTCTTCACTGGATGTTGTTTGGAGTTTCGACCACCACTGAGCTCCTTAGTGACATTGTAAACAGTCCTACTGTCGCACCTACTCGCTGCTTCTTCAGCCCTTGAGGCCAGTGAGTTGACATGTTGACGTTTGTCACGTCTCACACTACGCTGCACTTCTTTCTTCTTCGCACGGTATTGGGCTTCAAACTCGGTTCTCTCTACTGCTGAGGCCGCTGCAATCCGAGCCTTGATTGCTGTACGCTCATCGATCCGTCTCCAGGTGTCTGTAGAAAGCCATGTGCGGTGGCGTTTCTGCTTTTTACCGACATAAGTGCGTGCCCCAGTCGCAAAAGCATTTTTCACAGCACTCCAGTGGTCATCCATGTTCTCTATGCTGCTGATTGCTTCTGCTTCTAAGGCAAGATGGTCCCTGAACTGTTGGCGCACTTGGGGAACCTTGAGCCTGTCGATATTAAACCTGGTAATGTTAAGTAGGTTTGAGCGGTTGCTGTTGACAGATGCAGTACGAAGGCGTAAATGAGCTACCATAAGATGGTGATCTCGTTCTTGTCCGACGTCAGCTCCACGTCTGTTTCGGACGTCCAGGAGACAATTTCTAAAGCGGCGACTGATCGCAATGTGGTCGATCTGGTTGGATGTTCGTTGCCTATCAGTAGAGACCCAACTGATCTTAGGGCAGGTGTTATGCTTAAACAGCGTACCTCCGATGACTAGGCGGTTGGTATTGCAGAAGTCCACAAACCGCTCACCATTGTCATTACGGTCTCCCACGCCGTGAACTCCCATCACGTGCTTAAGCATGGTGTTGTCGCTACCCACCTTGGCATTGAGATCTCCCATTACCATTACGATGTCCCCATTAGACGTTTGGTTGTAGGCGGCGCCTAAGTGGCTAAAAAAATTATCCTTTTCATCCTCAGTCGCGTCTAGAGTCGGAGCATAACAATGTATGATGGTGATTTTTCTAACTCTACTCTGGAACCTAGCCGTCAATATCCGGACACTATGGGGTTTCCAGGATATGAGGCTACTACGTGCTGCTGGAGTTAGCATGAGTCCTACGCCAGAACTCCGTACACTTCCAGCTGGTTTACCAGAGTAGAGCATCACAGTGCTTTTTGTTGGGGAGATGTATTCCGCAGCATCGTACCATCTTATCTCGCTCAGCCCTAAGATGTCTATTTTATTCCGTGCGAATTCGCGCTCCAATTGGAGGAATCTGGCGTTATAAGGCCCTTCCTTGAGTGAGTCCAGGAGGGTCTTAATGTTCCAGAATCCGATCGTTGTCCGTGTCCGATAGCCAAGGGTCGTCAACAAATTATCAGTCCTTATCCGAGGCGATTGTTTCCGTTTCGGAGCAAGATTTGTTTTTACAGTTGCGGCTCGCTGGGCCACAGACCAACCGACACTTATCCTGTTTTTTGGCGCAGAAAGCTCGCCATTCGTCCTCTCCCGTTAGCAATTTCCGAAGAAATTCCCAGATGACACCACGAGGAGGTGGGAGTAGGGCTAACAGAGCTGCTAGGTTTTCGGCTGCAGTGGCTCCTACTCGTTACTTAGCGGACCAGCACCTATCGGGAGATGCTGCCCCTACGAGGCCTTTGTTAGTCGTTTGCCATTCTACTTTGGAAAAGAGAAATAAGGTCAAATTGGTCTTATTTCTCAACATAATTTGGCGTTATTTCACTTTATCAAAGTGAAATAAGACCAACTGTTAAAACTTGGCTTTATTACACTTTTCAAAACCGAAATAAGGCCGATTTTTGAAAGTTGGTCTTATTTCACTTGGGCTTATTTCTCGGCACCGTCCATTACTTTACCACCTTAATAAAATGAGAATCACGGAGGATATCACCTGCCGCTTCTAACTAGAAGAGGGCGAAACCGCAAGACACATACTATGTGAGTGTGTAGTTCTGTGTAGAATTAGCAGAAGCTTTTTCCTTAAGGAGATCATATCACCAATAGATTTAAGGAACTCCTCCGCAGCCGTAATTATAGCTTTCATAAGGAAAGTAGAAGTACTGTTACCCTAAGAAGTGGCTTCTGGCGCAATAGATCTTTCTGGTCTGGCAGTGCCTACACGCCATTTGGGTATGACCACATAACTGTAAAAAAAAACTCCTCATTTCTATCACTCAAAACCAAATACCATACTTTGAATGCCTATTGAAAAAATGATTGGCATATAGTACAGGTTCTGAAAACCGTGCAGCTGGACACCGTAATTATTAAATGAAATCATTATTTTGGCACATAACACTAGTGGAGAAGGTTTTGAATTCTGTACCCAGACTCATATCTAAGAAGTCCTTGCAATCCAATCCCGACGCCAATCAACGACGCTAGGTGGTACATCTACGAAGTCAGAAAGGTCTCCAGGGCAGCGTCTTCGTGGACATTTTGTAACAATATGCCTTATGTCTTGTCGTTCTGCTCCACAGTCGCACATCGGTGAGCTTGAGAGATTCCACCTATACAGGGTGTCTGCACAAACACCGCAATTGGATCGAAGCGGTTGAGTCGCACCCATAGGCCTCGCGGCAGGTTGAAGCCAGCGAGGGGCATCGTGGGGTCATCTAATCACTAATCGGGTCGAAGTCAGTCGAGTTTAATGCCGCAGCCATGCTCATGGTTGGTTTTCTAGATCTGAGTTTCGTCGGTTGGATAAGGCTGGGGACATCACCATGTATTGGCAGCTATTTTTGCATACTCTCGGATTAATGCATGAGAGCGGCGTATCTTTGGTGGAGCTACATATGTGACTCAGTACAGGAAGCCAATGTATTGGTGTGGATCTCAGAGCCCCAGTTATAAGGCCCATTGTGATGTTGAGTTGTACATCCACTTTTGAAATATGCGCACTATTCATCCACACCGGAGAGCAGTATTCTGCCGCAGAGTATACAAGGCCTATTGCTGCGGAGCGAAGTGATGTTGCGTTTGCACCCCATGTCGTACCGGTAAGTTTTTGGATGATGTTATTCCTCGTCCTCAATTTTCCCGCTGTGTTTGAGAGGTGGTTCCGGTAGCATAATGACCTATCCAGCGTCACCCCCAGGTACTTCCGGTTAGGATTGTGGTTCAGCAGAGCACCATTAAAGGCCACCCACAGTTTATAGGATGGCAGTCTATTATTTAGGTGGAAGCAACAGACCTCGGTCTTTGACATACTTGTGCACAGACGCCATTCTGTGAAGTATGTGTTCAGGACTACCAGGTCGGAGTTTAAAATTCGCTCGGTTGCTTCTATACTCTGGTGTTGTGTGGCTATGGCAATATCATCAGCTTATGAGAACTTTCTCGACTCAGTCAGAGGTATATCGTGGGTGTACACGTTAAATAAAGTTAGTGCTATTACTGACCCCTGTGGTAACCCATTGTTCAGCTTTTTTATGTCGCTCTTAGCATCATTTAGGAAGACTTGGTATGTCCGGTTAGATAGCATATTGTTGACCAGGTTAGCTGTTTTCCGACAGGATATAATCTTAAGCAACTTGTAGATTAGGCCCTGTCTCCATACCGTTTCATAAGCTGCTGTCAAATCTGTAAATGCCACAGATGTTTTGTGCATTTTTTCATATCCGGCTTCAATGTATGTCATCAGGGCTAGTATCTGGTCTGTACAGCTACGACCAATCCGAAAGCCAGCTTGGTCGATAGGGATATGGTAATTTATAATAGCGCTGATCCTATTGAAGATAACTCGCTCCAGTAATTTGTAGCAGGAGCAGAGGAGAGCTATTGGGCGGTAGTTTTCGGGTTTGTCAGCTGGTTTCTCGATTTAGGAAGAGCTATGATTTTTGTTCTCTTAAAATACTGCGGGAGTTGCTCCGTCTTTATAATTTTGAAAAAAAAGCGACGCCAGCCATCGTTGAATATTGAGCCCGGCATGTTTTAGAAACTCAGGGTATATATTGTCGAAACCTGCTGCTTTACCCGTTTTCACCGACGTCAAGGCAGTTGATATTTCTTCTTTTAGAGTTTTAAGATCACGTTTGACTCTGATGGTGTGCTGTTTGTCTGCTGGTGCTCTGGACATTTTGAGTATGCGGTTTGCGACATCGTTGGGGTTAACAGCTGGGCTTCCGGCGCACACATTTCCACCTCCAATCTTTCTTAGCAAGCTCCATGCTTTACGACTTGAGTGAGTGAAGTTTAGGTCTTCCATCGCAGTTTGCCATTTGTTAAGCCGGCTTTTGTCTAATGACCTAAGTAACTCATCGGCAATTTCGGTGTCCCCGCTTTCTTCAAAGGCTTTATAGAGACGTGTAGTTTCAGCGCTCCATCCAGGGATGTACTCCTTTCTGTATCCGCGTGGTATATGTTTTCTAGCAATAGGTATAACCAGCCCAGTGAAGCGTTCGTAGTTGGATACTTCTGGAGGGATGAACCGAATGCAACTGTCCAGTTGCGTAGAGAACTCTGTCCAGTTGGCTTTGCAAAAATTCCATCGCGGTCGGGGTATGGAATTAACAAGTGGAACTTGTATGCCAATTGTAATTATGACAGGACGGTGCTGGCTATGGGTGAAATCTGAGAGAAATGTTCTGGTGGTTGGGAGCGGTCGGTTTTCCAGATCACTCGATACGAAGCATAGGTCGGGATTGTAGTCGCGGCGCCATTTTCTTGAGTGGAATGTCCCTCGGTCTTTAGCGTCAAAGATTAGGTAGATGTTGTTGGAGTCGGCCCAATTAGCTAGTGCTTCTCCATTCGTATCATTCATTCATGAAGTTAGATCTAACATGGAGTACAACAACAAAAAGTCACTGGGAACCACTTTAGCTTTTTTCCCCAATCAAAACTGAGTTGGGATGTTTAGTTTGCGCTACTAAATTTCAGAGGGCGCTTAAAAGAGCTTTTTCATTCAATTTGATTAAAGTTGAATAATTCAGTAGTATTTCACAAATTTAAGCACAACTTTTTCATACTTTTCAATTCAATTTCAATTCAATCACCAATCTTCAAATAATAAAAAAAAGTTTTTAACCGGATTGTCTGGGGATCGTTTCGTTGAAAAGCCAATTATTGCTATAAGTTTAGATGCCGTACAAGATTCGGAAAAAAAAGAAGTAGAAGTAGTAACCTGTTCTCTTAACTACAAAAATGATTCGAGAAAGACTTCAACTTTGCAATTAATTGGGAAATCATTTTGTAGTTAATGACATGAATTCTGAACGAGCTTTTAAATTTCAACGAGAGGTAAATTACTTTATGACTGGTTATCACGAGCTTCACAAGCAAATAAAATATAATCACAGTTTTAGTTTAATTGCGGATTATATTGTCGTTAAAAAAAAAAACAATAAACACAGAAAGAAGCAGAATCACTTGAAAATTCAAGTGTTTCAGTTTCCTATAATAACGAATTTCACACAAGTTCACAAAAAAAAGAAAGCAATTGAAACATGTAAAAATGCTTGTTTGCATCAAATTTGCAAGTAATCTATTAACCAAGTAATTAACCATGGTTTTGAACACTGAATCAGTTCAGTAAACTTACGGAAAGGATAATAAAAATTGATCTACGTTAGGTAAAAATGGAGCCGTTTTAGAAAAAAGGTCATAGCAGAAAACCGAAAAACCGGTATAACTCTTTATAGCGGTAAAAAATCTGGAAAGTTAATTAATAATATTTTTGTTTCAAACGATCACTAGTATATGTGACATCAAGATTGACTTGTATTCCGGAAGCGACTTGTATAGAATACAAAAAAAGTTGATGTCTATCAATATAGCTTAAAGCAAAACTGTTGTCCATTTCGACGGGATTCAACTACTTAGTTCATAATAAACTAGTTTTCAAAATGACTTTGTGATTTTATTCACAAAATTGAAACTAAATCCCACTACTCAAATCGGGATAGCTCCACAGGGGTTTTGTGTAGAGCCACAAACATCCTATTTAGCCAATTCGCTTCACATTTAAAAATATCATATGTCAATTCAAGCGAATATTCTTAGATACTTATTTTTAAACTATTTAACACGGTCAGCAATAATACCCGATATAAGATATTCTTGCTATGAGTTACTTAGATGGCGCTACTGTTCGGGTGAACCTGGGCCTCAACCAACAAGCCTCTCCATTTAGCTCGGTCTTTAGCTAATTGCTTTCAGTTGCGCACTCCAAGTCGGTCGAGGTCTCCTTGAAATTGTGTCCGCCACCTACGGCGAGGAGGTCCACTACTGCGTCGTCCCTCCGGGTTAGATTCGAAGACTCTGCGGGCCGGAGCGTTGGAGTCCATTCGCTCTACATGTCCTAGCCATCTCAGACGTCCAATACGCAGTTTTTTTACTAGGTCGATTTCGCTGTACAGCTCGTATAGTTCGTGATTGTATCTTCTCCTCCAAAACCCGTCAACGCAAACGGGACCGAAAATCTTTTGAAGAATTTTTCTCTCGAATCGACCAAGAATATCTTCATCCTCTTTTAATAAAGTCCATGTTTCAGCGCCATAAAGCAAGACTGGGATGATCAGGGTCTTATACAGAGTCTCCTTAGTTGTTCGAGATAGGGCTTTATTGTTGAATTGCCTTATAAGCCCAAAAAACAGCGATTGGCAAGAGTGGCAGTGGACCTCCTCGCCGTAGGTGGCGCACACAATTTCAAGGAGACCTCGACCGACTTGGAGTGCGCAACTGAAAGCAATTAGCTAAAGACCGAGCTAAACGGAGAGGCTTGTTGGTTGAGGCCCAGGTTCACCCCGAACTGTAGCGCCATCTAAGTGAGTAAGTAAGTTATAATAATTAGTTTTAGTTACCTTTGTCATCCCCCAAATTCAAATATATTCTAATGGATTTTAATGAGGTTTACTTTGTAAATTCAGGTTAGTTATTTATTTATTTGTATGATTGTCAACAAAGTACATGGGCTTTCTAAGACATTTGGACTACGGAAAATAGTTGAAAAAAGTTAATACAATATATATAATATAAAGCTAAAGAAACGATAAAATAAGAAAAGAAAAAAAGAAAAGAATAGTCGTGTTTTTTTTTTTTTCTTTTTTAAACTTAGCCAGCCAGTAATCCAACCTATCCATAATGGAAAAAACTCAGCGAGTTGCATGTCTCAGTATTACCGGTGCACTGAGAACTTCTCCCACAGCGGCGCTCCAAACCATGCTCCACCTGCTTCCGATTGACATCGTCAGTAAGCAATTGGCTGTCAGCTCGGCAATAAGACTGAGAGGCTCCAGGCAGTGGAAGGAGCAACACACTGGACATGCCAATATACTCATCTTCCCAATTCCACTGACCATCTGCCCACTGAATATGATTTTGACAAGGGCTACACGCACTCGATACCGGACAGAAGTGAGTGGACGCAACGCAATGTCCTTTACAACGAATCGCTGTCAATCTTCACGGACGGGTCCAAAACCAAGGACGGAGTCGGTGCCGGAATTTTCTCGGAAAATCTGGACATACACCTCTCCTTTAACCTTCCAGACTACTGCAGCGTTTTCAAGCCGAAATCACCGCAGTTCGCAAAGCTGCTGACAGGCTGGCGGCTAGCACACTATCAACACCTGATATTGTTATTTATGTCGACAGTCAGGCAGCCATCAAATCCCTCGCATCCAGCACTACGAGATCTAAGGCAGTGAAAGACTGTCGCATATCTCTTAACGAGATAGCTGGTCAGTACAACCTCACCCTTTGCTGGGTACCAGGTCACTGTGACATACCGGGGAATTGTGCAGCCGACGAACTAGCACGACAAGGCTCCTCTGGTACAGATAGCATAAGCATCACCGACATCGAAGCGCCAACGTCTTATGTTAAGTACCTTATTCAAATTGATGCCGAGAAAGTAGCCAATCATCGATGGCAATATCTAGACCAATGTCATACCGCCAGACAGTTCTGGCCGATACTCAATAAATCCAGGTCCATCGGACTCTTGAAGCACAAGAGAGGAACCCTCTCAAAAATAACAAATGTCCTCACTGGACACTGCGTCATAGGAAGACATGCCCAGAGATTAGGTATCCCTCATAACGACTTCTGCAGAAGCTGCAGAGATGAAGAGGAAGAAGAGACCATCAGTCATCTCCTGTGCGCCTATCCTGCGCTCGCCAACATCAGGAAGGCCACTCTGGGTGAATACTTCTACAATGATCTTAATGATCTCGGCAACACCTGCACGGCTAAAATTCTCGACTTCATTCAACGAAGCAAATGGTTCCAAGAGTAAGAGGGTGATCCACCCGCCTTACACATCGGCAGTACAATGGACCTACTTTCTGGTCTAAGTACATCCTTATCGAGGGCCGATCCTAACCTAACCTAACCTAGCCAGCCAGTAGTTACTAGTAAAGTAAAATTTTACACATAAAACAAATGCAACAACCGGCTGGCTACTACTCTTGATCTTATCCCCAGCAAAAAGTTACTGGCTGGGAATTTCGTGATGCCTAATTTCAGGCGTGGGCACCGTGGCGTAAGTGGTTAGTGTGTCGGATCACTACGCATGAGGTTCCAAGTTCGAATCCCAGAAAACACCAAAAAGTTTTTTCACGGTCCCACCTCTCGCGAGAGTCTGACAAACATCCGAGAGTATTGTTGTCATGAAAAAGCTTCTCAAATCGCCGTTCGGATTCGGCATTAAACTGTAGGTCCCTTCCATTCGTGTGAAAAATATAACGCACACAACATGAGTGATTGCGAGAAGCTAGGCCCTGGGACTTTAAAGAGCTGTTGCGCCAAATATGTATGTATGTAATTTCAGGTGGCGCAAAAACGAATGTTTTTTAGTTATTTGTTGTTGCTGTCACTACGAGGTTGCTTAGGATAGCTTGGGTTAGATTGGCTGTCTGCACCACGATGCAGACACACTTAGACCAGTAAAGGTCCATTGTGATGCCAAGGATCTACCATAAGACCACTCAGGGACTAATAAAACCAACCGGAGCTTTTGATGAAGCGATGGATGTTCGTGACGTCTAGGGACGCCAAATCGCTGAGGTAGTCAAGGAAGGGAGCTCCTAGATGGAGCATTCTTTTGCGTGATAGAGCAGGACATGTGCATAGGAAGTGAAGAATGGTTTCCTCCTCCTCCTCGTCCCTACAGCTCCTGCAGAAGTCATTGGAAAAGAGGCCAAGTCTTTTGGCATGTTGGCCGATTAGACAGTGTCCGGTGATGACACCGATAACACAGCTGATCTGTAATCGCTTTAGTTTAGCCAACTCGGCACTACGTTTCTGGTCCAGCTTAGGCCAGATCTGCCTCGAAATGTGACACGTAGAGCCACTATCCCACCTAAGGTTGGTCTTGCTAATAGCGTTCAGCTTCAGCAGATGCTTACATGTAGCGGGAGCATACCCAGGGCTTGCCTATCTGGCAGAATCTTTAGAGTAGTACCCTGTCTAGCGAGTTCATCCGCCCTACAGTTTCCTGGAATGTCTCTGTGATCTGGCACCCAGCATGGGTGAATATTGAACTGCTCTGTCATCTCTGTAAGAGACAAACGGCAGTCTAAGAGGGTCTTTGAAGTAAAGGAGCACGATTCCAGGGACTTGATAGCCGCTCGACTGTCAGTGAACATGCTAATATCGCTGATAGATAATACATTACATTTCAGCCAAGACAGGGCTTCCTTAATCGCCATGATTTCCGCCTGAAAAACGTTACAATGATCAGGGAGGCTGAACGAGATGCTCAGGTTGAGCTTATCGGAGAAAACACCACAGCCCACCCCACCTTTGGTCTTAGAGCCATCAGTGTAGAAGTGCACCGAATTTCCATCATCAGGGGGAGAGCCATCCCACTCATCCCGTTCAGGGATGCTCGTACGGAAGTGTCGGTCAAATTTCAGTTTCGGAGGGGTGCAGTCCGTGTTTTCATGTGTGAAGTTGAGAAGATCAAGGATCGAGGAGTGGCCAATGTGATAACTAGACCACTGAGAGGAGGCTTTAAGACGAATAGCCGCACTCGCAGCAGTCTGTCTGCCGAGGATATCCAGGGGTAACAGGTTGAACATAATGTTCAGTGCCGCAGAGGGGGTAGTTCTTAGTGCACCACTGATGCACATACAAGCGGATCGTTGCACTTTAGCTACCTGAGAGAGGTGAACAGCCCTGTCAAGGGCAGGCCACCAAACGATCACGCCATAGAGTAGTATGGGCCTGACAACAGACACGTAAAGCCAGCGAGTGATTTCAGGTTTCATACCCCAGCTTCTACCTATAGCCTTTCTACAGGAATAGAGAGCTACATTGGCTTTCCTTACGCGTTCTAGTAGATTCGCTTTCCAGTTCAGTTTTCTGTCCAGAAGAAGACCCAGGTATTTTGCATTAACAGTGAAGGTGAGAAGGTCTACTGCAAGGTTGCTTGGTTCCTAGAGACATGTTCGTATAAAATCGGCTGGCTTTGGCTGGCTGGCAAAATGTTTAAATGAACGACTGGCTGGCTAGGTTTAAAAAAAACACGGCAATTAACAAGACTTAAGATTTCCGGGCAGTCAATCTCGCCAATCAGTGCTCTGTGAAGGAACAACTCTTGACAACTTTCTTCTAACCTCAAGTGTTACGAGACTAATTAGGTCTGGAGCCTATCGAGCTGAATAGGTGGGTTAGTTATACTAATCAGACCAAAGAAGACCCCTGAGGGCAAACTTCTTTTTTGAGTTGCTTCCATTCTCGCGATGTGAGTGCTGTAATAGGGATACCAAACAACCGATGCATATTCCAACAATGATTGAACAAACGATACATATGTATAACATTTTTAGAGCATTAGTGTAAGAGAATACTCTAGCATAACGTTTTAACATTCCCCATGCTCTGTTCCATTTGTTAGTTGAATATTCAATATGGTTGTTGAGGGATAGGTTACTACCCAATATAACACCCAAGTCTTTTATTAAAGACACACGAGGGATTACACTATGATCAAAGGAATAATCATGAATTCATGGTGAGATACGGCGAGAAAAAATAATGACCGAGCATTTACTAACATTAAGAGACAAATAGTTTTTAGAGCGCCACAAAACAAATTTTTGAAGATGTCCATTCAAGCGATGAAAACTGGTAGAATCATTGCACGGAAAGTATATTGTAAAATCATCGGCAAACATCAGGATATTACATTGTGGTAAAAATGGTACAACATCATTAACAAACAAAATAAATAAAAGAGGACCAATGTGGCTTCCTTGTGGAACACCGGATGTTACCATCATTTCTTTAGATATTTGGTATCTGTTTTTTTTAAATACGACGAAAGCCATTTTAGGGAAACTAGAGGAAATCCAAGTCGTTCAAGTTTGTAGGGAAGAAGCTGGTGAACACGATCAAATGCTTTGCTGAAGTCGGTGTAAATTTCGTCGACTTGATTACCTTTACAGATCTCACTGTTACAAATTTTGGTTATAGCAAATCATATTTTTATAAAAAAAAAATAATTTCTCAGTAACCAATGAACTAAACAGTTTAGTGATGGACGATTGCTTACAGATCCGCCTATAATTTTGAATTTTATTTTTCCTGCTGGATTTAAATATTGGGACTATAAAACAGTTTTTCCATATGGTTGGAAAGATTCCAGTCCTCAACGATAAGTTAAATACGTGGCACAATACAGTTTGTAAAGGAAAGGCACACATTTTTAAGAAACCCGATGGGTCCAGGATTAAAATTGGATTCCAACCGCTTGAGTTCACTAAGGACAATGTCCTCAGAAAATGCAATACGGCTGAAATGGAGGGGGGCGATTTACCTAAATAGGAACAAAAATTGTCATCTATAATTTTTTTTTTTTTTTTTTTTTTTTTTTTTTTTTTTTTTTTTTTCCGAGGGTTGGTGAAAAATCTTCCATAGACACTATGAGAATAGCAAGCGCGTGCTCATAGTAGTGTCAGATTCTTACTGACTAAAAAAACACCACCCTTCGATATAAATTTGTTAGATATCGCAACTAAGTAATAACTTATCAAGCAATTTTTCTTTCACGAAATAAAAACGTTTGGCAGGTTACTTTCCACTGAAAGATCCTGCATGTTCCGCAATCTAAACGCGGTTTATCATTATCTCGCCAAGTCGAAGGGTTTCGTCCTTTGTAGTCGGCGCAATAAATTGCTCTCATCCAATATTTGTAGGACTGTATTGTTGACATGTCCGATTAGTCGGTTTTTATGCTTTCTCGCGAAGCTTCTAGTTTCAGCTTCGATTGTCGGAATTCCGAGATCCCTGTGGATATCGTCGTTTCTAATATACCACGGTGCTTGGACAATCTCTCTTAGCACTTTATTTTGAAAAGTTTGTAAAATATTGGCATTTGTTTTCTTGGTACAACCCCAAAGTTGTATACCGTAGGTCCACACCGGCTTTAGCACTTGCTTGTATAAAAGCAGTTTGTTCTCAGTACTGAGCTGGGAATGTTTTCCGAGTAACCAGTACATTTCGCTATATTTGATTTCGAGTTCTTTACGTTTCATTTTCACGTGCGAATTCCATTTCAGTCTTGCGTCGAGTGTCATTCCCAGGTATTTGGCCTCGTTTGCGAAAGGTATTCGGGCCGAGTTTAGGAAAATTGGCAAGTTGTTAGTTTTCTTGTAAGTGAAATTCACGTGAACAGATTTAGATTCGTTGAGGGCAATCCGCCAGTCCCTCGTCCATTCATTTACTTTATTTAGCGCGTTGTGCAGTTTTTCAGTCGTTTCTTCGATTGTTTTACCTACTGCTAGGATAGCGGTGTCATCGGCAAACGTAGCTAGGATTGTGCCATCTTCTTTCGGTATATCACGAGTATATAGGAAATAGAGAAGCGGCCCAAGAACGCTTCCTTGTGGTACGCCGGCCGAAATTTCTTTGAGCTGCGAGTATTCGTTTCCATGTCTAACACGGAAGAGTCTATTCCCCAGATATGATACTAGAATATCGTATAAGCACACGGGGAGAACTTGTCGTAGTTTGAATTTCAAGCCATCATGCCACACCTTATCAAAGGCCTGCGAGACGTCAAGAAATACGCTTGAGCAAATCTTTTTTTCTTCAAATGCTTTCTCGATTACGTCAGTAATTCTATGCACCTGGTCAATCGTCGAATGCTTACTTCTGAACCCAAACTGGTGGTCAGGGATAAGATTATTTTCGTCTATAACCGGTTGGACACGCCTTAGTAATATCCTCTCGAAAATTTTGGATATGACTGGAAGAAGCGAAATTGGTCTATACGATTTTACCTCATTTGGCGGTTTTCCTGGTTTTAAGACCATTATTACTTCCGCAACTTTCCATTGGTTCGGAACGTGTTTTAATCTGAGCGCAGCATTTACAATATTAAGAAGCTTAATCAAAGCTTTTCTAGGTAAAACTTTGAGAATTTCTCCGGTGATTAATTGATTGATTTCTCCGGGATTTTCTATTGGCTTACCTTCGTAGAAGAAAGAAACTGGAAAACCATCAGTGTTTTTTTTGAGAATTTATAAAATTCCAGAAATTGTTATGTAGCAATTTACTTTGGAAATTATTCGTTTCGAATGAAGTGTGTGTAATGTGTAGGGAGACGTTTCAAAGAAATACAATGCATCCATCTAATACGATTTCAAATCTACTTTTCTTTTATGATGAAATTTGGTTTTTAAGTTTAAAGTGTCAAAAATATGGATTTTTAGGAAAACATTGAAATCTGGAAATTAGAATGCTTTTTGTTTCTTTTTTATGCAAAAAGTGTGGGTGCTAAAAGACTGGTTATAGTTTTTTCTAAAACATCTTTATAGTTTTACAAATTCTACTTTGTTCTATATATTTTTCGAAGGTAGAGAGGGCAGCAATGTCGAAATGGTTTTTGGTCTTTCTTGTTCGAAAAACTTTATCACAAAGAAATATTTTTTTTTGTACCCATTTAGAGTTTTTATGACGTCACTTCATTTAATACGTTAGATTGCAACAAAATACTAACGAAAATATTTTTTGCACTTAGTTCAAGATTTCCCAAAAAAGGCACCCAAACAATATTTTTTATCACCATCTTGGCACAAGTCAAGTGATTCAGTAGTTACAAGGGGGTGACAGACTAACAGACAGGCACTCTTACATTCCGATGAATAGACAGACACCATATTAATTCCACGAGTGTTCCTGTTTTACGTTATAAGTTCGTAACACTAAAAATCTGCTTTTATGCAATTTTCTAGAGTATTCTAGATTAGCAAATCCTTATTATTTCAATATACCCTCTAGAAAGGTTTTATTTTTGAACTGTATGTACTGTTATACGATCGCGAATATCGCGAATTTGTGAGAAATTTATCCGACGGTTATTTTAAATAAAATAGTTTATAGGAGCACATAACTCCACAACCTCTATTTTTTAAATAAACATGGTTTCACTATCACAATATGCAAATTACCGAAATGAGAAAGACCCATCAGGATTCACATTGTTGTATTCAATTTCACATAATCCACTTTTAAATATTAGCACATGAATGAAAACCGATTTCAGTATTCCACTAGCCGAAGTGAGCGACAACTGCATCATTTTCAGTGAGCTTATAGTATCCTGGATATATTATTTAAAAATATAACACGTACATATATTTGTATAGGTAGGTACTTTTATTTTAGAACCGATAATTCCAGCTTTAATAACGAACTTACAAAACCAACAATAGACTCTGACTGGTTTATGAAAAGCGGGAGTTTATTCTTAAATATTGTTTCACTTGACCACCCACTCTTAACACAATGGTGAATCTTTGCAGTTGTTTTGTATCAGATTGCGCCCTTCTCTTTTTCCAACCTCATCTGTTAGTTTCCCAGCAATGGGAAATGAGTTTGTTAGAATACAACCTGCTAATCAAATACAACGGGAAGTGGTTTTTCTCTCATTCCAAGTATTAAGCATTCATGCAATTGAGCGAAGAATATTCTACCTAAAGTTGGTTTAATTTTTCGAACTCAACTATTGTATATCAAACTGATTTGATTAAGAACCCATTTCGATGATTATGAACATTAAATGATTCGCACATCTTATTTATGACAGACGGAATTCGTGCTGTATGAGTAATATTAGTATGCTCTCATGGGCACATAAATTATAACGATTGCCTGTGATGTTCATAGAGCAGGAAGTCGGAAGTTTAAGATTTTGTCGGCTTAAGAAGCATGACAGAAGAAGTGTACATCGACGGTAGATAGGTTTTATAATAAAAATAAATGAATTTGTATATTGCGTTGTAACTATATAGTCATCACTGGTGAAATGTGTGTTCTATGACATATGTCAATCACATTCACTTTAATTACTGTCATGGTGCATTTGCTATTATTCCGAATTTCTGCTGATTCTAAAGATATATGAGTAAATACCTTGAGTTAATATACAAGTAAGTGGGTAGGTGAAAAATCTTCCATAGACACTATGAGAATAGCAAGCGCGTGCTCATAGTAGTGTCAGATTCTTACTGACTAAAAAAAACACCACCCTTCGATATAAATTTGTTAGATATCGCAACTAAGTATAAACTTATCAAGCAATTTTTCTATCACGAAATAAAAACTTTTGGCAGGTTACTTTCCACTGAAGGATCCTGCATATTCCGTAATCTAGACGCGGTTAATCATTATCTCGCCAAGTCGAAAGGTTTCGTCCTTTGTAGTTGGCGCAATAAATTGCTTTCGTCCAAAATTTGTAGGACTGTATTGTTGACATGTCCGATTAGTCGGTTTCTATGCTTTCTCGCGAAGCTTCTAGTTTCAGCTTCGATTGTCGGAATTCCCAGATCCCTGTGGATATCGTCGTTTCTACTATACCACGGTGCTTGGACAATTTCTCTTAGCACTTTGTTTTGAAAAGCTTGTAAAATATTTACATTTGTTTTCTTGATACAACGCCAAAGTTGTATACCGTAGGTCCACAGCGGCTTTAGCACTTGCTTGTATAAAAGCAGTTTGTTCTGAGCTGGGAATGTTTTCCGAGTAACCAGTATATTTCTCTACATTTGATTTCGAGTTCTTTTCGTTTCATTTTCACGTGCGAATTCCATTTCAGTCTTGCGTCGAGTGTCATTCCCAGGTATTTGGCCTCGTTTGCAAAAGGTATTCGGGCCGAGTTTAGGAAAATTGGCAAGTTATTAGTTTTCTTGTAAGTGAAATTCACGTGAACAGATTTAGATTCGTTGAGGGCGATCCGCCAGTCCCTCGTCCAATAATTTACATTATTCAGTGCGTTTTGCAGTTTTGCAGTCGTTTCTTCGATTGTTTTACCTACTGCTAGGATAGCGGTGTCATCGGCAAACGTAGCAAGGATAGTGCCATCTTCGTTCGGTATCTTCTTCTTCCTTTTATCAGCGAGGCTATGATCCGAAAACAAGGGATCACAACCCTCCCACTTCACGTTCGGTATATCACGAGTATATAGCAAATAGAGAAGCGGCCCAAGAATGCTTCCTTGCGGTACGCCGGCCGAAATTTCCTTGAGCTCGGAGTATTCGACTCCATGTCTAACACAAAAGATTCTATTCCCGAGATATGATTCTAGAATATCGAATAAGCATACAAGGAGAACTTGTCGTAGTTTGAATTTCAAGCCATCATGCCACACCTTATCAAAGGCTTGCGAGACGTCAAGAAATACGCTTGAGCAAATCTTTTTATCTTCACGTGCTTTCTCGACTACGTCAGTAATTCTATGCACCTGGTCAATCGTCGAATGCTTACTTCTGAACCCAAACTGGTGGACAGGGATAAGATTATTTTCTTCTATAACCGGTTGGAGACGCCTTAACAATATCCTCTCGATAATACCTTTTCGATACGATTGGCAGTTTTTCTGGTTTTAAAACCATTATGACTTCCGCACCTTTCCATTGGCTCGGCACGTGTTTTAATCTGAGTGCAGCATTTACAATATGGAGAAGCTTAATCAATGCTTTTCTAGGTAAAACTTTGAGAATTTCTCCGGTAATCAAATCATAACCAGGAGATTTCTTAGGTTTTAGATTCTCGATCTAATGTGTGAGTTCCATTATCGTTGCACTTGTGAGCGTCAAATCGTCAGATGGTAAATCCAGCCTATTGCGGCTATCGTAAACCACTTGACCATCGTACGGTTTAAATGTTTCTTCCAGGTGGGCCGCAAAGACGTCCGCTTTTTCTTTATCTTCCCTCGCCCATTCATTTTGATTTAATTTGATTGGCGGCGCGGGGACTTTGGGCCTTTTGGTGCCTTTTACAGCTTTCCAAAGTGAATAATTGGAATCCTTTTTCGCTGTTAAACTTTCAAGGTAAGAGGCTATTGCACGATTCTTAAAATCCTCAATAGTCTTCTTCAACAAATTGCACAGACGATTCAAGTGTGCTTTATGTTGCGGAGCACGACTCTGTTGCCATTTTTTACGCGCTTTTCTTTTTTCCTTGACCAATTCTTTTATTTCCGGAGGATATCGCAAACCGTATCTGTCCGGCGTTTTCCTTGGGTTAGGAGTATTATTCCAAGAGGCGAGCTGTACGATCTCAACGAAGCGATCAACTTCAACCTCAAGTTCATAGGGTGTCGTAAGTGGAACGCTTAGTTCAACATTATCTTTAATTTCATTCCTAAAGCCTTCCCAGTTAGTTGTTCGACCAGTTAATCTCGCTGGCTCTAGGTTATAGACTTGTTTTTCGCTGATTGTTAAAATAACCGGGGAATGATCAGACGACAGATCAAAGCAGTCTTCGACTTTTATGTGGTTGGTAGATATTCCTTTCACAACGAAAAAATCGATCAGTTCAGGTATTTTCGAAGTATCAGTTGGCCAGTAAGTCGGTTTACCCGTCGAATGGAAATCACAACTGTACTCCATACCTGCCCCATAGAGCATTCTACCTTTTTTCGAGCTGTATCTTGAGCACCAGAACGTATGTTTCGCATTTAAGTCGCCGCCGATGATAAAATTAGGTTTCAGCGATTCAAACAAGTTAGTAAAATCTGTTTTCTCAAGCGCAGTGGTGGACAGTAGATAGAAGATATTTTAAGAGTACGCTGACTATTTTTAACTCGAATCGTGCAGAGTTGCAAAGTTTCAAGCTCTATCTTTAGGTCTTCGGATTGTTCGATGCAGTCTTTAATAAACAAGGATGATCCGCCTCGCGCTTTTCCCGAAGGGTGATAAGCGTGGTAATCATTATAGCCTTTTATTTTTAAATGCGATTCCTTTTTTACGTGGGTTTCAGAAGTCAAACAAATATCAATATCTTTTTCACGCATGAATATTTTTATTCCAAGTACATATTTTTAACATTCGTTTGTCATTCATATTCTAGTTGAAGTACGCGTTTTCTGAGAATTATTTTCAAGCTTAGCCAGCCTATCCAAAATAATTTTATTTATTTTGCTTTGTTCTTCGAATTTCTCGAGAATAACCGGCAAAACATGAGAGACAAGGTCCGTCGAAATTTCAAGGTTTTTTGGTTTTTCGGATGCCGCGGCCTAAGCGTGAGTCTGCACTCCTGCTGTCCGAGGGCTATTACCTGGCGGCTTTTTCGAAGTTAACTTTTCAGTACCGATTCTTTTAAGAACAGAGGTCGAGGACTTTTCTGTTGTCACTCTTTCCCTCACCTTTTTGCGCTCTGAACCCGGTAGTTTTTGTTTGGCTAGTTTCTCCTGTGCATTCTTACGCTTTGGCTTAGTTTGCAGCTTAGATTTTGCATTTAGGGGCTTAAGGAGCACATCTCTCCGTTTTTGCAACTCCTTAGCTACTTCACAGCCTCTATAATTTGCCGGATGCTTTCCCTTACAATTAGCACATGTTGCAGAGGTTTGTTTATTTACTCCACAGACTTGGGAGAGGTGATTTCCGGCGCATTTCACACATCGCGGTTCTTTTTTGCAGTACATTTGCGTATGGTTAAATCCTTGGCAACGTTTGCACTGCGGAATCATCCTTAAATTTTTACGCATGGGCTCGATCTTGACTACGATATTTAGTATGGCTCTAATTCGGTAGATATCGTCGATATTATCCGATTTATCGAAGGTAAGCATAAAAAGCGGAAGTCCACGCCTTACCAAGACGTCTTTATCTATTTCCGTTTGTTGCTTCTCCTTCTTGATTATATTAACGGCATCAAGAATTTTGAAGCCTTTGGCTTGAAGGTCCGTCATAACCTGTTCTTTGGTGCATGAGGGGTGGAGTCCCCTTGCAACGACACGATGTGGCCTTTCTGACTTAATTTCGAAAGTATACCACTGAATTTGTTCGGTATTTAGCGTTTGGGATACAGCTCGGTAGTCATTGTAGTCATCGACGTTGACTTTCCACGCATTATCCCTCAAAGACGTAACCTTATACTTTGATGTTATTATTCCTTTAAGGAGGCTTTGCAGCTTATTGTATTCCGTTATCCCGACGATGTTTATTGGTGGGGGTGGACAAAATTGCGCTCGAAGTTGCTTTTCTTGCGGTTCTTTGTGATTTTCTTCTTTCACGGGCTCGACTTCGGGCGATGAACCGGCTCTCCGTTTTTTACTAGGTCTTTTCTTGGGGACCCGATACGTTTCGCGTGCTAGCTCTACTTCGTATGTGTGATATTCCAGACTAGCTAAGCGTGCTGGAGAACATTCGCGTTCTCTCTCGAAATGCGTGTTCTTTAGGACCTTATTCTCTTCTTTTAATAAGTCTATCTCTTTCTTAAGAACTTGATAGAGTAGATCCATTTCGTTAAGCTTGATTCGGAGTGTTTTATTTTCTTCCTCAAGACTTTTATATTTCGCTGAGTCCTGAATTTCGCGCGCTGGCGCTTCCGGTGGACTTCTTTTCCCGGAGTTATTCGGTCTTGGTGGAGGAGATCGACATACCCTTGCACTTTTTAGGAAGGGATTTATTTTTCATTTCATTTCATTCATTTATTATTTCAGAATATCTTTTACAGTAGACTAAAGTCTTTTATAGCAAAAGTTAAGTTACAATTAATAGTAAATATAACAAACTAAAACTTAACGTAAATAATTCAATTAATGAGCCTTGTTTTCTTGATTGTGAATCAAAAGAATTATATGAGTATAATTATTCATTCTGCCATTTTATATAATCAATTGATTAGAGATTTACATTTTTAAAGTTTTAAAATTAAGAAAATAAAATACAATTTATTGGATTTAAGAATTTTCTGCCAAATACCTGAAGAGAACGCGTTGAAAGAGCTGAGTTCCTCGGAGTTTTCTAATGTCTAAGGGTAGAGAGTTCCATTGCCTGACAGCATAAACAAAGAATTGGCGCTCTGATAGAATGCATGTGAATCTAGGTTGAATAAATATAAAAGACCGACTTGAATTAGGATTTATTAACTGCAATAACTGGCTCTCCCTAGAATCCGTAGAGCCGACCTCCGAAGAGGGTGGATTTTCCAGTGAACCTGGGCTGCCACCTGGGGTAATTAATCGTTTTGTTTTGTTCATTGTATTTTGTGTTTACGCTACGCTCGGTATACGGAGGGTGGATTTTAGTCGCCTCTTACGACAGGCATGCCTACCTCGGGTATATTCTAACCACTACCCGAAGGGGGTTAGATATATGCTAAAGTGGTTTCTCGATAATGTAAATTAATTAAAGCACAGACACTTCAAACTTCCAAATATGATTGTGTGGTTGTATTTAAAATCTCCTTCCGTCTTCCAAATCATTGTAGCATGTTCCAGGCAGAAATAATGGCGATTAAAGAAGTGCTATCTCGGCTAAAGAAAAACGTGATATCTGCCAGAGATATCCGCATTTTTTCAGACAGCCAAGCAGCAATCAAATCCCTGGAATTGACCTCCTTAAATTCTTTAGTAGCTCTGCCGATCGTCTCTTGCGGAGATGGCTGAGCAGTTCAATATTCGCATATGTTGGGTGCCGGGGCATATGGACATTCCAGGGAATTGTAAGGCCGATGAACTTGTCAGAAAAGGAACAACTATACCCATCCGGTCGGATAAAGGCACCTTCGGTATACAAATCGCTACTCGCAAGCTTAAATTTAAGCTGGATGCTGTCGAGAGTACAAATCTTAGGTGGACAAATGGATCAACATATCTAACGACAAAACAGATTTGGCTGAAGCTGGATCTAAATTGAATTGAATTGAATTGAAGTAGAGGAGGAAACTATTCCTCACCTTCTTTGTTTCTGCCCAGCTCTCTCCCGTAGAAGGAACCTTGACTTAGGAGCCCCGTATTACGACGATTTAGGCAACCCGACAGATATCGATATTAAGAGCCTCATACGCTTCATAAGAAATTTAAAATGGTTTTAGCGAGTAATAATAATAATAATAATAGTTCTTTATTGTTAACCAAAAAATTATAATAAATACTATATAAGTACTGATCCTGGACCGAGCAGAAATGTTCGAGTCAGAGCTATATGGATTCCGGGGGCTAGCAAAATAATGAAACAGTTTGGAAGAAATTTGAGGGTCGCGAGTTGGAACGTTGGAAGCATGACCGGTCGAAGTTACGAGCTGGAAGAGATGATGAATAGAAGGCGAGTGAATATCCTGTGTGTCCAAGACATCAAATGGAAAAACACCGGAAATCGGGCGCGTTTCTTGGACGTTAGAACAAAAGATTACAAGATGTTCCTACTACGGGACGGAAAAGGCTAAGAACGGGCCAGGAATACGGCACCAGGAACCTTTCTGGTGAAGACATCCTAAGCATGTGCAAATCACATGGTCTTATCGTGTTAAATACCATGTTCATTAAACAAAGCCGACACCTGATCACTTACAGCAGTGGTCGCTCGGCAACACCGTCTCCTGCTAACAGGCATTTTTATGAAAACACCGAAGAAAAGCAAACAAACAAGGGTCTCTAAGAAAATCAAGTAGTACAATCTGGACAAAGAACAAGGAGAGGCTTTTGTTTTCATGATGAAAAATTACCGCTCTCACACAAAATATGTGGGATTCGAACTTGCTTAAAGAAGGCCAAATCACTGCTAGGAGCTTCAAAAGGCCACCATCAACACGCCAAAGGAACATGGTGGTGGAGAGATGAAGCTAAGTGGGTGATAAATGAGAAGAAAGCGACTTTCAAAGCTCGGTCAAAGTGCCCCTCTAATAATAGTGACGAAAATGCTCGCGTCGAAATGGAATACAGATGTTGCAAGAAAAAAGCGAAGAAGAAGTGGGTCCAGATTCAAGCAGACAGCACGGAGGGCCTGTATCGGGAGTTGGAGAAAATATCTTCCCCGGTTGCTGATACAAACCAGGGCTCATAGCCAGCTTCTTGTGGATGACGACAAAATTCTGCAGAGATGGCGGCAGTATTGTAAAGAACTTTTGAATGAACAGTTTCCCCGGCTATACTTTCCAAGAGCCACCCCTAACTGTGAAGAACGATCCGACATTACAGACGGAGAAGTTAGTTAGGCGGTCAAATAATCCAAAAAACGAAAAGCGGTTGGGCCAGACGAGATGCCCTCTGAGTTCTGGAAAAAGATGGGAGACATCGGGTTCTTACTTACTTACTTAGGTGGCGCTACAGTTCGGGGTGAACCTGGGCCTCAACCAACAAGCCTCTCCATTTAGCTCGGTCTTTAGCTAATTGCCTCCAGTTGCGCACTCCAAGTTGGTGGAGGTCCCCTTGAACTTGTGCGCGCCACCTACGGCGATAATTCCCACTACTGCGTCGTCCCTCGGGGTTAGATTCGAAGACTCTGCGGGCCGGAGCGTTGGTGTCCATTCGCTCTACATGTCCTAGCCATCGCAGACGTCCAATACGCAGTTTTTTGACTAGGTCGATGTCGCTGTACAGCTCGTATAGTTCGTGATTGTATCTTCTCCTCCAAAACCCGTCAACGCAAACGGGACCGAAAATCTTACGAAGAATTTTTCTCTCGAAGCGACCAAGGATATCTTCATCCTCTTTTAATAAAGTCCATGTTTCAGCGCCGTAAAGCAGGACTGGGATGATCAAGGTCTTATATAGAGTCTCCTTAGTTGTTCGAGATAGGGCTTTACTGTTGAATTGCCTTATAAGCCCAAAAAGACAGCCATTGGCAAGAGTTATTCTTCGATTGATTTCTGCACTGATTTTGTTTTTCGAGTTTATAGCAGAGCCAAGGTAGACAAAGTCCCTTACTACCTCGAAGTTATAGCTGCCCACGGTGACGTTTTGTCCAATTCGTCGATGTTGGTTTTCCCTTCTAGTTGACAGCATATACTTGGTTTTGCCCTCGTTTATCGCTAAACCCATTTTGGCCGCTTCCGCCTCAATGCTTGCAAAAGCACCGGTGACAGCCCGCTGAGATCTTCCGATAATGTCTATATCGTCGGCGTATGCAAGCAGTTGTACAGACTTGTAATAGATTGTGCCTCCGGTGTTGGCTTGTGAGTTCCGCACAATCCGTTCAAGTACAATATTGAAGAAGTCACATGACAGCGCGTCACCTTGTCTAAAGCCTTTTTTGACATCAAAGGTCTCGGTGAGGTCATTACCGACCTTGATGGAGCAGCGAGCGTTCTCCATCGTCAGCCTGCACAGGCGGACAAGTTTGGCAGGGATGTCAAAACTAGACATGGCTCTATAAAGCTCTTCTCTATAGATGCTGTCATAGGCGGCCTTGAAATCGATAAAGAGATGGTGAGTATCGATTTGGAATTCTTGGGTTTTCTCCAGGATCTGCCGAAGTGTGAAGATTTGATCGATGGTGGACTTTCCTGGCCTGAAACCGCACTGATAGGGTCCAATCAGGCTGTTGATAAAAGGTTTCAGGCGTTCACACAATATCGCAGAAAAGATCTTGTATGCGATGTTGAGGAGACTGATGCCTCTATAATTGGCGCAGTTGAGGGGGTCTCCTTTCTTGTGGATCGGGCAAATGATGCTAAGATTCCATTCATCAGGCATACACTCGTCTGACCAAATATTAGAAATGAGTTGGTGTATGCACTCTACCAATTCATCCCCAGCTGCCTTGAAAAGTTCGGCCGGTAAACCGTCAGGTCCAGCAGCCTTGTTCGATTTTAGCTTGGATATTGCTATCCTCACTTCGTTTTGGTCAGGTGGACGGAAATTTTGACTATCATCGTCCATGTTGAATGGTTCATTCTGCCTGACAGCGGGATGTTGGTCTTCGTCGCCGTTATACAGTCTGCAGAAGTAGTTTTTCCATATTCTCAGCACCGACTGTTCTACTACGAGGTTTCCATTTTCATCTCTACAGGTTTCTGTACGGGTATTACTTCTCTGACACGTTCTTTTTACCTTTTGGTAAAACTTCCGTACATTGTTCCTGGAGTATAGACTCTCGATATTCTCAAACGCGCGCTTCTCATGCTCTTTCTTCTTCTTTTGGAGAAGCCGATGTTCTTCCCGTCTCTTTTGCTCGTAGAGCTCACGAGCAGCTCTCGTCTTCCTTTGCAGCGCCGCTTTGTATGCCTCTTGTTTTGCTGCATGCACTCGCCGGCATTCTTCGTCAAACCAGGGGTTTCGCGGTGGTGGGCGAGCGAGACCCAGCACATCAGTCGCGGCGTTTCTGATGGCATGTTGGCAGCGTTGCCACTGGTCTTCGGCACTTGATGCTGGCGGTATAGGGGTGATTGAGAGATTTCGGGATACGCGTTCAGCGAAGAGTCTGGCGGTCTCTTGCGATTCTAGCTTTTCGACGTTAAATTTTCTCACAGTAATTCTTCTTTGTTGCTCAGATTGGGATATCCGCATTCGTACCTTGGCTACAACAAGGTAATGATCCGAGTCTATGTTGGCCGCTCGGAAGGTCCGGACATCCAGAATACTGGAGGCATGCCTTGCGTCGATCGCAATATGATCAATTTGGTTGATCGTGACATGATCATTGGACCGCCATGTCTGCTTATGAATATCGAGATGAGGAAACCATGTGCTTGCTATGGTGACATTTCGCTCCACAGCGAAATCAATTAGCCTTAGTCCGTTATCAGACGTGGTGTCGTGTAGGCTACGCTTACCGACTGCTCTACCGAAGACGTCCTCCTTTCCTATTTTGGCGTTAAAATCGCCCAATACGATCTTAACGTCGTATTTAGGACATTGCTCGTATGTTTTGTCGAGGAGCTCGTAGAAACACTCTTTGGAGGCAGGGTCCTTTTCTTCTGTGGGGGCATGAACACATATTAGGCTTATGTTAGCGAATTTAGCCTTGATCCGGATAGTCATAATACGCTCGCTCACGTGTCGGAAGCTTAAGACTTCTTGCCTAAGTCTGCCGCGTATGACAAATCCGCATCCGAATAAGCGTTGCCTGTTGCCTCTGTAGCAATCACCGTAGTAGATGTCACAGTTTTTCATCCTCTTTTTGCCTGGCCCATCCCATCGCACTTCCTGGATGGCGGTAATATCTGCTTTATAGCAGTCTAGGGCCTCTGCTAGTTGTTCGGCTGCACGTGGTCTGTAAAGGGACAGAACATTCCACGTACAGATCCGAAGGTCGTTGTCCTTATTTCGTTTGCTGGGGTCGTCATTAGTTGGGTCATCCTTATCCGAGGCTTTTGGTTGTTTCGGAACCATGCGTTTTTTACGTGGTAGGGAAGTTACCCCGACGGCACAACCCCCAACCTGGAGGGCCAGTTCCTTAATTATTCCCCTAGGACGAGGGGCCGGGTACACCGGTGCCAGTAGTCCACTACGGAAGTATGAGCGCTGCCGTTGGCCCATTAAGGGCTCCTCCGCCACCATCTCTATTCCAATGTCCTGACCAACATTGGAAATTCCTTACCGACCTGTGATCCGAATACGTCGAAGCAGCTCGCGCAAGGTATTCACTAAGTTCAACCTAACTGGAACTATAGACGCCACCGTTGACTCCGTCTAGGGAATTCGTCCGCTGCCGCCTGGAACAGGAAGAAGTGCTCTAGTGAGAAAAGCACTCTTCCCCCCCTCTCTCATCTGCTGCCACCAAGAATCCGCCAAACGGGGTTGGTTACCCATTTCTTGGATTAAGGTACTAGGCACCCGGCTGTCACCGCGTGGAGGTTGAGAGTAGGAGTTGGTAGGCCCCAGCTGAGTGAAAACGCTTGTGTTTTCATATGATCGCATGCACTACCGTTTGACATCGGGTTCTGATGGCTCCGAATTCTCATCTCCAAATTTGTGAGAGGTAACTGTCTGATGTTCAGTACGGGTTTGTCGAGGGTAAATCAACCACAGATGCAATCCAAAGTATAAGGATCATAATGGAAAAACATCGTGATTCCTTAAGGGATTTGCATACGGTATTGGTTGATTTTGAAAAGGCATTCGACAGACAACCACGAGATCTGATATGGGTGGCGCTAAGACATCGAGGGGTTCCAGAAACCTATGTACAGATGATCATGGACATGTACGAAGGAGCAAAGACAAGAGTAAGATGCCCCGCTGGAGTAACCGAAGTGTTCCCAATCAAAGTCGGGGTGCACCAGGGAAGCGTTTTAAGTCCTTTGCTCTTTATTACAGTCCTTGATTATCTGCTTGAAGATAAAGTGATGGACCCCAAGGTACATCAGTTATTCTTTGCTGACGATGGAGCCATCATAAGTGAGGATCCTACACCCCTGCAACGAGCACTTGATGTGTGGATGGACGTTTTGGAGGGAAATGGGTATCGCATTAGTTAAAAAAAGAGAGAGTACTTGTGCTGCCCGTTCTCTGATGCCCTCAGGCCTGTTCCACACATTTATTTGAATGAAACAGTGCTTCCCAAGTGCGAAAAGTTCAAATATCTGGGATCTATGATCAATAGCAAAGCAACTTGTGATGACGACATCAATCATCGTGTAAGCGTAGGGTGGATGAAGTGGCGAGAAAATTCCGCTATCTTCTGTGACAGAAAAATGCCCCCTAAGTTGAAAGGAAGGCTCTACACCGCAGTTGTGCGTCCAGCGCTCACATATGGTTCGCAATGTTGGACGATGTACAAAACGTATGAGAGTAAATTAACGGCAACTGAGATGAAGATCAGATCAGATACAGTATCTGTATCTATACACTTTTAGTATTGGACTTCTGCCCAGAAAATGTTACATCGCTTCAACTTCCTTCATATTACACAATGAGTACATCCTGGACGCATTGACACTATATCCGTTTCCGTTTAAAGCAATAAGATCCCATCTCGCCTTAAAAATCCAGGTTATCTTCGTCTGTGTGAAGCTGTCAATGAAATAAAGTAGATATGTCCTTTCGCATGATCTAAGTGCTTAGAAATTAAATTCAACTTCTATCTAACTAACGATATATATGTACATAGTACAATTAAAGAAATCCTTTGTAGCACGTTGCATGCGTGTACTAAAAACCATCAACGTCCTGTAAAATACAACTGTTGCCAGGGTATTTAAACAGTTTATCAGAAAAACATCGATTTAACTGTTCTATGGAAGGAATTAGCGTGAACATAGGATCTTGAGAACCTGTGCTTTTAATTATTTCGAAATTTCTTAACTTTTCGGTCTTCGGTCACTCAGAACAACTTGTTTTGCAAGGTCTACATTTTCGTCCACCTAAACGAGTGTCATCTTCAAGAGACTCTTGTCCACAACTTTAGCGCTTAGATAAGTCCTTCATGACTGTATATGAAGGTGATGATTCCCCACAAACAGAATCCAGCTCATCCTTTATGTTGAGTTTGCTCAATAATGAAACTCCTCGAAATTGCAGTAATATCATTTATTAGGCCCTTCTAAAATTCGTATAAATAGAATTCATTTTCTTATATAAGTAATAGATTTAGGGTACTTTAGATAAATACAATATTTACGTTGTTTTCGGAGCTTTTGTTGGCTGAGTCCTCAGCGCGTCCCACCACCTAGTACGATCTGCTCTTTCTTTGCCAATTGCTTTGTTCGCCGGAAAAACCCGCCATTTTCATTAGCCCATCTCATCACGGTGCTGCCCAAAGATAGCTCGCCGATCTACCGCAGTGCTACCAAACCATTAGGCGGTGCTGCTAAATTCGGCAACAATCGGTGAAACTATGATCTGAACTCAAGGGGTCATAAACCTCCCACTTCACTTCATTTCTACTGATCCGCCTTTGGGGTTCGCCCGTTTAACCTTAGAATAGTAATAGTTATTTAGTACTTCTATGTGGGCGCCGTGTCATAAGTGGTTAGTGTGTCGGATCACTGCGCATGAGGTTCCAAGTTAGAATCCCAGAAAACACCAAAAAGTTGCTTCACGGTCCCACCTCTCGCGAACGTCCGACAAACATCCGAGAGTATTATTGCTTGGAAAAAGCTTCTGAAAACAAATTGCCCTTCGGATACGGCACTAAACTGTAGGTCCTTTCCATTCGTGTGAAAAATATAACGCACACAACATGAGTGGTTGTGAGAAGCTAGGCCGTGGCACTTAAAGAGCTGTTGCGCCAAATATTTCCTTTCGGATCGCGCTCGATATCTTGGTATAATGCTAGATAGGAGACTAAACTGGAAACTTAATATACAGGAAAGAGTTCGCAAAGCTTATAATGCTCTCTTCATCTGTAAAAGGACGGCGGGGAAAAAGTGGGGCCTGAAGCCTGCAATGCTGCACTGGTTATACATTATGATAGTCAGACCCATTCTTACGTATGGGGCTCTTATGTGGTGGAAGGCAAAGAATGCGAAAAATATATGAGATATGTTGGCCATGGTATAAAGAGCAGCCGGCATTGCCATCACGGATGCTCTACGTACAACGCCTACGGCTGCACTTGAGATGTTTCTGTGTCTTAGACCTACAAATAAAATTTCAAGCGGGCAACAGTGCGCTTCGACTCACTAACGTTGGTCTCTTCAAGACCAGTAATGTGGAACATAGCTCCATACTTAAGGAATCATTTCTCCATATCCTTGACCAATCGGACGATATCATTGGCAGATTGACGAAGTACGAAGTAATGTATCCTATTAGAGAGGAGTGACGAATGGTTCTAAAACCAGAGAGGGCACAGGGTCAGGTATATGCTCGAGAGATATTAACCTACAGTTGGCCCTGAAACTTCCGGACACATGCAGTGTGTTCCAAGCAAAGGTTCTAGCTGTACTTAAAGGTGCCGAATTACTTGAGGTGGAATCAATATCCGACAAGAATATCGCCATCTTCATTGACAGTTAGGCTGCGCTAAGGGCGCTAGAGTCTTGTGTCACTAAATCTGAGATCGTCAGGAATTGCCGCACAATGCTTAAGGCATTATGTACACAGAACCATGTCAGATTATGTTGGGTACCCGGACACTGCGATGTATTATAGAAGGCAATGAAAGGGCTGACGAGCTGGCCAAAAGAGGAGCAGAGCTCCTGCATAGGGACATTATCGGTAACATTAAACCACCAAGGTATGTGGCTAGGGGAATTATTCGGGATAGAATCATCAACAAAGCTAATTTAAGATGGTCCAACTTAGATGGTCATAAGGTGTCTGAGGCCTTCTGGCCTGTGTTAGACCGCAGGAAATGTAGGGAGATCATAAAACTAGAAATGTCAGGGCTAAGGACAGCGATAGGAATACTCTCTGGCCATTGTCTTCTAAGGAAGGGATGCTATGAGATTGGGTTTATCAATTACGGATCTTTGTAGGTACTGCAATGACCTACATGTCTCGGAGGATATAAGACATATACTCTGTGAATGCCAAGGCATTACCAGAACAAGGCTAAAGCACCTTGGAAGATACTTCTTCGATAACCTAGAAGAGGTAAGGTCCTGGAACCATAATAAGGACATCTTCAAATTCTGTAGGTTAATTAAGTGTAAGAGAGAATTGGTTTAGGTCTTTTTGCCGTGATCCCTATGGATTGCGGGGTACCAGGCTGTTGGTACCAGGCTGTTGTTGAAGACTACAACAAGCGCCAGGCCGCCAAGACGATTCTTAAAACCCAACAAGAAGCCTTGAAGAGGAACCGATCTCAAGAAGAGATGGCTCACTCCAGCAAAAGCAGCAAAGTCGAAAGCGGCGTTGTTAAAAGGCAGATCAAACAACCGGCAAAAACTACCGCCTCCACCACACAGAAAAGCAGCACTGTTGTTGTTTCCTCACGCACCATCAGCGAAGTGGTCAGGGACGATCTCCAAGTTGCTCTGGTAGATGAGCTTTCTACCAGTGGCAAGTCCATCCTGAAGGCATGGGGGGCGATCGAAGCCAAACTCTCGCAGATGATGCTTGACTACCTGGCGGAAAAAGAAGGCGGTCCTGTACCCTGGTTCGATTCAGCTGAGGTCGTTAGAGGGTATAGGGTAATCAAATGCGAGGACAGGTTCTCGAAGGATTTCCTTGGTGAGTGTGTCGCTAAGATAAGCGACGCATGGAGCGGCTTGAAGATCAAGCTTATCCCAGCCAGAGACATCCCTCGAAGACCGAAGGCTCGCATCTGGTTGCCGACTATGCCAATAGACAGCGAACAGCTGATTCGAGGTCTTAAGCGCCAAAATCCTGCGGTCCCAATGGATGATTGGGCAGTTATCAAGACGGAGCGGCCGCAGAAAAACAGCATGACTTTTATGCTCCTCATAAACGAGGATAGTTTGGAGGTGCTCGAAAAGTTGGACTACCGTTTAAGGTTTGGCATAAGAAATGCCAAACTTAAAATTTACATCTCTTCAGGTCCGGACGAAGACACAGACGATGTCAACGACGCCAACACTCTGTTGGAG
The DNA here is from genome assembly GCA_945910035.1 of Brachypalpus laphriformis. Lineage (NCBI taxonomy): Eukaryota > Metazoa > Arthropoda > Insecta > Diptera > Syrphidae > Brachypalpus > Brachypalpus laphriformis. Next base: position 102,407,210 of record OX246756.1, read on the forward strand.
GGCATGAAGATTGTCCCAGACACCCCAAATGCCCCGGTTGAAGATGATTCAGATTAATCTGCGGCACTCGCAGTGTGCCACAGACAATCTGCGTGTCTTTATCAATGAAGAAAACATCGATATCGGCATCATCCAGGATCCCTGGGTAAGGGGATCTACCATCAGGGGACTTCAGGACAACCACTACAAACTCTACTTCAACCACAATAACTGCAACGGTAAGCCTAGAACTTGCATTTTAGCTAAGAAGCATATAAAAGCTTTTCTATGTCCTAACCTTAGCTCTGCCGATTTAACGGTGGTTAAACTGGAAACTGCAAACGGTGAGGCCGGAGGAAGTCCAATACCTAACATCAACCATTAACACCAGTAAGGCCAACCTCTTGATGGGGTGCGACGCCAATGCCAGACATACGCTTTGGGGTAGCGCGGAGACAAATAACAGAGGTGAGTCTGTTTTCGATTTCATCATTAGCAATAACCTATCAATTTGTAATACTGGCAATTCTCCAACTTTTGTTTTTCCGAGTACGGATAACTTCAATGGGTGGGAGGCGGTTATTGACATTACTCTAGTATCTAACAACGAAACCATCAGGGTCGATAACTGGAGAGTATCCGATTTACAATCTTTTTCTGATCATAACTGGATACTCTTCAACGTCTGTCTCGAGATTGAGACCCCTAAACCGCATAGAAACCCAAAACGTATAAACTGGACAAAGTTTAATCGTATAGTTAAGTCAAAACTGGGTAGCACATCAATGTATAAAATCGACTCGACCACGGAACTGGATTCAAAGGTTGAAATCTTTGAGAAAGCAATTAACGTTGCCTTTAAAGTCTCGTGTCCAATCAGTTATTGTAAAAAGAAAGTCCCAACATGGTAGAATGAAGATCTATCAAAGCTTAGGAAGATGACCAGAGCGATCTTCAATATCTGCTACATTCACAACTTCTGGCAGCCCTACAAGGACTGCCTAAAAATATATAAGGAGTCCATCAGACTGGCCAAAAAACAGGGCTGGAAAGATTACTGCCAGTCTATCGAGTCCCTCAAAGAACTAGACTTCCATATCCGCGGTGACCTGAGTGCTCCACTGTCGAAATCCCAGCATGCATATCTCAAAGGGCGGTCCACAGAAACTGCTCTTCATGAGGTCGTGCGTACAGTGGAAAAAACTCTTCACTACAAAGAATATACTCTCGCCACATTTCTTGATATAGAAGGAGCCTTCAACAACATTTTCACTGAATCTATTCAGGAATCTCTCACCGAGTTAGGTGTAGAAGGCTTTATTAGCCAATGGATAGTTTCTATGCTCAGTACTCGTATAATCCAAGCAACACTAGGCAACAGTAGTACAACTAAGACGGTAAACAGAGGAACTCCACAAGGCGGAGTCATCTCCCCCCTGCTCTGGTTAATGGCGATCAATAAAATTTTGGTGCGACTTGATAGGGAGGGTTTTAAGGTGGTTGCGTACGCGGATGATATGGTTATACTAGTATCAGGAAAGTTCCTCTCCACGATAAGTCAACTCATGGAGAGGGCTCTGGATAAGGTACACTCATGGGCTACGAGCTGTGGCCTCGGAGTAAATCCGGAGAAGACTGAAATGATGCTGTTTACCACTAAAACCAAGGTACCTGCATTCACCCCCCCCCCCCCCCCCCCCCCCCCCCCCCAAACTAGATGGTCAGCCTCTCTCGCTTTGCTCCAGTGCAAAATACCTCGGCACGGTTCTAGACCCGAAACTTAGTTGAAAACTCAATATAGAACAGCGAATTAAGAAGGCAAGCGTAGCCTTCTATGCCTGTAATAAAACATTCGGTAAGAGATGGGGACTCCAGCCAAAGATGACCCTTTGGATGTACACAGCCGTTGTGCGTCCAATTCTTACTTACGGCGCCATCGTTTGGTGGCCAGCTTTGAGCAAAAAGTACAATATCGACAGAATAAAAAAAGTACAGAGATCGGCGTGCGTGGGTATCACAGGAGCAATGAGGTCTTGTCCAACAGATGCTCTCAGTGTGATCCTGCATCTGATCCCCCTCGAACTACACATCATAGACACAGCTATATGCAGCGCAGTCCGGCTCAGGGAATATGAATGCTGGACCACGGCAAGGTCCTGGAGACGATTCCAAGTGAACTGGTTGCACCCTCTACCGACTACACGATACCCAAACGCAACTTCAGAAAATCGTTCTTAGCAAAATTCCCTTCCAGAGAAGAATGGAAGAACGGAAGCGTTACCTGCAACTATGATATAGGGATATACACGGACGGTTCGAAGATGGACTGCGGAGTCGGCGCAGGCATCTTCTCTGACCAGCTGAATATATCAAGGTCCTTCCGTCTTCCAGACTCTGCTAGCGTTTTCCAAACGGAGCTTCTTGCGATTCGAGAAGCCTGCCGCCTGCTAAACAATCTTCCAACATCTAACCACAACAATCGCGGGTGGAACAACCTCACAAGCTGTGTCATATCTAGGAAGACGTGGCCCAGTTTCAACAAACCCAGGTCAAAAGAGTTACTAGGCAAACCAAGACCAGTTATTGCCAAAATCGTAGCTGTGTTAACTGTGACAAAGCTAAGAAAAACTTCAATATGGAGCTTGATACAAGCCATACTGCAAATGACCCAAAATGTCCAGTTTTCTTAAGAAAGCTGAAAGTTGCGGAAGACCGTGTAGATTACTAGCAACTAAATGCTCTTAAATGCATATATCTTAATGTGCAAGGCTTGTGGAATAACTTTAGTGAAATTCAGTGCCTGGTAAAAAATGAAGATCTCGATATTCTTTCTGTATCTGAAACACATGTTACACCAAAGTATGATCTTAACCTGATACAATTGGACGGTTACTACTTATTAAACTGTGTGAGTGATTCTAGTCATACCGGGGGAGTTGCAATATATGTAAAAGTTGGAATTAAATGTTCGGTCGTAAAGAAAATTATAATAAGTATGAGGTTCTGGTGCCTAATAGTTAAAGTGCAATATAATAATAATACCTCATTCTATATGTGTACATTATACAGGTCCCACCTGTTTTCAAAAAGAGAATTTTGTATTGAATTTGAAAATGTTATTAGTGTCTTGCAAGAGTGTGGTGGTTTATTTGTAATACTTGGTGACTTCAACATAAACTGGTTCGAGTATCTGGATACATACCGTCGACGCGTGGCTGAAATATTGAATGATAATAATCTTTCCATGGTTAGCTCCGAGCCGATCAGAATTACGTCTACTTCGAGAACAATGATCGACTATGTCCTGACGAACAATATTCACTCTGTAAGTGCGTGTGTTAACCAAAATTTAAATATAAGTGATCATGAATCAATAGTCGTGTTGGTCCATTGCATTAAAGATAATATAGTAAAAAAAAAACTTTTTAAGTATTGCAAATATGAAAAAAATATTTTCGCAGCAAATTTGTCACACACATCGTTATTCGCAAATTATAGTGACGATCAACCATATAGCCTTGGGGACCTGCATTGCGATTGATCGGGAAACTACTGACTGCCCAAAACTTGGCTTGGGCCAGTAGCGCAACAATCAAGTTCGTGATGAAGTGCTTACTTTACCTCCTAGTGGTGGTCCCCGGGCAACTATACGTATAAACCCTTATACGTATAGGCCAAAATTGTAAGTGCGGGTTGTCTAGGGCCTTGATTCTAGGCTAGGTAACGTGGGCCAGCAACCTGCGTTACTGAAACCAGCTCGCTACTGAAACCGACACTATGCCTCGGATAAGGACTGATCACATGTTGACGACTTTTGGCTATTGTACCCGGACAAAGATAGGTTTCTGGAATGTAAAGACGCTCCTCGACTCGGAAAGAGAAGGTCCTTACAATGCCAGATTCCTCCAACTGGAAAAGGAATTCATGCGATATAAACTGGACATTTTGGGGGTAAGTGAAGTAAGATGGTTAGAAGCGGGCGAGTACCAGTCTCCAACGCGTAACACTGTACTACTCTATTCTGGAAGACCATCCGGAAGTCCGCGGGAATATGGAGTCGGACTACTGCTAACAACAACAGCACGCAAGGGCCTGATTTCCTGGCAGCCTCATGGTGATAGGATTTTGACGGCCAGATTCCGGACTAGAGTACGACGCGTCACCATCATACAGTGTTACGCCCCAACGAATAGTTCGTCTGAGGACGAAAAGGAGAGCTTCTACAATCTCTTAAGCGCCGTCTTCAATACAACACCAAATGGAGACATTGTCATAGTGATGGGGGATTTGAATGCCAAGGTAGGCAGCGACAACGAAGGGCTCAAGCATGTAATCGGGAAGCATGGACTAGGCAACCGCAATGACAACGGCGAAAGGTTTGTGGATTTCTGCAATGCCAACCGCCTTGTGATAGGTGGCACCATGTTTGAGCACAAGACCTGCCACAAAGTCAGCTGGGTTTCCAATGACAGGCAAGCAACCTCCAACCAAATTGACCATTTTGCTATCAGCCGCCGCTTTAGAAGCAGTCTCCTGGACGTCCGAAACAGACGAGGGGCAGATGTGGGGATAGTACGTGATCACCATCTTATGATAGCTACTCTCCAACTACGCACTGCTGCAGTTCGAAGATCCCACGACAACACAAGAATGCCCAGGTTCAACATCGATAGACTTAGTGATCCCTCAGTGCGCCAACAATTAAGGGAGCACTTTTCGCAAGGTGTGGAAGCAATCAGCAGCTCAATGCCCGCAACCATCCAAGACCATTGGTGTGCTGTGAAAAATGTTTTTACATCTGGTGCTGAAAGAATTGTCGGTCGATCGCAGGTAAGACATAGGGCGTGGCTTTCCGAGGATACCTGGAGACGGATTGACGAACGAAAACAGCTAAAAGCTCGCGTTGCAGCTACCCCAGCAGCAGGGAGAAGCGAGCTAGAGTCCCTATATCGCATGAAGATGAGAGAAGTTCAGCGTAGCGTACGACGTGACAAGCGCAACTACATCAACGCGCTGGCTACAGAAGCAGAAGAAGCTGCACGGAGGTGCGACAGCAGGACTGTCTACAGAATCACGAAAGAGCTGACAGGTGGTCGCAGCTCCAGCCAATACCTAGTGAAAAGCCTAGACGGCTCCTTGCTCATTTCGGATGAGGACCAGCTCAAGAGATGGAAAGAGCATTTTGCTACAGTTTTGAACCGTGTATTCGCTAGCGATATGCTCCCAAATCAGACTGAGATGCCCGAGGTGAGAAGTTCCCGAATACGCACCACGACTCCCAGTAAAGATGAGATCATTACCGCGATCAAGGCACTCAAAACCAACAAGGCGGTAGGACTTGACGGTATTCCAGCAGAGCTCTTACGAGCAACGCCAACAACATCGGCTGAGCTTCTGCTTCCACTTATAGATAGAGCTTGGGAAGCTGAGAGCTTTCCTAACGAGTGGAAAAAGGGAATGATCGTCAAGCTTCCTAAGAAAGGAAATTTAATGGAGTGCGGAAACTGGAGGGGTATCTGCGTGCTGCCTGCTGTAGCTAAGATAATAGCTAAAATCATCCTTGAGCGAATCAAACAACATCTCGAAGACACACTCGATGCCGAACAAGCAGGTTTCCGCTCTGGATCCTCCTGTGCCGACCACATCAACACCCTGCGGATTATCATCGAACAGTGTGTTGAATATCGATCGCCACTGCACCTGCTGTTCATCGATTTTGAGAAGGCGTTCGATAGTGTCAACAGGGAGTTTATTTGGCGTGCCTTACGCAGGAGAGGCATTCCCGATAAACTAATTGCTATTATCAAAGCTACATATGAAGGCTCCAAATGTCACGTTCTGCACAGGGGAAGGTTGTCTGGGGAATTTGAGATCCAAAGTGGGGTAAGACAAGGCTGTATCCTTTCACCAATATTATTCCTATTGGTGATTAGCGATGTGCTTCATGAAGCTTTGTCGACGGGAAACGGAGGAATTCGATGGACTCTTACATCTCAACTGAAGCATCTTGACTACGCAGACGATGTATGCTTACTCTCCCACAGAATTATGGACCTCCACCAAATGACAGCAGATGTGGAGAGGGAGGCAGGTTTCGTCGGGCTGAAAATGAATACGACAAAAACTAAAATCATCAGCCTTGGAACTAACTCATCGGCTCAAATATGCATTGCTGGACAACCGGTAGAGAGAGTAGAGGATTTCCAGTATCTTGGGAGTATTGTCTCGACCGATGGTGGAACCGAACTGGATATAGCCAACAGGATCGCCAAAGCAAAGTCCGCGTTCGGGATGTTGTCCAAAATATGGCGAAGCAATGCAATCAGTTTGAGCACCAAAATAAGACTGTTCCGCTCCAACGTTGAATCCGTGCTGCTATATGGTTGCAGCACGTGGAGAGTGACCACTACTATCACCAGAAAGCTGCAAACGTTCGTTAATAGCTGTCTGCGCAATATCTTAAGGATTTTCTGGCCCAATCGTATCTCTAACGAACACCTTTACGAGAGAACGGGTCAGGAACCAATAGGCACAACTATCCAACGGCGGAAGTGGCAGTGGATTGGTCACACGTTCCGAAAGGGTGACAGCTCCATAGCGAACCATGCTATGCAATGGAACCCTCTAACTCAGGATGGCAGAAGACCTGGCGGTCCGCGGAAAACATGGCGCAGAACAGTCGAGAAGGAGGCACGGCAGTTAGGGAAAAGTTGGGGAGAACTCAGACACATTGCCAGAAACCGTACACGATGGCGCGTAGGCGTAGTAGAGGCCCTAGGACCCACAAGGGGATACAGGACATAAGTGAAAAAAGTAAAAGTGATATAGCCTTGGTAATATTAGCAACCGCTTTGCAATAGAAATCCAAAATGCGATTGACTCCATGACGGTAATAAAATACATTCCTTTCGAAAATGCGGAATGGTTCAACCATGATCTTCAACACAAAAAACAAATAAAATATAACCTGTATAGAAGAGCTGTGATATCAAATGATAATGTTGACTGGACAAATTATCACAATTTTAGAAATCTTTATAAGAGCAGCATCAGTCAAGCAAAATCAACTTTCATAAGAAATAAGATTGATTTTGCCAACACTCAAAAGGACATGTGGAGACAATTAAAAAAGTATGTACTTAACAAAAGGGATGATACTATAGTTGACGTGATATTCCAAAATGGGGAAAATATAAATCAAAGTGCAATATTATGTGAGGAATTTAACAAATTTTTTGTTCAAAGTGTAGTAGAGTTAAGCCAATCTGTGATATTTCCAGAATATGTAAATTTAATCGATGAGTGCAATATTAACTTTAAGTTTCGTGTTATAACCTTACAAGTGATAATCAGTGCAATAAAAGACATAAACCAAAGAAATGACTATAACTTCCTAAATGTTAAAATGTTAAAAGATAATATAGATGTGATCGGTCCTGTTCTCTTGCGTATCATAAATGTATCGTTGACCACAGGAATTTTTCCTGAATCTTGGAAGGAATCCTTAATTGTGCCAATAAAAAAAGTGAGTGACGCAAAAACGTGCCAAGAGTATCGCCCAATAAACATGATGCCGGTTTATGAAAAGATACTAGAAAAAATAGTACAAACCCAATTCCAAAGCCATCTCGAACAGCAAGCTATAATAACTGCTCATCAATCGGGTTTTAGAGCAAATCACTCTTGTGAAACTTGTATAAACTATGTGATAAGTGACTGGAAAAACAAAGTTGACGAAAAAAATGTAATTGTCACAGTTTTCCTAGATCTTAGGCGAGCTTTCGAGACAGTAAACCACGAAATACTCCTAGATAAATTGTTTAAATATGGTGTTAAATCGTTAGAATTAAACTGGTTCAGATCATTTATCACCGGAAGAAGTCAGCGCACTAAAGTGAATGAAAATGTGTCGTCCGCGGTGAACATCAATTTAGGCCTACCACAGGGTACAATACTCGGTGTAATATTGTTCCTTATTTATGTGAACGACATGATAAAAGTTGTGAGGTACTCTAAATTAGTCCTGTTCGCCGACGATAGTCTTTTATATGTTAGTGGAAGTGACTTAGAAACATGTATAAAAAACATTAATAGTGATTTAAAAGCATTAAGTGAGTGGTTAAAAATGAATCAACTTATTCTAAACGCTGAAAAAACTAAGTGTATGATCGTTAATAAAAACATGTCCGAAACGTCCGTAAATGTTATCGTAGACAATATCCAAATCGAGGTAGTGGAAAGTGTGAAATATCTTGGCATTATGCTAGACAAAAATCTAACTTTTGGCGAACATATTGATTATATTTGTAAAAAGATATCTATAAAAATTGGTGTTTTAAGAAAAATAAGACAAAATTTGTCAGTGAACTGTGCAATAAAAGTGTATAATGTTATTATCAAACCACATTTCGAGTACTGTGCGAGTGTCTTGTATACATGTCCCCAATATCAAATAAGCAGATTACAGGTCCTGCAAAATAAAGCAATGCGCATAATATTGAAAAGTGTCAGATACACCCCCATAATACTTATGCTGAACTCCCTAAATTGGTTAAGTATAAAACAGAGACTTAACATGTGTGCAATGCTATTTGTCCATAAAATAAAGAACGAAACATGCCCAAACTACCTTCTCGAAAACGTGGAAATATCCGATGGCTCGTCGTATAGCTTGAGAAGTACAGGTGATTTAAGAATACGAAGAGCAAGAACAACCAGAGGCCAGCGATCAATTTCGTACATGGGATTTCAAGCTTTCAACAGGCTGCCTACGTATTTGAAAGCAGAATCGAATTATTATATTTTCAAAAGAAAAATTATTGATTTCACTAGAGCTAATTTTTGATTTTTGTTTACTAATTTTCAATTGTAAATTTGTTTTCCTTTCTTATTCTTATACTGTTTCCAAACTTATTATAAAGAAAAAGTACTATTAGTCCATATATATATATATATTAAAAAACGAATGTATCAATGTAAATAGTGTCCTGAATGGCTGTATTAAGCCAAATAAAGATAACTAACTAACTAACTAACTAACTATTATCACAGGCCACTGGCCAGTTGGAGACCATGCGGCCAAGCTTGGTATCCCCCACAACACCTTTTGTAGGAGCTGCAGGGATATTAATGAGAAAGAATCTCTATGTCATTTCCTTTGCAGATGTCCGGCCCTGGCGAGGATCAGACAGCAAACTCTTGGCAAACCCTTCTTCGAGGATCTGTGAGAGATAGCGGACAAGAGGATTGGAGAACTAATCCTCTTTCTGAACTCCACGGGCTGGGTCTAAACTTAACATCATCTTTAACTAGCCACTACAACAGGTAGACACGAGTCCGTGGTAACAAAACGGCGCACTTTAAGCGCTAATTGGGTTCTTTTTGGACCGCCACTTTACCTACCTACCTACCTATGGATTGCGATGGGCCCACATTGGTGCCTATTGTCTTATGATAACCTCATAACCCTACTCAACCTAACCTAACCTAACCATCTATATAGAGCATACATTGAAACCATCAGTGGTAATCTTATCTCAAAAAGCTCAAAAATTGGCATACGACGAAATTGTATGTAATTGTTGCATGGCTATAATTTGTAATATGTTTACGTTCAAATTAATGTTCTATCCAGGTTGGTCAAATACTTTTCTAACTATGTACATATCTGCTAAAGACTTTAACTTGTCTACAAAGAAAACTGTTAAGGCGATTTCCCAATAGGTCGCTATATTACACGGACTCAATTACTAAACAAAAGACAGGTTTGCTGAACAGATGTAATTTCCCTCAGTTAGACTGCATCGCAACTAGTATTTGCAATAACCAGAACCTATGAATGAAAGTTGCAGAGAAGAAAGTTATTTCCATCATCAATTCACGCACATTTCGATTTCATTTGAAACAAAGTCCTCGCGGTGGTTACAGCATTCTGTTCAAGAGCGTTAAAATGCGAAACTGCTTACTCGCCTTTACAATTGGATTATTTCTACATACCGACGCGCATCTCTCGAAGGTTAAGCTCTAGTTGGGGTGTTCTTTTTTCAAGCTAATATCCTGTCTTACTGTTTTATTTGAAAAACTGTGTCAATTATGTCGAAGTAATGCCTATTTGTGAAACTTATTTTCAGAAAAGCAAATGCCTTAATCCACCGAGAACAGCTAAGAGAGTTGAAGTGTACATAAAAGACTGTCAAGAAGAGGTTAAGAATAAATTGGTCAGAGGTAAGGCAACGGTTGTAATATTAAACAAATTAAGTTATGTCTACCATTTCTAGATGCATACAATATTCTAAAGGACGAAATTAAGGAGGAATTCGGTGATGTAGACAATGAAGACGATCATACTTTATACGCATACGGTTACAGTGACACTCACGATCGACTCTTACCAGCAGATCGAAGAAGTTATGATAACATATACCATCCGACGTTAGTTCCATACGAAGACAAACGAATTGCAGGGGTACGTATAATAGCATAGTGTCTAAGGTGTCTGATGGCAGAACCTCATTTGTTCGACAATTACACACAGCGTGGGAATGCAATGTAATTAACCCAGAAGCTAGAATTTTACTGGCGTCTAGGTCTGTGTTCAATTACTCGCAGTTTTCTATGTATCAAACAATAATCTTTTTCACAAATTCAAGGTTAAATCTGCATAGAAAGGTCACGACCTTTATAATGCGCTTACATGTTTATAAGAAGAATTTTTTGTATTCTCTCGTAATTGCTCCTATAATAAGTATCTCGTAGGGTAGTCAAAACAATACAAAGATAAATAAATCTTTCTTTGCAGTGTCTCTTGCATTGCGTGTATGAAAAAAACAATGCCATTGATCAAATGGGATGGCCAACACTGGATGGCCTCGTCCACTTCTATTCGGAGGGCGTTAATGAACATGGATTCTTTATGGCAACACTTCGAGCGGTCAACTCGTGTCTCAATGTGGTAACAGCTAAATATCGTGTCAACCGGCGAAAATTACCGGAAAATGGTGAAAGCTGCGACTTGGCGTTTGATGTATTTGATTGCATTTCGGATCAAATAACTGGCTATTGCTTGGATCACTTTCGACAAGCATGAAGTGCGTATAATAGTATAGGAATTTGGCATCAAAGAATGATAAATCAGACGCTCGTAGGAAAGTATCTACTCCTTCAGATATTTTGTATGTATTTATTTGTATGCATAAAACATTGTTTTAATAAAATAATAACACATTGTACATAATAAGCATGTGCACTTCCGCTCTACAGGCGTGATAGTTCTTTGTAATCTCATCCGTTCTAAATATGGCGATGGTGTAGTGGTAACTTCATCGATTGCCACGCTCATGGTTCATGGTTCAAATCCTGATGACAAGCATTTATTTATTTCTCATGGAATATATAAAGTCAGTCCGATCAACTGCAAAAGCTTATTTGAACATCATTACGATGGCATAACACTTGCAATAAATTGGTCATATGGCTGGAAAAATGGTTCGCTTCTTTGGATGATTCATATGCCTATGAAATCAAGCTGTCGGGGAAAAGATATTGTGAATCAGAAGCAAAAGGCAAAAATAAAACAAAAAATGTATTCAGTTATCTAGACGCGATGCCACCCCGGAGTATTTCTGAACTCTTCAGCTGCCTTGACGTGGCGGAACGGCTTAAGAGTCAATGACCCTAAGGGTTCAAAAGGACCCCAGGTGAGACATCGAACTAAAGGCTGAAGACGTCTTGACTGTGACGCAAAACCTGTCGACAGTATGATGGAAGAAACTTGTACGGTATCTACTCCAGGTGGTGCTCGTGAAAACGATAATCCACCCGTGGTCTTTTTGACTACGGCCGGGAGAAGGATTCTGGAAGTCCCAACCACCATACTTTTACCCCCCGCCTCAGGCGTTGAATCAGAAGCAGTAGCGACGCTTGTTTCAGAAGACCCCTGCAGCTCTGTCTCTGACTCGTTTGGTAGACTGGGCTGGAATGGCAAAGAAAGTGGCGAAAAGGCTTCGGCTGGAACGTCTAATCTCTGTCTCAATAGAAGGGTAGCTGGTCGAAGTTGTGTCGGTGCCGGTTTGACTCGGGAAACCAATAAGGCTGAACGAGCTCCCGAAGCGGCGAACTCCGATGGGCTCCTGACTAAGAGTCAACTGAAAAGGAGAAGAAGGAAGGCGGCGATGGCGCGGTGCAAAGAGGCTGCAGAGTCAGCTGAAGGCGCAAGCGCCGAAAGCAGTCATCCTTCAGTAGCGACAGGAAAGAAGCCTAGGTCGGCAGAAAGTATTCCAACTGGAGCCGATCAATCCCTCAGACCTAACGCTGGCTCCTTTTCGGTCGGCTCGAACAGGTCCAATCTGATGGAGCAAGTTTCGCCTGCTCTTCTTGGTGGAAGCGTGTGCGCATCTGATGCGCGCTCTTCTGTCGGGCACACTCTTACCGGTGGCGTTATCTGCGCACAAAATCTGGTGGATACTGGTGCTGTTACCCCTAAAGGTCCCAGCACTAGCGGACAGAAAATGGCTGACGTAGGCAATGCCACGGGTAGGGGCGCTTGCCTCGCCGGAAGCATGTGCGCACCTGGTGCGCGCCGTTCTGCTAATAAAACTGCGAATATATCTTTGATATTTTCGCAGATAAACCTCCACCACTCAAAGGCTGCTACCGCTCTCTTAAGTAGCAGACTTTCCGTGGTGCGTACAAAATCCCACATAACATCTATCCAGGAGCCATACGTGCGGAACAAGCGCATATGTGGTTTTGGGGGTGTTCGTGGAGTAACGGTGCTATGTGACGAGCGATCTGAAAGACCGAGAGCTTGTCTAATTGTGCCGAATTTCCTCTCAGTAACCAAGCTTGGACAATTTTGTGGACAGGACCTGGTTGCTGCAGCTGTAAGCTACGAAACGACCGGAAGTTGGAAAACCTTCGTCGTTGCGTCGGCTTACTTCCCTTATGATTCGGTAATGCCTCCACCACCGAAGGCGGTTGCCGAACTCATAAAGTACTGTGACACTCGGGAGATGGGACTAGTCATGTGTTGCGACGCGAATGCTCAGAATACAGTCTGGGGCAGCAGCAAATGTAACATACGAGGAAACCATCTCCTAGATTTTATACTATCGTCTGGCATGGTAATTAACAATGTTGGCTCCCAGCCAACTTTTGTTACGGCAAGGAGGCGGGAGGTAATTGATTTGACTTTATCTAATAGGTATTTCAAGTCAATTACTAACTGGAAGGTACTGCCGGAGGTGTCCTTGTCAAACCATAGATACATCGCTTTCCAAATCGAATGCGAGGCCATAACTTTGCAGGAGAGGAGGAATCCGCGGAAAACCAACTGGGTACGGTTTAGGGAAGAGCTAGACAGATCTGTCAAAACTCCAACTAAACTCAGAACGAAACGAAAGGTTGAGGATGCTGTTCAAAACCTGACTAGCGTCCTTACCAGCTGTTTTGAACTGACGTGCCCATTGATAAAAATCCCCTGCAGAACTCCGGTTCCCTGGTGGAGCCCAGAACTGCAGCGACTTAGGAAAGAATCCAGAAAACTTCTAAATAGGTCACTCAAGACAAATTTGGAAGGTGACTGGAATCTTTTTAGATCGAAGCAAAAAGACTACGAAGTTAATTCGGTTGTCGAAAAGTGCTTCTTATAGAGATTTTTGTGAAAAGATCGAGACACTCGGTGAAACCAGCAGGTTGGTTAAGGTTCTCAAAAGGGGCAAGCCGACCAAACCGGAGTCACTGAGAAAATCTGATGGCAAGTTTACTGAGACGAAAGCGGAAACTTTTAGTCTTCTGCTGGAGACTCACTTTCCTGGCAATCGGATAATCACTAGGTCGCAGCTTGGACCGCTTACCCAGGCTGAGCTTGATCTAAGTCAGAAAACTCGGCGCAGCTGGTATATTGCATCAGCCGTGGTAACAGATGAGGCCATCAAATATGCTGTGGCATCTTTTGATGGTTTCAAATCGCCTGGCACCGATGGAATATATCCAGCTATGCTGCAACAGGGTATAGATCAGCTATTGCCAACTCTGAAAAGAATTTTCACCGCTGGCTTGGCGCTGGCATATATTCCTACACCTTGGCGGACAGTCAGAGTAGCTTTCATACCGAAAATTGGTAAGGAAGACTATTCGCTCCCCAAGAGTTTCAGACCTATAAGTCTGACATCCTTCTTACTGAAAAGTATGGAGAGACTGGTAGAATTTCACGTGCGCAAAGTTGCTTTGAAACTGCATCCACTATCGGAGATGCAGCATGCCTATCAGCGTGGGAAATCCTGTGAGACCGCACTTCAAAATCTAGTGGCCAGAATTGAATGCGCGCTTGATAAGAGAGAATACGCGATGGGTATCTTCATCGACATTGAGGGTACTTTTGACAACGCGACTTTTGACTGCATGTGCGACTCTGCCAGACAACACGGGGTAGATGAAACATTAGTGTTGTGGATTAAAGCAATGCCAATGAATAGAACTTTGGTAGTGGATGCGGATTGTGGCCAATATGTTATGACAGGGGTAAACAGGGTCTGCCCGCAAGGTGGCGTTCTGTCTCCATTGTTATGGTGCATGGTGGTCAACTCTCTGTTGAACACTCTAAATAGTTATAACGTCTACGCTCAGGCATATGCGGATGATGTCGCCCTACTTTCTGTCGGGTCATGCCTGGCGACCGTCTGTGCTAACGCGCAGGCGGCGCTGGACATGATCGATGAATGGTGTACTAGGAGTGGGCTTTCGGTGAATCCTCTTAAGACTGAGGTTGTTCTTTTTACGAGAAGGAGGATTTTGACCGGTCTGACTCAGCCACTACTAAAAGGCGTCACCATTCGCATTTCCAATGAAGCCAAATATCTGGGAGTGATTTTAGATAAGAAACTTCATTGGTCCAAACACGTCGAGTCGAAAATATCCAAGGCGCTCTCAGTCTTCTGGCAGTGTAAGGGTGCTTTTGGCAAGACTTGGGGCTTATCACCGAATAAGGTTCTCTGGATCTACACGGCTATGATAAGACCATTCCTCGCATATGCGTTGGTTGTTTGGTGGAAGGGGCTCTCGCGTAAATATGTGGTTGCCTTTCGTGCGAAACTCCAAAGAACAGCTTGTCTCGGCTGCTCGGGAGCTTTCCCGAGTACGCCTGGCTCTGCTCTAGACGCTTTGCTGAACTTACCCCCCTTGATACTTTTATCATGGGTTGCACTATCAAAGCCATCCATCGTCTTAGGCGAGGCGGTTTTTGGTATACTCCACACTGGAACTTTGATGAACTTGCGCGACACTTATCTTACGACTCCTGCCTTATAGATATGCCGTCTGATGCAATGACACCAGCTGATGCGCAAATTCAGAGTCGACTTTCCTTGTGTCCAGGACTGGCTTCGGTCAGAGTCTGAGCCGGGAATGGAATGTAGTCGTATTTTCACGGATGGTTCCAAAACCAGTCAAGGGTCTGGCGCGTGGAAGTCGACAACATTAGACTTCATTTCTCGTTAGGCAAATATGCGTCTGTTTTCCAAGCGGAAACTTATGCAATCCTAATGGCCATGAACTATGTTGTGAAGAACAGGTGGAAGGGACATAGCATTTGTGTCTGTAGTGACAGTCAGGCTGCGCTTAAGGCCTTGCTTAACCCTTTAACCACTTCCAAAATAGTTCGTGAAACCAAAAACTCTTTGAACTCGGTCGCAAGGCTGAATTCTCTGTCTCTTATCTGGGTCCCAGGTCACACTGGGATCTTGGGGAACGAGATCTCCGATGAGATTGCTAGACAAGGCTCAGAGGAGGCTTTCTCAGGTCCTGAACCCGCGTTGGGTCTTCCAGCGTCCTCGGTTAGGGCTTCCATTGACGGTTGGGTCTCTCACGAGCACAATTGTGTGTGGCATGACTCTCCAGGTTGCGGGTTGACTAAACGCATGCTCCCGGACGTCTGTAAGAAATCAGCGGCATTCTTGCTTCTCAGCAGAAAAGACTGTAGACAACTTATCGGCGTCTTGACAGGCCACTTCGCTTTTGCCAAGCACCTTAACGGGTTAGGCTTAAGTGACACTACAATCTGCGACGCTTGTCTAGAGAGCGGAACATTATCTCTGTGAGTGTCCGGCCTTTACTCGTATCAGGTGGCAGATCTTCGGTGCGGATGTGGTGAGTGCTGGTACTGTAAGCTCCTCATCACTGAAGTGCTTGCTTGGCTTTCTTAGAAAGTCAAGGAAATTCCAATAAAATGGGTAAATCAGGGTTTGCTCTCTGGCAGTACAATGGACCAGTTGTGTCTGAGTGCTCCAGTCGAGTGTTTCCTATCCCGACAAAAAAAAAAAAAAAAAAATTCTGAAAAAAACATTTGAGTTTCTCTCTCTCTCTCTCTCTCTCTCTCTCTCTCTCTCTCTCTCCCTATCTCTCCCTCTCTCTCTCTTACTTAACGCGCAGTGATCCGACGCACTAACCACTTACTCCACGGAGCACAGATGAGACTTGAACTCTCGAACGGAGTATTCGGTATACCTGGTGAGATCAGGATTAGCTAGCATTATCTGTATACTGCGGTGGGCAAAAATCCTCTTCCGATAGTGAGAGATAGAAGAGGTAGCAGAAAAAACGCACACCAACTGGAAAATATGTTTATGCGCAATGCCCGACTATTAACATACAGGAAACAGTCCGCAAGGCATATAATACTCTCTTTGTCTGTAAGAGGACCGCAGGGAAAAAATGGGACCTGAAGCCCACAATGATGACCTGGTTAAACATCATGATAGTCAAACCCATCCGTACGTATGGGGCTCTAATTGGTGGAAGACAACGAAAAACGCATTGGATATGTTGGCCATGGTACAAAGAACAGCTTGCATTGCCATCACGGGTGCTCTACGCACAACACCTACGACTGCACTCGAGATCTTTCTGTATCTTTTACCACTAAACCTACAGATAAAATTTCAAGCGGGAAACAGTGGTCTTCGGCTCACTAACGTTGGTCTCTTCAAGACTGGTAACGTAGGACATAGCTCCATTCTCAAGTAATCATTTCCCGAAATCCCTGACGAATCGGACGATATTCTTGGCACATTGGACTTGGCACACCATACGAAGTAATGTATCCTATTAGAGAGGACTGGCAAAGGAAAACAGTCTCTGTCCATAACGAGATTGCAATATACACAGATGGTACTAAGACCAGAGAGGGCACGAGGTCAGGTATTTACTTCCGGCCACATGCAGTGTATTCCAATCAGAAGTTCTAGCTGTAGTTAAAGCTGCGGAATTACTTGATATGGGATCAATATCCGACAAGAATATCACCATCTACTTATACATAGACAGTCAGGCTGCGCTAAAGGTGCTAGAGTCTTACGTCACCCAATCTGAGATGGTCAGGAATTGCCGCACAATGCTTAATGCATTATGTACGCAGAACCGAGTCAGATTATGTTGGGTACCTGGACACTGCAATATCGAAGGCAACGAGCAAGCCGACGCGCTGGCCAAAAGAGGAGCGGAGCTCCCACATAGTGGCATAGTTGGTAGTATTAAACCACGAGGGTGCGTGGCTAAGGGAATAATTCGTGATAGAACCATCGAGACGGCTAATCTAAGATGGTCAAACTTAGATGGTCACAGGGTGTCTAAGGCCTTGTAGCCTGTGTAGCCAAGAAAGATCACGGCTAATAACCGCGATAGGAATTCTCTCCACTGTCTCCTAAGGAACCATGCTATGCGACTAGGATTATCTAACACAAATATTTGTAGGTACTGCAATGACCTGCATGTCTCAGAGGACATAGCACATACATATACTCTGTGAGTGCCAAGGCATTGCCAGGACAAGGCTAAGGCACCTTGGTAGATACGTCTTCTATAACCTGGAAGAGGTGAGGTCCTTGAACCACGACAATGTCCTTTTCAAATTCTGCAGGGAGATACAATTAGTATGAGAGAATTGGTTTAGGTCTTTTGCCGTGAAGATTCCCTAGGGATCGTGATGGTCCCACTTTGATGCCTAGTGTTTTATGATAACCTCATAACCCTACCTAACCTAACCTAACCTAACCATCTGTATACAGCGTATCTCTGTACAGACGGACGTCCTTTCTCCGCCGCACATGGGATTTATCATGAATTCGAAAAAGAACAATAAATAAATTAGTTACATGTATCATGACGCCCAAGCTATCTACCGGTAATGCTAAGAGGATTGTGGATTCTCATAAGCCAACTGCTGCTAAAAGCCGCGTGGACCTCAAAGGTGCTATAACCCACCAAGTCCAAACAAGACTCTTCGATGACAAAATGCAGCTCAAAACAGGCACATAAATACCATTGTACAGTTCAACTCCTTCTTAGCCTCTTATCAGAAAATGAAAATTTAAAAATGAAGGTTTATACAAAAATCGTGGTATAGTTTTAGGAACTGCGTATAATATTTTTTTTTTTCATTACGCTTGTATACACTTAGGCAAGTGCAAGCTGTAGTTTTTCAACAATTACAGTTCAATTTATAATTGCATTTATTTTCTTATTACAAATTGTTGATGTTATGAATTGTAAATAAAACTGCAATTTAGCCGAGTATACACCAGGAAAAATGGTTGATTCTAGATGTATTTTTCACAACTTAATTTGTTTATAACTTTGTTTATAATAGTTTTCTCACAAAATTCATTTATGTGTTTAGGAGACCATTTTACATTGGAAAAAGTAATGAAAGCGGCTCCAGCATTACAAACACAAACATGTGATTTCTACATAAATTACAAAAAGGAAAAGTATAATTTTGCTCTGCAGCAAATCTTCATAGTTTTCTTTTTATTTTTTATTTTTTTTTTTGTAGAGGTTTTATTAGTCTACTATTATACGGTGACTCTTGAGTCATGACTCCTTTCTCTAATCTATTTTGAATTTTCATTCTGTGAGTCTCGCGTTATTACACGTTGACTCTTTTCCATGACTCTAATTTGACAGCTCTCTTTAATTTTTTCTTTCGTCGTGAAGTGCTTAAAGCTCTCCAAACGAATATTTTTAGCATTTGGCTATGAAATGCATGGATACCGACAGCAGTATGGATAAAGAAATAGTTCCTGAGTTGTTAAACATGTATAAATATATTCTGAAAACTTTTAATTCAGTTTATTCCATACTTTTCACATTACGCTCTATAGGCAACGAAAACAAATGAAGTAAAATAGAAAAATAGCGAACAAGGAAAAGGAGAAACCTCAAAAAAGAGGCAACGAAATTCTACCCACGACTCTCTCTACCCACTTGTGTATTTTCAAAAGAGCCATGACTTAAGGGTCACCATGTAATAGCAGACTTAGTTCGTAAACTCTTATTTGAATTACAATTGTTTCAAATAAGATTGTTTTTTAATAAGAAATTAACTCTAGTTTTAAATACATTTACATTGGATAAATTTTTAATTTCACTTGGAAGTCGGTTGAATAATTGAAGACCTTTATACAGCAAATTGTTTTGGGTAGCCGCTCTTCTGTATAGGGGTAGACGAAAGTCACCAAGGTTCCGTAGACTATAACTGTTGTTCGTTATATACATAACATTGTTTTGCAAATATTCAGGATACATATTTTGCTTTATTTTAAAAATCATGACTAGGGCATTGAGTTTTAACCGCTGGGAAACACTTAGCCATCGTAATGATTGTAGCATGACTAATATAGGAGTTTGTCGGTCATACTTTAAAATTATTCTCGTAGCTCTGTTTTGGAGAATTTGAAGATCGTCTTGGTATTCGAGGGAACACATGTATATGGTCTATGAACGATAGTTAAAATGTGGCAGAACAACCGTATTATATATGGTTTGTCGATGTAAGGATCAATGGCGGAACTTTTTGCATAGTACCTGTTTATTTGAACTGCACTCGCTGGATGCGAGATTACAATAAACTCTCCGATATGCTGCAGATCTTAGGTTCGACGGACCTTCTTCTTGCTGGTGATTTCAACGCGAGAATAGGATTATCGCAAAATAATTTTGCAAGTGGACCTGCGTCAACAATTATAAACGCAACTCGGAGTTCCAAAAATGAATTTTGCGATGGAAAAGGCTCCAAAATTATGGAAATTGCTGATGCGTACGATTGTAAGATCTTAAATGGCAGCTGCAGCGGTGACTCAGATGGTGAATTTACGTTCATCCGTGGAACATCCTGCTCCGTAATAGATTATTGTTTTATGTCCGGTAATTGGAACTCAATTGTCAACGATTTTTCAATAGCTGTTCAAACATTTTCCGACCATATGCCGTTGGAAATTTCGTGCACTATTTGGAAGGCAGGGGATACGTCTAACTCAAGGCAGCTGGCTCTTCCTTCGAAGTTGGTTTGGAATAACAGTTTTCGTGCCTCTTATCAAATAATTTGAATACGGAACTTTTGAGTCTGATGGAACATAATTCAGCTCCACACATTGACGTCCTAACGCAAATTATAAAAAGATCTGTACCGTCTAACGTCAATGCAAGACGTATTGTAGCCAGTAAACAGAAGTGGTTCGATATCGAGTGTCTAAAGGCGAGGAAACGATCATTTGCATTGCTATGGCGCCTAAGGAAGCAAAATAATGACCATGTCAAAGAACTCTATGCAGAAGCAAATAAATATTTCAAGCGTCTTTGTCTAGAAAAAAGGAAAAAATTTAGCCAGGAAGTCATTGCAGTTCTTAATACTTCAAGGTGTTCAGCAGACTTTTGGAAGGCGGTTAAAATTGTAACTGGAAGAATTAACTTGATTTCGTCGACTTTACAAGCTTCTGATCTGAGGGAGTATTTCAAAAATTTACTCAACACTCCACAGTTTTCTCCGTTACCGCAATATGCAGCCCCTTTCTTCACAGACGAGCTCTTAGACTCACCATTTACTCTTTTGGAAGTGAAACGCGCAGTTGATTGCTCTAAAACGAGGAAAGCCCCAGGTGACGATTGGATCCCTTTCGAATTCTACAAGAACAGTTCCACAGAATTTCTCACTGCACTCACAAATGAATTCAATAAAATTTTTGAAACAGCCAATGTCCCAGAAAGCTTTAGAAGAGCGATAATTTTCCCATTGCACAAAAAAGGTGAACTAGATAATCCAGCTAACTACAGAGGCATTTCTTTTTTGAATACTTCGGCAAAACTATTTAGTGCTTTGATATTTAATAGGCTTACACAATGGATGGCAAACAATCGAATTTTAAATGAATACCAGGCGGGGTTCAGAAAGCATTATTCAACACTGGATCAAATTTTTACTCTCACCAACATTGCAGAGTTTTTTAAACAAAGTAGCAAAAATATATGTCTATATGTCTTCTTCGTTGACTTTCGTGCAGCTTTTGACTCCATAGCGCGTGAAGCTCTTTTCTATAAGCTGTACAAAATTGGTTTATCGAGTAAAGTGATAAATGTGCTAAAAGCGATGTATGAGAGCAACGTGGCGTACGTATGGAATGGAGAGAATGTATCGGAAGAATTTGGAACACAAATGGGAGTTAAGCAAGGATGCATCCTAAGCACGCTACTCTTCATCATATTTATCAACGACATAGTAGGAGAAGTAGGAGGAGGGATCGAGCTTGGTAGTGTGCGGATACCGGCGCTAAAATTTGCGGACGATATAGTGTTTTTATCGGAGACAGTTGAAGGGATGCAGCTTACTATGAACCGTCTTGAAAACTACTGTAAGCAATGGAATTTGACGGTGAATTTATCAAAATCAAAGATGATGATTTTTAGAAATGGCGGTGGAAGATACTCTCGCAACGAAAAGTGGTTCTATCGAGGTGAAAACGTTGAAATAGTGAAAGAGTATAAATATTTAGGTGTGCTAATTACATCCAACCTCAATATGAAAAAAACACTTTGAATGTCAGCTAGCAGCAGCTAAAAGAGCTATTTCATCAGTTTGGGGACGTTGCGTCGGCAATAAGTTTATCGATCACACAGCGAAGAATAAACTATTTCGTACAACTGCTGCCTCTATACTGCTGTACGGAGCCCAAATTTGGGGTTATTGCTTTTTTGAAGAAGTTGAAAAATTTCTAAGGTATTTTTTGAAACGAATCTTTCGACTTCCAATATGTACACCGAACTATATGCTGCATCTAGAAACTGGAGTCCCTCCTCTCTTCTTAGATACCCTAAAGCTGCATATAGATTATATTGTTAAAGTAGTGGAGATGGATGATGGAAGACTGTCCAGGATTGTTCTGAAGCATATACTTTCGACAAGAGGGCATTTGGTTCAAAAGTGGGAGGAGTTGGCAGCAAATTATGGCGCGAGCTTAAATATTGCATCTGATATACAACTTTCAATGATAAAACCTATGCTTACAAATGTTTTGAAAAATGCAGGTAATTCCATGTATGAGAGATTTGTAGCTGAAGCACATTCATCGCAACATAGGCTGATCTACAGTAGGCTGAATTATAACCACATTGAAAGCGACTCAACGTACTTCCTCAATCGTTACTCTCTGCATATGATAAGCACAATATTCAAACTTAGAGGTGAACTAACAAGTCTTTATTTTATTCCACATCGACCCGATCTGCCAATTTTATGTGACCTGTGCAACCTTAAAGAGAGGGAGGATGTTTACCATTTCATCGGAAGATGTCCCATTTTAGGAGAATTTCGCGCGAGATACTTCGGAGTAATTTCGCTAGACTTGGATGAGGTGATCAACGTACTGAACGGAAGTCATGGTTGGGATGTTTTGTACAACTATGCTACAGCTGCAATCCGCTACAGAGCCCGTATTTTGGAAGGCGATTTTTAAACAGAAATAGCAACCATATTGTCAATCTGGTAGACGGCCTTAAGCCAAACCATAAACGACTATGTATATACTGTTCGTGAAAATTATATGAAGATAATAAAAAGTCTAACTAACTAACTAACTAACTATATGGTTTGAGCACAATTCGTTGATATATTGTAATGTATAATGAAAATTCAAACTTTAACGTAAAGTATCAGGGCGGCCTCTACAGTCAAGTAGGAAAATGTTAAATAGGCACGGCCATATTGTATTGGGCGCGGACATCTTGGATGTACACTTCCGAGAGGGAGAAAGGACCAGTTTTGTTTGGGAACCACGGGACGAAGAGAAGGCTCTATTATACAGGAAAATTATAAATCTTTGTTTTACATTTTAATCTAAAGTCTTTTTATACCTCAGATGTGGGGTCTAACCGTAAAATAACGAGAAGAAAACGTTGTCGACGATATATTTTTGTTGCGCTAACCCGAAAAAGGAGAAAATGTCAAACACGCGCATGCCCCGACAGTCAATAGTGGAGGCGCTCTCGAGTGCAAATATAGAATTCCCACAAAATGCTACGGTGGCGCAATTGCGCTCATTATATGAGGAATTAATGGCAACGCGAAGGGAAAATGGACAAGCCGCCGTATTAGCCGCCGAACCAGCCGTTGAATTAGATACCTCACCAGCTGGCGTATTAGCCGCCGAACCAGACGATGAATCGGTCGCGTACACCGAGGTGTGCACTTCGACCACATGGTGAATTCGCTAAACCCATTCACGGGAAAAAATCACTGTGACATCCGTAAGTAGTTTTGTGAATTTGAGCAGTATGCGGAGACACGCGAATTCACGGCCGACGACATGTGTTTGGGTGTCCGTAGGCTCCTCAAGGAGACGGCTAAGAAGTTTTT
This sequence comes from Brachypalpus laphriformis, assembly GCA_945910035.1. Taxonomy (NCBI): domain Eukaryota; kingdom Metazoa; phylum Arthropoda; class Insecta; order Diptera; family Syrphidae; genus Brachypalpus; species Brachypalpus laphriformis. The sequence goes on from OX246756.1 coordinate 102,430,866, forward strand.
GGGCACGTTGGGTGTCGTAGGCTACAGTGAGTTAAAGGATACTCTCATCGGAACGTTCGGACGACAGGTCACCCACTGAGACGTATACCGGTAGTTGGAGCAACGGAGAATCGTGTCCGATGAATCATACCTGGAGTTCGTAATCACTATGAAAGCTCTGGACGCCGAGATATCAGTTCCGGAGGCGGAGCTCGTAACCTTCATCATAGATGGCTTCGATGATGACAGTGCTAATATTACGTTGATAAATGATGCCCAGACTATTGCCGATCTCCTGGTCAGACTCGATAGATATCAGCAGAAACGTAGTCAGGAACTTAGTAGGAAGCCTGCCAAGTTATCCGCCGCCGCCGTCGTCTTTGAAATAGACTAGCCATCCGATGTTGATGTCTGTCCAAGGTTAGAAAAGGGTCAAGCTGATGCTCTTAAAGCCGTGATAAATAGGAATTACTTAAACGCGATAGGTATATAAACGTAAATCACTTAATTACAAAATGAAGCTATCCCTAACGGTGAATCGTACCTTTTCATTGCTGCCCTAGTGCACTTTCGGTGTTTCAACGAAAAGAGGTCGTTAGGAGGGTAAGAGATCTGATGGAAAGGGGGATAGTCCGACGAAGTTAGTCCCCTTATGCATCTGCGGTCGTGCTTGCGAAGAAAAAGAACGGAGAACTGCGAATGTGTATTGACTATCGCGCGCTAAATAGGATATACAGTTTACTTCTATCGTGACAGCAGATGGGCAGTACGAGTATGCACAAATGCCATTCAGGTTAAAGAACGAATCCGCTAATTTGCAGCGGTTCTTGCATGAAATATTCCGAAACCTGATTGAATCGGGCAGGATGATCATCTATTTAGATGACATCGTAATAGCTACAAGTGATTTTGGCACCCATTTGGAAATTGTGGCCGAGATTCTGCGCCACCTTTATGAAAAGGGGCTGGAGCTTAAACTGAATAAATGTAAGTTTGGTTATGATGAACTGGAATATTTAGGGTATTTAGTGAATACATCAGGCATTAAACTAACGGAAGCCCATATCCAAAATATTAAGTAGTACCCGACGCCGACGAATCAAAGAGAGTTGCAACGATGTACAAGCCTATTCCCGTATTTTAGGCGATTTATACCCTCATTTTCCAAGATAGCAAAGCCGCTCTTGGAACTATTGCGCAAGGAAAGCCGGTATGACTTTTCTGCTGGTGGTCTAAGGGCTTTTCGGGAACTACGTGACAGACTTGTCACCGCACCAGTACTAGCGATTTACAGTCCCGAAGGGGAAACCGAGCTGCATTGTAATGCAAGTAGTCAAGGGTTCGGGTCAGTTCTGCTACAGCGGCAGGATGACAAGAAGTTTCGCCCGGTGGCATATTTTTCTAAAACCGCCACACCAGCAGAGTCTAGATATGATAGCTTCGAGCTAGAAAACCTAGCCATTATCTATTCACGGCGACGTTTTCGCGTATACTTGGAGGGGTTAGCTTTTAGGATTGTCACTGATTGCAATTCGCTTATCCTGACCCTGAGTAAGAAGCAGGTGAATCCAAGGATTGCAAGGTGGGCGCTGGAACTCGAAAACTACGTCTACACTATACAGCACTGCAGTGGGGTGTCTATGGGGCATTTTGATGCATTAAGCCGCTGTCACGTAGTTGCCGCCTTTACCAGCGATGGGGTGGACACCCAAATCCAACTAGCTCAGAGTCGGGATCCAGAAATAAAGAAAAAACGGGAAAGGTTGGAAGTAGAGACACTCGAACATTATGGCAGGATGGATTGGTTTTTCGCAAAGCCGATGAGGGCCGATTATTGCTTTGCGTACCCGCTGAAATGAGAGATAATCTAATCAGGATGGTCCATGAGAAGGTTGGTCATTTAGGAGTCGACAAGTGTTACAATCAGGTTCGTATACGATGGAATCCTTCGCATGGAGATGCCCGACGATACCTTCTTAGTCGGGTACGCAGATGACATCGGTGCGGTGATTACCGCAAGGGACATCGAAGGGGCCCAGCTGAAACTGAACCAGGTAATGAGACGAGTACTCGCCTGGATGGAAGCCCATGGCCTTAGTCTCGCCGCGGAAAAAACAGAGATAGTTCTTCTGATTAGGAAACGGATCCCGACCATTGCCGAGTTCTGAGTAGGTCCAGAAGTTATAATTAGCAAACCAGCAATAAGGTATCTAGGAATCGCCCTGGACTCTAAACTCTCTTTCTGGCAACAGATTAAGTCCGCATCTGAGCGAGCTGCGAAGGTCACGCCAAGGCTGAGTAAGCTTATGGCAAATATCGGAGGCCCAACAATGAGTAGGCGACGACTCCTCATGTCCATCACCCACGCCATTCTTCTGTATGGGTGTGAGATCTGGGCAGACGCACTTAGACAGGAGAAGTACAGAAAGCAAATTGCCGCAGTACAAAGGCGAGGAGCTCTCCGAGTTGCAAGCTCCTATCGCACAGTGTCGGAACCAGCCGTCCTCGTAGTTGCGGGTGTGACCCCCATCGACCTCCTAGCGACAGAGAGGAAGTACGCCCACGATAAGAAGGCGGAAGTAGGGGCTCAACTGGCAGTCGCTGAAGCGAAGGAGCTTACCAAGCAGGCTTGGCAGAGAAGGTGGAGCGCTGAAACGAGGGGGAGGTGGACAGCGAGGCTGATTACAGACGTCACGGCTTGGACAGAGCGGGAACACGGCGAAGTGAACTACTTTGTTACTCAATTCCTAACCGGACATGGGTATTTCAACCGATACCTCCACAAAATGGGTAAAGTAGAGAGCGCAGCCTGCCAATATAGAGACTCAGCGGAAGACGACGCTTTCCACACCTTTTTCGCCTGTAGCAGATGGACAGAGCAGAGGAGTAGACTGGAGTCGGAAATAGGCGTTTTTTCCCCGGAAAATGCTATAAGCAAGATGATCTCGAGTACCGACACATGGAATAGAATATCTTCCTTTATCGAGACGGTACTAAGATCCAAAAAGAGAGAGGAAGACGCCAACATTCCCTCACAAATTACAAAAGTAGATAAAAGCCTTACCGGCAAGAATGTATAAACCCGTACCAGGAGCTGAATATGAAAAAGCCGGTCCCCAGAGGGGAAAAAAAACGACACCACTCTGAAGTAATGCGATAAGCGGTTCCGGAGTGGATGGTGTCAAGTAGAAAGAAGGGGTTAAAGGTGGTTTTTTAGTGAGTAGTGAGTCTCACACTACTAGAAACAGAGCGGGACTGTTTCCCGTGCGCATTAGCGTTTTTCCACTATCCCCTAGGCAAAAAAAAAAAAAAAAAAAACGATCAGGTTCGAAAAAATTATCGGTTTCCAAATTTGAGAAGTGAAATCGAGCGGTTCATTAAAAATTGCATAATTGCATTATGTATTCAGTGCCCGCCCGGTCAAATGACTGCAACATGTAGAGTATCCCGAAAGAGCCGATCCCGCTCGACACAGTTCACGTTGATCATTTTGGGCCTTTGCCCACTTTGCGTTCGAAGCAAAAACACATCCTGGTTGTGATTGACGCTTTCACAAAATTTGTACGATTGTACCCGGTCAATTCGACCAGCACTAAGGAGGTATGCGCCTTACTAGACAAGTACTTCCGTTATTATAGCCGTCCTCGGCGCATGGTCACCGACCGCGGTTCCTGTTTCACCTCGCTCGAATTCGCCGATTACTTACTCCGAAATAATGTGGAGCATGTTAAAGTTGCCGTCGCTTCTCCCCAACCTAACGGGCAAGTCGAGCGGATAAACAGGGTGATTAAAGCTATGTTGAGCAAAATGACTGAACCGATTAACGACGCGGATTGGGCCACTAAGCTTACACAGGTGGAGTACGCTATTAATAATACGACTCACAGTTCGGCCAAAGAGTCTCCAAGCAAGTTGCATTCGGAGTAGAACAGCGTGAAACGGTTGTGGATGAGCTCACTGAGTATTTGGAGGATAAGTTTGATCACGGGCAAGTTCGTGATCTTGAGACAATTCGGTCCAAAGCGTCAACCGCTATTAAGAAGTCCCAAGAATATAATGAGAAATACTTTCTGAGGCACAGTGTGCCGACGAGGACATATAGCACAGGCGACCTTGTAGTGATTAAACATATCGATACTTCTACCGGAACTAATAAGAAGTTTATTTAAAGATATTGAGGGCCATATGTTATTCACAAGGTTCTACCGAACGACCGTTATGTAGTAAGAGACATTGATAATTGTCAGCTGACGCAGTTACCATGCGACAACGTTATTGAAGCCGCGCGTATTTGAAAATGAGCCACCCATTAGAGAGTAACACTAACCTAGTTATAAGTTTTCATTTATCTAGTTAAGTTTTATAAGTAAGAGGGACACCCCATTGTTAGAATTGTTTGTATATTATTGTCATGATCGAGGCCGATTATATGTCAGGTTGGCCGTGTTGCAATGTATAATGAAAATTCAAACTTTGACGTAAAGTATCAGGGCGCCCTCTATAGTCAAGTAGGAAAATGTTAAATAGGCACGGCCATATTGTATTGGGCGCGGCCATCTTGTATGTACACTTCGGAGAAGGAGAAAGGACCAGTTTTGGTTGGGAACCACCGAACGAAGAGAACGCTCTATTATACAGGAAAAATAAATATCTTTGTTTTACATTTTAATCTAAAGTCTTTTTATAATATATTTCCTAATTCTACCGAGCAAGCCTACCTTTTTTGATATTTTCGCACATAGTCTTTCTAAATGGTAATCAAACTTAAGTTTACTGTCAATGCACACACCCAAATATTTAACTTCTTGAACACATTCAATGAGTTCACCATTTATTCTAATGTTTACACTAAAGTTGTTTCTATTGACACATATACACATAGTTTTTTGGACATTAATCTAAAGTTTATTTTTATTCTGTTCATTTCACTCTGTAGGATATTTTCACTAACACTTACATCATTTCCACTAAGTGTCTGCAAAAAGGCATACTTTGGAATGAAGTAAGGAATCTCCGATGTAATTTATATACAACGAAAAGAGTAAAACACCAATGACCGAACCTTGGGGTACGTCAACGGGTATTAGCTACGGGCTTGAACATGTTTCTTTAATACGCACTTCTGAGTTCTTCCATGCAAATTACCTTTAAACCACTCTAATTCTTTTCCACGAATCCATATTTATAGACTTTACTGGCCAATATATACCGATCTATTGTTTCAAATGCTCGCTTTAGGTCCAAAAACACTGTCAATACAATACTGCCCTTCTTATTTTCTTTTTTCCATTCATTTATTACCCAACTAATAGATGTTTCACATGAGTGTCCCCTCCGAATTTGTGTCCCCTCACGGAATTCTCTTTTCTTCCACAAAGCACACTAATTGCCTACAAACTATTGTCTCCAATATCTTTTCGTAGATAGGCAACATATTCATAGGTCTCCACACCTTTGGTGTGGTCGCATTACTCACTTTTTCAACCGGTATGATATCCGCGATCTTCCAACTTTCAGCAAATATTCTAGTTCGAAGTGATAAATTAATTTTAATTATTTTTAAAAAAAAGAGGTAGAATTTCATCTTTACAGTCCAATATTAAATTTCGATTTAAATCGAAGCAATTACTTTTTTTGTAAATTGATTTAACCATCTCTAAGAGTTCATTTATATCAATTTCACAAAATTTAAATCTACTTTCACACAAAGGAATATTTACAGAATATTGAACATATGTGATACTATTATTTATGTCTATAACACTGGTAATGAAAAAAGTATTTAACGAATTCGCTATTTCTAAATCTGACTTTAAAGTAATACCAGATCACGGGCAACAATTTTATTTTCATTAAAAATGTTAACAAATATTCAACGCGCTCTCGAAGTGAATGGCACGTAACGAAAGCAAAGCCGAGGTGGAGGCGATATTGTGTTTAAGTCATCATGGTTTTACCCACCAACGCTCTACCACTGAACTATCCCTGGAAGTTTTCTTCTTCGGTCCAAAAAATATCACTCTTTACATTGATATTCCATCAGTATGAATGATTGGTATGGCAATCAGCCATATTAATTGGGAAATACAAATTAATAAAAATAATCAAAAAAAAACGTTCGCCAAAGCCATTTTCGAACCTTGATCACCGAGGTAAAAATGGTAAACACAGGCGCCTTAGCCATCTCTGCAATGGCAGTGTTCCACTAAGTGATGTCAAAGCCCAACTAGTCTCCTGCAGAAATGCAGTAATAAAATTCAGCTTATAATACATTTTATATTGCGATGACTGCGCTTCGTTAACAAATAAATTATAAATGTGATGTCCTATTTTTGCCTATTTAGTCAAATATGTTCTTCGTTGCGTAAATCGCAACATTTATTACAAATTACAACAACAAGTATTTGTTTAAAAAGGAAAGAGTTCAAGGTACCAGCAATTTACTGCCCACCCAAGCGCTCCCCAACTGAAGAAGACTATACAGAACTTCTAAATTTGCTGGGACATCACTTTCTTGTTGGTGGTCACTACAATGCTAAACATACCCACTGGGGATCTAGGTTAACAACAACAAAAAGAAGAAGGCTTTATCAAGCAGGTCGGAAATACAACTGCGAATTCTTTTCCTCTGGATCGCCTACATACTGGCCATCCCAACAAAATACCAGACCTATTTGACTTTTTTGTAGCAAAAGGTATTAAACGAAATCATATAAGGAAATTATGACCTATCGTCAGATCATACTCCGGTGATCTTGTCACTAAGTGGAACGGAAGTGCAAGAAAAAAGTTATTCTAAGCTTGTAGACAAAAGAACGAACTGGATTGAATTCAGAGAAAAGTTAGAAAGTTTTATAAACCTAAGATCAAAAAACGAATCTATGAATTCAAAAATGAGTCACTTAGTAGATTTCTACAAAGCTTAAGGACGGATGCGTCCACCGACTACTCCTTGTGGAAAGCAGCTAAGCATCTAAAAAGACCTCAGTTTCAAAACCCGCCCTTGAAAACACCAGACGGTAAATGAATCGGAAACCCGAAACAAAAAGCTGATCTATTCGCAGGACATCTATCGAACGTTTTCAAACCATTATCGTCAAGTACAGCTACTGAAAATCTAGAGTTTGTTGATAAATGGGATGAAGCTGAAATCCCCCTTGTCACGCTCAGAGAAGTAAGAAGCATGTGTCATCACTAGTTGTCAAATAAAAAAGCACCAGGTTAGGATTTAATAACTGTCCAGGTCTTGAAAGAAATGCCATTAATAGCCCAATTTATAACAAACGCATGTCTAATGACCTGATATGTCCCACATCATTGGAAAATTGCTGAAGTAATTGTAATACCAAAGCAAGGAAAACCACCAACAAAAGTAACTTCTTATAGACCGATATCCCTTATACCAATTATGGCAAAGGTTTTCGAAAAATTACTCCTGAAAAGGCTTAGCAAAATCATCGAAGAAAGAAGTCTAATCCCGAATCATCAGTTTGGATTTAGAAATAAACATTCCACGTTAGACCAAGTACACCGAATTACGGATATAGTGGAAAAAGCACTGGAAGATAGACAAATCTGTTCGCCACTATTTTTAGATGTTGCTCAAGCCTTTGACAAGGTTTGGCATGAGGGCCTTGAGTATAAACTGCATAGGGATTTACCTAGGTAGTACTACGAAATACTGAAATCCTAATTTAATTTAATTTAATTTAATTTAATTAGCTTAATACAAGCTGTAAAGAACTTAAATCTAATTTACAATGTATACTTAAAAGCTAGTTAAAATTTACAAATATCAAGACCTGAGTGAGGAAGGGGAGTAAAGGGAGTTTCTAAGGGTGTTTTTACTGCACTGGAAATCAAAAAGGTTCTGACAGTCATTAGCAGAACGAAGCATTCGAGACATAGGCTCATTACAGCCGTAGTTTGTACGGTGAAACTTGAGGCAGAAGAGAGGTACTGATCTCAGAAAACGTGGGTTGGTGCTGAGTGAAATGGTTTGGAGCAGCATAGGACAATCAATATTGCCTGTTAATAGTTGATGTACAAATAGTATATCGGCAACTTTTCTACGCTTTTCAAGCGACTGCATGTTCAACAAGTTTAACCGATGCTCATAAGGAGGTAGGTTGAATCTGTCAGGCCTCGGGAGTCCGCGTAGAGCAAAACGGATGAACCTCCGTTGGACACACTCAATTCGATATGAATGTGTATCGTGATAGGGAGACCAGACTTGACTGGCATATTCAAGAATTGGTCTTACAAATGTGAAGTACAGCGATTGCGTGACGTAAGGATTTGAGAATTCCTTGGACCAACGTTTCACATAACCTAGCGCAGAATTAGCCCTGCTAATAATATTGTCAATATGGCTACGAAAATTAAGCTCACTGTCGTGACGCCCAAATCACGGAGAAAAGTGACAGTGGGAACAGGCTCGTCGCAAATCGCATACGTTCTGGGGTCTGTCGGAAGACGCTTCGGGGAATAAGTAATAGCTTGGCAGTTGTTGACATTCAACTCAAGACCGTTTTTATTACACCAAGTAGAAAAGCTATTCAAGTCAGTTTGAAGAGCACGGGAGTCAGTGGGTGTGGAGATATGTGTAAAAATTTTCATGTCGTCCGCATAAACTGATAGGCGGGAATATTTAATTATGCCATCAACATCATTAATTGACAAAATGAAAATAAGGGGACCAAGATGACTACCTTGGGGGACTCCAGAGGGGGGCATAAATGGATCGGATACAAATGATCTAAAAAGGACTTCATATTTACGTTCATGAAGGTAGGATTTGATCCACGCGATATACCCAGGCGGAAAGCCGAGAGCTTTGAGTTTAAAAAATACAATTGCGTGCGAAATTTTATCGAAGGCTTTGCTGAAATCGGTAGCAATGACATCAACTTCCTTGCCATCTTCCAATGCGCACAGGGTGCTGGATACGAATTGGGTTAGGTTTGTGGTTGTAGACCTTCCCTTTAAAAAACTATGTTGGTGAGGGGAAAATATAGATTTACAATGGAAAAACATTGCATCGTAAACAATACTTTCGAATAGTTTGGGTATGCAGGAGAGTTTAGCTATAGGACGATAGTTCGAGATTTCGTTTTTTGGACCTTTCTTATGAAGGGGAATAATATAAGAGCTTTTCCAAAGCATAGGAAAGACGCTTTGAGAGAGAGACAGTTGGAACAGAGTCGTAAGGGGTAGAGCTAAGGTGTTAACACATTTTTTTAAAACTACGGCAGGTACACCGTCCGGGCCAGTGGAGTAATCGCATTTAAGTCTTTCGATCTTTTCTATCACGAGAGCCACTGTTATTTCAATTGACGTTAAAGAGGTTTGGGGACAATCTCTCATGTAAGAGAAGTAAGAATAGTCGGGCTCTGATGTGTGGTTGGAGAACGATTGACTAAAGAAGTGAGCGAATAAATTTGCTATTATTTTAGGATCGCTCGACGATGTATTGGAGAATGTCAGAGTCGAAGGGTAGCTGTCTGACTTTTTTTTGGTATTAATAAAATGAAAAAATCGTTTGGGGTCAGCGATAATGTCAGATTGCATACGGTCAATATATGCGTTATAAAGGAAATCACAGAGTTCGGAAAAATGCGTATGTACAAGAAAGTAATTGGAGAAGTTGAAATCAGAGCGACATTCGAGGTAGATGCGCCAGAGCTTATTTCTTCCGTTACGAAGTGAACGTAATTCCTTAGTATACCAAGGTGGAGAGGACGAGAAACTCTTCTGTGGCATATATGGGGCGAATTGCATAAAACAGCTGAACATTTCAGAGTAAAACAATCCAAGAACATTATCGACAGAAATATGTGTACTGTTAAAAATACTGTTAAAATTAATAGCGCTTAAAAGGTTATTAAGTTTTGTGAAGTCTGCCTTGCGAGTACTCTGATTGTACAGCATTTTTATTATTATTGTAAGACAATGAAAGAGCTAGAGGAGGGTGGTAATGATCCAATTTGGATAAGAGATGCTTGCTCGCTGAAACGAGGCAGTTTTCGGCATCTGACGAGAAAACGCGATCAAGTTGTCTGCCTAGGTTATTAGTGACACCACTAAACTGATATAAGCTGGAATCTGAGAGACAGTCAATGAAAAGGACTTCCTTTTCTGAAGAGGGGTTTATTGCAGTATAATGGGACTGATCCTCAGATGGAGCCCATTGGAGGTCGGGAAAATTAAAATCCCCCAGAATTAAGACGGTATCGCGAGGATCAACAATATCAAACAACGAATCGAACGCGTCTATGGCAAGCTGGTAGCTCTGCATGGGCTGGCAAAGTCGAATGTAGCAGCAAAGGATAAAAATGTTGTGGTTTAAAATTGTTATTTTGACACAAATGTACTCAAAATTAGATGTGAGCGAGGTTTTAACTAGTGTCGAGTCAAGGCGATTATGAACTGCCAGAAGAACACCTCGACCCGAAGAATCATCCTCTTTCCCTAGACCATCATCTCGAAAAACGTTAAAATCGGACGTAAACAATTCATTACTGTTAAAATCTTGAGTAAGATTAGTTTCGTTTAGGGCGAAAATGTCATAGGGGAGCTTTTGGGAATTAAGGTATACAGAGGATGTCTTAGTTCGCAGCCCTCGGAAGTTTTGGTAATATACACAAAGACGCTCAGGGGGAGTTACAGACAAATAAGGGATGTCTAAATGAACACCTAATCGTTTTTTGGATGCGACGTTACTGATGCAGGTACTGAAGTCTGTGTGGAAGACGTGTTCTTAGTCCGAGAAACATATTCATGGACTAAAGTCCCATCAGGCCAGAATTCTCTCGATAGTAGCAGTTCGAAGTGAGAGTCAGGAGTCAGCAGTTTAAAAGATGCTATTTCGCGGGGTTCCTTAAAATTATACTTGATGCATTTAAGGGATGAATGCACCGACATTTTGCTGCTGATGTAATTCATAATATCGTTGACTGAGGTAGCAGATCAGATCGACTCTTCCGAGTCCGATACGAACAAGAATACTCGGAACTAAAGAAAATTGAAACAGATGTTCCACAGGGAAGTGTCTTGTTGCAGCTACTCTGTGAAGAAATTTAAAAAAAAATGAATATTCGCAAAACTGGTTTAATGGCACTTAGCATAGGAAGCAAGCACACCACACCAACAACTAGCGCTTGTCGTAAAAGGCGACTAAGGGGACAAATCAGATCTAGGCAATATAACACCCAAGTGAGCCTAGCGACACATATACTACCATAAAAACCCTCCCAGAAGTGTGCATGCGAGTCCGTGGGTTGACACGACTGGAGATCACCGGTGTCATAAAAGAAAGATCAAACAATACTAAAACAGGAGCATGCACGTGTCAAACAACAAACACCATCGCAATATGGTGCAAAAATTGTATTGCAAAACTGTATCATTATGATAATACTTGCAAAAAGGAAAGGCACTACCCCGCCAGGCACTACCACTGCTGTGCATGGTACTGATCCTGGACCGAGCAGAAATGTTCGGGTCAGAGCTATACGGATTCCGGGGGCTAGCAACATAATGAAACAGTTTGGACGCAATTTAAGGGTCGCGAGTTGGAACGTTGGAAGCATGACCGGTCGAAGTTACGAGCTGGAAGAGATGATGAATAGAAGGCGGGTGGACATCTTGTGTGTACAAGAGACGAAATGGAAAAACACCGCGAATCGGGCGCGTTTCTTGGACGTTAGGACAAAAGATTACAAGATGTTCTACTACGGAACGGAAAAGGCTAGGAACGGAATCGGTATCATCCTTGCGGCAGAGCTACTTGGAAACGTCTTGAGCATTTCGAAGTCCAGCGACCGTTTGATGTCTCTCAAACTAGTAATACAAGGAGAGGTGTGGAATATTGTCAGTGCATATGCTCCCCACGATGGGTACAATCAGAGAGATAAAGATGCATTTTGGCTAGATTTCCACAATCTCCTTAAGGACATCCCAAAGGAAGAATTTCTGTTTGTTGGAGGAGATTTGAATGGACATGTCGGGAAATCAAACGAAGACTATGAAGACTGCCATGGAGGACTAGGATATGGCACCAGGAACCTTCCTGGTGAAGACATCCTAAGCATGTGCAAATCACACGGTCTTATCGTGTTAAATACCATGTTCATCAAACAAAGCCGACACCTGATCACTTACAGCAGTGGTGGAGATGAAACTCAGATTGACTACCATTTGGTAGCCAGTTTCATGAAGCCTCGGGTAAAAGATTGCAAAGTGATCCTGGGAGAGGCAATCGCTCGACAACACCGTCTCCTGCTAACAGAAATTTTTATGAAAACACCAAAGAAAAGCAAACAAACAAGGGTCTCTGAGAAAATCAAGTGGTACAATCTGGACAAAGAAAAAGGCGAGGCTTTTGTTTTCGTAATGAAGAATTACCTCTCTCACACCATCAACGGAGCTGAGGATGAAGAGTGCAGAGCACAAAATATGTGGGATTCCCTACAGCGAACTTGCTTAAAGAAGGCCAAATCACTGCTAGGAGCTTCAAAAGGCCACCATCAACACGCCAAAGAAACATGGCTTGGTCAAAGTGCCCCTCTAATAATAGTGACGAAAAAGCTCGCCTCGAAATGGAATACAGATGCTGCAAGAAAAAAGCGAAGAAGAAGTGCGCTCAGCTTCAAGCAGAGAGTACGGAGGGCCTGTATCGGGAGCTGGAGAAAATATTTTCCCCCGTTGCTGATGCAAACCAGGCTATCCAGGAGCTGCGAAGACACAATATGAACAAGAGCGCCACTATCTTCAAAATAGCCGCCCAAAGAAGGAAGAATGCTCAGGAGATTCGTTCGCCAAAGTTCATTAGCAATGCTCATGGCCAGCTTCTTGTGGATGACGACAAAATTCTGCAGAGGTGGCGGCAGTATTGTGAAGAGCTTTTAAATGAACAGTTTCCCCGGCTATACTTTCCAAGAGTCACCCCTAACTGAGAAGAAATACCCGACATTACAGTCGAAGAAGTATGTGAGGCGGTCAAATACTCCAAAAAACGAAAAGCGGTTGGGCCAGACGAGATACCCTCTGAGTTCTGGAAAAAGGTGGGAGACATCGGGTTCAGATGGCTTAGAATTCTCATCTCCAAATTCGTGAGAGGTGATCCAATGCCGAATCAATGGAGGGAAAGTTACCTTCTCCCTGTATACAAAGGGAAGGATGATACACGAAACTGTGATAACTACCGTTCGATCAAGCTGATGTCACACACCATGAAGATCGTTGAGCGGGTATTAGGTGGCCGACTGCGAAAAATAATACGGCTATCTGATGATCAGTGCGGGTTTTTCTCGGGTAAATCAACCACAGATGCAATCCAAAGTATTAGGATCATAATGGAAAAACATCGTGATTCCTTAAGGGATTTGCATATTGTATTGGTTGACTTTGAAAAGGCATTCGACAGACAACCACGAGATCTGATATGGGTGGCGCTAAGACATCGAGGGGTTCCAGAAACCTATGTACAGATGATCATGGACATGTACGAAGGAGCAAAGACAAAAGTACGATGCCCCGCTGGAGTAACCGACGAATTCCCAATCAAAGTCGGGGTGCACCAGGGAAGCGTTTTAAGTCCTTTGCTCTTTATTACAGTCCTTGATTATCTGCTTGAAGATAAAGTGATGGACCCCAAGGTACATCAGTTATTTTTTGCTGACGATGGAGCCATCATAAGTGAGGATCCTACATCCCTGCAACGAGCACTTGATGTGTGGGTGGACGTTTTGGAGGGAAATGGGTATAGCATTAGTTCAAAAAAGACAGAGTACTTGTGCTGCCCGTTCTCTGATCCACTCAAGCCTATTCCAGCCATTTATTTGAATGGAACAGTGCTTCCCAAGTGCGAAAAGTTCAAATATCTGGGATCTATGATCAATAGCAAAGCGACTTGTGATGACGACATCAATCATCGTGTAAGCGTAGGGTGGATGAGGTGGCGAGAAAACTCCGCTATCTTCTGTGACAGAAAAATGCCACCTAAGTTGAAAGGAAGGCTCTACACCGCAGTTGTACGTCCAGCGCTCACATATGGTTCGCAATGTTGGACGATGTACAAAAAGTATGAGAGTAAATTAACGGCAGCTGAGATGAAGATGCTTCGCATGACAGCAGGAGTGACAAAGCTTGATCGAATAAGAAGTTCGAAGATCCGTGGAAGCTTTCACATCAAGGAAACCATCGTACAAAAAATAGAGCGTGACCGGCTCAGTTGGTATTGCCACGTTCAAAGAAGAGATCATTTGAACCCTGTTAAAAAGGCAATATCAATGCACGTTCCAAAGACATCGCGATGTAGGAAAGGCAGGCCTATAAACGCCTGGATCAGACAAATGCGACGACATCGGCATTTCATTGGCCTCAGTAACCGAGTGATCCAAAATCGGCAGGCCTGCCGATATTTTCCGAGGTCAAATAGGCGAACCCCACAGGCGGACCAGTAGAAATACGGTGAAGTGGGAGGGTTGTGATCCCTTGTTTTCGGATCATAACCTCGCTGATAAAAGGAAGAAGAAGACAGACATTCCAAAACAAAGTCCTTCGTGGAATAATAAATGCCCCTTGATATATAAGAAATAGCGATTTGCACCGTGACCTACAAGTAGGCATGGTGACGGAAGTGGTTAGAAGCACGCTGTGTGTCACAATCAGCGACTGTAAAATCACATCAACTTCGAGGTAGAAACCGTCTTAAATGTACGAGACAATATCCGGAGATTGAGAAGAACCAAGCCTCACGAGCTAATGGTCTAAAAGCTATAGAAAGTACTTAAAATTTTAGACTTTCCTCAACGTGATTTTAAATATAAGAAAGAAAAATCTTTTGTCGATCTTACATAGATCGATCCTGATTAAGGAGGTGTTGTTTTTTTTTTGTGGCGTTAGAGTCCCACAGTGCTTGGTAACCGAGAACTACCAAGTTTCTATCGAGATTTTTCACCTCCGTTACACTTTCGTAAGGGCACAGAACATGGACTGTGCTCCAGCCGAGCCTAACTAACGGTTTTTACTGGCCGAACAACTGGCGTGTGTAATTCGATAAAAAAAAATTGTTGTTTTAACGTTTTACAAATGCCTTTTTGATCACCGTTAACTGAATTTACCTTCAATGTAAGCACTTTTTGTTCTAATACACTGGTATTTGTACAATTTCCTAGCCAGTTCTCATACATTGTGTCACTGTTTCTGCGTCCATTCCATTCACAATAGCGACTAATAAAGCTTTCATATATATCATACTTTTAGGCGTTATTCAATCTAATCACACAACCGCTAACATCTTCACGGTTATATTTTATTCATTGCCAACCGAACAAAAAGAAAATCATTTTATTTTTACGTTCGCATAGATCTAGTGGGATTCGGTTTTCGGCTCAATAAAATTGTATTTATTTTCCAAATACCACACGTTGTCCCAAATAAATAAATCAGCAATTAATAAATCAAAATTAATTTAAGTGCAGAATAACCCTATCCCAACAAACCAAAACTTCTACAAACCCTTGAAAAGTGAAATTTGCAAAAGGAGGACGTCAAAAGGTAACATTTTACCGTGAACCGATATACAAAATTCTAACTAATGCTTTGCCAAATGTCAAATGAAAATATGAATAATTTCTAATTGGATTTAAGCAGTTTTGGGGGTGTGATTCCTAAGAATACTTCCAATTCGATAAAATGTGTATTTGCGTCACCAAAATGGTGATGCAATGGCCTCAAATCCTACTGGTGAAAGTTAGCCTTCGCAATGTGGTTGGAATAGAATTTGATTCGAAAAATAGTTTAATGCTCTCTACATTCACAGAAAGCAATAAAATCGAGTGAAACCATTTGTCTGAGAACACGTTCAGTCTGAGTGTGGTCGGCCGCTGCCATGAATGGGCGGAATTTCTTGCGAAATGCCAAAGCGCTGCTGAGTGCTTGCACACGTGAATTCTAGTCCGGCGATTTATCGCGGAGGCTCGTTCGATTTTGACACTCCTACGCCATGCACCCCACCCTCGCAGTAATTTTGGTTCTCCGTTCGACAGAGAACGTGTCTTACAATTCCACCTAGCACTCGCGTTAGAGTTCACAAAACTAAAGCTACATACCTACCTGTCTGCAGTAGCGTACCACCTCATATACTGCCAAAGCTTATTGCTTAGTAGCATTCATGTTCGGCCTCATCAATTCGAAAATAAGCAATAAGTCCCATTTACATTTCACTTATGTTTGCTCGAACTCGCAAGATAAGTTTCTAGTCCAAGCAAAAAGGCAGATTCATTGCGCGAAGTGCGATTACGTATGTGTTTTGCTCTTTGTCGCCGTCGCTGATATCAAAGCTTTGCTCAAAAATATATGATACAACTTTTTTGGTGCTCAGTCACTGCAGAACACTTCCCCCGTACAGAAGGGGCATCGATAAAGCTCGTCGGGGTATTTATTTTTTCTTGTGTCCACTTCTCGTGCATCTGGAAATTAACTAAACAATCGTTAATTTAAAATTAATTCCAGTACAAAACACCTGGTTAGTGTACATACGAGACTTTCTATTAAAAATAAATATAAGCTTCCTACTGAAATTTGGTGACCTGATTTAAAAAAAAAAAAAAATCCCCGACATTAAGGCTTTTTCTTCAAGAAAAAGTGTGAAATATTTAATAATGATATCTAAATTAATTTTGAACTCTCAAATATTGCATTATGCAGATGGAATCAGTGCTTTGGTGGCAAAGGAAAAAATATGGTTATGTAACCAGCAGAATTTTCTGAATCGCAAAAGAAGTGTATTTTCTCTTATATCAAAAATACTTTTCTATTTACATAATTCATCGCAATTGCAATTTCAATTCTATATTATACTCAAGCATACATTGTGTTGCGATAGTTAAACCATGAAGGCTATTTTTTGCAATCGCCTATTTGTAAGGCCAAGGTCAATAGTCTGCATCACACATTCATTTGTCAGTATTGATTTTGTACATGGAGTGTGCCGCCTTCATTGCGTGAATATATGTTAATTTGTGAATAATTCGTATAAGTAGTCTTAAGAACAGAGCCAAAAAAAAAAGAAGAAAGTGATAAGAACATGTGACACAGATGATAATCGAATGCTCACTGCTAGTGTTTATCAAAAATCAGTGGGGAGAAAAGAGTGCCACGTGTGACATAATCAAAGTTAATTTAATTGTTAAACTTAATTACTTTGTTTTTTTTGAGGAATACTTTCTGTTCACTCATTATGTAAATTGTTTGCCGAATTCGAATATTCAGTAGCATTATCTGTGAACAGATAAAGCTCTTCGTGGAACATATTTGTTTTAGTCAGGTGAATTTGCAATACTATATGTATGTATTTTCTTATACAATCCGATCAAGACCAAATAACGCAGGCGATTATACATATATGGAGCCGTCATCTGATTCATGTATTTGGGAAAGCAAATGCGTAAACCGTCAGCATCACGTGCAAAATGTGTCATACAATTATTGCCACTGACGTCGTTTTCAAGGCAACAGACAGTTGAAACTGAAGTACATACCTACTATCTTATCTCATGTATCGTTTTATATACATATGTATGTACATATATGATGCATTATGTTTGTTTTTTGTCGAAGAAATGATGAAACTAGATTTTCTGCCGAATCATAAATTATAAAAAGTTATCTTTTTCCTATTACGGCGAGGTTATGATCCGAAAACAAGGGATCATAACCCTCCCACTTCACCGCATTTCTACTGATCCGCCTGTGGGGTTCGCCTATTTGACCTCAGAAAATATCGGCAGACCTCCCGATTTGGATTATTCGGCTACTGAGGCCAATGAAATGATCCAGACGTTTATAGGTATGCCTCTCCTGCCTCGCGATGTCTTTGGAACGTTTGCCTTTTTAACAGGGTTCAAATGATCTCTTTGAACGTGGCAATACCAGCTGAGCCGGTCGCACTCTATCTTTAGTAAAATGGCTTCCTTGACGTGAAGACTTCCGCGGATCTTCGAACTTCTTATTCGATCAAGCTTTGTCACTCCTGCATTAATTTACTCTCATACTTTTTGTACATCGTCCAACATTGTGAACCGTGTGTGACCGCTGGACTCACAACTGCTGTATAGAGCCTTCCTTTAACTTAGGGGGCATTTTTCTGTCACAGAAGATAGCGGAGTTTTCTCGCCCCTTCATCCACCTTACGCTTACACGATGATTGATGTCGTCATCACAGGTTGATTTGCTATTGATCATAGATCCCAGATATTTGAACTTTTCGCACTTGGGAAGCACTGTTCCATTTAAATAAATGTCTGGAATAGGCCTGAGTGGATCAGAGAACGGGCAGCACAAGTACTCTGGGGCCTTATTTTGTACTGCTTTCGGATTCGGATTGCCATTCGGAAATGTAATCCGATTCTAAAATGAATTGGTATTTTGTATTGTTCTCGGATTGGGTAAGTGCTTCCAACTCAAAATCAAACATTTTCGAAAGTTAGATTGTCAAAACATCTATCAGTTGTCACTTAAATTACTTGGAAATTGAGTTTGTATACATTTGCTATAGAAACGCAATACAAAATAAGGCCCTGTCTTTTTTGAACTAATGGGAACTAATTTCCTCCCAAAACGTTCATCCACACATCAAGTGCTCGTTGCAGGAATGAAGGATCCTCACTTATAATGGCTCCATCGTCAGCAGAAAATAATTGATGTACCTTGGGATCCGTCACTTTACCTTCAAGCAAATAGTCAAAGACTGTAATAAAGAGCAAAGGACTTAAGACGCTTTCCTGGTGCACCCCGACTTTGATTGGGAACCTTTCGGTTACTCCAGCGGGGCATCTTACTCATGTCTTTGGGTTTCCGTACATCTCCATGATCATCTGTACATCGGTACGATGTCATAGCGCCACCCATATCAGATCTCGTGGTTGTCTGTCGAATGCCTTTTCAAAGTCAACCAATACAATATGCAAATCCTTTAAGGAATCACGATGTTTTTCCATCAGATCCTTATACTTTGGATTGCATCTGTGGTTGATTTACCCGCACTTATCATCAGATAGCCGTATTATTTTTCGCAGTCGGCCACCTAATACCCGCTCAACGATTTTCATGGCTTGTGACATCAGCTTGATCGAACGGTAATTCCCTTTGTATACAGGGAGAAGGTAGCTTTCCCTGCATTGATTCGGATAAAAAGTTATCTTATGGCACAAAATATGTAAGCCACCTTGAAAGGTTCAGGAGAATTAGTTCCAACTAATTGACCATTATATCAAAATAACAAAGAACATCACTTGATTATATGTTATACTTCAGTTTGGATTAGGATTCAGTTTGGGAAACTAACGTTGGATCTGAACTTCACAACTCGGCTTAGTTAACGTCGGAGTTGTGTTTTTTATAATGATAAGGAATTTTAGAGTAGATCTGAGCAACATTCGTGGACTTAGATCGAATTTTTTTTCTGTGTACGTCCACGCCGCCAAATATAGACCAGCTGTTTTGGTTCTTTGTGAAACACAGGTGGGTCAAAATTCCGATCCTTCGGAATTCGATCTGCCTGGATATAGCATTGAGCCATTATTCTTCCACCATCACGGTCTCGTCGTATGTATACGTAGTGCTGTAGCCTACCAAACTCTCCCACAATACGGCCAATGTTCCAATTCGGAATTTAATTTCTTGTAGCTGAAACTCCATGTCCGTAGGCAGTTAATCCACTACTGTTTCATTTATAGAAGTCCAAATATTGTCAGCAATTCAACTTATAATGAGTTTGATGCGCTGTCAGATTCCATCCTAAGAATTGTATCCCTGTACCCACATTCTGAAATCGTCATTGGGGGCGATTTCAATGTCCACAATTCTAATTGGCTTCGCCACTCTGGACAGACAACACCCGAAGGAAGGTATGTTGAGATTTTTTCTGAGGTAAATAACCTAACCCAGCTTGTGAATGAGCCAACTCGTGTTCCGGACATAACTGGCCATACCGCCAACACTCTAGACTTGTTCCTTAGTTCCGATCCTAATAAATACACGGTAAATGTATTATCGCCTCTAAGTTCGTCAGACCACTGTGTCATATCGGCCAATTTCTCGTACTCCAACCACAAAGCTAAAGAACAAACTCAAAAAAGAACAGTTTGGCCTTACGAGAAAGCCAATTGGAATAAATTAAATAAGTTATTTAGGAATTTTAACTGGTCACTATGCTTCCTCGGTAGCGATGTGGACGCCGCGGCTGATATGATTACTAATACAATTCTCCTAGGTATGAGAACTTACATCCCCCACAGGATAAAAGCTCTTAGACCCAAGGAAAACGCGTGGTATGACTCGAGCTGTAAAGAAGCTATAAGGTTAAAGGAATTAAGTTTTCGGTCTTACAAGGCCAACCCAACTGAGAAAAACCGAAAAAAGTTTTAACGAGCCAGAAATGACTGCAATGCCCTCATTAACCGAGTTAAATTCTCCCACGACCAAAAGTTGAGGCAAAAAATACTACATTGTCCCACGGGTAGTAAAAGCTTTTGGTCGTTCGTAAAAAACATTAAGAATTCGGCCTCGTCATCTATACCGACGCTCATTCATAATCATTCATGACGTACCAACTGTCAGCTCCTTAGACAAAGCTAATCTGTTCGCTGCTCACTTTGCAGCAAACTCCACACTGCCAGATAGTGCTTTGTCTCCACCTGTACTTGAGAGCGTCGAATTTTCCATGGGACAAGTCCACTTTCGCACTCGTACAGTTGCAGGAGTACTCAAAGGTCTTAACATACACAAATCCGCTGGCCCAGATGGTATACCCCCTATTGTTCTGAAGAGGTGTTCTTCTTCGCTGGCAAAACCACTGCGTAAGCTTTTCCACCGATCCTACTCTTCAGGTCTCTTTCCGAGTAAGTGGAAAACAGCATTTGTCCAGCCCGTACCTAAAAAATGCGATTCTTCTTCTCTCTCCAACTACCGACCCATTGCACTAACGTCCCTTCTTTCCAAGGTCATGGAAACGCTGATAAACCGTCAGCTAATGAAATATCTTGAATCACGAAAGCTCCTCAATGACCGACAGTATGGCTTTCGTGGCAACAGGTCCACTGGTAATTTGATGTCATATCTCACCGATAAGTGGAACGAATCTCTGCACCACTCCGGTGAAAGTAAGATTATTGCTCTTGATATTTCAAAAGCATTTGACAGAGTTTGGCATCTGGCTCTTTTGTCGAAAATGCGTGCATATGGCATCGATGAGTCTCTTCTTCAATGGATTAGAAATTACCTTTCGGGCCGTTCAATACAGGTTGTCTTGGACGGCTTCAAGTCTGCAATTCACCATATAAATGCTGATGTTCCCCAGGGCTCCATTTTGTCTCCGACTCTCTTTCTCATTTTTATAAACGACCTCTTGTCTGCTACTTCTAATCCAATCCATTCCTTCGCTGATGACAGTACCCTCAGATTTTCATATTCGCTCCCTAACTAACGTCCCTGCTCTTCGGCCGTAGAAAGGGAACGACAACGTATGTTAAACACATTAAATTCCGACCTGGACAGCATAACCAAATGGGGTTTAATTAATAGAGTGGAATTTAATGCATCTAAAACACAATGCTGTCTTCTGTATCTCAAGCGAAATCAAGACCCTCAACCATTTTCCTTGAATGGTACTTGCATCGCTGAATCCGAAAGACTTGCCATTCTCGGTATGTGCATCGATAACTGTCTTCGATGGAACGATCACATATTCGAGGTCGTCAAAAATGCTGCAAAATACCTAGGATTCCTTGAGCGGTGCAAAAACTATTTTACCCCGTCTGATCTGGCCTCCATCTACAAGACATTCATCCGCCCAAAGCTGGAATATAACGCCCAGATCTGATTTGGTGCACCCAAGACCGTTCTGCACATTCTAGATAGGGTACAGAATCGTGCGTTAAAACTGATAGGTGATAGAGACATTGTGAACTCCATAGTCTCACTTGAACATCGTAGAAATGTCTCGTGTCTTTCTCATTTTTATCGCTTTTTTTATAAAAAAATGCTCCAGCGAAATAGCCAGTTGCATTCCTCCCCTTCAAAACTTCACCCGCAATACGCGTCACGCTTCGAATGCACATCAGTTCACCCTCAAGCCCAACTTCGGACGTACTGTCAAATATAGGGATTCATTTATAAGCCGAACAACACGTTTGTGGAACGAACTACCAGCCTCTGTATTTCCTAATCATTACAACCTTCAAACATTTAAAGCAACGCAAACCGGCATCTCCTCTGTCTCTTTCCCCCCGTTTCCCATCCGCCCGTGCCCTGAGAACCAGTATAAGGGTTTTAATAATCCCTTTGACACGCGCAAATTATAAAAAAAAAATCCGTTCTTCACTATTTTTTTCGTCCATCCAAAGTGCAACGGCAAAGTCTTTTTTTATATTAAATTCTTTCTTTAAAAATCACAATTTTTCTTTTTCGACTTTCACCTATCTATATTTGTATTTGTTTTGGTTTGTTTATTTGACAGATCTCAAAAGAAATAAATCGAAACTGGACAAAAAAAAAATCCTCATGTGCAAAAAGCATCTAGTAGCATTTTTTTTTCATTTCAAAAGTGTTACAGAGTACCAATTCAAAAGCAAAACGTTAAGCAATTTCGAATAGGATTGACTTTCGCAACGAAATACAGAGTAGGGCCACTGAACCATGATTTTTTCGCACAAATCGGGTGATAAGTCAGCAATTTGGCGTTTGATGTCGGTCCTCAGGTCGTCTTAAGTCTCTGGTTTATTGACGTAGACATACGACTTGACATAGCCCCAAAGAAAAAAGTCCAGAGACGTCAAATCATTAGAACAAGACGGCCAATTGACTGATCCATTTCTCACCAACCCAACTTCGGGTTCAATAACTCCATTGCTTGACCAGCTGTGTGGCATGTAGCGCCGTCTAGTTGAAACCACTTATGCTCCAAGTCATCCTCTTCCAATTTATCCCAAGAATAGTCGGTCAACATGGTCAGGTAACGATCTCCATTGAATGTCACTGCCAGCGTCATTGAAAAAGAAATATGGATCAATGACCGTTCCAGCGTGAAATCGGCACTAAACTGTAAATTTTTGTGGGTGTGCATTTCATGAACGGCCCAAAATGGGAAGCCGTTTAGCCAGAAATGAGCTTAATCGTTGAGAATGAGAAAATTGGAGTTAGCACACGTAAAGATGTCGCAACCGAACACAAACTTTGATAATAAAAAAAAATAGATAATTTGCAACCGTTGTCAAAGTGTGTACTTTTCCATGATGAAATATCAAGTATATACGAGTTGAAATGTCAAACAAACCGGCAACTAATTTCACGCATAACCGAGAAACCCCATTGAAAAAATGGGGCGTCCTAATTGAAACGCTATTTACGAGTATTGTCTAGATTTTCAAATACCAAAAACAAATCTATCTGCCCTCCATGCTCCAGTAAATAATAGCGGGTGTAATGAAATAAAAAAAAAAGAATAAATAATTACTAAATAATGTCATCTTCTACTTCTTCTTCTTCCTTTTATCAGCGAGGTTATGATCCGAAAACAATCGTAACCCTCCCACTTCACCGCATTTCTACTGATCCGCCTGT
This sequence comes from Brachypalpus laphriformis, assembly GCA_945910035.1. Taxonomy (NCBI): domain Eukaryota; kingdom Metazoa; phylum Arthropoda; class Insecta; order Diptera; family Syrphidae; genus Brachypalpus; species Brachypalpus laphriformis. The sequence goes on from OX246756.1 coordinate 102,454,470, forward strand.
GGGGTTCGCCTATTATTAAATATTACTAAATGATGTCTTCGAGTTTATTGAAGACAATAAAGACGCAAGATAAACTTATTAATCCATTTATATCCCAATTAACAGTGGTGAGCAAAATAATAGAAACAAGCTCTTTTCACACCGTTTATTGGAGCAATAAAAAGTATTCGAAAGCAAATGTAAATAGTGTAACGGAGAAGTACATTGTTTTTGATGAATAACAAGGGAAAAATGAAATTTTATGATCTTAACCTGCAAAAGATAATGTAAACAAAAATAAAATTGTTTTTTAAGTAAAGAAGATTACTTTACAGAACGGGTTTTGCTTATATTCTTTAATATAATACTTGGTCGTTGCACTTCTTCTCCTTCCTTTAATCAGCGAGGTTATGATCCGAAAATAAGGTATCAAAACCCTCCCACTTCACCGCATTTTTACTGATCCGCCTGTGGGGTTCGCCTATTTGACCTCGGAAAATATCGGCAGGCCCGCCGATTTTGGATCACTCGGTTACTGAGGCAAATGAAATGCCGATGTCGTCGCATTTGTGTGATCCAGGCGTTTATAGGCCTGCCTGCAAGCTATTTAAATGTAAAACATCGAAACATTCTTTGAAATAAAATTTGAAATTTGTTTTAAGAAATTCGATTTTTTATTCTTTGTTCTTGTTTTCTTTTTCTCGAAAAATAGCACTTCAGCAACCCCAAAGTCTCCTCCTTAGTCCACAATTTTCGTTGGCTAATAAAATGTAGAATAATAACAACAAATTCTCTTTCATGTTTCTACGTACCTTTTTTCTGCTCCAGACATTTTTGTTTTTAAATTAATTTTCAAACGAAATGCCACATTTAGCCAAATTTTTTACAATTATTCATAATTTGCCGATTGGGGATAAGAAAAAGGATTCTGGTAGCATTGTTTTTATCGCCGCTTAGGACTTAGCGGCGATAGTTGTCCTCGCTAACTTAAGCGGGTATACGCTATCGTGTTGTTGTAATTAACATGTATATTTCTGAGTTAGCGGGTATACGCGTACAAAAAAAGCCCACCTTTTATAATCCTTATATCCTTTATTAAAAAAATGAGAAAAGCACGCCCAAATAATTAAACTACCTCCACCATGCTTAGCTGTCTTCTTCGTATATTTTGGATCGAATTCTAAGTTTTTTTTTTGGTCGGCTGACGTGCATTTTCCCATCGGAACCAAACAAATTGACCTTGGTTTCATCGTTATTTTCACCGCAAATGCTCAAATAGAGTAGCCAATAGCATTCCTGTCCTTCTTTGTCTTAACCGCAATACTTCCCATGCCTCAAATGTGCATCAGTTTACCATTAACCCTATCTTCGGACTTAGCGTGAAATATAGAGTTTCTTTTATGAGCCGCACAGCACGTTTGTGGAATGCTCTCCTAAAACCTGCTTTTCCTCTCCATTATAACCTACAGACATTTAAGACCAATGTGCACGGGTGCCTCTTACCTCTCTCACACCATCAACGGAGCTGAGGATGAAGGGTGCAGAGCACAAAATATGTGGGATTCCCTACAGCGAACTTGCTTAAAGAAGGCCAAATCACTGCTAGGAGCTTCAAAAGGCCACCATCAACACGCCAAAGAAACATGGTGGTGGAGTGATGAAGCTAAGAAAGTGATAAATGAGAAGAAAGCGGCTTTCAAAGCTTGGTCAAAGTGCCCCTCTAATAATAGTGACGAAAAAGCTCGCCTCGAAATGGAATACAGATGCTGCAAGAAAAAAGCGAAGAAGAAGTGCGCTCAGCTTCAAGCAGAGAGTACGGAGGGCCTGTATGGGAGCTGGAGAAAATATTTTCCCCGGTTGCTGATGCAAACCAGGCTATCCAGGAGCTGCGAAGACACAATATGAACAAGAGTGCCACTATCTTCAAAATAGCCGCCCAAAGAAGGAAGAATGCTCAGGAGATTCGTTCGCCAAAGTTCATTAGCAATGCTCATGGCCAGCTTCTTGTGGATGACGACAAAACTCTGCAGAGGTGGCGGCAGTATTGTGAAGAGCTTTTGAATGAACAGTTTCCCCGGCTATACTTTCCAAGAGCCACCCCTAACTGTGAAGAAATACCCGACATTACAGTCGAAGAAGTTAGTGAGGCGGTCAAATACTCCAAAAAACGAAAAGCGATTGGGCCAGACGAAATACCCTCTGAGTTCTGGAAAAAGATGGGAGATATAGGGTTCAGATGGCTCAGAATTCTCATCTCCAAATTCGTGAGAGGTGATCCAATGCCGAATGAATGGAGGGAAAGTTACCTTCTCCCTGTATACAAAGGGAAGGGTGATACGCGAAACTGTGATAACTACCGTTCGATCAAGCTGATGTCACACACCATGAAGATCGTTGAGCGGGTATTAGGTGGCCGACTGCGAAAAATAATACGGCTATCTGATGATCAGTGCGGGTTTGTCTCGGGTAAATCAACCACAGATGCAATCCAAAGTATAAGGATCATAATGGAAAAACATCGTGATTCCTTAAGGGATTTGCATATTGTATTGGTTGACTTTGAAAAGGCATTCGACAGACAACCACGAGATATGGGTGGCGCTAAGACATCGAGGGTTCCAGAAACCTATGTACAGATGATTATGGACATGTACGAAGGAGCAAAGACAAAAGTAAGATGCCCCGCTGGAGTAACCGAAGAGTTCCCAATCAAAGTCGGGGTACACCAGGGAATCGTTTTAAGTCCTTTGCTCTTTATTACAGTCCTTGATTATCTGCTTGAAGGTAAAGTGATGGACCCCAAGGTACATCAGTTATTCTTTGCTGACGATGGAGCCATCATAAGTGAGGATCCTACATCCCTGCAACGAGCACTTGATGTGTGGGTGGACGTTTTGGAGGAAAATGGGTATCGCATTAGTTCAAAAAAGACAGAGTACTTGTGCTGCCCGTTCTCTGATCCACTCAGGCCTATTCCAGACATTTATTTGAATGGAACAGTGCTTCCCAAGTGCGAAAAGTTCAAATATCTGGGATCTATGATCAATAGCAAATCAACCTGTGATGACGACATCAATCATCGCGTAAGCGTAAGGTGGATGAAGGGGCGAGAAACCTCCGCTATCTTCTGTGACTGTAAAATGCCCCATAAGTTAAAGGAAGGCTCTATACAGCAGTTGTGAGTCCAGCGGTCACACACGGTTCACAATGTTGGACGATGTACAAAAAGTATGAGAGTAAATTAACGGCAGCTGAGATGAAGATGCTTCGCATGACAGCAGGAGTGACAAAGCTTGATCGAATAAGAAGTTCGAAGATCCGTGGAAGCTTTCACATCAAGGAAACCATCGTACAAAAAATAGAGCGCGACCGGCTCAGCTGGTATTGCCACGTTCAAAGAAGAGATCATTTGAACCCTGTTAAAAAGGCAATATCAATGCACGTTCCAAAGGCATCGCGATGTAGGAAAGGCAGGCCTATAAACGCCTGGATCAGACAAATGCGACGACATCGGCATTTCATTGGCCTCAGTAACCGAGTGATCCAAAATCGGCAGGCCTGCCGATATTTTCTGAGGTCAAATAGGCGAACCCCACATGCGGATCAGTAGAAATGCGGTGAAGTGGGAGGGTTGTGATCCCTTGTTTTCGGATCATGGCCTCGCTGAGAAAAGGAAGAAGAAGAAGTGCACGGGTGCCTCTTTTCTCCTTAATCCCTCTTACTTAATGCTCAAGCTATATATCAAACTACATTAAAATGGTAGTCATAACCCCTTTAGCGCGACTGAATTATAAAAAAATAAATAAAATTAGTCGTTTGTGTATATATTTTTATTACTTAAGTACGGAAATTTCCTAGAGTTCCTTCCTTGACGCACTGCTTCCCTTAATCTATTTTGAATCGTACGATTTGTTACTGGTACGTTCAATTCATTTTCCGAATAGTAAAACGACTTCTTGCATAGTCGAACTAGTAGTTTGTTGTTATTGTAGTTGTTGTTCTTCGCTGTCCGCAATTCTTTCCGAAAACCAAAAAGAAAATGAGAGCTAAGTGACGTAAGAAGTGTATGCGTAGGTTGAAGCGTAAACGCAGAAAGATGCGTGCAAGGTCCAAATAAACCAATGCGACTCGTGAACATGGATTCCATTCATCCCGATAAGTTCTTTTGAGTTAATAACTCACGCTCAAAATTGGTGGATTGCAGTACACGACTCATTTTGATACAATTTCGACTTCACGAGTTTAAATTTTTCTTATAAACAACATTGAAACACACTTCAGAATTACTGATGCGGGATTGTAAACCATTTTTATTAAGATTTTGTTTTCCATTATTTTTGGAAAAAAAATGCGCTATTAATTAATTATAGAGAATTATTCCTTTACTACAATAATAACCTGAAATGTAAGCCGATTTAAAATTGTTATACAAATTTACGTTCTGCTTCGTATTCTGAATAGTATACGTACTAAATCCGCCTACATATTCGTTCAGTATGAAGAAGAAATTAATTTTCAGTCATACGGTTTAGAATATGCTTTTATGGATATAAATAATAAAAGCATATATCATTGGTAGTAGCGTCTTCCCGTTGGCTGCGGAAACAATTAAAACCATGACTGTATCTTATTCATATAGCGATGAAATTTGATGCATGTTTTTGGACTCTTTGCAATTGATTTGCCTGTAAACCTTAAATTATTTCTTTCTTGCCAGTCTCTTTAATATATTCAGGGTTATCGCGAATAAATGTTCCCTCGGAAGTTTTCCCCCGAACAAATATTAGGTACCTTCAAAAATAGGGAAAAAATGCATCGAGGAGAAATTAAATATCGCGATTGCGTTGAAAATTCTCTTGAATTGTCGTTCATGATACTACCTATTTCTTTTCCGCAGAATTATTTCCTCTTTTTTGAAGTTACCTCATTTTTGTTCGGAGGAAACATTCCAAGGGAAATTTTATTCATGATAACCCTGATTGAATGAGTTTCGAAAATCAGCACACCTTTAGATGGAGCGTGCAGTATTGTGATGTCTTAAGAGAAGCCGTACTTTCACAGGATTATAACCTTATTTCAAATATTTTCTTCCTTTTCCTCTGTTGGATAAGTGGCGATGCCAAGCTTTAAAATAGTGTTACCACTCGACCGATCTACTAACTACCGTTTTTAGTTGTTGTGAACTAGCTACTTCACTGCTTAAATCTACACCATCCTTACTTTTTTTTTATTACTTGCGCTCCAATAGTTATGGATAGGCAGAAAATTAGGAGGAAGTAAGATGGAAATGGTTGTGCTATAATGAGAGGGAAAAATAGAAATCATTCAAATCAAATCATTCCACATCTGTGTTTTACGGCTCAAGAAAGAATCTCTGTATTGCACAGTACGTCCAAAAATTAGCTTTCGGATGAACTGATGAGCATTCAGAGCGTGACGAATATTGCAAAAGATCTGTTGAAATGACGGAATGCAGCTGTCTATTTCGCTGGAGCACTGTTTATTAAAAAAAAAAAACTAAAACAAAGAGCGAAGACAAATTTTCTATACAAAATTAAGTAACAGAATATTGGAAAAATTTGTTGAATCAAATTTTGCAAGTTAAGTGTTGATCAAGTGATTCCATAATGCCCCACGATCTGGATCATGAACTGGATCTATTTGGTTCAATTATCAATATGGAATATACAAAACATGCTCAAATTACGATTTTGCCTCGAATTGAAATTCAAGCATACGAGTACCTGAAGTTTGAAGTAGGCCCGTCTTTCTGTTAAGGCTGCAGTTAGCTATGCATACAGACAAACAAAGAGAATTAGAGACCCAGTTCGTTTAATTTCTCTTTTATAGAAAAATATTTGGCGCAACAGCTCTTCAAGTGCCTGAGTCTAGCTTCTCGCAACCGCTCGTGTTGTGTGCGTTATATTTCTTCACGCAAATGGAAGGGATCTACAGTTTTGTGCCGTATCCGAACGGCGATTTGAGAAGCTTTTTCGTGACAACAATACTCTCGGACGATCGCGAGAGGTGGGACCGTGAAAAAACCTTTTTTTTTGTGTTTTCTGGGATTCGAACATGGAACCTCACGCGCAGTGATCCGACACACTAACCACTTGGGCCACGGCGCCCACTTATATTAATACCAAAATTTATCAATTCCTATAGTTGTTATAGTAGTACCTATTAAAATTGGTAAAATTAAAAGGTATTTACTAATGAATGGCCAGACACAAGTACTTCATATTACCCTATTTTAAATAAATACATTTGGTCAACAAAAATACGTGACTTAGTTTGTATCACTCTTCATGAAATACATTTGATAAATACATGCACTCACATAACAACATACCAACTATGCAAACTATGCTTTTGGGCGGCCTGTCTCCATTTCTCGGTCACCGCAAAAGATAATGAATCAAAAATGGGAGCTGGCATTTTAAATAATGAAAAGCCTTGCAATCTCATATGTATGTGCATAATAAATATGTGATCATATACATACATTATGTACTGTGGGTTATATTTAAATCATCTAATATTTGTATATAAATTAATAGATGTGTAGATTATGACCTGAAGCCATGATATATTTTCCAGATTTTGACGAGCTTGTTAAATGTTCAAATACAAATACATATTATAATATATCATTCGCCATTTTTCTGCAATTTGCGTAGTTGAGTCAGCTTCCTTTTCTATGCACCATACAATAATCTTGAATAATAAAGATTGTTCTCTTAGAGGCCATCTCACCCGGCTTTAACTAGTTTAGTGACATGACATTTGGACTCTGTCTTTCATCGCTGTATAATTCTTCTTCTTCCTTTTATCAGTGAGGTTATGATCCGAAAACAAGAGATCACAACCCTCCCACTTCACCGCATTTCTACTGATCCGCCTGTGGGGTTCGCCTATCATTGCTGTATAATATTGACGATAAACAGTCTCTCTATATTTTCAGCATATTTCAGTTTAGAAGTTCTGTAGAAATTTGTTCACCGTTTCCAGCTTTTGTGGGAAAGGGTGAACTTTACTTTCCAACATTTACGTAAGTGCAATCGGTATTAAATCAAGCTAATATCGCGTGTGGTTGAAATTCGACCGAGGGGAAATAACAAATAGCGAGAGAAACAACGCTATGTATTTGTTGTTCTATTCCTCCATGTAAGTGATCAAAATGCTTTTAGGAAATCATGTGTGTATGTTTTTACCTGACTTCATGGTAACATATGCACATATTTTTTTGTTTCTGCGCATCTATGGGGATCATAACCCTCCCACTTCACCGCATTTCTACTGATCCGCCTGTGGGGTTCCCCTATTTGACCTCAGAAAATATCGGCAGACCTCCCGATTTGGATCAGTCGGCCAATAAGGCCAATGAAATGCCGATGTCGTCGCATTTGTGTGATCCAGGCGTTTATACGCCTGCCTCTTTTGCCTCGCGATGTCTTTGAAACGATCATTAATATTGCCTTTTCAACAGGGTTCAAATGATCTCTTCTTTGAACGTGGCAATACCAGCTGAGCCGGTCGGCATGAATATTTTGTTTTTGCAGAGTAAGGCATAAGGACAAGTAGAGTTTTGGCCACCGCCATGAGTGAGACTTGCTTATCCAGATAGTTAAAAATCGTCTAAAAGAACTATTCGAACTTGATAAATAGTTTTCTTTGATTTTTCTTTTTAATATTTTTCAATTTATAATCCAATATCAACAAACCAGTTAAATAGGTAAAGATTAAAAGAATAAAAACGTTTTGAAAATAACGCAGAGAGGAAAACATTTGTCCAGAGACATGAGCATAACATGCAAACGCTCTGCTTACCCATGTGCATGTATGGCTCACACCATATCTATCTCAGTCTAGGTTCCTGCAGAGTTAGTTCTTTTGATTAATTTTTCAACGACTGTGGTTGCATGTTATTTTCATCTTCTTCCTATTTCGGCGAGATTATCATCTGAACTCACAAAGGATTATAATTTATAACCCTCCCATTTCACTGCATTTTTACTGATCCTTTTGTGGGCCCTGTTCCCTTTGGATGCATATTGTTTTGTACATTATAATCAAGCAAGATTAAGTTTACAGACTTACCCACAAGCTTGGGAAAAATCGCATTAATAGAGAACTTTCGGAATTATATCGACGATGGACGCATTCGGATTCTAAATCTCTAGGCAGATGTAACTAAGTAATTGTCTTCCGATCTGTCGATTAGCAAACGTGATCAATGGTCACTGACCATTAAAAATTTCCTAACAACTAGATTTCTCTAAACCTTAGCATTTAAATGCGCCTAATATGCCTGAGTTTAGAATCTCGGATGATTTGCGAGATATTTTGTCACTTTTTCCATGTTTGCAATAAATATTTTATATCCGGCGACCTGGGGCATTATTTTGTACTGCTTTCGGATTCGGATTGCTATTCGAAAATGTAATCCGATTCTAAAATGAATGGGTATTTTGTATAGTTCTCGGATTGGGTGTAATTGCTTCCAACTCAAAATCAAACATTTCGGAAAGTTATTTGTTAGATTGTCAAAACTTCTATCAAACGTCACTTAAATTTACTTGGAAATTGAGTTTGTATACATTTGCTATAGAAACGCAATACAAAATAAGGCCCCTGGAAAAACAACCCAGAAAAATTTATATTTCATTGACCAATTGCTTAAGCACGTAAATTATTATAATTATTATTATTTATGAATTTTAGGTAAAAAATGCATCGAGCCAGTACAGCCTTTAATTTGGCAGTAACGCCAATGGGCCATCAACATTTTGCAGCGTGGCTATTGCGTGGATCAGGCAAAAGCAACGTGAGTAACACTTGCGCTAACAAAAATATATAGCACTGTTCAATTTAATATCTTTCAGATCGTTAAAGATATCCTACCTGCTTCATCAGTAAAACTGTACAGTTCCGCAGCTGCTGAACCATTCTTGAATGGAACAACATCTAGCTATGTAGAAGAAATGTATAACGCGTGGTTACGAAATCCAGCATCTGTTCATACGGTTAGTATATATTTGTTATATATATTATGTTTCTCTAAAATACTTATTCTTTGTAACAGTCTTGGGATGCCTTTTTCAAAAATAACGCTTATTCTCCACCACCAAGCCATGCTCCAGCCCAAAGGAATACAGTACCATTATCAGCCTTACAATCCGCAGAACCCGATTCGAAAACTATTGATGATCATTTGGCTGTTCAAGCCATTATAAGAAGCTATCAGGTACGTAAAAATATATATGTTGAAAGTATTGACAAATGCATTATCTCTTATATAGTTGCAAGCGAGATCAATATGCACTTAGTTCCCAAAACAATTCCTAACTGTTGTTTTACTCCTTAAAAAATTATTTTGTTCTCCTTGTTCAGTTCGTTATCACTATTTAACATAATATTCTCACTCATATTCTGTTTACTGGAACAAAGTACATGTATCATAAGATCATATTATTTTCTTATACGTACGTAGGCATGGTACCAAAAATACATGACGTAATTAAAACTGAAGAAAATGTTATCATTTTAATGTTTTTACTTTTCAAAGTTCACTCAGTTTCAGTCTATATCAGTACATAGTTTCATAACCAACACTATAAATAAATTGTACATATTATGATGCAAAAGAATATTACCTACGCCACATTCAATCATAGTTTAACTATGGGAAATTTTTTTTTTTTTTTTTTTGAAAGACCATTAAGTTGGTGTACACACAAATAAGGAATGAATGAACAGGATGTTTAGTAAACAAAGAAACTTAATATGATATTTAAGTAATTGAATTACACAACATTCCGAAAGGGCCTTATCGTTAGACTTTAATTTTTGCAATTGTTATAATTTTACATAATTTGTTATTGTTGACGCTCTCTTCATATTTTATTTGAATTTATTTTTATCCCCGCACAACTAAATAAATATTGAAATTCAATGAATTACTAGTCTCGTGGGCATTTGGCTTCGGATCTGGACCCACTGGGAATTCTTAATCAAGAAATATCTGTTAGTAAGGATGGTGTAAAACGTCGTGCAAATGAAAACGTACTAAGGCAACATAATTGGTTCATGACTGGTAATTTTCTAAAGTATACTTATTTCAAAAATGTCAAAAACAATACATATATAACAATGCACTTTGCCTAAACCTTGTATACAAAAACTATTTGAAATTCGGAGTCAAAAAAATAGAAAAACAAAAAAAAAACAATATAGTTTAAGATCACTTATTAATATACATATATATGTATGTATATATAATACATGGGGTAATATAAAATTGCCAATTTTCGGCATTTTGTCCTTAACATCAAACATAAATATATCCATCCGCATCGGATAGCCAAGCATACCGTTTCTAACCTTCTAATGTAATTGTGTGAGTTTTGGCTGTATTAAATACAATGTATTTGAGCATGCTAATATTTTCCTCGTCATAATAATCTTTCATTTCTTAACATACTCAAAATCATTAAAAATATGTGATAACTGCAGCACATTTCTTAAGTAAAATTGACAAGCAAATATATTTTATTAATGACATTCTGTTCTGTTAGTGCTATCTTTAGAATAATATATTTTTTTTTTTTTTCAAAATTAATTTTATGCTTTTGTAATTCATTTAATCGTCTGTAAACATAATATAGATTCGAGGACATAACATTGCTCACCTCGATCCTCTTGAAATAAATATTGCTGAATTGCCAGATAACTCATCGACGCGGGCTATTTATGCTAATTTCAGTTTTGGTAAGTAAAAGTAAAGTAAACCATATTGAAAAGTCAATTATTCCCTATGGCGTGGGCCATAGTAATTTATGTATGCATGGCTTCAATAACCAAAAATCAATTTTGTCGTATATAATCGCTTACAGTAACATTCAGTCAGTTTCAAATTTTATTGAACTAGTATAATGTATTAAATATTTGAAAGCTTTGAAATCATTTCAAGATAGAAATTGTACAATATTTTCCAGGCATTTCGCATATGCGCGAAAAAGTCGACAGCATATCGATATCGCAGAAAAAGATAAAAATTCGCTCACCACCAAAATGTAATACTTTTAAATTTCTTAGCAACATAGTTGATTTATGAAAAGTCAGGATGATAATTGTGACAGAGTTCTAGTCCTTCACATTCAAATGTCCTTTTGTACATTCTCTGCGTTATTTTATTCCTTTTATGAAGCAATTATCAATGCAACTTAAACGCGAGTTCCGCACACTGAAAATGTTTCTGATTTTTGGTGTGGCATTTATCGTCTACCACTACCGATTTCAAGTTAGATGCAATTTGAGATTTACAATGATTTAAGGACACGTCGTTCCTATATCTTTTTGATAAATTAAGTTTTTAAAGAACTTTCTTTAGAATTTATAAAAAAAAAATGTTGTTTTTAATTTTTTTCTTGTAAGGTCTGTGTGCTATACAGTCTCTGTTTATAAGCGAATAAACAATCGATGCAACAACCTTTGGGAAATGCTCTCACTAATTAAGCTGGAACTACCAGCTTCCCCATGTAGATAGATAGATAGATAGATAGATGTACTTTATTTTTAAAAAGCTTCTTTAAAATACAGTACAGTATAAGCAATGGCTTCGCCGTCTGCCGTAGCTTACCCATGTAAATACAGTAGACGCTCGATATAGTGAACTAATAAAAACCGGGCCTGTTCACTGGAACGAGATTGTTCACTGTAACGAGCGTGGACTCCTTGAAGCATTTTTTTTTCTTTTGGATTGCGCCAGGGATGTGTAATCTTCATAGATACTAATAGCCCGAGTGCTACTAGCATGCACGATTCGCAAACCTGAGTAATCGATGCCAGGAATACGCCTACGTACTAAACACACACCCTACACACTTCAACCACTCTCGCCGCGGGACTGCCGTTAGGTATTACTTCGCGGGGCTGGTTAGCAATTTATGCTATGCTTCTTGTGTCAGCTTCTTCCGCTGCTTCAGCTGCTCTTCTTAGCTTTTCTATTCTCCGCAGCTCTTTTTGTAGAGTTGTTACGAAGGAACATATTGCCATCCAATTCTCTTCCGACCGTAACATATGGTCGAGGAGTAATGACGGACTTGGCAGAGTAATTCTCCATGCCGTGAAACGTGTGCAGTAAAACACTGCGTGCTCCGTATCTTCATCTTCACCTGGGCATTCCGGGCAGGATGGTGAGTTGTCGTGTCCAAATCGGTGTAGATATTTGCGGTAGCCCCCGTAGCCAGACGGGAACTGCGTTAGATGGTAGTTGCAGTCTCCATGCTTTCGACTTATCCAGTCTTGGATTGTCGGTATAAGTTTATATGTCCATCTGCCTTTTGTTGTATTAGCCCAACGAGCTTGCCACATAGCTGCTGACGCTGCCCTTTCTTTCAATTCAATTTTTATCACCTTGATACCAGTGGCGTCGTGATGACTCAATGCTTTTCTGTTATATATCCTTAGCATTTCATCTGCGAGAATATCGATGGGGACCATTCCAGCTATGACAAATGCAGCTTCGTCAGAGATGGTTCGAAAGCCGCTGATTGTCCGTAGCGCACAGAGTCTGTATGATGACGATAGTCTCCTTTTGGTCTCTTTCGTCCTCAGTGCCTCCGCCTAGACTGGGGCGGCATATAACAGAACTGAGGTGATAACTCTCGAGAGTAGAATCCTTCTAGCGTATCCAGGTCCACTGATGTTAGGCATGATACGCGAGAGAGCTCCCTGCATTTGCGATGCTTTTTTGGGGACAAAATCAACATGCGTTTTAAACCGTAGTTTGTTGTCCAGCATTACTCCAAGGTATTTAACCGCCTCTTTCGACCTGATGGTTTGGTTACCAACCTGAAAGTTGGCAAATTCGACGGTTTTCCGGCTGGTTATAAGAACAGCTTTTGTTTTATGGTTAGCTAGTTCTAGTCCGGCGGATATTAGCCAATCTTTTATCCGGGCAATTGCTTCATTTGTAGCTGATTCTACTGCATGGATCTGTTTAACTACTATCACGACTGCAATGTCGTCGGCGAATCCAATTATCGTTACTCCCCCATGTAGCGTTAATCGTAGGACTCCGTCGTACATGATGTTCCACAACAGTGGCCCTAAAACCGATCCCTGTGGAACTCCCGCAGTTACGTTGTAGTATTTTACCCCTTCATCGGTATTGTACCTCAGCTTCCCGTTGTTGAAGTAGTTCGTCACTATCCGTAGCAGGTAATATGGCGTATGCATCTTGGCAAGTGACCTTCTAATAAACGACCAGTCCGCAGAGTTAAATGCGTTTTTAACGTCCAGCGTTACTACTGCACAATACTCCTTTATGCCATAGAGCCATCTTTCGCCTTCGATGGCACCTTTGGCGATATCAACTACCGCTCTTATGGCATCAACAGTAGCCGTGCTCGTCTGAAGCCAAATTGGTGATCTAATCGTTGACCTGTCAATCAATGTATCTATGTGTGTACATGTGCAACCACAAAGTTGAAGAATCTACGAAAAAGATCGGCACCCAATTTTTGTATATCTAATTGTCGTATTCAAACTTTAACATTTGGCTTTCGTCGATATTTATCCATATTCGGTTTTCTATGGGTTTATATGTACATATGTACAAGTAAGGCCTTATTTTGTATAATACAACTTTAATTACAATTGTTGTTACGGTTAAGTACTATATGATACAGCAATTAATAACATTTCAATGAATAGTTCTATAAAATAATATAAATAGAAGGACATTGAGAAATAAGAAAAAAAGATTATAACTATTAAGCGTTTTTGTAGACTCACGAAATTACTGTTTCATATGCAGATACTCATAATGAAGTCACTAACTTCGTATAATAATTTTATACAGAAAAGTACTATTTCTTGCACTGTTGTACTGCGAGAGAGTGTAGTCTAAGATATTAACATCGTACGCTAATGCGAAATCACATCTTCATAAGCCATAGACGTACCTAATCACTTCGTTGAATGTCCAAAGTTTTTTGTTTCAGAAGCAGAGTCCAATCTTGGATGCACAACTTGCGAATGAGAAATTATGGGCAAGAGCAAAGTTTGACTAAACGAAGCTTTATTTCTGTTGGAGTAAAGCTATTAAACATCCATAGTTTTCTCAGTGCTTCATAAATGCGATCAACTATAGAATTAATGTGATCATTCCGGACTAATTTGTATTCACTTCACCTTAGAAGCCAACCTTTCCATGTTATTCAAGAATGCAAAGCCTTTAATACGAATTGAGAGAAAGTCATTTGAATTGTATTCCCGGTTCGAAAGCAGTATTATTTTCGTCTTACCTCGATCTTAATTCAGGAGCATGTAGTAGAAATAAGGTCTGAAATCGAATCCTGCGGTGCTGTAGAACGGAGGCTTCTAGGTCCCTAAATTATATCGTCATCACCACTCTCTGGGTTCTAAGTAAATAGCAAGCTTTCGATAAAAGTGCTGATACACCTCAAAAATAAGATACAGAGAAATTGGTATCGCTCAATAATCGTTGTATGGGAAGGTACCAAGAGAAGTAGTCTGATTGTATTTTAACTACCCTGAGATTTGTTCTTGACAGGCAACTCATACGTGGTAAAACTTAGTCAATGACTTTTGAGGCTACGGCTACTATTTGACTAAAGCGGTTTCGAGGAGAGTTGTACAAACTTTCTTGAAATAACTTTGCCCCTCAAACTATTCGCTAAAACATGCTTATGTCCTGTATCCCCTTGTGGGTCCTAGGGCCTCTACTACGCCTACGCGCCATCGTGTACGGTTTCTGGCAATGTATCTGAGTTCTCCCCAACTTTTCCCTAAATGAAGGAGGCACTTCTCGACTGTTCTGTGCCATGTTCTCCTCGGACCGCCAGGTCTTCTGCCATCCTGAGTTAGAGGGTTCCATTGCATAGCATGGTTCGCTATGTCACCCTTACGGAACGTGTGACCAATTCACTGCCACTTCCGCCGTTGGATGGTTGTGCCTATTGGTTCCTGACCCATTAAAACATGATTATACAGAAATTAGTTTGTCATAAACACTTATAATCACCCTGATTGTCGTTGGCGTTTGTCGCTTTTCGACGATTGTCGTTTTATTCCTCAGATGTAGCACGAATCCATTTTCATAACTTTTTCACTGTAAAAGAGCTGTAATACTATTCCACACGACAAACAAATTGTTTAGTAATATTTAACGGTCAGCAGGTCGTAGCTATGAATAAAACGACAATCGCCGAAAAGCGACAAACGCCAACGACAATCAGGGTGAATAATAATAGTAATCGGGCCAAGGCAAGCAACTCAAGTTTAGAAAAAGTGGGGTGATATCAATGCCGGCATCAACTGCTTGCTGATGGAAGGTGGTTGTTTACAGTTTAAGGTAAGACTAAAATTACATTTACGATTTTCATCTGCTGAACATGGAACACCGGCAAGCATAGCATCAGTGGCAATATTTTGTATGTATACTTACGTACGTACACGCAACTACAAGCTGAACTGCTTTGAAACTAGGTATGCATATATGAACATCTTGCCCTCTGCTGCTTGGCGCTATATTGGCGGAGTTTTTCTTTTCTTTTTAAAAACCCTAGCGCGGGCTTAGCTCAGTGAACACTAAAAGTAAAAATGACTAAAACGAAAAGTGTACATTTCCTGAGTCGCACATGTGTACAATATAAAATACACCTGTATGAGTAAGTATCGTTACGACCATCCGTCCTTACCTTTCTTGAACAGACTTGTGCAGATGAATTGGAGCTGTGGGCGCCTTATCTACCCATTCGATATTTATATTGTACTTCAATTTGGTTTCAAGAGTAAGTCGAACGTAGTTCGCACATTTCGACAGGTTGAAGATTGAGCCTTCAAGTGTTGAAAGTGTGAAATCCTAAATGAATATACTATTGGTGAACCAAACTTGTTTGGTATATCTCGCCCATTTTATAAAATAATTTAGTCCTGTTTGAATTATGTCTTGAAATAACTGATACAACCCGCAGTAGAGGTAGCAATTGCGCTGTTAAAATAATAAGCTTCTTACTTTTACTTATGACGAGAAAATTAACCTGATATGCCTTTGTCGGCAAATAGCAAAAGCTACACGACTGTCTGAAAATAAACATTTGCTTTACTTAATTTTATCAAAGCTCTTCAAAGATCATAATAACAAACAAAACTATCGTAGATAAAAATCTTATGAAAATATTCGTAAGATCGCTAACTAAATAAAGAACACACAATAACATATATTATACTCGTATACTAAATAACATGAAACTTCTTATATTTAAATACCTTTATATGTTGACTCTTGTAGTCATATGGTTCCATGAATACATGTATACATTAAGATTTAATTGGACAAAGTGTTGAAATTAAGGACGAAATTTTTCCATATTCATCATAGCTATTTTCATGTGGAAGCAACATATATAGATATGTATATGTATGTATTAGTGTTAGTTAAATTTGTCTAAGATATGTTTTCGACCTAGCATGAATCGTCCTCCGAATTTCAAAGTAAAGTGTTCTTTTTCTTTTTTATTTGTATATATATTTATTTTTTATTTTGTTTGCCTTAAAACATACAGATTAATTAAAGTTTATTTGTTTCATAAAAGGGCAAAATGATATGGATAGAAAATTCAAACTTCCTAGCACTACATTCATTGGAGGTGATGAAACAGCTCTGTCACTTAGGTAAGAATAAAAAACCGTGGTAACAAATTTTTTTTACTCATTATCGAATTGTTGCAGGGAAATTTTGAGCAGACTCGAAAATGTATATTGTAACAAAATTGGAGTCGAATTTATGTTCATAAATTCTTTAGAGCAATGTAATTGGATCAGGAAGCGGTTTGAGACACCTGGTGTACTAAAATTTTCTCCAGAGCAAAAACGTTTAATCCTTGCTCGTTTAACTCGTGCTACTGGGTAGGTTTTGCGTGGCTATATATATATATTAAACTATCGTTGACTATTATTTGTCTATGCTAGTTTTGAGGCGTTTTTAGCCAAAAAGTACTCCTCAGAAAAACGTTTTGGTCTTGAAGGTTGTGACATGATAATTCCTGCTTTGAAGGAAATTATTGATGTGTCAACAGAACTTGGTGTTGAATCGGTTATTATGGGTATGCCTCATAGAGGTCGTTTGAATACGCTTGCCAATGTGTGCCGAAAACCCCTGCATCAAATATTTACGCAGTTCGCTGGTCTCGAAGCTGCAGATGATGTAAGTACATATATATGAACTGACAAATGTTTAGATTTGATTAAGTGTTGACGATTTCGAATTTTCTAGGGCTCTGGTGACGTGAAATACCATTTGGGAACCTACATTGAGCGCTTGAATAGAGTTACAAATAAAAACATTCGCTTAGCAGTCGTTGCAAATCCATCACATTTAGAAGCTGTTGATCCGGTGGTGCAAGGAAAGACGCGTGCAGAACAATTCTATCGCGGCGATAGTGAAGGCAAAAAAGTGATGTCCGTTCTGATACACGGTGATGCTGCATTCTGTGGTCAAGGTGTTGTTTATGAAACAATGCACTTGTCAGACTTGCCAGACTACACAACACATGGAACTATTCACGTTGTAGCTAACAACCAAATTGGTTTTACCACTGATCCTCGTTATTCGCGCTCATCACCTTACTGTACAGATGTTGCCCGTGTGGTTAATGCTCCAATATTCCACGTAAATGCTGATGACCCAGAAGCAGTAATTCATGTTTGCAAAGTAGCTGCTGAATGGCGTTCAACCTTCCACAAAGATTGCGTTATTGACTTGGTTGGATACCGTCGCAATGGACACAACGAAGTCGACGAGCCGATGTTTACACAGCCATTGATGTACCAAAAAATTCGCCACCACAAAAACTGTGAGTTTTGTATTTGATTTCTTTTTTATTCTCTGGATGGCGGGCGAAAGCGTATAAAAGTTTCAGGCAAAACATTAGACACGGGTGTCAGGATATTACGGAAAGAGTTCCTTTTATTTCAAACAAAACGATTTATTAATGGGAAATAGTATAATATGTACTTACAACGAATATATATATGTATGTAAGGACGGCGGATTTACGTTCCGGTCACGACGGCGTACCGTGATCGAATGTCCTCTCGCCCTATGAGTATCACTCGTATGTGTGGATATGTGCGAGTGTAAGTCCGGATGTGGGTATGTGTATCTATGGGTTATGGGTATGTGTGTGTGTGTGTCTGTTCTAGATGTTGACACGGGGAGTTTTGCTTTGAACAAAATGTCCAATTCTGAATCAGAGGGTAGCACGCTTGTGGTATGGGTTTTTTTTATAATTTGCTCGTATTCAACGGGTTATGAATACCCTTAAAATGTTTTATACAGTTCGAGCGTTGGAAAGGATATACAGAGAGAGAAAGATTGGTGTAGTGGTTTGAAACACAGATATTAAGTTTCACCAAACCTCCGGGGTTGGTGTTCAGATAACTAGGGACATTTGTTTTTGTTATTTTGTCTTTGCTTCTGATTCAGAATATTTTTTCCCCGTGATATATGCGTATCAATCATCCAACAGAGCGAACAATTTTTCCAACCATATGACAAACCTACTGCCAATGTTAGCCTTCCCAATAGTGTTTGCTTTGCAATTGATCGGGTTGACTATATTTTATGAGAAATAAATGAATAAATGCTGACATCAAGATTTGAACCATGAACCAATAGCGTGGCAGGTTCTCTTTAATTCTGCTTAACTTATCTGCGTCGTCATTTTAATGCTCTATGATATATGAAGAAGCGTAAAAGAAAACAAATCAAATCATAAAAAGTAGGTACAATTATTCAAAAGTAAGAATGAACGGTTTTTAGTAAACAGATATAAATTTAATTTACTTAAATCTAATTTATCATAAATTCCAAACAATTTCTTTCTATTTAACTAACGCAGTTAGTTTATCAACGTCGTAGTCTTCCATGTTAAAAGTAAACCAACCCTTAGTACCGGTACAGCCACAAATTGTGTTCGCGCTACTGAATTTGTATGTATTTTGACTACTACTACCGTCACAGCTACATACATGCTACATCTACCCATTGTGTTTCCGCAAGGTTTGAAAACATCGAAATCGGATGAAGTGATGTCAGCCTTTTAATATTTTTTTAAAGATTGTTAACGCTAGAGATTGCCCGCTGCGGTACACCCCAAGGTGGAGCTTGTCACTTCTTCTGTGGAACCTGGTAGTAAATGAGCTACTGGTGGACCTGGATACGTCAGGCTGCAGAGTTTTCTTTTTTTTTTTACTTTACTTCGGTAAACACCCAGCCACTCTCAGGGAAATTCTCCAATATACGTATGCTCTCCTTCGGCTCACCAGATGGGCCTCCAAATGTGGACTAGGGGTTAATCCTCATAAAACGGAACTCGTTCTCTTCATGAAGAAATATAAAGTTCTCCTCATAGACCCTCCTATGATAAATGGCACCAGTCTCACCTTCACTGATAACGCAAAATATCTGGGTCTTATTTTGGATAGGAAATTGAACTGAAAAGCAAATCTACTTGAACGCGTCAGGAAAGCCAATGTAGCTCTCTATTTATGTGAGAGGGCTATAGGTAGAAGCTGGGGTATGAAACCTCAAATCACTCATTGGCTGTACGTGTCCGTTATCAGGCCTATAAAGGGTGAGCCAAAAGCTAATGTAGAAGTTTTCATTAAATTAAACTCACATTTATTGTGAAATCAATGTAGAACTTTATTGATTACTGATAGTTCGGTCCATGGCAATTATGAATGGAATACAGCATCGTTCATGTGGCCACCAAGGCTTCTGTTACAAGCGACCATCCAAAGGTCAAAATTATCTATTTGTTTATACGTACCCATCCACCCTAAAATGAGCTTCATCGGAAAAGATCAAATTCAATGACAAATTGTCCTGGCGATCCAACATCCATTTAACAAATCGGCGACGTCATAGATGGTCCAAAGGCTTCAATTGTTGTGTAATTTGGATTTTATAGGCGCGCAAATGCCATAAGTGAGGCCCAATTGTTGACTTCGGCGACGAATTGAGGTGCCTGGCTGGTTTTGAACACTTTCGCTCACAGTGGCGATGTTATGGCGTGTACATGCTGGCCGAGAATGCTGATATGGAGTTTGACCCGATACCGAACCAGTTTCTTCAAAACGCTTCACCATTGCACGAATTCCGATTATGTTGACCGAATAATTCACGAATTTTACAGATTGCCCATTTTCGAACTAAGATTGAATAACAAAAATGCGTTGTTTCGTGGTAAACGACCCATGACTAAAATTGCCAAGGATGTACTTGACATCTGTCAAAAAGATCAACCACATTGAATTCAATAAATGACAGTAATTGACAGCCAACATCCACACCATCTGTTGGCTCACCCTTTACTAGTCTATGGCGTGATCGTATGGTGGCCTACTCTTGACAGGGCTGTACACCTCACTCAACTAGCTAAGGTGCAAAGATCTGCATGCATGTGCATCAGCAGTACACTAAGAACTACACCCTCTGCGGCATTGGACATTTTGTTAAACCTTAGATATTTTCGGCAAACAGATTGCTGCCTGTGCGGCCCTCCGTCTAGAAGCCTCCTCTCTGTGGTCTAGCTATCGCGTGGGCCACTCCTCGATCCTTGATCTTCTCAGATTTGACCGTAACTTCCATACGAGCATCCCTAAAGGGGATGAATGGGTCACCTCCCTCCTGTCGATGGTAGTTCGGTTCATTTTTTTACAGATGGCTCTAAAACCGAGAGTGTGGTGGGTTGTGGTGTGTTCTCCGAAAAGCTCAGTCTGAGCATCTCGTTCCGCCTCCCTAATCATTGTAGCGTTCAGGCGGAAATCATGGCGATTAAGGAAGCCCTGTCCTGGCTGAAGTGTAATGTCATCTGTCAGGGATATTAAAATTTTCACTGACAGCCAAGCGGCAATCAAGTCCCTGGAATCATGCTCGTCCACTTCAAAGGCCGCATTAAATTGTCGTTTATCTCTTATGGAGATGACAGAGTAGTTCAACATTTACCTATGCTGGGTGCCACGCCACAGGGACATTTCAGGAAACTGGAGGGCGGTCAAGCTCGCCAGACAGAGTACTACACTAAGGATTTCGCCTGACAGGCAAGCCTTGGGTACGCCGCTTGCTACATGTAAGCATCTACTAAAGCTGAACGCTATTAGCGAAATCAACCTCAGATGGGAAAACGGCTCAACGTGTCACATTTCGAGGCAGATCTGGCCTAGGCTGGACCAAAAACGTAGTGCCGAGTTGATCAAGCTAAAGCGATCACAGATCAGCTGCGTTGTCAGTGTTCTCACTGGACACTGTCTTATAGGCCAACACGCCAAAAGACTTGGCCTCTTCTCCAACAACTTCTGCAGAAGCTGTAGGGACGAGGAGGAGGAGGAAACCATCCTTCACCTCCTATGCACTTGTTCAGCCCTATCGCATAAAAGAATGCTCCATCTAGGACCCCCCTTTCTTGACGACCTCAGCGATCTGGCGTCCTTAGAAGTCATGTGCATCCATCGCTTTATCAAAAGCTCCGGTTGGTTTTGTGAGTCCATGAGTGGCCTAATGGTTTGATCCATGGCATCACAGGACCTTCACTGGTCTAAGTGTGTCTGCACACTTGTGCGGACAGCCAACCTAACCTAACGCTAGAAAGAAGTTAATTAAAGTTTTACTCAAAAGAGAAAAAGCTTACGCTAAAATTGAGAGTTAGGTCACTTTTGTACTGATATGCCGTGTTTTTTTGAAACCTAGCCAGCCAGTCGTTCATTTAAACGATTTGCCAACCAGCCAAAGCCAGCCGATTTTATACGAACATATCTCTAGGAACCAAGCAACCTCGCAGTGACAGCAACAACAAATAACTAAAAAAAACATTCGTTTTGCGCCGCCTGAAATTAGACATCACGAAATTCCCAGCCAGTAACTTTTTGCTGGGGATGAAATCAAGAGGAGTAGCCAGCCGGTTGTTGTATTTGTTTTATGGGTAAAATTCTACTTTACTAGCAACTACTGGCTGGCTAGGTTTCAAAAAAACACGGCTATAGTCTCAAAGGTCTTGAGCATTAGAGCTGAGGAAGTTATGAGTTGTTGGGATTTTATCTTGGGTTCTGTTCTTTTGTCCGCCCACATGAGATAATAAATTATTTGAATAGGATTATAATATTTATCAACATATTTCAGGTTTGGATTTGTATGCGGATAAATTGATTGCAGAGGGAACTGTTACAGCCGAGGAAGTTAAATCAGTCCGCGATAAGTACGATAAAATTTGCGAAGAAGCTTTCGAATTAGCTAAAAAGGAAACACACATCAAGGTAAACAAATACAAAAACACGTATCTGCATATGTATCTATATGCACACTAATGAGTAAATTCACTTGGTCACATTCACGCTTCCTGATTCTGGTTGCTCAGGCACGTCCGACTGCACAGAATGCAAATTACATCTGGCCAGTCAATCAGTGTCAAGCTTTTCTCTCGCAATTTTCGAAGACAAAATACAACACTTTAAATGCAAAATCAGCCGAGAAAATAAGTTATTCTATGATCAAAGCAATTCGGAATACTCGTAGATAAATTTATTGAGATTTGATCAAAACTTGAAAGAATTTCAGCAACTTTAATTTTGAACCAGCTGTCTTTATATATAGATCTCTGAGGTGATTTGTCCAATCACAGACGCGCAAAATCCAGATGTGTGGAAACATGAATGTGCCCATTATTCACCCCGATTACCATTGTTATTTTGAACGATTTTTTTTTCATTCATCGGACGAAACATTGACATACTATAAATGGACTGCTAGTGAAATGTCAGTTTCATACAATCTCTGCCTAAAAAAATGACGCCAACGTAACTAACCCCCTTGGTTCAAAGCGGAAAAATGTGGAAACAAAATGCCAACCATCTTGAATTTCTCCATAGAACGATAGAGACACCTTTTGGGTTTGTGTGGATTTGCTAAGTAAAACGGTTGAAATTCAAATTGTTGAGGCATTGTTTGCAACAGATGTCACCTTGTAAATGAGCTAAATAAATAATTACCGATAGATGGAACCAAACAAATTCGAATAAAAAATCGTCTTCTTCTTCTTCCTTTTATCAGCGAGGTTATGATCCGAAAACAATGGATCACAACCCTCCCACTTCACCGCATTTCTACTGATCCGCCTGTGGGGTTCGCCTAAAAAATCGTTATACTAATAAGCATTTTATTGCCCCATAAATTGTACAATGTTCGTATATTTTTTGCGAATCATTTTTTTATGTAATGTATCAATGAAAACACTGAAGTGGAATCCTCTAAGGTGATAGTTGATTGTTGACGATCACAATCATCCCTTTTGCTCTCTCTAAAGTGACCATCAGCGTGATCATCACCTTTTTGCGATCGTTTTTGTGTGGCTTTGCGATCGTTTTACGGAGAGCTAACAAAGTGTGATCATCAATTTTGATTGTCAAAAGTGTGACTATCAACTATTGCATCCAACGAAATCTCAAACAAGTGTGAGTTTCCATTTTTTCCGCTCTGAACCAAGAGCGCTAGCGCTTATGTTGGAACCAACGCGAAATTGGCTACTAGCAGTCCATATATATATGTCAATCGGACGAAAGATTTGAGATTTCAAGCAACGAACAATTCTCAATTAAAAAAACGATCCTGAACGCGTTTCAGGCAGAAGGAATTAAAAGTGCTACTTTCGCTAATGTGAAATATTTATAACATTAATCGAAAATGTGTACTCCATAATGTGAATTTGTAATTTATTTGCGATTTCCTTTTCTCAATTTGGAAAACAATAAAATAATAATAATATCCTTGGAATCAGGCTTAATCACTATAAAGTGCGCTCTAGATTCCCACTTGCAGCTGCATGAAAAAAAAGGGATTTCCAACCAGAACCAACTCCTTGGGTTTTTTGCGTCTTTCTTCTAAGATTAATTATCTTAACCAGAGATATTCTGAATTTCTCCAGTGTATTTCCGAAGGATCATCTATTTCCGTAAAAGTTAACGGGCTGATCATCTTCTTTTCTATCATCATCTTGGTAGCCTATAATACCTTTTGTTATGATAACAAAAGCCGAACATTGTACCCAACACAGTGCATGTGCCAATGTGGCCACTTGTTCCAGCTATAGCCTGCAGAATCCTATGTTCTTCAAGTGGTATCTGAACTCTTAACATCCCTTCGAGCATTGCATGAGTTGATTGTTCATGTGCTCCATCCATATAACATTTAGTTTGATAAAGTCCCCTTTATTCTTTTTTGTACTCCACTTTTCCAAAGTTGACCGCTGTTTATGATGATAAATAATACCCTATTCCGCAATTACACGTTCGTTTTTAATTTAGTGTACGTTGTTCGTTGCTCAGTGTATCCACAGAGAAGCATTCACACTATACGGTTTTTTTTTTTATTCAGTTCGCTCTTTGTATCAAAATGGATAACTACACATTGTTGTTATACACACACGTTGTCCGGTGTTTGGGTAAAACCGTACACCGAAAATTCCAACCAGTTTTGAATTACTTACGTTCGTGTTTCTTGTTCGGTTTTGTCATTTACACTTTCGCTGTTCCGCATACGTCTAACAACGAACAACGAATACCGGGTAAAAAACGAAAGTAAAAGCCAGCTGTAGACTATATTTTTAATGATTATATGAATTCACAATGTTATACTTATTTCACCCTATCAGATATTTTAATTGATGATTGATTGATTTTAATTGAATTAAAACGCATTGAAACAAATAATTTAATTGTAGTACAAAGATTGGATTGATTCACCATGGTCTGGCTTCTTCGAGGGTAAGGATCCACTTACATTATGCCCAACCGGTGTAAAGGAAGAAACATTGGTGCATATCGGAAACAGATTTTCAAACCCTCCACCAAATGCAGCTGAATTTGTAATTCATAAGTATGATCTGTCAATTGTGTATTTTTATTTTTATAAAACGTATCTCGTTTTGTTAATTTTTAGAGGTTTGCTGAGGGTATTGGCTGCTCGCAAGGATATGGTAGACAAGCGTACTGTTGACTGGGCCCTTGGAGAAGCTATGGCTTTTGGTTCTCTTCTTAAAGAGGGAATTCATGTCCGTCTTTCTGGTCAAGATGTTGAACGTGGTACATTCTCACACCGTCATCACGTTTTGCACCATCAGTTAGTTGACAAGGCCACTTACACATCACTTTGTCACTTGTACCCGGATCAAGCACCCTATTCAGTATCCAATAGTTCTCTTTCTGAATTTGCTGTGCTTGCCTTTGAACACGGTTACTCAATGACTAATCCAAACGCACTAGTGCTTTGGGAAGCTCAGTTTGGTGACTTCAATAACACAGCGCAATGCGTAATAGATCAATTCATCTCAAGCGGACAAGCAAAATGGGTGCGTCAGTCCGGGTTAGTTATGCTTCTACCTCACGGTATGGAGGGCATGGGACCCGAACATTCTTCGGGTAGATTAGAACGTTTCCTTCAACTATCTTCGGACGATGCTGACTACTTCCCCCCGGAGTCCGACGAATTCGCTATCAGACAACTACATGATATTAACTGGATCGTTGCAAATTGCACAACACCTGCAAATTATTTCCATATTTTGAGAAGGCAAATTGCTTTGCCCTTCCGCAAACCCCTGATTATCATGACACCAAAATCATTATTGCGGCATCCAGAAGCGAAAAGTACATTCGACGATATGTGTAAGGGAACTGAATTCAGACGCATTATCCCCGATGAAGGACCAGCAGGCCAAAACCCAGATTGTGTTAAGAAAGTGGTATTCTGTTCTGGAAAGGTGTATTACGACCTTACCAAAACGCGAGCTGATCAAAAGCTGGAAAAGGAAATTGCTATTGTTAGGGTAGAACAGGTAAACTAAACATAGTGCTAAAAATAACATTGATGCAATTTTGCTATTTCTTTAAACTGCAGATTTCGCCATTCCCATTCGATCTGGTGAAGGAGGAAGCGAGTAAATACAAAGATGCCGAACTTATTTGGGCCCAAGAAGAACACAAAAACCAAGGAGCATGGACATATGTTCAACCTCGCTTCCTTACAGCACTCAACTCTTGTCGCGACATCAGGTAAATGGTTTGATTTCTTTAAAAACATATGATTTTGTTTTATTTTTTTTTCTTCAAACTAAGGTTTATTATTTTTTTTTTTTTTTATTAAATTTTGAGATAATTTGAAATCTGCTCGCATACTGCGCCATGTGAACATTGAACTTAGCATAGTTTATTTTTCAATAATGTTGTAATATCTTCTGGCGTATTTTCCTCCCTTTTTTCTTCTGTTAGTATGCAAATAAAAACTGTCGCACATTTCATTGGTGGCATGGCTTATTTAATACAAAAAATATAATTTTTTTTTTGTTTTGTATTTAATTAATTTATTGTGAGTGCCAATTTGATAATTAGTTTTGTTTCTGAAGTGTGCTATATAACTCAATACGAACTGAAAAATGTGTTATTTTTCCAAATGTTTTAAATTTTTTTGTGAGCCCACCGTGAAATGTACCTGAAAATTATTGTGTTCCAGCCCGATTGGCCAAGATGTTTCCCCATCCATTGCCACCACTAGCAATCCTAATAACCCTAGTGCTAACAGTGGATCATGGTTGAGTCGCGTGTTCGTCCAAAATCAGTCATCTACACAAAACACCAAAGATATATATTATGACAAATACTTCGATCTGAAATTTGAAACACGCAAAGATTTTAATAGACCCTCAGACGGAAATGCTGCTAAGTCCCGTAACACAAAAATTGGAAGAAAAATTAGGTGAGGGACGGGAATATAAATCGCAATAATTCGATTTTTAATTGGATGTTTTTACTCAAATGAGAATACCTTCGTATTTCATTTGGCTTAAAAAAAAAAAATATTAATGCATTTAACCCTATTACGTTTTTTATTTCTTTCATTTTAAAAATATTCTTTTCTTTCTTTTTTTTTGGTAGTATCATACATAACCATCAGTTGTATTAATAA
This sequence comes from Brachypalpus laphriformis, assembly GCA_945910035.1. Lineage (NCBI taxonomy): Eukaryota > Metazoa > Arthropoda > Insecta > Diptera > Syrphidae > Brachypalpus > Brachypalpus laphriformis. The sequence goes on from OX246756.1 coordinate 102,481,495, forward strand.
AGTGCATTAAAATGTAGATAACAGTAGTGGAAATGGTTCACATGAAGTGATCGGGGATGTCATTTTACTTATACCTGAATTCGGTCTTTTTTTTTCAATTTCCTTAATAATTTACTGTCATATGAATTCCCCCAACCACAACGTTAGAACTCTTTCCAAAGCATAAAATAAAATGTTTAAAACTAACAGTATTCTTTATTTTTAATTTAAATTCCATACCCTTTGATTTATATAATCTGTTTAGTTTTTCTTTACTAATTCTTTTTAACAAGATCCCAAAGGTCCCTAATATTATTTCCTTATTGTGTAGAATAAAAGATTGGTGTGTGATATAAGTTTTTCTTTAATATTTTTGTTCCATATCTGTTTGAATTAATTCAGCTTATCCTGTCTGATTTGAGTACAAGTTGTTTTTTGTTTTTTATTAATTTGTATAGAGTGTATTCTCTGTCGACGTTAGAGAGAGAAATTTGAAAGAATATCGCATTCCAATTTACAAAAAAAGTGAAAAAGTCATTCATGTACACCTGTAATGATTTTGAATTATGGTTTCTAAAATAGGGTTGGAGTCAGATTGTTAGATGTTAAGATGAAACATGTATTTCGAGTGTTAGGTTAAGTTATGTAGATGGGTCCCTGGTGACAAAAAAACTCACTGCTCACTTAGACCAACATTTCGGGTCCATTGTGCCCAAATTATTTAACCCTGGAAACGCTGTAAAGATAGTCTGCTGTTAGAACCACCCAGATAGTGATATGAATCTCAGGAGGTCCGTCAGCTCTACATTGCCTAAGTCCTCCAGATCCGAGAAGAAGTAACTACCAAGAGTCCTCAATCTTCTGATGGAAAGGGCACGACAATCACACAGCAGGTGACGAATAGATTCAATTTCTTCTTCGTCCCTGCAACTTTTACAATAGCCGTATTGTATTGTCACTCATGATTCATATGGATCATTGATTTCTATGCAATACAATAACAATACAAGATCTTGCTTTCTATCAGGATTAATTTCGTGATCCAGAAATTTTTTTTTTTTATTCCTTGGTAGGTTACTCAACCACACTACAAGACACAAGGAAAAATATTCGTTGATCCAGATCCGGATTGTTTTATTTTCGTCGTGTGATCTATATGGATCTTGGGTAATAAAATACGGCTAATAGTCGCTATGCAGCGCACCGAGTCGTTCCGCATGGTTTCTAATAGCACAATGACCAGTAATTATGCCAGAAACGACCCGTGTGTTATAACGACTAAGTTCCACCAGAGAGGTTGATCTCTTTTTGCTGAAGGCCGGCCATAGCGCCCTGGCCGTTGCACATGTTTCCAGATGAACCCAGTGTCGACCGTTGTGTTGGTGTTGCTCGACCGATGGCTTCATCTTCTATGTTCTTCCGTAAGGAACTGGGGTTACTACAAAAGGGAGGGCCCCCGATAAGTGCAGCGCCGACCCTTTTCTAGTAAGCTCGTTAGTCCTTTCGTTTCCTTCGATATCCATATGCCCTGATACCCAGCAGAGGGTGACCGCATTGGCTCTAGATATCTCGTTTAAAAGTGATTTACAGGTCCTCACAAGCCTCGACTTATTACAGCAGAGTCCAGAGCCTTAACGGTTGCCTGGCTGTCTATATAGACAGTGATCGTTCTACCAACGATATTACTTCCGCGTATAACATAGTTTCAGCAGCCTGTATGATGGCTGTGACTTCGGCCTGAAAGACGCTGCAGTCGTCGCTTATTCTAAAGGAGTGGTTTATTCTTAGGGCCTCACAATAAACTACGGTCCGGCGCCAACCTCCAACTTAGAACCGTCGGTATAGAACGCCAACTCATTTTTCTTAATGGTTCTTCGGTTCTTCCAGTATATTCTGTCAGGAATTCTTGTAGTGAATCTCCTTTCAAATGCAAGCATCTGGTTCATGTGATCGGTTTCCCTCGATCCACTGATAGAAAGCTACGCTTGCTTTTTTGATGCGTTCGGCAATATTTTCCTTCCAGTTTAGTTTGGAATCCAGAATTATGCACAGGTATTGAGCTGAATTGGGCGCCGTGGCGTAAGTGGTTAGTGTGTCGGATCACTACGCGTGAGGTTCCAATTTCGAATCCTGCAAAACACCAAAAAGTTTTTTCACGGTCCCACCTCTCGCGAGCGTCTGACAAACATCCGAGAGTATTGTTGTCTCGAAAAAGCTTCTCAAATCGCCGTTCGGATACGGCACTAAACTGTAGGTCCCTTCCATTCGTACGAAAAATATAACGCACACAACATGAGTGGTTGCGAGAAGCTAGGCCCTGGCACTTAATGAGCTGTTGCGCCAAATATTTATTTATTTTTTTTATCGAGCTGAACTTGAGATACTTAGTTCAATATCACCGATATTTGGAGGTCTTCTTCTTCTTCCTTTTATCAGCGAGGCTATGATCCGAAAACAAGGGATCACAACCCTCCCACTTCACCGCATTTCTACTGATCCGCCTGTGGGGTTCGCCGATATTTGGAGGTCTAAATGTAGGAACTGAACTCTTTTGTCGTGATAAGAACTACCTTCGTCTTTCACTCCCAGCCCTTTGCTGCTGACCCAGTTATCCACTAGTTGTAGTGTGAAGTTGAGGCTTTCACTTAGGACTGGAGGAAATTTCCCCGAAACCACGATAACCACATCGTCGGCATGGACCGTCGCGTTGAAGCTTAAGGGACCTTTCTATGCTTGATACAACCCTGTGAAGTGCTGTGTCTACCGATCTGACGCAGACGTATGCATGTTGTGATTTAGATAGATAATCATCGCCGATCACGTTTCTTATGTGTACATCTATTAAACGTTCCAAAGTTTTCAACATAAAAGACGGCAGACTGATAGGTCTCAGGTCTTTTGCGTTTGTGTGGCTCGCTTTCCCTGCTTTGGGAATAAAATTTCGAGTGTTATAGGTACCTATGTCTTGCTACACTTCTTCTTCCTTTTATCAGCGAGGTTATGATCCGAAAACAAGGGATCACAACCCTCCCACTTCACCGCATTTCTACTGATCCGCCTGTGGGGTTCGCCTGCCTCGTCTTGCTACACGTTTGATTTATACCTTTCTGGACATAAAGCAGTTCTTCTTTCCTTTTTCTTTTTTTGGTTACACACCCTTGGCTTAAATTACTGCAAAAGTTCGAAAGCATTTAAAAAGTTGCAATTTTGCTTAATGTTTCGTATTTTTGTTTTAAATAATCGATACGGTTGAAAGCGGTGTATTTCATTTGCAAAAATAACTGTGAAATTTCGACTAATTAGGTAATTGTTGGCATTTATCAATAATTTCGAACGTACGCCGTACCACAGGCACTACTTCCATTCATTTACTTTTACAGTGCGTGAAATTTTAATTTCCCGTAAGCTAAAGCTGCAATATACAGTGGAAACGGTTCTTGCTAGCATTTTGTTAAGTACATTACAAAACACATTTTGAAACGTGAAAATATTTTTATTATATTTTTACTGTAATGCTTTCATATGAAGTAAGCCGCCAATAAGTTACGGCCCATAAAAAGTTAAGTGTCATCTATTAAGCGAATGTTAATAGAACCAACAAACAAAGACTACAAAGCATAATACAGCTAATAAAAAAGTAACACCCATGCAGCTACTTTTGAACATTTCTTTAATTGACTAATTTGCTTTTATATTGGGTAATAGATCAATATTCAGATTCAGTTTCATAGAGGCAAGTATTGTTTTTGTGAACATTTTCAGAACTTCAGGTTTTGTCCAATTCTGTCTGTACCTCGGACTGGAGCGATTTCGCTTTAAACTTTATATCTGAACTCATACCCTGAGGCGAAATATACATTTTCATTCTTACTACTTAAGTATGATTTTGAAAAAAAAAAAAAACATTTCTGTTTTGGTTCTAATTATTTTGTTCAAATTTCATATTTGAGCTAGTTTGGAGTAATGTTATTGAATGACATACAAGGTTTTCACCCCTATTGCGATTGTCAATTAGCAACCAATTGAAAATTGATAAAATTTATCAATCAATCGAAATTTTGGTATTGTGTAACTCAACTGACAGGGGTTTTGATAATTGTGAATGAAATTGACAGTTGTGAATTAAACACACCTTTTGTTATATTTCCGATTAGAATCTGCGTCTTAGTTACTGCTGTGGCGCAGTTGTTAGTGTGTCGGCTAGCTGTCGGGAGGTTCAATGTTCGAATCCCAGCCAGCACTAGCACTAAAAAATTGTTTTTTTTTTTACGGTCCCACTTCTAGAGAAAGTTTTGTCTTAAAAAGGCTACTCAAAAAAAAACATAAAAATCACCTTTCGGACACGGCACAAAATTGTAGGGCTTTTCCATTTGTGCGAAAAATATAACACGCACGACACAACTCTCTGGAAGAATGTATTTTGTCAAAAAATGTGAAAATAAATTTTCGTTGTAGTCCCGCCAATTTACTTTTCAACCAGCTTTTTTTAATTGATAGAAATCTAACAAGAAAGTTGATGCCAATTAACACTCACAATACCGATTTTTTCATTCACAATCGATGATTGATGCAAATTCACAATTGATCAACAATTTATTGATAGTTGACAATCACAATACCGTTGAAAGAAATTTGTTGATAAGTATCAACTTTCAATTAAGAATTGACAATCGCAATAAAGGCCTTTGGTTAAAAATGTGTGAAATAATGCTTTGTTTACTAGCCCATATTTAATAATTGTTTTCCCCTTCTGAGACCTATTTGGTTTAAAAATTATATTTTAGTAATACGTATGTACATATCTATGTTGCATACTAGTTGTACCAAAAAATCAGACTTTTGCTTTTTATATTTTAAGGGTGTTTTAATAGGTGGGTGCCGTGGCGTAAGTGGTTAGTGTGTCGGATCACTACGCATGAGGTTCCAAGTTCGAATCCTACAAAACACCAAAAAGTTTTTTCACGGTCCCACCTCTCGCGAGCGTCTGACAAACATCCGAGAGTATTGTTGTCATGAAAAAGCTTCTCAAATCGCCGTTCGGATTCGGCATTAAACTGTAGGTCCCTTCCATTCGTGTGAAAAATATAACGCACACAACATGAGTGGTTGCGAGAAGCTAGGCCCTGGCACTTTAAAGAGCTGTTGCGCCAAATATTTGTATTTTTGTGTTTTAATAGCTTTGTTCAATTTTAAATCTGAAAAGGGTACAGGTGCAAGTACGTGCGCTTAATTTATTTTTTATTATTCTCTAACAATTCATGTGATCGTGCCAGCGGTGGCATTTTGTTAAGTAAAATTGTTCAATGTGAGTGCACTTTATTTTTTACTTGCACAAATTCGAAGTCGATATTTTTATAAAAAATTATATTACTATTATAGAGATTCCAAAAAGTAGGTCTCGCGATTCCACCCACATGTGTATATGTTTGCCCATCTACTCGTATACAGGGCTACCATTTTAAATTTATTAATGGGAGTATTTTAGAAGTTCACAGGGGAGTATTTTTTGTCCGAGGAGAGTATTGGGTCTATAACTTAATTCGTGCGGTACAAAAGACAAACATTGCAAACCAAACATGTAAATCATTTAAAAATATATCTTCATTGCATTTATTTTTATATCTGATTTAAACATTACTTACTTACTTAGGTAGCGCTACAGTCCGAGGTGGACCTGGGCCCCAACCAACAAATCTCTCCAGCCAGACCGGTTATGAGCCCGCTGCCTGCAGTTGCGCACGCCAAGTTGGTTGAGGTCCCTCTCCACTTGTTTGCGCCACCTACTGCTATACTGCGCCGTCCATCCGGGTGGATTCAGAGACTTTCTTGGCTGGAACGCTGGGCTTCATCCGCTGTACATGACCCATCCATCTTAGTCGCTGTATGTGCACTCTTCTGACTAAGTCGATGTCCTTATATAGGCCGTATAGTTTCGCATTGTACCTCCTCCTCCACTCGCCGTCTATGCAGACGGGACCAAAGACAGCTCGAAGAACTTTTCTCTCAAAATAAATAATAATAATAAAGGACATTCTCATCTCAGCCCATGCCTCTGCGCCATACAGAAGGACTGGGATGATTAGTGTCTTTTGAAGAATTACCTTAGTAGCTCGAGATAGGCCTTTGTTACTCAATTGCCTTCGTTTCATCTCCCAACTGATGTCATTTGCGGAGCTCACCATAGAGTCTAGGTACCCAAAGTCATTTACTACCTCAAAAATATATCTCTCTTCTCTGGCATTCTGTTCAAGATCCCGATGTTTGGTGTCCTTTTTGTAGACAGCATATATTCAGTTTTGCTTTCATTGACCGCTAAACCCATCTTCGATGCCTCGACCTTAATACTCGCAAATGCACCACTGACGCCTCCTGAGTTCTTCCGACTAAGTCAATGTACAGACTTGTAAAAGATTGTATTATATATCCGGTGTTGGCTTGTGAGTTTCGTACAATTCGTTCAAGTATTATTTTAAAGAGAATCGTATAATTATAAAAAATAAATAATAGCGCGTCACCTTGTTTAAGACCTTTTCTGTCATCAAACGTTTAACAAAGTACGATTTAATAAACAAAATACGCAAATTAGTACGTATTTGTTTGAACAAAAATCTAAGGGAGTAAAATCATGATGAGAGGAGTACGGGAGTACAGTGTATGAGAGTAGAGTACGAATACTCCCTTAGTAGTCACTTCGGCAGCCCTGCTCGTATACCTCATCCCGCACCCCGAGGCCAAATCGGAATTTTCATTCTAGCCCTAAAATTGACGATACCAAGACCAATTTTTAAAAATGTTAGTTTTCTCAAAAACGGTTCAGACGATTTTGATTCATATTTGGATTTGTAATTAATTCACAAGTAAACACTACAGTTGCAAATATGCACAACCAATTCGTGTCCTTCATTTTATAACAATTCTCATATAAAAATGTACCCATCAAAATAGAGGAACGTTTTCAACAAAAATCGTTAATATTTCAAACACGTGCTGTAGTTTTATCGCCACAGATAGTTTTTGTTTTTGTTGTAATTAAATAACAATAAGCAACTTATGTTATACTAGGACATTTCGTTTCAATTGGTATGTCTTTAGGTATAGTCCAGTAAAATTATGTTTCGACCAAGATATTCTAAATAACAATAACTTTTCGAAACGGTTTGATAACTGCTTCTGGTGATATTTAAGAAATTATCGAAAAAATCCAATTGCTGGTTTGTCTTTTACTGAATATTTATTTTAGATTCTTACTTTCCGTAAACGACGCATCCTTACTACAGAAACCCACAATAGCTCTACTCTACTTTCTCTACTTTTTCAATGCAATTTTTAGGAAAAGAAAAAAATATTGCAATCGAACTTCAGAGCAGATGTTCGTAATATATCGAGGCTATGTGCGCTGCAACACTTAGCTCTACAAAGCTATTCTACCAATCTAAGAAGAATGGCCAGTTTTGATATGGATTTGTCAGATATGACTATCAATATGTTCAAATTTTGAACAAACAGATAGACAACTTTTTGAAAACTCATTTTTCGACTTTTGGCACATGACCCCTTTTCAAGTGTTTCATATATTGGTATATGTAACCTTATTGCTCCCTCTGTCGTCCATCTGTCTATCACTATTTCTTAGCTCCTATACTATACCCGATAAATGCATAATTTTTTCCACAGAATACCATATCTTCTTCTTCTTCTTCCTTTTATCAGCGAGGCTATCACCCCTATCGTGGAATCCGACGGATCTGAGTTTCACTTCACCTATTCGTTTCACGCGAACATAAAAACACTATCGTGGAATCCGTCGGATAATCTTCCTTACCGACCACTGTTGTCGATTAGGAAGTTCTGTTGTGACAGCTCGTTTGAAACACATGTGTGCTTTGTGAAAATCCAATTGGGAAACAAAAAATTAATTTTGTCCAAAATAGATAGCGTTTCATTGGTTTTTCATGAAAGATCATCTTCACACAGGAGGAGGCGCTCTCAATTAAGAGCAAACACGGAAAATATAATGGAACTACCAGAAGCAACGTAAGATTTCATACACTAACAACCAAATCCGCAATGAAATAGCTGCGGGTGTGAAATGTATGGGGAGATTCGATCCGAACGTTTTCCACGATGCAGTGGAACTCGTTCACATTACCGACACGGGGAACTGTTCGCTTTGCGGATTTGACGATACCGAAATATTTTTTTCGGTGAATAATTCCCCCCGGCGGATTCCACGATAAGGGTGTATGATCCGAAAACAAGGGATCACAGCCCTCCCACTTCACTGCATTTCTACTGATCCGCCTGTGGGGTTCGCCTATTTGACCTCAGAAAATATCGGCAGGCCTGCCGATTTTGGATCACTCGGTTACTGAGGCCAATGAAATGCCGATGTCGTCGCATTTGTCTGATCCAGGCGTTTATAGGCCTGCCTTTCCTATATCGCGATGTCTTTGGAACGTGCATAGATATTGCCTTTTTAAAAGGGTTCAAATGATCTCTTCTTTGAACGTGGCAATACCAACTGAGCCGGTCGCGCTCTATTTTTTGTACGATGGTTTCCTTGATGTGAAAGCTTCCACGGATCTTCGAACTTCTTATTCGATCAAGCTTTGTCACTCCTGCTGTCATGCGAAGCATCTTCATCTCAGCTGCCGTTAATTTACTCTCATACTTTTTGTACATCGTCCAACATTGTGAACCGTATGTGAGCGCTGGACGTACAACTGCGGTGTAGAGCCTTCCTTTCAACTTAGGGGGCATTTTTCTGTCACAGAAGATAGCGGAATTTTCTCGCCACTTCATCCACCCTACGCTTACACGATGATTGATGTCGTCATCACAAGTTGCTTTGCTATTGATCATAGATCCCAGATATTTGAACTTTTCGCACTTGGGAAGCACTGTTCCATTCAAATAAATGTCTGGAATAGGCTTGAGTGGTTCAGAGAACGGGCAGCACAAGTACTCTGTCTTTTTTGAACTAATGCGATACCCATTTCCCTCCAAAACGTCCACCCACACATCAAGTGCTCGTTGCAGGGATGTAGGATCCTCACTTATGATGGCTCCATCGTCAGCAAAGAATAACTGATGTACCTTGGGGTCCATCACTTTACCTTCAAGCAGATAATCAAGGACTGTAATAAAGAACAAAGGACTTAAAACGCTTCCCTGGTGCACCCCGACTTTGATTGGGAACTCTTCGGTTACTCCAGCGGGACATCTTACTCTTGTCTTTGCTCTTTCGTACATGTCCATGATCATCTGTACATAGGTTTCTGGAACCCCTCGATGTCTTAGCGCCACCCATATCAGATCTCGTGGTTGTCTGTCGAATGCCTTTTCAAAGTCAACCAATACAATATGCAAATCCCTTAAGGAATCACGATGTTTTTCCATTATGATCCTTATACTTTGGATTGCATCTGTGGTTGATTTACCCGAGACAAACCCGCACTGATCATCAGATAGCCGTATTATTTTTCGCAGTCGGCCACCTAATACCCGCTCAACGATCTTCATGGTGTGTGACATCAGCTTGATCGAACGGTAGTTATCACAGTTTCGCGTATCACCCTTCCCTTTGTATACAGGGAGGAGGTAACTTTCCCTCCATTGATTCGGCATTGGATCACCTCTCACGAATTTGGAGATAAGAATTCTGAGCCATCTGAACCCGATGTCTCCCATCTTTTTCCAGAACTCAGAGGGTATTTCGTCTGGCCCAACCGCTTTTCGTTTTATGGAGTATTTGACCGCCTCACTAACTTCTTCGACTGTAATGTCGGCTATTTCTTCACAGTTAGGTGTGGCTCTTGGAAAGTATAGCCGGGGAAACTGTTCATTTAAAAGCTCTTCACAATACTGTCGCCACCTCTGCAGAATTTTGTCGTCATCCACAAGAAGCTGGCCATGAGCATTGCTAATGAACTTTGGCGAACGAATCTCCTGAGCATTGTTCCTTCTTTGGGCGGCTATTTTGAAGATAGCTCTTGTACCATATGAGTTTGACAAATAGTCCGATGATAAACTTTATATGTATGTGTTATTGGGTGTATTTTGAGTGTCTCCCAGAAGATGATTCGCAAGAGCTAATGGAACATGTTCGGCAGTAATGCCAAATTTTCTCTTCGAAAGATAAAAAGAACGCTTCTTTTAGCCCAATGGAAAACGATATTAGGAAAACAAATTTAAACTAGTTATTTTTTTTTTTAATCGTTTTGAAGTGTATTTTGAAACACTTGGGGTTGCTCTAGAGTCAACTGTGCGGTAGTCTGAGTTGTCAAATTGTGCAGCACTACACAATAAAAATACTTCCACAGTACAGTCGCGCGTTTTGTCTAAGATAGAAACAGCTGATTGAAATTGTTTCATATTTTTTGTGTATTTATGTATTTTAATACAAAACTACAAAATCACATGACAATTCTAAAGAATTTCGCATTGCTGCCGTGCTTGAATCGACAACGCGATCCCATTGTATTTGCCAATAGCCATACGCGATGTGACTTGCTAAATGAGCTTCATTACTACCGAATTTTGAACACTACTTAAAACCACATAATTAAACGCAAATTTAGCAATAACTTTAAAAATGTCTTTCTGGGGTGGCGATAGCGCTGTGGTAACGTCGTCGTTTGCCACGCTAATGGTTCATGGCTCAAATCCTGATGTCAACAAATAAATAAATATTTTTCATGAAATAAAGAGTCAGTCCGTTCAATTGCGAAAGCTTGTGTGAACACTATTGCGAAGGCATAACACTGACAATAAATTGGTCATATGGCTGGAAGAATTATTAGCTCTGTTGGATGATTAATATGCCTATGCCATTAAAAATACTTGTAAAAGCTAAGACAAAAAACAAAAATCTTCCCAGGTATCTGAATGCCTATTACATTTTCAACACTATTAATAACAAAATCGCATTCAAGCGTTACATTACTGTCTAATTATACTTGACTAAACGACTATTTACTGAGTAATATTTTTTTATTAATAAAAAGCAAATTCTTACGTGGGATAGTTATTTTATGTTTACTGTATGACAATTGGATAGGATGAGATTACTATTTCATGGATAAACTTATTTTAATTTATTTTTAAGTTCTTACATTTGGTCTGCCATTCGTTTTTGTTCGTGAAGTTTTTTGGACTTTTTTTTTTTTTACTGTGCCCGAGCGTTTATCTTTTATTCGAACGTTTTCCTGACCTCCGTTTTTCAAATCCACAGATCACCGACCTCTTGTATTTCAATACAAATAATTTGGTCCTGTCTATGAATGCTTTATTTTATTTTGGGTACATGTGCCGCAGTCGGTGCATTACTTAGTTCTTTGTTAACAAATGTTTATTGGAAATTTTATTCAACGTTTATTCATAGGATTGCATATAAAGTAGAATTTTGAAAAGATGAACGCATTAACACGTTGAATGCCACGTAACCCACCGTGGCTTGCTGAATGAATGTATTTTTTTTTTTTTTTTGGCACCTAGTAGAAAATCCATTCTTACTTGTATTCAGGGGCCATTTGACCCACCGGTAGTCACGCTCTTAAGAAACATAGATAACACAGAAAAATTTAAACAATGACAACACATTTTTAAAAAAAATGACCCATTCGTCTTTCGGAATGTTCATCTTATCGAGCCATTATAGGTACACATACACAGCTGTCTTTCAAGATGGCGCGAGGACCTAAAAAACATTTGAAGCGTTTGGCAGCACCAAAAGCATGGATGTTGGACAAACTTGGAGGAGTCTTTGCCCCTCGTCCTTCAACCGGCCCACACAAGCTGAGGGAGTCACTTCCCTTGATGATTTTTTTGAGAAATCGTCTAAAGTATGCCCTGACTGGGGCTGAAGTCACCAAAATCGTCATGCAGCGTCTTATCAAAGTCGACGGTAAAGTACGCACGGACCCTACATTCCCGGCTGGATTCATGGATGTGATCACCATTGAGAAGACCGGAGAATATTTCCGTTTGGTCTACGATGTCAAGGGACGTTTCACTATCCACCGCATCTCTGCAGAGGAAGCTAAGTACAAGCTGTGCAAGGTCCGCAAGACTCAGTTGGGTACCAAGGGAGTTCCATTCCTCGTTACACACGATGGTAGGACTATTCGCTACCCTGATCCATTGATTAAGGCCAACGATACTGTGCAAGTGGACATCTCTACCGGCAAGATCACCGACTACATCAAATTTGATTCAGGCAACTTGTGCATGATCACTGGAGGTAGAAATTTGGGTCGTGTTGGTACCGTCGTCAACCGCGAGAGACATCCAGGTTCCTTCGATATTGTCCATGTCAAGGATACTCAGGGTCATGTGTTTGCAACAAGATTGTCAAACGTTTTTATCATCGGCAAGGGTAATAAGCCATACATCTCGTTGCCAAAGGGCAAGGGTGTTAAGTTGAGCATTTCCGAAGAGCGCGATAAGAGGTTGTCCGCAAAAACTGCTCATTAAGTTTTTTTAATAAAGGATAAAATATTTGTATTTTACAAAAATGAAAATATTAAAAATATAAGACAGCTGATCAAAGAAAGAGGTGTGAACTTAATTTTTTTTTTCCAAAATTGATTTGTACCAAATGTTTTCAATAGTTTTAATGTTTTCCGGGTTTAAATTAATTTAAATAAAATAAACAAATGATTGATATATGCATAACAACTCTAAAATTAAGAAATTAATAAATAAAATGACAAAATTAGTTGAATTTCATGATTTTTTCGTGGACAATGAAATAGGTGTGTTGACCTGAAACAATGAAATTTATCATTTTTACCAACATGTTTTTGAAAATTCTAACGTTTTCCGTTTCCTTACCGTAATATCTTGAATATCCTCCATCTAAAACTAAAACTTTTTCAGTACTTCGTGGCATTGAATTGACTCGTGTTTGACATGTTGCCAACGCTATAGCATACCACTGTCTTTGTATCGTTCCCCATAACTGATCCCTGTTGGTGAAATATTGACCCGCTAATCTCCTCTTCAGCCGATTCCACAAGTTCTCAATAGGATTGAGATCAGGGGACTGACTGGGCCACGGGATTACAGACACTTCATTATCTCAAAACCAATCGTTTACAAGGCTCGATGTGTGTTTCGGGTCATTATCTTGCTGGTAGTGCCATCGAAGGAGCATGTTTTCTCCGGCATATGGAAGCATTGTGTTCTCCAAAATGTACTTGTATTCAAACTTGGTCATGGTGTTATTTATTCGAAATATAGGGCCAATACCATGCCACGAAAAGCAATCCCACACAATAATATTGCCCTCCCCCGTGCCTTACCGTTTTTCTTGTTTAGCGCGCTTCAAACTCCCTACGTTTTGGACTTCGCACGTTATGTCCAGAGTCCCAGCAAAACAAATTTATTTTTATTTCGTCAATCCAAAGGATGTTATACCAATTTCTTAATCCTTCAGGTCCGGCCAACTCTTTGTGCCTTAAAGCGAATTCTTTGTGAGACTTTAGGTTAGGTTAGGTAAGTGGGCAGGTGTAGGGGGATAGAAAACCTCCACACCACACTCAGGTCAGTATAGACCCATTGTGATACCCATGGGGGGAAAGGAGATAGAAAAGGAAATCCCTACCTCGTGGAAAAATACCGTCTTTGTAAATATCCTAAAGAAAGAACTAAGTACTCACTGAGTCCTAGATACAAACCATCCAGAGGATTTGATGAAGTTTGCGATGTCATTTATTGGTCTGTTAGACAACTCTTCTAGATCCTCAAAGAAGTGTTGTCCAAGGATCTTATTTCTCAAATGATAGAGGCCTGGGCAATGACAGAGAAAGTGGGCGGTGTCCTCCTGAGCCTCCTCGTCGCCGCAGCATCTACAAAGGTCTTCGCTAGTCACACGTAGTTTTTTCATGTGGTACCGCATGGTTTATTGCCCCGTAATGACTCCAATTAGAGTAGAGAGGGATTTTCTGTGCCTCTGTATGAGTTCTTACTCTGTCAAATGCGGGCCACAGCTTCCTCGTGGTGACACAAGTATCTAAAGAGGTCCACCTATTGTTAGCCTCCGTTATAGCTTTGTTTCCTGCTTCGAGCTTAAGGGCGCAAGGCGGGATGTACACCGAGGGGTCGGATTGGTCCGAGCTTAGTGCTGAGCCTCCTCTAGCCAGTTCATCGGCTTTCTCATTCCCTGGTATGCCTTCATGACCAGGGATTGTGAGACTTTAAGTTCTGCCCTCTTAAAAGTGGAACTTTCCTGGCGATTTTCCTGGTAATTTGGCATCTTGGAGTCTTCGACAAACTGTACGCGAACTCACTACATTTCCAATTTGTGAACAAATGGTCCTTTAACACACAAAAGGGTCAAATTTGGACAGTAACAATGTGGCGGTCAGTAGTCGGTGAGGTTTTTTCTGCTTTCCCCGATTTTCCGTGACTTTTCAAGGCCTAAGGGCATTCCTTACAAAGTTCTCAGAGCGCCCTAGTGCCTCAGCCATAAACTTGTTTTCCATGGCATCATTATTTGTGATTAGATGCAGAGATTTAGAAACTACGAAGCAAAATTGCAGGCAATGAGGATTTGTAGACTTATGATTTGGGATATTAACAATGCTTCAAATTGTTTTAATTATAATCACAATTTTCATCTTAATTCCATTATTTGTGTTTGACAAAATAAAATGGTGCAAAGAATTTAGTGGAAAATTGTTTGGATTGTGTCTCTGATATTGTTTTGCTCGAACATCGTACTAGGCTAAATACGATTTTACCTAACTTTATGTGGTATCTAGTATTCTCTTTTGTCAACATGTACCAAAATTCTAAAAACAATCACTTCACTTTCCGAATGGTAATTTTCGAAATGAAGTCACACTTGATTTGGTGAGTGAAAGAACAGTACATGTACAAAATATGGCTTTCGAGAAAAACAGAAATAACTAAACGCATTTGTACTGCGCTTCCATACAATCAGCGAAAAGCGTAGTCCATTTTTTTACATTCGGCTCTCTAAAATATTGTTATTTTGCTGATTGGTAGGTTTAGATACGTAGAACATTTTGGCTATTTCAGCCCAAAATTCTATTTATGGCGCTTGTACTGTTCTTCTACTCACCGATTCAATTTGTTTTGGGGTTGTTTTTGTAGCAGCTATTATTCCGCTGAGGACAGGCGAGTTTCTAACCCCAGTAATCGAGGCACGTCGATTAGTCGATCCCGGACGCAGGTTGTTTGGTTTTGCTGTACAGTTGAGCACATGATAAACCCAAGCAACTGCGGAGATGGCACCAGCTCAACATACTGACCATAACCAAATCTTAGGTCCTATGTTGGGTTCGATTCCGGCGCATAGTAGAATTATACGAAGCAGTCCGGTCGGAAAAACGAAAGTGACTTGTCCTTGAGATGGGATGTAGCTGGAGTTGAGGATCATTGGCCGAGGAGTTGTCCTCGAGTTGCTCCAGTACGTAGAGCACTATTAGGGTCATTAAATGGAGCAATCATTTGAGGTAGTAAAAGAATGAACTCTCAAGAATGCAATCTTATTGAATTCATTACGATCATTGAAATCATTTGTACATTTGGTTTTTTTGTTTGAAGTTATTTTCATTCCATTGGATTAAGACTTTAACTTTAGAATCTTTGAAGTTATTTGACGCCATTTCAAGTGATTGGAATTTGTTGTTCCCTTAAAGTATTCCTTTATTAATCTTGGAGCGTTTTTCGCTAAAAACGAACAGTTTAAAAGATATACAATAGTGAGTTCTGCAACTGTGTTTTGGTTTTTTTTTTGTTTCCGCTAATAAATAAATTCTCTTTTTAGTTAGTACATTTTTGAATAACTATAAAAGAAAAAGTTATCTTTTCCTCTTTGTCTATTCTTTTCAACGCCCGCACTGTGTTAAATATTTTAAGGGTATTCATAACCCCTTGAGTGCACGCAAATTATAAAAAAGAAGGTCATAAAGGAGTCTGTAGAAGAAAGATTTCGTTGAAAAGCATTCAGATGACTTCAGATCGCTTCAGGGACTTGAAATGGATTCCAAGATCATCTTTAAATGGCCAAACAAATTAAATTATCTTATAATTCAATAAAAATAACTTCAAATGAATGAAAACGAGTTCAGTGACTGTTATGAGCTCAAAAAGATTTGCATTCTTACAAATAAAATGTATACGATGTATCGTATGTGTAAACTGAGGAAACTAACTACCTATATAATTTTCAATTAATTTTGTTTATTTTTTTTGTTTTTTTGTGTAATTCTTTCAGAATTATTTCTTTCTCTGTTTTCCTTCTTACTGTTTAAATTGGACGTAATAAAGCATTTATAGTCAAATAATGTGTGTGCACGCTTCTTACAGTAAAATAATTTGCATGTCCTTTATTTGAATGAAATACAAAATGCGCCAAGAAATAGAAACGAAGAATTTTTTTTAAGAATTGGCAACAAGAATTACAATTTATTATTCACAACATTCTTGGCTATTTTAAAATGTAGCAATACAAACGCATTTTCTGTGCTCACCATTCATATTACATTCATTTAACATAAGGCTCACCTTCAACAAAAAATATTTTAAATTGATTTTTTTTTTTCTCTTCTATTTATTTATATTCTATGAAACACATAATACACATCTCGGATGACATCACACAGCTATGTAGGCCGCCCGACTGGAGCCTCCACCGCCACTGGATCAAAGGCTCAGCATATCCGCGAACTGAACGCCCTACTAAACGATGCTATGGCAATCTAGATACATAAAGTGTTTGCTGAGAACTAAATAATATAAAACTAAACTCATAGTAGTGTTAGAAGTAGCTGACACAGTTTATAGTATATGACCACATAACGCTTTCTCGTTTGATTCAAACAAAAACGTTATTTTATTATTTATTAATTTATTATCTCAGTTGAGGTTAGATTGTTGTCGTTATTAATTTTCCAACACTTCACAAAGAATCGGTTAAAATTTGATGGACATGTATTTTAATTTCGTTTTGTTTAGTAGTGAGAACGCTTAAATTACTTGGGTTATGTTTGAATGTGCGTTTTGCTTTAAAACTGATATAATTTAAATCGATGTACCAATAGAATTAAATGTTAAGCAATGAGCTTTAAAATGCTCTCAGAGAGTTATTTTGTGTAACGGAAATATTTTTGAAAAACTCAAAATCAAATTTTGTTTCATTCAACTTTGACTAATAAAAAGAAAATGTTTTTCACACTCGTTTTTTTTTTTTTAACTTATTTAAAATTATGGTTTATAGCTTCTTTGTGTTAGTACTGTAAGATATCAAAATGGAAAATATATGTGAAAAAAGAAAAATGGCGCTCTAACTTAAGAAAAATGTTTTACTAAGAAACTAGACTCTTGGTTTGTAATCAGATACACACAACTAAAACGTGATAAAGATCGATATTGATTTTTTAATGTAATGATTGTTATTTATTCTTAGAAATTAACATAAAAAAATGCACTTACTATTATACCAACTTATTTTTTATTTCTATTGAAATATTGAATAGAAAAATGCGTAATATATCAACAATTCTATACTTGCACCAAATGAATTAAATAAAATGAATGCAAATCAATTTCTATTCCATTTCTCTCGAAAGAAAATATCGGTAACTTTTTTTTTTTGTTGCTCAGTGGTTCGAGATTCTATCGCATACTCAAAAAAAAAAAGTTAACATACAGTGGTTGGCGCAATTATTTCGCCAATGCTTTTTTATATGGAATGCGAGAAGTAAATGACTGCAACTTTTACATTTTTAAATTTTGTACATACCTTTATTTTCTTATAAATTTTATGTAGAATATGTATTGAGTTGCAGCTAAGACAATAGAAACATAGAAAATAACCACAAAATTACTGCGACATCCATTTTCGCCGGCACAATTATTGTGACACTTTGCCTTTATTGTTATTGAAGTGCATAGGTAGATGTTTCCCTAAATTAAATAACGTAAGTTAATCTAATGGGATATTGTAGTCAGTCTAGTTTAGTTTTTCTAAAAGTCGACTACGGGTGAATAAAAAAAAGTGTGTGCTGTGGCAACACAACAGGCTTTGAGTTGCTGTTGCCCTGCGCAATTTAGTTTGACATTTATGAACAAGAAAAAGAAAAACAAAACAAAAATAAACATTAAAAGTGTATAAACAATCTTTCATCCACTTTTTACACAAAGTACAGGGTAAAATAAATAATAAGAGTTAGCGAAATTGTAACAAACAAAAGCTTATCCAAAACAAACAAAAGCAACAACAAAACACCTATTGCGCAGGTTGCTCTGTTTTGACGTTTGATTGCGCTAATGTTGCACAAAAACTCTTGATTTGAGCAGTACTGCCAAAATGTTGCTTTTTTGAACTTGTTGCTTTAATGTTGCCGTAACACTGTATTTTTGAATTGGGCCTATTTTAATTTTGTTTAAGACGTCAGGCCTTCTAACTGTCAACTGCAATAATTAGTTGCTATTGTTGCTAAATCAAATAACGGCGTTTCAGCAATGGATAACAAAAATGATTAGTTTCATTGAAGCTTTATTTATGAAAGCTTAAAAAATATATCTAAAAGGAGCCAAAAAGAGAAAAGGAAACCAATCCCTTATAATCTACGGGATATCCAAATTAGTGAAACAATCATTCAAAGAGAGTTGGAAGCAAATGAACAGCCTTATTGTGAGTTTCACCCGAACAGCATTCCACGTGAAAAAATTCCCTTTTCACTTTTCCCCTATCATGAGTTTCGGGCGAAAATTTGTTCATCTTCAAAAAATTCCCCTTATTGTGAGTTTTTATTTCGCGTGGAATATGACGCTATTCGCATGGAAATTTTTCCCTTGGTTTTTGTAGTCGAAAGAGAGAACAACAAAGCGGAAAATGTAAGTTTGAAAGCACAAAAGTGGAAATCAATTATACATACACCCCTATCGTGGAATCCGCCGGGGGGAATTATTCACCGAAAAAAATATTTCGGCATCGTCAGATCAAAGTGAACAGTTCACCGTGTGGGTAATGTGAATCAGTTCCACTGTATCGTGGAAAACATTCGAATCGAATTTTTCCCGAACAAAATGACATTTCTCATCCACATCAAAATCATTGCGGATTTCTGGCTTGGCTGGCTGCACATCGTCTTGTGTACAAACAATTTGTGTTTACATATAAATTACAGGAAGAAAACTACAACTGCTTTATTAAGCCGAAAATTGTTAATAAATCTATGCAATATTGAACTTTATTTAAATCAGAAATAAACACCCCTATCGTGGAATCCGTCGGATCTGAGTTTCACTTCACCTATTCGTTTCACGTGAACATAAAAACACTATCGTGGAATCCGTCGGATAATCTTCCTTACCGACCACTGTTGTCGTTTAGGAAGTTCTGTTGTGACAGCTCGTTTGAAACACATGTGTGCTTTGTGAAAATCCAATTGGGAAATAAAAAATTAATTTTGTGCGAAAATAGATAGCGTTTCATTGGTTTTTCATGAAAGATCATCTTCACACAGGAGGAGGCACTCTCAATTAAGAGCAAACACGGAAAATATAATGGAACTACAAGAAGCAACGTAAGATTTCATACACTAACAACCAAATCCGCAATGAAATAGCTGCGGGTGTGAAATGTATGGGGAGATTCGATCCGAACGTTTTCCACGATGCAGTGGAACTCGTTCACATTACCGACACGGGGAACTGTTCGCTTTGCGGATTTGACGATACCGAAATATTTTTTTCGGTGAATAATTCCCCCCGGCGGATTCCACGATAAGGGTGAAATAAAAAAATATGCTTTCTAGAAGCATACATTTCATCTGGAAGTTCCATGAAATCATCCACTGTTGCTATTAACCTCTGTCGTACTCTTCTCTGGGAAAACTGTTCATCTTCTTCCTCTTCTGCTTCCAAAAACAGCTATCCTGTCCACTTGTGTGCCTTATTTTTATTTTAATCACTTTTTAAAGAAAATTTCGTTTTACGAAACGAATGTAGCAACACAGATTTTTATTGACAAATAAAAGGCAGCTGTTTGACAGTGAAACTACCTTTCCCCAATGCCTGTCGATAAGGAGACGTTCTCGGCGGATTCCACAATAGCAGTAGAAAGTGAAAGGGAATCGAATAGGTGAAGTGAAACTCAATTCCGACGGATTCCACGATAGGGGTGATCATTTTATTTGAGGAGCAAAACTCTAAATAAGCAACAAAGTGATATTTTGTTAAAAAAAATGATTGAAAAACCGGATATTGCTAGGGGATTTGTAAAAGAAAATAAGGAGAAAGTGTACGAAAGAGGGACTGGAGGTGGACGAAGCAGAACGCAAAAGTTCTCACCAACAGAAGAAGCCATACACCCCTATCGTGGAATCCGCCGGGGGGAATTATTCACCGAAAAAAATATTTCGGCATCGTCAAATCCGCAAAGTGAACAGTTCACCGTGTGGGTAATGTGAATCAGTTCCACTGTATCGTGGAAAACATTCGAATCGAATTTTTCCCGAACAAAATGACATTTCTCATCCGCATCAAAATCATTGCGGATTTCTGGCTTGGCTGGCTGCACATCGTCTTCTGTGTACAAACAATTTGTGTTTACATATAAATTACAGGAAGAAAACTACAACTGCTTTATTAAGCCGAAAATTGTTAATAAATCTATGCAATATTGAACTTTATTTAAATCAGAAATAAATAAAAAATATGGTTTCTGGAAGTTCCACGAAATCATCCACTGTTGCTATAAACCTCTGTCGTACTCTTCTCTGGGAAAACTGTTCATCTTCTTCCTCTTCTGCTTCCAAAAACAGCTATCCTGTCCATTTGTGTGCCTTATTTTTATTTTAATCACTTTTTAAAGAAATTTTCGTTTTACGAAGCGAATGTAGCTACACAGATTTTTATTGACAAATAAAAGACAGCTGTTTGATAGTGAAACTACCTTTCCCCAATGCCTGTCGATAAGGAGACGTTCTCGGCGGATTCCACGATAGCAGTAGAAAGTGAAAGGGAATCGAATAGGTGAAGTGAAACTCAATTCCGACGGATTCCACGATAGGGGTGATATTCCAATTGATTCGAATAAATGAAGCAGTGAAGGGAGTAGGCTCATCACAGTCCTTTGGATTGCCTCCCCGCGAAAAAAAAAGACGAGAGGAAAATGCTATTTCCGAAATTTCAGTGGACGAAATTGTATTAATAGAATTGAAATTGAGACACGTTCACCTACTGCTCATATTTTTCAAATAGAAGAAATGCCTCCTAACAGCAGTGACCAGCAAACGCCGAAAAAGAGGAAGGCAACTCCAAAGGATTGGAATTATCTCTTAAACTCCTTCGAATTGTTAGTTCTTCTTTTCTTTCTTCTTCTTAACATAATATTTGTAGGGTTATAGAGTTCATTTTTATTTTTATTTTATTACATATTTACTTTTTAATTTGTTTAATGTTACTTTTTGCACCCACATTTGTTTCTTAACTTCTTTATTTGCCTACTGTCAAAGCATCAGAATCTATGTTCGAAATGTTACAGCTGATTCGAAGTGAAATTTTGTTCACGTGAAATTCACAATAGCTAAAAAGAATCCGGGCGAACAAAAATTTCCACGTGAAATATTTTTCGGGTGAAACTCACAATAAGGCTGGAAATTGAAATCTACGTAGTTAAATAAATGCGGCACATATCTCGATAATTCAAAGACGGACAATAACATTAAGGGCTGAACAGAATTGACCCGATCCGTTCCCGCGCTTCTGGAAAGTACTGATTTCGAAAGCCAATCAGGAGTGGCCGAGATAGAAGATGATAATACATTTCGCATTGGTCGAAAAATAACCTATAAATTTGCAGTTATTGAATCACTCAAGTCACAAAAACTAAGTTTCAGAACGCATCTGATTTCCAAAATCATTTCGAAAGAGCAAATTATTCCTTGTATGTCTCTTTAATTGCTCACTTGAGTGTTAGTTTTAAGTTAGCTGTTTGTATTAAGCTCAAATAAATAAATAAACCTACGGAATTTGAATGGTCAAATGCTATTTGCCGGATCGAATCTACTCTGCTCGGCGCTTAAGCCACAAGACTTTTAGAGTAAGGACCCGACGTTTCACAAAGCGCCACGGTTTCTATTTGAATGCGGATTTAGTTTTTGTCATTAGTAGTTTCTGATCCACACAAGCTTATTCCAGACTTTTATTTGAATGGAACAGTGCTTCCCAAGTGCGAAAAGTTCAAATATCTGGGATCTATGATCAATAGCAAGCAACCTGTGATGACGATATCAATCATCGCGTAAGCGTAGGGTGGATGAAGTGGCGGGAAAACTTCGCTATATTCTATGACCGAAAAATGCCACCTAAGTTGAAAGGAAGGCTCTATACCGCAGTTGTGCGTCCAGCGCTCACATACGGTTCACAATATTGGACGATGTTCAAGAAGTATGAGAGTAAATTAACGGCAGCTGAGATGAAGATGCTTCGCATGACAGCAGGAGTGACAAAGCTTGAATGAATAAGAAGTTCGAGGATCAGTGGAAATATTCACGTCAAGGTAACCATCTTACGAAAGATAGAGCGCGACCGACTCAGCTGGTATTGCCACGTTCAAAGAAGAGATTATTCGAACCCTATTAAAGGCGAGGCAGGAGAGGCAGGCTTATAAACGCCTGGATCAGACAAATGCGACGATATCGGCATTTCATTGGGCTTAGTAACCGAGTTATCCAAAATCGGGAGGCCTGCCGATATTTTCTGAGGTCAAATAAACGAACCCCACAGGCGGATCAGTAGAAATGCGTTGAAGTTGGAGGGTTGTGGTCCCTTGTTTTCGGATCATAGCCTCGCCGAAATAGGAAGAAGAAGAAAGAACTGAAAACGAACACCAATTTCAAATCGAATCTAAAGTGCGATTGCTGATTCTCTGACGGATTACTAGAGTATTTGAAAAATTAACTAGACGATTAATGAAAATGTAATCTGAGAAACAAATAAGCAAATCCATGTAGCGATAATAAAGGCATTATTCTTGTTTATTTACTCTTAATTCATAGATTGCTTAGAAGTCTGATAAAAATGAAATAAATTCATAAGTCCTTGACCATAGCTTTAAAAACGTCTGTCATTAGGTATGCTTTTTAAGAGCTCGGGTCGCTCGAGTTTTGCTCTTAAATGGCTCTGAAGCGTTTTTTTGAGAAACCCGCAGTCACTTTAAAATAAAACTCCGTGTTTTTTTAGAAACTTGGGGTCACTCTGAAGTCAACCCAAGTTTTTCTTGGATAAGGAAAGTGGAACTGTCAAAACCACGTGGCATTTGTATAGATCGAATGTCTACGGAAAAATATTCCGCTAAAAGCGCCACCCTGTGAAAGACAGGACTCAGTGAAACAGAAAAGCTTGAGTAGAAAAACAACGATCTCCGTATCAGGCTTTCCGAAATGGAGCTGCTCTATCGTCTTCTTCTTCTTCTTCCTTTTATCAGCGAGGTTATGATCCGAAAACAAGGGATCATAACCCTCCCACTTCACCGCATTTCTACTGATCCGCCTGTGGGGTTCGCCAGCTGCTCTATCGTGATCTTAAGAAAGAGGTAGATTTACTCCTAAAAAATGTGTGTTTCTAAAAAGAACGCGTACTTAGTTCAACATCGAACCTATGCGTAAAAGAGATAGATTCTGCAGTGGAAGCGCTGTCAAGGCTTCAATCATATGCAGATTGACATGAAGTAAGCGGGTAAAAATCTCGGAAGACTGCTATTTATATAAAAAAAAAACGAAAATCCCTCAATTTTCTCTCAAAATCGGCTAATGAGGAAAACCTTAAACTACTAAAGAAAATGTGGCAAAAGCAAAACCTTCGAGTATTGGCGTACAGTCATGAGCTCAAGTGGCGATGACAGATAATGACTCGTATATAACCGATAAGTCAAGAGTAGACAAAGCTAAATCAGCAACAGAAAAGCGTCCAAGCCTTAGCCTAAAGGCTCACGCTCAAGCTGCGACGTCGGTAAACGGTGGTGGCTGTAGCTTACAAGATTCTATGTCATGCCCTTTTCATAATTGCGAAAACTTGAGGAGCAAAGCAAAATAACTTATTTTCGGGAGACTAGTTACACTCGAAAATAATATCATATTTATAACACGCTCACTTCAACAAGAATGTGAAAGAAATGCTTAAGGCTGCGCGCACAGTGACACGACAAAGCGATGAGATGTGAGAAGCGATGCGAGATGGTGCGCACAGTGAAGCTGTTCCGAGTTGTCCTGGTACCCGTCGCGATGCATTCATCATCAGAGGAAGAGTTTTTAAACGAGAGTTTATATTTTAAATTCATACGAAATAGAAAAAGAAACTGCTGAAATCAGTTGTTCAGCATCTATTTTTCTCTTAAAAAAAGTCAAAGTCACTTTAGAAAATATGATAATTCAGTACTTTTTTTTATATTTTATTTAAATTACCACGAACGTACGGTTGTTCAGTGCAACACAATGCAAACAACAAAATTCGTTACTCAGAAAAGTCGAATGCTTTATAATACGGGCATCGAATACAGACGTGACTTTCACTCGACAGGTAAACCAACATACTGATAGAAATATGACATCAGATCCGATCGATTTCTTTGCTGTTAAAGGAATATCTGGCAACTGTATAAAAGTTGAAGAAAACTTCGATCTTTCCTCTGATCATTGTCTAATTATTATGACGACAAACGAAGCTATGATTAAAAAAGTAGGACCAACGAGGTTAACTGGCGTGAAAACTAATTGAGATGGCTTCAAAAGAGATATTGAAGCAAATATTGAGCTTTCACATAAAGGAAACCATCGCACAAAAAAATATAGCGCGACCGGCTCAGCTGGTATTGCCACGTTCAAAGAAGAGATCATTTGAACCCTGTTAAAAAGGCAATATCAATGCACGTTCCAAACACATCGCGATGTAGGAAAGGCAGGCCTATAAAAGCCTGGATCAGACAAATGCGATGACATCGGCATTTCATTGGCCTCAGTAACCGAGTGATCCAAAATCGGCAGGCCTGCCGATATTTTTTAAGGTCAAATAGGCGGATCAGTAGAAATGCGGTGTAGTGGGAGGGTTATGATCCCTTATTTTCGGATCATAACCTCACTTATAAAAGGAAGAAGAAGAATTGAGCTGAGCGTATCACTTTAAATGGCCTATAATTGATGATCAACGAGAAGAAAAGAGCGCGTAAAAAATTGAAACAAACTTGAGCCACATCTAAACAGTTTGGGCAACTCGCTAAAAAAGACAATTAAGGATTTTAAAAATTGTCCAATACAAACTTCCCTTGAAAGTTGAATGGCAGAAAAATATTCGAATTATTTGCTTTAGAAGCCTATAAAGGGTATTCAAATCACGCGACCAGAATGGGCTTAGTCATAAATAATGGCAAAACCAAGCATATGCTGTCAACAAGAAGGGACAATCAACACCGTCGAATTGGACAGAACGTCACAGTGGGCACCTACAACTTGGAGGTAGTAAGGGAATCTGTCTACCTTGGCTCTGCTATAAAGTGTGAAAACGACAACAGTGTAGAAATCAACGAAGGATAACTCTTGCTAATCGCTGTTTTTTTAGGCTAATAAGGCAATCCAACAGCCCTATCTCGCACAACTAAGGGGACTATTAAACACGCAGCGATTTGAATAAATTCATTGCACTGAAACGACTTAATCATCACTGCATAGTATAAAAGGGCGTGGGCGCCGTGGCGTAAGTGGTTAGTGTGTCGGATCACTACGCATGAGGTTCCAAGTTCGAATCCTACAAAACACCAACAAGTTTTTTCACGGTCCACCTCTCGCGAGCGTCTGACAAACATCCGAGAGTATTGTTGTCTCGAAAAAGCTTCTCAAATCGCCGTTCGGATACGGCACTAAACTGTAGGTCCCTTCCATTCGTGTGAAAAATATAACGCACACAACATGAGTGGTTGCGAGAAGCTAGGCCCTGGCACTTAATGAGCTGTTGCGCCAAATATATATATATATATATAGTATAAAAGGAAGTTCCCAGAATGCGTCTGTCTGTATGATTGCAATAATCTCGAGAACCACCTGAACGGATTTTGATGCGGTTTTCACTGTTATGATCTGCATTTCTCAGGGAAAGTTTTATGTAGGTTAAAAATTGCTCTATCACTGAAAATTTGATGTCTAAGTGGCAGAAAGAGGATCAATATCAATTAAAAGGTGATTACACAGCCTTAACTCAACAAAGGCTTATTGGATTTAAAACAACAGAAATCGTTTTGAAAATGTGTCCCAAAATTTATTTCAGCTATAAATCATTCTTCTGTGTTGCCCTGAAGCTAAGCTATGCTCAAAACAATTCATGAAATCATCGCCAACAATTTTCCATCCAGCAGTGGCTAACATTTCCACAGTATACGTGTATGCGCGTGCAGTAACATGATCATATTTTGATTTTCAGTAGTTATGGGAACTATCGAACGAGTGGGACTATCGATAAATAGTAGTTGAACGATTCAATATTTGGTGTAATTTTTCTCGCTTCAGTCGATTGGGAATGCTCTCTCACTAAGACACTTCTTGTTCCAGATGCCAGCGGACAAATTCCCTAGTGGCGTCTACAGTTCCAGTTAGGTTGAACTTAGTAAACACTGTGCGAGCTGAGGAAGAGCCCTTAATAGGCCAAACGACAACACTAATACCCCCGTAGTGGACTACTGGCACCGGTGTACCCGGCCCCGCGTCCTAGGTGCATAACATAAGGAACTGGCCCTCCAGGTTGGGGGTTGTGCTATCGAGTTAACTTCCTTACCACGTAAAAAACCTTCGATTACGAAACAACCAACAGCCTTGCAAATGTAAAAAGGACAACGATCTTCGTATTTGCACGTGAAATGCTAGGTACCTCTACAAACCACGTGTAGCCGAATAATTTACAGAGACTCAAGAATGCCGCAAAATAGACATTCCCGCCATCACTACCTAGTTGTAGCTAAGGTATGGATGCGGAGATCCAGAACGGAGTGAAATCAACGAAATACTGTGAGGAAGTTTGACGGCTACAATCGCAAGAGACTGCCAGAGCCTTTGCCGATCGAGTGTCTTTTAATCTCAATTTTATTCCTACGCCGCCAGCTGAAAATGTGAAAGACCAGGGCAGCATTGCCAAAAAGCCTCCGAGATGCCGCCTCTGAGGTACTGGGTTTCTTTCAGCACCACAACGAAACCTCTGGTTTGATAAAGAATGCCGGCAAGTGCATGCAATAAAACAAGAGGCGTACAAAGCGGCACTGCATAAAAGAACTAGAGCTGCTCGCGAGCTATACGAGCAGAGGAACATCGATTTCTCAGAATGAAAAAGAAGCATAAAAAGCTCTCGATCGAGGGGATTTGGAAATTTTATTGCAGGAATGATGTTAGGAAATTTTACCAAAAGGTAAAAAGAATATACCAGGGTTACAAAGCCAGAACAGAAGAGGACGGAAAAATAGTAGTACAATACAATCGCAGTCGGTGCTGAGGATATGGAAGTAACACTGTGCAGACTACTAAACGGCGACAACGACCAATATTCCGCTGTCAGGCAGAATGAGCCATTCAATAGTGACAATGATAATCAAGATTCCCGTCAACTCGATCAGAATGAAGTAAGGATAGCGATAGCTGAACTTAAATCCAACAAAGATTCTGGAGCCGACACACACTGGGGCTCTCTATATGGAGGGAGTGCCCATAATGCAAAATTGAAATTAACTTTTTTTCATTAAACATTTATATGACTGCGAAGTTAACATAAATGTTTATCATTATGTAAATTTTTACAGTGCTGGAAGGTAGTAAACAAATAGAGAAAAAGCGGTAAAACATGCGGCCACTGTGAATTGCAGGATCTTCTGTGGACTTGTTGGTCATTTAAAAGTTTAATAATTTTTTTTTCGCAGAGAATAAAATAAAATAAAAAATATGTCGGTAATAATTGTATATCAGTGAATAAGAAAAGGTGTCTTTAAAAAAAGAAAAAATCGCACTAAAAATTGAATAAACGTCCTAAAGACTAACATAAAAAATACTTAACATTATTTTTCTTAAATTCGCGCGAGAGGCTACCGCCGAACTTTTCAATGCAGGAGGATATGAGTTGGTAGGGAGCATTTACCACCTACATACATACATACATTTTCAATTGTCCGCTAATCCTTTATGAAGGTCGTGGGGGTAGGAAACTCAGGTGGACTCTCCATCCTTCTCAATCCTCCACCATTGACTTCAACTCATCAAGAGGAATCTCTAGACGGCTCCAAGAGAGATGTCGGACTTGATCCCACCGGGGGGTCGCCCATCTGATGGCACGTCTTGAAAGTCGGTCTGAGGGCATAGGCACTACGTGACCAAACCATCGAAGCATAGATCATTCCGTTCGGATAAATAGCTGCTCAACATTAAGCGACTCGCGTACTCTGGTGTTGCGCATTCAATCCTTACGAGCTAATCCAGCAACACCACGAAGGAACCTCATTTCGGCAGCTTCTATCCGCGATCTTATTCTTTCTGTCACTTCTCAAATTTCATGACCGTAGGTGAGAGTCGGAACATATATCGAGTTAAAAACCGATAGTTTGGCTTCAACACTAAGTTCTGCCTTCCTTATGACAGATTAACCAAACTCTCTCAAAATTTATCCACCCTGAGCAATTCTACCGGATAACTCGGCGTAGCTCTTTCCATCACTCGTGAATAAGACCCCGTGGTACTGGTGCTTATCCGCACCAGCTTGGCTGTAAAAGATGTTCGGACGAAAGTATGCCCGGTGAATGGAACATCAGCATCGTATTAAATTAATCGCGCGAAGCCCTCCGCTTACCCACCCACTGTTGACCCCTACCTTTATATACATTTTTAAAAAATTAATTCAACCCCTTCCGCTTTGAGTCCCCAAAAATCCTTTTAAATATGTTTATTAAAGAAGTGTTTTCAATCAAGCTGAATAACGTGAACATTAAATTAATTAAATTAGATAAGAATAACGTACTTCGACTATAATAAATTGAATCAGTGAACATTATTGAATCGTAGAGTAACTAAGAAATATTCAAGTCTTAGCGACTTAAAGTAGTTAGTAATGATTTTAACTTTTTTTTTTATAATACGCGCGCCGAAGGGATTATTAATACCCTTATACTGATGCTCAGGGCACGGGCGGATATGAAAAGGGGGGAGAGGAACGAAGGAGATGCGGGTTTGCGTTGGCTTTAAATGTTTGAAGGTTGTAATGATTTGGAAATACAGAGGCTGGTAGTTCGTTCCACAAACATGTTGTTCGGCTTATGAACGAATCCCTATATTTGACAGTACGTCCGAAGTTGGGCTTGAGGGTGAACTGATGTGCATTCGAAGCATGACACGTATTGCGGGTGAAGTTTTGAAGGGGAGGAATGCAACTGGCTATTTCGCTGGATCATTTTTTATAAAAGAAACGATAAAATAGGGAAAGACATGAGATATTTCTACGATTTCAAGTGTGACTATGGAGTTCGCAATGTCTCTATCACCTATTAGTTTTAACGCGCGATTCTGTACCCTATCTAGAATGTGCAGAACGGTCTTGGGTGCACCAGACCAGATGTGGGCGTTATATTCCAGCTTTGGGCGAACGAATGCCTTAAAGATGGAGGCCAGATCAGACGGGGTAAAATATTTTTTGCACTGCTTAAGGAATCCTAGACATTTTGCAGCATTTTTGGCGACCTCGAATATGTGATCGTTCCATCGAAGATGGTTATTGATGTACATACCGAGAATGGCAAGTCTTTCGGATTCAGCGATGCAAGTACCATTCATGGATAATGGTTGGGTGTTTTGGTTTCGCTTGAGTGACAGAAGACAGCATTGCGTTTTGGATGCATTAAATTCCACTCTATTGGTTGAACCCCATTTGATTATGCTGTCCAGGTCGGAATTTAATGTGTTTAACATACGTTGTCGTTCTTCATCCACGGCCGAAGAGCAGGGACGTGAGTTAGGGAACGAATATGAAAAACTGAGAATACTGTCATCAGCAAAGGAATGGATTGGATTAGAAGTAGCAGACAAGAGGTCATTTATAAAAATGAGAAAAAGAGTCGGAGACAAAACGGAGCCCTGGGCAACACCAGGATTTATAGGGTGAATTGCAGACTTGAAACCATCCAGGACAACTTGTATTGAACGGTCCGAAAGGTCATTTCTAATCCATTGAAGAAGAGACTCATCGATGACTTGGTTCCAAAGCTCAAACCTTATATAAAATGATATAAGGAAAATATCGCGCTGTAAAAATACTAAAATATAAGGTAAGGAATAAAATGTCGTGTTTAACGCTGCCAAAAGTAACGGTGCTAGGAAAATTTATAATTTGTAAACTGTATAATTTCTGAAGTATTTCCAAAAAACATTCAGCAAAATTTTTAGGAAATCTTGTTCAGTTTAAAAGTTATAGGAAATTCAGTGATTTAAGTCCTTCAAAACACTGCGCGTGAGGTTCCAAGCTCGAATCCCAGAAAACACCAACAAGTATTTTCACGGTCCCACCTCTCGCGAATGTTTGACAAACATCCGAGAGTATTGTTGTTTCGAGAAATCTTCTCAAAACAAATTGGCCTTCGGATACGGCACTAAACTGTAGGTCCCTTCCATTCGTGTGAAAAATATAACGCACACAACATGAGTGGTTGCGAGAAGGTATTCCCTGGCACTTAAAGAGCTGTTGCGCCAAATATTTATTTTTTTGTACATACCATGTACAAGACGTGCCATGATTGCCGTGCCATCAGGTAGGCAACTCCCCGGCAGGCCTAGAAATAGATGGTTGGACAAAGTCCGACATCTCTCCTGGAGCCGTCTAGGGATTCCTCCTGATGAGTTGGAGTCAGTGGCGGGCGATCGATAAGGTTGGGGGGTCTAAAGGAGCATCCTATCCCAGCGACCCTCATGAAGGATTAGGGGGTCACGAAAATGTATATATGTATGTACTATGTATGTAGTTTTGCTACTAAATTTTTTATTAATGTAAAAAAATTACAAATTTGCATTTGCACTTATTCGTTTAAAAAACAGTGAAAAACTTTATTCGGGGTTTTGAAAAGTTGTTCACTTATGAGGAAATTGCACTTAAACGTTTTGCACTTATGCGAACAAATTTGTATAGAAATCGCGTGAAATGGCTACGGGCATCTAAAGTTGTTGCCCTTGTGCGATTTTTTCACTTATCCGTTCTCGACGTAACATATTTTTTCTCGTTTAAGGGCTTATTACAATTTTAAGAAGCCAAACATTCAGAAAGTCGTGGCGCCCCAGAGTAATTCTACACTTTAGAAATTTTGACCATCCTAATGTATAAATCGCGTCATATGGTATTAATGTTAAAACCCCGAAAATATTTATACACATTTGTCGTCATCATTGAAAGTCATGCCAGCCTAGCAAAGACTTTCCTCTCTACCATCTATTCTAGGAGTATCTGCAATTTTAAATTTTGAGTTAAGAACATAAAATTTCATACAAAATGCTAGAAATCCACGTAGAAACATGCCTCTTTCAAAAAAATTACTTGTCTGAATAATTTATTAATTTTTTGTGGGATGTCGTGGGGTAGTTTTTTCTAAAATGTTCTATTTTCCAAATGCGTATATGGATACACAGGGTCTATCCCCATTATTTTTTCATATTATAAACCATACATCAAAATATATGAGATACGGTATAAAAAATTGCGAACACTGTTTAACGTTTATACAGCGAGACTAAGGAGACATGTCGTTATAAAACGGCGCTAACGCAGTGGTAAGATGAGTCTTAATTGTAATGAGTTAATATAATATTATACATACACACATATAGGTATATATTGGACAGATATAACGTAAAACAAATCAAATGTTAAAGAATATGGATGTGTAAAATAAGTGACATTAAGAAATCTAATGGCGTCAAATTGGTACACGAGATTGGCGACATGTTGGTTTTACATTCGACGATATTTTAAGATTTAATTTATCCCGATCCCCTCATCAAAAGCAGACCATGCACGTTTGTTTTCGAAGGAAAATTGAAGGTTGCATTCAATGACTAGAAAAATCATTCTAATTTTGTACCATTCATTAGCGCAACTAGATCACTAAACAATTGGTGTGCAAGGTTAATGTCAGGAGTTAATGTTTGCCAAGCGGCATTGAACTTTGCTATGTGCTACATACTTTTTGTTTTTTATTTGGCAGACAATTTTTTACTGTAGAGCGTACAGTGTATTTAAGCCTTTTATTTGCGTAAGATTACGAAAATTGGATACATGCTAACGAAAAAAAAACTATTCTGTAACCTTTTTTTATAAATAAATAGAGGGGATTTATTACTATGAATTTGGCATCTTGAAGAGTAATTAAGACGCAGAATACATAAACCCAACTTGCATGAAAGTGAGAAAACACAATAACCGACATCTTGAAACATGTCTTTAACCATAAAGTAGACCCGGGCCACAGTGAATTTTCCTTCACATGATGCTACTGTTCAGCGTGGACCTTGGAATACGTTCCCAAATATTTTTAAGTATAGGTATTCAATGTTTTTGCCTTATTGATACCGATTATGGAATCCAAATGCATTTAGGCACACGGCGAAGTCTTAAACTTTAAGCGCTTTCAAAACTCTTAGGAAACCAACAAAATTACTTTTCAGTGACGCGTATATGCACTTAGCTACAAAACTTACCAACTTTACCTAGTTGGACCGAGTCTTGTTTGGAATCCCTTGAATTGCTTATTAAAACGCACTTCCCGGGGTGTACAACCGTACCATGTGGCAGTACTAATAACAGCAATCACAGCGAATCGGAACCCCCTGCGGGTTTGGTAACAGAGGACAGAATAGAGTGGGCAATAAGATCGTTCTCCCCCTTTAAATCCCCAGGACTTGATGGGATTATACCGATCATGCTGCAAAAAACTGCACCAATCATTATCCCAGTTCTCAAAAAGCTATTTGCCAGTAGTCTTAAACAATGTCACATACCAAGAACATGGAGGGAGGTAAAGATGGTTTTTATACCCAAGGCGGGCAAGGCTAGTCACACCACTGCGAAGGACTTCAGACCAACAAGCCTTACCTTTTTCATCCTGAAAACTTTTGAAAGATTGCTCGACATTTACATACGTAGTAAAATACGCCCGGGGGACTTATACCCAGCCCAACACGCATACACGAAGGGTAAATGTGTGGAAACTTCCCTACATCATGTTGTCGGCTCTATAGAAAAATCACTTAAGGATAAAGAGTTCACACTAGCTGCTTTCTTGGACATTGAAGGAGCCGTCAATAATGTAAATACCCAAGCGGTTAAAAGAACCCTAAGAAACCCAGACATCGACATCAGTCTAATTAACTGGATTGTTAGCATGCTCGAGGAACGACATATAACCACCGAACTTGAGGGTTCAAAGCTCGAAGCATACACCTCGAGGGGAACCCCCCAAGGCGGAGTAATCTCCCCACTGCTTTGGGTCATTGTTCTTAATGAGGTACTACAACAACTAAGGTACAGTGGGGTCAGAGCTACAGCGTACGCGGATGACGTCGTGCCGCTTGCAACAGGTAAATTCCTGCCTACCCTTAGCGAACAACTTGACGGAGCCCTAAATATTCTTAGCATATGGGCCAGGAGCTGCCCTGGCCCTGGTTAAAGGTTAATCCCCAAAAAACCAGACTCGTACTTTTTACGAATAAGAGGAAAATACCGGAGTTTAGTACACCTTCTGTTGATGGTATCCCACTCAGATTGTCCGATAGCGCAAAATACCTGGGCCTTGTACTTGACAAAAAGCTCAATTAGAGATTAAATATAGAGGAAAGAATTAAGAAAGCAGCAATAGCCTTTTGCTCATGTAGTAGAATTTTTGGTAGAACCTGGGGACCCTCCCCCAAAATCATACTATGGATGTATACGGCTATTGTTAGACCCATACTGACTTACGGCAATCTAGTATGGTGGCCAGCTGTCAACAAATCCACTAACTTAAAGGCAATCACCAAAGTTCAAAGACTAGAATGTATTGGCATCACCAGCGCAATGAGGACAACCCCAACCGCAGGACTCGAGGCTATCCTCAACCTGCTACCGCTAGACATCTTTATACGAACATCAGCAGCCATTAATGCTATGAGAATAAGTCAGTCAGCGAACTGGAAACCAAGCAGAACAGGTCACTCGATGGTCCTACTCGATTACTTTGGCCTCATGCCCGTAACGGATTACATGACGCCATATTTAGACTTTGCAAGGCCTTTCTCTACCGCCTACCCTAGCAGGGAAGATTGGAAAAGCGGTCATATACCTAATGCCGAATCTATAGCCCTCTGGTGGTGGATGGTTCAAAAATAAGCACTGGTGTAGGATCAGGTATCTTTTCCGACCCTCTAGGTGTATCAAAATCCATACGACTTCCAGACCACAGCAGTGTTTTCCAAGCAGAGGTCTTAGCAGTGACAGCAGCCGCCCGTGAGTCTGCGGTAAGGGCAATACCGCCAGAACGTATTACCATCTTTATCGACAGCCAGGCAGCTATAAAAGCGATTACTGCCATAGAAATTAAATCGAAGCTTGTGTGGTGTTGTCGAGAAGAGCTCAGGGTTCTTGGAACACAGCACAAGGTATCGCTCTGTTGGGTCCCTGGACACGAGGGTATCCCAGACAGAAAAGATGTTGAACTTCATCAAATCATCAGGGTGGTTTGTATGCAGAAATGAAGTAAGTGACTGAGTTAGTAGTTTTTAGTTTCATTGGGTAAGGGATTACTTTTTCCCCCATGGGTACCACAATGGGTCAACGCTGACCTGAGTGTGGCAGAGAGCGTCCCTCCCTGCCAGCCCACATACCTAACCTAACCTAGTTGCTGGATCGAAAGTGAGGATTGAGCTAGACCGGTGAATCTTAAAAAAAGGGGAATTTACCAATTGCTACACGCAAGTAAGTGGTACAAGGTGGCCCAAAATGTATCACCCTATCGGAAGATGATATAAATTTTGCAAATGGCTGCAACTGTCAGTTTTGTTTTGATATTTGTTAAGTAAACTGATGCAGAATACACGTCGCCAAGCCATGGAACGCTATACTTCTCAAGATCGCGGAATATACTCGTGTCTATTTTTTTCAGTGATTTTGGCGCAACGTGAATTTCGGCCCAGATTTCCCGGCCGTCCTACGCCAACTGGTCAAACACTAACGCGTTTGGCCGTTCGCCTCGAAGTGCCTGGAACAACACGTGACAGAAGACGCGCCAGAAGGCCTCGTAGTGCTCGTTCCGGCGAGATTTTTATTTTTTTTTTTTTTTTTTCCGAGGGTAGGTGAAAATCTTCAAGAAGACACTATGAGGATCGACAGCGCGTGCTCATAGTAGTGTGGGATTCTTACCCACTAAAAAACCTCCCTTCAAAACAGACTTGTTTTCATTTTTTACTACAACTAAGTATTCGACTTATCAAGTAGTTTTCATTTCACGAAATAATGACGTTTTGCAGGTACCTTCCCATTAGAAGTTCCTGCAAGTTCTGCAGTTTGGACGCGGTTACTTATCGCGCTAAGTCTAAAGGTTTGGTTCTTTGTAGACGGCGCAGTAAAGTTCTTTCTTCCAAAACTTGGAGGACTGTAATATTTACGTGACTTTCTAGTCGACTTTTATGCTTTCTCGCGTAGTTTTTGATTTCGTCTTCTATAGTTGTAGTGCCAAGATCTCTGTGGATATCGCTGTTTCTGATATACCACGGCGCATTAATAATACCTCTTAGTACTTTGTTCTCAAAAGTTTGTAAAATTTTAATATTACTTATTTTGGTACAACCCCAGAGTTGTATACCATATGTCCATACGGGCTTTAGCACTTGCTTATATAAAAGCAGTTTGTTCTCTATATTAAGCTTGGAATATTTTCCAAGTAACCAATACATTTCTCTATATTTATTATCTAGCTCTTTGCGTTTTTTCCTAACGTGCGTTTTCCATTTCAGCTTTGCATCAAGTGTCATTCCAAGATACTTAGCCTCGTTTGCAAACGGAATTTGAACCGAGTTTGAAAAGATCGGCAAATTATTTATTTTCCTATAAGTAAAATTTACATGAACAGATTTGGTCTCGTTAAGCGCGATTCGCCAAACCTTTGTCCATTCATTTACTCTATCCAAAGCTTCTTGCAGTTTTTCGGTACTATCTTCAACCGTTTTACCTACTGCCAAGATGGCAGTGTCGTCGGCAAATGTAGCTAGCTCAGTGCCTTCTACTTGCGGTATATCACGGGTGTATAATAGATACAAGACTGGACCAAGAACGCTTCCTTGCGGCACCCCAGCCATTATCTCCCTGAAATCCGAATATTCATTTCCACATTTGACGCGGAATAGCCTATTCGTAAGGTAGTTCTTCAAAATATTATATAGGTGCTCTGGCAGAACTTGTCGTAATTTAAACTTTAAGCCTTCATGCCAGACCTTGTCAAAGGCTTGAGAGACGTCAAGGAATACGCTTGAACAAATCCTTTTTTCTTCAAGAGATTTTCCGATTACATGAGTTATTCTATGCACTTGTTCAACTGTAGAATGCTTACTTCTGAATCCGAATTGATGATCCGGAATGAGATGCCTCTCTTCTATAACCGGCTGTATTCGCCTAATCAAAATTCTCTCGAACACTTTGGATATGATTGAAAGAAGCGAAATCGGTCTATAAGACGTTTTTTCATTCGGTGGTTTTCCGGGCTTGAGGACCATTATGACTTCGGCCACTTTCCATTGACTGGGAACATATTCTAGTCTAAGCGCGGCGTTTATAATGAACAGAAGCTTCATTAGACCTTTTCTCGGAAGTGCTTTAAGAACCTCTCCCGTGATTAGGTCGTATCCAGGAGCCTTCTTAGGTTTAAGTTTCTTTATTTCTTCCTTAAGTTCGGTTAGTTTTGCATTTCTTATTATGCGATTGTCAATATACGACGTATTTATATTTTGAATAAGAGCCTGTCCATCAAGCGGTTTGAAAGTTTCTTCCAGGTGGGCGGCAAAAACTTGCGCTTTCTCTTTATCATGCCTGGCCCATTCGTCTTGATTTTTCCTAATTGGGGCGGCTTGAATTTGAGGTTTTTTAATACCTTTTATAGCTTTCCAAAGCGAATAATTAGAATCTTTTTCTGCCGTTAAGCTTTCTAGGTGAGTTTGCATTTCATTATTCTTAAGGTCTTTAATAGATCTTTTTAATAAGTTACACAAACGGTTAAGATGTGCTTTATGTTGCGGAGCCCGAGTTTGTTGCCATTTTTTGCGCGCTTTCCTCTTCTCCTTAATCATCTCTTTTATTTCCTGCGGATAATTTTGAATATAGCTGGTCGGCGTTTTCTTAGGTTTCGGAGTATTCTTCCACGCGGCATTCTGTAGGATTTCGACGAAGCGATCTACTTCAACTTCAAGTTCATAGCGCGTTTTAAGTGATACCCTCAGCTCAGTATTTGATTCAATATCTTTTTTGAAGCCATCCCAATTCGTTTTCGCGCTGGTTAATCTGGCCGGACCTACTTTTTTAATCAGCGCATCGCTTATCGTCATAATCAATGGAGAATGATCAGAGGAGAGATCAAAGCTTTCTTCAACTTTTATACAGTTGCCAGATATTCCTTTAACAACAAAGAAATCAATCAGATCTGGTATCTTATTTCTATCAGTCGGCCAATATGTTGGTTTACCCGTCGAGTGAAAATCACAACTATATTGCATACCCGCATTATAAAGCTTTCTACCTTTCTGAGAGGCGTACCTTGAACCCCAGAAGGGGTGTTTTGCGTTGAAATCGCCACCAATAATAAAATTTGGTTTAAGGAAGTTGAAGATGTTTGTGAAATCACTTTCTTCAAGTTTACATCGCAGTGGACAATATATAGACGAAATGTTGAAAGCAAAATGTCTATTTCTAACGCGTACCGTGCTTACTTGCATTGCTTCTAATTCAATTTTTATTTCCGCTGAGTGTTCGATATTTTCTTTTATAAACAAAGATGATCCGCCTCTGGCTCTTTCCGATGGGTGGAATGCGTGATACACGCTATATCCCATTATCTTAACATTCGATTGCCTTGTCAGATGAGTTTCACAGACCAAGCATATATCAATGTCTTTTTCTCGTATAAGTATTTCTAACTCGTCGAGTCATCGTATGAGCCCGTTGGCGTTCCATGTAAGAATTTTAAGTGTTTCTTTCATATACTGGTTGAAGTGCGCGTGTTATGAATGTTGGTTTCTAGTGCAACTAGTCTCTCGAAAATAAGTTTGTTTGTTGTGCATTGCTCTTCAAGTTTCGCAAGAATTAGGGAAAAAACATTGGATACATGATCTTGTGAGCTACCTTTAACAATGTTTTCCAATGTCGCAGCTTGAGCAGGAGTCTACGTTAAAGCTTGAAGTATTTCTTGCTTTGATCTCCCGTGAGCTGTCGGTCTTGTACTTGCCATTAACTGTCATCACCGCTTGAGCATAAGACTGCGCGCCAATATTCGAAAATTTAGTTCCTGTTACCTTCTCTCTACTACGATTGGGTTTTTCTTCGTTACCCGATCTTAAGGGAATATTGACCGATTTTTTATCTTTCGCTGCTTTTTTCGTAGCTATTTTGGGTCTAATTTTAGTTGGTTTTGGATTCATGCCCATGGATATTTTGAGCGTATCGCGCCTTTTTTGGAGCTCTTTCGCCACTTCGCAACCTCGATAGTTCGCCAGAATATCGCCACGAACTATCGTTCGTTCGATAGTTCCGGCGAGAATATCGCCACTGTGGCTGAACGGCGTGAGTAACGCGGTTACTGTGGCTGGTGCGCGATACAGAACCATGATCAAGGATTTTTTATTGTCGCAAATTGATGGATTGGGATTGGAGGACATGTGATCTCAACAAGACGGTGCAATCGCACACACAGCTCGCGCGACAATGGACATTTTGAAGGATGCGTTTCCGGGTCGCCTAATGTCTCGTTTTGGCGATTTGCATTGCCCGACAAGGTCAGTGTCCTTGGGGTTTTTTGAAGTCACGGGTCTATGAGAACAAGCCACAGACTCTGGAAGCTCTAAACGAGAATATCCGACAAGAGGGCTAGAACTTATCGCCCGAAGTTCTCGCCAAAACAATTGAAAATGCGGTAAAAAGAGCCCAAATGAGTGCCGTGAAATAACGCCGAGCGAAATAAGGGCGAGTTTCAAATGTGAAATAAAGCCGAATTTCGAAATTCGGCATTATTTCCCTTTCAAATGCGAACTAAAGCCGAACATTGTTTGCGAAATAAAGCCGAATTTCAGAGAAGGCAAAAGAATAAGCAAAGCCAATTTTACCAACTGGTTTAGACGCTCCCTCGACTTCGTCGCTCCGCTAAGGGTATATCAACAACTGACAAGCAGGCGCCTGGGGCTAAGTATATTCGAAAACAGTTTTGTGCCGGCAGAAAGGGGGTAAGTGGCAGGCTTCGCGCAATTCGTTTATTTATACTCTGCTTTCCGGAGTGGTTCAGCCGCTCACGCGACTTCGTCGCTTCACTAAGGGTATGTCAACAACTGTCAGGCAGGCACCTGGGGCTAAGTCTATTCGAGAACAGTTTAATGCGGGCCAACAGTGGCGCGCTTTGTGCGATTTATTTATTTAAACTCGGCATTCCGGAATGGTTTAGCCACTCAGGCGACTTCGTCGCTCCACTGAGGGTATGTCAACAACTGTCAGGCAGGTGCCTGGGGGTAAGTCTATTCGAGAACAATTTTGTGCCGGGATTTTATCAAACGGGATTACAAAAAGGGGCATATAGAGGCGCTTCCGGTGCGGAAATATGAAAACAGGTACCTCTGTCTAAATGTACGTATGTATAAATTCAAAGCATAATAAGGTCTACTTACTTAGGTAGCGCTACAGTTCGGGTGAATCTGGGCCTCAACCAATAAGCCTCTCCATTTAGCTCGGTCTTTTTTAATGTGAAATTATGTCATTTAATTTTAAAGATATAGCACAATAACATCTGGTGAGTGTTTTCGGGCCACCCTGTATATTCATAACTGAATAACTGACATCCTTAGACCTTACCTCCATCTAAGTTACTCTAAGTGTTTGGATAGAAAAACTGACTGGAGCCCATCTTGTTACCCTCACGAGAAACTTCGTGGGTACCATATGTTCACCGACGACCCAGAGAGAAAGTGTAGCGATAGGCCCAAGCGGCAGTCCGGTGGAAAAAGTTTTGTTATCACTATACACATAGCACTTGCAAGTAAAAACTCCCGAAACTCTTTTCTCTTTTTTACTTCACAAATGAATCCAAATTTATGCGCGCAATAATTTACGTTCCTCTATGTCCAACCAGCTTACCGACTTGTTAGAAGTCAACGAGATAGAATTGAACACTTGCAATAGTGTTTATCAATAGTGCAAGAGTGATTGTACCGGAAGATGATTTAGAATTTATTTAGTCAACTAGCTGACCCACCCGGCTTCGCTCGTGGCCGTAAACTATTTTAGTTGCAAGTTCTAAGACATGTACACTTATA
Organism: Brachypalpus laphriformis; assembly: GCA_945910035.1. Classification (NCBI taxonomy): domain Eukaryota; kingdom Metazoa; phylum Arthropoda; class Insecta; order Diptera; family Syrphidae; genus Brachypalpus; species Brachypalpus laphriformis. The sequence continues at coordinate 102,522,042 of OX246756.1, forward strand.
TTTGTAAATTATTTTAATTGTATGTACGTACCACTAATTTATTTCATCGGATTCTACAATAAATTTAAATAAAAATCCAGCTAAGGGAAAAAAAATTCAAAAAAAAAGTTCTTTAAAGAAACATTTTTTGTATACTCCTGAAACTGTAACAAATGAAAGCCTCTACAATAATTTTTCAGAAAACTTGTCAGTTCCCTAAAAAAATCGGTAATTTTTCCAGCCGCTAGAGTGAAATTACCCCTTAAATTCATCAAATAAATCATATCTCATTCGAAGATCCTTAAACGTTCTATCTGCTTGTTCTATCTATTGCCTCGATTGCTCCTTTGTGTAATATAGTAGAGTATATGGTAAGTTTGCATTCCCGAAGCAGCTGAGCTATATGATCAAATTTAAAAGCCGCTGGTTTGCCAAAATAGATCGCCGATTTAATGCGACGTTTTTCTATTTTTTACTTGCGTTTCAAATTAGTTTTCAAAAATGCACCCATTTTGCGGTTTAATACGTTTCCGTATTATTGTTCTTCTGCAATTTATCTCCTAAACTTCAATATTTTAACTTTTTCCATTTTTGGTCTACAACATTTTTTTTTTTTCTTCCTTTATTGTTTTACATCTGTCCACTGGACATTAAGTAATCGATTTTACAATTAGGATTACAGTAGTCATGGCCTATTGCCTTTAAGAACCTCTTTGGTTATGCAGTAAATACATATGAACATAAAACATTTCTCAGGTAAGACGGAAGTTTAAAAATTAAAGTATTAACATGAATTGGCAAAAGGTACATATAGATACATTTAAACACATTACTTTTTAGTTCATATCCTGCTTAGTAAGTCGGATGGTCTTATTCGTTTCAGCCTTCGTATATGAGCGTATTCTTGGGCGGGAAGAGAGTTAATTTCATAGTTTTCATGGTTAAGAAGTCGAATTTGGTGTTTTTGACTAGAATTTTAGATTTCCTCGAGAATGTTGAGATCTTGGTGCATATTCTTGTTTGGTACGTACCAGGCTGCATTCACTATTGTGCGTAGAATTTTGTTTTGAAGTCTTTGGATGATGTCAATATTTGTTTTGCTGGTTACACCCCAGAGTTGTAGACCGTATGTCCAAATTGGTTTGATGATTGTCTTGTATATGAGAAGCTTGTTGTCAACTGAAAGTACTGAATTTCTTCCCAGCATCCAGTAGTGCAGTCTGAATTTATCTCTAATTTGATTTCTCTTTTTAAGAATATGTTGTTTCCATGTTAGTTTTTTATCTATATACATTCCCAAGTATTTAGCTTGATTGTCTGAGGATACTGTTTTATTGTTTAGTTTAACAATTGGTGGATCCACGGTTTTTCTTGTAGTATATATTACTTGTTGCGTTTTGTCTTCGTTTATTTGTATACCCCATTCTTTGAACCAGTCTGCTATTTCGTTTAGATGTAGTTGGAGTAGATCAGTTGCTGTTCTTAGACATCGGTGCGAGACAAGTATTACTGTGTCGTCTGCAAAAGTGGCGGTCATTGTGTTGATATTTCTCGAAGTTGGAATGTCTGCTGTATATATTAGATATAATAAAGTTCCTAGCACGCTTCCTTGTGGAACTCCAGCATCAGCTTTGTAGAGAGATGATTGTTCATCCTTATAATGCACATAAAAAAAACGGTCACTAATATAGCTTGTTAATAAAAGTTCGAAGTCCGGTAGGAGAAGAAGTTTTAATTTATGTATCAGGCCATTGTGCCACACTTTATCAAATGCCTTGGATATATCTAGGAAGATTGCAGCACAGAAATATTTGTCATCTTAGTCTTTTGAGATTTTGTTTGTTATACGATGTATTTGTTGTATAGTTGAATGTTTACGTCTAAATCCGAACTGATGTCTAGGTATTATGTTATTTTCGTCCAGTATATGCTGACGCCGAGTAGCAAACAGTTTTTCAAATTGTTTTTGTTCTATCGTCTGATCATTCCCCGGTTATTTTAACAATCAGCGAAAAACTAGTCTATAACCTAGAGCCAGCGAGATTAACTGGTCGAACAACTAACTGGGAAGGCTTTAGGAACGAAATTGAAGATAATGTTGAACTAAGCGTTCCACTTACGACACCCTATGAACTCGAGGTTGAAGTTGATCGCTTCGTTGAGATCGTACAGCTCTCCTCTTGGAATAATACGCCTAACCCAAGGAAAACGCCGGACAGATACGGTTGGCGATATCCTCCGGAAATAAAAGAATTGGTCAAGGAAAAAAGAAAAGCTCGTAAAAAATGGCAACAGAGTCGTGCTCCGCAATATAAAGCACACTTGAATCGTCTGTGCAATTTGTTGAAGAAGACTATTAAGGATTTTAAGAATCGTGCAATAGCCTCTTACCTTGAAAGTTTAACAGCGAAAAAAGATTCCAATTATTCACTTTGGAAAGCTGTAAAAGGCACCAAAAGACCCAAAGTCCCCGCGCTGCCAATCAAATTAAATCAAAATGAATGGGCGACGGAAGATAAAGAAAAAGCGGACGTCTTTGCGGCCCACCTGGAAGAAACCTTTAAACCATACGATGGTCAAGTGGTTTACGATAACATCAATAGGCTGGATTTACCATCTGACGATTTGACGATCACAAGTGCAACGCTAAGGGAACTCAAACATGAGATCGAGAATCGAAAACCTATGAAATCTCCTGGTTATGATTTGATTACCGGAGAAATTCTCAAAGTTTTACCTAGAAAAGCATTGATTAAGCTTCTCCATATTGTAAATGCTGCACTTAGATTAAAATACGTGCCGAGCCAATGGAAAGTTGCGGAAGTCATAATGGTTTTAAAACCAGGAAAACCGCCAAATGAAGTAAAATCGTATAGACCAATTTCGCTTCTTCCAATCATATCGAAAATTTTCGAGAGGATATTATTAAGGCGTCTCCAACCGGTTATAGAAGAAAATAATCTTATCCCCGACCACCAGTTTGGGTTCAGAAGTAAGCATTCGACGATTGACCAGGTGCATAGAATTACTGACGTAATCGAGAAAGCATTTGAAGAAAACAAGATTTGCTCAAGAGTATTTCTTGAGGTCTCGCAAGCTTTTGATAAGGTGTGGCATGATGGCTTGAAATTCAAACTACGACAAGTTCTCCCTGTATGCTTATTCGATATTCTAGAATCATATCTCGGGAATAGAATCTTCGTGTTAGACATGGAGTCGAATACTCCGAGCTCAAAGAAATTTCGGCCGGCGTACCGCAAGGAAGCGTTCTTGGGCCGCTTTTCTATTTGCTATTTACTCGTGATATACCGAACGAAGATGGCACTATCCTTGCTACGTTTGCCGATGACACCGCTATCCTAGCAGTAGGTAAAACAATCGAAGAAACGACTGCAAAACTGCAAAACGCACTGAATAATGTAAATGAATGGACGAGGGACTGGTGGATCGCCCTCAACGAATCTAAATCTGTTCACGTGAATTTCACTTACAAGAAAAGTAATGACTTGCCAATTTTCCTAAACTCGGCCCGAATACCTTTTGCAAACGAGGCCAAATACCTAGGAATGACACTCGACGCAAGGCTGAAATGGAATTCGCACGTGAAAATGAAACGTAAAAAACTCGAAATCAAATATAGAGAAATGTACTGGTTACTCGGAAAACATTCCCAGCTCAGTACTGAGAACAAACTGCTTTTATGCAAGCAAGTGCTAAAGCCGGTGTGGACATACGGTATACAACTTTGGGGTTGTACCAAGAAAACAAATGCAAATATTTAACAAGCTTTTCAAAATAAAGTGCTAAGAGAAATAGTCCAAGCACCGTGGTATATTAGAAACCACGATATCCACAGGGATCTCGGAATTCCGACAATCGAAGCTGAAACTAGAAGCTTCGCGAGAAAGCATAGAAACCGACTAATCGGACATGTCAACAATACAGTCCTACAAATTTTGGATGAGAGCAATTTATTGCGCCGACTACAAAGGACGAAACCTTTCGACTAGGCGAGATAATGATTAACCGCGTCTAGATTGCGGAATATGCAGGATCTTTCAGTGGAAAGAAACCTGCCAAACGTTTTTATTTCGTGATAGAAAAATTGCTTGATAAGTTATCACTTAGTTGCGATATCTAACAAATTTATATCGAAGGGTGGTGTTTTTTAAGTCAGTAAGAATCTGACACTATTATGAGCACGCGCTTGCTATTCTCATAGTGTCTATGGAAGATTTTTCACCTACCCTCGGAAAAATTGGTAGTAGATTGTAGTAGATTGTTTTGATAGAATTGGTAGTAGACTTATCGGTCTGTAATTTGCTGGTTGTGTAGCATCTTTTCCAGGTTTGGGAATCGCAATTACTTTAGCTACTTTCCAGGCTTTTGGAAAATATTTAGTAGTAATAATGGCATTGAAGAGATTCCTTAAATATACTATTGCGTTTTCCGGAAGTTCCTTTAGGATTTTACCTGTGATGAGATCGTATCCTGGACTTTTGTTTGGGTTGATGTTATCTTTGATGCATGTTTTGATTTCCTTAACAGAAGTTTTCTTTATTTTTATATCACGGTGAGTTACGTTTATTGGTTGGTTAATTCTACTTCTGTCCTTGTCATTGGTAAATGTTTGTTTGAAATGTTCTGCCAGTATTTTTGCCTTTTCATGATTCATCCTCGCCCATTTACCATTTGTAGTCCTAATTGGGGGTTGGTGGTCTACAGTTTCTTTAATGGTTTTTGTAGCTTTCCATAGGGAATAGTTAGTGGATGCTGTTGAAGTCAATTTTTTTAAGAAGTTGTTGATTTTATTATTTCTATGTTCCTTTAATAAATCCTTAAGTTCTTTTATGGACCTGTTGAGTTTTGTTTTCGCTTCACTTGTTCTATTGGTTTGCCATATTTTCCTAAGCTTCCTTTTTTCTATCACTTTTCTTTTTATATGCGTCGGTATGTAATCATTTCTTTCCTGTTTTATTGTCATTGGTGTAGATCGATAAGTGGATTCGAGAATAATATCGTTGAAGTTTATTATTGCTGCTTCAAGATTTTCAGATGTCCTTAGCGGAATACTTAGTTGTAACTCCATGTCAATCACTTCTCTGAAAGTATCACAGTCAGTCTTTTTATTATATAATTTTGCTGGTAAGTTCGGAGGCTTTATGTACGAATTATGGTTAATAACAATTGGTGAATGGTCAGAGGAAAGTTCATAGCAAGATTCTATTCTTAATTTTTCATGTCTAATATTTTTGTAAATGCAAAAGTCTAACAAGTCAGGTATTCTTTTCTTGTCAGTAGGCCAATAGGTCGGTTCACCAGTACTTAGATGGCTTATGTTATTCGCTTTTAGGGCATCTAAAAGTATGGTTCCTTTTCTATTAGTGAGTCTCGAACCCCAGTCAGTATGTTTAGCGTTAAAATCCCCCCTGCAAGAAACCGCGGCCCTAATGTCTTGAAGTATTGCTCAAACTGTTGGGACTGTAGTATGTTTGGGTGGGCAGTATAGAGCGGAAATTATTAAGTGGCCATCTGTGTCTTCTATTTGAATCGTCGTTGCTTGGATGTAGCTTTTGTCGTGTTTTACTAGCTCAGTGCATTTAATGCTTTGCTTGATGATGATTGCAGAACCAGCAGGTGCTTTACCGTTTGGATGATTAGTGTAGTAGACTCTATATCCTGGAATTTTGAGGTAGCTTTTATTTGTGAAATGGGTCTCAGAAATCATTAATATGTCTATTTTGTTGCTCTGTATAAATAGTTTTAGTGCAAAAAGGTGTTGGATTAACCCATTCGCGTTCCAGGCGACTATTTTTAGTGGGATGTTCTTACTGTCCATGATGATTGGTAAGTAATATAGTTAATAAGTTCATCATGTTACTGATTTGTGTTATTAGCTGTTTGATCATTTCTTTGAGTTCTGTAACTTCGTTGTTGGTTTCTTGTGGTTTTTGTTTAAGTTGTGCTTCTGGATATTCTTGACGAAATTCTGGTTGTTTTTGTGGGTGTTCTGCATGTACTGCTTGTTTCTGCTTGCGTTCTGGTTGCTCTTGATGAAATTCTGGTTATTTTTGTTGGTGTTCTGGATGTACTGCTTGTTTCTGCTGGTCTACAAAATATGAAAACAGACTTAAATTATGGGTATTCAACCTGCAATATACTGCCTACGCCACGGTGTTTATAAATTTATTTGAAATCTATTAAAACATTTTAGAATGTGCATAAATCCAACGATCAACAACATTTCATCTAACAAAATGGAAAAATATTGCAATGCTATTTCTTTACATGCATATGCATGTACATAGGAATGTATGTGCATATATAAAAAAAAAAAATATTTCGCGCAACAGCTCTTCAAGTGGCAGGGTCTAGCTTCTCGCAACCACTCATGTTATGTGCGTTATATTTTTCACACGAATGGAAGGGACCTGCAGTTTAGTATCGTATCCGAACGCTTTTTCGAGACAACAATACTCTCGGATGTTTGTCAGACGCTCGCGAGAGGTGAGACCGTGAAAAAACCTCATGCGTAGTGATCGGACACACTAATCACTTACGCCACGGCGCCCACTATGTGTATAGGTATATTGCCAAATCTCTTAATTGCACGAAGTACAAATGAAATCAATTTGTAATGGGTATTTATATGGAGGTTATGGAAGTTAGGATTTAAAAATGACAGGAAGTAAGGATGTGGATGGGACTTAAGGATAGGGTGGGACGGAAAAGCAAAAGAAATTCGACTGCGAGAGACGTGGCATGCTCGCTATGTTCGACTTAGCTCGCCGGAAATGGGGCGGTTCTTGCTCCCACAGATCATCTAAACCTACTACAAACACATATAACATGCCAAAATATACTCACATATTCTTTCTAACGGACTGACTTCCACGACACTGAGGGCGCTGTTAATGTTATTGCAGCGTTGGCCTTTGCCCTCCCAGCCATTAAATCCGGCGGCCATTACATGGACTTTCCTTGACTTGTATTAATAGCCCCGACCATATCTGCTACATAAGTAGTAAATTTTGTCAAGAAAAACTGCGAAGAAATATAAATGATTTTATAAAAGGAGCCTACCAAGCATATTTTGGAAAACAAAAATGGGGCAATAGGACAAATATTGGATAGAACAGAAAGAAAGTTTGTAAAACTGGTGTCACTTCGTTGTTGGAGCCAAGGAGGACGGTAAGGGCTTGCATTTGGAGTACCGATGACATGGAACGAACCGAAAAACCACTTCGATGATTGCTACTTTTGTGCAGTTAAAAGCGCCCATGGTCTTATCCAAACATAACATCGGCTAAGCCACAAACGCTGCATAGCGAAGACTTGACTTTACCAATATTTTCTGCCTTATCAAACGTGGACAGGCATAATATTGAAATGTTAGACACAGAGGGCAAAAGCACCAGCGAAAGCGTATTTGAAGGATGCAGTCCTACACTTCAGGGTTTCTCATGAAGTGAACTGAACGACTTAATTCGAGATTTAAAGTTATCGAAAAAAATCATTGTGAAAGCTTAAGACAAGAATGGTGATTGCTTTAAATATACTTGTCAATCGTTTCCTGGCCTCAGTACGGAAAAATCAAAAGCTGGCATCTTTGATGAACCAGAAATTCGTAGTCTTATAAACAACAATAATTTTACAAATCACATGGTGCAGGTTGAATCGGAAGCATGGGCAAGCTTCGTATCAGTTGTCAAAAACTTTTTGGGGACCCACAAAGCTGAAAATTACTCCGCAATAGTCGCCAAATTGCTTGTGAATTTTCAAAAACTGGGAACCAATATGAGTATCAAATTACATTATTTGCATAGCCATTTGGATAGATTTACAGACAACCTGGGTGATTACAGTGAAGAACAAGGGGAACGGTGCTACCAGGATACAAAAACCATGGAAGAAAGATATCAAGGGCGGTGGGATCGCCATATGATGGCAGACTACTGTTGGACCTTAATAAGAGACTGTCCTGATAAAAAATACAGCAGAAAGTCACATTCAAAAAGTTTTTCCCAACTTATTTGTATGAATTTAAGTTTATTCAAATCAATATTATAAGATGTATCATTTAAAACATGTTTCCATTTGAAAATAAAAGTTTTTGAATATGTTCATCATTTTTATTTCTCTTTTTACCCATTTTCAATAGATTGTCTATATCACAAAAAGTTGAGTCAATTCAGCAAACCTGTTATTATGTTCGTAGTTAGTAGACCAGATAGACTCCAAAACCCCACGTCGCAGAATCCTGCTCCCCTGCGTTATCTTAGTGAAAGTCTCTCTCACAAATTACGTCGACCGCCAACTTATAAAAGCAAGCGTTAGACTGAAAATATAGTATTAATAGCCTTGCATTGGTTTGAGACAGGATCTCAGTACCATGTTATACTTGTAAGTGGCGTTCATGATGTTAGTGAAACGAGAGTGTGTCGGTGTGTAAAAGAAGTCACTTATGCAATAAATGAAGTTGAATTTCAAAAACAAGTGTATTGGCCTGAAAGTGTACACCTTACCATACAGGGCTTTTTGAGAAAGGTAGAATGCGTGGAGTTAGCGGTGCGATCGATGATATTTTGATATGCATTGATCCACCTTCAATAATGAAGCAATTTTCGTTGATCGGCATGGTACTTACTTACTTACTTAGATGGCGCTACAGTCCGGGGTGGACCTGGGCCTCAACCAACAAACCTCTCCAGCCAGCACGGTTACGAGCCAGCTGCCTCCAGTTGCGCACGCCAAGTTGGTTGAGGTCCCCCTCCACTTGTTTGTGCCACCTACCGCGAGGTCGTCCTCTACTGCGCCGTCCGTCCGGGGTGGATTCGAAGACTTTCTTAACGGGAAGGTTGGGCTCCATCCGCTCTAAATGACCCAGCCATCTTAGTCGCTGTATGTGAACTCTTCTGGCTAAGTCGATGTCTTTGTACAGGCCGTATAGTTTGGCATTGTACCTTCTCCTCCACTCACCGTCTATGCAGACGGGACCAAAGATCGCTCGAAGAACTTTTCTCTCGAAATAACCAAGGGCATCCTCATCCGGTTTTGTCAAAGCCCATGCCTCTGCGCCATACAGCAGGACTGGGATGATGAATGTCTTATAAAGAGTTACCTTAGTAGTTCGAGATAGGGCTATGCTACTTAATTGCCGTTTTAGCCTATAGAAACAACGATTGGCAAGAGTAATTCTCCGTGTGATCTCTCCACTGATGTCATTTGCGGAGCTGACCATAGAGCCTAGGTAGACAAAATCCTTTACTACCTCAAAATGATATCTGTCTATTGTGGCGTTCTGTCCAAGACGCCGATGTTGAGTGTCCTTTTTTGTAGACAGCATATATTTTGTTTTGCTTTCATTGACCGCTAGACCCATCTTTGCTGCCTCGTTCTCAATACTCGTAAATGCCCCATTGACGGCCCGCTGAGTTCTTCCGATTATGTCAATGTGATCGGCATAAGCGAGTAGTTGTACAGACTGGAAGAAGATTGTACCTCCGGGGTTGGCTTGTGAGTTTCGTACAATTCTCTCAAGTACTATGTTAAAGAGATCGCATAATAGCGCGTCGCCTTGTCTAAGACCTTTCCTGACATCGAACGGTTCGGTGATGTTCTTACCGACTTTGATGGAGCAGCGAGAGTTCTCCATCGTCATTCTGCACAAACGGACGAGCTTGGCAGGGATGCCAAGACTAGACATGGCTCTGTATAACTCGTCTCTATACACGCTATCATAGGCAACTTTGAAATCGATGAAAAGGTGGTGCGTATCGATTTTATATTCATGGGTTTTTTCCTAGATCTGCCGTAGTGTGAATATTTGGTCAATGGGGACTTTCCAGGCCTGAAACCGCACTGATAAGGACCTATCAGGTTGTTGACGATCGGTTTTAGGCGTTCACATAGTACGGCAGACAGAATCTTATATGCGATATTTAGGAGACTTATACCTCTGTAGTTGGCGCAGTTCAGAGGGTCTCCTTTCTTCAGGATCGGGCAAACGATGCTGAGGTTCCATTCATCGGGCATACTTTCGTCCGACCAGATTTTACAGATGAGCTGGTGCATGCTCCTTACCAACTCATCTCCTCCTGCCTTGAAAAGTTCAGCGGCAAGGCAGGAGGTTCCAGCAGCTTTGTTGGATTTGAGTTTAGATATCGCTATCCTCACTTCATTCTGATCGGGTTGACGGGAATCTTGACTGCCATCGTCACTGTTGAATGGCTCATTCTGCCTAACAGCGGAATATTGAACATCATCGCCGTTTAACGACTGCGATTCTACTATTATGTTGCCATTTTCGTCCCTGCAGGCTTCTGTTCTGGCTTTGAAACCCTGGCATGCTCTTTTTACCCTTTGGTAAAATTTTCGAACATTATTCCTGCAATAAAGTCTCGGCATGGTAAGCATTCGTTTAATTGAATGGCAGTATGTGGACCAGACCTAAGATTCTATTTATGTTAGTGATAGCTGGCCGGGCAGCTTATATGATGCTCGCGTACTGCGAAATTGTACGCTTTATCTAAAAGTGGAACGTGGATAGAGGCTATTTCCCAATACCGTAATATTAAGTGACTGTGCTCGCCCATTAAAAAAAAAATAGCTTATGCCACCTTCAAACTCAACCGCAAATACAATATCTGTTTTCCGATACAACAGGGGGCATCAAAAAATACGGTGCTAGTTTGAATATGCATTCGGAGTTTTAAGAGAAAAGTATCCTTGGCTGAATCACCTTTGAGTTAAACCCACATTTGCTGCAAATATATTTATGTAAATGCTGTGTTTTTTTTTGAAATTCGCCTCGCAGTTTTAAGACTGACACATATACGTTGGAGGAGAAGGACCGGCAAACAGCAACAGAAACAATCAATGGAGCAGATATGTTGTTCCCATCATCGTCCCAAGATGTACGGTTAAGACAGCAGCAGCTTTTGAACTTTTTTCAAAATGATAAAAATACTCCTAAACCCAATTTATGTATACACCTTGTATTGAAAGAAATAAAAAATTAATTTTCATTGTAAAAAATAATAAATAAACATATTTTTTTCAATATCCGTCAAAATCTAAAGTAATAACAGGGTTCGCATCATCAGAATGAAAATTTGCTGCGTCTAATTCGGTGGACGAATATTGAGCAATAATTTTATCAGCTCCACTCTCCGACTCATCGGACTCATGAACTAATTCAACAATTTTTTTTTAACAATTGTTACGGTTTTTATTGTATTAAATACTTGTTGACCTGTTGAGTTGTTGTTTTATGCTATAGCAAACATAAGGGAGATAGTTGAGATCATCGGCATCTCACATGATCACACCCAAAACATCATTCAAAACGATCTTGGATTCTCCAAGCTATCTGCAAAATGGGTTCTAAAACTGCTTTCGGTAGAACAAAAACGCAATCGACAGACGATGTGTTTGGAGTTCTTCCAATCCGTTCCAGAGGAACGCCCCGAATTGCGATGACAGATGAGACCTGGGCTCAGCAATATACCCCTGAGAACAAGGGGAACGGTGCCACCAATGAGACACCAATCAAAAGAGTGGTGAAGATCAGGATCACCAGCTCCGAAGATAGCTAAAGTTAAATTATCGTCTGATAAGGTAATGGTATGGGTTTTTTGGGAGTAAAAGGGAATCATCAAAGTCGATTACCTCATCAAGGGTCCAGAAATGTTAAGGAAGAAAGTTTTTTTCATTAAGACAAAGCACACATACACATCGCGTCAAACTATGGCTGATATTCATAACTGTGAGTTTGAATTACTGCCAGGTCCTCCCTTTCCACTTGATCTACCTCTGTGACTTTTATCAGTTCCACAACCTGAAAAAAACATCTATTACGACAGAGATTTTCAACAAATGAAGAGGTCTAAGATGCAGCAAAGGCTGTTTTTAAAGCCTTCAGGAAACATTTCTTAAAACTATTGTAATGAGACCAGATGGAAGAAGTGTATATTAAAGGAGATTACGCTAAAAAAATAAAAAAAAAAAAACTTTTTTCAGCCGTGTGAACAGCCTACTGCCAGCCTTATGCTTTTGCAATAGTGTTCATACAAGCTTTCGCAATTGATCGGACTGACTCTTCATTTGATGAGAAATAAATAAATGCTTGCTTACATCGGAATTTTAACCATGAACCATTAGCGTTGCAATTGATGACGTTACCGCTACACCATTGCCACCAATTAATTTTAGAATTATTAGGACCACTCAGTATATCAAAAATGTTTATATACCATGCTATGCTATAAATCGATTTGTTGAATCGTCTCAATTATCACCCCTATTATGGTTAGCGAATCGCACGTTCGACTCAAGTCGAACCTCCTGGCGAATTACTTCTGTCGCTTTATACATTTCACAGATGACATTTAATTATTTTTATTTTTGTCAGCACTTATTCTTTATTCGAATGAAAATGTTTGCTAACAGCAATACCACGACCGAAGCAATTCGCTGACAGTTGACCTTGAGTCGAACGTTCGATTCGCTAACCATAATAGGGGTGTATAAGACAGATCAAGAAGTGGTCGTTTGTGCACTGCCCGTACGAGAGCGGTTGCAAAAGCTGTACGCAAGCGAACTCGAAGAAATCCCCTTAGAAAAGAGAAAATTATGTCACGTGAGCTGGACATATGCACCAGATCCATATTAGGGCTCCTTCGAGATGATCTCAACATAAAAGCCTTTCGTCGGTCACCTGGACATCTATTGACGCGTAATTTAAGGCAAATTGGCTTGAAAGACGCAAGCGAGATGCAATGACCACGAAAATGTCTCTTTTATGAGGAAAAAGATTTTTACGATCGAGGATATAATATAAAGAAGCAATCCTGCTGTGGTAATGATTCAGTGGAGGTATCCTATCAAGGAGTTACTGCTCTCCATTTTTGTGAAAAGAAATTAAAAAAACAAATGTGTACCAAAAGACATCGTAGAAGGCATCGTTGAAAGCTTGACGAATACCCTTTTTAATGGAGTAAGATGGGTTTTCCAACAAGACTCTGCTCCAGCTAATCAAGCCAAAACAATTTACCAGTGGCTTAGAATCAAAATTATTGCTTTTATTGCATCTTGCCCTTCGGATTGCCCTTCAGAAAGTCCAGATTTGAATCCTTTGTATTATTATTTGTGATCATTGTTGGAGAGTATGGCCTGCAGAGACCCTACCAAAATTTGGAGAGCCTCAAAGTGCTTAAACTACAGCAGTGTTGTCCGTACCCCTAGAAAATGTACGTTCCACTGTAGCCCAGTGGCCACACCGTTTTAGCGCTTACGTTAAATCAAAAGGTGGTCACTTTGAATAAACCGCTTTTTTTAAATGCCTACTATACATACATACATACATATATACATTTTCAATGCCCCGCTAATACTTCATGAGAGTCGTGGGGGTAGGATGCTCAGGTGGACTCTCCATCCTTCTCGATCCTCCGCCATTGACTCCAACTCATCAGGAGGAATCCCTAGACGGCTCCAGGAGAGATGCCAGACTTGGTCCAACCATCTATTTCTAGGCCTTCCGCGGGTTGCTTACCTGATGGCAAGTCTTGGAAGCCGGTCTGGGGGCATACGCACTACGTGACCAAACCATCGAAGCATAGATCGTTTCGTTCGGAGAAGTAGCTGCTCAACATTGAGCGCCTCGCGTACTCTGTTATTCCAGCAACACCGCGAAGGAACCGCATTTCGGCAGCTTGTATCCGCGAACTTATTCTTTCGGTCACTACCCAAATTTCATGACCATAGGTGAGAGTTGAAACGTACACCGAGTTAAAAACCGATAGCTTAGCTTGAACACTAAGTTCAGCCTTCCTTATAACAGATTGGCCAACCTCTCTCAAAATTGATCCAGCCTTACCAATTCTACAGGATAACTCGGCATTGCTCTTCCCATCACTCGTGAATATGACCCCGAGGTACTTAAACTTATCCACCTGCTTCAGTGGAACTCCACAAACATGCAGAGTGCACTGAATGGGTTTTTTGGAAACGACCATTACTTCTGACTTGTTCACGTTGATCTTCATTCCAGCATCATCACAAACGGCTACAAACCTTTCGAGTGCACGCTGAAGTTCGGTTTGAGAGAACCCAAGGATGACCAAATCATCCGCAAAGAGCAGATGACTAATCCTTAGGTCTCCCACTTCGAAACATTCCCTGCCACGGCTGTGCTGCAACATGCAATCCATATATACAATGAAAAGGAGAGGTGACAAAACGCACCCCTGGCGGAGTCCAACGAACACAGTGAAAGGTATTGATTTAACACCGTTTATCTGAACACAGCTACTACAGTTTGTATATAAAGACTGAATCGCCCTTATCATCAATCCCATACTCCTGCAGAGCACTCCAGAGTTTGCTTCTAGGAACCCTATCACGTGCTTTTTTGAAATCTACAAAACAATTGTAGACAGGTTTGACATACTCCCAGGCCTTCTCAAGAACCATTCTGAGAGTGAATAACTGGTCGGTTGTGCTTCTACCGGGACGAAAACCGCACTGCTCATTCCCCAAACTGTCCTCAACCACAGCTCTAGCACCTTAGCGAAGACTTTTCCAGGGAGAGTTAAAAGAGATATACCCCTATAGTTGGCGCAATCTCTTTTGTCCCCTTTTTTTAAAAGAGGAACTATCACCCCCATTTGCCAATCCCCAGGTGTTTCACCGCGTTCCCAGGCCACTTTAATGACACGCGAGAGCCATTGCACTCCCGCAGAGGCAATAACCGCTGTTGAAAACAGTTGCCATTCTTCCTCAACATTTGATGGAACAGTTGGAATTCGTTCAAACCCCTCAAATATTTGCCGCGCAAATGTCTCCGGTATCTCATCGTTCTGTAACCTCTGCCATCGTATGCGTGTAACCATCCTTGGTTTACGCTTTGGTAGGGGAGGCACTCTCTCGCTAAGATACAATTTGCACAGCACTAAGTGATGATCAGTTGACAGTTCGGCCCCTCTCAATACGCGAACATCACAAACAATTCTCTTCAGACACGATGGTACCACAAACAAATCGATCAGCGACTTCTGCTGAAGACTCTGACGGTACCATGTGTATTTGTGAATGTCTTTGTGTGGAAAGATAGTGTTCGCGATGGATAAGCCATTTTCACAACAAAAATCCAACGTCTCTCCGTTCGCGTTTTGATCAGGATCACCGTTCCTTCCAATCACACTCCCCCATATCATAACATCTACACCCACATGAGCCTTGAAGTCACCCATCAGGACAAAATAATCCATATCTGCAACCTTTTCAAGGGCAACATCAACTTTCTACTTCCTAAATGCCTACTATTTAAGCAAATATAATACATTTTATAAATATTAATCAAAAATATTTTGTAGTTTAATTTGTATAACTTGAACATTGAGGGTGTTCTTTTAAGCCAGTACTAATTCCGACAGTTATATCTATCACACCAATTGTCAATGTCATTTCTATTCTATTCAGATGACATACCTACACGCTTCAACAAGGTTAACAAATTTTAGAAATTTGGTTCCAAAATTATGGTTCTGTGCTCCTAACTTATAGAGCAATTGCATCATATTACATCCGATATAATCGACCATCTGAAACCGCTATTCGCCATATTGCTATCCGTGTTCGCATAGGAAGAATGCGTACTGAAGAGAATATTGCATCTGTTCAGGAGAGTGTTGAAGAAGATCCAAATTTACCGAGTCGACGTTGTTCACAGCTTGGTTTTTGTCCGTCCACTTTATGGAAAATGTTACGCAAAGATCTTAGTTTAAAGACTTACTAGATCCAGCTCGTGCATGAATTGAAACCGAATAACCATCGTTTGTGTCTAAATTTCGGTGAATGGGCCCAAAATCAACTGGCATTGGATCCGCTGTTTTATCGAAAAATAGTGTTCAGCGGTGGAGCTTATTTTTGGCTCAATGGGTATGCCAATAAGCAAAATCGTTGCTTTTGGAGCAAAGATAATCCATATGAGATTATCGAAACGGCGTTACATTCCGAAAAATGCACAGTTTAGTACGGTATGTTGGCTGGTGGAGTCATCGCTGGGAGTCATGAATAATGACTTTTTCGTTTCCCGGTTGAATGACATGAATGTGAAAGATGTGGTTCCAACAGGATGGCACTCCGTGCAATACAGCAACCGAAACAATCAACTTATTGAAGGAAATATTCGATGAACGCATCATTTCGCGAAATGGACCTGTAAAATGGCCTTCAAGATTTTTTGATTTTACGCTTCTTGATTATTTTTTTTGGGGATACGTAAAGTCGCTAGCCTACGCTCACAAACCAATAACAATCGACACATTGGAAGCCAACATTATTCATGTTATTGAGGACATACGGCCACAAATGCTTGAAAAAGTGGTCGAAAACTTTGTCTCGGATGGCATTCATCAGATCCAGCCGTGGTGGGCATGTGCCCGAAGTTGTATTTAAAAATTAGTTGCAGAATGTATTCTCTCGATTGAACACAAGTAGGTAAATGGCTTTTTAGTGAAATTTCATATTTTGTTCAAAATCAAAGTTAGTACTGGCTTAAAAAAAACACCCTTTACATAACTTATGGCAGGTCTAGGTACTTTATGGGGTCTATCTCCATTATTTCTCTATGTTAAAAACGATGCATCAAATATATATATCCCTGAGGGATATGGTCTAAAAATATCTCAGAAAGCAGATCCTTAGCACATTGTCTTGAAAGTGGCTACATATGGAATGATCAAATACTCGTAGTGATTTTTTCTTTAATTTTTGAATTAGAACTTCAAATCCAATGTGGGGGTGGCAATGGTGTAGTGGTAACGTGGTCAATTGCCACGCTAATGGTTCATTGTTCAAATCCTGATGTAAGCAAGCATTTATTTATTTCTCATGAAATATATAAAGTCAGTCCGATCAATTGCGAAAGCTTGTGTGAACACTACTGCGAATGCATAACACTCGCAGTAGCTTGGTCATATGGCTGGAAAAATTGTTCGCTCTGTGGGTGATGATTTGCCTTTGACATCGGCTATCGGGAACAAAATACTGTGAATCAGAAGCAAATACAAAAAATAACAAAAATCTCCCCAGTTATCTGGACTATCCCCGGACTTTCTCTGAAGCCCAAACAGCCGATATTCAAACCAATACACCAAATCTTTCTCTCTGTCTATCTATCCTTTCAAACGCCCGCACTGTGTGTAAACATGTTAAGGGTATGAATAACCCCTTGAGTGCGCGCAAAATCAGAAAAAAAATAATAATAACTATGTCATCCGTCCATTGAAGTATACATATATTTTTGAAGGTGCAGTTTTTCTTCACTTTTGCTAAGATTTAGTCTAACCTACGAATGGCAGGTAAGTATTATACATGCATGTGTACGTGCAACACAATCGTGTTCTAAATTTAAAAAGAATATTTGGCTTATTTTATTTACTTCTCTAGTTATTCCTACTTAAAGAACAATTCAAAAAGATGATTTTATTTGTATACATAGTTTCTTGATTTTATTATGCGTGCAATGTTGAAGAATTTGGTTTCATACAGCAATTTTCGCAAGGAAATTTATGAGTTAACCCATTCACATTTTCCACAGCCACGAACCATTCAAATTTGCCTGCCAAAAATAAATATGTATACGAGTATTATATTTGATCGTGTGTATATGTACGTACATATATGTAGATAATATACATATGTGGAAACACATACTCATATGTAGGTAGATGCATATTAGAAGCTTAGAAACGTATGTACATTATAACCTAAAGTGACTTCAATTACTTTCCTACAAATCTAGCTAGTATAATTAAAACTTGTAAGTTTTTCATAACTTAAGTGTGAAACAAATCCAATCAAAATTAAGTAAAATCAGTTTTCAAAATAAAATTCTCCCCATGTATACTCGTACAATATTCACACATACCATATGAACGTCTATATTCGTTGGCATTGTATAATTGCCGCCAAAAACATTCGTTTTAACATTTTCAGGGCCAATTCGAATTGCCTGAAAATCACAATGTGTCCCAAAAACAAATTCTGATTTACTAAAATGATTTTAAATGCTTCGAATATTTCCAAAATTATTTTTAGACTCATCTCACGAACACAATAAAGGCCGCCGATTGTAATAATATTATTATTACTCTTCTTGTTTATAAGTTCATTCATCGAATTATGAATCAAAGGATGATGCAATGCACAGTGCGCATTTTCAGATAATATTCAAAATAAATATCCCGGTGACATAGAGCTGAAATTAATATTTATGTGAACCAAATAATAATCATATCTGCATCTTTAACATTCGTTTATTTGGGAAACTCAAACTATGTTTTTGTTTCATTTTGTGTACAATCGCTCAATACAAATTATGAACTAAAACTTAATTTTAGGTATTAAAAAACAATTTTATGAAATTAATTTTATTCATTAACACATGTATGCAATTATGTACATCTTCGGAATTAAGTGAATTATGATTTTGAATTAAATTTTTATTTATATGTACAACTGTATGTATTTATATATATAGTTACCAGTTTTGTTATACAATTTATTCTCACCCTAAATTAAACATGATTCCATATACTATAATTCCGCTCCTTTTCTTCGTCTTCTTCAATTTGTGCATAGTCGATTTCTAGGTACTCCTTTCCTCCGAAATTCACTTTTCTATTCGTAAATTTCTTAATGTAACTAATGTGTGCCGGTTTTTCCTCTCCTTCTAGGTCCAGTTTGTAGGATATGCTGGTTATTCTTTCGATCACTATACCTTTTCTCCACTTGACTTGAGTCTTTCTGTAGCGCTCTGCATACATAACAACATCACCGATTTCAAATTGACGTGCCTTAAGGCATGACTTAGGTTGTGTTGGAACTATCTCGGCTTCCTCTTCAGATTCTTCATCTTCTAAGTCTTTTTCTTCAATCTCTTTTTCACATATTTCTAAATCAGCTGGTGTTTCTTGCGTGTGTATAAATGTGTCATCTTTCGATAGTTTCCTTTTAATACGACGAATAACTACTTTTCGCTTCGCTTTTCTTTTCTTCTTTGGAGGTGCTGCTGGAAGTTCGGCGGTTGCTTCTTGTGCACTTGTGGCGGTGTCTTCTTCAGATTGCGTATGTTCTGCAATATTTTCTTGCAGAACCAAGTCATTTTGTTTTGCAACGTCATCATTTGGAAGATCAGAAGATTGTATTATTTCTGGTTGAACACTTTCGATTGGAACTGGAACCATGGGCAAATTAGGCGTTTGTGTCAACTGAACATCCTTTGAGCTGGAAACTTCAGTTTTGTTAGTAGCTGATAAATCTGCGGTCTTATTTAATAAATTGTGGACTGCGGAGGTTTCCTTGTCGGACTTTAGTTTGCTGTCTTTAGTTGTTTGATTTTGTGCAACAATTGCCTCCACGGTATCAACAGTTTCAACTTTCATTGAAGGCATAGTAGGAAACGTAGTTAAAATTACGTCAGGTGTAGGTGAATTAGTAGTGTTTTGGGCACATCCTTTCGTATCCTCAGAAGGGTAATTTTTAACATCGCTCTTATGTGGTTGACTTAAATGGCTAGGTGCAATGGTTGTTGCAATAACTATAGGAACATCAGTTTTAGTAACAGGTGAAATCTTGACTTGATGCTGAGAATGCGATTTGGATTTTTCATTGGTCTTAGCTTTTACTGGGGCTGATTGTTTCCCTGAAGTTTCTGAATCGTTGGGTGTTTGCGTCGACTGAACCTCTGTTGAATTGAGAACTTCAGTTTGCACTGGTAAGTTGACGGTCTTTACTTCTGCGACTGCAATATTTGTAGTAGAGTTGGTATTAGATGTTTCTTTATTGGATTCTACTCGACTTTTTTCAGTTTGCAGGACATTCGCGTTGATGGACTGATTCGATTGATTCTGATCATTATTAATAGTTTCAATCTTTTCTGATGCCTTGGTGAAAGGCGAAATCGCAACGTTATTATGAGTTGATGTGAGTGGATCTGAAGTGTTTTGACCAGATCCTTTCGATTCGTCCAAAGTATCATTTACGTCTTCCTTCGTTGACTGACTTAATTGGCTAGGCTCAGCAATTGGTTCAATAACAACAAGAACTTCTGTTTTAAGAACAGCTGGAGTCTTGGCCTGCCGCTGAGGAGGCAATTTTATTTTATCGTTTGGCTTCGCTTTTATTCTGGCGGATTGTTTCACTAAGGTTCCTGAATCGGATGGTCGGCGCTGGACTTTCATTTCTAACTGCGGTATTAATTTATCAGTTGAGACTTGATTTATCTCTACCGCTGCTATTGAAGCTCTCCTATCCTTTTTAACAATTTTTTTTGGTTTTGCAGTTTTTATTTTTGTCGGTGTAGTACTGGAAGTATTTTGAACTTCAATAGCATCTGGATTCGCAGGAGTCGGTTGTGTTTGATCAGTAGATACATCCGTGGAATTTTCAATCGGTTTTATTTCCTTAAGCACCTTTGTATTTATGTTTTGCTTTAATCCACTCGGCTGGCTACTATTCATTTTAGAACTAGTTTCATCAACTGGTGCCGGAGCAGTATTTACACTCTTCATTTCGATTTGAGATGTTGATTCCCCTTGGTTTGAAATAACTTCCCGCACGTTTTTTTGTTGCGAATTTAATTGCGTGGGCGTAGGGCTTTCTAACGCGGTATACCTCGACTTTTCATTATTTTCATCTATCTGTTCAATTTGATCGTTCTGTTTATTTTTCGAAGAAGTTGCAAGTTCCTCTTTTGGTATCTCGGGCACATCATCAATTCTCTTCTGTTCGACAACTGTCGAACTTGTCTGTTCGGAGTTTAGTACTTTCGTAGAATTATTGTCCACATCTTTTGATACATCATGCACAACAATAGGATTTTCCAACCGCGTTGTTTCCGGCTTAACTTCTTTTGCGTTTTCATTATTTTGAGATACCTTTCCATCATCGTCCTCACTAAAAACACTTCTTCGTCGGATTTTACGGACAAACCGAAATCGTACTGGACCATCATCTGCTGGCTGTGAGGATGAAGTAGATTCATTTTCTCCGTCAATACTTTGTTCCGTACTATATTGTTTCAAAACACCTTTAACTTCGCTAAGGGCATTCGAAATACTCGCGCGTAATTTGTTCAAACGCTCGACCGGATCTTCCGACTGATCATTTTCGCTCTGGCTATTAGATTTACTTTTACTTGAAATTAATTTTTTCTTTATCGCGCCCGATTTATTGACGCTATTTTCATTTACTGAATTTTTTCCACTATTCACATTATTAACAATACCGGTGAGTTGCGAATCACTTGAGACTTTATGAATCTTATCAGAACTCGCTATAATGTCGCGAATATTTTCGCTACTGTTTTGATGCGTTATCACCGTCATATCTGATAGTAAGGAGTTTTCCCCGCACTCACTCTTTTTTACATCAATATTGCTGACTAAACTATCTGAATGCTCTTTCAAATCCGTGAAATCAGTCGATATTGTCGCCGAATGCTCACTCGTCGTGGAGACCTTCCCCGCAGGCGGACTATCGGCGTCTACAGCAGAATTTTGCACAAACGCTACATTCGCACTGTGCTCACTTCGTTTACTATTTACATCGACATTGAATTCTTGCACATTGCTTACGCCATTACTAACAAGGTTATTTTTAGAACTTTTAAGATCGTCACTGACTTGGTCATTTGTAGAATGTACATTACTTGCGGCCTGGTGGATGTTATCCAAAAACGGATCTTGCGTCATTGTAATACACACATTTGCTTTGGAAGATTCCACTTCTTCTGTGCTTAGTGCAGCGTTGGTATTTTTTGGCGTCGCCGTGTTTGCCTCGCTAGTGGGCATTCCCAGAAATTGACCTATATTGTACAAATAATTACTTTCGCGCGTACACTGTCAAAACACGTATTTTCCGCACCCGCTAAACCCTGCAAGGTTGTTCTTTATTAGTCCCCTCCTGTAAATGGTGCCTTTTCAATAGTTTTTAATTTTGCGACTAAACTTATTTTAATCATTGATATTTGGGTAAACTATACACAAGGATTTTTATTTATTTTTCTAACACAATGATCATTGTGCTTGCGTCGTTTTCTTTGGTTTAGAAAAATACTCTCTTGGCGATGAAAGCATTTTAAGAGTAAAAGTTTAAGGCTAATGCTAATGCTAAAGTGTTTGTAAAATGTTATTTTTATACTAAAGCAGATTTAAAGCTCTGTAATTTAAAAAGTAAGGAGCACATTGTTACTAGTACTATTTCGTATATAATGTGACCATTTGATTGTAATTCTCTTTAAAATAGAGATAGCAAAAGTTTAACTAATAATGAAAAAATTCTTCCAGTGTACACAGATTTTTCTAAGTTAATAACAGAGGCGTCTTTAACTGTGACGTCTAATGAAACAATAGCAATATTTATTTAAAATAAAATATTGTTTTAAAGATGTGTGAAAATCAAGAACACATATGTTTTTTTTTTTCTCGCACCATTTGGCAAGTTTTCAAATGAAACGGAAGAGGGACACAAATTGTAATTCATAAGTTCTTGCCGAAAAAGAAATTGTGGACGAAATTTGCTTGAGACGTACTACAATATTCTTTACATATGAAGGCGAATTGAACATGCAATTAAACATTGTTTTGGGCGGATCGGTATTATAACAGAAATATATTACGTAAAGCAACTATTCTTCCTTGCCAGTTTGAATTTTTTTTTCACTTTTTGGTAAGCAATGTTTGGGTTTTCACTTCAGAACAGATTAATGGTTATAGCAATTAAGATTCTAACAATGTGTACTGTGAAAGATGGGCTTTCAATTATTCGCTAATGTCTTATTACATTCATGAATTTCCCATGTCTTCCTTAGGAATTTCGCAAATTAGAAATGATGGGCACGCGCATATTGCGAAAATAAATCTCTAAATTATTTTCAATGTGATGGCAATGAATATACTCGTAGCATACAACGGTTGGCGTCGGGCGCTATCATATGTATAATCTAAAAATATTTTCATTTTTCGTTCTTTTAACATACACTTATACGTATGTATGTATATAATATGTAAATTTTTAAAAGAAAAGACTGAGCAGAACAGCGCTTGTCTCGATTCATAAAGTATTTGGACTTATTTTTCTAAATATAAAATCAAAATTTTCCGTCTATCAAATGAACAATGATGGCATGTACATTTATCTATGTATTTCATAAACATTTTTCTTATATTTATTTTTCAGTTATCTCGGAAGATGTCCGTCTGCTTCGTCAGCAACCGGAAATAAGGCCCAATATGAGTGCGAGGTTGCGAAATTTTTAACAGAATTATTTGGTGAATTAAAAGCAAAAAAATCAGTACATACGGTTAATCCTGAAACACAAGCTGCTGCGGCTCTATCCAAAGCCAAAACCCCAAAAGGAAGCGGCCCAAAGGCAAGCCCCCCAAAGTCAAAAAAATGAAGAGAACGTAAAAATGTAAAAAAAAGGAGTACAACACAATGTACACTGAAGTATTTGGCTTAAATTCTGTACCTGTTCAAAGTTTATGATTCTCATTTTAAGACGGCAAACTATAGACATAACATCTCAAGCAACTTTTTGTCGGCGATCTTTCGTTCTGATGACTTAACGTTCCTGGCTTCGTTCTGAACTTTGAAAGCAGTAAATACATATTGTGATACAAAATATTTTAATTACGTGTGAAAGAATTTTATAAATACAAAAAATAAATGAATAAATAGAATTGATACCAGGACAGCTCTGCATTGGAACAATGGAAATAGGAATCACGTTTTTTTTTTTTTTTTTGCCGAGAGCAGGTGAAAAATCTTCTAAAAACACCATAAGGCCCGACCGAGCGTGCTTGTGGTAGTGTGAGATTTTTACTCACTAAAAAAACACCTCTCTTCGAAAGTAATACTACAACTAAGCCGACGCTTATCCAGCAGTTTTATTTTCGCTTACGATACACTTGATTTTTGGGAAAAAAAAAAAATGTTCGTACGAAGTTAAAAGAAATGTAGAACTTTAGGCAGGTTAAATTACAATGATAGTTCCTGCCTTATTATGACGAGAGGTCAAAAGGTTTTATCCTTTGCAGACGACGAATTGAATTATTCGCGTCGAGTAGTTGAATGACGGTACGGTTACAATGGCCGTGCATACGATCTTTGTGTTTGCGCGCAAATTTTGTTATCTCTTCGACGACGCTGGGAATGAATATCTTCGTTACGTACATATCACGATGCGTTGACGATCGTTCTAAGAACTTTATTTTCAAAAGTTTGTATGATGTTTCTATTGCTTTTCTTGGTACAACCCCATAGTTGTATACCATACGTCCAGACAGGCTTTAGCACTTGCTTATAGATAAGCAGTTTGTTATGTAGGCTCAACTTCGAATGTTTTCCGAGTAGCCAGTACATTTGTCGGTATTTGTTTTCTAGCTCGTGTGATTTCCATTTAAGCTTAACATCTAGAGTCATTCCTAGATATTTTGCTTCGTTCGCGTACGGTATTTGAGCCGAGATAAGATATAGAGCTAATCTATCCACTTTTTTATAGGTAAAGTTGACGTGAGTAGATTTGCTTTCGTTCAGCACAATATGCCAAGAATTCGTCCAAGCGTGGACTTTGTTAATAGCATGTTTCAGCTTTCCAGTTGCTGCTTCAATAGTTTCGCCCATGGTCAATATCACCGTATTGTCCGCAAACGTGGCGACGACACAGTTTCTTTCCTGCGGGATATCACGCGTGTAGAGTACATATAGAAGCGGGCCAAGGACACTTCCTTGTGGAACTCCGGCCGCAATCTCCTTGAAGTCAGAGTAATCATTTCCGTGCTTAACACGAAAGAGTCTCTCGGTGAGATACGATAGTAGGATTAGAAAGAGTTGCCGTGGCAGTAGTCGTTGCAATTTATACCCCAAGCCTTTGTGCCAAACCTTATCGAAAGTTTGTGAGACGTCAAGAAATACACCACAACAAATCTTTTTTTTTCCAGAGCTTTCTCAATCACGTCAGTTATTTTGTGGACTTGGTCAATTGTAGAATGTTTAATTCTAAATCCAAACTGATGGTCAAGAATGAGACGCCTTTCGTCGATTACGGGCTGTAGACGTTTGGAAAGAAGTTTTTCAAATATTTTTGAGATAACCGGCAATAGGGAAATAGGCCGATGTGATTTCTTCTCATTTAGCGGTTTACCTGGTTTCGAGACCATTATAATCTCGGCGACTTTCCATTGCCTCGGAACATAAAGCAATCTGAACGAAGCGTTGATCAAATAGAGCAGTTTGATAATAGCTTTATTCGGCAATTCCTTGACTACCTGCGCCGTTATCAAGTCGTAACCCGGAGCTTTTTTTGTCTTTACATTTTTTATCACTTCCCTCAGTTCAATCAATGCAACTTTTTTTACTTTAAAGTTGTCAGATGTCGTGACTGGGGAGTCGGGCGTTAACGAAGGGCCGTCGAACGGCTTAAACGTTTCTTCTAAGTGCAAAGCAAAAAGTTCTGCTTTTTCTTTGTTGCTCTTGGCCCAGTTTCCATCGATTTTCCGAATTGGTGGTGCTTGCATTTGAGGTTTCCGGATGCCTTTTAGCGCTTTCCAAAGCGAATAATTTGATTCGCTTTCACCGGAGAGATTTTCAAGGTAGGTCGCTATCTTTTTGCTTTTAAATTCCCGAATACTATCTCTAAGCCGATTGCATAGTCTGTTAAGGACCGTTTTATGCTGCGGTGCACGAGTGATTTGCCACTTCTTTCGTGCCTTTCGTTTCTCCCTCACCAGTTCAGTGATTTCTCTGGGATACTTTTCGTTGCGGTTGATCTTATAGCTTCTAGAAGGAGTGTTTCTCCATGCCGCTCTTTGAATTGCTTCCACGAAACGATCAATTTCGTCCTCTAGTTCACAAGGTGTTCTAAGTGATACATTTAAGGCGATATTTGTTTCGCAATCATTTCTAAAGACCTCCCAGTTTGTTCTATTGCTAGTGAGTCTTGGAGGTAATTTTTTCTTGATCAGCGCTTCTCCAAGTAATAAAATTACCGGCGAATGGTCAGAAGAGAGATCAAAACATTCTTTGACTGTAATAAACTTCTCGTAAATGCCTTTTGTAACAAAAAAATCGATAAGATCGGGCATTTTTTGTGAGTCAGTTGGCCAATAGGTCGGTTTTCCTGTCGAATAAAAACAACAACCAAATTATATGCCACTTCGTAGAGAATTTTTCCTTTAGAAGATGTACATCTTGAACCCCAGAAGGTGTGCTTCGCGTTGAAATCTCCACCAATAAGAAAATTTGAACCAAGAGCACTGAAGAAACGAAAGCAGTCGTCTTTTTCTAGTTTGCATCGCGGCGGACAGTAAACAGACGCTATATTGTAACTCAGGTGCTTATTTTTAACCCTTACTGCGCACAACTGAAGTTTTTCCAGCTCTATGCTTATGTCGACCGAATGTTCGATGTTAGTTTTAATGAATAAGAACGAACCGCCCCGCGCTCTATCAGAAGGATGGTAGGCGTGATAACCAGCGTAGCCTCTTATCTTTATCTGCGATTCCCTTGTTAGATGGGTTTCGGAGATCAAACATATGTCGATATTTTCTCTTATTAGAAACATTTCTAATTCGTTAGATTTTTGTAAGAGTCCGTTTGCATTCCATGTTACTATTTTAAGCAAAGAGTTCATATTTACTTAGATTTAGATATAAGGTTAGCCATACAAAAGCTTTCGACGTTACTAAGACGTTCGAGAATTCGTTTGTTAACTTCACATTGTTCCTCGAACTTAGCGTAGATGCAGTTCAGAATTTCATTCAACGGATCAGAGGGTGGGCCTCCGTTTCGTTTGGTTGCTTTGACTGCAGCCTGAGAATACGTCAGACGTACGGGGTTCGCTGGCTTATCCGAGGTTATTTTTCGTTCAGCCTTTTTAGTGGACGACCTTGACGTAAGTTTAATCGGCACAGAAGGCTGGTTGACTGTTGTAAGAGTCTGCCCTGCTGATTCAAGCGTCCTTTCAGTCGGCTTAGTAGTTTGAACAATTGGTTTACGAGCCCGCTCAGTCTGCTTAGCAATACGTTCTATCGACTTAGGAGCCCGATCGACTGATTTTGTTCCCCGTACGATCGGCGTTGTAGATTTTTTCCGTCGCATCTGTAGTTCCTTAGGGACTTCGCAACCGCGATAATTTGCTGGGTGCCTTCCTTTGCAGTTAACGCAAGTTGCTTTTTCATCTTTGCTCAAACTGCAATTTTCGGAAGAGTGTTTTCCAGCGCACTTAACGCAGCGCGGCTCTTTCCGACAGTACGCCTGTGTATGGTTAAACTCTTGGCAACGCTTACATTAAGGGATGGTCTTCGTGTTGGCACGTAGCGGCTCGATTTTAACGACCATACTCATGATTGTACGAATGTTATATATCTTTTCCAGGGTTTCCGTTTTATCGAATGACAGCACAAAAAGCGGAAGTTTACGTTTCACTATAGGTTCTTCTCCACGCTCGAGTCGTTTTCTCTCCTTTTTTAAAATGTTCACGGCGTCGAGAATGTTATAACCTCTATCGCGTAAATCACCTATAACGTCTTCTTTAGCGCATGATGAATGAAGTCCTCTAGCTACGACCCTCAAGGGTCTCTCAGACTTGTTTTCGTAAGTATGCCATTGAATTTGTTCGTTGTTAAGCTTTTGAGATACAGCCCGATAGCCCTCAGCGTCATTAACCTTGATTTTCCATGCATCGTTTCGCAAGGAAGTTATTTTAAATTCAGTAGCGTTCGTTGTTTTTAAAATTTTCCTCAAAGAATTGTAGTCCGCAACGCCTGTAATATTTATTGGTGGAGGTGCGCGTTTGCTTTCAATTTCCTTATCAGATTTTGGCTGCGCTTTCCAATTAGGTTAGTGTTGTGGAACAATCTCGGGCGATGAGCCGGTCTTCGTTTAAGTATCCAATCCGTTTCGCGAGCGAGTTCTTCTTCGTCCGTACTGTAGTGATGGGTACCCGGAGAAGGCTCACTATGAGTAACCGTATGAGTTTTTAAAGACTCGTTTTGAAGCAAAGAAACTTTATTCTCTGATTCAAGTTTCTCAATTTTGCTTTTGAGCTCCCGACACAACAACTCCATTTCGTCGAGCCTCTTACGGAGCACGGCGTTTTCCTTTTTCAGAGTACTCTCTTCCAAGGTTTGCGTTTCCCGAACTGACACATCCGGGCTTGCGAGACTTTCATTTTGCGCTTTAGGAGAAGTCTTTTGAGGCGGAGATCTTTGTAGCCTTGAGCTTTTCCTAAAAGGAATCACGTGATCTTTATTACATCTTTTAAAGTACATGCGGTACAGATGAGTAAAAACAAATTAAGCCGAGGAAGACATTGTATAGTTTTTAACGATGAGCAGCAAGTGCTCAACTTTCCTATACGCTCTTCGTCACTTGTATGCGACACTTACGGTGAAGCTATTCTGCACTGCGTACTGCGCACTACCTACTGGAATCGGCGACTTTTCCGGCAGAGCATAGGTGCCTATACACTTTACAGCTAATAAAGTTCATCGCACGGAAATCATGGCACGTCTTGGAAGCCGGTCTGAGGGCATACACACTACTTGACCAACCATCGAAGCATATATCGTTCCGTTCGGAGAAATAGCTGCTCAACACTGAGCGCCTGGCGTACTCTGGTGTTGCGCACTCGATCCCTACGAGTTATTCCAGCAACACGGCGAGGGAACATCATTTCGGCAGCTTGTATCCGCGATCTTTCGGAAAAATCACCACCGATCTTTCGGAAAAAGCACTACCGAAACCGTTCGCGCTATCATGCTATTTCTTTAAAATAGTGTAAAGATGTCCGAGTTTATTTACAAAACTTTATTTAAAAGGAGATATAGATATACAGGAAAATATAATAGAAATATAAGCAAACTAGAATACAGCGACCGCTCTGCTTGAATACCCCCCGATACGACTCTGTATCGTATGAATCATCTTTCCGCGGGTTGTCCCGATCAACATCAGGACTGAGCCTACACCATTGTTTCATATGATCGCTGGAGATAACGTTGCTGTAGCGTCTACGGTTTAGTGGTTTATCGGGAACATCCTCCACTTAGTACCTGTCGAAAGCCAACACCTTTGCGACTTTGTATGAACCTTGGTATTTCGGGTCAAGCTTATGCGATTCGCCTGTTGCTTGTAGAACACAATCGATGACAACTAAATCACCTTCGGCATATTGATGCGGTGGCTGATGTTTCTTGTCATACCTCAGCTTCCATTTCCGCCTTTCCTCTATGGTGCTCTTTGCAGCATTTTGTCTCTTCCACTGGACGTCGGCTTCACCCACCGGTCCATCTTGGATTGCTTGTATAATCCGATTTTGGCTAACGTCTTTGAGATTGAAGTTAAAAACTAATTCGTTAGGAGTAAACTTAGTTGTGGAGCTGCGCTGCGAATTTATACTCCACTGTAGATTCGGTAATATCAGGTCCCATTCCTTGTTATCTGGCGTTGAACATTTGAGTGAGCTTAGCACGGTTTTGTTCACCCTCTCCGGTTGCCCATTTGCCCTAGGCGTTCTTACGGCTGTCTTAACGTGTTGTATTCCGTTCTCTGTGATGAAACTGTTGAATTCCTTTGAGGTGAACGCTGTGCCTCTATCGGAGGTAATCCGCAACGGCTGGCCAAACAGAGACATCACCTCCTGCAACATAGAAATCACGGGTGCCGTTTTTGTGTTCCTCACCGCTTTCAGAATGGTGTACTTGCTGAAAGAACAAACCAAATCTATTATATGAATGTTACCACGTTTACTTCTCAGGAAGGGTCCTAAATGGTCCATGTTGATACATCTTAACGGAATTGGTAACACCTCCATCACGTGCAGTTGACTCTCAGATTTAACACCCTTGACTTTATTCAAGACACAATCGGGACGCGCTGCGATGTATGACTTTACATAACGTCTCATTCTTGGAAACCAAAAATCCTTCCTTATTCGGTCAATGGTCTTCTCCAAGCCAAAGTGACCGGCGTCGTCATGACATGCCTACATCTAACCAGTTGTGGTATCACCAACTTCTTTTGGCCGTCAACCTTCTTTTGCAGGCGTCCTGACAGTATAATATAGTCCGTCTCCAACTGCTGTATTAAATTGTGATCCGTGACATTCTCGCGCTTAAGAGATCATACTTAAGTCTGTCATCTTGCATCTGCATGGCAAATATCCAATCATCATCTATAGAAGATACTCTGAGGATGCACTCAGCTACTGGTGGCAGTTCCGTCGGCGGCAACACTGGAGTTCGGCTCATCCCATGTACGTGCTGAATTTTTACACCTGGTCGATGGATACATTCAAAATCGAACTCTTGAAGTTGCAGCCACCATCGCGCTATACGTGCCTGTAACGGCGATGTGGCTTTCGTAGTTGCAATAGCATTGCAATCGGTAATAACACGAAACCGCGTGCCCAATAAGTAGATCCGAAATCTTTCCAATGTCTCCACGATGGCCAAAATTTCTAATTCATGACTGGTGTATCTGTTCTCTGCATCACTGCATTGTCTGTTAAAATAGAAAACAAGTTTCATATCATCTGTTTCACGTTGCAGTAAGACTCCTGACAACCCTACAGAGCTAGCGTCGGTATGTATTTCGTGGTCTTTTCCCCCGTCGAACGAAGCCAGAACAGTTTCACGGGTGATGGCTGCTTTTAGATTGTTAAAGGCTTCCTCGTGCTCGCATTCCCAATGAAACTAGGTATCCTTTTTCAATAGTTTGGTAAGCGGTTGTGCAATACGAGTGTAGTCTTCGACAAACTTCCTTAAGAATCCTATGGCTCCTAGAAATTGGCTGACTTCGGTTGTGTTAGTCGGCTGCGGAAACTCTTCGATGCATCGCGTCTTATTCTCACCTGGCCGTATGCCTCCTGAACTTATTACGTGTCCGAGAAAGTTTACAATCGTTGCCATAAAAACACACTTCGATGGTCTAAATGTCAATCCAGCCTGCTTCAGCGCATTTTGAAACTCTTTCAGTATAATTATTCCCTTTTCGGTCGTCTCGGTAGCAATGATAACCTCATCAACGTAGCTCACAATGCACTTTCGATATTCTAATCCCTTGATTATTTGCGTAATCATCTCCTGAAAATGCACGGAAGCATTAACTAAACGAAAAGGCATCACATTATGCTCGTACAACCCGTCTGGTGTTAGGAACGCGGTAAGCTTCTTGCACCCCTCTTTCAGTGGAATTTGGTAGTATCCTGCTATCATATCCAACGTGGTGAAATATCTGTTGCCCGCTAATCGAGAAAACTGTTCTCTAGGATTGGCATTGGAAACTGCTTCTTTATCGTGAGCGTATTAAGTGCACGATCGTCGACGCACATTCGACTTTCTCCATTGGCTTTGGCTACCAGTACAACCGAAGCAGCGTGAGGTGAAATGCTGGTACGAATTATATCATGTTTAAGCAGATTGTCTAGGATAGCAGATAATATTTCACTTTTTGCAAAAGGCACTTGATAACGTTTGCCTATTATTAGACTATCGGTTGTCACTAAGATCTCCATTGACGTGGTGTTGCAGCGTCTTAGGCGGGAAATGTCTTCAGCAAAGCAATCGTCGTAGCTGGCAAGAAGATCCTGAACAGTTGTGCGTTGGACTAGGTTGAGTTCTTTACCGATGTTAAATAACTCCTTAGATTCTGATTGCACCTGTAACACTCCTGCTTCGAGGATAACTCTTTGATTCGTTCGGCACAACACATCACGGCCCAAAAGTATTCTTTGAGGTAAAAGCTCAGCTGGTACAATTAGAATTGCCACCTTCATCTCGTGTAAATCGATTTGTATAACCGTTTTGATCATTTCTAATGACTCCACGACTGATCCTCCGAAACCCTTCAAATGTTTGACCGCTTTCAACCGTGGAACATCTTTCGGAGTAGACGATTGGCTTATCAGAGAGTAATCACTACTTGTATCGACGAATGCAGAATACTTTTGTCCGGCTAGAGTGATTTTCTTCATTACCGGTGGAATCAAATCATCTTCCTTTATGCTCTGTTCAACCTTGGCCACCGTTGATTTCTTCGCCCTACAATCTTTTAGCTCATGACCTACCTTAGAACAATTGATACAGCGCACCTTCCGTTGGGATTGTGGACACATCACAGCAATATGACCTACTTCATTGCAGTTATAGCACTTCACGTTCCTCCGCTCATTGATCGTCCGGTCCGGTCGGATGTGGGCTCTGCTACTTCTGTTTGCCCCATTAGGTAGGTAGGTAGATGGATGCCTTGTGACAAGGAGTCACTGCTCACTCAAACCATCAGTACGGGTCCATTGTGCCCAATCATTTAACCCTGGAAACGCTGTAAAGAAAATCCGCCGTTAGAACCACCCAGAAAGTGATATAAATCTCAGGAGGTCCGCTAGCTCAACACTACCCAAGTCCCCCAGCTCCGAGAAGAAGTAACTACCAAGAGTCCTCATTCTTCTGACGGATAGGGCAGGACAGTCATACAACAGGTGACGAACAGATTCAATTTCTTCTTCGCCCCTGCAACTTCTGCAATAGTCATTATGCAGCACACCGAGTCGTTCCGCGTGAACGCCAATGGCACAATGTCCGGTAATTATGCCAGAAATGACCCGTGCGTTATAACGACAAAGTTTTACCAGAGAAGTTGATCTCTTCTTGCTGTAGGCCGGCCATAGCGCCCTGGCCGTAGCGCATGTTTCCAGATGAGCCCAGCGTCTGTTTGCTCGACCGGTGGCTTCATCCTCTATTTTTTTCCGCAAGGAACTGATCGGGATTGCTACAGAGGGGAGGGCCGCGATAAATGCAGCGCCGACCATTTCCTAGCAAGCTCGTCAGCCCTTTCGTTACCTTCGATATCCATATGCCCTGGTACCCAGCAGAGGGTCACCGCATTGGCTCTGGATATCTCGTTCAAGAGTGATTTACAGCTCCTCACGAGCCTCGACCTAACTACGGCAGAGTCCAGAGCCTTAACGGCTGCCTGGCTGTCTATATAGACAGTGATCGTTTTGCCAACGATATTACTCTCGCGTATATTTTCAGCAGCCTGTATAATGGCTGCGACTTCGGCCTGGAAGACGCTGCAGTCGTCGTTTATTCTAAAGGAGCAGTTTATTCCTAGGGTCTCACAATAAGCTCCGGCTCCCGTGCCAACGTCCATCTTAGAACCGTCGGTATAGAGAGCCAACTCCTTTTTCTTCATGGTTCTACGATTCTTCCAGTATATTCTATCGGGAATTCTTGTAGTGAATCTCCTTTCGAATGCTAGCGTCGGATTCATGTGATCAGTTCCCGTCAATCAGCTGGTGATCCCCCATCGGGACAGAATGGAGGCATGGCCGTAAAGGCTTGATGACCACAACCGGCCTTCTCTTAGTTTTACAGCGGTTTTAGCCGCCAGACTGCTGCAGTATATGTCAAGCGGAATGAAACTAAGCATGGTTTCCATTGCCGCCGTAGGTGTTGTTCTTATTGATCCCATGACACCGATGCACGCTGCCCTCTGGATTTTGGTGAGGTTCGAAAGCAGGTATTGCCTCTCAAGTGCCGTCCACCATACTAGTGAACCATATGTGAGAATGGGTCTTACAACCGCCGTGTATATCCAGTACACCACAGCCGGTTTGAAGCCCCACGTATTGCTGAAAGCCTTTCTGCAGGAGTAGAAAGCTACGCTTGCTTTTTTAACGCGTTCGGTAATGTTTTCCTTCCAGTTAAGTTTGGAATCTAGAACTACGCCCAGATACCGAGCTGAACTTGAGATACTTAGAAGGTAGGGATTGATCTCCTCTTAGTGAAGAGAACTACTTCCGTCTTTGAAGGATTCACTCCCAGCCCTTTGCTGTTGACCCAGTTGTCCACTAGTTGTAGCGCGAAATTGAGCCTTTCACTTAGGACTGGAGGAAATTTTCCCGAAACCAAGATAACGACATCGTCCGCATAGGCCGTCACGTTGAAGCCGTTTTCCTTCAGTATTACCAAGATCTCATCCACCACAAGGAGCCATATTAGCGGGGACAAGTCTCCACCTTGGAGTGTTCCTCTGCAGACCCTTCTCCGGATGGTTACATCTCCTTGCGTTGAAGATATTATCCTTGATTGAAGCATCTGCGCAATCCAGTTGCAGAGACCGGTGCTGAGATGTGCTCTGTGCAGACTGCTCCGGATTGCGTTAGAGCTTACGTTGTTGAATGCTCCTTCAATGTCCAGGAACGCCCCAAGAGTGAACTCCTTGAAGTGGAGGGATCTTTCTATGCTGTGATTGTTGGTAATGCTGGGGAGACCGAGTGAGCACAGACACCCACTCGATCGCCCCCCGTATCAAAGTACTCTTACTAAGATTAGATGCTGTTAACTAAGATGGTAATTGATAAAACTGTATATAAATTTGTTTATATCAGGTGTAGTAAAAAGAAGTCCATTATTTTTGCATGAAAGTGAAGACGTTATTTAGCGTAGTTAGAATGATACGATTTAAGTCAAATATGCGCCGTTTAGTTCGATAAGTTGTTGCCATTTTGAAGGTAGTTCCATTATGCCTGTCTCATAGAAGCCTTCGTCCCTATTGAAAAAAAACTGGGACAGTCGATTTTTACAAGCCTCTCTTGAGGCAAATTTTTCACTAGCAAAATCGTTCGCCATTGACAGGAACAGGTGCCAGGAACTTGGTGCTAGGTCCGGACTATAAAGTGGATGCATTATTCAATTCGCAAAGTGAGCTGTTGACCTTCAGGTCTGATAGTGCATCTGCTATCGCTGATACATTGACATTGTTGAAAGCGCCTTCTATATCTAGAAAAGCAACCATTGTATACTCCTTATGAAACAGAGAATTTTCAATATTACGCACCAGTGAGTGTAATGCCGTCTCCACTGATTTGCCTTTACAATATGCTTGATGGGCAGCCGGCAGTAGTTTCTCATCAATACTGTTGCGTAAATGGATATCAATCAGTCGTTCTAACGTTTTTAAGAGGAATGATGATAGACTTATAGGTCTGAAATCTTTTGGATTTATGTGAGAGCATTTACCCTCTTTGGGTTTGAAGACAACTTTAACTTCTCTCCATATCTTTGATATATAGTAGGTCTAGACAACTTTTAAAAATTGCCTCAATCACCGGCAGGATTATATCCGATGACTTCTGCAACTCGGCAGGTATTATGCCGTCTAGTCCCGCGGATTTATATGGTTTGAGGCTATGTAGTGCCCAATGGAGCTTGCTCTGTGTAATTAGTTTTAAAGAGTTGGTTTTTTGTGCAGATGGTCTGCTAAAAACCATATTGCTAACAACTTGGAAACTGCCTGTGAAATGAGTGTCAAGCTGTAAATTTAGCGAATCTTCGCTGGAAGTCATCCAAGACCCATCAGTTTTCTCAAGGTAACTGGATGTTATTGGATTTGAAGGAAGAATTTTCCTCAGCCTAAATGCCTCAGAGGCTTCTTCTATTATCTACAGAAGAGTCTCTAAGAACCACGTTTGGCTTTCCTTAATGTGGTGTATATGTTTAGTGATGCCTTGTACAAGTCCCAATCTAGCGCGTTTCTCGTACTTTTGGCATTATTAAAAAGTTTTCTACAATTATTTCTTAAAGGACCTAAGTCTGCAATCCACTAATGCACGTGGCAGGAAGAAGGTTTGTCACGTGGCAGGAAGAAGTCATCGCTGTATTTAAAGCTGAAGTTAAGTCCTCAACCATGCGATCAAGTTCTTGGGGGTTGGAGGGGGGATCAAGTTGATCTGAGGTACCTAAATTGCTTAAAGTTGACCTATACCTGAGCCAATCGGTTTTGTGCTAATTCCTATAAACTGGCGGGCTAATAGAATCTACGTATAGAGAGAATTGGAGATACCTATGATCCGAGAAAGATGGTTCGCTTGACATGTTCCAATTCTTGATGCGTTGGACGATACTATCGGGGACAAGGGTGATGTCCAGTACTTCTTGCCTGTTTCTGGTGACGAAAGTAGGCTCGTTACCTATGTTGCACAAAATAAGGTTTGTAATTAGAATGAAATCAAAAAGGAGTTCACCTCTTTTGTTGATATCGGAACTGCCCCATTACAGTATGGTGAGCGTTAGCATCACATCCTATAATGAAACCAGTCATTTGCCTCCCCGCATCTGCGATCAGTCTTTCCATGTTATCCCCCATTTTGTCATGGGCGAAATACGCCGACATCAAAAAGTAAGACCCACTGGATGTTTCTATTCTCGCTGCGGTTGTATCTCGATCGCTGTATTAGGGAGTAAAGTTACATTTAAGTCACTTTTTTAGCAGTAATTTTGTAGCAATTTGTATCTCGCGTTGTATCGGACGTACACTAAATGGCATTAGAAAGATGACATTTCGTACAAAAAAACTTCTTTGACAGTTTTGTGATTGATTGACTCAGTTTTGTTTGAGCGCACGTCAAAGATGGACACCAGCAAAGAGAAAATACGCCATATTTTACAGGCCATATAAGCCAGGCAGCTGAAAATGTGAATAGTGTTTATGGTTCTGATACTGTAACAGCCAATCATGCGCAGTTTTGGTTTCGTTGATTCCGTTCTTGTAATTTCGATGTCAAAGATGCACCACATCCTTGGGCCTATCTTATTCTTGCTGTACACTCGGGACATACCACTGAAGGCACTATTGTAGCTACGTTCGCGGACGATACGGCTATTCTGGTAACGGAAAGTTCAATCAAATCAGCAACCACAAAACTCCAACGAGCCTTGGATAAAATCTGTGAGTGGACAAAAACTTGGCGCATTGTTCTTAACGAGACCAAATCGACGCATGTTAACTTCACCTACAAGAAAATAATCAACCTTCCCGTTTTCATTAACTCGGTAAAATTCCGCATGCAAACGAAGCTAAATATCTGGGAATGACACTAGACGCGAAACTTAAATGGAAACCTCACGTTAAAAAGAAACGTGACGAAGTCGAAAATAGACTTAGAGAAATGTATTGGCTAATTGGAAGATATTCCAAACTAAGCGTATATAACAAACTGCTTCTGTATAAGCAAGTGCTTAAACCCGTGTGGACGTACGGTATACAACTCTGGGGTTGTACCAAACCAAGCAATAGGAATCTCATACAATCATTCCAAAATAAAATTATAAGAATAATCGTGAACGCTCCCTGGTATATCAGAAACAATGATATCCACAGAGACTTAGGGATAGCTACCGTGGAGGACGAAATAAAAAACTTCGCTCGCAAGCTTTGTATTCGTCTTCATGGCCATTGCAACAGTGCCATACCCCAAACTTTAGATGTGACAAATCTTACGCGCCGACTTCAAAGAACGAAACCGTTCGAATTAGCGCAATAAGATAAAAAGCCGCATGTCATGACGGTTCCAGCAGGTGCTTTTATTGAAAATCTACCTGCCTCACGCGAATATAAATCTGAAGCTTAAACTACTTGATAAGGTCTAACTTAGTCGTAGTAAACAAAACGAAGTGAAGGGTGTTTTTAGTCAGTAGAAATCTGACACTACTATGAGTACACGGTCTCATAGTGTCTCATGAAGATTTTCACCTACCCACGAAAAAAAAAAAAAAGATGCACCACGCTCTCGAAGGCCAATTGTCGAAAATGTCGATAAAATCATGGAAATCGTCGAGTCGGACCGTCATGTAAGCACTGCTTCGATTGCCCAGGAGCAACATTGTACAAAAAACCGTTTGGGACCACTTGAATAAGGCTGGATACAAAAAGAAGCTCGGTGTATGAGTGCCACAGCCATCCATTGGAAAAATAATGGATTTCTTTTTACTACACCTGATATTTTGTTCTGAAGGAACTGACAACAGGAATACGGAATTTTTTCGGAACAGGTTTTTGCATAGTGAATCAATTTTTTCACATTCTAATGTTAAATGTTTTATGGAAGTGGCAATATCAGATTGGCATAGGTGGCAATTGGGAGGGTATTCCTTGGTAAGCCGGTGACTGTGTGTTATTTGTGTGTGGCCGATACGAAGTCTCAGGAAATATTTGTACATTTTGTGCGCTGTGCTTCTCAGTTCCCAGTGGGAGCTAGCCAACTTCAGATAGTCGGTTCAAGAGGATGTGTAAAAGGAAGAGTCCGTTCCCAAGGAAGTGGATCTAGCTGTGTTGTCTGCTTTGTCGTTTCCCTTTATTTCGGAAAGGGCTGGCACCTGGCATTGAATAACATGAAAGTCGAACGCAGCTTACCCCGAAAATCTGTTTATCGCTTTAAATTCTTGGTTTGTCGCTCTCCTCTCACCGACCTTTCCCTCTTCCTCACTTTTTGACAATTGCCGTTTGCAAATCCACACGTGGACATCGTATGAACGTTTGCAAATATATTCACCCTTATTCCGAGTGGCGTTTACAACGATTTAAAATACGCCAATTTGAATTTACCATTACGAGTGGCGTTTTTGCGTCGTTGAACGCCATTTGTCGTTGAACGCCCCGAACGTTTTTACTTCGAGACTCCACGAGACATATTTATGTCAGACTTCATTTCAGACATCATTTTAGAAATTACTATTTTTTCATTTGCTGGGCAAATTTTGTCAAGACATTTCATTTTCAACCATATCGCGTAAGAGTAAGCAACGACCAATTTTTGCTTGACACCGAGTCTCCACGAGACATATTCATTTCAGACTTCATGTCAGGCACCAATCAGCCATGTTTTCTTTGTAGTAAAACTCAAATTGGCAGTCCCTGTCAAATTTATTTCAGGGCTTATGTCCACAGAGATGGCAAGAAATAAAAGCAGAAATCTATTTCATGAAATGAATTATTTCAAGAAATTTGCGGTCTCTATTGGAAATTTCGATTGCTTGACATATTTCTTGCAATTAATTATTGCCAGTGGAGACCAAGGCTTAAGGCGTTGAACGCCACAAAACGACAGGGAAACCACGGTATTTGTCGTCAACAAAATAGTGATCGCCAAGTTTGAAAAAAACGGCTGAAAATGTAAGTTTTCCTAAATTTGTAATTTATTTGAATAACTAAATTAAATTAGATTGATTTCTAGGGTAAAAATAACAAACCAAAAATAATTTAAGACTTTCGTGGAATTAATGGAAAACAACACTTCGTTGGCAAAGGGTTTTAAAAGGGGAGTCTCAAATGTTGACGCCAAGATCGAATGTGACGCTATAGCTATAACCCTTAACAGCTTAGGACCACCACCAAGAGATGGAAAAGAACGGAAAGAAGTTCGTCCGTAACTTAAAATACTAAAACAAATTAATCTACGTGCATATATTTCACAGGTTTTATCTGACATAAAATTCAAAGTAAAAAAAAAAAAACTTTACAATAAAAAGAAGTGTGAAGCCACTGGAGGAGGTACTTTGCAACAAAAGTATTTGTCAGATTTGGAAGAAGTTATTTCTAATCATCTTTCTTACGAGAAAATGATTAGTTCGAAAGGAAAAGCATTGGGTGGTGTACAAGTTGGTTCAATTTCGCAGTCATGCACATCAACGAAAAAATCGTCCATGTACATACACATCAGTTTCAGTTTCATTCACACCCAACCCACTTCAAGGAGTTTTTACGTTTTCACCAGCCTCAACTTCATCCAGAGTTATAAACACCAGCGATGCCTTTTCTGTTGATTTAACTGATGATCCACTTGCCACTGAAGAAATTCAAAAGTTATAATTCATCACTGAAATTGAACGGGAAGTATCGAAGCAAGGCAATCAAAGACATACAAAATTATCAAAGCTAAAAACAAGATGCTTCAGTTACTACAGAAGCAAACAAACGTGCAGGAAATGTTGTACGAAGAAGTTGAAGAGTATCTGAAACGTATAGATAACAATTTAACGGAAAATACGAAACATGAGAGAAAGCGGTTTTATTTGGAAGAGGAGAAACTAAAATTATATAAAATGCAATTAGAATGCGAAGAAAAACAAACAATAGAAGACAACAAAATGAAATAATGGATTTAGAAATAAGGAGAAGGCAATTAGACATCGAAGAACGAAAAATGCATCTTATTGAGTTTTCTAAAGAAAATAGCCCTAAATTTGCTTTTATTTTATTTTATATTTTGGGGATATATTTTAAGTTTCTATTAGTTTTTTAATCTATGCTTTAGTGATCACATACGAACTAAATTAAATACTTTAAGTTTGATGCCTTTTATTTTTTGTTTGTTAATTAAATTTTTAAATAACGTTCAGCAGTTGGTTTCTTAACCTTGCAGCTACTTGATCATCGTTGGCTGCTACATTGTATTTACCATGTTTAAATCTGCTTCAATTGCAAAAGCAATAAAATCCGGGTCTACTGCAAGATCTGATTTGTAATAAAGGCAAATGTTGCGCAGAGCCGAGCATACATTAACTATTTGTGTCGGGGAGTGTAGTGCAACTGCCGGGCACCAAGAAGACAACGGAATCGGTTCCTTAGAACCCCAATTGTTCTTTCGATTATATTCCTGGTCTGCGAATATTTTCTATTAAAGTCACTCTTGATGGTACCTTCTGCTACTGATCTGAATGGAGTGATAAGGAATGGCTTAAGAAGGTACCCAGCATCACCTATTAAATTTAAATATTTATCAGTACAATTCACCTTGAATAAAAATAGTTTGAATACAAACCTAACAACCAAGTATTTCTTTCGCCTCTGTCATAATTCCTTTTCAGGATTCCTCGAAGCTCACTTGAGTTCCAAATGAATGAGTCGTGGCTGGCCCCAGGGTATCTGGCATCTGCATATCTTATGTACATTCGACGATCATAAACCTAAAATTGTCTTCATATAGCCAGCCGTACGTAGTAAAACATGTATTTTAGTATTTAATACTCACAATCATAGCGTTTAAACTAGAATAGCCTTTCCTGTTGTAGTACATGTGTTGTTCCACCTGGTTTGGAGCAACAATTCTTATATGGGTGCCGTCAACACAGCCAATAACACCTGGAATTCCTACTTGTTGAGAAAAATAAAATTTAGCTTCATCCTTTCCCTGTTCGGTGTATTCTAATTTCACCCATTGTGGGCAAATGTAGGTTTCAATAATTGTCAGCATCTCTTTGAGGATTTTACTGAATGTGGGCTGTGCTAGTCCTCAGTTAAAATCGTTTCCAACGCCCTTCTGGTAGCCTCAGCCAAGAATCGCAGAGTTGCAGCAAGTTTTAATATCGCCGGCACTGACGACGACCGAGTAGCTTCCGCGAGCTTATTTTTTATTTCGTCCAGTAAGTATATGAAGGCTTCCTTAGACATTCTTAAAATCATTTTGAATCTGAAAATAATTGATCACATTAAGTTTTTTGAATGAATCTTTGTCCTTTTACTCACTTTGTATCCGGTAGATCCAATGGATTGGATTTTGTTCTTATCTGCTACCGGATTATAAAACAACTAGCTGGTTGTACCCGCTTCGCTGGGTCTTGAAATGTGCGATTTCAAGTACACTTCTTTAGAGCACTCTCCGTTTTGTCATTAAAATAGTTCACCCGCTAATCCTTTATGAGGGTCGCGAGGGTAGGATAATTAGGTGCATTCTCCATCATTTTTGAACCTCCGCCGTCAACTCCAACTCATCAGGGAAATCCCTAAACGCCTCCAAGAGAGATGTCGGACTTGATCCAACCATCTATTTATAAGCCTACTGAGGGGTCGCTAACTTGATGGTGCGGCAATTATGACACGACTTGGAAACCGTCAAAGTATAAATCCTTCCGTTCAAAAAAGTAGCTGCTCTACATTGAGTGCCTCGCGTACTCTGGTGTTACGGAACACCGCGAAGGAACCTCTTTCAGCAGCTTGTATCCCCGACTGTAGGTGAGAGTTGGAACATATACCAAGTTAAAAACCGATAATTAGGTTTGAACACTATAGGTAAGTTCGGCCTTACTTATAACAGATTGACCAAACTCTCTCAAAATTGATCCAACTTGACCATTTCTACAGAATAACTCGACATTGCTTTTCCATCACTCGTGAATAAGACCCCGAGATACTTAAACGTATCCAGCTGCTTCATTGAGACTCTACAAACATGCAGAGTGTACTGAATAGGAGTTATGGAAACAATCAATACTTCCGACAAACGACCAAGGATGACCAAATCATCCCCAAAGAGAGGATGACTAATCCTTAAGTCCCCCACTTTGCAACATTCTCTGCCACAGCTGCACTGCAGCATCCAGTCCATATATGCAATGAAGAGGCGAGGTGGCGAAAGGCACCCTTGGCAGAGTCCAACCCCCACAGTGAAGGGTATTGACTTACCGCCATTTACCCGAACACAGCTTCTATAGTTTGTATATAAATAAGGAACTCCAGAGTTTGCCTCGAGGAACCCTAACACATGCTTTCGCCAAATACACAAAACAGGTGTATACAGGTTCAGCATACTCCCAGGTCTTCTCAAGAACCATTCTGAGGTTGAATAACTGGTCGGTTGTGCTTCTGCCGGGTCGAAAACCGAAACCATTGCTCATCCGCCAAACTATCCTCAACCAGAGCTCTGGAACACATTTCTAGCACCTTAGCAAAGACGTTTCCACGGGGACTTAAAAGAGATACCACCTCTAGTTGATTCAATCTCGTTTGTCCCCCCCTTTAACAAAGAGGGACAATCAACAGGTGTTTCACCGCATTCCTATGCCACTTTAATGACACGTGAGAGCCATTGCACTCACACACTCACTCAAAGCAGTTAGCATTTCTGGCCCGATTTCATCTACATCGGTAGATTCGCCAACTGTAGCGATTTGATCGCCTCGAGCATAGCTCTGTTGTCTTCCTGATGACATGGCTTGTTTGGGATTAAGCAATTCTGAAAAGTGCTTGCGCCATCTCCATCGCTCATTGGAAAGCAGTGTACCGTCTTCGGTTTTGACTCTTTTCACGATATTCAACTTTCTTCTTCTGATTCGTCGGACAGAATATTTTATTTACAGATATGCAGTCACGTTTCAATGAAACATTTTATTACATTTGAAAAACACGTATAATTTCCTGAAGCATTTCTCGAAAAACACCTTCTAAAAGGCAAAAGGCAGGATAATAAACTTGAAGTATGAGTATTCAACTTGCAATATACAGCCTACGCCACCCTGTTAATAATTCATTTTAAATCTATTAAAACATTCTAAAATGTAGACAAATCAAACGATCAACAACATCTCATCTAATAAAATGGAAAAATATTGCAATTTTTCTCTCTGTACAGGCATATGTATTATACGTGCATATGGTCGCGTATATCGCCAAATCTCTTAATTGCAAGAAGGTTTGACATATCCTAATTAATAAAATTTAAAATGTCTTAGATTTGACATTGGCACTGATAATAATTTTTTTCAATGTTTACTCCAGAAGAGATCACACACAAAAGTTCAAAACAGCGCGCCCATATACTCACATACACACACTATTGCAGCGATAGCCTCTGCTGCATGGCTGCTGGCAGTGGTCTCCACTAAAGAAAATATAGACGAATTTACTAAAAACGATTTCTTTTAAATTCAATAAGCCATTGTTGAGTCAGGACAGTGTGAATTTAATTTTAACCTCCTTTCTACCACTTAGAACTCGAACGCTCAGTTCCTGCAAGTGGTAGAGTAATTTTTAATACAATCTTCCCCGGGAAATGCAGACCATAACAGTGAAAACCGCATCCAAATCCCTTCAGTGGTTCCCGAGATTATCGCAGTCATTCACGTTTTGGGGACTTCCTTTTATACGATGTATTTTGTTTGATGAACCTGAATATGCGTGCACTCCACTGGTGGGCCATTGATTACAATGACCCACGCATATCTGTGATATTTTTATATCTCAAATAATTATATTTTTGCTTATTATTTCTGTTAAAAGAATCATAGAATAACGATTTATACCTCAATCTCTTCCGTAGGAAATATATTAATCCAGGAACTAAGTCATATTCAAATCAGTTTAGCCATTTCGTAGTCATATGTGTGTAAAGCATAGAAAAATTATTTTTGTCAGTAAAAAAAACATATGAAATGGGTTTAAGAGCCCAATAAAGGTCCATTCACAGCTCAGCGAACTGCGAATGCCAAATTAACAATTCGCCGATTTTTCCGCGAATAAGCGAATGATTTCTGCGAACTGTCAACTTTTATTCACATTCCACACATGTAGCACGCAATCCACATTCCGCGACCAAAACATTCGCGAGAGTTTAACCTCAC
Source organism: Brachypalpus laphriformis (assembly GCA_945910035.1). Classification (NCBI taxonomy): domain Eukaryota; kingdom Metazoa; phylum Arthropoda; class Insecta; order Diptera; family Syrphidae; genus Brachypalpus; species Brachypalpus laphriformis. The sequence goes on from OX246756.1 coordinate 102,566,267, forward strand.
AATTCTTTTGTATTGTTCTTGGTGGGTAAGATGGTGGTTGAATTTATTGAAAGAATGTAAGATATTACCTTCTGAATAAAAGCTGCGCTATGTATTTATGCATTTTCACGTTTAGGCAATTAGTTAGAAAATGAATGACAACTGAAATTCGCGGATTGGCGCGACTAGATAAAAAGTAGCTGTGAAAGAAATGTCAAAATTCGCGAATATTCGCTTATTCGCATTCGCAGGTCGCTGAGCTGTGAATCGACCTTAAGGGATTCAGGATACTAAAATGTATCCTAAGTTATTCCTCTTCTTACGACAAATCGATTGATATATATATTGTAGAGGTACCGTTACGTACTTACTCCCTATTCGCGAACAAACAGAAAAAATGCGTTCTCTTTTATAGATTTAGAGATAATTTCTTTTGAAAAAGCTAAATAACAAAAACTGATACTGCGATTAATCTGCCAGCGCCGTGGATCAGCTGGTGTGGATCGTATGTGGAATGCGAACTACTTACCGACGACGTTTTACCCTGTCGTCGAAGTTATGGAATAACTCATGTAAAACGAAATAACGACAAACGTCGTGCAAGTAAAACGCCACTCAAGATAACGGTGATTATTTCATTAGGATGCAATGTAATAGTGGCATAAGAGTGCACGAATCTAGTACAATTCGGGGCTGTATACTTCCACCATAAATTATTCCTCACACTCTGTAAACCAACCTTTCGGCAAACATAACGCAGCTGTCAAAATTTCACCGGATTGTTCTGGATGGATTTGTTTGCAAGTGTTATTCCCCGCTATTGCTTGTCTGTTAAAAAAGTATTAAAATGTTTGGTCTAATAATATCTGGAAGACTGGTAAGTAAAATGCGATATCTACTTTACAATTAACTAAACCTTGTTTAACCTGCAGCCTCAGACAGACTTTGTTAGAGTCGACGAAAACAAATTGTTGATCAATGTTCCCGATGTGGACAAGGTAAACTACATCGTTGTGTTCCTGACCGGCTCGGCGCCACTGCCCGAAGCAATGTCTGCGGCTGTTTATTTCAGTTGGCCAGACGCTAGCTCCGCTCCTACATGGCAATATTTGGGGCACGTCTCCAACAACAAGCCGTCGGCAATCTTCAAAATTTCTCAGCTAAAAAGAGGCCACGAAATTGAGGAAAGCTCCATGGTGTTTGGGAGTCAGGCTATTTCGCATATAGCACAGATTGGGATCTCAGTTGAGCCGGATATAGCTGTGTCTCAGCTGACCCCTGCAATTGTAAGGCTGTTATTCCTCGTCTGTTTCATTTTAGTCAGAAATATTTTTTTTTTTTTTGTATTTCAGACAAACCCTAACAATACTCTTCAATTTGGGCAAAAAATGCTGGAAAACTTTTTCAACTATGCATCAAGTTTTTGCATAACCGCCCAACAGATTCCACACATGGTCAGCGAAACGACGACACTCGTTCCACTATCAACGTTACAAACATGGTACACGAACTTTCAAAGAAGACTGGAGCAGAATCCAAACTTTTGGAAATACTAAAGCACTACAATTTGATACAAGTGGTCGCCATAGTGTGCTGTAATATAATTTTGTTGTAAGTAATGTTAAAATTAGTTAACGCATCAACATTTTTGTACAATGCAAAGCGCACACGGTACATTATTTCGAAGCTCGCATTTCTAAAAATTTCTTGCGAGTGTAGCACTAGGACTAGGCTAAGACAAAAAGCGGTGTTATTTTCTTTATCAGGTTCGTCCAGGTATCTGTTCAATGTTGACTTAATAAAGCGTGTAGTCATCATGCGATTTGTTTTATTTATTTTTGTAAGTTCTGCTAACTGAATATGGACGGCAAATCTATAGCCATCAAGGAAGCACCATCAACAATTCTACGTTAACAACTCAAGACAACTACAATTTTGAAGTCTTTTGTTCTATTTCTAATGCCTTCTAGCGATACAAAGAACAATAATCTATTTTTTTAGGTGTAGTAAGCTCTGACATGTGGATAGGTTTTATTGCTGCTTTGAAGACAATTATTACTATTTTAGGTATACTTTTGATTTTCATTCGGGATTATCCTGAATGAAATCCTTATCCTTCTCTGAATCCCCAAATTGGGTATCTTAAATAAAAAATAGATATCGCGATTGCGTTGAATTTTTTTTTTTGTTTTAATTTCCTCATTGAGATTTGGACCTAATTTTTGCTTGGAGTCAAAATTTCGATTGGTAGGTCCAACAACAACATATCGCACCCTGAGATAACAAGCGTCGCAACATCCAAAAGCAGGTTTTGAGTTAATTGCATTTTAAAGATTACAATGGTCCCCGTTACATTTATCATTGTGTTAATGTTGGTCGTTTCTAAACGCAAAGTAGTACTTGGAGAATGGAAATCATTTTATTATGCTGTAAATTAATTTAATGGAATTTTAGTGTTGGAACATACAACAGTTTTCCATTAAAAAATGAATGTACAATAATATTACACAGCTTATTATGTTTAGTATCTTTTATCTTTAAAGTAAAGTAAACAAAAATTCATCTTTTTGCGGATCAATTACAACATTTTTCTATTTATGATTTGACCAATGCTTTATAAAACATGGCATGTGTCTTAGGTATATGATTCCGTTTTAGCAACCAACAATGATCCGGCTGGATCTCTATGCTGAACAATCATATGCACCGCATACGCGACAGTGTCAATTGATCAATGCCCGGACTGCAGCTCGTCGCCACGTAACACCGACCATTTGTTCAACTGCCAGTCGCACCTCAACACTAACACCAAAATCTTTATGGACATCCAATCGAAGATGCCGCATTTTTGGGCCTCGACCTTACTAACGTTTGAATTGAACCATACGAATCAACATAGTTGCAATTTTTTTTTTTTTTTAATAGATACATATTCCTGATTGACTTGCGTACATTTCATCTAATATTGATGTATCTTTCTTCCGCGGCTCTTAACTATCTTTAAGATGTATTTTCAAGAATTTTTCCTGTTTCCATGACGTTTTGTAAAATAAAATATTTGGTTGGGTTTTGTCTACCATTAAGTCATTTATTTTTAACCACTCCAATTTCTTCTTCTCCGTGTTTAAAGGAAAGGTTATTCCTCCAGCATTTCTTAAAATAATATAGCTCAGCGTAGTGTAATTCCTTCACAACTTAAGGAACTCCAGTCGTCTTAGCTGCACCGAATATACACTCAGTCTCACTTGATTACGAACAGATAGTTTTTTTTTTTAATTTTACGATATTTTTCAAACCCTTCGCTAATCTGGGAAAAACCAATTGCACAAGGAATGGAGGATACATTATGTTTATATTGTAAAAAAAAAAAATGGGATTAAGTTGATAAATGTAACTTTTATGATGCTTTTCCCAAAAAGGTCATAAAATTTACCTGTTTTTTCTTGTCTCACTTGATTACGAACAGTAGCTTAATCTACCTGTTACCGTGTTTTAAATCAAATAAAAGGATACTTCGAGTATTAGGGAGCTAAGTTCAAGAAATAACTTTATACAATCTACAACTATGGGTAAAGGAAAGACATTAACCAAGGAGGAAATAGGCCAAATTCGAGCTTACCGGGAACAAGGAAAATCCATCCGTTTCATAGCCAGCAAGATTGGAAGAGGCACCACTGTTGTACACAGCTTTATTAAGGACCCGGAGAAGTATGGAAAAACCGCAAAGGAAGAGTCAGCAAAGCAACAACATGTCAGGAAAAGCAGGCGATATTGAGAGCTGCTTCAAATTCAAGGTTCTCCGTAAGTAAAATTAAGGCAGAAACTGGAATTACAGCTAGCAGATCGACTGTTCACCATTGAATGCGACACGTAAAATCAAGCGGCTTGATTTTGCAACAAGTCACATCAGGTGGAATCGAGAGTGGCATACCGTCGTCTTTTCTGATGAAAAAAATTTAATTTGGACGGGCCTGATGGATACAGCTGTTATTTCCATGATTTGAGAAAAGAAGAAATGCATCCTCAAATGCGGCACAGCAAAGGAGGTGGTGTAATGATATGGGGAGCAATAAGCTATTACGGAACTGTGGAGCTGGATTTTCAAAGCTCCAAAATGACGGCAATCACTTACAAATCGATACTGTAAAGAGCTTTTCCGCAGTTTTCGGAGATGTTTGGTGCACAGCGATGGACTTTCCAACAAGCCAATGCACCGATACATACCGCACGGACAACAAAAGCTTGGATTCAGAACCAAAATATAAACCTACTTGCATGGCCGCCATATTCACCCGACCTGAACATCATGGAAAACGTGTGGGGTTGGTTTTCAAGAAAAGTCTACGAAGGAGGAAGGCAATATGATGAAACGGAAGAATTATTGAAGCCATAAAACGAGCCTGGTCCGAAATTTCGCTAGATTATTTGACAGTACTCTATGAATCTCTACACAGCAGGCTACTTGAATAAAACCAACATTTACTTAACAAACAAATTTTGTATTGTTTTTTTTTACCTTTTAAGCTTCTAACAGGTAGATTAAGCTACTGTTCGTATTCAAGCGAGACAAAAAAAATAGCTAAATTTGATGACCTTTTTGGGAAAAGCGTCATAAAAGTTGCATTTATCAACTTAATCCCATTTTTTTTTACAATATAAACATAATGTATCCTCCATTCCTTGTGCAATTGGTTTTTCCCAGATTAGCGAAGGGTTTGAAAAATATCGTAATGCATAGGATCACCCGAATACTGTCTGTGACCCACGGTCAGATATTTTTGAGTTATGATCTCCAGTATTTCACTGTTCTGTAAAATATAGTTATGTTCATGTACATATTCGTGTTTTGAGATGAGCAGTTATCCGAATAAAATATGTGTTTTACGTTCTTATCAACATGCTTCTGAATATAACTACAGACACAACTTGCTAATTCTATAGTACCTTTTTGCCACGATTTTCATCCCAGATGTAGCAGAAGCCAGCCTTTGCAACATTCTCATAAATAGTAAAATTATAGGTATTAAAACGCCATTTTAAGAAGAAGCTGGATACATCACCTGATGGTAATGGAATTATCACCTGTAAGTCATGTTCACATACTTAAACATCTTCTCTTACTTTGACATTTTCTTAATCCTTGGATCTTTCTTCTCTAGACAACTTTATATTTTCTCGATGTTGTTGGTACTCTCCCTCTCTATCCTTTTTCATCTTCTGTGCAATTGTTATACTGATGGCAGGTTGTACACTGGTTCTTCCGCAAAACTTTCCTTCCATTAAACTTTAGGTAATAATTGATTCTGTGTGGGCAGCGATTGTCGGGGAGTCTCAAGTCTTACTGTAATAGATAAGGGTAGGTGATCCAAGTAGTTTATCTCGTCGACTTAGAAGTATGTTATATACTTAAGCCACTTTCCCTGCCCAAAACAGTCGAGCGTGCAGTACCTCTAATATATGTTAAGTGGCCTTTAGTGTCACTTTTGGAACGACCGTTTATTACTGTTAAGCCAGTAGATTCGCACATTTCAACGAGTTTTTTGCCATTACTATCAATTTGGTTGTCTTCTGCGCATCTGGTTTCCTTCATTGATTTTGGTAAAAGTCCTGATTCCACTTCTCTGCGTATTTCCTACTCTTCCGTTGAAATCTCCAATAGCCATTATGTTTTCTTTTCCAAATTCTAATAAGAAGCTATACAGCCTCCCAAAATCTTCCATTCATTTGTTGCAATTGATGTATACCGGGATTATGTACATTCTAGATTTTTCGGTTTCGGCTTTTACTAAAATTTGATCGAGTTCTTTTACGTATCGGCATAAAATATGGTCGTTGATTTGCTTCTTAATTCCATACAAGTATCCTCCGCTAGCTCTGCCTCGGGTAGATATTCGTGTAGCTGGAATCCAATGGATTGAAATTTGTCGAAGAAGGGTTCAAATTGTTCCTTAATTTCTTCGACGAGCGTTTCGAAAAGGAGGAATATATCAAATTTAATTATATATTGGAAGAAATGGTGGAAAAGCATTTTTTTCTTTAGACCTGATACATATATTATAGGCTAGTACATTAAATGTGAAACTACTATTAACTGGGATAGTACTTAAACTAGGATTTAAATTATGTTTTAAGCTATGATTTAAACTATTTTATGATAGGCTGACGGCATTTGTACTAAAAACTATTCCCCTGGCCACTAGTTGCCTGAACGCTTAGTGCAGTTTGAGAACCACCGCTGTTGTTGGACGTTCCATTTGACACTTCATGCTTATCATTTGTCAATTGTAGCAGAAACGTCATTCCTCCTTCTTCTTCACATTCTAAGTTGTTCGTAGCATCGAAGTAAAAAGTGTTTGATCCTACTTTCAGCTTGTCGCCACGAATTTGTGTTGTGATGTTCTGGTGTTTTGCGCGAATGTCGTTTTTCAGTTCCAGCAAACGTCTTCTCTTTTCTCGTGTCGCACTCGGGTAGTCTTTGTGTATTATTACGCCCTTGGTCCTCAATTTCGATGCAGAGTTGAGAATGCGATATACATCTTGTTTATTCTGTACCTCTACAATGACGTTCTCAATATTGGTGTTCCTGGAGCGAATAGGTCTAGCCGACACCACCACTGATGTATTTTGGGTCTGAAGCAAATCCAGACACAATGCTTTTGCCTTGTCAACTGCAAGTACTCCAGACTGAGCCGGGAAGTGCATGACGGCATTTTTTTCTCTTCTATCCGGCTGACGGCAAATGCCAATGCTGTATTTTGTGAATTTTATGAAATTTGTAATTATTTTTTTCTTATTGTCCAATAAAATCACAATTATTACTTACACTGGTTCTTCCGAGGTATAAAGAATTCAAAATTAAATATCTCGATATTTATTCTTTCAGAATAGTATCTCTATGATCCTCCTGGTATTTCTTCACATAAAGGCGATACATTTTTGCAAGTGTTGATTGTCCATCGATGTACTTTCTTCTTGTTTGGGCACGAAGATAATGCAGCTCAATACAGGAAATTAATCAATGTCCTGCCTGGCATATTCTACAGCCTCTGGAGGTACGGTTCAAACAATGACAGTTTCATCCAGCTTATTCCATGCAGTCTAAACACCTTTCACTGGCCCCAAACGTATTCAGAAAAAAGGTTTTGCAGAATGCTGCAGATCGAATCTGTTTAATGTGGTGAGGTGGAGTCTTCTTCGATATGTTATTAACAAGAAAAGTTCGCTGCATCCTGAAATCAGCAATGTTCCACAATTTTCGATAAATTTTCTGACGTTGATTATCAGTAAATTTTGTTGAACACTTCAGTCTCCAGAGTTCTGTACACGTTGGTTTCATCTGACGTTGTTCAACATCCATTCAGATTCCTTCCTTTTTCTTTTTCTTACTGTAGGAATTTCTTCTTTATTAGACCACCAGCGGGCACCCGGCGTCCGTCGGGGCAGGCGCCTGGGGGGGCTAAGTCGATTAGAGAACAGTTTTGTACCGGGCAACAGTGAGTAAATGGTCCAAACTTAAATATATACATACATATGTATATCAACTTTTTTAGTACTAAAGTACTATAATACTAAAGTAGTGGGTAGACTGCTGGATCGAGGGTACCTGGCGGCATGTGTTGCTGCGACTAACAAAAATAAATAAAAAATTGTAGTACTTTACTACTAAAGTGGCCGATTTTGACCAAACTTCACAGGAACACTCTCGGGATAATACCGAAGATTGCCTGAAAATTTGAGCTCTGTGGTTTCTGAGTCCATAGCATACAAACATGCATTGTATTTTATATATAAGACTAACCACTGTACACAGTCTTATCTGCTTCAGCTTCGTCAATGTGAACATTCTCAATGCAAACACTCGTTTCTGTATTATCAATACTCGTTTCTGTTTCGTTATTTTCATTGGTGGTGCCAAAGGAAGATGGATACTGAAGAGTATCCAAAAATATTAAATTGCCCTCATGGTCTACTGTAGCCTCCAAGACAGGTGTATCCTCTGTAATGACATTCTTTTTTCTTCTTTTTTGCGCGCACTCAAGAGCTATAAATACCCTTTATATGTTTTCACATAGTACGGACGTTGAAAAGGACAGATGGAGAGAAACATTTGGTATAGTGGCTTGAAACTCAGTTGTTTATATTTCACAGGAACTCCGGGGGTAGCGTCCAGATAACAGTGGAGATTTTTTGCCATTTTTGTCTTCGCTTCTGGTTCAAAGGATTTTATTCCCAACCACCGATGTCAAAGGCATATTAATCATCCGACAGGGCCAACAATTTTTCCAGCCATATGTATTCTTCCAGCAATAGTGTTCACACAAGCTTTCGCAATTGATGGGACTGACTTTAAAAATTTCATAACAAATAAATAAATGCTTGCCGCCATTTACCACTACGCCATTGTCACCCCAGTTGTTGACAATCTGCTCTACGATGGTCTTCGCTTCCTGGTAAGGGTTGATGGACGCTTCTGGCCATTTGCTGAAGTAGTCTATGACATCTACGATGAAACGGCTGCCATTGTTAGTTTCCCGAAAATGCGCCGGCGATTCGTTCAAAAGGTGCGCCCATATTGCACTGATGCATCTTGCCTCGCGTCTTAATTCTAGTTCCCTTGCTAGCTGCACACACGACGCATTTTCGACACCAACTTCCTACGTCGTCCCTTGCACTGAGCCAATAAAAACGTTCTTGTACATTCTCTGTATTCACCCAAATGACCTCCGGATACCCCATCATGCATTTCTCGTAGCATCTCATGTACTTTTTTATCTCGGCAAGATAAACCCAGTATGCCTTGAGAGTGGGACTTCTGTCCCGAGATATCCTGTCCGTCTGGATTTTCCATGAACTTCTTCCAACCTAATATCAGCTGAATGTCTTCTTTCTGAGCGTTGCGTATTTCCTCTGCACTCCAACCGACGATAGATTCAGCTTTTACCCTTTGGATGGAAATAAGGTCTTTCTCTTCCTGTCGCACACAATGCTTGCAGTCGATCTTACATGCTCGCCGGCATAACGCATCCGCTTTTGAATGGAGTTTTCTTTAAGATGCTTTATTTCGTAGTCGTACATCTGCAATCGTTCAAACCATCTTACGACCTAACCCTCTGGATTCTTGACCTGTAGCAAACACTTTAGAGCCTCATGGTCTGTGCGCAAAATGAACTTTCGGCCGTAGAGGTGTTAATGAAAATGTTTTGTCGCGACAAGCAGCCCCAGAAGTTCTCGCCTAGTCACACAGTAGTTCCTTTCGGGCTTGGAAACCACTTTGCTGAAGTATGCTACTACTTTCTCTTTGCCGTTGTGTACCTGCGAAAGGACCGCTCAGACACCGACGTTACTTGCATCTGCATCCACAATAAACATTTTGCCTGGAGTAGGGTAAGCTACACCTCCATCATCTCTATTCCAGCGTCTTGACTAACCTTAGAAATTCCTTACCGACCTGTGATCCGAATATGTCGAACCAGCTCGCTCAAGGTGTTCACTAAGTTCAACCTATCTGGAACTATAAGCGGCACCGTTGACTCCATCTAGAGAATTCGTCCGCTATTATAAATATTATATAATGATATTATTATTTTTTTTATTATTATTATAACTTTATTGATACGTAAATAATTAATATAATAATTAATATGGTATAGCGCTAGCTACTTTCGGTTAAAGTTTTTCTAAATAACTACCCTGATTTTGAGTAAACTGTAAAGTAATATTATGCTCAGTGCATATATCAGTTCAACTTTTGAAGCGTTTCGAAATAGTGCAAATACAAGTAAGAGGGGACTGAGAAGGCAGACCTACTTTACTCGTTTTAATGTATCAGACCAATCTGAGAGTTAGCTGCCATCCCAGACTGCTGTTTTGTTGACTGTAGATACTTTGTATAATTTTTAACATCTTCGTGGAGATCCCAAGATTGCTTGATTTGTAAAATAAGGATCGAAGATCGATGGAATCAAAACCTTCTTTAAATCGCCCTGACTATTTTTTGGACCATTGTTAATTTGGAAGTTTTGTGTAATTTTTCATTGGGCGATTATTTATGGAGCGCTAACACATATGTACAATGGAAATAACAAGTAGATACTCGGTGGACATGTTTACGAGATGCCCCGGAACAAATCTCGAAGAGATGTTGGTGATGTTGCTAGGATTTACTGAAAATGTAAACATTTTAAGAACTATACATCCCCAGCTACTCAAGTCAAAGAATGAAAACTATGTGAACAACTACATAGATACAATACTGAAAATATATAAGCTCAATTCCCCACTAGAGCACACACGAAACCACCACACAACCCGTCAAGCAAGTATAACAGAAAAGGAAACCGAAGAATAAGGAAACAGAATGAGTAGGACCTTATGTTAACCAGTCGGCTGTGCTCTTAAAGATTACCAGCGAAAGGAGAATATAAAAAAAAAAATGATTACCTCCACTGAGTGCAGACTCGAGATGATGATCAAGAAATTCTGAATTCTTCAAAAGATATTTTTGATGGGATCTCAACTTCTGGATGGCGGATAAAAATAAAGCATGTACCATTTTAAAAGTTAGATTCCAACGGATGCAGCTGGAAAAACCCGGTTCAATGTCATGCAGTGGTGATGCGTGTTCCAACACTTACTCTCACAGTTTTAAGGAACCCTCTCATTTCCCGGGATAGAAAGTATCCTAAATGTTGAGCTATAAATATGTCAAGTTTTATCAAAATTCTTTCAATAGTTTACAAAAACCGACCGTATATAGTTATGATTAGGCATTCGCGTTAATTTCTCGCAATTTTCGTTTGGCAAGTTTTGTATAGAATTCTAATAATTTTGTTAAACGACCTATCCGCATTTTTCACCATACAATTTAAATTTTGTGTATTGATTGAATATCTTTCTGATAATTAACATTTGCTTAGCTTGGGCTTAGGATTCGATTATTTGACTTGCATACTATTATATGCAAATAAATTTCGCGGTAAAGTAGTAGCGCAAATCAACCACGAAATAGAAATAATTAAAGATTTTTCGCGATTGCTTTTCAGCATTTGCATTTTTAGGCCATGGAAGTACATTTCCGTAAGAAAAGACGTTTATATGTATGTATAGTCCCGTTGAGTTGGGACTTTTTTCTATTACTATTGATAAATTCAATAATAATACGTTTACGCAATGTTAAGCCCTATCCATTGAGCATTTTTTGATGCTAACTCTTAAAATCCTGAATTTAGAAAAACTAGGAGCTGAATGAATCGAAACAATCAACAAAAAAAGGGATGATGATATTTCGCTATCTAAATTTTGCGGAATAACAAAAACGCCAGATTGAAAAAAAAAATTAAGAAGAGAAGTGCTAGATGAAAGAAGCGAAATGACCCCAAACAAAATCTAACTGAAACTAAAAGGCCCGGTAATGCGGAGAGACTTTTCAAAATAAATAATAAAACGGGAAAATCCTGCAACATAGTAACGCTTGGTTTTGGTTGTATTTTCGTTTTTGACGTTATTTATACGCGTAGCTTTTCTATGGCTATTAATTTTTTTATTTTCCAGTTTTATTACAACTAAGGTAAAATTCTAACTAGCAATTTACTTCCCAATATGAGACCCATTTTAGAGATTCCTGTTTTTACACATTGACTCTGGTTAAATTCAGTTCTGCGAATGTATAATCAAACATAGCATAATCTGTACGCAAGTACGAGTATACATTCGGCCCGTCGCTCCGGGGTAGTGCTAGACGTTACATCACTCCGATTTCAGCACTGCCAGAAAACAAAAAACGAAACGGGAATTTGAAATAGCATCGCGGTCAACTTTTTCTTCAAGTATTAAATGTATGTATTATACCAAATGTGCTGAATAGATACAATCAAATGGCAATGGATGTTTAGGACTCCGAGCGAATGTGACGAGTCCTTATCTATCGCACAACCTTCTTTAACCTAACCTGTGGATTCGCTGTATTGAGGTGTCCCCAAACCAACATGAATATCCGCGATGGCGATTATTTCGCGGCGACAACGACAAAGAAATTCGCGATTATGCCCACACCATATTCATTTGGGGGTGGCCATGGTATAGCGGTAACGTCGTCAATTGCGACGCTAATAGTTCATGGTTCAAATACTGATGTCAGCAAGCATTTATTTATTTCACATGAAATATACAAAGTCAGTTCGATCATTTGCAAAAGCTTGTATGAACACTACTGCGAAGGCATAACACTGGCAGTAGCTTGGCCATGCGGCTGGAAAAATTGTTCGCTCTGTTGATGGTGATTTGCCCTTGACATCGGTTATCGGGAAAAAAGTACTGTGAATCAGAAGCAAAGTAAAAAAAATAACAAAAATTTCCCCAATTATATGGACGCCACCCCCGGAGAATCTCTGAAGCATAAACAATTGAGCTTCAAGAACCACTACACCAAAGTCTTTCTCTCTTTCTCTATCTATACTTTCCAACGCCCACACTGTGTGTAAACATGATAAAGGTATTCATAACCCTTTGAGTGCGCGCAAATTATAAAAAAAACACCAAGGCGACAGTTTTGTCGCGGTGTTTGCGAAAATGTACTCCTCATCAGATAAAAAAGAAGCGCTTTTATTTCTTACCTTCCACACGTTATCCTTCATCCTCACGTTCTTTTAATCTTCGTGTCATAGATCCTATAAAATTGGGTATTTTTACACAAATTTAATTAACGTCTAAGTAACCGCTATATTCATTTCAGCTACGACAAACCCATGACAGTGACAAAAACATTGCAAAATCGCTGTCGCCGGCGACAAATTCGTGTTAGTGTGGGCACTCTCATATATCGTCATGTAACTTAAGTGACAGCAAGCATCGCCGTCGCTGTGACTGGGACAAACAAACAAACACTGCATAATCGCCGCAACGGCGACGAATATTCGCGTTGGTGTGGGCACTCTCATATACCGCCATGTAACTTGATGTGACAGTAAGCACTGCGATTCGCCGGCGAAAGCGATATTCGCGTTGGTTTGGGAACACCTTTACTGCCCGAACACAATGAGCTGAAGCCGAAGTACGTTGCACTGTCAAAGTTAAATACACACACATCCAATACTGCGAAGACAATGTGAAGCTGATGCTTGCCGCTGAAGTAGAAGTGGAGTTAACTTCAGCTTCACTGCAGCGCGCTTTTTTGACATTTCCATACAAAACAAAAAAAAAATGGCACATCAGTAAACAGAAAAATTAATCGATCTAGTAAAAAGGAACAATATTTTATGGGATTTGAGTAATCCACACTAAAAAAAAAAATACAAAAAAAAAATCCGAAGCATTTGGATTACCAACAACAAACACCCGTGCAGCACTTCACCATTGTGTTCGTACTCAGCTTCATCAGTGCGCGATTTTTTGACAGCGCTACAGACGTATAGCTTCAGCTTCACCATTGTCTTCGGCCAGTTATGCTACTATAGAAAGCCTACAAAATAGTTTGCCTAGAAACATAAAATATATTTAAAAATGAAGACATAGAGGATAGCTGTTCCGCAACTGCAACACCATTTGCAGGACTGCAACCAAAACTGAACTAATAAACTTATTTTGTCAATAGTAGCTGTGTTTTTTGAAAGATTTACTGTACTCACTCCTAAAATTTAAAAAAAGAGTCTATACACTCACTTTTAGCTCACATCTTGAAGTAGAAGAATCTGTAATTTAGGCGGCGCTGCATTTTATCGATGGCAACAACCTTTGAGAAACAAAGCGCAGGAAAAGTACAGTCAAAGAAACTATTTTGTTCCGTGACGGTTGTTGCTATACGTAATTTAACCGAAGGCAATTAACTTTGATGAACAAAGCCACCTACGACTGAGGTTCAGATTGAACTGCCCGAACACAATGCACGATAGCTGTGGCGTAGTAGTAGCAGTAGTAAGAGTTATCAAATGGTGTAGCGCTACACTCACAAAATTCGACCACATTGGCGTAGCTCATAGTAATGTCAAATAAAGTCAGCTGATTGAAAATGTGTTTTTCTTTTTGAATGATATTGCAATGATTTTCCAGTCGTATGCCTTTTTTTTAAATATTTTTGTAAGGCGGATGGCACAAATTCCATAAAATGTTTCTTCCTTCCACCAGCTCAATAAAATTTTCCACTTCGTGCTCTTCCATTTTGGCGATAACGAATATTTCAAATTTGTTCCGCTACTGCGAAACTCAGTTTAAGAATCCACCACAAAAATAACGTATAGAGAAAAAAAACATGCCCTTTCTTCAACAGTCATCAATTTCTCTGTCTTGTAATTGTAGAGCTACAAAAGTTAAAAGTAAACCAATTTCGTACCAGTCTACTACTGTGAAAAATCGAAGGTGATAAGTGCGTCCTTTATACCACGAAAGGAGTAGTAAAGTTTTTTTTATACAACTTTTGCTTTCATAAAGGACCATGATCCTGACCTCTTTTTCAAAGCAACTCGAATGAACATCATGCAGTACGAATTGCTTTTGAGTTTGGTGAAGAAATCGCTCACAAAAAAAAAAAAAATCTGTATGCTGTTCCTCCATTGTTTATCAATTGTCAAACACGTCGTACGACAAAAGTTAAAAGTTGCCCAACTCACCCAACTACGACAACGACAGCGACACATTGTATTCACTTCTATTCATTTGTGTGTATTTCAATTTTTGATAGGACAGAAAATTATACTCTTGTTGATTTGCGTGTAAAATAAAAGTGTACTAAGGAATGTTCTTCAGTGTATAGCAATATGTGTATTTATTTAATTTACCTTAACAGTTTCCTCTTCTGAATAATTCACCTACAGTTCGTTTACAGTCTTCATTAAATCTTTTCATATAATTCGAATTTTTCTCTTAATTTTTCTATTAATTGGGAAATACACGATACAACCGTCGTACCGACGTCAGCCCAACTGCTGTACGCAGCACACACATTATACAATCTGCATACAATTTACGTTACCCATGCACACCATACAATCTGTGCATATGACAGCGGTTGTACAGTCAAGGTCATGTGACCATGCGATTTCGGTACAAGAGTCGGTTGTGTGGACACAGACGATACAATTATCTTATACAACACCAAAGCTGTCAAACGTTGGGACAACAGTTGTATCGTGTATTGCCCACTTTAGACGATTCGTATGCTATAGCATTCGCTGGTGATGAACACTTTTTAAGTCTGGCAGTACTCTTTGACGTATCCAGTTCTGAGTTGAAAACATGGCAAGGGTCGTTCATCTCGGAAGGTTTTGTGGCCATAATAAGTTGTTTTTCGCAAATAAATTTAAAACTAGTGCAAAAATAAGCGCCTGTGATAAATATATAAAGTTATTTGCATGTGCTCCAAGGATCTCCTATTTGGTACGTGACATATTCACTGAATTTGTTATTTGGACGTGCTCTCTCCTCGCATGTTCTGATACTACTTTTAGAAAAAAAAACCCAATACAATACCCAAACACTTCTTTTTAATTTGATTACAGAGTATAACTGAGCTCTGGTAGTTCGTCAGAATATAGAACTCGAGGAGAGAGCATACATTACATAATCCAATTTACTGTATAAAAGTTCCCTGCAATCAAATCATGGGTAGAACTAAAAGATTACGACAGAGAAAACGCAGTGACGTATTATCAACCAAACACTCTCCTGCAATATGTCTATACGATTACATGAGTCAGTTCGGTTGGAATAACCACAACAAGCTAGCTTTTCGGGACTTTGTGACTACTGGAAGGGGACTTTGCTCCAAAAATGGACTTTCAGCAGGCGATGTGCTCATAGAACTTCCTGTGGAGGCAATGATAACACTTGCAACCTTAGAGAACGACAAAAGCTTCAGAGAATTCACTCAGGAGTGTAAAATATTTACAAACACAGTTCCTTTTCAGAGCTTGCTAGCATTGTACATACTCTTTCGTAAACACACGTGCAGCAATAACACGGGCATTATGTTATACCTGAACTCTGTTCCCAAATCATTTTCAACACCTTATTTCTGCCAGAACGATGAGTTATACTTCCTTCCAGAAGCAATATTACAGCAAACAGTTGAGCAAAATAAGAAAATTCGGAACTCCTACAGTACTTTCAAAAACGCATTTGAAGGCAAAAATTGCGATTGCTGCGGGCAGTCATACATGAAAGACATATTTACGCTAATTGATTTCAAGTGGGCCTATTTTGCGGTGAATTCCCGGAGCGTATTCTTGAGCTCACAAGGAATCAAATCACTGATAAAAGGCGATTCATACTGTAGACAAGCTCTGAGCGACGAACCAGATATGGCACTGGCTCCATTTTTAGATATGTTTAATCACTCTGACAGGGCGAATACCGTACCACAAATTGCAAATGGAGACAACAGACTGAATTTCCAATTAATCACCAAGGACTCATATAAGCCACAAGAACAGATCTTCATAAGCTATGGAAATTTACCAAATCTCAAGTTGCTTACAGAGTATGGATTTTCTCTCGAACAAAACTCGCATGATTTTTTCGAAATTTCTCTTATTGATATTGAGGCTTTAATAAAAAGCGATCAGACGTTCAAGGGCATGCATTTTCACAGTAACAAGTTTAAATTTATTAGAGATCACAATTTGAACGATCAAATGTTTATTCATGCAGTTGATGGACTGTCTCATAATCTCCAAGTAACCCTCCATTTGATATTTAAGGAAGCGTCACATTTCACAAATGTCCTTAGCCAAACCGCTTTTGGATCAAATGCAGCTTTCGAGGAATCAATACGAAGAGAAGCGAATCTGTTGGCCTTATATAAAATCAAGGAGTACCAGGGTTTTATTGAAGGCTTCTCTAAATTGAAGAATCTGTCGCATAGTGCCCAAGCAACAGAACAATACTTGATGCATAGTATATCTTATTTGCATATGTATTTAAACAATTTTTTCTAATATTGATGAATGACTAAATTTACATATCTACAATAGATATCATTAGTAACAGTTTTGGAATGTAATTTAAAAGAAAAATACACAATAAAAAGATATTTTTCTATAAAAGAATGATAAAATATTTTTTAAGGCAATAAAATATTGTAAGTTTAAAAAAAAACTTTTTATTTGAAAACAATATACTCATACTTTATTAGATCACCTAAGACTGGGATGGATCTGCTTCAAAGAACAATTCTCTTCAGCCACCCCATTTGGGTATATTTCTACAGAAATATATGGAAATATTTCTACAGATTTGTGTATGTCCAGGGAAATGTTAAGAAGTCGAAACTTTGTGTGTTTATAATATGCACGATGAGGAGCTTAACCGATTTACATATAATACAAAGACATTCCAGCTGTCAGCACCTTAGACATGGTTGTTGTTGTTGTAGCAACTGTTGATTCGTATGGTTCAAATGCTAAGGTGGTGTAGGTGAGTTTTTCATCAGTAAGGTCGAGGCCCAAGAAAGCGGCAGCTTCGACTGGGTGAGTCCATAAGAATCTTGGTGTAAGTGTTGTGGGATGCGACGAACAACTGAAGAAATGGGAGGTGTTATGTGGTGACGAGCCGCAGTCTGGGCATTGATCAGTGATACTATCGCGTAAGGGGTGCATATAGTTGTTCAGCATGGAGCTCCAGCCGGATCGTAGTTGGGCAAGTGTGTATCTGGTGCGTCTAGGAAGATGTTCTTCACTATGATGTATCGGTGGAGGACGGCCGCCTAGCACAATGTTAGTCTGGCGGTTATCAAGCGCCGTTTGGACAGCGTGTTGGTGGATAGAGTTTAAAGCCAGTTTGTGAAACGCTGGGACAAGTGGTGTATGGGTTATAAGCCTATTAACCTATTCACGGTATGAACGGATGTCAGATTGAATATGCCTCGGAGGTGTAGGGAGGCTGAGTATATCTCCGTTTGGGTGATCGGGACGATTGCAAGCCAGTAAGAACTGTTTCAATAGAAGTTCGTTATGCTCTTTGACTTTGAGCAACTTTGTTTCCTGATGAAGGTGATCTTCATGGGACATGCGGTGACAGCCTGTGCTAATGCGAAGAACAGCATTCTGGCTTGTTTGGAGTTTATGCCATTGAGTATCACTGAGGCGTGGGATCCAGATTGGTGTCGCATAGTTGAGAACCGATCTTCCGATTGCTTGATATGTGGTGAGGAGAGTTTCTTTGTCTTTCCCCATGTGCTACTGGCCAGAGATTTTAAGACCTTATTCCTGGACATGGCTCGTTCACTGACATTTGTTGAATGATTAGAGAAAGTCAGTAGGTTGTCAAATGTGACTCCCAGAATCTACAACATTCGTATTGCCTTAGACATGGTCAGTCTGCTTGCTGCTCATATTGCAGCGAACTTCACGCTGCCAGATAGTGCTTTGTCTCCGCCTATACTTAACTGCGTCGAATTTTTCATGAGACAAGTCCACTTGCGCACTTGTACAGTAGTAGGAGTACTCAAAGGTCTTAACATACGCAAGTCCGCTGGTCCAGATGATATCTCCCCCATAGTTCTGAAGAGGTGTTCTTTCTCGCTGGTAACAGCTGAGTGACGCTTTTTCCAAGAAGAATGAAAATCACATTTGACCAGCTCTTCCCTAAAAAAGGCGAATCGTCCTCCCCGTCCAATTGCCGACCCTTGGACTTACGTCCCAGGTCATGGAAACGCTGATAAATCATCAGCTTATGAAATATACTGATTCACGAAAACTCTTTAATGGCCGACAGTATGGCTTTCGTAGCAACAGGTCCACTGGTGAATTTGATAGCAAAATCTCACCGAGAAGCGGAACCAATTTCTCCATCACTTCGGCGGAACAAAGATGGTTATGCTCGATATTTCTAAGGCATTTGACAGAGTTTGACATCTTTGTTGAAAATGTGTGCATATGGCATCGATGAGTCTTGCCTTTCGGGCCGTTCAATACAAGTTGTCTGGAATAGTTTTAAGTCTGCAATTCACCATATAAATGCTGGTATTCCCAAAGGCTCTGTTTTGTCTCCGACTCTCTTTCTCATTTTTATAAATGACCTCTTGTCTGCAACTTCTAATCCTTTCCTTCGTTGATGACAGTACCCTCAGTTTTTCATTTTCGTCCGCTAACTCACGTCGCTACTCTTCTACCCTAGAAGATGAACGACAACGTATGTTAAACACATTAAATTCCGACCTGGGTAGCATAATGAAATGGGGTTCAACCAATAGAGTGGAATTGTATACATCTTGCACATTACCGGTATATGCATTGATAATCATCTTCGATGGAACGACCACGTATTCGAGGTCGCCAAAAATGCTGCAAAATGCCCAGGATTCCTTAAGCGGTGCAAAAAATAGTTCATCTTGTCTGATCAGGGGTGGCGATGGTGTAGTGGTAACGTCATCGATTCATCATAGTTCAAATCCTGATGTCAGGAAGAATTTATTTATTTCACATAAAATATATTTTTTAAGTTATTCCGATCAATTGCGAAAGCTTATGTGAACACTAGCCGTATTTTATTATCACCCAAGATCCATATAGATCACACGACGAAAATAAAACGATTCGGATCTGGATCAACGAAATTATTTTCCTTGTGTCTTGTTGTGTGGTTGTGTGACCTACCAAGGAATAAAAAAAAAATAATTTCTGGATCACGAAATTGATCCTGATAGAAAGCAAGATCTCGCATTATTGTTATAGGGCATAGAAACCAATGATCCATATGGATCATGAGTGATAATAAAATACGGCTACTATTGCAAAGACATAACATTGGCAGTAGGTTGGTCATACGGTTGGAAAATTGTTCGCTCTGTTGGATGATTGGTATGCCCATGACAGGTGGTCGGGAAAAAAATACAGCGAAGCAAAGACAAAAATAACAAAAATCTCCCCAGTTATCCGGACGCTACTCCGCCTCTTTTCTGAAACATGGCACCTAAGTTTCAAAACCACTGTACCAATCTTTCTCTCTCTCTATCCCTTCCAATCCTCGTACGTGTAAGGCAACTTAAAGCCAGTTTTACACATATCCGGCACCGGATACATGGCTCCGTGTATCCGATTCAAGGTGTACAACGTTCAAATTTATTCGGCACCGAATATACGGCGTTTTTCCTGCCGGACAAATTTTAGCTCTATCCGGCACTGGACACATTGAAGTGTACAGAACTAAATGGAAGCTTCCACATCCGGCATTGGATACGGCAGTTTTGTTGCAAAATAATATTCAAACGAGTCTTGGAAGGATTCTACAGTTTTATGCCGTATTTGAAGGGGAATTCATTTTTTTTAGAAGTTTTCTCATAACAAGAATACTCTCTGATGTTTGGCGTTCACGAGAGGTGAGACTGTGTACGACTTTCTGTGATTCAAACATTGAAACTCACAGGCAGCAGTGGCTAGTTTGGTAACCACTGCACCACGGTAAGCAGTAATATTGCGACATCGCCACGAGATGTCTGCAGATGTCTGTTGATTCTTTATTGAACAGCTGTAGATCGTAAGCTTCTGAAAATATTGTTCCCGGCAGTGAGTTCCATGATTTTGTTTTTTTTGTAGCAAAAGGAATTTTGGAAGAGAGATTCCACGTAAATGTGGAGGTAATGCGACTTTATAATCTGCCTGGTTGGATGCCAAAATGTCGTATTTATAACGAATGATTGATTAAAAAAGCGTTTAATATGTTTAAAAGTAGGTGTAACAGTTAATCAATCTTTATTCTCCTCTTTTTCTTTAATGTGTATTTTATCACATTTGAAATACATAAACCCCCTGCATATGCTCTTAGATTATGTAGGTTATGTATCAAAAGAGACAAACATATATGTATGTTCATATATGCATATATAATTATTATAATTTAAATATTTTTATTTTCCCAGCCTTTTTCTACGAGCGCCACTGGAATCTCACAAGATGAAAAAACAAAAACGAAAGGGAACACGACTATTACGAGAAGCCATGTCTTGGGAGGAATATTTGGAAAGAAGCGTGCCAAAGCAGGTAACTAGAAAGTGCTTCAAGATTATATACGTAATTGAAAATTTTACAGCATTCAAAAGGTGGTAACGCTAAGGAAGTAAGTTACAGACCAAACCTTGTTTACATTCAGAAATTCACCTCACCAGAATGTAAACTAATATCTTCAATTTCATTGAAATTCAGCGTTTTATCTCTTTTGTGTTCTATTGATTTTTATATAACATAATTTTTCTTTTTTGTTGTATATACTACTTTAACCTCTGTTATTTTGCCAGAATATTATTTTTGCTTGTTGTGTGGTCCCGTAGGGATATTACTTTCAACTAGTAAATCCCCACAGGTCCATGGCAGCCTATACGATACTGTTTCCATGTAGGAATATCCGCTGTAGGACAAGAATCTCTTGGAAAAATTGATGCTCCTGAAGTAACTTCCACCGACATGTTGCGGGCAATGATGGCATATATTTGGCCGAAAGATGACGCTTTGGTTAGGAAAAGGTTAGTTTTTAAGTTCATCTTTAGTGCTTACTTTATATTCATTATTTTGTTAATTATTGTTTATTTTTAGAGTAGCAATTTCATTGGGACTTCTTGCTAGTTCAAAAGTTCTAAATGTATGCGTTCCTTTTTTCTTCAAAGGGGCTGTGGATTCGTTAGGGGTACTGAGTATGAACTCCGCGCCTGAGACCGTTATAACAGTAAGCACGGCGATGCTTATTGGATGTAATTTTTAAATAAGAGTATTTAGGTTGAATTATTTCAAAAATTGTTTTTATTGTAGATGGAGTTGCCAGAGCCGGAGCAGCAGGCTTCAATGAACTAAGAAATGCAGTATTTTCAAAAGTTGCACATCATTCGATCAGGAAAATAGCTACTAACGTTTTTCTTCATCTACACAATTTGGACTTGGCCTTTCATCTAAACAAGCAAACAGGCGCTTTGTCAAAAGTGAGAACAAAAAATGTCTATCTGTTCCGTCCGTTTTCCAATCCATTCGCACAATTTGCAACACCGCATTGGAAATTTATTAGAAATGTTTCTTAAATAGTCTAAAGAAATTTATATTCACCCTGATTGTCGTTGGCGTTTGTCGCTTTTCGACGATTGTCGTTTTATTCTTCAGAAGTAGCACGAATTCATTTTCATAACTTTTTTAATGTGAAAGAATTGTAATAGTATTCTACACGACAGACAAATTGCTTAGTAATGTTTAACGATCAGCAGGTCGTAGCTATGGATAAAACGACAATCGTCGAAAAACGACAAACGCCAACGACAATCAGGGTGTTTACTTCATATTGTATGTATGTATGCAAGAACGGTATAGGTCTAATGGGTTTTATTTAAAGCAATGTACGTCCCGATCAAAAATTAACATAACGACCAATTTGTTTCCCTCTTTTGTATAATTTGTTGGCGGGGAAGCTTTACGGTGGAATTGATATAAGGTCTTCTTGCTTAAAATGCTCTTAGTGCACTGATCTACACCAAAAAGAAGAAAACACTGTATGGGACTTTGGTTTTATAGTATCTTATTGGTTTTATTGTCATATATGACTATGTTATTTGTATTCGATTTTTCAAGAATTGCATATATGAACTTATAAATAAAAAGTTCATATATGTGTGTGCAATTGACATAAGCCACCTCAAAGTTATAAAAAGCTTCCTTTCGCAAACACGGTTGCATTGGAAAATTATAAACAATAATGGAATAACATTATATGCTGACGGCTAAACAATGAATGTAGAGCTCACACATATTTGGAAGTATATCCAAATTATATGTTGGCAGAACAATAATAACTAAATTAAAACTACAGAAGACGCTCGATATAGTGACCTAATAAAAACCGGGCCTGTTCACTGGAACGAGATTGTTCACTGTAACGAGCGTGGACTCCTTGAAGCAAATTTTATCAAAATGTGTATGCTTTTACATGCAATACATCGAAAATACAATATACAATTTTTTTTGCAATTACCAAAAAAACAAGCCAATATTTATTGAACAGAATAATTTATTTTTAACAAAAACAAGCAACAGGCAGTTTGCATTTGTACTACAAACAACCCCAAACTGCGTACATAATCGTGCAAGATACTCGCACAATACGATGAGATTTGGACGTATGCATATCTATGAACGTACTTCCCAGCGGGCCTAACTGGCGACTGCATGCCACTAATGCGTTTTAACTGTTTTTTGCATGTTGTGAGGTTGTAAGAAAATAAAAAAACATAAGTTCACTGTAGCGAGATTTGTTTTGTTCACTATTTAGAATAGCCTGTATAAAATATTGTGTGTTCACTATATTGGATTGTTCACTATATCGAACGTCCACTGTATATCAATAAGATATCCAAATTTTCCATGCTGTATACATTATACATTAGGTCCATTCGCGTACACAATCTAAAGCTCTTTAAGGTGCTCCAAAGTGCTCGAAGTGTATTCGCGTACTGAGCGAACATGACAAATAAATAGAAAAATTTATAAGTAACGAGTATCGAGTATTTCCCCTCTGTGCCTGAATGTGCTCAAACAATTTCTGCCGGCACGAACGTAAAAACTGCCAAATGATTGTCAAATGAGTCAACAAGTTTTTGATTCCATTTCAAAAAGTCAAAAGACATAAAAATAGATGCAACGTATCTTGAAGAAAATGTTGTCATGTGTGAATGTTCTCCCAAAACATTACTTTTTAACTTAATTTAAATTTGTTAGTTTTCACACAAGTTTAATTTGTTCATTATATTTTTTTTAGTGACCGTTAGCTCGACTTGGCTCGAAATGGCTCACTTTTCATTCGCGTACTTTTGCTTAGATTTTCCGCTCTCTGCGAGTTTTTACTCTCACCATGTCGTATTTGACAATTGAATAGTTTTTGGCTCGGAAATAACGCGAACGGACCTATTATTTGTAGTAATTCGTCAATTTTATAGTTTTTCTTTTTCAATTCGTTCGCCAAAGTTAAAAAAGAAAAAAACGTGGAATACATATTGATACAAGATATTTTGAGAGGAGGATTTCTGATACAAGTAATTTTAAAACGAGAGATGTTGATGCAAACTTATCAGGAAATTTAAATTTTTTGTGTCTATCTATTTGTTGTTTCCTACTATGATTAATGAAGACCTTCGTTAAAAATACTGGCTAGAACATCCTTAAGGTGTGAAATGAACCGGCAGCGAAATAGGCATGCGGTTTGAATTTATGTTTAAGGTTGAATCCTTAAGGGCAGAAACAAAATGCAAACAAAAAGATTTCTACACCAAATGGATGTAAATGAATCTCAACCTGCTTATATCGCTTATCGCATTAATTGTAGAATGATATTTTGGAAACACGCAATTGTTCATGTAATCGTGATGTTAAATGATTAATTAAGTTCGTCGTCGATCTACGTTGCGGATGTCATAAACAAACTTTTCAGTACAATATGGCAAATATGAATGAAATGTGTGAACAAAAAGCAAAAAAAAAAACAAACAAATTCACGCGACTCGTTACTCTTATCTGTCAGTTCTAGCTCGACAATCAAATTCCAAATAGCGAATAATCCGCCAAATACACCAATCGCGCAGCACGTTCGACTCGGAAATGATAATAGGGTCCTTATTCATCGCAAAATAAAGAGATTTTGTTTATTGCTGTTCATTAGTCAAATCAGTCACTGAACATTTCCATTCGCCTCTTACATAATAAGAGACTGTACGAACCGAAAACTATAATATCATAGAAAGTATTCAGATTCGCAAGATTTTAATTTTAGAGCATGCGAATGCTAATAAGGTCCTATTTTATAGTTATTAAATGTGCACGGAGATGTTTATTATATATATACTCGTATATATGTTCATATATATATATATATATATATATTTATTTTTTTATTGAAAAAGATTTTATAGTATTTTTTATGTATTTATGCAGACAATAGATCGTGGGTCAAGAGGCATTAACTTTGTACTCACAGCTATGGTTTTTAACATTGTTCCAACAATGTTTGAGTTAGCCTTAGTATCGAGCATTTTAGGCGTTAAGGTAAGTATTTGAAACAGGTTAATACAACTTAACAATAACCAAAGATGTCTTCTGTTTAGTGTGGGTTGGCATTTGCGGGTATATCAATGGGATGTGTTGGTGTTTATGCAGCTTATACATTAGCTGTGACGCAATGGAGAACCAAATTCCGTGTTTATATGAACCAGGCAGAAAACGAAGCGGGCAATAAAGCCGTAGACTCTCTCATAAATTATGAGACAGTAAAATATTTTAACAATGAACAATATGAAGCACAGCGCTATGATAATGTGTTAAAAAAATACGAAGAAGCAAGTTTAAAGACAAGCTCCAGCTTGGCAGTGTTAAACTTTGGTCAAAATGTGATTTTTAGCACTGCACTTACGGCTATTATGGTTCTAGCTGCAAACGAAATAGCCAAAGGCAATATGACCGTTGGAGACTTGGTTATGGTGAACGGATTACTATTCCAACTATCGATTCCATTAGGATTCTTAGGGAGCGTTTATCGTGAAGTCAGACAAGCATTGCTCGACATGCAATCAATGTTCACATTAATGAATGTAGATAGCGCTATTAATATAAAGCCAAATGCACCTCATTTAGCTGTTAGCCGTAAAAATTCATCTATCGAATTTCGTAATGTTGACTTCGAATACGAGCCAGGTAAGCCTATATTTAAAGACTTATCGTTCACGATTCCTGCCGGAAAGAAAATTGCTATTGTCGGTGGGTCTGGATCTGGCAAGTCTTCCATGGTGCGTCTGTTGTATAGATTTTTTGAACCAAAATCGGGAGAGATTCTTATAGGTGGCCAAAAAATAAGCGATGTTGATATTGATAGTCTGAGAAAGAGTATTGCGGTTGTACCACAGGTAAAATATTTAAATATATGATCGATTTTAATGATATTTACTTACATTTTTTAGGACTCCGTTCTTTTCCATGACACCATCCTATACAACATTAACTATGGTAGCTTGCTAAAAGCACAAGAAGAGGTAGAGCAGGCAGCAAGAATGGCCGATTTACATGATTCCATCAGTAGGTGGCCCAATAAATACAATACCCAAGTGGGAGAAAGAGGCTTAAAACTGTCAGGCGGAGAAAAACAAAGAGTGGCTATTGCAAGAGCAATACTTAAAAACTCACCGATTCTTGTCTTTGACGAAGCAACAAGTAGTTTAGATTCCATAACTGAATACGTAAGTCGAAAGTCTTATTAAATCTTATTATGATCATATTACTACTTTTGATGTTCATATATGGGGCGTTAAGAGTCCGGCGGATAGCTGCTGTTGTTGAAACGATTTGGATCAGAGTGTCAACCGATCTCAACGCCCCATATAATAATTCTAAATTTAATTTTATTTAACTATTGTTGATAACCTTAATATATGTATGTTATATATATGTATATATTTGCTAAATACAGAACATACTACAAGCACTATCGAGGGCTACTGAAGGAAGAACAAGTATTTGTATAGCACATCGCTTATCCACCGTCTTAGATGCGGATGAGATTTTAGTTCTCGAACATGGCCGCGTCGGCGAGCGCGGAAGTCATGGCGAGCTTTTGAAAAGAAATGGTCTTTATGCTAAACTTTGGGAAACACAAACACAACAAGGAATAATGTCATAATTGTGAAAATAGTTTAAGTTTACTGTTAATTTGTGTAAAATCAATTAGATGTTTTATAAAAGTTATTGATCTATTAAACACATGTAAATAAATGTAATTAACAGTACAAACATAAAAATACAGTTGAAGCATATTGAAAGCTACATAAGTTTTTCACTGGAAACAACAAGAGGTTGTTCCGTACTCCAATTGAAATTTAAAATCCAAAACTTCGCTGCGGTTCTTGCCAACTTAGCCATATATAATACCACCTACTCAATAAACATATGTACATACAAGGTGGCCCAAAATGTATGACCCTATTGAAAGATGCTATAACTTTTGCAAATGGCGGCAACTGTTAGATTTGTTTTGATATTTGTGAAGTAAACAGATGCAGAATACACGTCGACAAGCCATGGCATGCTACACTCCTTAAGATCGCAGAATACTAGTGACTCGTGATTTGCGGTCGAAATTCATGATGCACGACGTATCATCCACGCACTCATTACATACACACAAAGTCAATGCATGGTGCGCAATTTACGCCGGCGGTGTCATCGGGTCTCATTTTTTCGAGGACGGCGTGGGAAACACGGCTACTGTGACTGGTGAGTGATTCAGAACCATGATCAACGAGTTTTTATTGCCGCAAATTGATGAATTGCGACTGGAGGACATGTGGTTCCAACAGGACAGTGCAATCGCACACACAGCTCGCGCGACAATGGACATTATCAAGTATGCATTACCGGGTCACCTAATGTCTCGTTTTGGCGATTGGCACTGGCCGGCAAGATCGCCCAATTTGACTGCTCCAGACTTCTTTCTTTGGGGTTTTTTTTAAGTCACTAGTCTATGAGAACAAGCCACAAGGTCTGGAAGCTCTCAAAGAGAATATCCGACAAGAGTGCGAGAACTTATCGCCCGAAGTTCTCGCTAAATGCGATTGAAAATGCGGTAAAAAGAGCCCAAAAGGTCATCAACAATGGCGGCGCCCACTTGACCGATATCAAAAAGTAATGGGAAAAAACTTAAAAGTCGATATAAGATTTAAAAAAAAATATGAAATTATGTCGTTTCATTCTAAAGATATAGCAAAACAACATCGGGTGAGTGTTTTTGGGCCACCCTGTACGCATAATCTAGAATCAGAACTGACCTAGTGGTCGGATATTTATATCCACAGTACACATGTTATGTGAACTGTGACTTATATCTATCGAAAACGATCGATTGTTAATGGGTACTATCCGCTTACATATATAAATCAGGGTAAAGAAACGTGCGCATGCTCATGTGAGCCCATTGAATAGTTCACAGCTCATTTTCGACTCACACTCACGAGTGTGTACTTAAAAACTTATAAGCGCAAGCGTGGGTTATATGTATTTTATTTTCATTACCGCACGCGCTAATAAATGCAACCGATTACTATTACTATTTCAAGTGAAATATTTAAAATTTCCTATAGAATTTAAATGCAGGAAATGCTTACTATTTGAAATATAAGTGGTTTTCTCACAACAATGGGAAAAGATTGGTGTCTGTGCTTCTTCTTCTTCTTCCTTTTATCAGCGAGGCTATGATCCGAAAACAAGGGATCACAACCCTCCCACTTCACCGCATTTCTACTGGTCCGCCTGTGGGGCTAGCCGGATTGGTGTTGTGCTATAATTAAAAAAAAAAAAAATAAAAAAAAAAATAATTCGCCTGCTAAAAGGCTTCTACTTTAAAGGGAAAATATGTCAATAAATTAAAGTTAAATTTATGTTAGATTTTGCTTATAGTGAGAATAGCGTGTGTCATTTAACATCTACTCAGAAGTACCCGTCAAACAAGTGCGAAAGCATCTAAGCATCGCATCCAACCATGGGGTACTGGCAACATCATCAATTGCCACACTAATAGTTCATGCTTCAAATCCTTGTGTCGAATCGCGTCCTCCGTCAACGTATGACTGGGGCCTTATTTTGTACTGCTTTCGGATTCGGATTGCCATTCGGAAATCTAATCCGATTCTAAAATGAATTGGTATTTTGTAAGGTTCTCGGATTGGGTGTAAGTGCTTCCAACTCAAAATCAAATATTTCCGAAAATAAGATTGTCAAAACATCTACAACGAAATTGAGTTTGTATACATTTGCTATAGAAACGCAATACAAAATAAGGCCCCTGGTAACGTAATTTGTATTGTGTTGTTGGTACATCTAGCAACAACATACATACAAATAACGTGACGATTAATCCGTTCACGGTGGACACGATTCGACCGCTGATGGCAGCAAGCATTTATTTATTTCTTATGAAATAAAGAGTCAGTCCGATCAATTTCCAAAGCTTGTGTGAACACAAGCAAAGGTATAACACTACCAGCACTCGCTCCGTTGGATGGTTGATATGCTTATTAGGGGCTCGGGAAAAGATTATTCTGAATCAGAAGCAAAAATAAAAATAACAAAAATGTCCACAGTTATCTTGACGCCACCCACGGAGTTTTTCTGAAACATAACATCTGAGTTTCAAAACCACTACACTAATATTTTTCTTTCTCTCTACCCTTTCCAACACCCTCACTTTGTGTAAACATGTTACGGGTATTCATAGCACCCTGGGTGCACGCAAAAAAAAAAAGGCTGAAAAGCACTGAAAATCTGAAAATCACTCTTTAGCCCATCTCTACCACTACACCATCCATAATATAGCAAACTTCAATTTATTGTTGATTAGATCGTTCAAGTTGGCCACAGGAGCTGAGGTCTTTGGCACCGTGCTAATTGTCGAATCATCACCAAACAAGCTTATGATCATTACTACGTTGTTATTGTTGTTGTAGCAACTATGTTGATTCGTATGGTTCAAACGTTAAGGTGGTGCAGGTGGGTTGTCATCAGTGAGGTCGAGGCCCAGGAAAGCGGCAGCTTCGACTGGGTGAGCCCATAATGATCTTGGTGTAAGTGTTGTGGGATGCGACGGACAGCTGAACAAATGGGCGGTGTTATGTGGTGACGAGCCACAGTCTGGGCATTGATCAGTGATACTGTCGCGTAAGTGGTGCATATATTTGTTCAGCATGGGACAAGTGGTGTATGAGTTATAAACCTATTAACCTCTTCACGGTATGAACGGATGTCAGATCGAATATGCCTCGGAGGTGTAGGGAGGCTGAGTATATCTCGGTTCGAGTGATCGGGACGATTGCAAGCCAGTAAGAACTGTTTCGATAGAAGTTCGTTATGCTCTTTGACTTTGAGCAACATTCGTATCATTACTACGTCATTACCATTGCTTAATGTCTTATTCTTCCTATTTCGGTGAGGTTAGAATCTGACAATAAGGGATCATAACCCTCCCGCTTCACCGCATTTCTACTGATCCGCCAGTGGGGTTCGCCTTAATGTCAGTAATAATAATAGTAATAGCTACTTATTTGCAAAAAAAAATTGCAAAAAAAGTTTCTAAAATACCATATAGAATGATACCAACATTGGAATGGAGCACCCAAATTCAAAAAAATTCATCAAGATCGGTCCATACAAACGAAAGTTATAGTAAAAATAAATATACCAACCGTCGATCGTATTCCCACCATGCGAGAAAACCTCGAGAAAATGAGAAAAGAAAAAGGAAAATTTCGTAGTTCCTAAAGAAATTTAGCGAATGAAAATTTGAGAAAATAATAGTAAAAAATTCAAGCGAATTTTGTAGCTCGGGCTCTCGATGTATTTATTTTTGTTATAACTTCTTTTGTTATGGACCGATTTTGATGAAACATTTTTTTCATTTCTTAATTTAAATCTTTATCTTTGAAGCAAAAGATTTAAGAATGTGGATGGCCTTTTTGAAACTTTTAGGGGTTGGGTTACGCCCCTCCGGTAAGAGAGCGCCAACAAATTTTTGATTCGTGCTCAGCGTGAGCTAATCTATCGGATTAAAAAACAGGGTGCCATTTTCATTTCCTGTAAAGTAAAATTTTCCCGCAAAAATATTACCTGGGAGTGTATTATCTGGCATTCGTTTTAGTGCAGTAAGAGTGTATTCCCAGGGTGTATCTGTTGATTCTTTTCAAATGTATGAAAATTCTTAGACAAGTTGGTAAAATAGACCGAAAGGAGAAAATGTCATGCTTTAAGGGCCGATTACAAAAAAATGTGTTTTCCCGAAAACGGTTCAGGCGATTGTGTTCAAAGTTCATAATTGTGACAGTATTTGCAAATGATTTCGGACAAAATTTTTTTAGAAAATTAATTATATAATTCTAATATAACACATATTTAAGATAATATGCAAGGATATAGCAGGCTCCTGGCAGGCTCGCCACCAAAAATTATTTTTATTTTTATTGTAAATTGAATTGCCACTCAGACAGACGACATTTATGTCATGCCTTAAGTCATTCTAAAAATGAAAAACTAAAATTGTACTGTTAATTTATATTGCGTGAATAAACTATCTATCTATAGCATAACAAATTTTGGAAAGTTATCGAAAAATGTAACATTTCAACCAATTTTTCAAAACAAATACCTATAGCTTCAAAGATTTTAAATGAAGAAAAAAAAAACGAAGATCGTATAAGTTCAAGTACATACGACAAAGCCGTCCACTTTATTTTTTTTCTTTTGCTCTTCTGTAAAATTAATTGGCACTTAGCAGCCAACCACTCTAGTCGACAGTATTATTGAGAATTATTCCTTTTTCTACATAACACAACACGAAGTACTACAAATGACATCATTTATTTGTATAGTTATGGTACTAAACTATATATGTATATGAAACAGAGACACTATAAATACAATAACTAATAGGCGGGTAATAAAAATATATTGCTTTGCATTTTATAATAAACTTAACGCTAATGATTAAATTGGCTAAGATTTGTCACGAACATGTTGATTTTGAATATTTACGATCCAAAGAGAGAAAGGCATTTAATAAGTAAGCTTAGCACCCGGCACTTCGCCTTACTTTAAGTGGAGGCATCATTTTGGAACCCATTGGTTTCCGTGAAGTCACCTGACGGAGTAAGGCCAACTTTGTTCATTAGCTCAGAGAGTTTTTCAGCTTTTCGATCTTCATTGTGTGCGATCACTGTGCATAAATGCTCCGTGAGAAGCTCCTTCTTCTCAGATGCATTGTGAAGTTCTATCTTAGCCTTTAAGAATTGTGCTTCAATTTTATTGTATTGCTTTCTAAACATAGAACATTCTTGTTAAAAAAGAAAAATTCCTACCACTTGACTTTGAGTCTATGTACTCACTCTATATTCGAATAATGGATGCATGCGCTGTCAATTTGTTTTCTTAAGAGAGCCACGTCGGTCGCCAGTTCGTTGTCAAGTTTCGACAACTCGGTTTTAATTTCTTCGATTTTTTTTGCTTCTGCTGCAGTTTTTTGGGAGCTATATTGAATTTAATAAGAAAAGGCAATTAATCTAAAGGAATACTTCCTTACTGAGCTTCAATGGCCTTGTAAAGCATTTCCTTTTTTTGTTTGTTTTGCTCTTCAATTATTTTACGATGAGTTTCAAAGTCCTTCAGCGAAACACCCTTGAATGGGGACTCTATATTTTCAACTGGTTCCGGCAATATTGAGGAATTATCAGTTGAGCTGTTGTTATTCGTGACCGGCACTTGCAGAATAGAAGATTGGTCTAAAGGCGCATGGTTGGTGTCGCTGGATTTTGGAATTGGCTGATAAAATAATGCTCCTTCAATAGACTTAGACATGCTTTTATTTAGATTTATTTCGTCCATGAATTCTTGCTGAACCGGTGGATTCGATGGCGCTTTTCTGATCTGGTCCGGCTTTTTTGTTTTAAGATTCTCCTGTGATCTTGCCAGCTCCTTTTTATCGGGCATCCTTCGTATGCCATGTCCCCTTATTGCTGCAGGTTTCACTTAGTATTTGAGTTTAAAATGTTGCAATATTAATTAATATACTCCATAAATACGTTATTTTGTCTGTACAATAAGAACTCACTTGTTTTGAACGTTTTCGAAGTGATTTTGTTTATATCTTCTTGACTGAAACCATTAAATTTATCCGACATTATGAGTACACTTTTTAAGAAACAGAATTGTAATAAACAATTTAGCAAGAACTAATCCTTATCCCACGAAAGGAGTGAAATAAGAATTATTACACACCTTGTATCAACAAAACAAAATTGTACAAATCCAATTGCTTACGTCAAGCAAACCTACATATTTGACAATCTTTTTCGAAGATGCGTGTTGCCATTCATTAATGTTTTGGTGATCGCCAGTTATTCGAACAAGACATGTTCTCTGTTCTTCCATGGGGCGCACTTTAGAACCTAGATTCTGCTCTGACTGAGTTCCGACACAGTTTTGATGCAAAATTACACGGCAAACACTATGTTTTGCATAGATTCGAAAAATCGTAAGAATTCATACGAATCTTAGTTTCAAGGAAATCAATTAATATTTAATATTATATTATTATTATATTATATTGTCCTAAGTGGCGAAGAACATTTAAATTAAAAAAAAAAAAAATAAATAAATAAATGTACTGCATTAATGTTTTAATGAAAATATGTTGCATCCAAATGGGTACAGTCATTGTATATGAAGCTTACTGTACTGTTATCAAGCGATTTCTTTTTTATCTTTGCCTCCGGCCGCATGGTGTGGGCGCCGTGGGGTAAGTGGTTAGTGTGTCGGATCACTACGCATGAGGTTCCAAGTTCGAATCCCAGAAAACACCAAAAAGTTTTTTCACGGTCCCACCTTTCGCGAGCGTCTCACAAACATCCGAAAGTATTGTTGTCACGAAAAAGCTTCTCAAATCGCCGTTCGGATTCGGCATAAAACTGTAGGTCCTTTCCATTCGTGTGAAAAATATAACACACACAACATGAGTGGTTGCGAGAAGCTAGGCCCTGGCGCTTTAAAGAGCTGTTGCGCCAAATATTTGTATTCCGGCCGCATGGTGGCGGTGAGTGATTGCTCACCAAAAAAAGAAACATTTGTTCACTTCTCTTTCAGTCTGAGAGCGATGTAATGAGTGTAAACAAAGAAAAATTAGTTGTTTTGACTTGTAGCCCTCATTCAAATTTTTGGCAATGGATTGCGCGACTGAGTGAAGATTTACCAAAGGAAATATATCTGTTGGTCGTTAGATAACATATGTAAATATACTTCAGTTTATAATGGATGGGAGAAAAATGTGTGCAGTGGAATGTGGAGAATTATGGGTTTTTTAATAGTGCATATGGGGTGTCTGTCATAGACTTGTAAGGTGAAATCTTATAATCGTATACATTTTCCAAGACATTTCCTAATCTGAACTTTTATAATTACATTTCTGCAGTAGGAATTTGATATCGCCTAGCGGAACACTACTATAAGCAGCGCGGTTAAGGTGCTGTGTTCAGCATTATCTCCCCGGTGATCGAGTTTCGAATCGCGTTTTGACACATATATTTTTTTGTTGATTATTATTAATTTGTATTTCCCAATTAATTATTATATCAACAAATTAGCTGTACCAATCACCATTACTGACGGAATATTAATGTAAAGAGTGAATTT
The DNA here is from genome assembly GCA_945910035.1 of Brachypalpus laphriformis. Taxonomy (NCBI): domain Eukaryota; kingdom Metazoa; phylum Arthropoda; class Insecta; order Diptera; family Syrphidae; genus Brachypalpus; species Brachypalpus laphriformis. The sequence continues at coordinate 102,600,409 of OX246756.1, forward strand.
TTTGGAGAATTGATCGGAAAAGAAAACATTTTTTCCATAAGCAGGAGGCGAACCTGCGATAGTTTAATTTTGGCCACCAATGCTCTACCACTGAGCTATGCCTGGATGTTTTCTTCTTCGGTCAAAAAATCTTTCATCCCAAAGAGGTATAATATCAAATAAATTTTTTTTTTCGAGGTATCTCCCGCAGGCCTAGTCCTCGCTCTTTAGCAAATACTAAAGATGTAAAAAAACTGAACATACGTATTTACTTTCTTAGGTGGCGCTACAGTCCGGGGTTGACCTGGGATTCAACCAACAGACCTCTCCAGCCAGCCAGGTTACGATCTAGCTGCCTCCAGTTGCACGCGCCCAGTTGGTTGAGGTCCCCCTCCACTTATTTGCTCCACCTACCGCGAAGTCGACCTCTACTGCGCCGTTAATCTGGGGTAGATTTGAAGACTTTCTTGGCTGGAAAGCTGAGCTCCATCCCCTCTAAATGACCCAGCCATCTTAGTCACTATATGCGAACTCTCCTGGCTAAGTCGATGTCATTATATAGGTCGTATAGTTCTACATGGTGTCTATGCAGACGGGACCAAAGATCACTCGAAGAACTTTCCTCTCAAAGTAACCAAGGGCATCCTCATCCGATTTTGACAAAGTCAATGCTTCTGCGCCATACAGCAAGACTGGGATGATTAGTGTCTTACAAAGAGTTACCTTAGTAGTTCGTGATAGGGCTTTGTTACTCAATTGCCTTCTTAGGCCATAAAAATCAGCAATTGGGAATAGTAAGTCTTCGTTTGATCTTCCCATCTCAGTATCACCCGATGACCTGGAACTCCTCACCTCACCCCACCCCTCATCATCATCGCTTGCAGAAAACACAAAAGTTCTCATACAAGAAGCCAACCTATCCCCATGCAAATGACTTATGCGTCGGATAGTTCAGACCTTCCCAGACACTGATTGATGGGATGGTACGTGTGCTTGAGATCAAAACTAAACTTGATACATATAAACGCACAGCAAAGAAACTGTACCCACTTCCAATGCGAGGATAGTTGAAAATACTGGATATTTTCAAGGTGGCCGGCATGTTCAGTTTACGCCTGAACTATAAGATAATTATTCCAAGTTCCGCTCAATGCAGCACAAATCGAATGTACACTATTTTATTCTCACTCAATGGTTACTTACTGTAGTTAACAAAAAAAAGAAATACAAATATTTGGCGCAACAGCTCTTTAAAGTGCCAGAGCCTAGCTTCTCGCAACCACTCATCTTGTGTGCGTTATATTTTTCAACGAAATATTGTGCCCCTATTATTTTCTATTCTTCTGTTACTATGTTTCTTTGATCCTTCTTAGTTTCAATAAATTTATTAGCTTTTGTCATCTCACAGAAACAAGACGTACAGTCGTTTTTTTTATTTTTACTCCAGGTAAATAATTAAAATTCAATTTATTTCCCTAAATGTTGCGCCAAATCTTGTTGATCGGGAAAATAACTGCATCAGGAATTTAGGTATTTAACAGTGGCATATGGGTGTTTGGACGTGTGTGCATATTCCACAAAAATAACTTAATCCAGATTTAATTTAAGCACCGAAATACAAAATTAAAAAAAAAAAACATGAAAGGTGCAACCATACATAAATTCTGTCTGCTTTGTCCCCTCGTTCGCTCGCGTTTTGAGTGTCTGTGCTACGCCGTACAACATAATCTACTAATTTTGTGTGAAAATAACTCAATTCGCATCGCATTTCCACTTGACAGCATATTGGCGAACGGGGGAGACGGATATGTATAATATACCGGCATGAGATTGGTTAATATCGGGAGAAATTTTGTTGTTTCTCTGAGTGCGTGAGAATGTAGTTGAGTGAAGTGAATTCTGGTACTCACCAAAGCATCTTTGACTTCCACCAGTAGAGGAGCCACGATTGATTTCCTCAAGTGATTGTCATTAAAATCGAAGTTTTGAAATTATGTTCGGATACACTTTTATTTAGTTCTCCTATCTGAAAAATACATGTGCGTGAAATTTGATGTCATACCAGAAGAAATGTGACTTTTAATATGGTTTTTGGTAAAAGTCATTTAAAATTTTAAAATGCAAAATGAGTAGGTAGTGCGACCACAGCATGCGAGGTATTTAGTTCGAAACTCTGCATTTCGTTTTTAAATTTGTTGTCAATTCGAATGAAGTAAATACCTCTACAAAAGTAATTTTCTCATTTTGAAACTTTGAAATTGAAAACGAAATTGTTGAAAACGAAATTCGCAATTTCGTTTTACAAATATATAGGAAATTTCCAAATTTGAGGTTTGTTCCTTTACTTGCAAACTCGTTCAAATTTGTTCGAATTTATACGAATTCTTAATCAATAGCGTTCCTTTACTCAAGAAAGTAGTAAAAGAGAGAGGCAACGAGAGAGTTTTTACTCTCAGATTTCCCCTCATCTTACGAATTCTTACTCAACAAATTTCTGCCGGTAAGAAGTGTAATTTCTGTCAAAGTCAGCTGTTACCTACTTTGTTTAAATGTTTTCATTTTTCTTCTGTTTCGGGATATTTTTCATTTTAATTCAATTTGCTGGAAAAGGGCAAATAAAAAAAGAAAAAAAGGGACCCAAATGAAAGTTGAATATATTCCTAGGATATTCCTGCGCATTTAAATATGTAAATTCATATTTAAAAGCAATAAAACGAATTTCAAAGTTCAACGAAAATGTTTTACATAGATGTGGAGAACCGAGTGATCCAAAATCGGCAGGTCTGCCGATATTTTCTGAGGTCAAATAGGCGAACCCCACAGGCGGATCAGTAGAAATGCGGTGAAGTGGGAGGGTTGTGATCCCTTGTTTTCGGATCATAGCCTCGCTGATAAAAGGAAGAAGAAGAAGAAGAAGTGGAGTACCGAAGAAACAGCTGAGAACGTTGACGTTTAATTATGGGCAAGTTTTTTATCTAACGCGTTCCTTTACTTTTTTGTAGATTCTCTCTTTGAGGGAGTATTTTACTGTTCAGGTTGATAATTTCTCTTTTACGATTTTTTGCCCAAAAAGTAAAGGAACAGACGTTTGGTGTTGTATATGCCAAAATTCTGCGAAATGTTAAAGTTTTGCTAAATGCAAACAAGGCGTTAAATCATTTTTTTTTTTGCTGGAGTGATCATAAGAATGGATGCGTCTAGTGCTTACAGTCTAACGTAACATAAACTGTCAAAATCTGTAAACAAATCGATTCCCATACCCATGCATTTAGTTCTCATAATTCCAACCTTAGCCGACTTGTTGAGATAATCAAGCGAAAAATGCAAAATTAGAGTAATTCCTCGCCAAATTTCTTAACAATTTCATATATAATTTATCTGGTTCTCGCTGCCTTAGATATTTGTTCTTAAACTTTTCCGAGACACGTGTGAACAAGTAAACAAGTAGAAGATCACTATGGCTAACAGAGGGCGAGGAGGGAAAACTACATCCTTATCCCAAGAGCAACTTCAAGCTTTGGGATGCATTGGGAAAGACATGCCGCAGGTTCAAACAGCACCTCCACCAACGTTTCCACCGCTGATGTCTAAGCCAGTTACGATGGAGGTATGTGCATATATAATTGCTGTTAAAGTTCCCAGCAAATGATTGACTTATGTTTCGGCAGATGACTGCTTCTCAAAACTACCAGATTCTGTGGAAGGAGGATTTTCTAACTCATATGCGAGACTCACCCTACTACATTATGCCAAAGGTTACAAAAGCCAATATCCAGCGGTATTCGGATCAATATGTGGTACAAGTGTTCGTTTGAATCGTGAGCTTCAAGATATAATTTTATTTGTTTTTCTTTTCCACTTAGAATGCTTTGGAGAATTCAAAAACGAAAACAAAAGCTGATATCTCGTGGCATTTAATGCCTAGTGAGCTATCTCCCATGTGGAGGAAACGCAAGACGAGTGTTCGAAGAAGCGCCCCAGCAAAGAAAGCGAGAACTGCAAATATAGATGATAGGTTGAAGGTACTCGAGGAAAAGGAAAAGACTGATGGTGATGCAGAAGTTAATGAGAAGAAAGCATCTGACTCAGAAGCCGAGGAAGAAGAAGAAGAGGTCCGTCGACACAACATAGAATTAAAATTTTTGTAACGGGTTTTTCTCTTGTTTAGGAATTGAAAGCCGATGACGAAATGGATGATGAAAATGACTACGGCAATAGTTACTTTGACAATGGAGAAGCATACAACGAGGAAGATGACAACTTGGATGATGGTCCAGTTTATTAGTCGAAGCTGTGCTTTATCCATATTTGTAAATAATATAATGACACGGAGTAGTAGTTTACTGTATTTTTATAAATTGTATTGCCTACTGCATAGAAACCAATGATCCATATGGATCATAAGTGATAATAAAATACAGCTAATAAAATAGATAATTTTCCATTTTGAGAAAAATTAGGTAGTCATTTCGAAAGTAATATGAGCAGGCATGTATTTCTAAGGCGAGAAAAGTTTGCCATTCGAATATTGAAAAATAAAAGAATGGATTTGCAACTAACAAAAAATTCAAGAAAAGTTGTTTTCTACAAAATAAGCTTAGCCCATATCTTTTCTGTTTAATAGTTCCATGATACCAATTTAATAATTTTTCAATTACCACGATTTTAAAATTTTTAACTGTCTTCCTCTCTATCTGTTTCACTTACGTGCATTATAAGAAATAAAGAAGTGGTTTTTCGCTCATGTATAAAGTACGCTCTATTATTTAGGTATTTTTATTTTCCAAAAGAGGGGCTTTCAAAAATGCCTATGTCAATCCTCTGACTATATCCGTGTCAAAGTTATATCAACTTTTCCGTGCAAGGTAAATTCAGATTCATTAAACTACACATAACTAAGGGGGAAGATGAGATAGACCCTGTAGTAGCAACGCTGCTTGCTTCCCAAGACCCCTGCAGCTCTCTTCGATGCGTTCGGTAGATTAGGCTGGAATGAAGGAGAAAGGGCCGGAAATGTTTCGTCTTGAACAACTTATCTTTGTCTTAATAGGCAGGCAGCCGATCGAGCTGACGGCTTGACTCGGGGATAATAAGTTTGATCGGACTTCTGAAGCGGCGCAAATCGATAAGCTCCTGACTAAAAGTCAACTGAAGAGAAAAATATGGAGAAAAGAATTAGCTCGGAAGAAGGTAATCCCACCAGAACCGATCAACCTTTTGGACCCAACGCTGTCTCCACTTCTGTTAGCACGAACAGGTTCAAGTGGAAGAAGCAGGGCTCATGGACTTCTCTATGGAAGCGTGTGTGCATCTAGAGCGCGCTCTTCTACTGCAAACACTTACCGCTGGTATAACTGTGCACAAAATCTGACAGAATCAGGTGCCGTTCACAGTCGCAGTGGACTGAAATTGCATAACGCTAGCAAAACCATAGGTAAGAGTGCACCTCTAGATGTTCCAGCATCAATGGACTGAAATTTATTGACTCGGCAAAGCCCTGCCAAGACACAGTCAATGGTTTCACTTTCAAAAATAAACATACATTACTCTAAGGCGACTCTTCTAAGTAGCGGACTTTCAGTGGTGCGCACACTGTACGCGCAGAACAATCGTATTTTTGCCCTCGGAGACGTTCGTAAAGTGTCGGTGCTATGCGATGAGCGATCCGAGAGACTGAGGGCTTGTCTAATTATGACGAATTTCCTCAGTGACCAAGCTTGAATAATTTTGTGGTCAGGACTTTGTTGATGCTGCCCTCAGCTACGAAACAAACCGAACCTGGAAAACTTTCGTCATTGCGTCAGCTTACTTCCCTTATGTTTCGCTAATGCCCTCATACCCGAAGCGGTTGCCAAAATCATAAAGTACAGTGATACTCGTGGTATGGGTCTGCTGCACCGCTCTTGTTCGGAATATAGTCTGGAACAGCAGCGAATGTGACATACGAAGAAACCATCTCCTAGACTATATATTATTGTCTGGTATGGTCATTAGTAATGTTGGCTCCCAGGCAACTTTTGTTACGGCAAGCAGACAGGAGGTAATTATCTTGATTTTGTCTATTATTAATTGGAGAGTACTGGGTAATGCCGGAGGTGTCCTTATCAGACCAATCTATTGCTTTTCAAATCGAATGCGAAACTAAAACTTTTCAGGGAAGGATGAATCCGAATAAACCAACTGGGTACCCACTCCAATCAAATTCAAAACGAGACAAAAGGTGGAGGTTTCCATCCATTTAAAATGAAAATCGTCTAAGAATTACTGACTCGAGATTAAAATAAGCGAATGGAATTTTGCACAAAGCACAGCCACAATTCTTATCCAATTAAAGTGTGTCAGATGAGATACATTTCCTTCTATGCAGATAAGTCAACAAGCAAAATTTCAGCTGTTGAGCACAGGAAAATCCGCGTTTACTGCATCAATCCCATAGTTTACTGCACAGCTAGAAGGTAACAGTTTGGTATGGCGTAAGTTTATTTGGGATTTTCGGACAATACCTTTTTCAAGACTTTGATAGATCACAAACGGTAACATCTGAGCTATATGTGTCCATGCTTCATGATTTTCTTTTATGAGCTCTCACGGCGATTGGTTCTACGTACCGGAGCAACTCGAGAACAATACCATCGTCAACCTTATCTATCTAAACAGCTGCTACAACAGCATCTTCTTTTACTAGTGCTAAGGCAACACAACGTGAATTTATGCTCTTTATGATTTCACCAAGATGGTGCGACGCGACTCTAAATTAAAACAATACGATTGTCTCCACGAAAAGTCACCAAGTAATGGTGATATAACTTGGTCATCCAGCTTACCCAATTTATCAGCATACGACAACCTCTTATGGAGGTATTTAAAACATAGTCTATGAAAATTGCTCTCACAGCACAGACGATTTAAAAGAAACATCATGACCGCAATTCAACAGCGTAAGTACTAACGAAGATGGAGTCTTCCAAGCGGCGTACAGAGACTTATTTGTTGAATCATGAAGCTCATCTAGGTGATGTTATTTTTGAAACGTATTAAATAATAAATAAATTACTTATTTCACAATTTTAAATCGTCGAATCAATTCCGCCGCACGATAGGGAATTAAGCGATTGTAACTTTTCTGTGCAATAAATTAGACTTAAATTTAGGAAGAAGCGGGTTGATTTGATCTGAAACAAATTTATGAAAACTATTATCTCAGTTATCTATTCCATACTACGTATTTCGAAGTGTTCGAAAAGGTGAATATTTGCAGTCACTTAAATGCTCCTATTCTTTGCAATGCTTTCTGCATACGGAAAAAAAAGATGGGATTCATCTCACCCATTCGCCAAGAGCGTAATCCTTTAGGTTAATCTCAATTTCTTTTCATGTACAATCCAGAGCTAAAGCTTTGGAAAGTCAAATTTGAGTCTGAGCGAAAGCATTTCACATATAACCTAATAACGAAATATAAGACCCAATCCTTACAACCGGAACAATCCAATCATTTATTTAAAAACAATAAACTAGCAACATTAAGTTTGCATATACCAATTTGCCAGTTTAATCGATTGACTTTGGTGGAGAAGCGTTCAAGAAGATGATTCCAGATGACTTTGCCTGTGAGAATAAAGTCGATGAATGCAAAACAGCAGGACGACAAATGCGTTTAAACTTACGAATCCAATGGTACCAGCCAAAACCAAAATCCCAGTCAACAACACAGTGTTGTACTTGGCATTTCTGCGGGAATGCTGTTCTTGCCAATCGCCTTCTGGAACTGGTAAGTCATTCATCGTAGAGTGTTTATGGTGTCCACCATGGTAAGCGGCACGGGACACGGCTCCAGCTGGGGGTGGTATTTAAATTTTCTTTATTGCACTAACATAGTTATGTAATTTAAGGTTACCCATGTCGGGTTACTTACCGTTTCTTAGCAAAAGTGCCCTAGAGAAGATCTGTTTGGTCAACATTTTCGGGATATTAATTATGGAAATTATCCTAATAAGTGGGGAATTTAAGAGTTAGGCGCGGCTTTGCAAAGTCTTGTTAAATAATTTGTACTCACGGTAGAGTTGCTCACAGCACAGGAAAATAGTAGAAAATTGGAATTCTTTTTCCACACTGGGAATTCGAGTATCGAAATCGGTTGTCGAGAGTCAATATTTTTGACACTTTAGTTTTCGGAACAACCTTCTGACGATACTAGATACGTTCAGTGGGCTAGGTTAATGGAGCATTGTAAACTCAGGAGAAGTATTGGAAAACTTGATTGTTCCAATCTCTCTCTAGGAACCACTTAGTTTTCTTGTGGAAAACCGTAAATCTCTTAGGATATAATACAATAATCATGAAGTATTCTTTCCTTAGAGAAAATATATTTTAAATCGTATTTCCGTGTTAAAACAGAAAGATTCTAATTCAAATTTTATAGTGAGCAAAATAAAAAATTGTAGAAAATGTATACGAACGAACGAACCCTCTCAATTAAGATGTGGAGCGTTTCACACGCAATTTAAGAACATTTTAAATTTACCTAGACTTTAAAATTCTTTTAAACAGTGTCCTTTATTCCAAGTGTCATTTACAAACAATTTCAAAAGTCAAATTAAGTAAAGCACGTTCAAGTTTTTTTATGTCTTTCTCCATGGGCAAAAAGGAGTACTCTTTTTGTGTTTCAAACAGAAAATGCACTCCCTAACATGTTCCATTGGCTGTTCGGAATGGTGTTCTGGAAGTGTTTTCCTGTTTCGGATTTTATTTAGGAGTGCTCTCAAAATCCACTCACACTTATAAACTCTTACATCGGACTACTTGTCAAAGTCATATGGTACATTTTTATAATGCTTTGCACGTAATAGACTTTATGGCAAGATTAGGTAAATCAAAAATGCTGGAACTTGCACTTCCAACCATCAAATTACATGCAAAATCTAAATCATCCTCACCGAAAGGGTTTTTCTACCGCACTTCCTAAAATAGAAGCTCAGTACCCCCATGATGCACATAAACAACACAAAAAAACAATTATATTTCGATCCATTGTGCTTCGTGTTTGTGTTTCTTTAGCTAGGCGTTTTAGAAACCCGAAATAAACTGAAAATGATTTTGCGGTAGCAATCAAAAAATGGAATTCGGTCAAGCAAAACTTTTAACACAAGCCAGTGAATTTAACAACACAGGAATTTTACTTCAATTAGCTCGATTACAACGATTTTGCAGTTTTGTAAGTCTGCTATTACACGGTGACTCTTGAGTCATGACTCTTTCGAAATCACACAAGTGGATGTGAGAAAAGGGATGAGATAGAAAAACAGCAACCCGGAGAGTCATGGATAGAATTTCGGTGACTCTCCTCCTTTTCCTGACGTTTCCCCTTTTCCTCGTTCGTTATTTTTTTATTTTACTTCATTTCTATTCGTTGCCTGTAGAGCGTAGACGTAGAAAGTACGGAATAAATTAAATTAAATGTCTTCAGAATCATCTGGTCAAACGGTAGTGCATGCGATCATATGAAAACACAAGCGTTTTCACTCAGCTGAGGCCTACCAACTCCTACTCTCAACCTCCACGCGGTGACAGCCGGGTGCCTAGTACCTTAATCCAAGAAATGGGTAACCAACCCCGTTTGGCGGACTCTTGGTGCCAGCAGATGAGAGAGGGGGGGAAGAGTGCTTTTCTCACTAGAGCACTTCTTCCTGTTCCAGGCGGCAGCAGACGAATTCCCTAGACGGAGTCAACGGTGGCGTCTATAGTTCCAGTTAGGTTGAACTTAGTGAATACCTTGCGCGAGCTGCTTCGACGTATTCGGATCACAGGTCGGTAAGGAATTTCCAATGTTGGTCAGGACATTGGAATAGAGATGGTGGCGGAGGAGCCCTTAATGGGCCAACGGCAGCGCTCATACTCCCGTAGTGGACTACTGGCACCGGTGTACCCGGCCCCTCGTCCTAGGGGAATAATTAAGGAACTGGCCCTCCAGGTTGGGGGTTGTGCCGTCGGGGTAACTTCCCTACCACGTAAAAAGCGCATGGTTCCGAAACAACCAAAAGCCTCGGATAAGGATGACTCAACTAATGCCGACCCCAGCAAACGAAATAAGGACAACGACCTTCGGATCTGTACGCGGAATGTTCTGTCCCTTTACAGACCACGTGCAGCCGAACAACTAGCAGAGGCCCTAGACTGCTATGAAGCAGATATTACCGCCATCCAGGAAGTGCAATGGGATGGGCCGGGCAAAAAGAGGATGAAAAACTGTGACATCTACTACGGTGATTGCTACAGAGGCAACAGGCAACGCTTATTCGGATGCGGATTTGTCATACGCGGCAGACTTAGGCAAGAAGTCTTAAGCTTCCGACACGTAAGCGAGCGTATTATGACTATCCGGATCAAGGTTAAATTCGCTAACATAAGCCTAATATGTGTTCATGCCCCCACAGAAGAAAAGGACCCTGCCACCAAAGAGTGTTTCTACGAGCTCCTCGACAAAACATACGAGCAATGTCCTAAATACGACGTTAAAATCGTATTGGGCGATTTTAACGCCAAAATAGGAAAGGAGGACGTCTTTGGTAGGGCAGTCGGTAAGCATAGCCTACACGACACCACGTCTGATAACGGACTAAGGCTAATTGATTTCGCTGTGGAGCGAAATGTCACCGTAGCAAGCACATGGTTTCCTCATCTCGATATTCATAAGCAGACATGGCGGTCCAATGATCATGTCACGATCAACCAAATTGATCATATTGCGATCGACGCAAGGCATGCCTCCAGTATTCTGGATGTGCGGACCTTCCGAGCGGCCAACATAGACTCAGATCATTACCTTGTTGTAGCCAAGGTACGAATGCGGATATCCCAATCTGAGCAACAAAGAAGAATTACTGTGAGAAAATTTAACGTCGAAAAGCTACAATCGCAAGAGACCGCCAGACTCTTCGCTGAACGCGTATCGCGAAATCTCTCAATCACCCCTTTGCTGCCAGCATCAAGTACCGAAGACCAGTGGCAACGCTGCCAACATGCCATCAGAAACGCCGCGACTGATGTGCTGGGTCTCGCTCGACCACCACCGCGAAACCCCTGGTTTGACGAAGAATGCCGGCGAGTGCATGCAGCAAAACAAGAAGCATACAAAGCGGCGCTGCAAAGGAAGACGAGAGCTGCTCGTGAGCTCTACGAACAAAAGAGGCGGGAAGAACATCGGCTTCTCCAAAAGAAGAAGAAAGAGCATGAGAAGCGTGCGTTTGAGAATATCGAGAGCCTATACTCCAGGAACAATGTACGGAAGTTTTACCAAAAGGTAAAAAGAACGTGTCAGAGAAGTAATACCCGTACAGAAACCTGTAGAGATGAAAATGGAAACCTCGTAGTAGAATCACAGTCGGTGCTGAGAATATGGAAAAACTACTTCTGCAGACTGTATAACGGCGACGAAGACCAACATCCCGCTGTCAGGCAGAATGAACCATTCAACATAGACGATGATAGTCAAAATTTCCGTCCACCTGACCAAAACGAAGTGAGGATAGCAATATCCAAGCTAAAATCGAACAAGGCTGCTGGACCTGACGGCTTACCGGCCGAACTTTTCAAGGTAGCTGGAGATGAATTGGTAGAGTGCATACACCAACTCATTTCTAATATTTGGTCAGACGAGTGTATGCCTGATGAATGGAATCTCAGCTTCGTTTGCCGATCCAGAAGAAAGGAGACCCCCTCAACTGCGCCAATTATAGAGGCATCAGTCTCCTCAACATCACATACAAGATCTTTTCTGCGATATTGTGTGAACGCCTGAAACCTCTTATCAACAGCCTGATTGGACCCTATCAGTGCGGATTCAGGCCAGGAAACTCCACCATCGATCAAATCTTCACACTTCGGCAGATCCTGGAGAAAACCCAAGAATTCCAAATCGATACTCACCACCCCTTTATCGATTTCAAGGCCGCCTATGACAGCATCTATAGAGAAGAGCTTTATAGAGCCATGTCTAGTTTTGACATCCCTGCCAAACTTGTCCGTCTGTGCAGGCTGACGATGGATAACGCTCGCTGCTCCATCAAGGTCGGTAATGACCTCACCGAGACCTTTGATGTCAAAAAAGGCTCTAGACAAGGTGACGCGCTGTCATGTGACTTCTTCAATATTGTACTTGAACGGATTGTGCGGAACTCACAAGCCAACACCGGAGGCACAATCTATTACAAGTCTGTACAACTACTTGCATACGCCGACGATATAGACATTATCGGAAGACCTCAGCGGGCTGTCACCGGTGCTTTTGCAAGCATTGAGGCGGAAGCGGCCAAAATGGGTTTAGCGATAAACGAGGGCAAAACCAAGTATATGCTGTCAACTAGAAGGGAAAACCAACACCGACGAATTGGACAAAACGTCACCGTGGGCAGCTATAACTTCGAGGTAGTAAGGGACTTTATCTACCTTGGCTCTGCTATAAATTCTACTAACAAAATCAGTGCAGAAATCAATCGAAGAATAACTCTTGCCAATCGCTGTTTTTTTGGGCTTATAAGGCAATTCAACAGTAAAACCCTATCTCGAACAACTAAGGAGACTCTATATAAGACCACGATCATCCCAGTCCTACTTTACGGGGCTGAAACATGGACTTTATTAAAAGAGGATGAAGATATCCTTGGTCGCTTCGAGAGAAAAATTCTTCGTAAGATTTTCGGTCCCGTTTGCGTTGACGGGTTTTGGAGGAGAAGATTCAATCACGAACTATACGAGCTGTACAGCGACATCGACCTAGTCAAAAAACAGCGTATTGGACGTCTGAGATGGCTAGGACATGTAGAGCGAATGGACACCAACGCTCCGGCCCGCAGAGTCTTCGCATCTAATCCCGAGGGACGACGCAGTAGAGGGAATCATCGCCGTAGGTGGCGCGCACAAGTTCAAGGGGACCTCGACCAACTTGGAGTGCGCAACTGGAGGCAATTAGCTAAAGACCGAGCTAAATGGAGAGGCTTGTTGGTTGAGGCCCAGGTTCACCCCGAACTGTAGCGCCACCTAAGTAAGTAAGTAAGAATATATTTCTGCATGTTTAACAACTCAAGAACTATTTCTCTATATATACTGCTGTCGGTAACCATACATTTCAGAGCCAAATGATAAAAATATTTGTTTCGAAAGCTCTAAAGCGGCATATACACTGGTCAAAATCTCATCAAGCATGTGAGAGTGTGTTAACAAATTCTGTTTGACGTTGCATATACACACATCAAGTATGAGTAACGCTCTCATCAATCCTGTATTTCGCAGGATTATCCTGTTTTCTAATGCCAATATATCACTCCTGTATTTTCCTACGAAAACCCTGTAATCCAATGCAGGCATCATTTCAACTCACAACTCCCTATGCAAGATTCGCAGAGTTTAAAACTATTTTATGTTCATCTCCTTAACGTTACCATTACACTTTAAAACTCACCACCAAAGATCTTTCTTCCCAAGATTCAAAAGCTTTAATTGTTTTACACCTCGAAACACATTTGTTTACAGTGTTCTATTTATAATCTAATTTTGTGTCCGTGAGCGACTGTGCTTTTCCACACATATGTACTTTTGCGTATTTATTATGGGGCATTTCAGCTAAACCAGTTGGATTTACCTATGTATCTATGTAAGTTTCTAATGTCTATGTTAGACAGGTCACTTAGGTCCTCAAAGAAGTATTCACTTAGTAGGTTCTTTCTTAGTGTGGCTAGCGCTGGGCATGTGCCGAGGAGGTGGAGACTATTCTCCTCCTCCTCTTCATCACTGCAGCTTCTACAGAAATCGTTTGCTGGGACACCCATTCTAGTGGCGTGTCTACCTAACAAGCAGTGTCCTGTGATTATTCCTACTGTGAGGTTTATGTTCCTTCTATTTAATGAAAGGAGATTTTTGGTTTTCTTTGCGTCTAGTAAAGGCCAGATTTTCCTGATCGATACGCACGTAGCTAGATTACTCCATCTGTTGTTTGCAATAGCTTCCGCTTCGTTAAACATACGGAGTTTAATCAATAGTATTGGTGGTGCCGCTACCTCTCTATTAACATCTAGAGGTAGTACGGTGCCTTGTTCTAGCTTAACAGTTGCCTGGAATATCTCTGTGTCTCGGGACCCAGCACAGAGTAATATTGCATCTGCCCGCAATCTCGTTAAGAGATTCGTGGCAATGTTTGACCATCTTAGATCTTATTGTTGGTGTTTCCAGAGCTTTAATCGCTGACTGACTGTCTATGTAAAGGACAATGGACTTACCATCTATCGGGTGCATAGAGATTCTGCGCGCTGCTTCACGAACAGCCGATATTTCCGCTTGAAAGATGGTACAGTGGTCCGGAAGACGGAAAGCTACGTTCATAGGTGATTCGGAAAATATAACTAATCCTGTGCCTTCCGATGTTTTGGAACCATCTGTATAGATTTCGATTGCGGGGTCATTTAGAATGATACCTTCATCCCATGCGGATCTGTCAGGGATGGTGTTATATTTGATATTGAAATCAATAAATGGGGATATGTAATCTGTTACTCTGGGATTGGAATTTTGTAAGATTTTCATGTGGCCAATTTGTGAGCTTGACCACTGGAGAGATTCTCTAAGTCTTAGGGCTGCCTAAGATGCTACCATTTTCCCAAAAATGTCAATGGGATATATATTAAGTAGGGTTTCTAAGGCGGCTGTGGGAGTGGACCTGAAAGCCCCTGTGATGCATCTGCATGCTAATCGTTGTACTCTTTCGATAGAATTTGTGTTGCACTTTGTTTCTAGTGCAGGCCACCAGACGAGAACGCCATAAAGCAGGATTGGTCTCAACACCGCCAGCTACAGCCAGTGGACTATATTAGGTTGAAGACCCCATTTTGGACCTATAGCCTTTTTACAGGTGTAGATGGCAATTTCCGCTTTCTTGGTTCGGTCTAGAATGTTCTGTTTCAAGTTAGGCTTACTATCGAGGGTCAACCCTAAGTATTTTGCTTTGTTTTTAAAGCTGAGTTCCGTGTTTCTAAGCTTAGGTGGGGCTATGAACGGGATTTTGTATTTCCTAGTAAAAAGTACTAGTTCAGTTTTGGACGGGTTTACGTTGAGCCCAATGCTGTCCGTCCATTTCGCTACTAAATTTAGCGCCGAGTTCATTAGATCTCTTAGGGTTTGAGGGAATTTACCTGATGTGGCTATGGCAATATCGTCAGCATATGCTACGACCTTGTAGCCTTTATTTCCTAGTGAAGTGAGTAGCTCATTCACTACTTATATCCAAAATAGCGGAGAGAGAACACCCACCTGAGGTGTGCCTCTGTGCGCTAACCTTTTGGTTGAGCAGAACCCGAGCTCGGATAGAATCTGCCTGCTGTTCGGCATTCGCTCTATCCAGATGCAAAGGCAGCAGTCCACCTTCAGGTCAGCGAGCGCTCTTGTGATGGATTCTGTATTGACGTTATTAAAGGCGCCTTCTATGTCAAGGAAAGACACCATAGTATATTCTTTAACAGCAAGAGATTTTTCAATGGTGCCTACTAACGAATGTAGAGCTGTTTCCACTGAAAAACCTTTCCGGTAAGCATGCTGAGAACTAGATAAGGTCGTACCTTGAGTTTTGAATGGATATAGTTATCGACTAGCTTTTCTAACGTTTTCAGAAAGAAGGAGGAGAGGTTGATTGGTCTGAAATCTTTCGAATTATAGTGGGAGGTCTTACCGCATTTCGGGATGAAGACCACCTTAACTCTTTTCCACGAGGATGGGGTATAGCCGAATTTAAGGCAGCTGTTGAAAAACACGTAGAGCTAGGGGGCTAAGGGTTTTATGCCCTCTTGCAGAGAGTTGTCAAGCTTTACATCTTTTTTTTTTTGTGAAAAGCCATCTAGTGGTGAGATGTAGGATAGAAATTCTGGTTCACTAAAATTAAACCAGCTCAATTGTTGTTTTTGCATTCTATGTAAAAATATGAACTGAACCAGTTTACGGAGAAAATAAAACACGGCCAATGTGTTCTAAAAGGTTTTCCCACGTTTTTCCTAAAAGAGAAATAAAAAAAAAAATATGGATGTTTTAAAGAAAAAAATATCGACTAAAATAAAACAAGTTTTTAAGAGTAAGTTTTAAAAAAATCATAGTATAAGCATTGAGCACCCTTCACTTTAAGGCATTATGATATGAAGTTTATTGGAAGTATTAATTATGTTAGTATATGAGTGAAAAAATAAACTATTAAACAAATATCAGTTTTAGTTGTGATTTATATACGTCATTTTGTATGGTAAATCTAAAGGAATTTTCCCAATAAAACAGCATGGGTAGGCCATTTATGACGGGATACGTTTATGATCAGGTACGCTGTATGTAAAAGATCAAAGGCAGTAATTAATGCACCTGATATTATATGTCCATAATAGGGATGGAACAGATATACTCTATAAGGCGGATAATTGGTAGAAATAAACTAGAATAGATTTAGAACAGATTTAGTATTCATCTAGAACGGTTGCAGCCAAGCACTGAGACAGCGGGCCTTAGAGCAAGAATAAGTCTGAGGTAAAACTAAAACAACTTGTTTTATTTAAGTCTATTCTCCTGACTACACTCCAGTGATAGCTAATAGCTCAGTAGTAAAGCGTTGGTGGCAAAAGACATAATTACAGCAGGTTTTTCTCTTGCCTCTGCACAAAACGTTTTCTTTTTTATGCAATTTCTCAATAATGTTTAATGTTTGCGCATTAGATAAAATCTATAATTACATGAGTTTGTACGGTTGATTGTTTGGTTGAAGTCCCTATATACACCAGTCGAGTTAGAACGGGTTTGACACGAATCAATTCCGCTTTGGGTGCCGATGGGAATCGAAAAAAGAAACGTGTACACCTGGGTTGAGTAGTCGAACTGAAAGATGTATTTTGTTTGGGTTTTTTTTTTCAATAAGGGGTAGTTTCTGAGCAATTATCATCCCTTTGGTAATTTTTTTATTCTAAAGAGAGATTAATTTATCCTGTGGTTGTCAAGCAAAGTTGATTTGTCAGTTGAACTACGTTTCAATTAGTCGACCTTTCAATTGGGTGCTGTACCTAGGTCGAAATCTCAACTCACTTTCGACTCGATCTCTCGATCGAATTATACCTTACATCTCAGAACAGCAGAGATAAGCAAATTAATCAGTTGTTTATGCTTCAAAGAAACTCCGGGGGTGGTATCCAAATAACTGGGAAAATTTTTGTAATTTTCTTCCTTTGCTTTTTTTTTGCGATAACCGATGTCATAGACAAATCATTATCCAATAGAGCGAACAATTTTTCCAGCCATATGACCAAGCTATTGCCAATGTCATGCCTTCGCAGTAGTGTTCACACAAGCGTTCGTAATTGATCGGACTGACTTTATATATTTCATGAGAAATAATGCTGCGAACGTTCGGATTTGAACAATGAACCATTAAAATGTAAAGTAAAGTAGTAAAGAGAAATGGCAAATGCTTTCAGCTTATGGGAAATTAATAAATTAACTCGATCCCAAGTCCAAACTCGCACATTTCGCAAATTCCACAAATTGCGCTTGACTTGGAACGCACTGCTAATGTTTTGACATCTATAAATAAACACCAAAATGAACCAAAGTTTACTCTGTAGGCTTGTTTGGTTTGACAAACTATCACGGATGGATGAAATCAAGGAGATTTCAAGTAGATTTCGCAGAAATCTCCTGATTTCGAAATCTTGAAAATGTATGGCGAAATCTCCTAGATTTGGAGAGATTTGCCGAAATCTCGGGATTTCTTTTGGTGGGAACATGGTATAAGCTTCTTTATAAATAAATATATAAATATTATACAAAAATGCTGCTATTCAATATCTGTGCAATAAACTGTAAAACTAATAAAAGAAGAACAAGGAAAAGCCATAAGAAGCAGGATTTCAGCTCTTATATAATGTAAAGATTCTCTGATCTATAATTCTTTAGTTTATGACAAGTAGCTGTTGTATAAAATATAAATTTGGAGCAATAGCTCATTAAAGGTCCATACACAGCTCAGCGAACTGCGAATGCCCTACTGCAAACAATCTGTTTTTAGCAGATTTATAGGCACGGCATTGGCCATTTTGCTATTCCAAAAGAACAGAGCTTATTTTTCTATCGATCAATAGCCGCGTTTTGCTTTCCCTGTGAACTGGTTCAGTTAATATTTTTCTACAGGATGCAAAAACAACAATTGAACCAGCACTTGAGCTTGAGTTTCTGCAAAGAAATTAATAATTCACCAATTTTTCCGAGCATAAGCGAATAACTTTTGCAAACAGTCAACTTTTATTGACATTCCACACATGTAGGACGCAATCCACATTCGCGCGACCAAAACATTCGCGAGAGTTTAACTTCACAACTTTTCTGTTTTACTCTTCGTGGGTAAGATCGTGGTAGAATTTATCGAAATGAAGGGAACATAATATAGAGCATTTATGTATTTTTACGCTTAGGCAATTGGTTACAAAAAGAAATGCCAACTGAAATTCGCGGATTGTGGCAACCGGACGAAGAAGTTGCTATGAATGAAACGTCAAAATTGGCGAATATTAGCTCGTTCGCATTCGGTGGTCGCTAAGCTGTGAATGGGCTTTAAGTGCCTAGGCCTAGCTTCTCGCAACAACTCGTGTTGTGTGCGTTATATTTTTCGCACGAATGGAAAGGAGCTACAGTTTTCTGTTATATCCGAACGTAATTTTTTGCTTTTGAGAAGCTTTCTCGTGACAACAAATACCCTCGGATGTTTATCAGATGTCGCGAGAGGAGAACGAACTTTTCTGTTACTTTTCTATTATAATACCACGTTCCCACCAAAGAAAATCCCAAGATTTCGCCAAATCTCCCCAAATCTAGAAGATTTCACCATACATTTTCAAGATTTCAAAATCAGGAGATTTCTGCGAAATCTACTTGAAATCTCCTTGAGTTCATCCATCCGCGATAGGTTGTCAAACTGAACATGCCTACAGCGTAAACTTTGGTTTATTTTGATGTTCATTTATAGATGTCAAAAAATTAGTAGTGCGTTCCAGGTCAAGCGCAATTTGTGAAATTTGCGAAATATGCGAGTTTGGAATTGGGACCAGATCGAGTTAATTTATTAATTTCACATAAGCTGAAAGCATATGCCATTTCTCTTTCCTTGTGTTCGTAAGCATGCTTGACATACAAAGACAAAAGGGATATTTCGCCAATTTCTTAGTTGAATTTCCTTTTTTTAAGTGAAACAACATTTTTGGAAGGGGATTTTGATCTTAAAATCAACACGGGAGTGAGTTGTAAGACACAGAAGTAAAAAAAAAGTACAGAAACCTTAATTGAATGATAAAAATGTTATAAAGTTCACCGATACGAAGCTATCATCCCTCAGTGGAACACGTCTCATGAAAGTTCTCATTTCGACTATCTTTGGTGACAATGGTCTAGTAGTAACGTCGTCAATTGCCATTCTAATGGTTCATGGTTCGAATCCGGACGTCGGTAAGCATTATTTCTCATGAAATATGGTATATAAAGTCAGTCCGATCATTTACGAACGCTTGAGTGAACGCTACTGCGAAGGCATGACACTGGCAGTAGCTTGGTCATATGGCTGGAAAAATTGTTCACTCCATTACAAAAATTTCCCCAGTTATTTGGACACCATCCCCGGTGTTTCTTTAAAACATATACAATTGAGCTTCAAACTCTCTACCAAATTTACCAAATATGTCTTTTCCAACACCCACGCTGTGTACAAACATGCTATTCATAGCCCCTTGAGTGCGCGCAAATTAAAAAAAAAAAATCCTTGATTGTGGTTGTGAAACCCTATCTTTCCTCCACTCCCGAGCATGATTAATTTGGTTATCTCAGCTGTTCCGAGATGTAAGGTATTATTCATAATATTTGCTTGACTTGGATCGCACTCCAGCCTACAAAATTGCCAATTATTGACATTTGAAATTACTTTAACTCGGTGGGAACGGCTTTCGAGATTTCGGTAAAAATTCATCGAAATCTCCCGATTTCGATTGGGTGGGAACATGGTATAAGGAACAAAATATAAGAAATACGGTTTCATTTCAAGTAAAAACTGAGTACATATTTGGATGGTATCGAACCTGGTTCTTGTCGTTGAACCTTTAGTTTGTGTATTTGTTTGAAATTCGAAAACTTAACCTAGGTTGTAGTATTTGCTGTAAAAGCTTTCCGAAAACAGTGCAATTTCGATAAATCAGTTTGAGAAGTACTGAGATGTCAAAATTGACGTTTGTTTTGGTTGGTAATAAAAGAAAAAAGTAAATGATTGCATTGGTAGGCCCATAATCAATGATTTTACGTGTTTCCTTGTCATCGGAAGCGAAAAAATAAACAATTTGTGTGCCTGATCCACCACAAAAATGTTAACCATTGGAACTTTAGCTAACATAAAGCATATTCTGCAAAAAGAACTCTTTAATAGCACCGGCGAAAGAGTTCTTTCAGTGGTTACGGTAACGAAAACCTTCAAGAAGAAGAAGGCTTGTTTTCTGTGCATCGTCACGACACCTCCCCCAGTTCCTGTGGTGACGGTGTGTCTTATAAAACAAGCTGAGAAGGAGGGTGACTACAAAAAGAAACGCTCTTGGCAACTGGACGAAATTAAACTAGTAGACGGAAAGAATGAACAATTTGAAACCCACGAACTCGACATCCAAGTGGAAAAGCTCTACAAGTGGTACGCCATCAATTTGCACGAACGGCAAAATTTCCTGGCGGTGCTGTATAAACAAATCGGGAAATATGTGCGCTCAAATCGTGCAGAATTTCGAAATGTGCCCGTTGCTTGGCTCACAGAGAAGTCGCCGGAGAAGGTTGCCACTGGAGGCGGCGAAGAGAAGGCAACACCCGACACTGAAGATGATGATGATGGAGAGAGTCCCGAGTTTCAAATGATCTCTGACAAAGAGGCTTCAGAGTTGATGAAACTATTTACAGAGTGTGATTTCGCCATCAAGGATGCAGAAACATTTATCGAACAGTTAAGTAAGGAGTTACATGATTTAGATGGGGTAAGATTGCTACTTTTATTTTCCTAAAAAAAATAACTCGTAGTTCAAACGAAAATGGTATTATTTATAGGCCAATATCCAGAGTGTTCTAGCATCGGAGCAGCAGGTGGTTATACTTATGCAACACATTGAAACCGCTGTGCTTGAAGCGGAAAAGTTCGAATCCCGCTTGGATGCCTATGAGGAAATTTTGGGACATGTTCGGGAGACTATGGAGAAGATCGGAGGCAAAAATGCAATGATTGAGATAGCCAACAACAATAACATAAAGCTAATGAAAGAGCTGAACCGAGTAATTGTAAGTGTCTTCTTTCTCTTCTTTCTCTTCTTTTATTTTTGTTTTACCTCATAATAAAGTCAGACAAATAGGACTGTAAACAATTTAGTAGTGATTGGTTAAAGAACCCAAAGTGACCACTATGTTAGGTTAGATTGGGTAGGGTTATGAGGTTATCATAAGACACTAGGCACCAAGATGGGCTCATCGCGATCTCTAGGGAACCTTCACGGCAAAAGACAAAAACCAATTCGCCCATACACTTAATTTTTCTACAGAATTTGAAGATATCATTTTTATGAACCTTACATCTTCTAGGTTATAGAAGAAGTATCTGCCAACGTACTTTAGTCTTGTCCTGGCAATGCCTTGGCATTCACAGAGTATGTCTTGTATCCTCTGAGACATGTAGGTCATTGTAGTACCTACAAACATCCGTATTTGATAAAGCTAGTCTCATGGCATTCTTCCTTAGAAGGCAACGCCTAGACAGTATTCCTATCGTTGTTCTTAGCTCTGACGTTTCTAGTTTTATTATCTCCCTAGATTTCTCGCGGTCTAACACAGGCCATAAGGCCTTGGACACCTTTTGACCATCTAAGTTGGACCATCTTAAATTATCCATGTTGATGATTCTATCACTAGTAATTTCCCTGGTTTGATGTTACCAATTATGTCCCTGTGCGGGAGCTCTGTTCTTCTTTCGGCCAGCTCGTCGGCCTTTTCGTTGCCTTCTATATCGCAGTGTCCAAGCACCCAACATAATCTGCGTACATAATGCCTTAAGCATTGTGCGGTAATTCCTGACGATTTCAGATTTAGTGAACCCAGACTCTAGCGCCTTTAGCGCAGCCTGATGGCGATATTTTTGTCGGATATTGATCCCATCTCAAGTAATTCCGCAGCTTTAGGTACAGCTAGAACCTCTGCTTGGAACACACTGAATGTGTCCGGAAATCTCAGGGTCACCTGTATGTTAATATCTCTCGAGTATACACCTGATCTAGTGCCCTCTCTGGTCTTAGAACCATTTGTGTATATTGCAATCTCGTTGTGGACAGAGATCGTCTTCCTTAAAGTGACCACTAAAATATGAGTGAAATTTCCCTCCTACTTACTTAAGTGGCGCTACAGTTCGGGGTGAGCCTGGGCCTCAACCAACAAGCCTCTCCGTTTAGTTCTGCCTTTAGCTGATTGCTTCCAGTTGCGTACTCCAAGTTGGTCTCCTTGAACTTGTGCGCACCACATACGGCGAGAAGGCCCTCTACTGCGTCGTCCCTTCGGGTTATATTGATATTGCCTTTTTAACAGGGTTCAAATAATCTCTTCGTTGAACGTGGCAATACCAGCTAAGTCGGTCGCGCTCTATTTTTCGTAAGATGATTTCCTCGACGTGAAGACTTCCACGGATCTTCGAACTTCTTATTCTATCAAGCTTTGTCATTCCTGCTGTCATGCGAAACATCTTCATCTCAGCTGCCGTTAATTTACTCTCATACTTTTTGCGCATGGTCCAACATTGCGAACTGTATGTGTGCGCTGGACGCACAACTGCGGTGTAGAGCCTTCCTTCAACTATATCAATGTCAGAATGTTCAAGGACGCGATTACTGAAATTGGGCCTGTCTTTTTAAGACTCGCAAACGCATCCTTAGCTGCGGGGATTTTCCCCCAATCTTGGAAGGAATCCCTCGTGGTGCCCATCAAAAAAATTCCTGATGTTAAGACCTGCAAAGACTATCGTCCTGTAAATATGTTACCCATTTATGAAAAAGTGCTTGAGAAAATAGTGTCAGTTCAGTTCCAGGAACATCTCGAGAATTGCAATATTCTTAGTAGTCAACAATTGGGATTCAGGGCGAAGCATTCATGCGAAACCTGCATAAATTACGTGGTAGGCGAATGGAAACGCGACATTGACCAGGGAAAAGTTATTATAGCCGTTTTTTGGATCTGAAACGTGCCTTTGAGACAGTCAATCACGGGATATTATTAAAAAAGCTTAATAAGTATGGGTTGAGATCATCCGAATTAAGCTGGTTCAGATCTTTCCTTGAAGGGCGAACGCAACGTACTATTGTGAATGAAAATATATCTTCGCCTTTAAGTACTACTACGGGGATCCCTCAAGGTACCATAATCGGCGTTCTACTATTTCTAGTATTTATAAATGATATGGAAAAAGTAGTGCAATATTCCAAACTGATCCTCTTTGCGGACGACGCGTTATTATACATCTCTGGTAGCAAAATTGAGATTTGCGTTGAAAATATAAACAAAGATTTAAGTGCAATATATGAGTGGCTAAATGTGAATTGTCTAATCCTCAATATGGATAAGTCAAAGTGCATGCTGTTAAACATCGTCTCGTTACCACCACATGTGAACATCCACGTAGAAAATAGTCCGATAGAAATTGTGTCTCATGTCAAATATCTCGGTGTTGTGTTAGATAACAAACTTAATTTAAACGAACAGATAAAACTACCTGTGCAAAAAAGTGTCTTCTAAATTAGGAGTATTCAGATAAATAAGAAAAGACATCTATGTCCAGTGCAATTGAAGTGTATAACGTGATCATTAAGCCCCATTTTGAATACTGTTCTAGTGTACTATACTTTTGTAATTTGTCCCAAAAAACGAGAATGCAAATTTTGTAAAACAAAGCAATGCGTATAATTTTAAAATTGAATAGATATGCTAGTGTAACCCACATGTTAGATACTTTGAGATGGCTCAGTATAAATCAACGTTTGTTTGTGGCCACAATGACACTCATTTTCAAAATTAGAAACAATATGTGTCCACAATACTTAAGTGAAAGAGCATCGACGAACCACCAGTCACCTTACATCCTACGAAATAGAGACGAGCTGTACATTCAACGAGCTGCTACAACGAGAGGACAGCGATCTGCCATCCAACATAAAACAATCAAACAACCTTAATGAATTTAAAAGACTAATATCTGACTACACAAGAAGAAATATTGTTTAAGTAGAATGTATAGAAACGTAAAAAAAAAAAAATTGTTCACTATTTAAGTTTGTATATACCTATTAATGTATCCAAAAATGGCTCTCTAGCTAAATAAACTGAAACTAACTAACTAACTTAGGTGGCTTTTTTCGGTCACAGAAGGTAGCGGTGTTTTCTCGCCACTTCATCCACCCTATGCCTACGTGATGTTGATGTCATAACAGGTTGCTTTGCTATTGGTCATAGATCCCAGATATTTGAACTGTTCGCACTTGGAAAGCACTGTTCCATTCAAATAAATATCTGGAATAGGCCTGAGTGAATCAGATAATGGGCAGCACGAGTACTCTGTCTTTTTTGAACTAATGCGATACCCATTTCAGTCCAAAACGTCCACCCACACATCAAGTGCTCGTTGCAGGGATGTTGATCCTCACTTATGATGGCTCCATCATCAGCATTGATGTACCTTGGGGTCCGTCACTTTACCTTCAAGCAGATGGTCAAGGACTGCAAAAGTAAGAGCAAAGGGCTTAAGATGCTTCCCTGGTGCACCCCGACTTTGATTGGGACCTCTTCGGTTACTCCAGCGGGACATCTTACTCTTATCTTTGCTCCTTCATACATATACATGATCATCTTACATAGTTTTAAGAGCTGGATAAATTTGCTATGCTAAATTCTAGTGCAGTTAGCCTTTATGTAGCCTTATGTTTGGGTGTGTGGGTGGAAAAAGCGGCACCCGCGTCATGTGCAGCAACTGCTTAGCCTCTTCAGTCTTCATTCATTCTAATTTCATTCCAATGGAAGAAGTCCAGATAATAAACGAACACTAAAAAAAGTGAAGTATGGCCGAGGCTAAATACTTAAAACAAACGTATTTCATTCTAACTTGGACCTCTGAATCGTTTTCACAAATGCCTAAACAATCACCTACAAAACACGTTGACATTACTTTATCAACTCTCACACCAGGCAACAAATTAAACACGTCTTATCCATCATTACCCACTCAAAGCGATAAAATCCATTAATAAACAAAATGCTCAGACAAATTTAACTCTTCTTCCACACTACGCACCTCGCTCCATTTAAAAACACAGAGAAATATACCGAACCGGTCCTTATGTAGCCAGATACACATTTTTTATCCTAAAACACAAATTAATTCCTCCCAATCACCAAATATAAATCAACCAAGCTCCAACTCTTTATTACTCTATCTTGGGAATACTGATTGATGGAACTCCTATACGTTTCTCTACGCATGGAACTTGTATGAATATTGACCTTTCGTTTCTACACAACTGTACCACAGCACCATATTCTCCCAGACTTATATGATGTCGACCACCTTTCAGTCATCAAAATGTTAAACTTACATACATACATACATTTTCAAATGGCCCGCTAATCCTTCATGAGGGTCGCGGGGGTAGGATGCTCTGGTGGTCTCTCCATCCTTCTCGATCCTCCGCCATTGACTCCAACTGATCAGGAGGAATCCCTAGACGGCTCCAGGAAAGATGTCGGACTTGGTCCAACCATCTATGGCACGGCCACCATGGCACGTCTTGGAAGCTTGTCTGGGGGCATACGCACTACGTGACCAAACCATCGAAGCATAGATCGTTCCGTTCGGAGAAGTAGCTGCCCAACATTGAGCGCCTCGCGTACTCTGGTGTTGCGCACTTGATCCCTACGAGTTATTATTTCGAACCCCGCCATCTTTCCTTCCCAACCGCGCGAGGGGACACACGCGCGTGTTAGCAAGATATCGGTTCATAAATTTGGCAATATATGCCATTTAGCTTCTCGGTTATCATTTTATATGTATCATAATTCAATTGTCCGATTTTAAAAATTTCACAATTTCTTCTTTAAATTTCTTCAAATTGTTTATGTTCTTTATTTCATTCGGGAGACGATTAAACAGTTTCAAACCTCTGAACATTAAAGTATTCTGAGCACCTTCAAGCCCCAGCGGGGAACAGCAATCATAAGCCACCCGAGTATAAAGAGGAAAACAAATTACATCGAAGTTTTTCCAACCACTGCACTAAAGGTTCCTGCCTGGTAGCCCAATGGACCGGAGAGTCTGAGTGCTCTGGGATTTGGGTTTCCTTTTTTCAAAAAAAAAAAAAAAATAAATTCTGAGCACGCGCGGATGATTTTAGTTCTAATCGAAAATTTAGTTATAAGGCTGACTTTCACTTATGTACCTTAGATTGTTAAAAATATAGTTGGGGAGCATTTGATTTTTCATTTTAAAGACGAACACTAACACGTTTAGGTTGATTTGCTGCCTTATACTTGGCCATTTAAGCCTTCCCAGCATATCCTTTATGTGGGTTAGTCTTGCGCACTTGAGAATTATCCTCATGGCTTTATTTTGGAGCCAAAGACTGAATCGCCCTTAACAAGGAACCATCAATCCCATACTCCTGCAGAACACTCCAGAGTTAGCATCGAGGAACCCTATCATATGCTTTTTCCAAATCCACAAAACAAATGTAGACAGGTTTAGCATACTCCCTGGCCTTCTCAAGAACCATTCTGAGAGTGAATAACTGGTCGGCTGTGCTTCTACCGGGACGAAAACCGCACTGCTCATCCCCCAAACTGTTCTCAACCACAGCTCTGGAACGCGTTTCTAGCACATTAGCGAAGACTTTTCCAGGGAGACTTAAAAGAGATATACCCCTATAATTGGAGCAATCTCTTTTGTCCCCTTTTTTAAAAAGAGGAACTATCACCCCCATTTGCCAATCACCAGATATTTCACCGTATTCCCAGGCCACTTTAATGACACCCTCTTTACCTAAAGCCTTGAGCATTTCTGCTCGAATTTCATCCACACCAGCAGATTTGCCAACCTTTAGCTCTTTGATCGCCAAAGTTACTTCCTCTACAGTAGGTCTGTCATCTTCTGTGCCCTGTTCAGGATTGAGTAATTCTGAAAAGTGCTCGCTCCATCTGCGTAAGATGTCGTTAAACGTTAAACGTTGGAACTAAAAATACGAAGCTATTACCAAAGTCTAAAATCGATAGAGGTAACTGGTCTCTATTTCAAAGTGAGATTGCTTTCTACCAAATACTGCTAACCCACAAACTCACAATGGTTAAAGAATAGACATACTTTTATGTCCTGTATCCCCTTGTGTGTCCTAGGGCCTCTACTACGCCTACGCGCCATCGTGTACGGTTTCTGGCAATGTGTCTGAGTTCTCCCCAACTCTTCCCTAACTGCCGTGCCTCCTTCTCGACTGTTCTGCGCCATGTTTTCCGCGGACCGCCAGGTCTTCTGCCATCCTGAGTTAGAGGGTTCCATTGCATAGCATGGTTCGCTATGGAGCTGTCACCCTTTCGGAACGTGTGACCAATCCACTGCCACTTCCGCCGTTGGATAGTTGTGCCTATTGGTTCCTGACCCGTTCTCTCGTAAAGGTGTTCGTTAGAGATACGATTGGGCCAGAAAATCCTTAAGATATTGCGCAGACACCTATTAACGAACGTTTGCAGCTTTCTGGTGATAGTAGTGGTCACTCTCCACGTGCTGCAACCATATAGCAGCACGGATTCAACGTTGGAGCGGAACAGTCTTATTTTGGTGCTCAAACTGATTGCATTGCTTCGCCATATTTTGGACAACATCCCGAACGCGGACTTTGCTTTGGCGATCCTGTTGGCTATATCCAGTTCGGTTCCACCATCGGTCGAGACAATACTCCCAAGATACTGGA
Organism: Brachypalpus laphriformis; assembly: GCA_945910035.1. Lineage (NCBI taxonomy): Eukaryota > Metazoa > Arthropoda > Insecta > Diptera > Syrphidae > Brachypalpus > Brachypalpus laphriformis. The sequence goes on from OX246756.1 coordinate 102,628,443, forward strand.
AATCCTCTACTCTCTCTACCGGTTGTCCAGCAATGCATATTTGAGCCGGTGAGTTAGTTCCAAGGCTGATGATTTTAGTTTTTGTCGTATTAATTTTCAGCCCGACGACACCTGCCTCCCTCTCCACATCTGCTGTCATTTGGTGGAGGTCCATAATTCTGTGGGAGAGTAAGCATACATCGTCTGCGTAGTCAAGATGCTTCAGTTGAGATGTAAGAGTCCATCGAATTCCTCCGTTTCCCGTCGACAAAGCTGCATGAAGCACATCGCTAATCACCAATAGGAATAATATTGGTGAAAGGATACAGCCTTGTCTTACCCCACTTTGGATCTCAAATTCCTCAGACAACCTTCCCCTGTGCAGAACGTGACATTTGGAGCCTTCATATGTAGCTTTGATAATAGCAATTAGTTTATCGGGAATGCCTCTCCTGCGTAAGGCACGCCAAATAAACTCCCTGTTGACACTATCGAACGCCTTCTCAAAATCGATGAACAGCAGGTGCAGTGGCGATCGATATTCAACACACTGTTCGATGATAATCCGCAGGGTGTTGATGTGGTCGGCACAGGAGGATCCAGAGCGGAAACCTGCTTGTTCGGCATCGAGTGTGTCTTCGAGATGTTGTTTGATTCGCTCAAGGATGATTTTAGCTATTATCTTAGCTACAGCAGGCAGCACGCAGATACCCCTCCAGTTTCCGCACTCCATTAAATTTCCTTTCTTAGGAAGCTTGACGATCATTCCCTTTTTCCACTCGTTAGGAAAGCTCTCAGCTTCCCAAGCTCTATCTATAAGTGGAAGCAGAAGCTCAGCCGATGTTGTTGGCGTTGCTCGTAAGAGCTCTGCTGGAATACCGTCAAGTCCTACCGCCTTGTTGGTTTTGAGTGCCTTGATCGCGGTAATGATCTCATCTTTACTGGGAGTCGTGGTGCGTATTCGGGAACTTCTCACCTCGGGCATCTCAGTCTGATTTGGGAGCATGTCGCTAGCGAATACACGGTTCAAAACCGTAGCAAAATGCTCTTTCCATCTCTTGAGCTGGTCCTCATCCGAAATGAGCAAGGAGCCGTCTAGGCTTTTCACTAGGTATTGGCTGGAGCTGCGACCACCTGTCAGCTCTTTCGTGATTCTGTAGACAGTCCTGCTGTCGCACCTCCGTGCAGCTTCTTCTGCTTCTGTAGCCAGCGCGTTGATGTAGTTGCGCTTGTCACGTCGTACGCTACGCTGAACTTCTCTCATCTTCATGCGATATAGGGACTCTAGCTCGCTTCTCCCTGCTGCTGGGGTAGCTGCAACGCGAGCTTTTAGCTGTTTTCGTTCGTCAATCCGTCTCCAGGTATCCTCGGAAAGCCACGCCCTATGTCTTCCCTGCGATCGACCGACAATTCTTTCAGCACCAGATGTAAAAACATTTTTCACAGCACACCAATGGTCTTGGATGGTTGCGGGCATTGAGCTGCTGATTGCTTCCACACCTTGCGAAAAGTGCTCCCTTAATTGTTGGCGCACTGAGGGATCAATAAGTCTATCGATGTTGAACCTGGGCATTCTTGTGTTGTCGTGGGATCTTCGAACTGCAGCAGTGCGTAGTTGGAGAGTAGCTATCATAAGATGGTGATGGAACGAAGAAAAAAGTCTAGCATTAGTTAAAAAAAAACATCCAAACGACGTAAACCTTATCATATACCGTAAATCTAAAGCAATGTTCCGAGTAGCTGTAAGATATGCGAAAAGGTTCAAATATCACACACATTTGTAAGCTATTAAAGCTGGTAAATCTAAATACTTGCAACAGCATTTAAAGTATTAAATAATTTAATATTATTTATTTAATTCTAATATTTACTTATTTATTTATTTATTAATCCTAACTTAATTACAAATTAATAGGTTAGGTTAAAGTATGGGGCTCTAGCATCGATGGCTTTCGGCCCTGAAATTAAATTATAATCTTATATCTAGACTTTTAATTAAATGATAGATAGACTTAATATTTACGGCATCAGTAGTTTTTAAAGTTTCGTAAATGGAGGAGTTAGACAGCATGGAATTCAGGTGATCTAAAAGATGTTGCAAATTGAACACTTGGTGGCAGGTCTGGCAGCTGGGAGGTCTTTCTTTTTTTAGCAGGTATTCATGTGTTAGGCTGGTGTAGCCTAGACGAAGGCGTACAAAGTTGATAATCATGGCATTTGATGTTGTTGTTGGATAAATGGGCAGGGTTTTATTCGGGTTAACTCTTTTGTAGTGGTGAGTATATGCTAACCAGTCGTCGCATTCTTTGGTTTTCATTTTGCGTTTGATGAGATTTAAAAGGTCAAGTTTGTTGTAGGTGTTGAAAGTCAAGGTAGGATAATCTTTGGGAGAGGTGGTTGCTTTATCTGCGTTTTCGTTCCCTAGTATTCTAGCATGACCAGGAACCCACATGATTTTCAGTGTATTTTGAGTTCTGATGATGATGTCTCTCAACTTGGATATGACTGCGGGTGTGTTGTTTGGGTCCATGGTGGCCTTAATAACAGAGAGGCTGTCTGTGCAAATAACGCAGTGACCCTTCGTTTTACTGGCGTATTTCATAGCTTCCAAAAGTGCAGTGGCTTCAGCTGTAAATATTATTATCTTAACCGTTTATATTCAAAATGAAAAAGATATTTTCTTAACAATCATGTATTTATTCCCGTTAACACGTCCGGTCTTTATTAGTTACAAACATCGAATAAGAAAAAGGATGAAAATAAGACAAAAAACCCAATGCCATGGCACCCTATTTTTGCCATACTACTTTTAATTGTTTGCTACTTTCTCATACGTAACAATATTGAGGCGTAATCTAATATTATAAATTAATATTTAACTATAATAATTTATTATCATACCATTATACCACTACGTACTTAGTACGATTAGTTAGGAGCAAACATGTCACTGACTAGCAATTTTTCACTACTAAACTCGATTTCCTTGCTTCTTTATTACTAAAAAAAAAAAACACACACTGTGATCTTCAGTATCTCGTTTATATGTAAGTTTATTAACAGACGGATAGATTGCAAAGTCATGAACTCATCAGGTATGCTTTCCTTAATGATGACGCACATTTTCTCTTAGCTCTTTACATCATCTGTACAAAAAGTTTTACTTTTCTTGTCAATCATTTAGATTCTTCGTAGAATTATTAATATCCAGTTGGATTCTCATCCCAAGAATGTGTTTCGCGGATCTTGCACAAACATAGACGATATGGCTTGTAAGACTTCTACATACAGTATGTTCTGGTTTGCAGGCTGTGCTATACAATTAATTTTAATCCTGAGTCACCGTCGCTGCTGTCTGGACATGAAGATTTACCTTTACGTTTTCTGAAATCTTTCTAGCAATATTACGATTCACGAATGGGTCTTAGTTCTGAATTTAGTCTTTATTTCTTTTGAATAAAAATTTGTTTTTTTTTTTTTTATTCTCTAGACTCAACTTGATCTTCCGCACACTCATCAACAGGCTCTTGATGAGCCGGACCTTAAGACCGCAGCTGGTAGAGAAGCAGCAATCGCGGCTGCTAAATGTTTACAACAAGCAATGAATAGCGACCTAGATCCCTCATTATTGCGCCTCGAAGCTGTCCAAGATCAACGAAAACGTTTTGAGAAATGGAAGGCAAAGTTCTCCATCACTGTTAGTCGTTATGTCAACAATTTGTTTATACATTTGGGCAACGAGTTTGGAGATACACCGCTATCTTCTAGTGAACTTACACTTCCAAATCATTCTTCTGTACACAAAGAACTCGTTGCCTACACAGAACTTATGCACTGGACAAAGGCAATGGATCGCAAAACATACGATGGGCTCACAAAAGTGTACACGACATCGCTTAGTAAAATTTACGAAAGAGATATTCGTAATTTCTTCGCCTTGGTAAAAATATTTGTTTGTTTTTGTGAGGGTTTTCTATATTCATATATTTTTTTTAAAGGCGCGACAGCAAATTTCCGAAAAGTTACGTACATCCGGCGAAGACTTAGATAGTTCTTCTTCATCGAAAAAGTCAGCTGTTACAGTGCCTTACGGAACGTTGGGTGTAAATAAAGAGTCCTGGACAAGCGGAGTTGAAAATACCGATCGTGAAAGATTTGATACGATTCTGGAAAAAGTTTTAGCTGAGCTAGAACCAGTTGCATTACAGGAACAACTTTTTTGCATAAATTTCTTTCAAATGGATGTGATAAGTCCGACGACAAAAAATACTCAAACAACTTTGGATGCGTTAGAAAGTCAACCAGAACCTAAAGAACTGGATGCGAGTAGTGCGATAAATTTGTTGTGTTAATGAATGAATGAATGTTATATTTTTGAACTATTTATTTGCAGGTAATCTCATTCCACAGAAGAAAATTGATCGGCAAATTAATGAAGAAGTTCGTAAATTAATGATAGCCTTATTTGGGTGCCTGGAACCAGAGCTAATCAGCTTTATTCAAAGTTTTGAAAAGATGGATAGTTTGTAAGTTTTCATATATTTTAGTGATTGATGCCTTAGGGAGTGGTGTATTTTTTAGTGGACATTGTACATTATGTTTGTTTATATTGCGCTCTGATCTGTCTGGAAAAAAATCTGTCTGCGCACATAAAGAAAAAAATAATTTGGCGCAACAGTTCTTAAAGTGCCAGGGCCTAGCTTCTCGCTATCACTCATGTTGTGTGCGTTATATTTTTCACACGAATGGAAGGAACCTACAGTTTAGTGCCGTATCCGAAGGGCAATTTGCTTTGAGAAGCTTTTTCGAGACAACAATACTCTCGGATGTTTGTCAGATGTTCGCGAGAGGTGTGACCATGAAAAAACTTTTTGGTGTTTTCTGGGATTCGAACGTGGAACTTCACGCGCAGTGGTCCGACACACTAACCCACGGCGCCGACAAGATGCGCACATAAGATGCTGATAAAAAAATCGTTGGATTCCCTTTTTTGAACACATTGTACGAAGGGAAAAAAAAGTATTTTTGTTCCCAATCACGTGACACATCAAATGAAAGGTGATGTCACAAGGGCTCCAAATACATGTAGACATATTTTTTTTTTTATAAAATCGTTTGGACAAAAGTGGAAAACCATAACGATTCTTCTAGCGCCTGGAAAATTTGGGGAAATTTTCACTCCTTCCCATCTTATATACATATATAATATGAATTTCGGGCAACAGCTCATTAAGTGCCTAGGCCTAGCTTTTCGCAACCACGTTGCGTGCGTTCCATTTTTCGCACGAAGGGAAGGGACCTACAGTTTTGTGCCGTATCCGAAGGGCATTTTTTGTTTTTGAGAAGCTTTCTCGTGACCACAATAATCTCAGATGTTCGTCAACAGCAAAAACGTTTTTTTTGTGTGCTTTGTGGGATTCGAACATAGAACCACACGCGCAGTTGTCCGACACACTAACCACTGCCCCACGGCTCGCACCCCATCTTACCTCAAATTAAAACTCAAATTTTATTAAAATTCCTCAAGTAATTTTTGAGATAATCGTGTTAGAAGAATGAATTGAATTTCTTTGAAACGTTTCCCTACTGACTTCATTCGACTTCGTTTACTTTCGAATTAAATTGTAACGACACTCATCTAAAGTTACACTAAATTTCGACAAAATGTATTAGAATATTTTTGAAAATGAGGGATGACAAAGGTGACTTACGAGGGCAAGGTGAAAAGTTCTCGGCCTGACAATGAAAGACTGCGATTTTCAGTTAAAAAATTATTTTATTTTTTTTCATAATCTCCCTTGACTTCAACACACTTAGTCCAGCGTTTCTCAAACATCAGTATTCCTTCTCGGAAGTAAGAGTCTGGAAGGCTGTGAAAATATTCATCTACGGCCCTCTAAACTTCTGCATTGGATGCGAAGCGCAAATCCCGTAGTTTTCCCATAGCCAACGCACACTTGTGTACAGGTGCATTGTCCTGGTGAAAGATGATTTTTTTCTTCTTCAAGCCAGGCCTCGCGAATTTTGGCATCCAGCTGGTCAAGAAGGTTGGAGTAATATTCGCCTGTAATTGTTCTGCCTTTCTCAAGGTAATCAATTAACAGGATCCCTTTCGCATTCCAAAACACACTGGCCATAACATTTCCGGCAGATGCGATCGACTTCGTTTTCTTTGGCGCTGAACCACCGGCTTCCACCCACTGCTTCGACTGCTGTTTCGTTTCTGACGTGTAGTGGTGGATCCATGTCTCATCCATGGTGACAAATCGCCGCACAAAATCGGTCGGATCCCTATTGAATCGGTCCAAAGATTGCCGCGAAAATCGTTTGCGCATGTGCTTTTGATCGGCATTCAGCAAATGCGGCACCCATCTTGCGCAGAGCTTTCGCATTCCTAAGTTTTTGTGCAAGATGTTTCGCACCCTCTCTTCCGATATACACACAGCCTCAGCTATCTCACTCACCTTCACTCGCCTATCGTCCAACACGATATCATGCACTTTTCGATGGTTTCGGGTGTGGTTGCGGTTTTTGGCCGTCATTCACGTGGGTCATCTTCGAGGGACGTTCGACCACGTTTAAATTCAGCTGCCCACTTTTTAACGGTTGACATGGAAGGAGCAGAGTCCCCGTAAACTTTTGTCAACTTTGGATGAATTTCCTTAGGGGTTAACCCATCCAAAACGAAGAATTTTATGACAGCACGATATTCAAGTTTATCCATTTTAACGAAAAACACGCAAGACGTCTACTGCAAAAATTCGTGTAAACAAACTACTTGAGAGAACAAGTTGAAACTTGTCATACGAACTAATGAGAATTGCACCCAGGCAGGAAACATAAATTGTTGCTGATTGGAACGGTATCTCTGCATCAGGCCGAGAACTTTTCACCTTGCCCTCGTAAGTTATTAAAACCACGTCGCTCATACCTTACCATTTGATTCTGATAAATCTCAGTTGATATTACTTGCATTTAATTTCAGGTCAAAATGCGAACGACCTGAATTTTAGATTACAGACAGACAATTAATTAATTTCTTTCTCCCTTCATTCCCTATTTGAGATAGGCTGGTTAGATGAAAGTATTGCAATCAGCAATCCTCCCGATTTCATCTTACGGGGGTCACTAAGGTTTTAAACCAAACTTGTCAAATTTGTTTATCATTTTATTATCATCATCCCAGTCTTTACTGGTGCTCCAACACTTGTTAATAAGAAATAATTTAAGGATGAATCAAGTCTTTTACTGATTGAAAAAATCAGTATCCAGGTTAAAGAAAATATTTGCGCATTCTTTAATGTTAAGGATTATTTTTAGGGAATTGATCAAAGCAGAAAACATTTTATCCAAAGGCAGGATAATAATGATAGAGATAATTATGGTTTTAGCGACGAACGCTCTACCAATATAGCTTCTGTTATTTGATTAGCTTCTGTTGATTGATTAATTTTTGATGTAATTTTTAAGGAAAATGAAATAGCTTATTGAATTCATTGGCCAATTCAAAGTATTTCTCAATGTCCTTGATCGTCCTTGGTTGACAGTCTTTTGCTGCTACTACTACTTGCTGTTTTGGGTACTTCATACAAGTATACCTATTCGGTTTGGTAAGAGTTTGGAAAATTTTCAACAGAATACCTTCAAAAACACGTATTTATTGGTCCCATTAAAATCAAATAAAATTCAATAAATCCAACAAATGACCTCTATTTGAGCGTCGTTAGAGAAAAGCCGGTTATTTGTGAAGTCGATTAGTATTCGGGCAGGTGATTAGTTTGGGAAGTCAAACATTAGCACTTAAGTCATTAAAAAATTATAGAAAACATAACGCCTACATAATCGACTATAAGTTAAACCCACACATAATGTTGTCCCTTTATTCTGACCTAATACTTCCTCACTGCTTTAGATTCACATTGCAGCGCTAGTCTGTGTCCATTATTGGTTACTGCTTTCCATTGTGTTTACTTCACTTTGCGTCATGTTATGCGTTGTTTTCGGTTCTATTTGGTGGTCTAATAGATGTAGATTTAGTCTAAACCATTTTAATAATCCCTTGAGGTAAGTAGGTAGAAGCGGTTGTAACAGCAAGCAATGCTGGTACATAATTAGCACAAACTTAAACTCTGATGATATTTTTTGATAGATGTCAAGTCCTTGTAATAGTGTTTCGCACATTATACAGGGTGGGCCAACTACAAGTTTCTTTTTAAAAATGCAATAAAATGAACAAAATAAAATTTTTTCCATGTATTATAGCTTTATTAGTAAGAGCAAACATTCCCATTAATTATGGAATACAACATCGTTCAAGTGGGTGCCTCGGCTGGCCTCGCAGTAGCGCATTCTATCACTCTAATTTTCCAAGACCTTGTTGATGGTTTCGGGCTGTAGCTCGATTGCTTGGATGATATTGGCCTTAAGTGCTTGAATCGTTTCCGGATTGTTGGCATAACATCGGTCCTTCACGGTTCCCCACAAAAAAAAGTCCAAAGGGGTCAAATCGCAGCTCCGAGGCGGCCAATTGACATCGCCAAGACGGCTGATAACACGATTTGGGAATTTGGTGCGCAAAAGACCGATTGTGCCATGGGCTGTCCTGCATGAACCAGAGGTCGTCCAAATCCATGTCTTCAATTTCAGTAAAAAAAATAAGTCGTTAACATGGCTCTGTAATGTCCACCGTTGACCGAAACGTTGTTCCCAGCCTCATTTTCGAAGAAAAATGGTCCAATGATGCCACCACTCCACAATCCGCACCAAACTGTCACTCTCTGTGGATGCATTAGCTTCTCGACAATAACGTGCGGGTTTTTCGAGCCCCAGATGCGGCAATTTTGTTTGTTAACGTAGCCGCCGAGATGAAAATGTGCCTCGTCAGAAAAGATGATTTTTCGCCCAAAATCGTTGTCCAATTCAAGCTGCTCTAAGGCCCAAACTGCGAAGCGATAACGAAGCGGATGGTAATGCGCTTTCAATTGCTAAATCAATTGGACCTTGTAAGCGAATAATCCCAGATCTTTGTGCAGAATTCTCCTCAGGCTAGTGCGTGAAATGTTGAGCTGTTGAGATCGATGACGAGTTGATGTTCGTGAATTGAGTCTCACACTCTCGGCTACAGCAGCCACATTTTTGTCTGTGCGCACCGTACGACGACGGGGACCATGAGTGTTGTCTTTTCAAAAAACGCACTGTTTGGGCTACACAGCACTCACTTTGGAAATAAGTTTTCAATATTTCCAAATGTTGTTGAAGGTTAAAGCGACTCATTTCGTTCCGCGGAGGTATGATACTGACTTTCTGTCAAGATTTCGAGCGGGAAACAGCTGTCAGTGTCAAAATAACCTATGATTTAAAAAGAAATCACTAGATGGTCCACCCGTTAGGTCCATTCGCGTACACAACTAAAGCGCTTTAAGGTGCTTTAAGGTGCTCTAAAGTGCTCGAAGTGTAGTCGCGTACTGAGCGAACATGACAGAAAAGGAGACAAATTCATAAGTAACGAGTAGCGAGTATTTCCCTTCTGTGCTTGAATGTGCTCGAAGAATCTTGAAGAAAATGCTTTGATGTGTGTATGTTCTCCCAAAACATTTGTTTTTAACTGAATATGAATCTGTTGGTTTTCACACGAGTTTAATTTGTTCGTTTTTTAGTTATTTGTTGTTGCTACCAGCGAAGTTGTTTGGTTCCTAGAGATATGTTCGTATAAAATCGGCTGGCTTTGGCTGGCTGGCAAATCGTTTAAATGAACGACTGGCTGGATAGGTTTAAAAAAAAAACACTACTATAGTGTTCTTGTTCTTACTTGTCACTGTTCTCGTTTTTGGTGGACTTCTTCTAACCCCGTTCCTTTACTGAGAAAGTAATATTTAAATAGGTTAGAATCTCGAAATAGATCTAGAATGGCATATAGGTAAATATTTACATATTTTGGCGAAGACAGGTGATACTAACTGAGCCCTTTTAAAAGCTTTATTGTCACTGCTATATTTGAATACAAAACTATTGCAGACGTAAGTGAATATATCGCATATATTGAACACCTTTATCCATTTTTGTCTTCATTTCATATTTTGAACAATGTTTTAAGATAACAATTTGTTTGCTTTTACTTTACAGCTATTCCTTGTATGTTCTTGTCCGACTTACACAGCATGTCATGTCGGCTCAAGACACCCACTCATTCCTTAGTATGACGTTCGCTTCAGCGCTGGTTCATGTAAAGCGGAACTTTGATCGATTTATGCAACAGCAATTACAGTCAATTAAAGATGCTAAAATGCCTAAGCGATCCAAATGTGGCATTCTACCGTATGTTGAAAACTTCGAAGACTTCGCCGAGACCTCTGAGGGAATCTTTCGTAAATCAGACAGACGGGCGGATATGGAGAAATGGTATCTGCAACTGGTGAACACAATATTTGAGTGTATATTTATTCATTCCAACGAACACCCAAAGACCCCGAGTCAAGTTGTCAAGATGGAAAACTATCACCATATGTATTCATTGTTAGCTCAACTTAAAGTGCCTGGACTGGAGCCGCTAAAAAAAGAGGCTAAGTCTAGGTACAATGACGCATTGAAGGCATACGTAACCAAATACTTTGGTCGTCCATTGGAGAAACTAAATGTAAAGCTGTAGAAATAATATGCTTTAAAAAAATCCCTAACTTGTATATTTTTATAGCTTTTCTTTGAAGGTGTGCAACAAAAGGTAGCGCAAGGCGTTAAGGAGACTGAAATAAGTTATCAAATGGCGTTTTCAAAACAAGAGCTCCGCAAGGTCATTGGCCAATATCCGGCTAGAGAAGTGAAAAAGGGTCTAGAAAATCTTTACAAAAAAGTTGAGAAACACCTTTGCGAAGAGGAGAATCTCCTTCAAGTTGTCTGGCATGCGATGCAGGAAGAATTTATTGCACAATATAATTTCTTGGAGGAACGAATTCAAAAGTGTTATGCTGGAGCAATGATTAATTTAGAATTTAGTATTCACGATATTTTGATGTTTTTTTCGGATATTGCACGGTCCCATTGATAAAAGCCGAATTAACATACAATCGATCGTAATTTTATACTACATATTATGTTAGGGGAAAAAAATCCCATAGTAAACCTTAATGCTTTAAAACGTTAACTGTAATTGCAACAAAATATTTACAAATAAGTGCAATAGCAAATAAAATGTAAAAAGTGTTGCTATAGAAAAAAAAGTTTTGTTTTGCAATTTATTTTGTGGAAACCTTATTTGTGTTTACTAATGGGAGTCGTGGAGGAAGAACTCCGAGTGAAAATTTATTCACAATAACCATGAATATTATCTCGCTAAATGGAAACTTTAAAGAAAAATTTTATATAAATTTCTTTGTTTAGTATTAGATTCTCTATAAGGAAAAGGTTTAGTGAACAATTTTCGTAATTCTCGAGGTAGAACTGAAGTGAAAGATTTTTCCATAAATAGGTACTCTAAAAACTAGTCATATTTAGGGTATTCAGTTTCAGGCAGTCAAACTCTAGTAGATTAAAGAAAAAGGTGGAATGAAAGTGAACATTTTTGTTTAAGAAAAGATTAAAGTGCGAAAATTGTAAAATAGATTTCCTATCCAAAGGCGTGTAGCACAGTTAGAGGACGGTTTTGGACCCCTTTTAATTTTGTTTTGTTTTTATTCATTGAAGGCTGAAAATGAGAAAGTAAATTCTTTAGAGTAGGGAATATTGGCTAGAACATTTTTGGAAAATTAAGAAAGGGAAACAGTTTTAGGAAATTTTTGCTAGCGCTAGGCTTCCATAGACGTCCAGGATAGTCTGTCAAAATGACTTTACGTCTGTCTCAGATGCCAACGGAAGCTATAAATCATTGGGTACGTTTGAATTCCGAGTCCGTAGCTAGTCTTAACTATGTACATAATTAGATTTCTTCTGATTGCTCTATTGACACACATGACCATTAAAGATTGCCTAACAACTATTACCTAGGTATCTCTTAATAGGGGCTAGGAATCCGAATGAGCTCATTTTTATTTGTATTGAACTTTCGAAAGAGTGACTTATAGGTTGCAAACTTTTGATTAAACAATGAATAAACAAGTAAAGGTAAGAAATACTTTTTAAAAAAGAGCTTTTCCAGTATCCATCCAACCTTAATGACATCGCATGGCTTATCGTATTCTACTCGTCCCTTACTTTTGATTACCATATCAAGTAGGTTGTGAACTCAAGGTAATCCGCCGTCTTGGGGCGTGCGCCATTTTGGATTTAAAACGATATTAGGACTACTATAGTTGCGAACATAAAAATAGCAGTAATCAAACAAATTTTACAAAAACTTATATATTTATAGAATCATTTCATTTTTTATAAATTCATATTACCAGTCGATAGATTGCTTTGTTGTTTTAGAAAAAATAGTCTAAAAACATAACATTACGGAAAAGAAAACAAAATAAAAAAATATGTTTATCAAAAGTAGTAAAAAACAAGTGAACATAAAAATAGCAATAGATGCTAAGGACTTTAATTTTTACATTTATTTACAGGAAAAATGGAAGTGATAATTCATCAAAAACTTAAGGTAGTATTAATATTTTGTGGCACTACCAGATTTGTCAATTACGACCTGACACCGTCGCAGTATCGAATCGACCAACCGCTGGCACCGTTGTCTGGGTATTGCGTACCACGCATTTCTTCCCAGAGCTGTAAGTTGTTGGTCGGTTTTGATTTGCACACAGTCTTCTTTACATCCACCCAAAGATTTTCAATGGTCCATGACCAGTCCATGACCTGAATCCTATTAACCCGAAACCATTCTTTTGCCTTTCGACTCCTATGCTTCGGGTCATTATCTTGCTAAGAAGACCCATTTCTTCGCAGCTGTAAGGCAACATAATGCTTTCTAAGATATCAACATAAACATGTTGATCCATTATGCCATCAATCTTGTGGATCGGACCAACTCCATAGTAGGGGAAACATTCCCACACCATGATCTTGGAACCACCGTGCTTAACCGTTTTTGTCGTGTATTTCGGCTATAGTTCTGTATTCGGCGGACGTCTTACATATTGGCGAGAAACAACGCCTCCATACAGTACAACTTTGGACTCATCTGTCCACAAAATATTCCGCCATTTGTGATCTGGTCAACTGACAAAGTTTTTGGCAAATTCGACCCGTCTATCTCTGTGCTTTTTTGTTTGCAATCGCTTTTTCCTTGGACTGCGAGCAGCCTTATTGGCTTCCAGTAATCTTCTACGCACTGTCATATCACTTACAGGAATACCCATTTCTTTTCTTATCTGGACAGCCGATTTTGTTGGTTTCATCTTAGACATCCGAACAATTTTTCGATTTTCCTGAGTGATTGTTTTCCTTTTCGGACCTCTGTTTTCTGGTTTTTCAACATACTTAATTCCCAGAATATGAAAAAAGTTTTTGAATTTCTGCGTATGTTTTCCCTTCCTCCCTCAGTTACTACTACTATCAACTTTCGTTGTTCACCGGTACAATGATTGGCCCGACCCATTTATGATCGTAGAAAAGAAAAAAATGATTTATATTTCTTTTTTCCGCTTACTCTTAAGTTAAAACTTACTTTTTATATCGCTTAGAGAGAAAATATTGTTGATTTTAATATTTCTGTAATGCAAGGTCTACAGACTGCTATTTTTATGTTCGTTGAAAAAGTAACACTGAACAACATTACCGTAATTTGTCTAAAAGAGGGGAACCACATACATTCTACTCATTTCAACTTAGCTATAGCTTAGCGCTGAATGATTCCATACATTAAGCGAATGGTTGAGTTCAGGATTTCAAATAAAATGTATTTACATTTTTTGTACCTAAGCACTGCTATTTTTATGTTTACAGCTGTATATTGCATTGTCACCGGACAAGCAAGTTGCTGTGTTTTTGTGTTTCAAACCCAATTTTTAAATAATCAACTGGCACTTAGTTTCTTTTCTTTTTCCAATTAGATCAACTGTGTCGTACATTTCCTGTCTGCTGAGATCTGATTTGATTGCTGCTTTGATCGCAGTTAATTCTATTTCTCTAGTTAGCTTAATTTTTTCATGTACATTGTGCCCGGTTCAATACTCTTTAGGACAAATATTTCCGATCCCATTCAGATACCATAGTATTTAAAGACTTTAAATAGTAAAGGTCTTCGGGCCCAGATGGCATATCCGCCCTTGCTTTGAAAAAGTGAGGGTTCTACTCTACTCAGACCAAAATTGTTTTACTTATCGTATACCGTAGGCAGTTTTCGAGATAGGTGGAAACTTTCGAACGTACAACCAATAACAAAAAAGATAATAACATTTTGTCTCATAACTAACGATCTATAACAACCCAAAGTTATGAGTTATCTTGAATAAACTGTCTATTAAATAATCGCCAATTCAATCAGTTAGCTATCGGCAAAGGCCAAAGACGATGAAATCACAGCGGCCGACTGTGAATGTGAATGCAAGAACCTGAGTTTAACGGTTCAAAACCCAAGTTCCGCCAGCTATCTCTAAAAAGAGATCCGGCCATGCCCAAACTATAAATGTGAAAATGTCGGTCAAGACCATCGTTGCAATGAGTAAAAAGATGCAAACGTTTGTCCACTCTTGCAGACTTGGGCACAAATACGTTGATCTGGAACTATAACTCCCATGTTTGGGCGGAACTTCCGTCACTTGGTCAAGTTTATCTCATCTTTTTCAGGTTCGGTGATCAGTCTATTCAGTTCAGGCGATTCAGGCTGTCTTCCCCGGCAACCACATACCTACATTTCTCTCCTAAAAGCTAAAAAAAAAAAACGAATCGCAAGCAAGAGTTGCAACATTTAAAAACAGTCACGTGGCGTTCATATGTCAGTTGAGTCGCATGTCGCATGCCTTTCAAAAATTGCGTCCGCTATGAAGTCGCATACTTATGTTATTTAAATATCAACGGGATTGAAAATGTGTTTTCGAATTCTAGCGACTTTTCACTACCACGCCTTATACTAGAAACCCTGTCCAAAAAAGTGGCAGCTCCGTCCTATTTGAAAATATTTACCACTTCGTAGGTATGATTGATTGCACATGCCAATGACTGATTATAAAGTAGGCGGCGGAGTTTTTCGTTGAGGAATTTTTTGTTACCGTTATATGTACTCAACTTATGCGCTAGCACGATTTGTTATTTCATAAGATGTTTGTAATTGGTGTTGTTAGTAGTAACTGTCGTTCTTTTTAAATATTAAAGTGATCAACAGGATCTGCCATAACTATAATTTACCAGACGATGTCATAATTAAAATTGGAAAGCCAAGAAAATCGCAAACTGATTCAAAATCTATACCCGAGGCCTCTACTTAGACTTGGAAGTAACAGCCAGCCAAAAATAGATGAATTCATCTTTGAGTTGGAAATTCATTTTAAATTTCTTCTTTCGAATACATTTTTTTTCTTTGCTTAAATTTGTTTTTTTTTTGTTACCATAAATTTGCTGATTGTTTGTTTTTTTATTTAATTTATTCAATAATAATTTACTTTTAAAAATTAATATATATTTTTTAAGAACTTCCTTTCAGCTTGATATTTTAGCGATTTTTAGCGGATTTTTGCGATACAAAAATGAACATATCTAGCCGATTTTAGGTTTTGGTCTAGCGATTTTTTTTCTCTTAGAGGCAACACTGCTTGCCAGCCTTGTCGAGCGACAAATATTGAAAGTTGTCCAACTCACGCGACGACGACATCGACAGCCACAACGACAGCGACTCATTGTGTTCACTTTAATTCATTTGTGTGTATTTCAACTTTTGACAGGACAGCGTCTGGCTTTGATTTGCTGAATTTGTAGGCCCGCTTGCACTATCAACGGCAATTGACTCAAAATTTTAAATTCTAGTAGGTAAAAAGAATCTGCTGCGGGTGACGAAGTTGTAGTGGTAACGTCATCAGTTCTCATGGTAATAGTTCACGATTAAAATTCTGATGTAATTTATTTATTTTTCGTAAAATATATCGAGAGGACTCGCTTTTCATTCGAGTACTTTTGATAGATTCTCCGCTCCGTGAAAGTTTATACACCCATTATGTCATGTTTGACAACTGATTAGTTTTTGGCTCGGAAACTACGCGAACGGACCTACTATCGTTTATTCGAATCTACGTCTATTTCGAAAGACTTGCACTCTCCTGCACTCAATAAAACCAAAAACATGACAATGGGCACTTTCAGGTTTGGAGATTCTTACTGCTCAGGCACGCCAGATTACACAAAATGCGAAGTCTGGCTGGCCAGTCAGTCAGTCACCCTTACTACGGTTGTCAAATATCAATAAGATAATTGACAATTATCAAATAATTTGCTAAACCGGTATTATCGTGATCAATTATCAAAATTTTTGATCAGCTGTGAATTTGTAGTGAATTTTAGATCCATTTTTCGCTTTGTTTGTTGATGATGATTTGCCTATGACATCGGTTATCGGGAAAAAAAATACTGTGAATCAGAAGCAAAGACCCTTGGAGTTTCTCTGAAGCATAAAGAACTTAGCTTCAAACCACTACACCAAATCTTTCTCTATCTATCCTTTCTAACGACCGCACTGTGTGTAAACATGCTAAGGGTATTCATTACCCCTTGAGTGCGCCCAAAATTATAAAAAAAAGTGAATAGTTCTATTGATAAACTTGGTAATATCGCTGTCAAAAATCTCGATATCTACCAAATTTTTATTCAATCACAAATTTCTCATTGACAAATGAATCTTATTCGTTGTTTCATCTGAAAAGAAGCATTTAAAAACGTAATGCCCACAATAGAACTGTGGAAATATTTATTAAGAAATACTGAAAGCTAATCCAAAATTTGAACAAAACAAAACACAACAAGCAAAAGGCAAAAAACGCAACCTACAAAAAGAATGCGAAAACTCAAATGTAAAATCGGATACCCATTCACAAATGAATTTTATTCACAACAGAAGAAAAATGTACCAATTGACAATCGTAATACCAAACTTTCGATGGATTGATAAATTTCATCGGTTATCAATTATTAATCTTTGACAACCGTAATACGGGAGAGTGTCAAGCTTTTCCGTCGCAGTTTTCGAAGACAAAGCACTCAGTTTGTCTGAATCAGCTGATTAAAAGTCATCTAGATTTCTGTGGCGATTGGCTACAGAAAATCCAGATACATGAATTTTGCAGGTGCGACCTAATGTTTAAAATGTAAATATATGAATCCCTTTACTTAAATTGTGTTTCATATAAAAAAATAGTGCAACGAATTTGAACTGTTATATGGATTTATAGGTCTTACGTAAATGTGAAAAACATTTTAATGAACAAAAACTTGATCCAACCACTGTTGTAGTGATCCATGGGAAAATTAATTTAAAATAAGAAAAATGCATACCGGGACCGACCACAGGGCAACTTGCTAATGCACGCCGATTCTTAAGAGACAATTAAGAGAAAAGAGTCTCTTACAATGACAAAAAACAGTGTGACCAGCTGACATTCCGAAAATGTTCCACTTTTATCGAAACATGGAAAATTGTTACTCCACTCTTATTTTTTTTATTTTTCAGTTTCCTGTGGAATATTTTTATAATTAGTTAAAACATATAGAGCCAGAACCCAACAGTAGAAAAAAAAAAAAAAAACAATACTGCACCTACTTACTTACTTAGGTGGCGCTACAGTTCGGGGTGAACCTGGGCTTCAACCAACAAGCCTCTTGATTTAGCTCGGTCTTTAGCTAATTGCCTTCAGTTGCGCACTCCAAGTTGGTCGCGGTCCCCTTGAATTTGTGTGCGCCACCTACGGCGATGATTCCCTCTACTGCGTCGTCCCTCGGGATTAGATTCGAAGACTCTGCGGGCCGGAGCGTTGGTGTCCATTCGCTCTACATGTCCTAGCCATCTCAGACGTCCAATACGCAGTTTTTTTTGACAAAGTCGATGTCGCTGTACAGCTCCTATAGTTCCTAATTGAATCTTCCCCTCCAAAACCCGTCAACGCAAACGGGACCGAAAATCTTACGAAGAATTTTTCTCTCGAAGCGACCAAGGATATTTTCATCCTCTTTTAATAAAGTCCATGTTTCAGCGCCGTAAAGCAGGACTGGGATGATCAGGGTCTTATAGAGAGTCTCCTTAGTAGTTCGAGATAGGACTTTACTGTTGAATTGCCTTATAAACCCAAAAAACAGCGATTGGCAAGAGTTATTCTTCGCTTGATTTCCGCGCTGATGTTGTTCTCAGAGTTTATAGCAGAGCCAAGATAGACAAAGTCTCTTACTACCTCGAAGTTATAGCTGCCCACTGTGACGTTTTGTCCAATTCGTCGGTGTTGGGTTTCCCTTCTGGTTGACAGCATATACTTGGTTTTGCCCTCGTTTATCGCTAAACCCATTTTGGCCGCTTCCGCCTCAATGCTTGCAAAAGCACCGGTGACAGCCCGCTGAGTTCTTCCGATAATGTCTATATCGTCGGCGTATGCAAGCAGTTGAACAGACTTGTAATAGATTGTGCCTCCGGTGTTGGCTTGTGAGTTCCGCACAATCCGTTCAAGCACAATGTTAAAGAATTCACATGACAGCGCGTCACCTTGTCTAAAACCTTTTTTGACATCAAAGGTCTCGGTGAGGTCCTTACCGACCTTGATGGAGTAGCGAGTGTTCTCCATCGTCATCCTGCACAGACGGACAAGTTTGGCAGGGATGTCAAAACTAGACATGGCTCTATAAAGCTCTTCTCTATAGATGCTGTCATAGGCGGCCTTGAAATCGATAAAGAGGTGGTGAGTATCGATTTGGAATTCTTGGGTTTTCTCCAGGATCTGCCGAAGTGTGAAGATTTGATTGATGGTGGACTTTCCTGGCCTGAAACCGCACTGATAGGGTCCAATCAGGCTGTTGATAAAAGGATTCAGGCGTTCACACAATATCGCAGAAAAAATCTTGTATGCGATGTTGAGGAGACTGATGCCTCTATAATTGGCGCAGTTGAGGGGGTCTCCTTTCTTGTGGATCGGGCAAACGATGCTGAGGTTCCATTCATCAGGCATTCACTCGTCTGACCAAATCTTAGAGATGAGTTGATGAATGTACTCTACCAATTCATCCCCAGCTGAAAAGTTCGGCCGGTAAGCTGTCAGGTCCAGCAGCCTTGTTGGATTTAAGCTTGGATATTCCTATCCTCACTTCGTTTTGGTCAGGTGGACGGAAATTTTGACTATCATCGTCTATGTTGAATGGTTCATTCTGCCTGACAGCGGGATGTTGGTCTTCGTCGCCGTTATACAGTCTGCAGAAGTAGTTTTTCCATATTCTCAGCACCGACTGTGATTCTACTACGAGATTTCCATTTTCATCTCTACAGGTTTCTGTACGGGTATTACTTCTCTGACACGTTCTTTTTACCTTTTGGTAAGACCTCCGTACATTGTTCCTGGAGTATAAACTCACGATATTCTCAAACGCGCTGCTCTTTCTTTTTCTTTTGGAGAAGCCGATGTTCTTCCCGTCTCATTTGTTCGTAGATCTCACGAGCAGCTCTCGTTTTCCTTTGCAGCGACGCTTTTTATGCCTCTTGTTTTGCTGCATGCACTCGCCGGCATTCTTCGTCAAACCAGGGGTTTCAAGGTGGTGGGCGAACGAGACCCAGCACATCAGTCGCGGCGTTTCTGATGGCATGTTGGCAGCGTTGCCACTGGTCTTCGGCACTTGATGCTGGCGGTATAGGGGTGATTGAGAGATTTCGGGATACGCGTTCAGCGAAGAGTCTGGCGGTCTCTTGCGATTGTAGCTTTTCGACGTTAAATTTTCTCACAGTAATTCTTCTTTGTTGCTCAGATTGGGATATCCGCATTCGTACCTTGGCTACAACAAGTAATGATCCGAGTCTATGTTGGCCGCTCGGAAGGTCCGGACATCCAGAATACTGGAGGCATGCATGCATGATATGATCAATTTGGTTGATCGTTACATGATCATTGGACCGCCATGTCTGCTTATGAATATCGAGATGAGGAAACCATGTGCTTGCTATGGTGACATTTCGCTCCACAGCGAAATCAATTAGCCTTAGTCCGTTATCATACGTGGTGTAGTGTAGGCTATGCTTAGCGACTGCTCTACCAAAGACGTCCTCCTTTCCTATTTTGTCGTAAAAATAGGCCAATACGATTTTAACGTCGTATTTAGGACATTGCTCGTATGTTTCGTCGAGGAGCTCGTAGAAACACTCTTTGGTGGCAGGGTCCTTTTCTTCCGTGGGGGCATGAACACATATTAGGCTTATGTTATCGAATTTAGCCTTGATCCGGATAGTCATAATGCGCTCGCTTACGTGTCGGAAGCTTAAGACTTCTTGCCTAAGTCTGCCGCGTATGACAAATCCGCATCCGAATAAGGTTTGCCTGTTGCCTCTGTAGCAATCACCGTAGTAGATGTCACAGTTTTTCATCCTCTTTTAGCCCGGCCCATCTCATCGCACTTCTTGGATGGCGGTAATATCTGCTTTACAGCAGTCTAGGGCCACTGCTAGATGTTCGGCTACACGTGGTCTGTAAAGGGACAGAACATTCCACGTACAGATCCGAAGGTCGTTCTCCTTATTTCGTTTGCTGGGGTCGTCATTAGTTGAGTCATCCTTATCCGAGGCTTTTGGTTGTTTTTAACTGGTAGGGAAGTTACCCGATGGCACAACCCCCAACCTGGAGGGCCAGTTCCTTAATTATTCCCCTAGGACGCGGGGCCGGGTACACCGGTGCCAGTAGTCTACTACGGGAGTATGAGCGCTGCCTACTGCACCTAGGGTTCTACTGTAATTATGTGATTATTGCATTAATCGCTAATTGCATTGGAGTAGAGTTTGAGATAGCAGTCATCAGTCCAGAGAAGTAAGATAAAATATAAGTTCTTGCGTAAAGAAAACATCATCTGCAACACGCAGCTGAGATGGCATCAAGAACAACGGCTGCGCCTGCAAGGATCATGCCAAATATTGGAGGACCTAAACAGAAGAAGAGGCTGCTCTTAGCAAGAGTTGCGACATCCATGATGCAGGACAATGATGTCAACAGCGACGAGTCGATGTGACACTGAAGTACCACCAAGAACAAGAATCGAAGAATGGCAAGAGAGATGGAATTTTTCTGAAAGAGGCAGATGGATCAATAGGAAGCATGGAGAGTGAACTTTTACCTGACGCAAATGCTTATTGGTCATGGATGCTTCAAAGCCTACCTTCATAGATTTGGACACGAAGACAACTTTTATTGCGCAACGTGCACGGAAGCATTCGAGGATGCGGAACACATCATGTTCCACTGTGGACAATATCGCGAACAGACTGGGTGTGGAATTAACACCAGAGAACATGACCAGACAGATGCTGAGCACACAAGAAGCTTGGGAAGCAGTAAGCGAAACTGTGGCTACCATCATGAAAGAACAACGATGACAGGAGCGACAGCGAAACGTGGTGAAGGCGGCTACCAACACGAACGAGCCGAGTATGTAAGGCTGAAGCCCCCCTCGTGATGAAATGCTTGACGGCAGTGCCACA
The DNA here is from genome assembly GCA_945910035.1 of Brachypalpus laphriformis. Lineage (NCBI taxonomy): Eukaryota > Metazoa > Arthropoda > Insecta > Diptera > Syrphidae > Brachypalpus > Brachypalpus laphriformis. The sequence continues at coordinate 102,649,987 of OX246756.1, forward strand.
GGGACCAGAGGAAGGATGGGAGGTGGGATAAGTGGATGGAAATCTCACACTGCTACTGAGTACGGGCTCAGTTTTGTTTGAAAGATTCCCAACTTCCAACGCAAAAAAAAAAAAAAAAACATTCTGCAGATTTATTTGAATTCGTACAGATTTGAATAAGTTGCTTTGATCGAATTTAACGGAATAACAAAAGTTTAGAAAATGTAGCAGGTTCGACGTACTCGTATAGCGAGGGATATTGTTTAGTAATGCCAACTAAATTATATTTCACACTTAACTGTATTATAATATCCAAATATCTAATATCTGGTTTTTGCATAATTTTGATCTTATTTAAATTAATCTATAAAATGCTTTTGAATAAAATTTTATAAAAAATCATTTCACTCTATATGCGATTATTAAGAAAATTCCGTTTGACCTAAAATATATTCCATTCTGGTCACACCGATCACGAACACTATCAATGAAATTCACCTGTGTATAAGGTAAGATTTTACATCTCACATTTATATTATCTGTAGTTGCAGCCAGCAAAGGAAACTAGACTCCTATAAGAGAACGAACTACAGTATGTGTGCATATTAAGCACTTGATTTTATTAAGCGCTCCGTTCCATACTTCCATGTAACTAGTTTCGCGACCATCATCGCAGCGTTGTAGCGTTTGTCATCTACTGTTTCTGGTTCAGTGCTATTCTGCTTGTTGAGTTAATAAGTTTATCTCAGTTTATCATTGTGTGTAAAAACGATCGTTCGCAGCCTCGTCGCGTAGCAGTGACTTGACTAGGTGTATAGGTAAAACAAATTTAAGTGCAACAACAATTTAGTGAAACAGTAAAGGGGTGAGAGTACCTTCGTCGGCATTATTTTCTTGGGAAGAGTAAGAACGATTGTAACCTAAGTACTGTCCATGCAGTCATGTCTATACTCTTGTACGTATGTATGTGCAGACGGTGACCAGTTTTTTCCGTTACCTTTACACCCGCGCAGTTTCTTTCTCATTCGAAAGGAAGGAAGATAGTGTCTGCTTTGTGTTTAGTTCCTAAATCCTGGTGGTGGTTTGTAAAGTTGTTCGTGATTCAGTGTACGTATACTCGTAAAGACTGCATTTACTGCTCGTGTTGCGAAGGTTCAAACGGTTCTGCATCTTGGGATCTTGAACTTGGTTGAGCTGAATAAATCGGTTAGGATTCGTCCTACATTCATATTTTGTTTTCGAACGGAGAAACTTATAACCCATTTTGAGGAATCGGCCAAAATTATTTGTTGAAGTTGAGAAATACGAGTATGTAATGTGATTTATTTGTTGGCGTAACCATATGTGTCTATTGTGATGAGTTAAATAAATGTGAGAAAACGTCGCCGTGTCACACGCTTGTTTGTGGTAGGTAGTTGCAATTCGGGTATTGTTTCTGCCGATTTAACAATACGGTAACAAAAAGTAAAAAAGCACACACTGTGGGGTGCAGGGCGTATAATATTTAATAAACCGGGCTTAGTTTGAAAGCCTGTATGGGCTTATATAACTTGTGCGATTTAAGAAATTAGACGGAGATACGAATTGAGCTATTTGGATTTAATGGATGATACTAGCTCCAGCACAGAAATATTATAGAAGGTATGTAGTAATGCTTGTCTTCAATATTCACTTTAATGACAGAACAATTGAACCAACCACTTAGCCGGTAACTAGTTCAACTTTGTCCGGCTGAGTTTTCCTAGACTTGTTTAAGTTTTTTTATAGGTTGTGCTCGAATGCAATAAAAACCAGTCGTTTCTGGCGAAACAGTCTCATACACATTGTGTATTTGGACACGTGTATATTATGTTTGTATGTAAATACATTTCTTCATATTTTATAAGATACTTACATATGTACATACATACATTTGTGGCAAACTAATTAAGAACTAGAGTAAGATTTGGCAACACAATTGTTTCAATATTAAGACAGACGGCAACCCTGGCGAAAAGTACCGACTTTTCTTCACTCTTGTTTGTTTTATTTTATAAATAGGTCTGTTTTCTTTGGGAGGCCGGGGCACTGGGGACGCTCTGAAGTCACCCCAGGCCTTTCTTGGGTAAGGGAAGTGGAGCTGTCAAAACAATATGTGCCATTTGTGGTTATCATTTATTTTGCATATGGCGGAAATAATAGACTTTTTTTTTTGGCTTAAATTATGTTTAAGTTCATAAAAATCTATTTGGTATCCAATAGACTAGCGATGCGAATAAGGAACTTAAGTTCCAAAAATTAATTCACATTGCTGAAATGTCCGCATGACAGCTGCAATGCATTTTTTGAGAAAAAGAAAGGCTGAGGTTTCCAATATAGGAAATCGACTTTGCATAATTATTTTGAATCTTACGTGGTAAGTGGCATTTTTCTGAGAAATTGGGTATACATATATATTTAAAGTTGGACCACTTACCCACTGTTGGCCGGCACAAAATTGTTCTCGAATATCGTTAGCCCTAGGTGCCTACCTGACAGTTGTTGACATTGGGAATGGCAATGGTGTAGTGGTAACGTCGTCAATTGCCACGCTAATGGTTCATGGTTCAAATCCTGATTTCAGCAAACATTTATTTATTTCTCATGAAATATATAAAGTCAGTCCAATCATTTGCAAAAGCTTCTGTGAACACTACTGCGAAGGCATAACAGTGGCAGTAGCTTGGTCATGTGGCTGGAAAAATTGTTCCCTCTCTTGATGATGATTTGCCTTTGACATCGGTTATCGGGAAAAAAGTACTGTGAATCAGAAGCAAAGACAATAATAACAAAAATCTCCCCAGTTGTCTGGACGCCACCCCCGGAGAATAGCTGAAGCATAAAGAACTGAGCTTCAAGAACCACTACACCAAAATCTTTTTCTCTCTCTCTATCCATTCTTTCCAACGCCCGCACTGTGTGTAAACATGTTAAAGGTATTCATAACCCTTTGAGTGCAAATTATAAAAAAAAAAGAAGAAAAAATGCCCTTAGCGGAGCGACGAAGCAGAATCACGCGAAGTGCGCTACTTCCCACTGTTGGCTGTATGATTAGTTTTGAAGGGGGTGCCCTTTTTCGAAATAATTACAAAAAATCATCCAAATTTAATTCGGCATAAATTCAGTTTTGGATTAAAATAATTAAACGAATGGGACCTAATTGCACGGAGTACACTGTATTTTGCAGTTGCAATGAGAGTAGCATTTCGTTGTGTACTAACATAACGGACAATATCATAGGCGATTTCTTTGCTGACGATGGACTCATCATAAGTGAGGGTTCTACATCCCTGCAATGAGCACTTGATGTGTGGGTGAACATTTTGGAGGGAAATGGGTATCACATTAGTTCAAAACAGACAGAGTACTTGTGCTGCCCGTTCAGTGATACACTCAGGCCTATTAGAGACATTTATTTGAATGAAACAGTGCTTCCCAAGTGCGAAAAGTTCAAATATCTGGAATCTATGATCAATAGCAAAGCAACCTGTGATGACGACATTAGGGTGGATGAAGTGGCGGGAAAACTCGGATATCTTCTGTGACCGAAAAATGCCACCTAAGTTGAAAGGAAGGCTCTACACCACAGTTGTGCGTTCAGCGCTCACATACGGTTCACAATGTTGGACGATGTACAAAAAGTATGAGAGTAAATTGACGGCAGCTGAGATGAAGATGCTTCGCATGACAGCAGGAGTGACCAAGCTTGATCGAATAAGAAGTTCGAAGATCCGTGGAAGCTTTCACATCAAGGAAACCATCGTACACAAATTAGAGCGCGACCGGCTCAGCTGGTATTGCCACGTTCAAAGAAGAGATCATTTGAACCCTGTTAAAAAGGCAATATCTATGCACGTTCCAAAGACATCGCGATGTAGGAAAGGCAGGCCTATAAACGCCTGGATCAGACAAATGCGACGACATCGGCATTTCATTGGCCTCAGTAACCGAGTGATCCAAAATCGGCAGGCCTGCCGATATTTTCTGAGGTCAAATAGGCGAACCCCACAGGCGGATCAGTAGAAATGCAGTGAAGTGGGAGGGCTGTGATCCCTTGTTTTCGGATCATAGCCTCGCTGATAAAAGGAAGAAGAAGAAGAAGAAGAAGTGGCGGGAAAACTCGGATATCTTCTGTGACCGGAAAATGCCACCTAAGTTGAAAGGAAGGCTCTACACCACAGTTGTGCGTTCAGCGCTCACATACGGTTCACAATGTTGGACGATGTACAAAAAGTATGAGAGTAAATTAACGGCAGCTGAGATGAAGATGCTTCGCATGACAGCAGGAGTGACAATGCTTGATCGAATAAGAAGTTCGAAGATGCTTCCTCGGATTTTCGAACTTCTTATTCGATCAAGCATTGTCAAGGAAACTGGTATTGCCACGTTCAAAGAAGAGATTATTTGAACCCTGTTAAAAAGGCAATATCAACGAACGTTCCAAATATATCGCGAGGCAGGCCTATAAACGCATAAATACGATGACATCGGCATTTCGTTGGCCTCAGTAACCGAGTGATCCAAAATCGGGAGGCCTGCTGATATTTTCTGAGGTCAAATAGGCGAACCCCACAGGCGGATCAGTAGAAATGCGGTGAAGTGGGATGGTTATGTCCCCTGTTTTCGGATCACAGAAATAGGAAGAAGAAGATCATACGCGATTACGATAATTTCAACCGTTTGCAGTGCATGCTTTTCAATTGCGCCAACTATAGAGGCATCAGTCTCCTCAACATCGCATACAACATCTTTTCTGCGATATTGTGTGAACGCCTGAAACCTTTTATCAACAGCCTGATTGGACTCTATCAGTGCGGTTTCAGGCCAGGAAACTCCACCATCGATCAAATCTTCACACTTCGGCAGATCCTGGAGAAAACCCAAGAATTCCAAATCGATACTCACCACCTCTTTATCGATTTCAACGCCACCTATGACAGCATTTATAGAGAAGAGCTTTATAGAGCCATGTCTAGTTTTGACATCCCTGCCAAACTTGTCCGTCTGTGCAGGCTGACGATGGAGAACGCTCGCTGCTCCATCAAGGTCGGTAATGACCTCACCGAGACCTTTGATGTCAAAAAAGGCTTTAGACAAGGTGACGCGCTGTCATGTGATTTCTTCAATATTATACTTGAACGGATTGTGCGGAACTCACAAGCCAACACCGGAGGCACAATCTATTACAAGTCTGTACAACTGCTTGCATACGCCGACGATATAGACATTATCGGAAGAACTCAGCGGGCTGTCACCGGTGCGTTTGCAAGCACTGAGGCGGAAGCGGCCAAAATGGGTTTAGCGATAAACGAGGGCAAAACCAAGTATATGCTGTCAACAAGAAGGGAAAACCAACACCAACGAATTGGACGTCACAGTGGGCAGCTATAACTTCGAGGTAGTAAGGGACTTTGTCTACCTTGGCTCTGCAATAAATTCAACAAACAAAATCAGTGCAGAAATCAATCGAAGAATAACTCTTGCCAATCGCTGTTTTTTTGGGCTTATAAGGCAATTCAACAGTAAAGCCCTATCTCGAACAACTAAGGAGACTCTATATAAGACCTTGATCATCCCAGTCCTGCTTTATGGCGCTGAAACATGGTCTTTATTAAAAGAGGATGAAGATATCCTTGGTCGCTTAGAGAGACAAATTCTTCGTAAGATTTTCGGTCCCGTTTGCGTTAACGGGTTTTGGAGGAGAAGATTCAATCACGAACTGTACGTGCTGTACATCGACATCGACCTAGTCAAAAACTGCGTATTGGACGTCTGAGATGGCTAGGTCATGTAGAGCGAATGGACACCAACGCTCCGGCCCGCAGAGTCTTCGAATCTAATCCCGAGGGACGACGCAGTAGAGGGAATCATCGCCGTAGGTGGCGCGCACAAGTTCAAGGGGACCTCGACCAACTTGGAGTGCGCAACTGAAGGCAATTAGCTAAAGACCGAGCTAAATGGAGAGGCTTGTTGGTTGAGGCCCAAGTTCACTCCGAACTGTAGCGCCACCTAAGTAAGTAACTAGGTTTCTTATGCTGTGAAAACTACACTAACTAGCTTTGGGTTATTCTTATTTTTGCAATAACTTTGATGCATTGTGACGAGATTTAACCCAAACTTTACGCTACCGATAGTGCTTGGAATGACTTTATCGACATTAAAAATCGCAAAATATTTAATCTTCGATAGAAAGGCTACGCCTAGAAGAAAGGACAAGAAAAGCCAAAACAGTATGCTTCACATTCACCAGAATCAACGTTAATTCTTTGGGACCATATCCAAAGATCAGACACTGGTTGTATACTTAGCTATTGTCAGAAGCATTCTGACATGAGGATTCTTAGTTTGTGTGGACAGCAATTAAGAAATCCATCAATTGCATGTTGGTAATAAAAGTTCAGCCTGCATATACGTTAAGGCGTACTTAAGACCATGCCTGCCACGGGGCTAAAACTGTGCTTATGCTGGTGTCTCTAGATCTATTCAAAAAAGAATTTGCTGCAAAGAGCGCGATAAGCTTCAAAGAAACCAGAAACGATACGGGAATAGAGTAAATTGCTAAAGATAGACGGCCGTCGGGCATCACTAGCAGAAACAAGAGAACACGTACTACCTTATAGCTAAAAACTAAAAGAAAAGATTCAAACAAAAACAAAACAAAAAGTTTAAAAAGTGTAATGTAATGTCATGGCAAACAGAGTGATAAAAGAACATAATCTGTTACATAAATAGTCGAGAAAAACTGGTATTACAGATGGTCTTTAAGTCTGCAGAAACTGTGAAGATTCTGAGGTGAAGGAAGAATCCTTTCACTTCCTATGCTAATGTGCTAGTCTAAGCCGATGTCACTGGAATCTCTTTGAGAACTGCTCTAACAGAGAATCGCATGTTCCGACCGATACACTAACACCCATCTTTCTATCCTGCAATTCTGATCCTCCTTCCCCCATACTAGCAACTCTAAGGTCTTCTTGCTTTCTTTTCTTCTCTTCTCTCTTTTGTTTCTTTTTCTATTTTTCTATTCAAGATAAATCAAGATCACGTCATAGGCCCACGTATCTAGACCTATTTATGCGAGCTGAAATCACAATGGCTTTAGCAGCGCTTCAATCTAACATAACCTATGCCTTAGTCTCAGCACTGAGTCCTTGGTGGTGGCACTTGTGTCAAGAAAATCAAAATTTTTCGATTTTATGTTGCGGTGCCAAGGCTCGCGCCATGAGCATAGCGAAGTGCTGGAAACCACAGATTAGCTGAAAACCTTTCATTTGGTGAAATAGAGTCGCTTTAAGTCTAAACTAAAATTAACATATAAAACACATATTTATTTTTTTATCAAAGTATCAAATCTCGGGTGCCGGCAGTGTGATTCGCTTTTGTAAAGATTCGTTAAATGGAATTGTAATGCGTCTGACAAAATTTACAATTTGGCAAGCTAAATCACATAATTTACACGCATACTTTTTGTCTTTGCGAGAACTTACTCTCTCGTTTTGATGAATGTGACGTTAACCAGTTCATAACAAAAAAGTATGTAAATGGAGTTAGGTCTGTTCCTTTACTTGTAAATTCGTACAAATTTGTACGAATTTGTACGAATTCTTACTCAATAGCGTTCCTTTACTCAAAAAAGTAGTAAAGAGAGAGGCAACGAGAGAGTAAAAATTTCTCCTCAGTGAAAAATCTTACGAATTCTTACTCAACAAATTTCTGCCGGTAAGAAGTGTACTTTCTGTCAAAGTCAGCTGTTACTTTGTTTGAATGTTTTCATTTTTCTTCTGTTTTGGATTACTTTTCATTTTAATTCAATTTGCTGCAAAAGGGCAAACAAAAAATGAAAAAAAGGGACCTAAATGAAAGTTGTATATTTTCCTAGGACATTCCTGCGCATTTCAATATGTAAATTCATATTTAAAAGCAATAAAAACGAACTTCAAAGTTCAATGAAAATGTTTTACATAGATGTGGAATACCGAAGAAACAGCTGAGAACGTTGACGTTTAATTATGGCCAAGTTTTTTCTTGTCTAATGCGTTCCTTTACTTTTTTGTAGCTTCTCTCTTTGAGAGAGAATTTTACTCTTCAGGCTGATAATTTCTCTTTTACATTTTTTGGCCCAAAATTAAAGGAACAGACCTAATATTGCGGAAGTAAAAGACAAGAAATATTATTTAACGCTCAGGCATCTTATTTACTTACTTAGATGGCGCTACGGTCCGGGATGGACCTGGGCCTCAACCAACAAACCTCTCCAGCTAGCACGATTACGAGCCAGCTGCCTCCAGTTGCACACGCCAAGTTGGTTGAGGTACACCTCCACTTGTTTGCGCCACCTACCGCGAGGCCGTCCTCTACTGCGTCGTCCATCCGGGGTGGATTCGAAAACCTTCTTAGCGGGAACGTTGGGCTCCATCCACTCTAAATGACCCAGCCATCTTAGTCGCTGTATGTGAACTCTTCTGGCTAAGTCGATGTCCTTGTACAGGCCGTATAGCTCGGCATTGTACCTTCTCCTCCACTTACCGTCTATGCAGATGGGACAAAAGATCGCTCGAAGAACTTTTCTCTCGAAATAACCAAGGGCATCCTCATCCGGTTTTGTCAAAGCCCATGCCTCTGCGCCATACAGCAGGACTGTAATGATTAGAGTCTTATAAATATTTACCTTAGTAGTTCGAGATAGGGCTTTGCTACTTAACTGCCGTTTTAGCCCATAGAAACAACGATTGGCAAGAGTAATTCTTCGTGTGATCTCCCTACTGATGTCATTTGCGCAGTTCACCATAGAGCCTAGGTAGACAAAATCCTTTACTACCTCAAAAATTATGTCTGTATATTGTGGCGTTCTGTCCAAGACGCCGATGTTGGGTGTCCTTTTTTGTAGACAGCATATATTTTGTTTTGCTTTCATTGACCGCTAGACCCATCTTTGCTGCCTCGATCTCAATACTCGTAAATGCCCCATTGACTGCCCGCTGAGTTCTTCCGATTATGTCAATGCCATCGGCATAAGTGAGTAGTTGTACAGACTTGTAAAAGATTATACCTCCGGTGTTGGCTTGTGAGTTTCGTACAATTCTCTCAAGTACTATGTTAAAGAGATCGCATGATAGCGCGTCACCTTGTCTAAGACCTTTCCTGACATCGAACGGTTCGGTGATGTTCTTACCGACTTTGATGTAGCAGCGAGAGTTCTCCATCGTCATTCTGCACAAACGGACGAGCTTGGCAGGGATGCCAAGACTAGACATGGCTCTGTATAACTCGTCTCTATACATGCTATCATAGGCAACTTTGAAATCGATGAAGAGGTGGTGCGTATCGATTTTATATTCATGGGTTTTTTCCAAGATCTGCCGTAGTGCGAATATTTGGTCAATGGTGGACTTTCCTTGCCTGAAACCGCACTGATAAGGACCTATCAGGTTGTTGACGATCGGTTTAAGGCGTTCACATAATACGGCAGACAGGATCTTATATGCGATGTTGAGGAGACTTATACCTCTGTAATTGGCGCAGCTCAGAGGATCTCCTTTCATCAGGATCGGGCAAACGATGCTGAGGTTCCATTCACCGGGCATACTTTCGTCCGACCAGATTTTACAGATGAGCTGGTGCATGCTCCTTACCAACTCATCCCCTCCTGTCTTGAAAATATATCGCTATCCTCACTTCATTCTGATCGGGTTGACGGGAATTTTGACTGCCATCGTCACTGTCGAATGGCTCATTCTGCCTGACAGTGGAATATTGATCATCATCGCCGTTTAACAGTCTGCAGAAGTGTTCCTTCCATATTCTCAGCACCGACTGCGATTCTACTACTATATTGCCATTTTCGTCCCTGCAGGCTTCAGTTCTGACTTTGAAACCTTGGCATGTTCTTTTTACCCTTTGGTAAAATTTTCGAACATTATTCCTGCAATAAAGTCTCTCAATCTCCTCGATCGAGCGCTTCTCATGCTCCTTTTTCTTCTTTTTGAGAAGTCGATGTTCCTCTTTTCTCCTGCGCACGTAGAGCTCGTAAGCAGCTCTAGTCCTTCTATGCAGCGCCGCTTTGTACGCCTCTTGTTTTGCTGCATGTGCTTGCCGGCATTCCTCATCAAACCAGGGGTTTCGTTGTGGTGGCCGAGAGAAACCCAGTACATCAGAGGCGGCATCTCTGATGGCTTGTTGGCAACGCTGCCACTGGTCTTCCGCATTTGCTGCTGGCGGCATAGGACTTGGATTGAGATTAGAAGAAACTCGATCGGCAAAGGCTCTGGCGGTCTCTTGCGATTGTAGCTTTTCGACGTCAAATTTCCTCACAGTATTTCGTTGATTTCGCTCCGTTCTGGATATCCGCATCCGTACCTTGGCTACAGCAAGGTAGTGATCCGAGTCCACGTTGGCTCCTCAGAAATCGACGGAGTGAATTGCGTCGATCGCAATGTGATCGATTTGGTTGACAGTTTTTCGATCAAAGGAGAGCCATGTTCCTTTGTGAATGTCGAGACGTGGAAACCGCGTAGTAGCTACGACAAAGTTTCGCCCCGCCGCAAAGTCGATTAGCCTGAGTCCGTTGTCGGATGTGATGTCCTGCAGGCTGTGCTTTCCGACCACGCTACTAAAGACGTCCTCTCTTCCTAGCTTTGCGTTAAAATCACCTAGGATAATTTTAACGTCGTGGCTAGGGCATTGCTCATACGTTTTGTCCAAGAGCTGGTAGAAGTCATTCTTTGTCGCGTCGTCCTTCTCCGCATGAGGGGCGTGAACGCATATAAGGCTAATGTTGGCAAATTTAGCCTTGATACGGATAGTCATAAGGCGCTCGTTCACATGCCGGAAACTCACGACTTCTTGCCTAAGTCTGCCTCCAATGACAAATCCGCACCCGAATAGACGCTGTCCTTTTTGTCTGTAGCAATCGCCGTAGTAGATGTAGTTTTTTATACTCCTTTTGCCCGGCCCATCCCATCGCACTTCTTGGATGGCGGTAATGTCTGCTTTGAGACACTCTAGGGCCTCCGCAAGTTGTTCGGCTGCACGTGGTTTGTAGAGGGACCTAACATTCCATGTGCAGACACGAAGATCGTCGTCCTTTTTACGTTTGCTTGGGTCGTCAACAGTAAATTCGTCCGTATCCGAGGCTGTTGGTTGCTTCGTAACCGATGGTTTTTTACGTGGTAGGGAAGTTAACCCGACGGTACAACCCCCAACCTGGAGGACCAGATCCTTTTTTAGCAACCCCTAGGACGAGGGGCCGGATACACCGATGTCAGTAACCCATTTCGGGGAAATGAGCGCTGCCGTTGACCCATTAAGGGTTCATCCGCCACCATCTCTTTTTCAATACCCTGACGTAGTATTGAAAATCCTTACAGACCTTAGCTTCAAATATGTCGAAGTAGCTCCGGTAAGGTATCCGCTGCTCTGTAGACGTCACCGTTGATTCCATCGGGAGAATTCATCCGGCGCACGTCCTCCTTCTGAGACGCATATTTCAGCCAATCAGGTCAACAAGAGATGCCTCGTCCGGTTAAACATATGCGCGCTGAAGTTCACCCACATGTGCTTACGCAGGTCCGAGTGTTCAGCTACACATATATCGTCAGACTCAGCATACGCTCATCGTTAGTTCACTATCAGATAGCTATCCAGCGGGCACCACGGGGAGGTGATGATGCGATGTTAGCCGCCATTTTGGTACTATCGTTATGAATTAATAAATATTCTAAGCATCAAAATGTAACTGGTTCTAGAATAGTTATTGATATATTGATATCAAAATTGATCTACTGGTTAAAATTTAGTCACTAATTGACAAGCTCTCTAAGTCTAAACTTTACTCTAATCGAAAAATTCGTGAAATCTTCTTTTAACTTCTTACTCACATCCACGTTAGGATTAACCATTGATTGCCATAGCATGATTTTGGCTTGTCGCATACTTAAGTATTTGAAAAAGTGCGTTCGGTCCAAGTAACGTTTCTAGTGTGCTATCATATCACTTCTAAACCATGGAGCTGCTTCTACTTCATTAAAGCCAGTTGTAACATTATGAATATTTTTTAATGGAAATACGAAATGTTGTATTATTATTTTTTTTTTTTTTTTTTTTATTTAAAGAAAAGGAAATCAAATCTCAGAGCACTCAGACTCTCCGGTCCATTGTACTACCAGGCAGGAACCTTTCTTTGGTGCAGTAATTGGATATTCGTTTTCCTTTCTATACTCGGGTGGCTGATAATAGCTGTTCCACACTGGGGCTTGAACTTGCACATATCGGTTAACGAACAAAAACACTATCCACTGTACCATTGCCACCCTAAAAACTTAATAACTAATTAAAAAATTAAATTGTATTTTCCTCCAAGTAATTGTGATTAACGCTCGAACGAACGCATAGTGTAGATATTCATCACATTTTCGTATTTGCTGGAAACAGGGATAGACACATATAATACACCTACAGAGGGTGTTTTTTTAAGCCAGTCTAACTTCCATTTTGAACAAAACACATGAAATTTCATTAAATAGCCATTTATTTGTGTTCAATCGAGAGAATACATTCTGCAATTAATTTTTAAACACAACTTCGGGCATACCCGGCAATTAGCTAAAGACCAAGCTAAATGGAGAGGCTTGTTGGCAAGTAAGTATGGTTGTCCTGAGCCGACTTTATTGCGACAAGAAAAGAGGAGGTGATTGATTGACTTTACCTAATAATTACTTAAAGTTTTTCCCGATCTGTGGAAAAATTCGTCTATAATTCTTATTTACAAAAAAAGGTCGTAAAAATGATATTTCCAATTATTGTCCCATCGCTAAACTTTCTAGAAAACCGAAGCTCTTTGAAAGCATCGTTGATGATGTAATGTTCTTTTAGGCAAGTTTATCCTACTGGATTGCTTTAGGGATGTTTAACAAGCACTAACCTAACCGAGTTTGTATCTAAAACTCTGCGTGCCTTTGAAGTTGGCAAAGAAATTGATGTAGTTGCAAACGATTTTAGCAAAGTTTTCCACAAAATTTCGCATGCAGTCATTTTTCTCAAACTTAAAGCGCTTGGTTTTACATCACCACTGGGAAAATCGCCAATACATTTCTGATCCCATTAAAGCCACTTCGGGAGTCCCTCAAGACAGCCACCTTGGACTAATGATCTTTATCTAGACGATTAATGATGTCGATTATACCATCGTATTTATGATTCTGATATCTGATATCTACGCTGATGACATGAAAATCTTCAGACATACATACATATGTATGTACATATGTATGTACATATGTGTATGATCTCCTGCTGATTCTCGCCCACTGCAATAGCAGTGGCTTGGCTTGTATCGGTTTTCAGCTCGGTGTTACAAGAATCTTCTATAGCTCAATGCTAGTAAATGCTAAGCCATTACATATTTTCGTAAGTATCTCCCACCACCTCTCAGGGCGCACTTCATTAGCGGCGAGCTTATCACTGCGTGACTTGGTCACAAGGCTCTTTCATAGCTCAATGTTAGTAAATGTCAAGCTATCACTTATTCTCGTAAGTGTCCCACACCATCTCCCAGGGTTTACTTCATTAGCGGCGAGCTTATCACTGCGTGACTAGGGTGTTACTAAATTTTCGTTCCCATATCGACAACATTATCAGCAAGGCCAACTCTGCACTCGGCTTTATTAAACGTTGGTTTAACAAATCCTTAAACCCATTTGTCTGAAAATCCCTTTACATTACCTTCGTTAGACCTCTCCTTGAGTATGCTAGCCAAGTATGGTCACTCTTCTATTAAAGCCGTCCGGCGAAGGGTTAATCCACTTTGCCTTCTGAGGCTTTTGCTTGGGTTTTTGTCGTGAGGTTGCTAATGTATTGCTTATTCATCAGCTATCAGTTGGTAATATTGATTGCCCCGCGTTGATCCAAATGATCACCTCTAACACTAACCCACGTACCACTCTTCCGCCTTATTCCTCACCGCACCAATTATGGACACCACGAGCTAATGGCCAGAATGCTTCGCAGGGCTAACCGCTTACAAACAACTTTCGACTTTCACTGTAGCAGACTTAAACTTAGAAACGCCCTTTACCGCTACATATCATCCTCTTGGCATCATCTCCTTCCTTACTTAGTCTCTCCCTCTTATCATTAGTATCATTCTGACTCATTTAGTATTAAGTTTCATTTGTTACTTTTACCTCCAGGTTGGGGGTTGTGCCGTCGGGTTAACTTCCCTACCACGTAAAAAACCTTTGGTTACGAAGCAACCAACAGCCTCGGATACGGATGATCTTACTGTTGACGACCCATGCAAACGTAAAAAGGACAACGATCTTCGTGTCTGCACGTGGAGTGTTAGGTCCCTCTACAAACCACGTGCAGCCGAACAACTTGCGGAGGCCCTAGAGTGTTTCAAAGCAGACATTACTGCCATCCAAGAAGTGCGATGGGATGGGCCGGGCAAAGGAAGATTAAAAACTGCGACATCTACTACGGCGACTGCTACAGACAACAAGGACAACGTCTATTCGGGTGCGGATTTGTCATTGGAGGCAGACTTAGGCAAGAAGTCTTGAGTTTCCGGCATGTGAACGAGCGCCTCATGACTATCCGTATCAAGGCTAAATTTGCCAACACTAGCCTAATATGCGTTCACGCCCCTCACGAGGAGAAGGACGACACGTCAAAGGATGACTTCTACCAGCTCTTGGACAGCACGTATGAGCAATGCCCTAGCCACGGCGTTAAAATTATCCTAGGCGACTTTAACGCAAAGCTAGGAAGAGAGGACGTCTTTAGTAGCGTTGTCGGAAAGCACAGCCTGCACGACATCGCATCCGGCAATGGACTCAGGCTAATCGGCTTTGCGGCGGGGCGAAACTTTGTCGTAGCTAGTACGCGGTTCCCACGTCTCGATATTCACAAAGGAACATGGCTCTCCTTTGATCGAAAAATCGTCAACCAAATCGATCACATTGCGATCGACGAAAGGCACTCTTCCAGTATTCTGGGTGTCCGGACTTTCCGAGGAGCCAACGTGGACTCGGATCACTACCTAGTTGTAGCCAAGGTACAGATGCGGATATCCAGAACGGAGCGAAATTCAATTCAATTCAATTTTGTTTATTTAGCAATATTTAGCTATTCTAATACAAGATAATTACATAAATATAATAACATATTAACAATCGGAGTTAGCCAATGGCATTTTAATATACTTCGCATCGCTTTATTTTGGAATTTTTGTAGTCTATCTAACATTGTGTTATTTGCTAACTATATGATTGTCGAGCAATATTCGAAATGTGGCTTAATTATCGTATTAAATACATTTATTGCACTTATTATCGACATTTTTTTCCGTATTCTTCCAAAGAAGCTAATTTTTTTACTTATTTTTTTTGATATATACTCAATGTGGCTATTAAAGTTTAAATTTGTATCAATTATAATTCCTAGATATTTGATTTCGTTAACATTTTAGACTTTTTCATTATTAATTAATATATCAATATTAGATTGTCCGTTTATAAATATACATTTCGTTTTACTCACGTTTAAGTTTAATTTGTTCATTTGAAACCATTTATCCAATTTTTTTTAAATCGTGGTTAATTTTCTCAATACATTCATTTATATCATTACACGAAACATATAAAAGACCATCATCTGCAAAAAGTTGCAAGCGAGAATATTGAACAACATTTGGCATTTCGTTAACATAAATTAAAAATAATAATGCGTCTAAAACTGATGCTTGCTGTACACCTAGGATTACATTTATTGAATCTGATATTGCATCATCCACTTTTGTTCAACGAAATACTGTGAGGAAATTTAACGTCGGGCGGCTACAATCGCAAGAGACCGGCAGAACCTTTGCCGATCGAATTTCTTCTAATCTTATTCTAAGTCCTATGCCGCCGCATCAGCAAATACGGAAGACCAGTGGCAGCGTTGCCAACAAGCCATCAGAGATGCCGCCTCTGATGTACTGGGTTTCTCTCGGCCACCACAACGAAACCCCTGGTTTGATGAGGAATGCCGCCAAGCACAAGCAGCTAAACAAGAGGCGTAAAAAGCGGCGTTGCATAGAAGGACTAGAGCTGCTTACAAGCACTACGTGCGCAGGAGAAAAGAGGAACATCGACTTCTCAGAAAGAAGAAAAAAGAGCATGAGAAGCGCTCGATCGAGAAGATTGAGAGACTTTATTGCAGGAATAATGTTCGAAAATTTTACCAAAGGGTAAAAATAACATAAATAAATTTGCCAAAGGGTTTCAAAGCCAGAACAGAAGCTTGCAGGGACGACTATGGCAACATAGTAGTAGAAACGCAGTCGGTGCTGAGAATATGGAAGGAACACTTCTGCAGACTGTTAAACGGCGATGATGATCAATATTCCGCTGTCAGGCAGAATGAGCCATTCAACAGTGACGATGACAGTCAAGATTCCCGTCAACCCGATAAGAATGAAGTGAGGATAGCGATATCTAAACTCGAATCCAACAAAGCTGCTGGAGCCGACGGCCTTGCCGCTGAACTTTTCAAGGTAGGAGGAGATGAGTTGGTAATGTGCATGCACCAGCTCATCTGTAAAATCTGGTCGGACGAAAGTATGCCCGTTGAATGGAACCTCAGCATCGTTTGCCCGATCCTGAAGAAAGGAGACCCTCTGAACTGCGCCAATTACAGAGGTATAAGTCTCCTAAATATCGCATATAAGATCCTGTCTGCCGTATTATGTGAACGCCTAAAACCGATCGTCAACAAACTGATAAGTCCTTATCAGTGCGGTTTCAGGCCGGGAAATTCCACCATTGACCAAATATTCACACTACGGCAGATCTTGGAAAAAACCCATGAATATAAAATCGATACGCACCACTTCTTCATCGATTTCAAAGTTGCCTATGATAGCGTGTATAGAGACGAGTTATACAGAGCCATGTCTAGTCTTGGCATCCCTGCCAAGCTCGTCCGTTTGTGCAGAATGACAATGGAGAACTCTCGCTGCTCCATCAAAGTCGGTAAGAACATCACCGAACCATTCCATGTCAGGAAAGGTCTTAGACAAGGCGACGCGCTATCATGCGATCTCTTTAACATAGTACTTGAGAGAATTGTATGAAACTCACAAGCCAACCCCGTAGGTACAATCTTCTTCAAGTCTGTACAACTACTCGCTTATGCCGATGACATTGACATAATCGGAAGAACTCAGCGGGCAGTCAATGGGGCATTTTCGAGTATTGAGACCGAGGCAGCAAAGATGGGTCTAGCGCTCAATGAAAGCAAAACAAAATATATGCTGTCTACAAAAAAGGACACCCGACATCGGCGTCTTAGACAGAACGCCACAATAGACAGATATAATTTTGAGGTAGTAAAGGATTTTGTCTACCTAGGCTCTATGGTCAGCTCCGCAAATGACATCAGTAGGGAGATCACACGAAGATCTCTTGCCAATCGTTGTTTCTATGGGCTAAAACGGCAATTGAGTAGCAAAGCCCTATCTCGAACTACTAAGGTAACTCTTTATAAGACATAAATCAACCCAGTCCTGCTGTATGGCGCAGAGGCATGGGCTTTGACAAAACCGGATGAGGATGCCCTTGGTTATTTCGAGAGAAAAGTTCTTCGAACGATCTTTGGTCCCGTCTGCATAGACGGTGAGTGGAGGAGAAGGTACAATGCCGAACTATACTGCCTGTACAAGGACATCGACTTAGCCAGAAGAGTTCACATACAGCGACTAAGATGGCTGGGTCATTTAGAGTAGATGGAGCCCAACGTTCCCGCTAAGAAAGTTTTCGAATCCACCCCGGATGGACGACGCAGTAGAGGACGGCCTCGCGGTAGGTGGCGCAAACAAGTGGAGGTGTACCTCAACCAACTTGGCGTGTGCAACTGGAGACAGCTGGCTTGTAACCGTGCTAGCTGGAGAGGTTTGTTGGTTGAGGCCCAGGTCCACCCCGGACTGTAGCGCCATCTAAGTAGGTTTGTTACTTTTAAGTTTAGTTTTAGTTCTTAGTTTTTTAATCACCAACTAAGGGTTCTGCCGGGGGTTCCCCCGTCAGATCATAGATATCTATGTACATATAATAAAATTCGAATCGAATGCGTAATTATAACCTTGTAGGAGGAGGAATTTGGGAAAAACAATTTCCCATCTTAGGTACCCTATCTTTTTCTACAGTTTGATCCTTTTCGCATGAAGAAATAAAATGATTTATGTCGCAACTACTCTGAGAGAACCCATTAACCTGCTAAGTTTCTTTCGCGGTTAATCAAACAAAATTTCGCAGAGAATCGTTAAAACAAAAGAATTATATTTGTATTGCGATAGCAAAAACTAGTTATAACTAAAGTCTTCTAAAATTTCATATACTTGTAATTTAAAACCTTATTCAAGAAAAACAATCATTTCCAGAATCACGGAGCACAAGAAGAATAGATTTTATTTGTTTACACCAAAAATTTTCCCAAGATCGAAGAACAATAGTTGACTAAATAATGATTTAATTTGTGTAGATACTCGTAGTATAAATAAAGTTTAAAGTGATGATCATCCATAGACGCCTCAAGGTTAATTGAAAAGATAACTTTGCATAAGTTTCAAATAATAATCGCTTAATGACACAGGCACAAATGTGCACTTCGTTGTATCAAAACAGGAAATACTTCTATGTAGCTTCAAATGAAAAGATACGTAATATCAATTAACTAATGTTTATATAGTCACGATTTGTTTAAAAATAAACTTGTTACTCATAGCAGCATCATCGCTTCTGACAACTGAGTTAAGTCACATGCTAAGATTTAAGTATGTTGTATACACATAATGAACGTTCTTAACTATCTATATAATTGTTTTTCTGCTAGATACTCTCTTTAGTTTTATGGATAATTAAAGTTATGTGCCAGTAACTAAGATATAATTATTATGATCAAGACAGTCAGCGATTAACTTGTAATAATTGTAATTGGTTTCCTCCAATAATTTTGTTTAACCATTATAATGTAGGTTTTATAACAAAAGGATTAAGAGTTTGTCAGACGTTGCATCCCAACCACTTTTAATATTAAATTTCATGAAAATCGTTGAATAGCTCTCGAGGAAAATGACATTTCACATTTTTGTTACACATTTCCTGTATACACTTCCGTTACACATTTGCATAACACATTTCCGTTCGACATTTGCGTTACAGTCGAGCTAATTTACTTTACTGTTGTTAAATAAATTTCACTTCCAGAACATGTACAATGTACTAGATAAATAAAATTTCGTGTCTCTTGCAATGATTTCATTTGAATTGCAATTTCGTCCACCCCCATCAATAAACATCGTCGGGATAACGGAATTCAATAAGTTGCAAAGCCTCTTTAAAGGAATAATAACATCAAAGTATAAGGTTATGTCTTTGAGGGATAATGTGTGGAAAGTCAACGTCGATGACTACAATGACTACCGAGCTGTGTCCTAAAAGCTAAATACCGATAAAATTCAGTGGTATACTTTCGAAATCAAGTCAGAAAGGCCACATCGTGTCGTTGCAAGGGGACTTCACCCCTCATGCACCAAAGAAGAGGTTATGACGGACCTTCAAGCCAAAGGCTTTAAAATCCTTGATGCCGTTAATATCATCAAGAAGGAGAAGCAACAAACGGATAAACAGCAACAAAAATAGATAAAGACGTCTTGGTAAGGCTTGGACTTCCGCTTTTTATGCTTACCTTCGATAAATCGGATAATATCGACGATATCTACCGAATTAGAGCCATACTAAATATCGTGGTCAAAATCAAGCCCATGCGTAGAAATTTAAGGATGATTCCGCAGTGCAAACGTTGCCAAGGATTTAACCATACGCAAATGTACTGCAAAAAAGAACCGCGATGTGTGAAATGCGCCGGAAATCACATCTATGGAGTAGCAACATGTGCTAATTGTAAGGGAAAGCACCCGGCGAATTATGGAGGCTGTGAAGTAGCTAAGGAGTTGCAAAAACGG
Source organism: Brachypalpus laphriformis (assembly GCA_945910035.1). Lineage (NCBI taxonomy): Eukaryota > Metazoa > Arthropoda > Insecta > Diptera > Syrphidae > Brachypalpus > Brachypalpus laphriformis. Next base: position 102,669,980 of record OX246756.1, read on the forward strand.
AGAGATGTGCTCCTAAATGCAAAATCTAAGCTGCAAACTAAGCCAAAGCGTAAGAATGCACAGGAGAAACTAGCTAAACTAAAACTACCGGGTTCAGAGCGCAAAAAGGTGAGGGAAAGAGTGACAACAGAAAAGTCCTCGACCTCTGTTCTTAAAAGAAACGGTACTGAAAAGTTAACGTCGAAAAAGCCGCCAGGTAAAGACCCTCGGACAGCAGGAGTGCAGACCTACGCTCAGGCCGCGGTATCCGAGACACCAAAAAACCTTGAAATTTCGACGGACCCTGTCTCTCATGTTTTGTCGGTTATTCTCGAGAAATTTGAAGAACAAAGCAAAATAAATAAAATTATTCTCGATAGGCTGGTTAAGCTTGAAAATAATTCTTAGAAAACGCGTACTTCAACAAAAATATGAATGACAAACGAATGTTAAAAATATGTACTTGGAATGCAAACGGACTTTTGCAAAAACTCGACGAATTGGAAATATTCATGCGCGAAAAAGATATTGATATTTGCTTGATTTCTGAAACCCACGTAAAAAAGGAATCGCATTTAAAAATAAAAGGCTATAATGATTACCACGCTTGTCACCCTTCGGGAAAAGCGAGAGGCGGATCATCCTTGTTTATTAAAGACTGCATCGAACAATCCGAAGACCTAAAGATAGAGCTTAAACTTTGCAACTGTGCACGATTCGAGTTAGAAATAGTCAGCGTACTCTTAAAATCTCATCTATCTACTGTCCACCGCGTTCCGCGCTTGAAAAATCTGATTTTACTAACTTGTTTGAATCGCTGAAACCTAATTTTATTATCGGCGGCGACTTTAACGCGAAACATACTTTCTGGGGCTCAAGATACAGCTCGAAAAAGGGTAGAATGCTCTATGGGGCAGGTATAGAGTACAGTTGTGATTTCCATTCGACGGGTAAACCAACTTACTGCCCAACTGATACTTCGATAGATTTTTTCTTTGTGAAAGGATTATCTACCAACCACATAAAAGTCAAAGAGAGCTTTGATCTGTCGTCTGATCATTCCCCGGTTATTTTAACAATCAGCGAAAAACTAGTCTATAACCTAGAGCCAGCGAGATTAACTGGTCGAACAACTAACTGGGAAGGCTTTAGGAACGAAATTGAAGATAATGTTGAACTGAGCGTTCCACTTACGACACCCTATGAACTTGAGGTTGAAGTTGATCGCTTCGTTGAGATCGTACAGCTCGCCTCTTGGAATAATACGCCCAATCCAAGGAAAACGCCCGACAGATACGGTTTGCGATATCCTCCGGAAATAAAGGAATTGGTCAAGGAAAAAAGAAAAGCGCGTAAAAAATGGCAACAGAGTCGTGCTCCGCAACATAAAGCACACTTGAATCGTCTGTGCAATTTGTTGAAGAAGACTATTAAGGACTTTAAGAATCGTGCAATAGGCTCTTATCTTGAAAGTTTAACAGCGAAAAAAGATTCCAATTATTCACTTTGGAAAGCTGTAAAAGGCACCAAAAGGCCCAAAGTCCCCGCGCCGCTAATCAAATTAAATCAAAATGAATAGGCGAGGGAAGATAAAGAAAAAGCGGACGTCTTTGCGGCCCACCTGGAAGAAACATTTAAACCGTACGATGTTCAAGTGGTTTACGATAACATCAATAGGCCGGATTTACCATCTGACGATTTGACGCTCACAAGTGCAACGCTAAGGGAACTCAAACATGAGATGGAGAATCTAACACCTAAGAAATCTCCTGGTTATGATTTGATTACCGGAGAAATTCTCAAAGTTTTGCCTAGAAAAGCACTGATTAAGCTTCTCCATATTGTAAATGCTGCACTCAGATTAAAACACGTGCCGAACCAATGGAAAGTTGCGGAAGTCATAATGGTTTTAAAACCAGGAAAACCGTCAAATGAAGTAAAATCGTATAGACCAATTTCGCTTCCAGTCATATCCAACATTTTCGAGAGGATATTACTAAGGCGTCTCCAACCGGTTATAGAAGAAAATAATCTTATCCCTGACCACCAGTTTGGGTTCAGAAGCAAGCATTCGACGATTGACCAGGTGCATAGAATTACTGACGTAATCGAGAAAGCACTTGGAGAAAAAAAGATTTGCTCAAGCGTATTTCTTGACGTCTCGCAAGCCTTCGATAAAGTGTGGCATGATGGCCTGAAATGCAAACTACGACAAGTTCTCCCTGTATGCTTATACGATATTCTAGAATCATATCTCGGGAATAGGATCTTTCGTGTTAGACATGGAGTCGAATACTCCGAGCTCAAGGAAATTTCGGCCGGCGTACCGCAAGGAAGCGTTCTTGGGCCGCTTCTCTATTTGCTATATACTCGTGATATACCGAACGAAGATGGCACTATCCTTGCTTCGTTTGCCGATGACACCGCTATCCTAGCAGTAGGTAAAAGAATCGAAGAAACGACTGCAAAATTGCAAAACGCACTGAATAATGTAAATGAATGGATGAGGGACTGGCGAATCGCCCTCAACGAATCTAAATCTGTTCACGTAAATTTCACTTACAAGAAAACTAATGACTTGCCAATTTTCCTAAACTCGGCCCGAATACCTTTAGCAAACGAGGCCAAATACCTGGGAATGACACTCGACGCAAGGCTGAAATGGAATTCGCACGTGAAAATATAGAGAAAAATATACAGAAATGTAAATATAGAGAAATGTACTGGTTACTCGGAAAACATTCCCATCTCAATACTGAGAACAAACTGCTTTTATACAAGCAAGTGCTAAAGCCGGTGTGGGCCTACAGTATACAACTTTGGGGTTGTACCAAGAAAACAAATGCCAATATTTTACAAGCTTTTCAAAATAAAGTGCTAAGAGAAATCGTCCAAGCACCGTGGTAGTAGAAATGACGATATCCACAGGGATCTCGGAATTCCGACAATCGAAGCTGAAACTAGAAGCTTCGCGAGAAAGCATAAAAACCGACTAATCGGACATGTCAACAATACAGTCCTATAAATTTTGGATGAGAGCAATTTATTGCGCCGATTACAAAGGACGAAACCTTTCGACTTGGCGAGATAATGATTAACCGCGTCTAGATTGCGGAATATGCAGGATCCTTCAGTGGAAAGTAACCTGCCAAAAGTTTTTATTTCGTGATAGAAAAATTGCTTGATAAGTTATTGCTTAGTTGCGATATCTAACAAATTTATATCGAAGGGTGGTGTTTTTTTAAGTCAGTAAGAATCTGACACTACTATGAGCACGCGCTTGCTATTCTCATAGTGTCTATGGAAGATTTTTCACCTACCCTCGAAAAAAAAATTGAATTGATGTGTTAATGGCTGCAAAAGAATGAATGCTCGTTCGCGCTTTCGTTACATCCATGCACATTTATTCCACTGTCGAAGAAATTTCACTCCAAGAGAAAAGTACAGGAAATTTTATTTTAAATTAACCAATACGATGGGTTCACATCTTACTTCCAATTTTTTAACAATTAAGTTGTACAGCATTTGGGAAAATCCCTCGGAAACCTAATATTAAGAGAACAACACATTAAGGAAAAAATGGGTTTTCCCACACTATCTGGTGTGCAGCACCTCAATACTCTTGAACAATTTACCTCTACAGGTAAATTCATTCCGTACATGAGTATGCCTCCTTGCCAATATCAGTGTCTTTGACTTCATCGTCTGGTTTTCCAATTTCAAAGGAAGATGCGGTGAAAATAAGGTAAAATAAACCTGTTTAGTTGTGAATATGAAGAGTTCAACGTAGGTATACGGTGTTAAATAAACGACTCCTTTGTTATGGAGAGTCGCTTATAAGCAAATAAAGAGAAGCCATAAATTGCAAGTGCATGGAATAGGGTAGGGTTCAAGTGTTTGTGTTAGTTTCATCAACAACAAAAGAACACCTGATATATCGTTTTAAAAGTGCGAATATGTGCTGCTAATTTTAATTAGAAAAATAGATAAACAGATCTTCCTCCAGCTTTAGATAAATGCTTAAGATACAAATTTTCTTATTACATCAAAGCCACCCGATTTTTTAACCTTCTGATTATTGATGTCAAGTCTTAGATCATCTTCTGTGAGAAGCGAGTAGAATGGAGTGTTTGTGCTCTGCATATTAATTTCAATTTCAATTTTATTTCAATTATTCATAAACGTAGATATAAAATCCTTAATTGTGCAAAGTTAAACATTGGAAAATTAGAACAATTTAAAATGATAAGTCTAAAACTAAAATAATGTAAAAATGAATATAAGTGCACTTAGCTAAGAAAAAAAATGCATAGGACACTAGCCTTGATTATGTCCTGTATCCCCTTGTGGGTCCTAGGGCCTCTACTACGCCTACACGCCATCGTGTACGATTTCTGGCAATGTGTCTGAGTTCTCCCCAACTTTTCCCTAACTGCCGTGCCTCCTTCTCGACTGTTCTGCGCCATGTTCTCCTCGGACCGCCGGGTCTTCTGCCAACCTGAGTTAAAGGGTTCCATTGCATAGCATGGTTCGCTATGGAGCTGTCACCCTTTCGGAACGTGTGACCAATCCACTGCCACTTCCGCCGTTGGATAGTTGTGCCTATTGGTTCCTGACCCGTCCTTTCGTAAAGGTGTTCGTTAGAGATACTATTGGGCCAGAAAATCCTTAAGATATTGCGCAGACACCTATTAACGAACGTTTGCAGCTTTCTGGTGATAGTAGTGGTCACTCTCCACGTGCTGCAACCATATAGCAGCACGGATTCAACGTTGGAGCGGAACAGTCTTATTTTGGTGCTCAAACTGATTGCATTGCTTCGCCATATTTTGGACAACATCCCGAACGCGGACTTTGCTTTGACGATCCTGTTGGCTATATCCAGTTCGGTTCCACCATCGGTCGAGACAATACTCCCAAGATACTGGAAATCCTCTACTCTCTCTACCGGTTGTCCAGCAATGCATATTTGAGCCGATGAGTTAGTTCCAAGGCTGATGATTTTAGTTTTTGTCGTATTAATTTTCAGCCCGACGACACCTGCCTCCCTCTCCACATCTGCTGTCATTTGGTGGAGGTCCATAATTCTGTGGGAGAGTAAGCATACATCGTCTGCGTAGTCAAGATGCTTCAGTTGCGATGTAAGAGTCCATCGAATTCCTCCGTTTCCCGTCGACAAAGCTGCATGAAGCACATCGCTAATCACCAATAGGAATAATATTGGTGAAAGGATACAGCCTTGTCTTACCCCACTTTGGATCTCAAATTCCTTTGATAATAGCAATTAGTTTATCGGGAATACCTCTCCTGCGTAAGGCACGCCAAATAAACTCCCTGTTGACACTATCGAACGCCTTCTCAAAATCGATGAACAGCAGGTGCAGTGGCGATCGATATTCAACACACTGTTCGATGATAATCGGCAGGGTGTTGATGTAGTCGGCACAGGAGGATCCAGAGCGGAAACCTGCTTGTTCGGCATCGAGTGTGTCTTCGAGATGTTGTTTGATTCGCTTAAGGATGATTTTAGCTATTATCTTAGCTACAGCAGGCAGCACGCAGATACCCCTCCAGTTTCCGCACTCCATTAAATTTCCTTTCTTAGGAAGCTTGACGATCATTCCCTTTTTCCACTCGTTAGGAAAGCTCTCAGCTTCCCAAGCTCTATCTATAAGTGGAAGCAGAAGCTCAGCCGATGTTGTTGGCACTGCTCGTAAGAGCTCTGCTGGAATACCGTCAAGTCCTACTGCCTTGTTGGTTTTGAGTGCCTTGATCGCGGTAATGACCTCATCTTTACTGGGAGTCGTAGTGCGTATTCGGTAACTTCTCACCTCGGGCATCTCAGTCTGATTTGGGAGCATATCGCTAGCGAATACACGGTTCAAAACCGTAGCAAAATGCTCTTTCCATCTCTTGAGCTGGTCCTCATCGGAAATGAGCAAGGAGCCGTCTATACATTTCACTGGGTGTTGGCTGGAGCTGTGACCACCTGTCAGCTCTTTCGTTATTCTGTAGACGGTCCTGCTGTCGCACCTCCGTGCAGCTTCTTCTGATTCTGTAGCCAACGCGTTGATGTAGTTGCGCTTGTCACGTCGTACGCTACGCTGAACTTCTCTCATCTTCATGTGATATAGGGACTCTAGCTCGCTTCTCCCTGCTGCTGGGGTAGCTGCAACGCGACCTTTCAGCTATTTTCGTTCGTCAATCCGTCTCCAGGTATCCTCGGAAAGCTACGCCCTATGTCTTCCCTGCGATCGACCGACAATTCTTTCAGCACCAGATGTAAAAACATTTTTCACAGCACACCAATGGTCTTGGATGGTTGCAGGCATTGAGCTGCTGATTGCTTCCACACCTTGCGAAAAGTGCTCCCTTAATTGTTGGCGCACTGAGGAATAACTAAGTCTGTCGATGTTGAACCTGGGCATTCTTGTGTTGTCGTGGGATCTTCGAACTGCAGTAGTGCGTAGTTGGAGAGTAGCTATCATAAGATGGTGATCACGTACTATCCCCACATGTACCCCTCGCCTATTTCGGACGTCCAGGAGACTACTTCTAAAGCGGCGGCTGATGGCAAAATGGTCAATTTGGTTGGGGGTTGCTTGCCTGTCATTGGAAACCCAGCTGACTTTGTGGCAGGTCTTGTGCTCAAACATGGTGCCACCTATCACAAGGCGGTTGGCATTGCAGAAATCCACAAACCTTTCGCCGTTGTCATTGCGGTTGCCTAGTCCACGCTTCCCGATTACATGTTTGAGCCGTTCGTTGTCGCTGCCGACCTTGGCATTCAAATCCCCCGTCACTATGACAATGTCTCCATTTGGTGTTGTCTTGAAGACGGTGCTTAAGAGATTGTAGAAGCTCTCCTTTTCATCCTCAGACGAACTATTCGTTGGGGCGTAACACTGTATGATGGTGACGCGTCGTACTCTAGTCCGGAATCTGGTCGTCAAAATCCTATCACCATGAGGCTGCCAAGAATATAGGCCCTTGCTTGCTGTTGTTGTTAGCAGTAGTCCGACTCCATATTCCCGCGGACTTCCGGATGGTCTTCCAGAATAGAGTAGTACAGTGTTACGCGTTGGAGACTGGTACTCGCCCGTTTCTAACCATCTTACTTCACTTACCCCCAAAATGTCCAGTTTATATCGCATGAATTCGTTTTCCAATTGGAGGAATGTGGCACCTTCTCTTCCCGAGTCGAGGAGCGTCTTTACATTCCAGAAACCTATCTTTGTCCGGGTACAATAGCCAAAAGTCGTCAACATGTGATCATTCCTTATCCGAGGCATAGTGTCGGTTTCTGTAGCGGGCAATATTCGGTAACGCAGGTTGCTGGCCCACGTTACGTATAAGGGTTTATACGTATAGTTGCCCGGGAACCACCACTAGGAGGTAAAGTAAGCACTTCATCACGAACTTGATTGTTGCGCTACTGGCCCAAGCTAGTAGTTTCCCGATCAATCGCAATGCAGGTAGAAGTCTAGCCTTAAAGTTAGCTCACTCCCTTCTCAGAACAAAAAGTTAAACAAAGGAATGTCTAAAAAGTTTGGGAGGGTAATACAAAATATTTATGAAGAGACGCTGTCAGCTGTATGGAATGGAGAAAATGCTTCAAACTGGTTTAAAGCGAGCGTAGGTGTTAGACAAGGGTGCACTTTAAGCCCATTGCTATTCGTACTGTTCATAGGTGACATCACCGAATCCCTACCTGGAGGTGTTAAGTTTGCAAGGATACTGATAAAGGCGTTCCTTTTTGCAGACGACATAGTGTAGATGGCGAATTCCCCGGAGACATTGCAGCGCATGATTAACCGTTTGTATGAGTACTGTAAAATGTGGAGCCTAATTATAAACCTGGAAAAATCAAAGGTGATGATCTTTAAAAAGGGTGGGGGAAGGATGTGTAGGAACGAGAAATGGTTTTTGAACGGCGAACAGATCGAGACCGTCAAAAAGTATAACTACCTGCGCATGCTTTTCACGCAAAACTTAAGCATGGAAGAACACCTGAAATGCAAGCTACAAAAGTCCAAAATTATGATAAATACAACTTTGAGAAAATGTTTTGCCAGCAAATGCATAGTACATAGCACTAAGTTTCGTGTTTTTGAAGCGGTTGCCGAGTCAATTATATTGAACGCGGCCCAGGAATGGGGCGGAAGGCGGTTTGAGGAAGTGGAAAAGCTATTGAGGTTTTATATTAAAAGGATATTCCGTTTACCACCTAACACCCCAAACTATGCCATAATGCTGGAGAGTGGACTTTCTCCACTGGCTATAAAGACGCTGAAACTGCAGGTGGACTATATTTTAAATAAAGAAAGATTACCAAGAAAAGTTGCACTGGGAGCACTACGATGCAATAATGGTTGGTACAGAAATTGGAACGAACTAGAGCACGAGTGTGGAATAAGCTTGGATTTGGATGAAGCCAAAGCACGGAATCATAGAAGCCAAAGCTATACCAGTTGTTAGCAGCAGTAGATGTTAACTTCAGACAACAATTTGAAAGAGAAGCATTAGAGTCACTGCATCGATCTATTTATAGGCAGTTGGATCATAATTTGGGAGACCGAAACTACTTTCACGATGGTAATAGCTGCGAAGAAATATCGCTTATGCTAAAACTGCGAGCTGAACTACTTCCACTAAATTATCAACCGCATAGAGAAGATCTACCGATCTTGTGCAATATATGTAACATGGCGGAGAGGGAGGAAATTATATTTCATTTCGTGGGAAGATGTTCTTCGCTCCGGGAAACTAGACGGCACTTGCTTGGAGTAGATGAAATTTCCCATGAAGAAATCATAAGTAAGCTCAACGAACCGCAAACGCCTCTCCTGGTAGCGTACTGTAAAATAGCCCTAGCCTATCAGCGAAGAATTATAACAGAAAGTTTCTAATTTTGAAGAATATAAGAATACAAAAGCCCTGAGTACTTCCAATACCCGCGCTCAATTTAACATTGCCGGAAAGCAAGTCGAGAAAGTTGATAACTTTCTATATTTAGGAAGTGTCGTCTCGGCTAACCGCGGTGGCACCGAACTGGATGTGTGCAGCAATGTTATTAGCTTAAGAACCAAGCTACGACTGTTCCGCTCCAACGTAGAATCAGTGCTGCTTTATGGGTGCAGTACTTGGAAGGTGGACACCATTAACACACGCTAGTTGCAAGCTTCGTAAACAAATGCTTAAGAATCATCTTGAGGATTTTTTGGTCGAACCGCATCTCCAACGAATAACTTTATCTCAGAACGGGCCAAGAACCTATAAGCATTACTATACGAAGAAGAAAGTGGCAATGGATTGGACACACCCTACGGCGCGAAGACAACTCCATTGCGAAATACGCCATGCAGTGGAATCCGCTCACCCAGGCAGTCAGAATAGCGGGACGCCCTAGGCAAACGTGGCGCAGAACAGTTGAGGAGGAATGAGTTTGGAGGCAGCTCAAACGTGTTGCAGAACTCCGAACACGATGGCGTGCAGGCGTGGTTGACGCCCTATGTCCCCCGAGGGGTTAAAGGATATAAGTAACTAAGTAAGTGGAAGTGAGTTCCAAAATCGCACTGCGTATACAAACAATTATTTTCCGGTTGTGTGAAATCTGAACGTTAAAAGTTTGAATTAGAATTTTATTTAAAACTGTTGTGTTTTTAATTTCAACATAATTCCAAAGGATACTCAATACAAAGTAGTACAATATACAAAGTTTTCAGACGACTTTATTTTGGTAATATTACTCTTAATATGGAACAAACCAAAAGCATTTAAATGGTGATAACTGGTTAGCCCTGCAGCATCTGGCTTTAGATTCAATCTTATATCTTAATGTAGATAAAATTAGAATTAGTGGTAATAAGATAGGCTGGTCAAACGGTAGTGCATGCGATCATATGAAAACACAAGCGTTTTCACTCAGCTGAGGCCTACCAACTCCTACTCTCAACCTCCACGCGGTGACAGCCGGGTGCCTAGTACCTTAATCCAAGAGATGGGTAACCAACCCCGTTTGGCGGATTCTTGGTGGCAGCAGATGAGAGAGGGGGGGAAGAGTGCTTTTTTCATATACTTGTACCTGCATATATAGTAAATTTTATACACTGATTCAATTCAATTCTTTATTCAATTCTTCAGTTCTTATTTGCTTACAGGATGATTTTGCGAAGCCTTTAAGAGGCCTTTCTGCAGAAGGTTGTTTTTTTTTAAACGATATATTACAAAGTATTCTTGGCAAAGTAAATAAATAAATAAAAAAATTGAAAATTCATAAATTCATAAATTCTTAAGATAAGCTTTAAAAAATATTCATTTTAGAGCTCAAATTAGCAAATTCCGCTAGAAGTTTATTCGTGTTTTTGTTTTTTGTGAATCCGAATTGGTTTTTGTTAATGATCCTGTTGCGATGAATATAATCCTTTAGTTTATCTGCCATAACTTCTTCCAATAATTTGTCGATAGCTGGAAGGATGGAAATAGGTCTATAGTTAAGGACGTCCGTTTTTGATCCTGCTTTATATATTAGGCGAACTACTGAAACCTTTAGCTTATCAGGTACGCAAAATTGGTTGAAACTCAGCTTAACGAGATGTGATATTACAGGTGCCAGTATTTCAGCATTTTGTTTCAAGTCTTTTGCACGTATGTTATCTACTCCAGGTGATTTATTTGTTTTAAGATTAAGTAGTAACTTTAGGATTTCTTCATTAGATACATTTCCAACAAATATCGATTGAACCGAAGGTGAAGTTGTAGTATGATATGCTTCTACACTAAATGTGTGTACAACATTTTTTATTTCAGTTATGAAACTTATAGCAAATTTATTGACGAGCGTGTGAACATTCATTTGATTGCCGAAATTTTTGCAAATTATTTCATCCAAGCTGCTAGTATTCCTTCCAAGTATACTATTTATTAATCTCCAAGTATTTTTGGGATTTTTTCTAAATTCCTGGAATTTGGTTCGATAAAAATCGGATTTTGATTTTTGAATTTGTTTGTTAACCCGATTCCGGAAATTTTTGTACTCAGTCTCATATCGGATACATCTCTTATTATTTTTCCATCGTTTATACAAAATATCTCTTTGTTTGCAAATAGCGCAAATTTCATTATTAATCCATGGGCTTACGCTGCTTCTCTTCTTGTTTGTTGCTTTAAAGGTTGATTTTTCGTAAGCTTCTTTAAATATACGCAAGAGTTCGTCATAGAAGTCGTTAACGTCTGTTTTATGGAAAATTTCATCCCAGCTTACACTTTCAAGATGTGTACTTACAAGAGTGTCATTTATCTTAATGAGTATATCATCACTTTGTGTACCGTTAGTAGTGTTGTTTGTTATACCACAGAATAGCGAATAGTGGTCTGAGATGCTGTTTTCAATAACTGCAGATATAACCTTTTCATCTTTCAAACGTACTAGACAGTGATCAATTCTGCTGCTACTTCCACTAGCTAAATCAACTCTGGTATTAGCCTGGATTATATTTTCTAAACCGCTTGAAGATATCATACTTAAATAATTATTTACAGTAGTGCTATTAATCTCATTTAAATTTATATTCATATCGCCTATTATGACGAGTTTCCTTCTTTTATCAATGCTATCAATTTGTTTTTTCTAGCTCTTCTATAAAGTTTGGTACACTTAGTTTCGGTGGGCGGTAGACAGCGATTAAATCTAATTCGTCTGAGTTTATCTTCAGTTTTAGTTGTATGTTTTCATAGAAAAACGTATTAAACTTAATCTTCTCCAAAAAGATTTCTTTTTTAACAAAAATAGCAACACACCCTCCTCTTCTAGTTTTCCTGTTTAAAAATGTTGCTTGAAATCCATCGATTTGGTACATATTAGTTTCTTCGTCCTTAATATTTATTTCTACCAGAACAATTAATTTACCCCCCTTCGGGTAGGGGTTAGAATATACCCGAGGTAGGCATGCCTGTCGTAAGAGGCGACTAAAATCCACCCTCCGTATACCGAGCGTAGCGTATACACAAAATGCAATGAACAAAACAAAACGATTAATTACCCCAGATGGCAGCCCAGGTTCACTGGAAAATCCACCCTCTTCGGAGGTCGGCTCTACAGATTCTGGGGAGAGCCCGTTATTGCAATTAATAAATCCCTTCTTAAAAAGTGCAAGGGTATGTCGATCTCCTCCACCAAGATCGAATAACTCCGGGAAAAGAAGTCCACCGGAAGCGCCAGCGCGCGAAATTCAGGACTCAGCGAAATATAAAAGTCTTGAGGAAGAAAATAAAACACTCCGAATCAAGCTTAACGAAATGGATCTACTCTATCAAGATCTTCAGAAAGAGATAGACTTATTAAAAGAAGAGAATAAGGTTCTAAAGAACACGCATTTCGAGAGAGAACGCGAATGTACTCCAGCACGCTTAGCTAGTGTGGAATATCACACAGACGAAGAAGAGCTAGCACGCGAAACGTATCGGGTCCCCAAGAAAAGACCTAGTAAAAAACGGAGAGCCGGTTCATCGCCCGAAGTCGAGCCAGTGAAACAAGAAAATCACAAAGAACCGCAAGAAAAGCAACGTCGAGCGCAACTTCGTCCACCCCCACCAATAAACATCGTCGGGATAACGGAATACAATAAGTTGCAAAGCCTCCTTAAAGGAATAATAACATCCAAATATAAGGTTACATCTTTGAGGGATAATGCGTGGAAAATCAACGTCGACGACTACAATGACTACCGAGCTGTGTCCCAAAAGCTAAATACCGAAAAGATTCAGTGGTATACTTTCGAAATCAAGTCAGAAAGGCCACATCGTGTCGTTGCAAGGGGACTTCACCCCTCATGCACCAAAGAAGAGGTTATGACGGACCTTCAAGCCAAAGGCTTTAAAATCCTTGATGCCGTTAATATCATCAAGAAGGAGAAGCAACAAACGGATAAACAGCAACAAAAATAGATAAAGACGTCTTGGTAAGGCTTGGACTTCCGCTTTTTATGCTTACCTTCGATAAATCGGATAATATCGACGATATCTACCGAATTAGAGCCATACTAAATATCGTGGTCAAAATCAAGCCCATGCGTAGAAATTTAAGGATGATTCCGCAGTGCAAACGTTGCCAAGGATTTAACCATACGCAAATGTACTGCAAAAAAGAACCGCGATGTGTGAAATGCGCCGGAAATCACATCTATGGAGTAGCAACATGTGCTAATTGTAAGGGAAAGCACCCGGCGAATTATGGAGGCTGTGAAGTAGCTAAGGAGTTGCAAAAACGGAGAGATGTGCTCCTAAATGCAAAATCTAAGCTGCAAACTAAGCCAAAGCGTAAGAATGCACAGGAGAAACTAGCTAAACTAAAACTACCGGGTTCAGAGCGCAAAAAGGTGAGGGAAAGAGTGACAACAGAAAAGTCCTCGACCTCTGTTCTTAAAAGAAACGGTACTGAAAAGTTAACGTCGAAAAAGCCGCCAGGTAAAGACCCTCGGACAGCAGGAGTGCAGACCTACGCTCAGGCCGCGGCATCCGAGATACCAAAAAACCTTGAAATTTCGACGGACCCTGTCTCTCATGTTTTGTCGGTTATTCTCCCGAAATTTGAAGAACAAAGCAAAATAAATAAAATTATTCTCGATAGGCTGGTTAAGCTTGAAAATAATTCTCAGAAAACGCGTACTTCAACTAGAATATTATACTATACTAAAAATATGTACTTGGAATGCAAACGGACTTTTGCAAAAACTCGACGAATTGGAAATATTCATGCGTGAGAAAGATATTGATATTTGCTTGATTTCTGAAACCCACGTAAAAAAGGAATCGTATTTAAAAATAAAAGGCTATAATGATTACCACGCTTGTCACCTTTCGGGAAAAGCGAGAGGCGGATCATCGTTATTTATTAAAGACTGTATCGAACAATCCGAAGACCTAAAGGTAGAACTTTTAACTTTGCAACTGTGCACGATTCGAGTTAAAAATAGTCAGCGTACTCTTAAAATCTCATCTATCTACTGTCCACCGCGTTCCGCGCTTGAAAAATCTGATTTGTCTAACTTGTTTGAATCGCTGAAACCTAATTTTATCATCGGCGGCGACTTAAACGCGAAACATACGTTCTGGGGCTCAAGATACAGCTCGAAAAAAGGTAGAATGCTTTATGGGGCAGGTATGGAGTACAGTTGTGATTTCCATTCGACGGGTAAACCGACTTACTGGCCAACTGATACTTCGAAAATACCTGACCTGATCGATTTTTTCGTTGTGAAAGGAATATCTACCAACCACATAAAAGTCGAAGACAGCTTTGATCTGTCGTCTGATCATTCTTCGGTTATTTTAACAATCAGCGAAAAACTAATCTATAACCTAGAGCCAGCGAGATTAACTGGTCGAACTAACTGGGAAGGCTTTAGGAACGAAATTGTAGATAATGTTGAACTTCCGTTCCACTTACTACACCCTATGAACTTGAGGTTGAAGTTGATCGCTTCGTTGAATCGTACAGCTCGCCTCCTGGAATAATACTCCTAATCCAAGGAAAACACCGGACAGATACGGTTTACGATATCCTCCGGAAATAAAAGAATTGGTCAAGGAAAAAAGAAAAGCGCGTAAAAAATGGCAACAGAGTCGTGCTCCGCAGCATAAAGCACACTTGAATCGTCTGTGCAATTTGTTGAAGAAGACTATTAAGGACTTTAAGAATCGTGCAATAGGCTCTTATCTTGAAAGTTTAACAGCGAAAAAAGATTCCAATTATTCACTTTGGGAAGCTGTAAAAGGCACCAAAAGGCCCAAAGTCCCCGCGCCGCTAATCAAATTAAATCAAAATGAATAGGCGAGGGAAGATAAAGAAAAAGCGGACGTCTTTGCGGCCCACCTGGAAGAAACATTTAAACCGTACGATGTTCAAGTGGTTTACGATAACATCAATAGGCCGGATTTACCATCTGACGATTTGACGCTCACAAGTGCAACGCTAAGGGAACTCAAACATGAGATGGAGAATCTAAAACCTAAGAAATCTCCTGGTTATGATTTGATTACCGGAGAAATTCTCAAAGTTTTGCCTAGAAAAGCACTGATTAAGCTTCTCCATATTGTAAATGCTGCACTCAGATTAAAACACGTGCCGAACCAATAGAAAGTTGCGGAAGTCATAATGGTTTTAAAACCAGGAAAACCGTCAAATGAAGTAAAATCGTATAGACCAATTTCGCTTCTTTCAATCATATCGAAAATTTTCGAGAGGATATTATTAAGGCGTCTCCAACTGGTTATAGAAGAAAATAATCTTATCCCTGACCACCAGTTTGGGTTCAGAAGCAAGCATTCGACGATTGACCAGGTGCATAGAATTACTAACGTAATCGAGAAAGCACTTGGAGAAAAAAAGATTTGCTCAAGCGTATTTCTTGACGTCTCGCAAGCCTTCGATAAAGTGTGGCATGATGGCCTGAAATGCAAACTACGACAAGTTCTCCCTGTATGCTTATACGATATTCTAGAATCATATCTCGGGAATAGGATCTTTCGTGTTAGACATGGAGTCGAATACTCCGAGCTCAAAGAAATTTCGGCCGGCGTACCGCAAGGAAGCGTTCTTGGGCCGCTTCTCTATTTGCTATATACTCGTGATATACCGAACGAAGATGGCACTATCCTTGCTACGTTTACCGATGACACCGCTATCCTAGCAGTAGGTAAAAGAATCGAAGAAACGACTGCAAAATTGCAAAACGCACTGAATAATGTAAATGAATGTACGAGGGACTGGCGAATCGCCCTCAACGAATCTAAATCTGTTCACGTGAATTTCACTTACAAGAAAATTAATGACTTGCCAATTTTCCTAAACTCGGCCCGAATACCTTTAGCAAACGAGGCCAAATACCTGGGAATGACACTTGTCGCAAGGCTGGAATTGAATTCGCACGTGAAAATATAGAGAAAAATATACAGAAATGTAAATATAGAGAAATGTACTGGTTACTCGGAAAACATTCCCATCTCAGTACTGAGAACAAACTGCTTTTATACAAGCAGGTGCTAAAGCCGGTGTGGACCTACAGTATACAACTTTGGGGTTGTACCAAGAAAACAAATGCCAATATTTTACAAGCTTTTCAAAATAAAGTGCTAAGAGAAATTGTCCAAGCACCGTGGTATGGTAGAAACGACGATATCCACAGGGATCTCGGAATTCCGACAATCGAAGCTGAAACTAGAAGCTTCGCGAGAAAGCATAAAAACTGACTAATCGGACATGTCAACAATACAGTCCTACAAATTTTGGATGAGAGCAATTTATTGCGCCGACTACAAAGGACGAAACCTTTCGACTAGGCGAGATAATGATTAACCGCGTCTAGATTGCGGAATATGCAGGATCCTTCAGGGGAAAGTAACCTGCCAAAAGTTTTTATTTCGTGATAGAAAAATTGCTTGATAAGTTATTACTTAGTTGCGATATCTAACAAATTTATATCGAAGGGTGGTGTTTTTTTAGTCAGTAAGAATCTGACACTACTATGAGCACGCGCTTGCTATTCTCATAGTGTCTATGAAAGATTTTTCACCTACCCTCGGGAAAAAAATATAATGTCTTTTAAATTAGGTAGAAATAAGTCCCATTGTTTCTTTAATGATCTGATATTAAGATACACACAGGAAAAATGTAACGCTTTTAATTTAAAATTTTTTACGCCACTTATATCATCTATTACCCTGTGATCAATATCTAATAGTTGGTATAGTACATTATATTGACTTGTGTTATTACTATAGCATTTGCAAATTTATTTAACCTAACACCAAATTAGTTTAAACCAAACACAAATATATTTAGCCCTTTAGCAATTAACTTTAACCCAAAAGCAAATATGTTTAACCTTTTAGCAAATATGTTTAACCAAAGAACAAATATATTTAAACCAAGAACAAATCATTTTAACCAAAATACAAATTTATTTCAACTTTATAATTGTATAAAAACTATATAATAATTGTATAAAAAAAATATTTAGTCCATTCGCTGCCTTTGGAATGAGTAAAACCATATCCATTACATAATTAGCGCAATCGGTTTGTTTAATTTGTTGTAAACTATCTTCAATAACTTCAACCAAGTTACAGTCCCTGCTGACGTCAGTTAAAACTTGATGTGCGTGTGTCTTCATTTTAGAAAAAGATTTTTCAATGGGGCTTAACATGGGAGAGTAAGGAGGCAAAAATCCGAACTTCTTGTGTCTTATAGATTCTAGCGTTATCCATAATTAAAAAGCCATCACTAAGGGGTGTGCTTTCAGATTTGCTGTAAGTTCATGGAGAAATGAACAAAACTTGTTAGAGTTGCAAGTGGAGTTTGTCAAAATCTTATAATGCATTATTCCTTGGTTACTAATTGCTGCAATTAGAGTAACGTTAAAAAAGATAACAAATTTCCAGATGCGTTGAAATAAATTTGTGTTTTGGTTAAAATGATTTGTTCTGCGTTTAAAAATATTTGTTCTTTGGTTAAACATATTTGCTAAAAGGTTTAACATATTTGCTTTTTAAGCCAGTTGTACAAATTCCTAAGCCGACTGAAAGGACGCTCGAATCAGCAGTGCAGACTCTTGAAACAGTCAATCAGCCTTCTAAGCCGGTTAAACGTACGTCAAAGTCGTCCACTAAAAAGGCTGAACGAAAAATAACCTCTGATAAGCCAGCGAACCCCGTACGTCTGACGTATTCTCAGGCTGCAGTCAAAGCAACCAAACGAAACGTCGGATCAGCCTCTGATCCGTTGAATGAAATTCTAAACTGCATCTACACTAAGTTCGAGGAACAATGTGAAGTTAACAAACGGATTCTCGGACGTCTCAGTAACGTCGAAAGCTTTTGTATGGCTAACCATAAATCTAAATCTAAGTAAATATGAACTCTTTGCTTAAAATAGTAACATGGAATGCAAACGGACTCTTACAAAAATCTAACGAACTAGAAATGTTTCTAATAAGAGAAAATATCGACATATGTTTGATCTCCGAAACCCATCTAACAACGGAATCGCAGATAAAGATAAGAGGCTACGTTGGTTATCACGCCTATCATCCTTCTGATAGAGCGCGGGGCGGTTCGTCCTTATTCATTAAAACTAACATCGAACATTCGGTCGACATAAGCATAGAGCTGGAAAAACTTCAGTTGTGCGCGGTAAGGGTTAAAAATAAGCACCTGAGTTACAATATAGCGTCTGTTTACTGTCCGCCGCGATGCAAACTAGAAAAAGACGCCTATTTTCGTTTCTTCAATGCTCTTGGTTCAAATTTTCTTATTGGTGGAGATTTCAACGCGAAGCACACCTTCTGGGGTTCAAGATGTACATCTTCTAAAGGAAAAATTCTCTACGAAGTGGCAAATGAATTCGGTTGCTGTTTTTATTCGACAGGAAAACCGACCTATTGGCCAACTGACTCACAAAAAATTCCCGATCTTATCGATTTTTTTGTTACAAAAGGCATTTACGAGAAGTTTGTTACAGTCAGAGAATGTTTTGACCTCTCTTCTGACCACTCGCCGGTAATTTTATTACTTGGAGAAGCGCTGATCAAGAAAAAATTACCTCCAAGACTCACTAGCAATAGAAATGATTGCGAAACAAATATCGCCTTAAATGTATCACTTAGAACACCTTGTGAACTAGAGGACGAAATTGACCGTTTCGTGGAAGCAATTCAAAGAGCGGCATGGAGAAACACTCCTTCTAGAAGCTATAAGACCAACCGCAACGAAAAGTATCCCAGAGAAATCATTGAACTGGTGAGAGAGAAACGAAAAGCGCGAAAGAAATGGCAAATTACTCGTGCACCGCAGCATAAAACAGTCCTTAACCGACTATGCAATCAGCATAGAGATAGTATTCGCGAATTTAAAAGCAAAAAGATAGCGACCTACCTTGAAAATCTCTCCGGTGAAAGAGAATCAAATTATTCGCTTTGGAAAGTGCTAAAAGGCATTCGGAAACCTCAAATGCAAGCGCCACCAATTCGGAGAAACGATGGAAACTGGGCCAAGAGCGACAAAGAAAAGGCAGAACTTCTTGCTTTGCACTTAGAAGAAACGTTTAAGCCGTTCGACGGCCCTTCGTTAACGCCCGACTCCCCAGTCACGACATCTGACAACTTTAAAGTAAAAAAAGTTGCATTGATTGAACTGAGGGAAGTGATTAAAAATTTAAAGACAAAAAAAGCTCCGGGTTACGACTTGATAACGGCGCAGGTAGTCAAGGAATTGCCGAATAAAGCTATTATCAAACTGCTATATTTGATCAACGCTTCGTTCAGATTGCTTTATGTTCCGAGGCAATGGAAGTCGCCGAGATTATAATGGTCCCGAAACCAGGCAAACCGCTAAATGAGAAGAAATGATATCGGCCTATTTCCCTATTGCCGGTTATCTCAAAAATATTTGAAAAACTTCTTTCCAAACGTCTACAGCCCGTAATCGACGAAAGACGTCTCATTCCGGACCATCAGTTTGGATTTAGAATTAAACATTCTACAATTGACCAAGTCCACAAAATAACTGACGTGATTGAGAAAGCTCTGGAAGAAAAAAAGATTTGTTGTGGTGTATTTCTTGACGTCTCACAAGCTTTCGATAAGGTTTGGCACGAAGGCTTGGAATATAAATTGCAGCGACTACTGCCACGGCAACTCTTTTTAATCTTACGATCGTACCTCACCGAGAGACTCTTTCGTGTTAAGCACGGAAACGATTACTCTGACTTCCAGGAGATTGCAGCCGGAGTCCCGCAAGGAAGTGTCCTTGGCCCACTTCTATATGTACTCTACACGCGTGACATCCCGCAAGAAAGAAACTGTGTCGTCGCCACGTTTGCGGACGATACGGCGATATTGACAACGGGAGATACCATTGAAGCAGCAACCGGAAAGCTTCAACATGCTATTAATAAAGTCCACTCTTGGACGAATTCTTGGCGTATTGTGCTGAACGAAAGCAAATCTACTCACGTCAACTTTACCCACAAAAAAGTGGATAGATTGCCTGTATATCTAAACTCGGCTCAAATACCGTACGCAAACGAAGCAAAATATCTAGGAATGACTCTAGATGTCAAGCTCAAATGGAAATCTGCCGTGAAAAAGAAACGCGACGAACTTCAAAACAAATACCGAGAAATGTACTGGCTACTCGGAAAACATTCGAAGTTGAGCCTACATAACAAACTGTTTATCTATAAGCAAGTGCTAAAGCCAGTGTGGACGTATGGTATACAACTATGGGGTTGTACCAAGAAAAGCAATAGAAACATCATGCAAACTTTTGAAAATAAAGTTCTTAGAACGATCGTTAACGCACCGTGATATGTACGTAACGAATATATTCATCGGGATCTGGGAATTCCCAGCGTCGTCGAAGAGATAACAAAATTTGCGCGTAAACACAAAGATCGTGTTCACGGCCATTGTAACCGTACTATCACTCAACTACTTGACGCGAACAATTCAATTCGTCGTCTTCAAAGGACAAAACCTTTTGACCTCGCGTCATAGCATATGAAGGTCGTGAAAAAGGCAGGAACTTTCATTGGAATTTAACCTGTCTAAAGTGCTACGTTTATTTTTAATCACATACGATCATCTTTTCCTAGAATAACGATTCTCGTAAGCGAAAATAAAACTACTGGATAAGCACTGGCTTAGTTGTAGTAATAATTTTGAGGAGACGTGTTTTTTTAGTGAGTAAAAATCTCACACTAAATATTTGCTTTTGGGTTAAAGTTAATTGCCAAAGGGCTAATAATATTTGTGTTTGGGTTAAACTTATTTGCTGTTCGGTTAAATAAATTTGCAAATGCTATTTTTATTTGCAATGGCATTTCTGGTTGAAAAATGTTTGTTTACGAAAGGAAATATAGTAAGTAGATTATGCAATTTTTTTAACATCATCGATAGTATCGATGCGGATAACATTAGTTGTCTCGTTCTTCCTCGCTAATATCTTTCCTTCTCTTGACCATACGAATTTCCACCCAGAAGCCTAACTACCATACTTTTTACAACGTGTCAATCAGGCAGACGGTAACGCCAAAGCCTAATACATTTTATTTTATTGTTATTGTTTTTTATGATATATATCTATTATACGAGTGCAGGGACGGGTTAAGAATATCACTGCAGCGCCCCCCCCCAACAACCAGCGCTTGTCGTAAAAGGCGACTAAGGGGACAAATCAGATCTAGGCAATATAACACCCAAGTGAGCCTAGCGACACATATACTACCTTAAAACCCCTCCCACAAGTGTGCATGCGAGTCCGTGGGTTGACACGACTGGAGATCACCGGTGTCATAAAAGAAAGATCAAACAATACTAAAACAGGAGCATGCACGTGTCAAACAACAAACACAATCGCAATATGGTGCAAAAAATTATATTGCAAAACTGTATCATTATGGTAATACTTGCAAAAAGGAAAGGCACTACCCCGCCAGGCACTACCACTGCTGTGCATGGTACTGATCCTGGACCGAGCAGAAATGTTCGGGTCAGAGCTATACGGATTCCGGGGGCTAGCAAAATAATGAAACAGTTTGGACGCAATTTGAGGGCCGCGAGTTGGAACGTTGGAAGCATGACCGGTCAAAGTTACGAGCTGGAAGAGATGATGAATAGAAGGCGGGTGGACATCTTGTGTGTCCAAGAGACGAAATGGAAAAACACCGGGAATCGGGCGCGTTTCTTGGACGTTAGGACAAAAGATTACAAGATGTTCTACTACGGAACGGAAAAGTCTAAGAACGGAATCGGTATCATCCTTGCGGCAGAGCTACTTGGGATCGTCTTAAGCATTTCGAAGTCCAGCGACCGTTTGATGTCACTCAAACTAGTAATACAAGGAGAGGTGTGGAATATTGTCAGTGCATATGCTCCCCACGATGGGTACAATCAGGGAGATAAAGATGCATTTTGGCTAGATTTCCACAATCTCCTTAAGAACATCCCAAAGGAAGAATTTCTGTTTGTTGGAGGAGATTTGAATGGACATGTCGGGAAATCAAACGAAGACTATGAAGACTGCCATGGAGGACTAGGATATGGCACCAGGAACCTTCCTGGTGAAGACATCCTAAGCATGTGCAAATCACACGGTCTTATCGTGTTAAATACCATGTTCATCAAACAAAGCCGACACCTGATCACTTACAGCAGTGGTGGAGATGAAACTCAGATTGACTACCATTTGGTAGCCAGTTTCATGAAGCCTCGGGTAAAAGATTGCAAAGTGATCCTGGGAGAGGCAATCGCTCGACAACACCGTCTCCTGCTAACAGAAATTTTTATGAAAACACCAAAGAAAAGCAAACAAACAAGGGTCTCTGAGAAAATCAAGTGGTACAATCTGGACAAAGAAAAAGGCGAGGCTTTTGTTTTCGTAATGAAGAATTACCTCTCTCACACCATCAACGGAGCTGAGGATGAAGAGTGCAGAGCACAAAATATGTGGGACTCCCTACAGCGAACTTGCTTAAAGAAGGCCAAATCACTGCTAGGAGCTTCAAAAGGCCACCATCAACACGCCAAAGAAACATGGTGGTGGAGAAAGTGATAAATGAGAAGAATGCGGCTTTCAAAGCTTGGTCAAAGTGCCCCTCTAATAATAGTGACGAAAAAGCTCGCCTCGAAATGGAATACAGATGCTGCAAGAAAAAAGCGAAGAAGAAGTGCGCCCAGCTTCAAGCAGAGAGTACGGAGGGCCTGTATCGGGAGCTGGAGAAAATATTTTCCCCGGTTGCTGATGCAAACCAGGCTATCCAGGAGCTGCGAAGACACAATATGAACAAGAGCGCCACTATCTTCAAAATAGCCGCCCAAAGAAGGAACAATGCTCAGGAGATTCGTTCGCCAAAGTTCATTACCAATGCTCATGGCCAGCTCCTTGTGGATGACGACAAAATTCTGCAGAGGTGGCGACAGTATTGTGAAGAGCTTTTAAATGAACAGTTTCCCCGGCTATACTTTCCAAGAGCCACCCCTAACTGTGAAGAAATAGCCGACATTACAGTCGAAGAAGTTAGTGAGGCGGTCAAATACTCCAAAAAACAAAAAGCGGTTGGGCCAGACGAAATACCCTCTGAGTTCTGGAAAAAGATGGGAGACATCGGGTTCAGATGGCTCAGAATTCTTATCTCCAAATTCGTGAGAGGTGATCCAATGCCGAATCAATGGAGGGAAAGTTACCTCCTCCCTGTATACAAAGGGAAGGGTGATACGCGAAACTGTGATAACTACCGTTCGATCAAGCTGATGTCACACACCATGAAGATCGTTGAGCGGGTATTAGGTGGCCGACTGCGAAAAATAATACGGCTATCTGATGATCAGTGCGGGTTTGTCTCGGGTAAATCAACCACAGATGCAATCCAAAGTATAAGGATCATAATGGAAAAACATCGTGATTCCGTAAGGGATTTGCATATTGTATTGGTTGACTTTGAAAAGGCATTCGACAGACAACCACGAGATCTGATATGGGTGGCGCTAAGACATCGAGGGGTTCCAGAAACCTATGTACAGATGATCATGGACATGTACGAAAGAGCAAAGACAGGAGTAAGATGTCCCGCTGGAGTAACCGAAGAGTTCCCAATCAAAGTCGGGGTGCACCAGGGAAGCGTTTTAAGTCCTTTGCTCTTTATTACAGTCCTTGATTATCTGCTTGAAGGTAAAGTGATGGACCCCAAGGTACATCAGTCATTCTTTGCTGACGATGGAGCCATCATAAGTGAGGATCCTACATCCCTACAACGAGCACTTGATGTGTGGGTGGACGTTTTGGAGGGAAATGGGTATCGCATTAGTTCAAAAAAGACAGAGTACTTGTGCTGCCCGTTCTCTGATCCACTCAGGCCTATTACAGACATTTATTTGAATGGAACAGTGCTTCCCAAGTGCGAAAAGTTCAAATATCTGGGATCTATGATCAATAGCAAAGCAACTTGTGATGACGACATCAATCATCGTGTAAGCGTAGGGTGGATGAAGTGGCGAGAAAATTCCGCTATATTCTGTGACAGAAAAATGCCCCCTAAGTTAAAAGGAAGGCTCTACACCGCAGTTGTACGTCCAGCGCTCACATACGGTTCACAATGTTGGACGATGTACAAAAAGTAAGAGAGTAAATTAACGGCAGCTGAGATGAAGATGCTTCGCATGACAGCAGGAGTGACAAAGCTTGATCGAATAAGAAGTTCGAAGATCCGTGGACGCTTTCACATCAAGGAAACCATCGTACAAAAATTAGAGCGCGACCGGCTCAGCTGGTATTGCCACGTTCAAAGAAGAGATCATTTGAACCCTGTTAAAAAGACGATGTAGGAAAGGCAGGCCTATAAACGCCTGGATCACACAAATGCGACGACATCGGCATTTCATTGGCCTCAGTAACCGAGTGATCCAAAATCGGCAGGCCTGCCGATATTTTCTGAGGTCAAATAGGCGAATCCCACAGGCGGATCAGTAGAAATGCGGTGAAGTGGGAGGGCGGTGATCCCTTGTTTTCGGATCATAGCCTCGCTGATAAAAGGAAGAAGAAGAAGAAGAAGAAGATAGTATCGATGCGGATAACATTAGTTGTCTCGTTCTTCCTCGCTAATATCTTTCCTTCTCTTGACCATACGAATTTCCACCCAGAAGCCTAACTACCATACTTTTTACAACGTGTCAATCAGGCAGACGGTAACGCCAAAGCCTAATACATTTTATTTTATTGTTATTGTTTTTTATGATATATATCTATTATACGAGTATACCATATGTATACTAGCGGATGCGCCGCGTGCGCTGCAACGCCATTTAATGAAATGAAATACCTAGATGTTTTTTGGTGTGTATGTTTTTTTTATTGAAGGATTAGTAAACTTAAATTTTTTATTCATGCTATCGTATAGTTAATTTTTCAGTTGTGGCGTGAGAAATACCATTGTAGTGTTGGTTGTCATTTCCTGCAAAATATTATTGTGTTAATATTGACGCTTGGTTGAAATACTCACTTCTTTTTAGTTTATTTTCTTTTTTTCTCGTATCCGCGGCGCAGAAATAAAAACGATGTTTTCATTGTAATTGAATCGAAATGATAAAATAATTATGTTTGAAATGTGTTTGTAATTATTTCAGTCACTGGTAGTTTGATTGACTTGTTTGATGTTGAAGTGATATCCATCTTCACCTTGCCACAAGATTACCGGATATTCCAGTACAATCAATCAATCGAACTAATTCATTGTGGTCATGAACAAAAATTTGCAGTTCGGCGATTCATTCTTTCGCGCTGTTGAGCTTGTGCGACATCATCCGCTCCTCCCATGAAATAAATTTGCAAACATTTGTACTCAATCGTTAGTTTTTGAGTTTGAGATTTTGATGTTCAGCGCCATGTATCTTACTTACTTAGGTGGCGCTACAGTTCGGGGTAAACCTGGGCCTCAACCAACAAGCCTCTCCATTTAGCTCGGTCTTTAGCTAATTGCCTCCAGTTGCGCACTCCAAGTTGGTCGAGGTCCCCTTGAACTTGTGCGCGCCACCTACGGCGATGATTCCCTCTACTGCGTCGTCCCTCGGGGTTAGAGTCGAAGACTCTGCGGGCCGGAGCATTGGTGTCCATGCGCTCTACATGTCCTAGCCATCTCAGACGTCCAATACGCAGTTTTTTGACTAGGTCGATGTCGCTATACAGCTCGTATAGTTCGTGATTGAATCTTCTCCTCCAAAACCCGTCAACACAAACCGGACCGAAAATCTTACGAAGAATTTTTCTCTCGAAACGACCAAGGATATCTTCATCCTCTTTTAATAAAGTCCATGTTTCAGCGCCGTAAAGTAGGACTGGGATGATCAAGGTCCTATATAGAGTCTCCTTAGTTGTTCGAGATAGGGCTTTACTGTTGAATTGCCTTATAGGCCCAAAAAAACAGCGATTGGCAAGAGTTATTCTTCGATTGATTTCTGCACTGATTTTGTTTATAGAATTTATAGCAGAGCCAAGGTAGACAAAGTCCATTACTACCTCGAAGTTATAGCTGCCCACGGTGAGGTTTTGTCCAATTCGTCGGTGTTGATTGTCCCTTCTTGTTGACAGCATATACTTGGTTTTGCCCTCGTTTATCGCCAAACCCATTTTGGCTGCTTCCGCCTCAATGCTTGCAAACGCACCGGTGACAGCCCGCTGAGTTCTTCCGATAATGTCTATATCGTCGGCGTATGCAAGCAGTTGTACAGACTTGTAATAGATTGTGCCTCCGGTGTTGGCTTGTGAGTTCCGCACAATCCGTTCAAGTTTAAAATTGAAGAAATCACATGACAGCGCGTCACCTTGTCTAAAGCCTTTTTTGACTTCAAAGGTCTCGGTGAGGTCATTACCGACCTTGATGGAGCAGCGAGCGTTCTCCATCGTCAGCCTGCACAGACGGACAAGTTTGGCAGGGATGTCAAAACTAGATATGGCTCTATAAAGCTCTTCTCTATAAATGCTGTCATAGGTGGCCTTGAAATCGATAAAGAGGTGGTGAGTATCGATTTGGAATTCTTGGGTTTTCTCCAGGATCTGCCGAAGTGTGAAGATTTGATCGATGGTGGAGTTTCCTGGCCTGAAACCGCACTGATAGGGTCCAATCAGGCTGTTCATAAAAGGTTTCAGGCGCTCACACAATATCGCGGAAAAGATCTTGTATGCGATGTTGAGAAGACTGATGCCTCTATAATTGGCGCAGTTGAGGGGGTCTTCTTTCTTGTGTTTCGGGCAAACGATGCTGAGGTTCCATTCATCAGGCATACACTCGTCTGACCAAATCTTAGAGATGAGTTGGTGTATGCACTCTACCAATTCATCCCCAGTTGAATTGAAAAGTTCGGCCGGTAAGCCGTCAGGTCCAGCAGCCTTGTTGGATTTTAGCTTGGATATTGCTATCCTAACTTTTGCAAATGTCAAGCTATGACGCTAAGATTTAGAGGAAATATCAACAACAGATGTACCAACTTAACAAAGAAAACATAACTCAAATCGGAATGATGGGAGCGCCACACGGTTTTTATTCCGGGAGCTTTTTGATCAAGGTGGTATGTCCAATGATGCCGTATACCGAATGTAATAGGGTCTATCTCTTCTTGACAATTTTGCTTATTAAAAAAAAAACTACAGGGGTATATCTCTTGTGGGCGCCGTGGCGTAAGTGGTTAGTGTGTGGGATCACTACGCGTGAGGTTCCAAGTTCGAATCCTACAAAACACCAAAAAGTTTTTTCACGGTCCCACCTCTCGCGAGCGTCTGACAAACATCCGAGAGTATTGTTGTCTCGAAAAAGCTTCTCAAATCGCCGTTCGGATACGGCACTAAACTGTAGGTCCCTTCCATTCATGTGAAAAATATAACGCACGCAACATGAGTGGTTGCGAGAAGCTAGGCCCTGGCACTCAAAGAGCTGTTGCGCCATATATTTATTTATTTTTATACTGCTATCCTCACTTCATTTTGGTCAGGTGGACGGAAATTTTGACTATCATCGTCTATGTTGAATGGTTCATTCTGCCTGACAGCGGGATGTTGGTCTTCGTCGCCGTTATACAGTCTGCGGAAGTAGTTTTTCCATATCCTCAGCACCGACTGTGATTCTACTACGAGGTTTCCATTTTCATCTCTACAGGTTTCTGTACGGGTATTGCTTCTCTGACACGTTCTTTTTACCTTTTGGTAAGACCTCCGTACATTGTTCCTGGGGTATAAACTCACGATATTCTCAAACGCGCGCTGCTCATGCTCTTTCTTTTTCTTTTGGAGAAGCCGATGTTCTTCCCGTCTCATTTGTTCGTAGAGCTCACGAGCAGCTCTCGTTTTCCTTTGCAGTGCCGCTTTGTATGCCTCTTGTTTTGCTGCATGCACTCGTCGGCATTCTTCGTCAAACCAGGGGTTTCAAGGTGGTGGGCGAACGAGACCCAGCACATCAGTCGCGGCATTTCTGATGGCATGTTGGCAGTGTTGCCACTGGTCTTCGGCACTTGATGCTGGCGGCATAGGGGTGATTGAGAGATTTCGGGATACGCGTTCAGCGAAGAGACTGGCGGTCTCATGCGACTGTAGCTTTTCGACGTTAAATTTTCTCACAGTAATTCTTCTTTGTTGCTCAGATTGGGATATCCGCATTCGTACCACCTTGGCTACAACAAGTAATGATTCGAGTCTATGTTGACCGCTCGGAAGGTCCGGACATCCAGAATACTGGAGGCATGCATGCATGATATGATCAATTTGGTTGATCGTTACATGATCATTGGACCGCCATGTCTGCTTATGAATATCGAGATGAGGAAACCATGTGCTTGCTATGGTGACATTTCGCTCCACAGCGAAATCAATTAGCCTTAGTCCGTTATCAGACGTGGTGTCGTGTAGGCTATGCTTACCGACTGCCCTACCAAAGACGTCCTCCTTTCCTATTTTGGCGTTAAAATCGCCCAATACGATTTTAACGTCGTATTTAGGACATTGCTCGTATGTTTCGTCGAGGAGCTCGTAGAAACACTCTTTGGAGGCAGGGTCCTTTTCTTCTGTGGGGGCATGAATACATATTAGGCTTATGTTAGCGAATTTAGCCTTGATCCGGATAGTCATAATACGCTCGCTCACGTGTCGGAAGCTTAAGACTTCTTGCCTAAGTCTGCCGCGTATGACAAATCCGCATCCGAATAAGCGTTGCCTGTTGCCTCTGTAGCAATCACCGTAGTAGATGTCACAGTTTTTCATCCTCTTTTTGCCCGGCCCATCCCATCGCACTTCCTGGATGGCGGTAATATCTGCTTTATAGCAGTCTAGGGCCTCTGCTAGTTGTTTGGCTGCACGTGGTCTGTAAAGGGACAGAACATTCCGCGTACAGATCCGAAGGTCGTTGTCCTTATTTCGTTAGCTGGGGTCGTCATTAGTTGAGTCATCCTTATCCGAGGCGTTTGGTTGTTTCGGAACCATAATGGAATACTTGTACGTTGTTATTTAAATTCAACCGAAAGGTAGACTGCGGGAGTGTGATGAAAATGGGAATGGTTAACAAGTGAGTGGGACAATGACATCTTTATTGTTTACAACGAATTTGAATGTTTGGCGACAATATACTGAATTAGGAGTTCACAATGAAGCTAGTGCGATTTATCATAGGTCATTGTTGCTTGAGATGGAATTTTAACAGGCACAACCTGCCTACAGAGACAAGATGCCACTTCTGCCTGGAAGAGAAAGAAAACTGCGAGCGCATTCCTTGTGAATGTCCGGAACTAAGCAGGCGTTCAGAAACTCACTTGCTAACAAAGTTAGGCATTTAGGCTGATCTTTAACCATGAAAAAGAAATGAAGAAATAATAATTATTTATTTGGTTCAAAGATGTTGATACGATTTGATGTATATTTTGCAATTAATATTTAAGATGCAATGGGCATAACTAAGTGAAAGTAAAATAATTAAATTCAAGTGATTTTCCTTAAGTAATTTTACTGTCTTTCCATATCCGTACATATGCTCTTATTTAATTATTACATGTGTGTAATAATCTACCTGCATAGATATTTTTTTGTATCTTCTTGCTTGCTACGTACCTTTGTTTTATTGTTCTAGAACTTCTCCATTACGTTGGTTCTTATGAACACGTTTTAGCTGTACTAAAGGTATACCGTTTACTGTTTTTTATATATGCATATGCAGGTTACATAAACTTTCACGCAGATCTGATTTAATGGGAATATAAAAAAAAATACTTATTACATTTGGTAGTATTTAATATTAACCTGATTCAAATTAAATTGGCTGTTCTGTTTTTCTTTTGGTTATTTACAGTTCTCGCTTCTGAATATAACTTGTTTGGTTTTTTTTGTTGCAAGCAGTTATTCGCCGTTAACTTAATTAATATCTGTAAGTGAAAGAAAACAATCTTTTATGTGTTCGGTTAGTATTTTTACGGACCAATTTAATGTGAGAATGTATATCGTACTGTACATAAACAAAAAAATGTTTTAGTTACAGTGAGTGCAACCAGAATCTGAGCTTACGATATAACGATTATTAAAATCTATGTGCAATAGGTAGATGTATGCTGTCGAAGACCTTTTTGTAGACCTTACAGTGTACATTTGGCAGTAAGGCAGCAATTCTTCCGTACGTTATTTTGATATACGAGGGCTATTCGATAAGCTAGTGACTTTGAAATTTTTTTTTTTTTTTTTTTTTTTTTTCCGAGGGTAGGTGAAAATCTTCAACAAGACACTATGAGGATCGACAGCGCGTGCTCATAGTAGTGTGGGATTCTTACCCACTAAAAAACCTCCCTTCAAAACAGACTTGTTTTTATTTTTACTACAACTAAGTATTCGACTTATCAAGTAGTTTTCGTTTCGCGAATTAATGACGTTTTGCAGGTACCTTCCCATTAGAAGTTCCTGCCAGCTCCGCAGTTTAGACGCGGTTACTTATCGCGCTAGGTCTAAAGGTTTGGTTCTTTGTAGACGGCGTAGTAAATTGCTTTCATCCAAAACTTGGAGGAATGTAATATTTACGTGACTTTCTAGTCGACTTTTATGCTTTCTCGCGTAGTTTTTGATTTCGTCTTCGATTGTTTCAATGCCAAGGTCTCTGTGGATATCGCTATTTCTGATATACCATGGCGCATTAACAATACCTCTTAGCACTTTGTTTTCAAAAGTTTGTAAAATTTTAATATTACTTATTTTGGTACAACCCCAGAGTTGTATACCATATGTCCATACAGGCTTTAGTACTTGCTTATATAAAAGCAGTTTGTTATATATATTAAGCTTGGAATATTTTCCAAGTAACCAATACATTTCTCTATATTTATTATCTAGTTCTTTGTGTTTTTTCTTAACGTGCGTTTTCCATATCAGCTTTGTATCAAGTGTCATTCCAAGATACTTAGCCTCGTTTGCAAACGGGATTTGAACAGAGTTTGAAAAGATCGGCAAATTATTTATTTTCCTATAAGTAAAATTTACATGAACAGATTTGGTCTCGTTGAGTGCGATTCGCCAAACCTTTGGCCATTCATTTACTCTATCCAAAGCTTCTTGCAGTTTTTCTGTAGTAGCTAGCTCAGTGCCTTCTACTTGCGGTATATCACGAGTGTATAATAGATATAAGACTGGACCAAGAACGCTTCCTTGCGGCACCCCAGCCATTATTTCCTTAAAATCTGAATATTCGTTTCCACATTTGACGCGGAATAGCCTATTCGTAAGGTAGTTCTTCAAAATATTATATAGGTGCTCTGGCAGAACTTGTCGTAATTTAAATTTTAAGCCTTCGTGCCAGACCTTGTCAAAGGCTTGAGAAACGTCAAGGAATACGCTTGAACAAATCTTTTTTTCTTCAAGTGACTTTTCGATTACATGTGTTATTCGATGTACTTGTTCAACTGTAGAATACTTACTTCTAAATCCGAATTAATGATCAGGGATGAGATGCCCTTCTTCTATAACCGGCTGTATTCGCCTAACCAATATTCTCTCGAACACTTTGGATATAATTGGAAGAAGCGAAATCGGTCTATAAGAGGTTTTTTCATTCGGCAGTTTTCCAGGCTTAAGGACCATTATAACTTCGGCGACTTTCCATTGACTGGGAACATATTCTAGTCTAATCGCGGCGTTTATAATGAACAGAAGCTTAATTAGAGCTTTTCTTGGTAGTGCTTTAAGAACCTCTCCCGTAATTAGGTCGTATCCAGGACCTTTCTTAGGTTTAAGTTTCTTTATTTCTTCCTTAAGTTCGGTAAGCGTTGCATTTCTTATTACGCTATTGTCTATATACGACGTATTTATATTTTCAATAAGAGCTTGTCCATCAAACGGTTTGAAAGTTTCTTCCAGGTGGGCGGCGAAAACTTGCGCTTTCTCTTTATCATGCCTGGCCCATTCGTCTTGATTTTTCCTAATTGGCGCGGCTTGAATTTGAGGTTTTTTAATACCTTTTATAGCCTTCCAAAGCGAGTAATTAGAATCTTTTTCTGCCGTTAAACTTTCTAGGTAAGTTTGTATTTCATTATTCTTAAGGTCTTTAATAGATCGTTTTAGTGAGTTGCACAAACGGTTAAGATGTGCTTTATGTTGCGGAGCCCGAGTTTGTTGCCATCTTTTACGCGCTTTTCTCTTCTCCTTAATCATCTCTTTTATTTCCTGCGGATAAATTTTAATGTAACTGGCCGGGGTTCTCTTTAGTTTGGGAGTATTCTTCCACGCGGCATCGTGTAAGATTTCGACGAAGCGATCTACTTCAACTTCAAGTTCGTAGGGCGTTTTAAGTGATACGCTCAGCTCAATATTTGCTTCAATATCTTTTTTAAAGCCGTCCCAATTAGTTTTCGCGCTGGTTAATCTGGCCGGTCCTACTTTTTTAATCACAGCTTCGCTTATCGTCATAATGATTGGAGAATGATCAGAGGAGAGATCAAAGCTTTCTTCAACTTTTATGCAGTTGCTAGATATTCCTTTAACAACAAAGAAATCAATCAGATCTGGTATCTTATTTCTATCAGTTGGCCAATATGTTGGTTTACCCGTCGAGTAAAAATCACAACTGAATTGCATACCCGCATTATAAAGCTTTCTACCTTTCTGAGAGGCGTATCTTGAGCCCCAGAAGGGGTGTTTCGCGTTGAAGTCACCACCAATAATAAAATTTGGTTTAAGGAAGTTGAAGATGTTTGTGAAATCACTTTCTTCAAGTTTACATCGCAGTGGACAATATATAGACGAAATGTTGAAAGCAAAATGTCTATTTCTAACGCGTACCGTGCTTACTTGCATTGCTTCTAATTCAATTTTTATTTCCGCTGAGTATTCGATATTTTCTTTTATAAACAAAGATGATCCGCCTCTGGCTCTTTCCGATGGGTGAAAGGCGTGATATCCGCTATATCCCCCTATCTTAATATTCGATTGCTTTTTCAGATGAGTTTCACAGACCAAGCATATATCAATATCTTTCTCTCGCATAAATATTTCTAACTCGTCGAGTCTTTGTATGAGCCCGTTAGCGTTCCAAGTAAGAATTTTAAGCGTTTCTTTCATATTCTGGTTGAAGTGCGCGTGTTATGAATGTTGTTTTCTAGTGCAACTAGTCTCTCGAAAATTAGTTTATTTGTTTTGCATTGCTCTTCGACTTTGAAATGAAATACTTGTTTTTATTTTTTCTCAATATTGAGTTTATTTTTCAACGTAATCTCCTTTTAGTACGATGCACTTTTCCCAACGATATCCCAACTTCTGCAACCCTTCCAAAAAATTTCTTTTACCCTGTTGAAAACAAATGGCTTCCATCTTCGCATATCACCTTATATCCAGTGCAGAGTTATTTGGGAGTCTGACCAGAAATAAAATTTCCCAACGCCAAGCCTTAATTTCTTTAAATATGATCCCAGCCTAGCAGCAACAAGCGCCGCAGTAAGTTCCAGTTTCGGTAGACTTAAATCATCATCATCGCCTCGTTTCAACGGGTCTACTCTTGCCTTTGCACAGATAAGCTTGACTTGAATGTCATGTTCTGACTCCAATCTAAGAAATGCCACTGCTCCATACGCCTTCTGGCTAGTATCCGCAAAAATATGCACCTCTGTTAATGCCTCGTTCTTAGCACCTAGCCATCTGCGCAATGGAAACTCTCTTACCTTATCGAGATCCGAAACACAAGCTCTCTATTCCGCGGCTAAATCATCCTTCAACTTTTCATTCCACGCAAGCTTTTCGCGCCACAATGTTTGGAAAAAGATTTTTAGTTTTATAATTATTGGACTCAGATATCCAAAGGGATCAAAAACTTGCTTTCTAAGAACAGTTTTTCGTAATTGCCAAAATTCGAGTTGATGAAAAGCTCATCACTAAAAATATTCCATCTAATCCCTAAGACGGTTTGCCAACAATGATCGCTCGACTCCGATCCCAATAATCCCCGAATACTGTTATCGTTACTTTTCCATTTTCTTAACTTCATGCAAGTACGATTCATGATTTCAACAGACTCTTGATAAAACCTTTCGGCCTGATTCCTGTCATTCTAACGATAAGATCATCCATGTAAAACGATTCTTCCAAAATCGAGCATGTTTCCGCAAATTCCCGTTTAACAGAATCTATATGTAAATTTATGGTGGACGATAAAAGGAAAGGGCTACAGGTTACACCAAAAGTTAGTTACTCGTGTTGCACGAAATTCTTTAAATCTGGGTAGCTGGGATACTGAACGCAGCTTTTCCTCGAACCATATAAACCGATGACTTTCTCTGTCCTTTTCAGCTAATTTAATTTGTAGAAATGCCTTCTCTATGTCCGCGACTAACGCGATTTCACCCAGCGGAAAACGAACCAATATTTTCAAAATTTCAGAAAGCATATTCGAGCCAGTCCACAAACAATCATTTAGGGAAAGCTTACCTTGACTATGCGATGAAGCATCAAAGACGATTCTTACCTTCGTGGTGGACTTGTCCGGTCGGTAAACAGGACTATGAGGCATAAAATACACGTTCTGCCCTTTGGTGATGGGCGCTGGTTCCGCAAATTTATAAATGAATTCGCACATGGCAGCATCGTACTCAAGTAGCTTTTCCGGATCTCTTGCCAATCTTCTGACCAGAGAATGCAGTCTCGACACCGCCTGATCCTTATTATCCTCCAGCTGGCCGTTGAACTTTTTCCAAGGTAACGCTGCTTCATATCTCGTCTTGGTTTTAGTTATGCATTTTGTTTGAAGCTCCTTGGTGAACGTGTTCTTCTCCATTTCGTCACTACGAATGCCCAAACTTTCCAAGGCCCACATATTTTAGAAACATGAAAAACTACAAAGCGTGGAAGAATCCAGACAAAATTGCAGAGTACGAGGATGGTGCTGTAGGAGCGATCGCGAGATTGCAAGCACGTACGTCAAAGGTCTAACAGCAGAATCGAAGGAGGGAGATGAGGAGACTTCGGATAGCGGATCGACCTTAGCATTCGATGGTGACAAGCTGGTCAAAAATATACTACGTTTTCTTAAGCAGGATGTCGAATCAGTTGAGAGAGCACATGTTGGAAAAACTGTAAGGCCGAACGCGAAGCATTCCCCACCGTCAACAGCAGCTGGCCTTCTCACACCCACCACCACAAGCAAGTCGCCATGCATTTTTTGCGAGTCGTTGGAGCATACTTCAAAAGAGTGTGACAGACAAATACCCCTTGAAGAAAAGAAAATACCCCTTGGAGCACCTTTGCCTGCAGAAGTCGACTGTTTTGATTGTTCCTTCATGTCTGGCGTGTAGTGGTGTATCCAGTATTCATCAACTGTTACGAAACGCCGTGAAAATGCAAATTGCTACAATCTCAGCTATCTCATGAACCTTGACCCGGCTATCGTCCAACACAATATCGTGGATTTCGTTGACCATTTCTTCCGTTGTGATGTCATTTGGACGTCCTGGGCACTCAGCGTCTTTTGTGCTCGTACGACCGCAACGAAACTCAGTGAACCACTTGTGTACCATTCCATGCGAGGGAGCAGAGTCTTCATAATATTTTGTAAGTCTGCCTTCAGTCTCTTTAATGGTTTTACCGCGCAAAAAGTAGTGCTGCGTGCTTAATTAAAACACGAAACTCATTTTTTTCCATATTGGTCAAATCTCACAAACCAAAGTTCTTTCGATCACTGAAGAAAGCTAAGTGTGTGACAGATCTATTTGATTTTTGTCTATGTTGAGAATGAAACAAAGATGTCAGAAGCATGAAAGTCACTGACTTGTCGAACAGCCCTCGTATCTTCGACTTGCTTTAGGTAAGGTTAGGTTAGGATCGGCCCTCGATGAGGATGTACTTAGATCAGAAAGTAGGTCCATTGTACTGCCGATGTGTAAGGCGGGTGGATCACCCTCTTACTCTTGGAACCATTTGCTTCGTTGAATGAAGTCGTGAATTTTAGCCGTGCAGGCATGGCCGAGATCATTAAGATCATTGTAGAAGTATTCACCCAGAGTGGCCTTCCTGATGTTGGCGAGCGCAGGACAGGCGCACAGGAGATGACTGATGGTCTCTTCTTCTTCTTCATCTCTGCAGCTTCTGCAGAAGTCATTATGAGGGATACCTAATCTTTGGGCATGTCTTCCTATGACGCAGTATCCAGTGAGGACATTTGTTATTTTTGAGAGGGTTCCTCTCTTGTGCTTCAAGAGTCCGATGGACCTGGATATATTGAGTATCGGCCAGAGCTGTCTGGCGGTATGACATTGGTCTAGATGTTGCCATCGATGATTGGCTACTTTCTCGGCATCAATTTGAATAAGGTACTTAACATAAGACGCTGGCGCTTCGATGTCGGTGATGCTTATGCTATCTGTACCAGAGGAACTGCGGTGATTTCGGCTTGAAAAACGCTGCAGTAGTCTGGAAGGTTAAAGGAAGGGTGTATGTCCAGATCTTCCGAGAAAATTCCGGCACCGACTCCGTCCTTGGTTTTGGACCCGTCCGTGAAAATTGACAGCGATTCGTTGTAAAGGACATTGCGTTGCGTCCACTCACTTCTGTCCGGTATCGAGTGCGTGTAGCCCTTGTTAAAATCATATTCAGTGGGCAGATGGTCAGTGGAATTGGGAAGATGACGGTGCATCAAAAGTATATTGGCATGTCCCGTGTGTTGCTCCTTCCAGTGCTTGGAGCCTCTCAGTCTTATTGCCGAGCTGACAGCCAATTGTTTACTGACGATGTTAATCGGAAGCAGGTGGAGCATGGTTTGGAGCGCCGCTGTGGGAGAAGTTCTCAGTGCACCGGTAATACTGAGACATGCAACTCGCTGAGTTTTTTCCATTTAGGTTGGATTTCTTCTCCAAGGCGGGCCACCATACCAATACTCCATACATGAGAATCGGTTTAATGACCGACGTGTATAGCCAGTGCATGATGCTTGGTTTAAGGCCCCAGGTGGAGCCTACTGCTTTCTTGCAGATGTATAGGGCGGTCAGCGATTTCCTGGCCCGTTCGACGACATTCTCTTTCCAAATTAGCTTGCGGTCAAGCTGTAGGCCTAAATGCCTAGCACTATTTGAAAGCTTGAGGATGGATCCCCTTATCTTGGGTGGAGTGAAGTCAGGGAGCTTGTGTTTTCTTGTGAATAGAACTAGCTCAGTCTTCGTCGGGTTAATGGAGAGGCCGCATTTATTGGTCCATCTGAGCAGTTCATTAAGAGCAGACTGCATGACATCGGCCAGCGTCTGCGGGTATTTGCCTGTTATTAGAATAGCGACATCGTCTGCATAGGCAATAACATTGCATCCAGTTTTTTCGATTTCTAGAAGGGCCTCGTTGAGCACCAAATTCCACAATAGTGGAGACAGTGCACCCCCTTGAGGGGTGCCTCGATGTGCATGTCGCTTGACAGTGCTACTTCCGAAGGATGCTGTTATTACCCTGTTCTTTAGAATGTGTTCTATGAAACAGCAGATGGGTTCGCAGACTTTGTTTACTTTTAATGTTACTGTTCAGGGCTCTTTTAATAGAGGGTCATAAAGGGTGAGCCAACAGATGGTGTGGATGTTGGCTGTCAATTACTGTCATTTACTGAATTCAGTGCGGTTGATCTTTTTCACAGATTTCAAGTACAATCTTTGGCAATTTTAGTCATGGAATCGTTTACCACACAATTTTTGTTATTCAATCTTATTACGAAAATGGGCGATCTGTAAAAGTAACATTTCGTAAAATTCGTGAATTTTTCGGTCAACATAATCGCCCTAGTGAGTCCGGATTTCGTGCAATGGTGAATCGTTTTGAAGAAACTGGTATCGGGTCATACTCCATATCAGCATGCTCGGCCAGCACGTACACGCCAAAACATCACCACTGTGAGCGAAAGTGTTCAAAACCAGCCAGGCAACTCAATTCGTCGCCGAAGTGAACAATTGGTCCTCACTTATGGCACTTTACGGCGAATTTCAAAAGTTGATTTTCATTTGCACGCCTAAAAAATCCAAATTATACAACAATTGAAGCCCTTGGACCATCTACGACGTCCCCGATTTGTTAAATGAATGTTGGATCGCCAGGACAATTTGTCATCGAATTTAATCTTTTCCGATGAAGCCCATTTTTGGATGTATGGGTACGTAAATAAACAAAATTGTCCTTTCTGGGGACGGGAAAACCCATACGAGATTCACGAAAAACCAATGCATCCCAAAAAAGTCACTGTGTGGTGCGGATTATGGGTTGGCGGCATCATTGGCTCGTACTTTTTCGAATATGCGGCTGGACAGACAGTTACAGTGAATGAAGAACGTTACCGCAATATGTTGACCGGTTTTTGTTTCCAAAATTGAATGAATTCAGTCTGGACGATCTCTGGTTTCAACAGCATGGTGCTGCCGCCCGCACAATATATCGATCAATCAATTTATTGCGTACGAAATTTGAAGATCGCATTATTTCGGTTAGAGGAGAAATTGATTGGCCTCCAAGGTCATGCGATTTGACGTCTTTAGACTTTTTCCTGTGGGGTTATCTAAAAAGTAAGGTATATGCCAATAGCCCGGCGATAATTCAGGATCTCAAATATAACATCCAAATTGAAAATTGAATTGCGGCCATTGACCCACTTATTCTTCAAAAAGTCATCGATAATTTTGACCTTCGGATGGTTATTTGCAACAGAAGCCGTGGTGGTCACATAAACGATGTTGTATTCTACTCATAATTGTCATGGACCGAACTTCATTAATCCTTAAAGTTACATTGATTTCACAATAAATGTGTGCTTAATTTAATGAAAACTTTCACACTAGCTGTTGGCTCACCTTTTAGTCTATGTTTTTCCGGACACAATACCTGCCATGCCAGGGAAGTTTTATTGCATCCGGATAAGTAGTTTTTGAGTAAAAGAGTAATAAACATACAAACAAACGAAAAATCATACAAACTTCATTAGACAACAATTGTTTATTTTTTATTTTTTTTATTTCAGTTCCAATAATTCGATATGCCTGCGTAGCGTACTATTGATGTGCTAGTATGAAGTGGAAGTTGAATAGAGAGGATTCACCTCAAAAGGAGGTATGTAAGAATTTGTATTTTTACTAAACTTCGTTGAGCTTCTTACAATACCTTATAACTGGTTGCGGGAATACAGGTTTAAATTGAAAACAAATATTTTTCAGGGTATCGAAAGTGTTATTTTATTATAATTGTTTGCCACACTTCATACTCGAGAATGCTCTGTGCTTTGGTAGGCTTCATTCACTTATTTAATTAGCATTCCTTAATGATTCTAATGTTTGATTTCTTTATCAAACAGCAAAAAAAGTTCCGGAACTTGTGATCAATTGGGAAATAGTTAAACGCGATTTCGTGAGCACGTATTCGTATAAGATAGTGCTAGAAACCAGACAGACTTTTCTTCATTGCAAGCCCATTACAAATCGAAAATGACTTTAATATAGACTGACGTAAAATCATTTAATTCATCATATTTTACTTTACAAATTCACTAAAATACTAAAATTATAATCTCAAAAACTTGTTTAAATTTTGGATAATTATGGTATTTACTAATTTTATTATTTCACTGGCTACACCTGTAGTTCTGCCCGCGTTTCAAAAACGTTTTATGTTTGTTACATTAATTTGTTTATTTCTATGAAAATTATTTATAGCCTTATGTTTTGAGCAATAAAATTAGTTTAATTTATATCGGTGAAGCCACTGTGTCGGCTACTAGCTAGCTTCCTGATGTTGTGTCTAGACGCCATTTTAGGGACATGTGGCTCGACAGTTTTAATTCGCAAGAATTTAAATGCAATATTTGCTTTTTTGTAATACAGTACTACTTAAGAAGTTTGAGCTAATTGAGACAGCCCCTAATTCGAACTACATAGCGATTCACTCGAGTAAAGAGAAAAACGAATAACATTGACGTTTTTCCAACCACGGCACCAAGGAAAGGTTCTTAGATGGTAGTACAATGGACCAGAGAGTTTGAGTTGGCTTTCCTTTTACTAAGAAAAAAGCTATGGCGCAAAATTATAGTCATCTGATTTTAAAGAATGTTAGTAGCCACTAACTATCATCTCTTTTACTTTAAAGCCGGTACTTAACCTTGAATTGAATTATAAACAATTTTCAACCTACCTACAACTAGTGTCGACCCAAACCCAAACATTTAAAGTTTGAGAACAAAAACACAGTTTAAGGAACAATTCCGTATATGAATTTCAGCCATTGGTTGGCTGAAATTTGAATTAGTAAATTTGAAAAAGAATGGCGGATGGCAGATGGTTAAACTTACTTACTTAGATGGCGCTACGGTCCGGGTTGGACCTGGGCCTCAACCAACAAACCTATCCAGCCAGCGCGTTTACGAGCCAGCTGCCTCCAGTTGCGCATGCCAAGTTGGTTGAGGTCCCCTCCACTTGTTTGCGCCACCTACCGCGAGGTCGTCCTCTACTGCGCCGTCCGTCCGGGGTGGATTCGAAGACTTCCTAAGCGGGAAGGTTGGGCTCCATCCGCTCTAAATGACCCAGCCATCTTAGTCGCTGTATGTGAACTCTTGTGGCTAAGTCGATGTCCTTGTACAGGCCGTATAGTTCGGCATTGTACCTTCTCCTCCACTCACCGTCTACGCAGACGGGACCAAAGATCGCTCGAAGAACTTTTCTCTCGAAATAACCAAGGGCATCCTCATCTGGTTTTGTCAAAGCCCATGCCTCTGCGCCATACAGCAGGACTGGAATGATTAATGTCTTATAAAGAGTTACCTTAGTAGTTCGAGATAGGGCTTTGCTGCTCAATTGCCGTTTTAGCCCATAGAAACAACGATTGGCAAGAGTAATTCTTCGTGTGATCTCCCTACTGATGTCATTTGCGGAGCTGATCATAGAGCCTAGGTAGACAAAATCCTTTACTACCTCAAAATTATATCTATCTATTGTGGCGTTCTGTCCAAGACGCCGATGTTGGGTGTCCTTTTTTGTAGACAGCATATATTTTGTTTTGCTTTCATTGACCGCTAGACCCATCTTTGCTGCCTCGATCTCAATGCTCGTAAATACCCCATTGACTGCCCGCTGAGTTCTTCCGATTATGTCAATGTCATGGGCATAAACGAGTAGTTGTACAGACTTGTAAAAGATTGTACCTCTGGTGTTGGCTTGTGAGTTTCATACAATTCTCCCAAGTACTATGTTAAAGAGATCGCATGATAGCGAGCCACCTTGTCTAAAACCTTTCCTGAAATCGAACGGTTCGGTGATGTTCTTACCGACTTTGATGGAGCAGCGAGAGTTCTCCATCGTCATTCTGCAAAACGGACGAGCTTGGCAGGGATGCCAAGACTAGACATGGCTCTGTATAACTCGTCTCTATACACTCTATCATAGGCAACTTTGAAATCGATGAAGAGGTGGTGCGTGTCGATTTTATATTCCTGTGTTTTTCGGAACATCCGCCTAAGTGTGAATATTTGGTCAATAGTAGACTTTCCTGCCCTGAAACTGATCTGATGAAGACCTATCAGGTTGCTGACGAGAGGTGTTACCTAATTACTTAGGTGGTGCTACAATTCGGGGTGAACCTGGGCCTCAACCAATAATTCTCTCCATTTAGCTCGGTCTTTAGCTAATTGCCGGCGTGGCAAAATTATATTCATGGGTTTTTTCCAAGATCTGCCGTAGTGTGAATATTTGGTCAATGGTGGACTTTCCCGGCCTGAAACCGCACTGATAAGGACCTATCAGGTTGTTGACGATCGATTTTAGGCGTTCATATAATACGGCAGACATGATCTTATATGCGATGTTGAGGAGACTTATACCTCTGTAATTGGCGCACTTCAGAGGGTCTCCTTTCTTCAGGATCGGGCAAACGATGCTGAGGTTCCATTCATCGGGCATACTTCCGTCCGACCAGATTTTACAGATGAGCTGGTGCATGCTCCTTACCAACTCATCTCCTCCTGCCTCGAAAAGTTCAGCGACAAGGCCGTCGGCTCCAGCAGCTTTGTTGGATTTGAGTTTAGATATCGCTATCCTCACTTCATTCTGATCGGGTTGACGGGAAACTTGACTGCCATCATCACTGTTGAATGGCTCATTCTGCCTGACAGCGGAATATTGGTCATCATCGCCGTCTAACATTCTGCAGAAGTGTTCCTTCCATATCCTCAGCACCCACTGCGATTCTACTACTATATTACCATTTTTGTCCCTGCAGGCTTCTGTTCTGGCTTTGAAACCCTGGCATGTTCTTTTTACCTTTTGGTAAAATTTTCGAACATTATTCCTGCAATAAAGTCTCTCAATCTCCTCGATCGAGCGCTTCTCATGCTCCTTTTTCTTCTTTTTGAGAAGTCGATGTTCCTCTTTTCTCCTGCACACGTAGAGCTCGTACGCAGCTCTAGCTCTTCTATACATAGATGGCAGATGGTTAAAAGCCCACTCTAAAAGTTAAAAGGTGCTTTTGGGGGTTTTGAAGTTGCGCGAGGTGATAACTATAAAGTGGGTTTTATGTCGACTATAATTAATAAAACACTAATATGACTTTGTTACGGGCTAAAGTCCTTTTAAAGTGTACTTTTTGTGACTATGATTTTGCGCCTATGGCTTTGAGAGAGACTTTTTGTACAATCTTTCGAGCAATTTGCTCACATTTTGGTCCATCGGCTATACAGTGTGCTACATTTGGTGGAAATTCTTACGTACTTTGAAGACTTTGAATGGATCGATGCACCTATATTATCCAATGCCCTCTGCAAAAGGTTTGCGGTCTTGGTCTGCCAAAAATTGTTTACGCTTAAATAAAATTATTATTAGCATTGATACGTACGAGTATTAATCATTCCGAGGACAGAATGTTTCTGCAAGATAATTTTTTAACTATTAACATCAGCAAAGAAGTGACAAAAAAAAACAATCCAAATTACAGAGTTCCAACTTTGACAAGAGTTTGAATTAAAAGATGCAGAATCTGCTGGTGTTTTAAGATAACGTTGGAATATTTCATCTCCAGTGGGATATTTTGGAATATATATGTATACCTAT
Source organism: Brachypalpus laphriformis (assembly GCA_945910035.1). Lineage (NCBI taxonomy): Eukaryota > Metazoa > Arthropoda > Insecta > Diptera > Syrphidae > Brachypalpus > Brachypalpus laphriformis. Next base: position 102,713,050 of record OX246756.1, read on the forward strand.
ACATAAGTCGATGATCCGGATGGACCTCCTCTGCTGAGGAATCCATTGACATCTTATTGGATACTCACTTTCCTGGTAGCTCCCCTGTTGCTGTATCGCAAGTGGGAAATTCCCCCCCCCCCCCCCCCCCCCCTCAACCTTGTAGCAACTCCTTAGTCTTTATAACTACAGAAAAGATCCGATGGGTCATGCGCAGTTTCAAACCCTTGAAGTCCCCAGGACCTGACGGTGTTATACCAGCTGAAATTCAGAAATTCGAGGACACTGTACTTCCATGGCTTAAAGTCATCTTGTCGGGCTGTCTAAATATGGTCTATATTCCCAAACTTTGGACCAAACAGGAAAGAGCTCGCACGTGGAACCAAAGGATATCCGACCTATCAGTCTATCGTCCTTTCTGCTTAAAACTTTAGAAATGCTAATTGATATCCATCTTCGGCAAAGTATCAGCCCAGCTCTGCTCTCGCCGTCCCAACATGCGTACTGCAAAGGCAAATCGGTTGAGACAGCCTTACATTCGCTTGTGCGCACCATCGAAAAATCCTTGAGCATCAAAGAATACACCATGGTGGCTTTCCTAGACATTGAGGGAGCTTTTAACAATGTCAAATCAAAGGCGATTACCGACGCACTTGCAAATCTGAAAGTGGATACTTCGCTCGGAGTGTTGATCAATCAATTGCTTACATGCAGGATTATTAACACACAGCTGGGCGGAGCATCGGCCAGAAGAATTGCTCGCTGCGGTACACCTCAAGGTGGAGTCTTGTCACCTCTTCTGTGGAACCTGGTAGTAAATGAGCTACTGATGGACCTGGATACGTCAGGTTGTAGAGTGATCGCCTATGCTGATGACATTGCTATTGCTGCCTCCGGTAAACACCCAGACACTCTCAGGGAAATCCTCCAATATGCTCTACTTCGGCTCACCAGATGGGCCTCCAAATGTGGACTGGGGATTAATCGCCATAAATCGGAACTCGTTCTTTTCACGAGGAAATATAAAGTTCCCCTCATAGACCCTCCTATGATAAATGGCACCTGTCTCACCTTCTCTGAAAACGCGAAATATCTTGGTCTTATTTTGGATAGGAAATTAAACTGGAAGGCCAATCTACTAGAGCGCGTCAAGAAATCTAATGTAGCTCTCTATTCCTGTAAAAAGCCTATAGGTAGGAGCTGGTGTATTAAACCTCAAATCACTCATTGGCTATACGTGTCCGTTATCAGGCCTATACTACTATATGGCGTGATCGTATGGTGGCCTGCTCTTGACAGGGCGGTCCACCTCACTCAACTAGCTAAGGTGCAAAGATCTACATGCATCTGCATCAGTGGTGCACTGACAACTACTCCCTCCGCTGCACTGGACATCTTGTTCAACCTGCTACCTTTAGATACTTTCGGCAAACAGATGGCTGCCTGTGCGGTCATCCGCCTGAAAGCCTCCTCTCAGTGGTCTAGTTATCGCTTTGGCTACTCCTCGATCGATCCTTGATATTCTCAACTTCAAACACGAAAACACGGACTACACCCCGCCGAAACTGAGATTTGACCGTAACTTCCGTACGAGCATCCCTAACCGAGATGTATGGGGCACTTCCCCCCCTGTCGATGTTAGTTCGGTTTACTTCTTTACAGACGGATCTAAGACGGAGGGTGGGGTGGGTTGTGGTGTTTTTTTCCGAACAGCTCAATCTGAGCATCTCTTTCCGCCTCCCTGATCATTGTAGCGTGTGACGACCTCGCCAGATAGGGTCTAAGGATTTTGCCTCAAAGGCAAGCCCTGGGTATAGCCCTCGCTACATGTAAGTATCTACTAAAGCTGAACGCTATTAGCACGACCAACCTCAGATGGGTAAACGGCACAACGTGTCACATTTCGAGACAGATCTGGCCTAGGCTGGATCAAAAACGTAGTGCCAATCTGATCAAGTTAAAGCGTACACAAATCAGCTACGTTGTCGGTGTTCTCACTGGACACTGTTTTATAGGCCAACACGCCAAAAGACTTGGTTTCTTCTCCAACGACTTGTGCAGAAGCTGTAGAAACGAGGAGGAGGATGAAACTATCCTTCACATGTCCAGCCCTATCGCAGAGGCTATCGGAGAGGCGGTTCCAAAAAGTACTGCTTGGTTATAACTCTTGACATAAAAAACGCCTTCAATACGGCAAATTGGAGTCACATCTTACAAGCGCTCAGAAGGATGAGAGTTCCACAATACCTCATAGACGTTATTGTTGACTACTTCAGGTGCAGAATCTTGGTATATAATACAGACCGCGGCCCCAAGGAATATAAGATCACAGGCGGAGTACCACAGGGCTCAGTCCTTGGCCCATTGCTCTGGAATATTATGTATGATGGTATACTGCGACTTCCTATACCCGAAGAAACAAAAATAGTGGGATTTGCTGATGATATCGCCATTATTGTCACTGCTAAACTGTTGGAGGAGGTGGAACAGATAAGCAATGCGACAATAAGGATAATACGAAAATGGCTCATCTCAGTTGGTCTAACACTGGCGGAACATAAAACTGAAGCAGTCCTGATAAGTAGTAGGAAGAAGGTAGAAACTCTCACCATTATAGTCGGCGGCCATGAAATCACATCTAAACCGCATATAAAATACCTAGGTATCATGATAGATACGAGACTTTCATTTAGAGATCACCTTAAGTATGTAGGCCGAAAAGGTGCAATAGCAAGTGCTGCACTCGCGCGTATCATGCCCAGCATAGGAGGACCAAGACATATCCGTAGGTTACTGCTGGCTAGAGTGGTTACGTCTATAATCCTATACGCCGCACCAATTTGGGCCGGGGCCATGGCAATTAAAACATACAGATCACATATCACACCTGTGTATCGAATATGTGCATTGAGAGCTAGCATTTCGCACTACTTCTAGCGATGCAGCTTGCGTGGTAGCGAGAATGCTCCCAATAGATATCCTGGCAGTAGAACAGCAACGTCATCCACTGACGCCAGAAAACATCATTGGCGAAATGCTCAAAAGCTAGGAGGTATGGGAGCACAATGCGCATAATGAAGATTCTAAGAACCCTAGAAAGAGAAAGGAAAGAATCAGACCGGCGAAATACAATAAATGCTGAGCAGGAAAATGCAAACATGCACTAGTCGAATACATCAGACTAAAACCCCCCCCCCCGGCGATGAAATGCTTTACGGCAGTACCGCGGGGAATGGGGCGGTCGTGGGAGGGGGTAAGAGTCCCACATTGTTACTCAGGACGTGAGTTTCGTCTTTTGAAGATTACCCCTCCCAATAATAAAAAAAAAAAAAAGAGCCCTATCGCATAAAAGAGTGCTCCATCTAGGGTCCCCCTTCCTTGACGACCTCTGCGATCTAGCGTCCTTGGACGTCATGAGCATCCATCGCTTTGTCAAAAGCTCCGATTGGTTTTGTTAGTCCCTGAGTGGGGTAATGGTTTGATCCATGGTATCACAAAGGACCTTCATTGGTCTAAGTGTGTCTGCACTCTCGTGTGGACAGCCAACCTAACCTAACCTAACCATACATAAGTCGATGTTGTTCTAACATTTTGGAACGCATATATATTCCAAGAAATTACCCTAAGCTGTAAACATTCACGGCTAGTTTAAATATTTGGTAACATGTAGGTTGTGATTTCTACTTTGAAGTAACAGTGAAAAGTTCAAATATCTGGGATCTGCGATCAATAGGGACGCAACTTGTGATGACGATATCAATCATCGCGTAAGTGTAGGGTGGATGAAGTGACGAAAAACTCCGATATCTTCTGTCATTGAAAAATGCCCTCTAAATTGAAAGGAATACTCTCTACATCACAGTTGTGCATTCAGCACTCACATACGGTTCACAATGTTGGACAATGTACAAAACGTATGAAGGTAAATTAACGGCAACTGAGATAAAGATGCTTCGCATGACAGCAGGAGTTACAAAGCTTGATTGAATAAGAAGTTCGAAGATCCGTGAAAGCCTTCACGTCAACGGAACCATCTCACGAAAAATAAAGCCGGACCGGGTCAGCTGGTATCATTTGGACCCCATTAAAAAGACAATTTCAATGAACGTTTCAAAGATATCGTGAAAGAAAGATAGGGCTATGAACTCCTGGATCACACAAATGCACCGACACCACCATTTGGTTTACCTCTATATTTTAGTTATTCAAAATCGGCGGGTCTGCCGATGCAGTAGAAATTCAGTGAAGTGAGAGCGTTATAAACCCTTAAGTTCAGATCGTAATCTCGCCTATATATGTGAAGAAGAAGACATATTATAAAAGAAGATATGATGTGATCTTGCTAAAATTTTTAGCCAAAAATATGCGTAGGTATACCTAAAGTATGATTTAAGACAGGTTATGAAGAGCAAGCGCAACTGCAATCAGAAAGCGCATAAATCATCCACCACATGATTGTGAACTTGGGTTTTGCTTGTGTTGTCAGTGGTTTCCTACGTACAAATCGCATCCCATGTAACATCTGTAGACTCGCATTGAAAGTCATGTTGCCTATGACCAAGGTGATTCAGGTCGTTATACTATTTGCAAATTCTTTGTAAAAACAACCGACCGGTTTAGTGTTGCAGGTTTTATATCATAAGCTGAGCTAAATGCTATGTAAAACCGCACCGATTAGTTTCTTCGCAATGATTACAATTTGATACCACCTCATGCATAAAGATACCCACGCAGTGACATTACTTCTGCAGATATACTTGCAATACTTGCAGTGCAAGCTTCGTAACTACATACAAGTATACTCGTACGCACAAATATATTTCAACTAAAATGATTACGTATATTACACTAAAATCAATCCTATATATATGGAGGCGGTATTTGGAATTTAAAAAAAAACATGACGAAACAAAGCTAATGACATTTTTCTGAAAGATTCATCAAAAAAACTGACAACCAGTCTTTTTGTAATACTAGTAAATCTTCTTATATTCGTTCGTACTCGTAGTTGCAAAATAAAGCCTAATTCAGTGGCGATTTGTGCATTATTAGTTTCTCTTTGCTATTTTCTCTTTCATTTAATTCTCAGATTAATTTGAAATTACTGGACCTTATCTTTCAGCCATATTAAGGTTGAACTAACGTACTAAGTATAAGTTATTGTGCGAATAGCGTTGTAAAATTACCATGTTCATCAATAGGTGTTCAATATCGGCGTAAGTGTTGCATGTTTATTTTTTTGTATTTCCAATTTCAACGGTAAGCTGTCTAACACTGAATTTATTCTGCTACATATAATACACAAGCATATGGTATATCGCAGGCCCAATAAATAAATTAACCTTATTTGGCAATAAAATGTCAAGTGTAGATTCTGCTGACTTAAATGTGTAACCATTTTTGTTTTTGTTACCTACATACTGAAGCTTATAAATTGCTTTTTATTTTTTAATTCATCGCCAACTGGGCCCAACTGTGTTACGTTTCACTTTAAACGCTTGGATGGTTTCGATTTTCATTTGCGGCCCCTGGACCTAGTCCAAATGAGTATTGCTATTATTTTGCTACGTTTCATTGATTCAGCGTTTAGCATCGTCTCACGTATCTTTACGTTTGTTTATTTATTACATGTACGTGTACGTGGTTCTTTTGTCACACATCAAGAGATTAGAATCTGTACGGGTGATCGTTATGTAATTAAGATACAATGTAATTAGTGTTTAACTCACTTCTGGTATTCACAGCCGGTAGTTAATCATTTCCACTTTGTGTTTTTTACCATTGTTTCTGTCTCGTTTCTGGTCAGGCGTCTTGGAGTAAGATTAGGTGAGACTCTTTTAGAGTGTCCCCTTGTAAGGGGTATTCTGTTTTGAGTGATAGAACTTTTAGTAGGGATAACTGATAAACCAGCTGTTAAATTTGGCATATGACATTTTTGCTGAGTATACTTGACAAATGCAACTGCCAACTGTCAACTGATCATCACTTAGTGCTGTGCAAATTGTATCTTAGCGAGAGAGTGCCTCCCCTACCAAAGCGTAAACCAAGGATGGTTACACGCTTACGATGGGAGAGGTTACAGGACGATCAGATACGGGAGACATTTGCGCGGCAAATATCTGAGAGGTTTGAACGAATTCCAACTGTTCTATCAAATAGAGGAAGAATGGCAACTGTTTTCAACAGCGGTTATTGCCTCTGCGGGAGTTGTTTGTGGAGTGAAGCGGCTTGGTGTGGCGGCTGGTGGTGAGAAAAGAACTGCTTGGTTTAAAACGCCCGGAACTCCGATCAAAGCGCTAAAAGTTGGCAAATCTGCTGGTGTGGATGAAATTCGGCCAGAAATGCTCAAGGCTTTAGGTAAAGAGGGAGTGCAATGGCTCTCGCGTGTCATTAAAATGGCCTGGGAATACGGTGAAACACCTTTTTTTTTTTTTTTTATGGTTGCGCCAAAGGGTGTGTAATCTTCTAAAGATACCAGTAGCCCGAGCTACTGGCATGCACGATTCGCAAACCTGAATAATCGATGCCAGGAATACGCCTACGTACTAAACCACACCCTGCACACTTAAACCACTCTCCCCGCGGGACTACCGTTAGGTATTACTTCGCGGGGCTGGTTAGCTATTTATGCTCTTCTTTCGCTGTCTTCCGCTCCTTGTTCCAAAAGTGTTGCCGGTTGGACTTGGTTGCTCTCTCTGACTCTTTCCAGCCGCCTAAGTTCCTGCACGATTGTCGCTGCAATTTGTTTCACCGCGTCCCATATTGCATTCGATGCTATCATATGGTGCACAATGTTTTCGGGGGTTGGTATTTCTCCAATTTTTTCCTTCAGTTCTCTGTGCTCTATATGAAAACGTGGGCACTGAAAAAATACGTGCTGAGCGTCTTCTGAGGCCTCTCCGCAATTTGGACAGTTGGGAGATTCATCGAGCCCAAACCTGTTGAGATACGCTCGAAAGCAGCCATGTCCTGTTAGGAACTGGCTAAGATAGAAATCTACCTCTCCGTGTTTTCGGTCCATCCATTTTTGGATATCCGGTATAAGTCGATGGGTCCATTTTCCCTTTGAGGACTGGTTCCATCGCTCCTGCCATGCTCTAATGCTTCGCTGTCTTTCTTCCAGCTTGATATTATTGACTGACTATTGATATTGAGGTTCCTGAATTTTGGCGTCGTAGGTCCTTTGTAGCTCGATAGCCAAGATATCCGCTGGTAGCATTCCCGCGATGTCACATACTGCCTCGTCTGACACCGTACGAAAGGCACAGCATACTCTCAGCGCACATAGTCTGTTGACAGAGTTTATCCTTCTTGCGTAGGTCTTTGTCATCATAGCTTTGGCCCATATGGGTGCCGCATACATAAGGATGGACTGCACCACCCTTGATAGAATAAGTCTCCTTTGTAGCCTAGGTCCTCCAATGTTTATCATTATTCTTGATAAGGCACCGCTCACCCGAGCCGCTTCGTCACACGTTCTTTCAAGGTGCTCCTTGTAAGTGAGCCTCGCGTCGATCATCACACCTATGTAGGTATTTGATAACCGATTTTGAAGTCGTATTATGATCTCCTACTCTGATGGTGATTTCTTCTCTTTTCTTGCGGCTGCTTACCAATACTGCCTCTGTCTTATGTTCGGCGAGCTCTAACCCGACTGCTGCCATCCACCGTTTGAGTTTTCGGATACATTCATTTGCAGTATCCTCTATTTCTTCTAGATGTTTTGCAACCATGACAATTGCAATATCATCGGCAAAGCCTATGATTTTTGCCTCATTTGGGATTCCAAGCCTTAGAACCCCATCATACATAATGTTCCAAAGGATAGGGCCTAATACCGATCCTTGTGGAACTCCGCCAGATATGTGGTACTGCTTTACTCCATCGTCGGTATCGAAGAGCAGAAACCGTTTCTCGAAGTAGCTCAGTATTATTTTAATTAAGAACCATGGCACCATCATTGACCTAAGCGATTGCACTATGAGTCCCCAATTCGCAGAATTGAACGCGTTTTTGACGTCCAATGTTATTACGGCACCGTATTTCTTTGCACCGCCTCTCCATCTCCTGCCCTGAATAGCTTATTCTTATTTATTATTATTTATTATCTTATTGCGTCTACTGTGGAACGAGCTTTCCTAAAACCATACTGTTGGTTGGAGAGTCCCCCGGCTTCATCAATTGCCACTTCTAATCGGTTGCATATGATTCGCTCCAGTATTTTACCCATTGTATCTAACAGGCATATGGGACGGTATGACGAGGGTTCGTCTGGTGGTTTTTTCCCTTTAGACAGCAGCACTAGACGTTGCTTTTTCCATTGGTCTGGAAAAACTCCTTCTGTTAGACACTTGTTGTAGAGTTCCACAAATGGTTGCGTATTTGTTTTAATGGCTAATTTAAGGGCCTTGTTCGGTATGCCATCCAATCCAGGTGACTTGGTATCCTCGAATCGTCTGCATACATCCAGGAGTTCCCTTTGCTTGACAGTTGGGATGTCCTGTACTTCCGGAGGTGGCTCTATACGCTCTGCTGGTGTTTGAGGGGGGAACAACCCCGATACAATTTTCTGCATAAGGAGAGGGCATGAGGGGGAGGGTGCCCTAGTGCCTTTGAGTTTTGCCATTACTGTTCTATAGGCGGTGCCCCAAGGATTTACATCTGCTTGCTCGCAGAGTTCCTTAAAGCTATTGCTCTTACTTCTGCGGATAGCTAGTTTTAGCTCTCTTCGCCTATTTTTGAATTGCACCCGTAGGTCCTGATGTGTGGACAAACCTCTAGATCGCTGGAATAGTCTTCTGGCTCTATGGCACTTGCTGATTAGCTCTGCTATCTCTTGGTTCCACCAGTATACTGGTGGCCGGCGATTTGTTGACGTTTTCCGGGCCATGGATGCGTCGCAAGCCCTAGTTACTTGTTTGGTAACCTCAACGGCCATAGCGTTTGCTGTTCCTGGGCTTATTGTTGACTCTGCAAAAATCAGGGCAAAAGTGTCTTTGTCCATGGTGCTTATTTTCCACCCCATTCGTTGTGCCTTCTTTGGGCGTTCCTGGGTTGGTCGCCTAGGTTGTACTTCAAACAGGATGGCAAGGTGGTCGCTGTGAGTATATTGATTACTGACTCTGCAGTTGGCGCCTCTCGATAAGGAACTAGTTGCAAAGGTGATATCAACTATGGAGCCTACACCATTTCTACTAAAAATGTGCTCACTTCCTGTATTAAGCAATATTATATCTAGTGACGATACGGCTTCTAGGAGAGCTTCTCCCCTTCTATTGGTCCGTGCGCTGCCCCAATCCGTGGCCCATGCATTGAAGTCTCCAGCTATAATCGTTGGGCTACGACCTCTAGCATCATCCACGAGCCTATCAAGCATACTTTGGAACTCCTCAATGATGTTGTTTGGAGATGCATAACAGCTATAGATATGCACTCCTTTGACCTTTGCTCGCACGAAGCCTGTTCCGGGTGTCATCATTTTTTCTTCAAAGGCGCAATCTCCGCAGGCCCAAATATCAGCTCTTTTTGAGTCATCCGCAGCCCAAACTGTATCATCGAGATTTTTGTACTGCTCACATAATACGGCAACATCTATCTTTAACTCGCGAACGGTTTGTGTCAAGATGTCCTGCGCCGCTTCGCAGTGGTTTAAGTTTAGTTGCAGCACTTTCATATTCTTCTTGCGACTTTTGCAGCTTCTTGGTATACCGGGCATACTATGCTTCCTGCCGCGTGTTTGATGTTGCTACTTCCCTTTTCTTCGCAAAGGACGCACCTTACATCATTGCTGCAGTTCTTGGATACATGGCCTTTCTGTCCACACCGAACGCAATCCTCACTCCTATCCAACGTGTTTTTACACGCCTTTGCAAGGTGCCCGAAGTTAAGACACCTAAAACATCGCAGCGGTATTATTTTCTCCCGTATTCGGCATACCGTCCATCCGATTTTTATTTTTCCAACCTCCAGAACTTTTTTGGCAGTATTTATCGGGAGGCTAATGACGGCAGTTTGCGTCCCTGCATAGGCTGTCCTCATAGATTTGATGGATGAGATCTCTATGCCTTGTGCTTCCTCGAACTGCTCGGACAGAGCTTGGCAGATCTCTTCCTTTGTGGTGACGCCATCTAGGTCTTTGCACTCAATGAGCACCTCTTGCGTTAGGGATCTCACTTCCGCTATTTCACCGATAACTTTTCCCACTTTACTTTGGTGTTCGGATGTTCTTCCATCAGCTGCTTTCTTGAGCTCAAGCAGTAGCTCTCCCTTTGCTGTCCTTCTTATGCGGGTTACATCACACCCTAATCCATTCAACTCGGGGTTGGTCTTCACCTTTCGGAGTATGTCGCAATAGGAAATTTCTCCGCTCTTTTTAATCACCAGTGCGTCAGGCTTAGCATATATCTTGCCTCGACATTTTTCTACTCTTGTCCAAACGACTTTATTAGTAGTTTCTGCACCTGGTTCTTCGATCCGGGGTTTCACTGTCTGTCCATGGTTTTTCCCTGTGGCCTTTTTTTTTTTTTTTTTCTCTTTTTGGTCCTTATGCACGATTTGTTTCACCTCCATTTCCGTTTTTTCCGCAACAGTGAAACACCTGGTGATTGACAAATGGGGGTGATAGTTCCTCTTTTTAAAAATGGGGACAAACGAGATTGCGTCAACTATAGGGGTATATCCCTTTGTCTCCCTGGAAAAGTCTTCGCTAAAGTGTTAGAAAAGCGTTCCAGAACTGTGGTTGAGGACAGTTTGGGGGATGAGCAGTGCGGTTTTCGTCCCGGTAGAAGCACAACCGACCAGTTGTTCACTCTCAGAATGGTTCTTGAGAAGGCCTGGGAGTATGCTAAACCTGTCTACACTTGTTTTGCGGATTTGGAAAAAGCATATGATAGGGTTCCTCAAGGCAAGCTGTGGAGCGTTCTGCAGGAGTATGGGATTGATGGTTCCCTGTTAAGGGCGATTCAGTCTTTATATACAAACTGTAGAAGCTGTGTTCGGATAAACGGTGTTAAATCAATACCTTTTACTGTGGGCGTTGGACTCCAACAAGGGTGTGTTTTGTCACCTCTCCTCTTCATTGTACATATGGATTGGATGTTGCAGCGCAGCCGTGGCGGGGAATGTTTCAAAGTGGAAGACCTAAGGATTAGTCATCTGCTCTTTGCGGATGATTTGGTACTCATTGGGTCCGAACCGAACTTCAGTGCGCATTCGAAAGGTTTGTAGCCGTTACTGATGATGCTGGAATGAAGATCAACGTGAACAAATCGGAAGTAATGGTCGTATCCAAAAAACCCATTCACTCTGCATGTTAGTGGAGTTCCACTGAGGCAGGTGGATAAGTTTAAGTACCTCGGGGTCTTATTCACGAGTGATGGGAGGAGCAATGCCGAGTTATCCTCTAGAATTGGTCAGGCTGGATCAATTTTGAGAGAGCTTGGCCAATCTGTTATAAGGATGGCCGAACTTAGTGTTCAAGCTAAGCTATCGGTTTTTAACTTGGTGTATGTTCCAACTCTCACCTATGGTCATGAAATTTAGGTAGTGACCGAAAGAATAAGATGGCGGATACAAGCTGCCGAAATGAGGTTCCTTCGCGGTGTTGCTGGAACAACTCGTAGCCATCGAGTGCGCAACACCAGAGTACGCGAGGCGGTCAATGTTAAGCAGCTACTTCTCCGAACGGAACGATCTATGCTTCGATGATTTGGCCACGTAGTGCGTATGCCCCCAGCCCAGCTTCCAAGACGCGCCATGGTTGCCGTGCCATCAGGTAGGCGACTCCGCGGAAGGCCTAGAAATAGATGGTTGGACCAAGTCCGACATCTCTCCTGGAGCCGCCTAGGGATTCCTCCTGATGAATTGGAGTCAACGGTGGAGGATCGAGAAGGATGGAGAGTCCACCTGAGCATCCTACCCCCGCGACCCTCATGAAGGATTAGCGGGCCATTGAAAATGTATGTGTGTATATATTATACCAAAGAAAACATGTTTTTACATTTTGTATTTGATTTACATTGAACATGAAATTGAGATTAAGAATAAAAAAAGACAAGAAAATCTCAAGCAATTACTGTCCAAGGAAATACATTTTTTGTGTACGCAAGATAATAGCACCAATTACAATAAATAGTAACTAATTTATATTGACCGTCAAGTTAGGTTTGTGTTTTATTATGTCGAACATACATGTGTTTGTGTATAAAGGTACACTTGAACACATATGTATTTGTATTTTCTTTTTTGAAAATTACAGTGAGTTATGTATTTCTATCTACATTGAAAGTTAGTTACCAAAAATACGATATCACTTGAAATGTTGCTGTTATTATGCTCTTACTATTATTTCCCTTGACATATAGTTTTAATCTTTACTTGGCTCGTACCGTGACCTACAGTCATTTCAGACAGATAGCATTGACGGTAACCGTAGGCAAATGAAATTCATCGCATAATACCTAATGGCTGCTTAAGCCTCAGCAACAGAAGGTGAAGTTCAATTTACATATCTAATGCGAAACGACTGTCAATTATAATAGATGTGTAAACACATTAAAGAAAAGTAGTGAATCCAAATCAAGAGAATCACCCTATTCTATATACTCTTTTAAACTGACACTTCAAATGAATTTAAAGTAACAGCTTAACTTGCAGCAAGCAAGTGTAACGAGTGCTCATCGACATTGGGTCGAATAGCCAAGTTCAAAAGAGGAAAAAACTTAAATTCGAAGAAATCATTTTAACTACATAATGTGATACCATTAACATTCACAATAAAAAATATTAAATTGTTATTTAAGCGATGTAGGGAGCAACACACTTGTTCGTTTAAGTATAAGGTTATTCGCACGAGAGAAATACATTTCTTGCTGAGCTATAATGTGGTTGATTTTGGTTCCAAAGTGGCACACCAAGTCATTACGCTGCATAGATCTATTATACACCTATCTTCCCTAATGTTTGTACCAACTCTTTGGTATAGGTACATAAATTCAATTAGGGTGGTAGTTGCAGCGAAACGGAGTTTGGACATTATCTGTTTGGGAATGGGTTTTGTATACCTAGAACGTTTTAATTTATTTATTTTCTAGGTTTATTCGAGGTTGGTTTTGCTCACTCACGAATAAGGGGAACATAACAATGTTGATTTGGTTTCACTTATGAAGGGTTCAATGCAAAAAAGTCCTTAAGTCACAAAATTAATTCCTGAGATAATAGCTAAAATTGTACATAAAAGTACGTCGTAAATAATATTGTATAAATTTTTTTTTATTAATTTTACTTTATTGATTAAAGGGGTAAATGTTAAGAAAAACAAAAATAAATTAAGCACAGAAAATCACAGTCATCAAGTTCCTGTACTTATCTGTTTATAAATATATACATACGAGTACATATTTGGTTCGAAGATCCGTGGAAGTCTTCACTTCAAGGAAACCATCTTACGAAAGATAGAGCACGACCAGCTCAGCTGGTATTGCCACGTTCAAAGAAGAGATAATTTGAACCCTGTTATAAAGGCAATATCAATGAACATTCCAAAGACATCTCGAGGCAGGGGAGGCAGGCCTATAAACGCCTGGATTACACAAATGCGACGACATCGGCATTTCATTGGCCTTAGTAACCGAGTGATCCAAAATCGGGAGGCCTGTCGATATTTTCTGAGGTCAAATAGGTGAACTCCACAGGCGGATCAGTAGAAATCGGATCATAACCTCGCCGAAATAGGAAGAAGAAGAAGAAGAGTGCATATTTGCCGCCACAGCCCAAGAAGGGCCTAGGCCTAGCTTCTCGCAGCCACTCATGTTGTGTGTGTTATATTTTTTGTACAAATGGAAGGGAACTACAGTTGCCAAAGGGCAATTTCTATTTCGTTTTTGAAATACTTTTTCGTGACAACAATACTCTCGGATGTTTATCAAACGTTCGCGAGAAGTGGGACCGTAAAAAAACTTTTTGGTGTTTTCTGACATTCGAACATTGAACCTCATGCGCAGTAATTTGTCACCCTAACCACTGCGCTCACATTTTTTTATGTTTATGGGACTTCCATTTATTGAAGGTGTAGTCTGTGTAACAGAGATATTTAAAATGATCTATAAAGGTTGTTATTTTTGCTTAGATAGAGCTTACGATAGTGATAACTGTCAAGCCGAGCTGTCGCTGCTCCCGCTCTTTTTGACAATTATGTTCGGTATAGTCTGTCAAATCATTATGAATACATTCAAGTTTCCCAATTTTCATTGAAAATCGTTAGTCAATTCGCGTAACTTATGGACAACTTCGTGATTTTTATGGCGCATCACAATGGTCGATCTGAGCAAGCCAGTCGTCGAACTGGATAGATTTCGTACCACATTCTTTCTAAGTGATGCAATAACACCAACACGTCAAAGGAATGGTCGTACTGAAGAGAATACTGCCGCTGTAAGAAAGTGTGGTAGAAGATGCAAATTTATCGTCCGTCCTCTACGTAGAAAATTTTACGCAAAGATCGTGGTATACACCTGTATACGAGTAAGATCCAACTGATGCAGGATTTCAACACAGGAAATCATCAAAAGTGTCGATCTGATGGGACCCTAGAGCAGTTACAAGCTGACCCGTTGCTTTATCGTAAAATTGTGTTTAGATATCATTTTTGACTTAACGGTTTTTTACATACATGCAAACATAGATTTCTAATAGCCCGCTAGTCTTTCATGAGGGTCGCGGGGGTAGGATGCTCAGGTGGACCCTGCATCCTTCTCGATACTTCGCCATTGACTCCAACTCATCAGGAAGAATCCCTAGACGGCTCTAGAAGAGATGTTGGGCTTGATCCAACCATCTATTTCTGGGCCTACCGGGTAGTCGCCTATCTGGTGGCATGGCCTTGGAACGTCTTGGAAGCCGGTCTGGGGGCATACGCACTACGTGACCAAATCATCGAAGCATAGATCGTTCCGTTCGGAGAAGTAGTTGCTTAACATTGATCGCCTCTCGTACTCTCCTGTTGCACACTCGATCGCTTCGAGTTATTCCGGCAACACTACGAACGAACCTCTTTTCGGCAGCTTGCAACTGCAATCTTATTCTTTCGGTCCCTACCCAAATTTCATGACCACCGGTGAGAGATGGAACATGCACCGAGTTAAAAACCTATAATTTAGCTTGAATACTAAGTTCGGCATTCCTTATAACAGATTGGCCAAGCTCTCTCAAAATTGATCCAGCCTAACCAATTCTAGAGGATAACTCGGAATTATTCTTCCCATCACTCGTGAATAAGACCCCGAGGTACTTAAACTTATCCACCTGCTTCAGTGGGACTCCACTAATAAGAGTATGCAGAGTGCACTGAATGGGTTTTTTGGAAACGACCATGACTTTCGATTTGTTCACATTGATCTTCATTCCAGCATTATCACAAATGGCTACAAACCTTTCGAGTGCGCACTGAAGTTCAGTTTGAGAGGAGCCAATGATGACCAAATCATTCGCAAAGAGCAAATAACTAATCCTTAAGTCTCCTACTTTGAAACATTCTTCGCCACGGCTGCGCTGAAACATTCGGTCCATATATACAAGAAGGAGGAGAGGTGATAAAACACACACTTGTTGGAGTCCAACGCCCACAGTGAAATGTATTGATTTAACACCGTTTATCCGAACATAGCTTTTACAGTTTGTATATAAAGACTGAATCGCCTTTAACAGGAGTGGGCGCCGTGGCGTAAGTGGTTAGTGTGTCGGATCACTACGCATGAGGTTCCAAGTTCGAATCCCAGAAAACACCAAAAAGTTTTTTCACGGTCCCACCTCTCGCGAGCGTCTGACAAACATCCGAGAGTATTGTTGTCACGAAAAAGCTTCTTAAATCGCCGTTCGGATTCGGCATTAAACTGTAGGTCCCTTCCATTCGTGTAAGAAATATAACGCACACAACATGAGTGGTTGCAAGAAGCTAGGCCCTGGCACTTTAAAGAGCTGTTGCGCCAAATATTTGGGAACAGGGAATCATCAATTCCATAATCCTGCAGAACACTCAGAGTTTGCCTCGAGGAACACTATCATATGCTTTTTCCAAATCCACAAAACAAGTGTAGACATGTTCAGCATACTTCCAGGCCTTCTCAAGAACCATTCTAAGAGTGAATAACTGGTCGGTTGTGCTTCTACCGGGATGAAAATCGCACTGCTCATCCCCCAAACTATCCTTAACCCCAGCTCTGGAACGCGTTTGTAGAACCTTAGCGAAGACTTTTCCAGTGAGACTTAAAAGAGGTATACCCCTGTAGTTTTTTTTTTAATAAGCAAAATTGTCAAGAAGAGATAGACCCTATTACATTCGGAATACGGCATCATTGGACAATATGTCTTGGAAAATGAGGCAGGTGGTCGTATTACGGTCAATGGAGATCTTTACCGGGTCATGATTAATGAATATTTCTTTGAAAATTTTGTGATATTAATCGGAACGAGGTGTAGTTTCAACAGGATGGCGCGTTGTGCTATACGATGACCGAAACCACCTATTTATTGAAATCACATTTCGAGAAATGCTTGCTTATGTCCTTTAACCCCTCGGGGGGCATAGGGCGTCAACCACGCCTGCGCGCCATCGTGTTCGGAGTTCTGCAACGCGTTTGAGCTGCCTCCAACTCATTCCTAAAGAGCTCGATTCCTCCTCAACTGTTCTGCGCCACGTTTGCCTAGGGCGTCCCGCTATTCTGCCTGCCTGGGTGAGCGGATTCCACTGCATAGCGTATTTCGCAATGGAGTTGTCTTCGCGCCGTAGGGTGTGTCCAATCCATTGCCACTTTCTTCTTCGTATAGTAATGCTTATAGGTTCTTGGCCCGTTCTCAGATAAAGTTGTTCGTTGGAGATGCGGTTCGGCCAAAAAATCCTCAAGATGATTCTTAAGCAATTGTTTACGAAGACTTGCAGCTTGCGTGTGTTAATGGTGTCCACCTTCCAGGTACTGCACCCATAAAGCAGCACTGATTCTACGTTGGAGCGGAACAGTCGTAGCTTGGTTCTTAAGCTAGTAACATTGCTTCTCCAGATTTTGGACAGCATTCCGAACGCAGCTTTAGCCTTCCCGATTCTGCTGCACACATCCAGTTTGGTGCCACCGCGATTAGCCGAGACGACACTTCCTAAATATAGAAAGTTATCAACTTTCTCGACTTGCTTTCCGGCAATGTTAAGTTGAGCGCGGGTATTGGAAGTACTCAGGGCTTTTGTTTTGGCTGTGTTTATTTTTAGCCCCACTTTGTTTGCCTCAGCTTCTAGATTTTGGGCCATCAAATGAAGATCCATTATCCGATGTGAAAGTAGACAAACATCGTCAGCGTAATCTAGGTGTTTAAGGTAAGATGTCATCGTCCAACGAATTCCAGAATTAGCTTCCGTCAATGTTGCACGGAGTACATCGCTGATAACCACCAAGAACAATAGTGGGGACAGTATGCACCCTTGACGTACTCCACTTTGGACTTCAAAGTCCTCCGACACCTTACCATTGTGCACGACGTGACACTTGCCGCCCTCATATGTAGCCTTGATAATAGCTATAAGCTTTTCTGGAATGCCTCTCCTGCGCAAGGCCAACCAGATAGCATCTCGATTCAAGCTGTCGAAAGCCTTCTCGAAGTCGATAAACAGTAAATGTAGCGGAGACCTATACTCAACGCATTGTTCGATTATGATCCGTAAGGTGTTTATGTGGTCGATGCAGGAGGATCCAGCGCGAAAGCCTGCCTGTTCGACATCGAGAGTTGAATCTAAATGATCTTTAATTCGTTCTAGAATTATTCTAGCTATTATTTTGGCTACAGCTGGAAGAACACATATACCTCTCCAGTTACCGCACTCCATCAAGTTACCCGTCTTTGGAAGCTTAATGATCATCCCCCTTTTCCACTCCTGTAGAAATTGTTCACTATCCCAAGCTCTCCGTATTAGCGGATGCAAATCTGCCGATGTATTTGGCGCCGCTTGAAATAGCTCGGCAGGGAGGCCATCAATACCCACCGCTTTGTTTTTCTTGAGGGACTTGATTGCTGTTATTATTTCAGCTTTACTGGGAGGTACGGTGCGAATTCGGGAATTTGTTGCTTCGAACTGCTCATTCGAATTCAAGATCATACCGCCGTCGTCTAAGTGATTTAGCACTGCAGCAAAATGTTCTCTCCATCTAGTGAGCTGATCTTCATCCGAAATAAGAAGGTCACCGTCTAGACTCTTCACTGGATGTTGTTTGGAGTTTCGACCACCAATGAGCTCCTTAGTGATGTTGTAAACAGTCCTACTGTCGCACCTACTCGCTGCTTCTTCGGCCCTTGAGGCCAGTGAGTTGACATGTTGACGCTTGTCACGTCTCACACTATGCTGCACTTCTTTCTTCTTCGCACGGTATTGGGCTTCAAGCTCGGTTCTCTCTACTGCTGGGGCCGCTGCAATCCGAGCCTTGATTGCTGTACGCTCATCGATCCGTCTCCAGGTGTCTGTAGAAAACCATGTGCGGTGGTGTTTCTGCTTTTTACCGACATAAGTGCGTGCCCCAGTCGCAAAAGCATTTTTCACAGCACTCCAGTGGTCATCCATGTTCTCTATGCTGCTGATTGCTTCTGCTTCTAAGGCAAGATGGTCCCTGAACTGTTGGCGCACTTGGGGAACCTTGAGCCTGTCGATATTAAACCTGGTGATGTTAAGCAGGTTTGAGCGGTTGCTGTTGACGGATGCAGTACGAAGGCGTAAATGAGCTACCATAAGGTGGTGATCTCGTTCTTGTCCGACGTCAGCTCCACGTCTGTTTCGGACGTCCAGGAGACAATTTCTAAAGCGGCGACTGATCGCAATGTGGTCGATCTGGTTGGATGTTCGTTGCCTATCAGTAGATACCCAAATGATCTTATGGCAGGTGTTATGCTTAAACAGCGTACCTCCGATGACTAGGCGGTTGGTATTGCAGAAGTCCACAAACCGCTCACCATTGTCATTACGGTCTCCCACGCCGTGAACTCCCATCACGTGCTTAAGCATGGTGTTGTCGCTACCCACCTTGGCATTGAGATCTCCCATTACCATTACGATGTCCCCATTAGGCGTTTGGTTGTAGGCGGCACCTAAGTGGCTATAAAAATTATCCTTTTCATCCTCAGTCGCGTCTAGAGTCGGAGCATAACACTGTATGATGGTAATTTTTCTAACTCTACTCTGGAACCTAGCCGTCAATATCCGGTCACTATGGGGTTTCCAGGATATGAGGCTACTACGTGCTGCTGGAGTTAGCATGAGTCCTACGCCAGAACTCCGTGCAATTCCAGCTGGTTTACCAGAGTAGAGCATCATAGTGCTTTTTGTTGGGGAGATGTATTCCCCAGCATCGTACCATCTTATCTCGCTCAGCCCTAATATGTCGATTTTATACCGTGCGAATTCGCGCTCCAATTGGAGGAATCTGGCGTTATAAGGCCCTTCCTTGAGTGAGTCCAGGAGGGTCTTAACGTTCCAGAATCCGATCGTTGACCGTGTCCGATAGCCAAAGGTCGTCAACAAATGATCAGTCCGTATCCGAGGCGTATGTTTCCGTTTCGGAGCAATAGTTTGTTTTACGGTTGCGGCTCGCTGGGCCACAGACCAACCGACACTTATCCTGTTTTTTGGCGCAGGAAGCTCGCCATTCGTCCTCTCCCGTTAGCAATTTCCGAAGAAATTCCCAGATGGCACCACGAGGAGGTGGGAGTAGGGCTTACTAACAGAGCTGCTAGGTTTTCGGCTGCAGTGGCTCCTACTCGTTACTTAGCGGACCAGCACCTATCGGGAGATGCTGCCCCTACGAGGCCTTTGTTAGTCGTTTGCCATCCAGAGAAATGCACCTGTCAAAATGCTTCCAAAATCGTATTATTTGGCACCTCTAAACTATTTTCTGTGAGGTTGCGTAAAGTCATTGGCTTATGTGGATAAAACAGCAACAATTGACGCCTTGCTTTTAATTATTTTTAAGTAAAATTCAAGTCAATTTTTTTATTGTTTATTATAACGTCTTATTAAAATTTTTGAAATTGTAGTCTCAGTACTATAAAAGGCTATGTCTTAATGTACAAACCTTTTGTCAATAAATTGAATTGAATTGAAATGAATTGTATTGGAAGCCAACATTGCTTGTGTTATTCTTGACATATGGCCACAATTGCTCGAAAAGTGATCCGAAATTGGACGGACTGAATGCGCTTTCTCAGGAACAGCCACAGTGGCCATATGCTCGAAATCAATTTAAAATTTGAATGCAGTGTCTTTCGAATAGAAGAAGATTTTTGAGTAAACGTTAATCGTTTTGCAGAAGCCACATTGGTGGATTGCAGGGTTAGGTTCTTTAAGAAATAATTGTAGAAAACTTTTCAATAATGCCAACAGTACTAGAGACGCGTTAGATTGGGACTTGTACAAGGCATCCCTTAACATATACAAAAAAGAATTAAGGAAAGTCAAACGTAATTCTTGGGGACTCTTCTGCGGTAAAATAGAAGAAGCCTCTGAGGCATCTAGGCTGAGGAAAATCCTCTCTTCAAATCCAATAACACCCAGTTACCTTAAGAAAACTGATGGGTCTTGGACGACTTCAAGCGAAGATTCGCTAAATTTACTGCTTGACACTTATTTCCTAGGCAGTTCCCAAGTTGTTAGCAATATGGTTTTCAGCAAACCATCTGCACAGAAAAGAAACTGCTCAAAACTGATTACACAGAGCAAGCTTCAGTGGGCACTGCATAGTTTCAAACTATATAAATCCGCGGGATTAGACGGCATAATACCTGTCGAGTTGCAGAAGTCATCGGATATAATCCTGCCGATGCTTGAGACAATTTTTAAAAGTTGTCTAGACTTGGTATATATCCCAAAGATATGGAGAGAAGTTAAAGTTGTCTTCATACCCAAAGCGGGTAAATGTTCTCACATAAATCCAAAAGATTTCAGACCTATAAGTCTATCATCATTCCTCTTAAAAACATTAGAACGTCTGATTGATATCCATTTACGTAACAGTATTGATAAGAAACTACTGTCGGCGGCCCAACATGCATATTGCAAAGGAAAATCAGTGGAGACGGCATTGCACTCACTGGTGCGTAAAATAGAATGTTCCCTGTTTCATAAAGTGTATACAATGGTTGCTTTTCTGCAACTTTCAACAATGTCAATGTATCAGCGATAGCAGATGTACTATCAGACCTGAAGGTCGACAGCTCACTTTGCGAACTGCTTAATCTACTGCTTAATGGTCGGATTATCAACTCTAAGCTGGGTGGGACGTCTACCAGAAGGTCTGTCAGTAGAGGCACTCCGCAAGGTGGTGTTCTATCCCCCCTTTTGTGGAATCTGGTGATCAATGAGCTATTCATAATCATGGAAGGCGAGGGTTGCACGGCGATCGCTTATGCAGATCATGTTGCTTTGGCTGTTTCAGGAAAGCACTTAAATACTCTAAAGGAACTTCTACAAAACGCTTTAAACAAGCTCACTGGATGGGCCGCTCGGTGTGGTTTGGGTGTAAACCCCCACAAAACTGAACTTGTACTCTTCTCCAGGAAATATAAAATTCCGTCAGTCGACCCTCCTTCTCTCAATGGTATCAGCTTTTTTCCCTGACACTGCAAAATATTTGGGTCTCATCCTGGATAAGAAACTAAGCTGGAAACCTAATATTAAAGAAAGAGTAAAGAAAGCTACAGTAGCACTTTTCTCTTGCAAAAAAGCTATTGGAAATAGATGGGGTTTACAACCCGGAATCACTCATTGGCTCTACATCTCGGTCATTAGACCGATACTCACAAACGGGGTGATTGTCTGGTGGACGGCCTTAGAAAAAGCTATAAATCGCGATTATATAAGTAAGGTCCAGCGCACAGCTTGCCTGTGCATAGGCGGAGCACTACGTACAACTCCCTTTGTTTCATCTGATACCTCTCGATATATTTAGTAAGCAAATGGCAGCGAATTCAGCCGCTCGCCGTAAAGCTGCCCAATAGTGAATTTGGGCATTTTGAATAAATTCAAATTCTCTCCCGAAAACACGGACTACACCATCCCACGTCTGAACTTTGACAAGAACTTCCTCGTCACCATCCCCTCCAGATCACTCTGGAATGATGATGCATTTTTAGAAGATGGGTCAATCCGCTTCTTCACTGATGACTCAAAATCCAAGGACGGAGTTGGTGGAGGTGTTTTCTCTGACAGGCTTAATCTTAAGCTCTCATTCCGTCTTCCAAATCATTGTAGCGTGTTCCAGGCGCAGATTGTAAGGCCGATGAACTCGCCAGAGTAGGAACAACTATACCCATCCCGCCGGATAAAGGCTCCTTAGGTATACCAATCGCTACTTGCAAACTCAAATTTAAGCTGGATGCTATCGAGAGTACGAATCTTAGGTGGACAAGTGGACCCACATGTCTACCGACAAAACAAATTTGGCCGAAGCTGGATCTAAAACGTTCTAAGAATTTAATTTCTCTCAACAGATTGCATATCGGCGCTATAATAGGTGTCATCACTGGACACTGTCTAATAGGCAAGCATGCTGCAAGGCTAGACGTTTTTGCGAACGACTTTTGTAGAAGCTGCATGGACGAAGAAGAGGAAGAAACTATTCCTCACCTTCTTTGTTTCTGCCCAGCTCTCCCTCCCTTTGCGCGCACTCAAGGGGTTATGAATACCTTTTAAATGTTTTTTTTTTTACATAGTCTGGGCGTTTTGAGGAATAGATAGAGGGAGAAAGATTGGTGTAGTGGTTTGAAACTCAGATGACACGTTTCAGAAAAATTACGGGGTGGTGTCCAGATAACTGATGAGATTTTTTGTATATTTTGTCTTTGCTTCTGATTTACTGTATTTTTTTCCTAACCACCTGATGTCATTGGCATATCAATTATCCAACAGAGCGATCAGTTTTTCAAGTCGTATGATGATACTGCCAGTGTTATTCCTTTGCAATAGTGTTTACACAAACTTTCGGTGTGATTCTTTATTTCATTAGAAACAAATAAATAAATGCTTGCTGACATCAGGATTTGAACCATGTACCATTAGCATGGCAATGATGGCGTTACCACTACACCATTGATATGTGAATCAATTTAATTTTCGTTTCCACTATGTATATGTATAAATATCAGCAGAAGTTAGCAGCCGTCTGTTTTAAATTTAGCCGACCTGCCCAAGGCCTTCTTTGGACTCTCCAAATATTGAATACTACGTGGAGAATTCGTGTGGTCAGTATTAAGCCTTTTAGCAACCTTTAACAGGATTTTTTATCGAGATCAAATTTCTTTCTTTATTTTTTCAGAGAGATTATTTTAATTTACATTAGAAATCTGTTAGTAGAGGCAAATAGATTAAAAGTTTAAGGCGCATAAGGGTTTTTTTCTTTAAAGAGAAATACAAATCCTAGGGCACGCAGACTCGGTATACTCCATTATACTCCCGGTCGAGACCCTTCTTTTGTGGTTTCTGTACTAATCTAAGAAACTTTCTTGGTATTTGTACTCGGTTGGCTGTTGGTTGCTGTTTTTTACTGGGGCTTCAACCTGCATGTATCTGATTGCAAATGAACACATAGCGTAAGCATTTATTTTAAAAGCTTTTTGGGGTCCTAATAAAATGACGCTGGGTGTAACAGCAGAATAAATTTCCTCGGACCTCTTTAATGCAAATTGCATCGATCATTATGTGGTCTAAGCGACTAAAATCAAGGATATATTTCTAGTTAGACTAGGTATGTCTTCTTCTTCCTTTTATCAGCGAGGCTATGATCCGAAAACAAGGGATCACAGCCCTCCCACTTCACTGCATTTCTACTGATCCGCCTGTGGGGTTCGCCTAGGTATGTATCATATATTATTTTTCTGTGTCACTACAATATTGTGAAACTCTAGTGTTCTATGAAAAAAACAATCATTATTGAGTTGTAAACATTAATTACAACCAAAGGCTTTTGTCATCGAAATTACTTAAAAAAAACACGTTAAATACGTGACTAATTTCGTAAATGAATTTTGATTTTATTAAAACAAATACAAGTGTCGGCTGTGTCGGCTGTAAATACAAATAAAAATTAATTACTTATTGTTTACTTTTAACATTATACTTGTTGTAATGCTACCTTACAGTTAAGCTATTTATATTCCCGTGACGTAATTTAATTGCATTTCCGTAAGTATTTGTTGGTGACGAATATGGTATTCTTAAGATGAGACTTCCATAACTTTTTATTTGTTAGGGGGTACGCGCGCTAAGAGGGAAATAGAAAATGCAAGTGGTGCCAAGATAATGACAGTTGAGAGTAGTGTAAATAGAAAAAGAACAAATGATAAGATAAAAACTACGCACGTAATAAATTCTTTTGTTTTATGAATTCCTTTCAATCTGTAATGTGATTTCATTGTTTGCGGCAACGAGCCTGGAAATTGCAAACCTAATCAGTTAAATTTATCTGGGAACAAATTTGATGAACCTAATTTGAAGGGAAATATTTACTTTTTTGTTAACTGATTGCTTAGAATAAGTGATGTCAAAAATATTTTGGTAAGGTAATTAAATAAATATATGTGTATTAATACAACGTTGTTATTATTTTTTGATAAAATTTGTTCAACAAAAAAGCTCAAAAATTGTGTAACTCTGTGGAAGGTTAGGTTAGGTTGGCTGTCCGCACGAGAGTGCAGACACTCTTAGAACAGTGAAGGTCCTTTGTGATACCATGGATCAACCATTAGGTCACTCAGGGACTAACAAAACGAACCGGAGCTTTTGAAAAAGCGATGGATGCACATGACGCCTAAGGACACCAGATCGCCGACTTCTTCAAGGAAGGGGGACCCTAGATGGAGCATTCTTTTATGCGACAGGGCTGGATAAGTGCATAGGAGGTAAAGGATGGTTTCCAAGCATCAAAGCCTCTTGGCATGTCGGGCTATAAGACAGTGTCTAGTGAGAACATCGACAACGCAACTGATCTGTGATCGCTTTAGCTTGACGAACTCGGCACTACGTTTTTGGTCCAGTGTAGGCCAGATCTGTCTCGAAATGTGACACGTTGAGCCATTTTCCTATCTGAGGTTGGTCTTACAAAAAGGGTTCAGCTTTAGTAGATGCTTACATGTAGCGAGGGGCGTACCAAGGCTTGCCTATCAGACAGAAATCTTAGAGTAGTACCCTGTCTGACGAGCTGGTCCGCCCTGCAGTTTTCTGGAATGTCCCTGTGGCCTGGCACCCAGCATAGATGAGTGTTGAACTGCACTGCCATCTCCATAAGAGATAAATGGCAGTTTAAGGCGGCCTTTGGAGGAGCACGATTCCAGGGACTTGATTGCCGCTTGGGTGTCATTGAAAATACTAATATCCCTGACAGATAGTACATTACACTTCAGGCGGGAACGAGATGCTCAGATTAAGCTTTTCGGAGAAAACACCACAACCCACCCCACCCTCGGTCTTAGAGCCATCTGTAAAGAAGTGAGCCGAACTACCATCGATAGGGGGGAAGTGTCCCATTCATCCGGTTCAGGGATGCTCCTACCGAATTTTCGGTCAAATCTCAGCTTCGGCGGGGTGTAGTTCGTTCGATCGAGGAGTGGCCAATGTGATAACTAGACCACTGAAAGTAGGTTTTTAGACGGATGGCTGCACAGGCAGCAATCTTTTAGCCGAAAATATCAGGCTAGACAAAATCTACAGTGCCGCGAAGGAAGTAGTTCTCAGTGCACCACTGATGCAAAAGCATGCAGATCTTTGCACTTTAGCTAGATGAGTGAGGTAAATAGCTCTGTCAAGAGCAGGACACCATACGATCACGTCATAGAGTAGTATAGGCCTGATAACGGACACGTACAGCCAATGCGTGATTTGAGGTTTCATACCCCAGCTCATAAGTATAGCCTTTTACAGGAATAGAGAGCTACATTGGCTTTCCTGACACATACTAGTAGATTGGCTTTCCAGTTCAATTTTCTATCCAAAATAAGACCCAGGTATTTTGCGTTATGAGTGAAGGTGAGACTGGTGCTATTTTAAACTTTATATTTCCTCGTGAAGAGAACGGGTTCCGTTTTATGGGGATTAACCCCCAGTCCTCATTTGGAGGTATATCTGGTGAGTTGAAGGAGAGCATATTGATTTCCCTGAGAGTGTATGGGTGCTTACCGGAGGCAGCAATAGCAATGCCATTAGCAGTAGCGATCACTCTGCAGCCTGGCCTATCCAGGTCCACCAGTAGCTCATTTACTACCAGGTTCCACAGAAGAGGTGACAAGACTCCACCTTGGGGTCCAGCTGTGTGTTAATAATCCTGCATGATTTCAATGTGTTTTAAGAAAGGGTTCAACTTAATTTAACTTAGGTCCTCTTTCCCTTAATTGGTTTTAGGCTGTCGATTACGCCTAGCACTATCGTGTACGGTTTTTGACAATCTATCTTAGTTCACTCCAACTTTTTCTCAATTGTCGTGATTCCTTACACCCTGTACGTGCAAAGCCATTTTTGTTAATACTATATCCGGCGGCTTACGCCTTTCATAGGTCAGCACTACTGAGTGCAAGTTTGAAGATTCAATTCCAAAAATAAGAACAATAAAACAAACACAAACGTTTTTTTTTATGGCCCGTCTTAATGCGTACGTCTGACAAACATGTGAGTGTTTAGTTTTCATGAGAAAGTTCAGTACAGTTTTGGATATTATATACTTAACAAACTGTACGTATCTTTTATAGGTACCAAAGAGATCACACGCACAATACGATTGGTTACGGGGTGATCGGTTGTGGAAGCTCTGAGCCCTTGTACAAAATAAGCCTGATAAATCCCACAATAGAAAGCTAACGCTTTGAAGAAGTTGGATATTTTTTGTCTATCAAGGCTTCAGTAAGTGAAGTAATGATCAAGACAACTAATTACTGCGTCGTTGTCCTATGGAACAACTAAGATAATTTTGAAAATTATTGTACATTAAATATCAATATGGGCTCCGTGGCGTAAGTAGTTAGTGTGTAGGACCACTGCGCGTGAGGTTCCAAGTTCGAATCCACCAAAAATGATCAAGACAACTAATTACTACGTCGTTGTCCTATGGAACAACTAAGATAATTTTGAAAATTATTGTACATTAAATATCAATATGGGCTCCGTGGCGTAAGTGGTTAGTGTGTCGGACTACTGCGCGTGAGGTTCCAAGTTCGAATCCATCAAAAAGTGGTCCCACCTCTCGTGGCAAACATCCGAGAGTATTGTTGTCGCGAGAAGCTTCTCAAAATAAATTGCCTTCGGATACGGCACTAAACTGTAGGTCCCTTCCATTCGTGTAAAAAATATAGCGCACACAACATGAGTGGTTGCGAGAAGCTAGGCCCTGGCACTTAACGAGTTGTTGCGCCAAATATCTATCTATCTAAATATCAATCAATTTTATGATAGAAATTAATGAGCTTTACTCCAAAACGTTGCGTTTCGCCCTGATATGTTGTCATCTTGTCTAGACACATCGTTTGCTGTACGGATATGTTGACCAAGGTTATATGACAAGCTAGACAAAAATACTATTGTAAATTCAGACCAAACGTTTGAAGTTGCTTATATTTAAAAAATAAAAAATAAAAATATTTGTTTTCTTTTCGTACGCACATGCCTCTTTGCAGTAAGGTCAAATAGGGCTTTCTTGATAATTTGTAGTTTTGATATGTTGTTCAATCTTGGGATTCGTACTATAAAAAACATTGAGCTCTGTTTGCTTGCTCATCTGTTTGTAGCCCCAAATAAAATCGTAGGTCGAAATGCAAAACTATTTTGACAAACTTAAAAATGAATGGGTATGATACGAGGTATAATTTTCGAAGAAATATGGTTGCACAGTTACGAGTATCAGGTAATCATAGAGGTACTTATTTACTTAGGTGGCACTACAGTTCGGGGTGAACCTGAGCCTCAACCAACAAGCCTCTCCATTTAGCTCGGTCTTTAGCTAATTGTCTCCAGTTGCGCACTCCAAGTTGGTCGAGGTCCCTTTGAACTTGTGCGCGCCACCTACGGCGAGGAGGCCCTCTACTGCATCGTCCCTCCGGGTTAGATTCGAAGACGCTGCGGGCCGGAGCGTTGGTGTCCATTCGCTCTACATGTCCTAGCCATCTCAGACGTCTAATACGCAGTTGTTTGACTAGGTCGATGTCGCTGTACAGCTCGTATAGTCGTGATTGAATCTTCTCCTCCAAAACCCATCAACGCAAACGGGACCGAATATCTGACGAAGAATTTTTCTCTCGAATCGACCAAGGATATCTTCATCCTCTTTTAATAAAGTCCATGTTTCAGCGCCGTAAAGAAGGATTGGAATGATCAAAGTCTTATACAGAGTCTCCTTAGTTCTTCGAGATAGGGCTTTATTGTTGAATTGCATTATTAGCCAAAAAAAAAACAAAAAAAACGGCGATTGGCAAGAGTAATTCTTTGTTTGATTTCTGCGCTGATCTTGTTTTTACAGTTTATAGCAGAGCCAGGGTAGACAAAGTCCCTTACTTCATCGAAGTTATAGCTGCCCACTGTGACGTTTTGTCCAATTCGTCGGTGTTGGCTTTCCCTTCTTGTTGACACCATATACTTGGTTTTGCCCTCGTTTATCGGTAAACTCATTTTGGCCGTTTCTGCTTCAATGCTTGCAAACGGATCGGTGACAGCCCGCTGAGTTATTATCACCCATGATCCATATTAGATCACACGACGAAAATAAAACGATCTGGATCTGGATTAACGAACAATTTTCGTTGTGTCTTGTGGTGTGGTTATAGTTTCCTTTCGAACACCTTTCAAAAAATGGTTTATTTCGTGCTGAAATTGTGCTTAACTCTTGCTTTATGCATCCAGAATAACATTTGTTTCTTCTGGCGTACAACTCGTTATTGTTTTCACTCAATAATTAGTTATTTAAAAGTAGCAATTATTTTTTCCCCCCTCTTTTCCATTAGAATTGCACAGCTGAGTTCCTTTAGGCGGAGTTGCCATGCGATTTATTTTCCCTTATAAAATTCAGAGAATATGCGATCTTTTTCTTTTACTGTATGTTTTCCCGATCCTAATTCATTCAAATGGTGTATATTCACTCAATAATTATTAATTTGAAATTATTAGGAGTAACTGGGATAAGTATTTACTTTCAGATACGCTTTTGTGTGCATAATTCCAATGCAAAGAAAACATAGAAATCATAGAATAATATTTAAAGTGCATAAAGTTTTTCATATTCTATCCTATTTTGTTTCTAGTGTATATTAACAACCCTTTGCCGCAAAGGCCACGGCTTTTGCAGATGATCTTGGAATCGCATATGACTCTGTTAGCCCTCTGAACTTGCTAGCTGATATAAACTATGATGCTCACCTACTAAGAATCTGGTTTGCCAAACACAAACTGAAAGTAAGCACCAAAACTAAGCTAATGTTTTTTAGTTTGAGAATGCAGGAATCTCCTCACCTCGATATTTAGTTTTATTCCCTAAGTTGCTCCCGGTACAAACTGTCAGACTGTTCATGTGGTGCTGTATCTCCTCCACTAATGTTTAATGTAGGTGTAACGTGTGATGAGAATTGTTTCAAAGTTGAAACAGTAAATAACTTCAAATACTTAGGTGTTCTCAGGTGACCATACTTCGACTCTGAAGCAGTATTTGCGTGCATCTATCCGATGCTTGTACCAACTGCGTAGACTCTGCATACCTAATACTCTAAGAACTGTTTATTTTGGAATTTTCCCTTCTAAATTGCAATACGTTATTGGGTGCTGGGGAGAAGCTTACCATACAAAGATTCATCCACTTCTTGTCTTACAAAAATGTGCTGTTCGAAAAATTCGTGGTGCTTCTCGTCTCACCCACTCCATAGCGCTCTTTAGGTCTCTAAGAATTTTGCCAGTTAGACACCTGTATTACTACAAGGTTTCGAAAATATTTTTTATCAGCGGTGGATACCTGCAGAGCCCGATCTCCGACGTCCACAATTTGCGAAGCAACTCAGGCTCCTCTGTAAGCATACCTTCCGCACCACCCACTTTAGAGACTTCTACTCTGTTGTTTGCTGCAAATTATTTAATAAGCTTCCTGTAACGATTCGCGTAATTAGATCATTGTCGTCATTTCTAAAAAAAGTTAAAACTTGGCTTCTAGATTTGGACCATAATGAAATTGAAGTTCTCCTATACTATATTGCTTGATTTATTAGGTCTAATCTTTTCTGTTATCTTTTATTGTTACATCTACTTTGTATCTAAATATTGTACACCCCACATGATCACATCCAAATGAATTTATTGTATTCTATTTTTTCTTGAAGTGACTATTTGCACTACTAAATACAAATGTCACTAGCTATTCTTAGCATAATTCTTTATTTTTATAAGCAATCATTTTTTTTATCTATGTTAAGAATAATGAAAAAAAAAATCTGGCAACAGGAGTTTTGACAATTGTGGACAAAAGTGCAACCTAGCAAGAAATACGCGAACTCATTTTTGGATCACGAAAATAGATCCAAATGAAAAGCTAGATTTCGTATTGTTATTGTAATGCATACACACCAATGATCCAATATGGATCATGGGTTATAATAAAACACGGCTAATATCGTCGGCGTATGCAAGCAGTTGTACGGACTTTTGATAGATTGTGCCTCTGGTGTTGGCTTGTGAGTTCCGCACAATTTCTTTAAGTACAATATTTAAAAAGTCGCATGACAGCGCGTCACCTTGTCTAAAACCTTTTTGATATCAAAGTTCTCGGTGAGGTCATTACCGACCTTGATGGAGCAGCGACCGTTCTCCATCGCCATCCTGCGCAGAACAAGTTTGGGAGTGATGTCAAAACTAAACATGGCTCTATAAAGCTGTTCTAATATCTTAGAGGTAGTCACCTGCTATTGTAGTACTTACTTACTTAGATGGCGCTACAGTCCGGGGTGGACCTGGGCCTCAACCAACAAACCTCTCCAGTCAGCCCGGTTACGGGCCAGCTGCCTCCAGTTGCGCACGCCAAGTTGGTTGAAGTCCCCCTCCACTTGTTTGCGCCACCTACCGCGAGGTCGTCCTCTACTGCGCCGTTCGTCCGAGGTGGATTCGAAGACTTTCTTAGCGGGAAGGGTGGGCTCCATCCGCTCTAAATGACCCAGCCATCTTAGTCGCTGTATGTGAACTCTCTGGCTAAGTCGATGTCCTTGTACAGGCCGTATAGTTCGGCATTGTACCTTCTCCTCCACTCACCGTCTATGCAGACGGGACCAAAGATCGCTCGAAGAACTTTTCTCTCGAAATAACCAAGGGCATCCTCATCCGGTTTTGTCAAAGCCCATGCCTCTGCGCCATACAGTAGGACTGGGATGATTAATGTCTTATAAGGAGTTACCTTAGTAGTTCGAGATAGGGCTTTGCTACTCAATTGCCGTTTTAGCCCATAGAAACAACGATTGGCAAGAGTAATTCTTCGTGTGATCTCCCTACTGATGTCATTTGCGGAGCTGACCATAGAGCCTAGTTAGACAAAATCCTTTACTACTTCAAAATTATATCTGTCTATTGTGGCGTTCTGTCCAAGACGCAAATGTTGGGTGTCCTTTTTTGTAGACAGCAGATATTTTGCATTGCTTTCATTGACCGCTAGACCCATATTTGCTGCCTCGGTCTCAATACTCGTAAATGCCCCATTGACTGCCCGCTGAGTTCTTCCGATTATGTCAATGTCATCGGCATAAGCGAGTAGTTGTACAGACTTGTAAAAGATTGTACCTTCGGTGTTGGCCTGTGAGTTTCGTACAATTCTCTCAAGTACTATGTTAAAGAGATCGCATGATAGCGCGTCGCCTTGTCTAAGACCTTTCCTGACATTGAACGGTTCGGTGATGTTCTTACCGACTTTGATGTAGCAGCGAGAGTTCTCCATCGTCATTCTGCACAAACGGACGAGCTTGGCAGGAATGCCAAGACTAGGCATGGCTCTGTATAACTCGTCTCTATACACGCTATCATAGGCAACTTTGAAATCGATGAAGAGGTGGTGAGTATCGATTTTATATTCATGGGTTTTTTCCAAGATCTGCCGTAGTGTGAATATTTGGTCAATGGTTGACTTTCCAGGCCTGAAACCGCACTGATAAGGACCTGTCAGGTTGTTGACGATCGGTCTTAGGCGTTCACATAGTACGGCAGACAGGATCTTATATGCGATATTTAGGAGACTTATACCTCTGTAGTTGGCGCAGTTCAGATGGTATACTTTCTTCAGGATCGGGCAAACGATGCTGAGGTTCCATTCATTGGGCATACTTCCGTCCGACCAGATTTTACAGATGAGCTGGTGCATTCTCCTTACCAACTCATCTCCTCCTGCC
The DNA here is from genome assembly GCA_945910035.1 of Brachypalpus laphriformis. NCBI lineage: Eukaryota > Metazoa > Arthropoda > Insecta > Diptera > Syrphidae > Brachypalpus > Brachypalpus laphriformis. The sequence goes on from OX246756.1 coordinate 102,745,432, forward strand.
TTGAAAAGTTCAGCGACAAGGCCGTCGTCTCCAGCAGCTTTGTTGGATTTGAGTTTAGATATCGCTATCTTCACTTCTTTTTGATCGGATGGACGGGAATCTTGACTGTCATCGTCACTGTTGTATGGCTCATTCTGCCTGACAGCGGAATATTGGTAATCATCGCCGTTTAACAGTCTACAGAAGTGTTCTTTCCATATCCTCAGCACCGACTGCGATTCTACTACTATATTGCCATTTTCGTCCGTGCAGGCTTCTGTCCTGGCTTTGAAACCCTGGCATGTTCTTTTTACCTTTTGGTAAAATTTTCGAACATTATTCCTGCAATGAAGTCTCTCAATCTCCTCGATCGAGCGCTTCTCATGCTCTTTTTTCTTCTTTCTGAGAAGTCGATGTTCCTCTTTTCTTCTGCTCACGTAGAGCTCATAAGCAACTCTAGTCCTTCTATGCAGCGCCGCTTTGTACGCCTCCTGTTTTGCTGCATGTGCTTGCCGGCATTCCTCATCAAACCAGGGGTTTCGTTGTGGTGGCCGAGAGAAACCCAGTACATCAGAGGCGGCATCTCTGATGGCTTGTTGGCAACGCTGCCACTGGTCTTCCGCATTTGCTGCTGGCGGCATAGGACTTGGATTGAGATTAGAAGAAACTCGATAGGCAAAGGTTCTGGCGGTCTCTTGCGATTGTAGCTTTTCGACGTCAAATTTCCTCACAGTATTTCGTTGATTTCGCTCCGTTGTGGATATCCGCATCCGTACCTTGGCTACAGCAAGGTAGTGATCCGAGTCCACGTTGGCTCCTCGGAAAGTCCGGACACCCAGAATACTGGAAGAGTGAATTGCGTCGATCGCAATGTGATCGATTTGGTTGACGATTTTTCGATCAAAGGAGAGCTATGTTCCTTTGTGAATGTCGAGACGTGGAAACCGCGTACTAGCTACGACAAAGTTTCGCCCCGCTGCAAAGTCGATTAGCCTGAGTCCGTTGTCGGATGTGATGTCCTGCAGGCTGTGCTTTCCGACCACGCTACTAAAGACGTCCTCTCTTCCTAGCTTTGCGTTAAAATCACCTAGGATAATTTTAACGTCGTGGCTAGGGCATTGCTCATACGTCTTGTCCAAGAGCTGGTAGAAGTCATCCTTTGACGCGTCGTCCTTCTCCTCGTAAGGGGCGTGAGCGCATATTAGGCTAATGTTGGCAAATTTAGCCTTGATACGGATAGTCATAAGGCGCTCGTTCACATGCCGGAAACTCAAGATTTCTTGCCTAAGCCTGCCTCCAATGACAAATCCGCAACCGAATAGACGATGTCCTTTTTATCTGTAGCAATCGCCGTAGTAGATGTCGCAGTTTTTCATACTCCTTTTGCCCGGCCCACCCCATCGCACTTCTTGGATGGCAGTAATGTCTGCTTTAAAACGCTCTAGGGCCTCCACAAGTTGTTCGGCTGCACGTGGTTTGTATAGGGACCTAACATTCCATGTGCAGGCACGAAGACCGATGTCCTTTTTACGTTTGCATGGGTCGTCAACAGTAAGATCATCCGTATCCGATGCTGTTGGTTGCTTCGTAACCAAAGGTTTTTTACGTGGTAGGGAAGTTAAGCCGACGGCACAACCCCCAACCTGGAGGGCCAGATCCTTTTTTTGTACCCCTAAAACAAGAGGCCGGATACACCGCATTGTATCTGCTATTGTGGTATCTGCAGTAAAATATAGACATAGATAGTCTTCGATATGCCAATAGTTGGAGATTAATGTTAGTGCCAGATTTTCCATTAGTGCCTTTTTTCTGTATGCTTTCGAGTAGATTTGAGAAATGCTGTAGGCACGTGTTCTACATGCGTGAGAAATATTCAAAAACCGGTGTTACTCATACTGTCAAAAAGGAGCTGCACTAATGTAAAGTAGCTCCCCATTCTAAACATGGTCATGGTTGGTAAATGCGCGATATTGGAAGTGTGATCGTGTCATGTTTTCCTAGAGTTGAACGTAACGCATTACGAGTATTTACATTGAACTCAGGTAAATTCACTTTAATGGATTTGGTCTCATCTCTTACAATATGAGGTATACGCACTCACGGGGTACATAAGAAACAAAGTTCAAAAGTACAATATTTCAGTCAATTCTCGTTGACATGAAACTCACTGTAATAGATACAGTTTTGATGCAGTAAGGCAATGCAAATATGTAATACTTTTATACGAAGTATGGTTGACAAAAAAATGCATTGAATTGCAGCACAAGTGAGTTATCTTTGATCAGAAGTACAGAGAATCAAGGAGAATAAAGAAAATTATAAATGAACTATAATAAGTCCATTCAAAGTCAATTATTGCATTCATTTACCAACTCTTGTATGTGCTGCGTGTTTAACAGAAGGGCACTACACGATTGAATTTGTTCACGGGAAATGTTGGAAATGGTATTCGTTTTGCAAAACCACTGTATGGACATAAGGGCGACCCACCGTGGTTGAGCTGATTCCTTAACTCAGTACACTACTGCTGAGCCACCGCATTAAACATATAAAATCTAAAAGATAATAAAACTAGGTTGTATTCATTACCAACATACGCCTTTTTCGACTCAAAAAACCACAACAAAGTGAAAAAGAAACAAGTGAAGATAATAATAATAAAAACATATTTATAACTTCTTTTAGAGCGCATGCAACTCGGAAATTAACTCTAATAAAAAGCTAAATATAGTTTTTGTTCTCGCGACTGTGGTATACGTATTCATTTAAAAGGCCATCTAATCTCGTTTTAATTTACTTTGCCGGTGGCGCATTTATAAACAATGCCTGCCTTTTACTTTCTACGAATTTGTGTCAGAAGATTTTCACTTTTGCAGTTTGTAAGATAATAGGTATACGTATGTCTTGCTATCGCTAATATGATAATTGTATAGCGGTATGAAGAGACATTTGAATTAGAATTTATGATATGTAGAAATCATCTCATAAACTTGGATTTGTCTTTCGGTGCGTAATGATATATTATATGTACATCATGACACACTATAAGCTTATCTAATTATTACATTATAAATGCTAGTGGAAATGTTCTGCATATATGTACGAGTATTATGTTATTGCAGAATCATATTTCCTTTGTAATATCCCCCATTATAAGGGCTTATTTTGTCTAGAGTGATAGACTGATGGACTGTTATTTGACAGATGGTGAATGACATCTGTTTTGACATTTGAGTTACTTACGACACAAAAACTTTTGCAAATTTTGGAAATTTACTTCCTTACTCAATGTTCTGTTCGCCAAAGTTATAACAGCACTTCTTGAATTTTATGGTATGCTTAATCGTCCACCTGAACAACTTATTCATCGATGAATTGATTAATTTCGAACAACATTTACTCTACTCGATGCTACAGCAAGAACAAGATGAACAAATTTACGTATAGAAGAAAATATCGCTGCTTAAAGCGAAAGCGTTGTTCGTCACCGTTCTCAACAAGTTGGTCATTGTTATTCCATTACATGGAAAATTTTGCGTAACGATCTTGTTCTACACCCATCCAATTGGTTGAAGATCTCAAGTCGCAAGATCATCGTTCGCGTCATTTGTTTATTGAGTGGACTGAAAGTTAATTGCAGGCTTACTTACTTATGTATATATAATATAAATTTGGAGCAACACCTTATTAAGGGCCTAGGTTTTTTTTTTTTTTATAGTTGCGCCAAAGGGTGTATAATCTTCTAAAGATACCAGTAGCCCGAGCTACTGGCATGCACGATTCGCAAACCTGAATACTCGATGCCAGGAATACGCCTACATACTAAATCACACCCGCACATACAGGGCCTAGGCCTAGACCACTCGTGTTGTATTGTGTGTGTTATGTTTTTCGCACGAATGGAAGGGACCTACAGTCTTGTGCTGTATCCGAAGGGCATTTTTGTTTTTGAGAAACTGTCTTGTAACAACAAATACTCTCGGATGTTTGTCAAACGTTCGCGAGAGGTGGGACTGTGAAAAAAACTTTTTGGTGTTTTCTTGGATTCGAACATGGAACCTTGCGCGCAGTGATCCGATACACTAACCACTGCGCCACGGCGCCCGCACTTACTTGCCAAGGTGGCGCTACAGTTTGGGGTAAACCTGGGCTTAAACCAACAACCCTATTCATTTAGCTCGGTCTTTAGCTAGTTGCCTCCAGTTGCGCACTCAAAATTGGTCGAGGTCCCCTTAAATTTGTGTGTTGTACCTACGGCGAGGAGGCCCTCTACTGCGTCGTCCCTCCGGGTCAAATTCGAAGACTCTGTGGGCCGGAGCGTTGGTGTTCATTCGCTCTACAGCTATCTCAAACGTCCAATACGCATTTTTTTGACTACATCAATATCACTGTACAGCTCGTATAGTTCGCCATTCAATCTTCTCCAAACCCATCAACGCAAACGGGACCGAATGTCTTATGAAGAAAATTACTCTCAAAACGATCAAGGACATCTTTATCCGCCTTTAATAAAGTTCATGTTCTAGCGCCGTTGACTGAGTCAGTCACCCTTTCTACCCTTTTCAGTCAGCATTCTCAGCCAACACCCTCATGAGAAAGGTTAAGGTTCCCCTGGTTACCGGTGACTCGACCGGTCATTACTCATGTGGTATCACATGTGGTCTAAGTGTGTCCTGACCCTGTCAGGACAGCCACCTTTACCTAACCTAACCTAACCTAGCGCCGTAAAGCAGTACTGGGATGATCAGGGTCTTATATAGAGTCTCCTTAGTTGTTCGAGATAGCGCTTTACTGTTGAATTGCTTTATTACGAGTAGCTCCACAAAAACAGCGATTGGTAGGAGCTACGATTATTCTTCGCTTGATTCAGAAGAGCCAAGGTAGACAAAGTCTTTTAAGGTAAAAGGGGAGAAAAGGCAGAGAATGACCCCCGGAGTACTGCGATCTAAAAAGATCTTTTGTGCTATCCCCTGGTTGATTGTTTTGAGTTTCTCAACTGGCTGAAACCAAATTCATTAATGAAGCTAAGGATGGTTCGAGCTGAGAAAGAGGTGACATCAGAAAATTATGTGACGCCTTTATTAAAGTGCCTTAACCTTAGTCTGGCTATGGCCGGGCAATCAAAGAGTATGTGTTGGGCTGTTTCGGTGTCTTCAAGATAGAGACGGCACGTTTCCGATTGAACACTGCCCATTTTCTTGAGATGGTAGTTGAGAGAATGTCCAGTTAGGAAGTCAGTAAAGATCTTAGCATTATGTTTGCTCATTGATAGAAATAATGATACGTTGTATTGTTTTTGTATTGATCATCCTAACTCTGAAACTTATTCAGGATTATCAATAATTCACCAAAATATTCGTAGTTTACGTAAGAATTTTGATTTTTTCCTTGCTAATCTCGCATACCTAGACCATTTATCAGATCTCATATTCGTGTCTGAAATATGAATTTATGAATCTGAAATTTCTAATTTTTGTATTCCGAACTTTACTTTCGCGGCAACTTGTAATGCTTCTTATGCAGCTGGTGGAGTGGCGGTCTTTTATAGAAGTGACATTGTGGGTGCGGTATTAAAACCCAATCTTAAAAGTGCTGATTTGATTTGTTTAATTTTTGAATTATCGGGCGTTCGTTACAGCTTTGTTGGAGTGTACAGATTGCATTTATACTGTGTTAATGCTTTTGTTGAGGAATTTTCTGTGTTTTTGGATTCCCATAGTTGCAAAAATCAAATTCTTTTAGGTGATTTTAATATTGATATTTTTGTCTAAATCATCTGATGCTAATAATTTCCTAGCGGTTTTATCTTCCTTTAGCTTTAGCTCTTTGGTGAACAAACCTACCAGAGGCTCGTCTTGTTTGGACCATGTATTTATAATAATTTCCTAGCGGTTTTATCTTCCTTTAGCTTTAGCTCTTTGGTGAACAAACCTACCAGAGGCTCGTCTTGTTTGGACCATGTATTTATAAGATTGCACAGGAACAACGTTATTACTTACAAAACAGAAGTACACCAATTTAAGATAACTGATCACAGTTTAATCACCCTTTAAATTGAGAGTTGTGTTTCAAGAAATAAGCAGTCCTTCGAAAACATATTTCAGAAAATAGATTTTTCTGCACTTAAATCTGCTTTAACCTTTGAGTTTTGGGAGGAAGTTTTCAGTGCATGTTATCCGTCGATTGCTTTTAATATTTTTCTAAGTAAGCTTCAATTCTACATTTCGAGCTGTAGGCAATGTGCCAATACAAATAATAAAAAGCTATCAAGTTTAAAGCAGTGAATGAATGTATCACTACTCAAAAAAATAAATTTAAAAAACAAACTTCGAATTCAAGTATAGTATATAAAGAAGCATCCGCACAATATTAGGCTTTTAAGGTGTTATGATAAACTTTGTAGTGATCTTAAAACTGAAATTCCGCGTTGTAGAGATAATTATTTTAGAAATAGACTTACTGAAAATATAGGTAACTCTTAAAAGGAATGGAAAGTTGTTAACGAAATCTTAAATAAAAATAAGCCAAAAATTGATATTTCAATAAAAAATGGTGGCGCTATAGTTCATAACCCCTTAGAAGCGGCCAATTTATTTAATGATTATTTCTCCAAAATAACTGAAAACATCAACAATACTCCTCATTTGATGTCATTTCAATGTGCTGAAATTATTATTCAAGAAAGCTTGAATACCGAAAGCTTTTTCTTTGAAAAATTTTTCTAACGGAGATTGTGGGCGCCGTGGCGTAAGTGGTTAGTGTGTCGCATCACTACGCATGAGGTTCCAAGTTCGAATCCCAGAAAACACCAAAAAGTTTTTTCACGGTCCCACCTCTCGCGAGCGTCTGACAAACATCCGAGAGTATTGTTGTCACGGAAAAGCTTCTCAAACCGCCGTCCGGATACGGCACTAAACTGTAGGTCCCTTCCATTCGTGTGAAAAATATAAAGGTGCGTCCAGACCAAAGAAACATTTCCCGATTGTTTCCCATTTGCTTCAGAAACATTTCAGAAACATTTCAGAAATGTTTCTAAAATGTTTCTTTTGGTGTGGACGCCAAATGAAACATTTTTGAAATGTTTCTAAAATATTTCTTTTTATCCATTTTTGCTCTTGAAGATGATGGGCTCAAAAGAGGTAGTATTAATAGCGTCGTGCTTCATCATCATGAAAAAAATAGAAAACGATAAGAAGAAGAAAAAAAAAGCAGTGGCAAAAATATTTTTTTAAAAATAGAGAAAATTCTATTTTTGTAATTTTCGTTTTGGGGATCCCATAAAACTCTTTTAGTTTCATACAATTTAATTAAAGAAATTGTATCCTCATTACTCCACGCATTTCTTGACATTTTTTTTATTTTTGTTTTCACAAAAAAACACTCACTTTCTGCACGTGAAGCTTGAGAAACAAAAATAGTTTTCCGTCGCGAATGGGAAACTGAGAAACATTTCAGAAACATTTCAGAAATGTTTCATCGGCGTCCACACCAAAGAAACATTTCAGAAACATTTCAGAAACATTTCTGAAATGTTTCTGAAATGTTTCCGAAATGTTTCTGAAATGTTTCTGAAATGTTTCTGAAATGTTTCTGAAATGTTTCTGAAATGTTTCTTTGGTCTGGACGCACCTTAACGCACACAACATGAGTGGTTGCGAGAAGCTAGGCCCTGGCACTTTAAAGAGCTGTTGCGCCAATTATTTGTTTTTTTTTGTTTTTGGAGATTCATAAAACTATAATGTCACTTAAAACGCCTACTTCATTATCTAGTGATATGATTTCCAGTAAAGTTTAAAAAAATATTTCATACTATGTTTCTGATGTCTTGAGTTATATCTTTAATCTAAGTATACAAAAAGGAGTTTTTCCGGATGTTAAGCGCATGCAATTGTAATTCCGTTGCACAAAAAAGGAGATACTACGAGTCTTAACAATTACCATCCTATTTCGCTTTTACCAGTGTTCTCTAAGGTATTAAATCTAGAATGTTATCGTTTTTGAAGATAAGTAATTTTTTTAGTGATTCCCAATTTGGATTCAGAAAAGGTAGATCGAATGAAGATGCTGTTTTAAGATTGTGTGGCGAACTCTATAATAGCTTGAACGAGTCTAAATTGCTGCTTCCTTATTTATTGATATAACTAAAGGGTTCGATATGGTGCACCATGTTTTGCTACTCCAAAAGCTGTATAGAGCCGGTTTTCGAGGATTTGTTTATGATTGATTTGAGTCATATCTAAGTAATCGCAAACAAAAAGTTAAAGTGCAAACTAGTTTGAGTTCCGAAAAGTGTATAAATATAGGCGTTCCTCAAGGCTCCGTTTTGGGTCCAATACTCTTGTTAATTTTTGTAAATTCACTTTTCGTTCAACATTTAAAGGGCAAAATAACAGCCTTTGCCGATGACACTGCTTTATCGTACTCTACAAAAACTATTTTAATTTGTTTATTGCTGTTAATAACGACTTAGAAATTCTGCGCAAATGGTTTTTTCTACATAAACTATTATAAGTAAAAAAAAGGAAATTCATGTTATTCAACATCTCGGGTTCTATCGGTGCAGATTTCGCGTTGTGTTATCATTCACCTAGTTGTCCTAAATATCATTTGTCAAATTGTTGTACACATCAGTTTTGCAAGTACACTTATGTTGCTAATACGAAGTGTTCTGTTGGTTGTTTCTTTATCGAACGGGTTGACAAATTTAAATACTTAGGAATAACATTGGATAACAGATTAACCTGGAAAGATCATACTTTTAATTTGACACAATACTTAAATAACGTTTCGAGACAATTTTATCACCTCAGTCTGTATTGTAGTCAGTACATTTTAAAATTAGTTTATAATGGTTTATTGAAATCTAAGTTGCAATATGGGTTGACCTGTAGGGGTGGGACTCACTCTAATAAAGTTGTTCCCCTGCTTAGCAAAAGCATGCGATTCGTATTTTATGTAGAGCTAACCGCAGAACTCATAGCTTTGAGCTATTCAAAAACCTAAAAATTCTTCCTCTTAAGCATTTACATATACGTTTATAAAGTTTTAAAAACATTTTTTGAAAAATCCGGGTATTCGGCCTCAAGAGTGTATGGTGTAAATGCGTGTAAATAATCATAATTTAGTAAAGGTACCCAGCATAAAGAAATCACACTTTTCACTTTTCTATAACGTCACCGCGCCTCGTGTATTTAATAGTTTACCTGAAAGTCTGAGATGCGAGAGATGTAAATCAGTTTTCTTGAAAAAAATTAAAACTTCTGCTTTTTTCATTCAACCATGATGAAATAGATTCATTATTAAATGTAATAGCTTAATTTTTTTTTCTTTTTTAACTAAATTATAACTTTTTTCCAATTTTATTTTTTTCATTAATTGCATAAATAATAGTATTTCTTCCAATTATAAAATTATTCATTTTTTTTATATTCATGTTGACCCCCATCAACATCAATATTAACTCTAAATGTTTTCAAACCTAATGGTACATTCGCCTCTTGTCTGTTGACAATTAATTTTTTAAACTAATTCATTTTTGCTAGTAGTTATATTACAAATGTTAGCTTTAAGTTTTATATGAAATAAAGTACCGGGTGTCCGTCGGGAAGGTATACTACTTTGTTTGTTTATAATTTTTGGTTAAATGAAAGAGAATGGATCTTATATTGATAAATGTTTTATTTAATGTCGGCAATTATGTATGGAATACAATATCAGGTAAATGTCCGCCTCTGCTAGTCTCACAAATGCGAGCCCTTTTGAGCACATTTTTCATTACATTCTCACACATTTCACGCGGTATTTCATTAATTTCATCACGAATATTTTGTTTGAGTTGCTCAAGCGTTTCTGGTTTGTTTGCATAAACCTTGCTTTTCAGATATCCCCACAAAAAGAAGTCAGGAGCAGTCAAATTAGGCGACCGTGGAGGCCAATCAACATCACCATTTTTTGAAATAACTTGTTGTGGAAAGAAGTCTCGCAGTAATTCCATTGTAATCCTGGCTGTATGCGATGTGGCACCGTCTTGTTGATACCACATGTTAATCAAGCTTGGGCCTATCACCTACAGACCCTCTTTCTTCGAAATTATTCACTACACGATAAATAGTGCCTTTTTTTGGCACGTTGTTTCTCCCAAAAATTTCACGTAACTTTCTCATCGTCACAGTAATCGATGATTGATTTTGATAAAATGTTTTAACGATTAAAACACGTTGGTTTATCGAATATTTTTCCATAATAAATTTGCCACGTGTCTACTTCACGACTGCCAAATATGAACTGTCAAGACTAATGTTTACCAAAATGGCGGCAAAACAAAGTAGTATACGTTCCCGGCGGACACCCTGTATTTGAAAAATAAAAAAGAAAATAAAAAATGTCTCTAGTTCTATTTTTTGAGAAATTAGTAAATTTCTTGGAATGCCTTAGGCCGGGTTGTGCATTCCAATGTGAGAGCATTTGTTCTTGTTCCAAGCGAAATAGCTCTATTTTAATCTGGCTAGTGGGTAAACTGCAGAAGGGTTCAGGTTCAATGTAAGGAGATTGGACACCTAGTCTGGCAAGCTTATCAGCCGCTTCATTACCAGGGATGCCTTTGTTTCCAGGGACCTACATTAGTGTAATTTTATTGTGTGCAGCAAGCTGCAGAAGAGTCTGGAGACAATTCCAAACCAGTCTAGACTTATAGTCAAAGGACGTGAGAGCCTTGAGTGCTGCTTGGCTATCTGACATTATATTAATATGTGATCTTCAGAGGTTTCTTCTAATGCATTCTCTGGCGCAGAGCTCAATAGTACCAATAATAGTAACAGACCTCTGCTTGGTAGACAGTAGTGGATTGGCCTAATGGTGTAAAGTTGTGGCCAAAGATATCAGCTCCAGCTCCATTTGACATTTTTGTACCGTCAGTGTACCAATTGATTTGAGATCTTGATTGAGGGATTTGAGGATAATTCTAGTTGCTGCGGTCAGGGATGTTAACTGTGGAGGGGTGGTTGAGGTGGATTCTCTTAGGTATGAAGTCTGAGATGCATACTGCTGGAGAAGTAAGTAGCGGAATTTCCTCAAGGATCTTCATGTGGAATTTGTGTTGTTGCATAAAAGGTGAAGCTTTAGACCACTGGCAGCCGCAGTCTTCATAATATTTATTTAGACAAAGTCCCTTACTACCACGAAAAGTTATAGCTGTCCACTGTGACCTTCTGTCCTATTCGCCTGTGTTGATTATCCCTTCTTGTTGATAGCATATGCTTGTCAATTGCAAGCTGATTCACTTTTTTATCGGAGAATTTTGTTCAGTGATGAACAAACTGCCATATATTGAATGAAAAATATACTGTTTGGTATGGTTTACATGCTGGAAGCAACATCGGATCTAGTTACTTCCCTCCGGGATATAAGCTAGTAGAAGACGACCTCGTTCGTCTCTTTGGCTCACTCGGACCTAATTTTGTCTTAGGTGGTGACTTTAACGCGAAACACACGTTTTGGGGATCAAGATGCAATTCGACAAAAGGCAGATTATTGTACAAAGCCAGCATGAAACGTGGGGTGAACTTTTTTTCGACAGGAAAGCCAACTTATTGGCCAACTGAGAAAAATAAAATCCCTGACCTCGTCGACTTCTTTATCGCAAAAGGATTAACTAAAAATTTGACGGAAGTCAAAGAATGCTATGATCTATCACTCAGCTGTCACTCTGAAAACAGGTGGAAGTCTAGTAAAAAAAGAAGGATCGCCTAGGTTAACTAGTAACAAAACTAGCTGGGACGCTTTCAGAAGATACTGCAAGGAAAATGTTGCTTTAAATGTACCGCTAAAGACATCGTTCGAAATAGAAGAAGAAATCGACAAACTCGTCGAAGCCATTCAGAGCTCAGCGTGGAAAAACACTCCTTTGCGGAAGACAGAAACACGGAACAATAAAGTCAAATACCAGCCTGAAATCGAAGACCTCATACGAAAAAAGAGGAGAGCGCGCAAGAGATGGCAACAATCCCGCGCGCCACCGGATAAAACTTATCTGAACCACCTTTGTAACAAGCTAAAAAATGTGCTGCAGGACCTAAAAAATCACGAGACTTCTACTTACCTCGATGGTCTGACCGCTGATAAGCATTCAAACTACTCTCTGTGGAAAGCCTTGAAGTCCATAACGAAACCTGTAATGCACTCGCCGCCAATTAGGAAAGCTAACGGGGAATGGACAAAAGAAGACAAAGAGAAAGCAGAATTATTTGCCGATTACTTAGAGGAAACGTTCAAGCCGTTCGATGGACAACCGTTGATCGAAGATCCGAATGATAATATGGCACCCGACAACTTTAAAGTAAAAACCGTATCCCTGTCCGAACTTCCAATGACAATAAAAAAATTGAAAAATAACAAGGCTCCGGGATATGATTTAATCACTGGCGAAATTTTGAAAGAGCTACCGAAAAAAGTGCTGGTTAAGTTGCTCTACATTATAAATACTTCGCTGAAGTTATTATGGTTCCGAAACCGGGGAAATGTGCAAATGACAAGAAATCATATAGACCCATTTCACTTCTGCCAATAATATCTAAGGTCTTCGATAAACTTCTGCTGAAACGATTGCAAGCAGTAATTAAAGAAAGACACTTGATCCCGGATCATCAATTCGGCTTTCGGGTCAAACATTCCACAATCGATCAGGTGTATCGAATAACGAACGAAATTGAAAAAGCCTTAGAAGGGAAAAAAATATGCTCTAGCAATTTCCTCGACGATCGCAAGCCTTCGACTAGGTATGGCACGAAGGCCTAAGGTATAAGCTAAGGGTAATCTTACCAGAAAAGTTGTACAGACTATTGGAATTTTATCTTGAGAACAGACTTTTCCGTGTTAAACACGGGAGTGAATATTCGGATTTCAAGGAAATCTACGCCGGTGTTCCACAAGGAAGTGTTCTTGGTCCAATCCTGTTCCTGCTCTACACAAGAGATATACCACAAGATGAAGGGATCGTTGTAGCAACGTTCTCAGACGACACGGCTATCCTCGTAACGGAAGAGCCAGTCGAATCATAAACAGGAAAACTCCAACGAGCTTTGAACAAAGTATGCGAATGGACAAAAACCTGGCGAATAGTCCTCAATGAGACAAAATCAACGCATGTCAATTTTACGTTAAGAAAGATAAACAACTTACCTATATCCATTAACTCAGTGCAAATACCATACGCAAACGAGGCCAATTATATAGGAACGACCCTAGACGCAAAACTTAAGTGGAAACCACACGTTAAAAAGAAGCGCGAAGAGCTCGAAATCAGATTTAGAGAAATGTATTAGCTCGGAAGATACTCGAAGTTAAGCATATACAACAAACTGCTTCTGTATAAGCAAGTGCTAAAACCGTCTTGGACATATGGTATACAACTTTGGGGTTGTACCAAACCAAGCAATATGGCTCTACTGCAAGCATTTCAAAACAAAATACTTAGAGCAATCGTGAATGCTCCTTGGTATATAAGGAATAGTGATATTCACAGAGATCTAGGAATTGCTACCGTGAGGGACGAAGTAACAAACTTTGCTCGCAAACTTCATACCCGTCTTCATGTTGACTGCAATAATGAAATAATCCGTACTATGGACGTGACAAACCTTGAGCGCCGACTACAAAGAACAAGACCTTTCGATCTAGCGCCGTAAGGAAAAACCGCATGTAATGACGGTATTAGTAGGTGCCTTCACTGGAAAGCTACCTACCTAACGCGATTAACACTACAGAAGCGTAAACTACTTGTTAAGGCAACTTAGTCGTAGTCATCACAAAAATGAAAAACTGAGAGGGACGAATTTCCTACTACTATGAGTACGCGAAGCCGGTTCTCATAGGGGTGAGGTTTAGCCCGTAGGCATATACTGACTAGCACTGATGGCATTGTCTGATATATGAATCGGGCATAACCAATGGTACGGCCATTGGTATCTTTTGAAGATTCCTGCACCTCCAGGCGCAACAAAAAAAAAAAACATGCTGGCGGCACCATTGGTCCTAACTTCTTTAAAAACGAGGCCAGTGCGGATGTTCCTGTCAATGGAGGATTGCTAAAAATACGGCGCGTACTAGAATGAGTAGAATACAGTATACCAATCAATATGAATGGGACAAAGTGCAATAATCGACGTCTGGAAAACAAATCTGTTACCATAAAACAAGACGTCTCTGCCAAAAAATGTATCGAATAGCATATCTTTCTTATAGCAAGACATCGTTAAAAAAAAACACGTACTTATTATCTACCATCCAGGCCTGAAAATTTAGATTTGTTTATCTGACATTATTTTGGTATTTGCCAATTATTTTTCTCTCTAAAATTAAGTGGAATAAAATATATAGAAGTTTCGACTCAAAATACCGATACATATAAACATTTGGGGAATCATCTGCAAAAAAAAAATCGTTTAAGTGTCTGTTAATTGTCAGTGTTAAAGAGAGACTCATGTATTATATTGATAGTGCTTTGTCTCCGCCTGTACTTGAGAGCGTCGAATTTTCCATGGGACAAGTCCACTTTCGCACTCGTACAGTTGCAGGAGTACTTAAAAGTCTCAATATACACAAATTCGCCCCATAGTTCTGAAGAGGTGTTCTTCCACGCTAGCAAAACCTCTGCGTAAACTTTTCTGTCTATCCTACCTTTCAGGGCTCTTTCCGAGTAGATGGAAAACGGCATTTGTCCAGTCCATCCTTAAAAAAGGCGAATCTTCCTCCCCGCCCAATTACCGACCCATTGCACTTACGTCCCTTCTTTCCAAGGTCATGGAAACCCTGATAAATCGTCAGCTTATGAAATATCTTGATTCACGAAAACTCCTCAATGACCGGCAGTATGGTTTTCGTAGCAACAGGTCCACTGCTGATTTGATGGCATATCTCACCGAAAAGTGGAACCAATCTCTCCATCACTTGGGCGAAACAAAGATGGTTGCGCTCGATATTTCTAAGGCATTTGACAGAGTTTGGCATCAGGCTCTTTTGTCGAAAATGCGTGAATATGGCATCGATGAGTCTCTTCTTCAATGGATTAGAAATTACCTTTCGGGCCGTTCAATACAAGTTGTCTTGGACGGCTTCAAGTCTGCAATTCACCATATAAATGCTGGTGTCCCCCAGGGTTCCGTTTTGTCTCCGACTCTCTTCCTCATTTTTATAAATGGCCTCTTGTCTGCAACTTCTAATCCAATCCATTCCTTCGCTGATGTCAGTACCCTCAGTTTTTCATATTCGTTCTCTAACTCACGTCTCTGCTCTTCGGCCGTAGAAGAGGAACGACAACGTATGTTAAAGACATTAAATTCCGACCTGGACAGCATAACCAAATGGGGTTCAATCAATAGAGTGGAATTTAATGCATCTAAAACACAATGCTGTCTTCTGTCTCTCAAGCGAAACCAAGACCCTCAACCATTATCCATGAATGGTACTTGCATCGCTGAATCCGAAAGACTTGCCATTCTCGGTATGTGCATCAATAGCCGTCTTCGATGGAACGATCACATATTCGAAGTCGCCAAAAATCCTGCAAAATGTCTAGAATTCCTTAAGCGGTGCAAAAAATATTTTACTCCGTCTGATCTGGCCTCCATCTACAAGACATTCATCCGCCCAAAGCTGGAATATAACGCCCACATCTGGTCTGGTGCACCCACTCTGTACATTCTAGATAGGGTACAGAATCGCGCGTTAAAATTGATAGGTGATAGGGACATCGTGAACTCCATAGTCTCACTTGAACATAGTAGAAATGCCTGGTGTCTTTCCCTTTTTTATCGCCTTTTTTTTATAAAAAAAATGCTCCAGCGAAATAGCCAATTGCATTCCTCCCCTTTATATCCAAAATTTTCGAGAGGATATTACTAAGGCGTCTCCAACCGGTTATAGACGAAAATAATCTTATCCCTGACCACCAGTTTGGGTTCAGAAGTAAGCATTCGACGATTGACCAGGTGCATAGAATTATTGACGTAATCGACAAAGCATTTGAAGAAAAAAAGATTTGCTCAAGCGTATTTCTTGACGTCTCGCAGGCCTTTGATAAGGTGTGGCATGATGGCTTGAAATCCAAACTACGACAAGTTCTCCCGTATCATATGTAGGGAACAGACTCTTCCGTGTTAGACATGGAAACGAATACTCGCAGCTCAAAGAAATTTCGGCCGGCGTACCACAAGGAAGCGTTCTTGGGGCGCTTCTCTATCTGTTATATACTCGAGATATACCGAAAGAAGATGGCACTATCCTAGCTACGTTTGCCGATGACACCGCTATCCTAGCAGTAGGTAAAACAATCGAAGAAACGACTGAAAAACTGCAAAACGCGCTAAATAAAGTAAATGAATGGACGAGGGACTGGCGGATTGCCCTCAACGAATCTAAATCTGTTCACGTGAATTTCACTTACAAGAAAACTAATAACTTGCCAATTTTCCTAAACTCGGCCCGAATACCTTTTGCAAACGTGGCCAAATACCTGGGAATGACACTCGACGCAAGACTGAAATGGAATTCGCACGTGAAAATGAAACGTAAAGAACTCGAAATCAAATATAGCGAAATGTACTGGTTACTCGGAAAACATTCCCAGCTCAGTACTGAGAACAAACTGCTTTTATACAAGCAAGTGCTAAAGCCGGTGTGGACCTACGGTATACAACTTTGGGGTTGTACCAAGAAAACAAATGCCAATATTTTACAAACTTTTCAAAATAAAGTGCTAAGACAGATTGTCCAAGCACCGTGGTATATTAGAAACGACGATATCCACAGGGATCTCGGAATTCCGACAATCGAAGCTGAAACTAGAAGCTTCGCGAGAAAGCATAGAAACCGACTAATCGGACATGTCAACAATACAGTCCTACAAATATTGGATGAGAGCAATTAATTGCGCCGACTATAAAGGACGAAACCCTTCGACTTGGCGAGATAATGATAAACCGCGTTTAGATTGCGGAACATGCAGGATCTTTCAGTGGAAAGTAACCTGCCAAACGTTTTTATTTCGTGAAAGAAAAATTGCTTGATAAGTTAATACTTAGTTGCGATATCTAACAAATTTATATCGAAGGGTGGTGTTTTTTTAGTCAGTAAGAATCTGACACTACTATGAGCACGCGCTTGCTATTCTCATAGTGTCTATGGAAGATTTTTCACCAACCCTCGGGGAAAAAAAAAAAAAAAAAAAAAAAAAATTACTCCCCTTCAAAACTTCACCCGCAATACGCGTCACGCTTCGAATGCACATCAGTTCACCCTCAAGCCCAACTTCGGACGTACTGTCAAATATAGGGATTCGTTTATAAGCCGAACCACACGTTTATGGAACGAACTACCAGCCTCTGTATTTCCTAATCATTACAACCTCTATAAGGGTATTAATAATCCCTTTGGCACGCGCAAATTATAAAAAAAAAATATATATATTGTATTATTCTTGAGTCATACGATACAATTTGTTTCTTTTCTTCGCTTGGTAAGTAAGTAAGTGTATCCATTTTCCGTTTTTTGAGTGATTTACTGAATCTGTATTTCTAGTGATGAAAACCTTACGAGTACTTTTTGGTTTAACAGTATGTTTGCATGCAAAACTCACGATCATGTGAAACCCCTATCGCCTACAAGTAGAACTATGACTAAACGCACTATACACATAAGCTGCTTGTATCATAGAAGCATGTCTTAACACAAGCTACAAGCTTCTTGAAGTTGTGCTTGCAAGCGCTGCGCTTTTGAATGTAACTAACTAACATATTCAAGCTCATATGTGCTAAATAACTATAAGCACTCCCAAAGGTGACAGATTTCGCTCAAGTTATTTTTTCTAAAAGGTGGATCTTAAGTTTAAGTGTTTTGCTAAGTGTTATTTATGTATGTGCTTGTAGATACAAAATACGTTGCGTAATTCAGTCACTATTATATTGTGTTAATATCTCCTGCATCGTAGATATACTGAGATGTGGACAAAAAAGAAAATAATAATTAAGTACAACCTAGTTCCAGTTTTTGTTTACCAGCGTTACTCTGCTGTATTTGTTTTTCTGATTACTCACATCCGTTGGTTATGAGAATTTTTATTTGCATACCTTAAATATTTCTATCGACTTTCGGTTACCACCTCCTTTGTATTTACTGTTGCTAATCAAATGTTAAATAATTAATTTCTTTAAATAAATATTTAATCACCTTCAGGTGTCTTCCAAGTATGCGCTGATTCACCTTTTGTTCTTTTTGTTCTTTCAGGTGTGCCAAAACAACCCAATGACGTATGCAGAAACTGAACGTTCGGATACAAGTCCAAGTCACAGATTTACTCCGAAATCCAAACTACCCAATGATGAAGATCAAAATCAGGTGTACAATCCGAGAACCAGCAGCGCGGTGATTGCAGAAGAGTTAAGATCACAACAATCAAGTGCTCAGCATTTTAAGTCTAATCGTGCTAGCGGTCGCTTGCGTCCACCTTCTGGGGAAATGAATAGTGTTCGCAACTCGGGAAAGAACTTTAATCACCCGCATAGGGTTGGTGAGGGGGGTATTTACATTATAAGTGGAAAAAATACAAACAGCAATCCGTCTACAATGGAGCGGAAAAATCATATGGTGTCTCAAAATACTGCTAGTTATTCATCAGCGACAGGAATGTCGTCTGTATCATCAGCAAATGGTATTGGCAGTGAAAGTAGTCATACGACAAACGATGTGATATCGGAATGCCAAAGTAACTATGCAGGCAATGAGGTAGCTAATGGGGATTTTCATTTCGTGGCAACGGCAGATTCTTCACCATCAAAAAATTTATCAAGCAGTGGAAGTTTCAATCTTAAGAGTGGTTCGACTGCCAAATTGCTGCCTGCAGGAGATGAAGACTCAAACACCCAGGTAAGGGTAATTTTTACTTGCACGGCAAGTATTGTAATTGTAAAATAAATTGAATTCGAGATTTTAATCAATCTTGATAATGGTATTAAGAGAAATTCAATAAAGTAGCTCTTGCAATTTTGTCTGTCCGTCTGTTCGTCTGTGTGTATGTACTATTGACTGCAGCCAAAATGGTTAGACGGACTTACTCCTAATGTCACATCTGGGGTCGCAATTTAAGGCGACATCTGAATATTCATCCCAAGCCTCGAAATTAACGAAACTTGGCTTTAGGCTGAATTTGAAAAAAAAAAAAAAAATGTTACTCGAAAATAGCTCTTAAGATTTTTTTAGAAATTTCCTATTTGAGTAAGGTATGGTGGACCAGACCTGTAAAAAAATTATGGACAGGCTTTCAAGAATTGACTATCTTAACTCTACCTTGGCCAAATGTGGGCCGATTTGGATCAAAATGAATACCTAATTAAAAATGAATGTACTGAGAGAGAATACAAGCTTTGCAAGATTATAAAAAAAATACTATTTCGGAATTTGCAAAAATAATCCATTTTGAATAATTTGTAGAGCAATATAGATATGCAGCCAAAGCTATCGTTCCGAAAACATCTTCAAGAGAAACTAAAGGAACCTAAAATGGGTATCAACTGCAACTGGAGAGGAATCTTGGGAAAGAAAAATGCAGCCACTAGTGCAAAATATTATCTTTTTGAGGCAGTAATGAGGTCAACAATGTGTTTGGCGGCTCAGGTATGGGGATTTCTTCAATATGAAGAGGTGGAGAAGTTCCTGAGGTATTTCATTAAGAAAATATTCAGACTACCAGAAAATTCCCTTTTATTTATTTATTTAGCGTATGGGTTTACATATTACAATACTTCTTCCTTTTATCAGCGATGTTATGATCCGAAAATAAGGGATCACAACCTTCCCACTTCACCGCATTTCTACTGATCCGCCTGTGGGGTTCGCCTATTTGACCTCAGAAAATATCGGCAGCCCCGCCGATTTTGGATCACTCGGTTACTGAGGCAATGCCGATGTCGTCGCATTTGTGTGATCCAGGCGTTTATAGGCCTGCCTTTCCTACATCGTCTTTTTAACAGGGTTCAAATGATCTCTTCTTTGAAAGTGGCAATACCAGCTGAGCCGGTCGCGCTCTATGTTTTGTACGATGGTTTCCTTGATGTGAAAGCTTCCACGGATCTTCGAACTTCTTATTCGACCAAGCTTTGTCACTCCTGCTGTCATGCGAAGCATCTTCATCTCAGCTGCCGTTAATTTACTCTCATACCTTTTGTACATCGTCCAAAATTGTGAACCGTATGTGAGCGCTGGACGCACGCTGCTGTATAGAGTCTTCCTTTCAACTAAGGGGGCATTTTTCTGTCACAGAAGATATCTGAATTTTCTCGCCACTTCATCCACCCTACGCTTACGCGATGATTGATGTCATCGTCACAGGTTGATTTGCTATTGATCATAGATCCCAGATATTTGCACTTTTTGCATTTGGGAAGCACTGTTCCATTCAAATAAATGTCTGGAATAGGCCTGAGTGGATCAGAGAACGGGCAGCACAAGTATTCTGTCTTTTTTGAACTAATGCGATACCCATATCCCTCCATAACTTCCACCCACACATCAAGTGCTCGTTGTAGGGATGTAGGATCCTCACTTATGATGGCTCCATCGTCAGCAAAGAATAACTGATGTACCTTGGGGTCCGTCACTTTAGCTTCAAGCAGATAATCAAGGACTGTAATAAAGAGCAAAGGACTTAAGATGCTTCCCTGGTGCACCCGACTTTGATAAGGAACTCTTCGGTTACTCCAGCGGGGCACCTAACTCATGCCTTTGCTCCTTCGTACATGTCCATGATCACCTGTACATATGTTTCTGGGACCCCTCGATCTCTTAACGCCACCCATATCAGATCTCGTGGTTGTCTGTCGAATGCCTTTTCAAAGTTAACTAATACAATATGCAAATCCGTTAAGGAATCACGATGTTTTTCCATTATGATCCTTATACTTTGAATTGCATCTGTGGTTGATTTACCCGCGACAAACCCTTGCGGATCATCAGATAGCCGTATTATTTTTCGCAGTCGGTCACCTAATACCCGCTCAACGATCTTCATGGTGTGTGATATCAGCTTGATCGAACGGTAGTTATCATAGTTTCGCGTATCACCCTTCCCTTTGTATACAGGGAGAAGGTAACTTTCCCTCTATTGATTCGGTATTGGATCACCTCTCACAAATTTGGAGATGAGAATTCTGAGCCATTTGAGCCCGACGTCTGTAAGCAAGCGACGGAATGTAAGCAAAATAAAATAGATATAGAAAATACAAATAAATAGATAAAAGAAATAATAAGAGATAGATATTATATGGCTTCAATTAGTATTTGATAGATGTGAATATAGCTTTCTCTGAAATTCGGCCGATGAGCTTGTTCTTTGCAACTCAACTGGAAGTCTGTTCCATAGTCGAATTGCAGAGACAAAGAATGATCGCTCTGCAATGTTGTGTGCAAATCGGGGCAAGATTAGGCGTAGACCTCTACTGGATTGGGCAAATCGGAGCATTTCATTTAAATACATAGGACAGTCGTTATGAATGATGGAATGCAGCTTCAACAAATTGCGATAATTAAGGTAATCATCAAGACAGATTCCTATAAGAGACATTTTAAGGTGTGAAGGTTGGCAGGTTATAAATAAACCGAAAACAGTCATTGAAAGCTACATTTAACTTATGTTTACATTCATAGTCTAGAGACGTGTAAACTGAGCAATTAAAGATGAAGAATGGCATAAGAAGGCTTTTAACTAAACGCAGTTTCATACTTGGCAGAAGGGGAGTAGCAGAGCATCTCAAGCTACGCAGTCCAGAGTAGATTCTGCCAATTGTGGTCGAAATAGCATCGCAACCGCTTAACTTGTTGTTTAATGTAAAGCCAAGATACTTATCTTTGTTCACGTATGGAATAATTTCGCCGTTAAGTACAATGGGAGGAAATTCCAGAGCATTCACTTCTCTTCTTGAGCATAGCATAGCAAGGGTCTTAGTTGGGTTTAGTTTAAGTTTATTTAGATTAGACCAAAGTTGAATTCTTACTATATCTTCATTCACCCTTGCCACTAAGTCCTCCATCAAGCCTATTGAACGGCAAAGGTAAATCAGGACGCCATCTGCGTACATTTGCATGTTGCAGCATGCTATACACTCCGGGAGGTCATTAATAAAAAGGGAAAATAATAACGGCCCCAACACAGACCCCTGTGGTACTCCGGAATAAACAAAAAGAGGTCTGGAAGTTCCACTTTCAGTATAGACTGTTTGAACTCTGTCCCTGAGATAACTGCATAACAGGCGAATAGAAGTACTAGAAAAATTGAACTTACTTCTTAGCTTAGACATTAAAATCGAGTGATCAATGGAATCAAAAGCCTTTGAAAAGTCCAGAAGTAGCAAAAGACCAATTTCGTCCGCATCCAACTCCATACGCAAATCTGTAGTGACTTTAATGACCACTGATTTACAGCTATGTTTATTACGAAACCTGGACTGCCATGCAGATATCATATAGCTACTATTTAAGTAATTAGGCATTTGACTGTGAATGACTTTTTCAAAAACTTTAGATAAATACGGCAATAAGCTTATTGGTCTGAAATCTGCTGGGTCAACAGGTTTCGTCTTTTTAGGAATGGGTATTATTTTAGCTGCCTTCCAGTGTGTGGGAAAAGTACTAGTACAGATGCATGCATTGATAATGTGAAGTACACACCTTATAATTATAGGCAAAATAAGCTTGATAAATTTTGGTGAGATATTATCAGGGCCCACATCATCGGATTTTACAGAGCGGACAGCGTTTAAGACATCTCCTATAACAACACAATCGAAAGAAAAGTGCGCCATGGGATCAGGGTTATTCGAAGCAACTTCAGGCATAGAAGAACTTATGCAATTTGGAGCAAAGTGCGATATCATTTCGTCGGGGCTAAACGTACACTTTGACATGCGTTTAGCTCCAATTATACCCGCGTCTTTTATATTCTTCCACAGTTGTTTAGAGCTAAGTGTGGGACTAAGCTTTCCTATGAGATACGACCTCTTGGACGAGCGGATAAGAGCCGCAGTATTGTCTTCTATTATAATCAGACGGACTTCTTTTGTACCTTCTAAAAAAATCCTCTCTCTCATTGATTAAAAATTTTATTTCGTTATTGCACCAGGGACAAGATACTGGCTTTATTCTCTTCGTTACTAATGGGAGATAGTTATCGTAAAGCAAATTGACTAGACAATTTAATAGGGCGACTTTATTGTCGATGTCCGGGGTGTGATAAATGTAATTCCAGTTTAAGGTGTCACTGTACTGTTGTATGCCCTCATAATCAATATTGCGATATGATCTATAGCTGAAATATCTAGAATGATCTGAATTAACAATATCAAACTGAAAAGAACAAAAAATTATGTCATGGATAGATTCAGATGTTGGTCTAACTTGATCGTTCCCTAATACCTTAAACATGGAACTTGTTAAGAACATATCAATGAGTGACGGATTTTCCAATGCCTTAAAACAGGTAGGCCAACGTGCATTTACAATAGATAAACTCATTCGGTCGCAAAAATAATGAAATCTTCTTGCCATGCTATTGTTAACCAATATGTTTACATTAAAATCGCCGCCAATTAAGATATCTCTATACTTAGGGCCTAGCTTCAGCAAAGTATCCTCCAGTTCGTCGAGATTTACGTCATAAAAATTATCAGGTGGGGAATATATGGCAACTAATAAGCATTTTTCGTTGTTCCCATTACTGATCTCTACGCATAAGAACTGAATATTAGACCTAGCTGAAGAGTAAATTATTTTTGCCGAGATATGTTCCCTAACATACATACAAACGCCAAGTCCTATGCGATCAGCACGATCATTCCTAAACAAATTAAAACCAGGAAGATGTACAAGTTGTGAAAAAATGTCTCCATTAAGCCACGATTCTAATATCATAACCACATCGACTTTTGAAGTACTTAACATTTGATGTAAAACTGTATATTTGGAACGAATGCTGCTGGGATTTATATGACAAACATTAAGCCCTCTATGTGCATTGCACATCACATTGAGACTACTTTACTTTACTCATGTCCTGTAGACCCTTGTGGGTCCTAGGTCCTCTACTACGCCTACGCGCCATCGTGTACGGTTTCTGGCAATGTGTCTGAGTTCTCCCCAACTTTTCCCTAACTGCCGTGCCTCCTTCTCGACTGAACTTTAACAAATTAAAACCAGGAAGATGTACAAGTTGTGAAAAAATGTCTCCATTAAGCCACGATTCTAATATCATAACCACATCGACTTTTTTTTTGAAGTACTTAACATTTGATGTAAAACTGTATATTTGGAACGAATGCTGCTGGGATTTATATGACAAACATTAAGCCCTCTATGTGCATTGCACATCACATATTGAGAGCGACCCTAACAATGTCAGGATTTAGACCAAAAGCCATGATGACGAAAAACAACATCATACAGAGCCATCACCAGTTCAGAGAAAATTATATTCACAAATAAAGAAGCCAGAGAATATCTACTAAAATCTACAAGGAAGCAAAAAATTATAAAAGTGCTCATAGGTATGAACAACGTGTGATCGTGCTACGTTATTAAATTCATAATTTCATTTAAATGATTTACCAATGCATGAACATTAAAAAAAAAAAGAAAAAAAGAAAGAATCTCCTGAGCATTCCTCCTTCTTTGAGCGGCTATTTTGAAGATGGTTGCGCTCTTGTACATATTGTGTCCTCGCAGCTCCTGGATAGCCTGGTTTGCATCAGCAACCGGGGAAGATATTTTCTCCAGCTCCCGATACAGGGCCTCCCTACTCTCTGCTTGAAGTTGGGCGCACTTCTTCTTCGCTTTTTTCTTGCAACATCTGTATTCCATTTCGAGGCGAGCTTTTTCGTCACTATTATTAGAGGGGCACTTTGACCAAGCTTCGAAAGCCGCTTTCTTCTCATTTATCACTTTCTTAGCTTCATCGCTCCATTACCATGTTTCTTTGGTGTGTTGATGGTGGCCTTTTGAAGCTCCTTTCAGTGATTTGGCCTTCTTTAAGCAAATTCGCTTTAGGGAATCCAACATATTTTGTGCTCTGCACTCTTCATCCTCAGCTCCGTTGATGGTGTGAGAGAGGTAATTTTTCATTACGAAAACAAAAGCCTCGCCTTTTCTTTGTCCAGATTGTGCCACTTGATTTTCTCAGAGATCCTTGTTTGTTTGCTTTTCTTCGGTGTTTTCATAAAAATTTCTGTTAACAGGAGATGGTGTTGCCGAGCGATTGCCTCTCCCAGGATCACTTTCCAATCTTTTACCCGAGGCTTCATGAAACTGGCTACCAAATGGTAGTCAATCTGAGTTTCATCTCTACCACTGCTGAAAGTGATCAGGTGTCGGCTTTGCTTGATGAACATGGTATTTAACACGATAAGACCGTGTGATTTGCACATGCTTAGGATGTCTTTACCAGGAAGGTTCCTGGTGCCATATCCTAGTCCTCCATGGCAGTCTTAGTCTTCGTTAGACTTCCCGACATGTGCATTCAAATCTCCTCCAACAAACAGAAACTCTTCCTTTGGGATGTTCTTAAGGAGATTGTGGAAATCTAGCCAAAATGCATCTTTATCTCTCTGATTGCACCCATTTTGGGGAGCATATGCACTGACAGTATTCCACACCTCTCCTGGTATTACTAGTTTGGGAGACATCAAACGGTCGCTGGACTTCGAAATGCTCTAGATGTTTCCAAGTAGCTCTGCCGCAAGGATGATACCGATTCGGTTCCATAGTACAACATCTTGTAATCTTTTGTTCTAACGTCCAAGAAACGTGCCCGATTTCCGGGGTTTTTCCATTTCGTCTCTTGGACACACAAGATGTCCACCCGCCTTCTATTCATCATCTCTTCCAGCTCGTAACTTCGACCGGTCATGCTTCCAACGTTCCAACTCGCGGCCCTCAAATTGCGTCCAAACTGTTTCATTATTTTGCTAGCCCCCGGAATCCGTATAGCTCTGACCCGAACATTTCTGCTCGGTCCAGGATCAGTACCATGCACAGCAGTGGTAGTGCCTGGCGGGGTAGTGCCTTTCCTTTTTGCAAGTATTACCATAATGATACAGTTTTGCAATATTACCATATTGCGATGGTGTTTGTTGTTTGACACGTGCATGCTACTGTTTTAGTATTGTTTGATCTTTCTTTTATGGCACCGGAGATCTCCAGTCGTGTCAACCCACGGACTCGCATGCACACTTGTGGGAGGGGTTTTAAGGTAGTATATGTGTCGCTAGGCTCACTTGGGTGTTATATTGCCTAGATCTGATTTGTCCCCTTAGTCGCCTTTTACGACAAGCGCTGGTTATTGGGGGGCGCTGCAGTGATATTCTTAACCCGTCCCTGCACGGGCACTCGAAATAGGTACTAAAGTTCAAAACCATATGCAAACATCACAGCGAATTCTCCTCGACTAATCTGGACACTAACCATGAATTAAACCTAGATTAATAAACATGGGTCTCACAGACGCTCTCATTTGAAAAATCAGTCATAGCATGCTGTGTGAAAGATATACAAACACGTGCACCTCAGTACCTTCCTAAAGAGTTTAATTGTGTATTCTCTTATATATTTAAAATAAATGTTCTTTGAAGTAAACTATGTGTTTTTTTTTCAAAAATATTTATAAATAGTAAATAAGATAACTTTGAAGGTAAGGAGTCTCACAGACCTATATTTATGAACTATGTAACAATGAATATAGTTTATGAATCTAGGTTTAAAGTAAGTCTGCACTGAAACCGACAACCACTTTAGTTTCAAACCACCACACCAGAAATAACTTGAACCTATCTCTTCCCTTCATTTTTAGATTACGTCGTGCAATTCCATTCAAATAGTTAAGTAAGATTTTTGAGCTACCTATAGTAAATCTGTGAATTTAAGTTGAAGTGAGAAGAATACTAATTGCGGTGATAAGTCCCTTAGAAATGGACAAATAGTACTTTATTGTACTCGAATCTACAATTTAACAATGCATCGCCTATTTAGTTGAAAAAAGAGCGTTAGGGTGTATCATCCGATCCGTTCCAGACGGATTGTAACTTTTCTTTATTTTTCATGCGTGATTAAAGTTTTCCATAGTCTCACTACCAATTCTCACCATCGTGGCCCAATATGACTTTCTATTTCTATTAGCTTTTCTTTTGCCTTTTGTTTTCGCTAATTTCCTATGGTCCCGGTCAGTGTCTTCAAAACCATTACCTAACACATAGCAATTAAGTACATATTGTTATTCAATTTGTGGTAATGAAACTTTACGCATTAATGTTTTTATGAAATTGTTGACGCTCACGCCATCGCAATGAAATCATTTGTTTCCGGAAACACGAACTTCAAACCTGGGCATGAAATGCATCCATCGACAGCATTATGCTTCGTGGCATTGATTGCATCCGTCTGTCTCATCATCCATTTACTATCCCGCCACTAGGAATAATTGATACCGCACGGGTATTGGTTATTCATACTTACTTCGTGTACTGTTATATGGAACTTAATGCAAGAAGTTTTGTGTTGCGCAAAATATGTATGGATATCTTATAAGATATTCGCAAAAGGTATTTCTCTTACCCACTGTTCTGGGCAAACTCGTCTTTGGCGAGACCTTGTCTCCAGGGGTGAATGGCATGGTATAACGCTTAAGCCAGACAAATTAATGGACGGTATGACTCATCATGTAACCGAGAAAATCCATATTGTATCTATGCATGTATGTATAGCATATGTTCCGCTGACAAGATAGATTATCGCACGGCTTCACATAATCATATTCAAAAGCAATTTCAGCTTCAGTGACACAATGGAATAATGGGTGCACTCTTACTTAGCCCGGACAGAGATACAAGCGTGATTCGCACCCACGTCAATTTCGCACGGTTTTTATTGCAGTTGTGAAATACGAGCAATGCGGAAAAGTGCGGTAGTTTGTTTGTTTGAGAGAAGCTAAAATTCGCATCTCGGCTTCGTAATGTAAATTGACACTATCCTGAAATTACTTCAACATCTTTCAAGTGTTTGATACAACTGAATAGTTTTAAACAGATGCACTAGTCAAATCAAGACACTACAGATGTATGAAATTAATGATTCTGCTCGAAAGCGCTGTTCGAGTGCTGTTCGAGATAAGCATAGGATAGTGTCTATTGCGTGATTACACTCACGGGAAACGAGTTTTATTTATATTTGACAGCACTGAGTCTATACGTAGGTCTTCCAAAGCAGTAGTAGCTTGCTCGATAAGATAGACAAATTTAACCCGTCTTACGAATTAATGCTACCGTTAGTTGTAATTTGCATTTTAATTGAGGTCTGTGTAGATTATTGACAAAGTTTTGTACATACCATGTAGTTAGATGTGCTAGAGTCTGATTAATTAGTTGACTGCTAGGTCAGTTTAATTATGACCAATTTGAAAATTGGTTAATGCAGCATTGATGTACGTGCTGCACATAATCTGCGATTGGACTTCTGAAGGGGAATCAACGAAGTGGTTCGTAATTGACGCATATTGTTATTAACTTTGAACTATGAGTATTACTCGTACTTGAAGGGAAAGGGATTAAATGGTTGAGACATATTAAACTAATCAAGTTCTTCTAGTTTCGAATAAAGAAATAAAAGTATATGTATGTATGTTACTGTGGCAGATATGTTTTACATTTTTTTGCATTTTGAGATAATTGGATACAGCAAATGAGTTTTATTGTTTTTTATGATATTCCAAATCATTCTACGTAAATTTGGAATAAAGGCAATAAAATATATACTTATTTACTTATATCCTGTATCCCCTTATGGGTCCTAGGCCCTATACTATGCCTACTCTCCATCGTGTACAATTTCTGGTAATGTGTCTGAGCTCTCCCCAACTTTTACCCAAATGCCGTGCCTCCTTCTCGACTGTTCTGCACCATGTTCTCCTAGAACCGCCAGGTCTTCTGCCATCCCGAGTTAAAGAGTTCCATTCCATAGCATAGGAACTGTCAGCCTTTCGGAACGTGTGACCAATCCACTGCCACTTCCGTCGTTGGATGGTTGTGCTTATTGGTTCCTGCCCCGTTCTCTCGTAAAGGTGTTCGTTAGAGAAACGATTGGGCCAGAATATTCCTAAGATATTGCGCAGGCACCTATTAACAAACGATTGCAGCTTTCTGGTGATAGTAGTGGTCACTCTCCACGTGCTGCATCCATATAACAGCACGGATTCAACGTCGGAGCGGAACAGTCTTATTTTGGTGTCTAAACTGATTGCATTGCTGTGCCATATTTTGCAAAACATCCCAAACGCGGACTTTGCTTTGGCGATCCTGTTGGCTATATCCAGTTTGGTTCCACCATCGGTCGAGACTCCCAAGAAACTGGAAATCTTGTACTCTCTCTACCGGTTGTCCTGCAATGCATATCTGAGTCATAAATTGTTCCAAGGCTGATAATTTTAGTTTTTGCCGTATTGACTTTCAGCCCAACGACGCCTGATTCCCTCTCCACATCTACTGTCATTTGATGGAGGTCCATAATTCTGTGGGAGGGTAAGCATACGAGTACATCGTCAGCGTAGTCAAGTTTAAGTTGGGACGGAGTCCATCGAATTCCTCCGTTTCCCGTCGACAAAGCTGCACAAAGCACATCGCTAATCACCAATACGAATAGTATTCGTGAAACGAAACAGCCTTGTCTTACCCCACTTTGGATCCCAAATTCCTCAGACAACCTTCCTCTTTGCAGAACGTGACATTTGGACCCTTCATATGTAGCTTTGATAATAGCAATTAGCTTATCGGGAATACCTCTCCTGAGTAAGGCACGCCAAATAAACTCCCTGTTGTCACTATCGAACGCCTTCTCAAAATCGATGAACAGCAGGTGGAGTGGCGATCCAGGAGGATC
This sequence comes from Brachypalpus laphriformis, assembly GCA_945910035.1. Lineage (NCBI taxonomy): Eukaryota > Metazoa > Arthropoda > Insecta > Diptera > Syrphidae > Brachypalpus > Brachypalpus laphriformis. Next base: position 102,775,366 of record OX246756.1, read on the forward strand.
CAGAGCGGAAACCTGCTTGTTCGGCACAAGTGTGCCTTCGAGATGTTGTTTGATTCGCTCCAGGATGACTTTAGCTATTATCTTAGCTCCAGCAGGCAGCACATATATATCCCTCCAGTTTCCGCACTGCATTCAATTTTCTTTCTCAGGAAGTTTGACGATCATTCCCTTTTTCCACTCGTTAGGAAAGCTTTCAGCTTCCCAAGCTCTCTCTATAAGTGGAAGCAGAAGCTCAGCCGATGTTGTTGGCGCTACAGAAACACCGTCAAGTCCATCCGCCTTGTTGGTTTTGAATGCCTTGATCGCGGAAGTGATCTCACTATTACTGGGAGTCGTGGTGCGTATTCGAGAACTTCTCACCTCGGATACCTCAGTCTGATTTGGGAGCATATCGCTATCGGATACACGGTTCAAAACCGTAGCAAAATGCTCTTTTCATCTCTTGAGCTGGTCCTCATCCCAAATGAGCAAGGAACCGTCTAGGCTTTTCACTGGGGGTTGGTTGGAGCTGCGACCACCTGTCAGCTTTTTGATGATTCTGTCGACGGTCCTGCTATTGCACCTCCGTGCAGCTTATTTTTTGCTTCTGTAGCCAGCGTGTTGATGTAGTTGCGCTTGTCACGTCGCACGCTAAGCTGAACTTTATCTTTATGCGATATAGGGATTCTAGCTCGCTTCCCCCTGCTGCTGAAGTAGTTGCAATGCGAGCATTCAGCTGTTTTCGTTCGTCAATCCGTCTCCAGGCATCCGCGGAAAGCCATGCTTGGATGGTTGCGGGCAGTGAGCTGCTGATTGCTTTCACACCTTGCGAAAGGTGCTCCCTTAATTGTTGGTGCACTGAGAGATCACTAAGTCTATCGATGTTGAACCTGGGCATTCTTGTGTTGTCGTAGGATCTTCGAACTGCGGCAGTGCGTACTCGTAGTTGGAGAGTAGCTATAAAAAGATGATGATCTCGTACTATCCCCACATCTGCCCCTCGCCTGTTTCAGACATCCAGGAGACTACTTTAAAGTAGCGACTGATGGCAAAATGGTCAATTTGGTTGGAGGTTGCTTGCATGTTATTGGAAACCCAGCTGACTTTGTGGCAGGTCTTGTGCTCAAACATGGTGCCACCTATCACAAGGCGGTTGGTATTGCAGAAATCCACAAACCTTTCGCCGGCATAGAACACAAACACGGAGATGCCGTCTGAACCAATAAATGAACATACAACCTCGCAAATGCCGTCGAAATCTCTCCCCAGTGAAATACCATATTAACTGGTAGTCTGAAGTCCGAAACCAACACGGAAGTAAAGGCCAAAGAAACCAGCGAAGAGAGAGAAAAACGTGAGGCAATGCATTCCCTGGGAAAGCACATCTCGGCACTGATGGAATTCATTAAGGGAAAAAACAATGTACATCATGAGATTAGGAAACTGGCGAGTGCAATTCCCAAACACTACAGCTGCGCAGTAGATTGCGAAATAGATAAAGTAGTATGCAGTAGAGTGTCTAAAGCCACTCAAACCATCCACTCTGCAGAAATGAGTGAGTTGGCTTTCCCTTCTTCGTTGGAACAACTGCCAGACTCCAAGCGAAAAAGGACGAGATCTCCAAATACCGAAGAACCCTCCACACTGTCATGCGCCGAAATTGTTGCGGAAAAAACGGAAATGGAGGTGAAACAAAGCGTGCATAAGGACCAAAAACAGAGAAAAAAAAGGCCACAGGGAAAAACCATGGACAGACAGTGAAACCCCGGATCAAAGAAACAGGTGCAGAAACTACTAATAAAGTCGTTTGGACAAGAGTAGAAAAAAGTCGAGGCAAGATATATGCTAAGCCTGACGCACTGGTGATTAAAAGGAGCGGAGAAATTTCCTATTGCGACATACTCCGAAAGGTGAAGACCAACCCCGAGTTGAATGGATTGGGGTGTGATGTTGGAAGCTGATGGAAGAACATCAGAACACCAAAGTAAAGTGGGAAAAGTTCTCGGTGAAATAGCGGAAGTGAGATCCCTAACGCAAGAGGTGCTCATTGAGTGCAAAGACCTAGATGGCATCACGACAAAAGAATAGATCTGTCAAGCTCTGTCCGAGCAGTTCGAGGAAGCACAAGGCATACAGATCTCATCCATCAAATCTATGAGGACAGCCTATGCAGGGACGCAAACTGCCGTCATTAGCCTCCCGATAAATACTGTCAAAAAAGTTCTGGAGGTTGGAAAAATAAAAATCGGATGGACGGTATGCCGAATACGGGAGAAAATAATACCGCTGCGAAGTTTTAGGTCTCTTAACTTCGGGCACCTAGCAAAGCCGTGTAAAAACACGTTGGATAGGAGTGAGGATTGCGTTCGGTGTGGACAGAAAAGCCATGTATCCAAGAACTGCAGCAATGATGCAAGGGGCGTCTTTGCGAAGAAAAGGGAAGTAGAAACATCAAACACGCGGCAGGAAGCATAGTATGCCCGGTATACCAAGAAGCTGCAAAATTCGCAAGAAGAATATGAAAGTGCTGCAACTAATCTTAAACCACTGCGAAGCGGCACAGTACATCTTGACACAAACCGTTCGCGAGCTAAGGATAGATGTTGCCGTATTATGCGAGCAGTACAAAAATCTCGATGATACAGTTTGGGCTGCGCATGGCTCAAAAAGAGCTGCTATTTGGGCCTGTGGAGATTGCGTCTTTGAAGACAACATGATGACACCCGGAACAGGCTTCGTGCGAGCAAAGGTCAAAGGAGTACATGTCTATAGCTGTTATGCATCTCCAAACAACATCATTGAGGAGTTCCAAAGTATGCTTGATAGGCTCGTGGATGATGCTAGAGGTCGTAGCCCAACGATTATAGCTGGAGACTTCAATGCATGGACCACTGATTGGGGCAGCGCACGGACCAATAGAAGGGGAGAAGCTCTCCTAGAAGCCGTATCGTCACTAGACCTAATATTGCTAAATACAGGAAGTGAGCACACTTTTAGTAGAAATGGTGTAGGCTCCATAGTTGATATCCCCTTTGCAACTAGTTCCTTATCGAGAGGCGCCAACTGGAGAGTCAGTAATCAATATACTCACAGCGACCACCTTGCCATCCTGTTTGAAGTACAAACTAGGAGACCAACCCAGGAACACCCAAAGAAGGCACAACGAATGGGGTGGAAAATAAGCACCATGGACAAAGACACTCTTGCCCTGATTTTTGCAGAGTCAACAATAAGCCCAGGAACAGCAAACGCTATGGCCGCTGAGGTTACCAAACAAGTAACTAGGGCTTGCGACGCATCCATGGCCCGGAAAACGTCAACAAATCGTCGGCAACCAGTATACTGGTGGAACCAAGCGATAGCAGAGCTACGCAGCAAGTGCTATAGAGTCAGAAGACTATTCTAGACTAGGTTTGTCCACACATCAGGACCTACGGGTGCAATTCAAAGATAGGCGAAGATAAGCACCGTTGTTATAGTTCAACCATACTGATGTAGTTATAAGTAATGCAAAATATACATTAACATGCCATTCTAAAATACAAGTAATACAACCAATATTTTGTAATCCTCCACTGAACCTCGACGCATAGTAGCGCGATAGAAACGAAAAAGCTGACAACGCCCATCTGGAGCGGATCGTATGATACCCTTTTGCTTATCCCTTAGGGCAGACCTACGTATAATAAGTGGGCTTGGCGTTGCGTAATTTAAATTTGTATTTTCTTCGAATTTCCAGAAATTTTATTTTTTGTTTATACAGCAAAACTTGTGAATATTGGAATGCTTCGGTGCATTTTTTTTTCTAGAACTCGCAACATCTCTACTATTCGCAATTTTTTCCACAATCGGCTACTTTATTTCCTTTATACATTCCACACTGAACTGAACCATTAGGCGATCAATTTCGTTATCGGACTTTAGAATGTGTACGTGTCGAATGTTACCGCTCGCAGAATGAAACGAACACGGAAAGAAACAATCGCAATATAAAAAATTCTCGGAAATGGTAAAAAAGCCCACAAAATGTAAATGACATTTCTCGATTTTACTATTGAAGAGTGAATTTGCATGGAAAAAAAAAAACAAAATCCATCGAAAAATGTTCCATTATTCAGATTTCGCAAGTTTCCACTATATATATATATAGCTTAAAGTTATACAAGGTGTCGCAAAATTAATCATCCAATTTTGTTTTTGAATTACTTTTTTACTAAATAAAAAAAAATGATTTTGAGTGATGGAAATCTTTATTTAGACCTTTACAACCTCCATTGCTTGTCTGTTTGTATACTGCAGCTGTCTAGTTCACAAATGTCAAATAAGATTGACGAACGACGCCATTTGCAAACATTTTAACATCTTCCGATAGGGTGATTAATTTTGCGCCACCTTGTATAAAGAAAATCAAAATTGGCAAGCAAAATGTCCACTATCCAGGTTTCGCAAAATTCTTTTATTAGTAGATTCCACTATACACATGTTTTATTTAATTTGCGCGCACTAAAGGGGCTATGAATACCCTTTTAAATGTTTTTACACAATGCCAGCGTTGAAAAGGATAGATAGGGGGAGAAAGAGAGAGAGGGAAAGATTGGGTGTAGTGGTTTGAAACTCAGTTGTTTATGTTTCAGAAAATTTACTGGGATGGTGTCCAGATAACTGGAGAGATTTTTTGTTATTTTTGTCTTTCCTACGGATTCACAGTATTTTTTCCCCAACCACCGATGTCATAGGCAAATCATCAACAGAGCGAACAATTTTTCCAGCGATATGACCAAGCTACTGCCAGTGTTATGCCTTCGCAGTAGTGTTCACACAAGCTTTCGTAATTGATCGGACTGACTTTATATAATTCAAGAGAAATGAATTAATGCTTGCTGATATCATAACTTTAACCATGAACCATTAGCGTGGCAGGTGATGATGTTACCACCAAATTATATGTTTTTAAGAAACACCCCAAAATGTGAGTGTAGTCCTACACATCCTATGGACAAATTGCAGCGAAAATCATATACTATATATAATATATGAGTATATGTTTATCCAAATATAACTCATTATGATTTCTAGTAAAACTCAGCTTCTCTGTGAGTTGATTTCGAAAATATTTACACTCGTACTGCTTCGGATACTGGGTATGTTTTTTTGTCTCTAAAACAAAACGTGTCAAACTGACACGAATTTATGAACGGATGAAAATTGTAGTTCTCAGTTAGCTTCTGTAAGGATAGTATTATGTATATACGTAATTTGGGGCTATTATGGTGGAGATATAGTAGCTAATATTTGTAGAATCCAGATTGAAGGCAGTATCTATGATTTGAGCGTAGAACAGTATCTGGAAATTCTTCAAAATAAAATCTGAACTCTGTATTTATGGACAAACATGTACTCGTATTCAGCACGACAGTGATCCCAAGCACTGATCAAAGCTCTGTAGGCAAGTTATTAGCTAAAGGAGTACTAAAAGCTATGGTTTGGCCACCTCAGTATCTTAAGCATAACCTTTTAAGCTCTTGTGGGGTAAGCTACACAGATAGAGGTATAATAAAAGTTTACCTTTATTTCCGTAGAATCGTTATTAATAATAATATTTAATATTAATATTATTTATATTAATATAATAATACGTGGTATTTTGTGTGTAGAATGACGCCAAATTTTCACAATTTTTATAAAGTATAGTAATAAATGAAATCAAGGGCACATTGATGAAGTTATAATTTACTAATTCCATTTATTAATACTATAGCTTCTTCTTCTTCCTTTTTCAGCGAGGTTGTGATCCGAAAATAAGAGATCGCAACCCTCCCACTTCACCGCATTTCTACTGATCCGCCTGTGGGGTTCGCCTATTTGACCTCAGAAAATATCGGCAGGCCTGCCGATTTTGGATCACTCGGTTACTGAGGCCAATGAAATGCCGATATCGTCGCATTTGTGTGATCCAGGCGTTTATAGGCCTGCCTTTCCTACATCGCGATGTGTTTGGAACGTGCATTGATATTGCCTTTTTAACAGGGTTCAAGTGATCTCTTCTTTGAACGTGGTAATACCAGCTGAGCCGGTCGCGCTCTATTTTTTGTACGATGGTTTCCTTGATGTGAAAGCTTCCACGGATCTTCGAACTTCTTATTCGATCAAGCTTTGTCACTCCTGCTGTCATGCGAAGCATCTTCATCTCAGCTGCCGTTAATTTACTCTCATACTTTTTGTACATCGTCCAACATTGTGAACCGTATGTGAGCGCTGAACGCACAACTGCGGTGTAGAACCTTCCTTTCAACTTAGGTGGCATTTTTCTGTCGCAGAAGATTTCAGAATTTTCTCGCCACTTCATCCACCCTACGCTTGCGCGATGATTGATGTCGTCATCACAAGTTGCTTTGCTATTGATCATAGATCCCAGATATTTGAACTTTTCACACTTGGGAAGCACTGTTCCATTCAAATAAAAGTCTGGAATAGGCCTGAGTGGATCAGAGAACGGGCAGCACAAGTACTCTGTCTTTTTTGAACTAATGCGATACCCATATCCCTCCATAACGTCCACCCACACATCAAGTGCTCGTTGTAGGGATGTAGGATCCTCACTTATGATGGCTCCATCGTCGCAAAGAATAACTGATGTACCTTGGGCTCCGTCACTTTACCTTCAAGCAGATAATCAAGGACTGTAATAAAGAGCAAAGGACTTAAAACGCTTCCCTGGTGCATCCCGACTTTGATTGGAAACTCTTCGGTTACTCCAACGGGGCATCTTACGCTTGCCTTTGCTCCTTCGTATATGTCCATGATCATCTGTACATATGTTTCTGGGACCCCTCGATATCTTAGCGCCATCTCTATCAGATCTCGTGGTTGTTTGTCGAATGCTTTTTCAATGTCAACCAATACAATATGCAAATCCCTTAAGGAATCACGATGTTTTTCTATTATGATCCTTATACTTTGAATTGCATCTGTGGTTGATTTACCGGCGACAAACCCTTGCGGATCATCAGATAGCCGTATTATTTTTCGCAGTCGGTCACCTAATACCCGCTCAACGATCTTCATGGTGTGTGACATCAGCTTAATCGAACGGTAGTTTCACAGTTTCGCGTATCACCCTTCCCTTTGTATACAGCGAGAAGGTATTGGATCACCTCTCACGAATTAGGAGATGAGAATTCTGAGCAATCTGAACCCGACGTCTCCCATCTTTTTCCAGAACTCAGAGGGCATCTCGTCTGGCCCAACCGCTTTTCGTTTTTTTGGAGTATTTGACCGCCTCACTAACTTCTTCGACTGTAATGTCGGGTACTTCTTCACAGTTAGGGGTGGCTCTTGGAAAGTATAGCCGGGGAAACTGTTCATTTAAAGGTTCTTCACAATACTGCCGCCACCTCTGCAGAATTTTGTCGTCATCCACAAGAAGCTGGCCATGAGTATTGTTAATGAACTTTTGCGAACGAATCTCCTGAGTATTCCTCCTTATCTGGGCTGCTATTTTGAAGATGGTTGCGCTCTTGTTCATATTGTGTCTTTGCAGCTCCTGGATACCCTGGTTTGCATCAGCACCCGGGGAAGATATTTTTTTCAGCTCTCGATACATGCCCTCCGTACTCTCTGCTTGAAGCTGGGCGCACTTCTTCTTCGCTTTTTTCTTGCAACATCTGTATTCCATTCCGAAGCGAACTTTTTCGTCACTATTGTTAGAGGGGCAAGTTGACCAAGCTTTGAAAGCCGCTTTCTTCTCATTTATCACCTTCTTAGCTTCATAACTCCACCACTATGTTTCTTTGGCGTGTTGATGGTGGCGTTTTGAAGCTCCTAGCAGTGATTTGGCCTTCTGTAAGCAAGTTCGCTGTAGGGAAGCCTTTTGCTTTGTCCAGATTGCACCAACTGATTTTCTCAGAGACCCTTGTTTGTTTGCTTTTCTTCCGTGTTTTCATAAAAATTTCTGTTAGCAGGAGACAGTGTTGCCGAACGATTGCCTCTCCCAGGATCACTTTGCAATCTTTTACCCGAGGCTTCATGAAACTGGCTATCAAGTGGTAGTCAATCATCTCTACCACTGCTGTAAGTGATCAGGTGTCGGCTTTGTTTGATGAACATGGTATTTAACACGATAAGACCGTGTGATTTGCACATGCTTAGGATGTCTTCACCAGGAAGGTTCCTGGTGTCATATCCTAGTCCTCCATGGCAGTTTTCGTTTGACTTCCCGACATGTCCATTCAAATCTCCTCCAATAAACAGAAACTCTTCCTTTGGGATGTTCTTAAGGAGATTGTGGAAATCTACCCAAAATGCATCTTTATCTCTCTGATTGCACCCATTTTGGGGAGCATATGCACTGACAATATTCCACACCTCTCCTTGTATTACTAGTTTGGGAGACATCAAACGGTCGCTGGACTTGGAAATGATCAAGACGTTACCAAGTAGCTCTGCCGCAAGGATGATACCGATTCCGTTCCTAGCCTTTTCCGTTCCGTAGTAGAACATCTTGTAATCTTTTGTCCTAACGTCCAAGAAACGCGCCCGATTTCCGGGGTTTTTCCATTTCGTGTCTTGGACACACAAGAAATCCATCCGCCTTCTATTCATCATCTCTTCCAGCTCGTAACTTCGACCGGTCATGCTTCCAAAGTTCCAATTCGCGTCCCTCAAATTCCTTTCAAACTGTTTCATTATTTTGCTAGCCCCCGGAATCCGTATAGCTCTGACCCGAACATTTCTGCTCGGTCCAGGATCAGTACCATGTACAGCAGTGGTAGTGCCTGGCGGGGTAGTGCCTTTCCTTGCAAGTATTACCATAATGATATAGTTTTGCAATATTACCATATTGCGATGGTGTTTGTTGTTTGACACGTGCATGCTACTGTTTTATTATTGTTTGTTTGATATTTCTTCTATGACAGCGGTGATCTCCACTCGTGTCAGCCCACGGACTCGCATGCACACTTGTGGGAGGGGTTTTAAGGTAGTATATGTGTCGCTAGGCTCACTTGGGTGTTATATTGCCTAGATCTGATTCGTCCCCTTAGTCGCCTTTTGCGACAAGCGCTAGTTGTTGGGGGGCGCTGCCCCCGTCCCTGCACGGGGAATTTATTAATACTATAGCTAAATCAGTAATATAGCTACAAGGGTATATGTTAGTAGTGAATATGTGAGTCCCATGATGCCTATTAGCCAAAAATATTTCATGGATCGCTCAGAGCTTCTTCCAAAACTTTATAATATATATTAAGTAAATTTATTCAATCGTTAAACCAACCATGATACGTATCTTCTCTTTCGTTTAGGTTACATAAAGTACATACATATCACTGACCTTTATTCTTTCTTATACAGGAAATGGTCCAGGGTCCAACAAATTCCAAAGATTTTTCGTTGCGTTTGTCTTTTCATTTCGTTTGTTTTCTCCGCTCCCTTACATAAGCCAATATCAGTTTGGTGACAATTTAATTTCAAATCCTTGGCACTATACCTTATAACAAGACCTCAAGCATACATAACGCACATTTGGCCTTAATACACTGAACTTTTTTCGGCAATAAGTGCAGCAGCTGAATTCCTAGAAATATCTATTTCCGTGGGGCTTGTCAGTGTAGTTCTATTGAATTATCTTTCACGGTTTGTTTTTTTTTGTGAAAGGAATTTGGTCATCATACTACTTAGGTATACTCGTATGTGACCATGAGTTTAACTATCACCGTGCTATTGCTACCCACGGACGGGCGGACATGGCTCAATTGATTCGGCTGTTGATATTGATCGCACATGTAAATATATTTACATGTACATTATAGGATATAATTATTAATTAATTTATCTACGAGTATGTTATAAGCTGTGCATGTTTTAAACTTAATATTTCCTTTGGGGTGGGTATGAAAAGTTCTGCGCAGTGTAGATCTACCATGTATCTGGTCAAAAAGTGATTCTTTCGCGTTTAAAACGAAAATACACATAATATGTATGTAAGTATCTTTTCCGAGTAAAAAAGTGATTGTATAATTCATGAGTGTCATGCTACTAATACGAGTACTATAGCGTGGAGTTAAGTAAAGCGTCATAACTTGTATTTACAGAGCATATTCAATTGTTTTTCACATTACAGCTGACTGTGCCTTCATGCTTTTGAAATTCGTAATACAGTGGACTCTCCCTAAGTCGAACTCTCCCTAAGTCGAAATTCTCTCTAACTCGAATTTTTTCGCCATATTTTAGCATTCCCCTCAATTTTCCATACATAAGCATCCTCTAAGTCAAACTCCCTCTAAGTCGAAACTCCCTCTAACTCAAACAAATCATGGTATCCCGTGAAAATTCGACTTAGGGGGAGTCCACTGTATTTATGAAATCATTGCACCTCTTAACAAACAAGTCAAATCATCTTATGATTATATCTACATATTTATGCCTCTGTTTATTGTAACTGTGTCAGTATTTGTTTGCTGACATAAAAAATAAAATGAACTTGGAAATTAGAAAATATAAAGAGAAAACGTTTGCCGGTGTAAAAGAAAACAAAATAAAAAGTTCACATTACAGTGGATGTGAATGGCCTTGTTATAGTGACATTGAGTTCCACCGTTGACTTTGTATTTAACATCTTAATTATAGTTCATCTTTAAGTACAATATTTCTGGGTCTCGCAAAATATATTAATATAACCTAGACGATTTACTTAAGGAAAGTGTACTGTACAAATATGCTTTTTAATGCTAAAGGCACACATCACTCATTGTCATTGATACCATGGTATGCTATAGCGAATACTTCTACTCCAGACATATAGCGTTCCTGTAGTTAGGTCCGTTCGCGTACTTTTCGAGCCAAAAACTAATCAGTTGTCAAATATGACAGTAAACACTCTCAGAGAGCGTGAAATCTAAGCAAAAGTACGCGAATGAAAAGCGAGCCATTTCGAGCCAAGTTGAGCTAAAAAAAATTATAATGAACAAATCAAACTCGTGTGAAAACCAACAGATTCATATTAAGTTAAAATGGAATATTTCATTCACACATCACAGCATTTTTAAGATACTTTGCATCCATTTTTTATATCTATTGACTATCTATATTTGAAATGGAATCAAAAAACTCTTGGACTTATTTAGTAATCAGCTGATTCTAGGTAGGTAGGAAAAGTGGGGGTCTAAAAGAACCAAATTAGCGCTTATGGTGCTCCGTTTTGTTACCATGGACTCATGTATACCTATTGTAGTGGTTAGTTAAAAAGAGGGATGTTCAGGAAGAGGATTAGTTCTCCAATCCTCTTGTCCGCTATCTCTCTCAGATCCTCGAAGAAGGGTTTGCCAAGAGTTTGTTGCCTGATCCTCGCCAGGGCCGGACCTCTGCAAGGAAGTGACATAGAGATTCTTTCTCATTAATATCTTTGCAGCTCCTACAAAAAGTGTTGTGGGGGATACCAAGCTTGGCCGCATGGTCACTAACTGGCCAGTAACCTGTGATGATAGCTACGATTTTAAGAATAACTGGTCTTGGTTTGCCTAGTAACTCTTTTGACCTGGGTTTGTTGAAACTGGGCCACGTCTTTCTAGATATGACACAGCTTGTGAGGCTGTTCCACCCTCGATTGGCTAGCTGGAGGAAGTGAAGGTGGATATACCCCTTAACGGCACCAAGCGGAATGTCGACTCTTTCTGCTAGAGAGCCGTTAAGGGCCGACCCTCGCCTGGCTAGCTCATCAGCACGCTCATTACCCTCATGGTTGCTGTGCCCTGGGACCCAGATGAGAGTGATTCTCGAGTGAGTGCTTTGTTGATTCAATTCGAACCGGCATTGCTCTACCAGTTTTCAAGAAATGCAAACCGCATCAATGGCCTTGACGGTAGCCTGGCTATCCGAAAATATAGCGATATTATGGTTAGATGTTGAAAGATTGTTTAGAAGGCGGCAGGCTTCTCGAATCGCAAGAAGCTCCGCTTGGAAAACACTAGCAGACTCTGGGAGACGGAAAGACCTTGATATATTCAGCTGGTCAGAGAAGATGCCTGCGCCGACTCGGCAGTCCATCTTCGAACCGTCCGTGTATATCCCTATATCATAGTTGCAGGTAACGCTTCCGTTCTTGCACTCTTCTCTGGAGGGGAATTTTGTTAAGAAGGATTTTCTGAAGTTGAGTTTGTGTATCGTGTAGTCGGTCGAGGACGCAACCAGTTCACTTAGTATCGTCTCCAGGACCTTGCCGTGACCATATGGCCTTGTGGTCCAGCATCCATATTCCCTGACCCGGACTGCGCTGTAGATGTAGCTGTGTCTTTGATGTGTAGTTCGAGGGGGATCAGATGCAAGATCACATTGAGAGCATCTGTTGGACAAGACCTCATTACTCCTGTGATACCCACGCCCGCCGATCTCTGTACTTTTTTGATTCTGTCGATATTTTACTTTTGCCGGTACCTTGGTTTTAGTGGTAAGCAGCATCATTTCAGTCTTCTCCGGATTTACTCCGAGGCCACAGCTCGTAGCCCATGAGTGTACGTTATCCAGAGCCCTCTCCATGAGTTGACTTATCGTGGAGAACTTTCCTGATACTAGTATAAGCACATCATCCACGTACGCAACCACCTTAAAACCCTCCCTATCAAGTCGCATCAAGATTTTATTAATCGCCACTAACCAGAGCAGGGGGGAGATGGCTCCACCTTGTGGAGTTCCTCTGTTTACCGTCTTAGTTTACTACTGTTGCCTAGTGTTGCATGGATTATACGAGTACTGAGCATAGAAACTATCCATTGGCTAATAAAGCCTTCTACACCTAACTCGGTGAGAGATTCCTGAATAGATTCAGTGAAAATGTTGTTGAAGGCTCCTTCTATATCAAGAAATGTGGCGAGGGTATATTCTTTGTAGTGAAGAGTTTTTTCCACTGTACGCACGACTTCATGAAGAGTAGTTTCTGTGGACCGCCCTTTGAGATACGTATGGGATTTCGACAGTGGAGGACTCAGGTTATCGCGGATATGGAAGTCTAGGATACGTTCTAAAGTTTTCAAAACAAATGAGGACAGGGTCTAAAATCCTTCGCGGATTCATGTCCTCGCCGGCCCACCTTGGGGATGAAAACCACTTTGACACGTCTCCAGGCTAGAGGAACATGGTTTATTTTTAAGTAACTCCTATAAATCGGTAATAGCCAGGGAATTGCTATGTCTTGCAATTTCTGCAGCATAATAGGCATGATGTTGTCAGGGCCAGGTGACTTATAGGGAGAGAAGCTATTTATAGCCGAGGAGACTTTAGCCTGACGTATTTACATTAAATTTTATGTCTGAGGTCTGTGTGTTCATACCCCGAAGTAAAGTAGTTTTTTCAAAAGATGAACTCTTTGAAAAGATGAAATCGCAACGTAACGTAACGTAACGTAAAAGACAAATGAAATAATAATTACGAGTACGTTTACGTGATGAACGGATAACATTTTATGGCAAATATGGACTTTTTTTTGCTTATCTTCGTGGTTTTTCTGTTCTAGTACGTACTAGCTGCTCTGCCCGAGTTTAAAAAATTCTGCAGTGCCAATCCTCATAAACATGATTTTCTCAAGTAAAATCTGGTGCGCAATCTGATAGCATATGTCTAATCTAAGTTTCAACAAATCATTTAAATCACGTTTAATAAAACCGAAATAAAAATAAGTATAGGACAGGGTATTGCACCTGGAACACATTCATTTGCAGCTCACATATGTAGATTTTCAATTTAATGGACGCAATTGAAATGTGATTAAAAAGATATTGCTTTAGAATTTGTAGTTGTATATGTAAAATATTAAAAAAAAAAAGGAGGGCCTGTATCGGGAGCTGGAGAAAATATTTTCCCCGGTTGCTGATGCAAACCAGGCTATCCAGGAGCTGCGAAGACACTATATGAACAAGAGTGCCACTATCTTCAAAATAGCCGCCCAAAGAAGGAAGAATGCTCAGGAGATTCGTTCGCCAAAGTTCATTAGCAATGCTCATGGCCAGCCTCTTGTGGATGACGACAAAATTCTGCAGAGGTGGCGGCAGTATTGTGAAGAGCTTTTGAATGAACAGTTTCCCCGGCTATACTTTCCAAGAGCCACCCCTAACTGTGAAGAAATACCCGACATTACAGTCGAAGAAGTTAGTGAGGCGGTCAAATACTCCAAAAAACGAAAAGCGGTTGGGCCAGACGAGATACCCTCTGAGTTTTGGAAAAAGATGGGAGACATCGGGTTCAGATGGCTCAGAATTCTCATCTCCAAATTCGTGAGAGGTGATCCAATGCCGAATGGATGTAGGGAAAGTTACCTTCTCCCTGTATACAAAGGGAAGGGTGATACGCGAAACTGTGATAACTACCGTTCGATCAAGCTGATGTCACACACCATGAAGATCGTTGAGCGGGTATTAGGTGGCCGACTGCGAAAAATAATACGGTTATCTGATGATCAGTGCGGGTTTGTTTCGGGTAAATCAACCACAGATGCAATCCAAAGTATAAGGATCATAATGGAAAAACATCGTGATTCCTTAAGGGATTTGCATATTGTATTGGTTGACTTTGAAAAGGCATTCGACAGACAACCACGAGATCTGATATGGGTGGCGCTAAGACATCGTGGGGTTCCAGAAACCTATGTACAGATGATTATGGACATGTACGAAGGAGCAAAGACAAAAGTAAGATGCCCCGCTGGAGTAACCGAAGAGTTCCCAATCAAAGTCGGGGTACACCAGGGAAGCGTTTTAAGTCCTTTGCTCTTTATTACAGTCCTTGATTATCTGCTTGAAGGTAAAGTGATGGACCCCAAGGTACATCAGTTATTCTTTGCTGACGATGGAGCCATCATAAGTGAAGATCCTACACCCCTACAACGAGCACTTGATGTGTGGGTGGACGTTATGGAGGGATATGGGTATCGCATTAGTTCAAAAAAGACAGAGTACTTGTGCTGCCCGTTCTCTGATCCACTCAGGCCTATTCCAGACATTTATTTGAATGGAACAGTGCTTCCCAAGTGCGAAAAGTTCAAATATCTGGGATCTATGATCAATAGCAAAGCAACTTGTGATGACGACATCAATCATCGTGTAAGCGTAGGGTGGATGAAGTGGCGAGTAAATTCCGCTATCTTTTGTGACAGAAGAATGCCCCCTAAGTTGAAAGGAAGGCTCTACACCGCAGTTGTACGTCCAGCGCTCACATACGGTTCACAATGTTGGACGATGTACAAAAAGTATGAGAGTAAATTAACGGCAGCTGAGATGAAGATGCTTCGCATGACAGCAGGAGTGACAAAGCTTGATCGAATAAGAAGTTCGAAGATCCGTGGAAGCTTTCACATCAAGGAAACCATCGTACAAAAAATAGAGCGTGACCGGCTCAGTTGGTATTGCCACATTCAAAGAAGAGATCATTTGAACCCTGTTAAAAAGGCAATATCAATGCACGTTTCAAAGACATCGCGATGTAGGAAAGGCAGGCCTATAAACGCCTGGATCAGACAAATGCGACGACATCGGCATTTCATTGGCCTCAGTAACCGAGTGATCCAAAATCGGCAGGCCTGCCGATATTTTCTGAGGTCAAATAGGCGAACCCCACAGGCGGATCAGTAGAAATGCGGTGAAATGGGAGGGTTGTGATCCCTAGTTTTCGGATCATAGCCTCGCTGATAAAAGGAAGAAGAAGAAGATTAAAAAAAAAAAAAAAAAATTATAAAGTAATTGACTGAGAAATGAGCCAAGAGCAATTGATTATAATAAAGGGTGTCCCAAAGAAGAACCGTGGTTAAAAATTTCGTCAAAAGAAAACAAATGTGCCAGTAAAGCCGAGGAGGGCATTTATCATTGTGTTGTTCAATGCATAATTGCCACATGTCTACTTCATGATTAAATCAAAATTTCGTTATTTGATAAAAAAAAAACTGTGTTTTATTTAAAATTTAAATTGTTCGCTCTTGTTGGGGCACCCTTTATCAAAAATCGGGAGGCCTGCCTATATTTTCTGAAGCCAAATAGGCGAAACCCACAGGCGCATCAGTAGAAATGCAGTGAAGTGGGAGGGTTATGATTCCTTGTTTTCGGATCATAACCTCGCCGATATAGGAAGAAGAAGAAGAAAAAGGATGAAAGATCGAATCTTTACCCCATTGGGCCAAAAACTCCCGTTATAAAGAGTGCTTGCAAAGTTAGCAGGAACACTTATTTTAAAATTTACAAATTTTAGAATTTGATCAGTTGGTTTAAATAATTTAAAGCACGAAAAGCCAGCGTGGTCCAGTATCCGCTTCTTCAACACCCGACATAATGTACTTGTAAAGTACAAAATATGCAGCAAAAAGGAGGTAAAAGTTCCAAAACGTGAAGTTGAGATAATAGGGGACACACATAATTAATTTAAACGATTATTTTATAAATGATAGTTAATTACATATCTGTGGCAATAAGGCAATAGCTTAAGTCGACTTAAGTCAAAATTGGGTTAATTATAGCAAAATGTTCACAATTACATAAAGTATTTTCCCTCAATTTTTTAGTTGCATACCTGTAAAGACGGCTGAGTTATGGCTGTAAGAGTGGAGGTGCGATTCAAAAATTTCATACGATTTTCGCGTAAGCCACAACTTTAAACAATTCCCCTGAAAAATCGTACAAATCGACATAAGCTATTATTATGTCATATTGCCACAGATATATTGTTTACAAATAGTATGATTGGTGGAACGTTAATCGCAAACAAGAACATTGCGCATTTTTCACAGGATTGTCTGGCCGGATGTTGTTGAAAGTAAAATTGTTCGTTCGCCTATTAACTTGCATCTCCCCTCAACAACAACCAAGGAGCAACTAAATGTATACACTTTAGCATCTTTCACACCAAACATAAAACATTTAATGCATAGTTTCGGGCGATGAATGGTTCGACAAATAAAAATAATTGCATAGTCTTAGGCTGAACCATTTTATTCTTACCAAACTCTAATGTGAGTGTGCAGTTGATGTATTTCATGCACATCTGTTTTTGCACCTATTAGTTAGTTAGAGTTAGTTAGTTAGCAGTTAGCCAGTGATTCATGAGACCGAATTCTGTTCAGTTCGATTTTCGTATTTGAAAATAATTTTATTTGCTTGCTAATAACAATAGTTAAAGCACAGATGTAAATAGATAGATACATTTGTAATGAGGTGCAAGTGCACTGCGACAGATCTATTGAGCCCCCAAACTAAAGCTCTAGTCGAAGATATGCTCGGTCTGGAGAACTTCCTCCAGTCTAGCTGCTACTATAAACCGGACTATCCTGAGTGGATCCAGCGAAGGTAGATCCATTTCTGATAGGAGATAGGGAGTTAGGCGATTTTTTCTTTTGTGGATCAGTGCTTCGCATTCCATAAAAAGGTGCGCTGGGGTTTCTCCGAAGTCCCTGCAGGATAATACGAGTAGTTCATGGTTCAAATCCTAATGTCAGTAAGCATGTATTTGTTTATTTCTTGTGAAATATACAAGGAATCAGTCCGATCAATTTGGAAAGCATGATGTCAACACTATAACACTAGCAGTAGATGGAAAAATTGTTCGCTCTGTTGAATGATTGATATGCCTATGACATTCGGGGGTCGGGAAAAAAAAGTACTGTGAATCAAACGTGAAGACAAAAATAATAAAACGAAATTCCCCAGTTATCTAGACACCACCCCTAAAGTTTTCATGAAACCTAAGATAATGGAGCAACTTTTCCAATTTTTTATCATTAAAGAGTTATACCGGTTTTTCGTTTTTTCCAACCACCTTCCTAAAACGGCTGTATCCTTACCAAATGTAAATCATTTTCTATGATTCATTTTTTAATTGTATCAAATTAGTCCAGCGTTTAAAATCGTGAGACATTATGAAATCACTTGGCCAACGTTTACTTACTTACTTTACTTATGTCCTGTATCCCCTTGTGGGTCCTAGGGCCTCTACTATGCCTACGCGTCATCGTGTACGGTTTCTGGCAATGTGTCTGAGTTCTCCCCAACTTTTTCCTAACTGCCGCACCTCCTTCTCGACTGCGCCATGTTCTCCTCGGACCGCCAGGTCTTCTGCCCTCCTGAGTTAGAGGGTTCTATTGCATAGCATGGTTCGCTATGGAACTGTCACCCTTTCGGAACGTGTGACCAATCCACTGCCACTTCCGCCGTTGGATGGTTGTGCTTATTGGTTCCTGACCAGTTCTCTCGTAAAGGTGTTCGTTCGAGATACGATTGGGCCAGAAAATCTTAAGATATTGCGCAGGCTCCTACTAACAAAGATTTGCAGATTTCTGGTGATAGTAGTGGTCACTCTCCACGTGCTGCAACCATATAACAGCACGGATTCAACGTTGGAGCGGAACAGTCTTATCTTGGTGCTCAAACTGATTGCATTGCTTCGCCATATTTTGGACAATATCCCGAACGCGGACTTTGCTTTGGCGATCCTGTTGGCTATATCCAGTTCGGTTCCACCATCGGTCGAGACAATACTCCCAAGATACTGGAAATCCTCTACTCTCTCTACCGGTTGTCCAGCAATGCATACTTCAGCCGATGAGTTAGTTCCAAGGCTGATAATTTTAGTTTTTGCCGTATTAATTTTCAGCCCGACGACGCCTGCCTCCCTCTCCACATCTGCTGTCATTTGGTGGAGGTTCATAATTCTGTGGGAGAGTAAGCAGCGTAGTCAAGATGTTTCAGTTGAGATGTAAGAGTTCATCGAATTCCTCCGTTTCCCGTCGATAAAGCTGCATGAAGCACATCGCTAATCACCAATAGGAATAATATTGGTGAAAGGATACAGCCTTGTCTTACCCCACTTTGAATCTCAAATTCCTCAGACAACCTTCCTCTGTGCAGAACGTGACATTTGGAGCCTTCATATGTGGCTCTCTTGCGTAAGGCACGCCAAATAAACTCCCTGTTGGCACTATCAGGCGCCTTCTCAAAATCGATAAACAGCAGGTGCAGTGGCGATCGATATTCAACACACTTACTTACTTACTTAGGTGGCGCTACAGTTCGGGGTGAACCTGGGCCTCAACCAACAAGCCTCTCCATTTAGCTCGGTCTTTAGCTAGTTGCCTCCAGTTGCGCACTCCAAGTTGGCCGAGGTCCCCTTGAACTTGTGCGCGCCACCTACGGCGATGATTCCCTCTACTGCGTCGTCCCTTGGGGTTAGATTCGAAGACTCTGCGGCCCGGAGCGTTGGTGTTCATTCGCTCTACATGCCCTAGCCATCTCACACGTCCAATACGCAGTTTTTTGACTAGGTCGATGTCGCTGTACAGCTCGTATAGTTCGTGATTGAATCTTCTCCTCCAAAACCCGTCATCGCAAACGGGGCCGAAAATCTTACGAAGAATTTTTCTCTCGAAGCGACCAAGGATATCTTAATCCTCTTTTAATAAAGTCCATATTTCAGTGCCGTAAAGCAGGACTGGGATGATCAAGGTCTTATATAGAGTCTCCTTAATTGTTCGAGATAAGGCTTTACTGTTGAATTGCCTTATAAAAATAAATATTTGGCGCAACAGCTCTTTAAGTGCCAGGGCCTAGCTTCTCGCAACCACTCATGTTGTGTGCGTTATATTTTTCACACGAGTGGAAGGGATCTACAGTTTAATGCCGAATCCGAACGGCGATTTGAGAAGCTTTTTCGAGACAACAATACTCTCGGATGTTTGTCAGACGCTCGCGAGAGGTGGGACCGTGAAAAAACTTTTTGGTGTTTTGTAGGATTCGAACTTGGAACCTCATGCGTAGTGATCCGACACACTAACCACTTACGCCACGGCGCCCATTGCCTTATAAGCCCAAAAACAGCGATTGGCAAGAGTTATACTTCGATTGATTTCTGCACTGATGTTGTTTGTAGAATTTATAGCAGAGCCAAGGTAGACAAAGTCCCTTACTACCTCGAAGTTATAGCTGCCCACTGTGACGTCCAATTCGTTGGTGTTGGTTTTCCCTTCTTGTTGACAGCATATACTTGGTTTTGCCTTCGTTTATCGCCTAACCCATTTTGGCCGCTTCCGCCTCAATGCTTGCAAACGCACCGGTGACAGCCCGCTGAGTTCTTCCGATAATGTCTATATCGTCGGCGTATGCAAGCAGTTGTACAGACTTGTAATAGATTGTGCCTCCGGTGTTGGCTTGTGAGTTCCGCACAATCCGTTCAAGTACAATATTAAAGAAGTCACATGACGGTGCGTCACCTTGTCTAAAACCTTTTTTGACATCAAAGGTCTCGGTGAGGTCATTACCGACCTTGATGGAGCAGCGAGCGTTCTCCATCGTCAGCCTGCACAGACGGACAAGTTTGGCAGGGATGTCAAAACTAGACATGGCTCTATAAAGCTCTTCTCTATAGATGCTGTCATAGGCGGCCTTGAAATTGATAAAGAGGTGGTGAGTATCGATTTGGAATTCTTGGGTTTTCTCCAGGATCTGCCGAAGTGTGAAGATTTGATCGATGGTGGACTTTCCTGGCCTGAAACCGCACTGATAGGGTCCAATCAGGCTGTTGATAAAAGGTTTCAGGCGTTCACACAATATCGCAGAAAAGATGTTGTATGCGATGTTGAGGAGACTGATGCCTCTATAATTGGCGCAGTTGAGGGGGTCTCCTTTCTTGTGGATCGGGCAAACGATGCTGAGATTCCATTCATCAGGCATACAGTCGTCTGACCAAATCCTAGAGATGAGTTGGTATATGCACTCTACCAATTCATCACCAGCTGCCTTGAAAAGTTCGGCCGATAAGCCGTCAGGTCCTTTTTTGTTCGATTTTAGCTTGGATATTGCTATCCTCACTTCGTTTTGGTCAGGTGGACGGAAATTTTGACTGTCATCGTCTATGTTGAATGATTCATTCTGCCTGACAGCGGGATGTTGGTCTTCGTCGCCGTTATACAGTCTGCAGAAGTAGTTTTTCCATATTCTCAGCACCGACTGTAATTCTACTACGAGGTTTCCATTGTTCCTGGAGTATAAACTCTCGATATTCTCAAACGCGCGCTTATCATGCTCTTTCTTCTTTTTTTGGAGAAGCCGATATTCTTCCCGTCTCTTTTGCTCGTAGAGCTCACGAGCAGCTCTCGTCTTCCTTTGCAGCGCCGCTTTGTATGCCTCTTGTTTTGCTGCATGCACTCTTCGGCATTCTTCGTCAAACCAGGGGTTTCGCGGCGGTGGTCGAGCGAGACCCAGCACATCTGTCGCGGCGTTTCTGATGGCATGTTGGCAGCGTTGCCACTGGTCTTCGGTACTTGATGCTGGCGGCAAAGGGGTGATTGAGAGATGTAGGGATACGCGTTCAGCGTAGAGTCTGGCGGTCTCTTGCGATTGTAGCTTTTCGACGTTAAATTTTCTCACAGTAATTCTTCTTTGTTGCTCAGATTGGGATATCCGCATTCGTACCTTGGCTACAACAAGGTAATGATCCGAGTCTATGTTGGCCGCTCGGAAGGTCCGGACATCCAGAATACTGGAGGCGTGCCTTGCGTCGATCGCAATATGATCAATTTGGTTGATCGTTACATGATCATTGGACCGCCATGTCTGCTTATGAATATCGAGATGAGGAAACCATGTGCTTGCTATGGTGACATTTCGCTCCACAGCGAAATTAATTAGCCTTAGTCCGTTATCAGACGTGGTGTCGTGTAGGCCATGCTTACCGACTGCCCTACCAAAGACGTCCTCCTTTCCTATTTTGGCGTTAAAATCGCCCAATACGATTTTAACGTCGTATTTAGGACATTGCTCATATGTCTTGTCGAGGAGCTCGTAGAAACACTCTTTGGTGGCAGGGTCCTTTTCTTCCGTGGGGGCATGAACACATATTGGACTTATGTTAGCGAATTTAGCCTTGATCCGGATAGTCATAATACGCTCGCTTACCTGTCGGAAGCTTAAGACTTCTTGCCTAAGTCTGCCGCGTATGACAAATCCGCATCCGAATAAGTATTGCCTGTTGCCTCTGTAGCAATCACCGTAGTAGATGTCACAGTTTTTCATCCTATTTTTGCCCGGCCCATTTTTTTTTTTTTTTATAATTTGCGCGCACTCAAAGGGTTATGAATACCTTTAACATGTTTACACACAGTGCGGGCGTTGGAAAGGATGGATAGAGAGAGAGAGAAAGATTTTGGTGTAGTGGTTCTTGAAGCTCAGTTGTTTATACTTCAGCTATTCTCCGGGGGTGGCGTCCAGATAACTGGGGAGATTTTTTCTATTATTGTCATTGCTTTTGATTCAAGTACATTTTTCCCGATAATCGATGTCAAGGGCAAATCGTCATCAACAGAGCGAACAATTTTTCCAGCCACATGACCAAGCTACTACCAGTGTTATGCCTTCGCAGTAGTGTTCACAGAAGCTTTTGCAAATGATCGGACTGACTTTATATATTTCATGAGATATAAATAAATGCTTGCTGACATCAGGATTTGAACCATGAACCATTAGCGTGGCAATTGACGATGTTACCACTACACCATTGCCACCCCATCCCATCGCACTTCCTGGATGGCGGTAATATCTGCTTTAGAGCAGTCTAGGGCCTCTGCTAGTTGTTCGGCTGCACGTGGTCTGTAGGTTAGGTTAGGTTAGGTTGGCTGTTCACACGAGAGTGCAGATACACTTAGACCAGTGAAGGTCCTTTGTAATACCATGGATCAAACCATTAGGCTAATTAACAAAACCAACCGGAGCTTTTGACAAAGCGATGGATGCTCATGACGTCCAAGGACGCCATATCGCAGAGGTCGTCAAGGAAGGGGGACCCTAGATGGAGCATTCGTTTATGCGACATGGCTGGACATGTGCATAGGAGGTGAAGGATGGTTTCCTCCTCCTCCTCGTCCCTGCAGCTTCTGCAGAAGTCGTTGGAGAAGAGACCAAGTCTTTTGGCGTGTTGGCCTATAAGACAATGTCCAGTGAGAACACCGACAACGCAGCTGATTTGTGTACGCTTTAACTTGATCAGATCGGCACTACGTTTTTGATCCAGCTTAGGCCAGATCTGTCTCGAAATGTGACACGTTGAGCCGTTTCCCCATCTGAGGTTGGTCGTGCTAATAGCGTTCAGCTTTAGTAGATACTTACATGTAGCGAGGGGCATATCCAGGGCTTGCCTTTCAGGCAAAATCCTTAGAGTGGTACCCTGCCTGGCGAGGTCGTCAGCCCTGCAGTTACCTGGAATGTCTCTATGGCCCGGTACCCAGCATAGGTGAATGTTGAACTGCTCTGTCATCTCCATAAGAGATAGACGACAGTTTAAGGCGGCCTTTGAAGTGAAGGAGAACGATTCCAATGAAAATGCTAATATCCCTGACAGATAGTACATAACATTTCAGCCAGGACAGGGCTTCCTTAATCGCCATGATTTCCGCCTGGAAAACGCTACAATGATCAGGGAGGCGGAAAGAGATGCTCAGATTGAGCTGTTCGGAGAAAACACCACAACCCACCCCACCCTCCGTCTTAGATCCATCTGTAAAGAAGTTAACCGAACTACCATCGACAGGGGGGGAAGTGTCCCATACATCCCGGTTAGGGATGCTCGTACGGAAGTTACGGTCAAATCTCAGTTTCCGCGGGGTGTAGTGAGGCTTTCAAGCGGATGGCCGCACAGGCAGCCATCTGTTTGCCGAAAATATCTAAAGGTAGCAGGTTGAACAAGATGTCCAGTGCCGCGGAGGGAGTAGTTCTCAGTGTACCACTGATACAGATGCATGCAGATCTTTGCACCTTAGCTGGTTGAATGAGGTGGACCACCCTGTCAAGAGCGGCCCACCATACGATCACGCCATATAGTAGTATAGGCCTGATAACGGACACGTATAGCCAATGGGTGATTTGAGGTTTAATATCCCAGCTCCTACCTATAGCCTTTTTACAGGAATAGAGAGCTACATTAGCTTTCTTGACGCGCTCTAGTAGATTGGTCTTCCAGTTTAATTTCCTATCCAAAATAAGACCCAGATATCTTGCGTTTTCAGAGAAGGTGAGACTGGTGCCATTTATCAAAGGAGGGTCTATGAGGGGAACTTTATATTTCCTCGTGAAAAGAACGAGTTCCGTTTTATGGGGGTTAACCCCCAGTCCACAATTGGAGGCCCATTTGGTGAGCCAAAGGAGAGCATATTGGAGGATATCCCTGAGAGTGTCCGGGTGTTTACCGGAGGCAGCAATAGCAATGTCATCAGCATAAGCGATCACTCTACAACCTAACGCATCCAGGTCCATCAGTAGTTCATTAACTACCAGGTTCCGCAGAAGAGGTGACAAGACTCCACCTTGAGGTGTACCGCAGCGAGCAATTCTTCTGGCCGATGCTCCGCCCAGCTGTGTGTTAATAATCCTGCTTGTAAGCAATTGATTGATCAACACTCCGAGCGAAACAGCCACTTTCAGATTTACAAGTGCGTCCGTAATCGCCTTTGGTTTGACATTGTTAAAAGCTCCCTCAATGTCAAGGAAAGCCACCATGGTGTATTCTTTGATGCTCAAAGATTTTTCGATGGTGCGCACAAGCGAATGTAAGGCTGTCTCAACCGATTTGCCTTTGCAGTACGCATGTTGGGACGGCGAGAGCAGGGCTGGGCTAATGCTTTGCCGAAGATGGATATCAATTAACCTTTCTAAAGTTTTGAGCAGAAAGGACGATAGACTGATAGGTCGGAGATCCTTTGGTTCCACGTGCGAGCTCTTTCCTGCCTTAGGTATGAATATGACTTCAACCTCGGTCCAAAGTTTGGGAATATAGACCAGATTTAGACAGCTCGACAAGATGACTTTGAGCCATGGAAGCACAATGTCCTCGCATTGCTGAATTTCAGCTGAAATAACACCGTCAGGTCCTGAGGACTTGAAGGGTTTGAAGCTGCGCATGGCCCATCGGATCTTTTCTGTAGTTATCAAGACTAAAGAGTTGCTGCAAGGTTGAGGGGGGATTTCCCACTTGCGATACAGCAACAGGGGAGCTACCAGGAAAGTGAGTATCCAGTAAGATGTCAATGGATTCCTCAGCAGAGGAGGTCCAGTGACCATCCGGATGCAAAAGGAAGCTGGGTATAGAAGGGCCTTTAGAGAGGATTTTCCGCAACCTGGAAGCTTCCGAGGACTCTTCAATGCTTTCGCCATGGCACCATTTAGTGCCGATGTTAGGGTGTTGACTAGATTGTCAAGGTCTTCAGTGCAAGAAGGTTCAGTAGGCAGGTGGGAGGGAATAAGCGTTAATAAACGTTTCCTATAAAGGGACCAGTTGGTTTTCCTATAATTTCTAAAAACCTTCTGATCAGGCAGATAGTCATCAAGACTATATTGGAGGTAACGGTGGTCTGAAAAAGAGTGCTCATCAGAGACTCTCCAGTCCTTAACCGAGTTATATAAGTGATCGGAGACAAGAGTGATGTCCAGGACTTCTTGTCGGTTGCGAGTAATGAAGGTCGGTTTGGACCCCCTGTTACAGATTAGGAGGTTAGTACTAAGGATAAAGTCAAAAAGTTGCTCACCTCTTTCATTTATGTCGGAACTGCCCCATATTGAGTGATGGGCATTCGCATCACAGCCAATGATGAGACCAGTGTTTTGGCTCTCTGCTTTAGCAATCAAGCTCCCCAAGATGTCCGGGGGGAGTGGGCCCGCAAGATCGTGACCTAGATAAGCCGACACCAGCCAGTAATTTCTTGATCGCAATTCCAGGTTGGTAGCGACTATGTCTTGATTGCTGAAATTAGAGAGTAAAAGGATGTTTAGATGGATCTTCGCAAGGATACAGGATCTCGGTTTACCTTCCTTTCTTGCGTAGATTAATTTGTAGTTTAGAGTCTTGAGTCCACAAACCCGGTTTCCAACAACCCATGGTTCCTGGATCAAGACTAAGTCTTCCCCGTATTTGCTGAGCCGGAGAATAAGGAAGGCCGAAGCCGTGATGGAGGGATGCAGCATCTGAAGGATCCGCAGCATTGGGGCTACTTCTCGCTTCAGATACCATTATCACGGTATTGTTGGCTTCCTCTGAATCTGATGACAGAAGGTCATCCTCGAGAGAGAGGCCACTAGGGTCACTGTCCAGGAGTGATGGTGAGGGAGAGGGAGGACCAGAAAAGTCCAATTTTAAGAGAGCGTCAACCATTTCAGTGTCTGTCGACAAGGAGTCAACCCCCGAAAAAGATGGATCGGCGCAAGGGAGCGAGGGAAGGGGCTCGGAAGGAGAGGTGTTCTTAGCTGGTGCAGAAGGGACTGCAACCTGCTTGGGAGGTACTTTCTCGAGCTCCTTCTCGTCACATTTATAGACTTTCAAGGTGATGGAGCTGAATCCATAATTTACTACCCCTTTAGAAGATGCCAAGGGGGCCAGAGACTCTTCATTGATAACAATGATCACACTTCTGATATCTCCTCTCGGCTCGTCCACTTTGGCAATCTTCCAATTATGGGTAGGAAGGGAGCTGTTATTTGCCTTCAGAATATCCAGGATCATTTAAGGATCAGAGGGTTCAGCCGGAATGGTAGCACGTGTTCTTGGTCGGTTTGGAATCTGGTCCTTTTTCACGACCTCCAACTGTGCACCTGGCCAAACCTGTCCTTATCTGGAGACAGCAAGTTTATAGAGATCCTTCGATCTTTGGTCAGCGCAGGCAATAAGTTTGACATGCCCTTGATGCCAGCCACCATCCCTGCAGGAAACATCAGGGCCGGGATGGTCACGTAGGATTTGGAGACAATTGGTGGCGAGTTTAATCTCCACCTTCCTCCACTTATCCGCCGTAATGCTGCCATCCGGATCGCTATGGTCAACGACCGCGATCTCCAAGTGTGCCTTAAGTACTTGGTTGAAGGGCTTGGTAGTAGCGATGGAAGGTACTACCTTGGTCTTTTTAGCAAGGGTGGGAGACTCATCCTGAGACCTCTGGCGTTTGGACGGCAAGTCCTTGCTGGATGAGTCGGGGGAGAGCTGGACACGTTTGAGTGCCCAGCTTAAAGAAGTCTTATGCTTCTGGGTTCTATCCTGCTCAGGAATTTCCTGGATGCGGTGAATTAGCTTATAAGCTAGCCGGCGATCTTGGTAGGAGATCTTTGGGGGGCGACATTCGGCAAGCTCGAAGCCGAGCCGTCCATCGCCCCTGAAAGGGATTTGAGAAGGGGATGTGGATCCTTCGAAGTGGAGGGCACAGCATGCTGTAAGCTCGAGGCCGAACAGTTAGCTGTCCCTGAAGGGGCAGAGATGTTAAGGGGTTTGCCCCCTCGCGTTTCATGGTCTGGCTTTACGATGGGACCAGGTGTTGACACCACTGTCCTATCCGCCAGTGTACCAGACGCACGTTCAGCAATCCTGGGGGCGACCACCTGCTTACAACTGCTCGCAACGCTAGTGCTAGGCCTCAAGACCAATGCGCTAGACGGGATTGTCACAGCAGAACTTGCGGGTATGCTTCCCAGGAGGCTGGAAGACGGTTTTTTAAGAGAACCGTCCTCTTTTTTTACTTTTTTTATATATTTTGTATTTTTTTGGTTTTTATTTTTGTTCATTAAATTGGACCCACGAGTGGCGGAGAATGTGAGGTCGACCTGCACAGAGATCCGCATTGTGCAGGCAAGGCAGGCTAATCCGGAGGTCGCCAGGTATCCGGATACTCCGTTTGCGACTGGACTATTATTTAAAGTGGGCCCCCAGCCAGGCTGATCCTCGGCACGGGTCGTATTACACCTTGATCCGGCCCACCGGAGAGGAGAGAGGAAAGGAAAGGATATGAAGGGGAAGGATTAGGACGACTACAACTTGGCTTCGTGTCTCATCTGGGGAACTACCCGAGAATCCTTGACCATTACTAGGCCCCTACACCACGGCGAGGTGTGTAATCATGTAGGAGTACGTGGTCTGTAAAGGGACAGAACATTCCACGTACAGATCCGAAGGTCGTTGTCCTTATTTCGTTTGCTGGGGTCGTCATTAGTTGAGTCATCCTTGTCCGAGGCTTTTGGTTGTTTCGGAACCATGAGTTTTTTACGTGGTAGGGAAGTTACCCCGACGGCACAACCCCCAACCAGGAGGGCCAGTTCCTTAATTATTCCCCTAGGACGAGGGGCCGGGTACACCGGTGCCAGTAGTCCACTACGGGAGTATGAGCGCTGCCGTTGGCCCATTAAGGGCTCCTCCGCCACCATCTCTATTCCAATGTCCTGACCAACATTGGAAATTCCTTACCGACCTGTGATCCGAATACGTCGAAGCAGCTCGCGCAAGGTATTCACTAAGTTCAACCTAACTGGAACTATAGACGCCACCGTCGACTCCGTCACACTGTTCGATGATAATCCGCAGGGTGTTGATGTGGTCGGCACAGGAGGATACAGAGCAGAAACCTGCTTGTTCGGCATCGAGTGTGTCTTCGAGATGTTGTTTGATTCGCTCCAGGACGATTTTAGCTATGATCTTAGCTACAGCAGGCAGCACGCAGATACCCCTCCAGTTTCTGCACTCCATTAAATTTCCTTTCTTAGGAGGCTTGACGATAATTCCCTTTTTCCACTCGTTCGGAAAGCTCTTAGCTTTCCAAGCTCTCTCTATAAGTGGAAGCAGAAGCTCAGCCGATGTTGTGGGCGCTGCTCGTAAGAGCTCTGCTGGAATACCGTCAAGTCCTACCACCGCCTTGTTTGTTTTGAGTGCATTGATCGCGGTAATGATCTCATCTTTACTGGGAGTCGTGGTGCGTATTCAGGAAATTCTCACCTTGGGCATCTCAGTCTGATTTGGGAGCATATCGCTAGCGAATACACGGTTCAAAACCGTAGCAAAATGCTCTTTCCACCTCTTGAGCTGGTCCTCATCCGAAATAAGCAAGGAGCCGTCTAGGTTTTTCACTGGGTGTTGACTGGAGCTGCGACCACCTGTCAGCTCTTTGGTGATTCTGTAGACGGTCCTGCTGTCGCACCTCCGTGCAGCTTCTTCTGCTTCTGTAGCCAGCCCGTTGATGTAGTTGCGCTTGTCACGTCGCACGATACGCTGAACTTCTCTCATCTTCATGCGATATAGGGACTCTAGCTCGCTTCTCCCTGCTGCTGGGGTAGCTGCAACGCGAGCTTTCAGCTGTTTTCGTTCGTTAATCCGTCTCCAGGTATCCTCGGAAAGCCACGCCCTATGTCTTCCCTGCGATCGACCGACAATTCTTTCAGCAACAGATCTAAACACATTTTTCACAGCACACCAATGTTCCTAGATGGTTGTGGGCATTGAGCTGCTGATTGCTTCCACACCTTGCGAAAAGTGCTCCCTTAATTGTTGGCGCACTGAGGAATAACTAAGTCTATCGATGTTGAACCTGGGCATTCTTGTGTTGTCGTGGGATCTTCCAACTGCAGCAGTGCGTAGTTGGAGAGTAGCTATCATAAGGTGGTGATCACGTACTATCCCCACATGTGCCCCTCGCCTGTTTCGGACGTCCAACGTTTACTTGCTAATGGCAAACACGAAATTTTTTATTTTTTGCTGAGATTATTTCAACTTACACCTATGTACAATGTACATGTTGGTATTTCTGAAAAGCTGGCAAAAGCCTGTGGGGTTTGCCTGTTTGACCTCAGAAAATATCGACAGGCCTCCCGATTTTGGATCACTTCGTTACTGAGGCAAATTAAATGCTGGTGTCGTTGCATTTACGTGATCCAGGCATTTATAGGCCTGCCTTTCTTTCGCGATGTCTTGGGAACGCTCATTGATATTCACCCTGATTGTCGTTGGCGTTTGTCGCTTTTCGACGATTGCAGTTTTATTCATAGCTACAACCTGCTGACCGTTAAACATTACTAAGCAACTTGTTTGTCTGTAGACTACTATTACAACTCTTTCACAGTGAAAACGTTATGAAAATGTATTCGTGCTACATCTGAAGAATAAAACGATAATCGTCGAAAAGCGACAACCGCCAGCGACAATTAGGGGGATTCTATTTTTAACCAGGGTTCAAATGACATTTTCTTTGAACGTGGCAATACCAGCTGAGCCGGTCAAGCTCTATTTTTCGTGAGATGGTTTCTTTGACGTGTAGGCTTCCACAGATGTTTGAACTTCTTATTCTAACCTTCTTTTAACTTAAAAAAATGTACATACATACCTATATTAATGATGATAACTTTCCTTTAAGTCAAGTGGCCTTCATTTGAAGTGCCTTCTTTGCAGATTAGAAAGATATGGCTAAAGGGTGTTCCGCCAACAATCACAAGCTATGAATTTAAGAACGATTCCAAGACGAAAATATGTCACATATATACTCGTATGTATATAAGTGATGTTTTTTTTTTGTTGGGGTTTACTTTTCGAAATAAAAGAAAAACTCATCTCTACCTGTTGCATTTCCCAATCTGATAAACAAAAAGTAAACCGACGCTTTCCATGTTCCTTTCACCACGGTAACTTGAGAATCTTCTTCACAGCTCGCATCACAACGAGGAAACTGGATTTCAGTTTCTGTCTTTAAAATTTTGTCACTGTATCGTCCGATATGAGGTATTCTTCGCAGCTCTTAAATGAACTAGTTTCAGGTTCCCAACTCATACTTAGAGTCCGTCGCCTAGTTAGTTTTGACATAATAGTGTCATGCATTAGTGAATCAGCACCCATGGAATGTAAGTCCAATTCATAAAAGATAAGGAAAACACTGTGTCTGTGGTTCACTCACAATTCGCCGCTGTGCCACCACTCGAACGAGGAGGAATACATGGTTATAAGGCATGACGTAAGTTAAGTTGCCATTGGTTAGGAGGTAGTGATGTATGGCACCAACTGGCATTGTTAGTAAGTACTTGCAATTAGCTTCCAGCTGTAATCCAAAACTTATCCATGATACATTTACGACTGACGTCAAAAAGGTGGGATGAATGCATGCAAGCGAACCAAATAGAAAATCATAACATTATAGATATTTTCTGTTTAAACTCTGGTGCCTTTGTTTACGTCTCCCTTTTACTGTCTAACAAGTACAATAGCATAGCCTATGATCGGTTGTATGCATACATGGTACGCATTGAAGCCTAAACTGCAGTGTAGCTTTAGATATGTATTTAATAATAACATGCAATTAAAATATTTTTCTGCAATACTTCTTTTGGTTGTGCAATGAATAAAACTAATTAAAAGCAACACCATTAAAATTTGCATAAATTTGAAAGCTAGTTAGAAGCATCAAGCAACCGAAAAGTTATTGGATAAATGGCTGTACTATCGGATGAGAGAAAATACAGTAGGTACACTATAGAAATCAATGAATAGTTTGTGAGTGATGAATTTGACTAATGGCAGGTATGTATATAATCTTTTAGGACTAAAGATATAAAGTCACTCACTGCTTGCTTGAAATTGAGTAGATCAGTTGCGATATATCAAAAGTTGGATTTTTAGGGTTAGTGAAAGTCTTCAAGTCTTCTTGAAGGACCGTCAGCGCGTACTCATGTGAAGTCTGTATATTTGACCCACAACTAAATCTTCTTCATTTTACTACAACTGAGTTTTCGATTTACCAAACAGTTTTTCTTTGACGAAACAAGTACGTTTGGCAGGTACCTTCCAATTGAAAGTTCCTTCTAGCTCCGCAGTTTAGATGCGGTTGCTTGCTATCTCAGTACATTTCTGTCATCCAAAATTTGAAGGACTTATAACTATTACGACATTTATGCTTTCTCGCGTGGATTTTGATCTAGTCTTCGATTGTTTTAATGCCGAGCTCTCTATTGATATCTCTGTTTCTGTTAGAAAAATATACATAGGATGATAGGTGGCATGGTAAAGAGGTAATGTATTCGATTATCGAGTGGTAGGTTATCGGCACAGCTACCTACGATCTGATCTTACACAACGTAGAGTAACTCAATACGTATTCGAAACAGTGTATTACAAATTAGAACCGAATGCAAAGATCACAGCGAATCTTTCTCGACTAGTTCGGACACCAACCATGGAGAAAGCGTATAATGAAGTCTGATATGAAATTTCATTTAAAGAATTAAATTCTTAAACGAAAAGATACTTAAGTAATTGACGTTGTTCTGTACACCTTAAACAAAAACTTTGTCCATCCGTATTTGTAGAACTGTAGAACTTCACGATCGACGAGATGGATGTGTCGCCCAGTTTTTCGAAGAAGGTTTTTCCTAGAAGTAACCGCCGTATCTGGTTATATTTGGACAGCGACTCAAGAAGTGCGTGGTAACCTCATCAAACTCAGAGCCGCCACAACCTCTGGAGACAAACTGCAAAATAATCTTAATTTTTACAGAATGTTTGTTTAACAGGACCCACCCTTGTGGATTGATATGATCTATTTAAGGCTATCAGTTTTTTTTTTTTTTTTAATTTGTTAGTTTTCAGAAATAGAGCTTTCTCCCCGTCCGTATACTTCCCACCTGATTTTTTAAAATGCATAATTATTAAGTTTAATATCATTAGCCAGGTCATATGCAATGACCGTGGAGTATGAAGCATACTGTCAGTTAGGGATACACAGCGGTCTGGGCCTAGTCTGCTCCCTCATTTCTGCTATTATAATCCAATTTTGGCCTGGCATCAAAATAATTTGGGTCTGACGCTGTGTCCAAATATCTTAGATGCTATTTTTTTTAGCTCTTAGGGATTTAATGGTAGTTTGACTCATACATGGAAATGTTTTAATGCTACAAGTCAAATACTCTCGCCAATTGAGTCGCATCGTATATAGTTTGAAAGACTTGTATGCAAGCTTGTATGCAAAAACAACTGCAGCAGTTTGGGATGGAGAGCATCTATCAGAATATTTGTCCACTTCTATGGGTGTAAAGCAGGGCTGTTTACTAAGTCCGCTGCTGTTTGCGCTGTTGCTTAATGACTTACGTGATGCTTTGGGAGGCGGTTTGTTGCTGGAAGGTGTCCTTGTTCGACTTCTCATGTACGCAGATGACATCATAATATTAGCGGAAGATCCAAAAGTATTAAAATAAATGATACAAAGGCTTGAAAACTACTGCAAAATATATTCACTATAAATCTTGATAAATCAAAAATTATGATTTTTAGTAGAGGTGGCAGAAGAGCTAAAGATGAAAAGTGGTTTTATAATGGCGTGGAAATAGAAGTAGTTAGCAAATACCATATAAGTACTTAGGCGTAATTATGACGCCAAGACTCTCTCTAGTGGATGAACTCAAAGAAAGAGAAGCAAAAGCCAAAGGTAGCTTAAACAGTACCTGGAAAGTGTTTATGGAAAAAAAGGAAGTAAAGTTCTCTGCAAAATATAAAATGTTTAATGCAGTCGCGAAAGCAATTTACTGCTATGCAGCTCAGGTCTGGGGTTTTTTGAACTTCGATCAGGTTGATAAAATCCAAAGATATTTTATAAAACGAGTTTTAAGGCTGCCGGTCTTCACGCTGAATTATATTATAAGCCTAGAAACTGGACTGCCGGACATGCATCTTTATACTTTAAAGTTGCATATGGAGTATGTCCACAAGAAAAATCTGTTCAAATATGGAGTTAATCGTTTGCCGCACATTCTATCGAAGTAAGTTATGGAGAAGAAGATTTTCTGGTACGAGTGTAGAATGGGAGACAATGCGAATATTCGATGGACAGAGCTGCCTTTACATCAAGATATATGGAAAAAAAGATAGAAAAAGCACTCGAGAACCTAAGAAATGCCCAAATTCAACAAAATTTGCAAGATTTATTATTAAGCTCCGCAGGCTACTCGTATTTCGATTATGCAAACAGCAAAAGTTTAATTGCATGGATGTTTAAAGCGCGTGCTGGATTGATAGGACTCAATGCTAACCGGTTAAGGATAGGTGAACGGAGAATCTGCACTCTATGTAATTTGTATGAGGAAGAAAGTATCGTATATTTCATAGGAAAATGTCCAATTTTAAAAGGCATTCGTCATCGATTTTTAGGAAAATCACTCTTGGAGGAAGACGAAATAATAACTCTACTCAATGGACAAGCTGAAAGCAAATGGGTAACACTGCATAAATTCATTGCAGAAGCATTTTGGTACCGCAAAACTTTGATAGATGAGTTTAACTGATAAGTTCTTATTATAGAAATAGCCTCTCTCTCTCTCCAACAGACGACTATATGTCATAGTTGTAATGTTTTGTAAATTTTGTTTTTGAAAAAATAAACAAAACAATTTATTATTTTATTACTATTATTAGTTTGAAAGACACTACACGAATCCGTTAGTCCTATAGACGTAGATGTCTTAATATTTCCTGAGTACATATCTGCTCCAACACATTTGTCAATGGAGTTAAGCTTCCAATTTTCCCAGTTGGGAAGTTGATTGATTATTCAAAACTGAGTTCTCTCTATGTATATTACTTAGTCTGTTTCTTCTTCAATGTACCCATGACACTGAATAAAGTATTGATGCGGTGAATTTGCTGCTTCAGTCGATCTGCAGTTTTATCTTCAAAGATTATGCAAGGCGTCTGGAAGCTGCATGAAACTACACAAGGCCGTTGAAAAATTAAACTCAGTGCATAAACAAAATACTCGGTGGTGTACTCTTTGTTTCTAAAACTGTTAGTGTGCAAGGTTTTACCTTTGTAGCCAGGTTAACAGGTTAAAATTTAACCTAACCTAACCTATGAGGAAAAATCAAAACCACTTTGTGCTTTGCCAAATCAAAAAAATAAAATGAATAAAATGTACCCAAATTCAATTTTGTTCGTACACTGGCAAACTACTTGCTGTGTGATCCCGCACGCCAACAAAAGAACGAGGACTCTTGATAGTTACTTCTTCACGGAATTGGAAGATCTATGTAAAACTGAAATCTTCTTGCACGATTTGCCATCATTACAATGTTTCTATCATTTTGTCAAGAAATTTATAAACCATAGCACAGAGGTAGGTAAGGTAGGTGTACGAATTGCAAAAAAAAATAAAAGTTTGATTGACTGTTCGTCCTATTTTGTACCAGCGTAAGCAGGACGATATTTTCAAGTTAACTTTTAATCTGAGGTGACGGTTTATTATTAAGGTTGATAATCTACGCGTAAGGCAATCTATCATCGATGCAGTGCCGCGGTATGGAACGGAACAGAAATGTCTGAGAGTTTCTTGATAATTACGGGAGTACGACAGGGTTGTACCTTGAGTACACTCTTATTCGTCTTATTTTTGGATGACATTGTAGACTATTTGAACGGAGGATTCGCTGTTAATAATGTCAAAATAAAAACTTCGATGTATGCGGATGATATCGTTCTTATCGCAGATACACAAAATAAGCTAAAAATGATGATGACGAAATTCGAGGAGTACTGCCAACTGTGGAATCTTGTTGTCAACCGAGCCAAATCACAAGTAATAGTTTTTGGGCACGGAAGAGGAAGGCGTCCTCAACGGGAAGCATGGAGATTTGAGGGAGTATGGGTGGAGGTCGTTAAAGAATATTAATATCGTGGAGTAACTCTAACACCCCAAAACAACATGGGCTTACATCTTAAGCAAATATTTAAGGACGCAAAAAATGCTATAAACTCAGCTTGGAAATTGTGTATTGGAAACGAACACATTAGCATGTCTACAAAATATCGCACCTACGAGGTAACTGCACAATCTATTATGATGTATGCTGTACAAGTATGGGGACACTTCGAAAATGATATGGTCGAGCGCTTTTTACGTTTCTTTCTTAAACGAATACTTTGTCTTCTATTGACTACCCCTAACTACATGCTTCATATTGAAACGGGACTACCGGCGATGTTCATTAAGACCCTCAAAATGCATTTCGATTATGTGATAATAGTTTTTAATATGGAAACAAGTCGCATACCGAGGATAGTAGCAGAATACGCTTTGACTAGAAGTGCGTCCTGTTTTGCAAAACGGAAAGAGATAGCAGATAGAGCGAATTGTCATCTTAATTTGGATTTGCGTAATACCCAACATTTGAGAATGGATCTGTATAACATCCTAACTAGCCAAGATGCCAAGATCTATAATTCGTTTGTCGAGGAAGCCCAAGCTTCTGTTCATAGAGAAGTCTACTCCAAGCTTTTACATGATCTTAGAGATAGAAGTTACATGAATGAAAAATATGTAGCAGATGTAATATCAACCATTTTCAAAGCACGAGGATAATTAATGCCCCTGAATTTCGTCCTGACTGGCAGAGATTGCTTATCGCTATACAAAAACATTAAAACTGCGTCTAGTAGTAGATGAAGACTTTTAATTATATAAAAGCCCATATTGGGAACATATTTTATACATTTATTATTGATTCATTTTCATTGTCACTCTGGCAGACGGCTTTTGCGACGTTTTTTTTTTTTTTATTTTTAGGTTGCGCCAAGGATGTATAATCTTCATAGATACTAATAGCCCGAGTGCTACTAGCATGCACGATTCACAAACCTGAGTAATCGATTCCAGGAATATGCATACGTACTAAATACACACCCTACACACTTCAACCACTCTCCCCGCGGTACTGCCGTTAGGTATTTCTTCGCGGGGCTGGTTAGCAATTAGCTCTAGTCTCCGAGGCCGCCTCTTGGGCTCTTCTTAGGGCTTCTGCTCTTCGCAGCGCATTCTGCACACATACTATGAATGAGCAGATCTCCATCCACTTGCCCTCTGATCGTGTCATGTGATTAACAAGATTTTCTGGACTTGGCAGGTATGCTCTGTCTTCTGCAAAGCGTCTGCAGTAGAACACTGCATGCTCCGCGTCCTTTTCTTCGTTTGGTTTTTGCCATGCTGTAAAAAAAGATTTGTTAACCTGCGTATGTTATAAATATAAAAAAAGGATAATAAAATCTAATTTAATCTAATCTAAGTTCGTCTTGCACAACTGGCCGACATTTTGTACAAGTCCATAAAATGGCAGGTACAATAGGAGATACGTATCGTCGCCATAGTCGATATATATGATATACTCGTAGTATATATGTACATATTGTGGGTGTATATTGTACGTGCGTATTGTACGTCCATATCTAGGCTGTAAGGCTGCACTGGATTGCATTGAAAAAGCACTCGAATCGATATCGCTGATGACTAGTAGCAAAGTATGAGCTATGAGCAACTACTTCAAAGTTAAAATTCCCCAGAGCGCCAATATCGAAGTGCTGAAATGCTTCCATGATATTGGGCGCTCATCTTGATCGACATGATATTAAGACTCATACCATTTTAGCTACATATTTGCTTAGAAAAATATGTATGTATATAACAATGGAACTGAATCATTCAGTCGTTAACGTTTTACCTGCCATGGCGCTAAAAAAAAAAGCAAGAATGCAATATTTACTTACAAAATACTTTTCAATATGAATTACTAATTCTGAGACGGCCATAGGTACGTAAATAATCTTATGTCTACTAGTACCAATTATGTTGAAATTATTATGACTGCCAGCCGGTTAAACGATACCCTCTTCACTCGCTATAAAGGCGGCCTGAGTGATTAGAATTTCAATGAGTTATCTAAAACAAAAATCTAAGTGAAGCGAAACACCTTATGAATTAATTGAAATTTTTATGTCCATAACGTTTTGACGGTTAAATGAAAAAAAAAGTATATATCTAATATTTTTCGAAAAATTTCGTAACGCCATGAGTTGCTTTTGAGTCTCCAAGCTTACATGTAAAATACTGGTGATTAGCACCATTTGGACTTCGTCGATTAGGTCATATACTAAATAATGTCATTAAAGAACCCAAGCTGGGCTTAATTGCCCAACCACACGTACGAACTATTCAGCTGATATATTTTTTTGTTTTGCAGTAGAAGACATCCATTAGGCATTCATAAAGTGTTTTTTCTTAAATTAATAATCATCGGATTGCTTTCGCATTGTATCATATACTACACCTACATATTATTAGTTGCGAAGAGAAGAACGGGTGAATGAAGAAAGAAAAGCAACAGAAAAATAAATGCGGCACAAGTGGGAAAACAAACAGCTCTGTGAGCATTGTACTCGATCACTGCAAATGGAAAACTCAAACATGGATGTACCACTACGTCATGTCGTTACTCAAGACTGTCGCTGCTGCTTTAATCAAACACAAGTTTACGCACCTCTGCTTTTGTTGTATAAGTGGAGTACTGGGCTGTCTTGAGAAAAGTTATTCTTCCACAGATACTACTTCTTGTTATATTTCCCATAGGTGACAGTTGTGCTTGAATGTTTGAATCTAGAGATAGAGATAGTGGAGTCTATTTATTTTTAGCTGATCTTTAGCTTGGTTTAGGTGATTGAGGACACGCATGTCCTTATTCGAGTTTGATGAGGCTGAACGTCATCATAGGCGAATTTAAATCTGATGAATAGGTGTGATGAGCTTAACCCTCTAACGGGTAAGTCTTCCCTGAGGCAGCTATTATAAACTTCATTAAATTCGAATCGTGAAACATTTAGCAAACAATATTTAAAGCTTTTTGGGAAATATGTAATTTCATAATTTTACTGGCCTTCAGTCAGTGAAGGCGGATCAGTAGAAATGCAGTGAAGTTGGAGGGTTATGATGCCTTATTTTCGGATCATAACCTCGCTGATAGGCCCTGGCACTTAAAGAGCTGTTGTGCCAAATATTTATTTATTTTTATAACCTCGCTGATAAAAGGAAGAAGAAGAAGAAGTCAGTCAGTGAAGCGAAAAAAATGATTGATGATTTGGTGTAAAATTAAAAATTTAATAACATATATTTCTAACTGTCAGATTTTAGTAAAAAAGTTTTTTGCAAGTATTAAACATATATATTTTAATGTACTATTTGTATTTAATGTGAATTGAATATGTAAATGTGATTTAGCAACAAAAATCCGAAGGCAGCCTCAGGTTGGCCTTGCTCGTTTAAGCGTTTAAAAATTTGTCCGTACGCCTGATGGTATGATGGTATTCTTTGCTGTTATTAGGCGATTTGTGAACAAATTATGTTTCCACATTTTTTGTAGAAATGGAGAAAAATCAGCGATATAAAAAAAAAAAAATGAATATACCTATGCAAAATATTTGATAGAGATTCAAGATTTCATGGATTCGGTTCAAATAGATTCAGACGAAAATGATTCCAGAGGAAATATCACCTGAAGAATACCAAAAGAAAGAAGTGTGATTTAGAAAAAAACATTCCACGATAGACCAAGTGCATCTGTAAGAAAAACAAGTGTGTTTGCCACTACTTTTAGATGTTGCTCAAGCGTTTGACAAGGTTTGGCATAAGGACCTTGAGTATAAACTGCATAGGGATTTATCAAGGCAGTATTACGAAATACTAAAATCCTATATTTCAGATCAATTTTTTTGGAGTTCGATACTAACAAGAATATCCGGAACTAAAGAAAATTAAAGCAGGTGTTCCACAAGGAAGTGTCCTAGGACCAACCCTATATCTGTTGTATACTAGGCATATTCTGGTGGACAGCAATGCTTAATGGCTACTTTTGCAGATGACACTGCAATATAAGTACCTGATAAATGCACTGTGAAGGCAGCAGAGAAACTGCAGAATGCAGTCAATAGAGTACGTGATTGGACGCAACAATGGCGTATCAAACTCAATGAAGATGACCAATTTATAATGAAATGTACAGATGAAATGAGCTCTGCAGAAACAAGTGATGTTCTCTTACTTACTTACTTACTTACTTACTTACTTAGATGGCGCTACGGTACGGGGTGGACCTGGGCCTCAACCAACAAACCTCTCCAGATAGCACGGTTACGAGCCAGCTGCCTCCAGTTGCGCACGCCAAGTTGGTTGAGGTCCCCTCCACTTGTTTGCGCCACCTACCGCGAGGTCGTCCTCTACTACGCCGTCCGTCCGGGGTGGATTCGAAGACTTTCTTAGCGGGAACGTTGGGCCCCATCCGCTCTAAATGACCCAGCCATCTTAGTCGCTGTATGTGAACTCTCTGGCTAAGTCGATGTCCTTGTACAGGCCGTATAGTTCGGCATTGTACCTTCTCCTCCACTCACCGTCTATGCAGACGGGACCAAAGATCGCTCGAAGAACTTTTCTCTCGAAATAACCAAGGGCAACCTCATCCGGTTTTGTCAAAGCCCATGCCTCTGCGCCATACAGCAGGACTGGGATGATTAAAGTCTTATAAAGAGTTGCCTTAGTAGTTCGAGATAGGGCTTTGATACTCAATTGCCATTTTAGCCCATAGAAACAACGATTGGCAAGAGTAATTCTCCGTGTGATCTCCCTACTGATGTCATTTGCCTAGGTAGACAAAATCCTTCACTACCTCAAAATTGTATCTGTCTATTGTGGTGTTCTGTCCAAGACGCCGATGTTAGGTGCCCTTTTTTGTAGACAGCATATATTTTGTTTTGCTTTCATTGACCGCCAGACCCATCTTTGCTGCCTCGATCTCAATACTCGTAAATGCCCCATTGACGGCCCGCTGAGTTCTTCCGATTATGTCAATGTCATCGGCATAAGCGAGTAGTTGTACAGACTTGTAAAAGATTGTACCTCCGGTGTTGGCTTGTGAGTTTCGTACAATTCTTTTAAGTACTATGTTAAAGAGATCGCGTGATAGCGCGTCACCTTGCTTGACACCTTTCCTGACATCGAATGGTTCGGTGATGTTCTTACCGACTTTAATGGAGCAGCGAGAGTTCTCCATCTTCATTCTGCACAAACGGACGAGCTTGGCAGGAATGCCAAGACTAGACATGGCTCTGTATACCTTGTCTCTATATGCGCTATCATAGGCAACTTTGAAATCAATGAAGAGGTGGTGCGTATCGATTTCATATTCATGGGTTTTCTCCAAGATCTGCCGTAGTGTGAATATTTGGTCAATGGTGGACTTTCCCGACCTGAAACCGCACTGATAAGGACCTATCAGTTTGTTGACGATCGGTTTCAGGCGTTCACATAATACGGCAGACAGGATCTTATATGCGATATTGAGGAGACTTATACCTCTGTAATTGGCGCAGTTTAGATGGTCTCCTTTCTTCAGCATCGGGCAAACGATGCTGAGGTTCCATTCATCGGGCATACTTTCGTCCGACCAGATTTTACAGATGAGCTGGTGCATGCTCCTTACCAACTCATCTCCTCCTGCCTTGAAAAGTTCAGCGGCAAGGCCGTCGGCTCCAGCAGCTTTGTTGGATTTGAGTTTAGATATCGCTATCCTCACTTCATTCTGATCGGGTTGACGGGAATCTTGACTGCCATCGTCACTGTTGAATGGCTCTTTCTGCCTGACAGCGGAATATTTGTCATCATCGCCGTTTAACAGTCTGCAGAAGTGTTCCTTCCATATCCTCAGCACCGACTGCGATTCTACTACTATGTTACAATTTTCGTCCCTGCAGGCTTCTGTTTTGGTTTTAAAACCCTGGCATGTTCTTTTTACCTTTTGGTAAAATTTTTGAACATCATTCCTGCAATAAAGTCTCTCAATTTCCTCGATCGAGCGCTTCTTATGCTCTTTTTAGTTCTTTCTGAGAAGTCGATGTTCCTCTTTTCTCCTGCGCACGTAGAGCTCATAAGCAGCTCTAGTCCTTCCGAGCCTCTTGTTTAGCTGCATGTGCTTGCCGGCATTCCTCATCAAACCAGGGGTTTCGTTGTGGTGGCCGAGAAGAACCCAGTACATCAGAGGCGGCATGTGTGATGGCTTGTTGGCAACGCTGCCACTGGTCTTCCGCATTTACTGCTGGCGGCGTAGGACTTAGATTAAGATTAAGAGAAAGGCTCTGGCGGTCTCTTGCGATTGTAGTCGCCCGACGTCAAATTTTCTCACAGTATTTCGTTGATTTCGCTCCGTTCTGGAAATCCGCATCCGTGCCTTGTCTACAACTAGGTAGTGATCCGAGTCCACGTTGGCTCCTCGGAAAGTCCGGACACCCAGAATACTGGAAGAGTGCCTTGCGTCGATCGCAATGTGATCGATTTGGTTGACAGTTTTCGATCAAAGGAGAGCCATGTTCCTTTGTGAATGTCGAGACGTGGGAACCGCGTACTAGCTACGACAAAGTTTCCCCCCGCCGCAAAGTCGATTAGCCTGAGTCCGTTGCCGGATGTCATGTCGTGCAGGCTGTGCTTTTCGACCACGCTACTAAAGACGTCTTCTCTTCCTAGCTTTGCGTTAAAATCACCTAGGATAATTTTAACGTCGTGGCAAGGGCATTGCTCATACGTCTTGTCCAAGAGCTGGTAGAAGTCATAATTGGTCGCATCGTCCTTCTCCTCGTGAGGGATAGTCATAAGGCGCTCGTTCACATGCCGGAAACTCAAGACTTCTTGCCTAAGTCTGCCTCCAATGACAAATCCGCACCCGAATAGACGCTGTCCTTGTTGTCTGTAGCAATCGCCGTAGTAGATGTCGCAGTTTTTCATACTCTTTTTGCCCGGCTGATTCCATGGCACTTCTTGGGTGGTGGTAATGTCTGCTTTGAGACACTCTAGGGCCTCCGCAAGTTGTTCGGCTGCACGTGGTTTGTAGAGGGACCTAATATTCCACGTGCAGACACGAAGATCGTTGTCCTTTTTACGTTTGCTTAGGTCGTCAACAGTAGAATCATCCGTATCCGAGGCTGTTGGTTGCTTCGTAACCGAAAGTTTTTTACGTGGTAGGGAAGTTAATCCGACGGCACAACCCCCAACCTGGAGGACCAGATCCTTTTTTGCAACCCCTAGGACGAGGGGCCGGATACACCGATGTCAGTAACCCACTTCGGGGATGTGAGCGCTGCCGTTGGCCCATTAAGGGTTCATCCGCCACCATCTCTTTTTCAATACCCTGACGTAGGATTGAAAATCCTTACAGACCTCAGCTCCAAATATGTCGAAGTAGCTCCGGTAAGGTATCCGCTGGTCTGTAGACGTCACCGTTGATTCCATCGAGAGAATTCATCGGCCGCACGTCCTCCTTCTGAGGAGATCTTGCTAGACTTCTGAGACGCATATTTCAGCAGATCAGGTCAACAAGAGATGCCTTGTCCGGTTAAACATATGCGCGCTGAAGTTCACCCAGATGTGCTTACGCAGGTCCGAGTGTTCAGCTACACATATATCGTCAGACTCAGCATACGCTCATCGTTAGTTCACTATCAGATAGCTATCCAGCGGGCACCACGGGGAGGTGATGATGCGATTTTGTCACGCAATATTAGTACCTAATAAATGCACTGTGAAGGCAGCAGAGAAACTGTATAATGCAGCCAATAGAGTACGAGATTGGACGCAACAATGGCGTATCAAACTCAATGAAGATGTCCAATTTATAATGAAATGAGCTCTGCAGAAACAAGTGATGTTCTCTTACGAGCTATCAATTCATCTGTTCTATATAATCGGCCGTCGACTTCAGCAGAAGCGTCTTCCACGACCGCACATATAAAAGCTCCGATTGAAAGCTCTGAAACAACAACAAAAAGATAGCAAACGTGGCAACATGAACAATAACAGAACAAGAGGCAGAGGGAATAATACAACCATCAAATGCATTCATTATACAGCTACAAAAAAGAAAACAATCGCCATTACCCGTTGTCGAAAATACCGGCCCAAATATCGTACCATCTGCTGGTGGCTTTATTGGGTCCGGTATGCTATTCATTTTTTTTTAACAATTACGTTTATTATAAATTTTTTTTTTTTTTTTCTGCCGAGAGCAGGTGAAAAATCTTCCAAAGACACCATAAGGCCCGACCGAGCGTGCTTGTGGTAGTGTGAGATTTTTACTCACTAAAAAAACACCTTTCTTCAAAATTAATACTACAACTAAGCCAGTGCTTATCCAGCAGTTTTATTTTCGCTTACGAGAATCGTCATTATAGAAAAAGATGTTTGTATGTGATAGAAAATAAATGTAGCACTTTAGACAGGTTAAATTCCAATGAAAGTTCCTGCCTTTTTCACGACCTTCATATGCTATGACGCGAGGTCAAAAGGTTTTGTTCTTTGAAGACGACGAATTGAATTGTTCGCGTCAAGTAGTTGAGTGATAGTACGGTTACAATGGCGGTGAACACGATCTTTGTGCTTACGCGCAAATTTTGTTATCTCTTCGACGGCGCTGGGAATTCCCAGATCCCGATGAATATCTTCGTTACGTACATACCACGGTGCGTTTACGATCGTTCTAAGAACTTTATTTTCAAAAGTTTGTATGATGTTTCTATTGCTTTTCTTGGTACAACCCCATAGTTGTATACCTACGGTGACCATATTTGTGAAAGCAAACTAAAGGACACAAAAAAAAAAAAAAAAAACTTAATATTTTTGTTTACAAAATGTTAGTATTTATTAAAAATTAAAAATCAATAAAAAGATCTATAAAAAAAACAAAAACATAAAAACAGTCTTTGATCATTGGTTTAAATTTATTTTAGAAATGATGATTAAAAGCTACACAGCACAATAGTTTCAATTACATTCTAATCAGATTCACTTTTCGTATTTTTGAGAAGAGTGAATACATTTTGAAATATTTTCATGTTCATTAAGAAAATCTCTAAATTGTGAGCAGGTTTTGCCGAAATAATATTTCGTTA
The DNA here is from genome assembly GCA_945910035.1 of Brachypalpus laphriformis. Taxonomy (NCBI): domain Eukaryota; kingdom Metazoa; phylum Arthropoda; class Insecta; order Diptera; family Syrphidae; genus Brachypalpus; species Brachypalpus laphriformis. The sequence goes on from OX246756.1 coordinate 102,819,871, forward strand.
TAAGAATACCTTTAATAGTATTTACATTCATTTCTGATTTATCACTGGTCCAAACGTTATTCATTATTGAAAATATGGTACTCTTTCAGTTGGCGCATTAGAACCCGGTAAGCACAAACTGAAATCAACTATTTTTAGTAAATTTGTACAAGCAATATTTTTAGATTTAAAATAAACAAAGATTTCGACCCATCTCTGATCAACAGGCTTTCCGTTGGATTGCCATTTACTTAATTTACTGGAACTAACATATCTTTCCACACCAGATAATTCATCGAAAAGTTCTCCGTCATTTAAAACTAAATATGGGGGCGCCGTGGCGTGGGTGGTTAGTGTGTCGGATCACTACGCATGAGGTTCCAAGTTCGAATCCCAGAAAATACCAAAAATTTTTTTCACGGTCCCACCTCTCGCGAGCGTCTGACAAACATCCGAGAGTATTGTTGTCATGAAAAAGCTTCTCAAATCGCCGTTCGGATTCGGCATTAAACTGCAGGTCCCTTCCATTCGTGTGAAAAATATAACGTACACAACATGAGTGGTTGCGAGGAGCTAGGCCCTGGCACTTTAAAGAGCTGTTGCGCCAAATATTTGTTTGTTTTTTATTGGCAAATATATTGTTGGCATGTTTCTTAAAAAATATTGATTGGTTTGGCATTAAGGTCAACCACCTTGTTTTACTGTAACCCAACAGCTTGTGGTATTCCACGCCGACAAAATTGCAAATTTCTTTAAATTGTTCCAATCGAACCGAGTAGATATAAAAGAATAAATATATCTTAACAATAACAACTTCAACGTCAATTGGCAGACAACTGATTGCAGTCTGAATACACTTATTTAGTATATGTGCTGCACAGTCAACACCAATCAACTCTTTCCCAAGTCGCTCCTGAACCTTGTGAAAGACATTATTCTTGCCTCGCCTCGATACACCACCGAAATTGCAGTTTGTGTTGTTGGCACAAATTGCAAGAAACTTTTGGTTCAATTCAAAATTTTCTAATATATTACACATATAATTGCATAAAATATCAGATGTTTCTCCTGGTTGATCTACTTCTAACATCTTAACTTGAATGCCGTGTTGCTGCGAAAAGTATCTAACTAAAACAGGACATAATTTTATGTTTCCGTGGTTTGAACAATCGGAATAAACTGTAGAACTGTAGACACTTAATAACTCACTTTTAGTTTTTCTTTGTGACATTGGAGCGAAAATGTTCGTAATAATCGCTTCGCATTTAGTTCTAGCACTGGCATAACTTTGATCAAAGCAAGACTTAATCAATTTGGATGTGCAATCGTTTGATCGAAAATAATGGTTGTGCTGAATAGAATGATATGCCCAGGTACCTTCATTTACAGCATTTCCTCTCTCCCTAGAATTAAAGCTTGTACTCCTCACGAACGTGATCAGGGCCTTACTTGATGCTGTAGATAAATCATTACATAACATTTTCTTTTTGGTGGCATCTCACTTTCTAAAAAAATTCTTAATAATTATTAAATTGCAAAACGTAATATTATATTTTTACCAAGAAACTTTCAGCATTATTTTCCATTTAGTAGTTGACTGTGTTTCTACTCGTATGTATAAGCTTGAGCATGGACTGAGGGTGTAAACACATTTTCAAGTATTTTACATTAGTATTTTTTTTTGCCTTTTGTTACATATGAGATATACGTAAATTGTTCTGTTGCTCAAATATGAATGCTCGATGCATGCAAGTTTTGTAAATGTTTTAAAGGACAGTTTCAAAAATAAAGGACAAAAGCCGTCCTTTATTAAAATTAAAAAAATACAGAGCATAGGTAAAAATAAAGGACTGTCCTCTTAAATAAAGGACGGATGGTCACCGTATGTATACCATACGTCCACACTGGTTTTAGCACTTGCTTATAAATAAGCATTTTGTTATGTTGGCTCAACTTCGAATGTTTTCCTAGTAGCCAGTACATTTGTCGGTATTTGTTTTGAAGTTCGTCGCGTTTCTTTTTCACGTGCGATTTCCATTTGAGCTTGACATCTAGAGTCATTCCTAGATATTTTGCTTCGTTTGCGTACGGTATTTTAGCCGAGTTTAGATATACAGGCAATCTATCCACTTTTTTGTACGTAAAGTTGACGTGAGTAGATTTGCTTTCGTTCAGCACAATACGCCAAGAATTCGTCCAAGCGTGGACTTTATTAATAGCATGTTGAAGCTTTTCGGCTGCTTCTTACATGGTATCGCCCGTTGTCAATATCGCCGTATCGTCCGCAAACGTGGCGACGACATAGTTTCTTTCTTGAGGGATGTCACGCGTGTAGAGTACATATAGAAGTGGACACTTCCTTGCGGGACTCCGGCTGCAATCTCCTTGAAGTCAGAGTAATCGTTTCCGTGCTTAACACGAAAGAGTCTCTCGGTGAGGTACGATCGTAAGATTAAAAAGAGTTGCCGTGGCAGTAGTCGCTACAATTTATATTCCAAGCCTTCGTGCCAAACCTTATCGAAAGCTTGTGAGACGTCAAGAAATACACCACAACAAATCTTTTTTTCTTCCAGAGCTTTCTCAGTCACGTCAGTTATTTTGTGGACTTGGTCAATTGTAGAATGTTTGATTCTAAATCCAAACTGATGGTCAGGAATAAGACGTCTTTCGTCGATTACGGGCTGTAGACGTTTGGAAAGAAGTTTTTCAAATATTTTTGAGATAACCGGCAATAGGGAAATAGGCCGATATGATTTCTTCTCATTTAGCGGTTTGCCTGGTTTCGGGACCATTATAATCTCGGCGACTTTCCATTGTCTCGGAACATAGAGCAATCTGAACGAAGCGTTGATCAAGTAGAGCAGTTTAATAATAGCTTTATTCGGCAATTCCTTGACTACCTGCGCCGTAATCAAGTCGTAACCCGAGCTTTTTTCGTCTTTAAATTTTTAATCACTTCCCACAGTCCAATCAATGCAACTTTTTTTACTTTAAAGTTGTCAGATGTCGTGACTGGGGAGTCGGGCGTTAACGAAACGTTTCTTCTAAGTGCAAAGCAAAAAGTTCTGCCTTTTCTTTGTCGCTCTTGGCCCAGTTTCCATCGTTTCTCCGAATTGGTGGCGCTTGCATTTGAGGTTTCCGGATGCCTTTTAGCGCTTTCCAAAGCGAATAATTTGATTCTCTTTCACCGGAGAGATTTTTAAGGTAGGTCGCTATCTTTTAAATTCGCGAATACTAAATATCTCTAAGGCGATTGCATAGTCGGTAAAGGACCGTTTTATGCTGCGGTGCACAAGTGATTTGCAATTTCTTTCGTGCTTTTCGTTTCTCTCTCACCAGTTCAATGATTTCTCTGGGATCCTTTTCGTTGCGGTTGATCCCTGGAAGGAGTGTTTCTCCACGCCGCTTTTTGGATTGTTTCCACGAAACGATCAACTTCGTCCTCTAGTTCACAAGGTGTTTTAAGTGAAACATTTAAGGCGATATTTGTTTCGCAATCATTTCTAAAGCCCTCCTAGTTTGTTCTATTGCTAGTAAGTCTTGGAGGCCCTTTTTTCTTGATCAGCGCATCTCCAAGTAATAAAATTACCGGCGAGTGGTCAGAAGAGAGATCAAAATATTCTTTGATTGTAATAAACTTCTCGTAAATGCCTTTTGTAATAAAAAAATCGATAAGATCGGGAATTTTTCCTGAATCGGTTGGCCAATAGGTCGGTTTTGCAGACGAATACAAACAACAACCGAATTTATTTGCCACTTCGTAAAGAATTTTTCCTTTAGAAGATGTACATCTTGAACCCCAGAAGGTGTGCTTCGCGTTGAAATCTCCACCAATAAGAAAATTTGAACCAAGGACATTGAAGACACGAAAGTAGTCGTCTTTTTCTAGTGGGCATCGCGGCGGACAGTAAACAGATGCTATATTGTAACTCAGGTGCTTATTTGTAACTTTTACCGCGCACAACTGAAGTTTTTCCAGCTCTATGCTTATATCGACCGAATGTTCGATGTTAGTTTTAATGAATAAGGACGAACCGCCCGGCGCTCTATCAGAAGGATGATGGGCGTGATAACCAGCGTAGCCTCTTATCTTTATTTGCGATTCCCTTGTTAGATGGGTTTCGGAGATCAAACATATGCCAATATTTTGTCTTATAAAGGTGCGTCCAGACCAAAGAAACATTTCAGAAACATTTCAGAAACATTTCAGAAACATTTCAGAAACATTTCAGAAACATTTCAGAAACAGAGAAACATTTCTGAAATGTTTCTGAAATGTTTCCGAAATGTTTCTGAAATGTTTCTTTGGTGTGGACGCCGATGAAATATTTCTGAAATGTTTCTCTGTTTCCCATTCGCGACGGAAAATTATTTTTGTTTCTCAAGCTCCACGTGCAGAAAGTGAGTGTTTTTTTGTGAAAATAAAAATAAAAAAAATGTCAAGAAAGGCGTGGAGTAATGAGGATACAATTTCTTTAATTAAATTGTATGAAACTAAAAGAGTTTTATGGGATCCCCAAAACGAAAATTACAAAAAAAGATTTTTCTCTATTTTTAAAAAAATATCTTTGCCACTGTTTTTTTTTTCTTCTTCTTATCGTTTTCTATTTTTTTCATGATGATGAAGCACGACGCTATTAATACTACCTCTTTTGAGCCCATCATCTTCAAGAGCAAAAATGGATAAAAAGAAACATTTCAGAAACATTTCAGAAATGTTTCATTTGGCGTCCACACCAAAAGAAACATTTTAGAAACATTTCTGAAATGTTTCTGAAATGTTTCTGAAGCAAATGGGAAACATTTCAGAAACATTTCAGAAACAATGTTTCTGAAATGTTTCTTTGGTCTGGACGCACCTTTAGAAACATTTCTCATTCGTTAGATTTTTGTAAGAGTCCGTTTGCATTCCATGTTACTATTTTAAGCAAAGAGTCCATATTTACTTAGATTTAGATTTATGGTTAGCCACACAAAAGCTTTCGACGTTACTGAGACGTTCGAGAATCCGTTTGTTAATTTCACATTGTTCCTCGAACTTAGCGTAGATGCAGTTCAGAATTTCATTCAACGGATCAGAAGGTGGTCCGTCGTTTCGTTTAGTTGCTTTGACTGCAGGCTGAGAATACGTCAGACGTACGGGGTTCGCTGGCTTATCCAAGGTTATTTTTCGTTCAGCCTTTTTAGTGGACGACTTTGACGCACGTTCAACCGGCTTAGAAGACTGATTGACTGTTTCAAGAGTCTGCACTGCTGATTCGAGCGCCCTTTCAGTCGGCTTAGGAATCTGTACAACTGGTTTACGAGCCCGCTTAGTCTGCTTAGCAATACGTTCTTCCGACTTAGGAGCCCGATCGACTGATTTCGTTCCCCGTACAATCGGCGTTGTAGATTTTTTCCGTCGCATCTGTAATTCCTTAGCGACCTCGCAACCGCGATAATTTGCTGGGTGCCTTCCTTTGCAGTTAACGCAAGTTGCTATTTGTGCTCAAATTGCAATTTTCCGAAAAGTGTTTTCCAGGGCATTGAACGCAGCGCGGCTCTTTCCGACAGTACGCCTGTCTATGATTATATGAAATAAAAAATGAACGTTGGATAGTTTAAGAGAAATTGTACAAAATAAAAGAGGTGTTCATCGATTCGACGAAGCATAACCGTCTAGGGTTAAACGTGAAAAAAATGTGTGCGCGCTGGGTACCGCAAAAGCTCACGCCGGCCGTTCGACAGGAAATGACGACTAGACTGATGCAAACGTTTTTTGGAGTTAGCCGGGGAACATCTCGACGAACCACCCAACCGCCCTACAGCCCTTACTATGTCCCGAACGACTTTTCCCTTTTTCCAATTTGAGAAAGGAGCTACGAGGCCGAAGATTTGTAGAGATCAAGACGGCTGTAGACAGTCATTTTGAAGACAGAGAAAAAGAATATTTTTTTGATGGTATTAAGGCACTGTGAGCCCTATGTGTGGGGGAGAGGGAGGTTATATTGAGAAATAACATTTTTTAATCAGATCTTTTCTTTCACTTAATGCATTAGGCCGCGAACTTATCAACCGCCCGTCGTAAATAAAGTATTCCATAAGAATTATTGCTCTTTAAAATTGTATGCTGCCTTATAAATTCGGTTTTCCTGTTTGGAAAAAATCACATTAGTGGTGGTCCAGCGGCGACGATTCTTTGACAACAATTTACGTCTTTCCAAATAATCGTCACCTAAAAGCTGTAAATAAAAATCGCTGTAATGCAGCAACTGCATCCGACATTCTCTCAGCATTTAGCACTACCGCAGTAGTCAGAAAGATATTATCCAATAAAATTTGACCATGAAGTACGGAGAAATCCACACGCCCATCATGTTTCTTAAAAGAAATAAAGTGAGACACACTGCAATCCAAGCCCATTAACGCTTTTATTTAAATTTAGTTTAAATAAACCGCTATTGCATTAGGCACATTAAAACTACACTGTCTCTGACAAAAACACTTGCTTCGACCGTACTATTAAAACAATAAATATGTACATGTTTGCGGCCTTATAATTCTTATAAACAGAACTCCTCCAACCTTAAAGTATGAAAAATAAAATCACCTTTTTACCGTGTTTATGTCGTAATGTTTCCATTCCAGGGCATAATTATGCTGCATTTTTCCTTTTTTAGATTAAAATGAATCTAATTACAAAGTGCACCCACTTAAACAATGTCTTCGCGCGGTTCTTCTTCATCTTGGTGCTGATGGTAACCAAAGTAGTAAAGAGAATCGCTCAAACGTAACGAATTGCACGACCAGTAGGAAAACTTCACAGCACCAGTGTTTCCCACCCATACGTGCGCTGAGCATTTCAAATCTACAAGCGTGGATTTTAGATTCGAATTTTTCGTGGGCAGGTTTAGTCTTTCGTTTTGCATTAATAAGACCGCTTGCCATAAGTGAAGTTTCCTCTTGTCTTTCTGTTGTCACAAGCCGCAGCTTTATTTTATGATTTAGTTTGATTAACGGCTTACATTCGGGGTGTTGGAATCGATTAAGGAATTGTCACAAATCGAACAAAGTCAGCAGTTTATACTCATTTTTAGTTTGAGCCATAGGCTAAAAGTGTTAACTCTGTGCTGACAGATTTATTTTATTCGTTTCGTTTCCAATGAGTGGGCATATGTGTGTGAATTTCCGGTAGAATTTTCGTCAAACCAAATCAAAAATGATATCGAATTGCGAAACGTGCATGTTTTGTAGATGAATGTCGAGTGCTGGAAATTATTTATTTCTATCGTTTCTAAGAAATGACAAAAAGTAATGTTTTCCTCCCAATGTGAGTGTGCATAAAGTAAAGTGATAGAATCAACAACAATTACTTACTAGAGCGGCGCGTTCCCCAATTTTGCACTTCCTTTGTTCGGGCGAATTCGGTCAGAGACATATGGTATAGAAGAAAAGTTGACGTAGTTGTTGTAGTTTGACAAACAAATTCTAAAGCCTGGCTTGAATTACTATGTGAGCATTGTGGGGTCTTTGATTCGAAATCGATTCGGTTGGAGGATTTATTTGTGTAACGTTTCGTTGGTTACCTTGTCGTTATATTCGTATCTCACGGTGAAATTCAGCGGGTAACAATCATAAATGCAAGAAAATGAAAAGTTCTGCTATCAATACAAGCGTTGCAAGATCTGTCCAAAGATGGAGATACCGACAGCAAAGTATCTAGCAGATTATCTATATGTTGTTCATGAGGATGTGCCATTTAGATACTACGGAAAAGTAAGTAGATTGCCATAATATATTTAAACACCGCTAGCTACAAAGGTGCTGTTTTGTTCAGCGAATGATCCTATTATCGGTGTCTTTGCCTTTGGTTCAGTAGTGTTGGTTGACTCGTGATATGAAGTCATTAGTTTTGAGTTTGTCGAACTTGTCGCATTAAAAGTATGTTTGTCTTGTGGTTTACTTTTAATTATTTGCATTTTGCAATACCATTACTCACTTACAAGTTGGCGGTGAGCGGGAATATGCAAATTCGTAAATGTATCGATGAAGATCTTTTATCTTTAAGATGTGGTCTACTATGAGAATATGTATGACTAATGAACTTATTTGGTGTGCGGTGCTTCGCTTTCTTCGCACAATTTTCTACGTGTTGCTTATTCATAGGCGATAATTAGCATATTTTGCTTTTACTTTCAATGGTAACTTTCGATGAAAGAAGATGAAATCTATTTTCTAGTTATTTATCTGAATTTAGAAGGAGGTGCTAATGAGTTAATTTGTCGAACATTGGAACATGATTAAGGCGGAGTAGTTGATATACATAATTGCGTGTCTCAGGAATGTACTAATTGTTTTTACATGATAACTGTCAAAGTATCTGCAAACAGTGAAGTCAGAAAAGTGTTTTAATGTAAAAATTGGTATAACTTGAATGGTCATGTGTGTGTACATTATTTAACTGTCTTATCACCACATAATTATCTCTAACATAAACAAACAGATTCGATTGCCGGTTTATTTGAATTTTAGAGATACAGTTGACAGTGAGTGCCAATTTTATGGCTTCAAAGATGCAATAGTGACCCAGATTTCTATATAGTTAAATTTCAATTCGATTGTATAACTAAGTTGGAGTTTCTTTATGGAATTTATACCAGTTTCAGATATTGTAATTGGAATTAATCATCAGTTGTTTTTTCCAAATTTTGTCGACGGTAACACAAACTAACTTGTTCTTGTCTGTAGTTTACTCTACCTCTGTGAGAGAATTCTATTTCTATTGAAGATACAACTAACCTTCCTCATTAAAATTCAACACATTGAACTCCAAAAATACAAATATTTGGCGCAACAGCTCTTTAAAGTGCCAGGGCCCAGCTTCTCGCAACCACTAATGTTGTGTGCGTTTTATTTTTTCACACGAATGGAAGGGACCTACAGTTTAATGCCGAATCCGAACGGCGAATTGAGAAGCTTTTTCGTGACAACAATATTCTCGGATGTTTGTCAGACGCTCGCGAGAGGTGGGACCGTGAAAAAACTTTTTTGGTATTTTCTGGGATTCGAACTTGGAACCTCATGCGCAGTGATCCGACGCACTAACCACTTACGCCACGGCGCCCATTGAAAAAGTGTTTTGACGAATGCAATTTGGAGAAGCCTAAACTAAATATTATATAAATTTATGTAAACATTATATTTGGAGACCTGATCAAAGAAGAAAACTTTTTATTGAGTGATAGGGACAGGGACGGATCCTGGGAAAGTTATGGCTTTGGACAACAATGCCTTACCAACTGAGCTATTCTTAGATGTCTTCTTTCTCGAGCAATTTTCCAACATAGCAATTAGTTTCTGTTTGCATCAGGTAGGTAGGCAATATGGGGGTCCAAAACGAACCCAATTAGCGCTTAAAGTGCACCGTTTTGTTACCACGGACTCGTGTCTACGTGTTGTAGTGGCTAGTTAAAGATGATGTTAACTTTAAACCCAGCCCGTGGAGTTCAGAAAGAGGATTAGTTCTCCAATCCTCTTGTCCGCTATCTCTCTCAGATTCTCGAAGAAGGGTTTGCCAAGAGTTTGCTGTCTGATCCTCGCCAGGGAAGGACATCTGCAAAGGAAATGACATAGAGATTCTTTCTCATTAATATCCTTGCAGTTCCTACAAAAGGTGTTGTGGGGGATACCAAGCTTGGCCGCATGGTCTCCAACTGGCCAGTGGCCTGTGATAATAGCTACGATTTTGGCAATAACTGGTCTTGGTTTGCCTAGTAACTCTTTTGACCTGGGTTTGTTGAAACTGGGCCACGTCTTTCTAGATATGACACAGCTTGTGAGGTTGTTCCACCCGCGATTGGCTAGCTGGAGGAAGTGAATGTGAATATAGCCCTTAACGGCACCAAGCGGAATGTCGACTCTTTCTGCTAGAGAGCCGTTAAGGGCCGACCCTCGCCTGGCCAGCTCATCAGCACGCTCATTTCCCTCATGGTTGCTGTGCCCTGGGACGCAGATGAGAGTGATTCTCGAGTGAGTGCTTTGTTGATTCAATTCAAACCGGCATTGCTCTACCAGTTTTGAAGAGATGCAAACCGCATCAATGGCCTTGATGGCAGCCTGGCTATCCGAAAAAATAGCGATGTTGTGGTTAGATGTTGGAAGATTGTTTAGCAGGCGGCAGGCTTCTCGAATCGCCAGAAGCTCCGCTTGGAAAACGCTAGCAGAGTCTGGGAGACGGAAGGACCTTGATATATTCAGCTGATCAGAAAAGATGCCTGCGCCGACTCCGCAGTCCATCTTCGAACCGTCCGTGTATATCCCTATATAATAGTTGCAGGTAACGCTTTCGTTCTTCCATTCTTCTCCGGAAGGGAATTTTGTTAAGAAGGATTTTCTGAAGTTGAGTTTGGGTGTCGTGTAGTCGGTCAACCAGTTCACTTGGTATCGTCTCCAGGACCTTGCCGTGACCATATGGCCTTGTGGTCCAGCATCCATAGTTCCTGAGCCGGAACTATGATACGTGATACCCACGCACGCCGATCTCTGTACTTTTTTTATTCTGTCGATATTGTACTTTTTGCTCAAAGCTGGCCACCAGACGATGGCGCCGTAAGTATGATTTGGACGCACAACGGCTCTGTACATCCAAAGGGTCATCTTTGGCTGGAGTCCCCATTTCTTACCGAATGTTTTATTACAGGCATAGAAGGCTACGCTTGCCTTCTTAATTCGCTGTTCTATATTGAGTTTCCAACTAAGTTTCGGATCTAGAACCGTGCCTAGGTAAGCGAGAGAGGCTGACCATCTAGTTTGGGGGGGGTGAATGCAGGTACCTTGGTTTTAGTGGTAAACAGCATAATTTCAGTCTTCTCCGGATTTACTCCGAGGCCACAGCTCGTAGCCCATGAGTGTACCTTATCCAGAGCCCTCTCCATGAGTTGACTTATCGTGGAGAGGAACTTTCCTGATACTAGTATAACCATATCATCCGCGTACGCAACCACCTTAAAACCCCCCCTATCAAGTCGCACCAAGATTTTATTGATCGCCATTAACCATAGCAGGGGGGAGATGACTCCGCCTTGTGGAGTTCCTCTGTTTACCGTCTTAGTTGTACTACTGCTGCCTAGTGTTGCTTGGATTATACGAGTACTGAGCATAGAAACTATCCATTGGCTAATAAAGCCTTCTACACCTAACTCGGTGAGAGATTCCTGAATAGATTCAGTGAAAATGTTGTTGAAGGCTCCTTCTATATCAAGAAATGTGGCGAGAGTATATTCTTTGTAGTGAAGAGTTTTTTCCACTGTACGCACGACCTCATGAAGAGCAGTTTCTGTGGACCGCCCTTTGAGATACGCATGCTGGGATTTCGACAGTGGAGAACTCAGGTTATCGCGGATATGGAAGTCTAGGATACGTTCTAAAGTTTTCAAAACAAAGGAGGACAGGCTTATGGGTCTAAAATCCTTCGCGGATTCATGTCCTCGCCGGCCCGCCTTGGGGATGAAAACCACTTTGACACGTCTCCAGGTTTGGGGAACATGGTTTAGGTTTAAGCAACTGCTATAAATCGGTAATAGCCAGGGAATTGCTATGTCTTGCAATTTCTGCATCATAATAGGCATGATGCAGTCAGGGCCAGGTGACTTATAGGGAGAGAAGCTATTTATAGCCCAGGAGACTTTATCCTCCGTAATAATGTTTGTGATGTTATCCCAAGCTGCCAGTGGCGTACAGGTGGAACTAGCTTGTTCTACTCTAATCTCACTGGAGCCTGGGAAGTGAGTACTCATCAGGAGTTCCAGAGATGCCGCAGAAGAATCTGTCCAGCTTCCATCCATCTTTTTAAGAAAGGACGGGTTGCTATGCCCTGCATTGTTTGCATCAATTTCTATGTTATTTTACCTATTGCAATAGGGGTGGCGATGGTGTAGTGGTACGTAATCGATTGAAATGTTAATGGTTCATGGTTCAAATTGTGATGTCAACAAGCATTTATTTATTTCTCATGGAATAAAGAGTCAGTCCGATCAATTGCTAAAGCTTGTGTGAACACTATTGCAAAGGCATAGCACTGGAAATACCATAGGTTGGCCATATGGCTGATTTTTATTTTTTTTTTTTTTCGAGGGTAGGTGAAAATCTTCAGCAAGACACTATGAGGATCGACAACGCGTGCTCATAGTAGTGTGGGATTCTTACCCACTAAAAAACCTCCCTTCCAAACAAACTTGTTTATATTTTTTACTACAACTAAGTATTCGATTTATCAGTTGTTTTCATTTCACGAAATAAGGACGTTTTGCAGGTACCTTCCCATTAGAAGTTCCTGCTAGCTCCGCAGTTTAGACGTGGTTACTTAACGCGCTAAGGCTAAGGGTTTGGTTCTTTGTAGACGGCGTAGTAAATTGCTTTCATCCAAAACTTGGAGGAATGTAATATTTACGTGACTTTCTAGTCGACTTTTATGCTTTCTCGCGTAGTTTTTGATTTCGTCTTCGATTGTTTCAATGCCAAGATCTCTGTGGATATCGCTATTTCTGATATACCATGGCGCATTAACAATACCTCTTAGCACTTTGTTTTCAAAAGTTTGTAAAATTTGAATGTTACTTATTTTGGTACAACCCCAGAGTTGTATATCATATGTCTATACAGGCTTTAGCACTTGCTTATATAAAACCAGTTTGTTCTCTATATTAAGCTTGGAATATTTTCCAAGTAACCAATACATTTCTCTATATTTATTATCTAGTTCTTTGTGTTTTTTCTTAACGTGCGTTTTCCATATCAGCTTTGTATCAAGTGTCATTCCAAGATACTTAGCCTCGTTTACAAACGGGATTTGAACCGAGTTTGAAAAGATCGGCAAATTATTTATTTTCTTATAAGTAAAATTTACATGAACAGATTTGGTCTCGTTGAGTGCGATTCGCCAAACCTTTGGCCATTCATTTACTCTATCCAAAGCTTCTTGCAGTTTTTCTGTAGTATCTTCGACCGTTTTACCTACTGCCAAGATAGCAGTGTCGTCGGAAAATGTAGCTAGCTCAGTGCCTTCTACTTGCGGTATATCACGGGTGTATAATAGATATAAAACCGGACCAAGAACGCTTCCTTGCGGCACCCCAGCCATTATTGAAATCTGAATATTCGTTTCCACATTTGACGCGGAATAGTCTATTTGTAAGGTAGTTCTTCAAAATATGATATGGGTGCTCTGGCAGAACTTGTCGTAATTTAAATTTAAAGCTTTCGTGCGAGACCTTGTCAAAGGCTTGAGAGACGTCGAGGAATACACTTGAACAAATCTTTTTTTCTTCAAGTGACTTTTCGATTACATGTGTTATTCGATGTACTTGTTCAACTGTAGAATACTTACTTCTGAATCCGAATTGATGATCCGGAATGAGATGCCTTTCTTCTATTACCGGCTGTATTCGCCCAATCAATATTCTCTCGAACACCTTGGATATAATTGGAAGAAGCGAAATCGGTCTATAAGACGTCTTTTCATTCGGCGGTTTTCCGGGCTTAAGGACCATTATGATTTCGGCGACTTTCCATTGACTGGGAACATTTTCTAGTCTAAGTGCGGCGTTTATAATAAACAGAAGCTTAATTAGAGCTTTTCTTGGTAGTGCTTTAAGAAGCTCTCCCGTAATTAGGTCGTATCCAGGAGCCTTCTTAGGTCTAAGTTTCTTTATTTCTTCCTTAAGTTCGGTAAGTGTTGCATTTCTAATTACGCTATTGGCTATATAAGACGTATTTATATTTTCAATAAGAGCTTGTCCATCAAACGGTTTGAAAGTTTCTTCCGGGTGGGTGGCAAAAACTTGGGCTTTCTCTTTATCTTGCTGGGCCCATTTGTCTTGATTTTTCCTAATTGGCGCGGCTTGAATTTGAGGTTTTTTAATACCTTTTATAGCCTTCCAAAGCGAATAATTAGAATCTTTTTCTGCCGTTAAACTTTCTAGGTAAGTTTGCATTTCATTATTCTTAAGCTCTTTAATAGATCTTTTTAGTGAGTTGCAAACGGTTAAGATGTGCTTTATGTTGCGGAGCCCGAGTTTGTTGCCATTTTTTGCGCGCTTTTCTCTTCTCCTTAACCATCTCTCTTATTTCCTGCGGATAAGTTTGAATGTAACTGGCCGGCGTTTTTTTTTTGGTTTGGGAGTATTCTTCCACGCGGCATTCTGTAGGATTTCGACGAAGCGATCAACTTCAACTTGAAGTTCATATGGCGTTTTAAGTGATACGCTCAGCTCAATGTTTGCTTTAATATCTTTCTTGAAGCTATCCCAATTAGTTTTTGCGCTGGTTAATCTGGCCGGTCCTACTTTTTTAATCAGAGCTTCGCTTATCGTCATAATGATTGGAGAATGATCAGAGGAGAGATCAATGCTTTCTTCAACTTTTATACAGTTGCCAGATATTCCTTTAACAATAAAGAAATCGATCAGATCTGGTATCTTATTTCTATCAGTCGGCCAATATGTTGGTTTATCCGTCGAGTGAAAATCACAACTGTATTGCATACCCGCATTATAAAGCTTTCTACCTTTCTGAGAGGCGTACCTTGAACCCCAGAAGTGGTGTTTCGCGTTGAAGTCGCCACCAATAATAAAATTTGGTTTAAGGAAGTTGAAGATGTTTGTGAAATCACTTTCTTCAAGTTTACATCGCAGTGGACAATATATAGATGAAATGTTGAAGGTAAAATGTCTATTTCTAACACGTACCGTGCTTACTTGCATTGCTTCTATTTTAATCTTTACTTCCGCTGAGTGTTCGATACATTCTTTTATAAGCAAGGATGATCCGCCTCTTGCTCTTTCCGATGGGTGGAAGTCGTGATACACGCTATATCCTCTTATCTTAACATTCGTTTGTTTTGTCAGATGAGTTTCACAGACCAAGCATATATCAATATCTTTTCCTCGTATAAATATTTCTAACTCGTCGAGTCTTCGTATGAGGCCGTTGGCGTTCCATGTGAGAATTTTTAGCATTTCTTTCATATTTTGGTTGAAGTGCGCGTGTTATGAATGTTGGTATCTAGTGCAACTAGTCTCTCGAAAATAAGTTTGTTTGTTTTGCATTGCTCTTCAAGTTTCGCAAGTATTAAGGAGAAAACATTGGATACAGGATTTTGTGAGCTACCTCTATCACCGCTTTCCAAAGTCGTAACTTGAGCAGGAGTCTTTACGTTAGAATTTGGTCATATGCTTGCCATTAGCTGCCATCGCTGCTTGAGCATAAGAATGTGCGTCAATATTCGAAGATTTTGCTTCTGTCACCTTTTCTCTACTACGTTTGGGTTTTTCTTTATTACCCGATCTTAAGTCGATATTGGCGGATTTTCAATCTTTCGCTGCTTTTTTTTGTAGCTATTTTGGGTCTGTTCTAAATTGGTTTAGGATTAGGGCGCATGGAATTTTTAAGCGTATCGCGCCTTTTTTGAAGCTCTTTCGCCACTTCGCAACCTCGATAGTTCGCAGGATGTTTTCCTTTGCAATTTATACAAGTGACTGGGCTTTGCTTATTTAGGTGACACTCTTCCGAGAGATGTTTACCTGTGCATTTAACGCATCGCGGTTCTTTCTGGCAGTAAGTCTGCGCATGATTGAAACCTTGACATCGTTTACACTGCGGGATCGATCTGGATGTTTAGAATACTCTTAATACTATGTATAGCATCTTTGTTTTCATCTTTATCGAAACTAAGCATGAATAGTGGAAGTTCACGCTTTACCAATTTTTCATAATCTCCCTCCGACTGGTGCTTCTCCTTCTTGATAATATTGACGGCATCAAGAATTTTAAAGCCTTTATCTTGAAGGTCGTTTATAACATCTTCTTTGGTGCACGAGGGGTGGAGTCCCCTTGCTACAACACGCAGTGGTCTTTCTAACTTCTTTTCATAAGTATACCACTGAATCTTTTCGGCATTCAATTTTTGGGATACTGATCGGTAACCGTCGGCATCATCGAGATTGATTTTCCACGTGTTGTTTCGCAGAGATGTCATCTTAAACTTCGATGTCACAGTTCCTTTAAGAAGGCAATACAACTTGTTATAGTCCGTAATTCCAACGACGTTTATCGGTGGCGGAGGACGTAGTTTTTTTCGTTGTTGCTTTTCCTGCAACTCTTTGCGCTTTTCATCCTTTTGTGGCTCGACTTCCGGTGAGGAACCAGCTTTGCGTTTTTTGCTAGGTCGTTTCTTTTCGATCCAATTCGTTTCACGTGTTAGCTCTTCTTCGTCCGTCTGGTATTCGCGACTAGGTGAGCGATGTGGGCTAACTGTATTTTCTTTTTGTAGATACGAGTTTTTTAAGGCATTATTTTCCTGCCTTAGTAAATCTAATTCTCTCTTAAGCTCACGATAGAGTAGCTCCATTTCGGTAAGCTTTGTACGGAGTACGTCGTTTTCCTCCTCAATGCTTTTTGATTTCGCTGAGTCCGGTTTTTCACGCGCTTGCGCTTCCGGCGGACTTCTTTTTCCGGAGACGGTCGATCTTGTTGGTGGAGATCGAGATACCCTTGTACTTTTTGAGAAGGGATTTATTAGGTGCAAGAAGTGGCTCTCCCCAGAATCCGTAGAGCCGATCTCCGAAGAGGGTGGATTTGCCAGTGTACCTGGACTGCCACCTGGGGTATTAAAATCTTTTGTTTTGTTCATTGCATGTTTTTGTATACACCATACTCGGTATACGGAGGGTGGATTTTAGTCGCCTCTTACGACAGGCATGCCTACCTCGGGTATATTCTGATATTCTGTAG
Organism: Brachypalpus laphriformis; assembly: GCA_945910035.1. Taxonomy (NCBI): domain Eukaryota; kingdom Metazoa; phylum Arthropoda; class Insecta; order Diptera; family Syrphidae; genus Brachypalpus; species Brachypalpus laphriformis. The sequence goes on from OX246756.1 coordinate 102,836,617, forward strand.
GGACATACAGTTTTACCCCTTAGGTATCCGAAGGCCATTTTTTTTTATTTTTTTATGGGCTTTTTCATTAAAACAATATGTACTCTCGGATGATTGTCAGACGTTCGGGAGAGGTGGGGGCGTGAACATTTTTTTTTGTGTTTTTTTGGATTCAATTCTTCGATTAAACCTCACACGCAATGATCCGACACACATTCGCTGCGGCACTCATCACTGCCGTTTAAGGGTTAACTTAATTTATTCTCTGATAAAACTTAGGGATTTCTAGTGACTTTTCTGTTTCTGTTTTTCTGTATTATTTCCGAAACATTTGAGCACGACCGCCAGTCACGATGGTTTCTTGACGTACATACATACGCATGTACATATAAATCTACACATCTATACAGTGTCGAGCAAAATAATAGCAGTGCCACTTTATAAGCAACATTTTCCTTAATACTTTCATTCTATATTTTTTTCCGACTTCTACTGTAATTCTGTACTCATCAACAACAAGTCGTTCGTGTGATGTCATATTGTAAAGGTAAGCCCTTACTTCTGCTTTGAAAGGTCAATTATTAGTCAACTGGTACTTTTTGATGGGAGCAAAATAAGAGCAGTGTTGATTAGTTCTACGTATAAAAATTCACCCTGATTGTCGTTGGCGTTTGTCGCTTTTCGACGATTGTCGTTTTATTCTTCAGATGTAACACGAATCCATTTTCATAGCTTTTTCACTGTGAAAGTGTTGTAATAGTATTCTACACGACAAACAAATTGCTTAGTACTGATTAACGGTCAGCAGATCGTAGCTATGAATAAAACGACAACGTAAAGCGTGTGATAAGGTACTCCAAAGTTCATCCTTTTGCAGCAGCTACTCAGATTGTGGATGAGCTGAGCTTACAATGTGGTGTTCACACTGTGAGAAGACGCCTAGGGGAACACAACCTGAATGCTCGCAGTCCACGTAAAGTTGCACTTCTCAAGAAAATTCACTTAAAAAAAAGGTTGAAGTTCGCGAGAAAGCATTTGTCGTGGTCCCCTGAGAAGTGGAGGAATATAATGCGGACTGATGAGAGCAAAATTGTTCTGTATTGGGGAAAAGGATCTCGGGATACGGAATACAATCCTAGATTTACCACAAAAACCATAAAACATGGAGGATCAAGGTTTGGGGATGCTTTTCACATTATGGTGTTGGTCCAATATATTGGATTAAAGGTATACTGGACCAGCGCTCATACGCCGATATACTGCAGAATATCATGCTGCCATATGCCGAGGACGAAATGCCACTAAAATGGGTCTTCCAACAGGACAACGACCCGAAACAGCCGAAAAGCTAAGCAGTGGTTTCAAGACAATAGAATTGAGGTCGAGGATTTGAAAAAAAGAGTTCACAACAAAAAGCCAAAAAATAACAACGAGTTGTGGGCGGCAGTTTGAGCAGTGATGGATCTCAATACCACCCGAAAGGTGCCAGCGGCTTGATGACTCCATGAAACGGCGTTGCGCAGCCGTAATAAGCAAGAGTGACCAAGTCACCAAATACTAGCATCTGCTTAATAGCACTTTGTAATAATTTAATAGAATTCGTTTTTTTTTCATTAATTAAGCTGGTGAAGAAACAGCACTGATATTTCTTTGCTCGGCTTTTTTCAAAGTTCTTTTCTTCGCAGTGAATTTATGTTAGTTTAATTTGATTAAATCAAAAATTAATTAAAGTATATATTACAAGAAAATAATGATTTTTATCTTCTTCTTCTTCCTTTTATCAGCGAGGTTATGACCCGAAAACAAGGGATCATAACCCTCCCACTTCACCGCATTTCTACTGATCCGCCTGTGGGGTTCGCCTCTTACTAAATAAATTTATGTTACTCATGTTACTAAAATAAATTTCTAAGAACAATTTGTAATTTATTTTTTTTGTTTGGTTAATGCTAGTTCTTAAGGTGCACTGCTATTTTTTTGCTCGCAGCAAAACACCTCCACCAAGTACTACAGTCGCCGATTTCGCTGCTCCCCCGAAATTTCATCACATACATACATGCTTGTAATATATCTTATGCTAAGGCCGAAAGCTCTGGTAGCTAGTGCTAATCTATTTATATGTAATTTATTACATGTCAATAAACATATTTTAATAATAATAATTAGTTATCTTATGTTATTGTTGTAGCAGTGTCATGCTGACATATGGTATGCTTTGTCGTTCTGGCTTTTATTTATTTTTTATTCTCAGCCTTGAACTGGTTATGCCTTCACTCGCATCTTTAATTTTGTATTATTTTGTTTATAGCTTTTGGTTTTGCTGGCTTAAATTGGATGTTCTTAAATTATTTATCCTTGTTTTTTTTTTTTTTTTTGATTATGCATAGCCTTTTATGATAAGTTTAATTCCAAAAGCATCTCTATGTTTACCTTGATATTCTATCGTTTTGTAGCGAATATTTTGGATATAGAAATAAACATTTTTAACGGATTTTAGGCAGCGGCCCACTATCCGCTAGATCAAAGCGCCAAATAGTATGATTTGGTTCATATTTCGATTCGATAACATTTCGCCACTCAATTCTCCTCACTCAAAATAGGTAGAAACAAATAGCAAAATAGGAGCTAAATAAGCAATAAATTGGATTCTTGGAATTATTTTTGGACATTTACAATCATTATGTGGTGCACATAGAGCCACTGTTTTAATTATAAAAAGGTTAGGTTAGGTAAGGTTGAAGTGGCTGCCAGTTTACGCCAACATATTTAGACCAGAGATAACATAGGTCACTTGTGATACCCCGTGGATCATGTGATCCCTACCTACTCATTAAAACCATTTTGTGGCATAAGAGCCGTCGGTTTAGTAGAGAGCTCCTAAGTGAAGCTTACTTCTCTGGGAGAGAGCCGTACTTGTACAGAGAAGACGATGAATGGTTTCTTCCTTTTCTTTATCTATACAGCTTCTACAAATATCGTTTGAAAAAAAGGCCAAGCCTTGTTGCATATTGCCATATTCAATTCAATTCAATTCAATTCAATTCAATTCAATTCAATTCAATTAAATTTTTATTTTCAATGTACAAGTAAGACCGAGTCTTTAGGGGGTGGCAATGGTGCAGTGGGTAGTGTGTTTGCTCGTTAACCGATGTGTGCAGGTTCAAGCCCCAGCGGGGAACAGCAATCATGGGCCACCCAAGTATAAAGGAAAAACGAATTACATCGAAGTTTTTCCAACCACTGCACCAAAGAAAGGTTCCTGCCTGGTAGTACAATGGACCGGAGAGTCTGAGTGCTCTGGGATTTGGGTTTCCTTTTTTATAAAAAAAAGAAAAAGAAAAAAAGACCGAGTCTTTTATAGTACTAACAATGCTTAAATATAATTATATCATAAATAGGAAAATACAAAAAAGAGGACAAAGAGAAGAGTTTAATAGATACTAGATATAGGTACTCGTAGAAGGATAGATATACATATATGGAAATATATAGGAAGATAGTAAGGTAGAAAGAAAAAGAAAAGGGGGAGATGAAGTTTAATATCGTACTAACGCTGTTCAGATAAAACTTGAATATTTTATTTTTAAATAAATTAGAACTACTTATTCGCTTAATATCAGTTGGCAGATCATTCCAAAGCTTAGTGGTGCATACAAAGAATAGACGTGATGAGTTCAGATATTGACAATTTGGAACAATAAGATTTGAAGTTCTTTGAGATTGCGCAAACTGCAATTTTTCAAATAGATATGCAGGTTTTTTGTAAACATTATATTATGCAGAAAAATTAATTTTCTTGCGTTTAAAGCTGCGTTAATGAGCAGCCTAAGGCACGTAAGTTATATTGCGTAATATGTACATATCTACGAAGACCATATACATATCGAACCGAATTATTGAATGCAACTTGGAGTTTATTTTGCGACGCCGAATCCAGCTTACAATACGCAGTTTCAGCATAATATATGAGTGGAATTATAAGCGTTTTAAGTAGCTTCAGTCTAGTTCCTTGAGGAGTAAATGTCGCCGACTGCCATAATTTGTGAAGACCACCATAGATTCGGCCAACAATGTAATTTATGTGGTTACTGCAGGATAAGTTACGATTTAACTTAAAGCCAAGAGTGGTGATATTATTTACAAATAATAGCCTGTTGTTTGATAAGAAAATCTGAGGTTTAGTTTCGGTATCAAAGCTGCTACTAGAGATTGCTATTAGTTGAGTTTTGGCTGCATTTAATATAAGTCTATTAGCAATGGACCAGTCATATATAGCCAAAAGATCTTCGTTGATTCTGCACACTAGATCCTCAATAAGACCAGGTGACCGCGACAAATAAAACTGTACGTCATCAGCATATAAATGAAAAGAAACATTCGTGCATATTTTTGGCAGATCATTCACATACATGCAAAAAAGTATGGGGCCCAAAATAGATCCTTGCGGTACGCCCGATCGGACATCTTTAAAACATGATTGATTACTTCCAACGACCACTCTCTGCAATCTATTACTCAAGTTATCTTTTATTAGATTAACAGCTCTCTGGCTGAAGCCGAAATAATATCGCAGTTTGCAACAAAGAATGTGATGGTCAACTCTATCAAAAGCCTTTGAGAAGTCTAGCAAACAAAGTATAGTTAAATCCCCCTTGTCAAAATTGAGTCTAATATCGTCCATAATTTTTACCATAGCCGTAGAACAGCTGCGATTTGTACGAAAACCGGACTGGAGCGGATACAGTAGGTTTCTTCGATCAAGATGACCAACAACCTGTTCTGCCATGACTTTCTCAAAGACCTTTGATGAACACGGTAAAATACTAATCGGACGGTAATCACCAGGCAACGAGGCTCGTGGCTTTTTCGCGACAGGTGTAATTTTTGCGACTTTCCAATTGTCAGGGAAAGAGGATGAGGTAGTAAAAAAGTTAATGACATGTGTAAGAGAACTCAGAAAATATGGAGCTATTATTTTTAAAAAACGATGTGACAAACCGTCCTCGCCGATAGCATTTGACTTTGAAGTGCAAATAATTCTCGCAATGTCACTGTCATTAACTGTTTCAAAGTCAAACTTAAAGACATTAAAGAGTTCTGGATTAGGATGAAAATTTACGTTAGTCCCATCGTCTGGAGTGAAACAGACATTAAGAACATTGGGATCTATCGTACAATTGAAATTATTTGCCTTGCCTATTCCAATTTTGCGTAAGTTATTCCACAAGTGCTTGGAACCGAGTCGCGGATTGAGCTTAGACAAATAATAGTCTTTCTTAGCTCTTCCTGTAGCCCAAGTAGCAAAATTGCGGGCTTGACAATATTTCCATATTAAATACTTTTTCCTTCGAGATTTAATTGCATCAATGACTTCCGTTGTATACCAAGGGCATTTCTCATTACGCACTCGAACAGTTTTCAGAGGAACATGTTTATTAAAAAGATCAAGCATTAGCGATTGCATGAAATTTAACTTTTCATTAGCAGAGGATAAGTACCTACAATGGTCCCAACTAGCCATACTTGCCTCAAGAGCAAGGGCAGGAATATTAATTGAATTGTAATCTCTGTATTGAAAACTCAATGGGCTACAAATACGAGAAAATTTAACATTGTATGTGGAAAAAATTAAATCATGGTCTGAGAAACCATCCAGCGAAAGCTAATCAAAAAGGAGAACGTCAGAGTAGCCGGACACTATTAAAAGATCGAGTAAACTTGGAATGGAGTTAGGAGCATACCGAGTAGGGTAAGAGTTAATTACGCATAATCCAGATAAGAGAAGTTGATCTGACCTACAATTATTTTTTAAAAGATCAGTATTAAAATCTCCACATAGGATAATATGCTCATAGGTCGAAGTCAACTCAGCAATATCAGAGAAAAACGGTTCATGTGAGTACCTTTTGTTTGGATTATATGCACAAGACACAATGCATTTGTGGCATCTTCAGACAATTCTAAGATAAGATACTCAATCCCCTCTTCATCTGATTTCTTAACGACTCTGCAATCAAGCCCTATTCTACAGTAAACAGCAATACCGCCACCAATTGTGTCAGTCCTCCGATCGTTGCGATATAAATTGTAGCCAGTTATTTCATAACGACTGTCTGGAGTATCCCTCTGAAACCAGGATTCACCTACACAAATAATATCCACAGTTGAGTTATCAATAATATGTCGCATAAAATCTAATTTCGATGTATTAAAACTGCGCGCATTAAAATAACATATTTTAAGCCCTTCATAAGCATTCAATAGAACTTTAAGCATACGGCACGTTGATACATTGCTTGCACCACCAGATGCTATGATCTACTGACGAGTATATATGTAAATTAAAGACCGTTGAACGATATTAATAGGAAGAGAAGAAAGAAGAAAGATATATGTAGAAAAAAGAAGGAATAAAGATTAAAAAGTTTTTTTAATTTAATGTATTAGATCGTGCCCAGTGATGACATATATTGTAACGCCAATGTGCAATCTGTTGAGAGAAATCAAATTTGAAGAGCGTTTTAGATCCAGCTGGGGCCAAATCTGTTTTCTCGCTAGACATGTATTTCACCTTGTCCACCTAAGATTTACTCTTTCGACTGCACCCAGCTTAAATTTGAGTTTGCAAGTAGCGATCGGTATACCTAGAGTATTCTTATTTGGAATGATGGGCCTAGTTGTTCCTATTCTGGCGAGTTCATCAGCCTTACAATTCCCCGGAATGTTCCTAAGCTCTGGTACCCAACACAGGTGAATATTAAACTGCTCCACCATCTTCGTGAGGGACGATCCGCATCTTGAGCTACTAAAACATTTATAGAGATCTTTTCCAAGGATTTGATCATTGTTTGGCTGTCTGAAGAGATGCGAATGTCTTTAGCAGATACTACGTTTTTTTTGTTACCAAGATAAGACTTTCTTAATCGCCATTATTTCCGCCTGGAACACGCTTCAGTGATTTAAAAGACGGAAGGAGAGGCTGAGATTAAGCCTAATTCGTTTTTGATCCATCGATGTCTTCCACAAAAACCCATTCCTCCCAGAATGACTTGGAAGATATAGTATGATTACTAGGAAGTTTTTGTCAAAATTGGAAGTGGTGTAGTCTATGTTTTCAGAAGCAATTTTGAGATTATTCAGAATGGAGGCATGGCCAAATTCTTTTCTTGGCCACTGTGATGTTGCTTTAAGGCGAACGGCTGCACTATCTGCTATTTGCCTGCTAAAGATGTCGATTTGTAACAATTTTTTTTATTTTTTATTTCTCTATTTAACCCATGCCCGCGTGGCGACGACACTGCAACCTGAAAGATCTATTGTATCGGAGGGTTGGAGTTAATCTTAAAGACATTTTACCTCCCTTATGAAAGTGAGTATGTTTTTAGTAGTGGAGCATTTCAGTTCCACTGAAGCAAGAATCTCCTTGTGGAGTATATGTACGTTTCCTTAACCAGTGTAGTGCCGGGTATTCACAAAGAATGTGTTCGGAAGTTTCATCCTCCTCTAGGCATACTCAACAGTCCTTTTCCTGGCACAGGTTCAATTTGTTAAGGCGGTATCTCAAGCTACAATGGCCAGTTAGAAAGCTCACCATCTTCCTAATGCTTTCCTTATCTAAGTTAAAGATTTCCTTATATGCATAAGGCTTGATTAATCGTTTGGATTGTCTTAGACCTGTCCCATTGGTCCAGTCGTCTAGACGAAGTTTGTTTTCCCATTCGTAAATCAACGCTGTAGCTGTTGCCCAATTGACACCACAATAAGATTTAGGACCTATAAACGCAGATTCTAGCAAGCTCATCTACAGATTCGTTGCCCACAATCCCCTGATGTCCAGGGACCCAACCGAGCTTTACCCTTTTATGTTTGGCAAGGGCTTGTAAAGCATCGTAGCAGCATTTGCCAGTTTTATAGTCCATTAGGTTGGACGATAATGCCCTAAGTGCTGCCTGGCTATCTGAGAAGATATGTATTCTAGCGTCCTTGATCCCCTTACGGAGGTTGTGTCTGGCGCAGATCTCAATGGCATGGATTTTAGCTTGAAGCACAGTAGGAGTCGTACCTATAGGTACCGAAATCTTTGTGATGGGCCAATCCGTCAGTGAACCAGACCAGACTTTTGGGGTCCAGTGTTGGAACACCATTGGTCCAATTTCCGCGGTACAATATTTCAACCTCGTGTGTAATAGATTAAACTTTAAATCCAGTGTTGCATAGGAGTTGTACGCAATGCACTTATGCACAAACAAGCTTATTTTAGGACTTTGCCTAGATTATAGCGGTTTATGGCTTTTTCTAAGTCCGTCCACCAGACAATCACCTCGTAAGTGAGTATCGGTCTACTGACCGATGTGTAGAGCTAGTGAGTTATGCGGCATTGCAAACCCCATCTATTCCCGAAAGCTTTGTTGCAAGAGAAAAGTGCAACTGTATCTTTCTTGACTTTTTCTTGAATGCTAGGCTCCCATCTTAATTTGGTTCCCAAATATTTTGTCGGAGAAAGTTAAGCTTGTATCATTAAAAGAAGGAGGGTGGACGAACGGAATTTTATATTTCTTGGAGAAGTACAGTACAGTACCAGTACAGTTTTGTGGGGGTTTACACAGCGCAACAGCCCATGAAGGGTCTAGTCCTAGCTTCTCGCAACCACTCGTGTTGTGTGCGTATAGGAATGGAAGAGACCTACCGTTTTACGCCGTATCCGAAGGGCAATTTTTATTTTGTTTTAGAGAATCTTTCTCGTGACAACAATACTCTGGGATGTTTGTCAAACGTTCGCGAGAGTTGGGACCGTGAAAAAACGTTTCGTGTTTTATGGGATTCGAACATTGAACCTCACGCGCAGAGGTCCGACACACTAACCATTGCGCCACGGCGCCCACAATTTTTCGGTCACAGAAAATAGCGGAGTTTTCCGTCCTCTTTATCTACCCTACGCTTACGCAATTAATGATGTCATCACAGTCTGTTTTACTTTTGATCATAAAAAAAAAAAAAACAAATATTTGGCGCAACAGCTCTCTTAAAGTGCCAGGGCCTAGCTTCTCGCAACCACTCATGTTGTGTGCGTTATAGTTTTCGCACGAATGGAAGGGACCTTCAGTTTAATGCCGAATCCGAACGGCGATTTGAGAAGCTTTTTCGTGACAACAATACTCTCGGATGTTTGTCAGACGCTCGCGAGAGGTGGGACCGTGAAAAAACTTGTTGGTGTTTTCTGCGATTCGAACTTGGAACCTCATGCGTAGTGATCCGACACACTAACCACTTACGCCACGGCGCCCACACTTTTGATCATAGATCCCAGATATTTGAACCTTTCACACTTGGGGAGCCTGTTTCTTTCGAATAAATGTCTGGAATAGGCCCGAGTGGATAAGAGAACGGGCAGCATAAGTACTCGGTTTTTTTGTACCTCAACATTTCAAAAGAAAACCTTTTCCAGAGTGTGCAAAAATTAAATCTTGGCAACACATTCTTTTTCCAACCGGATAACGATCCCAAATTCTGCTCATATAGTACGTATGTGGATCATTCACCATATGCCCCATATTCTTCCAACTCCCGCCCAATCCTCAGATATCCTATAGAACATCTGTGGGATGAGCTTAGTAGAAGGATGGAAAAACATAACATTTCGGCGAAGGCTCAACTCAAAAAACTTGTTCTGCAAGAATGGCAAAATATCGGAGCTGAAATTACAAAAAAAAAAAATGGTCTATTCAATGCCAAAAAGATTGGATGAAGTTTCAAAAAGAAACGACTGGTGCACAAAGTACTAAGGAATTAATTAAAAAAAAAAAATGATTGGCTGTATGAACAATGTTAACCATGTTTATTTATTTTAACTTAGCTAAAAACAAACTAAGTTTTTGCATTATCAAGTTTATAATGAATAAATAAATTAATGGCAGCTGGGATGAAGATGCTTCACATGACAGCAGGAGTGACAAAGCTTTATCGAATAAGAAGTTCGAAGATACGTGGAAGCCTTCACATCAAGGAAACCATCTTACGAAAGATAGAGCGCGACCGGCTCAGCTGGTATCGCCACGTTCAAAGAAGAGATCATTTGAACCCTGTTATAAAGGCAATATCAATTAACATTCCAAAGACATCGCGATGTAGGAAAGGCAGGCCTACAAACGCCTGGATTACACAAATGCGACGACATCGCCTTAGTGCCTTAAAATCTTTGCGAAGCTTAAGAAAGTTTGAAATATTAAAATCGGTTATTTAATTTTAAAGTAGTATCTTAAACGTTTTGTTTTTACATTTTTTTCTAAATACATTAGTGCCTCTTAAGCCGCAGTGGCTTGCACTGTCTTTGCTATATGGACTGCATTTATACCTGTCAGATAGATCTTCCTAAGACCACCTCCTTCTTTACTTAGTCTCTCCTTCTTCTTGGTATTGTATTATTCTGTTGCTCTTCTTTTATTTCGTGCTACGTATCCTTCTGCCTCATCATATATTAAGTTTCATTTGTTACTTTTAAGTTTAGATTTTAGTTTTTTAAATAAATAAATAAAAACGAAAAACTTAACATTTTCCGAATAGAACTGAAATCGTATGCATTGCAAAATAACGTCATAATTCTCCACGTAACTCAGGTCAATAAATATTTGCCAACTATGACGTTAACGCTACAGCACTCCAGAAATTACTATTATTTTATTAATCAGTTTTTACTGGTTTACGTGTGCTCACCATGATTTCTTAACAACAAACCACTTAACTTTTGTAAATGTTTACTCTGGTACATGAACTACTCTCATCTTGGGGATACAACTTTCAATTAGGCAAATTTGTTTCTCCATAACTATTTTTTATTTTTTTCCTAAAACACGCTTGTCACAAATTAGGTTAAGGCAATGAGGTCTTACCAATGTGCGAATTGCAATGAGCAACTAAGCTAAACGTGTACACTAAATTTATTTGCTTAACTTTATCTGGACTTTTTTTTTGGCCATGGATATGTTTCATTTTTTTGTTGCCAAAATATCAATAAGAAACTGGTTTATTTAATTTATTTAATTTTTTATTTTTCTTTTTGCTTACAGACAAAATGTTCAGTATTTCGAGGCCTCGTGCTGTGCGTTTGCCTCAACGTCTCCTATGCCAATATTGTTCGGTTTCCACGGGAGCTGGATCGATACGGCTCAGCATATCTTATACCATATTTAGTACTACTTTTTCTAGTCGGTCTTCCAACGATCTTATTGGAAATATCAATCGGTCAGTTCTTGGGACAGGGAGCAGCGCATACATGGCGGTCTTCGCCAATTTTTAAAGGTACGTGTTAACTGAAAATTAATTGTGAGTGCTTTGAATAAATATGCTTCTTGACAAAGATACCGGAATTCAGCTCTGATCGAGGAGTAGGAGTCCAATAAAAAATGTTTGGAAATTCTATTCAAATCGCCAGGGCTAGTGCGGAAATAAAAGGGACTTTTTTCTGGGCAGGATCGACACTGTGTAATTAAACTGCGTTTATACGTATGGCTACGCGTATTCGCGTAGCGAGGCGAAATGCGATTCTTTGCTATTACACGTGTAAGTATGGAAGTGTTTAAAGCGCAGCGGTTTAGCGAAAAGCGAATTGAGCGACTACAAGCGACTACGAGCGACGAGAAATTACAATCAAAATATTTTGAAACAGTTTAGCGAGTCACGCGTATATGATGGACAAATTGATTGAACTTGTGCGTGAAAACCAATGTTTTTCAGGAAATTGTTGAAGACGCCGTGATGAAATTCTTCATGCCGTCTGCGTTTTATTGATTGGATGCAGTTGAAACCTCTTCTTTATTTTCAAGGTTTTCAAATATTTTTTACGCGGTAAATAACTACTTTCCAGTAACAATAAGCGCTTCTGTTGTTCATTTAACTGCTGTCTTAGCACATAGCACAATCGCTGGTAGCGATATCGCTTGTAATCGCTCGAAAAGCCATCGCGGATACGCTTAGCCATAAACACAGCCTTACGTATAGGATACAAAGCAGCGTTTTTCGCACTTCGCGTCTAGTTTGACCTGGCATTGCATCGAATGTGAACGAACCCAGTTTACACTTAGATTACGTTTCCAGTTTTTACACTCTGCCTTTATTTGACAGCTTGGAACAATGAAAGAAACAACTCTCTTCCTCAGGGATAGTTTCGCTATACTAAGGCATGACTAGGGATGGGACCTGCATTGCGATTGATCGGGAAACTACTGACTGCCCAAAACTTGGCTTGGGCCAGTAGCGCAACAATCAAGTTCGTGATGAAGTGCTTACTTTACCACTTAGTGGTGGTCCCCGGGCAACTATACGTATAAACCCATAAACCCTTATACGTGTAGGCTAAAATTGTAAGCGCGGGTTGTCTAGGGCCTTGATTCTAGGCTAGGTAACATGGGCCAGCAACCTGCGTTACCGAATATTGCCCGCTACAGAAACCGACACTATGCCTCGGGTAAGGAATGATCACATGTTGACGACTTTTGGCTATTGTACCCGGACAAAGATAGGTTTCTAGAATGTAAAGACGTTCCTGAGTGTGTCGGATCACTACGCATGAGGTTCCAAGTTCGAATCCCAGAAAATACGAAAAAAGTTTTTTCACCGCCCCACCTCTCGCGAGCGTCTGACAAACATCCGAGAGTATTGTTGTCACGAAAAAGCTTCTCAAATCGCCGTTCGGATTCGGCATTAAACTGTAGGTCCCTTCCATTCGTGTGAAATATATAACGCACACAACATAAGTGGTTGCGAGAACCTAGGCCTTGGCACTTTAAAGAGCTGTTGCGCCAAATATTTATTTTTTTTTTTAAAGACGTTCCTCGACTCGGGAAGGGAAGGTCCTTACAATGCCAGATTCATCCAATTGGAAAATGAATTTATGCGATATAAACTGGACATTTTGGAGGTAAGTGAAGTAAGATGGTTAGAAGCGGGCGAGTACCAGTCGCCAACGCGTAACACTGTACTACTTTATTCTGGAAGACCATCCGGAAGTCCGCGATGGAGTCGGACTACTGCTAACAACAACAGCACGCAAGGGCCTAATTTCCTGGCAGCCTCATGGTGATAGGAATTTGACGGCCAGATTCCGGACTAGGGTTTGACGCGTCACCATCATACAGTGTTACGCCCCAACGAATAGTTCGTCTCAGGACGAAAAGGAGAGGTTCTACAATCTCTTAAGTGCCGTCTTCAACACAACACCAAATGGAGACATTGTCATAGTGATGGGGGATTTGAATGCCAAGGTAGGCAACGACAACAAAGGGCTCAAACATGTAATCGGGAAGCATGGACTAGGCAACCGCAATGACAACGGCGAAAGGTTTGTGGATTTCTGCAATGCCAACCGCCTTGTGATAAGTGGCACCATGTTTGAACATAAGACCTGCCACAAAGTCAGTTTGGTTTCCAATGACAGGCAAGCAACCTCCAACCCAATTGACCATTTTGCTATCAGCCGCCGCTTTAGAAGTAGTCTCCTGGACGTCCGAAACAGGCGAGGGGCACATGTGAGGATAGTACGTGATCACCACCTTATGATAGCAACTCTCCAACTACGCACTGCTGCAGTTCGAAGATCCCACGACAACACAAGAATGCCCAGGTTCAACATCGATAGACTGCCTCAGTGCGCCAACAATTAAGGGAGCACTTTTCGCAAGGTGTGGAAGCAATCAGCAGCTATTCCCGCAACCATCCAAGAGCATGGGTATGCTGGGAAAAATGTTTTTACATCTGGGGAATGGGAAAATGTTTTTACATCGCAGGGAAGACATAGGGCATGGCTTTCCGAGAATACCTGGAGACGGATTGACGAACGAAAACAGCTGAAAGCTCGCATTGCAGCTACCCCAGCAGCAGGGAGAAGCGAGCTAGAGACCCTATATCGCATGAAGATGAGAGAAGTTCAGCGTAGCGTGTGACGAGACAAGCGCAACTACATCAACACGCTGGCTACAGAAGCAGAAGAAGCTGCACGGAGGTGCAGAACCGTCTACTGAATCACGAAAGAGCTGACAGGTGGTCGCAGCTCCAGCCAACACCCAGTGAAAAACCTAGACGGCTTCTTGCTCATTTCGGATGAGGACCAGCTCAAGAGATGGAAAGACGGTTTTGAACCGTGTATTCGCTAGCGATATGCTCCCAAATCAAACTGAGATGCCCGAAGTGAGAGGTTCCCGAATACGCACCACGACTCCCAGTAAAGATGAGATGATGCACTCAAAACCAACAAGGCGGTAGGACTTGACGGTATTCCAGCAGAGCTCTTACGAGCAGCACCCACAACATCGGCTGAGCTTCTGCTTCCACTTATAGAGAGAGCTTGGGAAGCCGAGAGCTTTCCTAACGAGTGGAAAAGGGGAATGACCGTCAAGCTTCATAAGAAAGGAAATTTAATGGAGTGCGGAAACTGGAGGGGTACCTGTGTGCTGCTGTAGCTAAGATAATAGCTCAAATCACCCTGGAGCGAATTAAACAACATCTCGAAGACACACTCGATGCCGAACAAGCAGGTTTCTGCTCTGGATCCTCCTGTGCTGACCACATCAACACCCTGCGGATTATCATCGAACAGTGTGTTGAATATCGATCGCCACTGAACCTGCTGTTCATCGATTTTGAGAAGGCGTTCGATAGTGTCAACAGGGAGTTTATTTGGCGTGCCTTACGCTGGAGAGGTTTTCCCGATAAACTAATTGCTATTATCAAAGCTACATATGAAGGCTCCAAATGTCACGTTCTGCACAGGGGAAGGTTGTCTGAGGAATTTGAGATCCAAAGTGGCGTAAGGCAAGGCTGTATCCTTTCACCAATATTATTCCTATTGGTGATTAGCGATGTGCTTCATGCAGCTTTGTCAACGGGAAACAGAGGAATTCGATGGATTCTTACATCTCAACTGAAACATCTTGACTACGCTGACGATGTATGCTTATTCTCCGACAGAATTATGGACCTCCACCAAATGGCAGCAGATGTGGAGAAGGCGGCAGGCGTCGTCGGGCTGAAAATGAATGCGGCAATAACTAAAATTATCAGCCTTGGAAGAAACTCATCGGCTCAAATATGCTTTGCTGGACAACCGGTAGAGAGAGTAGAGGATTTCCAGTATCTTGGGAGTATTGTCTCGACCGATGGTGAAACCGAACTGGATATAGCCAACGGGATCGCCAAAGCAAAGTCCGCGTTCGGGATGTTGTCCAAAATATGGCGAAGCAATGCAATTAGTTTGAGCACCAAAATAAGACTGTTCCGCTCCAACGTTGAATCCGTGCTGTTATATGGTTGCAGCACTTGGAGAGTAACCACTACTATCACCAGGAGGCTGCAAACGTTCGTTAATAGGTGCCTGCGCAATAACTTAAGGATTTTCTGGCCCAATCGTATCTCTAACGAACACCTTTACGAGAGAACGGGTCAGGAACCAATAGGCACAACAATCCATCGGCGGAAGTGGCAGTGGATTGGTCACACGTTCCGAAAGGGTGACAGTTCCATAGCAAACCATGCTATGCAATGGAACCCTTTAACTCAGGATGGCAGAAGACCTGGCGGTCCGAGGAGAACATGTCGCAGAACAGTCGAGAAGGAGGCACGGCAGTTTAGGAAAAGTTGGGGAGAACTCAGACACATTGCCAGAAACCGTACACGATGGCGCGTAGGCATAGTAGAGGCCCTAGGACCCACAAGGGGATACAGGACATAAGTAAGTAAGTAAGGCATGACTGTAAAATCGTATGTATCGACCTGGCTTAAGAAATGTACCCTTTTGGAAAAATATGAATAGCAGGTGCATGTTTAATACCGCAAAGTCAAAACCCAGTTTTTTTTTTAAACTTGAAAACGAGCTCTAAGGTAGATACATGCATTTGCGCAGAAGGCATTCTTTACCTATAATAGTACGCCATAGGATAAATATTATTTTTATTAATATTGAAAAAGCAATGTTATATATGGTCTTGCTAACATGTAGTTTGCTAGTAGTTCTTGAGGGTAATAGAATTTAAAAATGAAACCTCCTATGACCACATAGTTCTTAATAGATGGCTTTAGAAAATGAGTTTTTTGGCACATTTCTCTCGAATTTTGACTTTGATTGAAAAGTAAACCTCAATTTACAAGAAAACGTAGTTTAAGACGGTTCGATTCTGTCACTGCAAGCAAAAATTAGTTATAAACTTCACCTACAACACTCATACATATTTTACTTCTAAGTTACTCTTTAGAGCAAGGATTATTTATTTCAGAAAAATTTGGCCAACTGGTTTCTGAAATGGTCATCTCATACTCCTTAAACTTTTTTTTTTTTTTTATTTCCCAATTGTTTGTATACATCTGTTTTATAAAGACACCTAGTATGTTGTGTTACAATGATAGTTAGTGGGACTTATTCTAGGCTGAGTGACCAATGTCCTTCAGTCTCTTTTGAGACAATATGAAACAAATAACAAAGAGTTTTATAATTATAATTATGTATATTATGATGAGCTTCCTGTTATAAAGTCGCTAGGTCTCATCCTTTTCAGTCTTCTTCTTCCGAGTATCTTTTTTCGTGGAAGTTAGTTAAGTTCTTTGTTTGGGTGAACTAATAGTTTGATGTGGTGTCTTGTCTTCTGCTTAAATTTGTTACTTCTTCCTCTACTGTTCTTATTTGGAGGTCTCGATGAATGTCATAGTTGGAGGTATACCAGTCAGCATCAGCGCGAAGCTTTAAAGAGTGACTTGAGAAAATTAACAAACGTTAATAGTAGGTTTATAATTGGGGGAGATCTAAATTGTCGTCATCGCAATTGGAATTGTAGCCGTTCAAATTCCTTTGGTAACATACTGTCCGACCTATATATGACAAATAATTTTTTAGTTTTGCATCCACCACACCCAACATACCATATATTCCTTCGAGCAGTAGGTTCAACCCTTCTACGCTTGACCTTTTCTTAACTAATTGCGTTGGACTTATAAGTCAACCAACCGTAATAAATGACCTCAGTTCGGATCATCTACCCGTACTCTGCAGTATACTTAGTTCACCTGTGATAGAAAATACCTTTATTTACGATTTTAAGGCTGCAAATTGGAATAGTTATAAGTCAAATGTAAGACGAATGTTAGATAGTGTGCATGTGGAAAATTTAAATGTTGTGAGTTCGTCCGATCTTGACCATTTAATTGAATATTTCAATACTTCAATCCTGGAAAGTATTAATGTGTCAGTGCCTAAAAAGTCAGTTTTGTTTGTTAATTCTAGTCCGTTACCGCAACATATTCTAAGTTTAATCAAGCTACGAAACAAATACAGAAGGAAGTGGCAGCAATGCAGACTTTTGTATTATTTCGATGAGTTAAAACTCCTCAATACACAAATTAAAGAGGAATTATCGAAATTAAGAAATGCAAACTGGGGTCGCAAACTAAACTCCTTAAGTAAAGCTAGCAAGCCATTTTGGAATATCGTGAAAATAATAAAAAAACAAACATACTTATATTCCACCACATAGAAATGGAAACAGTACAGCACTTTCAAACATAGATAAAGCAAATATGGTATGTTAGCAAGATCTTTTGAATCCAATTTCATGCTGACTTTACATAATAACAGCTCTGCTGAAAATTTGGTTGAAACAACTGTTAATGGCGTACGTAACCAAATTCATTTTCATAATACACAATTTGTGTCAATTGAAGATGTAAGAGATATTATATCTAACCTTAGCAATCGCAAATCAGTAGGACCCGATAAAATAATGAATATTTATCTGAAAAATCTTCCCAAATCTGGAATTAAATTTATTCAATTTATTTTCAACAAATGTATGCAAATCGGATATTTTCCAATATCATGGAAGCATGCAAAAATTATTCCAATTTTAAAGCCGGGTAAAGCTCCCAGTGACCCCCTAAGCTACAGACCTATAAGCCTCTTAAATGGTTTAAGTAAGTGTTTTGAAAAGGCTGTTAAATACAAACTCCTACTGCACGTTGAGGAGCACAGCATCCTTCCTGCTGAACAATTTGGTTTTCGTTCCTATCATAGTACAACGTACCAGGTCTTGCGAATAAAGAAGCATATTAAACAACGTTTTAGTGTAGGTCAAAGTACAGGCATGGCATTCTTGGATGTCGAAAAGGCCTTCGATTCAGTCTGGCATAAAGGATTGATCTTTAAATTGATACAATATGACTTTCCCGTATATCTCATAAAAAATGTTGATTCTTTTCTGGATCGTAGAACATTTCAGGTCAATTTTAATATGAGTCTCTCCAACAAGTATTGCATCCCTGCAGGTGTTCCCCAAGGATCGGTTTGAGGTCCCATCCTGTATAATATTTACACATCTGACTTCCCGCATTTAACAAACTGTCACTCTGCAATATTTGCGGATGACACATCTGTTTATTCGTCCGATGCTTTTGGTTTAGCGATTGAAACCAATTTGCAATCCGCCTTAAACACGCTAAAATAGTATTTCATTTAATGTAAAATAAAAATTAACGCTCAGAAATCACAGGCTATCCTTTTCACAAGGAAAAGGAAAGCTTGCTTTTTACCGAGCCGCAACTTAAATATAGATGGGCTTTCTATTGAATGGAGCAATTTAGTTAAATATCTTAGGGTGATCATAGATAGAAGAGTCACTTTTGGCTCTCACATTCAGTATGTAATCGAAAAAATGAATAAAACGATTAAAATCTTGTACCCTTTTATAAACCGAAAGTCAAGGTTAAGTAACGAGAACAACATTATTATATACAAAGTTGTTTTTCAAGCTATAATGTTTTATGCAGCTCCAGCTTGGGGAAGTTGCGCAAAAAGTCATATTTTAAAATTACAAAGAGTGCAAAATAAATTATTGAAAACGATCTTCAATCTGCCATGGCATTTTCCCACCAGCCTTCTCCACGACATATCAAATATAGAAATCGTTTCAAATCGCATTACTAGTTTAAAAACTAAATTTCATATATCATGCGAGTTTGCAGACAACAACTTAGTTGTGAGTCTTGTACACGATTAACGTATTTATAATTACTGTTGTTATTCACATTAGTTTAATCACATACATGAACCTACGTTTACTTTACTATTTATTTATTTGTTTTTATTTATTTACTTATATACATATTAATATCTTTATTTATTTATTTATTTATTTATATATTCATTTATTTATCTTTTATCTATCTAATTATTTATTTATTTATTTGTATACTTATTTATTTATATATTTATTTATTTATGTATTTACTTATTTATTTATTTATTTTTTTATTTTGTTTTGTTAATATATTATATATGTTAATTATTCTTTGTTATTTGTTCACTTTTGTTTTATTCATGTACTTATTTGTATTCGTTATAACTAATTTAATTTCTTTGTATATTCAACATACAACACTCAACCACTGTGATATTTTTTGAATGAAGGTTTTAAGTAGCTTTTCCCTTCAACTATTTATCTATCTATTTATTTTGCTTGAATTCATTCTATATGTTTTTCATAAGAAAGGTAAATAACTACCCATCTATTGGGTCTATAACTTAATTCGTGCGGTTTGCTAAGAGATGGCGTAACTTGTACTTTTTTTTTTTAATATATGTCTATGTAAACATTTCTGCGACAAAT
Source organism: Brachypalpus laphriformis (assembly GCA_945910035.1). Classification (NCBI taxonomy): domain Eukaryota; kingdom Metazoa; phylum Arthropoda; class Insecta; order Diptera; family Syrphidae; genus Brachypalpus; species Brachypalpus laphriformis. The sequence goes on from OX246756.1 coordinate 102,856,233, forward strand.
AAACAAACAAACAAAATACTCGTAGTTCGTAGGATTTTTGATTGCTGTCTTTGGAATGGTTCTTGAGAAGGCCTGGGAGTATGCTAAACCTGTCTACGCTTGTTTTGTGGATTTGGAACAAGCATATGATAGGGTTCCTCGAGCCAAACTCTGGAGTGTTCTGCAGGAGTATGGGATTGATGGTTCCCTGTTAAGGGCGATTCAGTCTTTATATACAAACTGTAGAAGCTGTGTTCGGATAAACGGTGTTAAATCAATACCTTTCACTGTGGGCGTTGGACTCCGCCAAGGGTGCGTTTTGTCACCTCTCCTCTTCATTGTATATATGGAATGGATGTTGCAGCGCAGCCGTGGCGGGGAATGTTTCGAAGTGGGAGACCTAAGGATTAGTCATCTGCTTTTTGCGGATGATTTGATCATCCTTGGGTCCTCTCAAACCGAACTTCAGCGCGCACTCGAAAGGTTTGCAGCCGTTTGTGATGATGCTGGAATGAAGATCAACGTGAACAAATCGGAAGTAATGGTCATATCCAAAAAACCCATTCAGTACACTCTGCATGTTAGTGGAGTCCCACTGAAGCAGGTGGATAAGTTTCAGTACCGCGGGGTCTTATTCACGAGTAATGGGAGGAGCAATGCCGAATTATCCTTTAGAATTGTTCAGGCTGGATCAATTTTGAGAGAGCTTGGCCAATCTGTTATAAGGAAGGCCGAACTTTGTGTTCAAGCTAAGCTATCGGTTTTTCACTCAGTGTATGTTCCAACTCTCACCTATGGTCATGAAATTTGGGTAGTGACCGAAAGAATAAGATCGCGGATACAAGCTGCCGAAATGATGTTCCTTCGTCGTGTTGCTGGAATAACTCGTACCGATCGAGTGCGCAACAGGAGAGTACGAGAAGCGCTCAATGTTGAGCAGCTGCTTCTCCGAACGGAACGATCTATGCTTCGATGGTTTGGTCACGTAGTGCATGTGCCCCCAGACCGGCTTCCAAGACGTGCTATGGTGGTCATGCCATCAGGTAGGCGACCCCCTGGTAGGCCCAGAAACAGATGGTTGGACCAAGTCCGACATCTCTCCCGGAGCCGTCTAGGGATTCTTCCTGATGAGTTGGAGTCAATGGCGGAAGATCGGGAAGGATGGAGAGTCCATCTGAGCATCCTACCCCCACGACATTCATGAAGGATTAGCGGGCCATTGAAAATGTATGTATGTACTTATGTATGTATGCCTTTGGATTATTGGTATATTTGTTTTCTTCGACGTACCCCAGAGTTGTATTTCGTAAGTCCAGATATGTTTTATGATAGTTTAATAGAATAAGTGTTTATTATTTATAGATAGTTCTGAGTTCGTCTAAACGAGCCATGAAAGTTGTCTGTATTTTTCTTTTATCTGGTCCCTCTTTTTTGAATGTGGTATTTCTAAGTTCGTCTGTTGTCTTAGTGTAGTTTTGTCCTTAATTTTGAGTGGTGTTGGAGTGTAGTTTATTTTAGTAGTGAATATCACTTGTTGAGTTTTGTCCTCGTTGATTTTAATACTCCATTTGTCAAACCATTTTATTGTTTTATCCAAGTTCGGTTGTGCTTGTGCTGTTGCGGCTTCAAGGCTCTTGTTTGAGGTCATCAGGATGGTATTCTCAGCAACTTTAACTTAGCATCAGCGTCCTTAAACTTAAAATGCTTTTTTTCCACCGAGATTTGCTTTGTAGAAAAAGTCATATCTAGAAGATCGCCGAGACAGTATCCGTTTTAGATTTTCCATAACAAAGTCAGTTAAAGCGACCTCCGGGCTACCTTAGTGTAGCCATTTATTCATGCTGGTCTTTATTTTAACCATTAATGATGTAGAACTTGTCTATATATAATCTCATGCTCATGACTTGAGAATCTGATCTCTTGCTGATTGACACTTGTTGCAGCGAGGCTTAAATAAGTTCTTCCCTTGAAGTCAAACAAATTTTTTGGAGTTCAATGTGAATAAATTTCAAAAATGTATGCAAAATTGTATCCGATATGAGCAAAATGTATCCATTTATTCAACGAAAAGAAATGTATAAATTTGGATAGATACAATTGTATCCAAGTGGTAATATGAATTGGTAATCTCGTCTTTATTAGGAGGAGTGATACATATCCTAATAGGTCAGCTTGTGGCGTAAAATGGTGGAAAAATGTTCCCTTCATATTATTATGCGTAAGTAGTAGAAACCCTTCCAAACTGTTGATGCATGAGCTGAGGCTACCTTCTCTATGACCAGCTGTCATAAGTTCTCGATCAAACTATTCAGCAGTCAGCTGTCAGGAATGTGTCATAAAGTATTGTACTAATTTTCAGGCTGAATGGTATGATCAGGAGTACAGGGAATACTTACTTACTTACTTACTTACTTAGGTGGCGCTACACTCCGGGGTGGACCTGGACCTCAACCAACAAACCTCTCCAGCCAGCCCGGTTACGAGCCGTTGCCTCCAGTTGCGCACCCCAAGTTGGTCACTCCACTTGTTTGCGCCGCCTACCGCGAGGTCGGCCTCTACTGCCGTCCATCCGGGGTGAATCCGAAGAGTTTCTTGGCGGGAACGTTGGGCTCCATCCGCTCTAAATGACCCAGCCATCTTATTCGCTGTGTGTGAACTCTTTTGGCTAAGTCAATGTCCTTATATATGCCGTATACTTCGGCATTGTATCTTCTCCTCCACTCACCGTCTATGAACACAGGACCAAAGATCGCTCGAAGAAGTTTTCTCTCGAGGGCATCTTTATCCGGTTTTGGTAAAGCCCATGCCTCTGCGCCATACAGCAGGACTGAGATGATTAGAGTCTTATAAAGAATTAACTTAGTAGTCCGAGATAGGGCTTTGTTACTCAATTGCCTTCTTAGCCCATAGAAACAACGATTGGCAAGAGTAATTCTTCGTGTGATCTCCGTACTGATGTCATTTGCGGAGTTTACCATAGAGCCTAGTTAGACAAAATCCTTTACTACGTAAAAAATTATATCTGTCTATTGTGGCTACTGTTCTGTCCAAGACGCCGATGTTGGGTGTCCTTTTTTGTAGACAGCATATATTTTGTTGTGGGCACCGTGGCGTAAGTGGTTAGTGTGTCGGATCACTGCGCGTGAGGTTCCAAGCTCGAATCAGAGAAAACACCAAGAAGGTTTTTCACGGTCCCACCTTTCGCAAACGTCTGACAAACATCCGAGAGTATAGTTGTCTCGAAAAAGCTTCTCAAAACAAATTGGCCTTCGGATACGGCATTAAACGGTAGGTCCCTTCCATTCGTGTGAAAAATATAACGCACACAACATGAGTGGTTGCGAGAAGCTAGACCCTGACACTTAAAAAGCTGTTGCGCCAAATATTTGTATTTTTATTTTATATATTTTGTTTTGTTTTCATTCACCGCTAAACCCATCCTTGCTGCCTCGATCTCAATACTCGCCAATGCCCCACTGACGGCCCGCTGAGTTCTACCGATTATGCCAATGTCATCGGCATAAGCGAGTAGCTGTACAGACTTGTAAAGGATTGTATCTCCGGTGTAGGTCTGTGAGTTTCGTACAATTCTCCCAAGTACTATGTAAAAAGGATCGCGTGATAGCGCGTCACCTTGCTTAAGACCTTTCCTGACATCGAACGGTTCGGTGATGCTATTACCGACTTCGATGGAGCAGCGATAGTTCTCCATCGTCATTCTGCACAAACGGACGAGCTTGGCAGGGATGCCAAGACTAGACATGGCTCTGTATAACTCGTCTCAGTACACGCTTATTAGGCATATCATGAAGAGGTGTCGATTTTATATTCATGGGTTTTTTCCAAGATCTGCCGTAGTGTGAATATTTGGTCAATGGAGGATTTTCCCGGCCTGAAACCGCACTGATAAGAACCTACCAAATGTTGGGGTGAGTAGTATCCCCTGCTGGTTGCTCGATGATTTTTCGGTGATGACCAAGAAAAAAAAGAAGATTGGATCAGTACAACTCTTTATTTTTTCTTTCCTCTTTGTACGGAGGTATCGAACTTACCTCGTTGAGGTTATTGACGATCGGTTTTAGGTGTTCACATAATCCGGCAGATAGGATCTTATATGCGATGTTGGGGAGACTTATACCTCTGTAGTTGGCGCAGTTTAGAGGTCTTCTTTCTTCAGGATCGGGCAAACGATGCTGAGGTTCTATTCATCGGGCATACTTTCATCCGACCAGATTTTACAGATGAGCTGGTGCATGCTCCTTACCAACTCCTTCTGCCTTGAAAAGTTCAGCGGCAAGGCCGTCGGCTCCAGCAGCTTTGTTGGATCTGAGTTTAGATACCGCTATCCTCACTTCATTCTGATGGGGTTGACGGGAATCTTGACTGTCATCGTCACTGTTGAATGGTTCATTCTGCCTGACAGCGGAATATTGGTCATCATCGCCGTTTAACAGTCTGCCGGAGTGTTCCTTCCATATCCTCAGTACCGACTACGATTCTACTACTATATTGCCATTTTCCTCCCTGCAGGCTTCTGTTCTGGCTTTGAAACCCTGGCATGTTCTTTTTACCTTTTGGTCAAATTTTCGAGCATCATTCCTGCAATAAGTTGCCGTTAGTATTAAATAAGGTTTTGACAAATGCTTGAAATTTAAAAGTAAACCTACATAAACCTATTAAGACAGTGTTATACAATACATAGCAGACTGGAACTCACTTGGCTCTAAGCACAATATATCGCTAAGCTCCAAGATTCTGAGCTTATATGCACTTGACTCCTTTTAAAATTTTTAGTAGTGTACGTGTTTCCAAAAACCTATGTACAGATGATCATGGACATGTACGAAGAAGCAAAGACAAGAGTAAGATGGCCTGCTGGAGTAACCGAAGAGTTCCCAATCAAAGTTGGGGTAAATTTGGGAAGCGTCTTAAGTCATTTGCTCTTTATTACAGTCCTTGATTATCTGCTTGAAGGTAAAGATACGGACCCCAAGGTATATCAACTATTCTTTGCTGACGATGGAGCCATCATAAGTGAGGATCCTACATCCCTGCAACGAGCACTTGATGTGTGGGTGGACGTTCTGGAGGGAAATGGTTATCGTATTAGTTCAAAAAAGACAGAGTACTTGTGCTGCTCGTTATCTGATCTGCTCAGGCCTATTTCAGACATTTATTTGAATGCAACAGTGCTTCCCAAGTGCGAAAAGTTCAAATATCTTGAATCTATGATCATAGCAAAGCAACCTGTGAAGACGATAGACATCATCGCGTAAGCGTACGGTGGATGAAGTGGCGAGAAAACTCCGCTATCTTCAGTGGCCGAAGAATGCCCCCTAAGTTGAAGAGAAGGCTCTACACCGCAGTTGTGCATCCAGCGCTCACATACGGTTCACAATGTTGGACGATGTACAAAAGGTATGAGAGTAAATTAACGGCAGCTGAGATGAAGATGCTTCGCATTACAGCAGGAGTGACAAAGCTTGATCGAATAAGAAGTTCAAAGATCCGTGGAAGCCTTCACATCAAGGAAACTATCTTACGAAAAGTAGAGCACGACCGGCTTAGCTGGTATTGCCACGTTCAAAGAAGAGATCATTTGAACCCTCTTAAAAAGGCAATACCAATGAACGTTCCAAATACATCGCGAGGCAGGAGAGGTAGGCTTATAAACGCCTGGATCACACACATGCGACGACACATGCGAAAATTAAATTAAATTAAATTAAATTAAATTAAATTAAATTAAATCGAATGATCCAAAATCGGGAGGCCTGTCGATATTTTTAGAGGTCAAATAGGCGAACCCCACAGGCCTATCAGTAGAAATGCGGTGAAGTGGGAGCGTTATGATCCCTTGTTTTCGGATCATAACCTTGCCGAAATACTAAGAAGGTGTACGGGTTTTAGAATCTGATGGCATTCCTGTGTGCCTAAACAAGATACTCATATGTTGAATGGATTACAAGTTCTGCGTTATTGTTCTTTTTTATTTTAGACAGCTAATATGTATTTTCAATGCCTATTAAGACAAGTCTTCCACAATTGACCATTCTTGATATACGGCGTCATCCGGCTGTCTAGACTAGATTTCATTAAGCGTTTGTTAATCATAATTTATTAATTAATTCTGTTTTTTGTTTGCAGGAGCCTGTATAGTCAGCAGATTTGCATCGTGGTTGGCATCAATATGGATCTCACTTCAGGCAGTTATTTCCGTAGCCTACATTGGAATGTTTATATTCAAATCACTGCCTTTTAACGAGTGCGTGGGTGACATCAAACTAGCTTTAGTACGTTTTAACGGCAGAATTAAAATTTTTCTTAAAAGACTTAATTGACTTCCTTCTCTTTACAGAACGGGTATAAGGTGGTGGGCAACAATGGAGTTGAATGTATTCAAAAGACCTTTCTCACGCCATTTTGGGAGAACCCTCTCTATTTCGGACTTTTAGCAATAGGTTTAATATTTATTTGGATGACTGTAATGTTTTGGTAAGCATAGACAATACGCTCGTTAATCCACTTGTTAACTTGTTTTTTGTTTGTTTTTTGTTTAATTGATCTTCAGCACCCACAATGCGAAAGTTTACCGACGCATATCGTTTTTCTTTGGGCTCATAGGGTTCGCTATGTTATGCTCACTGACCACCTGGGAAGTTCATTCCTCCCTGGAAAGACAGTACTTTCCTGAGTTGTGGCCGTTCAACAAGTCACTACTTTTGGACAGTTCAATTTGGTTCAACGCACTTGTACAGGTGATCTACGCTACCAACATTGGATTCGGAGCTCTGCCCGTGGTGACGGGGAAATTCCTCTACAAGGGTGATGCGGTTCGAACATCAGTTGTGTACCTTTGCTTTAATTTACTAATCAACGCAATAGCAGTAACACTATTCATGGTTCAATTCGATAATTTGGCGTCGAGAAGCTTGAGCAACCTGGAGGCGTTGAAACCACTGACCGCAATCTACGATCGAGTATTAAACGAACCGAACGACTTGATTGCCAAACTGATTCCATGTCTAATTTTTGCGCTGATTGTAATCTCAGCGATCGTCTCGATCACTGTTGCGATTTACACGTCAACGCGCCTTGTGCCACGGCATCCGAACTATGTAATCAGCTTGATTGGATTCGTGATCGCAGTTGTGTCATTAGCTGCACCAAAGTTTATCATTCCACGTGTTCTAGACACTAGGATTGTAGGCACACTTGTGATAACTGCATTGATCTTCGATCTGATAGCAACAACGTGGATTTACGGAGCAAAAAACATCTACACTGATTTGGAGTTCTCAATTGGTCGGCCTATATTCAAAGGCTGGGTATACCTCTGGTGTTTGGGTCCTGCTTTTCTCACTGGTGTCCTGGTATGGTGGTGTGCCGACGACGATCAGGGTGATCTCCTGTCTAACTATATGCCTCGATGGGCACCAATACTTTTTGTTATAGCCATCATCCTGATTATAGCTTGCATAGAGATTTTTAAGCAGGTGGACTACAATTTTTTCGGGATGATCTGCGAAGCTGCAAAGCCGGCAAAGGAGTGGGGACCAGCCGATCCACTTGCAAGGCACGCTTGGAAGCAATGGCGATCTGTATGTCAGGACACGGGTAGAAAAGATTTTACTCTACGTCGCCGTGGTACGCGCGACTACACACATTCCATAAAGAAAGGCCAGTACTCTACATCGAAGTATGGTACAAACAATTGGAAGTCCTCGACGCCTGGTAACAGTTCTCCCAATTACAGTGGGTCAGTGTTTGGTGATTCAGCCATCGAAGAAGACATCAGTGTGGACAAGTATTCCGGAATAAACCAGCAATTCACAGCGTTCCAAAGCAACGATGGTAAGGCATTGCGCTATTCAAATAGATCACGACAACCGCCATACCACGACCGACGAGGCACACAGCTGAACGCCAGCGCGACTGCACTTACTGATAGGCACAAGGAGGTTGTGTACATCCGTAGACTATCGAATGGCGATGAAAACAATCATGCAACCAGAATTGAGATAACTCCTTCCAAGGAGTCGATTACTTATGGCACGCGGAATCCAATGGGTAGAAACTCTACCCAAAATTACAGCGTCCCAAATCGAACCAGCGTAAATGCGGGTAATCGGCACGTTTTTCAAGCCAACGGACAAGTGCCAGCGACAACTTTGGGTGACGTGGCCTCTGGAAACGGAGATCATATTTGCTGGCGAAAGTTCTCCGTAAATGCCGAAGAATATTCCACTGAACTGTGAGTTCGTGGTTCGCTTAGCTGAATACCCATCGCACCTATCGCAGACACTAGAATTAATTTGCAAAAGACTTACCTCAGTTCGAAGAGGTCGCATTTCCCTCGCTACACTTTTTCGATACTGAATTAATTAAACTGTGTAAATAAGTTATTTTTTACTCTAAAAAAAATAATGGGAAACTAATCGAATCAATGACCTATTTATGTTAATCTCATAAGCAAGTTTGTTAATTAATAAGTAAATTTTGTAAATATTGTTAAAAATAATTAAAACAATGGAGGAATAAATCAACACTCAATGGGGAGAGTACTTTAAAACTATATACATTTGTATATGCATAAAACTTTAATTTTGAGTTCACTCAAAACTGCATCATTCAGATTTGTTAGATTTATAACTTTTCTCTTACTATACGGATCTTTACAAGCCGCTAAGAATGATTTTTTTTTGGTAGCAAAAAAACAGATAGCTTAGCAAAAGTCAAATTCCTTATAAAAACATTTATTCATATCTTATACAAGTCCTTAAGCCACAATATGTGTTTCTGGGATAAAAGCCAAAATTATATTTAAAATCATACAAAGTCATTATAAATAAATATTGTAGTAAACTTTTTTGTATTGATTCTGTTTACTGATTTATTTTAACAAAAAGTAAATATTTTTGCAAAAAAATAAACTTTGTTTATAGAAAATAACAATCAACAAGTTCCTACACCTATCCAGTTTTTGTGTATTTTTTTTTAAGTTATAGAATGTCGTGCTTAAAACTGTTCCATCGCCGAGTGTATTCCAAAATACCACTGTGCCATCTTGAAAAATTTGAGTTGAATATGGCAAGGGTTTTTTTTTTCAAATTGGCAAGCGCAGAATGCAAATACCCACTTTTGTTTAACAAAATCCAATTTGAAAATTCGATTTAAAGCTGATCTGTTGTGGCCGCTTAAATATGAAATCAGCATTTTTGACATAACATGATCCTATTATAACGGGTGGAACCTCTTTTTGAATAGCGTGTTTTTGTTTTTTGACACTGACAGCTCTTTCGTGAGAAAACCTTTATTTCATGGATATGTTCTCTGGTCAGGTTATAGTATATATTTTGTTACGTTAGGTAACATAAGGAATAAGGAGCGACGATAATATTATAGTGAACCACACATGTATAAACCTACGCGAGAAAGCATAGAAGTCGACTAGAAAGTCACGTAAATATTACAGTCCTCCAAGGTTTGGATGAAAGAAATTTACTGCGCCGTCTACAAAGAACCAAACCTTTAGACTTGGCGCGATAAGTAACCGCGTCTAAACTGCGGAGCTGGCAGAAACTTCTAATAGGAAGGTCCCTGCAAAACGTCCTTATTTCGTGAAATGGAAACTACTTGATAAGTCGAATACTTAGTTGTAGTAAAAATAAAAACAAGTCTGTTTTGAAGGGAGGTTTTTTAGTGGGTAAAAATCCCACACTACTATGAGCAGGCGCTGTCGATCCTCATAGTGTCTTGTTGAAGATTTTCACCTACCCTCGGAAAAAAAATGTATATATCCTTTAAAACACATTTTTCTCTCTTTCCACGCCCCTAACTTAAAAATGACTGAACCTGGGAATACCAAACGTTCGATTTTTTTTTTTTTTTTAACAGGTGTGGCCACGCCCAAATGGCGTGCAGGCACTGCGACCAAGGAGATCTATTGTGCCATAGGCCACTTTTAGGGCAGCAGTACTCCTACTCTCCTTATGAAAGCTATAATTACGGCTGCGGAGGAGTTCCTTAAAAGCTTCTCCTAGTACTACACAGAGCTACACACTCACATAGTACCTGTTCTGTGGTTTCCTCCTCTTCTAGACAGAGGCGGCAGGTGATATCCTCCGAAATTCTCATTTTGTTAAGGTGGTAAAGAAGTTGACAGTGACCGGTAAGGAAGCCCACAGGCCTTCTTATGTCATTTCTGCGGTATTTTATCATATATCAACTGCCTGTCTTTGGAAGGGTTGGACAGCTCTTTAAGCCTGCCTGAGACCTTGGGAGTTATTCAAGTGGGAGATGCACATGTTGAGTTCCCAAATGTTTAGGGTAAGTTTAAAGGCGGAATCGGATATCCTGCAGAAGGGTTCAGGTCCAGTGAACAATTCAGAGGAGCCCTTCCTAGCTAGCAGGTCTGCAGTTTCATTGCCGTCAACGCCTACATGACCCGGTACCCACCACAATTTTACTTTATTGTGTCGGGCCAGATTTTGTAAGCTGTCGAAGCAGCTTAGAACTGATCAAATGGGAGATCAGTGCTTTGAGCGCCGCTTGGCTATCGGTGAGTATATGGATAGAGGCACCTTTGATGCCTGAGTGCAGGTTGATGTTAGCACAAGTTTCAATGGCGTAAAGCTCGGCCTGGAAAACACTAGAGGTCCATTCACAGCTCAGCGACATGCGAATGCCCAAACTGCGAACAAACCGTTTTTAGCACATTTATAAGCACGCCCTTGAAAATATTATTATTCCAAAAGAAAGTAGCTTAATTTATCTATCGATTAATATAAAAAATGTTGAATTGTAATTAGTTTCTGTGAAGAAATTAACAATTCGCCGATTTTCTCGCGAATGAGCGAGTGATTTTTGCGAACTGTCAACTTTTATTCACATTTCACACATGTAGGACGCAATCCACATTCCCGCGACCAAATCATTCGGGAGAGTTTAACCTCACAATTCTTTTGATTTCTCCTTGGTGGGTAAGATCGTGGTTGAATTTATCGAAAGAAGGTAAGATATTACCTTCTGAATAAAAGTTGCGCTATGTTTTTATGCAGTTTTCATGTTTAGGCAATTAGTTACAAAATGAATGACCCTAAGACATCGAGGGGTTCCAGAAACCTATGTACAGATGATTATGGACATGTACGAAGGAACAAAGACAAAAGTAAGATGCCCCGCTGGAGTAACCGAAGAGTTCCCAATCAAAGTCGGGGTACACCAGGGAAGCGTTTTAAGTCATTTGCTCTTTATTACAGTCCTTGATTATCTGCTTGAAGGTAAAGTGATGGACCCCAAGGTACATCAGTTATTCTTTGCTGACGATGGAGCCATCATAAGTGAGGATCCTACATCCCTGCAACGAGCACTTGATGTGTGGGTGGACATTTGGAGGGAAATGGGTATCGCATTAGTTCAAAAAAGACAGAGTACTTGTGCTGCCCGTTCTCTGATCCACTCAGGCCTATTCCAGACATTTATTTGAATGGAACAGTGCTTCCCAAGTGCGAAAAGTTCAAATATCTGGGATCTAGGATCAATAGCAAAGCAACCTGTGATGACGACATCAATCATCGTGTAAGCGTAGGGTGGATGAAGTGGCGAGAAAATTCCGCTATCTTCTGTGACAGAAAAATGTCCCCTAAGTTGAAAGGAAGGCTCTACACCGCAGTTGTACGTCCAGCGCTCACATACGGTTCACAATGTTGGACGGTGTACAAAAAGTATGAGAGTAAATTAACGGCAGCTGAGATGAAGATGCTTCGCATGACAGCAGGAGTGACAAAGCTTGATCGAATAAGAAGTTCGAAGATCCGTGGAAGCTTTCACATCAAGGAAACCATCGTACAAAAAATAGAGCGTGACCGGCTCAGTTGGTATTGCCACGTTCAAAGAAGAGATCATTTGAACCCTGTTAAAAAGGCAATATCAATGCACGTTCCAAAGACATCGCGATGTAGGAAAGGCAGACCTATAAACGCCTGGATCACACAAATGCGACGGCATCGGCATTTCATTGGCCTCAGTAACCGAGTGATCCAAAATCGGCAGGCTTGCCGATATTTTCTGAGGTCAAATAGGCGAACCCCACATGCGGATCAGTAGAAATGCGGTGAAGTGGGAGGGTTGTGATCCCTTGTTTTCGGATCATGGCCTCGCTGATAAAAGGAAGAAGAAGTTACAAAATGAATGACAACAGAAATTCGCGGACTTCCGCGACCAAATAAAAGAGTAGCTGTGAAAGAAATGTCAAAATTGGCGAATATTCGCTTATTCGCATTCGCAGGTCGCTGAGCTGTGAATGGACCTTAGGACTCTTTCCGAGTGATTTCGAAATTTTATGGTTGGGTCCATACACACCGGCGCCAACTCCTGAATCCCTTTTTTGATCTATCGGTGTACCACACTATACCTTTTGGATCAAGCGACGGTTCGCCATTATTCCATATATCACGGCTTGGGATCACAATCTCAAACCTTCTACCAAAGTAGAGCGATTTGGGCGTAAAGTCGGAGACCGCGCTGAGCATGCCTAGCTCGGGGAAGTCGGACAATAGCTCCATGAGATCAACGTGATCCCGTGTACTATTAGCACCTGATTTTCTAAGACTATCTGCATTGCGGTTGCCACTTTTTTTATAAATGTATGTAACGGAGTAAGTCCGATTATGGCTTCAATGGCTGTTGTGGGACAAGTGTGCATAGTACCTGTGATACCGAGGCAAGCTAGTCTTTGAAGTTTTGTGAGTTTATTAATGGTTGTGACCTCTTTGGTTTTCGTCCACCAGACTACGGACGCGTATGTCAGAATGGGTCTTACAGCCGTGGTATGTAACCAAAAAATGACCTTTGGAGACAGGCCCCAGGTCTTGCCGTACATACGGCGACAGGCCCACAAGGCTGGCCTCTTATTTTGTACTGCTTTCGGATTCGGGTTGCTATTCGGAAATGTAATCCGATTCTAAAATGAATTGGTATTTTGTATGGTTCTTGGATTGGGTGTAAGTGCTTCCAATTCAAAATCAAACATTTCCGAAAGTTAGATTGTCAAAACATCCATCAAACGTCACTTAAATTACTTGGAAATTGAGTTTGTATACATTTGCTATAGAAACGCAATACAAAATAAGGCCCCAGTAGTCGCCCTTGGCAATTTTATGCTTAATATGGGAGTTCCAGTTAAGCTTCTTATCCAGGACAATTCCTAGATATTTGACCTCATCGGACAAATTGATGGTAGTGCCGTTTAGAGTGACTGAGCCAATATTCAGCGTTCTTCTTCTTGTAAACGGTATAACGACTGCCTTGCTGGGGTTAATCGATAGGCCCTCCCCAGCACACCAGTCCGAGACTACAAGGAGTGCATTTTGCACGAGTTGACACACATTGTCTTCATGTTTGCCTTTAATGATGATCACCAGATCATCTGCATAGCCTATGGTTGTGAAACCTGAACTATTAAGTGTGTTCAATAAGTCATCCACCACGAGTGACCATAAGAGAGGCAAGAGGACGCCGCCTTGGGAGCAGCCTTTGGCCGCGGAGACCGTCACAGAGACCTCTCCAGACGAAGATGTTATTATGCGGCTATCGAGCATGTTCCTAACCGATCTTGTAGTAGGTTCATCTATTCCCCTGCGTCTAGAGATGGATTCATAACCAGTGTTATCAAAAGCACCTTCGATGTCAAGGAATGCACAAAGGGCAATTTCTTTGGAGCAAAAGAAAGTTCGCTTAGTTGATTGAATAATAAAACATAAAAACAATTTTAACTTTAGATATTCAATTTTCATGTTTTTTTTAATTTCTCCGCATAATTCCCATTTATTTCAATACATTTCTTCAACCGATAGATCCATCTTTTAAAACAGCTTTCAAAATCCTCTTTTTGGAGCTTTTCAATTTCGACATTGACTGCATTAATAATCGCCTCATTAGATGTGAAGATTTTTCCCCTCAAATCTTTTTTTTTATTTTCGAAAACAGCCAAGAGTCACACGCCGCTAGATCCGGAAAATAAGGAGCTGGGCGAATTTCATTGATGCTCGAGAGCGCAAGAAAGTTGTTAGTTTTTTCAGCAGTGTGCGCAGGCGCATTGTCGTGGTGCAAAAAGTAGCGGCGGAGCTCTTCTTTTGGTAGGTGCTGTAGTAAATTTTGAAAAACTTGTGGTGGCATTGGTGTAGTGGTAACGTCGTCAATTACCACGCTAATTGTTCATGGTTCAAATCCTGATGTCAGCAAGCGTTTATTTATTTCTCATGAAATATATAAAGTCAGTCCGATCATTTCCAAAAAGTCGTGTGAACACTACTGCGAATGCATAACACTGGTAGTAGCTTAGTCATGTGGCTGGAAAAATTGTTCGCTCTGTTGATGATGATTGTCCCTTGACATCGGTTATCGGGGAAAAAGTACTGTGTATCAGAAGCAAAGACAATAATAACAAAAATCTCCCCAGATATCTGGACGCCACCCCCGGAGAATAGCTGAAGCATAAACAACTGAGCTTCAAAAACCACTACACCAAAATCTTTCTCTCTCTCTCTATCCACCCTTTTCAACGCCCACACTGTGTGAAAACATGTTAAAGGTATCCATAACCCTTTGAGTGCGCGGAAATTATAAAAAAAAAGTAAGTTGCAGTATACCAATTATCACTGACTGTCTGACCAGTTTTAAGCGGGATGACGGCGACCACTTTCGCCCAGGTGAAGTACATCGACCTCATAACTTTTGTCGCCGACTTTTGTTGTTTGGCCTTTACTGGAGGATTTGCACCTTTTGGGCTCCATACCACTGTTATTTGGTTTCCGGGTCGTACTTGTAAAACAAAGATTCATCACCTGTAACGATCTTATTGAAGCAGCTTGATTCTCCATTTTCAAACATATCCAGGAAATTTTTTGCTCTCCATTCAAAATTTTTGGAACCCATCGAGGTGACTTCTTCGAATATTTTAGCTGGTAATTTAGAATTCGTGCCTGCAGGGACGAAAATAGTAACATAGTAGTAGAATCGCAGTCGGTGCTGAGGATATGGAAGGAACACTTCTGCAGACTGTTAAACGGCGATGATGACCAATATTCCGCTGTCAGGCAGAACGACCCATTCAATAGTGACGATGGCAGTCAAGATTCCCGTCAACCCGATCAGAATGAAGTGAGAATAGCGATATCTAAACTCAAATCCAACAAAGCTGCTGGAGCCGACGGCCTTGCCGCTGAACTTTTCAAGGCAGGAGGAGATGAGTTGGTAAGGAGCATGCACCAGCTCATCTGTAAAATCTGGTCGGATGAAAGTATGCCCGATGAATAGAACCTCAGCATCGTTTGCCTGATCCTGAAGAAAGGAGATCCTCTAAACTGCGCCAATTACAGAGGTATAAGTCTCCTCAACATCGCATATAAGATCCTTTTTTTTTTTTTTTTTTTTTTTGGATTGCGCCAGGGATGTGTAATCTTCATAGATACTAATAGCCCGAGTGCTACTAGCATGCACGATTCGCAAACCTGAGTAATCGATTCCAGGAATATGCATACGTACTAAATACACACCCTACACACTTCAACCACTCTCCCCGCGGGACTGCCGTTAGGTATTACTTCGCGGGGCTGGTTAGCAATTTATGCTATGCTTCTTGTGTCAGCTTCTTCCGCTGCTTCAGCTGCTCTTCTTAGCTCTTCTATTCTCCGCAGCTCTTTTTGTAGAGTTGTTACGAAGGAACATATTGCCATCCAATTCTCTTCCGACTGTAACATATGGTCGAGGAGTAGTGACGGACTTGGCAGAGTAATTCTCCATGCCGTGAAACGTGTGCAGTAAAACACTGCGTGCTCCGTATCTTCATCTTCACCTGGGCATTCCGGGCAGGATGGTGAGTTGTCATGTCCAAAACGGTGTAGATATTTGCGGTAGCCACCGTGGCCAGACAGGAACTGCGTTAGATGATAGTTGCAGTCTCCATGCTTTCGACTTATCCAGTCTTGGATTGTCGGTATAAGTTTATATGTCCATCTGCCTTTTGTTGTATTAGCCCAACGAGCTTGCCACATAGCTGCTGACGCTGCCCTTTCTTCGATTTTTATCACCTTGATACCAGTGGCGTCGTGATGACTCAATGCTCTTCTGTTATATATCCTCAGCATTTCATCTGCGAGAATATCGATGGGGATCATTCCAGCTATGACAAATGCAGCTTCGTCAGAGATGGTTCGAAAGCCGCTGATTGTCCGTAGCGCACAGAGTCTGTATGATGACGATAGTCTCCTTTTGGTCTCCTTCGTCCTCAGTGCCTCCGCCCAGACTGGGGCGGCATACAACAGAACTGAGGTGATAACTCTAGAGAGTAGAATCCTTCTAGCGTATCCAGGTCCACCGATGTTAGGCATGATACGCGAGAGAGCTCCCTGCATATGCGATGCTTTTTTGGCAACAAAATCAACATGCGTTTTAAACCGTAGCTTGTTGTCCAGCATTACTCCAAGGTATTTAACCGCCTCCTTCGACCTGATGGTTTGGTTACCAACCTGAAAGTTGGCAAATTCGACGGTTTTCCGGCTGGTTATAAGAACAGCTTCTGTCTTATGGTCAGCTAGTTCTAGTCCGGCGGATATTAGCCAATCTTTTATCCGGGCAATTGCTTCATTTGTAGCTGATTCTACTGCATGGATCTGTTTAGCTACTGTCACGACTGCAATGTCGTCGGCGAATCCAATTATCGTTACTCCGCCAGGTAGAGTTAATCGTAGGACTCCGTCGTACATGATGTTCCACAATAGTGGCCCTAAAACCGATCCCTGTGGAACTCCCGCAGTTACGTCGTAGTATTTTACCCCATCATCGGTGTTGTACCTCAGCTTCCTGTTGTTGAAGTAGTTCGTCACTATCCGTAGCAGGTAATATGGCGTATCCATCCTGGCAAGTGACCTTCTAATAAACGACCAGTCCGCAGAGTTAAATGCGTTTTTAACGTCCAGCGTTACTACTGCACAATACTCCTTTGTGCCATAGAGCCATCTTTTGCCTTCGATGGCACCTTTGGCGATATCAACTACCGCTCTTATGGCATCAACAGTAGATCGTTCTCTTCTGAAACCAAATTGGTGATCTGTGAGGGCTCCTTTCTCTTCTGCTACTGCGAGTAATCTATTATAGATTATCTTCTCGAGGATCTTTCCCATGGTGTCCAATAGGCATATTGGACGATAGGATGATGGTTCCCCTGGAGGCTTCTTTCCTTTTGGCAGTAGGACCAAATGCTGCGTCTTCCATTTTTCGGGAAAGGTTCCTTCTTCAAGGCATTTCTGCATTGTTGATATGAAGAGGTCTGGTCTTTTTTTTACAGCTGCCTTTACTGCCTTATTCGGGATGCCGTCAGGTCCCGGCGCCTTGTTGTCACCTATCTTGCTGCATGCCCTTTGCAGCTCCTCGTGAGTAATTAAAGGAATATCTTCTGGATTGACTTCTCGTATAATATTGCACATAGTAGCAGGCCTTTGAGGGAAGAGGTGCTCTACTATGGATCTCAGCATTATCGGACATGTTATTTGAGGAGTCTTATAGCCCTTCAATTTCGTCATCGCCATTCTGTATGCCGAGCCCCATGGGTTAATGTCGGCTTCTTGACAGAGACGTTTAAAACACGCAGTTTTACTTTCCTTGATGGCTCTATTTAAGTTACGTCTCGCCAGTCTAAGGGCGTCCAGGCATTGTTGGAAATCCGCCCTCCTTCTTGATCGTTGAACTTTGCGCCGGGCTTGTAGACATTTGGCCCGAAGTTCGCCTATTTCCTCGTTCCACCAGTAACACGGTGATGCCTTCCTGGTGTTTGTTCTCCTAGGCATTGATGCGTCGCACGCTGTGGTGATGGTGCCTGTGAGGTGGTGCGCGAGGGTCTCCGCTGTTCCGCTTGGAGTTTGATCACCGCTCAACATCTCTTCGAATGCATCCTTATCGAAAGATCGGTCGTTCCATTTTGGGCCAATAAGTTTTGGGAGCTGGACTGGTTTTTTCCCTTTTATTTCCAGTATTATCACCTGATGGTCGCTGTGTGAATATTCCTCACTGACCCTCCACTTTATGTTTTTCAGGATGGAGTTGCTCGCAAAGGTAATGTCAATGATGGAGCCTACTCCAGCCTTCCGGTAAGTATTTGCCCGGCCCTTATTAGCAATGCCTATTGCTAGGGGAGCGAATGTTTCCAATAAGGCCTGCCCTCTGGTGTTTGTGAGCCTGCTACCCCATTCTGTGGCCCACGTGTTGAAGTCTCCTCCTATAACCACTGGGGCTCTCTGGAGCGCATCCGCGGTTAGATGGTCCAGCATTAGTTGATTCGCTGGTCGTCAAGCTGGGTCTTGCATAGCAGCTATAGAAATGGATTCCATTTATTTTCGCACGCACGAAGCCTTCTGTTTGGTCGTTAGTTTCTTGGAAGGCATGGGGTCCACATATCCATATTGCCACCTGTTTTGCTTTATCACAGATCCAGTTATTGTTCTGTTCGGGACATTTATAGGGCTCGCTGATCATAACAACGTCGGCTCTTTCGTCCTTGGCCGTTTGTGCCAGGATGTTCTGGGCTATTCTACAGTGATTAAGATTTATTTGTAGTATCTTCATGGTATTTTACTTGTAATAGCTCTCCTGAAGACCGGACATCTTCTGCTACCAGCTATATGATGCGCGTCGTCTGGGTGTTTTTTTTTGCAGAACATGCAGGATGGTTGCTTATCGCAATTTTTCGCTATGTGGCCCCCTTCACCACATCTCCTACATAGCTTCGAGCGATCTTCTTCGCTTCTGCATTGTGTGGCTAGATGACCATACTCCAGGCACTTGAAGCACGTTTTCAACAGTGTCTTTTCACGAATTCGGCAGACTACCCACCCAATCTTAATTTTCCCGGCTTCTAACAGTTTTCTTACGTCTTCTACTGGAAGACTGATGGTTGCTGTCTGAGTCCCTCCGAATGCCTTTCGCAGGGATAAGATGTCTGCCGGTAAGACGTTCACTCCAAACTGGGTTCTAATTGCATCGATTATGTCAACCATTGTAGTGACCTCATCGATGTATTTGACCTCGAGAGTAGTGCGGTGCGTAAGTGTTCTTACACTCGCTTGCTCCGCTAAGGCTTCGCTGATCACGCCTTTAAAATCGGTGGTCTTTCCTCCTGTCTCCTTGAGTTGTATTAGGAGGTCTCCCTTCTGTGTCCTCCTAATTTTAGAAACCGCTTTTCCAACTGCTTCCAGTTTGGGATCTGCCTTTACTTTGCGTAGTATATCCGCGTAAGAAAGGGCTCCCGTAGCTTTGATGACAATGGCGTCAGGTTTCGTTCTTATGACCCCTTGCTGCTTCTTTTTGGCGTCCTTCTTCCTGCTGGCATTTAACCATTCGCCTTCTCCTGTCGCTTGCTTTTTGTTTGTGGTTGCACTTGTTCGCTGGGCTCTTGCTGGGGTCTCAGCGCCAGTTGCCACATCTTTCTCCTTGGTGTTTGCCAGAGGTGGATGTTTCATCTTCCGCTTTTTTTCCGGGCGTTTACTCACTGTAGCATCATTTGAAGGATGTTTCTCCTTCTGCTTTATCTCCGGGGGTTGACTCTTAGCAGCACCATTTGATGGAACCTGCTTCCGCTTTGGCTCCGGAGGTTCGGTGTCTGCAACGTGACTTCTCTTGGGTTCTGTTGTTGGCTTTAGCCAGGGTGAAGTTTGCGAGGAGTTGTTCCGACGAATAACCTCCTTCGCTTTCTCATCGTGCAGCTGAATCGCCGAAAGCTCATAGAGAGCCCTGATGCTTTCAATGGCATCTCGCATCGCTTGGTGAATCGAACGCCTTTTGCCGTCTTCCAGCATTTCTACCAGCCCTCTAATCTGTTCCCCTAGTTTGAGAAAATCAGATTTCTGGTCGGTTGGTTCGACCGTCACCCTTCCTACTGCATGTGGCTCACGTCGTTCCGTGCATCTTTGTGGTGCTGCTGCTTGCCCAACTGGTGACCTCAGCATCCTTGAGCCCCCCTTGAAGGGGTTCTCCTCGTTCTCCCCAATTTTTCCTCCTGTGTTTTTATTTGTTTTGTTTGTAATCATTTCGGTTGGGTCCCCACTCAAAGCCGCTATCAATGCTCGAATGTGTAGTCACCCAAGGATCTCATGGTTATCTATGCAAGCAGTGAGGCCATGCGAGGGTTGGCATAAGCCCTTATGGGGTCTTATGTCAGAGCCAGATCGGTGCTAAACAGGAATATTACATCTGTACCTACACCACCAACTTAATGGTGACGAAACATTGAACGTACTTTGAGTCCTGCCAAGGTTTTAACGGGACGGGGGCGCTTGTAGCATTAGCCTGAAAGCCATTTCGACCAGATTTCACTCCAGCTTACTCAGGTAACAGAATACCACAAACGTCAGCCCTCATAGCTGTCATTCCAATTCGTTTTCCAGTATGCCATAATTAAGACCTTACTGGGCTCGGTCTTAATGTTTTAGGGTACTGATGACGAAGTCATCATATTTTAGATATTTAATTATAGTATTTAAATATAATATATATAGTATATATATAAATGCAGCCATCTTTCCGAGGTAAGAAGCTGCGCCTTTCGCGTTGTGGCGGGTACGTCCGGATCTCGCCAATTTTCTCCTTACTGTATCCCTCGTAGCCACCTTGTGAGGGGTGGGGAGCACCTATATGGAAGACGGTGCCTATTCGTCTTGTCGCAGAAAGTTCATAGGGGTTCCTTTGACCTTTTCAGCCAAGCCCTCCTTCTCTGCCGCTCTTGGTCGGGGACTGCTTATTTGGGTATTTGCAGTTAACCTGCATTCTACAGGCCGTTCACTATCCGCCACCTGTGACCCCCACAGTTGCCTGAGCTTAGCCCCACCAGCCCGTCCGACTTGGTGGCTGTGCATATAAGATCCTGTCTGCCGTACTATGTGAACGCTTAAAACCGATCGTCAACAACCTGATAGGTCCTTATCAGTGCGGTTTCAGGCCGGGAAAGTCCACCATTGACCAAATATTCACACTACGGCAGATCTGGGAAAAAACCCATGAATATAAAATCGATACGCACCACCTTTTCATCGATTTCAAAGTTGCCTATGATACCGTGTATAGAGACGAGTTATACAGAGCCATGTCTAGTCTTGGCATCCATACCAAGCTCGTTCGTTTGTGCAGAATGACGATGGAGAACTCTCGCTGCTTCATCAAAGTCGGAAAGAACATCACCGAACCGGTCGATGTCATGAAAGGTCTTAGACAAGGTGATGCGCTATCATGCGATCTCTTTAACATAGTACTTGAGAGAATTGTATGAAACTCACAAGCCAACACCGGAGGTACAATCTTTTACAAGTCTGTGAAAATACTCGCTTATGCCGATGACATTGACATAATCGGAAGAACTCAGCGGGCCATCAATGGGGCATTTGCGAGTATTGAGATCGAGGCAGCAAAGATGGGTCTAGCGGTCAATGAAACCAAAACAAAATATATGTCTACAAAAAAGGACACCCAACATCGGCGTCTTGGACAGAACGCCACAGTAGACAGATATACACCCCTATTATGGTTACCGAATCGAACCTTCGACTCAAGTCGAACCTCCCGGCGAATTACTTCTGTCGCTTTATACACTTCACAGATGACATTTAATAGTTTTTTCCTTTGTCAGCACTTATTCTTTATTCGAATGAAAATGTTTGCTAACAGCAATACCACGACAGAAGCAATTCGCTGACAGTTCGACTGGAGTCGAACGTTCGATTCGCTAACCATAATAGGGGTGATAATTTTGAGGTAGTAAAGGATTTTGTCTACCTAAGCTCTATGGTGAACTCCGCAAATGACATCAGTATGGAGATCACACGAAGAATTACTCTTGCCAATCCTTGTTTCTATGGGCTAAAATGGCAATTGAGTAGCAAAGTCCTATCTCGAACTACTAAGGTAACTCTTTATAAGACTCTAATCATCCCAGTCCTGCTGTATGGCGCAGAGGCATGGGCGTTGACAAAACCGGATGAGGATGTCCTTGGTTATTTCGAGAGAAAAGTTCTTCGAGCGATCTTTGATCCCGTCTGCATAGACGGTGAGTGGAGGAGAAGATACAATGCCGAGCTATACGGCCTGTACAAGGACATCGACTTAGCCAGAAGAGTTCACATACAGCGACTAAGATGGCTGGGTCATTTAGAACGGATGGAGTCCACCGTTCCCGCTAAGAAAGTTTTCGAATCCACCCTGGATGGACGACGCAGTAGAGGACGACCTCACGGTAGGTGGCGCAAACAAGTGGAGGGGGACCTCAACCAACTTGGCGTGGGCAACTGGATTCAGCTGGCTCGTAACCGTGCTAGCTGGAGAGGTTTGTTGGTTGAGGCCCAGGTCCACCCCGGACCTTAGCGCCATCTAAGTAAGTAAGTATTTAGAATTCGTGACACAGCCATGTATTCAAGGCCAGTTCATCCGCTATCATCTCCTGTGTCATCCTAGCATCTTCGTCAATTTTAGCCTTCATCAGGGCCACATTTGTTGTCGGTCGAGGATTTGGGCCAACCTTCACGAGAATTGTCCTCTACAGAGAAATGGACAGTCTGGAATCTTCGAAACTAGTTTGAAATAGTAACAAGAGATGGTGTCTTTATTCCGTATGCATTTTGGCATTCGTGCAGAATTTTGTTATGGTGGCGATAGACAGCGACGTGATTCCGTTCCTGACAAAAAAACAATACGCCTTTGGGTGTCAAACTTTAGAGAAACAGGCTCTGCACTCAAAAATAAGTCTACTGGATGACCTCAACAGCAGCGGAAAAGGTGGACGCTGTCAGGGCTTCAATTCAGCAATCTCCACGGCGTTCGGCACGCAAACACGCGGCTGCATTAAGCTTATCAAATCGAAGTGTTTGCAGAATTCTTCATCGTGAGCTGAAAATGCATCTCTACAAAATTATGGTTGCACAAGAACTGACTGAACGAGATTGAGCAACCCGTACAGTTGCGTGTCGAGACCTCCTTCTGAACATTTCACGCACAGATATTTTAGTGTGTACCGACGAAGTTTATTTCCATCTTTCAGGCACAGTCAATAGCAAAATTTCCGGTATTGGTCTCAAAATAATTCCATCGTCCGCGAACTTTGGAAGTTCTAAAGAATGCAATAACAGTCGCTAACATTCCGCCTGAAATGAATCGCCGCGTAATAGAAATCTTCCGAGAGAGGGTTACTCAGTTTATGGATAATCGAGACCGCCACTTGAGTGACGTAATTTTTAAAACTTAATTTAAAAAAAAAAACCGCATTATTATTTAGAAATAAAGTTATCTCTTTGATATCTTGTTTATCTTTTTCTTCCTTTTATCAGCGAGGCCATGATCCGAAAACAAGGGATCACAACCCTCCCACTTCACCGCATTTCTACTGATCCGCCTGTGGGGTTCGCCTGATTGTTTGATATCTTGTTTATATTTTGTTATATTAGCATCCCAAAAGGGAGAATCTTTCTGCCCCACCCTGTATTTTTCGCACGAATGGAAGGGCATTTTTGTTTTCGTCTCCGCGGAATTGCGATTTGACACTGTTTAACTTTTTTTTTGTGGGGTGCCGTTAAATATCGATGTTATTCTGATAATCCAGACATGATTCAGGTACAATACTTAAGTACAGGGTGTCCGCCGGGAAGGTATACTACTTTCTTTGTTTATAATTTTTGATTAAATGAAAGAGAATGGATCTTATATTGATAAATGTTTTATTTAATGTCGGCAATTATGTATGGAATACAATATCAGGTAAATGTCCGCCTCTGCTAGTCTCACAAATGCGAGCCCTTTTGAGCACATTTTTCATTACATTCTCACACATTTCACGCGGTATTTCATTAATTTTATCACGAATATTTTGTTTGAGTTGCTCAAGCGTTTCTGGTTTGTTTGCATAAACCTTGCTTTTCAGATATCCCCACAAAAAGAAGTCAGGAGCAGTCAAATCAGGCGACCGTGGAGGCTTATTCACATATCCATTCAAATGAAAATGTCACTCATTATGATTTTTTCATGAAAATCGGGGTTGTCATGGGCTAGCTGTAACATCGTATTGGCATATGTACGGCGTCGTAAATGGTCTTCTTGAAGAAGCTCTTGTGTCAACTGAATCTTAAATGGAAACAAATGCAAATCCTTGTGCAAAATTGTGGCCAAAGTTGTTCTTTGAAGACCAAGCTCCTGAGCACGGCGTCGAATTGAGGTTGATGGATTGTTTTGAACACTTCCTTGAACAGCAGTAATGTTTTCAGCCGATCTTGCAGTACGTTGTGGCCCATGCTTGGGCCTATCACCTACAGACCCTCTTTCTTCGAAATCATTCACTACACGATAAATAGTGCGTTTTGTTGGCACGTTGTTTCTCCCAAAAATTTCACGTAACTTTCTCATCGTCACAGTAATCGATGATTGATTTTGATAAAATGTTTTAACGATTCAAACACGTTGGTTTATCGAATATTTTTCCATAATAAATTTGCCACGTGTCTACTTCACGACTGCCAAATATGAACTGTCAAGACTAATGTTTACCAAAATGGCGGCAAAACAAAGTAGTATACGTTCCCGGCGGACACCCTGTACAATATTGATCGAGCTATTTGTGAAATAGAGCGCCGATCCATCGAAATGTACTGCAAAATTGGGTTGACCGGATAGGCTACTACAAAGCCACCCGTGGCAGTCATTTAAATAAAATAATTTTCTATAAAGTGTACTCTCTTCAATAAAGCAGAACATTTTGTAAATATTAACGAAATGTTAACGCAATTTAAAAAAAATAACGAGCAGATGGCCTACCGTTTACATCTTCTGCTCAAACAGACTCATCAACACTCAGCGTTATCGTGAATTATTCTTCCCTTGGATTTTTTTCCCCCGAACAACAATTATAAAAGGTATCTTCAAAAATAGGAAACAAATTCAATGGGTAGAAATTAAATATCCTGATTGTGTTGAAAATTCGCCGAAATTGTCATTCATGATACCTATTTCTTTTTCGGCGAATTATTTCGTCTTTTTCGAAGATATCCAATTTGTGTTCGGGAGAAAAGAAAAAAAAATTTATTCACGACAACCCTGATCGTCTTCGTTGTAAATCGCTGAAACATATGAGTTACGTAAAATTCTTTGAACTCTAGTGAAACAAATTACATAAAACAGATGATGTGTATCATGATATTTCCCTTTATTGTTAAATACACATGATATTTTGTCTATTCAGCATCTATTTTGCTATTCTTATTATGCGACTGATATAAATCAATTTGCTTCATATTCCCACTATGTAAAGTATCAACAAAACGCGGTTTGGAGCCCGCTCTGAATTTAGCCACTCTGTCTATCAGAATTTCCTTTATGCAAACTTCAGTGCCTCTTGTTTTGAAAATCTAGCTTGGCTTGAAGTAATAATGCATTTTTTTAAGTACTGACACATTTACTTACTTACTTAGGTGGCGCTACAGTTCGGGGTGAACCTGGGCCTCAACCAACAAGCCTCTCTATTTAGCTCGGTCTTTAGCCTCTTGAACCTGTGCGCGCCACCTACGGCGATGATTCCCACTACTGCGTCGGCCCTTGGGGTTAGATTCGAAGACTCTGCAGGTCGGAGCGTTGGTGTCCATTCGCTCTACATGTCCTAGCCATCTCAGATGTCCAATACGCAGTTTTTTGACTAGGTCGATCTCTTCTCTCCAAAAACCATCAACGCAAACGGGACCGAAAATCTTACGTAGAACTGGGATGATCAGGGTCTTATACAGAGTCTCCTTAGTTGTTCGAGATAGGGCTTTACTGTTGAATTGCCTTATAAGCCAAAAAAAAACAGCGATTGGCAAGAGTTATTCTTCGCTTGACTTCTGCGTTGATGTTGCTTTTCGAGTTTATTGCAGAGCCAAGGTAGACAAAGTCCTTACTACCTCGAAATTATAGCTGCCCTTTGGGACGTTCTGTCCAATTCGTCGGTGTTGGCTGTCCCTTCTTGTTGACAGCATATACTTGGTTTTGCCCTCGTTTATCGCTGAACCTATTTTGGCCGCTTCCGCCTCATTGCTTGCAAACGCATCGGTGACAGCCCGCTGAGTTCTTCCGATAATGTCTATATCGTCGGCGTATGCAAGCAGTTGTACGGACTTGTAATAGATTATGCCTCCGGTGTTGGCTTGTGAGTTCCGCACAATCCGTTCAAGTACAATATTAAAGAAGTCACATGACGGTGCGTCACCTTGTCTAAAACCTTTTTTGACATCAAAGGTCTCGGTGAGGTCATTACCGACCTTGATGGAGCAGCGAGCGTTCTCCATCGTCAGCCTGCACAGACGGACAAGTTTGGCAGGGATGTCAAAACTAGACATGGCTCTATAAAGCTCTTCTCTATAGATGCTGTCATAGGCGGCCTTGAAATCGATAAAGAGGTGGTGAGTATCGATTTGGAATTCTTGGGTTTTCTCCAGGATCTGCCGAAGTGTGAAGATTTGATCGATGGTGGACTTTCCTGGCCTGAAACCGCACTGATAGGGTCCAATCAGGCTGTTGATAAAAGGTTTCAGGCGTTCACACAATATCGCAGAAAAGATGTTGTATGCGATGTTGAGGAGACTGATGCCTCTATAATTGGCGCAGTTGAGGGGGTCTCCTTTCTTGTGGATCGGGCAAACGATGCTGAGATTCCATTCATCAGGCATACAGTCGTCTGACCAAATCCTAGAGATGAGTTGGTATATGCACTCTACCAATTCATCACCAGCTGCCTTGAAAAGTTCGGCCGGTAAGCCGTCAGGTCCTTTTTTGTTCGATTTTAGCTTGGATATTGCTATCCTCACTTTGTTTTGGTCAGGTGGATGGACATTTTGACTATCATCGTCTATGTTGAATGGTTCATTCTGCCTGACAGCGGGATGTTGGTCTTCGTCGCCGTTATACAGTCTGCAGAAGTAGTTGTTCCATATTCTCAGCACCGACTGTGATTCTACTACGAGGTTTCCATTTTCATCTTTACAGGTTTCTGTACGGGTATTGTTTCTCTGACACGTTCTTTTCACCTTTTGGTAAAACTTCCGTACATTGTTCCTGGAGTATAAACTCTCGATATTCTCGAACGCCTCTTGTATACCTCTTGTTTTGCTGCATGCACTCGCCGGCATTCTTCGTCAAGCCAGGGGTTTCGCGTTGGTGGGCGAGCGAGACCCAGCACATCAGTCGCGGCGTTTCTGATGGCATGCTGGCAGCGTTGTCCTCTGGTGTTCGGCACTTGATGCTGGCGGCATATGGGTGATTGAGAGATTTCGGGATACGCGTTTAGCGAAGAGTCTGGCGGTCTCTTGCGATTGTAGCTTTTCAACGTTAAATTTTCTCACAGTGATTCTTCTTTGTTGCTCAGTTTGAGATATCCACATTCGTACCTTGGCTACAACAAGGTAATGATCCGAGTCTACCTTGGCCGCTCGGAAGGTCCGGAACATCCAGAATACTGGGGGTATGCCTTGCGTCGATCGCAATATGATCAACTTGGTTGATCGTTACATGATGATTGGGCCGCCATGTCTGCTTATGAATATCGAAGTGATGAAACCATGTGCTTGCTATGGTGACATTTCGCTCCACAGCGAAATCAATTAGCCTTAGTCCGTTATCAGACGTGGTGTCGTGTAGGCTATGCTTACCGACTGCCCTACCAAAGACGTCCTCCTTTCCTATTTTGGCGTTAAAATCGCCCAATACGATTTTAATGTCGTATTTAGGACATTGCTCGTATGTTTCGTCGAGCAGCTCATAGAAACACTCTTTGGTGGCAGGGTCATTTTCTTCCGCGGGGACATGAACACATATAAGGCTTATGTTAGCGAATTTAGCCTTGATCCGGATAGTCATAATACGCTCGCTTACGTGTCGGAAGCTTAAGACTTCTTGCCTAAGTCTAAGTCCGAATAAGCGTTGCCTGTTGCCTCTGTAGCAATCACCGTAGTAGATGTCACAGTTTTTCATCCTCTTTTTGCTCGGCCCATCCCATCGCACTTCCTGGATGGCGGTAATATCTGCTTTATAGCAGTCTAGGGCCTCTGCTAGTTGTTCGGCTGCACGTGGTCTGTAAAGAGACAGAACATTCCACGTACAGATCCGAAGGTCGTTGTCCTTATTTCGTTTGCTGGGGTCGTCCTTATCCGAGGCTTTTGGTTGTTTTGAAACCATAGGCCTTTTATGAGGTAGGGAGGTTGAGAGTAGGAGTTGGTAGGTCTCAGCTGAGTGAAAACGCTTGTGTTTTCATATGATCGCATGCACTACCGTTTGACCAGCCACTGGCATGTTTGGGTACGTTTATATCAGAAGTAAGTATAGGTATAGATAGATCTATAAATTCATACACTTATGTATTGTAACTATATTAGAGTTTCTATTTCAGTTAAGTATGGAGGTATGGCAACTCTGATGATTTACTATAGCTCTCCAAGTGGGAATAATTAAGAGCCCAGCTTTTGTTCCTGCTTCCGAAGTCTCACAATATTACGACAGCTTATGTATATTGATGATGCAAACGTGTTGAAGTTGGCTGCATGGTTTGAGAAAAACAGTATAAGAGATAACTGCAAGGACAGTTTATGACACTTCAAAAGCAACTAAACAAGCATTTCCCAGAACGCAAAACAGCGTGGAAGCTTGGCATCGTCGATTAAATGTGTTAGTTGGCCGGTGTCATGTAGGGCTTTACAATATAACTAAAGGAGAAAAGAGCTTATTACTGCCAAAGCTGAAGCCGAGCGCTTGAAAAATGGGGAAAGATTAAAAAAGATAGCAAAAATTATTAAAAAAAAAAACAAATAAAAAGAATTTTAAAAAAGAGGAGAGATCTTAGCTCTACTGGTTTTCTTAAGCGAATATCGAAAAATATATAAAGGGTGACCAGATACCAATGATACTTTTTCGAATTGTTATGTTTCAGCAGCTGTCAAAGTTACCAATGACATCCACCTGTCAAAATATTCAGTAAGGTTTGCCATTTCATCATGGATCGTTTCACGCTTGCCAAACGTGTGGAATTTATTAAAAAATATTCAGGGTTATCGTGAATAAATTTTCCCTCGAAATTTTTCCACCGAACAAAAATTAGGTATCTCCAAAAATAAGGAATAAATTCATCAGGAAAAAATTTAATATCGCGATTGCGTTGGAAAGTCTCCTGAATTGTCATTCATGATACCTTTTTCTTTTCTTTTTTGCGGAATTATTTCCTCATTTTGGAAGATACCTAGTTTTTGTTCGGGGGAAAAATTTCGAGGGAGTATTTATTCACGATTACCCTGATTATCGAAATTCCGGCTCAGTTGTAAATACGCAACGTGAATTTCGTCGTGAGGTCGGTCGTCATCATGGCTTCAGTGTGCAGGCAATTCGTTGCACCGTGGAAAAGTTCCACCCTGTGTACACTCTTTTGGACCTTAAGCCACCAACCAGACAGAGATTGGTGCGAAATGAAGAAAACATAGGCGCCGTAACGGCCAGTATCGAGTACCGAGACCCAGAAATGTCGATTCGGCGCCGATCAGCTGAATTCGGCATCGCTAGAGAGTCAACCCGGCTTATTTTGCGATTGGATTTAAGCCTACATCCATATAAGTTTATGCTGACACAAGAATTGAAGCCGAAAATGCCATACAAGCGACGAAACGCTCAAAGTTGTGAATAAGAAATTTGGCGACTGGGTCATCTCACGGCGAGAGTTCATCAATTGGCCGCCGCCATCATGCGACTTGACACCACTCGATTATTTCCTCTAGGGCTACGTCAAGTCCTTAGTCTACGCTAACAAGCTAACCACTTTGCACGAGCTCGAGGCCAACATTCGAGACGCTATTGCCAGAATAACGCCGTACGAATTGGACCGAGTCATCAAAAATTGGACCGATCGCTTGAAGCACTGCCACCGAAGCCGAGGTGGCCATTTAAATGATGTGCTATTCCACACATAATGGCATGAATGTAGCTTCAGAGTAAAGCCAGAATGTATTTTATATCTCACACCGTTGTTGTTTTATTTCAATTTTTTTTCTATCGTTCGTATCTGGTCACCTTGTATATATTCTATAAATAAAGGGTGTCCCATAATTCAGGCAAAATTAATTTAATTAATAATAATTAATAATTAAATTTAATAGTACAGTGGTGCCAACAGAAAAAAAGATAACAATGTGACAGCTGACATTTCGGGGTTAGTAAAAATGGAGCGCTATACAAAAGAACAACGCATTTTCATTGTTGAGCAATATTGGCATTGTGGATGCTGATTTTTCGAACAAAATCATCTTCAGTGATGAAGCTCATTTTCATCTTGATGGCTTCGTTAATCGTCAAAATTGTCGCATTTGGGGTTCAGAAAACCCACGAGTAATTGTTGAGAAACAAATGCATCCACAACGCGTGACCGTTTGGTGCGGATTTTGGGCTGGAGGCATTATCGGACCATTCTTCTCCGAAAATGCAGCTGGTCAGGCAGTAACAATTAATGGTGTTCGTCATCGTGACATGATAACCCAGTTTTTAGTGCCTAAATTACAAGATATGGATGTGACCAACATGTGGTTTCAACAAGACGGTGTCACATGCCATACAGGCAGAGAAACAATTCAATTACTGCATGAGTCATTTCCTAATCGTGTAATCGGACGTTCTTGCGATCAGAATTGACCATCCAGATCTTGCGATTTAACGCCATTAGACTTTTTTCTTTGGGGTTTTTTGAAGTCAACGTCTTGGAAGAGGAAATGGAGAGGTGTGTTAATGAAATTCAGCCACATTTATGCGAAACGGTCATAGAAAATTTGAATAAAAGAGTACGTACTTGCCAGCAAAGCCGTGGCGGCCATTTATCCGATGTGCTATTCCATACATAACCCCAATCTGTTTACTCTATGAATCAATAAAAATTTAAGCTTTCTAATTAAAAATCTCAATTTTCTATCAAAATTATATTTTGCGTGAATTATGGGACACCCTTTATATAGAAATAATTAGTTTTTTGGTTTTTATTTTTTTCTTGTGTTTTGCTATCTTCAATTACCTGTACTTTCCTTAAACATGAGATACATATATTATAATTTGTTAAGAAAGAGAAAGTTAAATAATAATATTTTGTTTTAACTTTGTTAGTTGAAAAAAAGAAAAAAAAAATAATAAGAGAGTAAGCCGAATTTTATTGTTTAAAATTGCCAGAATTTTTTAAAGGTAAACCTTGTAAAACAGAGCTGAAAAAAAGCAGAATTTTTGTGTGAGAAGACAGAATTTTGCAGAGCAAAATTTCGACCCGCACCTTAAAACAGAATGTCCAGTGCCGCAGAGGGCGTCGTTCGAAGTGCTCCGCTTATGCACAAAGAAGCGTTGGACTTCGCTTGACTTAAATTCTTAATCTTAGTGATTTACCTCTCTAACAGATTAAGGTAATGTAATACAGGCTCAGAACATCGTGTCTATACAACCTATAATCGCGAGCGAGGTGTGTTTTGGACGTACTCCGCTTAGTTATTATTTCATGCTATTTCCCGCTTGCAATTAATTGACGCATTTAATTTACAGAACTCTGATTTGCGTCACATTTACCAGCTACATACTAACTTGCTCTGTGTTTTTTTTTCGGTGTCACCAAGACTTATTTATCTTTTTATCGGTGCTCCTAGTTGTGCTCTCGCGCCATCAATAACATTGTAAACTTATGAAGACTTATGGCTTTAAAGACCTATTAGGGGATAACTGCGATTTATTTAACTGCCTTGTAGGTAAAATGGATTTAGATAATAAGTGCAATGTAAAAAAAATTAAACCTGAACTGAATTAACTGATATTTTGCCAAAAGATTAGTGCTTCAAATCTTTAAACCTACGCTTGCTGATCATAACATGTCGAAGAAATTCATCATATCATAGCATGTCGAAGAAATTCAGTTGGGCGTGAGCTCCTTAAGCGACGATCAACAACCTGCATCATCATCAGCTCCAACGTACCCAATGAACATAAGATTTCCTTCTGTGCGTTCTACCATTGTACGAGTATGTGAATCGTATACAATATTTATTTATTTAAGAAAAATACAAGCAAGAACTTAAAGCACGAACATCAGCATATACACAAATGTGGGAGTCATTGATGATACTCGTACAATCGACATCGTTAATTGTCAAGATGAATATCATTGGGCCAAGATGGCTGCTTTGAGGGACTCCCGATAAGCAGCCATCTTGGCTTGGCAAGTTAGATAATAAGGCTAATAAAAAAAACACAAAATTTGGCGAAACAATTCTTCAAGTGCCTGGGCCTAGCTTTTCGCAACCACTCCTGTTGTGTGCGTTCTATTTTTTCACACGAATGAAAGAGACCTACAGTTAAGTGCCATATCGGAAGGCAATTTGTTTTGGAGAAACTTTCTCGTGACAACAATATTCTCGGATGCTTGTCAGACATTCCTCGAGAGGTGGGACCGTGAAAAACTTTTTAATGTTTTCTCGGATTCGAACATGGAACCTCACGCGCACTAGTCCGATACACTTACCACTTGCGCCACGGCGCCCAAACTTATAGTAAACCTAATAATACGTCAAGTTCAACGCACTTCTATCCAAACTCAGACCCAGACTGAACGTTTCAAGACGGATTGTACCTTACATCTCCGCCGACAAGTCAAGATACTTTTTTTTCAAATAAAAATAACCTGTCAGCTTCTGAACTCACATTACTCCTGTGAAATGCCAAGCCTTATCCACTAAGTCGTTAATATAACCAAGTGTTTTTAAATCTGAGCCTGTTTTCTGTCCCTTAAACAGCCATGCACCAACAAAATATTAATAGTAATGCCTCCATCGGAAATTACTCGAATTTCACTCACCTCTCTTAACGTTGCCATTTCATTCGCTAATACAATACGTTCTCACGTCTTTAATCCCGCAGTCGTAACGTAACATCTTCCACTTCACCTTTTCCTCTCTCACCACCTACTAGGCTTAGATGATGTCATGAATATCCTAAGAAGAAGCGGAGTAAACTTTACAAGTTTTGAATAATTGCACCAGGTATAGATCTCATATTGTAAATGAATTGTTTTTCAATATTGTTAAGCAATTTCATTGAATGCTATTTATCAAATAAACTTTAAACTAAATAAAACAAATCTCCTTCGATCAAACCAAACTAGACCAAGACTTAAAGTAAGAAAAAGAAATACAATAATTGGAATGAATTATATTATCAACAAAACTAACTATACATAACGGCCTAAGGCATTCCAAGAAATTTATTAACTTCTCAAAAAATAGAACTAGAGACATTTTATAAATGAACAAACAGAATGTTAAAATCCTTACTGACTTCCTAACTAGACATTGCTCTCTCAACTACCATCTCAAGAAAATGGGCCGTGTTCAATCGGAAACTTGCCGTCTCTGTCTTGAAGATACCGAAACAGCCCATCACATACTCTGTGATTGCTCGGCCATAGCCAGACTGAGGCCAAGGCACTTAAAAAAAGGCATCACAACACCTTCTGATGTCACCTCTTCCTCAGCTCCAACTATCCTTAGGTTCATTAATGAACTTGATTTCAGTTAGTTGACAAACTCAAAGCAATCAAAAGAGCACAAAAGTTATTTTTAGGTCACAGTGCTCCGGGGGTCATTCTCTGGCTTTCCTCCCCATTTACCTTAAAAAAAAGGGACTTTGTCTACCTAGGTTCTGCTATAAATTCTGAATCAAGCGAAGAAACGGTAGACGACGCAAGACTTTTTTTTTTTTTTTATATTATATTTATTAAAGTAGCTTGATAGAATGGTTAATACATTGGTTATTTTTCAGAGTTTTATAAATTAATTCTTTACAGCTATATTTCTCAACGTGTGTATATAATGAGGATTCGATTAGGAATAAGATTTATTTACATAATTTATATAATTAAGGGAAAAAACTACTAACAAAAACCCTTATATGATTCTTAATACTAAATAACACTTAAAACTAAATAACAAAGTGATCACAGAGATGAATAAATAATGTGCAACGGGCTCATCCTTTGCCAATATTTCTGCAAACGTGCTTTTCTTCTTTTATAAAACAAACGTTTAATTCATTTTATTTAATTAATAGATATTAAAGATATTAAAATAAAATATATAATGTATAAATGAATAAATAAATAAATAAATAAATAAATAACAAATAAAATAAATCAATAAGTGCACACGAAAACAAAAATAAATTAATATATGTATGATTAATTAAATAAATAGGTAAATTAGCAGACAAATCAATACATGAATTACTAAGTTGATAAATAAATTGGAATATAATTATAATAAATAATTGAATCGGTGAGTGGAAGAACAGTATAAGCGCCAAAAATTGCATTTTGGCCTTAAATAGCCAAAATGCTCTATATATGTAAATCTACCAATCAGCAAAATAATACTACATTAGAGATCCAAATGTATACAAAAATGGAATACGCTTTTTGCTGATTGTATGGAAGCGCAGTACAAATGCGTTTAGTTTTTTCTGTTTTTCTCAAAAGCGACATTTTGTACATGTACTGTTCTTTCACTCACCGATTCAATGAAAGAAAACAAAAATGAATAAATGTACGTGGAAAATAATACAAATGAACAGATAAATAAGTAGCTAAAACTTGGATGGCAAACGACTAACAAAGGCCTCGTAGGGGCAGCATCTCCCGATAGGTGCTGGTCCGCTAAGTAACGAGTAGGAGCCACTGCAGCCGATAACCTAGCAGCTCTGTTAGTAAGCCCTACTCCCACCTCCTCGTGGTGCCATCTGGGAATTTCTTCGGAAATTGCTAACGGGAGAGGACGAATGGCGAGCTTCCTGCGCCAAAAAACAGGATAAGTGTCGGTTGGTCTGTGGCCCAGCGAGCCGCAACCGTAAAACAAACTATTGCTCCGAAACGGAAACATACGCCTCGGATACGGACTGATCATTTGTTGACGACCTTTGGCTATCGGACACGGACAACGATCGGATTCTGGAACGTTAAGACCCTCCTGGACTCACTCAAGGAAGCGCCTTATAACGCCAGATTCCTCCAATTGGAGCGCGATTTCGCACGGTATAAAATCGACATCTTAGGGCTGAGCGAGATAAGATGGTACGATGCTGGGAAATACATCTCCCCAACAAAAAGCACTGTGATGCTCTACTCTGGTAAACCAGCTGGAAGTGCACGGAGTTCTGCCGTAGGACTCATGCTAACTCCAACAGCACGTAGTAGCCTCATATCCTGGAAACCCCATAGTGACCGGATATTGACGGCTAGGTTCCAGAGTAGAGTTAGAAAAATTACCATCATACAGTGTTATGCTCCGACTCTAGACGCGACTGAGGATGAAAAGGATAATTTTTATAGCCACTTAGGCGCCGTCTACAACCAAACGCCTAATGGGGACATCGTAATGGTAATGGGAGATCTCAATGCCAAGGTGGGTAGCGACAACACCATGCTTAAGCACGTGATGGGAGTTCACGGCGTGGGAGACCGTAATGACAATGGTGAGCGGTTTGTGGACTTCTGCAATACCAACCGCCTAGTCATCGGAGGTACGCTGTTTAAGCATAACACCTGCTATAAGATCAGTTGGGTCTCTACTGATAGGCAACGAACATCCAACCAGATCGACCACATTGCGATCAGTCGCCGCTTTAGAAATTGTCTCCTGGACGTCCGAAACAGACGTGGAGCTGACGTCGGACTAGAACGAGATCACCATCTTATGGTAGCTCATTTACGCCTTCGTACTGCATCCGTCAACAGCAACCGATCAAACCTGCTTAACATCACCAGGTTTAATATCGACAGGCTCAAGGTTCCCCAAGTGCGCCAACAGTTCAGGGACCATCTTGCCTTAGAAGCAGAAGCAATCAGCAGCATAGAGAACATGGATGACCACTGGAGTGCTGTGAAAAATGCTTTTGCGACTGGGGCACGCACTTATGTCGGTAAAAAGCAGAAACACCACCGCACATGGCGTTCTACAGACACCTGGAGACGGATCGATGAGCATACAGCAATCAAGGCTCGGATTGCAGCGGCCTCAGCAGTAGAGAGAACCGAGCTTGAAGCCCAATACCGTGCGAAGAAGAAAGAAGTGCAGCGTAGTGTGAGACGTGACAAGCGTCAACATGTCAACTCACTGGCCTAAAGGGCTGAAGAAGCAGCGAGTAGGTCCGACAGTAGGACTGTTTACAACATCACTAAGGAGCTCATTGGTGGTCGAAACTCCAACCAACATCCAGTGAAGAGTCTAGACGGTGACCTTCTGATTTCGGATGAGGATCAGCTCACTAGATGGAGAGAACATTTTGCTGCAGTGCTAAATCACTTAGACGACGGCGGTATGATCTTGAATTCGAATGAGCAGTTCGAAGCAACAAATTCCCGAATTGGCACCGTACCTCCCAGTAAAGCTGAAATAATAACAGCAATCAAGTCCCTCAAGAAAAACAAAGCGGTGGGTATTGATGGCATCCCTGCCGAGCTATTTCAAGCGGCGCCAAATACATCGGCAGATTTGCTGCATCCGCTAATACGGAGAGCTTGAGATAGTGAACAATTTCCACAGGAGTGGAAAAGGGGGATGATCATTAAGCTTCCAAAGAAGGGTAACTTGACGGAGTGCGGTAACTGGAGAGGTATATGTGTTCTTCCAGCTGTAGCCAAAATAATAGCTAGAATAATTCTAGAACGAATTAAAGATCATTTAGATTCAACTCTCGATGTCGAACAGGCAGGCTTTCGCGCTGGATCCTCCTGCATCGACCACATAAACACCTTACGGATCATAATCGAACAATGCGTTGAGTATAGGTCTCCGCTACATTTACTGTTTATCGACTTCGAGAAGGCTTTCGACAGCTTGAATCGAGATGCTATCTGGCTGGCCTTGCGCAGGAGAGGCATTCCAGAAAAGCTTATAACTATTATCAAGGCTACATATGAGGGCGGCAAGTGTCACGTCGTGCACAATGGTAAGGTGTCGGAGGACTTTGAAGTCCAAAGTGGAGTACGTCAAGGGTGCATACTGTCCCCACTATTGTTCTTGGTGGTTATCAGCGATGTACTCCGTGCAGCATTGACGGAAGCCAATTCTGGAATTCGTTGGACGATGACATCTTACCTTAAACACCTAGATTACGCTGACGATGTTTGTCTACTTTCACATCGGATAATGGATCTTCATTTAATGGCCCAAAATCTAGAAGCTGAGGCAAACAAAGTGGGGCTAAAAATAAACACAGCCAAAACAAAAGCCTTGAGTACTTCCAATACCCGCGCTCAACTTAACATTGCCGGAAAGCAAGTCGAGAAAGTTGATAACTTTCTATATTTAGGAAGTGTGGTCTCGGCTAATCGCGGTGGCACCGAACTGGATGTGTGCAGCAGAATCGTGAAGGCTAAAGCTGCGTTCGGAATGCTGTCCAAAATCTGGAGAAGCAATGTTATTAGCTTAAGAACCAAGCTATGACTGTTCCGCTCCAACGTAGAATCAGTGCTGCTTTATGGGTGCAGTACCTGGAAGGTGGACACCATTAACACACGCAAGCTGCAAGTCTTCGTAAACAAATGCTTAAGAATCATCTTGAGGATTTTTTGGCCGAACCGCATCTCCAACGAACAACTTTATCTGAGAACGGGCCAAGAACCTATAAGCATTACTATACGAAGAAGAAAGTGGCAATGGATTGGACACACCCTACGGCGCGAAGACAACTCCATTGCGAAATACGCTATGCAGTGGAATCCGCTCACCCAGGCAGGCAGAATAGCGGGACGCCCTAGGCAAACGTGGCGCAGAACAGTTGAGGAGGAATCGAGCTCTTTAGGAATGAGTTGGAAGCAGCTCAAACGCGTTGCAGAACTCCGAACACGATGGCGCGCAGGCGTGGTTGACGCCCTATTCCCCCCGAGGGGTTAAAGGACATAAGTAGTAAACGTGCAACATTATAATATAAGTTGTTGGATGAGCTCGTTGTCTGAATATCTGCATTTCTCAAAGAAGTTAGTTGTAAGTTTGCTTATAGTTGTAGAAATAAAATTGACATTTGCTCTTTTGTGCAACCTTCTAGTTGAGAAGTGCCAAGGTAGATTTAGCATCATTTTTAAAATTTTATTTTGGCAAATTTGTAGTTTTCCTATGTGTGTATTGGCACAATCACACCATACTGGTGCACCATAAGACAGTATGGCCAGGAAAATAGTGTAATATTCTTGCTGGGGTTCGTTTAAATAAAACAGTGTTTTGTGTATTTTAATTGTTTATTTATTATCAAATACCGACTTTACTTTAACACAATAGTCAATCACTTTATTCTTTATTTATTTCAAAATAAACGGTCGCTACAGATTTATTTTCACAATGTCGCTTGCTTTCACCACTGGTCGGATATCTCTTGTAATCGCTGTATTCACTTATAAACAACTGTCTCGACGTTGGTTGTGGTATGGGTATTTATAGGAAATTGCAAGGGGTTCTAGAACATGCTAGATGTTTCTCCGGGTGAATTGAGGATCCTGGAATATTGGGATATTGTGTGGAACAATTGTGGAACGTAAGCACACCAGGTTGGAATATAAGCACATCAGGTTGGAATATTTACTACTAGTAGGCAATAGATGTCGTTGCACAGTTTGAGATATAGTGGTTTAGTTTTTGGTACACAAACCATCCTGTAGTCAATGCTACAATAGTCTTAAAAATGATAATCTTATTATCAATACTAAGAGCGGATCGTCTATTAATGAATGGATATAGTATCTTAATAGTCAAGTTTATTTTGTGTATTGTTTTGGACACATGTTTTTCAAATGTTAATTTGCTATCTAGAACTAAGCCCAGATACTTGCATTCATTGCTCCAATTAATCTCTTCGGAGTACAGGTTAAGTTTTCTTGTGGAAAAGAAAGTTTGTTTTCTGCGGCGAGTAAAGAATACTGCTTGAGATTTATTAGGGTTAACTTTAATTTTCCATCTATGGAAAAACTTCTCAATTTTATGCAAAGAGTTTTGCAAGCAGTGTAGTATGTCAGAGGGTAGCATACTGGATGAATAGATGGCAGTGTCATCAGCAAACATGGCCAAATGTGTGTTTGTAAAAAGCTTAGGGATATCAGACATGTATATATTAAACAGAACGGGACCTAAAACTGAGCTCTGAGGTACCCCAAACGGAACATCCTGCAAAGAAGAGTGTATATTTCCGACATGAACTGCAAAGAATCTGTGCTGTAAAAAGTTTTGAACAATTTTGATTAACGCAGTAGGAAATCCGAATTTGTACATCTTGTGCACTAGTGCATCATGCCATACAGTATCGAACGCTTTTTCGATGTCCAAAAGAACTAAGCCTGTGGAACATTTTAAGGTGAAACTTTTTTGGATGTGATTTTTAATTCGCAGGAAATGGCTGGTTGAGTGTCCGCATCTAAAACCAAATTGTTCTTTAGGATAAATTTCGTTTATCTCAATATAAGTCAGAAGCTTTCTTTTGATAATTTTCTCGAGAATTTTGCCAATGTTGCTCAACAAACTAATTGGCCGATAACTTAAGGGATTGTCTTTGGGCTTACCAGGTTTTGCAATTGGGATAACTTTAGCAGTCTTCCATACTTTCGGAAAATAGCAATTTCTAAGATATGCATTAAATATAAGTACAACATATCTAATACCCTTAGGTGGTAAAGATTTCAGGAGTCTATTGGATATATTGTCAAGACCTACAGATTTTTTCGGTAAAGTTTCATTTATAATATTTTTAACAGTAGCAACGTCTGTTGAGGCACTTTCATCAGCATGGTTGATGATTCTGGCCAATTCAGCAATCGAAACGTCAACTTCATAGGACGTTTCGAGATCGCTAAGATTCGCAGCTACTAAATGATTATCTGCAAATGTTTTAGCGAGAATATGTGCTTTTTCTTCTTGTGTGACATATGCTGTACCGAGAGATTTAAGCGGAGGAATATTACAAGACTTTTTCTTAATAATTTTGGCTACTTTCCAGAATGGTTTAGAACCCTTAGAGAAGCTAGATAACAATGAATTCCAGTATTTGTTCCGAAAGATGCTAATTTCATTATTAATTTGACTATTTAGCATCACATATTCAGATCTATAGAACTGTTGCCTATACCTGATCCATTTTCTTCTAACGCAATTGCGAAGTCTTATAAGATGTATTATATACTGCGGTAGTGACGGTGCTTGAGGACACTGGGCTGAAGTTTTAGGAATTGAACTGTCGGCCGCAGCTGTAATAGTTTCTATAAACTTTTCAATATGTTCATCAATATCATGTGACACATTGGTATTTGACAATGAAAGATTACTATCAATGTTGATGTTATTAGAGATATATGCTCGAAATCTATTCCAATTTGCTGCCGAATATTTATATTTGCCAACAAAGCTATTTGCTGAAGCAGATAAATTAAGAGTGATGCAAACTGGAAGGTGGTCTGAGCTAAGAGAACTTAAAGCTATAGGCTGAGAGAATAGGTTATTTGTATTCGTTATAAAAACATCAAGGGTGGATGGATTTTGAGAAGCATTGCTCGGGATATAATAAGGAAAGTCGACTGTGTGTGGCTAGTGTATCATTTAAGATATTACCCCAACAGTTGGCTCTCAAACAACCCCAAGATTGGTGCCTGCAATTCAGGTCACCACCGATCAAGAAGTCGGAATTTTGTCTAAGAAGTTTCAAAATATCTCTTCTTCTTCTTCTCTCGCTATTACTTCTCCTTCCAGGGAAGTAAGCTGAACAAATTTTTAATTTTAAAGAGTTTTCTAAACTAATCTCAACGCACAAAGCTTCAATCACATCTAGCTTAGGCGTATGTGTAACAGAATGTTTGATATTTTTATTAATCAAGATAGCAACACCGCCACCTATCACAGATTCCCTATCCTGTCTATAACATGCATAATTAACGTGTGAGAAACGTATATCACTACTCAGCCAAGTTTCAGTAATCAGAGCTATGTATGTCAATTTTATTACGTCGCAAAAAATCAAAAAATTCTATTTGCTTATGGCGAATGCCTCTTGCATTCCAAATGACAATTTTGGGATTATTATATGACATTATAGACATACTTAATAGCTAATGTAGTTATAACATTGAATTGTTCCGATTTTGAACGGCATACACTTAATTTTGACATAACTTCATTTAAAAGTAAAACAATCTCATCAGAGGAAAATAAATAATTTTTATCTGTGCTAACAGGAATATTACTATTTACTGTGGGCTTAGGTCGAACATTTGTCCAATAGTTGAGGTTCGATGAAGCAGGAGGTGTTGCTCCAGGAGTTTGATTGGAGTTTGATGTCCCAGTTGGAAGATGTTTGATAGGAGACTTGACGATGTTGTTGTTTTGACGTGTTACAAGAACCGGATTTTGTGTATGATGACGATTCCTCTGAGAGATTTTTTGGCGTATATTGACATACTGGGATCTACTTACACAGTAGATTTGTGTGGACCACTGCAGTTGGCGCACTTTTCAACTTCAGTAGACTTGCATTCAGCAGTCTTGTGATTGCCGGAACATATCGAGCAAAAAGTTTTTATGTTGCAGTGCATGGCTCCATGACCAAACATTTGGCAATTATGACATTGCGTGACCTTGTTTGGATGCTGCTTTTTGAAGTTCCATCTAACAATTGTTTTAAAAATTGTCTTATGATTATTTCGTAGATTATTCATTGTTGTTGATCCACGTTGAATGTAAACGATGTAAATGCAATGTACAAAGTTCGACTGAGTTTTGATGGTGATTGGTTTAATATCAATGCATTTTATTCCCATTGAAATTAATTCAGTTTTTAGGACGTCACTGTTGTATAAATCCAAACCAGATAACACAGCTTTGAAAGGTCTATTTCCTTTTATTTGGTGAGTGTAGAATTCACACGATTTTTGTCTCAGTGCAGTAATAAATTTATCGTATGAAGATTTACTAGTGCATATTATTTTTTGTGCATATTTTTTGGTAAAGTCTTCTACATTTATATCGTTAAGTAGCTTACGAATAAATTCACTAGTGGCTTTAAGAACTATCACTGGAGGTATTGACTCTTTAATTGGGATGGATTCTGCGACATCGTCAGTAATTATTTCATCATCACACAAAGATTGTATTGAACTATGAAAAGGTTGCACAGAAACTTGGAATACCAAATGAGACAAGCTAGTGATCTTTACAAGACGGCGTTTTATTAGGAACTCAGTTAAGTAGTACATAGTGTTATAAAAATGAAAAGTTAGTACGGTATATAAAAAGAAAAACTGAACGAAAGAATTGTAATTCATACATTAAATTAATATTTATGTTGCAAATCTATACGTGAAAGATTAACTTTCCAACAGATTGTAAAGGAGCAAAATAGTTGGAGTTATCCATTTTACTATTTAAGGTGGATTTCACCAAAACTTTTTTCGGACTTTGCCCTTTATTAGATGAAATTCTTTTTGTTGGGAGGTTGAGAATTTCATCTCCCAAGACACTAACGTTTCGCTTTCGTGAAATGTTCGCAATTGTATATAGATTGCAAAATACGCGGGAAAATTAAGTTTACTAAACAGATGGAAGATGAGACACGTCCTGCGCACGCGGCTCTCTGAATAGAACTGACGCAAGACTTGAAATATTTAATAACACATATAAGGTAAAGGATCTCAAAGAATCATTTGACGTTAAGCTCAAAAGTTTCGATGCCTCGAGTTTGCCACCCTGTTGATCAAAACTACACCAACAGATGTGATGCGCTCAATATATAACTTCTATCTGGAACAATGCTTTTTCTAAAAATCCTACTACTTTGTTACCAAAGCAGAACGGATGGTTAGAAAACAATTGAAGTTATGAATTTATGTGGTTTGAAGGAGATCAGTTACCACCATTTGTAAATGATGTCATCATTCAACCATCAACTGAAAAAGAATTTGAATTAGGTATATCTTGATTTCACATCCGCTGATATGTATGCACCTTACAAATGATATTTAACTATATTTTCCAGACAACGGACGTAACTATTGCAGTGACGAAGAATCCAATGATGAGGGAAACCTCTTCAGCGGAGGAGAATGACGAAAAATCGATTTTGTTACTTATTACTCGAAATAAATTTTAATGTTATAGTTTTATTATGATTAAATTAACAGACAGATTAAAACTGCTGCAAATTGAATAGAGAAATTCTAAAAATTTATTTGTACTTTTGAATAAACTCATCTCATATTTACGCATACTTTAAAGTGAGTAATGCAATGTATTTTGACTTACGGTGAAGACTTTTTTTTTTCTAAATTGCAGATTTAACAACTAATGATTGGACTTACTGAAAATAAAAACCAAAAAAAAATCTCTTATGTTACTTTAAGTGTCGAAACATCATGAGTAGAAAAAGTATTTGGCTCATTTCGAAATGTTGGGTTTTAAAATCGAATATTTTCGAAAGTATAAATGTTAAGACTATACTTAATACACGGTCTTAAAGACTTTTGCATAATCTTTCAGAAATATTTTTAATCATTTACATATTTTTGAAGATATGCAACAATTCCTTATAGAAACCATTGGAAAGGCCCCTCACGCACAATGCGCTTTGACACGCTCTGTCAAGGTGTTGCGGCCGGAACTTTGCTCTGGCATTTCAGTTCTAGATTCACCAGTATATACTAGATGATATACCAAACTTTGAGTGCTGAC
Organism: Brachypalpus laphriformis; assembly: GCA_945910035.1. Classification (NCBI taxonomy): domain Eukaryota; kingdom Metazoa; phylum Arthropoda; class Insecta; order Diptera; family Syrphidae; genus Brachypalpus; species Brachypalpus laphriformis. The sequence continues at coordinate 102,900,008 of OX246756.1, forward strand.
GAAATAACTTAAAAATTTGAGTTTCTGTTACATGTTTCAGGCACTCTGGCAGGGGTTTGCGACCGCCCAATCGCTCTGGTAATTTCACTACACGATATGATTTTTAATTGCGATTCATCAAGCAAAGGCTCAAAGTTGACGCTATAATTTTTTTTTCGAACATGTTTTACAACTTTGAGGCCCTGTAGCCCCTAAAACGTCCGGCCCAGGTCCGCCAGAATTTCACATCCGTGATGTATCCGAACACGACAACCAAAAAATAAGCAAAATTTTGTTGACGAAATAATCATGAACAAATTTCACCAGCTCTCCGTCTAGAATACCTTTCGCAAACGAGACCAAATACCTGGGAATGACACTCAACGCAAGGCTGAAATGGAATTCGCACGTGAAAATGAAACGTAAAGAACTCGAAATCAAATATAGAGAAATGTACTGGTTACTCGGAAAACATGCACAGCTCAGTACTGAGAACAAACTGCTTTTATACAAGCAAGTGCTAAAGTCGGTGTGGACCTACGGTATTGGGGTTGTACCAAGAAAACAAATGCCAATATTTTACAAACTTTTCAAAATAAAGTGCTAAGAGAGATCGTCCAAGCACCGTGGTATACTAGAAATGACGATATCCACAGGGATCTCGGAATTCCGACAATCGAAGCTGAAACTAGAAGCTTCGCGAGAAAGCATAGAAACCGACTAATCGGACATGTCAACAATACAGTCCTACAAATTTTGGATGAGAGCAATTTATTGCGCCGACTACAAAGGACGAAACCTTTCGACTAGGCGAGATAATGATTAACCGCGTCTAGATTGCGGAATATGCAGGATCCTTCAGGGGAAAGTAACCTGCCAAAAGTTTTTATTTCGTGATAGAAAAATTGCTTGATAAGTTATTACTTAGTTGCGATATCTAACAAATTTATATCAAAGGGTGGTGTTTTTTTAGTCAGTAAGAATCTGACACTACGATGAGCACGCGCTTGGTATTCTCATAGTGTCGATGGAAGATTTTTCACCTACCCTCGAAAAAAATAAAATAAAAAAAAATCATCGTGAGATTGAAAAAAAAAAAATATTATGTGAATACCTGAAACCTTTCGTCAACAACATGATCGGCCCCTATGAATCCGAATCTAGGCCAGGAAAGTTCACATTCAACCAAATGCTTTTCCAAACGCTTTTGCGTATCCTGGAGAAAAGCCAAATCGATCCACAATTTCTTTAGCGACTTTTTAAGCCGTCTATGACAGCATTTATAGAAACAAGGTATACAGAGCCATGTCTAGACTGGGCATCTCTACCCGTTTATACAGGATAGCGATGGAGAATACTCACTGATCGATCGAGGTCGATAGTAACTTCCCCGACAGCTTTGATGTCAACAATAACTTAGTTGTTTGGAACAACGGACTTTCAACAGCCCTTTAAATAAAAAATGATTGCATAGCAAGATTGAATTCAGACGCTAACAACGTAATTTGTCTTGTTGGAGCGGCTATTCATATTCACGCTACACAACATTCTGAAGAATACATATGGAAGTTAAGCTCGTGCTGCGGACGGCCAAATAACTGAATTCGATTCCCACACACGATATACGTGCGTATGCCATCAATTCCGCCCACGTCATCGGCTTCGATTTTGGTTGAAGATTCATTTTATTAACTGTTAAAAATCTGTATAGTGACGTTGACATCGTCAAAAAATACAATAAACCGGCTTCTGACGCTAATAGCGCAGTGTTATCTATTCATCTAGGTATAGCGATCAACCAGTATTGCAAAGAAATGTTTTCCCGTTCCTTATTTAAAAATGATAATTTATGTAATAATTTGTTTATATTAAAAAAAAATAAAAAATAAAAACAAACATTTTGATCGCTGTATTGCATCATAAAAAACAAATAAGAATTTTTGAATTTAAGTAAATTGCATGTACGAGTAGTGTTGAAATGACTAAACTAATACCGTTATTGGGTACATACATTGTCGTAGGTGCGAGGGATAAGTCAACTCCACGAAGCTGCTGAATGGATCAGCACTTTCAGTCGCTGTTGCGGTGCAGAAGGAGGCAGATGCAGTTCAAAAACTCGAAACGTTTCTTAAATGTAGTAGCTGTAAAGGTCGAACAGGTTCCAGTTTCCCTGTAAAATACCCACTGGAAATACTCGATGATGCCGTGGGCCTCAGTGCCATTGTAGAGCTTTGGTAGAGTAGCGGTGAGTTGATTCAAGAAGTCGGATGAGGGTATTGGACAAATGATCGACCCAAACCCTTCTTCTTCTCCGCTGCAGGCTAAGACACGAGCTCCTACTGCTGAGCAAGTGGCTCAGAATGCCGAAGAGATCATGCCGATCACAGTGGTTTCGTTTTTTGTGATGAACTTAGTCTAACTATGATCAACCTACCCTCGGATCTAAACCTGAAAGAGGTGGAGGTTATGCAGACAGAGGATGAGGCAATAACCCCTCGAAGACGATCACAATCACGAGAACTGTCAGAAAAATCAACATAATCCAACAAACATTCATCAAGCTATTGCGACATGAGCCTAGCATTGATTCAAGAGAAGAATGCAATGCACATAGATTGGTCAAAGAACTATGTGCATTGCGCTCGGCATAAACGAATTCCCTCAACTGAGATGCAACGTTCAGTGCACTGCAATGAGGTACAAATGCCGTTGCATATTTTGTACAATGATTGTGCCTATCTAGGATATCATAGTAACTTTATGCTCAGTTTCTTCCGAGAAATTTACAATGTAGGCAATCCCCTCACAGTTGTAAGTAGAGTCAAGCAGGAAGTATTTGACCTTATGCTAGGAAGTAGCTTATTTAGGAGCCGGAGAGTATCTAGTGTCCCATCCTTATCTGATCTAAGGCCATGTTCCCTAATTTTGCTGCATGGATTTTGATGCTCGTCTGTTTCAGGCCTTGGCATCAATTGTGAAGCTCATGCTGATTGTAAGTATAGTATTGGTTGCCGAAAGAAGATTTGAAAAACTATTATTTAAAGGAACTTAGTATAAACACCAACATAAACTCGAACAAAGCAACAAATTTCAACTGAAGCCATTCTTTTAAGAAATTGTACTGACATGAGTCAAGTTTAAGTCTGAGTTTATCCTTAAGTTTAATTCATTATTCCAACCCCTTTAATATTTTACAATGGAGTTACAACACACCCCTGATGATAATTTCCCTTAAAAAGAGAAATATGTACTTCACGGTCACGGGCATCTCTTACTTCGTGCTGTATGAAAGGCTTGCTGTCCGCTGAAATACAACTCTACACTCCTACACTCTGCAGTACCATCGTCATCCTCATTGACAGCCAAGATGCTGTCAAGGCAATTTTTATTTTTCCTTTATAATTTGCGCGCATTCAAGGGGTTATGAATACCCTTAACATTTTTGCACACAGCGAGAGAGAGAGAGAGAGAGAGAGAGAGAGAAAATATTTGATGTAGTGGTTTGAAGCTCAGTTGTTTATGCTTTAGAGAAACTCCGGGGTGGCGTCTTTGCTTCTGATTCACAGTATTTTTTTCCCGATAACCGATGTCAGTCATATGACCAAGCTACTGGCGAACCCCACAGGCGGATCAGTAGAAATGCGGTGAAATGGGAGGGTTATGATCCCTTGTTTTCGCTTCATAGCCTCGCCGAAGTAGGAAGAAGAAGAAGATGACCAAGTTATTGCCAGTGTTAATCGTATGCTTTCGCAATTGATCGGACTGACTTTACATATTTCATGAGAAATAAATAAATGCTTGCTGATATCAGGGTTTGAACCATGAACCATTGGCGTGGCAACTGACGAAGTTACCACTACACCATTGCCACCCCATAGTTTCCGTTATGTCACCTTCGAAATTGGCGGAACAGTGCAATGAAGAACTCACCTCGCTGGGCCATCGGTTGAGGATCACTCTTCTCTGGGTGGCGGAATACAGCAGCATAGAGAGGAATGAGCGAGCTTATGAATTTGCAAGACGGAGATCTGCTCTTGACAGATCCTTTGCAAAGGCGGTACTCGTAACGTTTGGGACTCTCACAGGAAGTATCTTTCTACCAAAGGCCAACAATATGTTGGATGTGGCCCAACTACATCTGGCACAGAACACGAGATGTACAAAGCAGAACCGTGCAAATATTGCTAGAATTCTGGCGATTAGTACAGGCCATTGGCCAATTAGGGTCCACGCGGCCAGACAAGACATTGCATTGTATGCATATTGTCGCAGCTGCAATATTACAAACGGGAATGAAACAATTTACCATTTCTTTTGGAAGTATCCGGCTCTGGAGAGGGCCATACAGCGTACACTTGGCAAACCTTTTTTTGGCAACATCATAGATATTTCGGAGAAAAGTAGCGGCGTAGTAATCAGCTTTCTTAAAACCACAGTTTGAATTTAAAGATGCTTACTCCAATTTCACTTATCTCTAAGCTTCCCATTTTAAGCTTAGAGATAAGCTTAATAGCGCTAAATCGCTAATTAGGTTGCAGCATAGTTTGCTGTTAACTGAACTGGATATATAGCCAACAGGATCACTAAAGCAAAGTCCGCGTTCGGGATGTTGTCCAAAATATGGCGAAGCACTGCAATCAATTTGAACACCAGGCTAAGACTGTTCCACCCCAACGTTGAATCCGTGCTGTTATATGGAGGCAGCACATGGAGAGTGACCACTACTATCAGTAGAAAGCTGCAAGCGTTCGTTAATAGGTGCCTGCGCAATATCTTAAGGATTTTCTGGCCCAATCGTATCTTAAACGAACACCTTTACGAGAGAACCGCTTAGGAACCAATAGGCACAACCACCCAACGGCGGAAGTGGCAGTGGATTGGTCACATGTTCCGAAAGCGTGACAGTTCCATGGTAAACCATGCTATGCAATAGAATCCTTTAGCTCAGGATGGCAGAAGATCTGGTGATCCAAGGAGAACATGTCGCAGAACAGTCGAGAAGGCGGCACGGCAGTTGGAGAAAAGTTGGGGAGAACTGAGACACATTGCCAGAAACCGTACACGATGGCGCGTAGCCGTAGTAGAGGCTCTAGAAACCACAAGGGGATACAGGACAGTTTGCAGTATAGTTGCTGTTACAGCTATTTTTGCCTACCTACCTACATAACATACCTATGGTTAGAGAAGTTAGAAGAAGTGATACGATGTGTTGTGAATGAGATCGGGAGGTTCTACACCTCGGAGATCGGTAGGTTTTTTCCTTCGGTTTCGGATAACTATATTTTCCTTAATCAGAAAGAGAAATTCGCCTCTCTTTCAACACAATTGCATATGTAACAATAGAAATATAATATATCATTAACTTGGTGTCCGCATCAAATTTAGCTAGTATCAGTCGGGATTCTTTACGTATCAATCCAGGATTTCTTGTATCTAAAGCAATAAACAAGATGCTCCGCGTGTGTAAAACTAGTTTTTGAAGCCTTAATGCAATCAATTTAATTTCTAGAGTGAACCTGTTGTACTGATATAAAAACCTGCACGATTTCTAAGAATGGGTTATTTGTCAGTGTAATGGTATTTGATTACTTTGAACTTTATATTTAAGTAAACTAGGCGATTAATAAAATGCTACCCGTTGCCTTAATTTTAAATGATCAATTTCTAGTTTATCTGCCATTATGAAATGAATGCCGTTAGATTTGCGTGTAAACTAAAATGCAGAAAGCAGCAGATCAAGTAGCATTTAATTATAGAATATACAAAAGTGTTTTTGCCGTGGACAATTAAGCTTAATTAACATCTACTTCTGTCAAACTGAAAGAAGTATTGGGCAATAAATAATGAAAAAAAAAAAAAACCAAAACCTATGGAGCGGTATGGCATGCATGAATGATATGTAAGACAAAAACTATAAATAAAATCAATAAACAGAAAACGCGTGCGCGACATCTCCTTTCTGTTGATCCAACATACTATCAGCTTCCAACACGTTACCTATGGTAGGGATAGACGAAGAATTTCGGGTTTTTTTTCCAACTAAGTTTTCATTATCACATCTCAAGGTCGTGGACTTAGTTTTTGTGTGTTTTCGGTTTTTTATTCAAATTAATTTTGATGGACAGGTACAAAAGTGTGTGATGGTGCCTTTCTTTTTTCTTTTTTTTTTTTTCTGAGATACTCGTATGTATATCGGTATGGGCAGATATGAAACATTTATCTCAATCGAGGTTCCATAAGGAAATTAATCAGTCACAAGCAGAAACTTGTCGGGCAGTTCACCTCGGTAAGATCTCGCAATTATCCAACTCTAATGGAGATTATTGTTGTGAAGTTCGGTTAGTGTGTCTGAACTATAAAGCGGAGATGCGTCGTTAAAAAGCCATTCTTGGTATATGTTTCCGTTCGCTCTATCACTCGGAATGGCCTACTTTATTCCAAATTCGGGTAAAGAAATGAATTCACAATTAATCACTTACTACGGATGGAACACACGCTAACTAAAAACCCACACTTTATATATCTTGTTCACCAAAAAAATAAAATAAAAAGATTGTTGCAATAGGTGTGGAATTTGATTACGACTTTTAATGGACGTGCCATGAGAATAGAGTCTTCCAATTTTTGCTATCTGAATCATATAGACCGGAATATTTTATCTGCTCACCTGTTATTCATAATATGAAGAATTGAATAATTCTTTGGACATTTTCTGCTGACCCTGATGAGAAGTATTTAGATCATTCATATGTAAAAGCTCCTCACTGATTCAGGTAGGGAGTCCACACTTTGAAAAATTTATTTTCACACTTCCTTATTTGTATTACTTTTAACTTCAGAGTATATGAGGAAACTGCTTGTTCCGTGCCTGTCTGTATCGCATTTTGATAACAAGTGGATTGAAAGTATCATATATGTAAGTGCATTTAGAAATGATTAAAATAGGATGAAGTGTAGGGGCTGAAGTCTAAAAAAATCAGTAACTCGTCCCTTTAACATAAATAAATTGTTTGTGAAAGTCGGCGACGTTAAAGCAAATCATTAAAATTGGATGAAGTTAGGGTAAGATACTAGGCGGGTTCATTGCGATGGCATTTGGGCTTTTTTTGACAAATTCCGTACAAAAGCTTCGAAGATAGCATGTGCAATAACTCTAAGATTGTCATATATCCTATTGTACTACGTTTATGTATCGAAAGACAGGCGTAGTTTCTTCAAGTGGTACCGCAGAGTGTTGTGCCCCGTGATGATGACCACGAGGATGGAAAGGGATTTCCTATCTTTACGGATGATTCTCTCGGTCTTTGCTTTATCGAAAGATGGCCATAGCTTCCTAGTGATAGCGCAAGTTTCCATGGAGTTCCATCTTGCGTTCGCCTCCTCAGTGGCTTTATTCCCTGCAGCGAGCTTGAGTGTGCAAGGCGGGATACACACAGGGGGGTCAACTTGTTCTGCTGGGGCTGCTGAGCCGATTCTCGCCAGCTCGTCGGCTTTCTCATTGCCTGGGATACCCTCGTGTCCAGGGACCCAACAGAGCGATACCTTGTGCTGTGTTCCAAGAACCCTGAGCTCTTCTCGACAACACTTCACAAGCTTCAATTTAATTTCTATGGCAGTAATCGCTTTTATAGCTGCCTGGCTGTCGATAAAGATGGTGATACCTTCTGGTGGTATTGCCCTTATCGCAGATTCACGGGCGGCTGTTGCCACTGCTAAGACCTCTGCTTCGAAAACACTGCTGTGGTCTGGAAGTCGTATGGATTTTGATATACCTAGAGGGTCGGAGAAGGTACCTGATCCTACACCAGTGCTCATTTTTGAACCATCCGTGGAGATGGCTATAGATTCGGCATTAGTTATATGACCGCTTTTCAAATCTTCCCTGCTAGGGTAGGCGGTAGAGAAAGGCCTTGTCTAAAAGTCATAAAGTCTAAATATGGGGTCATGTAATCTGTTACGGGCATGAAGCCAAAGTAATCGAGTAGGATCATCGAGTGACCTGTTCTGCTTGGTTTCCAGTTCGCTGACTGACTTATTCTCAAGCATTAATGGCTGCTGATGTTCGTATAAGGATGTCTAGCGGTAGCAGGTTGAGGATAGCCTCGAGTCCTGCGGTTGGGGTTGTCCTCATTGCACTGGCGATGCCAATGCACGCTAGTCTTTGAACTTTGGTGATTGCCTTTAAGTTGGTGGATTTGTTGACAGCTGGCCACCATACTAGATTGCCGTAAGTCAGTATGGGTCTAACTATAGCCGTATACATCCATAGTACGATTTTGGGGGAGGGTCCCCAGGTTCTACCAAAAATTCTACTACACGAGTAAAAGGCTATTGTTGCTTTCTTAATTCTTTCCTCTATATTTAATCTCCAGTTGAGCTTTTTGTCAAGTACAAGGCCCAGGTATTTTGCGCTACCGGACAATCTGAGTGGGATACTATCAACACGCCCAAAACCAAAGCGGTTTTTCTTCATCCAGGAATGCTGGGCTGAATGGCAACATATTGGGAGTGACTTAACCCTTTCGATCCGAAAAGTATATGAAATACACATGTACCGGGTCATATATGTCCCGTTCGGACCGAAAGGGTTAAACCTAGTATATTAAGTTAATTAGCAAAAGCGAAGTGACCCATAAAGATGCCAATAAGTTATCTGCAGCTTTTTCTGTTGAGAGACACGAAAAATGTCGCCAATTTCTTACAGACATACGGCAGCATCCATTAAGTTAGTCTGCATTCTGTAGAGTCAACCCAGACTCAATTATGTTCTTGAGAAACCCTATTGCCAGTGAGAGGAGACCCAACGCTGGTTCTGGTCCTGAGAAATTATCGGCTGAGTTTTGCGTAGCAATTTCATGGGAAATCTCATTCTATAAGTGTGACCTGGGACTCAGATAAGAGTCAAGGAATACCGGTCATTGTGACCGAGTTCTTACTTACTTAATTAGATGGCGCTACAGTCCGGGGTGGACCTGGGCCTCAACCAACAAACCTCTCCAGCCAGCGCGGTTACCAGCCAGCTTCCTCCAGTTGCGCATGCCAAGCTGTATGTGAACTTTTCTGGCTAAGTCGATGTCCTTGTACATTCCGTATAGTTCGGCATTGTACCTTCTCCTCCACTCACCGTCTATGCAGACGGGACCAAAGATCGCTCGAAGAACTTTTCTCTCAAAACAACCAAGGGCATCCTCATCCGGTTTTTCAAAGCCCATGCCTCTGCGCCATACAGCAGGACTGGGATGATTAATGTCTTACAAAGAGTTACCTTAGTAGTTCGAGATAGGGCTTTGCTACTCAATTGCCGTTTTAGCCCATAGAAACGACTGATGTCATTTGTGGAGCTTACCATAGAGCCTAGTTAGACAAAATCCTTTACTACGTAAAAAATGATGTCTGTCTATTGTGGCGTTCTGTCTAAGACGCCGATGTTGGGTGTCCTTTTTTGTAGACAGCATATATTTTGTTTTGCTTTCATTGACTGCTACACCCATCTTTGCTGCCTCGTTCTCAATACTCGTAAATGCCCCATTGACTGCCCGCTGAGTTCGTCCGATTATGTCAATGTCATCGGCATAAGCGAGTAGCTGTACAGACTTGAAGGAGATTGTACCTCCGGGAGTTACATTATCTACTTTACTATGAGTAAAGTAGAAGTGCAACCACAACCGCAAACGTTACTTATGTTATCAGCATACAGTAAGATTTCCAGCATCACACCATAAATAAACATGTTTTCGTCTATCAACTGTTACAACTATATAAAGCTGAAGAGAGTTGGTTGATCACACGCATGTTGTTGAGCTGTTATTTTCTATATTATTTTTCTATGTTTCTCTTTTACGTTTGTTGTACGTAAAATGTACTGTAATGTTAATGTTTGATGTTATAGTAAGAATTGGAATAGTGGGGGAGTTTATTTTTGGAGTTCAACCAATAAACAACGTTATATGAAAAAATAGTTTAAAAGTGTTTTATTTTGAAAAAGAAAGTTCAGAGAGGGAAAAATAAATTCACTCGGGGTTGGCTTGTGAGTTTCGTACAATTCTCTCAAGTACTATGTTAAAGAGATCGCATGATAGCGTGTCGCCTTGTCTAAGACCTTTCCTGACTTCGAACGGTTCGGTAATGTTCTTACCGACTTTAATGGAGCAGCGAGAGTTCTCCATCGTCATTCTGCACAAACGGACGAGCTTGGCAGGAATGCCAAGACTAGACATGGCTCTGTATAACTTGTATCTATACACGCTATCATAGGCATATCATGAAGAGGTGGTGCGTGTCGATTTTATATTCATGGGTTTTTTCCAATATCTGCCGTAGTGTGAATATTTGGTCAATGGTGGACTTTCCAGGCCTGAAACCGCATTGTTTAGGACCTATCAGGTTGTTGACGATCGGTTTTAGGCGTTCATATAATACGGCAGAGAGGATCTTATATGCATTGTTGGGGAGACTTATACCTCTGTAATTGGCGCAGTTTAGAGGGTCATCTTTCTTCTGGATCGAGCAAACGATGCTGAGGTTCCATTCATCGGGCATACTTTCATCCGACCAGATTTTACAGATGAGCTGGTGCATGCTCCTTACCAACTCATCTCCTCCTGCCTTGAAAAGTTCAGCGGCAAGGCCGTCGGCTCCAGCAGCTTTGTTGGATTTGAGTTTAGATATCGCTATCCTCACTTCATTCTGATCGGGTTGACGGGAATCTTGACTGCCATCGTCACTGTTGAATGGCTCATTCTGCCTGACAGCAGAATATTGGTCATCATCGCCGTTTAACAGTCCGCAGAAGTGTTTCTTCCATATCCTCAGCACCGACTGCGATTCTACTACTATGTTGCAACCTGGCATGTTCTTTTTACCCTTTGGTAAAATTTTCGAACATCATTCCTGCAATAAAGTCTCTCAATCTCCTCGATCGAGCGTTTCTCATGCTCCTTTTTCTTCTTTCTGAGAAGTCGATGTTCCTCTTTTCTCCTGCGCACGTAGAGCTCGTAAGCAGCTCTAGTCCTTCTATGCAGCGCTGCTTTGTACGCCGCTTGTTTTGCTGCATGTGCTTGCCGGCATTCCTCATCAAACCAGGGGTTTCGTTGTGGTGGGCGAGAGAAACCCAGTACATCAGAGGCGGCATCTCTGATGGCTTGTTGGCAACGCTGCCACTGGTCTTCCGCATTTGCTGCTGGCGGCATAGGACTTAGAATGAGATTAGAAGAAACACGATCGGCAAAGGTTCTGGCGGTCTCTTGGGATTGTAGCCGCCCGACGTCATATTTCCTCACATTATTTCATTGATTTCGCTCCGTTGTGGATATCCGCATCCGTACCTTGGCTACAACTAGGTAGTGATCCGAGTCCACGTTAGCTCCTCGGAAAGTCCGGACACCCAAAATACTGGAAGAGTGCCTTGCGTCGATTGCAATGTGATGTTTTTCGATCAAAGGAGAGCCATGTTCCTTTGTGAATGTCGAGACGTGGGAACCGCGTACTAGCTACGACAAAGTTTCGCCCCGCTGCAAAGTCGATTAGCCTGAGTCCGTTGTCGGATGTGATGTCGTTCAGGCTGTGCTTTCCGACCACTCTACTAAAGACGTCCTCTCTTCCTAGTTTTGCGTTAAAATCACCTAGGATAATTTTAACGTCGTGGCTAGGGCATTGCTCATACGTCTTGTCAAAGAGCTGGTAGAAGTCGTCCTTTGTCGCGTCGTCCTTCTCCTCGTGAGGGGCGTGAACGCATATTAGGCTTATGTTGGCAAATTTAGCCTTGATGTGGATAGACATAAGGCGCTCGTTCACATACCGGAAACTCAAGACTTCTTGCCTAAGTCTGCCTCCAATGAGAAATCCGCACCCGAATAGACGCTGTCCTTTTTGTCTATACCAATCGCCGTAGTATATATCGTAGATTTTCATACTTCTTTTGCCCGGCCCATCCCATCGCACTTCTTGGATGGCGGAAATGTCTGCTTTGAGACACTCTAGGGCCTGCGCTAGTTGTTCGGCTGCACGTGATTTGTAGAGGGACCTACCATTCCATGTGCAGACACGAAGATCGTTGTCCTTTTTACGTTTGCATGGGTCGTCAACAGTAAGATCATCCGAGGCTGTTGGTTGCTTCGTAACCGAAAGTTTTTTTAGTGGTAGGGAAGTTAACCCGACGGCACAGCCCTCAACCTGGAGGACCAGACCCTTTTTTTTTACCCCTAGGACAAGAGGCCGGATACACCGATGTCAGTAAGCCGGGGCTATGAGCGCTGCCTTTGGCCTATTAAGGGTTCATCTGCCACCATCTCTTTTTCAATACCCTGACGTAGTATTGAAAATCCTTACAGACCTCAGCTCCAAATATGTTGAAGTAGCTCCGGTAAGGTATCCGCTGGTCTGTAGATGTCACCGTTAATTCCATCGACAGAATTCATCCGCCGCACGTCCTCCTTCTGAGGAGCTCTTGCTACACTTCTGAGACGCATATTTCAGCCAATCAGGTCAACAAGAGATGTCTCGTCCAGTTAGACATATGCGCGCTGAAGTTCACCCAGATGTGCTTACGCAGGTTTGAGTGTTCAGCTTCACATATATCATCAGACTCAGCATACGCTCATTGTTAGTTCACTATCAGATAGCTATCCAGCGGGCACCGCGAGAAGGTGATGATGCGATTTTGTGACCGAGTTCAAAGGGTTTTTATATTTACAAATTATTTTGGAAGTGCGTAAAGGATTGAGCCAGGCCTTGAGCGCAGCCTGACTGTCACCACAGACGCAAACGTACAAGTTACGATGCAGATACGAATATTAATACTGAAATATTAATAATGATGATGAATTGCTAGAAAGGTAATTCAGATTTGAAATGAACCAAGGAGAGAGGGAAATGAGAGGGAAAAATTAAGAATAAATAAAAAATGTTCAAATATAATTTATAGTGCGTAGACTATTCGTTTTAGCGAACTTTCGTGGCAATGTGCGTAGACGGCGCACAGTGGCGAGGCTAGGAACAAAAGTTGGCCAAAACCCCAAGTAAGTTAGTAACAACTTTTTTATCATTGTTAAGTCAATAAAAAACAAGTAATTAGCCTTTTTAAATAAGTTCAATTAATAAAAATGGATAAAGTTAAAAAATAATCCTATAAATCATTTACTAAGAATAACTTTTCCAGTTCTTGGGATAATCAACTAGAGACTTGTTTTTTTTTTCTGGTCTTTAATGGTTAGACTTGTAATGTAGGGGTCTGAAGATATTAGGAGTTTGAGAACAACATCTTCCATTGTACCTGACATTTTTCTGGTAAACCCCTCTCTAAAATTTTTAATATCCTTGTGTCGGGATTCCTGCGCTTCCTCTGATAAAGAACAAATGCGCACTATAACCACCGACTAAGCAAGAAATAAATTCTTTAGTCGAGTGGTCAAACTTTGGACTGATGTCGCCGGTAAGTTGTTTTTAACAAACACATGTTCACATATTCACTACCCTACCCACAAACAAAAAAATCGACGTTTGGACAATATTTTTTTAACGCGTTTTGGCCATCGATTCGCCACTATGCGGCGGTAAAAAAATTGGCAATAAATCGTTAATGTAAGGAAATTATACGTAAAATACTAAAAATTCAAACAAAAAGAAAACTAAATAAAACATGCGAATATTACAATAACTATTTTTTTGGAATCGATGTCGAAATCGATGTTATGTCGCTAAAAAGAATTGCTATTAGATTGTGGCTGCAATCACCAGCTTATAGCTTGTGAGTGTATATGAACTTGAATAAGTGGTTATGATTCACTAGCTTGTGCTTGCTCTAATTACAAACACAAGTGCAAAATCGGAAAAAAAAATCATCACCATGAAACTAAAAAAAACTGTCAAAATGACGACAAAACTGTCAGTATGGCAATGCTGCGTAATATTTGTGTTTACATACGAGTATATTTATTCAGTCTGTGCAGACTGTTCGTTTTTGTGATGAAAAAAACGTACAACAATGACATTTAAAAAAGAGTCACTCTGAGAAAATTTAAAGTCGAAAAGCTAGAATCGCTAGAGACCGCCTGTGTCTTCGCTGAACGCGTTTCCTGAAACCTCTTAACCAAACCTGTAGGAATGAAAGTGGAAACCTCGTAGTAGGATCACAGTCGGTGCTGAAAATATGGAAAACTACTTCTGCAGACTGTAAACGGCGAAGAAGACCAACATCCCGTTGTCAGGCAGAATGAACCATTCAACAAAGACGACGATAGTGACCAAAGTGAAGTGAGGATAGCAATATCCAAGCTAAAATTCAACAAGGCTGCTGGACCTGACGGCTGGCCGGCCAAACTTTTCAAGGGCGCTGGTGATGAATTGGTAGAATGCATACACCAACTTATCTTTCCACAATGTATACAACTATTTTTGTACCTATAATAGTTTAGAACTTATAGCGTTTAAAGTGGTTACACCTTTAAATATGAGGTCACCCACTTTGATGGGCTATAACTTGAAATGTGGTGAGAATAGACCCCATCCTGCCATACAATTCTTTGTTCCGCGGAACTTCAGGTATCTTCTCTTAAAGGATTATACTGCTTAACTGGGGCACCCTGTATATCAAAAGTTTGTACAACTGTTGCATACGCCGACGATATTGACATATTTAATTGGAAAAACTCAGGGGGCTGTCAACGGTGCGTTTGCAAGCATTAAAGCAGAAGCGGCCATAATGGGTTTAGCGATAAACGAGGGCAAATAGAAGGGACAATCAACACCGACATCCTTCCAGGGCAGTCCACCCTCTCTTCTCTGTCGTTGACCACTCGTCGCTGATCTACATCGCTGGCGGACGGTCCATCCGCATCAAAGAGTTGCCAACCAGCCGTTGGGCTCTGTTTCCCGGAGTACCTGCTTTTGTTGCTCGCTTGAAGCGTGTGGGAAGGTATAAGCACCGAACGGCGGAACCATCCAGGAACGCTTAATGAAACCACTGCCCCAAAAAGACAACGGAATGAAAATCAGGTTGAAAGGGCGAAAATGGTGGACGGGTGAGAATTGGATAGAAAAGGATAGAGAGGACCAAGGATTTAGTGCGTAATTTGCACGTAACAAATCCCACCCTTACTTCCGAAGAGAGGTAGTTGACTTTTCGTAAGAAAGGCCGAAGTAATTCAAAATACACATTTTCCCCAGGGTCAAACAGCACAACAGAGGGGAATGCAAAATAAAAAGACAAGAAACAACTACTCCATTTCGATCGCCAGTGAACACCACAGAGCACCGGACTCTCAGTTCCTCTTAGCACAATTCGTTCTTCTTGTGCGACTAAGCTCGTCTTCCGGTCTTCCTTTTGGATCCTCATAATATGGCGTTAAGTCTTTAACGTTTCAAGTTCCACATACCTTGCCATCTTCATCTACCAATTCATATGTGTGTGGCGATACCTTTTTCTGGATTCGGAATGGGTCAATATATTTCGGAGCAAGTTTGGCCGTATAATACTTCGCGGTATCCGGTAAAATAAAGTTTCTTCGCCAGACGAGTTCGTTGGGATAGTATTGTACATCCCGCCTGCGAAGGTTATAATTATGTGATGCCTTCTTGGTTGCCAACTCTAGCTATTTCCCTATCTCTTCCCAAGCTGCCTAAACTTTTCTCCTATTCCCGCTGTATCACTCTCCCTATCATGCGGAATGGTGGTTAAGAGCGATACAGATCGGCCAGCAAAAGTCACCATTCCTCGACCAAAATTAGCGCAATATGGTGATATATCCAAAACTTCATTCTGAGATGTGCGTATACTACACGCCACTTTCGCCAACGGCGCATCCCAGTTTCGATGGTTTTCTGACACGTAAGGTCTTAGTAGCCGCGTTTTGTTTTCCCCGTGAACTGGTTCAGTTCATATATTGACACAGGATGCAAAAACAGCAATTCAACCAGCACTTGAGCTGGTTCAATTTTCGTGAACCAGAATTTCTATCCCATATCTCCCCACTAGATGGCTCTTCACAAAAAAAAAATTATATTTAGAGCTTGGCAGTTTTTTTTTTTCTCACTTCGATTGCTATTTTTCCGCCATTTTTAATCCATATTAAACGTCAGTTTCAATCTTAGTCCTATGCCGCTAGCAGCAAATGCGGAAGACCAGTGGCAGCGTTGCCAAAAAGCCATCAGAGATGCCGCCTCTGATGTACTGGGTTTCTCTCGCCCACCACAACGAAACCCCTGGTTTGATGAGGAATGCCGGCAAGCACATGCAGCAAAACAAGAGGCGTACAAAGCGGCGCTGCATAGAAGTACTAGAGCTGCTTACGAGCTCTACGTGCGCAGGAGAAAAGAGGAACATCGACTTCTCAGAAAGAAAAAAAAAGAGCATGAGAAGCGCTCGATCGAGGAGATTGAGAGACTTTATTGCAGGAATAATGTTCGATCAATATTCCGCTGTCAGGCAGAATGAGCCATTCAACAGTGACGATGGCAGTCAAAATTCCCGTCAACCCGATCAGAATGAAGTGAGGATAGCGATATCTAAACTCAAATCCAACAAAGCTGCTGGAGCCGACGGCCTTGCCGCTGAACTTTTCAAGGCAGGAGGAGATGAGTTGGTAATGTGCATGCATCAGCTCATCTGTAAAATCTGGTCGGACGAAAGTATGCCCGATGAATGGGACCTCAGCATCGTTTGCCCGATCCTGAAGAAAGGAGACCCTCTGAACTGCGCCAACTACAGAGGTATAAGTCTCCTCAACATCACATATAAAATCCTGTCTGCCGTATTATATGAACGCCTAAAACCGATCGTCATCAACCTGATAGGTCCTTATCAGTGCGGTTTCAGGCCTGGAAAGTCCACCATTGACCAAATATTCACACTACGGCAGATCTTGGAAAAAACCCATGAATATAAAATCGATACGCACCACCTTTTCATCGATTTCAAAGTTGCCTATGATAGCGTGTATAGAGACGAGTTATACAGAGCCATGTCTAGTCTTGGCATCCCTGCCAAGCTCGTCCGTTTGTGCAGAATGACGATGGAGAACTCTCGCTGCTGCATCAAAGTCGGTAAGAACATCACCGAACCGTTCGATGTCAGGAAAGGTCTTAGACAAGGCGACGCGCTATCATGCGATCTCTTTAATATAGTACTTGAGAGAATTGTACGACACTCACAAGCCAACCCCGGAGGTACAATCTTCTTCAAGTCTGTACAACTACTCGCTTATGCCGATGACATTGACATAATCGGAAGAACTCAGCGGGCCATCAATGGGGCATTTACGAGTATTGAGATCGAGGCAGCAAAGATGGGTCTAGCGGTCAATGAAAGCAAAACAAAATATATGCTGTCTACAAAAAAGGACATCCAACATCGGCGTCTTGGACAGAACGCCACAATAGACAGATACAATTTTGAGGTAGTAAAGGATTTTGTCTACCTAGGCTCTATGGTCAGCTCCGCAAATGACATGAGTGGAGAGATCACACGGAGAATTACTCTTGCCAATCGTTGTTTCTATGGGCTAAAACGGCAATTGAGTAGCAAAGCCCTATCTCGAACTACTAATGTAACTCTCTATAAGACTCTAATCATCGCAGTCCTGCTGTATGGCGCAGAGGCATGGGCTTTGAAAAAACCGGATGAGGATGCCCTTGGTTATTTCGAGAGAAAAGTTCTTCGAGCGATCTTTGGTCCCGTCTGCATAGACGGTGAGTGGAGGAGAAGGTACAATGCCGAACTATACGGAATGTACAAGGACATCGACTTAGCCAGAAGAGTTCACATACAGCGACTAAGATGGCTGGGTCATTTAGAGCGGATGGAGCCCAACCTCCCCGCTAAGAAAGTCTTCGAATCCAGCCCGGACGGACGGCGCAGTAGAGGACGACCTCGCGGTAGGTGGCGCAAACAAGTGGAGGGGGACCTCAACCAACTTGGCGTGCGCAACTGGAGGCAGCTGGCTCGTAACCGTGCTGGCTGGAGAGGTTTGTTGGTTGAGGCCCAGGTCCACCCCGGACTGTAGCGCCATCTAATTGAATTGAATTGAATTGAATTGATTAAACGTCCGTGTGTAGCTGCTGCTATCAACTTGTGAAAATGAAATTTCTAGGTGAACCAGGAGCGATTTTTTATTTTGAGATGAACTAGTTCAGTTTACGGGGAAAACAAAACGCGGCTAGTGTCGTCTTAGTTATTTGATTAATCCTTTCAGCCGGATTCGCTTGGGGATTGTAATGAGCTGTAAACCTGATAGTCAGCCCATACTCATCACATAATGTTTTTAACTCCTTACTCCTAAATTGTGGCCCGTTATCGCAAATGACGAATTTTGGGACCCCGAACAACAGAAAGACGTTATCCTCTAACTCCTTGCAAACAGATTTGGCCTTTGCCGATCTCAGCGGAAATAAAATGGAAAATTTACTGAAATTATCGAATGTAGATAAAATCCCTACTCGGCTTAGGAAGCGGACCAACTAAATGAACACACAATATCCCCCACTCTGAAATCCCAGAAACTACTGGGTATACATGGAGTATACCATGAGAGCATATCAGGCACATCATGTTCCTTACCTTTCCGATGGATGATATCAAAATTGAATTGCTGTAACCGTACAGCCCAACGCGCTAGCCTACCTGTCGGATCCTTCAACTTACTCAGCCAAATCAAAGAGTAATGGTCTCCTATGACCGTGAATCTCATCCCCTCTAGATATGGCCTAAGTTTTTCGATAGCCCAGAGAACTGCTAAACATTCCTTCTCGGTGGTAGAAGAATTCTTTTCGCACCTATTCAAGGACCTACTCAGGTAACTAATAACCTTCCCGCCCTCCTCGAACGTTTGACTAAAAACAGCCCCAATCCCAAAATCCGAGGCGTCCGTCTGAACCACAAATGGCCTCGTAAAATCCGCACACGTTAGGATGGGAGCCGCTACTTACTCAAAGTAAATTCTAGAAATAAAATGTATCCCAACTCGCCTGTACATCATCAATCGAGTAAGTGTCCATTGAAATCTCGTATTACGCGTTTCAAATCAATGCCCAAAAACGAACTTCCTGTCTCTACTCCTCCTTTCCAAAATACGTCGAGCGGTTCCAAAAAAAAGTGTACTTCTAAAGGTAAATATTTATTTAAAAAATGGAACATTACTTCTAAATATAAAATTATTCACCACTTTTAGATGGAATAAACAGTTGCACAAATAACTTTAATCTGATATTCCACATCGTGATATCCTATCCATCCCCACCATACCATGGAAACTCATATTTTGGGTGTCTTTCTTTATTTATACCTTTAGCACTGTCTCTTTAACCACTAAACGAACAACGTTTACTAGAAGTATTCTGTAGATTTTATTATATCATCAAGTGAGTGTTCAAGTGAAATGTTGAAGATGATTTGTGTGAATAAGAAATGAAAAGCAAAATAAAGTGAAACTTTATTTACTAACGAAGTGAAGACAATAAAATTTCTTGACACAATCTAAGTATGTTAGTTTACATTTTGTAATTCTCAAAAAAAATTCCAGAACAGTGGAATTTTCAAATTTTACTATGGACTGTAACAGATGTCTACCAATGTACAACAAACTTTATCAGGCACGAGTATTAATAAAACCATCTATTGTACAAAAAAAAAAAAAAAAAACATTTCAATCATACAGCCAGTACTATTCCCGCAATCCTAGCATGCTAATTGTTGTTTAATATGAACCATGCGAAACATGTTTTAAACACTTTATGATTGCAATCATGGCACCCACTCATTCATTATCAAATGGATTAAATTAAGTGTAAATTGAAAATATAAATACATATATTACGTATACGCCGCAGAGCTAACAATGTGTGCCAATGGTGGAAAGCAGCTTGCTGTGCGTGCAATCTTAGAGATTTGCACATCACTGATTTCACTATACATACGAGTATGTACATATACAGGTTTGTTTATTTGCTTTAGTGAAGGATGATCGAAATTCTTTGAACGCACCCTATGATTGTATCGATCAATTGGGACGGTATCTATTTTATATCTTTTTATGTTTATAGGTATATAATTAACCTAAATTAATTCCATTCGCACAATTTCCATCACGCAGTTAAAATCAATGTTAATCTCAATGTATATACAGACGAAAAGGTTATAGTTTGTTACTATTTCCGGTAAAGATTTTTTGAATAAAGTCGTAAGACCGCATCGTTACGTCGGATGTTTTACACTGAAGAAAC
This sequence comes from Brachypalpus laphriformis, assembly GCA_945910035.1. NCBI lineage: Eukaryota > Metazoa > Arthropoda > Insecta > Diptera > Syrphidae > Brachypalpus > Brachypalpus laphriformis. The sequence continues at coordinate 102,920,198 of OX246756.1, forward strand.
CAGTCAATGCAAACAAACTGTATTACTACTAAACAGTTAAGAGATTATACATTTAAATGAATGATTTTAATTATGTACATAAATACAATGGATAAATATGTACCTGTTAATCCTCATCACGGATTCCGATCCCAGGAGGTCGTTACCAGTTGGCATTTTTTAATTTGTTAATTAATTTCTTTATGGTTTCAATAATACATAAGGATTTAAACTTTTTGCAATAGGCGAATAGTTTACGATCAGGCAGCTAGGTCTAGGCTACAAGCTTCTGCTATATTATGCTAAATAATAAAGTTTGGTTAGAAAGGGAGTGTGGTAATTTAAAAGTGAACTTCCACTCGAATACTTTAGTTGAATCTATTTACGGCTTATACAGCCTATTCATATGTTTTTAATTCCTTTGCCTGCGAAGAATCTCTAGTTCACTGTGTGTAGGCGCTATTTTATATACAGGATGCAATTAGTTAGGATCGGCCCTCGATGAGGATGTACTTAGACCACAAAGTAGTAGTAAAGCGGGTGGGTCACCCTCTTACTCTTGGAACCACTTGCTTCGTTGAATGAAGTCGTGAATTTTAGCCATGCAGGCGTTGCCGAGATCATTAGGATCATTGTAGAAGTATTCACCCAGAGTGGCCTTCCTGATGTTGGCGAGAGCAGGACAGGCGCACAGGAGATGACTGATGGTCTCTTCCTCCTCTTCATCTCTGCAGCTTCTGCAGAAGTCATTATGAGGGATACCTAATCTTTGGGCATGTTTTCCTATGACGCAGTGTCCAGTGAGGACATTTGTTATTTTTAAGAGGGTTCCTCTCTTGTGCTTCCAGAGTCCGATGGACCTGGATTTATTGAGTATCGGCCAGAGCTGTCTGGTGGTATGACATTGATCTAGATGTTGCCATCGATGATTGGCTACTTTCTCGGCATCAATTTGAATAAGGTACTTAACATAAGATGCTGGCGCTTCGATGTCGGTGATGCTTATGCTATCTGTACCAGAGGAGCCTTGTCGTGCTAGTTCGTCGGCTGCACAATTCCCCGGTATGTCACAGTGACCTGGTACCCAGCAAAGGGTGAGGTTGTACTGACCAGCTATCTCGTTAAGAGATATGCGACAGTCTTTCACTGCCTTAGGTGGAACATGGTTTGGAGCGCCGCTATGGGAGAAGTTCTCAGTGCACCGGTAATACTGAGACATGCAACTTGCTGAGTTTTTTCCATTATGGATAGGTTGGATTTCTTCTCCAAGGCGGGCCACCATACCAATACTCCATACATGAGAATCGGTTTAATGACCGACGTGTATAGCCAGTGCATGATGCTTGCTTTAAGGCCCCAGGTGGAGCCTGCTGCTTTCTTGCAGATGTATAGGGCGGCCAGCGATTTCCTGGCCCGTTCAACGACATTCTCTTTCCAAATAAGCTTGCGGTCAAGCTTTAGGCCTAAATAACTAGCGCTATTTGAAAGATTGAGGGTGGATCCCCTTATTTTGGGCGGAGTCAAGTCAGGGAGCTTGTGTTTTCTTGTGAATAGAACTAGCTCGGTCTTCGTCGGGTTAACGGGGTGGCGGCATTTATCGGTCCATCTGAGCAGTTCATTAAGAGCAGACTGCATGACATCGGCCAGCGTCTGCGGGTATTTGCCTGTTGTTAGAATGGCGACATCGTGTGCATAGGATATAACATTGCATCCAGTTTTTTCGATCTTTAGAAGGGCCTCATTGAGCACCAAATTCCACAATAAAGGAGACAGTACACCTCCTTGAGGGGTGCCTCGATGTGCATGTCGCTTGACAGTGATACTTCCGAAGGATGCTGTTATTACCCTGTTCCTTAGAATGTGTTCTATGAAACAACAGATGGGTTCGCAGAAGTTGAGCCTTCGTAAGGCACTGGTAATCGAATTTGTTTCAACGCTGTTGAAGGCTCCCTCTACGTTTAGAAATGACACTAGGGTGAACTCTTTAATTGAGAGTGATTTTTCGATAGGGTGGATAATGGAGTGCAGATTTACCTTTTTGGTAGGCGTGCTGTGACGTGGATAGTAGGGTGCTATCAATAGTGGCCTTGATGTGTAAGTCCAGGATTTTTTCCAGAATCTTGAGAAGGAAGGACGTTAGACTAATAGGTCTTAGGTCCTTTGGGAGGGTGTGCGGTGTCTTGCCTGCTTTGGGTATAAAGACCACTCTTGCCTCGGTCCAGGCAGTTGGTGTTGTTCCGAGCTCAAGACAAGCCTTCAGAATGCAGGAAAGATACTGACATACATATTGAAGGCCGTCTGAATCTGGGGGGATTTGAATGGTTCGAAACTGTTTACTGTACATTTAGCTTATCTTCGCTGATAAGATGAGGAGGTGCCTGTGGGCGTGCAACATTTACCAGGGCGCGATCATCGTTGGGGGTAGGCGTGCAGCCGGGGAAGTGAGGTTGAGCGATGCTTCGTCCGATTCCGCCCAGGATCCATTGGGATTCATGAGGACACTAGGTATAGTTGGTGTTTTGGGGAGGACTTTTCGCAGTCTAGAGGATTGAGACGTGTTGTCAATACTCTGACAAAAACCGCGCCAGGATCTGCGTCTAGCTTTCCGAACCTCTTTTTTGAAGTTCTTCAGACTTTCTTTGTAGATCTCCCAGTCCAGTGGTAACCTTGTTCGTTTGGCTTTATTGAATTGTTTCCTGCTTGTGCAGCGAAGACTGTTAAGTTCTGCATTCCACCATGAGGGACTATTGCCCAACTTTCTTCTTGTGATCGGACAGGATTCGATGAAAGCTGTATTAAGTGCAGAAGTTAGAACGGTGTTTAGCTTGTCTAATTCCAATTGTGTAGTTGGTGTAGTGTACACTTGATTGGATAGTTTAGCAGAGAGGGATTTATTGTGTAAACACCAGTCGATTTTCCGTCGATTGCGGAAGACCAAGGGTGCGGTACTGTGACAAATTTCCAGTTTGTACTCCAGATAGCGGTGATCGGAAAACGAATGACTGTCAGATACAGCCCAGTTGGAAATTGCAGGATAGATACTTTGGGAAGCAAAGGTGATGTCAAGCACCTCTTGCCGGGTCTTGGTAATAAAAGTAGGACTATTTCCTCTGTTACAAACTACTAAGTCGGTGCCTACTAAATACTCGAAATAGACCTACCTCGAGGGTTAGTGTCGGTACTACCCCATAGATCATGGTGCGCGTTGGTGTCTTACCCCAATATGATGGCTTCTCTTCTCCTCCTTGCTTCCTCTACCACTTCTTCCACTTCCTTGGATGGAGCAGATTCGGGGTCTTCATAGGGTAGGTATCCTGACGCCAGCCAGATGGTGGTATTTTTTGATTTAAGCAGTGTAACTGTTAGGTCTCTGTGCTATGGTGGGGAAGAAACGTTAAGTTTAAGGAGGTTTTAGCAAGAATGCAAGCTCGGGTTCTACCTACATCCTTCGCGTGGTATAGCGTATATCCTGGGGCCCTCAGTCCTATGACGGTGTCATCTCTTATCCAAGTTTCTTGGATCAGGGCAATGTCAAAGCCTCGTTCACTGAGGCGAAGTAGCAGGTTAGCGGATGCTAAGGAAGAATGGTGGAGATTAATCTGTAGCAGTTTGAGCATCATTATCAGCTGATACGGACTTCTCCACGACGGTAGCGTTTAGGTCATCGGGGGATGATGGTTCATCATCAGGGATTACAACGCGGGCGAGGGCGGGAGGCGCCAAGTTAGAGGGACCTGCGATGCTATTTCGGTCCGCCGTGAAAAGCTTTACATCAATTACCTTCAGACCACAACGGATCTTAAACTCTTTCGCGCGGAGTAGAGGTAGTGATTCGGCAGTTAGAGAGATGACTAGCGAGCGGCCAGATCTCTTGGTGTCATTATCCGTCTTCTTAGAGCTCGGTGGCTCCTCAAATGCCTTCAGGATGCAGTGACTTAGTAAAAGTTGCATTATGGCATTTATGAAACATGTGGTGATCGTGGGTAGAAGTCTGCGTCTGTATCTGAGACTTCTTCAGAGAAAGACCAGTTCTATATATTTTATTTTATCTATTTATTTTCCGAGCGACACATATATCTAACACGAGATGCTCGTACGGCTTCGCGAAAAATCTTCCAAGGAAAAATCGCCCAAACTCCCAAATGAACAACCGTCCAAAAAGTTTTGGCCAATTCTTTACAGTGAAGAAAGACCGAAACAAGGGAGAAAAATTACCAAAGTGAATGAACATTTGCCCATAGACCAAAATAAAAAATCGCCCAATACTTGGGTTTTATTACTAATAAATAAATTAATAATAAATGGTCGTTTTCAAAATACCCATTCAGTGCACTCTGCATGTTAGTGGAGTGCCACTGAAGCAGGTGGATATGTTTTAGTACTTCAGGGTCTTATTCACGAGTGATGAGAAGAGCAATGCCGAGTTATACTGTGTAACTGGTCAGGCTGGATCAATTTTGAGAGAGCTTGGTCAAGCTGTTACAAGGAAGGCCGAACTTAGTGTTCTAGACAGAAAATTGAATACTATAGCAAAAAATTTGCAGAAAGTCGGTATAATCCTAAAGAGCAATGGCGTATTGTTAATAACATATTAGGCAAAGACAAAAAAGACCCAAATTTAAAGTTTCTTAAACTAGGCAATCAAATCGTCAGTAGTAATGAGGACTTAGGTAACGGAATGAACACTTTCTTTAAAAATGTCGCTGAAAAATGTAAGCCAGATGTATGTGTTCAATTAAATGAGAGTAATGGGAGATTTTTACTTGATAATACGAGTTCACTTTCTTTTTATTTTGGGCCCATTAGTAATTCAGAACTTATCGATATTATTAACAGCTTGAAAGCTAAGAACTCATGTGGAATAGACGGCATTAGTAACGTTATCATCAAGAAGATAGGAAAGTTAATAGTAAATCCCTTGAGGCACATTGTTAACCAAAGCTTTCAATGCGGAATATTTCCTGATTGCCTTAAAACCTCGTTAATTATTCCGATTTTTAAAAAAGGTGATCCAAGTGACCCAAATAACTATAGGCCGATATGCTTGCTATCGGTCTTCTCAAAGATTTTTGAAAAGGTAATAGTTAGCAAAATGCTTAGCTTTTTTGAAAAGACTCGATTTTTTAATAACTTGCAATTTGGTTTTATGAAAGGTAAGTGCACTGAAGATGCAATTGTGGCCTTTTTAAAGAGAATTTATAGTGCTCTAGATAATAATCAAAAAACAGTTGCACTATTTCTTGATTTAACAAAAGCCTTTGATTTAGTTAATCAGGACTTATTAATTCAGAAACTCAATAACGCTGGTTTTAGAGGCAATATATCCGAATGGTTTAAGTCCTACTTGCTTAATCGAAAACAGTGCGTTAGGGTAAATGAATTTGTAAGCAAGGAAGAAGTCTGTCCAAATACTGGTGTCCCACAGGGGTCAGTTCTAGGACCAATCCTTTTCCTTGTTTACATTAATTCCATATTCAACCTACCTGTCAACGGCCATTTAATTGGTTATGCAGATGATTTAGCACTTTCATATGCAGAAAATTCTTTTATTACTATTCGAGACCAAATTAATTATGATCTACATTTGCTAAGTAACTTGCTTAATTACCATCAACTTATACTTAGCACAAAGTCTAAGGCTATGTGTTTTTCCTTGTCCAACCCTAATATAGTAATGGAAGGCATTACATCTCATCATCTTAGTTGTAATAAGCTGCACTGCACAAACAAATGCTTTTCTTTTGAGTTCGTGAAGGAGTTTAAGTACCTAGGAGTTATTATAGATAACAAATTAAACTGGAAGTCACACATAATGTCCCTAAAAAAAATTCTATACATATCTTTAAACAAAATGTATCACTTGCGCAAGCTTGTTCCTCATGGTTTACTCTCAGCTATCTACTACGCATTGGTCCAATCACGGCTTGAGTATGGTCTTGCTTGTTGGGGCTGTGCCTATATAAGTAACCTGAGTCCTATTATTACAGCTCAGAAAAAAATAATTCGGTTATTACTATGTAAAAACAGATTTGAGCCCTCATTGCCCCTATTTCAATCAGCGAAAATACTACCACTTCGTTACCTCTTTATCTACAAAGCGCTTAAAGTATTTTTTGTTAGAAGTGGTAATATTCACTTTAGACGAAATGGAGTATATTCCTTGAGAAATGGGTCTACAGTTGATGTTCCTAGGGTTAATAAAGAGCACTTCTATAGCACCTTACATTTTTAACAAACTGCCGTCAGATATATCCACTTTAGTGACACATGGAAACCAATTCTTAAACAAACTTAAAGTTTGGTTACTTTCAAGATCTGAGGTTGAGACTCTACTTCAAGTTATATCTTAACGTACTATTTATTTATGTTTAATTCACATTTTACGATTGTTCTTCTCTTGGTATATTCATCTTTGTTTTCCAAAAAAAAAATTATTTGCATGATAAAAATGATATTTGCATCTCGCTGTACATCGCGTTCTCCTTTCTCGTCTTCCCTTTTCGGTTTTAATCCTATCGTTCTTAATATTATTATTAGTCATACACTTGGTACTGGTTGTATTATACCACAAAGTGTATTATTTCCATATTTCGTGATTATTATACCCAGAATTCGTCTATATTATTATATATGTATCTATTATCATAATGTATTACATTTAAATTCTTTTATTATATCTTTAATGAATTGTTATATTGAAATGGAAATAAAAAAATCTTGAATCTTGAATCTTGAATCTTGAATCTAATAGCTAAATTATCAGTTTTTAACTCGGTGTATGTTCCAATTCCCAACTATGGTCATTAAATTTGGGTAGTGACAGAAGGAAAAAGATCGCGGATACAAGCTGCCGAAATGAGGTTCCTTCGCGGTGTTGCCGTAATAACTCATAGCAATCGAATGCACAACACCAGAGTACGCGAGGCGCTCAATGTTGAGCAGCTACTTCTCCGAAGGAAACGATCTATGCTTCGATTGTTTGGTCATGTAGTGCATATGCTCCCAGATTGGCTTCCAAGACGTGCCATGATTGCTGTGCCATCAGGTATGCGACTCTCCCCGGTAGTTCAAGAAATAGATGATTTGACCAGGTAGGAAGGTGGGTAGGAGTGGTTGTGTCAGCAAACCATGCCGACACTTAATTAGCACAGAAGCGCCGTTTTATTACCACAACTCAAGTGACCTAACGGATGTTAACTACTAAGTGAAAGAAGAAGAAAACGGGGGTAAGGATTATTTAAATCCACCCCGTTGCATTGAGGTAGCTGATAATATCCCCAATGCTAATCTCCGCTAGCTCTATAAGGTTGTCGAAAAAGAGTTTACCTAAGGTGCGCTGTCTGGCTTTGCCTAAAGCCGGACACTGCAAGAGGAAGTGTTAGATTGTTTCTATTTCATCAGCAGTATTGGAGCTGCGACAGTGTGTATTAAATGCAATGCCTATTCTGGCCGCACGAACGCCGATGGGCTAGTGGCCAGTACTAACTGCCAGAGTTCTTGCGATATCTGCACGGTTCCTGTTTAGTATATCTTGCGTTCTTTTCAGGGAGTATTTGTGCCACATCTGCCTGGAGATGACACAGTTCTGCACTGCTATCCGCCTTTAGCAGATAGTGCACAAAGATGCCTCCCTTAAGGACCCCCAACGGGACGTTCACCTCCTTTGCTAGGGAAGCATCAAGGGCAGATCCTTGCCGCGCGAGTTCATCAGCCCGCTCATTCCCCTCAATGTTGCTGTGACCCGGAACCCAAAGGAGACAGATCCTTAGCCGGTGACCAAGCGAGGCGAGTTCTTTTTGGCGCTGTTCTACTAGCCTTGAGGATGTAGTGGCAGATACTATAGCCTTGATAGCCGCCTGGCTGTCAATGAGGATGGCAATGGTATTTAGGGGTGTAGAGGTTTGCTTAAGTATGCGGCAGGCCTCATGTACAGCAAAAACTTCCGCCTGGAAGACACTGCACGAATCAGGAAGCCGGTACGACCTGGAAATATTGAGGGAATCAGATAATATCCCCGCCACTACCCCGCAGTCTATTTTTGAACCGTCGGTGAATGAGACGCACCACGGCAGTGTACATCCATAATACCATCTTCGGGCGAAGTCCCCACTTCTTGCCAAGGGTCTTGCTGCAGGCATAGAAGGCCACACAGGCCTTCTTTACCCGTTGCTCAATATTAAGCTTCCAGCTTAGTTTTGGATCAAGTACCACACCTAGGTACTTGGCACTGAAGGATAGGGAGAGTAGATGATTGTTTAGCCGTGGAAGCGTAAACGTCGGTATTTTGGTTTTAGTGGTAAAGAGCATCAGTTCAGTTTTGCTTGGGTTGACGCTGAGTCCACATCCAATGGCCCATGAGCTAATCTTGCCCAAGGCACCTTCCATAATCTCACTGATTACGGATAGAAACATCCCCGATACCAGTATTACCACGTCATCCGCATACGCGACAATCTTAACTCCATCCCTATCAAGTCTACACAGCATTTTATTGATGACCATAAGCCGTAGAAGAGGAGACAAGACCCCACCTTGAGGAGTTCCTCTAACAAAAGATATGGTGGAGCTGCTGTTGCCGAGATTCGATTGAATGATTCTGGTTTTTAGCATTGTCAATATCCATTTGCTAATAAACTCTTACACACCCAGTTGGATCAGAGCTTCTTGAACCGATTTCGTACTGACATTATTGAAGGCACCTTCAATGTCTAAGAAGGTAGCCAGGGTATATTGCTTGAAATGGTTGGCCCAAGTTGGAGACAATGGCGGAGGATCGAGAAGGATCGCGACCCTCATGAAGGATTAGCTGGCCATTGAAAATGTAGTATGTAACGTATAAATAATCGCCCACAAATTTGAATGGAAAATCGCAAAAAATAATAAGACCAATGAAATTTGTATGCTTTTACAGGTGCAGCGAAATAGGTTAGGTTAGGTTAAAGTGCTTGCCAGCTGAGAATCGCCAAAACACTGAGACCAATAATAAGTCCATTGTGATACCACGTGGATCATGGGAGAAAATCTCTCTACCTATTCGCTAAAACTATTTTCAGCTTCTTATGAATCGTAGGAGGCTCTTAATATCGATATATATCAGGTCGACTAAGTCATTTTAATATGGGGGCTCCTAAGTGAAGCTTCCTTCTATGGGAGAGAGCTGGGCGGAAACATATAAAGTGAGGAATAGTCTCTTCCTCTTTTTCATCCATGCACCTTCTACAAAAGCTGTTCGCAAAAAGGTCTAGCCTTGTATAACAGCATGCTTGCCTATTAGACGTGTCCAGTGATGGTACCTATTATAGTGTCGATATGCAATCTGTTGAGAGAAATCAAATTATTAAAGCGTTTTAGATCCAGCTTCGGCCAAATCTGTTTTTTTGCTAGACATGTGGGTCCACTTGCCCACCTAAGATTTGTATTCTCGACAGCATCCAGCTGAAATTTGAGTTTGCGAGTAGTGATTGGTATACCTAAGGTGCCTTTATCCGGCCGGGTGGGTGTAGTTGTTCATATTCTGCCGAATTCATCGGCATTACAATTCGCTGGAATGTCCCTTTACCCAGGCACTTAACATAGGTGAAGGATATTGAACTGCTCAGTCATCTCCGCAAGAGATGTTCAGCAGTCTAGAGCTACTAAGGAATTTAAAGAAGTTGATTCCAGGGATTTGATTGCTGTTTGGCTGTCTTAAGCCAAGACAAGACTTCTTTAATCGCCATTACTTCCGCCTGGAACACGCTACAATGATTTGGAAGACGGAAGGATAGCTTAAGATTAAGCCTGCCAGAGAAAACACCTCCACCAACCCCGTCTTTGGTTTCTCAGTCATCAGTGTAGAAGCGAATAGAATTATCTTCTAAAAATGTATCGTCCTCGCAGAGTGATCTGGGAGGGATGGTGACTAGGAAGTTCTTATCAAAATTAAGACGTGGGATGGTGAAGTCCGTGTTTTCGGGAGGTATTTTGAATTTATTCAGAATGGAAGCATGGCCAAATTCTTTTCTTGACCACTGTTGGGTATCTTCAAGGCGAACGGCTGCAATCGCTGCCATTTGCTTGCTTAATATATTGACGGGTAATAGAAATTACAGCGAAATAACTTCAGGGGAATTTACTTCACAAGTGCATTAACTTCATCTCAAGTGCCTCTACTACGCCTACGCGCCATCGTGTACGGTTTCTGGCAATGTATCTGAGTTCTCCCCAACTTTCCTCAACTGCCGTGCCTCCTTCTCGACTGTTCTGCGCCATGTTCTCCTCGGACCGCCAGATCTTCTGCCATCCTGAGTTAAAGGGTTCTATTGCATAGCATGGTTCGATATGGAACTGTCACCCTTTCGGAACGTGTGACCAATCTACTGCCACTTCCGTGGTTGGATGATTGTGCCTATTGATTCCTCACCCGTTCTCTCGTAAAGGTATTCGTTAGAGATACGATTGAGCTAAAAAATCCATAAGATATTGCGCAGGCACCTCTTAACGAACGTTTGCAGCTTTCTGGTGATAGTAGTGGTCCATGTGCTGCATTCATATATCAGCACGAATTCAACGTTGGAGCGGAACAGTCTTATCTTGGTGGTCAAACTGATTGCATTGCTTCGCTATATTTTGGATTACATCCCGAACGCGGACTTTGCTTTGGTGTTCCTGTTGGCTATATCCAGTTCGGTTCCACCATCGGTCGAGACAATACTCCCAAGATACTAGAAATCCTCTACTCTCTCTACCGGTTGTCCAGCAATGCAGATTTGAGTCGATAAATTGTTCCAAGGCTGATAATTTTAGTTTTTGCCGTATTAACTTTCAGCCAGACGACACCTGCTTCCCTCTCCACATCTGCTGTCATTTGTTGGAGGTCCATAATTCTGTGGGAGAGTAAGCATACATCGTCAGCGTAGTCAAGATGTTTCAGTTGGGATGTAAGAGTCCATCGAATTCCTCCGTTTTCCGCAACGCACTGTTCGATGATAATCCGCAGGGTGTTGGTGTGGTCGGCACAGGAAGATTTAGAGCGGAAACCTATTTGTTCGGCATCGAGTGTGTCTTCGAGATGTTGTTTGATTCGCTCCAGGATGATTTTAGCTATTATCTTAGCTACAGCAGGCAGAACGCAGTTACGGCTGTGAGAATAACCGCCCAAAACAAAATCGCTCAAATTCGAAAAACTAACAATCGCCCAATATTTTTGGGTGTTTGTGCATAATGAAAGAAAGCCTACAAAAAAGGAACAACCGCCCAAAAATGAATGAACAATCGCCCAAAACAGAAGTGAATAGCTGTGCGAATAATCGCCCAAAATCCGATAATGAACGATCGGCCAAACATTTTTAATTATTTTAATAATTTCTTAAAATCATATTATCAATAATAGTAAATAACTGTTATTTCCTAAGTTGTAAACAAGCTGTGTTGTTTGTTACGTTAATCTGATCAAAGCGTCATTCAGAGCCAACCCATTAAATAATTTATTTAAACTCCACTTTCCGGACGGGCTTAGCCGCTCACGCGACTTTGTCGCTCCGCTAAGGGTATGTCAACAAGTGTCAGGCAGACGCCTGGGGCTATGGGTCTATTCGTCGCTCCGCTAGGCGCAGGGACATAAGTCCCGCTTTTTTTTTTTAAAGCTATGCCCCACTTAAGTGGGACATAAGTCCCAAACTGAGTTAGGTCTTATGTCCCAGCTACAATTTTTTATTTTTTTTTTGAGTAAACTTAGAGAATTCAAATACCCAGAAGATCACGAAACAAGTAAAGACATGCAGGGGTCAGCATACGCATTGCACTGTTTATGCTTATATATGCTCCATATTCGACAAAAGAAAATCTTGACATAACGTGTGGGCCATCTAGTGATTTCTTTTTAAATCATAGGTTATTTTGACACTGACAGCTGTTTCCCGCTCGAAATCTTGACAGAAAGTCAGTATCGTACCTCCGCAGAACGAAATGAGTCGCCTTATGCTTGAACAACATTGGGAAATATTGAAAACTTATTTCCAAAGTGAGTGCTGTGTAGCCCAAACAGTGCGTTTTTTGAAAATAAGTTTTGGCTGAAATGAAGCACCCACCTCGCCTGCTGTACGCAAGTTTGTGGAAAAAGTTCGTGAGACTGGTATGCTAGTGGACAACACTCATGGTCCCCGTCGTCGTACGGTGCGCGCAGACGAGAATTTGGCTGCTGTAGCCGAGAGTGTGAGACTCAATTCACGAACATCAACTCGTCATCGATCTCATCAGCTCAACATTTCACGCACTAGCCTGAGGAGAATTCTGCACAAAGATCTGGGATTATTCGCTTACAAGGTCCAATTGATTCAGCAATTGAAAGCGCACGACCATCCGCTTCGTTATCGCTTCGCAGTTTGGGCCTTAGAGCAGCTTGAATTGGACAACGATTTTGGGCGAAAAATCATCTTTTCTGACGAGGCACATTTTCATCTCGGCGGCTACGTTAACACACGAAATTGCCGCATCTGGGGCTCGGAAAACCGGCACGTTATTGTCGAGAACCCAATGCATCCACAGAGAGTGACAGTTTGGTGCGGATTGTAGAGTGGTGGCATCATTGGACCATTTTTCTTCGAAAATGTGGCTGAGAACAAAGTTTCGGTCAACGGTGGGCGTTACAGAGCCATGTTAACGACTTTTTTTTTTACTGAAATTGAAGACATGGATTTGGACGACCTCTGGTTCATGCAGGATGGTGCGCCATGCCGCACAGCCCATGCCACAATCGGTCTTTTGCGCACCAAATTCCCAAATCGTGTTATCAGCCGTCTTGGCGATGACAATTGGCCGCCTCGGAGCTGCGATTTGACCCATTTGGACTTTTTTTGTGGGGAACCGTGTAGGACCGAAGTTATGCCAACAATCCGGAAACGATTCAAGCACTTAAGGCCAATATTATCCAAGCAATCCGTGAGCTACAGCCCGAAACCATCAACAAGGTCTTGGAAAATTGTAGTGATAGAATGCGCTACTGCGAGGCCAGCCGACGGAGCTACTTGAACGACGTTGTATTCGACAATTAAAGGGAATGTTTGCTCTTACTAATAAAGTCATAATACATGGAAACAATTTCATTTTGTTCATTTTATTGCATTTTTAAAAAGAAACTTGTAGTTGGTCCACCCTGTACATATGTCCATGCGCTCATATTATATTCATTAAAATACATCGCCTAATGGAAATCCACAGTTTTTTTTGAATAGATAGTATCTCTCCGAGAATTTGGGACTTGTATCCCATTTTCGTCAAAAAAATGTTGGACTTTATGTCTCGATCGGGTGGGAAATAAGTCCCTAATTCGATTTGGAACTTATGTCACACTTAAGTGGAACATAAGCCCCAAAAGAAAAATTTTGGGTTTATGTCCCTGCGCCGCTCCGCTAAGGGGAATCATTTTGGTCTATGGTCGTTTTTTTTTGGACCTGCGTTGCAAAGAATTGCTTAAAAACTTTTGGGCGATTTGTGAGTGTTCTGCGATTTTGTTTTGGGCGATTATTCGCATAACATTTTGACATATTTTCACTTTTGGCATTTTGGGCGATCTTTCACTATGAACAATAGTCCAACATAAAAAAATGCATAAACGCCCAAATGAAAGTGAATATTCGGCCAAAAAATTTTCAGGTTTTTTTTGGGCGATTGTTCAGTTTTGGATTTGGGCGATTTTGCTTTGGGCGGTTATTCACACAGCCCGCAGATACCCCTCCAGTTTCCCCACTTCATTACATTTCCTTTCTTAGGAAGCTTGATAATCTTTTTCCACTCGTTAGGAAAGCTCTCAGCTTCTCAAGCTCTCTCTATAAGTGGAGGCAGAAACTCAGTCGATGTTGTTAGCGCTTCTCGTAAGAGCTCTGCTGGAATACCGACAAGTCCTACCGACTTCTTGGTTTTGAGTGCCTTGATCGCGGTTGTGATCTCACCATTACTGGGAGTCGTGGTGCGTATTCGGAAACTTCTCACCTCAGGCATTTCAGTCCGTTTTGGGAGCATGTCGCTAGCGAATACGCGATTCAAAACCGTGGCAAAATGCTCTTTCTATCTCTTGAGCTGGTCCTCATCCGAAATGAGCAAGGAGCCATCTAGGGTTACCTACCCTTAGAGATGAGATGCTATGTGCCGAGTTCATCGTTATAATGTATAACTTAGGATGCGTCGCTGATGCCCATATTGGGGTCGCATACAAGAGTATTGACCTAGTCACGGTTGTTAAGAGATTTCTGATTTGCTGCCTTAGTCCCCCAATATTTGGCATTAGTCTACATAGTACCGCTACTGGGCGGACGCCTTCTCGCCTGCGTACATTAGGTGGTACCTGAAGCTGATTCTGTGGTCCAGCGGCACTCCCAGGTACTTGTTGTAAGACTTCAATTCGATAGTTTGCTCACCGACCTGTATGGTGAAGTGCTCCACTTTTTTACAGCTGCTTATGAGAACGGCTTCGGTTTTGTGGTCTGCTAGCTCTAAACTTGATGTCTGTAGCCATAGCTTCATGTTTGCGATTGTTTGATTGCAGTTTTGCACAACTTCCTCTAATTTTTTGGCCACTACTACAATTGCGATATCGTCGGCGTAACCGATGTTGTCTACCCCATTCGGCCTTTATGTTCCTAGAATGCCATAGTACATTATGTTGCATAGAATTGGTCCCATGACCGATCCTTGTGGAACTCCTCCCGTGATTTTGTACCTCTTTGGTCCCTCTTCTGTGTCATAGTAAAGGGTTCTGTCTTCGAAATAGCTCACAATTATCCGCAGTAGGTAGTTTGGTACCTGCACGTCACTCAGTGATTTTAGTATACAGCTCCAGTCGGCTGATTCAACGTATTCTTGACATCAAGTGTCACCACAGCACAGTACTGTTTTGTTCCTCCGAGCCATCTTTCTCTCACAATTGCCTCACGTGCTATATCGCACACAGCTTGTATTGCATGGTTGGTGCTTCAAACTGAATTCAAACTGTCGGTTACAAAGCCCCGAGTATGTCAACAACTGTCTTGCATGCGCCCGGAGCTAAAGTCTTTAAATATATACGTATATAGGTGAGGCCAACAGAGGTTAAATAGAGCGCTTCGCGCGATTAATTTTATAAACTCCATTTCCGGGACGGTTTAGCCGCTCACGCGACTTCGTCGCTCCACTAAGGGTATGTCAACAAGTATTTGGCAAGCGCTAAAGTTTTTATACATATACATATATGTAGGTATAAAGGTTGGTCCAATAGTGCGTGAGTGGCATGCTTCGCGAGATTTATTTAATGAACTCCACTTTCCTGGGTGGTTGAGCCTCTCATGCCACTACTTTGCCTGGCTATGGGTGCCCTAATAACAGTCGAACAGAAGCCTATTGTCGTTGTGCGAGGCCAATTTAATTTATGCGCAACGATCATGAGCGCCTGTCTGACATTGTTAGGGCACCCATAGTGGAGCGACTACACCACTCCTGGAAAGTGCAGTTTAGTGAATTAATCGGAGGCCACTTCCCCACTGTTGGATGCATAATGCCCTAAAGCACGTTGTCTTTTATTTTAACATAGACTTTAGCTCTAGGGACATGACAGACAGTTGTTGACATACCATAAGCGGAAGGATGAAGTTGCGAAAGCGGCTAAACCCTGCGGACAAAGATGTGAATTCCTTTTTACCCGCTATGATTTTATCACGATAGACGAATAGGTACAACAACAAATATTGCTTACGACAGAAGTACTTTTGCAGTTCACTAACTAGAGTTAGTTTTGTGTTTCTCATGAAATATAACATTTAAACAAAATGAAAAATAGCCCAACATATTATTTTCGTCCAAATTGTTTGGAATGAATGGCCCAAAAGTCTCAATCGAACAATCGCACAAAAAATCGCGAGTGCGATTGTTCATTTTAGACTTTTGGACGATTTTCCCTTTGGCGATTATTAGCGAAGCCAGCCGGATACACAACGTTTTCAAACCTCAGTTCTATCCTGCATCAGCTGCCAGACATTAAATGTCAAGTGCATCGAAAAGTTCAGAGCTATTCATCGGGTATCAGATCCGAAATGTTTACTAGTTTTCACACACATTCGAAGCGGGATAAGAGATAAGCCGTTTGATCTGAGGGTGTGACGGTTAATAATCCATAAAAAAAGAAATAGCTAACAACTAAAATCACCTATAAATTTTGTTGAAATTTAGTTGGGTGGATTGGTATAATTTTGGGAAGGTCTCAAATAAAATTTAACAGAATTAGTTGGCGTAGAAGTAAAGGAGTGTTCACAGCGAGCGAGCTGAGCGAATATTCGCCAATTTTGACATTTCGTTAACAGATTTTTTTCTATCTGGTCCCATCAATCTACAAATTTCAACTGTCATTGGGTTTATGACTAACTGCCTAAACGTGAAAAATACATACATAAATACATAATGTACCTTTTCCCCGTGCAGGGACGGGTTAAGAATACTAGCGCTTGTCCTAAAAGGCGACTAAGGGGACAAATCAGATCTATAACAATATAACAACCAAGTGAGCCTAGCGACACATATACTACCTTAAAAATCCTCCCACAAGTGTGCATGCGAGTCCGTGGGTTGACACGACTGGAGATCACCGGTGTCATAGAAGAAAGATCAAACAATACTAAAATAGGAGCATTCGCGTGTCAAACAACAAACACCATCGCAATATGGTAATATTGCAAAACTATATCATTATGGTAATACTTGCTAAAAGGAAAGGCACTACCACTGCTGTGCATGGTGCTGATCCTGGACCGAGCAGAAATGTTCGGGTCAGAGCTATACGGATTCCGGGGGCTAGCAAAATAATGAAACAGTTTGGAAGAAATTTGAGGGTCGCGAGTTGGAACGTTGGAAGCATGACCGGTCGAAGTCACCAGCTGGAAGAGATGATGAATAGAAGGCGGGTGGTAACTTGTGTGTCCGAAAGACGAAATGGAAAAACACGAAATTGGGCGCGTTTCTTGGACGTTAAGACAAAAGATTACAAGGTGTTCTACTACGGAACGGAAAAGGCTAAGAACGGAATCGGTATCATCCTTACGGCAGAGCTAATTGGTAACGTCTTGAGCATTTCGAAGTCCAGCGACCGTTTGATATCTCTCAAACTAGTAATACAAGGAGAGGTGTGCAATATTGTCATTGCATATCCTCCCCATAATGGGTGCAATCAGAAAGATAAAGATGCATTTTGGCTAGATTTCCACCATCTCCTTAAGAACATCTCCAAGGAAGAGTTTCTGTTTGTTGGAGGAGATTTGAATGGACATGCCGAGAAGTCAAACGAAGACTATAAAGACTGCCATGGAGGACTAGGATATGGTACTAGGAACCATCCTGGTGAAGACATTCTAAGCATGTGCAAATCAAATGGTCTTATCGTGTTAAATACCATGTTCATCAAACAAAGCCGACACCTGATCACTTACAGCAGTGGTGGAGATGAAACTCAGATTGACTACCATTTGGTAGCCAGTTTCATGAAGCCTCGGGTAAAAGATTGCAAAGTGATCCTGGGAGAGGCAATCGCTCGGCAACACCGTCTCCTGCTAACAGAATTTTTTATGAAAACACCAAAGAAAAGCAAACAAACAAGGGTCTCTGAGAAAATCAAGTGGTACAATCTGGACAAAGAAAAAGGCGAGGCTTTTGTTTTCGTAACGAAAAATTACCTCTCTTACACCAACAGCGGAGCTGAGGATGAAGAGTGCAGAGCACAAAATATGTGGGATTCCCTACAGCGAATTTGCTTAAAGAAGGCCAAATCACTGCTAAGAGCTTCAAAAGGCCACCATCAAGACGCCAAAGAAACATGGTGGTGGAGTGATGAAGCTAAGAAGGTGATAAATAAGAAGAAAGCGGCTTTCAAAGCTTGGTCAAAGTGCCGCTCTAATAATAGTTACGAAAAAGTTCGCCTCGAAATGGAATACAGATGTTCCAAGAAAAAATAAGTGCGTCCAGCTTCAAGCAGAGAGTACGGAGGGCCTGTGTCGGGAGCTGGAGAAAACATCTTCCCCGGTTGCTGATGCAAACCAGGTTATCCAGGAGCTGCGAAGACACAATATGAACAAGAGCGCAACCATCTTCAAAATAGCCGCCCAAAGAAGGAGGAATGTTCAGGAGATTCGTTCGCCAAAGTTCATTAACAATGCTTAAGGCCAGCTTCTTGTGGATGACGACAAAATTCTGCAGAGGTGGCGGCAGTATTGTGAAGAACTTTTAAATGAGCAGTTTCCCCGGCTATACTTTCCAAGAGCCACCAAGTACTGTAAAGAAATACCCGGAATTACAGTCGAAGAAGTTAGTGAGGCGGTCAAATACTCCAAAAAACGAAAAGCGGTTGAGCCAGACGAGATGCCCTCTGAGTTCTGGAAAATGATGGGAGACATCGGGTTCAGATGGCTCAGAATTCTCATCTCCAAATTTGTGAGAGGTGACCCAATGTCGAATCAATGGAGGGAAAGTTACCTTCTCCCTGTATACAAAGGGAAGGGTGATACGCGTTCGATCAAGCTGATGTCACACACCATGAAGATCGTTGAGTGGGTATTAGGTGGCCGACTGCGAAAAATAATACGGCTATCTGATGATCAGTGCGGGTTTGTCTCGGGTAAATCAACCACAGATGCAATCCAAAGTATAAGGATCATAATGGAAAAACATCGTGATTCCTTTAGGGATTTGCATATTGTATTGGTTGACTTTGAAAAGGCATTCGACAGACAACCACGAGATCTGATATGGGTGGCGCTAAGACATCGAGGGGTTCCAGAAACCTATGTGCAGATGATCATGGACATGTACGAAGGAGCAAAGACAGGAGTAAGATGCCCCGCTGGAGTAACCGAAGAGTTCCCAATCAAAGTCGGGGTGCACCAGGGAAGCGTCTTAAGTCCTTTGTTCTTTATTACAGTCCTTGACTATTGTTTGCTGACGATGGAGCCATCATAAGTGAGGATCCTACATCCCTGCAACGAGCACTTGATGTGTGGGTGGACGCTCTGGAGGTAAATGGGTAACGCATTAGTTTAAAAAAGACAGAGTACTTGTGCTGCCCGTTCTCTGATCCACTCAGGCCTATTCCAGACATTTATTTGAATGGAACAGTGCTTCCCAAGTGCGAAAAGTTCAAATATCTGGGATCTATGATCAATAGCAAAGCAACTTGTGATGACGACATCAATCATCATGTAAGCGTAGGGTGGATGAAGTGGCGAGAAATTTCCGCTATCTTCTGTGGCAGAAAATTGCCACCTAAGTTGAAGGGAAGGCTCTACACCGCAATTGTGCGTCTAGCGCTCACATACGGTTCACAATGTTGGACGATGTACAAAACGTATGAGAGTAAATTAACGGCAGCTGAGATGAAGATGCTTCGCATGACAGCAGGAGTGACAAAGCTTGATCGAATAAGAAGTTCGAAGATCCGAGGAAGCTTCCTCATTAAGGAAACCATCGTACAAAAAATAAAGCGCGACCGGCTCAGCTGGTATTGCCACGTTCAAAGAAGAGATCATTTGAACCCTGTTAAAAAGGCAATATCAATGAACGTTCCAAGGACATCGCGATGTAGGAAAGCAGGCCTATAAACGCCTGTATCAGACAAATCCGACGACAACGGAATTTCATTGGCCTCAGTAACCGAGTGATCCAAAATCGGCAGGCCTGCCGATATTTTCTGAGGTCAAATAGGCGAACCCCACATGCGGATCAGTAGAAATGCGGTGAAGTGGGACGGTTGTGATCCCTTGTTTTCAGATCATAGCCTCGCTGATAAAAGGAAGAAGAAGAAGAAGAAATACATAATGTACCTTTCATTTTGGTTTGATATGTTTAATATCTTGCCTTCTTTTGAAATTCTGGTTGCGCTTTGACCCATCATTTTATACGTTTTTTCTGGAATTGTAGAATTCTCAGTTGTTAATCAAACTTCGCTTAACTGATGTCCGATGTCCAGTCAAAAATACATATCTCCAGAACTATAAAGCTTACAGAGCTGAAATTTTACATTAAGGTACAACTCCCCGAAAATAGGGGCATGGATGTTTTAAATATGGCATAGCCCTCCGCTTGGTTCCGGCACTTAATTTCTGACGCTGCTTTTCTCAAAGACTTGGGAGAGCTTTCTGGATCGCAGGGTCAACCAAAGAAACACCTTAACTTTGGAAAGAGTACTACTTTCTTGACCTGATAAATGTTAAATGTTTACAGAGGTCCTTTTAATAATCCAACGGGTTCCAAAGAGGATGTTGGGCCAGCTATGGTTAGTAGCAGACCCAAAATTCTCGCCCAATCAGTACAGTGAAGGCGTTTCAAAATTGCATGCAGGCTTAACCTCCCGAAGAGCCTGGTCAACGTACTCCACCTTGATACGGTTAACACTGAGCAGACTCACGAAATGACCGCACAATCTGTATTCAATTTCTGGAAAACCAAAAGTACTACCATTGTTTTAAACATTTGATTCCTTATTAAGTTATAAGAACTTATAAGGTGTGAAGCATCTACATAAGTTCGCAAAAGGAGTAAATATACATATGTATTTATATAGGTATACAAATTGCTTAGTCAAATTCTAAACATTTAGTATAGGAAATAAGGATCATAGTCAGAATTCGAGCACAATTATCCGAGTTTTGAAAAAAAAAAATTGTTTTCTCGAAAACGTCTCTTACGATTTTGGTGAAATTTCATATCTTACTTACTTACATACTTAGATGGCGCTACTTAGATGGTTCGCGGTGAACCTGGGCCTCATCCCACAAGTCTCTCCATTTAGCTCGGTTTTTAGCTAAATGCCTCCAGTTGCGCACTCCAAGTTGGTCGAGGTCCTTTTGAACCTGTGCGCGCCACCTTCGGCGAAGAGGACTCCTACCGCGTTGTCCCTCCGGGATGGATTCGAAGACTCTACGGCTCGCAGCGTTGGTGTCTATCTGCTCTATATGTCCTAGTGATCTTAAACGTCCAATACCGAATACCTGACGAAGAATTTTTCCCTCAAAGCGACCAAGGATATCTTCATCTGTTTTCAAGTCCATGTTCTAACGCCGTAAAGTAGGACTGGAACGATCAGGGTCTTATATAGAGTTTCCTTAGTTGTTCGAGATAGGGCTTTACTGTTGAATTGCTTTATTAGCCCAACAAAACAACGATTGGCAAGAGTAGTTCTTCGCTTGATTTCTGCGCCGGTATTATTGTCAGAGTAAAAGGCAGAGCCGAGGTAGACAAAGTTCCTTACTACCTCGAGTTGTAGCTGACCACTCTGACGATCTATCCAATTCGTCGGTGTTGATTGTCCCTTCTTGTTGACATCATGTACTTGGTTTTGCTCTCGTTTATCGCTAAACCTCCTTTGGCTGCTTCTGCTTGAATGCTTACAAACGCTTTTTCCAATAATTTATATCGTCGGCGTATGCATGATATATTGTGCGTCTGATGTTGGCTTGTGACTTCCGCACAATCCGTTCAAGTACAATATTAAAGAAGTCACACGACAACCCGTCACCTTGTCTAAAACCTTTTTTGACATCAAAGGTCTCGGTGAGTTCTTTACCGACGTTGATGGAATAGTCAGTGCTAAAAATATGGAAAAAGTAGCATCATTTGCATCATCAGCATCATTTGCCCGATCTACAAGAAAGGAGACCAGATCGACACTCATCATTACTTTATCGATTTCAAGGCCGCCTATGACGGCACCTATAGAGAAGAGCTGTATAGAGCCATGTCTAGCTTTGACATCCCTGCCAAAATTCATATCTATAAGTACTACCTATTATGTGCCGTACCTTCGTTTTTTTTTACCAATGGTTAAATGGTTTTTGAAAATCCCTGTTCCTCTTATTTTCCTCAATAGATTTATCTGAAACTTATATCTAAAGAAGACATGAAATGTGCCAGAACATGGTGCACAATTTTTTTTTTAGAAATTGTTAAAAAAAGATAGCTTATTAATAGAGTTTAAAAAAAATAGCCATTTTAACATTAAATTCCCATTCGATTCGTTTTCCTCCAACAGAAAGAAAAATAAAGGAATTTGGTAATGAAAATGAATAAAGAAATTAACAGTTTTGAAATTAGATATACTTAGTATTACTGGGCCAATCTAAGCCCTTTGCGACCGAATTTAAGCAAACTGCAATTTTTTAAAAGAACGATTTTGAATATATAAGCTTTGTCCAGGTTTTTTTCTCTTTTGAACTACTTCAGCGGAATAAACAAATTAATTCGCGGGGAAAAGGTGGTTGGATCTATACGACTGGTCTTCCATTACATCCAGCAGTGAGCAGTTGGATCGGCAGAAATGACATCCCCATACCAAAGACACACGAAGTTAAGTTGATGAACTTGGCAAAGAACCTTCAATTGTGGCTGACTGGTAGTGGGCGAATATGCAAACACATACCTGCATGACTAATAACACTGGTCAACACGATTTTTTGCCGTTGATTAAGTTATACATTTTTGGAATCGTACATGCATAAGTATTAACATAAAAATATCAGAAATAGTTAACTACATTGAATTGTCTAAATATACGACAAAATGTATTATATAAAGGGTGAGCAAACAATTTGTGTGGAAGTTCTCATTAAACTAAATACATATTTGTTATTGATTAATGAAGTTCGGTCCATACTTACTTACATACTTATGTCCTGTATCCCCTTGTGGGTCCTAGGGCCTCTACTACGCCTATGCGCCATCGTGTACGGTTTCTGGCAATGTGTCTGAGTTCTCCCCAACTTTTCCCTAACTGCCGTACCTCCTTCTCGACTGTTCTGCGCCATGTTCTCCTCGGACCGCCAGGTCTTCTGCCATCCTGAGTTAGAGGGTTCCATTGCATAGTATGGTTCGCTATGGAGCTGTCACCCTTTCGGAACGTGTGACCAATCCACTGCCACTTCCGCCGATGGATAGTTGTGCCTATTGGTTCCTGACGCGTTCTCTAAAGGTGTTCGTTAGAGATACGATTGGGCCAGAAAATCCTTAAGATATTGCGCATACACCTATTAACGAACGTTTGCAGCTTTCTGGTGATAGTAGGGGTCACTCTCCACGTGCTGCAACCATATACCAGCACGGATTCAACGTTGGAGCGGAACAGTCTTATTTTGGTGCTCAAACTGATTGCATTGCTTCGCCATATTTTGGACAACATCCCGAACGCGGACTTTGCTTTGGCGATCCTGTTGGCTATATCCAGTTCGGTTCCACCATCGGTCGAGACAATACTCCCAAGATACTGGAAATCCTCTACTCTCTCTACCGGTTGTCCAGCAATGCATACTTCAGCCGATGAGTTAGTTCCAAGGCTGATGATTTTAGTTTTTGTCGTATTAATTTTCAGCCCGACGACACCTGACTCCCTCCCCACATCTGCTGTCATTTGATGGAGGTCCATAATTCTGTGGGAGAGTAAGCATACATCGTCTGCGTAGTCAAGATGTTTCAGTTGAGATGTTAGAGTCCATCGAGTTCCTCCGTTTCCCGTCGACAAAGCTGCATGAAGCACATCGCTAATCACCAATAGGAATAATATTGGTGAAACGATACAGCCTTGTCTTACCCCACTTTGAATCTCAAATTCCTCAGACAACCTTCCCCTGTGCAGAACGTGACATTTTGAGCCTTCATATGTAGCTTTGATAATAGCAATTAGTTTATCGGGAATGCCTCTCCTGCGTAAGGCACGCCAAATAAACTCCCTGTTGACACTATCGAATCCCTTCTCAAAATCGATGAACAGCAGGTGCAGTGGCGATCGATATTCAACACACTGTTCGATGATAATCCGCATGGTGTTGATGTGGTCGACACAGGAGGATCCAGAGCGGAAACCTGCTTGTTCGGCATCGAGTGTGTCTTCGAGATGTTGTTTGATTCGCTCCAGGATGATTTTAGCTATTATCTTAGCTACAGCAGGCAGCACGCAGATACCCCTCCAGTTACCGCACTCCATTAAATTTCCTTTCTTCGGAAGCTTGACGATCATTCCCTTTTTCCACTCGTTAGGAAAGCTCTCAGCTTCCCAAGCTCTATCTATAAGTGGAAGCAGAAGCTCAGCCGATGTTGTTGGCGCTGCTCGTAAGAGCTCTGCTGGAATACCGTCAAGTCCTACCGCCTTGTTGGTTTTGAGTGCCTTGATCGCGGAAATGATCTCATCTTTACTGGGAGTCGTGGTGCGTATTCGGGAACTTCTCACCTCGGGCATCTCAGTCTGATTTGGGAGCATATTGCTAGCGAATACACGGTTCAAAACCATAGCAAAATGCTCTTTCCATCTCTCGAGCTGGTCCTCATCCGAAATGAGCAAGGAGCCGTCTAGGCTTTTCACTGGGTGTTGGCTGGAGCTGCGACCACCTGTCAGCTCTTTCGTGATTCTATAGACAGTCCTGCTGTCGCACCTCCGTGCAGCTTCTTCTGCTTCTGTAGCCAGCGCGTTGATGTAGTTGCGCTTGTCACGTCGTACGCTACGCTGAACTTCTCTCATCTTCATGCGATATAGGGACTCTAGCTCGCTTCTCACTGCGGCTGGGGAAGCTACAACGCGAGCTTTCAGCTGTTTTCGTTCGTCAATCCGTCTCCAGGTATCCTCGAAAAGCCACGCCCTATGTCTTCCCTGCATTCTTGTGTTGTAGTGGGATCTTCGAACTGCAGCAGTGCGTAGTTGGAGAGTAGCTATCATAAGATTGTGATCACGTACTATCCCCACATCGACCCCTCGCCTGTTTCGGACGTCCAGGAGACTACTTCTAAAGCGGCGGCTGATAGCAAAATGGTCAATTTGGTTGGAGGTTGCTTCCCTGTCATTGGAAACCCAGCTGACTTTGTGGCAGGTCTTGTGCTCAAACATGGTGCCACCTATCACAAGGCGGTTGGCATTGCAGAAATCCACAAACCTTTCGCCGTTGTCATTGCGGTTGCCTAGTCCATGCTTCCCGATTACATGCTTGAGCCCTTCGTTGTCGCTGCCAACCTTGGCATTCAAATCCCCCATCACTATGACAATGTCTCCATTTGGTGTTGTGTTGGAGAATTATGAACTGATCTCAAACATAACATTCAAGCTGAAATTGCGGCCATTGATCCACTTATTCTTCAAAAAGGCACCAATCATTTTGACCTTCGGATGGTCGCTTGCAGCAAAAGCCGTGGTAGCTGCATGAACGATATTGTATTTTATTCATAATTGCCATAGATAGGTGTTTATAAGTCAGTAAAGTTCAAATTTATTTCGTAGTAAATGTGTGTTTAATTTAATAAGAACTTCCACTAGCTGTTGGCCCACCCTTTACTTGATATTGGTTACTGGCAGTTGGTCGCGTAGGAATATTATAACTACCTTCACCAAAGAACTAACGATAACAAAAAAATATTGCTCAAAGTCCCTTAGTAGAGCCAAACAACATCATTTTGCCGCCTTTACACATAAAATTGAAACCTTTGAAAAACTTTATTAAAGCCATGGATAAAACTGGAGATGTTTCCTCTATATAAACACTTTGTTCCCCAGATTGAGCGAAGCAACAGCTCTTTAAGTGCCAGACGCTCGCGAAAGGTGGGACCGTGAAAAAAACTTTTTGTTGTTTTCTGGGGTTCAAACTTGGAACCTCATGCGTAGTGATCCGACACACTAACCACTTACGCCACGGCGCCCACAAATTAAACGAAGGCATTTTTATAGGCCCAGATATAAGAAAGGTCATGAAGGACTCCAATTTTATTTACAAATTAAATATACAAGAAAAAATGCATGGCTTTCTTTTGATGAAGTGGCAAACAATTTGTTGGCAATACAAAATCACCAAACTATAAGGAAATCATTTCTAAGCTATTACAAAACCACAAAAGCTTGGGGTGCAAAATATCCCTAAAGATTCATTTCCTTGATCCCCATTTGGAGCTTATCCCTGAAAACTTAGGTGCCATAAGCGACGGGCATGGGGATAGATTTCACCAAGACATAATGGCGATGGAAAAGCGATATCGTGGAAAATGGTCGTCGAGAATGCTCGCAGACTTTTGTTGGACCTTGAAACGAGATCATCCATCATACTCGTATAAAAGACAAGCAACTCATCAAAAATTCTTCAGAATAATAAAAAAAAAATTAATATCTACAAACTTTTTTGTATTTTCACTTTTTTAAATAAACAGATTTTTCTAAAAATATGGATGTTTCATAATTTTTTTTACAGACGTATTTTAAACACTTCCATGCCAAGGTATAAAAGAAAACCATTTTGGAAGAACGGCAAAAAAAAAATACTTGTTGTCCAGTGTAATTATACTCTTATCCACAGTTAATGAACGGAATCTAAACAACAAATAAGGACAACCAATTGGCCACAGAATTACGGAAAAGCTGGAATAAGCTTCGTCAAGGCGTAGGTGCTAGCGAGTTGTGGCGCACATGACAAAATGTTATAATAAACGATGATGTGGTGACTAATGAGGAAGAAAATAAAGTTTTTCGTGATTTTTAAAAAGGTGAATACGTATTAAATAATACTATATACATGCATATACTTATTTTGTATTGATTTCTATTATTGTAGGTAACCTTGACTGTGAATTAAACGACTGCTTCTTTTTCGGTCTTCGAACGTCTGGCGAAAGTTCCTGACAAAACAAAAGGAAAATAATTTGACGTTGTTTAATTCATTGTTAGTTTAGAGTTACTTACTCGTATGATGGTGAGGAGGCTGATTAAAATTAAGTCTCCTATCAAAGGTAGAGGTTTTAGTAAGAAGCAACTTCTGATTTCCTCAGATTATTTAAAATTCAATTGGAATTAGCCATTTTTAGCATAAATAAATGTGGTATTATTGTATATGGTTCGTCTGAGGCTTAAAAAAAAAGTTTACGTAAATGAATTACTTATAGAAATGTTTGTAAGTAAATTATGCTGGTAGACGGCCATGGGCCAAAC
This sequence comes from Brachypalpus laphriformis, assembly GCA_945910035.1. Taxonomy (NCBI): domain Eukaryota; kingdom Metazoa; phylum Arthropoda; class Insecta; order Diptera; family Syrphidae; genus Brachypalpus; species Brachypalpus laphriformis. Next base: position 102,947,109 of record OX246756.1, read on the forward strand.
CATATTAAACTTAAGATAATGAAATTGTATTAAAGTATTATTGAAGTTTAAATAAAGTTTTTAAGGTTAGGTTAGGTTAGGTAAGCTTGGCTGTCTGCACCACGATGTAGACACACTTAGACCAGTAAAGGTCCATTGTGATGCCAAGGATCTGCCATTAGACCACTCAGGGACTAATAAAACCAACCGGAGCTTTTGAAGTAGCGATGGATGTTGATGACATCTAAGGACGCCAAATCGCTGAGGTCGTCAAGGAAGGGAGCTCATAGATGGAGCATTCTTTTGCGTGATAGAGCAGGACATGTACATAGGAAGTGAAGGATGGTTTCCTCCTCCTCCTCGTCCCTACAGATCCTGCAGAAGTCATTTAAAAAGAGGCCAAGTCTTTTGGCATGTTGGCCGATTAGACAGTGTCCGGTGATGACACTGATAACGCAGCTGATCTGTAGTCGCTTTAGTTTAACCAACTAGGTACTACGTTTCTGGTCCAGCTTAGGCCAGATCTGCCTCGAAATGTGACACGTAGAGCCACTATCCCACCTAAGGTTGGTCTTAGCGTTCAGCTTTAGTAGATGCTTACATGTAGCGAGGGGCATACCAAGGGCTTGCCTATCTGGCAGAATCCTTAGAGTAGTACCCTGTCTAGCGAGTTCGTCCGCCCTACAGTTTCCTGGAATGTCTCTGTGACCTGTCATCTCTGTAAGAGACAAACGGCAGTCCAAGATTGTCTTTGAAGTAAAAGAGCACGATTCCAGGGACTTGATTGCTGCTTGACTGTCAGTGAAAATGCTAATATCGCTGACAGGTAATACATTACATTTCAGCCAAGACAGGGCTTCCTTAATCATCATGATTTCCGCCTGAAAAACGCTACAATGATCAGGAAGGCGGAACGAGATGCTCAGGTTGAGCTTATCGGAGAAAACACGACAACCCACCCCACCTTCGGTCTTAGAGCCATCTGTGTAGAAGTGCACCGAGTTTCCATCATCAGGGTGAGAGCCATCCCACTCATCCCGTTCAGGGATACTCGGAAATGTCGGTCAAATCTTAGTTTCGGTGGGGTGTAGTCCGTGTTTTCATGTATTTTTAAAACTAACTAAAAAACTTATGCTGCACAAATTTTAACCATGTTTAGAATCTTGTCTTAAAACTTAGCTTGGTGTTTAAATTAATTTTTTTTGTGTTATTGATGTGAAACTTCTTTCACTGATGATCAGTGCGGGTTTGTCGCGGGTAAATCAACCACAGATACAATCCAAAGTATAAGGATCATAACGGAAAAAAATCGTGATTCCTTAAAGGATTTGCATATTATATTGGTTGACTTTGAAAAGGCATCCGACAGATAATCACGAGATCTGAGGTGGCGCAAGACATCGAGCGGTTGCAGAAACCTATGTACAGATGATCATGGATATGTACGAAAGAGCAAACACCAGAGTAAGATACCCCGCTGGAGTAACCTAAGAGTTACTACGTCGGGGTGCACCAGGGAAGCGTTTTAAGTCCTTTGCTCTTTATTACTGTCCTCCTTGACTATCTGCTTGAAGGTAGAGTGATGAAACCCAAGGTACATCAATTATTTTTTGTAGATGATGAAGCCATCATAAGTGAGGATCCTACATACCTGCAACGAGCACTTAATGTGTGGATGGACGTTCGTATTAGTTCAAAAAAGACAGAGTACTTGTACTTCCCTGCCCGTTCTCTGATCCACTGAGGCCTATTCCAGACATTTATTTGGGATAGTGCTTACCAAGAGCGAAAAGTTCAAATATCTGGGAAGTACGAGTATGATCAATAGCAAAGCAACCTGTGATGACGACATAAATCATCGCGTAAGCGTTATGATATACCAGGGAATAAGAAAGCCGACAAACTGGCTAGAGGAGGCTCAGCACTAAACCCGGACCAATCCGACACCTCAGTGTACATCCCGTCTTGCGCACTCAAACTCGAAGCAGGAAACAAAGCCCTAACGGGGGCTAACAACAGGTGGACCTCTTTAGATATTTGTGTCATCACGAGGAAGCTATTGCCTGCATTCGACAGAGTAAGAGCTAATAGACTCATAAAGTGGGATTAAAAATCCCTCTCTACGAGTATTATAATAAGAGTCATTACGGGGCATAACACCATGCGGTACCACATGAAAAAATTACGTGTGACGAACGAAGACCTTTGTAGAGGCTGCGGTGACGAGGAGGCTTAGGAGGACACCACCCACTTTCTCTGCTACTGCCCAGGCTTCTATCATTTAAGAAATAGGTTCCTTGGACAACACTTCTTTAAGGATTTAGAAGAGTTGTCCAACAGACCGATAAATGATATCGCAAACTTCATCAAATCCTCTGGATGGTTTGTATATCGGGCACAGTAAGTACTAAATGCTTTCTTTAGGATATGTACAAAGACGAGATTTTCTCTGCTTTTCACGAGGAAGGGCTTCTCTAATCTATCTCCTTTTCCCCCATGGGTATCACAATGGGTCTATATTGACATGAGCGTGGTGTGGAGATTTTCTATCCCCTACACCAGCCCAGATACCTAACCTAACCTAAGCGTAGGGTGGATGAAGTGGCGAGAAAGCTCCACTATCTTCCGTGACCGAAAAATTTCCACCAAGTTTAAAGAAAGGCTCGAAGAACTTTTCTCTCGAAATAACCAAGGGCATCCTCATCCGGTTTTGTCAAAACCCATGCCTCTGCGCCATACAGCAGGACTGGGATGATCAGAGTCTTATAAAGAGTTACCTTAGTAGTCCGAGATAGGGTTTTGCTACTCAATTGCCGTCTTAGCCCATAGAAACAACAATTGGCAAGAGTAATTCTTCGTGTGATCTTCCTACTGATGTCATTTGCGGAGTTCATCAAGAGCCTAGGTAGACAAAATCCTTTACTACCTCAAAATTATATTTGTCTATTGTGGCGTTCTGTCCAAGACGCCGATGTTGGGTGCCCTTTTTTGTAGACAGCATATATTTTGTTTTGCTTTCATTGACCGCTAGACCCATCTTTGCTGCCTCGATCTCAATACTCGTAAATGCCCCATTGACGGCCCGCTGAGTTCTTCCGATTATGTCAATGTCATCGGTATAAGCGAGTAGTTGTACAGACTTGTAAAAGATTGTACCTCCGGTGTAAGCTTGTGAGTTTCGTACAATTCTCCCAAGTATTATGTAAAAAGGATCGGGTGATAGCGCGTCACCTTGCTTGAGACCTTTCCTGACATCGAACAATTCGGTGATGTTCTTACCGACTTTGATGGAGCAGCGAGAGTTCTCCATCGTCATTCTGCATAAACGGACGAGCTTGGCAGGTATGCCAAGACTAGACATAGCTCTGTATAACTCTTCTCTATACACGCAATCATAGGCAACTTTGAAATCGATGAAGAGGTGATGTTTGTCGATTTTATATTCATGGGTCTTTTCCAAGATCTGCCGTAGTGTAAATATTTGGTCAATGGTGGACTTTCCCGGCCTGAAACCGCACTGATAAGGACCTATCAGGTTGATGACGATCGGTTTTAGGCGTTCATATAATACGGCAGACAGGATTTTATATGTGATGTTGAGGAGACTTATACCTCTGTAGTTGGCGCAGTTTAGAGGGTCTTCTTTCTTCAGGATCGGGCAAACGATGCTGAGGTTTCATTCATCGGGCATACTTTCATCCGACCAGATTTTACAGATGAGCTGGTGCATGCTCCCAACCAACTCATCTCCTCCTGCCTTGAAAAGTTCAGCGGCAAGGCCGTCGACTCCAGCAGCTTTGTTGGATTTGAGTTTAGATATCGCTATCCTCACTTCATTCTGATCGGGTTTACGGGAATCTTGACTGTCATCATTACTGTTGAATGGCTCATTCTGCCTGACAGCGGAATATTGGTCATCATCGCCGTTTAACAGTCTGCAGAAGTGTTCCTTCCATATCCTCAGCACCGACTGCAATTCTACTACTATGTTGCCATTTTCGTCCCTGCAGGCTTCTGTTCTGGCTTTGAAACCCTGGCATGTTCTTTTACCTTTTGGTCAAATTTTCGAACTTCATTCCTGTAATGAAGTCTCTCAATCTCATCGATCGAGGTCTTCTAATGCTCCTCTTTCTTCTTTCTGAGAAGTCGATGTTCCTTTTTTCTCGTAAGCAGCTCTAGTCCTTCTATGCAGCGCCGCTTTGTACGTATCTTGTTTAGCTGCATGTGCTTGCTGGCATTCCTCATCAAACCAGGGGTTCCGTTGTGGTGGCCGAGGGAAACCCAGTACATCAGAGGCGGCATCTCTGATGGCCTGTTGGCAACGCTGCCACTGGTCTTCTGCATTTGCTGCTGGCGGCATAGGACTTAGATTAAGATTAGAAGAAACTCGATCGGCAAAGATTCTGGCGATCTCTTGCCCGACCTAGGATAATTTTAACGTCGTGGATAGGGCTTTGCTCATACGTCTTCTCTAAGAGCTGGTAGAAGTCATCCTTGGTCGCGTCGTCCATCTTCTCGTGAGGGGCGTGAGCGCATATTACGCTAATGTTGGCAAATTTAGCCTTGATACGGATAGTCATGAGACGCTCGTTCTCATGCCGGAAACTCAAGACTTCTTGCCTAAGTCTATCTCCAATGCACACTCCGCATCCGAATAGACGCTGTCCTTGTTGTCTGTAGTAATCGCCGTAGTAGATGTCGCAGTTTTTCATCCTCGTACTTCTTGGATGGCGGTGGTGTCTGCTTTGCGGGACTCTAAGGCCTCAGCAAGTTGTTCGGCTGCACGTGGTTTGTAGAGGGACCTAACATTCCACGTGCAGACACGAAGATTTTTGTCCTTTTTACGTTTGCTTGGGTCGTCAACAGTAAAATCATCCGTATCCGAGGCTGTTGGTTGCTTCGTAACCGGACGTTTTTTACGTGGTAGGGAAGTTAACCCGACGTCAAAACCCCCAACCTGGAGGACTAGATCCTTTTTTTTACCCATAGGACAAGAGGCCGGATACACCGATGCCAGTAACCCACGTAATAAATAATCTAAAACAATAATTTCTTACGAATCTGAAGAGGACGCTTCCATTTTGGCGAAATAAAAAGCAATAAAATGTCAAATAACATTTGCATCACATTAGTTCATTATGCGCTGTTTGCTTTTGTTTGCACAGTAGATACATTCACGATGCGTTTTGGAACGGTATACATTGCATTACCGCAAACTATTGACGTTTAGAAACGCTTGACTTTGCAGTACTGCATTTAGGAATTTTGCATGGCTGCATTTGATCTTCAGAAGTGTTTGGCTATACCAACTTAAACAGCAAGTGTATCATATTATAATAGAAAGTTATGGACGTTTAATCTTACGATCCGCAATGTAACCAGAAAACGAACATCTTGCTGTATGTGGTACGAAAGTATTGCACATCGAGGAGCTGATGAGATTTCGTCTTGCTTGGTTAAATTCTACCTGATTGTGTAGAGGTGCTCATTCTTTATTTTTATACGTATTCTGGACAAAATCGGAATAATATATCATATTACCAGTTATGTTTCAGCTGGCTCTGCACCATAAAAGTAGTTTAAAACAAATCCACCATAAATTCCTTGTTCCCGGACACAATCGTATATATGGTATGTAGAATGTGATAGCGACCATGGTTTAATAGACAAATTTCTTAAGAAAACACAACAGTACCATTTCCGTTCCTCAAGATTAGGTTTCTGTAGTAAAAATGGCAAATACTAGACTTGATGTTACGTTAATGGCACGAAAGAACTTCATTGGATTCTCTAGACTCTTGACCACACATTTCACGAAAAGAAACATTGCCACAGATAAAATGAGCGTGGAATAACACTTTTTGGCTAATGGCCCAAACATCAAGTGACGTGGCATTCAAGTATTCATTAGATATATGTATCTGAACTATTCCGACTTTTTTCTATGTACCTACAGAAGGTAGACCTTCTCCTTTGGGCACAATTCACCTGCCACTAGCCTATTCCAAAGCGTTGTCTATAGATATAAAAACAATATAAAGACATTCAAGACCTGCTGCCATTTACTGACCCAATTTATTATGACTTTTACAAAAATTTAAAATATTCTAAGTCAGAAGCAGCGTATACTCATATCAGTGACAGCGATGAAAATTACGACGCATAAAATTGGTTTCATTAATTTAATTTTAGCTTTATGCTCTACATGCTGTTTCATTATGCGATTTTTTTAATATAAACTAACACTTGACTGTTTATGATAGATAACTTGCATTTTTGTTCATATTTTTTCTGTGTAGCTATTTGGTATAAACATGATTTCTGTCACAAATTCTAAAAATACTCAGTTTTCAAAACAATATGATAATTACATTTGAAGTTTAATAAAATAAATACATGACTTTAAACAAATTATCCCTTTATTTATAAAATGTGTTTTATTACGTCTCGATCAACTTAAAAATGGCTATACTGAAAAACATTACTTTTGGAGTTACCAGATTTCTCCCAAACACCACAGAAATGTATAGGTATGTATACAATTATGCTTAAAAGGGAGAGGGTTAACTCTGCAAAGGCTCTGTAAAGTGTTTTTAGGGCGCGCTTAGCTCATGGGTAAGGGATCACCTCATTGGTGAGATGATAAAGTGACATTTATGCCCAAATCAAGGAAAGAAGTCCATACATTGGTAAACATTTTTTAAAACCTCTTTTCACTTTTGCTGAAAAGGCTAGGACTCAAAGTGGAAAAATACATGAGATCGGTAGTTCTCAAAATAAATCTTTTAAGCAGATCAGGATGCGTATTAGAGTGGTGGATCCTACGAATCTGCCCTTCATTCAACGCAGCATTTTTTCCAGCCAGTGTCCCGCATTTGCAAGAACGGCACTGACAATCTTGGGTCTCTATGTTATGGCAATGTGATCGGTTCAATCTCTTTTTCTTGTTGAAATTCTGTGTTTTACCAAGATTACGCAAAAACTCGATAAGTGCTGACTACTGTTTAAGTACAATGGACAGTTTTGCCTGAGCGTTTGGGATAAATTTACATCTACCCCTTCCCGATTCAATTCATTCATTCATTCATTCAACCTTATAATGTGACTAACCTCCACAAAAAAGGGTCAAATCTAAAATAAAAACATAAAATTGATTATGTCTGAATTACTCGTATTCATGTATAATCACCCACTCGAATCAAACGGCACAGTTTTATATTTTAAATATATACTATATAGAAAAACGAAAGTTTTTTTTATGTTGACAAGGCCTATTAATACCATTGTACCTATATTACTTCCACGAATCAATGCGATACTAACAAAATCGAACAGACAAATCTGGTTTGCTTTTAATCTTTGTCTACCGCCGAAAAGGACTGGGAATAAACCTGATATTTGTGTACAACAAACATTGACATATTTTAATTTACTAAATTAATATTTTAAATATATTGGTATGAAACATGTTTGCAGCCCACCCGAATGATATAAATAAAAAGAAATACCTGTAAAACAGGTAGCTTTAGTTTGCTCAAATACATAAATTGGTAAATATATTTGTAAATATTCCAAATAAACTAGCTTATGATTTAAAAATAAACTTTGTGTTCTGCATTATTCGTAAGCGTTAGATACATGGTGATTTTTTTTGATAAATTCGGGACTTTTTTAGATTTTACTTTTTAACGGGAGATATTCCGGTTATGTATAGGTATGTTTAATTCCGGTCACATATGTGTGCGAGCACATATGTATGTACATAGGAAGCTAAAAATCTCTAGATTGAATGACACATGGCATTAAGAGATTATATCAAGGACGTTGCGGATAGACAAAATGTTCTTAACCAGGTGTTCTAGCTAACTGGTTTATTCACCTACTGCGTTAGTAACTCAGGTAAGGTCCGAGGGAGCTCATATATACATGCTTCAGTACATGTACATGATGACGCGTAAACGTCTCTCAATTCAAGTTATCCAGTCAATTTAAAATTATTGCAGAGATTTCGGTCTGCCTATCATGGTAGACATCTCAATTAATTACAGGATCCACACAACTTGGCGTTAATTCTGAATAGAGTTGCAGTTCTTGCTTGAGAGAACACAATATGTAGATTATATTATCAAAATATTTTCGAGAACATTTTCCGAGCAAATACTTTCCATAATATTCTATTATAATTCTTGATGACTTCCACTAATTTCGTAAGTCACACCGTACGGATCAGGTGCTTCAAAGTTTTTCTAATGTATCTAGCCTCGTGTTAGGATAGGTTAGGTTAGGTTAGGTTAGGTTGGCTGTCCACACGAGAGTGCAGACACACTTAGACCAGTGAAGGTCCTTTGTGATACCATAGATCAAACCATTAGGCCACTCAGGGACTAACAAAACCAACCGGAGTTTTTGACAAAGCGATGGATGCTCATGACGTCCAAGGACGCCAGATCGCCGAGGTCGTCAAGAAAGGGGGACCCTAGATGAAGCATTCTTTTATGCGACAGGGCTGGACATGTGCATAGGAGGTGAAGAATGGTTTCCTCCTGCTCCTCGTTCCTACAGCTTCTGCAAAAGTCGTTGGAGAAGAGACCAAGTCTTTTGGCGTGTTGGCCTATAAGACAGTGTCCAGTAAGAACACCGACAACGTAGCTGATTTGTGTACGCTTTAACTTGATCAGATTGGCACTACGTTTTTGATCCAACTTAGGCCAGATCTGTCTCGAAATGTGACACGTTGAGCCGTTTACCCATCTGAGGTTGGTCGTGCTAATAGTGTTCAGCTTTAGTAGATACGTAACGAGAGGCATACCCAGGGCTTGTCTTTCAGGCAAAATCCTTAGAGTGGTAACCCGTCCGGCGAGGTCGTCAGCCCTGCAGTTACCTGGAATATCTCTGTGGCCCGGCACCCAGCATAGGTGAATGTTGAACTGCTCTGTCATCTCCATAAGAGATAGACGACAGTTTAAGGCAGCCTTTGAAGTGAAGGAGAACGATTCCAGGGACTTGATTGCCGCTTGGCTGTCGGTGAAAATGCTAATATCCCTGACAGATAATACATTACATTTCAGCCAGGACAGGGCTTCCTTAATCGCCATTATTTCCGCCTGGAAAACGCTACAATGATCAGGGAGGCGGAACGAGATGCTCAGATTGAGCTGTTCGGAGAAAACACCACAACCCACTCCACCCTCCGTCTTAGATCCATCTGTAAAGAAGTAAACCGAACTACCATCGACAGGGGGGGAAGCGTCCCATACATCCCGGTTAGGGATGCTCGTACGAAAGTTACGGTCAAATCTCAGTTTCGACGGGGTGTAGTCCGTGTTTTCGTGTTTGAAGTTGAGAAGATCAAGGATCGAGGAGTGGCCAAAGCGATAGCTAGACCACTGAGAGGAGCCTCGTGTTGGAGACGGACGAAATCTATAACGCCCTCGACAAATTGCGAGCGAATTCTAAAGTTGATACTTTAGGATCCTAGCCAATTGTTTTAAGACACTGTGCTAGGTCTCTTTGCACAACATTGCAGATCATTTTTAACCAATCTCTCGCTTGTGGTGTTGAAGATTGGAAGTATTCATGTATATCTCCTATCTTTAAAAACGGTAAAAAAGATCAGGTTTGCAATGGCAGGCCTATTTCCAAATTACCTGCTATCCCAAAATTCTTGGATAATTTAGTAAATATTAGACTTCAGGGTAATTTGAAAGGTCACATAAGTGATTGCCAGCACGGGTTTTGGGAAGGTAGATCCACCTACTCGAATTTGGTTGAATTTTCTAACTTCTGCTCCAGGGCAATGGAAAGCTGTTACGAACTTCACGTAGTTTATACTGACTTTGTAAAGGCGTTCAGCAGAGTAAATTTAATTATTCTGTCTAGAAAGTTAAATGCTTTTGGTTTCTATGGGTCATTGCTAAAATGGGTGATGTCTTATCTAACCGGCTGAAAACAAAGGGTTGCCGTTGGAAAATACTTTTCTAAAATTTTTTTTTTCTTATTTCCGGTGTTTCTGAAGGAAGTCATTTGGGCCCCTCGTTATTTTTGCTTTTTGTTAAAGATCTGCCCTCAATTTTAAAGTTTTGTCGTTGCCTCCTGTACGCTGATGATGTAAAATTTTGTTCCTGTGTTACTAGCATAAATGACTGTCATCAATTTCAGCTGGACTTGAATCGCTTTTCAGAGTGGTGTCATTCTAACGACTTTATTGTGAATACTGATAAATGTGCTTCCAATGCCTTTCAGTCGTTTACTGTTGAATATTCAACCGAGTTATTCAATTGATAATAATTTGTTAAAGATTGTAAACGACCTTAAAGATCTGGGAGTAATTTTTGATTCCAAGCTAAATTTTGACCTCCATATAGAATATTTAACAACGAAGGCAAGTTCTTTGCTTGGTTTGCTTAAGCGTAATTCGACGAATTTTAAGGATCCGTATACCCTAAAGGCGATATATAGTAGTATAGTTCGCCCAATCCTAGAATATTGTGCTGTTGTCTGGAATCCTATTGGTTTAAAGCATATTAATGGAATTGAGAGAGTGCAAAAAAAAACTTTCTTCGTTTTGCCCTACGTAGATTTTTTCACGATACTAATATCAAGGTTTCTTATACATCCAAATGTTTGCTACTCGGAATGCATTCTCTCGAACTCAGACGGGAAATGTTTGGTATTATATTCATCAGGGATTTGGTTTGTACTTCGCTCGCTGTGGGAATTTACTCAGACACATTAATATCTACGCTACACAAAGGGTCCTTAGAGCGAGACCATAATGTTTGAAGATCATCACCATACCTTATATGGCACACGCGAGCCTATTTCACTGTGTTCTAATTTTTTTAATTCCGTATATGATAATTTAGACAAATCTATGCCAAGAAATACATTTAAATCAGATCTCATGCTAATTTGGAATTGAAGCTAAATGTATTATATATTTTTTTATATCTGTGGATTCATGTAAATCGTAGATTAAAATAAAATAAATAAAAATGGTCAATTAAATGCCGCCCGCAGACATACAATCCATAAATTCGGATTTTTACACTGATTCAAAGTATGCGACTATTTTTCACTCTCAATAAAGGTAAGTAAGACGAAAGATAGAATTGAAGAACAGAAACATATAGGAGTCGTGCGTCTGTAGAACTTTACTTGTCTCTTTGTCTTCTCTATCAAATCATTGACAAGGCTAATCTAAGATGGTCAAACTTAGATGGTCACAGGATGTCTAAGGATCCACAAGAAAGGAGACCCCCTCAACTGCGCCAATTATAGAGGCATCAGTCTCCTCAACATCGCATACAAGATCTTTTCTGCGATATTGTGTGAACGCCTGAAACCCTTTATCAACAGCCTGATTGGACCCTATCAGTGCGGTTTCAGGCCAGGAAAGTCCACCATCGATCAAATCTTCACACTTCGGCAGATCCTGGAGAAAACCCAAGAATTCCAAATCGATACTCACCACCTCTTTATCGATTTCAAGGCCGCCTATGACAGCATCTATAGAGAAGAGCTTTATAGAGCCATGTCTAGTTTTGACATCCCTGCCAAACTTGTCCGTCTGTGCAGGCTGACGATGGAGAACGCTCGCTGCTCCATCAAGGTTGGTAATGACCTCACCGAGACCTTTGATGTCAAAAAAGGCTTTAGACAAGGTGACGCGCTGTCATGTGACTTCTTCAATATTGTACTTGAACGGATTGTGCGGAACTCACAAGCCAACACCGGAGGCACAATCTATTACAAGTCTGTACAACTGCTTGCATACGCCGACGATATAGACATTGTCGGAAGATCTCAGGGGGTGTCACCGGTGCTTTTGCAAGCATTGAGGCGGAAGCGGCCAAAATGGGTTTGGCGATAAACGAGGGCAAAACCAAGTATATGCTATCAACTAGAAGGGAAAACCAACACCGACGAATTGGACAAAACGTCACCGTGGGCAGCTATAACTTCGAGGTAGTAAGGGACTTTGTCTACCTTGGCTCTGCTATAAATTCTTCTAACAAAATCAGCGTAGAAATCAATCGAAGAATAACTCTTTCCAATCGCTGTTTTTTTGGGCTTATAAGGCAATTCAACAGTAAAGCCCTATCTCGAACAACTAAGGAGACTCTATATAAGACCTTGATCATCCCAGTCCTGCTTTACGGCGCTGAAACATGGACTTTATTAAAAGAGGATGAAGATATCCTTGGTCGCTTCGAGAGAAAAATTCTTCGTAAGATTTTCGGTCCCGTTTGTGTTGACGGGTTTTGGAGGAGAAGATTCAATCACGAACTATACGAGCTGTACAGCGACATCGACCTAGTCAAAAAACTGCGTATTGGACGTCTGAGATGACTAGGACATGTAGAGCGAATGGACACCAACGCTCTGGCCCGCAGAGTCTTCGAATCTAACCCGGAGGGACGACGCAGTAGAGGGAATTATCGCCGTAGGTGGCGCGCACAAGTTCAAGGGGACCTCGACCAACTTGGAGTGCGCAACTGGAGGCAATTAGCTAAAGACCGAGCTAAATGGAGAGGCTTTTTGGTTGAGGCCCAGGTTCACCCCGAACTGTAGCGCCACCTAAGTAAGTAAAGATGTCTAAGGCATTGTGGCCTGTGTTGGATCGCAGAAAATCTGGGGAGATAATTAAGTAAGATAGATCGAGGCTAAGAACAGAGAAGAAGTTCGAAGATCCGTGGAAGCTTTCACATCAAGGAAACCATCGTACGAAAATTAGAGCGCGACCGGCTCAGCTGGTATTGCCACGTTCAAAGAAGAGATCATTTGAACCCTGTTAAAAAGGCAATATCAATGCATGTTCCAAAGACATCGCGATGTAGGAAAGGCAGGCCTATAAACGCCTGGATCAGACAAATGCGACGACATCGGCATTTCATAGGCCTCAGTAACCGAGCGATCCAAAATCGGCAGGCCTGCCGATATTTTCTGAGGTCAAATAGGCGAACCCCACAGGCGGATCAGTAGAAATGCGGTGAAGTGGGAGGGTTGTGATCCCTAGTTTTCGGATCATAACCTCGCTGATAAAAGGAAGAAGAAGATCGAGGCTAAGAACAGCGATAGGAATACTCTCTGGCCACGGTCTCCTAAGGAGACATGCCATGAGACTAGGGTTATCCGATACGGATGTTTGTAGGTACTGCGATGACCTACATGTCTCAGAGGATATAACTCATATACTCTGTGAATGTCAAGGAATTGCCAGGATAAGGCTAAAGTACCTTGGTAGATACTTCTTCGATAACTTGGAGAAGGTGAGGTTCCTGAACCATAACAAGGATCTCTTCAAATTTTGTAGGGAGATTAATTGCTTGGGGGAATGGGTTTAGGTCTTTTGCCGTAAAGGTTTCCTAGGGATCGCGATGGGCCCACTTTGGTCCCTAGTGTTTTATGATAACCTCATAACCCTACCTAACCTTACTTAACCTAACCTTGTCTTCTCTAATATCTTTATTAATCATTTTTTATTTCTGCCTCACTTTTTTTAAGTTATGTTCGGCGGTAGCAGATCTGTTTCTGTACTTCCAGGGCTGTTTGCTACTCCTTTCTGTCAAATTGACCATGGTTTTGAGCTACACAAAAAGTAAATAAATGCAGTTTGTGCTATTTTGGGAGCAGCATCCTTTTTTCTTCCTATTTTGGCTAGCTTATGATCCGAAAACAAGAGATCATAACCCTCCCACCTCACTAAATTCCTAATGAACCACCTGTGGGGTTCGCCTATTTGATCTCAGAAAATATCGGCAGCCCTCCCGATTTTGGATCACTCGGTTCAGTGTTGTCACTTGAATTTAAAAAAAAAGTGGTAGATTAGTCAAAAAAATGTGATAGATTTCCAAAAATGGTCGATGTCGTCGCATTTGTGTGATCCAGGCGTTTATAGGCCTGCCTCCCCTGCAACGCCATGTCCTTGGAATGTTCATTGATATTGCCTTTTTAACAGGGCTCAAATGAACTCTTTGAACTCTTCGGTACTCCAGCGGGACATCTTACTCTTGTCTTTGCTCCTTCATACATATCCATGATCATGCGTACATTGATTTCTGAAACCCCTAGATGTCTAAGCGTCACCCACATCAGAGGCTTGTTGGTTGAGGCCCAAGTTCACCCCGAACTATAGCGCCACCTAAGTAAGTAAGTATATCAGATCTCGTGGTAGTCTGTCGAATGTCTTTTCAAAGTCAGCCAGTACAATATGCAAATCCTTTAAGAAATCACGATGTTTTTCTATTATGATCCTTATACTTTGGATTGCATCTGCGGTTGACTTACCCGCAACAAACCCGTAGTGATCATTGGATAGCCGTATTATTTTTCGCAGTCGGCCACCTAATACCCGCTCAACGATCTTCATGGTATGTGACATCAGCTTGATCGAACGGTAGTTACCACCGTTTCGCGTATCACCCTCCCCTTTGTACACAGGGACAAGTTAGCTTTTCTTCTATTGATTCGGCATTGGATCAACTCTCATAAATTTGGAGATGAGAATTCTGAGCCATCTGAACCCGACGTCCCTCATCTTTTTTCAGAACTCAGAGCACATCTCGTTTGGCCCAACCGCTTTTCGTTTTTTTGGGTATTTGACCGCCTCACTAACTTCTTCGACTGTAATGTCGCGTATTTCTTCACAATTAGTGGTGGCTCTTGAAAAGTATAGCTGGGAAAACTGTTCATTCAAAAGTTCTTCACAATACCGCCGCCACCTCTGCAGAATTTTGTCGTCATCCACAAGAAGCTGGCCATGAGCATTGTTATGAGCTTTGGCGAACGAATATCCTGAGCATTCTCTTTGGGAGCAGTATCCTAAACCAGGATATAGAAACAGGTCCAGTGTTTTGTTTTGCAACTGAACGACGTGCATAGGCATATATATATATATATTTTTTTTTTAATTTCGAGTAACATATTGCAATAAAAATGTTTTATATTTACCTCAAATTCTTTTAGTTTCCGATTCATTCATTCTAATTGTCAGCTTCACGGTAATGTCATCGAGATATGTATTATTTGTATGTACATATAAATGCAAATGCACGCAGAGCAAATCTGTCATTTGACTTTTATCAGTAAGTGTGTCTACTTCACGTTCGCATTGCTTGTTTGTTGGATTTTGTATTGGCCCGAATCCAGTCAAATTTGAAATGAGGAAAGGAGCTAAATTTACTGAAGCATATAACGCTTATTTCGGTATGAAAATTGTAAACCAAGACCCTGGGTTCCACATATAGTCTGCGGTTCTTGTCGATGTACTCTGGAGGCTCGGATGCATTCCAAGAATATGAAGAGCAAAATATCATGCACATGATTGCCATTTCTGTGTAGTGAATATTTCTATGTTCAAATACTAAGAAATCTAGGATGCATTGTATTCGAATATTCTTGCTGGGGTCCGTTTTATTAAAACTGTCTTTTGTGTATTTCAGCTGAATATTTGTTAGCAATTACCAACTTTACTTTAACACAATATTCAAATCACTTTATTCTTTATTTATTTCAAATTAAACTGTCACTACAGATCTACTTTCAATCATAATGTCGCTTATTTCCAGCACTGGCACTGGTTTGGCGAATAGGTGGCGCTGTTTCAGTTCGTTCGGTATCCAAACCATGCAGTGCGGTTGTACTTTAAATCGATGCTACAGCATATTCCGATTTTTAGTCATCAAGTGCTTTAGTTCCACACTTCGACGAGCTTCCTATTCTGATTAGTGAAAATCTTTCGAGTGAGAGTGAGTACAAATGGAAGCGGTCCAGTTTGTTTCTAGAAATAGGCATCGACCATTTTTATTGACAGCTCTTCTCGAAGTTTCAAATGTCCATATGAATATGGATAGTCTTGAGATCCCTGCCAAGCTCATCCGTTTAAGCAGAATGACGATGGAGAACTCTCGCTGCTCCATCAAAGTCGGTAAGAACATCACCGAACTGTTCGATGTCAGGAAAGGTCTTAGACAAGGTGACGCGCTACAATACTTGAGAGACTGTACGAAATTCGCAAGCCAACACCGGAGGTACAATCTTTTACAAATCTGTACAGCTACTCGCTTACGATAATGACATTGTCATAATTGGAAAAACTGAGCGGGCCATCGTCAACGGGGCATTTGAGAGTATTGGGATCGAGGTAGCATAGATGGGTTTAGCAGTCAATGAAAGCAAAACAAAATATATGCTGTCTAAAAAAGGACACCCAACATCGCCGTATTGGACAGAACGCCACAATAGACAGATATAATTTTGAGGCAGTAAAGGACTTTGTCTATCCAGGGCCTATGGTGACATCAGTGGGGATATCAAACGAAGAATTACTCTTGTTTCTATGGGCTAAGAAGGCAATTGAGTAAAAGCCCTATTTCGAACTACTAAGGTAACTTTTTTTAAGACAATAATCATCCCAGTCTTGCTGTATGGCGCATAGGCATGGGCTTTGACAAAACCGGATGAGGATGCCCTTGGTTATTTTGAGAGAAAAGTTCTTCGAGCGATATTTGGTCCCGTCTGCATAGACGGTGATTGAAGAAGAAGGTACAATGCCGATTTATACTTACTTAGATGGCGCTACAGTCCGGGTGGACCTGGGCCTCAACCAACGAACCTCTCCAGCCAGCATGGTTACGAGCCAGCTGCCTTCAGTTGCGCACGCCAACTTGGTTGAGGTCCCCCTCCACTTGTTTGCGCCACCTACCGCGAGGTCGTCTTCTACTGCGCCGTCCGTCCGGGGTGGATTCGAAGACTTTCTTAGCGGGAAGGTTGGGCTACATCCGCTCTAAATGACCCAGCCATCTTAGTCGCTGTATGTGAACGATATTGTTGGAGTTTCAAATGTCAATGACAAAAATGCACTTGACAAAACTAAGAAAATGTTCAACAAAGCTTTGTCTATTCATGTCCCCGACAACAAAATCGAGAAATGCTTCATCAAAAAAGTGATGGAGTGAACTCTTCTCAAATGATAACCAAATCTATCATTTGCGTAAAATTCTCCGATTTATCAACGAAGTAACGAATTATGTGCGCAAAGAGATTTACAAAAAAAATCTCAACACTCAATTGTCTGGAGTCGACGGCGCGGGCGTCAGCGGCAGTGGCAGCCGAAACAACAGTAGCCGAAGCAGCAACAGCAGCAAGGGAAGCAGTATTTATTTGAATGATTCTCTTACCAAGTACACCCAGGCGCTTTTTATGAAAGCAAAAGAAATAATAAAACAAAAAGGCGTTAAATATGTAACATACCATAGCTTCAAACGAAAAAGTCTGATGGGATTAAATCGCAAGGTCTCGACGGCCAATTGAAGTCTCCATTTCGAGCAATCGTTCACGAAATTTGTCACGTATTATAGCCATTGTTTCACCAGCTATGTGGCATGGGACACCGCCCTGCTGAAAATAAACGTCGTCCACGCCCGGCAAGTGGGTCAATAGAATAAGAAGAAAGAATTGTTAAGTATCATAAGTAGAGTAATAAAATAAAGTATTGAGTTGATTTTCGACCGCGTAAGAGTTAAGAAGTTGTTTCATTTCAAATCCGCTCCCTCGTTGTCTTTACGTATTTACAGTATATACAACAATAGCATCAATTTCAGGCAAACAAAAAGTCAGTCAACATCGTTCGGTAACGCAATCCATTCACTGAAACTAGCATAATTTTCGAAAAAATATGTCCCAATGACACCGCCAGCCCAAAAACTGCACCGAACTGTCACCCGTTGTGGATAGAGAGGTTGTTCTACTACTTCTCTTGGGTTTTCGGAGCCTCAGATGCGACAGTTTTGTTTGTTTGCGTTCCCAGACAAATGGAAATGAGCCTCATCACATAGATAGACAGGTAGATAGATAGATAGATAGATAGATAGTTTTATTAACTGGCTTTGAAAGCCATTCATAATCAATTTACAATTGTATTACATGTCATTATAATTATATTATTACGGTACAATTTTACACAAAAAAAAAAAAAAACAATTTCAATATGTATATTTTTTAATAACTTTGTGCAAAAAATCATGATCTTGTTCATTCATTTCCAGCACCCAATCAGCGAAAGTATGGCGTTGTGCGTGGTCTGCTGACTTCAATTCTTGTGTCAACTGGACTTTATAATCGTGTAGGCCAAGATCTGTATGCAAAATGCCGTGCAAAGTGGTTGCGGATAGGCCCAATTCCTATGAACGTCTCGAAATGGACACACCTGGGTTTGCAGTCATACTTAGCTCAGCTCAGCTACGGCTGCGATATTTTCAGATGATTTTGCCGAACGGAATTTATCAATCAAATTCACTATAACTTTGCGAGAAGGCGCTTGAAGATGACCAAAAGCAGTTACGAACTTTACGAAACCTTTCCGCGATATTTTCACCGTTTTTGCAGTGAATTTTCACTATTTTTAACAGGTTGTGCGAGTGTGTATCAATCTATATTTAATAACCTCCTAATGTTTACTTATCAAAAGTCATCACAATGATAGTTGACAATATGAAACCTCTTCTTGGATGACCCTGTGGAGCGAATGGACACAAACACTCCGGTCCGAAAAGTCATAAAACACATTTCGGAGGTACGACGCAGTAGAGGAAGGCGCTACCGTAGGTGGCGTTAACATTTGGAAAGGGACCTTGGCTGAAGGCCGATTGATATTTCTTTTATTTATAACATTTTCGCCTCAATAAAAATGAAATAAGGTAGATAGATATTCATTTGATATATAATTCTTCAGTATTGGTTTGTTACCGCGCATTTAAAAATACAGAGATATGATATTATCTCGTATCTTCGAACTGAAATATTTATGTTTGCTGCAATTAATGGTTTATATCATTTTAAAACTCAAATCATAGATAACATTTAGCATTGTATCTTAGTGAATTCATGGTAAACTTTTAGAGTAGATACCATTCTCTGCTTCCATGTAGGATATTCGTTACTTCGTTTAGATTTAATATGTCTGCTCCAAAGAACTGGTGACAACAATTTTTAAGTATAGGAATACAATTGAGGCTTATCAGCTAGCTCCTCTTATCTTGAAAATAGTGCTTATTTCTTCAATATGTCGGCCGAAAAGTACGTTTTTTTCTTCGGTTAAAAAGTGATCCATTTTGCTCAAGTAAGCTCTATATTGTATTGGTCGAGCTTTATTTACAAGATCATCGTACATTTAGTGCTTTTTTTTGTCTAACAAAGTTTTAAGTTTTGTGTTAATCCATTTGTATTCTTCATTAGATGCAAGTGATAGATTAAAGTCACATTCAGACGCAAACTTTTTCCACCCGTCACCAAACCCTACTTAAGTCGGTAGCCTGTCCAAGAGCACTGGTTTTGGTATCATATTTTCTTTCATGATCATATCTGAAAGCCATAAAAGTGGGACTATTTAAGTCTTCAGATGAAGCATATAACTAGCTGAACTGCTCAGTAATACGAAGGTTCTCCCTATGTACAAACAAAGCAAGATTAAGACACTTTTAAATTAACAACATCAAAGCGTTACATATATGTTTCATTTGCAACTTTTCCAAGCTCGTTTAGCTACAAATAGTTTTGTTTGGCGGTGGCTTTTCTTATTAAAGTTTAAGGTGAACAGAAGTGCAGATTCAGCAAGTCATCTGACAACAACCTACATTGGCACATAGGACGACATCGACCAGTGCACCTGCCCAAATATAGGCTAATTAAATACTACATCCACATTTATGGAATATAAATGCAACCTCCAATTAGCTGTGAGGCGAGGTGAGGGTTCAGTAAGTCGTATGTGTTTTTCAACGGTGGCTGCAGCGACGCTAAGTACGGCGGGCCACTCCGGGCACTTATAGTTAACAAGATAGTATTAAAAATAAAAAGATCAATAAATACGAAGGGTTCAGCGGTGTCCAAATAAATTAAAAAAAATTATTTCTTTAATAAGTTGTTACGTTCCACTTTCGCCGTTCAGGACTCTAAGGTGCCGACAGACACAATGAAAAAGGTCGTGGGTATTTGATGTTGAGTAAGGGCGCTACATGATTTCCCTTAGGGTCCCGCAATGTCTTACCGGAGGAATCGCGACCCCCAGAAAAGATTCGCGTACTGACAAATTAGCACGACGTTTAAGTTTAGGTCAAAATTAGTTTATTGATCTACCCTATAATCGGCAACTCCCGGAAGGGGAAAAAGAAAAAAACTATGCAATGTCAAACTGAAAATAAAAAAATAAAATTAAAGACATAATATGCCTGTACCCTCAGATCTAGGATCCAAACCCAAAAGCGCCGCAACGTTGCCACCCTTTTATTCACACCCCCAACTAGTACGGTCAAGAATGGTACTTCCAAGTAGGCTCATATAATAATAATAATATAAATATGAATTAGAAATGAATTATGATCAACTACCTAATGAAAACTAAGATACCACGTACAAAAAAAAAAAACGACAACAGGAAAACAATAGACAAAACTCAGCCTGGGACTCGAACACTGTTGTCTACGATGTAGGTTGACACACTCTCTGGCCACAGTGAACTCAGCAGATACCTCGGACTCGAACACGGTTGTCCTACGGTGTAGGTTGATAGACTCTCCGGCCACCGTTCACTTAGCAAATACTTCGTCAATCAACCTCGTCCAGTCCTCTCCGACTCCCGCGCATGCCCAAGGGAAAAACCTCAGATGCCTTACTCGGCTTGCTTAGCGCTGCCTAGGCAAATACAAAAAAACTAAACTAACGTGGCACCCAAAAACGTATGCACTCTCTTAACTCACGCTGAAGAAACTAGCTCTGGTTTTGCTATAAACCCTTGACACCGTGGTGTCTACTGGTAGGGCTCGCAACAATTTCAAAGTCCGAATGAATAGTAAGCTGGCTGATTTCACCACGGTCATTTCCCCCTGTGGGATAGGGTACAGAATATACCCACGGTAGGCATGCCTGTCGTAAAAGGCGACTAAAATGCCAACCCGCCGTCTTTCTTACGGTAATATCAATCATGCAATGAACAAAACTAATAGTATTTATACCCGAGGTGGTAGCCCAGTTCAACTGGAAAATCCACCCTCGCAAGAGGCATGCTCTACGGATTCTGGGGAGAGCTATTTATTGCATCAGAACTTAATCAACCCATTTAGGAAAAGCTTGAGGCTACAAAGATCTCCGCCTCATGAGTTTTCACCTAAAGCGCAAAATAAAAGTCTCGAAAATCCAATCCGGATATGTTAATTCGGAAAACGCAAGATTTCGAAGAGAGTACTCTGAAAAAGGAGAACGCCGTACTCCGAAAGAGGCTCGACGAAATGGAGATGTTGTGTCGAGATCTCAAAAGCAAACTTGATAAACTTGAATCTCAAAACGAGTCTTCAAAAACGCAGACGGTTATCCACTGTGAGCCTTCTCCGGGTAGCCATCACTACAGCACGGATGAAGAAGAATTCACGCGCGAAACGGATTGGACACTCAAACGAAGACCATCTAAAAAACGTAAGGCCGGTTCATCGCCTGAAGTTGTTCCACAACAGCAACCTAATCGCAAAGCGCAGCCGAAAACGGAAAAGCAAATTGAAAGCAAACGCGCCCCTCCACCAATAAATATCACGGGCGTTGCCGACTATAATTCTCTGAGGAAAATTCTAAAAACAACGATCGCTAGTGAATTTAAAGTAACTTCCTTGCGAAACGATGCATGGAAAATCAAGGTTAATGACGCTGAGGGCTATCGGGTTGTATCTCAAAGGCTAAATAAGGAAAAAATTCAATGGCATACTTACGAAGACAAGTCTGAGAGACCCTTGAGGGTCGTACCTAGAGGGCTTCATCCATCATGCGCTAAAGAAGACGTTATAGATGATTTACGCGTTAGAGGTTATAACATTCTGGACGCCGTGAACCTTTTAAAAAAAGAGAGAAAACGACCAGACGGTGGTGAAGAAACTACATTGAAACGTAAGCTTCCGCTTTTTGTGCTATCATTCCATAAAACGGAAAGTCATCAAAAGATATTCGATATTCGTACAATCATGAGTATGGTCGTTAAAATTGAGCCGCTACGTGTCAACACGAAGACAATCCCTCAATGCAAGCGATGCCAAGAGTTTAATCATACACAAGCGTACTGTCGGAAAGAGCCGCGCTGCGTTAAGTGCGCTGGGAAACACTCTTCGGAAAATTGCAATTTGAGCACAAATGAAAAAGCTACTTGCGTTAACTGCAAAGGAAGGCACCCAGCAAATTATCGCGGTTGCGAGGTCGCTAAGGAATTACAGATGCGACGGAAAAAATCGACAACGCCGATTGTACGGGGAACGAGATCAGTCGATCGGGCTCCTACGTCGGAAGAACGTATTGCTAAGCAGACTGAGCGGTCTCGTAAGCCAGTTGTACAGATTCCTAAGCCGACTGAAAGGACACTCGAATCAGCAGTGCAGACTCTTGAAACAGTCAATCAGCCTTCTAAGCCGGGTAAACGTACGTCAAAGTCGTCCACTAAAAAGGCTGAACGAAAAATAACCTCTGACAAGCCAGCGAACCCCGTACGTCTGACGTATTCTCAGGCTGCAGTCAAAGCAACCAAACGAAACGTCGGATCACCCTCTGATCCGTTGAATGAAATTCTAAACTGCATCTACGCTAAGTTCGAGGAATAATGTGAAATTAACAAACGGATTCTCGAACGTATCAGTAACGTCGAAAGCTTTTGTATGGCTAACCGTAAATCTAAATCTAAGTAAATATGAACTCTTTGCTTAAAATAGTAGCATGGAATGCAAACGGACTCTTACAAAAATCTAACAAATTAGAAATGTTTCTCATAAGAGAAAATATAGACATATGTTTGATCTCCGAAACCCATCTAACAAGGGAATCGCAGATAAAGATAAGAGGCTACGCTGGTTATCACGCCCATCATCCTTCTGATAGAGCGCGGGGCGGTTCGTCCTTATTCATTAAAACTAACATCGAACATTCGGTCGACATAAGCATAGAGCTGGAAAAACTTCAGTTGTGCGCAGTAAGGGTTAAAAATAAGCACCTGAGTTACAATATAGCGTCTGTTTACTGTTCGCCGCGATGCAAACTAGAAAAAGACGACTACTTTCGTTTCTTCAATGCTCTTGGTTCAAATTTTCGTATTGGTGGAGATTTCAATGCGAAGCACACCTTCTGGGGTTCAAGATGTACATCTTCTAAAGGAAAATTTCTCTAAGTGGCAAGTGAATTCGGTTGCTGTTTTTATTCGACAGGAAAACCGTCCTATTGGCCAACTGACTCACAAAAAATTCCCGATCTTATCGATTTTTTTGTTACAAAAGGCATTTACGAGAAGTTTGTTACAGTTAAAGAATGTTTTGATCTCTCTTCTGACCACTCGCCGGTAATTTTATTACTTGGAGAAGCGCTGATCAAGAAAAAAGGACCTCCAAGACTCACTAGCAATAGAACAAACTGGGAGGGCTTTAGAAATGATTGCGAAACAAATATCGCCTTAAATGTATCACTTAGAACACCTTGTGAACTAGAGGACGAAATTGATCGTTTCGTGGAAGCAATTCAAAGAGCGGCATGGAGAAACACTCCATCTAGAAGCTATAAGATCAACCGCAACGAAAAGTATTCCAGAGAAATTATTGAACTGGTGAGGGAGAAACGAAAAGCACGAAAGAAATGGCAAACCACTCGTGCACCGCAGCATAAAACGGTCCTTAACCGACTATGCAATCAGCTTAGAGATATTATTCGCGATTTTAAAAGCAAAAAGATAGCGACCTACCTTGAAAACCTTTCCGGTGAAAGAGAATCAAATTATTCGCTTTGGAAAGCGATAAAAGGCATCCGGAAACCTCAAATGCAAGCACCACCAATTCGAAAAATCGATGGAAACTGGGCCAAGAGCGACAAAGAAAAGGCAGAACTTTTTGCTTTGCACTTAGAAGAAACGTTTAAGCCGTTCGACGGCCCTTCGTTAATGCCCGACTCCCCAGTCACGATATCTGACAACTTTAAAGTAAAAAAAGTTGCATTGATTGAACTGAGGGAAGTGATTAAAAATGTAAAGACAAAAAAAGCTCCGGGTTACGACTTGATAACGGCGCAGGTAGTCAAGGAATTGCCGAATACAGCTATTATCAAACTGCTCTCTTTGATCAACGCTTCGTTCAGATTGCTTTATGTTCCGAGGCAATGGAAAGTCGCCGAGATTATAATGGTCCCGAAACCAGGCAAACCGCTAAATGAGAAGAAATCATATCGGCCTATTTCCCTATTGCCGGTTATCTAAAAAATATTCGAAAAACTTCTTTTCAAACGTCTACAGCCCGTAATCGACGAAAGACGTCTCATTCCTGACCATCAGTTTGAATTTAGAATTAAACATTCTACAATTGACCAAGTCCACAAAATAACTGACGTAATTGAGAAAGCTCTGGAAGAAAAAAAGATTTGTTGTGGTGTATTTCTTGACGTCTCACAAGCTTTCGATAAGGTTTGGCACGAAGGCTTGGAATATAAATTGCAACGACTACTGCCACGGCAACTCTTTTTAATCTTGCGATCGTACCTCACCGAGAGACTCTTTCGTGTTAAGCACGGAAGCGATTACTCTGACTTCAAGGAGATTGTAGCCGGAGTCCCGCAAGGAAGTGTCCTTGGCCCACTTCTATATGTACTCTACACACGTGACATCTCGCAAGAAAAAAACTATGTCGTCGCCACGTTTGCGGACGATACGGCGTTATTGACAACGGGAGATACCATTGAAGCAGCAACCGGAAAGCTTCAACATGCTATTAATAAAGTCCACGCTTGGACGAATTCTTGGCGTATTGTGCTGAACGAAAGCAAATCTACTCACGTCAACTTTACCCACAAAAAAGTGGATAGATTGCCTGTATATCTAAACTCGGCTCAAATGCCGTACGCAAACGAAGCAAAATATCTAGGAATGACTCTAGACGTCAAGCTCAAATAGAAATCGTACGTGAAAAAGAATCGCGACGAGCTTCAAAACAAATACCGACAAATGTACTGGCTACTCGGAAAACATTCGAAGTTGAGCCTACATAACAAACTGCTTATCTATAAGCAAGTGCTAAAGCCAGTGTGGACGTATGGTATACAACTATGGGGTTGTACCAAGAAAAGCAATAGGAACATCATACAAACTTTCGAAAATAAAGTTCTTAGAACGATCGTTAACGCACCGTGGTATGTACGTAACGAATATATTCATCGGGATCTGGGAATTCCCAGCGTCGTCGAAGAGATAACAAAATTTGCGCGTAAACACAGAGATCGTGTTCACGGCCGGTATCACTCAACTACTTGACGCGAACAATTCAATTCGTCGTCTTCAAAGGACAAAACCTTTTGACCTCGCGTCATAGCATATGAAGGTCGTGAAAAAGGCAGGAACTTTCATTGGAATTTAACCTGTCTAAAGTGCTACATTTATTTTTAATCACATACGATCATCTTTTTCTAGAATAACGATTCTCGTAAGCGAAAATAAAACTACTGGATAAGCACTGGCTTAGTTGTAGTATTAATTTTGAGGAGAGGTGTTTTTTTAGTGAGTAAAAATCTCACACTACCATAAGCACGTGCGGTCGGTCCTTATGGTGTCTTTGGAGATTTTTCGGTGCCGTGAACTAAGGCCATATGAAATAACGCCATAACGGTGCTAATTAATTTTCAAATGCGAATTAACGCCATAATCCACTTATGGCCTTATTTCACTTTCAAATGAGAACTAAAGTCATATGGTGTTAGTTCGTTTTATAAAGTGGCCTAAGTTCTCATTTGAATGTGAATTAAAGTCATATGAAGTTATTTCTCACCTATAAAGGTGGGGATGAACTTCACTTTCTTATGGGAACTTGGTACACACTCGAAAACATGAAGAGGGAAGTAACCTACAATAACTAATAATGTATGTTTCTTAATACATATGTATATCGACATAGATGCATACATATGTATATACATTTTACGGCGTACAAACAGTGAGGTAGGTAAGGGGGGCATGCTGCCCCCCTGCAACCCCCCTGCCTGGGGTCTCTGTTGGATTTGAGGTGGGTGCGAGGTTGGGTGAGAAACATGGATATAAAGGAACTTTGCATACACCCATCCTCGCACCCACCTCAAATCCAACATTGACCCCTGGCAGGGGGGTTGCAGGGGGGCAGCATGCCCCCCTTACCCACCTCACTGTTTGTACGCCGTAAAATGTATATACCTATGTATGCATCTATGTCGATATACATATGTATTAAGAAACATACATTATTAGTTATTGTATCTTCGACAAAAAAAATCTTCACATATATCCCTGCGCTCATATTATATTCATTAAAATACGACGCCTAATGGAAATCAACAGTTTTTTGAATAGATATTAACTCTCCGAAAATTTGGGACTTATGTCTCATTTTCGTCAAAAAAAAAGTTGGATGTTGGAATGTCCATGGGACTTATGTCCCTGCGACATATAAGTCATACAATAGTTTTGAACTTATGGCCCACTTCTTCTTTAAGGTTGTGGAACTATGGCCCTAAATGTTGTGAACTGTTGGCCTAGGTGGGTCAAAAGTTAATTGTGAACTAAACGTGAGCCGATCGTGGTGTGACATTGGACTGATAAAGTTTTATCAAAACTGTTGCATTGCACTGGCTGTGCTTCAGAGCTCAAAAACATTTTATGGCATTAGTTCATATTTGAATGTGAATTAACACCATATGGCGTTAGTTCACATTAAGTGATGGCTTTAGTTCTCATTTGAAAGTGAATTAAAGCCATAAGTGGATTATGGCGTTAATTCGTATTTGAAAGTGAATTAACGCCATTATGGCGTTATTTCATATGGCCTTAGTTCACGGCACCGACTTTTCACCTGCTCTCGGTAAAAGAAAAAAAAAAACCACGGTCAAAATTAAATATTTAGAGAGAAAGGATTTTATCCAGCATCCTCGAACGGATTTTATTCCACACGAACACTCACTTTTCTCAATTTCAAAATTCCCAATGGCGATGGGATGGTTGTACTTATCTATCACCCACGTATGTATATGTACATTGTACACTTTAATAAAAAAAAAACAAAAATTAAAAATGTCAACCCCGAACCACGTCTGTCTGCGCTGAGGACTTCCACTGACTGAACCAAGTCCTCTTGCTTTGTTCCTTTTTTGTTAGACGAGACTCGATCGGTCGTAGATTATGATGATTTAATCTCCTACGTGACTGGATTGCCGTTGATGAAAGCCCATGTCTACGTGACTGGATTGTGTTCGGTGGCGAAATCCTGACAAACAGACGGTGATGTAACCACTTACAAGGATCAGGGTCGCCACAGAGGTTTTGACGTTATAATATTATTTTATTATTCACCCTTATTCTGAGTGGTGTTTTACTTGCACTACGTTTTTCGTTATTTGAGGCGTTTCGTTTTACAAGAGTTATTCCATAACTTCGACGACAGGGTAAAACGTCGCGTCGTCGGTAAGTAGTTTGCATTCCACATGCTATGCAATCGACCGTATCACGCTGACAATATCGGTTCTCGTTCGATCACCGAAATCAAGCAGCATTGGGCATGGGTAGTACTTAGAGGGGGATCGCTTGGGAACACCGCGTGTTGTTGACATTAGCCAACTCATCAACTCCGCCAAAGTCTTAAATTGCTTCTTGTGCGCTATTTTGACCCCAGAAAGTAAGATAATTCAATTTAGTTCTTTAGATCAATTAAAAATTTAAGAAAACACATTTTCAGTCAGTTTTTACTACTTGTCGATCACTAATTTGTTCACGACAAATACCGTCGTTTTCCGTGTCGTTTTGTGGCGTCCAACGCCTTAAAGAATGGCGGTGAAATTTCTCACTTGACGTTCGTCGTACACTAATAGGTTCCACGGGACGTTCAACGACAAATGGCGTTCAACGACACAAAAACGCCACTCGTAATGGTTAATTCTAATTGCCGTGTTTTAAATCATTGTAAACGCCACTCGGGTAAACGCCATAAGGGTAATTATTTTATTTTTGTTTTCCTTTCTAGTGCGGTGAAAACTTATCAACTCATTACAAAGTATGTTTCAAGGGACAAGGGACCAAGAGATTGATACATAAATGTAAAGTATTCATTCAAAATTATTTCTGTCGGGAACAATTTATATCGGATGATCAAGCTATCGGCTTTCTAAATGAATTAGACGTATCCAATTTATACCAATTCTGTAAAATTGCATTAGACTACCGAGAAAGAATTATGAACGAGAACTTCTAAGACCTCCTACCTACACACATAATTGCAATTATTACTTAGGAAAAAAATGTTATAATTGAAATATTTATTTATTTATTAGTAATCAATGATACTAATTGTCAATCGGCAGACGGCAATGCCATGCTAAATTTTGATTTTGTATATTACACATATATAAGAAACAATTTTATGAATAACAAAAATCTATCTAATCTAAAAAAAACAAAAATATCTAGCAATACGTATAGTATGGTAAAAATATGTGTTTTAGTATAACCAGTTGAATGTGGTACTTGACGAAAGAACAGAATGCCATAATCACAAAAATATTGGTCCCAGACGTTTTACGCCCAGCCATATCCTTGCCAGACAAGCTAATAGTATAATTAGCATAACAACATGATGATTACACCCAAAAATGTGTGAGAACACCATAATTACCATGTTGTAATAAGTTTGAAAGCTACTGTATTTTATCATATACATATTTGCTTATATACTTTATCTTTGTATTAGGATCATACGATTCTATTTACCATGAAATCTTTAACTAACATAGAACAGTCTTGAATTATCTGTCAACCAATAAAGACTTAATCCTATTTAGAACACCAACTGAGTTTCAATCATTATACTTAAACAGTTTACAAAAATCGGTCCTAGATACTTCATGTATAGCTATTGCATTGCTAAATTTATTAATGTTTTCCTAAAAGTGCAATTATTTTAGATATGATAATAGATATACAGATAACAAATATTGCGAATATTGTTCACGTCTTAAGGTGATGTGAATCACCAACATGGCTAATTTGAGATGGTCCAACTCTCTGGCCATTGCCTTCTAGGAAGCATGCTATGAGACTAGGTTTATCAAATACGGATGTTTGCATGTACTGCAATGACCTACATGTCTCAGATATAACACATATACTCTGTGAATGCCAATGTATTGCCAGGACAACGCAAGGTACATAGGAAGATACTTCTTCGATAACCTGGAAGGATAAGGTCACGGCAACACAATAATACTTACTTACTTATGTGGCGCTACAGTTCGGGGTGAACCGGGGCCTTAACCAACAAGCCTCTCCATTTAGTTCGGCCTTTAGCTATCTGCCTCCAGTTGTGCATTCCAAGTTGGTTGAGGTCCCATTGAATTTGTGCGTGCCACCTACGGTGAGCATTCCCTCTACTGTGTCGTCCCTCGGGATTAGATTCGAAGACTCTGCGAGCCGGAGCATTGGTGTCCATTCACTCCGCATGTTCTAGCCATCTCAAATGTCCAATTCGCAGTTTTTTGACTAGGTCGATGTCGCTGTACAGCTCGTATAGTTCGTCACTGAATCTTCTCTACCAAAACCCGTCAACGCAAACGGGACCGAATATCTTCCGAAGATTTTTTCTTTCGAAGCGACCAAGGATATCTTCATCCGCTTTTAATAAAGTTCATATTTAAGCGCCGTAAAGCGGAACTGCGATGGTCAGAGTCTTATACAGAGTCTCCTTAGTTGTTCGAGATAGGGCTTAACTGTTAAATTTGCCTTATAAGCCAAAAAAAAACAGCGATTGGCAAGAATCATTCTTCGCGTGATTTCTGCGCTAGTGTCGTTTTCAGAGTTTATAGCACAGCAAAGGTAGACAAAGTCCTTTACTACCTTGAAGTTCTGTCCGATTCGTGTTGATTGTCCCCTCTTGTTGACAGAAAAAAAAACAAAGATTTGGCGGAACAGCTCTTTAAAGTGCTAGGGCCTAGCTTCTCGCAACCACTCATGTTGTGTACGTTATATTTTACACACGAATGGAAGGGACCTACAGTTTAATGCCGAATCCGAACGGCGATTTGAGAAGCTTTTTCGTGACAACATGACAACAATACTCTCGGATGTTTGTCAGACGCTCGCGAGAGGTGGGACCGTGAAAAAACTTTCTGGTGTTTTCTGTGATTCGAACTTGGAATCTCATGCGTAGTGATCCGACACACTAACCACTTACGCCACGGCGCCCACTTGTTCACAGCATATACTTGGTTTTACCCTCGTTTATCGCTAAACCCCTTTTGGCCGCTTCTGCTTCAATGGTTAAAACGCATCGGTGACAGCCCGCTGAGTTCTTCCAATTATGTCAATATCGTCGGCGTATGCTAGCAGTTATACGGACTTTTGATAGATTGTGCCTCCGGTGTTGGCTTGTGAGTTCCGCACAATCCGCTCAAGTACAAATTAAAGAAGTCACGTGGCATTGCGGCGCCTTGTCTAAAATCTTTTTTGACATCAAAGGTCTCGGTGAGGTGATTACCAACCTTCATGTAGGAGCGAGCGTTCTCCATCGTCATCCTGCACAGACGAACAAGTTTGATAGGGATATCAAAACTAGACATAGCTATGTAAAGCTCTTTTCTATAGATGCTGTCGTAGACGGCCTTTAAATCGATAAAGAGATGGTGAGTATCGATTTGGAATTCTTGGGTTTTCTGCAGGCTCTGCCGAAGTGTGAAGATTTGACCGATGGTGGACTTTCCTGGCCTGAAACCGCACTGATGGGGTCAATCAAGGTGTTAATAAAAGAATTTCAGGCGGTTACACAATATTGCAGAAAAGATCTTGTATGCGATGTTGAGAAGACTGATGCCTCTATAATTGGCGCAGTTAAGGGGGTCTCCTTTCTTGCGCTTTATAGCAGTCTAGGGCTTCTGCTTATTATTCGGCTGCACGTGGTCTGTAAAGGGACAGAACATTCCACGTACAGATCCGGAGGTCGTTGTCCTTATTTCGTTTGCTGGGGTCGTCATCAGTTGAGTCGTCCTTATCCGATACTTTTGGTTGTTTCGGAACCATTCACTTTTCTACGTAGTAGGGAAGTTACCCCGACGACACAACCCCCAATCTGGAGGGCCAGTACCTTAAGTTATACCCCTACAACGAGGGGCCGGTTACACCGGTGCCAGTAGTCTACTACGCGCGCTGCCATTGGCCCATTAAGGGCTCCTCCGCCACAATCTCTATTCCAAGGTCCTGACCAACATTGAAAATTCCTTACTGACCTGTGACCCGAATACGTCGAAGCAGCCTGCGCAAGGTATTCACTAAGTTCAACCTAACTGGAACTATAGACGCCACCGTTGACTCCGTCTAGGAAATTTGTCCGCTGCCGCCTGGAACAAGAAGAGTGCTCTAGTGAGAAAGCACTCTTCCCTCCTCTCTCATCTGCTGTCGCCAAAACTCCTCCAAACAGGGTTGGTTACCTATTTCTTGGGTACTAGGCACTCTGCTGTCACCGCGTGGAGGTTGAGAGTAGGAGTTGGTAGGCCTCAGCTGAGTGAAAACGCTTGTGTTTTCATATGATCGCATGCACTACCATTTAACCAGCCTATGATCAGCAGTATGATCTAAACTTCAACAGATTTCTAGTGATTATTATTAGAAATAAACAAATGAGAATTAATATTTACATAAGAGTAATTAACATTCGTAAATAGATGATGCAAATATTAATTCTGCGCTTATAACGTATTTAATCGAGTTACAAAACTAAGACACCGTTAAATGATGCCAATATAAATATGAACATATAAAAAATTTAATAATCTAGTCAACGTTTACGGCTTTTTAATCTCCAATGTGCGTTAAATTTATTCACGTTAGATTCGGTTGTGTATCATAATGAATTGAATTTCACACGAAATCCTGTTTTAATGGTTAATATATGTACCACACCCATCAACAATGCATTCAAAAACAGCATCGTAGCACACTGCAACAACAAGTTAGGAAGTCTGCTTTTAAATTGATTCAAATTGATCGTTGCAAAGGTCACAGTTTATGTTAACAGCAGTCAATATATTTTATAATGGCGTGTAGTCGTCCAGCGTCCATGACGGAAGATTAATTTCATTGCATGCAGAATTAAGTATAACTTCTCAAGTTCACCACTTATGTAAGTCTTATGAAATTTAGTGCCGTCGCACTCTTGTGTGCGATACAAAAGCTTTAAAAACTCGTACCAAGACCCCTATGGGAGAAATTTATTCGCCGAAAAAGAAAATATCGAAAACCAGATTATTATTCAATGCAACTTGTTGGATGCGTAAATTTTGCGACCATAATGATGATTAAAACAGAAGACATTAATAAAAAATAAAGGGTAGGACTGAATCGTATGTAACTGAACCTGGATGATGGTCGCTTGCAGCTGACTCAGACTTTGAAATTCAGGTTGATAAGAAGTCTTTTTTTAAAGCAGACGATTTATTCTTACAATTTTTCAAAACTTGTTATGCCATTGAACGTACATGAACTTATGTATTATATTAACAAGGCAACTACTGCACTATATGCCTGCAGAAAGCCTTGGGCTATAAATGCGGACTCCATCCGTAAATAATGTACTGGCTGTATAGTGTTTTAGTAAGATATACTTATGGTATACAAGAAATCTTAGTCTGGTGGACAGCACTGAACAAAGTTAGCTACATCTCTTTTATAAATCCGATTCAGAGATCAGATCAGAGTCTGTATTACCAGTGAACTTTAAAAAAACTCCTACGGCACTGGAAACATATAAATAGGATATAAATGGTAATCAAGTCGACGTTGTGGCTGAGATTCATCACAATGGAGAAGTAATGATGCAGGACATGCCTCAATCTTTAGTTTAAATAGCAGTAAAATACACGTCACGGGCTACTTAACCCCGTTCATCTTCTTTCTTCTCATATCCTTTAACCCCTCGGGGGGCATAGGGCGTCAACCACGCCTGCGCGCCATCGTGTTCGGAGTTTTGCAACGCGTTTGAGCTGCCTCCAACTCATTTCTAAAGAGCTCGATTCTTTCTCAACTGTTCTGCGCCACGTTTGCCTAGGGCGTCCCGCTATTCTGTTTGCCTGGGTGAGCTTATTCCACTGCATGGTGTATTTCGCAATGGAGTTGTCTTCGCGCCGTAGGGTGTGTCCAATCCATTGCCACTTTCTTCTTCGTATAGTAATGCTTATAGGTTCTTGGCCCGTTCTCAGATAAAGTTCTTCGTTGGAGATGCGGTTCGGCCAAAAAATCCTCAAGATGATTCTTAAACATTTGCTTACGAAGACTTGCAGCTTGCGTGTGTTAATGGTGTCCACCTTCCAAGTACTGCACCCATAAAGCAGCATTGATTCTACGTTGGAGCGGAACAGTCGTAGCTTGGTTCTTAAGCTGATAACATTGCTTCTCTAGATTTTGGACAGCATTCCGAACGCAGCTTTAGCCTTCCCGATTTTGCTGCACACATCAAGTTCGGTGCCACCGCGATTAGCCGAGACGGCACTTCCTAAATAAAGAAAGTTATCAATTTTATCGACTTGCTTTCCGGCAATGTTAAGTTAAGCGCGGGTGTTAGAAGTACTCAGGGCTTTTGTTTTGGCTGTGTTTATTTTAAGCCCCACATTGTTTGCCTGGATGGCAAACGACTAACAAAGGCCTCGTAGGGGCAGCATCTCCCGATAGGTGTTGGTCCGCTAAGTAACGAGAAAGAGCCACTGCAGCCGAAAACCTAGCAGCTCTGTTAGTAAGCCCTACTCCCACCTCCTCGTGGTGCCATCTGGGGATTTCTTCGGAAATTGCTAACGGGAGAGGACGAATGGCGAGCTTCCTGCGCCAAAAAACAGGATAAGTGTCGGTTGGTCTGTGGCCCAGCGAGCCGCAACCGTAAAAACTTTTACTGCTCCGAAACGAAAACCAACGCCTCGGATACAGACGGATAATTTGATGACGACCTTTGGCTATCGGACACGGACAACGATCGGATTCTGGAACGTTAAGATCCTCCTGGACTCACTCAAGGAAGGGCCTTATAACGCCAGATTCCTCCAATTAGAACGCGAATTCGCCAGGTATAAAATAGACATCTTAGGGCTGAGCGAGATAAGATGGTTCGATGCTGGGGAATTCATCTCCCCAACCAAAAACACTGTCATGCTCTACTCTGGGAAACCAGCTGGAAGTGCACGGAGTTCCGGAGTAGGACTCATGCTAACTCCAGCAGCACGTAGTAGCCTCATATCCTGGAAACCCCATAATGACCGGATATTGACGGCTAGGTTCCAGAGTAGAGTTAGAAAAATTACCATCATACAGTGTTATGCTCCGACTCTAGACGCGACTGAGGACGAAAAGGATGATTTTTATAGCCACTTAGGCGCCGCCTACAACCAAACGCCTAATGGGGACATCGTAATGGTGATGGGAGATTTCAATGCCAAGGTGGGTAGCGACAACACCATGCTTAAGCACGTGATGGGAGTTCACGGCGTGGGAGACCGTAATGATAACGGCGAGCGGTTTGTGGACTTCTGCAATACCAACCGCCTAGTCATCGGAGGTACGCTGTTTAAGCATAACACCTGCCACAAAATCAGTTGGGTCTCTACTGATAGGCAACGAACATCCAACCAGATCGACCACATTGCGATCAGTCGCCGCTTTAGAAATTGTTTCCTGGACGTCCGAAACAGACGTGGAGCTGACGTCGGACTAGAACGAGATCACCATCTTATGGTAGCTCATTTACGCCTTCGTACTGCATCCGTCAACAGCAACCGCTCAAACCTACTCAACATCACCAGGTTTAATATCGACAGGCTCAAGGTTCCCCAAGTGCGCCAACAGTTCAGGGACCATATTGCCTTAGAAGCAGAAGCAATCAGCAGCATAGAGAACATGGATGACCACTGGAGTGCTGTGAAAAATACTTTTGCGACTGGGGCACGCACGTATGTCGGTAAAAAGCAGAAACACCACCGCACATGGCTTTCTACAGACACCTGGAGACGGATCGATGAGCGTACAGCAATCAAGGCTCGGATTGCAGCGGCCTCAGCAGTAGAGAGAACCGAGCTTGAGGCCCAATACCGTGCGAAGAAGAAAGAAGTGCAGCGTAGTGTGAGACGTGACAAACGTCAATATATCAACTCACTGGCCTCAAGGGCTGAAGAAGCAGCGAGTAGGTGCGACAGTAGGACTGTGTATAGCATCACTAAGGAGCTCATCGGTGGTCGAAACTCCAAACAACATCCAGTGAAAAGTCTAGACGGTAACCTTCTGATTTCGGATGAGGATCAGCTCACTAGATGGAGAGAACATTTTGCTACAGTGCTAAATCACATAGACGATGGCGGTATGATCTCGAATTCGAATGAGCAGTTCGAAGCAACAAACTCCCGAATTCGCACCGCACCTCCCAGTAAAACCGAGATAATAACAGCAATCAAGTCCCTCAAGAAGAACAAGGCGGTGGGTATTGATGGCATCCCTGCCGAGCTATTTCAAGCGGCGCCAAATACATCGGCAGATTTGCTGCATCCCCTAATACGGAGAGCTTGGGATAGTGAACAATTTCCACAGGAGTGGAAAAGGGGGATGATCATTAAACTTCCAAAGAAGGGAAACTTGATGGATTGCGGTAACTGGAGAGGTATATGCGTTCTTCCAGCGGTGGCTAAAATAATAGCTAAAATAATTCTAGAACGAATTAAAGAACATTTAGATTCAACTCTCGATGTCGAACAGGCAGGCTTTCGCGCTGGATCCTCCTGCATTGACCACATAAACACCTTACGGATCATTATCGAGCAATGCGTTGAGTATAGGTCTCCGCTACATTTAATGTTTATCGACTTCGAGAAAGCTTTCGACAGATTGAATCGAGATGCTATCTGGTTGGCCTTGCGCAGGAGAGGCATCCCGGAAAAACTTATAGCTATTATCAAGGCTACATACGAGGGCGGTAAGTGTCACGTCGTGCACAATGGTAAGGTGTCGGAGGATTTTGAAGTCCAAAGTGGAGTACGTCAAGGGTGCATACTGTCACCACTATTGTTTTTGGTGGTTATCAGCGATGTACTCCGTGCAGCATTGACGGAAGGCAGCTATGGAATTCGTTGGACTATGACATCTTACCTTTAACACCTAGATTACGCTGACGATGTTTGTCTACTTTCACATCGGATAATGGATCTTCATCTGATGGCCCAAAATCTAGAAGCTGAGGCAAACAAAGTGGGGCTTAAAGTAAACACAGCCAAAACAAAAGCCCTGAGCACTTCTTCTAACAACCGCGCTCAACTTAACATTGCCGGACAGGAAGTCGAGAAAGTTGATAACTTTCTTTATTTAGGAAGTGTGGTCTCGGCTAATCGCGGTGGCACCGAACTGGATGTGTGCAGCAGAATCGGGAAGGCTAAAGCTGCGTTCGGAATGCTATCTAAAATCTGGAGAAGCAATGTTATCAGCTTAAGAACCAAGCTGCGACTGTTCCGCTCCAACGTAGAATCAGTGCTGCTTTATGGGTGCAGTACTTGGAAGGTGGACACCATTAACACACGCAAGCTGCAAGTCTTCGTAAACAAATGCTTAAGAATCATCTTGAGCATTTTTTGGCCGAACCGCATCTCTAACGAACAGCTTTATCTGAGAACGGGCCAAGAACCTATAAGCATTACTATACGAAGAAGAAAGTGGCAATGGATTGGACACACCCTACGGCGCGAAGACAACTCGATTGCGAAATACGCCATGCAGTGGAATCCGCTCACCCAGGCAGGCAGAATAGCGGGACGCCTTAGGCAAACGTGGCGCAGAACAGTTGAGGAGGAATCGAGCTCTTTAGGAATGAGTTGGGGGCAGCTCAAACGCGTTGCAGAACTTCGAACACGATGGCGCGCAGGCGTGGTTGACGCCCTATGCCCCCCGAGGGGTTAAAGGATCTAAGTAAGTAAGTAAGTATTGTTTGCCTCAGCTTCTAGATTTTGGGCCATCAAATGAAAATCCATTATCCGATGTGAAAGTAGACAGACATCGTCAGCGTAATCTAGGTGTTTAAGGTAAGATGTCATCGTCCAACGAATTCCATAATTAGCTTCCGTCAATGCTGCACGGAGTACATCGCTGATAACCACCAAGAACAATAGTGGGGACAGTATGCACCCTTGACGTACTCCACTTTGGACTTCAAAATCCTCCGACACATTACCATTGTGTACGACGTGACACTTACCGCCCTTGTATGTAGCCTTGATAATAGCTATAAGTTTTTCTGGAATGCCTCTCCTGCGCAAGGCCAACCAGATAGCAACTCGATTCAAGCTGTCGAAAGCCTTCTCGAAGTCGATAAACAGTAAATGTAGCGGAGACCTATACTCAACGCATTGTTCGATTATGATCCCTAAGGTGTTTATGTGGTCGATGCAGGAGGATCCAGCGCGAAAGCCTGCCTGTTCGACATCGAGAGTTGAATCTAAATGTTCTTTAATTTATTCTAGCTATTATTTTGGCTAAAGCTGGAAGAACACATATACCTCTCCAGTTACGGCACTCCATCAAGTTACCCTTCTTTGGAAGCTTAATGATCATCCCCCTTTTCCACTCCTGTGGAAATTGTTCACTATCTCAAGCTCTCCGTATTAGCGGATGCAGCAAATCTGCCGATGTATTTGGCGCCGCTTGAAATAGCTCGGCAGGGATGCCATCAATACCCACCGCTTTGTTCCTCTTGAGGGACTTGATTGCTGTTATTATTTCAGTTTTACTGGGAGGTACCGTGCGAATTCGGGAATTTGTTGCTTCAACTGCTCATTCGAATTAAAGATCATACCGCCATCGTCTAGGTGATTTAGCACTGTAGCAGAACGTTCTCTCCATCTAGTGAGCTGATCCACATCCGAAATCAGAAGGTTACCGTCTAGACTCTTCACTGGATGTTGTTTGGAGTTTCGACCACCAATTGGCTCCTTAGTGATGTTGTAAACAGTCCTACTGTCGCACCTACTCGCTGTTCCTTCAGTTCTTGATGCCAGTGAGTTGACATTGACGTTTGTCACGTCTCACACTACGCTGCACTTCTTTCTTCTTCGCACGGTATTGGGCTTCCAGCTCGGTTCTCTCTACTGCTGAGGCCGCTGTAATCCGAGCCTTGATTGCTGTACGCTCATCGATCCGTCTCCAGGTAGAAAGCCATGTGCGGTGGTGTTTCTGCTTTTTACCGACATACGTGCGTGCCCCAGTCGCAAAAGTATTTTTCACAGCACTCCAGTGGTCATCCATGTTCTCTTGCAATATGCTGCTGATTGCTTCTGCTTCTAAGGCAATATGGTCCCGGAGCTGTTGGCGCACTTGGGGAACCTTGAGCCTGTCGATATTAAACCTGGTAATGTTAAGTAGGTTTGAGCGGTTGCTGTTGACGGATGCAGTACGAAGGCGTAAATGAGCTACCATAAGATGGTGATCTCATTATTGTCCGACGTTAGCTTCACGTCTGTTTCGGACGTCCAGGAGACAATTTCTAAAGCGGCGACTGATCGCAATGTGGTCGATTTGGTTGGAAGTTCGTTGCCTATCAGTAGAGACACAACTGATCTTATGCAAGGTGTTATGTTTAAACTAAACCCCCTTCATATACTTTAATATTAGATAAGATAAGATAGACAAAGATAAGATAATTATTTATTATTAATGTAGTATTACAAAGTATTATTTAAATAGAATTCACAAAATAGTAATTTTATGTTTAAGTTTTATGTGTAAATTATATGAAAAAGTTGGGACATTCTGTATTTTGCTTATAAAAGTAATTAAATAATTTTTAATGCCACTTCAATGAGTTTCAAATAAAGCTAAGATTAAGATGGAGTGGCCAAATAAAAACAAATTATGGTAATTCATAAATAAAAAATGTGGGCGCCGTGGCGTAAGTGGTTAGTGTGTCGGATCACTACGCATGAGGTTCCAAGTTCGAATCCCAGAAAATACCAAAAAGTTTTTTTCACGGTCCCACCTCTCGCGAGCGTCTGACAAACATCCGAGAGTATTGTTGTCATGTTGTCACGAAAAAGCTTCTCAAATCGCCGTTCGGATTCGGCATTAAACTGTAGGTCCCTTCCATTCGTGTGAAAAATATAACGCACACAACATGAGTGGTTGCGAGAAGCTAGGCCCTGGCACTTTAAAGAGCTGTTGCGCCAAATATTTGTATTTTTTGTATAAATAAAAAATGCAGTTAATAAAAAAGTGTAATTGCAAGATGGAGAGAAAAATCAATACATTCACAAATAAAAATCAAAGAAAACAAAGAAATCATCAATGAGAGTTAAAGTTAAAATTGAAGTTGAAAAGCCAACTTTTGACTGTTTGATTAAGAACATTCCAGGTGTTGAAATTGCCCTGATCGGCTGCGGAAGTTTATTAAACAGGCGAAATGACGAAACAGAATAAAAACTCCGGTATGCAGTAGTACGAGCAAAAGGAACAGATACCAAGTACGTAAAGTTACCACGTAAATTGTAATTTGAAATTAAACGAAAATTTCGATTACCAGATTTCGTATAGAATGACTTCAATACTTTAAAACAATACAGATGACGAACAGGAAGGATTTTCACGTCATGGAACAGAGGAAAACTGGGATATCTGAGAGGTTTACGACATCAAATTCTCAAAATATATTTTTATTTATTTTGGGGGTGGCAATGGTGTAGTGGTAACGTCGTCAATTGTCACGCTAATGGTTCATGGTTCAAATCCTGATGTCAGCAAACATTTATTTATTTCCCATGAAATATATAAGGTAAGTCCGATCATTTGCAAAAACTTGCGTGAACACTACTGCGAAGGCATAACACTGGTAGTAGCTTGGTCATGTGTCTGGAAAAATTATTCGCTCTGTTGATGGTGATTTGCCCTTGACATCGGTTATCGGGAAAAAAGTACTGTGAATCAGAAGCAAAGAAAAAAAATAACAAAAAATCTCCTCAGTTATCTGGACGCCACCCTCGGAGAATCTCTGAAGCATAAACAACTAAGCTCCAAGAACCACTACACCAAAAATTTTTTTCTTTTTCTCTATCTATCCTTTCCAATGCCCGCACTGTGTGTAAACATGTTAAAGGTATTCATAAGCCTTTGAGTGCGCGCAAATTATAAAAAAAAAAAATTTGTTTTTGCAAAATTAATAGTTGTTGTATTTTGTTGTATTAAGATAAGTACGTCCCCAACAATTAACTCCATATTGCAGTTTAGAGAGTAAATTTTCTTTAAAAGGCTCGTAGAACAGACGATACGCAGGTAAAAGAAGTGTCTAAGAGTGGAACGGAAATACTTCCTCAAAGCTTCAGTGTGATTTGAAAAGCTCATATTGGAGTCGATGATAAGTTCTAGATATTTAAATTCATCTACTTTCTCAAATAAAAAACAGTTTTCACTACAATTAAGAGTACTACAAAAAGTGGGAGCAGGATCTACTAAACAGAGGCCGTACAGATATCGGAAGAACTCTGGCAGTTAGTACTGGCCACTGGTCCATCAGGGTTCATGCGGCCAGAATAGGTATTGCATTTAATGCACACTGTCGCAGCTGCAATACTGCTGATGAAATAGAAACAATCTTACACTTCCTCTGCAAGTGTCCGGCTCTAGGCAAGGCCAGACAGCGCACCTTAGGTAAACTCTTTTTCGACAACCTTATAGAGCTAGCGGAGATTGGGGATAGATTGGGGATATTTCAGCTTCCTCAATGCAACGGAATGGATTTGAATAATCCTTACCCCCTTTTCTTCTTCTTTCCCCTAGTAGTTAACATCCATTAGGTGACTTGAGTTGTGGTAATAAAACGGCGCTTCTGCGCTTATTAAGTGTCGGCATGGTTTGCTGACATAACCACTCCTACCTACCTACCTAGATCTATGGGTACAATTACAGTTGGACAATTTGTATTTTTGACACTCAGGTGCATGAAAGTGAACATTCGCTCCTAAATTGTGTATCGATGACAAACCGAAAAACATTATTTTTGTTGTGATTCGCATACCAGTTTCTTAATAAATTCAAATCCCAATTTATCTCAGCAACGAGATCCAAAGGACTATTTTGACCATACGAAAAACCTATGTCATCCGCGAAGGTAGTTGGGTAGCCTTTAAAGTTAAGTGCAAAGAGTGAATTAATATAGATAAGAAATGTAATTGGACCCAAGAGGGAGCTTTGAAGTACAACCAGGTTAAGAACTTTAATTTCGCTCCTTATCTCGATCTATTTTGAAGGAAGGCCTTGAATCAATCAAGCATAAAATCGCGAAATCCAGCTTTTCCCAGATTTCCTACCAAAATATTGTGGTTTACTATATCAAAGGCTTTGGTAATGTCAATGAACAATCCAGCTGTACACTTTTTATCATCAAGATTGGACATAGTTTGGGCAAAAAACTGTAGTAGAGCATCTTCAGTGGATTTATCTTTCCGAAAGCCAAACTGTTTAGGGCTAAAATAAATGTTAAAGTAAAAAAAAATTATTAATCTGCCTTTTATAAGTTTTTCGAAAATCTTGCTTAACACAGGGAGGAGAGAAATGGGCCTGTAGTTACACAATTCTTCGGTAGAACCTTTTTTGAACAATTATATAACATCAGCACATTTGAGTGCTTCAGGAAAGACCCCTGCGAATACGCAACCATTGAAGATGTCTGTTAAGACATCCGCTGCAAACCATACATTTTTTTTTAGAATCAGACTAGAGATACCATCTCCGCCACTAGAGCTAGTATTCTTTAGACTGCGAATAGCTTTTAACATTTCAAGAGATGTTATAGGTTTATAAACAAAACTATTGCTTTGAAATGGTTCAGCACACAGACAAAGAGCACAATTTGAATTCACTGGAGAAAGTTGTAGACTACTTACTTACTTAGGTGGCGCTACAGTTCGGGGTGAACC
The DNA here is from genome assembly GCA_945910035.1 of Brachypalpus laphriformis. Taxonomy (NCBI): domain Eukaryota; kingdom Metazoa; phylum Arthropoda; class Insecta; order Diptera; family Syrphidae; genus Brachypalpus; species Brachypalpus laphriformis. The sequence continues at coordinate 102,989,064 of OX246756.1, forward strand.
TGGGCCTCAACCAACAAGCCTCTCCATTTAGCTCGGTCTTTAGCTAATTGCCTCCAGTTGCGCACTCCAAGTTGGTCGAGGTCCCCTTGAACTTGTGCGCGCCACCTACGGCGATGATTCCCTCTGCTGCGTCGTCCCTCGGGGTTAGATTCGAAGACTCTGCGGGCCGGAGCGTTGGTGTCCATTCGCTCTACATGTCCTAGCCATCTCAGACGTCCAATACGCAGTTTTTTGACTAGGTCAATGTCGCTGTACAGCTCGTATAGTTCGTGATTGAATCTTCTCCTCCAAAACCCGTCAACGCAAACGGGACCGAAAATCTTACGAAGAATTTTTCTCTCGAAGCGACCAAGGATATCTTCATCCTCTTGTAATAAAGTCCATGTTTCAGCGCCGTAAAGCAGGACTGGGATGATCAAGGTCTTATATAGAGCCTCCTTAGTTGTTCGAGATAGGGCTTTACTGTTGAATTGCCTTATAAGCCCAAAAAAACAGCGATTGGCAAGAGTTATTCTTCGATTGATTTCTACGCTGATTTTGTTAGAAGAATTTATAGCAGAGCCAAGGTAGACAAAGTCCCTTACTACCTCGAAGTTATAGCTGCCCACGGTGACGTTTTGTCCAATTCGTCGGTGTTGGTTTTCCCTTCTAGTTGACAGCATATACTTGGTTTTGCCCTCGTTTATCGCCAAACCCATTTTGGCCGCTTCCGCCTCAATGCTTGCAAACGCACCGGTGACAGCCCGCTGAGATCTTCCGATAATGTCTATATCGTCGGCGTATGCAAGCAGTTGTACAGACTTGTAATAGATTGTGCCTCCGGTGTTGGCTTGTGAGTTCCGCACAATCCGTTCAAATATAATATTGAAGAAGTCACATGACAACGCGTCACCTTGTCTTAAGCCTTTTTTGACATCAAAGGTCTCGGTGAGGTCATTACCGACCTTGATGGAGCAGCGAGCGTTCTCCATCGTCAGCCTGCACAGACGGACAAGTTTGGCAGGGATGTCAAAACTAGACATGGTTCTATAAAGCTCTTCTCTATAGATGCTGTCATAGGCGGCCTTGAAATCGATAAAGAGGTGGTGAGTATCGATTTGGAATTCTTGGGTTTTCTCCAGGATCTGCCGAAGTGTGAAGATTTGATCGATGGTGGACTTTCCTGGCCTGAAACCTCACTGATAGGGTCCAATCAGGCTGTTGATAAAGGGTTTCAGGCGTTCACACAATATCGCAGAAAAGATATTGTATGCGATGTTGAGGAGACTGATGCCTCTATAATTGGCGCAGTTGAGGGGGTCTCCTTTCTTGTGGATCGGGCAAACGATGCTGAGATTCCATTCATCAGGCATACACTCGTCTGACCAAATATTAGAAATGAGTTGGTGTATGCACTCTACCAATTCATCCCCAACTGCCTTGAAAAGTTCGGCCGGTAAGGTCCAGGTCCAGCAGCCTATTGATCATATTGATCATATATCCCAGATATTTGAACTTTTCGCACTTGGGAAGCACTGTTCCATTCAAAGAAATGTCTGGAATAGGTCTGAGTGGATCAGAGAACGGGCAGCACAAGTACTCTGTCTTTTTTTAACTAATGCGATACCCATTTCCCTCCAGAACGTCCACCCACACATCAAGTGCTCGTTGCAGGGATGTAGGACCCTCACTATGATGGCTCCATCGTCAGCAAAGAATAAATGATGTACCTTGGGGTCCATCACTTTACCTTCAAGCAGATAATCAAGTACTGTAATAAAGAGCAAAGGACTTAAAACGCTTTGATTGGGAACTCTTCGGTTACTCCAGCGGGGCATCTTACTTTTGTCTTTGCTCTTTCGTACATGTCCATGATCATCTGTACACAGGTTTCTGGAACCCCTCGATGTCTCATCGCCACCCATATCAGATCTCGTGGTTGTCTGTCGAATGCCTTTTCAAAGTCAACCAATACAATATGCAAATCCCTTAAGGAATCACGATGTTTTTCCATTATGATCCTTATACTTTGGATTGCATCTGTGGTTGATTTACCCGAGACAAACCCGCACTGATCATCAGATGGCCTATTATTTTTCGCAGTCGGCCACCTAATACCCGCTCAACGATCTTCATGATGTATGACATCAGCTTGATCGAACGGTAGTTATCACAGTTTCGTGTATCACCCTTCCCTTTGTATACAGGGAGAAGGTAACTTTCCCTCCATTGATTCGGCATTTGGTCACCTCTCACGAATTTGCATATGAGAATTCTGAGCTATCTGAGCCCGATGTCTCCCAGCTTTTTCCAGAACTCAGAGGGCATCTCGTCTGGCCCAACCGCTTTGCGTTTTTTTGAGTATTTGACCGCCTCACTAACTTCTTCGACTGTAATGTCGGGTATTTCTTCACAGTCAGTTGGGGGTGGCTCTTGGAAAGTATAGCCGGGGAAACTGTTCATTTAAAAGTTCTTCACAATACTGTCGCCACCTCTGCAGAATTTTGTCGTCATCCACAAGAAGCTGGCCATAAGCATTGTTAATGAACTTTGGCGAACGAATCTCCTGAGCATTCCTCCTTCTTTGAGCGGCTATTTTGAAGATGGTTGCGCTCTTGTTCATATTGTGTCTTCGCAGCTCCTGGATCACCTGGTTTGCATCAGCAACCGGCCCTCCGTACTCTCTGCTTGAAGCTGGGTGCACTTCTTCTTCGCTTTTTTCTTGCAACGTCTGTATTCCATTTCGAGGCGAACTTTTTCGCCACTATTATTAGATTATTACCAAGCTTTGAAACCCGCTTTCTTCTTATTTATCACCTTCTTAGCTTCATCACTCCACCATCATGTTTTTTGAAGTGTTGATGGTGGCCTTTTGAAGCTCCTAGCAGTTATTTGGTTTTCTTTAAGCAAGTTCCCACATATTTTGTGCTCTGCACTCTTCATCCTCAGCTCCGTTGTTGGTGTGAGAGAGCTAATTTTTCATTACGAAAACAAACGCCTCGCCTTTTTTTTTTTGTCCAGATTGTACCACTTGATTTTCTCAGAGACCCTTGTTTGTTTGCTTTTCTTCGGTGTTTTCATAAAAATTTCTATTAGCAGGAGACGGTGTTGCCTAGCGATTGCCTCTTTGAAATCTTTTACCCGAGGCATCATGAAACTGGCTACCAAATGGTAGTCAATCTGAGTTTCATCTCCACCACTGCTGTAAGTGATCAGGTGTCGGCTTTTTTTGATGAACATGGTATTTAACACGATAAGACCATGTGATTTGCACATGCTTAGGATGTCTTCACCAGGAAGGTTTCCGACATGTCCATTCAAATCTCCTCCAACAAACAGAAACTTTTCCTTTGGGATGTTCTTAAGGAGATTGTGGAAATCTACCCAAAATGCACCCTGATTGCACCCATTTTGGGGAGCATATGCACTGACAATTATCCACACCTCTCCTTGTATTACTAGTTTGAGAGACATCAAACGGTTGCTGGATTTTGAAATGCTCAAGAAGTTACCAAGTTGCTCTGCCGCAAGGATGATACCGATTCCGTTCTTAGCCTTTTCCGTTCCGTAGTAGAACACCTTGTAATCTTTTGTCCCAACGTCCAAGAAACGCGCCCAATTTCCGGTGTTTTTCCATTTCGTCTCTTGGACACACAAGATATCCACCCGCCTTCTATTCATCATCTCTTCCAGCTCGTAGCTTCGACCGGTTATGTTTCCAACGTTCCAACTCGCGACCCTTAAATTGCGTCCAAACTGTTTCATTATTTTGCTAGCCCCCGGAATCCGTATAGCTCTGACCCGAACATTTCTGCTCGGTCCAGGATCAGTACCATGCACAGCAGTGGTAGTGCCTGGCGGGGTAGTGCCTTTCGTTGCAAGTATTACCATAATGATACAGTTTTGCAATATTACCATATTGCGATGGTGTTTGTTGTTTGATACGTGCATGCTCCTGTTTTAGTATTGTTTTATTTTTTTTCTATGACACCGGTGATCTCCAGTCGTGTCAACCCACGGACTCGCATGCACACTTGTGGGAGGGTTTTTAAGGTAGTGTATGTGTCGCTAGGCTCACTTGTGTGTTATATTGCCTAGATCTAATTTGTCCCCTTAGTCGCTTTTTACGACAAGCGCTAGTTGTTGGGGGGCGCTGCAGTGATATTCTTAACCCGTCCCTGCACGGGGAAAACATATGCAGTCTATAGACACGTAAGAAGACGAAAACTTCATTATTAACTACAATAGAAACTTTTAAAACATCTGCACTTTCAAAATCGACACACAAAACTTCTTTAATCTGGTAACCTTCCTTTAAAAAACACCCAACACCACCCGCAGCGTAGTTCTCATTCGTATTAGCAAAGAAATTAAAGTCGGGAATAACGTAATCAGTTTTTTCAAAATTGTAAATCGAAATTTAAGACACAAAAACAATATCTGGAATGCACGCTAACCAATCAAGGTGTGTGACAAGAGACGCAAAGTTTTCTCTCAAACTTCTGACATTCTTGTGTACAATAAAAAGTTTGCTATTACAATAGGAACTACATTTAAAAATACTATCACAGTTTTAACTACTAGATTCAAGGGCAGGAATGTCTTCGATTAGATCATCAACATCATGCATTTTGATATCTTTTTATTTATTTAAATAAGTGCTAGATCATTAAAAGATCTAATTGAAGCTACTTTTCCACCCTCAACCTTTCTCACAAGAATTTGATTGTCATTATATCATACATATGGTATGTTACATATTTAACGTCTTTTTGTTTTATTATTTCTTTTGCTTTCATAAAAAGCGCCTGGGTGTACTTGGTAAGAGAATCACTCAAATAAATACTGCTTCCCTTGCTGCTGCTGCTGCGGCTACTGTTGTTTAGGCTGCCACTGCCGCTGTCGCCCGCGCCGTCGACTCCAGACAATTGAGTGTTGAGATTTTTTTTTGTAAGTTTCGTTGCTTCGTTGATAAGCCGGAGAATTTTACGCAAATGATAGATTTGGTTATCATTTGAGAAGAGTTCTCTCCTTTAGAATGCACTTTTTTGATGAAGCCTTTCTCGATTTTGTTGTCGGGGGCATCAATAGTTAAAGCTTTGTTGAAAATTTTCTTAGTTTTGTCAAGTGCATTTTTGTCATTGACATTTGAAACTCCAACAATATCGATGCCATTTTCAAGATGCTGCTGTTGTTGCAAAATTCAGTTTGCTTTCCAGCTTATAATTAACTTTTGATTTAAGTTCCTCATTTTGTAATCGTAGTTCACTAAGTGGCTGCAGGAATTGTTGATTCGTTTTCTCCAAATTTGTGAGCTTCAGATAGATTATCTGAAGAGTATATTCACATTCAATCTCGCCGATATGAGAAGAAGAAGATGAGGAGGTGTCCGTTGGTTGTTGCTTGTTGGTTTTTGATAGATTTTTTGCAATTTTAGCAGTAGTTGGTGCCTGTGCCATGTTGTTGACTCGCATGGGCATGGTCACTGCAGGCAAATGGAGAGCACGGCATCTAAACACTCCACACTTATCGCAGCGGAATGGATTACCACTTGATTTTATATAATCCACATCTTATTCTGCGATATTTACACATGAATAGTGAAAGAAATGTTTACAATCACTACAGTCTATTTTAGAAGAACTACTGCGATCAATTTTCTGAGAACACACGGAACAATTCATTTCGAAAGATTGAAAGCTTCTATGAGATGCGCACCCCACGACAAACCAGAGGGAATTGAATATAACACTAGTATTTCTAGTCGGCAGAATACATACATGCATACATTTTCATTTGCCCGCTTATCCATCATGAAAGTCGCGGGGGTAGGGTGCTCCGGTGGGCTCTCCATCCCTCTCGATCCTCCGCCATTGACTTTAACTCATCAGGACGAATCCTTAGAGAGATGTCGGACTTGAGCCAATCATCTATTTCTAACCCTACCAAGGGGTTGTTGATCTGATGGCAATGCAATCATGACATATCTTGGAAGCCTGTTTGGGGACATACGCACTACGTGACCTAACCATCAAGCATATATCGTTCCGTTCGGAGAAGTAGCTGCTCAACATTGACTTTTTTTTGTTGCACCAATGGGTGTGGTAATTTTCGAAAGATATAATACTAGTAACCCGGGCTACCAGCAAGCACGATTCGCAAACCTGAATAATCGATGTCAGAATTACGCCTTCGTACTAACCTACACCCTATACACTATATCACTGTCGCCGCGAGACTGACGTTAAGTATTACTTCGCGGGGCTGGTAAGCCTTTAACACTCTGCTCTTGAAGATGTAGATGTATGACTTTTGAGGTGCATGTGCATTGCTGACCCCCAAACTAAGGCTATAGTCGATGATATTCTCGATTTAGAGCACTTTCTCCAGTCCAGCTGATTTGATGAAACGGAGTGTCTGAAGTAGATCCAACGAAGGTAGATCCGTCTCTGATAGGAAATAGACACCTAGGTAATGTCTTCTTTGTGGATTACTGCTTCGCATTCCATAAAAAGCTGTGCTGATATTTCTGCGAGGTAGCTGCAGAATCTGCAGTATCCGTTCCCTTCTATTCTTAGTTTCCTAAGGTGCTCCTTGAGTCTACTAAGCTTAAATAAATAAATAAAGTGACCCGTTAGCATACTTGCCAAGATACGAAGTCGATTCTTGTTAAGTTTCTTTTCTGGTTGTGGCTTCCCTGAACTTCTTTCGACTGTCTTAGTTGGGGGATATCATCCCAATGCTTGACCCATTTGCTTTCTTCTTGTTTTCTCAGTTCTTCCCGTATTTTGTGTGGGCCTATCCCACAAAAAGGTTCAGGTCCAAGGAACAAGGTATCTGACAAGCTGTTTCGTTTACCGCCACTCTTACGTGTGCTGGTACCCAGTGAGAGTTACTTTATTAGTCTGGCCCAGTCTGTTGATCTTGGTGAGATACTCCCATGCCAGTCTGGATTTGATCTTCACATTTTCTGTCGATGTTGAATTGCGCGCATCTTTCATCCAAGAGAACTTCTTTGGATGCTGGTGAAAATTCCCAGAGATTCTGAGTATCTAGTCCCGGACCCGTACATGCCTGTTTCGATCCGTCAGTGTTACATTTAATAGTATATGGTTTGAATTGGTACTTATCGGTACTCACTGCTCCAATCCTTTCTATTACTCAGCTTTGAGTAAAATTTTCTCTCAAAGGAGTATTTCTTGAGCATATCGTATCTGGACCAGTCCAGATTTGGATAGGGTTTCACTCTCTTTGCTTGCAATTCATTTTCCTTTCCCGACGTCCTCTTTCATTTTTCTTAATATGGTCTCCTTTGCGACTCTTTCTAGCACTATGTGTAGTGAAGGTAGTCCTACTATCACCTCCAGTGCTCCTGTTATACAGATGCAGGCTAGTCTTTGCACTTTGCCTAGGAATAACCTAGTCGCGTTTAGCCTTGTTCTGTCGATCCATGCCACTGCACTATACGTAATAATTAGCTCACTCACCACAGATATGAAGTTTGAAATAAATGACTCCAGATGTTTAGGCTTCAGACCGAGGTACCGATGGACCGAATTACGAAACCTACTTTTTCGAGTTTCTCTACAATCCTTATATTAATTTTGATTTACATTTCGAGATACCATTTTTTTGCGATTAAAATATGTGCCTTATAGGTATAAGTGCAAGTAAAATAGTTGCATATTCAATTCATATTTGTGGATTATTTAAGTAAGATATAGATACCCAAAAGAATAGCCACATGTTGCCCGTGCAGGGACGGGTTAAGAATATCACTACATCGCCCCCCAACAACCAGCGCTTGTCGTAAAAGGCGACTAAGGGGACAAATCAGATCTAGACAATATAACACTCAAGTGAGCCTAGCGACACATATACTACCTTAAAAACCCTCCCATAAGTGTGCATGCGAGTCCGTGGGTTGACACGACTGGAGATCACCGGTGTCACAGAAGAAAGATCAAAAAATACTAAAACAGGAGCATGCACGTGTCAAACAACAAACACCATCGCAATATGGTAATATTGCAAAACTGTATTCATTCATTCATTCATTCATTTTCAATGGCCCGCTAATCCTTCATGAGGGTCGCGGGGGTAGGATGCTCAGGTGGACTCTCCATCCTTCTCGATCCTCCGCCATTGGCTTCAATTCATCAGGGGGAATCCCTAAGCGGCTCCAGGAGAGATGTCGGACTTGATCCAACCATCTATTTCTAGGCCTTCCGCGAAGTCGTCTACCTGATGGCACGGCAACCATGGCGCATCTTGGAAGCCGGTCTGGGGGCATGCGCACTACGTGACCAAACCATCGAAGCATAGATCGTTCCGTTCGGAGAAGTAGCTGCTCAACGTTGAGCGCCTCGCCTACTCTGGTGTTGCGCACTCGATCCCTATGAGTTATTCCAACAAAACCCCAAAGAACCTCATTTCGGCAGCTTGTATCCGTGAACTTATTCTTTCGGTTACTACCCAAATTTCATGACCATAGGTGAGAGTTGGAACATACACCGAGTTAAGAACCGATAGCTTTGCTTGAACACTAAGTTCGGCCTTCCTTATAACAGATTGGCCAAGCTCTCTCAAAATTGATCCAGCCTGACCAATTCTACAGGATAACTCGGCATTGCTCCTCCCATCACTCGTGAATAAAACCCCGAGGTACTTAAACTTCTCCACCTGCTTCAGTGGGACTCCACTAACATGCAGAGTGCACTGAGTGGGTTTTTTTGGATATGACCATTACTTCCGATTTGTTCACGTTGATCTTCATTCCAGCATCATCACAAACGGCTACCAACCTTTCGAGTGTGCGCTGAAGTTCGGTTTGAGAGGACCCAAGGATGATCAAATCATCCGCAAAGAGTAGATGACTAATCCTTAGGTCTCCCACTTTGAAACATTCCCCGCCACGGCTGCGCTGTAACATCCAATCCATATATACAATGAAGATGAGGGGTGACAAAACGCACCCCTGGCGGAGTCCAACGCCCACAGTGAAAGGTATTGATTTAACACCGTTTATCCGAACACAGCTTCTACAGTTTGTATATAAAGACTGAATCGCCCTTAACAGGGAACCAGCAATCCCATACTCCAGCAGAACACTCCAGAGTTTGCCCCGAGGAACCCTATCATATGCTTTTGCCAAATCCACAAAACAATTGTAGACAGGTTTGGCATATTCCCAGGCCTTCTCGAGAACCATTCTGAGAGTGAACAACTGGTCGGTTGTGCTTCTACCGGGACGAAAACCGCACTGCTCATCCCCCAAACTGTTCTCAACCACAGCTCTGGAACGCTTTTCTAGCACCTAAGCGAAGACTTTTCCAGGGAGACTTAAAAGAGATATACCCCTATAGTTGGCGCAATCTCTTTTGTCCCCTTTTTTAAAAAGAGGAACTATCACCCCCATTTGCCAATCACCAGGTGTTTCACCGCATTCCCAGGCCACTTTAATGACACGCGAGAGCCATTGAACTCCCTCTTTACCTAAAGCCTTGAATATTTCTGGCCGAATTTCATCCACACCAGCAGATTTGCCAACTTTTAGCGCTTTGATCGCCAAAGTTACTTCCTCTACCGTAGGACTACTTTCCGCCCAACTCTCGACTATATGTCTGTCATCTTCGGTGCCCTGTTCGGGATTGAGCAATTCTGAAAAGTGCTCGTTTCATCTGCGTAAAATGTCCTCCTCATCCTTCAACGATATTCAACTTTTTTCCTCTGAGTCGGCGGACGGTCTGCCAGAACATCTTATTTGCAGATCTGTGGTCACGTTCCAATTTCTCGCCAAACTTCTTCCAAGACTGTTCTTTCGCTGTTTTCACAGCTAATTTGCAAGTTCTTCGCGCCTCAGTGTACCGATTTCGAGAATCGGAGTTCCCCAAGTGAATGGCTTCTTAAACTCCGGGCGTTTTAAACCAAGCAGTTCTTTTCTCACCACCAGCCGCCACACCAAGCCGCTTCACTCCACAAACATCTCCCGCAGAGGCAATAACCGCTGTTGAAAACAGTTGCCATTCTCCCTCTACATTTGATGGAACGGTTGGAATTCGTTCAAACCTCTCAGATATTTTCCGCGCAAATGTCTCTCGTATCTCACCGTCCTCTCCCATCGTATACGTGTAACCATCCTTGGTTTACGCTTTGGTAGGGGAGGCACTCTCTCGCTAAGATACAATTTGCACAGCACTAAGTGATGATCAGTTGACAGTTCGGCCCCTCTCAATACGCGAACATCACAAACCATTCTCTTCAGACACGATGGTACCACAAAGAAATCGATCAGCGACTTCTGCTGAAGACTCTGATGGTACCACGTGTATTTGTGAATGTCTTTGTGCGGAAAGATAGAGTTCATGATGGATAAGCCATTTTCACAACAAAAATCCAACAACATCTCTCCGTTCGCGTTTTGATCATGATCACCGTTCCTCCCAATCACACTCCCCCATGTCATAACATCTACACCCACATGAGCATTGAAGTCACCCATCAGGACAAAAGAATCCATATCCGCAACCTTTTCAAGGGCAACATCAACTTCATCTAAGAAAGCTGCGTACTCTGACTGAAGGTTCGGTGCATACACCTGCACCAATGCCAGAGTTGATCTTTCAAGCTTGAGCTTTAAGATCGCAACTCTCCCTCCTTATGGTATCCACTCCAAAACTCTGTCTGTCAAGCTGGGACTTGTCAGTATCCCCACTCCCGCCCGAGCAGACATTGAGGGTGCGACTCCTGACAGGAAGAGCTTCCACCCACCCGAAAGGTCCACAGTTTTAGAACCTCTCTGCTTTGTTGAAGAGACGCCAACTATATCCAGTCGACTTTTAACAGCCTCCCCAACAAGCTCAAGATCCTTCCCTGTGAGCGATGAGACGTTCCATGTGCCTAGCCTAAGTCGATGCCGTTGTCGAATTTCAGAGAGTCCATCTGTGCCCCTATCGGTGCACAGCGCGCTCACCCCTTGACCACCGTAATGGTTCGCGAGACCATTGACAGGAAGCTCGTAGCCATTTCGGGTTTGACCCGGCCGGCTGCCGAGCGGGACAAGCCGACCACCAGACGCTCGCATGCTAACACCCTTCAGGCCTGGCTCCAAAGGATGCCCTGGTTTACCAGGCTTGGCAATATCCGAGGCCGGTCGTCTTCTTCTTGTCATCATGAGGTGTGCGCTTTGTTAGCCTTGACTGGATTGTATGGATGGGAATAACTATTTAAGTTACCCCATCCGCACATCCCAGTCACGTTGCCCGCCCCCCACCTCGAGGAGGTCAGCTGCCAGGGGGGCGCAAAACTGTATCATTATGGTAATACTTGCAAAAAGGAAAGGCATTACCCCGCCAGGCACTACCACTGCTGTGCATGGTACTGATCCTGGACCGAGCAGAAATGTTCGGGTCAGAGCTATACGGATTCCGGGGGCTAGCAAAATAATGAAACAGTTTGGACGCAATTTGGGGGTCGCGAGTTGGAACGTTGGAAGCATGACCGGTCGAAGTTACGACCTGGCAGAGATGATGAATAGAAGGCGGGTGGATATCTTGTGTGTCCAAGAGACGAAATGGAAAAACACCGAAAAGCGGGCGCGTTTCTTGGACGTTAGGACAAAAGATTACAAGATGTTTTACTACGGAACGGAAAAGGCTAGGAACGGAATCGGTATCATCCTTGCGGCAGAGCTACTTGGAAACGTCTTGAGCATTTCGAAGTCCAGCGAACGTTTGATGTCTCTCAAACTAGTAATACAAGGAGAGGTGTGGATAATTGTCAGTGCATACGCTCCCCACGATGGGTACAATCAGAGAGATAAAGATGCATTTTGGGTAGATTTCCACAATCTCCTTAAGAACATCCCAAAGGAAGAATTTCTGTTTGTTGGAGGAGATTTGAATGGACATGTCGGGAAATCAAACGAAGAATATGAAGACTGCCATGGAGGACTAGGATATGGCACCAGGAACCTTCCTGGTGAAGACATCCTAAGCATGTGCAAATCACACGGTCTTATCGTGTTAAATACCATGTTCATCAAACAAAGCCGACACCTGATCACTTACAGCAGTGGTGGAGATGAAACTCAGATTGACTACCATTTGGTAGGCAGTTTCATGAAGCCTCGGGTAAAAGATTTCAAAGTGATCCTGGGAGAGGCAATCAACAACAACAACAACAACACCGTCTCCTGCTAACAGAAATTTTTATGAAAACACCGAAGAAAAGCAAACAAACAAGGGTCTCTGAGAAAATCAAGTGGTACAATCTGGACAAAGAAAAAGGCGAGGCTTTTGTTTTCGTAATGAAAAATTACCTCTCTCACACCATCAACGGAGCTGAGGATGAAGAGTGCAAAAGACAAAATATGTGGGATTCCCTACAGCGAACTTGCTTAAAGAAGGCCAGATCACTGCTAGGAGCTTCAAAAGGCCACCATCAACACGCCAAAGAAACATGGCGGTGGAGTGATGAAGCTAAGAAGGTGATAAATGAGAAGAAAGCGGCTTTCAAAGCTTGGTCAAAGTGTATAATAACGAAAAAGTTCGCCTCGAAATGGAATACAGATGCTGCAAGAAAAAAGCGAAGAAAAAGTGCGCTCAGCTTCAAGCAGAGAGTACGGAGGGCCGGTTGCTGATGCAAACCAGGCTATCCAGGAGCTGCGAAGACACAATATGAACAAGAGCGCCACTATCTTCAAAATAGCCGCCCAAAGAAGGAGTAATGCTCAGGAGATTCGTTCGCCAAAGTTCATTAACAATGCTCATGGCCAGCTTCTTGTGGATGACGAAAAAATTCTGCAGAGGTGGCGGCAGTATTGTGAAGAAATTTTAAATGAACGGTTTCCCGGGCTATACTTTCCAAGAGCCACCCCCAACTGACTGTGAAGAAATACCCGACATTACAGTCGAAGAAGTTAGTGAGGCGGTCAAATACTCCAAAAAAACGAAAAGCGGTTGGGCCAGACGAGATGCCCTCTGAGTTCTGGGAAAAGATGGGAGACGTCGGGTTCAGATTGCTCAGAATTCTCATCTCCTAATTCGTGAGAGGTGATCCAATGCCGAATCAATGGAAGGGTGATACGCGAAACTGTGATAGCTACCGTTCGATCAAGCTGATGTCACATACCACGAAGATCGTTGAGCGGGTATTAGGTGGCCGACTGCGAAAAATAATACGGCTGATGATCTGATGATCAGTGCGGGTTTGTCTGGGGTAAATCAACCACAGATGCAATCCAAAGTATAAGGATCATAATGGAAAAACATCGTGATTCCTTAAAGGATTTGCATATTGCATTGGTTGACTTTGAAAAGGCATTCGACAGACAACCACGAGATGTGATATGGGTGGCGCTAAGACATCGAGGGGTTCCAGAAACCTATGTACGGGTGATCATGGACATGTACGAAGGAGCAAAGACAAGAGTAAGATGCTCCGCTGGAGTAACCGAATAGTTCCCAATCAAAGTCGGGGTGCACCAGGGAAGCGTTTTAAGTCCTTGAATATCTGCTTGAAGGTAAAGTGATGGATCCCAAGGTACATCAGTTATTCTTTGCTGACGATGGAGCCATCATTAGTGAGGATTCTACATCCCTGCAACGAGCACTTGATGTGTGGGTGGACGTTTTGGACGGAAATGGGTATCGCATAAGTTCAAAAAAGACAGAGTACTTGTGCTGCCCTGCCCGTTCTTTGATCTACTCAGGTCTATTCCAGACATTTATTTGAATGGAACAGTGCTTCCCAAGTGCGAAAAGTTCAAATATCTAGGATCTATGATCAATAGCAAAGCACCCTGTGATGACGATAGACATCAACGCGTAAGCGTAGGGTGGATGAAGTGGCGAGAAAACTCCGCTATCTTCTGTGACCGAAAAATGCCCCCTAAGTTGAAAGGAAGGCAGTTGTGCGTCCAGCGCTCACATACGGTTCACAATGTTGGACGATGTACAAAATGTATAAGAGTAAATTAACGGCAGCTGAGATGAATATGTTTCGCATGACAGCAGGAGTGACAAAGCTTGATCGAATAAGAAGTTCGAAGATCCGTGAAAGCTTTCACATCAAGGAAACCATCGTACAAAAAATATAGCGCGACCGGCTCACCTGGTATTGCCACGTTCAAAGAAGAGATCATTTGAACCCTGTTAAAAAGGCAATATCTATGCACGTTCCAAAGACATCGCGATGTAGGAAAGGCAGGCCTATAAACGCCTGGATCAGACAAATGCGACGACATCGGCATTTCATTGGCCTCAGTAACCGAGTGATCCAAAATCGGCGGGCCTGCCGTTATTTTCTGAGGTCAAATAGGCGAACCCCACAGGCGGATCAGTAGAAATGCGGTGAAGTGGGAGGGTTGTGATCCCTTGTTTTCGGATCATAACCTCGCTGATAAAAGGAAGAAGAAGAAAGAAAGAATAGCCACATGTGTTATAATAAATCAACGCGGTTTAAGCAAAAAGAAGTCAACTACTTAATTCTTGTGTAGAATTCTTAATACCAGACGGAAACCAATTTTCACAGTTGAAATTAGTATGGAATCCGCAAACTGCAAACATACAACATCATCCATAAATTATCGTAGGAGACAAATATGTATGCAGAATATTTTGACATAAGAAAATACTATTAAAAGACTCTAAGAATTGACAAACGCCAACCGGTTAGAAATACGATCAATGACATCAGCTGGCGAGCATAGCATGAATAAATAGAATCCCACACTTAGCAATTGACCGGTCTTTTTCAGCTTTTGCATTGTATGAGAGAATATAGTCACAGGATTTACATATATCTACATACATAGTCCCTTATGCAAGAACCACGAATGTGCAAATTTGAAACTTCTGGGGAATGACCACATTCTTGTTTCTGGCTCCATTAAATGAAAATGAATTCAATATTTACCCAATTAACAAAGTAAAAAATTGTTGTTTCCACACTGTCTGCACATTCACAAATCCGGCACAACATGGAATACAGAAAGACTTATCAAACACACTAATAAACCCAAAGAGTAAAATTTGCACATTCGCGGTTCTGGCATGAGGGGGGCGATATGTATTTTTAAAATAGTGGTGGACTTTGTGGGAACAGTTCTCATTTCTGATTTTATGGTTTTCTTTAGAAAATGTATTCAGCAACATCCATCCATTTTTACAAGTTCTGCAAATCCGGTCAGAGTTCTTTGACTAATGTATCGATGGGCTACATATTCAAAAAAGCAGTGTGAAGCTGTTATTATAAAACAAAATATTGTAGCCTCCACAGAAAGTACTTTTTGCGCTGCTTTAGCAACGAGCACGGTGTGGCAGCACTTCTGCCATCTGTCAAAACTGCCACCATGCACAGCAGTTTGTTCCACATTTCACATTCCACAATTCACCCCTAGTGACATCTAGCATATTCGAAAATGTTCTAGAGGTTCTTGTATTTGGTATAAATACATCAACCACTAGCAGAGAAGACACAGTCGATAGAAGTGAAAATAGCGAAGAACAAGTGCGATTACTGCGAGAGTTAATTATGTGCAAATTGGTGTTGAGAATAAACGATATTGTGTTTAAAAGTGGATTTGTAGAGAGATTAATAGAGAATAGAGTAATTTGATTATTTTGAAGTATAACGAAAGTGAAGTTGATAATTGCTTATAAATAAATAGTTGAAATACACAAGATAGTTTCACTATCACGAATCCCATCAAAAATATTACCATATATTTAGAGTGATTACCCAGTACAAGCAAACATCCCAGAAAAGTAGTCAGCGAGAATTCTATATAATGGCGCCTTACTTTGTTTCTAACATTGAATGTTCTCAGCTGTGAGCCGTTACATAAAGTGAGCCACTCAAGTTTATAAAAAAGTGCATATCCTGGAAAAATTGCATCACCGAAAAAATTATGTCAGATGAAAAGATATGTTATAAAGTTAGTCCTAGTGGTTATAAAATCTATTGCTAGGACATCAGCAGAAAAACAACGAGTTTTAGCCACTTAGTCGTACTTACTTTTTTATGTCCTGTTTCCGCTTGTGGCTCCCACCAAGTATTAGCAGTTTCGTAGTATGAAAAACTACATACATGGAAAATTACTCAGCATAACAACCATAGTGACATTCAGGCAATGTTATGCGATATACTCATAAGATAGTCTAAGAGCTGGTGAACGTTTTTGAAACGTCATTTTAGCACAGGAAATAAATATATTTTTTTGTTAAACTTGAGCTAATGATCACAAATATCAACGTCCGGCAGCTGTCTGTTGGTGCGTTTGGGGGGGGGGGGCTGGGCCCCAAAGACGTCGGAAAAAGGGATGCGGTCACGTCATTTCAGCAAAGCTGAATTTTTGTATATGAGTAGTTTACTTGTTTATATAACATATTTTACCACTGCCAGATATTTTGGCCGGGTCTAACATCCTGCCAGACGCAAGAGAAGTTTGAATGTCGCTACTAAAGCGATGTGCGACAAATGTATCTAATAGCCGATTTTCATCGAAACTATTGAAGCATTTGAAAATTTACTAAGTGTGTCTTATAGGAAATTAAATTCTAAATAAAATAGTATATACACACAATTTTCATATATCCAGTAGAACAGAAGATATTTTAAAAAGAATCAGTAGCCGCTATTCAAATTCAAGCAACTGAAAAAGCCAAAATTCAATGGCCTTTTTATTCATCTAGGCAGCTTCCACATTATGATGGCTTATTTCAAAGCCATCGGAAAGTTTATAGATGATTCTGGATTGGCTTATGTAATGGTGGATAGTGAACTTTTAGCAAATGGTTCAGTAGCTGGATTGACAGCTGTAAACCATTTTAACACGTGCAAGAGACTGCATCCTTTAATGACTTTGGGTTTTCAGATCCTACGTTTTGAAAGTTTTATGAAGAAAGAACAAATAGAAATTGGCGATGATATAATCAGTTATCTTAATGAATTTCATTCTACACAGACATCAAGTCCCACTATTGACCATCCTTACCTTATACAATTGTTTAGAAAATATAATGCATATCAAGAAGCAACGATTAATGGACAATTTGGCAAAACACCGCAGTTCTACATGATTTATGTAGATGATGTTAATTATTATTTAATTTTGACACGAAGCATTCGTACTGCAGATTTCGAATTATTTAAATACATATTGCCCAAAATCGCAAGCACGGTGGTTGGTCAAGTACCACGATCATTTATTAAAAATCGACGAACCTCACCCAGGACTAAGAGAACTTACTGAGAACAGGTCCTTCGTTGTGAAAAGAACCGAAAAAGCATTCTCTAGACAGACAATAGATTTGACGTTGGAACAGACAATAAATGCAGATGCTGCAAAAAGATTGACAGGAGTTATACATTTCACCAATTCGATATCTGCTCGTCAACGCTGGTCTAAAAGTCACAGCATAAGATCAACGATAATATCGCACGTATTTGAGGAATGTGGATTGCATAAAGCCCAAGATATTACAGCAGACTTGGATAGAAGTAGAATGGAAAAAAGTTGCGTGCAGCTTCAGAATTTTATGTATTACATTAAACAAAATATAAATCCTTTTGCACCAGAACTGAGTAACGATTTCTTATATAACATTGCAACAGGACGAGCAGCACCAAACCCTATAGCAATACCCTGGAACAATATATAGATATTGCAAAAGTTTTATCGTATCCTTTGATGCCTGTTCCTTTATCAATGTGCCATTTAGATGGAACAGTTTGTAAAACCGATAAATCTGTTCTCATGAAATTGTTGGAGGCAATAGTTGATAGTCAGGCAGTACGCAATATTGATATTGTAATTATCGATGGCTTTTTCATGCTGCATCTCTTAAAGGAAGTTCCAAAAACATTCGGCAACATCTCAAAAAAAATATTGCAAGTGGCTACTAGGTATTCTGCATCCAGAATCGATATCATTTTGATCGTTATTTTTCACCATCTATCGAAGATAGCGAACATCTTTTGAGAGATAGCTTGGACAACCTCAACAAATTATGACTTTTGTTACTGTTTTAAAACTGAAAATGGAAAAGTTAAAAAAACTGTGGAAGACAATTTATCTTGTGAAAAACATGAAGAAGCTGACACCAAAATCGTCTACCATGTTTGCAACATCGATCAAGATGCAAATGTTTTAATAAAATGCTCAGATACAGACGTTATTGTGATTATGTTAGGTAACATGGAACATTTAAAGAGCTCTCTGAACATTTGGAAGGAGGTTGGCGTTGGAAATTCACGACGATTTGTAGATTTATCCAAATTGTTTAATGCTCTAGGAGAGTCTTTGCGTAATTCTTTACCAGGATTTCATGCAGCAACTGGTTGCGATTATTATGCTACATTTTACAGAAAAGGAAAACGAAGACCTTTTATACAATTAAATGATTCCCACAAATATCAAAAAGCATTTACTGATCTTGCTTGGTACTTTGGATGTACATGTATAAGGCTCAAGGGAACAAGTTTTTGAAGTCCAAGAGGAGTTTGTATGTCGTTTGTATAATATCCGTAATATAAATTACGTCAATAAATCCAGATATCAGATATTTACAAAAACATGTAATGCAATGAACATGAATGACGATTTCCATAAAAATTTAAAAATGTTGACGCTGGAAATTTGCCACCGTGTAAATCAGAGCTGCGTCAACATTTCTTACGGGCTCATTATATTTCAAATATTTGGAGAAATGCACATTTAAAAAATTCAACTAATTTATTCCCAATTGAAAATGGATGGTTGGAATCTAATGGTGTATATGAGTTCCTTTGGTTCGACGGTGATCAATTACCTGCTTTAGTGAAAGACGTTGTAATCCAACCTCCTGATATTTATGATGAAAACGAGAGTTCAGGTACATACATTATGAATATTATAATGCATTATTTTTATTGCAATACTATTGCATATTGATTATTCCATGCAAACTAAAAAAAATTGTTAAATTCTTTAATTTATGTGATGATAGATCTGAACCTGACGACGAAGAAGACCATGATATACAAGATTAAAATACCGTAATACAGGGAATTATATTCGTCCAAATCATTTATATAACCCAATAAAAACACCGAAAATTATTGAAAGCATGATTGTTTTGTTTTTCCCAGGTAGAACAGTCGAAGGGAGAAGACATATGATGCATTTTGTAGGAAAATGATATCTTAATACGAAACAAATGGTTTCGTATCGCGGCTACTGACTCTTTTTAAAATATCTTCTGTTCTACTGGATATATGAAAATTTTGTGTATATACTATTTTATTTAGAATTTAATTTCCTATAAGACACACTTAGTAAATTTTCAAATGCTTCAATAGTTTCGATGAAAATCGGCTATTAGAGACATTTGTCGCACATCGCTTTAGTAGCGACATTCAAACTTCGCTTGCGTCTGGCAGGATGTTAGACCCGGCCAAAATGTCTGGCAGTGGTAAAATATGTTATATAAACAAGTAAACTACTCATATACAAAAATTCAGCTTTGCTGAAATGACGTGACCGCATCCCTTTTTTAGACGTCTTTGGGGTCCAGCCCCCCCCAAACGCACCAACAGACAGCTGCCGGACGTTGATATTTGTGATCGTTAGCTCAAGTTTAACAAAAAAATATATTTATTTCCTGTGCTAAAATGACGTTTCAAAAACGTTCACCAGCTCTCCGACTAAGAACACAACAAGGGCGAGATATATGTATGTACACCAACCGAGGAAAATTTTACAAGGACTAGGTTGGAAATTTGGAAAGTTTGACAAAAAGGCGTATACAACTATGTTTATGAACTTAACGCACACTGTTTCAGCTGTTAGCACACCAGAACAGATGCTGAACCATATTACAAGAGCATGTGACGCTTCCATGTTACAAAGAAGAACTACCTGTGGATAAACATCTGTTTACTGGCGGAGTGCGGAAATCTCACAGCTGCGATCTGAATGTCATCGTGTGAGAAGATTGTACCAGCGCTCTAGAGGAAGAAGCATCTTCAAAAATACCAATCATAAATAGCAAGCGTTATAGTCGCAATGAATAATGCCACGAATTTGACCAAAACACATGAGGAATAGTGTACCAGGTGGTAATGAAGGAATATTCTACAAGAGCTTCCGGTCAATAGCTCCCATTTGCACAAGATTTCTGGAAAGCTTTGTCAGTGGCGGTTCTTAAGACAACAGCAAACAGCAGAAAAACACTCAATTCGCATTCACATGCAGTCGTAGCCACAAGATAGGGAGACAAAAAGCAGGTGGCTAGATGGCATACTCAATATAGCCCTTAAAATTACAATTAGAACTCGACCGGAAATATTTGAGAATATCATCGGCTCATGCCTGTGTGAAGAAGCGATGAAAGAAACAGAGACTAGTGCCAATCTTCAAGGGAAGCAATGGTCCTGAAGATCCATTGCCATTTTTTCAAGAAGAAAGCCATAGAAGGCAGAAGATGGAGGGCTGGTGCTAAACGTTAGACGTAAGAAACTGATTGAACTCTGCGAACTGGAAGCATATCTTGGAATCCCGTAAAAACATTTACATCACGAAGATAGTCTAGTAATCCACTACATGCGCCCCATACTAACACACACTGAGTGCAAATGTCGACTTCCATCCGTTAGCTATCGCATAAGTACCTTCTTAAGACGTTGGATTAGCTGTAGCATCGATAGGCTTAATCGCTTTATTACCTATTCAATACGACTAAGCTTCAGGGTTTTCTCAAGTTATAGCATGAGCAAGTGACTTAATGATCAAATATACTTTATGAACAGTTCGCCGACGGTACATGGTCGCAAGAAATGCTTAACGATCGTCTTGGCATCACATGCTAGAAAACCGATGCTGGGTTTTTCGGTAGGGATGGAACCGATGCACTATATAAGGTGGAGGACAGGAAGAAATAAATCAGAATACGGTCTGATTGCATCGATGATGCATTAGAATACGTTTAGACACTAACTCGAAGGGTCGCAGCCAAGCATAGAGATAAATACTACTTACTCACTTAGATGGCGCTACAGTCCGGGGTGGACCTGGGCCTCAACCAACAAACCTCTCCAGCCAGCACGGTTACGAGCCAGCTGCCTCCAGTTGCGCACGCCAAGTTGGTTGAGGTCCCCCTCCACTTGTTTGCGCCACCTACCGCGAGGTCGTCCCCTACTGCGCCGTCCGTCCGGGTTGGATTCGAAGACTTTCTTAGCGGGAAGGTTGGGCTCCATCCGCTCTAAATGACCCAGCCATCTTAATCGCTGTATGTGAACTCTTCTGGCTAAGTCGATGTCCTTGTACAGGCCGTATAGTTCGGCATTGTACCTTCTCCTCCACTCACCGTCTATGCAGACGGGACCAAAGATCGCTCGAAGAACTTTTCTCTCGAAATAACCAAGGGCATCCTCATCCGGTTTTTTCAAAGCCCATGCCTCTGCGCCATACAGCAGGACTGGGATGATTAATGTCTTATAAAGAGTTACCTTAGTAGTTCGAGATAGGGCTTTGCTACTCAATTGCCGTTTTAGCCCATAGAAACAACGATTGGCAAGAGTAATTCTCCGTGTGATCTCTCCACTCATGTCATTTGCGGAGCTGACCATAGAGCCTAGGTAGACAAAATCCTTTACTACCTCAAAATTGTATCTGTCTATTGTGGCGTTCTGCCCAAGACGCCGATGTTGGGTGTCCTTTTTTGTAGACAGCATATATTTTGTTTTGCTTTCATTGACCGCTAGACCCATCTTTGCTGCCTCGATCTCAATACTCGTAAATGCCCCATTGACGGCCCGCTGAGTTCTTCCGATTATGTCAATGTCATCGGCATAAGCGAGTAGTTGTACAGACTTGAAGAAGATTGTACCTCCGAGGTTGGCTTGTGAGTTTCGTACAATTCTCTCAAGTATTATGTTAAAGAGATCGCATGAAAGCGCGTCGCCTTGTCTAAGACCTTTCCTGACATCGAACGGTTCGGTGATGTTCTTACCGACTTTGATGGAGCAGCGAGAGTTTTCCATCGTCATTCTGCACAAACGGACGAGCTTGGCACGGATGCCAAGACTAGACATGGCTCTGTATAACTCGTCTCTATACACGCTATCATAGGCAACTTTGAAATCGATGAAAAGGTGGTGCGTATCGATTTTATATTCATGGGTTTTTTCCAAGATCTGCCGTAGTGTGAATATTTGGTCAATGGTGGACTTTCCCGGCCTGAAACCGCACTGATAAGGGCCTATCAGGTTGTTGACGATCGGTTTTAGGCGTTCACATAGTACGGCAGACAGGATCTTATATGTGATATTTAGGAGACTTATACCTCTGTAGTTGGCGCAGTTCAGAGGGTCTCCTTTCTTCAGGATCGGGCAAACGATGCTGAGGTTCCATTCATCGGGCATACTTTCGTCCGACCAGATTTTACAGATGAGCTGGTGCATGCTCCTTACCAACTCATCTCCTCCTGCCTTGAAAAGTTCAGCGGCAAGGCCGTCGGCTCCAGCAGCTTTGTTGGATTTGAGTTTAGATATCGCTATTCTCACTTCATTATGATCGGGTTGACGGGAATTTTGACTGCCATCGTCACTGTTGAATGGCTCATTCTGCCTGACAGCGGAATATTGGTCATCGTCGCCGTTTAACAGTCTGCAGAAGTGTTCCTTCCATATCCTCAGCACCGACTGCGATTCTACTACTATGTTGCCATTTTCGTCCCTGCAGGCTTCTGTTCTGGCTTTGAAACCCTGGCATGTTATTTTTACCCTTTGGTAAAATTTTCGAACATTATTCCTGCAATAAAGTCTCTCAATCTCCTCGATCGAGCGCTTCTCATGCTCTTTTTTCTTCTTTCTGAGAAGTCGATGTTCCTCTTTTCTCCTGCGCACGTAGAGCTCGTAAGCAGCTCTAGTCCTTCTATGCAGCGCCGCTTTGTACGCCTCTTGTTTTGCTGCATGTGCTTGCCGGCATTCCTCATCAAACCAGGGGTTTCGTTGTGGTGGGCGAGAGAAACCCAGTACATCAGAGGCGGCATCTCTGATGGCTTTTTGGCAACGCTGCCACTGGTCTTCCGCATTTGCTGCTGGCGGCATAGGACTAAGATTGAGATTAGAAGAAACACGATCGGCAAAGTTTCTGGCGGTCTCTTGCGATTGTAGCTTTTCGACGTCAAATTTCCTCACAGCATTTCGTTGATTTCGCTCCGTTGTGGATATCCGCATCCGTACCTTGGCTACAACTAGGTAGTGATCCGAGTCCACGTTGGCTCCTGGGAAAGTCCGGACACCCAGAATACTGGAAGAGTGCCTTGCGTCGATCGCAATGTGATCGATTTGGTTGACGATTTTTCGATCAAAGGAGAGCCATGTTCCTTTGTGAATATCGAGACGTGGGAACCGCGTACTAGCTACAACAAAGTTTCGCCCCGCCGCAAAGTCGATTAGCCTGAGTCCGTTGCCGGAAGTGTTGTCGTGCAGGCTGTGCTTTCCGACCACGCTACTAAAGACTTCCTCTCTTCCTAGCTTTGCGTTAAAGTCGCCTGGATAATTTTAACGTCGTGGCTAGGGCATTGCTCATACGTCTTGTCCAAGAGCTGGTAGAAGTCATCCTTTGCCGCGTCGTCCTTCTCCTCGTGAGGGGCGTGAGCGCATATTACGCTAATGTTGGCAAATTTAGCCTTGATACGGATAGTCATGAGGCGCTCGTTCACATGCCGGAAACTCAAGACTTCTTGCCTAAGTCTGTCTCCAATGACAAATCCGCACCCGAATAGACGCTGTCCTTTTTGTCTGTAGCAATCGCCGTAGTAGATGTCGCAGTTTTTCATACTCCTTTTGCCCGGCCCATCCCATCGCACTTCTTGGATGGCGGTAATGTCTGCTTTGAGACACTCTAGGGCCTCCGCAAGTTGTTCGGCTGCACGTGGTTTGTAGAGGGACCTAACATTCCATGTGCAGACACGAAGATCATTGTCCTTTTTACGTTTGCATGGGTCGTCAACAGTAAGATCATCCGTATCCGAGGCTGTTGGTTGCTTCGTAACCAAAGGTTTTTTACGTGGTAGGGAAGTTAACCCGACGGCACAACCCCCAACCTGGAGGGCCAGATCCTTTTTTTTTGTACCCCTAGGACAAGAGGCCGGATACACCGATGTCAGTAACCCACTTCGGGGATATGAGCGCTGCCGTTGGCCCATTAAGGGTTCATCCGCCACCATCTCTTTTTCAATACCCTGACGTAGTATTGAAAATCCTTACAGACCTCAGCTCCAAATATGTTGAAGTAGCTCCAGTAAGGTATCCACTGGTCTGTAGACGTCACCGTTGATTCCATCGAGAGAATTCGTCCGCCGCACGTCCTCCTTCTGAGGACCTCTTGCTAGACTTCTGAGACGCATATTTCAGCCGATCAGGTCAACAAGAGATGCCTCGTCCGGTTAGACATATGCGCGCTGAAGTTCACCCAGATGTGCTTATGCAGGTCTGAGTGTTCAGCTGCACATATATCGTCAGACTCAGCATACGCTCATCGTTAGTTTACTATCAGATAGCTATCCAGCGGGCACCGCGTGGAGGTGATGATGCGATTTTGCCCACTATAGAGATAAATAACTTGTTTTATTTTTATCTGTTCTCCTGACTACACTCTTCTCGGCGTTTTCAAGGGAAAGCACGGTGCCAAACAGTTATTACAATAGTAACTGTTTACCTTAACCAAATGATGTTGATATACGATGACTTCAAGTAGTATGGCGTCAAAAGAGGGGTACCACAAGGTTTGGTGTTGGGTCCACTTCTGTGGAATTTTATGTCGGGATACTCAAGTTTCAATCGTATATTGCGATAGTGTGGTTCCTAAGCTACTGGAAGAAGTGTTTCAAATAAGCAACGCCGCAATCGGGATCGTTCAACACTGGCTTAAATCTCCGGGTTTAAGATTTTAAATCAAACATAAGACAGAAGCGTTACTAATCAGCAGTTACTAATAAGTAGAAAGCTGAGGAAACATCATTCTTACGATAGGAGGGCATCAGATTATATCGTCTCCAACTCTCATTTTCATTTTCATAAATAATCTTCTGCCTGCAAGTTCTAATCTAATCCATTCCTTTGCTGATGACAGTACCCTTAGTTTTTCACATTCGTTCCTAAACTCACGACCCTGCTCATCGGTCGTGGATAAAGAACGGCGACTTATGTTAAGAACATTAAATTCCGACCTTCACAGCATATTTAAATGGGGCTTAACCAATAGAGTGAAATTTAATCCTTCCGGAACTCTTCTGCCATTAAATCGAAACCCTAACTATCAGCCATTACCCATCCAAAAAGTTCTCCATGCTCGGTATGTGTGTCAAAAATAAACTCTGTTGGAATGGCCATATATTTGAAATAGCCAAGAATGCGGCGAAACGTTTAGGTTTCCTTAAGCGTTGTAAGAAATATTTTACCCCGTCTGATCTGGCTTCAATTTATAAGGCGTACATTCGCCCTTAGTTAGAGTATAATATGCGTATCTCAAAGGGCGGTCCACAGAATTTGCTCTTCATGAGGTCGTGCGTACAGTGGAAAAAACTCTTCACTACAAAGAATATACTCTCGCCACATTTCTTGATATAGAAGGAGCCTTCAACAACATTTTCACTGAATCTATTCAGGAATCTCTCACCGAGTTAGGTGTAGAAGGCTTTATTAGCCAATGGATAGTTTCTATGCTCAGTACTCGTATAATCCATGCAACACTAGGCAACAGTAGTACAACTAAGACGGTAAACAGAGGAACTCCACAAGGCGGAGTCATCACCCCTCTGCTCTGGTTAATGGCGATTAATAAAATCTTGGTGCGACTTGATAGGGAGGGTTTTAAGGTGGTTGCGTACGCGGATAATGTGGTTATACTAGTATCAGGAAAGTTCCTCTCCATGATAAGTCAACTCATGGAGAGGGCTCTGGATAAGGTACACTCATGGGCTACGAGCTGTGGCCTCGGAGTAAATCCGCAGAAGACTGAAATGATGCTGTTTACCACTAAAACCAAGGTACCGGCATTCACCCCCTCTCCAAACTAGACGGTCAGCCTCTCTCGCTTTGCTCCAGTGCAAAATACCTAGGCACGGTTCTAGACCCGAAACTTAGTTGGAAACTCAATATAGAACAGCGAATTAAGAAGGCTAGCCTAGCTTTCTATGCCTGTAATAACAAATTCGGTAAGAAATGGGGACTCCAGCCAAAGATGACCCTTTGGATGTACACAGCCATTGTGCGTCCAATTCTTACTTACGGCGCTATCGTTTGGTGGCCAGCTTTGAGCAAAAAGTACAATATCGACAGAATCAAAAAAAGTACAGAGATCGGCGTGCGTGGGTATCACAGGAGCAATGAGGTCTTGTCCAACAGACGCTCTCAGTGTGATCTTGTATCTGATCCCCCTCGAACTACACATCAAAGATACAGCTATATGCAGCGCAGTCCAGCTCAGGAACTATGGATGCTGGACCACAAGGCCATATGGTCACGGCAAGGTCCTGGAGACGATACCAAGTGAACTGGTTGACCGACTACACGATACCCAAACTCAACTTCAGAAAATCCTTCTTAACAAAATTCCCTTCCGGAGAAGAATGGAAGAACGAAAGCGTTACCTGCAACTATGATATAGGGATATACATGGACGGTTCGAAGATGGACTGCGGAGTCGGCGCTGGCATTTTCTCTGACCAGCTGAATATATCAAGGTCTTTCCGTCTCCCAGACTCTGCTAGTGTTTTCCAAGCGGAGCTTCTGGCGATTCGAGAAGCCTGCCGCCTGTTAAACAATCTTCCAACATCTAACCACAATATCGCTATTTTTTCGGATAGCCAGGCTGCCATCAAGGCCATTGATGTGGTTTGCATCTCTTCAAAACTGGTAGAGCAATGCCGGTTCGAATTGAATCAACAAAGCACTCACTCGAGAATCACTCTCATCTGGGTCCCAGGGCACAGCAACCATGAGGGTAATGAGCGTGCTGATGAGCTAGCCAGGCGAGGGTCGGCCCTTAACGGCTCTCTAGCAGAAAGAGTCGACATTCCGCTTGGTGCCGTTAAGGGCTATATTCACCTTCACTTCCTCCAGCTTGCCAATCGCGGGTGGGACAGCCTCACAAGCTGTGTCATACATATCTAGAAAGACGTGGCCCATTTTCAACAAACCCAGGTCAAAAGAGTTTCTAGGCAAACCAAGACCAGTTATTGCCAAAATCGTAGCTATTATCACAGGTCACCAGTTGGAGACCTTGCGGCCAAGTTTGGTATCCCCCACAACACCTTTTGTAGGAGCTGCAAGGATATTTATGAGAAAGAATCTCTATGTCACTTCCTTTGCGGAAAGGAGGAACCAGGAACCTGTGTTATCCAACGGAGAATCGAACTCACTAGAAATAGCAAACAGCATAACGAAATGGCAACAACGATGAGGCGTGCTAAGTTGATCGACTTATGGTCCAGTAATGATAAGGTAGACTTATCTCTACAGATTCAATTACGACAATTCTCCCTACTATCCGTATTGCATCCAGGTTCAGGAGGAGGCTTGTAGGTATGTATTCTTTCACTGTTCGCGATTCGAAACCGAGAGACAAACGTCGAGAAATAAGCTGGGAGCAATATCAAACCTCAAGAACATACGAGTATAATACGTAGTACAATTTATGTTCCAATTGCAGGAGATGTGGAGTGCTGTGAGTGATTATGCAAAGCATATTCCGACACACCTGAGACACCTCGAATGAGAAAGGCGACGGAGTAATGAATTTATCTGACGGATAACATCTGATTTAAAGTATTGGATTGGCCAATAAATTCCCTCTGGTTTGTAAATGTTGCTTCAAGCTTGCAGTTTTTTCTTCTTTAAATGCACATTGTAGTGCATATTTGAAAGAAAGTTCATAGCGATCGGTTGTGTTTTACGCAAATAAGGAGGCTGCGCTGATATTATTACCAGAATTAGTAGCAGAGTTAGGGTAGACCTTACCACCTCGTAGTTGTATCAAAGTTATCGGTGAGGTCACTACCGACCTTGATGAAAAAGCGGGCGTTCTCCATCTCCATCCTGCATTGGGGACCTGCATTGCGATTGATCGGGAAACTACTGACTGCTCAAAACTTGGCTTGAGCCAGTAGCGCAACAATCAAGTTCGTGATGAAGTGCTTGTTTTATCTCCTAGTGGTGGTCCCCGGCAACTATACGTATAAACCCTTATACGTGTAGGCTAAAATTGCAAGTGCGGGTTGTCTAGGGCCTTGATCCTAGACTAGCTAACGCGGGCAAGCAACCTGCGTTACTGAAAACCGACCGCTACAGAAACCGACACTATGCCTCGGATAAGGAATGATCACATGTTGACGACTTTTGGCTATTGTACCCGGACAAAGATAGGTTTCTGGAATGTAAAGACGCTCCTCGACTCGGGAAGCGAAGGTCTTTACAATGCCAGATTCCTTCAATTGGAAAAAGAATTCATGCGATATAAACTAAGGAGGAGGGTAAATGGAAGCAAATAAGGAGTTGGATATATTATGCTCTTTTATTTTCGGAAAGGAAAAAACGCTGCACAAACACATAAGAAGATCTACGCTGTGCACGGGGACAACTCTGTAAGCGCTTGGACTGTTCGTGAGTGGTTCCGGCGTTTTCGTGATGGTGATTTCACATGTTCTGACTTGCCCCGTTCTGGACGAGCAGTTGAGATTGATGGCGACCAAATTAAAAATCTGGTTGAAAATAATGCACGCTACACAACCAGGCACATAGCTGATAATTGGATATATCGAAATTAAGCGTAGAAAATCACCTGCGTACACTGCAATACGTAAATCGATACGATATTTGGCTGTTGCACAATTTGAGTGAAAAAAATTTATTCCATCGTGTCTCCATCAGCGAATCCCTGCAGAAACACAACGAAAGTGAAGTATTTTTAAAACGGATGATAACGGGCAATGAAAAGTGGATTTTTTTTTTTAAATAGGTGTGTGGCCGCGCCCAAGCGAACCCCACAGGCGGATCAGTAGAAATGCGGTGAAGTGGGAGGGTTGTGATTCCTTGTTTTCGGATCATAGCCTCGCTGATAAAAGGAAGAAGAAGTGTGACCGCGCCCAAATGGCGTGTAGGCACTACGACCAAGGAGAGATATTGTGCCATAGGCCACTTTCAGGGCAGCAGTACTTCTATTCTCCTTATGAAAGCTATAATCACGGCTGCGGAGGAGTCCCTTAAATCTATTGGAGATATGATCTCTGTAAGGAAAACACTTCTCGTAGTACTACACAGAGCTACACACTCACATAGTATGTATTCTGCAGTTTCGTCCTCTTCTAGGCAGAGGCGGCAGGTGATATCCTCCGAAATTCTCATTTTGTTAAGGCGCTAAAGAAGTTGACAGTGACCGGTAAGGCAGCTCACAAGCGTTCTTATGTCATTTCTGCCGTATTTTAGGATATCAACTGCTTGTCTTTGGAAGGGTTGGACAGCACTTTTAGCTTGCCTGAGACCTTGGGAGTTATTCCAGTGGGAGATGCATATGTTGCGTTCCCAAATGTTTAGGATCACTTTAAAAGCGGAATCGGATATTCCGCAGAAGGGTTCAGGTCCAGTGAACAACTCAGAGGAGCCTTTCCTAGCTAGCAGGTCTGCAGTTTCGTCGCCGACATGACCCGGTACCCACCACCATGAAAAGTGGATGCTTTACAATAACGTAAAATGGAAAAGATCATGGAGCAAAAGAGGTGAGCCACCTTTAGCCATTCCAAAAGTTGGTTTTCACCCTAAAAAGGTTATGCTCTGTATTTGGTGAGATTGGAAGGGAATTGTGTATTATGAGCTTCTTCCGCATAACCAAACCATTGATTCCGATAAATATTGCTCTCAATTGGACAAACTGAAGGACGCAATCGCCGAAAAGCGAGCGGAACTGGCTAACCGGAAGAGCATCGTGTTCCATCAAGACAACGCTAGACCGCATGTCTCTTTGCAGACGCGGTTGGTGTAGTTTGGAGGGGATGTTTTACCTTACCAGCCATATTCACCTGATCTTGCACCTTCCGATTACCATTTATTTCGGTCCCTGCAGAACTTACTTAATGGAAAAACTTTCGTCTCGCTGGAAGCTTGTAAAATCCACTTGGAGCAATTCTTCGCCAATAAAAATCAAACGTTCAACAAAAGGGGCATTATGAAATTGGCCGAAAGATGGCATACAGTGGTAGAAGATAGTGGTGCACATATGCACAGATTAAAGTTTTTCCTAACCATAAATATTAAACCTTTCATTCCGCCTGAAAAAACAGAGGGAACTTATTACTTACTTATATCCTTTAACCCCTCGGGGGGCATAGGGCGTCAACCACGCCTGCGCGCCATCTTGTTCGGAGTTCTGCAACGCGTTTGAGCTGCCTCCAACTCATTCCTAAAGAGCTCGATTCCTCCTCAACTGTTCTGCGCCACGTTTGCCTATGGCGTCCCGCTATTCTGCCTGCCTGGGTGAACGGATTCCACTGCATGGCGTATTTCGCAATGGAGTTGTCTTCGCGCCGTAGGGTGTGTCCAATCCATTGCCACTTTTTTCTTCGTATAGTAATGCTTATAGGTTCTTGGCCCGTTCTCAGATAAAGTTGTTCGTTGGAGATGCGGTTCGGCCAAAAAATCCTCAAGATGATTCTTAAGCATTTGTTTACGAAGACTTGCAGCTTGCGTGTGTTAATGATGTCCACCTTCCAAGTACTGCACCCATAAAGCAGTACTGATACGTTGGAGCGGAACGGTCGTAGCTTGGTTCTTAAGTTGATAACATTGCTTCTCCAGATTTTGGACAGCATTCCGAACGCAGCTTTAGTCTTCCCGATTCTGCTGCACACATCCAGTTCGGTGCCACCGCGATTAGCCGAGACCACACTTCCTAAATATAGAAAGTTATCAACTTTCTAGACTTCCTGTCCGGCAATGTAAAGTTGAGCGCGGTTGTTAGAAGAAGTGCTCAGGGCTTTTGTTTTGGCTGTGTTTATTCTTAGCCCCACTTTGTTTGCCTCAGCTTCTAGATTTTGGGCCATCAAATGAAGATCCATTATCCGATGTGAAAGTACACAAACATCATCAGCGTAATCTAAGTGTTTAAGGTAAGATGTCATCGTCCAACGAATTCCATAATTAGCTTCCGTCAAGGCTGCACGGAGTACATCGCTGATAACCACCAAGAGCAATAGTGGGGACAGTATGCACCCTTGACGTACTCCACCTTGGACTTCAAAGTCCTCCGACACCTTACCATTGTGCACGACGTGACACTTGCCGCCCTCGTATGTAACCTTGATAATAGCTATAAGTTTTTCCGGGATGCCTCTCCTGCGCAAGGCCAACCAGATAGCATCTCGATTCAAGCTGTCGAAAGCCTTCTCGAAGTCGATAAATAGAAAATGTAGCGGAGACCTATACTCAACGCATTGTTCGATTATGTCCGTAAGGTGTTTATGTGGTCGAAGCAGGAGGATCCAGCGCGAAAGCCTGTGTGTTCGACATCGAGAGTTGAATCTAAATGTTCATTAATTCGTTCTAGAATTATTTTAGCTATTATTTTGGCCACGGCTGGAAGAACGCATATGCCTCTCCAGTTACCGCAATCCATCAAGTTTCCCTTCTTTGGAAGTTTAATGATCATCCCCCTTATCCACTCCTGTGGAAATTGTTCGCTATCCCAAGCTCTCCGTATTAGGGGATGCAGCAAATCTGCCGATGTATTTGGCGCCGCTTGAAATAGCTCGGCAGGGATGCCATCAATACCCACCGCCTTGTTCTTCATAAGGGACTTGATTGCTGTTATCTCGGTTTTACTGGGAGGTACGGTGCGAATTCGGGAATTTGTTGCTTCAACTGCTCATTCGAATTAAAGATCATACCGCCATCGTCTAAGTGATTTAGCACTGTAGCAAAATGTTCTCTCCATCTAGTGAGCTGATCCTCATCCGAAATCAGAAGGTTACCGTCTAGACTCTTCACTGGGTGTTGTTTGGAGTTTCGACCACCAATGAGCTCCTTAGTGATGTTGTAAACAGTCCTACTGTCGCACCTACTCGCTGCTTCTTCAGCTCTTGAGGCCGGTGAGTTGACATGTTGACGTTTGTCACGTCTCACACTACGCTGCACTTCTTTCTTCTTCGCACGGTATTGGGCCTCAAGCTCGGTTCTCTCTACTGCTGAGGCCGCTGCAATCCGAGCCTTGATTGCTGTACGCTCATCGATCCGTCTCCATGTGTCTGTAGAAAGCCATGTGCGGTGGTGTTTCTGCTTTTTACCGACATACGTGCGTGCCCCAGTCGCAAAAGCATTTTTCACAGCACTCCAGTGGTCATCCATGTTCTCTATGCTGCTGATTGCTTCTGCTTCTAAGGCAAGATGGTCCCTGAACTGTTGGCTCACTTGGGGACCCTTGAGCCTGTCGATATTAAACCTGGTGATGATACGTAGGTTTGATCGGTTGCTGTTGACGGATGCAGTACGAAGGCGTAAATGAGCTACCATAAGATGGTGATCTCGTTCTTGTCCGACGTCAGCTCCACGTCTGTTTCGGACGTCCAGGAGACAATTTCTAAAGCGGCGACTGATCGCAATGTGGTCGATCTGGTTGGATTTTCCCTGCCTATCAGTAGAGACCCAACTGACCTTGTGGCAGGTGTTATGCTTAAACAGCGTACCTCCGATGACTAGGGGGTTGGTATTGCAGAAGTCCACAAACTCCTCACCGTTGTCATTACGGTCTTCCACGCCGTGAACTCCCATCACGTGCTTAAGCATGATGTTGTCGCTACCCACCTTGGCATTGAGATCTCCCATCAGCATTACGATATCCCCATTAGGCGTTTGGTTGTAGGCGGCGCCTAAGTGACTATAAAAATTATCCTTTTCATCCTCAGTCGCGTCTAGAGTCGGGGTATAACACTGTGTAATGGTAGATTTTCTAGCTCTACTCTGGAACCTAGCCGTCAATATCCGGTCAATATGGGGTTTCCAGGCTGTGAGGCTACTACGTGCTGCTGGAGTTAGCATGAGTCCTACGCCAGAACTCCGTGCAATTCCAGCTGGATTACCAGAGTAGAGCATCATAGTGCTTTTTGTTGGGGAGATGTATTCCCCAGCATCGTACCATCTTATCTCGCTCAGCCCTAAGATGTCGATTTTATACCGTGCGAATTCGCGCTCCAATTGGAGGAATCTGGCGTTATAAGACCCTTCCTTGAGTGAGTCCAGGAGGGTCTTAACGTTCCAGAATCCGATCGTTGTCCGTGTCCGATAGCCAAAGGTCGTCAACAAATTATCCGTCCTTATCCGAGGTGATTGTTTGCGTTTCGGAGCAATAGTTTGTTTTACGGTTGCGGCTCGCTGGGCCACAGACCAACCGACACTTATCCTGTTTTTTGGCGCAGGAAGCTCGCCATTCGTCCTCTCCCGTTAGCAATTTCCGAAGAAATTCCCAGATGACACCACGAGGAGGTGGTAGGGCTTACTAACAGAGTTGCTAGGTTTTCGGCTGCAGTGGCTCCTACTCGTTACTTAGCGGACCAGCACCTATCGGGAGATGCTGCCCCTACGAGGCCTTTTTTAGTCGTTTGCCAACCCAATATTACGATTATTTTGTCAATGCATTCAACTTCTACATTCACTCGCTTATATAATAACTCTATTTACTCGTTTACATGTACGTAGGTTCGAATTAGAATAATTCCTCTAAACGGTTCCAATAACTTATCTTGCACGATTTTCAAATTTGTTATCCGACAACTTGCGAAATTCCCCATTCTTCTTGAACATGTACCAGCATTACTTTGGAAATCACTTTATGGTTAATAACATTTTTATCATTAGATATTCATGATTTTAGGTTTATGAGCGGATGTAGCATTTAATAGCTATATTATGCCCAAACTGTTTGAGTAGTACGTTTGTTAAATGCCAACTAAGCATTAAGATGAACTCATTATCTCAATGAATATTTCGAATTTTCCATTAAGCTTAATTTTCCGATAATTATAATTGATTGTTCCGATAATAATTGATGAATACCATACCACGTTTGATTTTGTTAGACCATCTTTGGTTGTTTTTTTTTTTTTTTACTTTTAAATTAGGGGGGCAAAATCGCATCATCACCTCCACGCGGTGCCCGCTGGATAGCTATCTGATAGTGAACTAACGATGAGCGTATGCTGAGTCTGACGATATATGTGCAGCTGAACACTCAGACCTGCATAAGCACATCTGGGTGATCTTCAGCGCGCATATGTCTAACCGGACGAGGCATCTCTTGTTGACCTGATTGGCTGAAATATGCGTCTCAGAAGTCTAGCAAGAGGTCCTCAGAAGGAGGACGTGCGGCGGACGAATTCTCTCGATGGAATCAACGGTGACGTCTACAGACCAGCGGATACCTTACTGGAGCTACTTCAACATATTTGGAGCTGAGGTCTGTAAGGATTTTCAATACTACGTCAGGGTATTGAAAAAGAGATGGTGGCGGATGGACCCTTAATGGGCCAACGGCAGCGCTCATATCCCCGAAGTGGGTTACTGACATCGGTGTATCCGGCCTCTTGTCCTAGGGGTAAAAAAAAAGGATCTGGCCCTCCAGGTTGGGGGTTGTGCCGTCGGGTTAACTTCCCTACCACGTAAAAAACCTTCGGTTACGAAGCAACCAACAGCCTCGGATACGGATGATCTTACTGTTGACGACCCATGCAAACGTAAAAAGGACAACGATCTTCGTGTCTGCACATGGAATGTTAGGTCCCTCTACAAACCACGTGCAGCCGAACAACTTGCGTAGGCCCTAGAGTGTCTGAAAGCAGACACTACCGCCATCCAAGAAGTGCGATGGGATGGGCCGGGCAAAAGGAGTATGAAAAACTGCGACATCTACTACGGCGATTGCTACAGACAAAAAGGACAGCGTTTATTCGGGTGCGGATTTGTCATTGGAGACAGACTTAGGCAAGAAGTCTTGAGTTTCCGGCATGTGGACGAACGCCTCATGACTATCCGTATCAAGGCTAAATTTGCCAACATTAGCCTAATATGCGTTCACGCCCCTCACGAGGAGAAGGACGACGCGACAAAGGATGACTTCTACCAGCTCTTGGACAAGACGTATGAGCAATGCCCTAGCCACGACGTTAAAATTATCCTAGGCGACTTTAACGCAAAGCTAGGAAGAGAGGAAGTCTTTAGTAGCGTGGTCGGAAAGCACAGCCTGCACGACAACACTTCCGGCAACGGACTCAGGCTAATCGACTTTGCGGCGGGGCGAAACTTTGCTGTAGCTAGTACGCGGTTCCCACGTCTCGATATTCACAAAGGAACATGGCTCTCCTTTGATCGAAAAATCGTCAACCAAATCGATCACATTGCGATCGACGCAAGGCACTCTTCCAGTATTCTGGGTGTCCGGACCTTCCCAGGAGCCAACGTGGACTCGGATCACTACCTAGTTGTAGCCAAGGTACGGATGCGGATATCCACAACGGAGCGAAATCAACAAAATCCTGTGAGGAAATTTGACGTCGGGCGGCTACAATCGCAAGAGACCGCCAGAAACTTTGCCGATCGTGTTTCTTCTAATCTCAATCTTAGTCCTATGCCGCCAGCAGCAAATGCAGAAGACCAGTGGCAGCGTTGCCAAAAAGCCATCAGAGATGCCGCCTCTGATGTACTGGGTTTCTCTCGCCCACCACAACGAAACCCCTGGTTTGATGAGGAATGCCGGCAAGCACATTCAGCAAAACAAGAGGCGTACAAAGCAGCGCTGCATAGAAGGACTAGAGCTGCTTACGAGCTCTACGTGCGCAGGAGAAAAGAGTAACATCGACTTCTCAGTAAGAAGAAAAAAGAGCATGAGAAGCGCTCGATTGAGGTGATTGAGAGACTTTATTGCAGGAATAATGTTCGAAAATTTTACCAAAGGGTAAAAAGAACATGCCAGGGTTTCAAAGCCAGAACAGAAGCCTGCAGGGACGAAAATGGCAACATAGTAGTAGAATCGCAGTCGGTGCTGAGGATATGGAAGGAACACTTCTGCAGACTGTTAAACGGCGATGATGATCAATATTCCGCTGTCAGGCAGAATGAGCCATTCAACAGTGACGATGGCAGTCAAAATTCCCGTCAACCCGATCATAATGAAGTGAGGATAGCGATATCTAAACTCAAATCCAACAAAGCTGCTGGAGCCGACGGCCTTGCCGCTGAACTTTTCAAGGCAGGAGCAGATGAGTTGGTAAGGAGCATGCACCAGCTCATCTGTAAAATCTGGTCGGACGAAAGTATGCCCGATGAATGGAACCTCAGCATCGTTTGCCCGATCCTGAAGAAAGGAGACCCTCTGAACTGCGCCAACTACAGAGGTATAAGTCTCCTAAATATCGCATATAAGATCCTGTCTGCCGTACTATGTGAACGCCTAAAACCGATCGTCAACAACCTGATAAGTCCTTATCAGTGCGGTTTCAGGCCTGGAAAGTCCACCATTGACCAAATATTCACACTACGGCAGATCTTGGAAAAACCCATGAATATAAAAACGATACGCACCACCTTTTCATCGATTTCAAAGTTGCCTATGATAGCGTGTATAGAGACGAGTTATACAGAGCCATGTCTAGTCTTGGCATCCCTGCCAAGCTCGTCCGTTTGTGCGGAATGACGATGGAGAACTCTCGCTGCTCCATCAAAGTCGGTAAGAACATCACCGAACCGTTCGATGTCAGGAAAGGTCTTAGACAAGGCGACGCGCTATCATGCGATCTCTTTAACATAATACTTGAGAGAATTGTACGAAACTCACAAGCCAACCCCGGAGGTACAATCTTCTTCAAGTCTGTACAACTACTCGCTTATGCCGATGACATTGACATAATCGGAAGAACTCAGCGGGCCGTCAATGGGGCATTTACGAGTATTGAGATCGAGGCAGCAAAGATGGGTCTAGCGGTTAATGAAAGCAAAACAAAATATATGCTGTCTACAAAAAAGGACACCCAACATCGGCGTCTTGGGCAAATCGCCACAATAGACAAATACAATTTTGAGGTAGTAAAGGATTTTGTCTACCTAGGCTCTATGGTCAGCTCCGCAAATGACATGAGTGGAGAGATCACACGGAAAATTACTCTTGCCAATCGTTGTTTCTATGGGCTAAAACAGCAATTGAGTAGCAAAGCCCTATCTCGAACTACTAAGGTAACTCTTTATAAGACATTAATCATCCCAGTCCTGCTGTATGGCGCAGAGGCATGGGCTTTGAAAAAACCGGATGAGGATGCCCTTGTTTATTTCGAGAGAAAAGTTCTTCGAGCGATCTTTGGTCCCGTCTGCATAGACGGTGAGTGGAGGAGAAGGTACAATGCCGAACTATACGGCCTGTACAAGGACATCGACTTAGCCAGAAGAGTTCACATACAGCGACTAAGATGGCTGGGTCATTTAGAGCGGATGGAGCCCAACCTTCCCGCTAAGAAAGTCTTCGAATCCAACCCGGACGGACGGCGCAGTAGGGGACGACCTCGCGGTAGGTGGCGCAAACAAGTGGAGGGGGACCTCAACCAACTTGGCGTGCGCAACTGGAGGCAGCTGGCTCGTAACCGTGCTGGCTGGCTGGCAGGTCCACCCCGGACTGTAGCGCCATCTAAGTAAGTAAGTAAATTAGTAAAAACTTCTATATTATTAGAATGTAAAATATATAAAGAACAATGCTTCAGTAGAAAAATAGAATAAATATCAAATCTCTGTGCTTTTACTGTAAATTGGGAGATAACCTACGGATATGTAAATAATTTTGTATGGAATTAATTATCTCTAATATACGAGTAGGAACCCCACAGGCGGATCAGTAGAAATGCGGTGAAGTGAGAGGGTTATGATCCCTTGTTTTCGGATCATAACCTCGCTGATAAAAGGAAGAAGAAGAAGAAGGAACCTAAATACGAGTAGGAACGCGAAATGTTTTTCTGCTACTGGCTTAATAACTCAAGAACCACTTACCCGAATTACGTGCTTTTTATTTACATAGGTAGATATGTTCTCTGGTCAGGTTATAGTATATATTTTGTTTTCTGTTTCCACTCTTCAGCTGCCTTGATGTGGCAAAACGGCTGAAGAGTCAATGACCCTAAGGGTCTGAAAGGACCACAGGTGAGACATTGAACTAAAGGTTGAAGACGTCTTGACTGTGACGTAAAACTTGTTATACAGTATGATGGAGAAAACAAATGAGATATCCACTCCAGGTGGTACTCGTGAAAACGATCATCCACCCGCGGTCTTTTCGACTACGGCCGGGACGAGGATTCCGGAAGTCCCAACCAATATACTCCTACCCCGCGCCTCTGGGGTTGACCCGGAAGTAGTAGCGATGCTTGCTTCCAAAGACTCCTGCAGCTCTGTCTCCGACTCGTTTGGTAGACTGGGCTAGAATGACAAATAAAGTGGCGGAAAGGCTTCGACTAGAACGTCTAATCTCTGTCTCAATAGACGGGTAGCTGATCGAAATTGTGTCGGTGACGGTTTGACTCGGGAAACCAATAAGGCTGAACGAGCTCCTGAAGCGGCGCTCTTCGATAAGCTCCTGACTAAGAGTCAACTGAAAAGAGGAAGAAAGAAGGCGACAATGGCGCGGTGCAAAGAGGCTGCAGAGTCAGCTAAAGGCACAAGCGCCGAAAGCAGTCATTCCTTAGTAGCGATAGGAAAGACGATGGCTCCTTTTCGGTCGGCTCGAACAGGTCCAATCTGACGAAAGTAGTAGGTTTAGGTAGGTTCTGGCGCTGGTGCTATTTGGTGCTATGTGTTAGAGTGAGAGCCCTTGCGGTGCTATTTGGTGCTATGTGTTAGAGTGAGAGCCCTTGAGTGAGGTGCTATGGGAGGAGCTGAGGTGCTATGGGAGGAGCTATTCGCTGCAATGGGAGGAGCTATTCGGTGCTATGTGATGGGAGGTGCTATTCGGTACTATGTGTTAGAGTGAGAGCCCTTGAAGAGCTGAGGAGCTATGGGAGGAGCTTTTTGCTGCAATGGGGGAATCATCATCGGAGCGAGGTGTCATATTTCAAGTTTGTTTATTTTTTTTATCTTTGGACAGAGATCTGAATTTGGGAACGAGGAAATCTGTGTGTGTGTGATTGGGTTGACTGGGGAAATTGGCAAATTCCATAGATGGGTTATGATTGTTTAGAGGTTATTTTTTTATTTCTATTGATCTGTGTGTGTGTGTGTGATTGGTTTGCCTGATTCCAGGAATTGACTTTATATATGTATATGTTGTATATGTTTATGAAATTGGAGAAGGGAATCAGCAAATGGTTTGATTGGGGAGAATCGATCGATTCCTGGAATTGGTGGAATGTGTTAGAGTGAGATGGAAGATTTGGAGTGTGGCCTGTTGGGAGTGAGGTGTCAAATTTCACTTTTGTTTATTTTAGCTTTTGGATTGAGATCTGAATTTGGGGCGCGAGGTGTCATATTTCAAGTTTGTTTATGTTTTGGGAGGAGCTATTCGCTGCAATGTGTTAGAGTGAGATGTAAGATTTGGGGCGAGTCTTTTTTTTCATATATCACATTCATGGAAGATCTGAATTTGTGGCGCGAGGTGTCATATTTCAAGTTTGTTTATGTTTTGCTTTTGGACTAAGATCTGAATTTGGAGCGAGAGGTCATATTTCATATTTGTTAGTGTTTAGCTGGGGGAATCATCATCGGAGCGAGGTGTCATATTTCACGTTTGTTTATTTTTCGTCTTTGGACTGAGATCTGAATTTGGGAACCAGGTGTCATATTTCATATTTGCTAGTTTTGACTGGGGGAATCGTAAGATCAGAGTCAGGGAGTGAGGCATTTAGTATGTGTGAGTGTGTGTGGAGAGCGATTTTTATATTTGTTTTGATTGATGAATTGCATATTCCATAGATGGGTTATGATGGCTTAGAGGGTAGTTTTTTATTGCTGCCGATCTGTGTGTTTTTGTGTGATTATATTTGATGTTGAGAGCGAGGTATTTGGATTTTATTCTCTGGCTGTGATGTCATTGGGGGTGGTACTTAGATTGGGTTGATTTGGGAAATGGGTATCGGATTCCATACATGGGTTATGATTGCTAAGAGGAGATTTTTTTATTTTTTATTTCTATTGATCAGTGTGTGTCTTTTTCGTTGGATGTTAAGAGGGAGAGGAGAGAGGGGGGTTTGGCTGATTTCAGGAACTGATTTTTGGATTCTATAGAGGAATTATGAACACATATAAGAATTTGAGAAGAGTTTTGGGCTACGAGTCAGGCTGATTCATAGCTGTGTGTTTCTTTTTGAATGCTGACCCGGAGTTAGCAAGTGTTTATCCCAAAGCAAATGTTGGGCACTACAAATGTTTATCTGTTGCTATTCCGTAAAAATGTATACCATAATATGAGTAAAGAGGATGACATAAGGGAACAAAAGAAAAATCTGAATTATGTGAGTCAAATTGATTTGTTTGCTATTCGGTAAAGAAAAAGGGATCTATTAATCTGCGTGTGTGTGACGTCATCGGGGTGGAGCTTAGTTTGGTTTGGTTGAGGAAATTGGCAAATTCCATAGATGGGTTATTGCTTATA
The DNA here is from genome assembly GCA_945910035.1 of Brachypalpus laphriformis. Taxonomy (NCBI): domain Eukaryota; kingdom Metazoa; phylum Arthropoda; class Insecta; order Diptera; family Syrphidae; genus Brachypalpus; species Brachypalpus laphriformis. The sequence continues at coordinate 103,029,691 of OX246756.1, forward strand.
GGTTATTTTCTAATTTCTATTGATCAGTGTGTGTCTTTTTTCGTTTGGAAAGAATGAGAGGGAGAGGGGAGAGGGGCTGATTCCAGGAATTGGGTTTTGGATTCCATAGAGGAATTTTGAACACGTATAAGCATTTGAGAAGAGCTCTGGGCTACGAGTCAGGCAGATTCATAGCTGTGTGATTATTCTTGAATGCTGACCTTGAGTTAGTAAATGTTTATCCCATAGGAAATACTGTGCAGTATAAATGTTTATCTGTTGCTGTTCCGTAAAAAAAGTATAATATGAGTAAAGAGGATGACATAAGGGAAAACAAAAATCTGGACTATGTGAGTCAAATTGATTTGTTTGCTATTCGGTAGAAAAAAAAATTGGAATTTTATTTCTATTGATCTGTGTGTGCGTGACGTCATCGGGGGTTGGAGCTTAGATTGGTTGGATTGGCGAAATTGACTAATTCCAGGAAATTGGTATCGGATTCCACAGATGGGCTATGATTGCTTAGAGGAGATTTTTTATTTTTTTATTTCAATTGATCTCTGTGTATATGTACGATCATATTTCAGAGAATAATTTGATTTAATTGGCAGTAAATAGCTAGGCCATTGATCATTTGCTAGAGTGAGAAGGGCTACATGGATGGCACTACAAATGCTGTTGTTGTTGCTGTTCCATAAAGAAAAAAAGTACGATATGAGTAAAGAGGATGACATAAGAAAAAAAATATTGAGGTAGGTTAGCTCTTTAAAGGAGATAAATAAATAAAAAGGTGACGAACAATAGTTAATGTTTTATCAGAGCAGAGCTAAAAATATTGAAACAAACAGGTGAAGTGGAGAGTGATTTAAGGGTTTTTAAGGAGTAAAAGGTTATTAATACAAAGTCTCTATTTAAGCTCGTGGGATAGATTAAAATCTTACGGATAGAATTTTTCAATAAACCAACTAATGAGGAATGTTCTGAGAAAGATTATGCTCCTATGAGAATCTTTAATGGCAAGTTAAGCATCGTCTTTAATGATTTCCTTCAGTAAGGAGGTTTATGCAATGCAGTCACAAATATTCAAAGTCAAATAATGCATTTATTTTTTTATTTGTTCGGAGATATACCTACGCAATATACTGTATATTTAAATACAAATACTCTGTACGCTTGGGCAATGCCTCAGTAACTTCTTCATAAAGCATTTGGGTGGGCAAATCCGGAAATATTTACAACTGTCTAAATAAAAGTGCTAGATAATAACGGAGAAAATACATAGGTATGTGTTAGAAGTAGATTAAGATTATCCAGAATATCTTCATGATGCACTTACCTAAAAGCAGATAGTCAAGGAAGCAATACTTAATGCTGAAATTACAATTGGCGAAATTGACTAATTCCAGGAAATTGGTATCGGATTCCACAGATGGGCTATGATTGCTTAGAGAAGATTTTTTATTTTTTTATTTCAATTGATCTCTATGTATATGTACGATCTTATTTCAGAGATTATTTTGATTTAATTGGCAGTAAATAGCTAGGCCATTGATCATTTGCTAGAGTGAGAAGGGCTACATGGATGTTACAGTGGCTGGGGGTAATACGAATTTGAGAAAAGTTCTGGACTGTTTATTCTTGAATGCTGACCCTGAGCTAGTAAATGTTTATCCCATAGCAAATGCTGTGCACTACAAATGCTGTTGTTGCTGCTGTTCCATAAAGAAAAAAAGTACGATATGAGTAAAGAGGATGACATAAGAAAAAAAATATTGAGGTAGGTTAGCTCTTTAAAGGAGATAAATAAATAAAAAGGTGACGAACAATAGTTAATGTTTTATCAGAGCAGAGCTAAAAATATTGAAACAAACAGGTGAAGTGGAGGGTGATTTAGGTGTTATTAAGGAGTAAAAGATGATTAATGCAAAGTCTCGTTTTTTGCAATTATCAAAGCATAGACTTAATCAAAAGAAGGGACGTCTTTCCTTATGATTATTTAAGCTCGTGGGATAAATTAAGTGAATTATCTCTTACGTATAGATTTTTTAAATAAACTAACTAATGAGGAATGTTCTAAGAAAGATAATACTACTAAGGGATTCTTTAATGGCAACTAAAGCATCGCCTTTAGTGATTTCCTTCAGTAAGAAGGTTAACGCAATGCAGTCACAAATATTCAAAGTCAAATAATGAATTTATTTTTTCATTTGATCGGTGATAAACCTACGCAATATACTGTATATTTAGATACTGTACGCTTGGGTAATGTCTCAATAACTTCCTTATAAAGCATTTGAGTGGACAAATCTGGAAAAATTAACAACTGTCTATATAAAAGTGCTAGATGATAATGGAGAAAATATGTATGTATGTATTAGAAATAGATTTAGATTATCCAGAATCTCTTCATGACGCATTTACCTAAAAGCAGATAGTCAAGGAAGCAGTACTTAATGCTGAAATTACAAATTTTATCGAATAATCACCATTGTGAAAATAAAACGCACAAGCCCAGAGCAGAAAAAAACTGACCGATTTTAAATCTGAAAAACAAATGATCTGTTATAAAACACAAATTCATATTTTAAAAGGATTTTTTTATTTTATTTGTATCCACTTAAAAACTTTTCCAATAGATAAACATAAATTCTTAAAATTTCATCATCAATAACGAGATTCTTTTGCTCGTTAATTACAAAGCTTGATCTGAATAACTTTGTTGAATTCGATTGTACATCGAAATGCGGACCATAGATCTTATCCAGATTCGACTCTGATGGCGATGATCTATTGACAGGTGTACTTTGATCAAGACTATCAGCTTCTGATGGCGATGGTCTGTTGATCAATATTATCTATATCGTAATTTTCGGGTGTTCTAAATGAAAAATCTTTTATCATCCATTGTTGGTTGAATGTTTGACTCAGGATATGAAGAGTCAACACTCTCCTCCAGAGCAAGTTTTTCTTTTGGTGGACTTTGGAATTGTAATTTTCGTCGAGGCTTTGTTTTAGTCATTATATCGTACTCAACAGTTGCGATCCGTTCGGTTCCAAGGATGATTAATGACTGAGCACTTTTCTAAAGCAATGGTTTCTTTAATTGATTTAGGTCCGTTCCAAATAAACGAGTCGGTATATAAAAACCGGAGCGGTATATAATAACCAGGGCGGTGTATAATAACCGGTGCGGTATATAAAAAACAGGGCGGTATATATAAAACTGGCTATAAATACGCTTGTATTTGTATCCCACAGCTTGTATTTGTATCCCACAGCTTGTATTTGTGGCCCACAGCTTGTATTTGTATCCCACAGCTTGTATTTGTATCCCACCGCTTGTATTTGTATCCCGCAGCTTGTATTTGTATCCCGCAGCTTGTATTTGTATCCCACAACTTGTATTTGTATCCCACGGCTTGTATTTGTATCCCACAGCTTGTATTTGTATCCCACAGCTTGTATTTGTATCCCACAGCTTGTATTTGTATCCCACAACTTGTATTTGTATCCCACCGCTTGTATTTGTATCCCGCAGCTTGTATTTGTATCCCACAGCTTGTATTTGTATCCCACAGCTTGTATTTGCATCCCACAGCTTGTATTTGTATCCCACCGCTTGTATTTGTATCCCACAGCTTGTATTTGTATCCCACAACTTGTATTTGTATCCCACAGCTTGTATTTGTATCCCGCAGCTTGTATTTGTATCCCACAGCTTGTATTTGTATCCCACCGCTTGTATTTGTATCCCACAGCTAGTATTTGTATCCCACCGCTTGTATTTGTATCCCACAGCTTGTATTTGTATCCCACAGCTTGTATTTGTATCCCACAGCTTGTATTTGTATCCCACAACTTGCATTTGTATCCCACAGCTTGTATTTGTATCCCGCAGCTTGTATTTGTATCCCACAGCTTGTATTTGTATCCCACAACTTGTATTTGTATCCCACCGCTTGTATTTGTATCCCGCAGCTTGTATTTGTATCCCACAGCTTGTATTTGTATCACACAGCTTGTATTTGTAGCCCACAGCTTGTATTTGTATCCCACAGCTTGTATTTGTATCCCACAACTAGTATTTGTATCCCACAGCTTGTATTTGTATCCCACAACTTGTATTTGTATCCCACAGCTTGTATTTGTATCCCACCGCTTGTATTTGTATCCCACCGCTTGTATTTGTATCCCGCAGCTTGTATTTGTATCCCGCAGCTTGTATTTGTATCCCACAGCTTGTATTTGCATCCCACAGCTTGTATTTGTATCCCACAGCTTGTATTTGTATCCCACAACTTGTATTTGTATCCCACAGCTTGTATTTGTATCCCACGGCTTGTATTTGTATCCCGCAGCTTGTATTTGTATCCCACAGCTTGTATTTGCATCCCACAGCTAGTATTTGTATCCCACAGGTTGTATTTGCATCCCACAGCTTGTATTTGTATCCCACAGGTTGTATTTGCATCCCACAGCTTGTATTTGTATCCCACAGCTTGTATTTGTATCCCACAGGTTGTATTTGTATCCCACAGCTTGTATTTGTAGCCCACAGCTTGTATTTGTATCCCACAGCTTGTATTTGTATCCCACCGCTTGTATTTGTATCCCGCAGCTTGTATTTGTATCCCACAGCTTGTATTTGTGGCCCACAGATTGTATTTGTGGCCCACAGCTTGTATTTGTGGCCCAAAGCTTGTATGGTTTGTGTACCAAAAACTAAAACACTGTATCTCAAACTTTAGCAGTAAATATTCCAACCTGATGTGCTTACGTTCCACAATTGTTCCACACAATATCCCAATATTCCATGATCCTCAATTCACCCGGAGAAACATCTAGCACGTTCTAGAACTCCTTGCAATTTCCTATAAATACCCATACCACAACCATCGTCGACGCAGTTGTTTATAAGTGCATACAGCGATTACAAGAGGAAGATTAGACCAGTGGTGAAAATAAGCGAAATTATTTGAAATAAATAAAAAATAAAGTGATTGAATATTGTGTTGAAATAAATTTGGTGTTTGATAATAAATAAACGATTAAAATACACAAAAGACGGTTTTATTTAAACGGACCCCAGCAAGAATATTACATTGATGTCAGAAGTGGGATAAAACAAATTTTGTGTATTGCTTTTTGTGTAAGTGAAAAATAAAAATGGTTCGGAAGTTGCTAGAAGATTTGTCAGTGCCGCAACTAAAGGAAGTACTGAGCCAGTGGAATCAGCTTACGACTGGTACAAAGGGAGAATTGATCATTAAATTGCGGAAAATAATGACGGGCGAGGGTACAGATCCCGATACGGCTTTGTTCGACGTCGAAGAAGAACAAGTAAGTACGACAAATGACATGTCAGCCTTGATGAAATTACTTTCCGAAAAATTCGAGAAGCTAGACAATTCTTTGGATGAGCAAAATAAAAAGTTCGACGAACAAAAGAATTCTCAAAATGATAAATTCGAGAAGCTAGAAAATTCCTTGGCTGAACAAAATAACTTTATAGATGCCAAGCTCGAGGAACAGAATAAACAATTTGAGAATTCTCTAGATGCCAAGCTCGATGAACAAAAGAATTCTCTAGATGTGCAAAACAAGAAGTTCGAGATACTAGAAAATTCCTTGGCTGAACAGAGGAATTCTCTAGATGCTAAATTCGGAACAATTGAAGGACAATTCGAAAACGTACAGGCTAAGATCGAGAATGTTGAAACAAAATTCGAGAACGTTCAAACAAAAATCGAGACTGTTGAAGGAAGATTCGAGAATTTGGCAAAGTAACTCGAACACGTGAAGAAACAGAAAGTTCGGGAGTATTCAACCGACTTCCCGAGAAGGAAAGAGATGCAGCCTCCCGTCTTCGATGGTCAAACATCATGGCCGATATATAAGAGACAGTTCGAAGCTGCGGCAATGACGAACAACTGGGACGATGAAGAGATGTCCATTGCCCTCACGCTTGCGCTTAGAGCTGCAGAGCTACTACAAACTATTCCTGAGGACAAACAACGCAACTACGACAGTCTGGTGAAAGCCATTGAGATGCTATTTGGGGACGACCACATGCAGCAGGTATATAGGGTCCAGTTGCGCAGAAGGTCCCAGATGAAGGGTGAGACGCTCCAGCAGTTACAAACAGACATCGAGCGACTGGCACATTTGTCCTATCCAAACGCCGGCGAGGAGATCATTAACGAGATGGCAACCGAAGCGTTCACCCATGCCATAGCTGATGCGAAACTACAAATGGCGGTAAGAATGGCTGGAAAGAAAACACTCGCCGAAGCTTTGGCGTTTGCTCTGACAATGGAGGCCGCAGACCAGGCCTGTCAGGGAATCCACCGTGTGAGGGAAGTAGCCGCCATCGAATGATCTTGCCGGAGGATGAACGTCGAAGACCGAAACAACGCTCGCGGAGGACAAATTCGTTGCTGGAACTGCAACAAAATAGGACACCTACAACGGCAATGCAGAAATCCACCCAGACGCGGAAACTGTCCACATTGTGCGAATAGGCGACGCAACGAAGAACCATCCTACAGGGACAACATCCGTCCTATTGGTCATGCTCCTCGAGACCAGGAGTCGGGAAACGCCTAAGAGCCAGCTTCGCGGGGCAGAAGTTGGCTAGTGGAATCGACGCCCCCAAGACCACCATCCAGGTCTCCCAAACCAAACGATGCAACAAGAGTCTAACAGTGGAAGCATTCATCGGCAAAAACAAGTGCGTGGCTACTATCGATACCGGCGCCACGGCTTCCATTGTAAGAAGAGATCTCGTCCAGAAGTCTTGGCTGCACAACACCAGCTGCTACTGTCTTAGAACTGCGACAGGGGAATCGGCGAAAGTATACGGAGAAGTTCGTCTCACGTTACAACTAGCAGGGTTGGCCTTTTCTTATGCGTTCCTGGTGGCCGACATATGTGATGAATGCATCATCGGAGTGGACTTTATGAAACAACATGACGTAATCATCGACATCGGGATGCAAGTTCTGCGGTACAGGAACGTAGAGATTCCAATGGTGTACGGGAACGAGAATGCAGCACATTTAAGGACAATACTCAGCAAGGACGAAGTCTTACCACCATCCTCCGAGACTATCATTTGGACAAAACTAGAGGGTGATCCTGGGAGCCACCGATTCTACCTATTGGAACCGGATTCAGGAAGGAATTCCCCGAACTACATCGTGGGAAAAGTGTTAGTGGAGCCAAAGAACAGCCTGGTCCCAGTAAGGCTCATGAACTTAAAGAGCCACAGCGTGAAACTAAAACAAGGGGAGGTTATTGGTAAATGTGCGCCGATATGTTCAATTTCAACAATAACCGAAAAGGAATCTGCGAGGCCCGTTTCATCAGCCAGGTTGGCCGAAGTAAGGGACAGGATCCTGAAGCACTGCGAACTGGATCGGGATCAGCGTACCATGGCAGAAAATCTAATCGGTCAGTACGCTGATATATTTGCCTCACAGGATGGAGAGTATGGCCGAACACATCTGGTGCAACATCGCATAGACACTGGGGATGCCAGACCAATTCGGCAGCCTGCCAGACGACTACCATTGGCAAAACAGACGGAGGTTGCGGATATGGTGTCAACGATGGAGAAGGAAGGGTTCATCGAAAGTTCTAAGAGTCCGTGGGCCTCACCTGTTGTACTGGTTAAGAAGAAAGACGGCAGCACTCGATTCTGCGTGGACTATCGCAGACTTAATGATGTCACCAAAAAGGATAGCTACCCTCTGCCACGGATCGATGACACATTGGACACACTCTCAGGAGCTCGATGGTTTTCCACCCTTGATTTAAAGAGCGGTTACTGGCAGGTACAGATCGATCCAAAGGACCGAGAGAAAACTGCGTTCACTGCAGGAAATGGGCTGTGGCAATTTACAGTAATGCCATTTGGATTGTGCAATGCTCCGGCAACTTCTGAGCGCTTAATGGAACACGTCCTGCGTGGATTGACCTGGAAAACTTGCTTGGTGTATCTGGACGATGTGATCGTGATAGGAAAAACGTTCGAGGAACATCACGATAACCTGAAGAATGTGCTAGAACTGCTTCGAAGCGCTCACTTGAAGCTGAACCCAAAGAAATATGACCTCTTCAGATCCGAAGTTAAGTACCTGGGCCACGTTATTTCATCAGAAGGAGTGCGAACAGATCCAGACAAGGTGGAAGCTGTGAAAAACTGGCCAGTTCCAAAAGACAAACACGAACTCAGGAGCTTTTTGGGTCTCGCTACGTACTACCGACGATTCGTAAAGGACTTTGCCGGGATCGCGAAGAGCTTGCACCAGCTGACGGAAAAAGGAAGGCAATTCAAGTGGTCAGGTGAGTGCGACAATAGCTTCAAGAACCTTAAGCAACAACTATGCGAAGCACCAACACTAGCATATCCCATTCCCGGAGAAATGTTCATCGTGGATGCAGATGCAAGTAACGTCGGTATCGGAGCAGTTCTTTCGCAGGTACACAATGGCCAAGAGAAGGTAGTAGCATACTTCAGCAAAGTGCTCTCCAAGCCGGAAAGGAACTACTGCGTGACCAGGCGAGTACTTCTGGTGCTGCTTCTGGCGACAAAACACTTCCATAAATACCTCTACGGCCAAAAGTTCCTTTTGCGTACAGACCACGCGGCTCTAAAATGGCTGCTGCAGTTCAAGAATCCAGAGGGCCAGGTGGCAAGATGGATTGAACGGTTGCAGATGTACGACTATGAAACACAGCATCGTAAAGGAAAACTTCATTCTAATGCGGATGCCTTATCCCGGCGACCATGTAAGAGCGACTGCAAGCATTGTGTGCGGCAGGAAGAGAAGAACCTTCTTTCCATCCAAAGGGTAAGAACTGAGCCTATCGCCGGCTGGAGTGCAGAGGAAATCCGCAACGCTCAAAAAGAAGACCCAGACATCGAGCCGATATTAGCGTGGAAGGAGTTTATGGAGAAGCCAAATGGACAGGAGCCCCACTCTCAAGGCATACTGGGCTTAGTGGGACTCTCTTCATGTGCAAGATGGTGTACTGAAAAGGAAATGGGAAAGGCCAGACGGGAAAGATTTCATAATGCAGCTTGTCTTGCCGCGGTCAAAAGTACACGAGGTGCTACGGGAGATGCATGATGGAGCATCCGGAAGTCATTTGGGTGCAAACAAGACGCTGGAGAAGGTGCGAGAACGTTTCTATTGGCTCAGCGCAAGGGAAGATGTAGAGAGTTGGTGCCGAAAATGCGTCGTGTGTGCCGCCAGCAAGGGACCCAGAACGAAAACGCGAGGCAAGATGCACCAGTACAACGTGGGCGCACCCTTTGAACGGCTTGCCGCTGACATCGCTGGTCCATTTCCAGAAACCGACAATGGTAACCGTTACATCCTAGTCGTCATGGACTACTTCAGCAAATGGCCGGAAGCGTTCGCCATCCCTAACCAGGAAGCGAAGACCATCGTGGAACAGTTCGTCAACAACTGGGTGAGCAGATTTGGCGTGCCCATGGAACTGCATTCTGACCAGGGACGAAACTTTGAATCGAAGATATTCCAAGAGGTATGTCAACAACTAGGAATCAAAAAGACGAGAACTACCCCGCTTCATCCGCAATCTGACGGGATGGTACAGCGCTTCACCAGAACCTTAAACGAACATCTCTCTAAGGTCGTAGAAGACCACCAGCGCGATTGGGATCGACAAATTCCTCTCTTCTTGATGGCCTACCGAAATGCAGTGCACAGTACTACTGGACATACTCCATCCGAAGTCTTGTTTGGTCGAGCAGTTCGGCTACCTAGAGAGGTGAAGTTTGGATCCCCTAACAATGAGCCCAAGAGTGAAGAGGACTACGTGGCAGACCTCAGGGAAAGGATCCGAGACATACATCAGAGGACCAGGACGAGGATAATGATAGCGAGTGACCGCATGAAAACCAGGTACGACACAAAGGCAACAACGTCTAGCTTCCACGAGGGAGACCTAGTATGGTTGTACAACCCACACCGGCAAAAGGGGAGGTCACCTAAGCTGCAGCAAGACTGGGAGGGCCCTTATAAAGTGGTCACACGCATCAATGACGTCGTCTTCCGGATCCAGCGTGGAGTAAGAGGTAAGATGAAAATTGTCCACCTGGATCGTCTTCATCGTTACCATGGCAGTAATCCAGATGATCTTGTTCGGGACGAACAAGTTTAAGAGGAGGGCAGTGTAGCATTGACTACAGGATGGTTTGTGTACAAAAACTAAAACACTGTATCTCAAACTGTAGCAGTAAATATTCCAACCTGATGTGCTTACGTTCCACAATTGTTCCACACAATATCCCAATATTCCATGATCCTCAATTCACCCGGAGAAACATCTAGCACGTTCTAGAATGCCTTGCAATTTCCTATAAATACCCATATCGTCGACACAGTTGTTTATAAGTGCATACAGCGATTACAAGAGGAAGATTAGACCAGCGGTGAAAATAAGCCAAATTATTTGAAATAAATAAAGAATAAAGTGATTGAATATTGTGTTGAAGTAAATTTGGTGTTTGATAACAAATAAACGATTAAAATATACAAACGACGGTTTTATTTAAACGAACCCCAGCAAGAATATTACAATATTGTACAGCAAACTGTAGTTACTTTTATCAAATGAAAGATTTAATTCCTCACATAGATAAGCTTTTAGGTTCGTAACATTGCAATGGTCAAAAACTGTTGGATTTTCTTTCAGCAAATTACGTTTGTTGGTTTGCAGAGCAAGGATAATGTAGCGAGGCTTTTCCATTTGAGAGGTTGTCTTCACATTCCATATATGATGATTGGTACTAGGTAATGCTAGATATTCATATAGGTTCCAGTTTCGTAAGGCAATTTTCATAGTTCGACCATTATTTATGGGTTTGTAGAGTTGCAATTTGTAAGAATCAGCCAGTGTGATATGAGGAATTTTCCACTGTACTTTAAGCAATTTTATCTTTGCTTTTTCATCCTCGTCTGCAATTAATAAATTTTCATCTGTGCGTGAGCGTGTTAGAATCAAATCATGACGCCCATTTGGTATCATTCTCTTGTAGTCTTCCGCAAATCCCAGTACTTTATTAAGGGGTATGCAAAAATTAAAGTATAAGCCATCCAAATTGATTGAAGAATTGGAAGACGAAGAAGCATTCAACATCATATCGCTTTCATTTTTGTTTAAAGAAATATAGTTTTTAATAGTTGATGTGATGCCAACATTACGATTGCTATCAATTTCTGAACCAATTAATTCATCGAATAAAGAAAGCTATTCCATTATTTACAAGTTTTGTTTTCGCAGCTGCTGATCCATCATTTTTCGATACAGTGCCCTCAATATAAATATAACTTTCAGAAGGGAGAATATTAAGATCTTGATGTTGGACGCAAATCTGAATGATATCATTTTTCTCGAAATTATTCAAATACGGTGAGTATGTGTGATATTCCAATTTTGAGATAGTCTCCTCAAACGCGGGTTCTTCGAAAAAATTCAACATATCGTTGTCTTGTGAGTGTTTTGATTTAATTTTTCAATCTGTAGCCCAGTGATAATAGAAATTGTTGATTTTGTGAAGCAAGTTTTGATGTTCTCCCCTCGGAGGTTGATTGTGTACTGATAGAGCTACTAGCGGCAACTGCACTTTTATACATTGCGGGTTAAGACGAACTGTCATATATTATCATGGCTGAGGTTTAAGATGTAATCGAGCTGTTACGGTTTCACCTCGAAAGTTTATTAGATTTTCGTCTTGGTCCAGGAGATTCAATGTTATAGAACTTATCCTCTTGGAGTTCACCGGCAAATAGATGACATTGCGAGGAACCTCGACTATTTTATACCCTGGGCTAACGTTGACCGAAAATTCATGTAGTATATGAGCAGGTCGATTGTTGATATACGTTTTAACAATTAAATTACATTCAATTCGAACGATATTCACTCTATTTATGTTGACATACAGATCCGATTCATGTAACTTGTTTGCAGTTAGCTTTTTCTTGCTGAACACCAATAGTGATCCAATCGAGTTTGGTTGTGAGAAATCAATCTCTATGCTACTATAAATTTCACATTTTAATGTGTTATTATTTGCTTTGATCTTAATTGATATTTCATTGGATTTATCCTTATTATGGCGTTTGAGAGCCTCCTGAATGCAGTTATTTATGTCTCCAATCTCATAAGAACCAATTGGAAATGTTATTACGGCATCACCAAAAACATCCACATTTGGTATAGAATATAGGTCTGGAAGCCAACCAAGCCGCATACGTAACCAGAATTTAGGATAATTGGAGGAAAATACTCTGTAGTGAGAGTAGATTGGTTTCCGCTTAATGTAAGTGTTATCGACATCGTTGTTGGAACACAAATGAAACACATTATGAAACACAGTGATTAGAAACTTCAAGCATAGATGACCACATATATGTAAATGTATTATAATTTTGACAATTATTATAATTATACTGAATATTTTCACCCAGATATCTTACAATTTCTAGAGGTGGTCTTAAATTACCAAAACTATCGAAATATTTTACAAAGATTTTTTTATGTTTTATATATGCTACCAACATTCTTTGTCAAATGACCTTCTGGGCAATTTATCTCTCATGTAAACACCACGAAAATTAGGTATATGGATTTTTCCAAATTTCATAATATCAATATTGGTGAGAGGACGATTGGGTAGCAATTCCATTAGTTTTTTGTGCTCGTGGGCTGTGGTCTTAGAAAAAGTCCGAATCCTTTCTTATGGGGTTGCAAGTAAAGTCCCTTAAAATAAATAAATATTTGGCGCAACAGCTCTTTAAAGTGCCAGGGCCTAGCTTCTCGCAACCACTCATGTTGTGTGCGTTATATTTTTCACACGAATGGAAGGGACCTACAGTTTAATGCCGAATCCGAACGGCGATTTGAGAAGCTTTTTCATGACAACAATACTCTCGGATGTTTGTCAGACGCTCGCGAGAGGTGGGACCGTGAAAAAAACTTTTTGGTGTTTTCTGGGATTCGAACTTGGAATCTCATGCGCAGCGATCCGACACACTAACCACTTACGCCACGGCACCTACCCTGTAAAGTCCCTTGGCTTGCTTGATTTTTATTCCCTCGACGGCTTGATTGTGACGTTTATTCTCCTCCAACTGTTGCTTGGCTACCTTTGAAGCATTTATAGTTTTAACAATGCCCGCAGCTCCTCCAGTTAGAGCACCAATTGCTGATAACGCTGCCATGATAGGTGCCAGTGGCAAGAAACCGCCAATTTTGGGTATTGGTATTACTCGAGGAATTGCAATGTTCTTTTGTTTGTTTTTAATGATCTTTTTAGCTGCACGTAAAGCGGTTATTGCAATAGACTTTGGATCATCGTTTATTGTTTTCTTTATGGCATTTTTGGCCTCCATAATGGCTTTTTTAAATAAATTATTTTTTTTACGCTTGATGCGTCGATTTTTTTTCCCCGGTTTAGATAGGCAACCCATACCGAGTTTTGTTTTAGCCTTCATCATATTCGTAACCAATAGACTATTTCATTTCTCTGGTATTGATGAGTCTTTCGCTTTAACTCTCAGCCAGGCCTTTTCAGTTAGAATTTTATCGGCTATTTGTCGATCGAGCAGGTTTTTATTATTAGCATATGCAATGTCGTGTTCACGACAAGCTTCATCCAATGGATTCATTTCTTGATCTCCTCTAGCCAGACGTTTTTTCAATTTAGTTCCAGGCCCACAGAAATTATATGAGGGAAGATGTAATTCAATTGGCAACTTGTTGATTAAGGAATTTACCAATCCACGCCCTTTGGCTGATCGTTTAAAACTGAGGGGTTTCACTTTATGATCAATCATTTATATAACCTTCTTATTGCATGGACAGAGCAATTCTGAATTCCCTGACTATAAAATACCTTCTTTTAAAGTGATTGGATTCATTCGACGTTAGTATGCGGTTCATAAAACAACTAGACTGTATTAAAGTGCAGAACTTTGATATAAAAATTGTCGAGAAGAAGAAGAAGAAACATGGTGCATTATTTCCAGATAGTATTCGAGGAATAATTGTGGGTCCATCAAATTGTGGTAAAACAAATGTCATGTTAAGCATTCTCCTCGATGCTAATGGTTTGAAATTTCAAAACCTTTACATATACTCAAAGTCTTTGCTTCAACCAAAGTATGCATACTTGAGAAAGCTAATAAAGACAATCAAGGGAATGGAATACAACGAATTTTCAAATAATTGTGAAATTATTGAGCCTTCAAAAGCAAAACGAAATTCTATATTCATATTTGATGATGTGGCGCGCGCTAAAAAAACAACATTCGAGAGTATTTTTGCATGGGTCGACATAACGATGTGGATAGCTTCTACTTGTGCCAGTCGTATACGAATATACCGAAACATTTGATACGAGACAATGCAAACTATATAACTGTTTTCAAGCAGGATGAACTTAATCTGAAGCATATATACAATGATCATATAAATTCCGATATGACATTCAATCAGTTCAGAGAATTGTGCGCAAAATGCTGGAAAGATGCATATGGTTTCTTGGTTATTAACAAGGATTGCAATATAAAAAAAGGGAGCTATAATAAATCATTTAAGGAAACTGTAACTATATAAAGAGCTCAGTCATCAATCAACTTTGGAATCGAGCGGTCGCAACTGTCCAGTTTGATACTGCCCTGTTTAATACTGCCCTGTTTGATACTGCCCAGTTTGATACTGCCCAGTTTAATACTGCCCAGTTTAATACTGCCCTGTTTGATACTGCCCAGTTTGATACTGCCCAGTTTAATACTGCCCAGTTTAATACTGCCCTGTTTGATACTGCCCAGTTTGATACTGCCCAGTTTAATACTGCCCAGTTTAATACTGCTCTGTTTGATACTGCCCTGTTTGATACTGCCCAGTTTAATACTGCCCTGTTTGATACTGCCCAGTTTGATACTGCCCAGTTTAATACTTCCCAGTTTGATACTGCCCAGTTTAATACTGCCCAGTTTAATACTGCTCTGTTTGATACTGCCCTGTTTGATACTGCCCAGTTTAATACTGCCCTGTTTGATACTGCCCAGTTTGATACTGCCCAGTTTAATACTGCCCAGTTTAATACTGCCCTGTTTGATACTGCCCAGTTTGATACTGCCCAGTTTAATACTGCCCAGTTTGATACTACCCAGTTTGATACTACCCAGTTCGATACTGCCCAGTTTGATATTACCCAGCTCGATACTGCCCAGTTTGGAGCCGACATAATTCTCAAATATGGAACTCAATGAAGATTTACTTAAAGAACTTCATTTCATTCATTCATTTTCAATGGCCCGCTAATCCTTTATGAGGGTCGCGGGGGTAGGATGCTCAAGTGGACTCTCCATTGTTCTCGATCCTCCGCCATTGACTCCAATTCATCAGGGGGAATCCCTAAGCGGCTCCAGGACAGATGTCGGACTTGATCCAACCATCTATTTCTAGGCCTTCCGCGAAGTCGCCTACCTGATGGCACGGCAACCATGGCGCGTCTTGGAAGCCGGTCTGGGGGCATACGCACTACGTGACCAAACCATCGAAGCATAGATCGTTCCGTTCGGAGAAGTAGCTGCTCAACGTTGAGCGCCTCGCGTACTCTGGTGTTGCGCACTCGATCCCTACGAGTTATTCCAACAACACCGCGAAGGAACCTCATTTCGGCAGCTTGTATCCGCGATCTTATTCTTTCGGTCACTACCCAAATTTCATGACCATAGGTGAGAATTGGAACATACACCGAGTTAAAAACCGATAGCTTAGCTTAAACACTAAGTTCGGCCTTCCTTATAACAGATTGGCCAAGCTCTCTCAAAATTGATCCAGCCTGACCAATTCTACAGGATAACTCGGCATTGCTCCTCCCATCACTCGTGAATAGAACCCCGAGGTACTTAAACTTCTCCACCTGCTTCAGTGGGACTCCACTAACATGCAGAGTGCACTGAATGGGTCTTTTGGAAACGACCATTACTTCCGATTTGTTCACGTTGATCTTCATTTCAGCATCATCACAAACGGCTACAAACCTTTCGAGTGCGCGCTGAAGTTCGGTTTGAGAGGACCCAAGGATGAACAAATCATCCGCAAAGAGCAGATGACTAATCCTTAGGTCTCCCACTTTGAAACATTCCCCGCCGCGGCTGCGCTGCAACATCCAATCCATATATACAATGAAGAGGAGAGGTGACAAAACGCACCCCTGGCGGAGTCCAACGCCCACAGTGAAAGGTATTGATTTAACACCGTTTATCCGAACACAGCTTCTACAGTTTGTATATAAAGACTGAATCGCCCTTAACAGGGAACCAGCAATCCCATACTCCTGCAGAACACTCCAGAGTGTTTTAAAGAACTTATAAAAACTAAAAATATTTTAAAGAGAAAATATAGGCTTGCCCCCCTGGCAGCTGACCTCCTCGTGGTGGGGGGCGGGCAACGTGACTGGGATGTGCGGATGGGGTAACAGTCACGGCTAACAAAGCGCACACCCCATGATGACACGAAGACGACCGGCCTCGGATATTGCCAAGCCTGGTAAGCCAGGGCATCCTTTGGAGCCAGGCCTGAAGGGAGTCAGTATGCGAGCATCTGGTGGTCGGCTTGTTCCGCTCTGCAGCCGGCCGTGTCAAACCCGAAATGGCTACGAGCTTCCTGTCAATGGTCTCGCGAACCATTACGGGGGTCAAGGGGTGAACGCGCTGTGCACCGATAGGGGCACAGATGGACTCTCTGAGATTCAACAACGGCATCGACTTAGGATAGGCACATGGAACGTCTCATCGCTCACGGGGAAGGATCTTGAGCTTGTTGGGGAGGCTGTTAAAAGTCGACTGGATATAGTTGGCGTCTCTTCAACAAATCAGAGAGATTCTAAAACTGTGGACCTTTCGGGTGGGTGGAAGCTCTTCCTGTCAGGATTCGCACCCTCAATGTCTGCTCGGGCGGGAGTGGGGATGCTCACAAGTCCCAGGTTGACAGAAAGAGTACTGGTGTGGATACCATTAGGAGGGAGAGTTGCGATCTTAAAGCTCAAGCTTGAAAGATCAACTCTGGCATTGGTGCAGGTGTATGCACCGAACCTTCTGTCAGAGTACGCAGCTTTCTTAGATGAAGTTGATGTTGCCCTTGAAAAGGTTGCAGATATGGATTCTTTTGTCCTGATGGGTGACTTCAATGCTCATGTGGGTGTAGATGTTATGACATGGGGGAGTGTGATTGGGAGGAACGGTGATCCTGATCAAAACGCAAACGGAGAGAGGTTGTTGGATTTTTGTTGTGAAAATGGCTTATCCATCATGAACACCATCTTTCCACACAAAGACATTCACAAATACACGTGGTACCGTCAGAGTCTTCAGCAGAAGTCGCTGATCGATTTCTTTGTGGTACCATCGTGTCGAAAGAGAATGGTTTGTGATGTTCGCGTATTGAGAGGGGCCGAACTGTCAACTGATCATCACTTAGTGCTGTGCAAATTGTATCTTAGCGAGAGAGTGCCTCCCCTACCAAAGCGTAAACCAAGGATGGTTACACGCATACGATGGGAGAGGTTACAGGACGATGAGATACGGGAGGCATTTGCACGGCAAATATCTGAAAGGTTTGAACGAATTCCAACTGTTCCATCAAATGTAGAGGAAGAATGGCAACTGTTTTCAACGGCGGTTATTGCCTCTGCGGGAGATGTTTGTGGAGTGAAGCGGCTTGGTGTGGCGGCTGGTGGTGAGAAAAGAACTGCTTGGTTTAAAACGCCCGGAGTTTAAGAAGCCATTCACTTGGGGAACTCCGATTCTCGAAATCGGTACACTGAGGTGCGAAGAACTTGCAAATTAGCTGTGAAAACAGCGAAAGAACAGTCTTGGAAGGAGTTTGACGAGAAATTGGAACGTGACCACAGATCTGCAAATAAGATGTTCTGGCAGACCGTCCGCCGACTCAGAGGAAAAAGTTGAATATCGTTGAAGGATGAGGAGGACATTTTACGCAGATGAAACGAGCACTTTTCAGAATTGCTCAATCCCGAACAGGGCACCGAAGATGACAGACATATGGTCGAGAGTTGGGCGGAAAGTAGTCCTACGGTAGAGGAAGTAACTTTGGCGATCAAAGCGCTTAGGGTTGGCAAATCTGCTGGTGTGGATGAAATTCGGCCAGAAATATTCAAGGCTTTAGGTAAAGAGGGAGTTCAATGGCTCTCGCGTGTCATTAAAGTGGCCTGGGAATGCGGTGAAACACCTGGTGATTGGCAAATGGGGGTGATAGTTCCTCTTTTTTAAAAAGGGGACAAAAGAGATTGCGCCAACTACAGGGGTATATCTCTTTTAAGTCTCCCTGGAAAAGTATTCGCTAAGGTGCTAGAAAAGCGTTCCAGAGCTGTGGTTGAGGACAGTTTGGGGGATGGGCAGTGCGGTTTTCGTCCCGGTAGAAGCACAACCGACCAGTTGTTCACTCTCAGAATGGTTCTTGAGAAAGCCTGGGAATATGCCAAACCTGTCTACACTTGTTTTGTGGATTTGGAAAAAGCATACGATAGGGTTCCTCGAGGCAAACTCTGGAGTGTTCTGCAGGAGCATGGGATTGCTGGTTCCCTGTTAAGGGCGATTCAGTCTTTATATACAAACTGTAGAAGCTGTGTTCGGATAAACGGTGTTAAATCAATACCTTTCACTGTGGGCGTTGGACTCCGCCAGGGGTGCGTTTTGTCACCTCTCCTCTTCATTGTATATATGGATTGGATGTTGCAGCGCAGCCGTGGCGGAGAATGTTTCAAAGTGGGAGACCTAAGGATTAGTCATCTGCTCTTTGCGGATGATTTGGTCATCCTTGGGTCCTCTCAAACCGAACTTCAGCGCACACTCGAAAGGTTTGTAGCCGTTTGTGATGATGCTGGAATGAAGATCAACGTGAACAAATCGGAAGTAATGGTCGTTTCCAAAAGACCCATTCAGTGCACTCTGCATGTTAGTGGAGTCCCACTGAAGCAGGTGGAGAAGTTTAAGTACCTCGGGGTTTTATTCACGAGTGATGGGAGGAGCAATGCCGAGTTATCCTGTAGAATTGGTCAGGCTGGATCAATTTTGAGAGAGCTTGGCCAATCTGTTATAAGGAAGGCCGAACTTAGTATTCAAGCTAAGCTATCGGTTTTTAACTTGGTGTATGTTCCAACTCTCACCTATGGTCATGAAATTTGGGTAGTGACCGAAAGAATAAGATCGCGGATACAAGCTGCTGAAATGAGGTTCCTTCGCGGTGTTGTTGGAATAACTCGTAGGGATCGAATGCGCAACACCAGAGTACGCGAGGCGCTCAACGTTGAGCAGCTACTTCTCCGAACGGAACGATCTATACTTCGATGGTTTGGTCACGTAGTGCGTATGCCCCCAGACCGGCTTCCAAGACGCGCCATGGTTGCCGTGCCATCAGGTAGACGACTTCGCGGAAGGCCCAGAAATAGATGGTTGGATCAAGTCCGACATCTCTCTTGGAGCCGCTTAGGGATTCTCCTTGATGAATTGGAGTCAATGGCGGAGGATCGAGAACAATGGAGAGTCCACCTGAGCATCCTACCCCCGTGACCCTCATGAAGGATTAGCGGGCCATTGAAAATGAATGAATGAATGAAAAAATATAGGCTTCTCAAAAGTGGACAAATCATGGAGGAGACGGGAATTGAAAAAACATTTAAACCCATAGTTGAACCCTTAAAAGAAATCGCCAAAAATGTCAAACGTCGAAATACAGCCGAGAATGATTTAATAGTAAAAGTAAAGACCTGAAGAAAGTTGCAATTCCAAAGTCCTCCTCCTGAAGAAGAAGAAGAAAAACATATTGATTCTCCAGAATCAATCATTCAGCCAGTGAGGACGACGGCGATGACCACGGTTGATAAAAATATTTCATTTAGAACTCTCGAAAATTTCGATGTTGCTAATCTTGATCAAAGTACTCCATATAAAACAACATGGTCATCGCCAGCAGAATCGAATTTGGATAACATCTATGGTCCATATTTCGATGTACAATCAAATTCAACAAAACTGGGCAGATCGAGTTTTGTAATTAATGAACAGAGGGTCTTTATGAATTAATTTTTCGGAAAAAACCCAGAAAAGGACGATATACTATTAAAGATTTGGATGAATATCTTAAGATATTGCAAAAGACAAATGTGCACATGAAAAAATATGACGGCACCTCGCAAGTTAAGGCTAACAGAGGTCATACATAAGTATAAACATATTATTCGACCTTTACTACAAGGTCTAACGCCACCGCTGGAAGTCATAAAGAAAACTGGGAAAGCATACAACAATAATTTCAAAGATATTAGCTATTCTAATAATCCCGTCGAATATGTGTATTGGAATGATCCCAATGAGCTCGTTGATAGACTAAGACTTTTAATTGCATCGCAAAATGCTGGCAATAATAATCATCAAAATGAGATAAATTCAATTATAGAAGAGCGACGTGAAGCAAATATCATATATTAAGACCGGTCCTAGCACGCATAAATCAAAAGCAAAATGAGTGTTGACAAGTTCGGAAGGAGTTTCAATCGGCTTCACAGCTCAACAACTGGTCCTCAAGGACCTCCTGGAGAAGGATTTAAACTATTGCCCAGTGGTGATTTTGATATGGAGGGAAAATGTCTAAATAATGTTGGGACGCCAACATCATTGCAACAAGCTGTCAACACCTCCTTCGGGTAGGGGTTAGAATATACCCGAGGTAGGCATGCCTGTCGTAAGAGGCGACTAAAATCCACCCATCGTATACCGGCCTTAAAGTGTATACAAAAAAATGCAATGAGTAAAACGAAAAGATTTAATACCCCAGGTGGCAGTCCAGGTTCACTGGAAAATCCACCCTCTTCGGAGGTAGGCTCTACGGATTCTGGGGTGAGCCAATTATTGCAATTGATAAATCCCTTTATAAAAAGTTCAAGGGTACCTCGGTCTCCACCATCAAGACCGAATGTCTCTGGGAAAAAAAGTCCGCCGGAAGTGCAAGCGCACAAGAAACAGAACTCAGAGAAATGTAAAAGCTTTGAGAAGGAAAATAACGAACTTCGCAATAAGCTTAATGAAATGGATCGACTCTACCAAGAGCTCAAAAAAGAGGTAGACATACTGAGAGAGGAAAACAAGCTTCTAAAGAACTCGCTTTTACAAAAAGAACGTGAAGATTCCCCTCCCCGCGCAGCTAATCCACAATATCACACGGACGAAGAAGAGTTTGCACGCGAAACGAATTGCATCTTAAAGAAAAGACCTAGCAAAAAACGCAGAGCCGGCTCTTCGCCCGAAATCGAGCCGCGAAAAGAAGACAAGCAAAATGAGTCGAAGCCAAAACAAACTCAAGCTAAAGCACGTCCTCCGCCTGCAATAAACGTCGTTGGCATAACGGACTACAGTAAGCTGCATTGCCTTCTTAAAGGAACGACGACATCGAAATTCAAGGTAACGTCACTCAGGAACAATGCGTGGAAAATTAACGTTGATGACTCCGATGGCTATCGAGCAATATCACAAAAATTAAAAACGCAAAAGATCCAGTGGTATACTTATGAAAATAAGTCAGAAAGACCACTGCGTGTTATAGCAAGGGGGCTCCACCCCTCGTGCACAAAAGACGACGTCATGAACGACCTCAAAGCTAAAGGTTTAAAAATTCTTAATGCCGTCAATATTCTCAAAAAGGTGAAGCAACAAACGGAACAAGGCCAGGAAATCATGGTCAAGCATGGACTTCCGCTCTTTATGCTTACCTTTGACAGGAGTGAAAATGTAGACGATATTTATAACGTTAAAACTATTCTGAATATCGTAGTCAAGATTGAGCCTATGCGTACGAGTACGAGATCGATACCTCAGTGTAAACGCTGTCAAGGCTTTAATCACACACAGTCGTATTGTCAAAAAGAGCCGAGATGCGTAAAATGTGCTGGTAACCATCTCTCGGAAAAGTGTGACCCAAATAAGCAGGCCCCGGCTACCTGCATTAACTGCAAAGGAAAGCACCCAGCGAACTATCGAGGTTGCGAAGTGGCAAAAGAGCTTCAAAAAGGCGAGAGACATTTAAAAATATTCAATGGCAGAACGCAGAACCGGTTAAAAATAGTCGTGAAATTGCTAAGCCAAGGATAACGACCGTCAATAAACACGTTAAAGTTAAGACGAGAGTCGAGCAAAGTAAAGTTCCTTCGGCAAAATCAAAGGAAAAGCCACAATCTCCAGAGACGCTAACATATGCTCACGCTGCGTCGCTAGAAAACAAGCAAAGCGGTGTTACGGTAGACCCAGTCTCCCAAGTCTTCTCTATAATTCTTGCGAAACTTGAGGAGCAAACGAAGGTCAACAAAGTCATATTTGATAAATTGAGCAAGCTCGAGTTAAAACCTCGCCAAAAAAGAACTACCATATGAATATGAACCAGTTACTTAAAATTTTAACATGGAACGCAAACGGCCTTCTACAAAAAAACGCCGAATTAGAAGTATTCTTACGGAATGACAACATTGACATTTGCTTGATCTCTGAAACTCATTTGACAAAGGAATCCGGAGTAAAAATAAGAGGGTATCGTGCTTATCACGCATACCACCCTTCCGGAAGAGCTAGAGGCGGATCCTCCTTATTCATTAAAGACTGCATTGAGCACTCCATAAATAAGACGATTGAAATCGATACAATGCAAACAAGTTCAGTTCGAGTTAAGAATAGGCACTCGTATTTCAACATCGCGTCCATTTATTGTCCTCCGCGATGCATGTTTAGAAGTAACGACTTTGTACGTCTCCTTGACTCACTTGGACCGAATTTCATTATAGGTGGCGATTTCAACGCAAAGCACACCTTTTGGGGTTCCAGATCCAATTCACGGAATGGCAGACTTCTGTACGAAGCCGGTATGCAATTCAGGGTTGATTTCTTTTCGACGGGGAAACCGACGTATTGGCCCTCTGATACCGCTAAAACACCGGACCTAATAGACTTCTTCGTAGCAAAAGGAGTATCTTCAAATTTTGCGAAAGTAGAGGAAAGCTTTGATCTCTCCTCAGATCACTCGCCGGTAATCTTGACAATAAGTGGCCGACTAATGACAGTAGAAGGTGTGCCTAGATTAACTAACAAAAAAACTAACTGGCGCGACTTTAGAACTGATTGCGAAGAAAATATTGTCTTAAATGTATCGCTCAAAACACCCTTCGAAATAAAAGATGAACTCGGCAAATTTATTGAATCAATACAGAATGCCGCGTGGAAAAATACACCTTTAAGGAGGAAAGAAGTCCCATGCAATGAAGCTAATTATCCGCCAGAAATAAAAGAACTTATTCGAGAAAAGAGGAGAGCACGCAAAATATGGCAACAAACTCGCGCTCCCCAGCACAAAACCCACTCGAATTTCCTATGCAATAAGCTTAAAAAAGCGAGCCAAGACCTAAAAAACCGAGAGACCTTAGCTTATCTTGAAGGTTTAACCGCCGAAAAAACCACTAATTACTCGCTCTGGAAAGCTGTCAAAAGAATTAAAAAACCCCAAATACATTCGCCACCGACAAGAAAAAACAACGACGAATGGGCAAAAGGTGACAAAGAACAAGCGGATCTATTTGCCGAGCACTTAGAAGAGACTTTTAAGCCATTTGATGGAGAAACATTACAAATACAAATACAAATATTTGGCGCAACAGCTCTTTAAAGTGCCAGGGCCTAGCTTCTCGCAACCATTCATGTTGTGTGCGTTTTATTTTTCACACGAATGGAAGGGACCTACCGTTTAATGCCGACTCCGAACGGCGATTTGAGAAGCTTTTTCATGACAACAGTACTCTCGGATGTTTGTCAGACGCTCGCGAGAGGTGGGACCGTGAAAAAACTTTTTGGTGTTTTCTGGGATTCGAACTTGGAGAAACATTGGTAGACGATTTTACCGGTACGGCTACGACATCTGACAACCTTAGAATAAAAAGTGTGTCACTTAAAGAACTTTGCCAGGCAATAAAGAACCTGAAAAATAATAAGGCTCCTGGCTATGATTTAATAACCGGACAAATCCTCAAGGAATTACCAAAAAAGGCACTATTAAAATTGCTTTATTTAATAAATGCTTCCATTAGATTATTATACGTTCCAAATCAATGGAAAGTCGCAGAAGTCATAATGGTTCCGAAACCGGGGAAATCTCCAAATGACAAAAAATCGTACAGACCGATATCGCTACTACCAATAATATCGAAGGTATTTGAAAAACTCCTTCTGAAACGGATTCTTCCGGTCATTGAAGAGAGACGCCTAATACCTGACCACCAATTTGGGTTCAGAATCAAGCATTCCACAATTGACCAGGTTTATAGAATAACCGACGAAATTGAAAAAGCCCTTGAGGAGAAAAAGATTTGTTCTAGCGCTTTTCTTGACGTATCTCAAGCCTTCGACAAGGTTTGGCACGATGGATTGAATTATAAGCTAAGACGAATCCTTCCGGAGCAACTTCATAAGATCTTAGAATCATACCTTAAAAACAGACTTTTTCGTGTCAAGCACGGAACTGAATATTCTGATTTTAAAGAAATCGCCGCCAGAGTTTCGCAGGGAAGTGTCCTTGGGCCTATCTTATTCTTGCTGTACACTCGGGACATACCACAAACTGAAGGCACTATTGTAGCTACGTTCGCGGACGATACGGCTATTCTGGCAACGGAAAGTTCAATCGAGTCAGCAACCATAAAACTCCAACGAGCCTTGGATAAAATCTGTGAGTGGACAAAAACTTGGCGCATTGTTCTTAACGAGACCAAATCGACGCATGTTAACTTCACCTACAAGAAAATAATCAACCTTCCCGTTTTCATTAACTCGGTACAAATACCGCATGCAAACGAAGCTAAATATCTGGGAATGACACTAGACGCGAAACTTAAATGGAAACCTCACGTTAAAAAGAAACGTGACGAAGTCGAAAATCGACTTAGAGAAATGTATTGGCTAATTGGAAGATATTCCAAATTAAGCGTATATAACAAACTGCTTCTGTATAAGCAAGTGCTTAAACCCGTGTGGACGTACGGTATACAACTCTGGGGTTGTACCAAACCAAGCAATAGGAATCTCATACAATCACTCCAAAATAAAATTATAAGAATAATCGTGAACGCTCCCTGGTATATCAGAAACAATGATATCCACAGAGCCTTAGGGATAGCTACCGTGGAGGACGAAATAAAAAACTTCGCTCGCAAGCTTCGTATTCGTCTTCATGGCCATTGCAACTGTGCCATACGCCAAACTTTGGATGTGACAAATCTTACGCGCCGACTTCAAAGAACGAAACCGTTCGAATAAGAGCAATAAGACAAAAAGCCGCATGTCATGACGGTTTCAGCAGGTGCTTTTATTGAAAATCTACCTGCCTCACGCGAATATTCTCTTCTGAAGCTTAAACTACTTGATAAGGTCTAACTTAGTCGTAGTAAACAAAACGAAGGGAAGGGTGTTTTTAGTCAGTAGAAATCTGACACTACTATGAGTACACGGTCTCATAGTGTCTCATGAAGATTTTCACCTACCCACGAAAAAAAAAAAAAAAAAAAAAAAAACGAGCTGTCAACAAGGAGTACATGGATGATTGTATAGAATTTCAAAATAAATCCATATATATTCTTCATCAGTATGTGGACAATACGATGGACGCTGTTCACACAGAAATCGCAAGGAGTTTAAAACTGCACTTAAATGGATACTTTGATGCTGATCATAAAGCATTGAAGAATATTAAAGAACCAATTGATCATGATGATGTTGCAACAAAAAACTATACTGATAATCAAATTAATGAACTATTTCATAGATGTCTTCTGGCCATGGACGCAAAACATGAAAAAAATGAGAAAATATTACGTGCATACATCGATGAACAAAATTTGAATGTACTTGAACTGTTGAATAAGTTTCGAAACTATTTTCTCGATATACTTGAGAAATTTAAAGAGAGTAATGATCAGAAGCTAGAAGAGAGCATTGCGGAAGTTAATAAGAAAAGAGGGAATTATCCACCTATTTAAAAGAATCGCTCGAAGAGAATTCCCATCAGTATACGCCTGAAATTCAATCTAAAATCATGTCCAATATAAATACTGGTGCGGTTTTCAAGGAAATTTTACAATTTTTAAAAATCAATCAACACACACTTCTTGATGAGCATTACGAAGAAATCCTAAATTGTATTGCATTTCTAAGGAGATTTGAAAATGTAACGTCCACAGAGTCTATTCACGGATTTCATTACACCAATTGTGTTTGGTCTTCCAATACGTGTAAATTGGGTCCGGATACATGTGCTTGTTATTTGGCTGAAAATAAAATGTTTAGAATTAAGAAATTGATGTCTCTGTATAATAAACTACAAATAAAATAAAAGAAATTATATAAAAGAACATGTTTTTTTGCTTTTGTATTCATTATTGTATACGATGAGTAAGCGCAATGTTGTTGAGGAATTGCATAAGCCCGCTCGAAGACATTTCATCAGACGTCGAGTTGTTATTAAGGGACTCGATGACTTGTGGCAAGCAGATTTGGTGGAAATGATTCCATATAACAAGGAAAACAATATGCATAACTACTTGTTGACCGTAATTGACACCTTTTCAAAGTATGCCTGGGCTCTTCCTTTGAAGAATAAGACTGCATCCGCCACTACAGAAGCTATGAAATCAATTTTCAATAGTTCTCAGCGTATACCAAAAAATTTATAAACTGACGACGGCAAGGAGTTTTTTAATAGCAAATTCCAGGAATTGATGAGACTGTACAAGATTAATCATTATTCAACATATAGTACATTGAAAGCGTCAATTGTTGAACGATTTAATAGGACTCTTAAGGAGAAAATGTGGCGAGAATTCAGTTTTAATGGCAATTACAAATGGCTATCGATTCTAAGGGGTTTGCTCCACGCATATAATAACTCTATACATAGAACGATAAAGATGCGGCCAATTGATGTGAATAAGAAAAATGCCAAAGATCTACTAGCATCGGCTTACAATCGTATTAAAATCGCCCAAAGGGGAACATTTTAAGTTGGTGATCAAGTTCGAATAAGCAAGTTTAAACATGCCTTTGAGAAGGGTTACACACCCAATTGGACAACAGAAGTATTCGCAATAGGAAAAGTTAACAGGACTAATCCTGTTACATACTTACTGGATGACTTTCAAGGGCAACCCGTCCAAGGTTCAATCTACGAATTGGAACTACAAAAAACCAAACACCCCGATGTATTTCTAGTGGAAAAAATGCTGAAAACTAGAGGTGATCAAGTATATGTAAAGTGGCTTGGATTCTCAAACGCTTATAATTCTTGGATAAATAAAAGCCAACTGTTGTGATTAAAGACTTTAGTTGAGAACACATAGCAGAACCCATAAAATCAAGAGCATGGAAATAGAAAAAGACTCAATCATAGAGTGCTGTGTCATAAAAACACTTGGAGTGGGCTATCTAGTTCGTTTGCCCAACAATAAAGAAGGTCTATTAAATTGGATCAACTATCAAAGAAGAATATATAGACCATTTGCTGGCGAGAAAATTAAATGTAAAATTGTAAATGAGAAGAATGGATACATCGACCTGAATAATACTGAATAATAATAAATAAAATGCATAGTTTTTTTTTTTAAAGATATATTCTTTTTAATACAATTTATTGTTGAAATGTTCAAAACATAATAATAAAACATTTATTTATTCAAAAGATTTATTGTTTTTTTTGTATATTTATTTCAAGACATTTTTTTTTTCTTGTTCAATAAAATGTTAGGAAGGATTGTGAATATTGGATGTCTTCTGCTGTAGCTTCCTCAGCTGTTGGATGGAACTGCACTTAGTGGCTATTTCCAACTGCTTGCACTACAACCATTTCAGCTGTTGATAGCTGCTTCAAAATGTCTTCAGCCGCCGTGTTGAATTGGTAGAAAAACTTTGCAATGCTCTAACTCTACGAGCACTCTTGGCCCGAATTTAGTTTTGCATTTTGTAGCCTTAATTATTGGGAATCGTATCTTTAACTCTAATGTCTTTAAAGGCAATAGAGTCTTGACTTTACCCAAATTGTTAAGAAATTCCATTGTATATATATAGGTAACTTGATTTGAATTGATTTGATTTGATTTGATTTAATTTGAATAAAACTGAGAGAGATGTTTTTAAAACTTGAAAATCTGTTTGATGACTGATGTTTAATGCCCCTAATGCTCGCTCTTTTATACATGTCATCCCACATCCAGTCCGTTTCCAATGAATTCCACTCTCTCTTTCACATACACACAAACACACATTCAGCTGGTTTCCAACACATCATCCCCACTCCAATATCTAATCCGCTTTCAATGAATTCCATTCTCTCTCACATACATTCAGATGGTATCCAACTTGATGACTCATCATACCTTTTGCCAGGAAATCATTGTGAAATTACAAAAATTAACATTCAGATGGTATCCAACTTGATGACTCATCATACCTTTTGCCAGGAAATCATTGTGAAATTACAAATCGAACATCTGGCCGCCGGCCGTTTCCAACACAATTCATAGACATGATTGAACGTGTTCACATTTCCTCTCTATAGAATCCGAAACTCATTTCCAGGAATCGATCGATCGATTCTTCCTCCCCAATCAAACCATTTGCTGATTCCCTTCTCCAACTTCATAAACATGAATCATTGTGAAATTCCAAATCAAATTCATAGACATGATTGAACGTATTCACAATTCCTCTAAAATCAATTCGTGGAATCAGCCAAACCAATCACACACACACACACACACACACACACACACACACACCACAGTGGTTTTAGAACTATCTCTGACGAAGCAGCCTTTGTCATAGCAGGAATGGTTCCTATCGACATCCTCGCGAACGAGATGCAGAGAATCTACAATCGGAGACGCTCGAGCCACCAAGAGGCTAGCGAAAGAAGAAGGGTTATAGAAGAAGAAAAAGCAGCTTCAAGAGCTGTGTGGCAAGATCGATGGGATAATGCGGTTAAAGGCAGATGGACCTATAAATTAATCCCCACCATCGACATTTGGATAAACCGAGCACATGGGAACTGCACCTACCACCTCACGCAGTTCCTGTCTGGCCATGGAGGTTATCGCAAATATCTTTACCGGTTTGGACACGATAGCTCTTCGTTGTGTCCAGAATGTCCAGACCAGGAAGAAGATACGGAGCATGCAGTCTTCTACTGTAGGCGATTTGAAAACTGGAGAAACGAACTTCCCAGTCCCCCATCCCTCATAGATCATATGGTACAATCTGAGGAAAAATGGATGGAAATTTGCGCGTTTATTACGCATGTGCAAATGCAGCTTCGAATTCAAGAACGAATACGTCGAGAAGCAGAAAGTACAGCATAAATTGCTAACCAACCCCCGCGAAGTAATACCTAACGGCAGTCCCGCGGGGAGAGTGGTAGAAGTGTGAAGGGTGTGTGTTTAGTACGTAGGCGTATTCCTGAAATCGATTACTCAGGTTTGCGAATCGTGCATGCTAGTAGCACTCGGGCTATTAGTATCTATGAAGATTACACATCCCTGGCGCAACCTAAAAAAAAAAAAAAAAACCACAGTGTAGTATTCTGTTACCTGAGTAAGCTGGAGTGAAATCCGGTTGAAATGGCTTTCAGGCTAATGCTACAAGCGCCCCCGTCCCGTTAAAACCTTGGCAGGCCTCAAAGTACGTTCAATGTTTCGTCACCATTAAGTTGGTGGTGTAGGTACAGATGTAACATTCCTGTTTAACACCGATCTGGCTCTGACATAAGACCCCATAAGGGCTTATGCCAACCCTCGCATGGCCTCACTGCTTGCATAGACAACCATGAGATCACTGGGTGACTACACATTCGAACATTGATAGCGGCTTTGAGTGGGGACCCAAAAGAAATGAATACAAAACAAACAAAAACCCCAAACAACAACAAAACAAGCAACAGTCAAACCAACGGTGAGTATAGAGGAGACCCGTTCCAGAGGAGCTCAGTGATGCTGAGGTCACCTGTGGGACAATCAGATGGAGCACTTCCGGTGGCATCGGAGGCGACGGTTGAAAAAGCCCCTGATCGACCTGACTTCCACAAGCTGGGCATGCAGATTAGGGAACTAGTCGACATGCTCGAAGACGGAAAGCGGCGCTCAATACATCAACCAATGAGAGACGCCATAGAAAGCATTCGGGCGTTGTATGAACTCTCGGCAATCCAGCTGCGGGATGAAAAGGCCAAGGAAGTGATAAGAAGAAATAACTCTTCTCAGACCTCCCCCTGGCTCAAACCTGTCCAGGACGCAAAAAAGAAGAGACTGCCATCGGAGAACAGCACGCCGAAGCCGAAACGTGAACGCAAGCAGAAGCGCCCCTCAGATGAGGAAAATAAGAAGAAAGAGCCAAAAAAAGTCACAGAAACGGTTTTGGCAAAGGCTAAACAAGCCAGTACCTCTGGTAATAAGAAAAATACGATGCGAGAAGAAGACAATGGTTGGTCAGCTGTTAAAAGCAAGAAGGCCACCAAAAAGAAGCAGGGCAGAAAAACAAAACCTGATGCCATCGTCATCGAAGCGAAAGGGGAGGCTTCCTACGCCCAGATACTCCGAAGCGTAAAAGCAGACCCTAAGTTGGAAGCTGTGGGCAAGGCGGTATCCAGAATCAGGAGAACGAAAAAAGGGGATCTTCTGATACAACTGAAGGAAGCAGGAGACAAAACGACGGATTACAAAAACGTCATTGGCGAAGCTCTAGGAGAACAGGCTGAAGTCAGAACACTCACTCATCGTATCACGATCGAGATCAGAGACATCGACGAGGTCACTACTAAGGAGGACGTATGCGCGGTGATCAGAGCCCAATTCGATTTG
This sequence comes from Brachypalpus laphriformis, assembly GCA_945910035.1. NCBI lineage: Eukaryota > Metazoa > Arthropoda > Insecta > Diptera > Syrphidae > Brachypalpus > Brachypalpus laphriformis. Next base: position 103,060,667 of record OX246756.1, read on the forward strand.
GGCAGGGTCATGACTACTGACATCATTTCTTTGCGGAAGGCGTACGGTGAGACTCAAACGGCAATAATTAATCTCCCTGCAGAAAGTGCGAAGAAACTATTGGAAGCAGGACGCATCAAAATTGGCTGGGTAGTCTGCCGCATTCGTGAGCGGACGCTGCTACAGAAATGTTTCAAGTGCCTCGAATTCGGACATTTGGCCAAGCTTTGTAAGAGTGAAGAAGACCGCTCCAAACTCTGTAGGAGGTGCGGTAAAGAGGGACATATCGCGAGAGATTGCAGCGAGGAACCATCCTGCATGTTCTGCAGGAAAGTCAACCCGGAAAATGCAAAGCACATAGCCGGCGGCAATAAATGCCCTGTCCTCAAGAAAGCGATCTGCAGCAAGAAACCATGAAGGTTATCCAAATTAACCTCAATCATTGTGAGACAGCTCAGGATATCCTGGCACAAACCATCAAGGACGAAAAAGCAGATGTAATCTTGATCAGCGAGCCATATAAAATTCCTGACAACAGCAGCATCTGGCTCAGTGATCGATCGAAGCGGGCCGCAATATGGTCATGTGGGAGACATGCGTTCCAGGATGCAAATGAAGAGTCAGAGGGTTTCGTTCGGGCCAAAATCAACGGTATACACTTCTATAGTTGCTATGCTCGGCCCAGCTGGACTATAATTGAATACCAGGAGATGCTAGATAACCTCGTGGCTGATGCTCGGGAAAGAACTCCAGTGATTATTGGCGGAGATTTCAATGCATGGGCGACGGAATGGGGCAGTAGATTTACCAACGCAAGGGGTCATGCCCTCCTGGAAACATTTGCAGCTCTCAACGTAGGCATCGCAAACGTAGGTAGGGCTAACACCTTCCGCAGAGCAGGCATGGGCTCAATAATTGATATCACGTTAGCGAGTAACTCCATCCTGCGGGGAATTAAATGGAGAGTCAGTGAAGATTATACCCACAGTGACCACCAAGCTGTTATAATTGACATCGGTAACGCCAGAAGCACTCACCGCCCGCGATCGACTGGTCCGAAATGGCAGGATAAGCTCTTCGACAAAGATACATTCGCGGAAGTGGTTGACACCTTCACGCTAGTCCGAGGATCGGCAGAAAATTCAGCTCGCCACCTCACCCAGTCCATCAACATGGCGTGCGATGCATCAATGCCCAGGAGGGCCTCAAGTAGAAGACGCCTGCCTTGCTACTGGTGGAACGATGAGATCAGGGTACTTAGAGCAGAGTGTCTACGGGCAAGGCGCAAAGTACAAAGATCGCGAAACACACCCAACTTTCAGGAGTACCTATCGTCCTTTAAGCTGGCGCGAAAACAGTTAAGCAGAGTTATCAAGGAGAGCAAAGCAAGATGTTTCAGACAGCTCTGCGATGAAGCTAACGTAGACCCTTGGGGCACGGCGTATAGGATGGTGATGAGAAAGCTTAAGGGCGGCAACTCCCCGCAGATAACATGCCCGTTAATGCTGAAGTCAATAGTAGAACATCTTTTTCCAAGGAGAGCATCTACTATGTGCGCAATCACCAGAGAAAACTTTACAGAGGTAATTCCAGTGATTACAATAGAGGAATTGACAATCGCATCCAGAAAGATGGGTGACAACAAGACGCCTGGACCTGACGGCATCCCTAACAAAGCAGTGAAAGCCGCTGTTCAAAAAAGGCCAGACATCTTTATTGCAACAATGCAAAAGTGCCTAGAAGAAGGAATTTTCCCTAAGCAATGGAAACTGCAACACCTCGTTTTATTGCCAAAAGGAAACAAACCCCCAGGAGACCCATCGTCGTATCGCCCGATATGCCTACTGGACACAATGGGAAAGATCCTGGAGCGAATCATTTACAACAGATTGCTCACAATAGCGGAGGAGAAAGGGGCTTTGTCCAACCAGCAATTCGGATTCCGAAAGTCTCGCTCAACAATTGACGCCATTAAAGCTGTAGTTAATATAGCAGCGGAAGCAATTGAAGGTGAAAGATGGCGATACGGCACCAAGGAATACTGCGCAGTAATGACGCTAGATGTCAAAAACGCATTTAATTCGGCAGACTGGCCCACTATAAGAAGATCTCTTGCTAGGATGGATACACCATCTTACTTGCTGCAGATAATGGCGAGCTACTTTACCAACAGGAAACTGAGGTATGATACCGACGAAGGAGTGAAGTACTACGATGTTACAGCTGGGGTCCCGCAAGGATCGGTGCTGGGCCCATTACTATGGAACATAATGTACGACGGAGTTTTACGACTACCACTGCCACCTAAAGTGAATATAATTGGATTTGCTGACGACATCGCTGTTGTTACAGTAGCAAAACAAATCAGTGAAGTAGAATCAGCTACAAATGTGGCAATCAGTCAAATCAAAAGCTGGCTAGGATCCGCCGGTTTAGAATTAGCTGACCACAAAACTGAAGCTGTTCTAATAACCAGTCGGAAATCTGTGGAATATATGAATGTACAGGTTGGGACCCAAATCATCAGATCCAAAGAAGCAATCAAATACTTAGGAGTAATGCTCGACAATAGACTGCGGTTTAAACAGCATGTTGATTATTCGAGCAAAAAAGCGTCACGACTTCAGGCAGCACTCTCAAGGATAATGCCCAACATTGGAGGACCTGGATACGCTAGGAGGTTCTACTATCCAGAGTTGTCAGCTCAGTCCTTCTTTATGCGGCTCCGGTTTGGGCGGGGGCTCTCGCGACCAAAGAAACAAGGAGGAAACTTACATCAGCCTACAGACTCTGCGCTATAAGGACCATCAGTGGTTTTAGAACTATCTCTGACGAAGCAGCCTTTGTCATAGCAGGAATGGTTCCTATCGACATCCTCGCGAACGAGATGCAGAGAATCTACAATCGGAGACGCTCGAGCCACCAAGAGGCTAGCGAAAGAAGAAGGGTTATAGAAGAAGAAAAAGCAGCTTCAAGAGCTGTGTGGCAAGATCGATGGGATAATGCGGTTAAAGGCAGATGGACCTATAAATTAATCCCCACCATCGCCCTAATAAGCGAACCGTACAAGCCCATAAATGGAAGTAGCTGGATAGACGACACCACGAAAAAAGCCGCGATATGGACCTGCGGGAGCTATGCTCTGCAGTCAGTCGGCCACCAGGCTGACCTTTTCGTATATGCAAGGATAAATGGTGTGCACTTCTATAGTTGCTATGCGCCCCCCAGTATAACACTGGCGGACTATCTAAAGCTGCTGGACGACATCGTAGCTGACGCGCGGGGGAAACACCCAGTGATTATAGCTGGAGATTTCAACGCCTGGGCTACTGATTGGGACAGTAGAACCACAGACGCAAGGGGAAGAGCTCTCCTCGAATGTTTCGCAACACTGGACATTAGTCTGGCCAACAACGGTACAGCGGAAACGTTTCGAAAGGCAGGCAGAGGGTCAATCAATGACATCACATTCATGAGCAACTCACTCCTGCGGAAAACCAAATGGCGGGTCAGCGAAGACTATACCCACAGTGACCACCAGGCAATTATATTTAATGTCGGCGAGGAGAAACGTAGACTGCGTCCCACCCTAACAGGACCAAAGTGGAAGGATACGCTATTCGACAAAGGCACGTTCGAAGAAATGCTAAGCACCAGCGCCACAACAAATAATGGATCGGCTGAGGCACTTTCGCATCAGCTGATCCAGGTCATAACCACAGCGTGCGACGCAGCAATGCCCAGAAGGTCTATCAGTAAAAGATGCGAGCTCTGCTACTGGTGGACCGATGAGATTAAACGGCTCAGGGCGAAGTGCCTACAAGCACGTCGCAGATCTCAGAGATCCAGAGGCAGACAAGATTTCCAAGAGCGGCTAACCACATTTAAATTGGCGAGGCGAGAACTGGAAAGGGCCATTAAGGAGAGTAAGTCAAGGAGCTTTAGGCGGCTCTGTGACGAGGCCGAATTAGACCCCTGGGGCATGGCGTATAGAGTGGTGATGAAGAAGCTTGAAAGCAGCAGGTCTCCACAACTTACATGCCCGGCAACGCTAAAGACTATAGTAGAGCACCTATTCCCCCATCGACCAACTACTATGGTCTCCATCACGAGGGAGATCAGCATGGAGCATATCCCGGCAATCACGTCAGAAGAACTCTTTGGGGCATGCAGAAAAATCGGAGACAGCAAAGCACCTGGACCGGATGGCATCCCGAATAGGGCAATCAAGGCGGCTGTTAAGACGAGACCGGACATCTTTCTAACAACGATGCAAAGGTGCATAGAGGAAGGAGTATTCCCTACACGATGGAAATTACAACACTTAGTGCTGCTTCCAAAGGGCAATAAGCCAACCGGACAACCATCATCGTATTGCCCAATATGCCTGCTCGATACGCTGGGGAAGATCCTAGAGTGTATCATCTATGACAGACTGCTTGCGGTGGCGGAGGAAAACGGAGCCCTGTCAGACTGTCAGTACGCCTTCAGAAAATCACGCTCTACCGTCGATGCCATAAAGGCGGTAGTGGATATAGCAACTGAAGCAATACAAGGGAAAAGGTGGAAATGGGGGACGAAGAAATACTGCGCAGTAGTAACGCTCGACGTCAAAAATGCGTTCAACTCGGCAAGCTGGCCATTCATTAGGAGATCCCTGGCCAGGATGGATACACCATACTACCTGCTGAGGATAGTCACGGACTACTTCAGCAATAGGAAGCTAAGATACCATACTGACGATGGCGTTAAGCACTACAGTGTTTCCGCGGGAGTCCCGCAAGGGTCGGTTCTGGGACCTCTCCTATGGAACATTATGTACGACGGAGTTCTGCGACTAACATTACCCGAGGGAGTCAAAGTAATTGGCTTCGCTGACGATATCGCAGTGGTTACAGTAGCCAAGCACGAACACGAGGTGGAGTCTGCCACGGATGAGGCAGTTATAAGAATAAAGGAATGGCTGGAGTTTACCGGTCTGGAACTAGCTGCCCACAAGACCGAAGCTGTCCTAATAACTACCCGCAAAAAAGGTGGAATACGCCAGCTTCCGGGTCGGAAACCAGATAATCAGGTCCAAAGAATCCTTGAGGTACCTTGGAGTCATGCTCGACAACAGGCTGCGCTTCAAAGCCCACGTCGAGTATTCCAGTAAGAAAGCATCGCTGATGCAGGCAGCACTCTCCCGAATGCTCCGGAACATCGGCGGGCCTGGATACGCCCGCAGGATCCTACTGTCCAGAGTGGTCAGCTCGGTACTTCTATACGCTGCCCCGATATGGGCAGGTGCACTGGCGACAAATGAGTGCAGGAAGAAGCTATCATCAGCTCACAGGCTCTGCGCAATCAGAGTGATCAGCGGCTTTCGAACTATCTCCGACGATGCAGCCTGCGTTTTAGCTGGGATGGTCCCAATCGACATCCTCGCTGAAGAGATGCAGAGAGTATACCTTAGACGTCCCTCGAACCGGCAAGAGGCAAAAAGGATTAAGGAGGAGGAAAGGGCAGCATCAGCAACGCGGTGGCAAACCAGGTGGGACAACTCTACCAAAGGCAGGTGGACCCACAAGCTCATTCCCACTATAAAATCATGGACAGAGAGAGCGAGGGGGAACTGTAACTACCACCTCACACAGTTCCTGTCCGGACACGGTGGCTACCGGAAATACCTCCATAGATTTGGACACGATAGTTCGCCCCTGTATCCAATATGTCCAAACGAAGAGGAAGACGCGGAGCATGCAGTGTTCTACTGCAGACGCTTTGCAGAAGACAGAGCAAACCTGCCAAGTCCAGAAAATCTTGTTAGTCACATGACACGATCAGAGAGCGAGTGGTTGGAGATCTGCTCATTCATAGTATGTGTGCAGAATGCGCTGCGAAGAGCAGAAGCCATAAGAAGAGCCCAAGAGGCGGCCTCGGAGACTAGAGCATAATTGCTAACCAGCCCCGCGAAGAAATACCTAACGGCAGTACCGCGGGGAGAGTGGTTGAAGTGTGTAGGGTGTGTGTTTAGTACGTAGGCGTATTCCTGGAATCGATTACTCAGGTTTGCGAATCGTGCATGCTAGTAGCACTCGGGCTATTAGTATCTATGAAGATTATACATCCTTGGCGCAACCATAAAAAAAAAAAACACACACACACACACACACACACATTTCCTCGTTCCCAAATTCAGATCTCAGGTACATCCGCCAAATGATGCTACAGACAGGAAACGTCCGGAGCCAAAGCGGAAACAGAAACATCCACCTTTGGCAAACACCAAGCAAAAGGATGCCGCAGCTGGCGTTGAGACCCCAGTGGTCACAAATAAGCAGGCAAACGCAACCACAAGCAAGCAACGGGCAACAGGAGAAAATGAGTGGTTAAATGCCTCCAGGAAGAAGGTCGCCAACACAGCCACAAAGAGTCAAAAGCCCATCAGTGCGGCGAGCATCGAGCAGATTATAGGCCGCGGCAGTGCCTGGTCGAAAGTTCTCAAAAAGAACAAGAAGGATGAGAAGAAGCCAGGCAAGACCGCCAGTGAAAAAACGCGACCGGACGCAATAGTAGTGGCAACCAAGGGTCAACTTTCCTACGCCGAAATACTACGCAGGGTCAAAGCGGACCCCAAGCTCCACAACCTGGGTGAATCGGTCACAAAGATTAGGAGAACCCAGAAAGGCGACCTGCTCTTCCAGCTACGCGAATCTGGTGACAGCACTGAACAATTTAGGAGCATCATCGGTGAAAACTTTGGCGCAGAGGCGGAGATCCGCACTTTGACGAAGTCACCACTAGGAGAGACATCTGCGAAGCTATCAAAGCTCAGTACAACATCGAGGTTGCCGAAGCAGATGTGCTCAGCCTTAGGAAGGCCTACGGTGGCACGCAGATCGCGACAGTGGGGCTACCGACAGAGAAGGGGAACAAGCTGCTGGAGTCCAGCAAAATCAAAGTCGGCTGGGTGAACTGCCGTATTCGTGTTCGAAAGGCCCTCACCAAATGCTTTAGGTGTCTGGCCACACGGCGCGCCAATGCAAGAGCGAGCATGACCGATCCAAGCAGTGCAGAAACTGTGGAGAAGAGGGCCACATAGCCAAAGAATGCAAAAAGGACGCATTATGCTTCTGGTGTAAGACGGTCACACCAGAAAACGCCGGACACGTAGCTGGTAGCAGCAAGTGCCCGGTACTCAAGAAGGCACTGGCCAAATTAATATGATGAATGTCGTCCAGATAAACCTAAACCACTGCGCCGCCGCACAGGACCTTCTGGCGCAAACTGTACGAGAGAAAAGGATCGACGTAGCTCTAATAAGCGAACCGTACAAGCCCATAAATGGAAGTAGCTGGATAGACGACACCACGAAAAAAGCCGCGATATGGACCTGCGGGAGCTATTCTCTGCAGTCAGTCGGCCACCAGGCTGACCTTTTCGTATATGCAAGGATAAATGGTGTGCACTTCTATAGTTGCTATGCGCCCCCCAGTATAACACTGGCGGACTATCTAAAGCTGCTGGACGACATCGTAGCTGACGCGCGGGGGAAACACCCAGTGATTATAGCCGGAGATTTCAACGCCCGGGCTACTGATTGGGACAGTAGAACCACAGACGCAAGGGGAAGAGCTCTCCTCGAATGTTTCGCAACACTGGACATTAGTCTGGCCAACGACGGTACAGCGGAAACGTTTCGAAAGGCAGGCAGAGGGTCAATCATTGACATCACATTCATGAGCAACTCACTCCTGCGGAAAACCAAATGGCGGGTCAGCGAAGACTATACCCACAGTGACCACCAGGCAATTATATTTAATGTCGGCGAGGAGAAACGTAGACTGCGTCCCACCCTAACAGGACCAAAGTGGAAGGATACGCTCTTCGACAAAGGCACGTTCGAAGAAATGCTAAGCACCAGCGCCACAACAAATAATGGATCGGCTGAGGCACTTTCGCATCAGCTGATCCAGGTCATAACCACAGCGTGCGACGCAGCAATGCCCAGAAGGTCTGTCAGTAAAAGAGGCGAGCCCTGCTACTGGTGAACCGACGAGATTAAACGGCTCAGGGCGAAGTGCCTACAAGCACGACGCAGATCTCAGAGATCCAGAGGCAGACAAGATTTCCAAGAGCGGCTAACCACATTTAAATTGGCGAGGCGAGAACTGGAAAGGGCCATTAAGGAGAGTAAGTCAAGGAGCTTTAGGCGGCCCTGTTTTGGAGGAGAATATTCAATCACGAACTATACGAGCTGTACAGCGACATCGACCTAGTCAAAAAATTGCGTATTGGACGTCTGAGATGGCTAGGACATGTAGAGCGAATGGACACCAACACTCCGGCCCGCAGAGTCTTCGAATCTAAGCCCGAGGGACGACGCAGTAGAGGGAATCATCGCCGTAGGAGGCGCGCACAAGTTCAAGGGGACCTCAACCAACTTGGAGTGCGCAACTGGAGGCAATTCCCGAATTCTGCTGGGTTCTCGAACATAGTAATATAGAAGGGAATGAGATAGCAGATGAACTAGCCAGAAGGGGATCAGCATTGGAGATAGAACACATTCAGACATCAGTAGAAGTTTCTATTGGTGTACTAAAAAGAAAAACCGACCTCAAAACAAGAGAACTGGCTACCTCCGCATGGATTACCAGAGGCAAATGTATCATATCTCGCAGTTTATGGCCCATACTGAATGAAGGAAGAACCAAAAGCCTGCTGGCAGTGAATAAAAAAGAAGTCCGTATCTTGATAGGTGCACTTACAGGACACTGCGCGATATGGGAAATGGCCATACGACTAGGCATTAACTCACCCGACCATTACAGGAGCTGTCAAGACGGAAAAGAGATAGAAAGTATCAAACACTTGCTGTGTGACTGCCCAAATCTACAAAGCCGCCGCCTATATCACTTGGGCAACAAAAAACATGATACGATTTATAAAGAGCTCAGGGTGGTTCGCCAATGGACCGGCCGAAAGATAGAGACAAAGAAAGAGTACGTTTTTACAGGTTCCACAACATAAAGGGAAACACAATAGACCGTTTGGCCGTGATGAGAAACACCTAGGTGCAATTCCCTCTAACCTAACCTAACGTTGACTCGAACAAATGAGATGTCTATGTAAGTATGTGTATTGCTGGCGTAGAATGAAAATTCAGTGCTGCATTTTTTTAGTTTAATAGTAAGAAATTTGAAGACGCTGCAGGTAATAACCCTGAATCCACAGAAGCATACCTTTTGGGTGCGGACGAACGTGGGTGAATCAAATCAGAGTCAACGCGAGTGGAGCCGCGGGCACAGCTAGCCTATACCATATATCTAAAAAGGAGTTTTAATCTAATATATTACAATATAATATTATTTTTCAACAACATTTTAACGATACACTTTGTTAATGCTTATTAAAAATGACTGTTTTATTAGCTTTAATCTTCTTCTTCTTCTTCCTGTTATCAGCGAGGTTATGATCCGAAAATAAGGGATCATAACACTCCCACTTCACCGCATTTCTACTGATCCGCCTGTGGGGTTCGCCTATTTGACCTCAGAAAATATCGGCAGGCCTGCCGACTTTGGATCACTTACTGAGGCCAATGAAATGCCGAAGTCATCGGATTTGTCTGATCCAGGCGTTTATAGGCCTGCCTTTCCTACATCGCGATGTCTTTGGAACGCGCATAGATATTGCCTTTTTAACAGGGTTCAAATGATATCTTCTTTGATCGTGGCATTACCAGCTGAGCCGATCACGCTCTATTTTTTGTACGATGGTTTCCTTGATGTGAAAGTTTCCACGGATCTTCGAACTTCTTATTCGATCAAGCTTTGTCACTCCTGCTGTCATGCGAAGCATTTTCATCTCAGCTGCCGTTAATTTACTCTCATACGTTTTGTACATCGTCCAACATTGTGAGCCGTTTGTGAGCGCTGAACGCACAACTGCGGTGTAGATTCTTCCCTTCAACTTAGGTGGCATTTTTCTGTCACAGAAGATAGCGGAATTTTCTCGCCACTTCATCCACCCTACGCTTACGCGATGATTGATGTCGTCATCACAAGTTGCATTGCTATTGATCATAGATCCCAGATATTTGAACTTTTCGCTTTTCGTACTCTCCCATAGCAATATTAGGCACGATAATACCTTACGCTAATGCAGCGAAGTATCTAGGTATGACTCTAGATGCCAAGCTTCGTTGGAAAGAGCGTATTATAATGAAAAAAAGACAAGAATTAGATATTAAATGGCGAAAATTAGAATGGCTTATAGGCAGGAAGACTATCAATTAATAATAAAATTCTTTTATATAACCAGATCTTAAAACCATTGTGGAACTATGGCGCTCAACTCTGGGGATGTGCCAGCGAGACTAATATTGCAGTCATCCAACAATTCCAGAATAAAGTCCTTCGAAGTATTGTGAATGCTCCATGGTACATCAGAAACGGCGACCTCCATCGGGACCGAGGGACTCCTACTATTCTTGAAGAAATCAACACTAGGGCCAAAGCACACGAGAAGAGTCTCCAGGAACATATTAACGAGGAAGCAACAATTCTTCTAAACGTATATGGCGTGAGACGACTGCAATGTATAAGACCGTCAGATCTTGAAAGGCAACCGCAAACCATTCGACTTACCACATCCTCTACTAGATAGTGACAGAGCGACAACAACGAGCGAAAAGAGGCGCTCGGAGTGAATTTAACCTCCAACGCTTTGGATGGATTAAATCCCATCTATGCTCTTGTTACTTTTATTAAAAGTTAAGATTGACATACAACAAATTAAAATTATATTGTACTTTAAAAATAGTAAACTGTTAGCCATTTAATTTTCGCTCACTATTTATACTGAAAAGCAAACTGCTCGTTGGTTTTATAACTAGTAGCAGTGTTAACAAACATTTGTAATCCTTTGCAGCTTATTATGTTTGGAATAAAAAAAAAATAAAAATATATGTATATAAAAAGTTCTGTTAGCAGGAGACGGTGTTGCCGAGCGATTGCCTCTCCCAGGATCACTTTGCAATCTTTTACCCGTGGCTTTATGAAACTGGCTGTCAATCTGAGTTTCATCTCCACCACTGCTGTAAGTGATCAGGTGTCGGCTTTGTTTGATGAACATGGTATTTAACACGATAAGACCGTGTGATATGCATATTTATTGGCATATCCTAGTCCTCCATGGCAATCTTCATAATCGTCGTTTGACTTCCCGACATGTCCATTCAAATCTCCTCCAACAAACAGAAACTCTTCCTTTGGGATATTCTTAAGGAGATTGTGGAAATCTACCCAAAATGCATATTTATCTCTTTGATTGCACCCATTTTGGGGAGCATATGCAATGACAATATTCCACACCTCTCCTTGTATTACTAGTTTGAGAGATATCAAACGGTCGCTGGTTCGAAATACTGGACTTAACTCTGCCGCAAGGATGATACCGATTCCGTTCCTAGCCTTTTCCGTTCCGTAGTAGAACACTTTGTAATCTTTTGTCCTAACGCGCCCGATTTCCGGTGTTTTTCCATTTCGTGTCTTGGACACACAAGATATCCACCCGCCTTCTATTCATCATCTCTTCCAGCTCGTAACTTCGACCGGTCATGCTTCCAACGTTCCAACTCGCGACCCTCAAATTTCGTCCAAACTGTTTTATTGTTTTGCTAGCCCCCGGAATCCGTATAGCTCTGACCCGAACATTTCTGCTCGGTCCAGGATCAGTAGCATGCACAGCAGTGGTAGTGCCTTTCCTTTTAGCAAGTATTACCATAATTATACAGTTTTGCAATATTACCATATTGCGTTGGTGTTTGTTGTTGTTCGACATGTGCATGCTCCTGTTTTAGTATTGTTTAATGTTTCTACTATGACACCGGTGATCTCCAGTCGTGTCAACCCACGGACTCGCATGCAGACTTTCGGGATTGTTTTTAAGGTAGTATATGTGTCACTAGGCTCACTTGGGTGTTATATTGCCTAGATTTCATTTGTCCCCTTAGTCGCCTTTTACGACAAGCGCTGGTTGTTGGGGGGGGCTGATATGTGATAGTGATATTCTTAATCCGTCCCTGCACGGATAATAAGTCAAATAAATCAGTGTGTTGTTACTAGCTTTCCGAAGTTATATCCACTCTTGTTTCTAAGGTTAATAACTTACTTTTTTTCTCTAAAAAAAAAAGAAAAGAAAAACCCCCTGTTACATAATTATTGTTTTGTCTTAGCTCAAGCATATTAGGACGTGCTGTATAGATTCAACAAGGTCAATGTTTATTTGCAAAATGGGGGTAAGCGCGGTAAGCCATCTTTAATGTCCAGCTAAAAACAAAATTTGACTAAACTAATATAATATTTGTATGACCAACGCCAACTTAATTTCTTAGTTATACGTCGGACCTATTTAGTTTTGCTAGGTAGTCCGACAGGATCGTGCTTACTTTATGGTTACATTTTCCTAAAAAATGTGGATTTTAACATAATTTTTTGAGTTTGAAGAACATACATATAACTAGGTAGTTCTAATTACACAACGCTACAAACACAAATAACCGTTGGTTAATCGAAAACAGATAGATCATTTTTCTTCTGTTTCTGTTTCTGGGTAACAATAGAATTGCTCAATAACTGAAGCAACGAACTAGGCGCATTTACTTTTCTTTACACGCCATTGAACTGGGAAAACTAACGACATCAGATTCAGTACCTCTGCCTACCTCACGACTATTTTCACTGGTCTTCTTCATTTAATGATGGTGACATTGAACTTGACTTGCCCTTGCCTTGCCCGTGCAGGGACGGGTTAAGAATATCACTGCAGCGCCCCCCAACAACTAGCGCTTGTCGTAAAAGGCGACTAAGGGGACAAATCAGATCTAGGCAATATAACACCCAAGTGAGCCTAGCGACACATATACTACTATAAAAACCCTCCCACAAGTGTGCATGCGAGTCCGTGGGTTGACACGACTGGAGATCACCGGTGTTATAAAAGAAAGATCAAACAATACTAAAACAGGAGCATGCACGTGTCAAACAACAAACACCATCGCAATATGGTGCAAAAATTGTATTGCAAAACTGTATCATTATGATAATACTTGCAAAAAGGAAAGGCACTACCACTGCTGTTCATGGTACTGATCCTGGACCGAGCAGAAATGTTCGGCTCAGAGCTATACGGATTCCGGGGGCTAGCAAAACAATAAAACAGTTTGGACGAAATTTGAGGGTCGCGAGTTGGAACGTTGGAAGCATGACCGGTCGAAGTTACGAGCTGGAAGAGATGATGAATAGAAGGCGGGTGGACATCTCGTGTGTCCAAGAGACGAAATGGAAAAACACCGGAAATCGGGCGCGTTTCTTGAACGTTAGGACAAAAGATTACAAGATGTTCTACTACGGAACGGAAAAGGCTAGGAACGGAATCGGTATCATCCTTGCGGCAGAGCTACTTGGAAACGTCTTGAGCATTTCGAAGTCCAGCGAACGTTTGATGTCTCTCAAACTAGTAATACAAGGAGAGGTGTGGATAATTGTCAGTGCATACGCTCCCCACGATGGGTACAATCAGAGAGATAAAGATGCATTTTGGGTAGATTTCCACAATCTCCTTAAGAACATCCCAAAGGAAGAATTTCTGTTTGTTGGAGGAGATTTGAATGGACATGTCGGGAAATCAAACGAAGACTATGAAGACTGCCATGGAGGACTAGGATATGGCACCAGGAACCTTCCTGGTGAAGACATCCTAAGCATGTGCAAATCACACGGTCTTATCGTGTTAAATACCATGTTCATCAAACAAAGCCGACACCTGAACACTTACAGCAGTGGTGGAGATGAAACTCAGATTGACTACCATTTGGTAGGCCGTTTCATGAAGCCTCGGGTAAAAGATTTCAAAGTGATCCTGGGAGAGGCAATCGCTCGACAACACCGTCTCCTGCTAACAGAAATTTTTATGAAAACACCAAAGAAAAGCAAACAAACAAGGATCTCTGAGAAAATCAAGTGGTACAATCTGGACAAAGAAAAAGGCGAGGCTTTTGTTTTCGTAATGAAGAATTACCTCTCTCACACCATCAACGGAGCTGAGGATGAAGAGTGCAGAGCACAAAATATGTGGGATTCCCTAAGCGAACTTGCTTAAAGAAGGCCAAATCACTGCTAGGAGCTTCAAAAGGCCACCATCAACACGCCAAGGAAACATGGTGGTGGAGTGATGAAGCTAAGAAAGTGATAAATGAGAAGAAAGCGGCTTTCAAAGCTTGGTCAAAGTGCCCCTCTAATAATAGTGACGAAAAAGCTCGCCTCGAAATGGAATACAGATGCTGCAAGAAAAAAGCGAAGAAGAAGTGCGCTCAGCTTCAAGCAGAGAGTACGGAGGGCCTGTATCGGGAGCTGGATAAAATATTTTCCCCGGTTGCTGATGCAAACCAGGCTATCCAGGAGCTGCGAAGACACAATATGAACAAGAGTGCCACTATCTTCAAAATAGCCGCCCAAAGAAGGAAGAATGCTCAGGAGATTCGTTCGCCAAAGTTCATTAGCAATGCTCATGGCCAGCTTCTTGTGGATGACGACAAAATTCTGCAGAGGTGGCGGCAGTATTGTGAAGAGCTTTTGAATGAACAGTTTCCCCGGCTATACTTTCCAAGAGCCACCCCTAACTGTGAAGAAATACCCGACATTACAGTCGAAGAAGTTAGTGAGGCGGTCAAATACTCCAAAAAACGAAAAGCGGTTGGGCCAGACGAGATACCCTCTGAGTTCTGGAAAAAGATGGGAGACATCGGGTTCAGATGGCTCAGAATTCTCATCTCCAAATTCGTGAGAGGTGATCCAATGCCGAATGAATGGAGGGAAAGTTACCTTCTCCCTGTATACAAAGGGAAGGGTGATACGCGAAACTGTGATAACTACCGTTCGATCAAGCTGATGTCACATACCATGAAGATCGTTGAGCGGGTATTAGGTTATTAGCGAAAAATAATACGCCTATCTGATGATCAGTGCGGGTTTGTCGCGGGTAAATCAACCACAGATGCAATCCAAAGTATAAGGATCACAATGGAAAAACATCGTGATTCCTTAAGGGATTTGCATATTGTATTGGTTGACTTTGAAAAGGCATTCGACAGACAACCACGAGATCTGATATGGGTGGCGCTAAGACATCGAGGGGTTCCAGAAACCGACTCGTATGTACAGATGATCATGGACATGTACGAAGGAGCAAAGACAGGAGTAAGATGCCCCGCTGGAGTAACCGAAGAGTTCCCAATCAAAGTCGGGGTACACCAGGGAAGCGTTTTAAGTCCTTTGCTCTTTATTACAGTCCTTGATTATCTGCTTGAAGGTAAAGTGATGGACCCCAAGGTACATCAGTTATTCTTTGCTGACGATGGAGCCATCATAAGTGAGGATCCTACATCCCTGCAACGAGCAATTGATGTGTGGGTGGACGTTTTGGAGGGAAATGGGTATCGCATTAGTTCAAAAAGACAGAGTACTTGTGCTGCCCGTTCTCTGATCCACTCAGGCCTATTCCAGACATTTATTTGAATGGAACAGTGCTTCCCAAGTGCGAAAAGTTCAAATATCTGGGATCTATGATCAATAGCAAAGCAACTTGTGATGACGACATCAATCATCGTGTAAGCGTAGGGTGGATGAAGTGGCGAGAAAATTCCGCTATCTTCTGTGACAGAAAAATGCCCCCTAAGTTGAAAGGAAGGCTCTACACCGCAGTTGTACGTCCAGCGCTCACATACGGTTCACAATGTTGGACGATGTACAAAAAGTATGAGAGTAAATTAACGGCAGCTGGGATGAAGATGCTTCGCATGACAGCAGGAGTGACAAAGCTTGATCGAATAAGAAGTTCGAAGATCCGTGAAAGCTTTCACATCAAGGAAACCATCGTACAAAAAATATAGCGCGACCGGCTCACCTGGTATTGCCACGTTCAAAGAAGAGATCATTTGAACCCTGTTAAAAAGGCAATATCTATGCACGTTCCAAAGACATCGCGATGTAGGAAAGGCAGGCCTATAAACGCCTGGATCAGACAAATGCGACGACATCGGCATTTCATTGGCCTCAGTAACCGAGTGATCCAAAATCGGCAGGCCTGCCGATATTTTCTGAGGTCAAATAGGCGAACCCCACATGCGGATCAATAGAAATGCGGTGAAGTGGGAGTGTTGTGATCCCTTGTTTTCGGATCATGGCCTCGCTGATAAAAGGAAGAAGAGGAAGACATTGAACTTGACTTCTGGACAAATTCAGAGGAACATGAACTGCAAAGTTCTTGGCTGTTCCTTTGTTCGTAAATGCTTGTCGTTCGACTTTAAAGTTTTTCCCAGTTGTACCCCGTAAACTCTTTTACACGAGAATTTTATGGGCAAAAATAATATATAGCTGAAAATTTGGAAACAGGCTTAGTTAAAGACCCTGAATAACATACTAAACTCACTTAATATCCCAAGCGTAGTTCATGGTTTTCCACAAAAAACTGCGGAACTTAATTTTTAGTAAAGAAATATTTGAACATTGCTCTTGAAATTGACAAACTTGATATTCTGTGCCCAAAATACTCATTTGTAGTCATTTATGTGATTATGATGTGAACTGGGATGTTTGGATAAACGAGGAGTACCGATCATAGCATACACGGCTTAACCGTCGGTATCTACATTTTATCCATACAATGTACATGGTCACGTCCGTTTGTTATAGGCTTTCTTTTCGAAAAAAAACTTAAATTTAGAGATAGGAAAATTAAAAACTAGTTCTGACAAAATATGTATTATATATATGTTGATCTCATCTATAATCCGTCCATACATTATGCGCGGTGACGTCCTCGCTACATTTCAGTAGAAAGATCAATATTGCATGGAATCTCTGTGCAAATATCGCGTCTTTTCTCTGTTATAGCCGCTCGAAGTTTATGCTGCGTTCATAAGTCACCACTGTATTGCGCTTTTCAAAATCAATCATAAGGATTCCTTCACAGTCCCAAAAACTGGTCGCCATTGCCCTTTTTACGCTTTTTAACACTTTTCCGTTTTGTTGTTCATCAAGACGACGCGACGTAACTTCATTTAATCCCTTTTTCTTGTCAGATTATAATAAAGCACCATTGTTTCGTCTTTAGCAACAATCCGCCTGATTAGTCCGATTCGATGTCACAACAGAGCTCTATAAACCGCTAACAACAGTCTACCCTTTGGTGTTTTTGAACTGCACATCTTGAGTTGATCATTGCTCTTGATAATATTCAGTTTGTGTTGAAATTTCTTTACTTTTCAGAGTTCGATCACTCAGAACAACTTGTTTTAGAAATTAAACATTTTCTTCTGTGGCCGCAGTTGCTGGTTCGTCTGAGCGAGGGTCATCTTCAAGACACAACGAAATGCTTTAGACCAGTCCTGAATGATTGTATGTGATTGTGAAGATCCCCCATAAACAGAACCCAGTTCATCCTTTATTTATTTTGGGGTCTCTTCAAATCACCACTGACGAGTAACTATTTGATGTGGACTAATGATGAGAAAGGCGTGGCAAAATCGCATCATCACCTCCCTGATAGCGAACTAACGATGAGCGTATACCGATTTTTTTTTTTTTTTAGGTTGCGCCAAGGATGTATAATCTTCATAGATACTAATAGCCCGAGTGCTACTAGCATGCACGATTCGCAAACCTGAGTAATCGATTCCAGGAATACGCCTACGTACTAAACACACACCCTACACACTTCAACCACTCTCCCCGCGGTACTGCCGTTAGGTATTTCTTCGCGGGGCTGGTTAGCAATTATGCTCTAGTCTCCGAGGCCACCTCTTGGGCTCTTCTTATGGCTTCTGCTCTTCGCAGCGCATTCTGCACACATACTTTGAATGAGCAGATCTCCATCCACTCGCCCTCTGATCGTGTCATGTGACTAACAAGATTTTCTGGACTTGGCAGGTTTGCTCTGTCTTCTGCAAAGCGTCTGCAGTAGAACACTGCATGCTCCGCGTCTTCCTCTTCGTTTGGACATATTGGACACAGGGGCGAACTATCGTGTCCAAATCTATGGAGGTATTTCCGGTAGCCACCGTGTCCGGACAGGAACTGTGTGAGGTGGTAGTTACAGTTCCCCCTCGCTCTCTCTGTCCATGATTTCATAGTGGGAATGAGCTTGTGGGTCCACCTGCCTTTGGTAGAGCTGTCCCACCTGGTTTGCCACAGCGTTGCTGATGCTGCCCTTTCCTCCTCCTTAATCCTTTTTGCCTCTTGCCGGTTCGAGGGACGTCTAAGGTATACCCTCTGCATCTCTTCAGCGAGGATGTCGATTTGGACCATCACAGCTAAAACGCAGGCTGCATCGTCGGAGATAGTTCGGAAACCGCTGATCACTCTGATTGCGCAGAGCCTGTGAGCTGATGATAGCTTCTTCCTGCACTCATTTGTCGCCAGTGCACCTGCCCATATCGGGGCAGCGTATAGGAGTACCGAGCTGACTACTCTGGACAGCAGGATCCTGTGGGCGTATCCAGGCCCGCCGATGTTCGGTAGCATTCGCGAGAGTGCTGCCCGCATCAGCGATGCTTTCTTACTGGAATACTCGACGTGGGCTTTGAAGCGCAGCCTGTTGTCGAGCATGACTCCAAGGTACCTCAAGGATTCTTTGGACCTGATTGTCTGGTTTCCGACCCGGAAGCTGGCGTATTCCACCTTTTTGCGGCTGGTTATTAGGACAGCTTCGGTCTTGTGGGCAGCTAGTTCCAGACCGGTAGACTCCAGCCATTCCTTTATTCTTATAACTGCCTCATCCGTGGCAGACTCCACCTCATGTACGTGCTTGGCTACTGTAACCACTGCGATATCGTCAGCGAAGCCAATTACTTTGACTCCTTCGGGTAATGTTAGTCGCAGAACTCCGTCGTACATAATGTTGCGGGACTCCCGCGGAAACACTGTAGTGCTTAACGCCATCGTCAGTATGGTATCTTAGATTCCTATTGCTGAAGTAGTCCGTGACTGTCCTCAGCAGGTAGTATGGTGTATCCATCCTGGCCAGGGATCTCCTAATGAATGACCAGCTTGCCGAGTTGAACGCATTTTTGACGTCGAGTGTTACTACTGCGCAGTATTTCTTCGTCCCCATTTCCACCTTTTCCCTTGTATTGCTTCAGTTGCTATATCTACTACCGCCTTTATGGCATCGACGGTAGAGTGTGATTTTCTGAAGCCGTACTGACAGTCTGACAAGGCTCCGTTTTCCTCCGCCACCGCAAGCAGTCTATTATAGATGATATGCTCTAGGATCTTTCCCAGCGTATCGAGCAGGCATATTAGGCGATACGATGATGGTTGTCCGGTTGGCTTATTGCCCTTTGGAAGCAGCACTAAATGTTGCAATTTCCATGGTGTAGGGAATACCCCTTCCTCTATGCACCTTTGCATCGTTGTTAGAAAGATGTCCGGTCTCGTCTTAACAGCCGCCTTGATTGCCCTATTCGGGATGCCATCCGGTCCAGGTGCTTTGCTGTCTCCGATTTTTCTGCATGCCCCAAAGAGTTCTTCTGACGTGATTGCCGGGATATGCTCCATGCTGATCTCCCTCTCCCTCGTAGTTGGTCTATGGGGGAAAATAGGTGCTCTACTATAGTCTTTAGCATTGCCGGGCATGTAAGTTGTGGAGACCTGCTGCTTTTAAGCTTCTTCATCACCACTCTATACGCCATGCCCCAGGGGTCTAATTCGGCCTCGTCACAGAGCCGCCTAAAGCTCCTTGACTTACTCTCCTTAATGGCCCTTTCCAGTTCTCACCTCGCCAATTTAAATGTGTAGCCGCTCTTGGAAATCTTGTCTGCCTCTGGATCTGTGAGATCTGCGTCGTGCTTGTAGGCACTTCGCCCTGAGCCGTTTAATCTCGTACCCCGAGTCTGACGATATATGTGTAGCTGAACACTCAGACCTGCGTAAGCACATCTGGGTGAACTTCAGCGCGCATATGTTTAATCGGACGAGGCATCTCTTGTTGACCTGATTGGCTGAAATATGCGTCTCAGAAGTCTAGCAAGAGCTTCTCAGAAGGAGGACGTGCGGTGGATGAATTCTCTCGATGGAATCAACGGTGACGTCTACAGACCAGCGGATACCTTACTTGAGCTACTTCGACATACTTGGAGCTGAGGTCTCTAAGGATTTTCAATACTACGTCAGGGTATTGAAAAAGAGATGGTGGCGGATGAACCATTAATGGGCCAACGGCAGCGCTCATATCCCCGAAGTGGGTTACTGACATCGGTGCATCCGACCCCCCGTCATAGGGCTTGCAAAAAAATGATCTGGTCCCCCAGGTTGGGGGTTGTGCCGTCGGGTTACCCTCCCTACCACGTAAAAAACCTTCGGTTGCGAAGCAACCAACAGCCTCGGATACGGATGATTTCACTGTTGACAACCCAAGCAAACATAAAAACGACAACGATCTTCGTGTCTGCACGTGGAATGTTAGGTTCCTCTACAAATCACGAGCAGTCAAACAACTTGCGGAGACCCTAGAGTGTCTCAAAGCAGAAATTACCGCCATCCAAGAAGTGCGATGGGATGGGTCGGGCAAAAGCCGGATGAAAAACTGCTACATCTACGGCGATTGCTACAGGCAAAAAGGACAGCGGTTATTCGGGTGCGGATTTGTCATTGGAGGCAGACTTAGGCAAGAAGTCTTGAGTTTCCGGCATGTGAACGAACGCCTTATGACTATCCGTATCAAGGCCAAATTTGCCAACATTAGCTTTATATGCGTTCACGCCCCTCAAGAGGTGAAGGACGACGCGATAAAGGATGACTTCTACTCTTGGACAAGACGTGTGAGCAATGGCCTAGCCACGACGTTAAAATTATCCTAGGTGATTTTAACGCAAAGCTAGGAAGAGAGGAAGTCTTTAGTAGCGTTGTCGGAAGCCACAGCCTGCACGACATCACATCCGACAACGGACTCAGGCTAATCGACCACATTGCGATCGACGCAAGGCACTCTTCCAGTATTCTGGGTGTCCGGACTTTCCGAGGAGCCAACGTGGACTCGGATCAGCCAAGGTACGGATGCGGATATCCAGAACGGAGCGAAATCAACGAAGTACTGTGAGGAAATTTCACGTCGAAAAGCTACGATCGCAAGAGACCGCCAGAACCTTTGCCGATCGAGTTTCTTCTAATCTTAATCTAAGCCAGCAGCAATTGCGGAAGACCAGTGGCAGCGTTGCCAACAAGCCATCAGAGATGCCGCCTCTGATGTACTGGGTTTCTCTCGGCCACCACAATGAAACCCCTGGTTTGATGAGGAATGCCGGCAAGCACATGCAGCAAAACAAGAGGCGTAAAAAGCGGCGCTGCATAGAAGGACTAGAGCTGCTTACGAGAAAAAAGGAACATCGACTTCTCAGAACGAAGAAAAAGTAGCATGAGAAGCGCTCGATCGAGGAGATTGAGAGATTTCCAGGAATGATGTTCGAACACTTTACCAAAAGGTAAAAAGGACATGGCAGGGTTTCAAAGCCTGAACAGAGGCCTGCTGGGACGAAAATGACAATATAGTAGTAGAATCGCAGTCGGTACTGAGGATATGGAAGGAACACTTCTGCAGACTGTTAAACGGCGATGATGACCAATATTCCGCTGTCAGGAAGAATGAGCCATACAACAGTGACGATGACAGTCAAGATTCCCGTCAACCCGATCAGAATAAAGTGAGGATAGCGATATCTAAACTCAAATCCAACAAAGCTGCTGGAGCCGACGGCCTTGCCGCTGAACTTTTCAAGGCAGGGGGAGATGAGTTGGTAAGGAGCATGCACCAGCTCATCTGTAAAATCTGGTCGGACGAAAGTATGCCCGATGAATGGAACCTCATTTGTCCGATTCTGAAGAAAGCAGACCCACTAAACTGCGCCAATTACAGAGGTATAAGTCTCCTCAACATCGCATGTAAGATCCTGTCTGCCGTATTATATGAACGCCTAAAACCGGTCGTCAACAACCTGATAGGTCCTTATCCGTGCGGTTTCAGGCCGGAAAAGTCCACCATTGACCAAATATTCACACTACGGCAGATCTTGGAAAAAACCCATGAATATAAAATCGATACGCATCACCTCTTCATTGATTTCAAAGCTGCTTATGATAGCGTGTATAGAGACGAGTTATACAGAGCCATGTCTAGTCTTGGCATACCTGCCAAGCTCGCCGAATGACGATGGAGAACTCTCGCTGCTCCATCAAAGTCGGTAAGAACATCACCGAACCGTTCGATGTCAGGAAAGGTCTTAGACAAGGTGACGCGCTATCATGCGATCTCTTTAACATAGTACTTGAGAGAATTGTACGAAACTCACAAACCAACACCGGAGGTACAATCTTTTACAAGTCTGTACAACTACTCGCTTATGCCGATGACATTGACATAATCGGAAGAACTCAGCGGGCCGCCAATGGGGCATTTACGAGTATTGAGATCGAGGCAGCAAAGATGGGTCTAGCGGTCAATGAAAGCAAAACAAAATATATGCTGTCTAGAAAAAGGACACCCAACATCGGCGTCTTGGTCAGAACGCCACAATAGATAGATATAATTTTGAGATAGTAAAGGATTTTGTCTACCTAGGCTCTATGGTGAACTCCGCAAATGACATCAGTAGGGACATCACACGAAGAATTACTCTTGCCAATCGTTGTTTCTATGGACCAAGACGGCAATTGAGTAGCAAAGCCCTATCTCGAATTACTAAGGTAACTCTTTATAAGACACTAATCATCCCAGTCCTGCTGTATGGCGCAAAGGCATGGGCTTTGACAAAACCGGATTAGGATGCCCTTGTTTATTTCGAGAGAAAAGTTCTTCGAGCGATCTTTGGTTCCGTCTGCATAGACGGTGAGTAAAGGAGAAGGTACAATGCCGAACTATACGGCCTGGGCAAGGACATCGACTTAGCCAGAAAAGTTCACATACAGCGACTAAGATGGCTGGGTCATTTAGAGCGGATGGAGCCCAACGTTCCCGCTATAAGTTTTCGAATCCACCCCGGATGGACGACGCAGTAGAGGACGACCTCACGGTAGGTAGCGCAAATAAGTGGAGGGGGACCTCAACCAACTTGGCGTGCGCAACTGGAGGCAGCTGGCTCGTAATCATGCTAGCTGGAGAGGTTTGTTGGTTGAGGCCCAGGTCCACCCCGGACTGTAGCGCCATCTAAGTAAGTAAAGTAATGATGAGGAATAATGGAAAAGAGAATATTTTTTTACCGGATTTTTTTCGAAGTATAATAATTGGGCCTTATTGCGTAGCTCAGTGTCCAGAATAATGTGAAGATTACTCCACTGGGGCAAATCTGTTCTTTCGTGAGAAGCTGGAAAACACTACCTAATTACCCATCGGATGTATTAAACTATTGAAAGTATTTCGTGTCTAATAACTTTATATATGTATATATTTTTTCAATCATTAATGCTTCCAATTTGGCTTAAGATTTATGCCATTGCTACTAAAATTTATTAATTAAATTTGTAAACAAATTTAACGATAAATACATTTGCTTAAATTATTAACAAAATTCTTTAGGGTCTTTCAACAACCACGCCTATGCATTGACAGCCGATTGTGTTTACATTTGACATCACAGCGCTGTCATTCTGCCCTTTAATTATGGAAAACTATACATATGCTCTAGCAACGCTCTCAAACTTTTAAAATTTGTTATAAAAAATGCGTGCTTAGTTCGTCAAACCATGCGCGAGCTACGTGGAGCTTATGGGCGGCATGAGCGTCCTGCTGAGAGCTCAATTCAAAGAATTATCGTGAAATTTTAGGAAACCGGTTCAGTTGCTAATCAAGCAGTTCCTGCGCGTCACCACAACCCTCGATCGAACGAGAATATGGCTGCGGTTGCTGAAGTGTGTGTGAGAACCAAGACCTCTCTCTCGTTCACAAGAAGTTATCTCTTTCACAATCTTAACTTGTGTCTTAATTCATAAAAGATTCAATTGTCGCACAAACTAGAGCTACCGGATTAAAGCCTGATTTTTTCAAGTTAAACTGTAGGAATTCAATGCATCCTATCGCAATGTTTCTTTCGCTTCGACTTCACCTTTGGCATTTGCAGAGAACAACGTAGTGCTACGTAACGCGACTTCAACTCAAAGCAGAAGTTGGGTGGGCTGAATTTTTGCTCGATTTTGATATGTAGTTAACAGATGTGGAACAAAGGAAAAAAGTGAACAAACAAATTTGCAATGTCATTTTAAATCGCACTCAAAGTGGGAGCGTAACGGGACCAACGCGCTAAATTGTGCTTAAGACATAAGTCTCTGGCCTATGTCAATAAGCCAGTAACAATTTATGACCTGGAGAACAACGTCATTCAAGCCATTGCTTAAGACTCGGTTTATTTGAACACTAATGCAAAAAAGGGTCCCATTTAAATAATATCCTTTTTTAACGACTATAACTAATGCTGCCATCTATCCTTTTATTCGCGGGATACTCATTTTTTCAGCTCTCAAAAACCTATCCCGCGAAAATTTTCTAAATGCGACCATTAGACTGTTAGACTGAACGATCACAGCAAGCCAATATGATATACAGGTTTGCAGCAAACGAGTAAACCATGTACATACATGTAACGCGTAACGCGTAGCTGTCATTCATGTGCGCGTCACTTTTTGTTAAATTTGCTGCACGTCAGTTTTAGTGAATTTGTTCGCATTAGTGTTTCGTTAATCTAAAGAAAAAAGAATGTCTTCAACGTAAAAGTTCTCGAGAGTCGAAACATTGAAAGCGATTCTCATGGCGTAATAGACCTTTTTCGCGGTTTGACGTCTATGCGGTCAAAGTGTTTTGGTGGCCAACTATGCAAAGGACAAGTGTAATGCTAGGACATACACATACACTTTGCGTTCGGTGGAACTTGAGGATCATTGCAAGGAGCTGAACATGGAGACATATCGTATACTCGCCGATATACTGGAGAAGGTCAACTCAACTTTGAAACTCTACGAGGGCACAAAGAACTATCACAACTTCACGAGCAAGAAGTGAGTTAATTAGGAATTTGCAGCAATTTCTGGTAAACTTAACTCCCTCTCCATTACAGAAACTTCTTGGATCCCTTGGCAAAGCGCTTCATAATGTCCTTCACAAGCGGTGAACCATTCCTCAACCCGCAGGGCATTGAATTTCTCACGCTCAAGGTGAAAGGCCAGAGTTTCATGCTCCATCAGATTAGAAAAATGGTAGGTGTAGCCTTTTTTTTGCCGTGGTCAGGGGTAACACAGAGGCGACAATTGCTCGAGCGCTTACAGAAGAACAGTTGGATCTGCCGATGGCGCCCGGATTGGGTTTGGTACTCGACTAGGTGCACTATGATCGTTATGGTGAGGATGGTATCGACAAACCACTCACTTGGGAAGAATTGGAACCGAAGATTGAGGAATTCGTCGAGAAGTACATCTATTCCAACATCTATGCGACGGAACAGAAGGACAAGTCAATGTTGGAGTGGTTACACACTCTCAAGAAGTATTCTCGTACAATGCAAGGGAAAACAAGGATGTGACAACTCAAACGTCACCGGTTATTATTAAGCAGATAGCCCAATAAAAGTAGATTTATCTAAGAATACAGATCCACTTGCATTTTCTTTCCACACAAACTCAACCAAAGAGGAGGAGACTACCAAACGGTTGGTAACAATAAAACTAAGACTTTCTAAGAATGCAAGTCAACTTTAATGTTTTTTTTTTTGTATAAAAGATGATTTACTGTCTTCCCTTCTTCTTTTTATTGTGTCCCCTTTACGGTGCTGCTGACGGGGTCCAGGTGTAACCTCTTGATACACCGGAGTAACCGGAGAGTTCTTACTCAGATTCTGAGCCTTCGACATGTCACTGAAAGGAGACATAAGTTAACGAATCTGAACGATGGGTTTATGAAAAAAAAAACTAACTATTGATCTGCAGCTCCAATGCACATTTCCTGTGAACCCTTGATGATATCCTTCGCCCTGCGATCCCTCTTCTTTCTGAAACCAGTTCTCTCATACTTGGGCAGCCAGCGTTCTGGATCTAGTGGCACTTCAGCGTTGTAATTCTTCGGCAACTTCCCCTTCCTCTTGTGATTGGTTTTCTTTTTCTTCTGCACATCTCCTGGCGTGCTTGGTGATTGTTCGATCTTGGCATCGGCAGTCTTCTTGGCCACCTTGGTACTCATGACTCAGTTTGCTGCCTCCAAGGCGTCGATTTCAGAAGTTGTACTCAGTGTTTCAAGTGCCGGTAGTTTCTTGCTGACTTCGAGGGCCTTCTTCGGATTGATATGATGTGATATAAGCGATGACCAGCTGAGCGAGAACTTTCATGTCATGCGGTTTCAACATAAGGAGCTCCTCGAGAGAACTTACAGCAATGTCTGTGGCACCGCCTCGCAAATGAAATTCAGCGGCTTGTAGCCACATGTCTGCTAAATCGGTGCTGCTGACCTGGAATTTACGAGTGTTAGCGGTCGGGGAAGTCAGCAATAGATCCAACTCACGTTGTTCTTCTTGTACCAGTCCACCGCGGAACAGGAACAATTGGATGATGGCAAACTTGGTTGCGAATGAGTTTTCCTCATTCTCAGCTGTATACTTGTTCAACACTTCCACCGCTTCCTTGTACTTCCTATCCTTGGCCAGTTGACTGCATTTTATGAGTATAGCCTGGAATTCAGTATCGGCATAAGCCTGGACCAATTTGTTGCACAGAGTCTGGCAGTCGTTGCCGTTGGTATATAGTGCCAAGAGGCAGTAGTTCAAGGCAATCGCCTTCTTCTGAGGCGAAGTCAACTTATGCACGCAAGCACCAGCCATTATTTCGCGCGCAAAACAACACAAGAAAAAAATATTTGGCCACCAAAAGTGGTTTGTCATTTAAGCGTCATAATTTCGACAAGCAGGTGAAAAGGTCTATGTAATTTGATATATATATTCATGCGTAGAGTTCTACAACTTTTTGAAAACGAACCCAGATTTACTCCACCAAATTGCTAAAAAGGAGAAATTATCCCACCAAAAATGATGCCAATGCGATTGCGATTGACGTTGAAGACGATGACGACGAAGTTGTAACAATGTAATTTGATTGATTTATATAAGCGTATATGTATGTATTTTTGACAAATAAAATATGAATTTGCGGCAGAACGTTCCGATATCCCGCGAAATTTCCGAATTTAGCGGACTTTTCCCTTTTTCAGGACAAACAAGATGGTATGATTATGTATACCACAAAGGGAAGGACTGCCTATCATATGAAGTACATATATGTAACATAACAGAGAGAGAGGATGTTTAACATTTTATTGGAAGATGTCAAACCCTGCGAGAAACCAGACGACGACTTCTTCGGGAACCATTTCTTATTGAATTCGAAATCCATTTTGTACCATTTCTGTTAAATTGCATTAGACTACGGGAAAGGAATTATGGACGGGAATTTCTAAGACCTTCTACCTACATACATAATTGCAATTATTACTTAAGAACAAATGTGTATAATTGAAATATCTATTTATTCATTAGTAATCTATAATACCAGTCAATCAATCAATGTCAATCGGCAGACGGCAATGCCTTGCTAAATTTTGATTTTGTATATTATATAAGAAACAATGTTATGCATCTATCTAATCTAAATTAAAAATCGAATGACATTGAATTTACCTTAATCCACAATAAAGATTTCGGCCATATCTCACTTAAATCTCTTTTTTAAACTTTAAACATCGAGCCCCCCCATTGAAAGACCGTTTATTTGTGGCACTATTTCCAGATAACATTCATCCAATGCGAACATAGTTCAGCTATCTCCAAACATATGTATCTAAACATACTTTTATTCTGCCTACACATGTGAACCAAAATTTGTAGACTGTTTAATGCAGGCATCCGTTAATTTTTTCTCCTCGCTTGTAGTTTGAAAGCGAACCATTTTTCTTATAATTAATGAGTAGTGAAGAGAAACAACGACACATATCAACAGCTTTGCCCACCTTTTTCATTAATAACCGATGATTAAAAAAAAAAAGAGAAAAACAATTCCCCTCAAAACGGAAATAAACAAAAACTTTACGAGCGAGTTCAATGCTTCTATTAAAATCGGTGATCGTAAATTTTCGACAAAAAACATCGTATAGTGGAAAGAGAATGCGTGTGCACCACAAACGTCTATTCTTTTATAGCAACACATTCATTTCAAAGATCAGTCGGCGACAATGAACCGTAGGTATGCAGTAGATGCAATTAAGAGATGATAATAAACTTTTGAACAACGATAATCAACTCATCATCTCAACGAATACACGCATACATCCTCACTTGTATTTGACCATATTCAAAAGCTTTTTAAGTGACATTCCAACGAATTCTTGGTGAATGCGGAAGATGTTTTCATTAGAATTTTTAAATAAAAAACCCAATCTGACCCAAGGTCGTTGTGAATGGACTGCAGCTATGTCCAAATGTCTAACAAGATTAAGTTTTCTAGTTTTTTTTTTTTTTTTTTTTGATAAGGTTGACATGGCTTTATTAAGTCACTATTCGGCGTGAGAAAAATTGATTGCCCAATTTTGTTTTCTTGAACCTGCTGCTAAGGTTCGGATAAACAAGTTGTTATCCCCGTAAGCCAATGGAAATGAAAGCTCTTGAATGAATATAATTACAAATACTAAACATTAATCAAAGCGACCGAGAGTCAAGTCATCAAAAGTTGTTCACATGTACTTCATACTATGATACTCGATGTGAGAAGGTGCTACAGTTATATTTTGAAGTAGGTGCCATGTATGATAATTTCATAGTTGTTAGATACTTTGAATCTTAAGAGATTTATAGTGTGGCAAATTTGTATTTTTAACGGTTCGTTGTTTTTTATTTGTGTTTTATTTCGGATAAGCTTTTTCAAGCGTTAAATGCTGTTCGGAGCTTGTATTTGTTTTTGGAAAAAAAAGATTATTCAACAAATTGATAGCCATGTATACAAATTAGAAATTCCTTGACTTTTATGGTTGGTAGCACACGGACAATTTTTGCACGTTTTACTTTGGACAACGTAACAATAGAAGGTGAAGGCAGAATCATCTCACCCACCAAATTTTATCACCCAAAGAAATCTAAAAGAAAAATTACTTTAATTTAAAAAAAAAAAAAAACTCAGGTGGTATTTTATCCAACAAATTGGATTCTTTAAAAGATTGTTTCAAGAAAGTTAAAGGGGTAATAGTATGAAGTATAGGCATGCTCTAGGCTTTGCAGAGTGCTTAGTGGGCGTTGGCAACTCATGATGCTCCATGGGTAAAATATCACAGACAAACTTTATTTGATAATTACGAGTAACTCGTAAAGGAAAAGGTAGTAATGATCGGTTGCGTATTTTAACGTATTGTGCCTTTGGTTCCTTCCTGAAAGAATGCTGTGATGTGATACCTGTACACCAGTGTTGCCAGACATTTTCTAACAGAATATGCCAAGTTAGAGAATAAATACAGAAACAAAACATATCTTCAAAATTAATACTACAACTGAGCCAGCAGTTTTATTTTCGCTTACGAGACTCGTGATTTTTTGGAAAATTTTTATTATTATTATTATTATTCATTAATCAGAACATAAATGTACATATTAATAGAACTAACAGCACTAGCTCCGTGGCTTTGTAAAGATGAGATCATTACCGCGATCAAGGCACTCAAAACCAACAAGGCGGTAGGACTTGACGGTATTCCAGCAGAGCTCTTACGAGCAGCGCCAACAACATCGGCTGAGCTTCTGCTTCCACTTATATGTAGAGAGAGCTTGGAAAGCTGAGAGCTTTCCTAACGAGTGGAAAAAGGGAATGATCGTCAAGCTTCCTAAGAAAGGAAATTTAATGGAGTGCGGAAACTGGACGGGTATCTGCGTGCTGCCTGCTGTAGCTAAGATAATAGCTAAAATCATCCTTGAGCGAATCAAACAACATCTCGAAGACACACTCGATGCCGAACAAGCAGGTTTCCGCTCTGGATCCTCCTGTGCCGACCACATCAACACCCTGCGGATTATCATCGAACAGTGTGTTGAATATCGATCGCCACTGCACCTGCTGTTCATCGATTTTGAGAAGGCGTTCGATAGTGTCAACAGGGAGTTTATTTGGCGCACCTTACGCAGGAGAGGTATTCCCGGTAAACTAATTGCTATTATCAAAGCTACATATGAAGGCTCCAAATGTCACGTTCTACACAGGGGAAGGTTGTCTGAGGAATTTGAGATCCAAAGTGGGGTAAGACAAGGCTGTATCCTTTCACCAATATTATTCCTATTGGTGATTAGCGATGTGCTTCATGCAGCTTTGTCGACGGGAAACGGAGGAATTCGATGGACTCTTACATCTCAACTGAAACATCTTGACTACGCAGACGATGTATGCTTACTCTCCGACAGAATTATGGACCTCCACCAAATGACAGCAGAAGTGGAGAGGGAGTCAGGTGTCGTCGGGCTGAAAATTAATACGACAAAAACTAAAATTATCAGCCTTGGAACTAACTCATCGGCTCAAATATGCATTGCTGAACAACCGGTAGAGAGAGTAGAGGATTTCCAGTATCTTGGGAGTATTGTCTGGAACGAAGGTGGAACCGAACTGGATATAGCCAACAGGATCGTCAAAGCAAAGTCCGCGTTCGGGATGTTGTCCAAAATATGGCGAAGTAATGCAATCAGTTTGAGCACCAAAATAAGACTGTTCCGCTTCAACGTTGAATCCGTGCTGCTATATGGTTGCAGCACATGGAGAGTGACCACTACTATCACCAGAAAGCTGCAAACGTTTGTTAATAGGTGTCTGCGCAATATCTTAAGGATTTTCTGGCCCAATCGTATCTCTAACGAAGACCTTTACGAGAGACCGGTTTAGGAATCAATAGGCACAACTATCCAACGGCGGAAGTGGCACTGGATTGGTCACACGTTCCGAAAGGGTGACAGTTCCATAGCGAACCATGCTATGCAATGGAACCCTCTAACTCAGGATGGCAGAAGACCTGGCGGTCCGAGGAGAATATGGCGCAGAACAGTCGAGAAGGAGGCACGGAAGTTAGGGAAAAGTTGGGGAGAACTCAGACACATTGCCAGAAACCGTACACGATGGCGCGTAGGCGTAGTAGAGGCCCTAGGACCCACAAAGGGATACAGGACATAAGCCGTGGCTTAGAGCTGGGGTCATACAATATTTCTTGAAGCTTAATGTTATAAATAATAATGGTCTATAGGAGTGGGGAGCGATAGAGGATAGCAGGAATGGGTGCTGCTTGGCCCCCGCTCCTGCTAACCTTGATCGCTCCCTCATTTAAAGAGACAGACAGCAGGTTCAAATACATGTATCGAGTTTGAGATCTTGTAATACTTTAAATACATTTCTTATGTTGTCCGCTGATGGAGTTAAAAGTAGGTTACTTAATTGTTTTTTGTATAATTTCTCGAAAATTTGTTTAATTTTGCTACATTCCGAAGTTAGATGCTTGATGGAAATTATGCTGTTTGTTTGGCAGATGTGACAAGTGACAGGAGGTTCGCTCTTCAAAAGGTGGCTGTTTGTTATTCAGGTATGTCCAAGCCTCAAGCGTAGGAAGCACCTGTTCCTTTTGGCCGTTGTATTTGTAAGATAAAATGCTGGTATCCCTTCTGGGTTGATTGAGGTATAGTGGTGGATATATGTGCACCAATTATCTTTTTTTTGTGATGCCAATGTATGTCTATCATTTTTTCTAGGTCTTTTTTAGGGGGTCGTCGTTGGCTTAAGTTTGTATTGGGACATACGGAGATGAATTTTGCTTCTCGATCCGCTGCTTCGTTCCCTTTAATCCCAACATGTCCTGGGATCCAGATCAGTTGTAATTTTGCTCCTTGAGATATAATGTTATCTCGTATTTTGTTGACGTATGGTGTTCGGTGTTTAATATTTTTTTATTGCGTTTAGCGTGGAAAGACTGTCAGTAAAGATGACGGTTTTCTTATACGATGAAGTTGCTATGTTTGTTGCTTCCAGTATAGCTAAAGCTTCTGCAGAGAAGATGGAAAAGTAGGATGGGAGCTTCTCAGCAGATAAAAGTTGGCCATGTTTATCAACAATTGCGAATCCTGTTCCCTCACGGCTTTTGGAACCGTCGCCGTCGGTGTAAAGTATGTTCCAGAAGTTATTGGGGTGCCTGTTCAGAAGGTC
The DNA here is from genome assembly GCA_945910035.1 of Brachypalpus laphriformis. NCBI lineage: Eukaryota > Metazoa > Arthropoda > Insecta > Diptera > Syrphidae > Brachypalpus > Brachypalpus laphriformis. The sequence continues at coordinate 103,092,925 of OX246756.1, forward strand.
CAGGGATAGGTGTGTGTATATTTCCTTAGGTGTCGTATCTTTCGGGTATTTTGACAAACTGGTGTTGATGGAACCATGAGGAATCGCCCACGGAGGGTTGTTACATTAGGGTCGATTCCAATGTTTTTCCCGAAGGATATAGCGGTATACCATATACAGCTGAGGGTAGTTTGGGTATCTTCTTACGTTTCAATATTTTGGCTGCATCTTTGCGAATTGGGGAGCAATATGATTCGCAAATCTTCGGAAAAAGTCGTTATGTCAAAATTTTATTGAGTAAAAGCCGCCTTCTGTCCTCATATTTATTATTGGAGTAGTTCGAAAACATTTTAGGCTTGCTCTAATTGCTGCGTGGTTTGGCACTTTTGCCGAAAATAGTTAGTTCGTATTCGACTTTAGAGCAAAAAAATCATTTTCGTTATATTAATTAAGGTGTTAGTAGGAACATAGCTATTTTGTGATGACAAGTATTTCATAACATTCAGTCTGAGTCTTAAAGCTAAATTTGTTATCAAATAATATTCCTAAGATACTTAAATTATTTACAGTTGGTATATGAATATTAGCCGTATTTTATTATCACCCAAGATCCATATAGATCACACGACGAAAATAAAACGATCCGGATCTGGATCAACGAAATTATTTTCCATGTGTCTTGTAGTGTGGTTGTGTAACCTACCAAGGAATAAAAAAAAAAATTCTAGATCACGAAATTGATCCTGATACAAAGCAGGATCTTGTATTGTTGTTGCATTGCATAGAAACCAATGATCCATATGGATCATGAGTGATAATAAAATACGGCTATTGTTAATATTAATGTCAAAGTTAGAACAATTTCATTTTCTGCAAATGTGCAGGTGTTTGTTTTTATTTAAGGATATTATTGCCCCTGATTGGGTGATTGGATTATACAATTAATAACCTCTTTAAATAAATTGGCTGTTGGTGACATATCGTTACATCTAGACATTAAGTATAAATCATCTGCATATAATAAATTATCAATGTTTTTGAACTTTAAAACTATTTCGCTAATATCATTGTATGCCATTACAAAAAGGACTACCGAAAGGGGGATTCTTGAGGTATACCATTCTTAAGAGTGTGCAATTTGGAGTAAGAGTTGTTAACTTTCGATCTGAACAATCTGTTCGAAAGAAAAGACTTTATAAATCTGTACATTTTGGGGCCAATTTTCCAACTTATTAACTTATGGTATTTAGGACGACATGAATACCAATGCGTTCGAACGCTTTCTCGAAGTCAATTGAAACAATTGAGACATGGTTTTTACATGAGAGTGCAGAGGATACAAACTCGTCTATGTGGAGCAGAGAATCAATAGTACTGCGGCCGTGTTTGAAGGCGACCTGGTTTAGATTTATAAGATTGTGCCTTTCGATAAACCAAAGAAGTCTTTTAGATACTATTTTTTCTAAAAGTTTGCTTGTGCAGGATAACAGTGAAATTGGCCTGTAATCATTGGTATCAGTTGGTTTTTTGTTTGCTTTTGGAATCGGAACATTGATTGCAGTTTTCCATGTTTGGGGCACTATGCCTTGATCGAAAATATTGTTAAATAATAGCAAAATACGTTTTTTTACTTGAAGTGGAACATTTTTAATCACCGGATATGAAATCCGGTCGACGCCGGGAGTTTTACCTTTGACTGAATCTAAACTGCTTTCTAATTCAAGAAAATTAAAAGGTGATTCTAGGTATTTTGCGGATGGAGATAGTTTTTGAGACGTGATGTTGTGACTTAACGCTACATGTTTTGCCTCACAGAATTGGACAGAAAAATTTGAGTCACTGGAGTATGTGGACCAGCGGTTAGCAAAATGTTCGGCAATTTGGTTTGGATCCGTTAGAGGTTCAGAATCAGTAGGTATTATTTTGATAGAGTGAGGTATGTAGTTTGTAAGTCTCATGACATTTGCCCATATTTTTTTACTCGTCGTATTGGGGTTTAGATTGGAGGTGAATTTTTGGAAGCTCTCGATTTTGGAGGCTTTAGCTTTTCGGCGAAACAATGCATTTGCCTTTCGATAATTAATAAGATTTGTTTCATTAGGATACTTATTAAAGATTCTCCATATATGCTGCTTCTTTTCTCGAAGGGAAAATTCCACCATGGGACTATGGTTTGTTTTTTGTTTGTGGGATAGATAAATTAGCTGCAAATCTTAAGCCCTTTACCCCTTCGGGCAGGGGTTAGAATATACCCGAGGTAGGCATGCCTGTCGTAAGAGGCGACTAAAATCCACCCTCCGTATACCGAGTATGGCGTATACAAAAAACATGCAATGAACAAAACAAAAGATTTAAATACCCCAGGTGGCAGTCCAGGTAAACTGGAAAATCCACCCTCTTCGGAGGTCGGCTCTACGGATTCTGGGGAGAGCCAATTATTGCACCTTATAAATCCCTTCTCAAAAAGTACAAGGGTATCTCGATCTCCACCAACAAGATCGAACGTCTCCGGAAAAAGAAGTCCACCGGAAGCGCAAACGCGTGAAAAACGGGACTCAGCGAAATCTAAAAGCATTGAGGAGGAAAACGACGTACTCCGTACCAAGCTTAGCGAAATGGAGCTACACTATCGTGAGCTCAAGAAAGAGGTAGATTTACTCAGGCAAGAAAATAATGCCCTAAAAAACACGTACCTACAAAAAGAAAATACAGTTAGCTCACATCGCTCACCTAGTCGCGAATACCAGACGGATGAAGAAGAGCTAACACGCGAAACGAATTGGGTCGAAAAGAAACGACCTAGCAAAAAACGAAAAGCTGGTTCCTCACCGGAAGTCGAGCCACAAAAAGATGAAAAGCGCAAGGAGATGCAAGAAAAGCAACAACAACAAAAATTACGTCCTCCGCCACCGATAAAGGTCGTTGGAATTACGGACTATAATAAGTTGCATTGCCTCCTTAAAGGAACTCTGGCTTCGAAGTTTAAGGTGACATCTCTGCGAAACAATACGTGGAAAATCAATGTCGATGATGCCGACGGTTACCGATCAGTATCTAAAAAATTGAATGCCGAAAAGATTCAGTGGTATACTTATGAAAATAAGTTAGAAAGACCACTGCGTGTTGTAGCAAGGGGACCCCACCCCTCGTGTACTAAAGAAGATGTAATGCACGACCTTCAAGACAAAGGCTTTAAAATTCTTGATGCCGTCAATATTATCAAGAAGGAGAAGCAACAGTCGGAGGGAGATCATGAAAAATTGGTAAAGCGCGGTCTTCCACTATTCATGTTTAGTTTTGATAAAGACGAAAATAAAGATATTATATATGGTATCAAGACTATTCTAAACATCGTGGTCAAAATCGAACCCATGCGTAAGACCTCCAGATCGATCCCGCAGTGTAAGCGCTGTCAAGGCTTCAATCACACGCAGACTTACTGCCAGAAAGAGCCGCGATGCGTCAAATGCGCAGGTAAACATCTCTCGGAAGAGTGTCACCTAAACAAACAAACCCCAGCCACTTGTATAAATTGCAAAGGAAAACATCCTGCGAACTATCGAGGTTGCGAAGTGGCGAAAGAGCTTCAAAAACGCCGCGATACGCTAAAAAATTCGATGCGTCCGAATATGAAACCAATCAAGAACAGACCCAAAATAGCTACGAAAAAAGCAGCGAAAGATAGAAAGTCCGTCAATATTAACTTAAGATCGGTTAATGATAAAAAATCCGAAAGTAATAGAGATAAGGTAACAGAAGCAAAATCTCCGAATATTGGCGTGCAGTCTTATGCTCAAGCGGCGAAGACAGTTAAGGGTACGTACACGACCGACAACTCACGGGAGATCAAAGCAAGAAACCGTCCAAACTTTAATGTAAAAACTCCTTCTCAAGTTGCGACATTGAAAAATAGTGATAGAGGTAGTTCAGAAGATCATGTATCCAATGTTTTTTCCCTAATTCTTGCGAAACTTGAAGAGCAATGCAAAACAAATAAACTAATTTTCGAGAGACTAGTTGCACTAGAAAACAACATTCATAACACGCGCACTTCAACCAGAATATGAAAGAAACGCTTAAAATTCTTACTTGGAACGCTAACGGGCTCATACAAAGACTCGACGAGTTAGAAATATTTATGCGAGAGAAAGATATTGATATATGCTTGGTCTGTGAAACTCATCTGAAAAAGCAATCGAATATTAAGATAAGGGGATATAGCGATATCACGCCTTTCACCCATCGGAAAGAGCCAGAGGCGGATCATCTTTGTTTATAAAAGAAAATATCGAACACTCAGCGGAAATAAAAATTGAATTAGAAGCAATGCAAGTAAGCACGGTACGCGTTAGAAATAGACATTTTGCTTTCAACATTTCGTCTATATATTGTCCACTGCGATGTAAACTTGAAGAAAGTGATTTCACAAATATCTTCAACTTCCTTAAACCAAATTTTATTATTGGTGGTGACTTCAACGCGAAACACCCCTTCTGGGGCTCAAGGTACGCCTCTTAGAAAGGTAGAAAGCTTTATAATGCGGGTATGCAATTCAGTTGTGATTTTTACTCGACGGGTAAACCAACATATTGGCCAACTGATAGAAATAAGATACCAGATCTGATTGATTTCTTTGTTGTTAAAGGAATATCTAGCAACTGTATAAAAGTTGAAGAAAGCTTTGATCTCTCCTCTGATCATTCTCCAATCATTATGACGATAAGCGAAGCTTTGATTAAAAAAGTAGGACCGGCCAGATTAACTGGCGCGAAAACTAATTGGGACGGCTTTAAAAAAGATATTAAAGCAAATATTGAGCTGAGCGTATCACTTAAAACGCCCTATGAACTTGAAGTTGAAGTAGATCGCTTCGTCGAAATCTTACAGGATGCCGCGTGGAAGAATACTCCCAACCTAAGGAGAACCCCGGCCAGTTACATTAAAATTTATCCGCAGGAAATAAAAGAGATGATTAAGGAGAAGAGAAAAGCGCGTAAAAGATGGCAACAAACTCGGGCTCCGCAACATAAAGCACATCTTAACCGTTTGTGCAACTCACTAAAACGATCTATTAAAGACCTTAAGAATAATGAAATACAAACTTACCTAGAAAGCTTAACGGCAGAAAAAGATTCTAACTATTCGCTTTGGAAGGCTATAAAAGGTATTAAAAAACCTCAAATTCAAGCCGCGCCAATTAGGAAAAATCAAGACGAATGGGCCAGGCATGATAAAGAGAAAGCGCAAGTTTTTGCCGCCCACCTGGAAGAAACTTTCAAACCGTTTGATGGACAAGCTCTTATTGAAAATATAAATACGTCGTATATAGACAATAGCGCAATAAGAAATGCAACACTTACCGAACTTAAGGAAGAAATCAAGAAACTTAAACCTAAGAAAGCTCCTGGATACGACCTAATTACGGGAGAGGTTCTTAAAGCACTACCAAGAAAAGCTCTAATTAAGCTTCTGTTCATTATAAACGCCGCGATTAGACTAGAATATGTTCCCAGTCAATGGAAAGTCGCCGAAGTTATAATGGTCCTTAAGCCTGGAAAACCGCCGAATGAAAAAACCTCTTATAGACCGATTTCGCTTCTTCCAATTATATCCAAAGTGTTCGAGAGAATATTGGTTAGGCGAATACAGCCGGTTATAGAAGAAGGGCATCTCATCCCTGATCATCAATTCGGATTTAGAAGTAAGCATTCTACAGTTGAACAAGTACATCGAATAACACATGTAATCGAAAAATCACTTGAAGAAAAAAAGATTTGTTCAAGCGTATTCCTTGACGTTTCTCAAGCCTTTGACAAGGTCTGGCACGAAGGCTTAAAGTTTAAATTACGACAAGTTCTGCCAGAGCACCTATATAATATTTTGAAGAACTACCTTACGAATAGGCTATTCCGCGTCAAATGTGGAAACGAATATTCAGATTTTAAGGAAATAATGGCTGGGGTGCCGCAAGGAAGCGTTCTTGGTCCAGTCTTATATCTATTATACACTCGTGATATACCGCAAGTAGAAGGCACTGAGCTAGCTACATTTGCCGACGACACTGCTATCTTGACAGTAGGTAAAACGGTCGAAGATACTACAGAAAAACTGCAAGAAGCTTTGAATAGAGTAAATGAATGGACAAAGATTTGGCGAATCGCACTCAACGATCTTTTCAAACTCGGTTCAAATCCCGTTTGCAAACGAGGCTAAGTATCTTGGAATGACACTTGATACAAAGCTGAAATGGAAAACGCACGTTAAGAAAAAAACCCAAAGAACTAGATAATAAATATAGAGAAATGTATTGGTTACTTGGAAAATATTCCAAGCTTAATATGGAGAACAAACTGGTTTTATATAAGCAAGTGCTAAAGCCTGTATGGACATATGATATACAACTCTGGGGTTGTACCAAAATAAGCAATATTAAAATTTTACAAACTTTTGAAAACAAAGTGCTAAGAGGTATTGTAAATGCGCCATGGTATATCAGAAATAGCGATATCCACAGAGACCTTGGCATTAAAACAATTGAAGACGAAATTCAAACCTACGCGAGAAAGCATAGAAGTCGACTAGAAAGTCACCTAAATATTACAGTCCTCCAACTTTTGGAAGAAAGAAATTTACTGCGCCGTCTACAAAGAACCAAACCTTTAGACCTAGCGCGATAAGTAACCGCGTCTAAACTGCGGAGCTGGCAGGAACTTCTAATGGGAAGGTACCTGCAAAACGTTATTATTTCGCGAAACGAAAACTACTTGATAAGTCGAATACTTAGTTGTAGTAAAAATAAAAACAAGTCTGTTTTGAAGGGAGGTTTTTTAGTGGGTAAGAATCCCACACTACTATGAGCACGTGCTGTCGATCCTCATAGTGTCTTGTTGAAGATTTTCACCTACCCTCGGAAAAAAAAAAAAAAGAATCTCGCCGGGGCCTCAAAAAAAAAAAAAAAATCTTAAGCCCTTGCTTATATTTGCTGCTTCTTGGTTGATATTTGTGGACTGTGGTTTATTGCTGAAGAATTCTAACGATTTTGTTTGGAAAAGATTCCAGCCAGCACGGTCGGATAGAAATTTAGGGGTAGGCTTAGAGCAGCTGTTGTGACGTTTGAAATGAATGCTAGATATTATGGGGAAGTGGTCGCTACCGTGGAGGGAATCAAGCCTGTGCCAGACAATCTTAGACAATATTTGCGGAGATGTAAAAGTGAGATCTACGTGGGTAAGCGTGTTATGGGTGGAAAAATGTGTAGGACTTCCATCGTTTAAGAGAGATAGATTTGAATTTGTAAGAAAGTTTTCAACAATCTTCCCCCTTGCGCTTGCAACAGGAGAGCCCTAGAGAGGGTTCCAAGCATTGAAGTCTCCAGTGATCAATAAAGGGGATTCTACAGATTTTAAAATGGTTTCTAAATTGGAAGAAGAAAAGGGCTAGGAGGGATGGATATAGAGAGATAAGACTGTTAGCATAATGTCAAGATCAATTTTAACTGCTATTGTTGAGATGTTTGATGTTATTGCTTGGATTTTGTGTGGAACCGATTTATGGATCAAAAACCCTACACCTTGTTTTGCTGTTCAAACTGTGAAAGTAAGTTGCGTACTGTTTTGGGGCTTTAATTGTTGTATTGTCAGGAATATGGGTTTCCTGAAGGGAAATTATATGAGGCCTGTGTTCTTTTATTAAGAGCTCTAGTTCATGATAGTTATTGAGATATCCATTAAGATTCCACTGGAGAACCTTAAGGATTGATGTTGTAGTTGCAGAGGACTTTTGTGCAGTAGAAGATGAACTATACTGTGAAAAGTCGTTAGTGTATGTTTTGTTCTGGTTAATTACTTGACTCTGTCGCACCGCGGTTGAACCACCCAAACTCCTGGTGGAGTTTGAGTGTTTAAACCTCTGAACGACAGAGCCTTTGTTTTGGATACCGATTGTATGGTTAGATGTCTCCATCATCGTCATCGGCATCGTTTTCTGAAATTTTGTCGTAGTGCTGACTGATGTGACCTATTGACATTGGTGAAGTTGATTCAGTTATATGGGATGTTGTATTAGTTATTGAGTGTTCTTCTTCTTCTTCTTCCTTTTATCAGCGAGGTTATGATCCGAAAACAAGGGATCACAACCCTCCTACTTCACCGCATTTCTACTGATCCGCCTGTGGGGTTCGCCTTAGTTATTGAGTGTTGATTTGAAGTATTATTTGTATATGTATTTGAGTTTGCTAAGTTGGGTTTTGAGTGTGGGTTCGAGTTTGATAAGAATGGTGGGTTTGCTAAAGTTGTGTTTGATGCAAAATTGCTTATTGAGGGGAGGTATGATGTATTATTTACGTTTGAGTGGGAGTTTGAGTTTGACAAGGGTGTTTCGATAGTTTTAGAAATGCTTTGTGTGACTGATGGAAGATAGGTGTCGTTTGCAAATGTGTGGGAGATTGCATGTGACACAAGTTTGGCTACGAGTGTAACTTTTCATTGTGTGACCGAGAAGCTGGCATTTTTTGCAGCGCATTGGATTTGGGAAGTATTCTTCCACTTTTAGTTTGTACCAACGTACATTTAAAGTTATAGGAGGACGGAAGAGATCGAAGGTGAAGAGTACTAGACCAGATGGTACTTCAACGTCATTTTCTACGCCTGCAACTTCTCTTTTTACAATTTTTCCGAATTTGTAGACGTCCGTGACGCCTTGGTCCTTCATTTCTTCAACGATTTCTTTTTCAAGTAGGATGTTTAGGCATGGTGTATAAACAGTGCCTTTAGAAGAGTTAAGTTGACTATGAAGTGAGATTGAAACCGGGCAAAGATTGGATAAGGTTTTTTTCGAAAGGAAAAGGTTAGCAATGTGTTGGGATTTTACGAGTATAAGGAGGTTGCCATCCCGAAGCTAAATAATATATTCGTAAGATGTGCTTATGGCGTCTATAGCCTTTTTTATTAGAATAACGCTAATGTATGTTAAAAGTTGTTTGGGGTCTGTTGGGGATATAATTATGAACTCAGGATTTTTGGAATTAGACTGAGGTGGAATTTCAAAATTTAGGGCTGCAGTGGAATTTGTATTTTTTTTAAAGTCCTTTTTAAGCGGGTCGGGAGGCTGCTCTAATACAGCGAACCGATTGCCCGAGAGCACGTTTGGCCCTGAGGCCATATTGTATGTATTTATCACTATATGGGCTGGTTTGTCACTCACTTACTTGCCGGAAAAAGAAAAGAAAAAAAAAAAAAATTAAAAGAAATGGGGAGGAAAAAGCGCGGGCGAAGCTAAATTATCAACTACGGGAGAGCAGAGAAAACAAAAATGGAAAACGATGTTGTCGGCCCGAAGTGTTGTCCGTGACTGTTTTTGGAAAAAGATGTTCGTATGCAATTAAAAAGAAATGTAGCACTTTAGACAGGTTAAATTCCAATGAAAGTTCCTGCGTTTTTCACAACCGGCATATACTATGACGCGAGGACAAAAGGTTTTGCCATGGCAGACGACGAATTGAATTGTTCCCGTCAAGTAGTTGAATGACGATACGATTACAATGGTCGTGAACACGATATTTGTGTTAACGCGCTAATTTTGTTATCTCTTCGACGACGCTGGGAATTCCCAGATCTCGATGAATATCTTCGTTACGTAAATACCATGGTGCGCTAACGATCGTTCTAAGAACTTTATTTTCAAAAGTTTGTTTGATATTTCTATTGTTTTTCTTGGTACAAAGCCAAAGTTGTATACCATACATCCACACAGGCTTTAGCACTTGCTTATAGATAAACAGTTTGTTATGTAGGCTCAACTGTTATCCGAGTAGCCAGCACATTTGTCGGTATTCGTTTTTGAGCTCTTCGCGTTTCTTTTTTACGCGCGATTTCCATTTAAGCCTAACATCTAGAGTCATTCCTAGATATTTTGCTTCGTTCGCGTACGGTATTTGAGCCGAGTTTAGATATACAGGCAATCTATCCACTTTTTTGTACGTAAAGTTGACGTGAGTAGATTTGCTTTCGTTCAGCACAATACGCCAAGAATTCGTCCAAGAGTGGACTTTGTTAATAGCATGTTGCAGCTTCCCAGTTACTGCTTCAATAGAATCGCCCGTTGTCAATATCGCAGTATCGTCTGCAAACGTGCTTCGCATTCCATAAAAAGGTGCGCCGGTGTTTTTGCGAAGTCCCTGCAGGATAATACGAGCAGTTCATGGTTCAAATCCTAATGTCAGTAAGCATGTATTTATTTATTTCTTGTGAAATATATAAGGAATCTTACTTACTTACTTAGGTGGCGCTACAGTTCAGGGTGAACCTGGGTCTCAACCAACAAGCCTCTCCATTTAGCTCGGTCTTTAGCTAATAGCCTCCAGTTAGTCGAGGTCTCCTTGAACTTGTGCGCGCCACCTACGGCGAGGAGATCCTCTACTGCGTCGTCCCTCCGTTTTAGATTTGAAGACTCTGCGGGCCGGAGAGTTGGTGTCCATTCGCTCTACATGTCCTAGCCATCTCAGACGTCCAATAGGCAGTTTTTTGACTACGTCGATGTCACTGTACAGCTCGTATAGGTCCTGATTGAATCTTCTCCACCAAAACTCGTCAACGCCAACGGAACCGAATATCTGACGAAGAATTTTTCTTTCGGAGCGACCAAGAATATCTTCATCCCCTTTTAATAAACTCCATGTTTGAGCTCCGTAAAGCAGGACTGAGATGACCAGAGTCTTATACAGCGTCTCCTTAGTTGTTCGGGATAGGGCTTTACTGTTGAATTGCCTTATTAGCCCAAATAAGCAGCAATTGGCAAGAGTTATTCTTCGCTTGATTTCTGCGCTGATCTTGTTTTCGAGTTTATAGCAGAGCCAAGGTAGACAAAGTCCCTTACTACCTAAAAGTTATAGCTGCCCACTCTGACGTTCTGTCCAATTCGTCGGTGTTGATTGTCCCTTCTTGCTGACAGCATATAGTTGGTTTTGCCCTCGTTTGTCACTGAACTCATTTTCGCCGCTTCCGCCTCAATGCTTGCAAACTCACCGGTGACAGCCCGCTGAGTTCTTCCGATAATGTCTATAGGCGTTTTTCTTTTTTAGTTCAGAGCAGAGCCTGAACTGTAAAAAAAAAATTGGTGTTTCTTTTTTAGCTCAGACACATCAGAGCTCTGAATTCGTTTTTCTTTTTTCGTTCAGAGCATGCTCAGAGCGAACTCTATGAGCTCTGGATTAATTGACCGAGCGTTCAGAGCAAAATCCTGAGCACAGCTATTTTTCATGTTTGACAGGAGAGGACAAAAAAAAAAAAAAATCCAAAACAATTGAAATTGCGGACGAAATTTGTTGTTCTGGTGCAGAAAGTAAATAAAACATAAAAAATAACTATCAATAGATATTTTATTCATATTTTGACAGCCCAGGCTCTAATTACTAATCAAATGACTCAGAGTGCTTAAGTGTGTTTCATAAACAAATCTGAACGCTCTGAGCACGCTCAGAGCGCGCTCGATGTGCTCGAGCCCTGTTCGCCTTATATCGTCGGCGTATGCAAGCAGTTGTACGGACTTGTAATAGATTGTGCCTCCGGTGTTGGCTTATGAGTTCCGCACAATCCGTTCAAGTACAATATTAAAGAAGTCACATGACAGCGCGTAACCTTATCTAAAACCTTTTTTGATATCAAAGGTCTCAGTGGCGTCATTACCGACCTTGATGGAGCAGCGAGCGTTCTCCATCGTCATCCTGCACAGAATTGCATACTGGCCCTGTGAAGTGTGAGCCAACAGCGGGTGTGGAAGTTTTCATTAAATTAAGTACATATCTGTTATGAAATCAATGCAGAACTTTATTGATTAATGAAGTTTGGTCCATGGCAATGTCGTTCATATAACGACCACGGCTTCTATTGCAAGCGACTATCCGAAGGTCAAAATTATCGATGACTTTTTGAAGAACAAGTGGGTCAATGGCCACAATTTCAGTTTGGATGTTATGTTTGAGATCCTGAATTGTCGCTGGGCTATTGGCATAGACCATACTGGTCCAATGGCTTCAATTGTTGCGTAATTGGTATTTTATAGGCGTGCAAATGAAGATCAACTTTTAAAATTCGCCGTAAAGTGCCATAAGTGAGGCACAATTGTTAACTTCGGCGACGAATTGAGGTACCTGGTTTGGCTGGTTTTGAATACTTTCGCTCACAGTGGTGATGTTTTGGCGTATATGTGCTGGCCGAGCATGCTGATATGAAGTTTGACCCGATACCAAACTAGTTTCTTCAAAACGCTTCACCATTGCAGGAGTTCCGGACTCACTAGGGCGATTATATTGACTGAAAAATTTACGAATTTTACGAAATGTTACTTTTACAGATCGCTCATTTTCGTAAGAAGATTGAATAACAAAAAAGGCGTTGTTGTGTGATAAACTACTCCATGACTAAAATTGCCGAAGATTGTACTTGACATCTGTCCAAAAGATCGACCACCTTGAATTCAGTCAATGACAGTAATCGACAGCATGTCTACACCATCTGTTTTCTCACTCTTTATATCTATCATTAGGCCCATACAAACGTATGGTGGGCAGCCTTGAGGAAACCTGTTCACCTAACCTATCTTGGCTGTGTATAATGGTCAGCTTGCTTATGCATCAGTGGAGCACTAAGGACCGCATCAGCAATGGCTATGGATATTCTGTTTCACTTAACACGCTTGGATATCTACAGCAAACAAGCGGCAGCTCGTGCAGTCTCTCGCATGAAGGCCATATCTCAGTGGTCTAGTCTAAGTACTGGACAACCCTCTATTCTTAACGATCTAGAATTTCTTCCCAAGACACCGATTATATACTCCCAGAACTTCTGTTCGACAAAAAAATTTGAAGCCCGCATCCTCTCCAGACTTGATTGGGATGAAGATCTGGGGTTGCAAGAGGATCCATATGCTTCTATACAGATGAATCCGAAATAGAATCGGGTGTAGGAGGGGGTGTCTTCTCTAAAGCTGAGAACATTAGCATCTCTTTCCACTTTCTTAATCATTATAGCGTTTATCAGGCAGAGATTATGGCGTTAATGGAAGCCCTATCGTGGCTAAGGTACAATGTGATATCTAATCGGTATATCACAATTTTTACTGACAGTCAAGCTTCCATCAAATCCCTGGAATCTGTCAAAAACTGTCCCAAATTGACACATCTTAAAGAGATGGTTAACTAATTCAATATTCACCTTACTTGGGTGGCGTGACACAGAGACAACTCAGGAAATTGCCAGACACTAGCCTATTGATTTAACCGAAGAAAGGGAATATCGGTAGGCCTCTTGCTACAGTGAAACTGCTGCTTAACCAAAGATGGGAAAATGGCACTACGTGCTTCACACTAGACAGATTTGGCTTTGCTGGATAAAAAACGCTCGAATTGCCCTATTAAACAGAAGAGGGAGCTCATTACAACTATAGTAGGTGTCATTACAGGGCACTGCATCATTGGAAAGCATGCCATCAGGTTAGGCTTCCTCACAAACGGCTTCTATAGAAGCTGTATGGACGAGGGAGAGGAAAAACCATACTACACTTCCTTTGTACGTGCCAGGCTCTCTCCGCTCGTAGAAGATTGTACTTAGAAGCCCACTTCTTAGCCAGTTTTTGCGAATTAGCTAACGCCAGCGTCAACAGCTTCCAAAGCTCCCATTTGTTCTAAAGATAGTTCTTTCTTCGGATTATAGATCCACGTGGTACCACAATGGACCTTTGCTGGTCGAAGTGAAGTTGTATCTAATGCAGCCTGCTACATTGACCTAGGTTAGGTTAGGTATGTGGGCTGGCAGGGAGGGATGCTCTCTGCCACACTCAGGTGAGCGTTGACCCATTGTGGTACCCGTGGGGGAAAAAGTAATCCCTTACCCAATGAAACTAAAGACTAGTAACTCAGTCACTTACTTCATTTCTGCATACAAACCACCCTGATGATTTGATGAAGTTCAACATATTTTCTGTTGAAACGCCGGAGAGTTCCTCGAGATCCTGGAAGAAATATTTACCAAGGAACTTTTTCCTGGAGTGTTGAAGACTCGGACAGTGGCACAGGAAATGGGTTGTGTCCTCAAAAACTTCCTCGTCACCACAGTCTCCACAGAGTTCCTCCTCCGTCAGGCGTAGTTTCTTCAAGTGGTACCGCAGAGTGTTGTGCCCCGTGATGATGCCCACGAGGGTGGAAAGGGATTTCCTATCTTCACGGATGATTCTCTCGGTCTTTGCTTTGTCGAAAGATTGCCATAGCTTCCTAGTGATGGCGCAAGTTTCCATGGAGTTCCATCTTGTGTTCGCCTCCTCAGTGGCTTTATTCCCTGCAGCGAGCTTGAGTGTGCAAGGCGGGATACACACAGGGGGTCAACTTGTTCTGTTGGGGCTGCTGAGCCGATTCTCGCCCTACCCTCGTGTCCAGGGACCCAACAGAGCGATATCTTGTGCTGTGTTCCAAGAACCCTGAGCTCTTCTAAACAACACTTCACATGCTTCGATTTAATTTCTATGGTAGTAATCGCTTTTATAGCTGCCTGGCTGTCGATAAAGATGGTGATACCTTCTGGCGGTATTACCCTTATCGCAGACTCACGGGCGGCTGTTGCCACTGCTAAGACCTCTGCTTGGAAAACACTGCTGTGGTCTGGAAGTCGTATGGATTTTGATACACCTAGAGGGTCGGAGAAGATACCTATTCCTACACCAGTGCTCATTTTTGAACCATCTGTGTAGATGGCTATAGATTCGACATTAGGTATATGACCGCTTTTCCAATCTTCCCTGCTAGGGTAGGCGGTAGAGAAGGGCCTTGTAAAGTCTAAATATGGCGTCACGTAATCCGTTACGGGCATGAGGCCAAAGCAATCATGTAGGATCATCGAGTGACCTGTTCTGCTTGGTTTCCAGTTCGCTGACTGACTTATTCTCATAGCATTAATGGCTGCTGATGTTCGTATAAAGATGTCTAGCAGTAGCAGGTTGAGGATAGCCTCGAGTCCTGCGGTTGGGGTTGCCCTCATTGCACTGGTGATGCTCGTGCCCTGAGAACCAGTATAAGGGTATTAATAATCCCTTTGGCACGCGCAAATTATAAAAAAAAAAAAAAAAAACCATCCGTAAAGATAGGAAATCCCTTTCCACCCTCGTGGGACTCTGCAGAGGCTGTGGTGACGAGGAAGTTTTTGAGGACACAACCCACTTCCTGTGCCACTGTCCGAGTCCAGGTAAAAGTTCCTTAGTAAATATTTCTTCCAGGATCTCGAGGAACTCTCCGGCGTTTCAACAGAAAATATGTTGAACTTCATCAAATCATCAGGGTGGTTTGTATGCAGAAATGAAGTAAGTGACTGAGTTAGTAGTTTTTAGTTTCATTGGGTAAGGGTTTACTTTTTCCCCCATGGGTACCACAATGGGTCAACGCTCACCTGAGTGTGGCAGAGAGCATCCCTCCCTGCCAGCCCACATACCTAACTTAACCTAACCCATGCAAAACGAAGAATTTTATGACCGCACGATATTCAAGTTTATCCATTTTAACGAAAAACATGCAAGACGTCTACTGCAAAAATTCGTGTAAGCAAACTACTTGAGAGAACAAGTTGAAACTTGCCATACAAATTAATGAGAAGTGCATCCAGACAGGAAACATAATTTTTTGCTGATTAGAACGCTATCTCTGCGTCAGGCCGATAACTTTTCACCTTGCCCTCGTACAATATGCTTTCATATATATTTTTATGTAAATAATTAATTCATGTGGACAGCGGAAGAAACCAAATTATGAGCAGTTAATCCAGTATTGTATAAGTTTTGTATATAAACGGTTACATATGTATGGAAACCACAATAAGCGGTTAAGAATTCAAACCGCAATCGCGGTTTATTGTTAGATTCTTTGTCCTCGAATTGTAGTTGTTATACCAATTTTCTTTAAAAGCAAGTATGCTGAAACGTTTAATATTACAAGTAACCCTTTTGCTTCATTGAAAATAATAAAGTTATACTGGCACTGGAAATATTCAATCTCAACTAAATGGTCGTCTTTAAAATTGAATGCACTTCCTCTAGACTTCCGAAAAACATAATATAAAAAATAGCTTCCAATATAGTACAGTACAAACCCTTTCAATATTTGCATAAAAAAAATTATTTAACCACCTGTCAAGGCCATAATCCACTAAATGTCTTTTAACAATAAAATTAATATAGTTACTTACTCTCATTTCAAATACAAATTAAATATTAAAATTATTTTGTCTTTCTTTTCATTCCATATCAAATTAATCAATTTGATTCGACAGACAAAAACCAGTAAGCTGCAAACATTCTATTTTTTTTTTTATTTTGTGACGTATATACGAGTATCTGCCTACAAAAAACTGTA
This sequence comes from Brachypalpus laphriformis, assembly GCA_945910035.1. Lineage (NCBI taxonomy): Eukaryota > Metazoa > Arthropoda > Insecta > Diptera > Syrphidae > Brachypalpus > Brachypalpus laphriformis. Next base: position 103,109,291 of record OX246756.1, read on the forward strand.
CATTTTCATAAAATCTCGTTCCCAAAATAAATCCGCAACGTGCGTAACTATGATCATCAAAAGGTAAACGACTCAAACTTGTGGATATTTTATATGCTAAAGATCACCACTTTCGATAGAAGTTACTTATACACACGCAAAAATAGATGCTTAATTGCTGTTACGTAACTTTCTATTAACAAAAAAAAATCCGGTTAAATTTTTTTTAATTAAAAGCGAATAACAATTTTGACTCCTAGATGTTCACGAATTTCGTAGATTGATTCTAATATTATTCATGCAAGAACTCTTAACTGCCGACATTCATTAAGCATCCTGCTATGTTGATTTACTAGTTGCTTGTCAAAGCATAAAATTTAGGCGAATTTTTGTGTTAATTATGAAAATAGGCTTCTAATTTGAGGCTAAAAAGTTGCATTATGCAATAAAAATACTTCTTAATCAAAACACTCTGTGGTAACTTTCCGTACCATGAATAACTGATAGTAGTAGTATTTAAATAAAGAGTTTTAAAAAACAACTTTTTCTGGAAATGTCATCAAATGACTTCAACATCTAACAGTATTTCAATGTGTTCGCTTCGAATAAACGTAAGAACTTGTTTAAGTGCCATGATTTACAAGTTAAAAAATGTTGAAACTGTTTCTTTAAAGTCAACGACGGGTTTATTTTTAAAATTCGAGCCTTGTTTGCCTTAATTAAGAGTACTATAAAATATGGCATGCTGTTAACTTTTATATATGGAACCACTTAGGACTCGATTACCCTCGACACCTTATCGTTGGTGAATAGATAACTGCTACCAGCTGCCGATATTCTGGCAACGACTATAGGCAGGGCTATTCCTGGCGGAAATTAGTGAGAGAGACGAACTAAGTCCATGCAGAACTTCCCCCTAACCCAGGGTATGACGTAAAACTCCTGAGCAAGGCAGTCGCAGTAGAGAAAGAGGACGCCACCCGCGAAGATTTTCCCAAATATAACATCTGAGTTTCAAACCACTACAACAATCCTTCCCTCTTCTGTTCTCTTTACCCTTTCCAACGCCCTCAATGTGTAAAACATTTTAATGGTATTCATAAAGAATTTAATGTAACTTCAGTCGCAAAGACGAAAAGAGGATGCCATTGCGGCTGCAAAGGACTTTAGATATGAGCACAATCTTTGAAAATCGAGAAAAGAGGGCTCACTCCCTGATGATGAACTTGATGAAAGTATGCTCAATCTCGCCCTGAATCGCAATCTGGAAAAAGAAGAGCATAAAAAAAATATGATATTTATTAGTAGTTATAATAGCCTTTAGCCCATTTAAATCACCAGGTATAGATGGCATATTTCCCTGCCTACTACAACAAGGAGCAAACCTGTTAACATCTACCCTTATAAGAATTTTCGGATCCAGCTTTACACTAGGCTACATACCAAAAAGTTGGAAGGAGGTTAAGGTAGTCTTCATCCCAAAGGCGGCAAAGCAGGCGGAGCAATCGCCTAAATCCTTTCGACCCATTAGTCTCAGTTCCTTTCTCCTAAAAACGATGGAGAAAATTGTCGATCATCATATAAGAGAAAAGTTCCTTATACATGATCCTCTGCATGCAAACCAATTTGCTTATCAATCTGGGAAATCTACGGAAACAGCCATTCATAGCTTAACATTATTATAACATGATTGAAAAATCATTAGCTGCCAAAGAAACACAGCCCTATGTGCCTTCATAGATATACAGGGAGCATTCGACAACACTTCCTATGAGGCTATCAAAAAGGCTATGATCAGGAAAAATATCGCTCCTCTGATCATAAACTGGATCCTAACCATACCCCAACCTAACCAGGAAGATAGGAATCGAATGCGGAGGCTTGCATGAAACTATAACAGCTACCAGAAGTTGCCCACATGGAGGAGTCCTCTCTCCCCTGCTCTGGACCTTAGTTATTGACGAACTCCTAGAGCTACTTGAAAAATCGGGTTACAAAGTACAAGGATACGCAGACGACATTGTCATCAGCGTCAGAGGCAAATTTGAGGACATAATTTCTCAACTAATGCAAGGTGCCCTCAATTTAACTTCCGATTGGTGCAGGATAAAGGGATTTACCATCAACCCCGGAAAAACTATACTTGTACCATTTTCCAGGAAAAGAAACCACACTCTCAAAGAAATTAGACTGCAAAACGTCCCAATCGACATATCCAAGGAAGCGAAATACCTAGGAGTCATACTTGACAAGACGTTCCCCTGGAATTCACACCTGAACAAGGTTACCGAGAAAGCGACAAGAGCAATGTTTATGTGCCAGCGCCTACATGGTAAAACTTGGGGGCTAAAACCCAAGATAATATACTGGACGTACAGCGCCATTATCAAACCCATGGTCACCTATGCATCGTTGGCTTGGTGGCCAAAAACCTTACAGGCCAAGACTCAGGAACAGTTGAATAAAATACATCGTCTAGCCTGTCTGAGTATCACAGAAGCAATGAGAACGTGCCCTACGGCAGTAATGGGAGCAATGCTTAGCCTCACACCGTTGCACCTTGCAGCACAAAAAGCAGCTATGCTGAGTGCTCTTAGGCTTAAAATCGGCTCTTAGGCTTTATAGGCCATTTGAAGATTCTAGGTTATATTCAAAATGACCCTATTCTCAAAATCCCAGATACTATGATCAAAAAATACCGGTTCTCCAGGAAATTCAATGTGGTTATAGGTGACCGCCACACATGGAGGAATGAAGGACTTGTAGTCTTACCAAACTCTCAAACTTGGTACACAGATGGTTTCAAATTGGAAAATGGTAGCACTGGCACAGGGGTTTATGGAACCAGGTTCCAACATGCGGCAGCGATTGGGAAATCACCAACAATATTTCAGGCGGAAGTCGATGCGATCGAGCTCTGTGTACGAGAATGTCTGCGTAGAAGAGTCGAGGGTACTCATATCTATATCCTCTCAGACAGCCAGGCAGCACTTATGGCTCTGAAATCGTACACGGCAGGATCAAAACTTGCATGGGACTGTCTAAACCTACTCGAAGATCTCACATCGAAAAACACAGTCATTGTGGCCTGGATACCAGGACACAAAGGCTTCGAGGGCAACAACCGGGTGGACTGCTTTGCGAGAAGAGGCGTTAGTCGCCCACTAGTCGGTCCTGAACCCTATTTTGGAGTCTCGCGGAGTAGCGTTAACATCAAAATAAAGAAATGGGAAGATGATCATCATGCAGAGTACTGGGCCAAACTCAAGGGGCTAAGACAGGCAAAGAAGTTCATTAATTTCAACCGCTGCAAGGCTAAAAGGCTACTCGAGCTTAGGAAAGTAGACCTAAGAACCTTAACAGGCTACTTGATTGGTCATTGCCCACTCAAGTACCATCTGCACAAGATAGGAGTAGCAGATACAGACGAATGCCGGCTGTGTGGAGAGCAAAAAGAGACGGCAGAACATATTCTTTATGAATGCCCCATGGCCGCAAGAAAAAGACTTCTCCATATCGGAAGGGCTTTATTGAGTCCCTCTGACTTCTGGAATATTGAGCCTGGAGCTTTGTTGAGGTTTATCAAGAGCCTTAACCAAGTTCTCAGCTAAACACCGGGCTGGCACAATAGATCTTATAAGTCGCAGTGCGTACAAGGCCCTAGTAAAGTAAAGTAAAGTAAAGTAAAGTAAAGTAAAGTAAAGTAAAGTATAATAGCTGTTGTACCCAGCATCGCCCAGGTAAAAGAAAACCAAATGCCTATTGCAGGCTGCTTGTAACGATACGTTTCTGGGGAATTAGGACAAAACCCAAAACCTAGATGTTTTACTGCCAGAACAGAACAGGGTAAAACTGGATTCGGTATTATCCAACATGCGGCAGAGCTACTTGGCAACGTCTTGACCACTTCGAAGACCAGCGATCGTTTGATATCTCTCAACTTAGTGATCCCTCAGTGCGCCAACAATTAAGGGCGCACTTTTCGCAAGGTGTGGATATATGGAGACGGATTGACGAACGAAAACAGCTGAAAGCTCGTGTTGTAGCTACTCCAGCAGCAGGGAGAAGCAAGTTAGAGTCCCTATATCGCATGAAGATGAAAGAAGCTCAGTGTAGCGTGCGACGTCACAGGCGCAACTACATCAACGCGATGGCTACAGAAGCATAAAAACCAGCACGGACGTGCGACAGCAGGACCGTCTACAGAATCATCAAAGAGCTGACAGGAGGTCGCGGCTCCAGCCAACACCCAGTGAAAAGCCTAGACCTAACCTAGGCCTAGGCCTAAGATTAGATAACCTTCTGATTTCGGATGCGGATCAGCTCACTAGATGGAGAGAACATTTTGCTAGAGTGCTAAATCAGTTAGACGATAGCGGTATGATCTCGAATTCGAATGAGCAGTTCGAAGCAACAAATTCCCAAATTCGCACCGTACCTCCCAGTAAAACTGAAATAATAAGAGCAATCAAGTCCCTCAAGAAGAACAAGGCGGTGGGTATTGATGGCATCCCTGCCGAGCTATTTCAAGCGGCGCCAAATACATCGGCAGGTTTGCTGCATCCCCTAATACGGAGAGCTTGGGTTAGCGAACAATTTCCACAGGAGTGGAAAAGGGGGATGATCATTGAACTTCCAAAGAACGGAAACTTGGTGGATTGCGGTAACTGGAGAGGCATATGCGTTCTTCCAGCCGTGGCCAAAATAATAGCTAAAATAATTCTAGAACGAATTAAAGAACATTTAGATTCAACTCTCGATGTCGAACACACAGGCTTTCGCGCTGGATCCTCCTGCTTCGACCACATAAACACCTTACGGACATAATCGAACAATGCGTTGAGTATGGGTCTCCGCTACATTTACTGTTTATCGACTTCGAGAAGGCTTTCGACAGCTTGAATCGAGATGCTATCTGGTTGGCCTTTCGCAGGAGAGGCATCCCGGAAAAACTTATAGCTATTATCAAGGTTACATACGAGGGCGGCAAGTGTCACGTCGTGCACAATGGTAAGGTGTCGGAGGACTTTGAAGTCCAAGGTGGAGTACGTCAAGGGTGCATACTGTCCCCACTATTGCTCTTGGTGGTTACCAGCGACGTACTAGGTGCAGCATTGACCGAAGCTAATTATGGAATTCGTTGGACGATGACATCTTACCTTAAACACTTAGATTACGCATTGATGTTTGGGTACTTTCACATCGGATAATGGATCTTCATTTGATGGCCCAAAATCTAGAAGCTGAGGCAAACAAAGTGGGGCTAAGAATAAACACAGCCAAAACAAAAGCCCTGAGCACTTCTTCTAACAACCGCGCTCAACTTTACATTGCCGGACCGGAAGTCTAGAAAGTTGATAACTTTCTATATTTAGGAAGTGTGGTCTCGGCTAATCGCGGTGGCACCGAACTGGATGTGTGCAGCAGAGTCGGGAAGGCTAAAGCTGCATTCGGAATGCTGTCCAAAATCTGGAGAAGCAATGTTATTAGCTTAACAACCAAGCTACGACTGTTCCGCTCCAACGTAGAATCAATCAGTTCTGCTTTATGGGCGCAGTATTTGGAAGGTGGACACGCAAGCTACAAGTCTTCGTAAACAAATGCTTAAGAATCATCTTGAGGATTTTTTGGTCGAACCGCATCTCCAACGAATAACTTTATCTGAGAACGGGCCAAGAACCTATAAGCATTACTATACGAAGAAGAAAGTGGCAATGGATTGGACATACCCTACGGCGCGAAGACAACTCCATTGCGAAATACGCCATGCAGTGGAATCCGCTCAGCCAGGCAGGCAGAATAGCAGGGACGCGCTAGGCAAACGTGGCGCAGAACAGTTGAGGAGGAATCGAGCTCTTTAGGAATGAGTTGGAGGCAGCTCAAACGCGTTGCAAAGCTTCGAACAAGATGGCGCGCAGGCGTGGTTGACGCCCTATGCCCCCCGAGGGGTTAAAGGATCTAAGTAAGTAAGTAAAGTAATCCTTGCGGTTTGTAGGATCGAGTTTGGAAGTAAGATAGAAAATGTTCCAATCGTCCCACTGATCAACTGGCCTCCTTAGCTTCTTTAAAGCGTCGATCAGGTCTTGTGTTGTATCTAGTAAACGTCTGACTTCGCCGATGGTTTCCCCTTTCGATACTGGGAGCGTGGTGAACTTTCTTAAGTAAGTCATGACGATGATTCGCTCGTTCTCGTAGCGACTCTTCAACAATATCCACGCGACGTCATATTTGGCTTCTTCAAGGGCAATGTTCTTTAATAGAAGTGCCGCCTCATCTGTGAGATGCCCCTTTAGATGGGACAACTTGTCCACCTTTGAAATTGGTGCCGTATGAACAATGCTCGTGAACAAGTCACGAAATGACATCCACGACAAATAATCCCTCGAAAACACAGGAAGGTTGATTTTTGGTAGCTGAAAGGACATGACTTGCTGAGGTTTTGTGGAGTCGTTGCTCGGTGAAGTCTATGCTACCACCTTCTCATCAAGCTGATCTGTTAAGTATCCCAACGTTTCACAAAAGACATTTTCTATTTCTGTATACTTATCTTTTACGAAATAATCTTCCTTCTGGTCACCTTTTATTAGCAAGTCATCGTGTATTTGTTGGAATTTAAGCCAGTATCCTTTAAGGGGATCAATTCGCGTTTTGGTATACCCTGTTGTACGAGTTGCTTTGCCGAATTTATTGAGTTAACCCGAAAATTATTAATTAAACTCATTGCGCTGTTTTGTTTTTTCCATAACTCTTCCATGGCAAAATTAGCTGATTTTTGTAACCCGTAATTAGACCGCAGACGATGCGAGGGTATGATAGCACAGCAAAGTAAACCGCTAATATAAGACGACTCTAGTAAAAGCACTGTCCACTAACACAAGCTTAAGTTCAGTATATAGGTATTGCGTGATTTCGCCCATAGAAATCCAATAATATATGTACCGGTGTACATGCATTAATGTATATTGCACGAAATGGACTTTACACCAAAGTTTGTGAAAAATCCACGTTATTTAATAAATCCAATTAAATTATTAAATTGTTTCAGAATTTCCCGAATGAAAGGTCAGTACATTGTTCTATCCGGCTCGAAGGACCAGAAAATGTGGATTAAAACATGTAGTCGCGAAGGGAAAGAAAAGACCCAACTGTGACAATGATCAATGATCACGCAAGACGACCTTACTCGTCGCTTGTTATAATTCAATTCACTTTAATTCATTATATTGGCGAGCTTGAATCTCTCTAAGAACAATAGGTTAGATGCTTATGTACATGTAAAGAAGGAAATAACCAAGGCGAATAGATAATATGGTAAATTAGAATACATGTGGTGAGTATAGAATAGGGTATGATATGGTACACGGATTGTGAGGCCATAGTTGCGACCAGCAATTGATTCCCTGAATGGGACGATGGTGACTCAAACTCCAAGAGTTCGACTACGAAACAGTTCATCAGCCATGTTGACGCCTTAAGCCGACAACCGGTGGGAGGGTTGTGATGCCTTGTTTGCGGATCATAGCCTCGCTCATAAAAGGAAGAAGATGAAGATCACTTGGATCACCTTGGACCATTTACAAAGGAGAAAGGCGGAACCAGATATGTTCTGGCCCTGGTCGACAACTTCACCAAGTACACCACACTATGAGCCGTAAAAACCACCAACAGTAAAGGGGTTCTTAGTGTGCCGAACGAAGTGGCCAGCTATTTTGGATTGACCCGAAGGATCGTCACTGACCGAGGAACCGCCTTCACATCGCAGATGCTTGAGCAGTTCTGTGAGAAGAATGGGTTCGAATCCCAAAACCATCCCATGGATGTACACGGCTATAGCAAGGCCTATACTGACTGACGGTAGCATTGCATGGTGGTAAGCCACCAACCATCACAAAATTACAAAGACTAGCGTGCATTGGTACCATCAGAGCAATGAGAACCACACCAAAAGCAGGACTCAAGGCCATTCTCAGCCTGCTTCCGCTAGACATCTTTGTTTAAGCATCAGTAGCTGTTAGTGGCCGAAGATCAAGCCAGGCAGATAGCTGCACAGATATCCAGGCAACTTCACGCGACCATTTCTAAGCACGTAACCGAGGAGTGAAAAATGGAAAAGCGATAGAGCATCCATCGTTGGCGCAGGCATTTCTCTAAACCACTAGGAATTTCCATGTCAGTTTGGCTTCCAAACTACAGCAGAGGTCCTAGCAGCGACAATAGCAGACTGCGATGGAGGCAATACCAGAGGAGGATATCACCCTTTTCATCCACAGCCAGGAAGCAATAAAAGCAAGCATCTGCTAAGGAATCACCTTGGTGCCTACCTCCTATCAGAAACGGATTTACCTTCGCTGGATCCACTGAAGATACTCCGGTTTGCTGTAGCAGCTGGACTGGAGGAAGTGCTCTAGACCGAGTATATCATCGGCTAGAACCTTAGTAAGGGGGGCACAATAGATCTTTTATAGGTCGCAGTGCACTTGCACGTCTCAACAATATACATCATCATCATACATCAAGCATCTGCTACAGAAAGAGAAGAGCTCAAGGTGCTTGGAACACAGCACAAGGTTAGGCTCTACTGGGTCCCTGGACATGAGGTCATACCAGGAAACAACAAAGCCGACAAACTGACAAGGGGAGGCTCGACACTAAACTCAGATCATTCCGACCCTTAGTGTACATCCCGTCTTGCACAACTTAAACTCGAAGCCGGGGGGCGAACAACAGATGGACCTCTCTAGATACTTGTATCACCACAAGGAAGCTATGGCCTGTACTCGACAAAGTAAGGCTCATGCGGAGGGGTACCAAAAATCCCTCTCCACTCTTATAGGAGACATTACGGGGACAGACGAAGACCTTTGCAGGGGCTGTGGTGACAAGGAGGTTCAGGAAGACACAACCAGCTTCCTTTGCCACTGTACAGGCCTCCTCAGCCATCTAAGAAACAAGTTCCTCGGGCAATACCTCATTCAGATGACTGAATGGCTTGTTGTCTACTGAAACGCAACCCTGCACCCTAGAGTACCATCGCCTTCCTCATTGCCAACCAGGCTTTTGCCAAAACTAATGGAACAGTGCAGACAGGTCTTTGAATCCACGCCAGATGGACGGCGCAGTAGAGAACGACCTCGCGCTAGGTGATGCAAACAAGTGGATGGGTACCCCAACCAACTTGGCATGCGCAACTGTAAGCAGTTAGCTCGCAACCGGACTGACTGGATATTTTTGTTGGTTGAGGCTCAGGTCCACCCCAGACTTTAGCGCACCCTAAGTAAGAAATAGGCTGAAAGTACTGGAGCGTGAGAGAACAGAGTCCAGCAAGACTAACACGAATCCAAAGTCAGAACACCCTCTGCGATGAAATGCCAACAAGGCGGTACCGCTGGGAGAAGGGAGAAATGGTTAGTGGATGTACAAATCCCCGTCTTTTGAAGATAACCACCTCCCAGCGGTATAACAAGTAAAACAAGCAAAAACTAAACCAAAGCATAGCAACCTGGACACGGACTTTGAAGTAAAGCAACCTAAGCGGGTAGCTATTTTACCAAACCAAATAGTTGGACTACATATCTACGAAACGCATTTGCATGCACTGGTACTTACCCTATTGATAGCTGTATCCAGATTGTTCATGTGGCGACTGAAACGTACAACGTACTGTGCTTCCTTGACTTTCGTCTTCGTTTTCAATCTTTGTACAGACGCTGAGGCTTACATTAACTCCATACGATCGTCTGTCATCTAGCTTAGACCTAGCCACTCCAACTCTTCAGCTTTACGTTCGTGACCGCTGGGTCAGAGATTGGGTAACCAACCGCTTTGGAAGCTCTTGGGCGCAACAGACGACGACTTGTTCCAGACGACAGCGGACGAGTTGATGGTGGCCGTGTCTACAGCAGCTCATGAAACTGCTTCGACATATTCGGAACACAGGTCGGTAAGGAATCTCCAAGTTTAGTCAGATGGCGAAGGAGGCCTTAATGGGACAACGGCAGCGCTCATACTCCCGTAGTGGACTACTGACACCGGTATACCCGGCCGGTTGTGCTGTCGGGCTAACTTCCCTAAAAGGACTCTAGTTACGAAGCAACCAACAGCCTCGGACACGGATGATTTTACTGCTGAGAACGTTAGGTCCGTCTACAAACTGCGTGCAGCCGAACAACTTGCGGAGGCTCTAGTCTGCTACAAAGCAGATATCACCGCCATCCAAGAAGTGCGATGGAATGGGCCGGGCAAAGGGAGTATGACGACATCTACTACGGCGATTGGCACACACAACAAGGACAGCGACTATGCGGATGGGTGCAAGAAGCTAGGTCCTGCCAGTTAAAGAGTTGTTGCGCCACTGTGCTGGTGCATTGGCGCATCGGATACACGCGCCGGAGTAAATTAATGACATAGCAGACTGGACGGCGCGCGGGAAGAATTGAGAGAACGCGGCCTAGAAGTTGGTGTGGTCAAGGAAGAGCTGGTAGCGCGTCTCCTGACATTCGAGGAAATGAGGGAGATACAGGGCGACGGTGCTTCGCACGTTACCACGTTGCCGAAGAAACTGCAGGTAGGTCGACCGAGGTGAATTCAGTGGTAGAGAGAATGACAACAACGGTGGGGCTGTGCTGAAGAGAAAGCTGCAGGGGGGTTACAAATTGGCAAATGGCGAGGAAGTGAAAGACGAAGGCAGATTGATCAGCGGAGCGGTTGGTGGGCTGCACAAAAAGCAGCCAGAAGCGTACGAGTCAGTGGCAAACGAGGCGGCAACGACAGCGAGGTCGAGGAGCTGCGAAAGGAGTTGCGAGCTTTGAGGCAGATGCTCGAGAAATCGTTGCGGGGGAACAAGTGTGCCAACATCTCTGGGGCGGGTATTCAGGGTGACGGATTGCACACGTGTTTGGATGCTGCCAGTGATCACGCGAGTGGGGGCGCTGGCGGAGTGCACCGAAGTGGCAGGAACTGCGACAACAAAGTACACATGGGTGCTGGGAGGCTACTACTGGCAGACGAGATAATGGAATGCATCAGTATGCTGACGATAGTGATGCGCGATATATCGGAGAAGATTATAACGGCAGGTCTAAGCAAACAGGGGGGCAGATAGCGAGGAGGATCATAACCGATCGAGGAACGGCATTCACACCACGATCGTTCAACCAGTTTTGCCAAGAGAATGGAGTCCAACATATTCAGACGGCGAAGATGCCCAGAGCCAATGGGCAGGTAGAGAGGTGCAACCGCACCATCTTGGCGTCACTCAAATGCATGCATGGGCCAGGAAGAGGAGAAGACTGGAAAAGCCGCGAAATTCAGTGGGGACTGAATAGTGCCCGCCATTGTACAACACGAGCGAGCCCACATGATCTTCTCTTCGCTTATACTCCGAGAAGCATCCTGAAGGACAAGCTGCTGTTGGAATGGGAGGAGCGAGCGTTAACAGATTCCAAAGAGATGAGGCAACGACGCCGCGAGGCACTGCAAAACATCAGCCAAGCCCAACATCGACAGAAGACTAGGTTCGATGCCAGGCATCGGTAACCTACTCAGTATGCCGTGGGTGATCTCGTACCGCTCGAGAATGACTCTGGTTCCACCGGCGATTCTCGCAAATTGGAGCCAGAGTACAAAGAGCCATATATCATTTCCAAGGTCTTCACGAGCAATCGCTATGTGGTGGAAGACATACCTGACAAGCAGCGGACCCAGCTTAAACTAAACACCGTGATGGCAGCTGATGGAATAAAAGGCTGGTGCGAACTTCCGGATGAGGGAGTTTCTGAGGGCGAGTGCGACTACGGAGACGACGACGACGGTGACCTCGAGGGCGAGGTTAAGGAATAGGATGGCCGAGATGTAACAAAAAGTCGTAATGTATTTAACAAAAAGAGGCCCTGCACCGCAGGGGCACCGCAGACGCACCGCAGTGACACCGCAGCCGCACCACAGCCGTACCGCAGGGACACCGCAGGACCACCTCAGCTGCACCGCAGCCGCACCGCAGGGACACCGCAGCCGCACTGCAAGGACACCGCAGCTGCACCGCAGGGACACCGCAGTGACGCCGCAGGGGCACCGCAGGGACGCCGCAGCCATACTGCAGCCGCACCGCAGGCACACCGCAGCTGCACCGCAGCCGCAACGCAGGGAGAGCGCAGCCGCGCCGCAGGGACACCGCAGCCGCACCACAGGGGCACCGCAGAGACACCGCAGCCGCACCGCAGGGACACCGCAACGGCACCGAAGCTGCACCGCAGACGCACCGCAGCCACACCGAAAGGACACCGCAACGGCACCGCAGCCACACCGCAGCCGCACCGCAGGGACATGGCAGCCACACCGCAGGGACACCGCAACCGCACCGCAGCCGCACCGCAGCCGCACCGCAGAGACATCGCAGCTGCGGCGAAGCCGCACCGCAGCCGCACCGCAAGGACACCGCAACGGCACCGCAGCCACACCGCAGCCGCACAGCAGGGACACCGCACATGCACCGCAGGCACACCGCAGCTGTACTGCAGCCGCACCGCAGCTGTACTGCAGCCGCACCGCAGCCGCACCGCAGGGACACCGCAACCGCACCGCAGCCGCACCGCAGGAACACCGCAGCTGCACTGCAGGAACACCGCAGCTGCACCGCAGGGACACCGCAGCTGCACCGCAGCCACACCGCAGCCGCACCGCATGGACACCGCAGCTGCACCGCAGGAACACATCAGCCGCACCGCAGGACCACCGCAGCTGCACTGCAGGGACACTGCAGCCACACCGCAGCTGCACTGCAGGAACACTGCAGCCGCACCGCAGGGACACCGCAGCTGCTCCGCAGCCGCACCGCAGGGCCACCGCAACGGCACCGCAGCCACAGCGCAGCCGCACCGCAGCCACAGCGCAGCCGCACCGCAGCCACAGCGCAGCCGCACCGCAGAAACACCGCAGCCGCACCGCAGGGACACCGCAGCCACACCGCAGCCGCACCGCAGCCACACCGCAGGCGCACCGCAGGCACACCGCAGCCGCACTGCAAGGACACCGCAACGCCACCGCAACGGCACCGCAGCCGCATCGCAGGGACACCGCAGCCGCACCGCAGCCGCACCGCAGGGACACCGCAACCGCACCGCAGCCGCACCGCAGGAACACCGCAGCTGCACTGCAGGAACACCGCAGCTGCACCGCAGGGACACCGCAGCTGCACCGCAGCCACACCGCAGCCGCACCGCATGGACACCGCAGCTGCACCGCAGGAACACATCAGCCGCACCGCAGGACCACCGCAGCTGCACTGCAGGGACACTGCAGCCACACCGCAGCTGCACTGCAGGAACACTGCAGCCGCACCGCAGGGACACCGCAGCTGCTCCGCAGCCGCACCGCAGGGCCACCGCAACGGCACCGCAGCCACAGCGCAGCCGCACCGCAGCCACAGCGCAGCCGCACCGCAACCGCACCGCAGCCGCACCGCAGAAACACCGCAGCCGCACCGCAGGGACACCGCAGCCACACCGCAGCCGCACCGCAGCCACACCGCAGGCGCACCGCAGGCACACCGCAGCCGCACTGCAAGGACACCGCAACGCCACCGCAACGGCACCGCAGCCGCACCGAAGGGACACCGCAACCGCACCGCAGAAACACCGCAGCTGCACCGCAGGGAAACTGCAGCAGCACCGCAGGGACACCGCAGCCACACCTCAGCCGCACCGCAGCCGCACCGCAGGGACACCGCAACCGCACCGCAGCTGCATCGCAGCGGCACCGCAGGGATACCGCAGCCGCACCGCAGGGACACCGCAACCGCACCGCAGCCGCACCGCAGCCACACCGCAGGCGCACTGCAGGCACACCGCAGCTGCACTGCAGCGGCACCGCAGGGATACCGCAGCTGTACTGCAGCAGCACCGCAGCCACACCTCAGCCGCACCGCAGCCGCACCGCAGCCGCACCGCAGGGACACCGCAACCGCACCGCAGCCGCACCGCAGCCACACCGCAGGCGCACGGCAGGCACACCGCAGCTGTACTGCAGCAGCACCGCAGGGACACCGCAACCGCACCGCAGCCGCACCGCAGCCACACCGCAGGCGCACGGCAGGCACACCGCAGCTGTACTGCAGCAGCACCGCAGGGACACCGCAGCCACACCTCAGCCGCATCGCAGCCGCACCGCAGGGACACCGCAGCCGCACCGCAGGGACACCGCAACCGCACCGCAGCCGCACCGCAGAGACACCGCAGCTGCGCCGAAGCCGCACCGCAGCCGCACCGCAGCCGCACCGCAAGGACACCGCAACGGCACCGCAGCCACACCGCAGCCGCACAGCAGGGACACCGCACCCGCACCCTTCCCTTCCCTTCGGGTAGGGGTTAGAATATACCCGAGGTAGGCATGCCTGTCGTAAGAGGCGACTAAAATCCACCCTCCGTATACCGAGTATAGCGTATACAAAAAAACATGCAATGAACAAAACAAAAGATTTAAATACCCCAGGTGGCAGTCCAGGTAAACTGGAAAATCCACCCTCTTCGGAGGTCGGCTCTACGGATTCTGGGGAGAGCCATTTATTGCACCTTATAAATCCCTTCTCAAAAAGTACAAGGGTATCTCGATCTCCACCAACAAGATCGAACGTCTCCGGAAAAAGAAGTCCGCCGGAAGCGCAAACGCGTGAAAAACGGGACTCAGCGAAATCTAAAAGCATTGAGGAGGAAAACGACGTACTCCGTACCAAGCTTAGCGAAATGGAGCTACTCTATCGTGAGCTCAAGAAAGAGGTAGATTTACTAAGGCAAGAAAATAATGCCCTAAAAAACACGTACCTACAAAAAGAAAATACAGGTAGCTCACATCGCTCACCTAGTCGCGAATACCAGACGGATGAAGAAGAGCTAATATGCGAAACGAATTGGGTCGAAAAGAAACGACCTAGCAAAAAACGAAAAGCTGGTTCCTCACCGGAAGTCGAGCCACAAAAAGATGAAAAGCGCAAGGAGATGCAAGAAAAGCAACAACAACCAAAATTACGTCCTCCGCCACCGATAAACGTCGTTGGAATTACGGACTATAATAAGTTGCATTGCCTCCTTAAAGGAACTCTGGCTTCGAAGTTTAAGGTGACATCTCTGCGAAACAATACGTGGAAAATCAATGTCGATGATGCCGACGGTTACCGATCAGTATCTAAAAAATTGAATGCCGAAAAGATTCAGTGGTATACTTATGAAAATAAGTTAGAAAGACCACTGCGTGTTGTAGCAAGGGGACCCCACCCCTCGTGTACTAAAGAAGATGTAATGCACGACCTTCAAGACAAAGGCTTTAAAATTCTTGATGCCGTCAATATTATCAAGAAGGAGAAGCAACAGTCGGAGGGAGATCATGAAAAATTGGTAAAGCGCGGTCTTCCACTATTCATGTTTAGTTTTGATAAAGACGAAAATAAAGATATTATATATGGTATCAAGACTATTCTAAACATCGTGGTCAAAATCGAACCCATGCGTAAGACCTCCAGATCGATCCCGCAGTGTAAGCGCTGTCAAGGCTTCAATCACACGCAGACTTACTGCCAGAAAGAGCCGCGATGCGTCAAATGCGCAGGTAAACATCTCTCGGAAGAGTGTCACCTAAACAAACAAACCCCAGCCACTTGTATAAATTGCAAAGGAAAACATCCTGCGAACTATCGAGGTTGCGAAGTGGCGAAAGAGCTTCAAAAACGCCGCGATACGCTAAAAAATTCGATGCGTCCGAATATGAAACCAATCAAGAACAGACCCAAAATAGCTACGAAAAAAGCAGCGAAAGATAGAAAGTCCGTCAATATTAACTTAAGATCGGTTAATGATAAAAAATCCGAAAGTAATAGAGATAAGGTAACAGAAGCAAAATCTCCGAATATTGGCGTGCAGTCTTATGCTCAAGCGGCGAAGACAGTTAAGGGTACGTACACGACCGACAACTCACGGGAGATCAAAGCAAGAAACCGTCCAAACTTTAATGTAAAAACTCCTTCTCAAGTTGCGACATTGAACAATAGTGATAGAGGTAGTTCAGAAGATCATGTATCCAATGTTTTTTCCCTAATTCTTGCGAAACTTGAAGAGCAATGCAAAACAAATAAACTAATTTTCGAGAGATTAGTTGCACTAGAAAACAACATTCATAACACGCGCACTTCAACCAGAATATGAAAGAAACGCTTAAAATTCTTACTTGGAACGCTAACGGGCTCATACAAAGACTCGACGAGTTAGAAATATTTATGCGAGAGAAAGATATTGATATATGCTTGGTCTGTGAAACTCATCTGAAAAAGCAATCGAATATTAAGATAAGGGGATATAGCGATATCACGCCTTTCACCCATCGGAAAGAGCCAGAGGCGGATCATCTTTGTTTATAAAAGAAAATATCGAACACTCAGCGGAAATAAAAATTGAATTAGAAGCAATGCAAGTAAGCACGGTACGCGTTAGAAATAGACATTTTGCTTTCAACATTTCGTCTATATATTGTCCACTGCGATGTAAACTTGAAGAAAGTGATTTCACAAATATCTTCAACTTCCTTAAACCAAATTTTATTATTGGTGGTGACTTCAACGCGAAACACCCCTTCTGGGGCTCAAGGTACGCCTCTTAGAAAGGTAGAAAGCTTTATAATGCGGGTATGCAATTCAGTTGTGATTTTTACTCGACGGGTAAACCAACATATTGGCCAACTGATAGAAATAAGATACCAGATCTGATTGATTTCTTTGTTGTTAAAGGAATATCTAGCAACTGTATAAAAGTTGAAGAAAGCTTTGATCTCTCCTCTGATCATTCTCCAATCATTATGACGATAAGCGAAGCTTTGATTAAAAAAGTAGGACCGGCCAGATTAACTGGCGCGAAAACTAATTGGGACGGCTTTAAAAAAGATATTAAAGCAAATATTGAGCTGAGCGTATCACTTAAAACGCCCTATGAACTTGAAGTTGAAGTAGATCGCTTCGTCGAAATCTTACAGGATGCCGCGTGGAAGAATACTCCCAACCTAAGGAGAACCCCGGCCAGTTACATTAAAATTTATCCGCAGGAAATAAAAGAGATGATTAAGGAGAAGAGAAAAGCGCGTAAAAGATGGCAACAAACTCGGGCTCCGCAACATAAAGCACATCTTAACCGTTTGTGCAACTCACTAAAACGATCTATTAAAGACCTTAAGAATAATGAAATACAAACTTACCTAGAAAGCTTAACGGCAGAAAAAGATTCTAACTATTCGCTTTGGAAGGCTATAAAAGGTATTAAAAAACCTCAAATTCAAGCCGCGCCAATTAGGAAAAATCAAGACGAATGGGCCAGGCATGATAAAGAGAAAGCGCAAGTTTTTGCCGCCCACCTGGAAGAAACTTTCAAACCGTTTGATGGACAAGCTCTTATTGAAAATATAAATACGTCGTATATAGACAATAGCGCAATAAGAAATGCAACACTTACCGAACTTAAGGAAGAAATCAAGAAACTTAAACCTAAGAAAGCTCCTGGATACGACCTAATTACGGGAGAGGTTCTTAAAGCACTACCAAGAAAAGCTCTAATTAAGCTTCTGTTCATTATAAACGCCGCGATTAGACTAGAATATGTTCCCAGTCAATGGAAAGTCGCCGAAGTTATAATGGTCCTTAAGCCTGGAAAACCGCCGAATGAAAAAACCTCTTATAGACCGATTTCGCTTCTTCCAATTATATCCAAAGTGTTCGAGAGAATATTGGTTAGGCGAATACAGCCGGTTATAGAAGAAGGGCATCTCATCCCTGATCATCAATTCGGATTTAGAAGTAAGCATTCTACAGTTGAACAAGTACATCGAATAACACATGTAATCGAAAAATCACTTGAAGAAAAAAAGATTTGTTCAAGCGTATTCCTTGACGTTTCTCAAGCCTTTGACAAGGTCTGGCACGAAGGCTTAAAGTTTAAATTACGACAAGTTCTGCCAGAGCACCTATATAATATTTTGAAGAACTACCTTACGAATAGGCTATTCCGCGTCAAATGTGGAAACGAATATTCAGATTTTAAGGAAATAATGGCTGGGGTGCCGCAAGGAAGCGTTCTTGGTCCAGTCTTATATCTATTATACACTCGTGATATACCGCAAGTAGAAGGCACTGAGCTAGCTACATTTGCCGACGACACTGCTATCTTGACAGTAGGTAAAACGGTCGAAGATACTACAGAAAAACTGCAAGAAGCTTTGAATAGAGTAAATGAATGGACAAAGATTTGGCGAATCGCACTCAACGATCTTTTCAAACTCGGTTCAAATCCCGTTTGCAAACGAGGCTAAGTATCTTGGAATGACACTTGATACAAAGCTGAAATGGAAAACGCACGTTAAGAAAAAAACCCAAAGAACTAGATAATAAATATAGAGAAATGTATTGGTTACTTGGAAAATATTCCAAGCTTAATATGGAGAACAAACTGGTTTTATATAAGCAAGTGCTAAAGCCTGTATGGACATATGATATACAACTCTGGGGTTGTACCAAAATAAGCAATATTAAAATTTTACAAACTTTTGAAAACAAAGTGCTAAGAGGTATTGTAAATGCGCCATGGTATATCAGAAATAGCGATATCCACAGAGACCTTGGCATTAAAACAATTGAAGACGAAATTCAAACCTACGCGAGAAAGCATAGAAGTCGACTAGAAAGTCACCTAAATATTACAGTCCTCCAACTTTTGGAAGAAAGAAATTTACTGCGCCGTCTACAAAGAACCAAACCTTTAGACCTAGCGCGATAAGTAACCGCGTCTAAACTGCGGAGCTGGCAGGAACTTCTAATGGGAAGGTACCTGCAAAACGTTATTATTTCGCGAAACGAAAACTACTTGATAAGTCGAATACTTAGTTGTAGTAAAAATAAAAACAAGTCTGTTTTGAAGGGAGGTTTTTTAGTGGGTAAGAATCCCACACTACTATGAGCACGCGCTGTCGATCCTCATAGTGTCTTGTTGAAGATTTTCACCTACCCTCGGAAAAAAAAAAAAAAAAAAAAAACCGCACCCGCACCGCAGGCACACCGCAGGCGCACGGCAGGCACACCGCAGCTGTACTGCAGCCACACCTCAGCCGCATCGCAGCCGCACCGCAGGGACACCGCAGCCGCACCGCAGGGACACCGCAACCGCACCGCAGCCGCACCGCAGAGACACCGCAGCTGCGCCGAAGCCGCACGGCAGAAGCACCGCAAGGACACCGCAACGGCACCGCAGCCACACCGCAGCCGCACAGCAGGGACACCGCACCCGCACCGCAGGCACACCGCAGCTGTACTGCAGCCGCACCGCAGCCGCACCGCAGGGACACCGCAACCGCACCGCAGCCGCACCGCAGGAACACCGCAGCTGCACTGCAGGAACACCGCAGCTGCACCGCAGGGACACCGCAGCCACACCGCAGCCGCACCGCAGCCGCACCGCAGGGACACCGCAGCTGCACCGCAGCCACACCGCAGCCGCACCGCAGGCACACCGCAGCCGCACCGCAGGGACACCGCAACCACACCGCAGCCGCACCGCAGCCGCACCGCAGGGACACCGCAGCTGCACCGCAGCCACACCGCAGCCGCACCGCAGGGACACCGCAACCGCACCGCAGCTGCACCGCAGCGGCACCGCAGGGATACCGCAGCCGCACCGCAGGGACACCGCAACCGCACCGCAGCCGCACCGCAGCCACACCGCAGGCGCACGGCAGGCACACCGCAGCTGTACTGCAGCAGCACCGCAGGGACACCGCAGCCACACCTCAGCCGCATCGCAGCCGCACCGCAGGGACACCGCAACCGCACCGCAGCCGCACCGCAGCCACACCGCAGGAGCACCGCAGCCACACCGCAGCTGCACTGCAGCCGCACCGCAGCCGCACCGCAAGGACACCGCAGCGGCACCGCAGCCACACCGCAGCCGCACCGCAGGCACACCGCAGCTGCACTGCAGCCGCACCGCAGCCGCACCGCAAGGACACCGCAACGGCACCGCAGCGGCACCGCAGCCACACCGCAGCCACACCGCAGGCGCGCCGCAGGAACACCGCAGCTGCACCGCAGCCGCACCGCAGCCGCACCGCAAAGACACCGCAACGGCACCGCAGCCACACCGCAGCCGCACCGCAGGGACACCGAACCCGCACCGCAGGCACACCGCAGCTGTACTGCAGCCGCACCGCAGGGACACCGCAGAGACACCGCAGCCGCACCGCAAGGACACCGCAGCGGCACCGCAGCCAAACCGCAGCCGCACCGCACCCGCACCGCAGGGACACCGCAGTCGCACCGCAGCCACACCGCAGACGCACCGCAGGCGCAACGCAGCCACACCGCAGCCGCACCGCAGGCACACCGCAGCTGCACTGCAGCCGCACCGCAAGGACACCGCAGCGGCACAGCAGCGGCACCGCAGCCACAGCGCAGCCGCACCGCAGCCACAGCGCAGCCGCACCGCAGAAACACCGCAGCCGCACCGCAGGGACACCGCAGCCACACCGCAGCCGCACCGCAGCCACACCGCAGGCGCACCGCAGGCACACCGCAGCCGCACCGCAAGGACACCGCAACGGCACCGCAGGGACACCGCAACCGCACCGCAGCCGCACCGCAGAGACACCGCAGCTGCGCCGAAGCCGCACGGCAGAAGCACCGCAAGGACACCGCAACGGCACCGCAGCCACACCGCAGCCGCACAGCAGGGACACCGCACCCGCACCGCAGGCACACCGCAGCTGTACTGCAGCCGCACCGCAGCCGCACCGCAGGGACACCGCAACCGCACCGCAGCCGCACCGCAGGAACACCGCAGCTGCACTGCAGGAACACCGCAGCTGCACCGCAGGGACACCGCAGCCACACCGCAGCCGCACCGCAGCCGCACCGCAGGGACACCGCAGCTGCACCGCAGCCACACCGCAGCCGCACCGCAGCCGCACCGCAGACACGCCGCAGCCGCACCGCATGGACACCGCAGCTGCACCGCAGGAACACATCAGCCGCACCGCAGGACCACCGCAGCTGCACTGCAGGGACACTGCAGCCACACCGCAGCTGCACTGCAGGAACACTGCAGCTGCACCGCAGGGACACCGCAGCTGCTCCGCAGCCGCACCGCAGGGCCACCACAACGGCACCGCAACCACAGCGCAGCCGCACCGCAGCCACAGCGCAGCCGCACCGCAGAAACACCGCAGCCGCACCGCAGGGACACCGCAGCCACACCGCAGCGCAGCCACACCGCAGGCGCACCGCAGGCACACCGCAGCCACACCGCAGCCGCACCGCAGGGACACCGCACCCGAACCGCAGGCACACCGCAGCTGTACTGCAGCCGCACCGCAGCCGCACCGCAGGGACACCGCAACCGCACCGCAGCCGCACCGCAGGAACACCGCAGCTGCACTGCAGGGACACCGCAGCCACACCGCAGCCGCACCGCAGCCGCACCGCAGCCGCACCGCAGGGACACCGCAACCGCACCGCAGCTGCACCGCAGGGATACCGCAGCCGCACCGCAGGGACACCGCAACCGCACCGCAGCCGCACCGCAGCCACACCGCAGGCGCACGGCAGGCACACCGCAGCTGTACTGCAGCAGCACCGCAGGGACACCGCAACCGCACCGCAGCCACACCGCAGGCGCACGGCAGGCACACCGCAGCTGTACTGCAGCAGCACCGCAGGGACACCGCAGCCACAATTCAGCCGCATCGCAGCCGCACCGCAGGGACACCGCAGCCGCACCGCAGGGACACCGCAACCGCACCGCAGAGACACCGCAGCTGCACCGAAGCCGCACCGCAGCGGCACCGCAAGGACACCGCAGCGGCTCCGCAGCCACACCGCAGCCGCACAGCAGGGACACCGCACCCGCACCGCAGGCACACCGCAGGCGCACGGCAGGTACACCGCAGCTGTACTGCAGCAGCACCGCAGGGACACCGCAGCCACACCTCAGCCGCATCGCAGCCGCACCGCAGGGACACCGCAGCCGCACCGCAGGGACACCGCAACCGCACCGCAGCCGCACCGCAGAGACACCGCAGCTGCGCCGAAGCCGCACGGCAGAAGCACCGCAAGGACACCGCAACGGCACCGCAGCCACACCGCAGCCGCACAGCAGGGACACCGCACCCGCACCGCAGGCACACCGCAGCTGTACTGCAGCCGCACCGCAGCCGCACCGCAGGGACACCGCAACCGCACCGCAGCCGCACCGCAGGAACACCGCAGCTGCACTGCAGGGACACCGCAGCCACACCGCAGCCGCACCGCAGCCGCACCGCAGGGACACCGCAACCGCACCGCAGCCGCACCGCAGCCACACCGCAGGCGCACGGTAGGCACACCGCAGCTGTACTGCAGCAGCACCGCAGGGACACCGCAACCGCACCGCAGCCGCACCGCAGCCACACCGCAGGCGCACGGCAGGCACACCGCAGCTGTACTGCAGCAGCACCGCAGGGACACCGCAGCCACACCTCAGCCGCATCGCAGCCGCACCGCAGGGACACCGCAGAAGCACCGCAGGGACACCGCAACCGCACCGCAGCCGCACCGCAGAGACACCGCAGCTGCACCGAAGCCGCACCGCAGCGGCACCGCAAGGACACCGCAACGGCACCGCAGCCACACTGCAGCCGCACAGCAGGGACACCGCACCCGCACCGCAGGCACACCGCAGGCGCACGGCAGGTACACCGCAGCTGTACTGCAGCAGCACCGCAGGGACACCGCAGCCACACCTCAGCCGCATCGCAGCCGCACCGCAGGGACACCGCAGCCGCACCGCAGGGACACCGCAACCGCACCGCAGCCGCACCGCAGAGACACCGCAGCTGCGCCGAAGCCGCACGGCAGAAGCACCGCAAGGACACCGCAACGGCACCGCAGCCACACCGCAGCCGCACAGCAGGGACACCGCACCCGCACCGCAGGCACACCGCAGCTGTACTGCAGCCGCACCGCAGCCGCACCGCAGGGACACCGCAACCGCACCGCAGCCGCACCGCAGGAACACCGCAGCTGCAATGCAGGAACACCGCAGCTGCACCGCAGGGACACCGCAGCCACACCGCAGCCGCACCGCAGCCGCACCGCAGGGACACCGCAGCTGCACCGCAGCCACACCGCAGCCGCACCGCAGCCGCACCGCAGACACACCGCAGCCGCACCGCATGGACACCGCAGGAACACATCAGCCGCACCGCAGGACCACCGCAGCTGCACTGCAGGGACACTGCAGCCACACCGCAGCTGCACTGCAGGAACACTGCAGCTGCACCGCAGGGACACCGCAGCTGCTCCGCAGCCGCACCGCAGGGCCACCACAACGGCACCGCAACCACAGCGCAGCCGCACCGCAGCCACAGCGCAGCCGCACCGCAGAAACACCGCAGCCGCACCGCAGGGACACCGCAGCCACACCGCAGCGCAGCCACACCGCAGGCGCACCGCAGGCACACCGCAGCCGCACCGCAAGGACACCGCAACGGCACCGCAACGGCACCGCAGCCGCACCGCAGGGACACCGCACCCGAACCGCAGGCACACCGCAGCTGTACTGCAGCCGCACCGCAGGGACACCGCAGCCGCACCGAAGGGACACCGCAACCGCACCGCAACCGCACCGCAGGAACACTGCAGCAGCACCGCAGAGACACCGCAGCCACACCTCAGCCGCACCGCAGCCGCACCGCAGGGACACCGCAACTGCACCGCAGCTGCATCGCAGCGGCACCGCAGGGATACCGCAGCCGCACCGCAGGGACACCGCAACCGCACCGCAGCTGCACCGCAGCGGCACCGCAGGGATACCGCAGCCGCACCGCAGGGACACCGCAACCGCACCGCAGCTGCACCGCAGCTGCACCGCAGCGGCACCGCAGGGATACCGCAGCCGCACCGCAGGGACACCGCAACCGCACCGCAGCCGCACCGCAGCCACACCGCAGGCGCACGGCAGGCACACCGCAGCTGTACTGCAGCAGCACCGCAGGGACACCGCAACTGCACCGCAGCTGCATCGCAGCGGCACCGCAGGGATACCGCAGCCGCACCGCAGGGACACCGCAACCGCACCGCAGCCGCATGGCAGGAACACCGCAGCGGCACCGCAGCTGCTCCGCAGCCGCACTGCAGGGACACCGCAACCGCACCGCAGCTACACCGCAGCCACACCGCAGCCGCACCGCAAGGACACCGCAACGGCACCGCAGCCACACCGCAGCCACACCGCAGACGCACCGCAGCCGCACCGCAGGGACACCGCAACCGCACCGCAGCCGCACGGCAGGAACACCGCAGCCAAACCGCAGCCGCACCGCAAGGACACCGCAACGGCACCGCAGCGGCACCACAGCCACACCGCAGCCGCACCGCAGCTGCACCGCACGGACACCGCAACTGCACCGCAGCCACACCGCAGCCGCACCGCAGGGACACCGTACCCGCACCGCAGGCACACCGCAGCTGAACTACAGCCGCACCGCAGGGACACCACAGCTGTACCGCAGGGACTCCGCAGCCACACCGCGCCCGCACCGCAGGCACACCGCAGCTGTACTGCAGCCGCACCGCAGCCGCACCACAGGGACACCGCAACCGCACCGCAGCCGCACCGCAGGAACACCGCAGCTGTTCCGCAGGGACACTGCAGCCGCACCGCAAGGACACCGCAGCTGCACCGCAGCGGCACCGCAGGGATACCGCAGCCGCACCGCAGGGACACCGCAACCGCACCGCAGCCGCACCGCAGCCACACCGCACCCGCACCGCAGGGACACCACAGCCGCACAGCAGGGACACCGCAGCCGCACCGCAGGGACACCGCAGCTGCACCGCAGGGACACCGCAGCTGCACCGCAGCCGCACCGCAAGGATACCGCAACTGCACCGCAGGGGCACCGCAACCGCACCGCAGAGGCACCGCAGCCGCACCGCAGCCACACCGCAGGCGCAGTGCAGGCACACCGCAGCTGCACTGCAGCCGCACCGCAGCCGCACCGCAAGGACACCGCAACGGCACCGCAGCCACACCGCAGCCGCACCGCACCGCAGCTGCACCGCAGGGACACCGCAACCGCACCGCAGCCGCACGGCAGGAACACCGCAGCCTTACCGCAGCCGCACCGCACCCGCACCGCAGGGACACCGCAGCCGCACCGCAGGGACACCGCAACCGCACCACAGCCGCACGGCAGGAACACCGCAGCCAAACCGCAGCCGCACCGCACCCGCACCGCAGGGACACCGCAGCCGCACAGCAGGGACACCGCAGCCGCACCGCAAGGACACCGCAGCCGCACCGCAAGGACACCGCAGCCGCACCGCAAGGACACCGCAACGGCACCGCAGCCGCACCGCAGCCGCACCGTAGGGATACCGCAGCTCCACCGCAGCCGCACAGCAGGGACACCGCAACCGCACAGCAGGATCACCGCAGCTGCACCGCTGGGACACAGCAGCCACACGGCAGCCGCACCGCAAGGACACCGCAACGGCACCGCAGCCACACCGCAGCCACACCGCACCCGCACCGCAGCCGCACCGCAGGGACACCGCAACCGCACGGCAGGAACACCGCAGCTGCACCGCAGGGACACCTCAGCTGCACCGCAGGGGCACCGCAGCTGCACCGCAGCCGCACCGCAGGGACACAGCAGCCACACCGCAGCCGCTGCGGTGCCGTTGCGGTGTCCTTGCGGTGCGGCTGCGGTGTCCCTGCGGGGCGGCTGCAGTACAGCTGCGGTGTGCCTGCGGTGCGGGTGCGGTGCGGGTGCGGTGTGGCTGCGGTCCCGTTGCGGTGTCCTTGCGGTGCGGCTGCGGTGTCCCTGCGGTGCGGCTGCGGTGTGGCTGCGGTGTCCCTGCGGTACAGCTGTGGTGTTCCTGCGGTGCGGCTGTAGTACAGCTGCGGTGTGCCTGCGGTGCGGGTACGGTGTCCCTGCGGTGCGGCTGCGGTGTGGCTGCGGTGCCGTTGCGGTGTCCTTGCGGTGCGGCTGCGGTGCGGCTGCGGTGTGGCTGCGGTGCGGCTGCGGTGCAGCTGCGGTGTGCCTGCGGCGCGCCTGCGGTGTGGCTGCGGTGCGGCTGCGGTGTGGCTGTGGTGCCGCTGCGGTGCCGTTGCGGTGTCCTTGCGGTGCGGCTGCGGTGCGGCTGCAGTGCAGCTGCGGTATGCCTGCGGTGCGGGTGCGGTGTCCCTGCGGTGCGGCTGCGGTGTGGCTGCGGTGCCGTTGCGGTGCGGCTGCGGTGTGCCTGCGGTGCGCCTGCGGTGTGGCTGCGGTGCGGCTGCGGTGTGGCTGCGGTGCGGCTGCGGTGTGGCTGCGGTGTCCCTGCCGTGCGGCTGCGCTGTGGCTGCGGTGTCGTTGCGGTGGCCCTGCGGTGCGGCTGCGGGGTCCCTGCGGTGCTGCTGCAGTGTTCTTGCAGTGCAGCTGCGGTGTGGCTGCAGTGTCCCTGCAGTGCAGCTGCGGTGGTCCTACGGTGCGGCTGATGTGTTCCTGCGGTGCAGCTGCGGTGTGCCTGCGGTTTCCCTGCGGTGCGGCTGCGGTGTTTCTGCGGTGCGGCTGCAGTGTGGCTGCGGTGCCGTTGCGGTGTAATTGCGGTGCGGCTGCGGTGTCCCTGCGGTGTGGCTGCGGTGCGGCTGCGGTGTGGCTGCGGTGTCCCTGTGGTGCGGCTGCGGTGCGGCTGCGGTGCGGCTGCGGTGCGGCTGCAGTACAGCTGCGGTGTGCCTGCGGTGCGGGCGCGGTGTCCCTGCTGTGCGGCTGCGGTGTGGCTGCGGTGCCGTTGCGGTGTCGTTGCGGTGCGGCTGCGGTGTGGCTGCGGTGTCCCTCCGGTGCAGTTGCGGTGTCCCTGCGGTGCGGCTGCAGTGCCCCTGCGGAGCAGCTGCGGTGTTCCTGCGGTGCGGCTGCGGTGCGGTTGCGGTGTCCCTGCGGTGCGGCTGCGGTGTCCCTGCGGTGCAGCTGCGGTGTTCCTGCGGTGCGGCTGCGGTGCGGTTGCGGTGTTCCTGCGGTGCGGCTGCGGTGTGCCTGCGGTGCGGGTGCGGTGTCCCTGCTGTGCGGCTGCAGTACAGCTGCGATGTGCCTGCGGTGCGCCTGCGGTGTGGCTGCGGTGCGGCTGCGGTGTCACGGAGGTGCAGCTGCGGTGGTCCTGCGGTGCGGCTGATGTGTTCCTGCGGTGCAGCTGCGGTGTCCCTGCGGTGTCCCTGCGGTGGTCCTACGGTGCGGCTGATGTGTTCCTGCGGTGCAGCTGCGGTGTCCCTGCGGTTTCCCTGCGGTGCGGCTGCGGTGTTTCTGCGGTGCGGCTGCAGTGTGGCTGCGGTGCCGTTGCGGTGTAATTGCGGTGCGGCTGCGGTGCAGCTGCGGTGTCCCTGCGGTGTGGCTGCGGTGCGGCTGCGGTGTGGCTGCGGTGTCCTGCGGTGCAGCTGCGGTGTTCCTGCGGTGCGGCTGGGGTGCGGCTGCAGTACAGCTGCGGTGTGGCTGCGGTGCCGTTGCGGTGTCCTTGCGGTGCGGCTGCGGTGTGGCTGCGGTGTCCCTCCGGTGCAGTTGCGGTGTCCCTGCGGTGCGGCTGCAGTGCCCCTGCGGAGCAGCTGCGGTGTTCCTGCGGTGCGGCTGCGGTGCGGTTGCGGTGTTCCTGCGGTGCGGCTGCGGTGTGCCTGCGGTGCGGGTGCGGTGTCCCTGCTGTGCGGCTGCAGTACAGCTGCGATGTGCCTGCGGTGCGCCTGCGGTGAGGCTGCGGTGCGGTTGCGGCGTCCCTGTGGTGCGGCTGCGGTGCGGCTGCGGTGCGGCTGCAGTACAGCTGCGGTGTGCCTGCGGTGCGGGCGCGGTGTCCCTGCTGTGCGGCTGCGGTGTGGCTGCGGTGCCGTTGCGGTGTCCTTGCGGTGCAGCTGCGGTGTTCCTGCGGTGCGGCTGCGGTGTCCCTGCTGTGCGGCTGCAGTACAGCTGCGATGTGCCTGCGGTGCGGTGCGGTTGCGGTGTCCCTGTGGTGCGGCTGCGGTGCGGCTGCGGTGCGGCTGCGGTGCGGCTGCAGTACAGCTGCGGTGTGCCTGCGGTGCGGGCGCGGTGTCCCTGCTGTGCGGCTGCGGTGTGGCTGCGGTGCCGTTGCGGTGTCCTTGCGGTGCGGCTGCGGTGTGGCTGCGGTGTGGCTGCGGTGTCCCTCCGGTGCAGTTGCGGTGTCCCTGCGGTGCGGCTGCAGTGCCCCTGCGGAGCAGCTGCGGTGTTCCTGCGGTGCGGCTGCGGTGCGTTGCGGTGTCCCTGCGGTGCGGCTGCGGTGTCCCTGCGGTGCAGCTGCGGTGTTCCTGCGGTGCGGCTGCGGTGCGGTTGCGGTGTTCCTGCGGTGCGGCTGCGGTGTGCCTGCGGTGCGGGTGCGGTGTCCCTGCTGTGCGGCTGCAGTACAGCTGCGATGTGCCTGCGGTGCGCCTGCGGTGTGGCTGCGGTGCGGCTGCGGTGTCACTGAGCTGCAGCTGCGGTGGTCCTGCGGTGCGGCTGATGTGTTCCTGCGGTGCAGCTGCGGTGTCCCTGCGGTGTCCCTGCGGTGGTCCTACGGTGCGGCTGATGTGTTCCTGCGGTGCAGCTGCGGTGTCCCTGCGGTTTCCCTGCGGTGCGGCTGCGGTGTTTCTGCGGTGCGGCTGCAGTGTGGCTGCGGTGCCGTTGCGGTGTAATTGCGGTGCGGCTGCGGTGCAGCTGCGGTGTCCCTGCGGTGTGGCTGCGGTGCGGCTGCGGTGTGGCTGCGGTGTCCCTGCGGTGCAGCTGCGGTGTTCCTGCGGTGCGGCTGGGGTGCGGCTGCAGTACAGCTGCGGTGTGCCTGCGGTGCAGGCGCGGTGTCCCTGCTGTGCGGCTGCGGTGTGGCTGCGGTGCCGTTGCGGTGTCCTTGCGGTGCGGCTGCGGTGTGGCTGCGGTGTCCCTCCGGTGCAGTTGCGGTGTCCCTGCGATGCGGCTGCAGTGCCCCTGCGGAGCAGCTGCGGTGTTCCTCCGGTGCGGCTGCGGTGCGGTTGCGGTGTCCCTGCGGTGCGGCTGCGGTGTCCCTGCGGTGCAGCTGCGGTGTTCCTGCGGTGCGGCTGCGGTGCGGTTGCGGTGTTCCTGCGGTGCGGCTGCGGTGTGCCTGCGGTGCGGGTGCGGTGTCCCTGCTGTGCGGCTGCAGTACAGCTGCGATGTGCCTGCTGTGCGAGTGCGGTGAAGCTGCGGTGCGGTTGCGGTGTCCCTGTGGTGCGGCTGCGGTGCGGCTGCGGTGCGGCTGCGGTGCGGCTGCGGTGCGGCTGCAGTACAGCTGCGGTGTGCCTGCGGTGCGGGCGCGGTGTCCCTGCTGTGCGGTTGCGGTGTGGCTGCGGTGCCGTTGCGGTGTGGCTGCGGTGCCGTTGCGGTGTCCTTGCGGTGCAGCTGCGGTGTTCCTGCGGTGCGGCTGCGGTGTCCCTGCTGTGCGGCTGCAGTACAGCTGCGATGTGCCTGCGGTGCGCCTGCGGTGAGGCTGCGGTGCGGTTGCGGTGTCCCTGTGGTGCGGCTGCGGTGCGGCTGCGGTGCGGCTGCAGTACAGCTGCGGTGTGCCTGCGGTGCGGGCGCGGTGTCCCTGCTGTGCGGCTGCGGTGTGGCTGCGGTGCCGTTGCGGTGACCTTGCGGTGCGGCTGCGGTGTGGCTGCGGTGTGGCTGCGGTGTCCCTCCGGTGCAGTTGCGGTGTCCCTGCGGTGCGGCTGCAGTGCCCCTGCGGAGCAGCTGCGGTGTTCCTGCGGTGCGGCTGCGGTGCGGCTGCGGTGCGGTTGCGGTGTCCCTGCGGTGCGGCTGCGGTGTCCCTGCGGTGCAGCTGCGGTGTTCCTGCGGTGCGGCTGCGGTGCGGTTGCGGTGTTCCTGCGGTGCGGCTGCGGTGTGCCTGCATTGCGGGTGCGGTGTCCCTGCTGTGCGGCTGCAGTACAGCTGCGATGTGCCTGCGGTGCGTCTGCGGTGTGGCTGCGGTGCGGCTGCGGTGTCACTGAGGTGCAGCTGCGGTGGTCCTGCGGTGCGGCTGATGTGTTCCTGCGGTGCAGCTGCGGTGTCCCTGCGGTGTCCCTGCGGTGCGGCTGCGGTGCGGCTGCGATGTTTCTGCGGTGCGGCTGCGGTGTGGCTGCGGTGTCCCTGCTGTGCGGCTGCGGTGTGGCTGCGGTGCCGTTGCGGTGTCCTTGCGGTGCGGCTGCGGTGTGGCTGCGGTGTGGCTGCGGTGTCCCTCCGGTGCAGTTGCGGTGTCCCTGCGGTGCGGCTGCAGTGCCCCTGCGGAGCAGCTGCGGTGTTCCTGCGGTGCGGCTGCGGTGCGGTTGCGGTGTCCCTGCGGTGCGGCTGCGGTGTCCCTGCGGTGCAGCTGCGGTGTTCCTGCGGTGCGGCTGCGGTGCGGTTGCGGTGTTCCTGCGGTGCGGCTGCGGTGTGCCTGCGGTGCGGGTGCGGTGTCCCTGCTGTGCGGCTGCAGTACAGCTGCGATGTGCCTGCGGTGCGCCTGCGGTGTGGCTGCGGTGCGGCTGCGGTGTCACTGAGGTGCAGCTGCGGTGGTCCTGCGGTGCGGCTGATGTGTTCCTGCGGTGCAGCTGCGGTGCGGCTGCGGTGTTTCTGCGGTGCGGCTGCGGTGTGGCTGCGGTGTCCCTGCGGTGCCGTTGCGGTTTCCTTGCGGTGCGGCTGCGGTGCGGCTGCAGTACAGCTGCGGTGTGCCTGCGGTGTGCCTGCGGTGCGGGCGCGGTGTCCCTGCTGTGCGGCTGCGGTGTGGCTGCGGTGCCGTTGCGGTGTCCCTGCGGTGCGGCTGCGGTGCGGCTGCGGTGTGCCTGCGGTGCGGGTGCGGTGTCCCTGCGGTGCGGATGCGGTGTGGCTGCGGTGCCGTTGCGGTGTCCTTGCGTTGCGGCTGCGGTGCGGGCGCGGTGTCCCTGCTGTGCGGCTGCGGTGTGGCTGCGGTGCCGTTGCGGTGTCCCTGCGGTGGTATGGCACCGTGCGCTTGTGGTATGGCTGCGGTGCGGCTGCGGTGTGGCTTCAGCGCAGCTGCGGTGTCTCTGCGGTGCGGCTGCGGTGCGGTTGCGGTGTCCCTGCGGTGCGGCTTCGGTGCGGCTGCGGTGTGGCTGCGGTGTGGCTGCGGTGCCGTTGCGATGTCCTTGCGGTGCGGTTGCGGTGCGGCTGCGGTGTGGCTGCAGTGTCCCTGCGGAGCAGCTGCGGTGTGGCTGCGGTCCGCCAGCGGTGTGGCTGCGGTGCCGTTGCTGTGTCCATGCGGTGCAGGTGCGGTGTCCCTGCGGTGCGGCTGCGGTGCTGTTGCAGTGTGCCTGCGATGCGGCTGTGGTGTGGCTGTGGTGTCCCTGCTGTGCGGCTGCGGTGCAGCTGCGGTGTTCCTGCCGTGCGGCTGCGTTGTTCCTGCGGTGCGGCTGCGGTGCATCAGCGGTGCGGGTGCGGTGTCCCTGCGGTGCATCTGCGGTGCGGGTGCGGTGTCCCTGCTGTGCGGCTGAGGTGTTCCTGCGGTGCCGTTGCGGTTTCCTTGCGGTGCGGCTGCAGTGCAGCTGCGGTGTGCCTGTGGTGTGCTTGCGGTGCGGCTGTGGTGTCCCTGCGGTGCAGCTGCAGTGCGGCTGCGGTGCGGTTGCGACAGACAACCACGAGATTTGATATGGGTGGCGCTAAGACATCGAGGGGTTCCAGAAACCTATGTACAGATGATCATGTACATGTATGAGGGAGCAAAGACAAGAGTTAGATGCCCCGCTGGAGTAACCGAAGAGTTCCCAATCAAAGTCGGGGTGCACCAGGGAAGCGTCTTAAGTCCTTTGCTCATTATTGCAGTTCTTGAATATCTGCTTGAAGGTAAAGTGACGGATCCCAAGGTACGTCAGTTATTCTTTGCTGACGATGGGGCCATCATAAGTGAGGATCCTACATCCCTGAAACGAGCACTTGATGTGTGGGCGGACGTTTTGGAGGGAAGTGGGTATCGCATTAGTTCAATAAAGACAGAGTACTTGTGCTGCATGGAACAGTGCTTCCCAATTACGAAAAGTTCAAATATCTGGGATCTATGATCAATAGCAAAGCAACTTGTGTGCAACGACATTAATCATCGCGTAAGCGTAGGGTGGATGAAGTGGCGAGAAAATTCCCCTATCTTCTGTGAGAGAGAAATGCCACCTAAGTTGAAGGGAAGGCTCTACGCCGCAGTCGTACGTCCAGCGCTCACAAACGGCTCACAATGTTGGACGATGTACAAAAAGTATGAGAGTAAATTAACGGCAGCTGAGATGAAGATGCTTGGCATGACAGCAGGAGTGACAAAGCTTGATCGAATAAGACGTTCGAAGATCCGTGGAAGCTTTCACATCAAGGAAACCATCGTACAAAAAATAGAGCGCGACCGGCTCACCTGGTATTGCCACGTTCAAAGAAGAGATCATTTGAACCCTGTTAAATGGGCAATATCAATGCACGTTCCAAAGACATCGCGATGTAGGAAAGGCAGGCCTATAAGCGCCTGGATCAGACAAATCCGACGACATCGGCATTTCATTGGCCTCAGTAGCCGAGTGATCCAAAATCGGCAGGCCTGTCGATATTTTCTGAGGTCAAATAGGCGAACCCCACAGGCGGATCAGTAGAAATGCGGTGAAGTGGGAGGGTTGTGATCCCTTATTTTCAGATCATAACCTCGCTGATAAAAGGAAGAAAAGGAAGTGCGCCCATATACTTACACGCACATACTATTGCAACGATAGCCACTGCTGCATGACTGCTGGTCGTGGTCTCCACTGAAGGAAAATTGTGGGCGATGATGATTAATTGTTTTTAGCACTGTTCAGCTTCAGAACAACGCAGAAGGATGCTTTATATCTTAAATGAATCAGCGGTGAATTTACTAAATTCCTTTATTTTTGATTTTTTTAATCCGGATAGCCAGTACTGAGCTACGGCTTTGGAATCAATATTTACAGATGGAAAATTCGATCTCCACCGTCTTTATGCCACTTACACCTTGAATTTCGGAAAATCCCTTCTTATCTCGCATCTAGGCAAAATAAGGAATAACTGTGCAAATGTCAAGTACCTACATCTAGCAGTTTTCGAGAAACGGTGTTCACAAGGAAAATCGATTTTGCTTTTATAGTATTTAAGAAGATAAGATAGATGAAACAATCATAACCACTGTTCAAAAGCCGGACACAATTGTTGCTAAAAGGGGTATAAGGCAAGTTGGGGCTCTTACATCTGCCAAATGTGGAAGATTAGTAACTGAGGCCATCGCTGTTAATGCTCAAGGGGGGCATACGCCTCAATTTAGCGTGATTCCTCTCAAACGGTACCAAGACCACCATATCCGAGATGGACTTGTTGGATCCGCAGGTGCTGGTCACGGTAGTGACTGGATGCAAGAAAGTGAGTTCTTACTCTTTTGGAGCGGAAAATAATTTCAGGGGGGGTTTTGAAAAACAAGCATTTTTTTTTTCAGCAAGACCGTTTAATTGATGAAACAGATACGGGAAGTTCTACACCGATCTGCATCAAGCGATGTATTGTTTGGTGCAACGTTGAATCGCAACAATTGAGAGCGTCTATAAAATTTGTTGGCCGTTTATCAATCGGAATATTTAAGCAATGTCTGCAACCATAGTTAATTTAACATCCAAACAGATATCAACAAAATGAAAGAAAGAAATTTTTACCTGCGCCACATCGTCATTTCGCCTCGAATATCACCAGTACATCTTTTGATGGCATTTGGCCATTCTTTTGAAAATACGTTGATAGTGCTACGTATTTCTTCTGTTTCCAGCTTAGAACACTTTTCCGGTAGAATGTTTTGAATTTTAGAAAGGAGTTCTCGATGGCCAATAAATCCGAAACAGACGTGAAGCTGACGTCGGACTAGAACGAGATCACATCTTATGGTAGCTCATTTACGCCTTCGTTCTGCATCCGTCAACAGCATCCGCTCAAACCTACTTAACATCACCAGGCTTAATATCGACAGGCTCAAAGTTCCCCAAGTGCGCCAACAGTTCATGGACCATGTTGCCTTAGAAGCAGAAGCAATCAGCAGCATACTGGAAGAGAACATGGATGACCACTGGAGTGCTGTGAAAAATGCTTTTGCGACTGGGGCACGCACGTATGTCGGTAAAAAGCAGAAACACCACCACACATGGCTTTCTACAGACACCTGGCGACGGATCGATGAGCGTACAGCAATCAAGGCTGGGATTGCAGCGGCTTCAGCAGTAGAGAGAACCGAACTTGAAACCCAATACCCTGCGAAGAAGAAAGAAGTGCAGCGTAGTGTGAGACGTGACAAACGTCAATATGTCAACTCACTGGCCTCAAGGGCTGAAGAAGCAGCGAGTAGGTGCGACAGTAGGACTGTTTATAGCATCACTAAGGAGCTCATTGGTGGTCGAAACTGCAAACAACATCCAGTGAAGAGTCTAGACGGTAACCTTCTGATTTCGGATGCGGATCAGCTCACTAGATGGAGAGAACATTTTGCTACAGTGCTAAATTACTTAGACGATAGCGGTATGATCTCGAATTCGAATGAGCAGTTCGAAGCAACAAATTCCCGAATTCGCACCGTACCTCCCAGTAAAACCGAGATAATAACAGCAGTCAAGTCCCTCAAGAAGAACAAGACGGTGGGTATTAATGGCATCCCTGAAGAGCTATTTCAAGCGGCGCCAAATACATCGGCAGATTTGCTGCATCCGCTAATATGGAGAGCTTGGGATAGTGAACAATTTCCACAGGAGTGGAAAAGGGGGATGATCATTAAGCTTCCAAAGAAGGGTAACTTGATGGAGTGCGGTAACTGGAGAGGTATATGTGTTCTTCCAGCTGTAGCCAAAATAATAGCTAGAATAATTCTAGAACGAATTAATGAACACTTAGATTCAACTCTCGATGTCGAACACGCAGGCTTTCGCGCTGGATCCTCCTGCTTCGACCACATAAACACCTTACGGATCATAATCGAACACTGCGTTGAGTATAGGTCTCCGCTACATTTAATGTTTATCGACTTCGAGAAAGCTTTCGACAGCTTAAATCGAGATGCTATCTGGTTGGCCTTGCGCAGGAGAGGCATCCCAAAAAAAACTTATAGCTATTATCAAGGCTACATACGAGGGCGGTAAGTGTCACGTCGTGCACAATGGTAAGGTGTCGGAGGATTTTGAAGTCCAAAGTGGAGTACGTCAAGGGTGCATACTGTCCCCACTATTGTTCTTGGTGGTTATCAGCGATGTACTCCGTGCAGCATTGACCGAAGCTAATTATGGAATTCGTTGGACGATGACATCTTACCTTAAACACTTAGATTACGCTGATGATGTTTGTGTACGTTCACATCGGATAATGGATCTTCATTTGATGGCCCAAAATCTAGAAGCTGAGGCAAACAAAATGGGGCTAAGAATAAACACAGCCAAAACAAAAGCCCTGAGCACTTCTTCTTACATCCGCGCTCAACTTTACATTGCCAGACAGGAAGTCTAGAAAGTTGATAACTTTCTATATTTAGGAAGTATGGTCTCGGCTAATCGCGAAGACAACTCCATTGCGAAATACGCCATGCAGTGGAATCCGCTCATCCAGGCAGGCAGTTTGGGGGGCGCCCTATGCAAACGTGGCGCAGAACAGTTGAGGAGGAATAGAGCTCTTTAGGAATGAGTTGGAGGCAGCTCAAACGCGTTGCACAACTCCGAACACGATGGTGCGCAGGCGTGGTTGACGCCCTATGCCCCCCGAGGGGCTAAAGGATCTAAGTAAGTAAGTAAAGTAAATTGTACTACCAGACATGAATTTTTCTGTGCCACCTCATGAAATCTGACGATACATAGCCTACCATGTTATACTGCATATAGCGCATGGCCGTTAGTTAAAGTTTATTTCAGAGAAATTAGAAACCTACGAACAAACACACAAACTTTCATCTTTATAATGTCAATAATAGATAATAGAAAAGTAGAAGATGTATAGCTTATTAGCTGTTGCATCCAGTTTCGTTCAGAAGATATGAAGAAAATGGCATGTTAAAAGTTGTCTCCCCTTTAAGCTTTTCTCGATTCAATAAATCATTTTTGTTTGTCAAACTGATCGTCTCGTCTCGTTCACTTTACATAATGCAGATTTTGGAAAAAAAACACTTTTCGTTAGCTGGAATGAAATCATACCTTTGATTAGCGAAATGAAGCTTTTGAAGGTCACCAATTCTTCTTTAGTATATACTAGTATCGCACGTGGTCGAAATTCGGGGGAGATAAACAAACAGCGAGAGAAACAACGCTATGTATTTGTTTACTTTTTTTTTAAATATTCTCCCGTGTAGGGAAGGGAAAGGCATTTAACTCCTGGTCTCCACTGGCAATAATTCATGGCAAGAAGTATGTCAAGCAATGGAAATTTCCAATGAAGACCGCAAATTTCTTGAAATAATTCATGTCATGAATTCAATTTCTTCTTTTATTTCTTGCCATCTCTTGCCAGAAATAAATTTGGCAGGGACTGTCAATTTGAGCTTGTTACTACGAAGAAAACATGGCTGATTGGTGCCTGTCATTAAGTCTGAAATAAATATGTCTCATGGAGGCTTGGTGTCAAGGCAAGAATTGGTTAAATGGTCGTTACTTACTCTTCGCGATATGGTTAAAAATGAAATGTCTTGATATAATTTGCCCACTGAATGAAAAACTAAAAATGTCTGACATGAAGTCTGAAATAAATATGTCTCGTGGAAACTCGGTGTAAGATCATACAGCCATGATCGTGATCAAAATGCTTTCATTTAATTGGTTAAAGCATTTTGTA
Source organism: Brachypalpus laphriformis (assembly GCA_945910035.1). NCBI lineage: Eukaryota > Metazoa > Arthropoda > Insecta > Diptera > Syrphidae > Brachypalpus > Brachypalpus laphriformis. Next base: position 103,146,074 of record OX246756.1, read on the forward strand.
TGGGGAAATCATGTGTGTATGTCAACTTTATTTTACCTGACTTAACGGTAACATACGCACATGATTTTATTTTTTCTGTACATCTATGGCACAGTACCTTTCGAATAATATAAGTCTCATCCTCCTTCTTTTATAATAAATACTAAAGAAACATACGATACATACGATTGGTTTGTTTTTCGATCAAAGGGTTATACCCTTTTCACACCGCTACAGTTATTCTATGAGATATTCCGTACTTACTTACTTACATCCTTTAACCCCTCGGGGGCATAGGGCGTCAACCACGCCTGCGCGCCATCGTGTTCGGAGTTCTGCAACGCGTTTGAGCTGCCTCCAACTCATTCCTAAAGAGCTCTATTCCTCCTCAACTGTTCTGCGCCACGTTCGCATAGGGCGTCCCGCTATTCTGCCTGCCTGGTTGAGCGGATTCCACTGCATAGCGTATTTCGCAATGGAGTTGCCGTAGGGTGTGTCCAATCCATTGCCACTTTCTTCTTCGTATAGTAATGCTTATAGGTTCTTGGACCGTTCTCAGATAAAGTTGTTCGTTGGAGATGCGGTTCGGCCAAAAAATCCTCAAGATGATTCTAAGCATTTGTTTACGAAGACTTGCAGCTTGCGTGTGTTAATGATGTCCACCTTCCAAGTACTGCACCCATAAAGCAGCACTGATTCTACGTTGGAGCGGAACAGTCTTAGCTTGGTTCTTAAGCTAATAACATTGCTTCTCCAGATTTTGGACAGCATTCCGGACGCAGCTTTAGCCTTCCCGATTCTGCTGCACACATCCAGTTCGGTGCCACCGCGATTAGCCGAGAAAGTTATCAACTTTCTCGACTTGCTTTCCGGCAATGTTAAGTTGAGCGCGGGTATTGGAGATATTCCGTTGCAAAACCAAAAACGCTAAATTTAACTATTATCGGCTTCCAAGTTCGAACCGTTGAATTGACCAAACTCAGATAACTCCAACCTTGCAAAAAGGGAAATATAAAATGGTATCTTGGGTGTATAACCGATCGCTGAAAACAAACTTAGACGATCTTTATTATCAAAGTGGAAAAAAGATAAATCCGACGTCTGACTTGGCAGGTCAAACAGTAGTGCATCCGGTCATATGAAAACACAAGCGTTTTCACTCAGCTGAGGCCTATCAACTCCTACTCTCAACTTCCACGCGGTGACAGCCGGGTGCCTAGTACCTTAATCCAAGAAGTGGGTAACGAACCCCGTTAGTTCCTGTTCCGGGCGGCAGCGGACGAATTCCCTAGACGGAGTCGACGGTGGCGTCTATAGTTCCAGTTAGTTTTATTTCGGCCAAAATCAACTGTCTACGGAGGAAGTACACTACATTTTAAATGGGAATAATTGGAGAAATTACCTTTTCTTCACTAAAACAAGAGATTTATTAAGCATGTATATCATGCGAACCATATGTTATTTAGCTTCCTTGCAAGCTTCCAGACTGATGGACAGTCGTTGTCCTGCCTTTATTTATCAGTTAACAATGTGGTCCGCGAATATGCATCAATTTCCTTTTCGACGCACATATGGCAAGGCCGTTATCGTGATATCATTTTGCAGCTATGTCAAATTCTGCTTGCATTTTTGTCTCGCGGTATCTACGGATCGATGTTTCACTCCAATCTCTGTATCATCGGCGTCCGAAAAGGGAACACTTTTTGTAAAGACTCACAGCAGTTCGTTCGTATAGATTTTAAATATTATAGTATTGGATCTTGTTTTGAACCAAGTGATACACCCCTTCGGTTCACCATAGCTTCCACAAATGTTGACTTGAAATTGACGATTGGTGCGGGAATCTAATAGCCAGTTAGCGAATGTTCCTCTTATTTCTACTCTGTTAACAGCTTCCAAGAGCTATGATGGTCTAACGTCTCGGTTCTTATACTGTGAGTTCTCAGGGTTCCACGACTTTCTTGAATTAAGAATAGTAAAACACAAAAATAATTTTTGTAAGTATGCAATTACAAACATTTTTGTGTAAAAAATGTTTGACGTTTATATTTTCTTTTTATTCAAGTGTGAGCTACCCATAATTAAAAAAAAAACAAACAAAAAGGGTACAGCAGTTTCCAAAAAAAATTACGAGCAAAATATCTGACCACATTGAAGATGAACTCGTTCGCAGATTGAATGCTTGTGATATGTTTGCAATGCAACTCGATGAAAGCACGGATGTTGCCGGCTTTTCAATACTTCTTGTATTCGTGAGGTATACCCGAAACCAATACAACTGGTGAAGAAATATTCAAGGCCATAAATTGTTTTATAAATAAACACAGCATTAGGCAGGAAAAGTGTATTGATATATGTAGCGACGGAGCCGCAGTAATGGTAGGAAAGGTTAAAGGGGTCGTGTCAAAAATTAAAAACATTGCGCCAGGAAGTAACAGCAGTCATGGTATTTTGCATCGTTATGCACTTGTGGTAAGAAGAAAGCCAACTGATTTGAAAAAAGTTCTTGATGAAGCTGTGAAGATTGCAAATTTCGTAAAAAGTCGTCCTCTCCAATCGAGATTGTTCAAAAAAGTGCGCAAAAATATGGGAAGTCAGTACGAATCACTTCTTCTGCACACGGAAATAAGATGGCTTTCCAGAGGAAAAGCTTTATTTAGATTATTTCAACTTCGTGATGAGTTGAAAGTTTTCCAACTGGACAAACATATGTCTTCATCTGCAAACCTTTTTGATGTATTGCATGATGAGCAATGGATAACAAAATTAGCTTATCTTGCAGACATTTTTGAAAAGTTTAACGGAACTGCTACTGCTTTGCAGGGAAAATCCATAACAGTATTTTTGGCGAGAGACAAACTGGCAGCTTTAAAAAGCAAAATTAATTTCTGGCTTACCTGTCTACAGAAGAACAATGTTAAATGTTTTCCAGTTTTACATGAATTCTTGCAAGGAAACATGCTAGAGCTCAAAGCAGATATTGGCAATATGATCGCTGGACATTTGGTAACTCTAGAAAGATCTTTATTAGATTACTTTCCAGATACGAAAACTGACATCGAGTGGGTACAAAATCCATTTCTAATGAAAACCCAGCCTACGACACTAAGCATTCCGGAAAACGATTCTCTTATAGATCTGCAGAGTTCTTCTTCATCAAAACATGTATTTGATTCTGTATCATTGAACGAATTTTGGGTTGGTATTAGGAGTGAATACCCTGAACTTGCCAAACAACCTTTATTAAATTTGCTCCCTTTTGTCACAACGTATCGCTGTGAAGCAGGCTTTTCAGCGTATACTTATGCAAAGACTAAATACAGATCGAGATTGGACGCTGCCCCAGATATGCGAATACAGCTTTCGGAGATACTCGTAGAAGTCAATCATAAAAAAATTATAAATCAAACAATGAAACAGTTTCATTCTTCACACTAACCTTGAAAAATATTATAATAATATATTGATTTTGAAATGTGTTGTTTTCATTTTTATATCGTTAAGAGTTGGGGTTCCGAAATATATTTGGGCCTTGTTTCCTTGTTTCCACAGCTTAATAAGTTTGAGAACCGCTGGTCTAACGTGTCGAACGCTTTCATAGAGACACTTCATTTGCATGGATTTAAAGAAACTTTGCACTTATCCAACTTCGCACCTACTCCAAATCTAACAGTGACCTCAAGACCGCCGTTACTAATTTCGGGATTCGGATATAAGGTGATTTTAGGTTTAATGGAATTGCATTTGGATTCTTATACTCCTTTTTTTCGGAAAACTTTAATAGGCACAAATTCGCACTGTTTTAACTTGTTTGACTTGTTACTACAGTCGACTCCGCTTAACTGAAACACCAATTTGCCACAATTATTTTTTCACCTAAGTGGTATTTTCTCTTAAGCGAACTCCGGATAACTGAAATAAAATTTCATTTAACCGGAGATCGGATAACTGGAAAACAGTTTCCAACTCGAAAATCAAAAAAATATTTTGTCAAAAAAAAACTCGGAACAAAACAAAACTTCGATAACGTGTAAATAGAGAAAAACAAAACAAAAAAAGGAAAAATAAATATTTTTATGCTAATTTGCAGGTCACTTTTAGGGATGAGCGCATTCAGTTATTTGATTTCAGTTATGCGGAGTAGTTTGAGTATAAATTAATAATTTCTTTTGTAAAAGATTTTTCAGTTAACCAGGTTTTTCATTTAAGCTGATTTTAGTTAAGCGGAGCTGTCAAACAAGCTGTATAGCGTCACCGAACTAGTCAACAAATTGCGAATTGGACGCTTCAGATAGCTAGGTTGTTGAGCGAATGGACACCAACGCTCCGGGCCGCAGAATCTTCGAATCTTACACAGACGGACGGTGTATTAGAGTGCCTCACCACCGTAGGTGGTGCGCAGAAGTTCAAGGGACCTCAATCAACTTGATGTACTAAACTGGAGACAATTTGTTAAAAACCGAACTAAATGAAGAGGCTTGTTAGTTAAGGCCCAGGTTTACTCCGAACTATATCGCCACTTATTAACCCTAGAAAGATAACGTGCGCCACGGAGACGCCCGCGACACAGATATATTGCTGTCATCTGTTAACCGACGCACGTATAAAATCCTACATAACTTTCTTATAAATAAAAAATAATAATATTTATTTGTGTTTTATTTACTTATTAACATTGTAGCAATTCAATGTCCCGTGCAGGGACGGGTTAAGAATATCACTGCAGCGCCCCCCCTAACAACCAGCGCTTATCGTAAAAGGCGACTAAGGAGACAAATCAGATCTAGGCATTATAACATCCAAGTGAGCCTAGCGACACATATACTACCTTAAAAATCCTCCTACAAATGTGCATGAGAGTCCGTGGGTTGACACGACTGGCGATCACCGGTGTCATAAAAGAAAGATCAAACAATACTAAAACAGGAGCATGGACGTGTCAAGCAACAAACACCATGGTTATACTTGCAAAAGGAAAGGCACTACCCCACCAGGCACTACCACTGCTGTGCATGGTACTGATCCTGGACTGGATCCTGGACTATACGGATTCCGGGGGCTTGCAAAATAATGAAACAGTTTGGACGATATTTGAGGGTCGCGAGTTGGAACGTTGGAAGCATGACCGGTCGAAGTTACGAGCTGGAAGAGATGATGAATAGAAGGCGGGTGGATATCTTGTGTGTCCAAGAGACGAAATGGAAAAACACCGGAGATCGGGCGCGTTTCTTGGACGTTAGAACAAAAGATTACAAGGTGTTCTACTACGGAACGGACAAGGCTAAGAACGGAATAGATATCATCCTTGCGGCAGAGCTACTTGGTAACGGAGCATTTCGAAGTCCAGCGACCGTTTGATGTCTCTCAAACTAGTAATACAAGGAGAAGTGTGGAATATTGTCAGTACATGTGCTCCCCAAAATGGACGCATTTTGGGTAGATTTCCACAATCTCCTTAAGAACATCCCAAAGGAAGGGTTTCTGTTTGTTGGAGGAGATTTGAATGGACATGTCGGGAAATCAAACGAAAACTATGTAGACTGCCATGGAGGACTAGGATATGGCACCAGGAACCTTCCTGGTGAAGACATCCTAAGCTTGTGCAAATCACACGGTCTTATCGTGTTAAATACCATGTTCATCAAACAAAGCCGACACCTGATCACTTACAGCAGTGGTGGAGATGAAACTCAGATTGACTACCATTTGGTAGCCAGTTTCATGAAGCCTCGGGTAAAAGATTGCAAAGTGATCCTGATAGAGGCAATCGCTCGGCAACACCGTCTCCTGCTAACAGAAATTTGTATGAAAACACCAAAGAAAAGCAAACAGACAAGGGTCTCTGAGAAAATCAAGTGGTATAATCTGGACAAAGAAAAATGCGAGGCTTTTGTTTTCGTAATGAAAAATTACCTCTCTCACACCATCAACGGAGCTAAGGATGAATAGTGCAGAGCACAAAATATCTGGGATTCCCTACAGCGAACTTGCTTAATGAAGGCCAAATCATTGCTAGGAGCTTCAAAAGGCCACCATCAACACGCCAAAGAAACATGGTGGTGGAGTGATGAAGCTGAGAAGGTGATAAATGAGAAGAAAGCGGCTTTCAAAGCTTGGTCAAAGTGCCCTTCTAATAATACAGACGAAAAAGCTCGCTTCAAAATGGAGTACAGATGTTGCAAGAAAAAAGCGAAGAAGAAGTGCGCCCAGCTTCAAGCACAGAGTACGAAGGGGCTGTATCGGGAGCTGGAGAAAATATCTTTCCCGGTTGCTGATGCAAACCAGGCTATTCGGGAGCTGCGAAGACACAATATGAACAAGAGTGCAACAATCTTCAAAATAGCCAGCCGCTCAAAGAAGGAGGAATGCTCAGGAGATTTGTTCGCCAAAGTTAATTAACAATGCTCATGGCCAGCTTCTTGTGGATGACGACAAAATTCTGTAGAGGTGGCGGCAGTATTGTGAACAACGTTTAAATGAACAGTTTCCCCGCCAATACTTTCCACGAGCCACCCCTAACTGCGAAGAAATACCCGACATTATAGTCTAAGAAGTTAGTGAGGCGGTCAAATACTCCAAAAAATGAAAAGCGGTTGGGCCAGACGAGATGCCCTCTGAGTTCTGCAAAAAGATGGGAGACATCGGGTTCAGATGACTCAGAATTGTCATCTCCAAATTTGTGAGAGGTGATCCAATGCCGAATCAATGGAGGGAAAGTTACCTTCTCCTGATACGCGAAACTATGATAGCTACCGTTCGATGAAGCTGATGTCACACACCATAAAGATCGTTGAGCAGGTATTAGGTGGCCGACTGTGAAAAATAATACGGCTATCTGATGATCAGTGCGGGTTTGTCTCGGGTAATTCAACCACAGATGCAATCCAAAATATAAGCATCATAATGGAAAAACATCGTGATTCCTTAAGGGATTTGCATATTGTATTGGTTGACTTTGAAAAGGCATTCGACAGACAACCACGAGATCTGATATAGGTGGCCCTAAGACATCGAGGGCTTCCAGAAACCTATGTACAGGTGATCACGGACATATACGAAGGAGAAAAGACAAGAGTAAGATACCCCGCTGGAGTAACCGAAGAGTTCCAAATCAAAGTCGGGGTGCACCAGGGAAGCGTTTTAAGTCATTTGCTCTTTATTACAGTCCTTGATTATCTGCTTGAAGGTAAAGCGACGGACCCCAAGGTACATCAGTTATTCTTTGCTGATGATGGAGCCATCATAAGTGAGGATCTTACATCCCTGCAACGAGCACTTGATGTGTGGGTGGACGTTTTGGAGGGAAATGGATATCGCATTAGTTCAAAAAAGACAGAGTGCTTGTGATGCCCGTTCTCTGATCCAGACATTTATTTGAATGGAACAGTGCTTCCCAAGTGCGAAATGTTCAAATATCTGGGATCTATGATCAATAGCAAAGCAACCTGTGATGACGATAGACATAAACGCGTAAGCGTAGGGTGGATGAAGTGGCGAGAAAATTCCGCTATCTTGTGTGACAGAAAAACGCCCGCTAAGTTGAAAGGAAGGCTCTACACCGCAGTTGTGCGTCCAGCGCTCACATCCGGTTCACAGTGTTGGACGATGTACAAAACTTAAGAGAATAAATTAACGGCAGCTGAGATGAAGATGCTTCGCATGACAGCAGGAGTGACAAAGCTTGATCGAATAAGAAGTTCAAAGATCCGTGGAAGCTTTCACATCAAGGAAACCATCGTACAAAAAATAGAGCGCGACCGCCTCAGCTGGTATTGCCACGTTCAAAGAAGAGATCATTTAAACCCTGTTAAAAAGGCAATAGCAATGCACGTTCCAAAGACATCGCGATGTAGGGAAGGCAGACCTATAAACGCCTGGATCAGACAAATGCGACGACATCGGCATTTAATTGGCCTCAGTAACCGAGTGGTCCAAAATCGGCAGGCCTGCCGATATTTTCTGAGGTCAAATAGGCGAACCCCACAGGCGGATCAGTAGAAATGCGGTGAAATGGGAGGGTTGTGATACCCTATTTTCAGATCATAACCTCGCTGATAAAAGAAAGAAGAAGAAGATTGTAACAATTCATTGAAGTTATAAAAAATAGAATAATTATTTAACTTTGTAAAATGAATCGGTTTTTAAAATTGTGCTCCTCTCGGGCGCATGTTTATCTTTTCAATACTATAAAATAAAATGATCTTTCTAGGGTTAAGTTAGTAATATAAGCGAGCCATATAATTTTATTTGTAGAAAACGTGAGTGGCTATTGTTGGTGCTTGAACCGATAACCGAGCACATTTGAATTGCAATCAAACCTTAAGTGGTTAATGACAATTTTTAAATTAATTGTTGATCAGATGCAATCCTTTTCTGTAGAATATAATTCACCGGAATAGTATACTTTGTTCAGGACAGTAGCAGCAAACTATTTCGAAGCATTAATATCCTTAGAATTAAAAACTACATATCAACGGACATACGTTGATACCCCGTTAGTAACATTTTGCTTTTCATCGGTTTTAATATGCCAATGGGTGTAGTGTTTTAATTTTCAAACTTAACCATGAAATTTGTATTTCTCAATAAAAAAAAATATATGACTTGTTCGCTTTTATTGTTACAAGCTGTTTATTTTATGATTAAGAGCGAAAATTAAAATTATTTCATATTAAATCCCGGTCAAAATGGTAATTATGAGGTACCAGTTTATGGCAAAAGATACATACATATGTGCTCGTATTTACATAGAAGTAAAATTAGATTTCCCAGTAAAAAAATATGTATTTTTCTACTGTACTCATTATGGCTTTGAATAATAAATAAACCAAATAAATTTGTACTACCATTAAAATTTCCTTGGAACAGACATATTAGTTATCAGTAGGCGAACCCCACAGGCGGATCAGTAGAAATGCGGTGAAGTGGGGGGGTTATGATCCCTTGTTTTCGGATCATAACCTCGCTGATAAAACGAAGAAGAAGAAGAAGACATATTAGTTATCAGTGTGTATTATTGGTTGGAAATAGGGACTAGTGAGAATCCCTTTTATGGAAACGTCTATATAAACTAGAGCCTTGTGTAAAACTTCTAACCTGCAGGAATTATATCGAAAGAAGTAACATTACTTAGCTCCCCAACCTATCATAGTCTATCATTTTTCTTATGCGTTCGTAGTATCGTAGACATATGTAAATGTATCTACACTTTCTAAGTCATTATCATACCAGGACTCGTTTTTTTTTTTTAATTTATAAATCTCACCAACAAAACATAAGTAAATGATCTCTAGAACGAATTAGTTACCTTGGAGGAAAATATGAGCCGGAAATAGGAATTTCATACGATTAAAATGTAAAATTGAGTTGTTTGACACGTTTGGTTTGTAGAACAGCTGGTTCTTTTGAATCGCTCTCCATTTATGTGAATAATTTTTGAATACTTTAATATTTTGGGGGTTTTTCAAATATTATGTTGATTTTATGACACTGACGGGAAAATGTTTAAGTTTTCACAAATATGTGGAGTTCATAAGCCTTATACGAAAATGTTTTGACCTTTCAGGCCAGACGAAAGTCGACCTCTACTTTTATGACAAAAAGCTAAAATAAATTAATATTTTGGCACCCATAAAAAGCGGTATCTATTCAGAGCTAGTTTAAACTGAAAACAAAAAACTAAAAACAATGGAGTTTTAAAATATGCATAGTCTCATTGGCTACTACTATTGTATATGAAAGCGTTTGACTGATATTAGCATAACTGAATCTTCAAATATACCTCTAAGATCTAGCTTTTGTGGGTGCTATGTTTTACATACGAATTATTCCCGATCCAGACGGCACAGAATTAAGGCTCTTTCGGATATTTGTGTAGTCCATGCGACTCAAACCACTGAATTACGCCACGTTCTAAGTCTCGAGAAGAAAAATGTTAAGAGTTGGTATTGAAACCATATAGGGTTACAATTTGTATTCTTAATTAAATAGCATTCTAGGACTATACTTACATACATACAAACCTATACATACATACGTTTATACTTTTGCAATTTGTATGGAGGTATCGGGTCTGTGAGTGTGACTCAAGCCAAGACCGGCAATAAAAAATTACCAGAAATACGGGACAAAACTGCAAGTTCCTTCCATTCCATGCTATTAAGGAAACGACAAAGTAACAGGAAGAAAAGTATTTGGAGCAGATGTAGTAAAGGATATTTTAAATGTCGATGGACAAAAGCTAGCAGATGTTGAATCCAAGCTTTATGCATTCCAGTTTCTATACTCAAATATTTTTTCAGATCGATGTCCTTCTTATAAAATAAATTTAAATAATGAAGTCGTCTTAACAGTACAAGATTTCAATAACACGCATTCAAATGTAATCAATATTTTCGCAGACAACCAAACTTCCAATCAACGTTCATTCCCATTTACCACACAACGAAATGTGAATGCATTTAGAACAAACTTGAGCAACAAAAAATCCTTTAACCATTGCATAACCAACGGATACTTTTCTACCGAATGGAAACGATCGAAACGAAAATTATGTCAACAGCCAAAAAGAATAATGCCACAGACATCAAAGATTTTCCACCAATCTCATTACTATCAAACTTCATCTGCCATCCTCATTGACAGCCAGGCGGCTATCAAGGCTATAGTATCTGCCACTACATCCTCAAGGCTAGTAGAACAGTGCAAAAAAGAACTCGCCTCGCTTGGTCACCGGCTAAGGATCTATCTCCTTTGGGTTCCGGGTCACAGCAACATTGAGGGGAATGAGGGGGCTGATGAACTCGCGCGGCAATGATCTGCCCTTGATGCTTTCCTAGCAAAGGAGGTGAAAGGAGGTTGGGGGTCCTTAAGGGAGGCATCTTTGCGCACTATCTGCTAAAGGCGGATAGCAGATGGCAGGGGATGCGGAACTGTGTCATCTCCAGGCAGATGTGGCCCAAATACTCCCTGAAAAGAACGCAAGATCTACTAAACAGAAACCGTACAGATATCGCAAGAACTCTGGCAGTTAGTACTGGCCACTGTCCCATCGGGGTTCATGCGGTCAGAATAGGCGTTGCATTTAATGCACACTGTCGCAGCTGCAATACTGCTGATGAGATAGAAACAATCTTACACTTCCTCTGCAAGTGTCCGGCTTTATGCAAGGCCAGACAGCTCACCTTAGGTAAACTCTTCTTCGACAACCTTATAGAGCTAGCGGAGATTAGCTTTGGGGATATTATCAGCTTCCTCAATGTAAAGGGGTGGCGGCACTTCTGCGCTAATTAAGTGTCGGCATGGTTTGCTGACACAACCACTCCTACATACCTACCTATCAAACTTGGGCAAACTGTTCGAGAGGGAGAGCCGAAACCCTGAACACCTTTTGCGATGACTCAAATGTTATTCCAGACATCCGATTTGGCTTTAAAAAACAACATTCTGTGGAACACTGTCTATTACTGCTCAATAATAATTACTGCTCTCTACAAAACTTGAGATAAAAGAAATGTAGTGTTGTTCTGGATATCGATTTGGAGACAGCGTGTAACTCTATTTGGCACAAGTGACTTATTTTTAAGTTAATTAATCTCAACATCCCCACGACTTTAATACTAATGATCATTAGTTTTCTTGATTCAAGAGCAGAATATTCAAAAGAATTGCCCGTTCTCTTAGGAGTTGTTCAGGAAACATTACTACGACCAAATTTATTTAATATTTTTCTACATGATATCCCCTTTTGTAACCCAGATTCAGCGCTTGAATCCCTTTTATACGCGGATGACAATTGCTGGCTAGTGCTATAAGACCAAATATAAAAAAATGGCATCCCAATATTAATGTCCTATTTAAAGTCCTGGGGCTTGAATATCAAAATAGAAAAAATGTGGGCTTACCTGTGTCAGAAACGTGTATGGTAGGGGACAACGAAAGGCGCTTAAAGAAAGTAAAACACTCTCTAGTTTTAGTTCGTGGTTTACCATCTCACCAACAACGGTAGCAAAAGCACTCGAAGAGTTCGAAGAACAATTTGGCAGCGGAAAATTTCGAAAACTAAATAAAAAATTGTTTTCAAATCATACACTGTATAGTCGAACAAAGGTTTCACTTCTTATGATCTACATGGTTACTCTATTAACAAGGAAATTGCAATCTCTCGTGCATCACCCCAATCCAATTATAGAGGATTTATGGGATGCGAATGTAGGAGTAAATGACAGCACAAATGCTCATTATTATTTGTCTCCCTTTGATCTTACGAGTAGGCATAATAGATCTCAATTTTATCATCGAGTCCCACCGCCTTATTTTTCTTGATGCCTTGATCGTGGCTATGATCTCAGAGGTACTGGGAGGACTGATTCGAAGAAGCGACGCTTTCGTCTAAATGGTTTAAGACCGTTACGAAATGTTTCTTCCACCTTCTGAGCTGATCCTCATCCGAGGTCTGCAAGGAACCATCCAGACTCTTGACAGTGTGTTGTTTGGATCTCTGCTCACCGACCAGTTCCTTCATGATCTGCTAAACGGTCCTGCTGTCGCATCTATTTGCTGCTTCCTCAGCTTCTGAGGCAAGGGCGTTTAAGCAATTCCGCCTGTCTCGCCTCGTACTACACTGTATTTCCTTCCTTTTCGTGCGGTAGTGGGATTCCAGCTCAACTTTTTCTGCTACTAAGACATCTGCGATTTGAGTTGCTTGATCCGTTTTCATATCTCTGCAGGTAGCCATGTGCTGTGGTGTTTCTGCCTTTTCCACCGACAGACTGTGCTACTCCAGCCGCAAAAACGTTGTTCACAGCTTCCCATTGCTCATCTTTGTTCGTTTGAGCTGCGCTGCTGATCATTTCTGCTCCTTCAGCGAGATGGTCCCTAAAGTGTTGGCGCACTGCGGGATGCCTAAGTCTGTCGGTATTGTATCTGGGAATGTGAGCTATCGTTGATGATCACGCACCATTCCAATATCAGCCCCACGATTTAATACAACTTCTAAAGCGCTTACCGATCACCAAGTGATCAGCAGCAGCCGTTGGTATCAGCAGCGGTCTATGCTGGATTCGCCATTGTATGCATGTATGTATATTTTTATTTTAGAAAATGTAACTATTACAATTCATTTATATATAATAATTAACTTAAAGTAAGTTTACAAGTAGGTATATGTGTATAATTAGAAAACTAAGCATGTCTATACAATTGTATTTCTAATATGGGATGTAAGTAGTTTTTTTAAATCTTAACAACACCCTTTCATTTTTTATTGCTGGAGGTAGTTCATTGCACAGTTTTAGCCCACGATACTTAGGCATATTATGTGTTCTAGAGTCTCTATATAAATTAAGTCTAAAGTCTGAGTTTGCTCTTAAGTTATTATTACTCCAGTTGGTCTTCCAGAGTAGAGCAAGACAATGATTTTTTTTCGGGCATTGGTACTCAGGCGCTTCTAAATACCTTAATTCGCTCAATCTCAAGATTTCAATTTTGAACCGCATGAATTCCCGTTGAAGTTGTAGGAATCTGTAATGTTGGGGACCTTCCATCGAGAAGAGTCTTCACGTTCCAGAATCCGATCGTAGTCATAGTTCGATAGCTAAAGGTCGTCAACATAGTATCCTTCCATATCCGAGGCAGTTTGTTGTGTTTCGGAGCAAGACTTGTTTTTACGTTTGCGGCTCGCTGGGCCACAGACCAACCGACACTTATCCTTTTTTGTTGTGCAGGGTGCGCGTCATTCGTACTCTCCCGTTCGCAATTTCCGAAGAAATTCCCAGATGGCACCACGAGGAGGTGGGAGTAGGCCTTACTAACAGAGCTGCTAGGTTCTTTCTTGTTTTTTAGCGGATCAGCATCTATTATATCAGGAGACGCTGATCCTACGAGTCCGTTGTTACTCATTTGCTATCCCATGGATTAAGGAATAAGATATTATAATTATTTTGTCTGTTTTGAAATAATTTTTCTTGACGTGTAATCTATTTCCAATATCTCATAGATCAGAGAGCCAGTACCCAGATATTACAATTAACTCTCCCGAGACCAGTTGCACTTACGTGGTATTAACGCTTTTTTCCATGACTCGTTCTTAGATATCAGGTTCCATTGTTCGTCAAAAACAAATATACGAGTATTGTGTTTAAATGTAACTTTAATAAATTATAAAATATTTTTATATTGCTGAATAATAATATTTAATATTGTAAAAATTAAACTGCAAGAAAAGTGAATGAACGTCTAATCTATACAACGTTTATTGTGCGAATGAAAAAATAGGAAATTAATTAATACAAAATAGAGAAATATGAAAGGAAAGAACATGCACGTTGGATGAGGATTGCTAAGGTATAATTTTTATCTTTCAACACTCCTCCTCAACGTGAATGTCCCTTTACAAATCAATGTTTATGACATATTCATTTGATTAACAAATTTTACGTGTTTAACTTTTGGCAAGTTTTTAGTGAAAATGTCGGCCGTCATCTCTTCTGTTGGACAATACTTCAATTCAATTTCGCCCTTCTTTACAGTCTCTCGTATGTGATGATATCGTACATCTATGTGCTTCGTACGATTATGATACACTGGATTCGTTGCCAGCTTCTGTGCACCTTGATTATCCACGTTGAGAACAATTGGACCATTTTTCCAAAAACAAATTTCTTTCAGTAGCCGCCGCAAATAAATTGCTTCTTTGGCTGCATTTGATGCCGCCACGTATTCAGCCTCGGTACTGCTTAGCGCAATCGTATTCTGTTTCTTCGACTCCCAAGAAAATGCGCATTTCCCGTACAAAAATACAAAGCCGGTGTACGATTTACGATCTTGAGCGTCGCTTCCCAAATCAGCGTCAACAAAACCTTCCACGTGTTTACCACCTGCGCGAAAATTGAGTTTTAAATTTATACTACCTACCAAATATCGCAGAATATGCTTCGCTGCAGTCATGTGTTCAACATGTGGATCCTTGTTTCTCTGTGCCAACTTGGAGACGGAGTGCATTATATCAGGTCTCGTCGTTATACCAAGGTACATAAGTGCCCCGATTAGTGATTGATACTGCGTAATATTTGCTTTACGACACTGTTCATGGCATGCAACTTGATAACCAGGTTCAAGAGGAACTGACACACTTTGCAGTTATCCATGCCATAGTGATTGAGCATGTCTTTTATGTACTGTGTTTGACTCAGAGTAATAGAGCCAACTTCACCTTCACGCTCGATCTCGATTCCAAGAAAGTGTTGTAATGCGCCTTTATCAACCACGTCGAATTGTTCTGTGATGCGTTCTTTCACTTTGAGCAGTTCAGATTTATCCTTGCATGCGATGATTATGTCATCCACGTAAACCGCCATCAAAACTAATACGTTGCCTGACTTCATTTTGTACAAGCATGGTTCATTCTCGCACGCCACAAATCCAATTTGCTTCAGCACCCCGTCGAGTTTGAAGTTTCATTGCCTTCCGGACTGCTTCAGGCCATAAATTGCCTTCTGCAATTTCAGAACTTTTCTTGGCTGCTTCTCGTCGACAAAACATTCTGGTTGCTGCATATAAATGTCTTCATCCAACTCGCTGTTTAAATAGGCTGTACTCACATCCATTTGATGTAGATGCATTTTCTCCTCGACAGCAATAGCCAATAGCATTCTTATTGTAGCATAGCGTACAACTGGAGAATAAGTCTCTGTATAATCCACACCAAACCGCTGCTCGCACCCTTTGGCTACGAGCCTTGCCTTGTAGCGCTCTATTTCGCCACTCTTACTTCTTTTTAAGGTAAAGACCCGTTTGCTTTTAATCGCCTTCTTGTTTGGTGGTAGGTCGACTAATTTCCAAGCTTTATTTTTCTTCAGGGCGGAGAATTCAACACCCATCGCTTTCTTCCAATGATGACGCTTCTGGCTTGAAAGTGCTTCGTTGACATCTTCAGGTATATTTTCGTTTATTACGTTATTAATTATGTTACGTTGCTTAACTGGGCGCAGATGCATCCCGTTGGGAAGGATTTTAGGTCTACCTAGACCAGTCCTGCGTGTCTCCGGTTGGGAATTATCTTCGCCTGGCTCCTCCTTGTTGTCAATCTCATCGCCGATCTCGCTACTAGACGTGGTATCTTCGTCCGCGGTGGCGTATGGGGAATTAAAATTGTTATTCGCTAGTTCTGCATTATCAGACATACATGGCATGTCTCTTCGCTGTTCATGATCTTCGCCGGAGGTGAAAAACTGCATCATATCGAAACTTTCGCTGTCTCGCACGTCGTCGTTTTTCACAAAATCTTCATTGAAAAGTACATCCCTTTTCACAACTATTTTGTGTGTCTCCTTGTCGTACAGACGATATGCCTTGGATTCTGTTGAATATCCCACCATTATGTACTGCTTGCCCTTGGCTTCAAATTTAGCACGCTGTGTTTTATCTAAGGCCACTGCAACTGCACCAAACGTTTTTAGATGACTTACCGTTGGTTTTTTGTTGTGCCAGATTTCGTACGGCGTTTTGTTGCTAATAGCTTCGTAGGGCATCTGTTTCTTATGTATGCTGCCGTTGATACTGCTTCCGCCCACAAATTTTGATGTAAACCTGCGTGTAAGAGCATGCACCGAGCCATCTCCGCCAATGTTCGGTTCGCCCGCTCCGCCACACCGTTCTGCTGTGGTGTGTGTGGTACTGTTAACTCACGTCGTATACCATGCTGCGTCAAAACTGCGTCAAATTCACCGTTGACATATTCCCTGCCGTTATCGCTGCGTAGCGCCTTTATTTTGCAACCTGTCTGTCGTTCAACCCACATCTTAAAAGATTTGAATTTATCCAGTACCTCGTCTTTCGCTTTCAAAATATAAACAAACGTGAATCTGGATTTATCATCTATGAACGTCAAGAAATATCGAGCACCGCCAATCGATTTGATGTTCACAGGTCCACAAACATCCGTGTGAATTAACTCCAACAATTCCGCTGATCTGCGTTCTGACGTTTGAGGAAAAGGCAATGCATGTATTTTGCCCAACATGCAAGTATTGCAACATTCCTGACCATCTTTCTTGTCCAATTTCATACCGCGTACCATACCATTCCGCTCCAACTCACGAAGACTCTGGTAATTCAGGTGACAATATCTGCAACCACAACCACAAACAAATTGTGTTTCTTTGTTGCTTTTAGAATAACATCGCCTTGCTGGTCCCTTATCCAAGCACGCTTACCTTTAAAGTTCACTGCCATTCCATTTTCAGCTACCTTGCTTATAGAAATGAAATTTGCTATCAGCTCTGGGGAATATAAAACATTTCTCAACCGAACATTTCTCCCCCCGGTACGCAATAATACGTCGCCTTTGCCTATGGCCATCACTGATGCATTCGCTGCCAACCAAATTTTCTCTTGATACTGCTCATAACGCACGAACATCTGTC
Organism: Brachypalpus laphriformis; assembly: GCA_945910035.1. Taxonomy (NCBI): domain Eukaryota; kingdom Metazoa; phylum Arthropoda; class Insecta; order Diptera; family Syrphidae; genus Brachypalpus; species Brachypalpus laphriformis. Next base: position 103,163,476 of record OX246756.1, read on the forward strand.
TCTTATTACACATATGTGATGTCGCGCCACTGTCGATGTACCAGCTAGACTCGTTAACTATATGAGTATCTGTCATAGCTATAATGCCCATTGCTGACTCGCCATGCTTTTGTCACTCTTTGCATTTATTCGCAAAATGTCCTCGCTTACCACATGCAAAGCATTTGCCTTTGAATTTTTTCATATCCTTTTTGTGCACCTGTTTATTATTTGAGCGTATACTAAAGGCCTGCTGTAAGTTGTCACCTAATGGATCTTCTTGCTGTTTGCGCCTTTGGCCTTCTTCTAGAAGCTTCAATTTCAATACGCTGTATGGTGGCAAAATGTCTCGTGTCTCCATAGCTATTACGAAATTTTCAAAGGATTTAGGCAAGCTTGATAAGAGAATTATACTTAACAGCTCCTCTTGCATTATAATTCCAATTTCTGTCAGCCTTTCTGACAGTCCAGTAAAGGAATTGAGGAACTCCACCATATTGTCGTGATCTTACATTCGCATATTCAGTAGCTGTTTGTACAAAGTTACTTTTTGCACCGGACCCTTTGGCTTGTACACGTCCATTAACTTCTGCCATGCCTCTGCAGATGTTTTGCAGTTCTTGATGTAGTTGAGTTGTGTTGGTTTAACGCTGAGAACTATAGTGGCCAAAGCCTTCTCATCGTCCGTGTTCGGAGCTGCAGCCTCACCCGACTTTACCTCCTTCTTCTCTTCACTCACCACCTTCCAAATGCCTCCGTGCACCAAAACACTGCGCATTTGTACTGACCAGGTCTCGTAGATCGATTCATCGAGCTTATCTATTACGTATAACGATGTCATTATTATTTCAACGATTTTTCTTTCTTAGATTAAGCTGCGACTATTCCAGGCTTGTAATGCCTGGGCCCATAACCTGTAAAAATTAAACTGCAAGAAAAGTGAATGAACGTCTAATCTAACGTTTATTGTGCGAATGAAAAAATAGGAAATTAATTAATACAAAATAGAGAAATATGAAAGGAAAGAACATGCACGTTGGATGAGGATTGCTAAGGTATAATTTTTATCTTTCAACAAATATTCTCTCCCAGCGGATAGTTTTCGTTTTCAATGGCCGATGGTGATGATTATGATGATGATGAAATAATGGTGATGTAAGGAATTACCAAGACTGGGGTTCTGACTACATATGTCACTGTACATATACATATATCGACGAAATCTAGAGGCCGTATATTAGGCAACCTAATCGTCAAAACACCAACAAGTTTTTTCACGGTCCCACCTCTCGCGAACGTCTGACAAACATCCGAGAGTATTGTTGTCTCGAGAAAGCTTCTAAACACAAATTGCCCTTCGGATACGGCACCAAACTGTAGGTCCCATCCATTTGTGTGAAAAATATAACGCACACAACATGAGTGGTTGCGAGAAGCTGGGCACTGGCACTTAAAGAGCTGTTGCGCCAAATATTTATTTTTATTTTTAATCGTCAAGACGACTAATTTTCCCAAGACAACAGAACTGTTTAGGGCTGCGGGATATTGCGTTAAAAGATGAACCAACTCATCTCTAAGATATTGTCGGATGATTGTATGATGCATTGATGCATAAAAAAGAAAACAAATCCTTAGTGATTTAGTATGCACCAAAGAGAATACCGTGACAAAAATAAGAAAAACCGCTAGACAACAGAACTGTTTAAGGCTGCGGGATATTGCGTTAAAAGATGAACCAACTCATCTCTAAGATATTGTCGGATGATTGTATGTACATTGATGCATAAAAAAGAAAACAAATCCTTAGTGATTTAGTATGCACCAAAGAGAATACCGTGACAAAAATAAGAGAAACCGCTAGCTCTGCTCGCTTAGAATTCAATTGATTAGAGAGACCCCCATATGAACATGTATTATGTGTATAAGATCTTTTATGTGATGCAGTGAGGTGGATAAGAGAATTATTATGATCTTTGAAAGATAAAATGTTCCCACGAGATATCGTTCTTATCTGCGCTGGAATATGACCGATGTACCCCAAAAAGTATGTGGTATCGAAAGAAAACACTTTATTTTAAATTAAATACCTTTACCGACATAAATTTAAAGACTGTAAGCTGCATACTGCTATTTATTGCTTTTATCCATATTTTCAAACATTTGCAACAAATACGTACATACATATATCCGTGGCAAAAAGGAATAACAGCATAAGTGCCTTTACACATTCCAAAAAACGTATTTAAAGATGTCTTTATCGTCTCATTTCCCTGCCCCTAATTCAGTAACCGCTTCAGATAATGAATTCCAGACATATCGAGGCAATGTTTCAGCGTTATAGGTTCGCCTTTCCTGCGAGAATATTATATAAAAAATGTTAAAAACAAAAAAATATTTCAATAACGGCAATAAGTATACTTATGCTGTTATGCCTTGTTGCCACAGATATACTTATGTGAGTTCGAATATCAGTGGAAGGCCTTACGTCAAAGAAACAACGAAAAATAGAGCGGGACCGGCACAGATGCTATTGACATGTTCAAAGAAGAGATCATTTCAATTCTGTTAAAAAAGCAACCTCAATGAACGTCTCAAATATATTGCGAACGAAAAAAGGCCTAAGAACTTCTGGATCACACAACTGCAACAACACCAGCATTTGATTTGCCTCAGTAACGAAGTGATTCAAATTCGGGAGGCCTGCCAATATTTTTTGAGGTCTAACAGGTGAACCCCACAGGCGGATCAGTAGAAATCCAGTAAAGTGGGAGGGTTATGATCATAAGCTACAAACCGAATTAGGTAGAAGAAGATATTCTTGTGAGAGTTAAGGAAATGAAACTAGGATACGTCTAAACTCACTCAATTTTGTATGGCCTAAATGAGAATAAAAAAAGATTTACTACTACCAGTTAGTTTTTACTAAACCACCCTATAAAGCGTCGCTCAAGAGCGTGTTAAAAATGTTAAGTCAGCAGATTTGAAAATACCCCCGAAACTATTAGTAAGATTCACTTTTTATACATATAAAAAAAAAACTGAACCCATTCCTTTGCTTAGCAGAAATGCGAACGAGATTCCACCAACATCTAGCAATTATGAAGCACCCAATAATTAATCGTTGAAATCGGTGTGAAAAGCTGAAACCATATCCAAATAAAATTGACAAATTGTTAAATGTATACAGTAACACATTTAATAGACCCAATGCCAATCATGCAATGGCATCCGATATAACCAGCAATATGCTGCTACTCTTCTTGTATCCGATAATGTTTATTTGCTTGATTTTCAAAAGCTCTGCCATTAATGGAGAACGCCTTCCAACCCAAAGTACAGGTGCAATTATCGATCCGGTCATTATATGAAAACTTTTGCAATATGCATTTTTCCCACACACACACATACACACAAATGAATCTGCTCCAGAGGTCGTACTCATAGACCCCAGACAACCTACCGAACAGTAACAACCCAATTTGCCACCAAAACAAGTTGCTACCAAATATTTGTTGATGATCGTTTGTTAACAAGAAAATTCAAAAACAAAAAAAAGCTCCGATGCGCGCAAGCCTACCTTAACATTAAACTCTATAACTCGTACTGCGACCACCAACACAATGATGAAAAAAAAAAACGTCAAAACATCTTTAGTCGCATCTCCAAAAAATGCGAGGCAGTATTTAAATCGCTAAGTTTACCACCACATGCCTAGAGCTTTTTCCCATCCCGTAGTCGTGTCAGCGTGTATCGACCACAAGGTGGCCAGCTGGTAATTGTCAGATAGATAGACCAGATCTTCATTGAAATCTGGTTCCTCACGTTAAGCTGAGGGTACGACCATTTGGCAAAAGCATACATTATTACTTCTTCATCTTGATCGTCGTCGGCGTTTCAAAACTTGAGCCGTCTCCACCGGCGGAGCATCTTCGCTGAGTATATATAGAAAATCTATAAGATTTGTTATTTTAGTTGGTACTCCACACTCTGTCTAGCAGTTAACCAACACAGCTTATCCACCTGTGTCTTTATCTATTGCCTTACCGTATATCGGTCAAATTCATTGAGTAATTGAATTGTGACACGATAGGGATATTTTTTTTTCTCGTTTTTTTCCGGAGAAAGATATCCTTGACATTTTTATTTTTTTTTTCCTCTCCTATTGTGCACCATCAACGATACAGGATACCTCTGTGGATTATTGCGTGCTGATATTTAGAAGTGCTCATCATGGTGAGTAGTTAAACAAATTTTTGAAACACTATTTGGGACAATTACCATACTGTGCTGTGCTGTCGTCGCCATGGTCATCTTGTCACTTCGTCGTCATCGCCGCCACCGCTTAAGGATTGAGTGTGTGTGCCAGTATTGTGTGTGATTTATAGTGAAGTGTCGATATAAAAAAGAACTCATGATGGCAGATAAGTTTTATTGATATGTGTGACCAATGCAATAGCGATACGAGCATTGAGAAAAAAAAAAAGAAAAGATTATTCCGCTGCGGACCGATCTGACGGTAACTCTACCCATTGCATAACTAGAATACAATTACAGTGTGTGGACAGTGTGGTCGGTCGCAGTGACATTTAACTTTAGACATTTAACATGATTTGTAGATATAATTGTGTGAATTCAAACGACCCGTAAATGTTTATATGTGCATCTGCCGTGGTACCAGCTCGCTTAATTATTACTTCGAGGAGGTGTTGCTTCTTCATGCGGTCGTTTGGTTAGACGAGTTAAGTGCACTTGACGACGGATAGCTGAAGGAACTAATAGGCATTATTTATTCACGTTTGTTGCCATCTTTTGGTGACACACTGCATATGCAGATATAATGTGGTTTTCTCAGATGTGGCTTTTAATGAAAGCATTGTTTGTGAATAATTATGATTATTCTTGAGCTCTATTAAGTGATATGCATACAATCGGTTGTTGCTTTTGGTATGCGAACTTATAGATTTTTTTTTAAATCAGGTATTTGGCGTGCATATACAGACTATGTCTTCTGAGTGAATTTTGCATCTTACTGTATGATAAACTAGTCTCATTTTCGACAAACCGGATCAAAATTTTCTATAACGGTTTTAAGAATCAAAATTTAACTCCTTCACAATATAATACAAGTTTGATCAAACCTGTTACTTAGTTTTTATAAAGTGTATCATATCTCACCTGTAAATGGTAGATACAAAGCAAATGGAACAAGTTATTGCAGAAATGAAGTGCCAAAGTTTAAAGTGTGACATTTAGTACAATTTTACTCCGTTAGTTTTGAAAAAAAAAAATAAAAAACCATTGAAAGAAGCAATGATCATTCAAAAAATATATATAAGTAATCTTACTTTCACATGTGTATGTATGCCCTAAAGCATGCATTTCTGTCGCACACACATAAAGGATATGTGCTTCTTTAAAGCTAAAGTCAGGACGAACGTATCTTGTTTCTGAGTTTTCAAGGGAAGAAACCACTCTGGATTTATGTATCTTGCTAAAATATTAATATAATCGGAACAAATTTTTATTTTTATTTTTCTAATGTATACTGTGTACGAGTACATGCCATTTTTAGATAAAAATTCTTATATTAAATTTTTCCTACAAATATCAGCCGTGCCATATATTCAAACGTCCTTCTTTAGCTTGACTCATTCAGAAAATATACTTGTTTATATAGGTATGCTCTTTGGTTCTAGTGCAAAAGGTAGATTCTACACACAGATACTTTAAATTCCTCACGATGACATCTTGTGAAAACTTATAACTAAAAAAAAAATACATTTCTACTCTTCAATGTATTGCCAATAAAGCATGTATGTACTCAGGTTTTCAATTTAGTGTAGCGTTTCTGAAAAAAAAAATCAAAAATATTTATGATTTTCGTGGTTTTCATTTCTGGCTTCATTTCTTGCAACTTTTCGGGATAATTTAAGCCTTCTATTGTAATCTATCTACTTATGTATATTTTTTCTTTTTAATGGAAAAAGGAATGTATATAATAATGAAGTTCTGTTGGCTTTCGATAAACTCCGAAACTAGTCGGCCAATTGAGCTCAAACTTAAATTAATAATAATAATAATAATTGATTTGTATTTCAGTAACCATTAACAAATTCACAGTTAATTTAAAACGAAATCATATGGCATGACATTGCCATCTGCCAGGTTAACAACTAAATAAGGTTTCATAAGTATAAAAAAAAAAAAATGGGAAAACAAAAACAAAAGATCAAAAAATCGAGTTAAAAGTTTCCATTTCTTATTCTTTCACGATATGCTAGGGCTACCTTACAAAAACGGTATAGCTTGGATACGTTCAATTCATTGAGCAGGGCTAAGGTTTCGTGGTCTGTTAGGATGTCCTTACCGAGAAAGTGCCTTCTTGTTTCCTTCAAAATTGGGCAACTGCCAACAAAATGCAGAACGTCCCCTCTTTCCCCAAGGTTGCATAAGTTGCATAATATAGGGAGATCCTCCCGATGTGGTATGTAGTTCAGGCGTTGGAGCTCCCCTCGTAGTTTATGTATCATAGAAATCTCGTCCACGCTGTTTTCAACCCGAAAATAGTTTTTCAGCCGAAGATTGTGACATAAACGGCTGTAGATCATCCTATGCAGGGAACCCATCGCCTCCTCTAAGAATCGCTCTCTGTACTTTATGTCCACCGTTGAGATTAATTTATAAAGTACCGCTTTCCAGGTGCCTAAACCTGAACTATTTAGATTTAAATCCACACCACAAAAGTTCGCTAGTGCCAACCACACTGCGTACCAGCTGTCCCTATTACGAATTGTTTGGAGGGCCACTTTCTTGGGCAACCGGTCGTTGTTCATATTGAGGACTTTCAAGATGTGATCAACTTGTAACTTAAGTGTTTTGATAAACAGCTCAAACTTAAAGTATGTTTTGAAGAGAGGAAGGTTATGCATATAGTAAGATTACTTTACGATAGGTGGCACTTATTCATTTCATTTCGTAAAATTGCCAAAAATCAAACAAATAAATAAATATTTGATGCAACAGCTCTTTAAGCGCCTGGGCCTAGCTTCTCGCAATCACTCGTGTTATGTGCGTTATATTTTTTCACGCGAATAGAAGGAACCTACAGTTTAGTGCCGTATCCGAAGGGCAATTTGTTTTGAGAAGCTTTATCGTGACAACAATACTCTCGGATGTTTGTCAGACGTTCGCGAGAGGTGGGACCGTGAAAAAACATGTTGGTGTTTTCTGGGATTCGAACTTGGAACCACATGCGCAATGGTCCGACACACTAACCCCATGCGCCACGGCGCCCAGAAAAATTGACAAAAGAATTAGAAAATGACAAACCAACACTACAATGGCATTCCTCATGCCACAATTGAAATATTAACGGCACGATAATCGTTTAATAAAAAAACGAATCAAGCATCTACTTGATTTCATTAAATGGTGTTGCAGCGCACGAAGGTCATCCGCTAGCATTTTACATATTTCATACATGTGCAACAGCCATCTTTAAGAATTTTTTGTAGCTAAGCTATCCCTCTTTATAAAAATTTGTATAGTAATTTCTGGAAATATAAAGAAACCATTTTTTTTTTTATTCAACATCTTACTGTCGGTTTTCTAAGCATGGTTTAGCCTACCGCATATGTATTGAAAACCGGTAGTCGTTGGAAAAGAATTATTGGTGATAAATGCTCTAAGCAATAAAATTGATTTTATTGAAATCGGCGAAGCCATTAGCTTCATGATAACCTTCATCCAATTGCATTAAGATGTAATTTACTGTGCGCAGAAACCTCACGATCATTTATTGAGAGCATCAATACACTTGGCCTATTTCCAGTGAACACAGATTCTCCCACGCATTTTTCACATCAAGGTGCTACTCTACTAGATATTTTCCTCACTAGCAATCCGGATAACACTCTGTTATTTTCGCAACTATCAGCACCAGCCTTTTTGAAATATGACTTAATCTTTGCGACTTTTAAAATGAAGGCACATAATGTAGTATCTTTCCACGAGTTTAGAGATTTTAAAAACATTAATTACAATCATTTAGAAAACGACATACCATATTTAAAATCAATTGGCAACGAATTTATTTCATGGATTCATCGAACGACATCGATGTTTTTGCAACATACTATTAGAACCCTTTTTAATAAACATGTTCCATTAAGACGTACCTCTCGTTTGGCTGAAAATAGTTCATGGTTTACCCCAGAAATACTTAAAGCAATAAAAGGGAGAGTTTGTGCTTTTAGGCAATGGAAAAGATATAGACTTCGTCGACTAAGCCTTTAGAATGGTGAAACATTTCTTCACTTCTTCTGCTTCCTTTTATCAGCGAGGCTATGATCCGAAAACAAGGGATCACAACCCTCCCACTTCATCGCATTTCTACTGATCCGCCTGTGGGGTACGCCTATTTGACCTCAGAAAATATCAGCAGGCCTGCCGATTTTGGATCACTCGGTTACTGAGGCCAATGAAATGCCGATGTCGTCGCATTTGTCTGATCCAGGCGTTTATAGGCCTGCCTTTCCTACATCGCGATGTCTTTGGAAAATGGAAAAGATATAGACTCCCGGAATATTACAGTATTTTTCCAAGTCTTAGAAATAAAGTGAAAATTAAAATAAGGGAAGCCAAGAGCCGTTTCTATTCCAACCGACTCGACCCAAATTTGCCTTCTAGAACTCTCTGGAAACGCATTCGAGAATTAGGTGTTGGTTGGGAAAAAGAGGAATGTCCCGCAGACGTAAGTCCGGACTTGCTTAATATTCAGTTTGCGAAAATTCAGTGCCCACAAGATGCCTACATTTCAGATACATTTTCTTACGATAATACTGCTGAGAACTGCTTTTATTTCAAAAGAATAGAAGAACAAGAAATTGTAAGGGGTGTTCTCGATATAAAATCAAAGGCTATGGGCATTGATGAAATACATCCACTTTTTGTAAAAATAATTCTGCCACATATACTCCGTGCTATAACACATGTATTTAATACAATTCTTTTAACAAATTCTGTTCCACACATATGGAAGAAAGCCAAAGTTATACCAATCCTAAAGAGAGCTCCTACTCGACATGTGAAAGCCGAATATAGGCCAATTTCTATACTTCCATATCTCTCAAAAGTTTTGGAAAATTTTTTACTTAAACAAATATCGGCTTTTGTTAACGATAACAAACTCTTAAGTAGATTTCAATCCAAAAAAAACAAAAACAAACAAATATTTGGCGCAAGAGCTCTTTAAAGTGCCAGGGCCTAGCTTCTCGCAACCACTCATGTTGTGTGCGTTATATTTTCATACGAATGAAAAGTTTAATGCCGAATTCGAACGGCGATTTAGGAAGCTTTTTCGTGACAACAATACTCTCGGATGTTTGTCAGACGCTCGCGAGAGGTGGGACCGTGAAAAAACTTTTTGGTGTTTTGTGGGATTCGAACTTGGAACCTCATGCGTAGTGATCCGACACACTAACCACTTACGCCATGGCGCCCCAGACTTCAATCCGGTTTCAGGGTAAAACATAGTTGCGTTTCAGCTATACTTAAAGTCTCTGATGACCTAAGGTGTTCTATTGAGAAAAGATCTGGTTTCTTTTCTTGGACTGCTGGATTTGTCTAAAGCGTTTGATACTGTAAACCAGCAAATACTCGTCTCCAAATTGAGGAAATTTTTTTGGGTTTTCCAACTCGGCCGCCAAACTGATGTTTTCATATCTAACAAATAGGACACAATCAGTTGTAATAGGTGGAAATGCATAAATTTTTTTAGAACTCTCCTCTGGTGTGCCTCAGGGTTCCATATTAGGCCCATTGTTGTTCACGATGTTCATCAATGATCTCGCTTATGGTTAAAAATTGTTCCCTGCACATGTACGCTGATGATATGCAAATGTACTTAAGCTGCAAACTTGGATTGGTTGAAGATGGGGCTAATAAATTGAACAGTGATCTTAATAGTATAATGGAATGGTCAGATAAGAACAGCTTGCAACTAAATCCAAAAAAGTCCAAGTGTTTAATAATTTACAATAATAAACTTCATTTAAACTATATTAAGCTATTTTCCGAAAATATACTTAGGTAAAACAGTGATTCAATATACTGAGAAAGCAAAGAACTTGGGCATTTGGTTTGACTCCACGCTTAGCTGGGACTATCACATACGGTTGTCAATAGGTGAGATCTATGGCTGTCTGCGGAACTTATCTTTATCCAAGCATTTCGCACCTGAACACATAAAAATACGAATCGCTAGATCAATAATTATGCCGCTTATAACTTACGGGTGTGAAATTTTCTGTTGTCTAAATTCCGAAACAAAAAGAAGTTTAAATATAGCATTCAATAATATAGTCCGATACATATATAATCTAAAACGCTTTGATCATGTATCAGGGTACACAAAAAATATATTTGGATGTAACTTATTCACGTATTTTAAATATTGCGCTCTTAAGACTTTAAATAATATCTTGATTAATAAAGAACCTTCGTACCTTCATGAAAAAATTAGATTTGCTACCTCATCAAGATCATTTATATTTGTACAGCCAAGATTCACCTGCACTAATTCCGAACGCCAATTTTTTGTTTTTGTTGTCAGACAGTGGAATGCCTTACCCCAAAACATAAGAAGACATCGCGGTACCAAACACTTTGAAAGAGTTTTATTCAGATATCTAGTCAACGATTCTTAACTTTTATAATATTTTTTATCTATTTATTTTTATTTATTTTTTCTCTTAATGTACATATATGTATATATAAATCTTTATTATTTCCTTTGGTTTTTGCTCGACCTATCATTATTTTTCTCAGTTTTGTTTTATGTTTAACTTCGTTAACTTAACTTAAACTTAAATCAACTTAACTTTTACTTTAAATGGGCCTCAGGTCTAATGTGAAAGATGTTATAAATTATATAAATAAATAAATAAATAAATAAGATGATACATACCTTACATTACGTCTTGGCATGTAAAAAGTACAATTCAATGAAAACCAAATCAAAATCCTTTCAGAGATTTTTCGGAGATGCATGGACAATCAAAAAATATGTTTTGTAGAGGATTTATTTAGCTTTGGCTTTTATTTCAGCGTATTTGTCGTAAAGGTTGCACTTCTTGCGTTGCGCATATTCATTTATTGTAACTAGTATCGCGTGTGGTCGAAATTCTACCGGGGGTAATTTACCTAACTTAACGGTTACATACGCATATGATTTTTTTTCTGCACATCTATGGCACGGTACCTTTCCAATGATATCAATTTCACCCCCCTCCTTTTATAATAAATACTAAAAAAACGTACGATCAGTTTCGTGTTCACGTGTAAATATATAAGATGAGAATTATAGCAATACCGCACGATGGAAAAAATATGTTTGTCGCAAGCAAATCCTGCTGATGTTTCACATTTGCTTTGGTTCTAACAATAAATTACAATTATGTATGCCATAAACGTATTGTGCATTATAAAAGTATAGGCATAATGTATATCGCTTGCAGATAAGAAACATATTATATATCTGGAGCAGTTTGTTGCAATTACAGTAAGTGTGTCCGGAATAAAGTATAATATTGCGCTGAATTGTACTCTGTAGCAAATTTACTATTACAAGAATTTCTAGTCAAAGTGCCATGCAAAAACCCAATTAAAAGTGAACTCAAATATGAAATTTGATACACCCTACAATACAAGGCATTTGTAGACGTAAAAAATAAGACTGCAAATTAAATAGAAATTAATTATTCAAAATTATCAAAATGGAGATACGAATGCTCTCCGTGTGATGGTAGCACAGGATGCACACCAAATTGTTCTCTCTTTCGGCACAATACTCACTTAAACTAATGGTTAACCGATTTTTGACTAATTTACAACATTTACGAGTATTACAAGAAAACTTTTAATTATACAAACAATCGTAATCAAACTGTCTGCCGCGGCGAAAATTTGTTTTGTATAATTTAGGGCTATTCCAAAGCATTCAATATCACAGTAAAAGTATAAAATACGAAAGCGGGTCTTATCTATAGCCCCCGAATGACCTTGAATTTTGACATTGGGCTACTTTTTGAAAGCTTACTATTATCTGGTAGAAAATGGCTACCAAATAACCTTTGTAATTAATCATATTTTGAACTTTAAAGAGGTCATCCTGCAATAATTTTTTTTTTATGAGAAGCTATTAATTTTCTTTGATTTTTGCACATGCAAGAAGTAATGAAAGGGTTAACCTGGTAACATTAAAAATGCCATTAATACCAGACACTCATCTTGATTTATGCCAGACACAGTATGTCAAGCGATCTCTACTGCAGAATTGTAGTGGTGGAGTAAGTCATTGTGCACATCCATTTGCATACACTTAGCTTTTGTTGGGTTACGAGTACGAGTATGTGAATACTTTTTCAACAAACTCAATTACCCGAGTCATGCAGAGCTTAAATAAATGGTGGCATTTGGACAAAGTTCCAGAAAATATGGAAGAAGCCACTTCTATTTCTTCTAAACGCGTTTTAAGTTTAAAACTTTTTCTTGAAACATATCCAACGACTAATTTACATTGTAACTTATTCTAGACGAAAGCCAAAAATCTTCATGGCTTTAATTTTCACTCGAGTTTTTATGATATATTTTTTTTTTTTTGCTGGTTAAGCCTTGTTTCTTTCAACTTTTGAACAAGTCAGTTATCTATGCTATGTACTTATCTAAGAAACACAGTGTACGTCCATATAAATAATATAAATTATTACACAGTCGCAACAAAATATTTTGTAAAGAATGAGACATTTGTCATGACACCACGTAAAGCATGAACTTTTGTTGATTTGTGTTCAAATAAAAATTAAACAGACAGAAGGGCTATAATCCTTTTGAAGCGGATATTATGATACCCTATGATTTAACCACACCCTATAACAGTGGGCGCGGAATTGTGAAATGAAAGTTTTCTACTCAGACATACTATTTTGACTTTTCAGAGATCACATTCAATTCTGTTTTTTTAAGAGAACCTCCAAAAGTGGGTGTGGCCCTATATAATATGTGGATGGATTAAGAAAGAGATCAGTACCTACACGTTATGCAAATATTGGTTTACACGATTTGTTACTTATTTAGGTGGCGCTACAGTTCGGGGTGAACCTGGGCCTCAACCAAGCTTCTCTATTTATCTCGGTGTTTAGCTAATTGCCTCCAAGTTGGTCGAGGTCCCCTTGAACTTGTGCGCGCCACCTGCGTCGTCCCTCGGGATTAGATTCGAAGACTCTGCGGGCCGGAGCGTTGGTGTCCATTCGCTCGACATGTCCTAGTCATCTTAGACGTCCAATACGCAGTTTTTTGACTAGGTTGATGTCGCTGTACAGCTCGTATAGTTCGTGATTGAGTCTTCTCCTCCAAAACCCGTCAACGCAAACGGGACCGAAAATCTTACGAAGAATTTTTCTCTCGAAGCGACCAAGGATATCTTCATCCTCTTTTAATAAAGTCCATGCTTCAGCGCCGTAAAGCAGGATTGGGATGATCAAGGTCTTATACAGAGTCTCCTCTCCAACAACAACAGCAACACAATTTGTGGTTAACATGTTGAAAAAGAGCATATTTCAGGAAGTGGACGTTTCTAATAAAAACATTAAAAAAGAGTGTGTTGAAAATAAGCGTGTTACTGACAGTCTATCTCAAAAATGCTTATAATTATACTATTTCGGACTCCTTCTTCTTCTTCTTCTTCTTCTTCCTTTTATCAGCGAGGTTATGATCCGAAGTCAAGGGATCACAACCCTCCCACTTCACCGCATTTCTACTGATCCGCCTGTGGGGTTCCTAGAAGCCCATATGTGATGTTTCATCTCCCTATTTCCGAACTTAGGGCACAAAGAGAGATGACATGCAGACGGATGGGCGAGCATGGCTATCTTACTTACTTACTTAGGTGGCGCTACAGTTCGGGGTGAACCTGAGCCTCAACCAACCTCCATTTAGCTTGGTTTTTAGCTAATTGCCTACAGTTGCGCACTCCAAGTTCGTCGAGATCCCCTTGAACTTGTGCGCGCTTTACTGCGTCGTCCCTCGGGGTTAGATTCGAAGACTCTGTGATCGGGAGCGCTGGTGTCCATTCGCTCTAAATGTCCTAGCCATCTCAGACGTCCAATACGCAGTTTTTTTCGTTCGAGATTCAATGGCATGGCTATTGACTCAGTTTTTTATACAGATCATTTATATATTTACTTTACGCTGTATATCTCCATTATTCGTCCATGTTAGTTAGACTTTTTATTCACTTCATTTAATTTTCACAACAGTATATATGGTACATAGTCGTTTATGGTTTGGCTTAAGGCCGTCTACCAGATTGACAATATGGTTGCTATTTTTGTTTAAAAATCGCCTTCCAAAACACGGGCTCTGTAGCGGATTGCAGCTGTAGCATAGTTGTATAAAACATCGCAACCACGACTTCCGTTCAGTACGTTGATCACCTCATCCAAGTCTAGCGAAATTACTCCGAAGTATCTCGCGCGAAATTCTCCTAAAATGGGACATCTTCCGATGAAATGGTAAACATCCTCCCTCTCTTTAAGGTTGCACAGGTCACATAAAATTGGCAGATCGGGTCGATGTGGAATAAAATAAAGACTTGTTAGTTCACCTCTAAGTTTGAATATTGTGCTTATCATATGCAGAGAGTAACGGTTGAGGAAGTACGTTTAGTCGCTTTCAATGTTAAAATTCAGCCTACTGTAGATCAGCCTATGTTGCGATGAATGTGCTTCAGCTACAAATCTCTCATACATGGAATTACCTGCATTTTTTCAAAACATTTGTAAGCATAGGTTTTATCATAGAAAATTGCATATCAGATGCAATATTTAAGCTCGCGCCATAATTTGCTGCCAAGTCCTCCCACTTTTGAACCAAGTGCCCTCTTGTCGAAAGTATATGCTTCAGAACAATCCTGGGCAGTCTTCCATCATCCATCTCTACTACTTTTACAATATAGTCTATATGCAGCTTTAGAGTATCTAAAAAGAGAGGAGGGACTCCAGTTTCTAGATGCAGCATATAGTTCGGTGTACATATTGGAAGTCGAAAGATTCGTTTCAAAAAGTACCTTAGAAATTTTTCAACTTCTTCAAAAAAGCAATAACCCCAAATTGGGGCTCCGTACAGCAGTATAGAGGCAGCAGTTGTACGAAATAATTTATTCTTCGCTGTGTGATCGATAAACTTATTGTCGACGCAACGTCCCCAAACTGATGAAATAGTTCTTTTAGCTGCTGCTAGTTGACATTGAAAGTGTTTTTTCATATTGAGGTTGGATGTAATTAGCACACCTAAATATTTTACACTCTTTCACTATTTCAACGTTTTCACCCCGATAGGACCACTTTTCGTTGCGAGAGTATCTTCCACCGCTATACGTCCATGTTATAAAATATATGCCAAACCTAGTATATAATACGCTATAGGATAGGGTCTAATAAAGGCATGTACCTTGTTTCAAATGAAATAGGTAACTGCCGGAAAACAAGTATAAATCACATTTGTTCTTTCGCTCCTTTATTATGTATGTAGGTCCAGTTATTAGAAAGATTGTGCCATTGACTCATTCAAGGATTTAAAAAAAAAAGTGTATAGATAAAGTAAATGAAATAAAACTCCATACAAACCGAAACTATGTATACACAAATTAAAGATTATATCTCTGAACACTCATCGCTTCTGACGTCCAAAATTCTTCGGATGGTATCGTGGATATCAATCTGTTATGTAATCGAATAACTTGAAACAGTGTACTTTCGTCATTCGAATTGCCAAGGAATATGAAGTTTGTTTTTTCTTCCGAAAGGTTGAATCTGCACGTACACGTAGCACTATTAAGGTAGTGTGTAGGTTTAAATAATATACTGTGATATCCATTTGCAGACTCCCGTAGCTAGGAACTAACACCACATTTTGATTCTGGTTTATTAGTGAATGCATGCAAGAAGTGCAAGTCGAGTTTCATTTACAAATTCAACACGGTTCGCGGATTGGTGTTATTGACTGAACTACTCAGTACCTTTTACTATTATTTGTATGACGTAATACAATATATAGTTTGTATCCACATTGAAAATCTAGTCATGAAATATTCATTCAAGTTTGGCTCACCGGGCCGGTAAGGAACTGCTTCAATAAGCTTTTTATTTATTTATTATTTTTTTAATATATGTAAATACAAGCAAAGTGAGAATTGCCATAAAATAAGAATACCAACTCAATTACCTACATTTTATGCATCACATCGTGTTTTTTCACTTATTTCTTTTATTTCTGAGGTAGTAGTAAGACTTTTCAATAACAAGATGTAAGTGTACGTCAAAGCTGGCATCTTTCTTGCATTAGTTTTGAGTCATTTAATTTTTTTTTAGCGTTACAGATGAATCTTTGAAACGTATGCATTTAAAAGCAAATTGTAAGGAACACATAGCCGATAGCCTTAATGATAACCACAGCTAATTTAGTCTATTTGTTTGAAGTGTAGGCTGGCAAACTTCCAACTTCTCTTTGTTTTAAGTGGATTACTAATAATAACCATAAACACTTAGTTTATACCATCTGTTTATCTATAGCACGTTTCAAGTGGGCTGCATGTTATTAAATATTCAAGGGCTCTAGACAATATTTTATTTATTTTGTTTGTTTGTCTGTATTTTTGTCTTCATTTTTGCATGAAATTAGTTACTTAAACTCATCATCTGTATGCAAGTTATTTTATTACCAAGTTCAGGTCTTTACCTGTTTCCAAGAAATTGAATATTGTTGACCAATAGTGAGAGAAGATGAACATAAAAAAAACGCTAACAATAGTTATAGTTTTCCCGCGACATATCAACCGCCCAACTAGTTTTTCTTAATTATGTAAAATATTACTTAATAAGTTTAAGTACCTAGGTCGAAGTGCTTCAAATGCTCCAAGTATATTTATTGTTCACGAACCTTTTCGAAAAGACACAAAAGCGATCCTAAATCAGTAACCTAGAGCAGGCTGTTATTAAAATTTATTAGTAGTGACACGCAACCACTAATGAATTCCAATTGTCTTCAGCTTTAACTAATTAAAGAACACCTTCTAACCTAGCTGTAGCAGTTTATTATTAGATTATTAGTTTAAGTCAGAACAAATAGGCTCTTAAAATAAATTTTGTGGAAAATCTGGTAGCCTTAGTCTGTATATTGGCGTCAAGTCATAACTTTCCACCCGCTTTCAAATGGGCGACATATCACTTTTTCATTAACAACTAACCTTTCTTCACTTTTAGAATAGTACTAATACATATGCTGTTTTTTTTTATATACAGGGTGGGCTATAAAGTTTTGCATATTTTAAAAGTGAAAAAAATGAGTGGCCTTTACTCCAGAATGCGTTTCGCTCTGATATGCTGTCTGTGCTCGTAGACGACCACCAAATTTTGTCTAGACGCACTATTTTGCTCGATGAATATAGCTGCTATTTATGAATTTGGTGGTCGTCTACTGAGTTAAAATCATAAATAGCCTCGGTTTTCATTGAGGAAAACAGCGCGTCTAGACTAGATTTGGCGGTTGCCTACTGATGAGCCCCCACCCCCCCCTCTTTTTTTTTTATATAAAAATATATAGCACTCTGATTATTTTGTTTATTAATTTTAAAGTAGATTCATGGGAATTTCCTTGATGGCATAAAAATTATTAATTAATTGTGCGCCGTGGCGTAAGTGGTTAGTGTGTCGGATCACTACGCATGAGGTTCCAAGTTCGAATCCCAGAAAACACCAAAAAGTTTTTTCACGGTTCCACCTCTCGCGAGCGTCTGACAAACATCCGAGAGTATTGTTGTCACGAAAAAGCATCTCAAATCGCCGTTCGGATTCGGCATTAAACTGTAGGTCCCTTCCATTCATGTGAAAAAATATAACGCACACAACATGAGTGGTTGCGAGAAGCTAGGCCCTGGCACTTTAAAGAGCTGTTGCGCCAAATATTTGTTTGTTTTTTAAGGTGTCAACCATCACGTCGCTTGCGCATTTGAAATTTAAATTTTCAAAATTTTGAGAAACTCTCTGGTATATTACATTGTTTTAAAAAGAAACATGGCTTGAATTCAAGTCATTCGCTTTAAACACCAATTGAACCTTGTGAGGGTGCCATTTCAAATCCTTTCTTAAAACACACTACAAAGTTTTTTTGTGGAATTGCTAAGCTAGGGTGACGTCATACGAAAGATCCAACATCAGAACACATTGGTCGCCCGAAAGGCGTCTAATGAGGGTAGAACTTTAGCCTTCAACTTTTTCACCCACGACAAAGTCAAATTGTATAGAGACAAAACCAAATCTAAAAATGCAAACGTCTAAGAGTATGAGGCTCTTTTAATGCACCTTTAACGCAAAGGTACGACGCATACATACGAAATGGTGTAGTGATTTTGAAACCTAGGTGACATTGGGCTTAAGTGAGTGTGTACTGGGTACAATTGTTGTTACTTTTTGTATTCGATTTTTGATTGATTGACGAAGGAGCATGTTTGCTCACTGTAGGTGGTGAACGACCACATCATTTAATTTTATAGCTAATTATGGAGAACTATAATGCCCGGTTTCACAGTGAGAGTTTAAGCCTCAATTGGAGCTTGAGCTTCGGTTTAACTCATCTTTGTGTTTCACAGTGCCGGCTTAAGAGCTGAACTCCATTTAAGTGTTGATATAACTAAAGCCGCCGATTTTGGTGGCTTTAGTATGGGCTTAACTACTGTCAGAGCAAAATTCATCATTCGATGTTACCAGAATTAGCACATTACCTTTGTTTAATGTAACTACTTTATTTATAGACATGAACCTAACCCTGGAAAATCTTTTTTTTTATCTATTTGTGGGAATTAGGTATTACTTTACTCAATAAATATCTACTCTCTTACAATGGAGGCAAATTACCAAGGCATACCTGAGTGGAATTCACTTATTAATCTCGTTAAAGACCTGCGCCTCTTGTATTTTATGGCTATACGTACGTATTGCATATAGATACATAGAAATGTTCTCTGGCAATACCCATTGCTTGAAAGCAGCTAAATGCAGCGATATTTTCTTTTTTTATTCATTATTCGGATGACATTTTTTTCATTTTTGTTTCAGCTGAGCTGAAACTCGCACTTCTTTTTTGTCGTCACACATGTTCCGCCCTTCTTTTATGGAAAAGAAAAACTAATTATTTACTTCACTAACAAGACATTTGTCTATTTGACATCTCCGATCCATTCACAATAGTTAATTACCCACAAACTGTTCACAATCACTTCTTATGCTTGGCTTAGATAAGCCACAGTTTTTAACTGACTGTGAAACCCGAAAAACTTAAGCCAAAACTTAAGCTCTGCGTTTTACTTAACTAAGCTGCGACTTAAGCTCCCACTGTTAAACCGGGCATAAGAGTTTGATATCTGTTTGAATGACTGTTTTGCTCGAGTTCCCCCTTGAGTAGGAATATCTCGGCATTAGTTGATCATTGACTGGATAATGAATATTTTTATTCGAGCTTGATGTATTTCTTCATTTACCTTCTTTTGGTTTCTTTACTCAGTAGCTCAGTGGTAAGTGCTTCCGGCTACTAAGCGTAAGATTTAAGGTTTAAATTGAACTTTTTGCACGATTCCACTTCTTTTTTTTGTAATTTGCGCACACTTGACATGTTTACACACAGTGCGGGCATTGGAAAGAATAGCTAGAGAGACGGAGAGAAAGATTTGGTGTAGGGGTTTGAAACTTAGTTGTTTTATGCTTCAGATCAGCGAAACTCCGGGGGTGACGTCTAGATAACTGGGAAAATTTTGTTATTTTTTGTCGCTTCTGATTCACAGTATTTTTTCCCCGATAACCGATGTCATACGCAAATCACCATCAACAAAACGAACAAATTTCCCACTCATATGACCAAGCTACTGCCAGTGCTATACCTTCGCAATAGTATTCACACAAGCTTTCGCAATTGATCGTACTGACTGACAAACATCCTAGACTATTGCTGCCATGATAAAGCTTCCCAACAAATAAATTGCCCTATATTTTTATATGCGAACAGTTTTAAGTAAACATCGTGAATGGATGTGAGAAGCTAGGATGTAGACAAGTTGAAACTAATCTTAATCTAAGGAAAAAAAATTTACAAAACGAATTTTGAAAATTTGCAACACTTTCTGAAATAAACTAACATTTCGACGTCTTGATTTGTCTTCATTCCATTCTTGTCTATCCAAAAATAGAAAAGTTGTAATTTCTTAAATCTTTCATTATTTTTTGCCATCCAGGCCCAATAAAAAACTTATTTAGATGCAAACCGTGTCGTGTTTTATGGCATGTGCTTCGTTTATTACCAACCATACTGAATGTGTATCAATTAATACCTAACATTTACCTGCTTTTAAGTACTTTACGTATTGGATGGGTTGATTTGATACATTTTAAACTTCTTTGCAATTTTATATGTTCATATAGGCATAGCATACCGCACAGAGCTTTTATCGAAAGCTTTTCACTAGGATAAGATTAAAGAATACTAAAACTAGTTTAGAATGTGAAGGTTTTTAACTTGTCGAAACTTCTAATAATCAGGAAACTAACCTTAAACAAACATATTAATTCCACCTATAAACCAGTTATTCCCAAGGTCATTTGATTAGAATGTCAACCACTAGTCTGCTTTATTTATATTTAACTAAATTATATATTGTTACATATCTATAAAATTTGCATAATAATACTAATTTAAACTCGCTTGAATCAAATTGGTAGCATGGCTATTTTTAGCTTTTTTAATTTAATTTTGTAACCTATATTATGCATGTAAAAACATAATTAGAACCAAAATAAAATTGGTCCATTCTTGTAGTACCTGTTGCTCTAAATTCACTGCTGTGCTAGAATACCTATTTGTTATAAATTCTATATTAACTTTTCTCTTTGGCGGAAACTTAAGATCATTACCATGCTGTACTCGCAAGTATGAAACTTAATACACTTAAGGAAGTTTGGAAAGTCCAAGTGGACTATTTCATTGCCTACTAGCTGAACCCGTGCTCGCCTTGCTTCGCCCTCTAAAGGGTTCCTCATGCGTACAAATATGTAATCAAATCAAAATCAGAGCGAGTAAAGAAACATCAAAGTATTTGTCTAAGTCCATAAAATTGTTGTGTACAATAAATTTTGTGGATTAATTCCATTTCATCAATGACGTTCCAATGGGTCATTTTCAGCCCCTAAATGCAGATTTAATAGTTCTCAAAAACCAACATGCTCTAAAAAAAGAAACTAGAAAATAGTGGTGGTGGTTTGAGAAAAAAATAACATTCCACGTAGATTCTATTGAGGATAGATAGCCAGAAAATACATATGTAAATACACTCACCTCTCGCGAGCGTCTGACAAACATCCGAGAGTATTGTTGTCACGAAAAAGCATCTCAAATCGCCGTTCGGAATCGGCATTAAAGTGTAGGTCCCTTCCATTCGTGTGAAAAATATAACGCACACAACCTGAGTGGTTGCGAGAAGCTAGACCCTGGCACTTTAAAGAGCTGTTGCGCCAAATATTTGTTTTGTTTTGTAATATATAAAAGGTTGAATTGTAATTAGTTTCTGCGAAGAAATTAACAATTCGCCGATTTTTCGCAATCCACATTCCCGCGACCAAAACATTCGCGAGAGTTTAACCTCACAATTTGTTTGCTTTGTTCTTGGTGGGTAAGATGGTTGTTGAATTTATTGAAAGAATGTAGGATATTACCTTCTAAATGAAAGCTACGCTATGTATTTATGCATTTTTCACGTTTAGGCAATTAGTTATAAAATGAATGACAACTCAAATTCGCGGATTGCCGCGACCACAAGAAAAGCAGCTATGAATGAAATGTCAAAATTTGCGAATATTCGTTCTTTCGCATTCGCAGGTCGCTGAGCTGTGAATCGACCTTAAGTTTTCAACAGTATGTGAGTGAGAACAGATTTTCACTAAACTTGACAGAAACAATTCTTACTCACACTAAATGGAGTGTTTCTTCCAAAAAACTGGGGAAACACTTGCACTCAATTTGTGTTTACACCACCCAACGTGCAGGTATCAGCCTCACATTCGCATGCACATGCGTACATCATTTTTACTCACACCAAATGGAGTGTTTCTTCCAAAAAAAAAAAAAAAAACAACTGGGAATACACTTGCACTCGCTTTGTTCTTACACCACCACACGTGCGCATGCTTCTCTTACGTTCCGATCCAACAGAGAAAACGACACACAATATTTGTTGAAGTGAATGTGCTTTCGATGTGCGCCCACCACCCCAAAGCACAACAACGGTCAGGAACGATCGTTGTTAATTTCTTTAGATTTGAGGAACTTAATTTAATTTGATCATGTTAGATTTCGGTCTGTAGCTTAGCTTCTAAATCAAGCAGAAAGCTTATGGATAGTTTAAAATATTAAGGGAAGTGTTGACCCCATTATGCATTCTTTTTGTTTTTTGTATTGATTATGAATTACCCGAGTAATAGTAATAAAAATAAATAAAAACTACAAAACGCTCCCAAAAAGTAGGCTGGGCAAAAAACGACATAGCCTATGTCCTTCCCGGAGTCTTAAGAAACATTTCAAAAAAAGTTTCATCCAAATCTGTCCAGCGGTTCTCACGCCATTAGGTAACAAAAGAAAAACCCTACAGTTTTATTAAATGTACAGATTGGCTTCCAAACAAGATCTTTTTACATACATCTATAACTCATTTTCGCCTTCGAAACCTGCCAGAATTTATTCGATCTTATGCATGAAGATATATTTGACGACACTACTAAGAAGAAATTTAGCAGATATTTAAACAAATCCACATTCGTAGGCCAGATTTTTTAAATCCAACCAATAAACAATTTATTCTGTCGTGTTATGTTGAAACGACGTATTTACATTTTTGGCTTTTAGGAGTTAGGGCTACTTTTGCCATATTTAGGATGGTTATTATTTTATTCTTATTCAAAAAATAATAACTACTTTTACTACTTAGGAAAGACATTGGTCAAAACTTAAAAAAGTTGCAGATAAAAACAGAAAACGGTATTTATCTCAAAATGCCAAAAACGCAGATACGTCAAGTCAACTTAAAACGACGGTATTGTATACTAGCGGGTACCCGAGCGTTGCTGCGCCCAGCAAAAAAAAACTGTCAGGCAGGCGCCTGGGGCTAATTCTATTAGAGAACAATTTTGTGCCAGCCAACAGTGGCCTCTACTACAACTACAGCCTTATGTAATGGCGGTTTTATGTTGATTGCATCGTCCTTTTTAAGTTGCTGACTTGCCAAAAAGTCCTTAAGATGTTGCGCAGACACTTTGTAACGCATATATAGTAATGGTCACTCTCTAAAATCTTGGACAGACTGCTGGTATTGATACCATGGTACGAATACCACAACCCCTGACAGACAGCAGTTCGTAGTACACGCTGATTTTCAGACACACCAATATTGCGTCTTGCTCCTCGTAGCTCGCCGTTATAATCTTTCCATACTTCTATAACTTCAATTGTTTTGCATTTCGATAAAACAGTCCTCTTTGAATCCATTGCACAAATTGAATGCTATACGCTTTCACCGTGATTACTTGCTTTGAATTGTCAAATAATCTACGACTATTCGCCGAACAGAGAGAAAGTGGCGCTGCAATCAGTAAGAATGTGTTATACCACCAAAAAATTGCGAATCGCAATACCAGGTTTGTTTCGTGGTATACTAGCTTTTAACGTAGTATTGCTATACCCTGGTATCAATACCAGCAGTCTGTCTCTTCACTTAAGTGCTTCATCCATATAAGACCACGCATTAAACGTTGTTCCGGAACAGTAGCTTGGTGTTCAAAGTGATTGCATTGGTTCGCCATATTTTGGATAACATCCCGAATATGGACTTTGCTTTGGTGATCCTATTGGCTGTATCCAATTCAGTTCCACCATTGGTCGAGACAATACTCCCAAGATACTGAATCCTCTACTCTCTCTACCGGTTGTCGTTCCATATTGCATATTTGAGGTGATGAGTTTGTTCCAAGGCTATTAATTTTAGTTTTTGCCGTACTTATTTTCAGTCCAGGTTCACAATTCTGTGAAAGAGTAAGCAGAGTTAAGTAAGCTAGTTAAGATGTTTCAGTTAGGATGTAAGAGTTCAGTGAATCCTTTCCTTTCTCGTCGACAACCTTCCTCTGTGCAGAACACGACGTTTGGGCCTATCGTAGTAGCTACGATAATAGCAATTAATCAATGGGGAATATGCGTCCTACGTAAGGTACAGCAAATAACACTATCGAACGATGTTGTTGGTGCTGCTCTTAAGAGCTCCGCGGGAATACCGTCAAGTCCTATCGCCTTGTTGCTTTTTTTTATTTCGGGCACCTCAGTCTGATTTGGGAGCATATCACCAGCGAATATAACTACAGCAAAATGTTCCTTCCATCTCTTGAGCTAATTCTGTTTCGAAACTATCAAGTTTTCTTCATGCGAACTATAACATGATACATTATGTTGAATTGATTGTCTTAAAGCTTGTCGCGCGAAAGAACTTGACAGAGATTGTAAAAGCCTAAGTGTGCTTTTTTCTTTTTTGTTCACGCGATAAGCTTTTAAGAACATCAATACTACTTCTATTAGGATCCACCTATCCACCTGTGGTAACTATTTTTAAAATGCATTTTATACATATAGTTTTATTTTCCAATTTTTAGTTATGTCTTAACCTATGCATAGTCGTATTCTACTCGTCAAACCTTTTCATTTAATACTCACGTCAAGGGGATTGTGAAGAAAAAGTAAACCAATGTAAAGATGTTGTGCCCTATACTCCAAAATCCGTGTCGCCCGCATGTTATGGTTGGGTTCGTCAATAGACGCCACCATATCTTTTCTTCAATAATTTGTTAATTTGGGACTATACTAAACAGTTTAAATATTTAACTAGCAAAAGTTGAATATGCAAACAAAATTTTGAAAAAGTCAACTGTCATCTTGGGGCGTCTACCATATTGGCTTGAGAATAACGTCATACATATAACTTATCGTATTCTACTCACCAAACTCTTTCATTCGAACCCATGTCAAGGAGGTTATGAAAAAAAATGTAATCCGCCAGTTTGGGGTGTCCACCATATTGGATTTAGAACGAAATTTGATATACTATATTGCATTATCATCGGATACACGTGTGCAATATTTGTAGTGTACTTATGTGTAGACGCTGCTATGCGTGTATTGCGATTGAACCAATGGACAGGCAAGACAACACTTTGTATGTATATCTTTATTTAATGGAAATGTTTGTGGAGAAGTACCGATAAAAAGGGCTAGGTATCTAACATTTCGGCTACGGTCGAGCCCACGGACCTGGCTGCTAATAGACTGATCACCGGTCAGTCTATAATATTGTCGTTGAGCGCGACGCAGACTACCTACATCCGTCCTTTCATATTTCAATATTTTTATGAGAAATCCCAAAAAACCATACCACATGCAAGGCTACTATGTTTCCTCAAAAATATAAAGTTTTTATTTCACAATAGCACGCACTCTTTAATAGAGCTGGATCTCAAGGGATAAGGTATCAAAGTATCCCTTTTGGACGGATTGTGACTTGTCTGTGTATTTTTCAATGTCGTGAGTGTGGATCGAAAAATTAAAGTGAATTTTCCTCTACTTCACCGAATAATTTCTTATGTTTCCTTGATAATTCCGAATGATATACTTACTTACTTACTTAAGTGGCGCTACAGTCGGGAGTGGACCTAGCCCTCAACCAACAAATCTCTCCAATCAGCACGGTTACGAGCCAGTTGCCTCCAGTTGCGCATGCCAAGTTGGTTGGTCCCCGTCCACTTGCTTGCGCCACCTACCGCGAAGTCGTCCTCTACTGCGCCGTCCATCCGGGGAGGAATCGAAGACTTTCTTGGCGGGAACGTTGGGCTCTATCCGCTCTAAATGACCCAGCCATCTCAGTCGCTGTATATAAACTCTTCTGGCTAAGTCGATGTCCTTATATCGGCCGTATAGCACGGCATTGCACCATCTCCTTCACTCACCCTCTATGCAAACGGGACCAAAGATCGCTCGAAAAACTTTTCTCTCGAAATAAAGCCCATACCTCTGCGCCATACAGCAGGACTGGGATGATTAGTATCTTATAAAGAGTTACCTTAGTGGTTCGAGATAGGGGTTTGCTACTCAATTGCCGTTTTAGCCCATAGAAACAACGATTGGCAAGAGTAATTTTTCGTTTGATCTCCCCACTGATCTCATTTGTGGAGTTCACTATAGAGCCTAGGTAGACAAAGTCCTTAACTACCTCAAAATAATATCTGTCTATTGTGGCGTTCTGTACTTTTTTGTAGACAGCATATATTTTGTTT
Source organism: Brachypalpus laphriformis (assembly GCA_945910035.1). Taxonomy (NCBI): domain Eukaryota; kingdom Metazoa; phylum Arthropoda; class Insecta; order Diptera; family Syrphidae; genus Brachypalpus; species Brachypalpus laphriformis. Next base: position 103,189,917 of record OX246756.1, read on the forward strand.
TGCTTTCATTGACCGCCAAACCCATCTTTGCTGCATCGACCTCAATACTCGCAAATGCCCCGTTGGCGACCCGCTGAGTTCTTCCGACTTTTTCAATGTAATCGGCGTTAGCGAGTAGTTGTACAGACTTGTAAAAGATTGTACCTCTGGTATTGGCTTGTGAGTTTCGTACAATTCTCTCAAGTACTATGTTAAAGAGATCGCATGATAGCGCGTCACCTTGTCTAAGACCTTTCCTGACATCGAACGGTTTGGTGATGTTCTTACCGACTTTGATGGAGCAGCGAGAGTTCTCCATCGTCATTCTGCACAAACGGACGAGCTTGGCAGGGATGTCCAGACTAGACATGGCTCTATATAACTCGTCTCTATACACGCTATCATAGGCAACTTTGAAATCGATGAAGAGGTGTTGCGTATCGATTTTATATTCATGAGATCTGCCGTAGTGTGAGTGTTTGGTCAATGGTGGACCTTACTGATAAGGACCTATCAGATTGTTGACGATCGGTTTTAGGCATTCATATAATACGGCAGACAGGATCTTATATGCGATGTTGAGGAGACTTATATGTCTGTAATTGGCGCAGTTCAGAGGGTCTCCTTTCTTCAGAATGATATATGTACATCGTAATACCCAATATACTTTTGTTTAGTCTTAAATATGCATCGGCCTAATTCCCTAAATATAGAATTCAAGTTATATTGTGTATCGATGTGTTAGCATGCATGAGTTAAGGTAAGATGATTGATTAATTGAAACGGCAGTAAGTCATTTTTTTAAATACCGTAGGCTTTTCTAGTAAATCATGAAAACCAGGGTGTTTTAATCACTGGGGGACGAAAACCATAAAGATGCTATAACATATGTATGCAATACATATTCATTGCTTGTGTCTTGCCCTGTTGTATTTTGGGTAGTAATGAAAAGGCAAAACGAGTGTCTCAATATTGGTTGGCTTTAAAAAATAAGGAAATAGCCGTCCTAACCTCCCAAGTAATTTAACTTGGCTTCTGACATCTGGCAAACACCAATAACATTATAATTTAATAGTGTTGCTCATGTATGGTACCTATTAAGAAAAATTACTTTAAGTATTTAACATGACCACTGTCGAAAATCTTATTATTTTAACTAACCAAATGAAACAGAACGCATTACCATTAAAATGACACTCTACTGCCCTATCCTATTGCAAAATATACTTATATTTCGTAAATAAATACATATTAACCTTCAAAACCAAAATTTCATTCGACAATGTTATTACATTATTTTTGACATCACACATGTGTGTGACATTTAGTATTTAATTAATACAATATAACTGCTGCAGGTAATTGCTGCAATGAAAATGTCTCGACACCGAAGTTAAAAACGTGTTCCTCATATTAAAAATACGGTATTCGGAAGATATTGAAGCAGCCCAAAACAAAATTTACTAAACTTAAATTATCACTGAGCGACCTCCGATTTAACATTTATTTTATGCAAAAATGTCTAAAATCTCAACGCCAACAAGAAAAGAGTGACCAAGCATTTATATTTAAAATACAAAAAATATTTCATTCAAATTTGACAAAAATTTAAAACAGGAAATATAATGACATTGGTGCGGGCTGGTAAAGCCAGTTATTCTTTTTTTTCCACTGCCAGAAAAAATAAAAGTTAATCCAAATATATTGATGGTTTTATTAATTTACTTCGTGGTAATGAGTCTTAAATATGCATTTCATTATATCGTTCTTTTTCTTAAACATAATTCATGAATTTAATTGAACATTTTAACCATTGTTTTAATCGAAGTGGATATATTAGTTTTAAAGGGCTGTATAACAATTAACGACTACTAAGCCGATCAATAATCATGCTAATTGTCATTAATTTCCTGTTAATGCTTAAATTACACGGTCGAACGAAAAAAAACTATTATCCAGTGGACCGTGACCTATAGACCAAGAAGATGGTCAGTTTCTCTGAAACAATTTCATTATTGAAAATATACCCAGCTATTCACGGTCAACTGGTATTAAAATTATGACAATTTAACACCATCAGTAGGGAAGCCCTACTCACCTGCCACAGCAAGGTATAAATCTCTGATATTTATTGTGACTGCCCACTTAACAAAGTAGAAAGAAGAGTTTAACTCGAAACCCGTATTCTTTTGAATTTGTTGGCGACAATAAATAATATTAACATCATTACAAAAAAAAAAATCAAAATTATCTTTGCGATGACGGTCACAGTAACCCACTCGTTCTGCCATGGGTATCTGCATACAGATGCATTCAAAAATAAAGCTGCAATCACGGTGCTGAAGCATCCCATAAAATCTACAAGTAATTCACTTCTTACCGAGTATTTATTACACCGAAGCAGTACTGAATTTCACAGACTCTTTGAGCAGATAATCAGTCGTTATCGCTGCATCGGTCAACCGCACTGAATTTAATTTAACAAATTCATTTTGACCTCCTTAATGTTAGGAGTACAGCATCCAATAGAGTGGATGTACATACTTCGTGGAGGCTTTATGGCTGCCTTGTCCTCAGTGCACATCAGTCTAAATTGCCGAATGAAATCATGAAAATTGTTGCTGGCTTCTTATTTTCAGCTTTCATTGAGGTAAACTCTGATCGTGACACATCTCTGGAAACCACAAGTAGTTATCTTGCCGTACAAACGAGTGTGTCCGTCAGTTTATGTTTCTGTGTATACATAATCAAATTGAACTTTGATGTAATGTAGGTGCCATCGATTATTGTATAATTTTTTCTTGACTTTGTACACACAGTCTGCAATTTCTGCCACTATTGGTGGCAGTGTTGTGGTGCGATCGGTGAGAAATATGCGAAAACTTTTAATGGCTGTGTAAATATGCACATCGATTGATCCAACCGGATGGGGGTTTGAGTAAAAATGCCAAACCTGCTCGTCACGAGAATTTGTCAATAGCGATTAGAAATATATTCCAGAAAGTCCACTCTTTGCAGATATGCACGTAGATAACCTAACTGCTTGCACATATGCAATTGTAGGTATTTGCTCTTTAAAAAGAATTTACGACGACGAGTTACATAAATGCACATGTTTTTGGTGTCACTTGTCAATATTTTCAAATACTCTTAGACGTAATAAATGGTAATTTTCCTGCACTCGATTTAGTTACGATGGCACACTGTGTACACACGTTAAAGCAAATTGTATTTCATCATAATGCATCTTCATAACGGTAACCAATTAGTATTATTATTTGTATAGGGTTATTTTTGCACGGCAACCTAGTGGTTTATTGTGCCCCCTACTAGTACCTTGGAGAGGTTTATTCCCTCGTTAGTGTTCTCCCTGCAATACAATTCCTTCAGAATTGTATTTGAAGGCCATACACTCTTACTTTGCCTTGCCGAAAATACTTCGCCTTAGAGCTCTCTCCCCAAACCAGTTTCTTTTAGGAATCTGAGAATGAGAACTGGGTCCATGGTAGGCATATCCTCATCTGATATTTGGTACTTGCCCAAGTATTTCAATCTTTTGTGAGTCAGTGCCCCACAAGATTCCAGAAGGTGCACCAGAATCTTGCAGAGTCTGCAAAAGACTTCGTTTGTTATAACTAGTTTTGTAAGTGCTTCCTAGGGTTGGAGTGTCCCGTTAAGAAGCCTGTTAGAATTCGTAGGTTATTCTTGTTAAAACGGATACAGTCTTCGAATCTTTTCTGGTTGTAACATCCCAGTAGTTTCTTAGCTTGGCTCAGACCTTAAGTTCGTGCCCTGTCTTCTTTCTCCATTTTCCTGAATTCTTCGTGTATGGTATGTTCCCCTATTTCTCACAATGGTTAAGGTCCAATGAAGGACTCCGCAGCTCCTTGTCTTGCCGTGCGTCTGCTGCTTCATTACCTTTTATTCCGACATGACTGCTGGATACCCAGATACCCAAAGCGTAACCTTGTTGTTTCTACCTAATTCATTAAGTTTGTGTAGGCATTCCCACTCAAGTTTTCAATTAATGGCATGGGAGTCAAGTGCTTTGATAGCTGCTTGACTATCTAACAGTATTGCTATGTCGCAGTTACTGTATTTTAGTTAAGATTGAGTTGGATGCATCTATCTTCTTCTTCCTTTTATCAGCGAGGTTATGATCCGAAAATAAGGGATCATAACCCTCCCACTTCAACGCATTTTTACTGATCCGCCTGTGGGGTTCGCCTGGAAGGATGCATCTATCTATAGCACATATTTAAACTCTTGCCCATGGGTTTTGAGTGCTTCGTCCCTGGCCCAAACACTCCTGCTCCAGTTCCTTCTTCAGTTCTCGAACCGTCTGTATATCACTTTATCGTGTGGCTGCCCAGTCCGTATGTGGTAGATTTGTTGCTCCACTCGGTAACCAATGCACCCAACCAGATTTTCATCGAATCTCTGAAAAGTCAAGGAAATTACACGTTAGAAAGTTTTCATTTACTAAATCCACTCCCACTTTAATGGGACGTTGTTAGATATAAGGCATAGGGTATCATAGAGTCCTCGCAAGATTTTGACAGATCTTAAATAAGTAAGCTATCCTACCATTTTTTGGGACTGTACTCTTTTTCAGTCCATGCCTTACCTATCTGCATTCTTTAGAAACAACTTTATGATTAAGATTTCATCTTTTTCTTAATCCGAGGCTGCAGGAAGGTGTGAAACGTATCAAATACAACAGAAATACTTAAACTATGTTCAGACGATCGTCAGATTTTACAATATTGTCAGGTCTAGCAATGTGCGACAATTAGCTGCCGATGATCTGACAATGACCAACTATCTCTTCCAACGTTAAATTGTCAGTTCACATGGTTATCAGATTTTATGCCAATTTCCGACAATTTTAGTATCAGATGGCTGGTCTGACAATGCTTTTTCTGACAACGTTGTTAGATTAAAAATTGTCAGTTCACACGATTGGTAGATGAATGCTTACAAAAAATTGGCAGATCCGTTGTCAGAGGTTGCCAGAAAGGCAGAACTTTTTTTTGTGTTTCATTGAATTGCATTGGAAAGTCTGAACATTTTTAAAATATAAATCAATGTGGTACAAAAGAGGCGACAATCTTGGCCGCTTATGTATTGGAAAGCAGCGAATGCCGTAGTATTTGGACGAAGAATTGTGTCGACTGCCGCCAAAAGGAGGGGTTTAACGCGAAACTGCTCATCGAATTGCGTGCTGAGGAGCCACAGTTGTATCGCAACTTTTTGTGCATGGATTTATCATGTTTGCGCATGGATTAAAAGAAACCTTGGATACACCCAACTTCGAATCTACTTCAAATCTAACAGTGACCTCAAGCAGGCGACTTGCATTGTTTTTATGCATTGTGGACTTAAAACTAAAGTCACACTTATAATTATTGACTAGCAAAATGTTCGTTCACCCTAAATTTATAAATTGGCTCCGATAAAATGTACTCCGCGTTTTAGCTTCAGATTTCTAGGTCATCCCGTGGCTTTCAGAGATGAAAATCATATGAGGTCATATTTAACTTTTAAAGAAATGTCGTCTTTGAAAATGAGAGAAATCGTTAAAATCACTTTTCTTTTTTTTTAAGAAAGTTAAGACTTTCTTTTTCTCTTTTTTTTTTTTTAATTTAAATAGGTATATCATTTCCTAGTTATATGTATATTGTCTACATGTCTATCTATATACTGGGTTGTTCAATAAGTTCTGCGGTTTTTTTGGTTAAAGTTAAATACACATTTTTGGTTTAAAATCATATATTTAATCCATCAAATATTGCTCATTCCGATCTATTACATTCTTCCAACGTTCTGGAAGCGACATTATTCCTCTTTTGTAAAAATCAGTAGACTTTTGGCTAAAAAAGTTTCCCAGGTGCGTTCTTATGTCCTCCTAGGAATTAAATTGCCTTCCGTCCAAATCGTTTTGGAGAGAGCGGAATAGGTGGTAGTCAGACGGCGCAAGGTCTGGAGAGTACGGTGGGTGATGTATTACCTCCCAGCCAAAGGGATTCAGATTTTCTTTTGTCACAAAAGCTGTGTGTGGTCTGGCGTTGTCATGGTGGAAAACAACGCCCTTCCTGTTCACTAACTCTGGCCGTTTGTCTTCCACTGCCTGCTTCAAATTGTCGAGCTGAGAGCAATATTTGATAGCATTTATTGTCTCATTGCCTGGAAGCAACTCGAAGTATAGAACACCTCGCCAATCCCACCAAATGGTCCAATGCACCAAATGAATTCGTGAGGAACCCAAAAATCCACCTTTTTCGACATTCCAAGCCTTTTCAGTCTCTGTGAAACGGTTGTATGGGCAATGTTAAACCTCTGACTGATCTCTCGTGTCGTCAAATGTCTGACAACGCTAACTGCAGCTAAGATTTGATCGTCGTCTGTGGTGGGTGGACGTCCAGAGCGAGCAGCATCAGCAAGGTCTGTATTGCCTGAACGAAAGCGCGTAAACCAGCGCTGACAAATGTCAGCGCTATTTGCTGAATCTCCTTACACGCTACAAATCTCGCGTTGCGCCTCTGTCGCTTTGACACCTTTTTTAAAGAAAAAAAGCAAAATATGCCTAAAATGCACTTTTTTATCTTCCATTTAAAAAAAAAATGTTACCACTTAAAAAACGTCCGATCAAAACAAATTCTCGTAACAATGTAAAGAATTATCCTCTCTACTGGGGAAAAAAGAGCTTTCATAACGGTTTTATACACAGAGATTTTCTGAAGCGATAAACGCCACTTCCACAGAACTTATTGAACAATCCAATAAATAAAAATGAAATGCTGTTCGTTGGTCATTGCATCATTTGAGAACAGCTGAACCGATTTGGCTCATTTTTTTTAAATGTTTGTAGTACTCCGAATAAGGTCTTTACGCCAAGAAAAATTTGAAAAGTTGCCCGAAAAATTGGAAAATTCGGTAGAAACTAAAAGTGCTATTTTCCATGGAAAAAAATGTGTGCACCTACGAGTATGTTTGTAGGCTCTGGTCTCCGAAACCACGAAATCGATTGAGCTCATGTTTTCAGGCAATCTTCGGTATTGGCTCTAGAGTATTCTTTTGAAGTTTGGTCAAAATCGGTAGACTACTTTAGCATTGTAGTACTTTAGTACTAAACAAATGTTCTATTGTTAGTCGCAGCAAGCACGCCGGGTACTATCGGTCCAGCAGTTTGCCCACTACTTTAGTATTAAAGTATTTTACTACTCTTTTTTTTTTATATATGTGTATTTAAGGTTGGACCACTTACCCACTGTTGGCCGGCACAAAACTGTTCTCTAATAGACTTAGCCCCAGGCGCCTGCCTGACAGTTGCTGCTCTAGGCGCCTGCCTGACAGTTGTTGCCCCAGGCACCTGCCAGTTATTTTCTTTTTTGTTAGGCACAGCAACGCTCGCCGGATACCCGCTAGTTTATTAATAAAGTTGAAGGCGAACCAGCCGTTATGCATAAATAAACCAAATATGCAATTTTAACAAATCCGTTAAACCATTTTCTTAAAATCGGTACACTTGATTTTAAGGTAAGAATAAAGATTCCGATGTCACCTCGAATTCTGACTTCAAAGATCTTAAAAAATCAAGTAATTTCAACGGTTTATTCTCCAGTAGAGTCTACAGGCAGTCAGACAGGCCGGCAGAGATAAAGGAGAGAGACCCGCTTTTTACACATTCTCTCTATAGTCCATTCAAATTAGCTCAAATGATATGCAACAAAATGAAAATTTTGGAAATGCCTTGCGATCTGGTCTAGATGTTGTGAAAAAAATGTTTGCTGTCACTTTACAAAAATAAACTTTCTCAATGTTTACTGTCCGTGATTAGAACGTGCTAGAGAGGCCGACAGTAGCTTAAGATCTGAATGCAAAGATTTGCATTTGTCGCAAGTAACTCTATTTACCGGAATGCAAGCATTTGCATGGATGTATTATATAAGTCTTTGTGTTAACCTTACTTTTCTAATACCACTTCGATAAAGAAGTAAATAAATATCTATAGATTTTGGTGATTCACTCCAAGAAATGTTCGGAGATAAGGCTATTAGAACAGTTTAATGCCTATCAGTTACAATTATTTTATTTTTGATATTAAATGAAAAAATGATAGCACGAATTGGTCATATGGTCATAATGTGCTTCCCTGATTCTCTCCTAAAAAATCCTTGCTATTGCGAAAATTTAATCCACCATACGCGATATTTTTAACTCAACCAGTCCCTTATGAATAATTTACGAACAACATGTCGGATTGGCATGGTTAATACGCCAACATATTTCTCCTTAAAAGACCTTTACTGTGATTTAATGACAATTTTGCAGTTTGCCAAAATTCCACTTCTGTCTTTAGTGGTCTGCCATCCATCTTAAATTATTCAAGCTTTATGTATGCTTATCTATATATGCGGATCATACTAATCTTTTGTCTCCGGCAGTAACGAATGCGAGGACTTGCAACTTGATGTAAGTTCGTTTTATTGTAGTCAAAACAGTTTTACAATCCTTGTGTATGGAAACTAATGTATCCTAAAGATTCGTAATATTTGTTCTTAGAGGTCTTGGCTGGCAAAATCCTGCGTACTTACCTTTTAAGCGCTCAAGTTGTCTAAATAATCTCTAAGCAATCGCTTATCGTTGAGTACATTAAATGTTAAAAAGGAACCAAGGCATCATATAAGAAGTAAGCGCTTCAATGCTTACTACTTGCACATGTTTAAAAATGCATTTTCATTTCGCGCTGATTGGGCACTGGTACTCGTATTTTAATAACACAAGCACGTATTCTTCCAAGTACTTTAGGTAATTTCAACCATAATTCAAACCACAGTTGCAATACTTGAGATCCTTCAAGTATTAGAAGTGCTGGAAATTACTTAAGGTACTGCAATACTTGATAGCTTGGGTATATTTACTTTAGTATACGGAAATCTGTTTATAACTTGCCTCCAACTACTTAAACGGTACTGCATTTTCAAGCATCAGTACCAGATTCCAATACAATGACCAGTGAAAGTTATTTAAACTTTCAAAGACACAAATCCTGAAATACTGCAGTACTCAACGAGTAAAAATTGAACTTACTCACACTACTGTGGGCGCCGTGGAGCAGTGGTTAGTGTGTCGGATCACTGCGCGTAAGGTTCAATGTTTGAATCTCAGAAAACATCAAAAACTTTTTTCACGGACTCACCTTTCGCGAACGTTTGACAAACATCCGCGATTATTATTGTCACGAAAAAACTTATCAAAAACAAAAATTGCCCTTCGGATATCGCACACAACTGAAGGTCCCCTCCATTCGTGCAAAATATAACTGGTCGCTATGCTTCCTCGATAGTGACGTGAATGCTGCCGCTGATATGATTACTGACACCATCCTCTTAGGTATAGATGCCTTTATTTTTAACAGAATAAAAAACATCAAACACAGACAAACTCGTGGTTTGACCAGAGCTGCAATGGGGCTACCGAAAGAAGTTTAAACAAGCCAGAAATGACTGTAATATTAACATTCGACCCGTGAAATTCGTATACGACAAAAAATTGAGGCAAACAATTATACAATGTCCCAAAGGTAGTAACAATTTTTGATCTATCGTCAAAAATATTTAAAAAAATCTGCCTCACCTGCCATCCCAACGCCCATTTACAATGACATTCCAGCCATCAGCTCCTTAGACAAGGCCATTGCTGCTCACTTTGGAGCGAACTCCACCCTGCCAGATAGTGCTTTATCTCCACCTGTACTTGAGAGCGTCGAATTTTCCATGGGACAAGTCCACTTTCGCACTCGTACAGTTGCAGGAGTACTCAAAGGTCTCAACATACATAAATCTGCTGGTCCAGATGGTATCTCCCCCATAGTTCTGAAGAGGTATTCTTCCACGCTGGCAAAACCTCTACGTAAGCTATTCTGTCTATCCTACTCTTCTGCGCTCTTTCCGAGAAGAAGGAAAACAGCATTTGTCCAGCCCGTCCCTTAAAAAATTGCGAATCTTCCTTCCCGTCCAATTATCGACCCATTGCAGCGCTGATAAATCGTCAGCTTATGAAATATCTTGATTCACGGAAACTCTTCAATGACCGGCAGTATGGTTTTCGTAGCAACAGGTCCACTGGTGATCTGATGGCATATCTCACCGAGAAGTGGAACCAATCTCTCCATCACTTCGGCGAAACAAAGGTGGTTGCGCTCGATATTTCTAAGGCATTTGACTGAGTTTGGCATCATTTTTTGTCGAAAATGCGTGCAGATGGCATCGATGTGTCTCTTCTTCAATGGATTAGAAATTACCTTTCGGACCGTTCAATACAAATTGTATTGGACGGCTTCAAGTCTGCAATTCACAATATAAATGCTGGTGTTCCCCAGGGCTCCGTTTTGTCTCCGACTCTTTTTCTCATTTTTATAAATGACCTTTTGTCTGCTACTTCTAATCCGATCCATTCTTTCGCTGATGCCAGTATCTTCAGTTTTTCATATTCGTTCCCTAACTCACGTCCCTGCTCTTCGGCCGTAGAAGAGGAACGTCAACGTATGTCAAACACATTATATTCCAACCTGGACAGCATAACCAAATGAAATTTAATGCATCCAAAACACAATGCTGTCTTCTGTCTCTCAAGCGGAACCAATGCCCACAACCATTATCCTTGAATGGTACTTGCTTCGCTGAATCCGAAAGGCTTACCATTCTCGGTATATGCATCAATAACCATCTTCGATGGAACGATCACACATTCGAGGTCGTCAAAAATGCTGCAAAATGTTTAGGATACCTTAAGCGGTGGAAAAAAATATTTGTCCCCGTCGGATCTGGCCTCCATCTATAAGGCATTCATCCGTCCAAAGTTGGAATATATAAGCCCACATCTGGTCTGGTGCACCCAAGACCGTTCTGCACATTCTAGATAGGGTACAGAATCGCGCGTTAAAACTGGTAGGTGATAGAGACATCGTGAACTCCATAGTTTCACTTGAACATATCGTAGAAATGTGCCGTGTCTTTCCCTTTTTTATCGCTTTTTTTTTATAAAAAATGTTGCAGAGAAATAGCCAGTTGCATTCCTCCCCTTCAAAACTTCACCCGCAATACGCGTCATACTTCAAATGCACATCAGTTCAGCTTCAAGCCCACCATCGGACGTACTGTCAAATATAGAGATTTGTTCATAAGCCGAACAGGAACAACGCGTTTGTGGAACGATCAATCAGCCCCTGTATTTCCAAATGCATTTTCTTTTTATTTTTTAATGCAAAAGCAGCATTTTTCCCACCCAAACAAAAGCGAGGGTGTTTGCCAAGAAAAAGTATTTGAAAAGCCTTTTTCTTTCAGCTATAGTCTAAGATGGTGTTCGTTGAAAAATTACATTAATGCTTTCTAGGATTCTAACGTAAAGCCTTCCGCTCAATAGTACTAACTACCGACCAAACTCTAATATAGTGGGTCCATAAGATTACAGAAGACGGTTATGAAACGAAATTTTAATTCTAAATGACATCCTCACAAAATTAAACACTTTTTACTTGCATGACCTTATAAAGGAAATAGGAAACAATGCGAATACGTTCATAATTCTCGATACATATTACATATGTATACCTGTACCATATTTAGAATGCAAAATTATTAATAAACAAAGATTAAACAGAAGAAATTCCCGTAACTTTCGCTTCCTAACACCATGAATCTTCTTTCGCAAATCAAGATATCACATTACACCTTCATATGCTGTCATCAAATTCTTCTTCCTCATATAAAAATAAAAAACTACAAGAACAACTTTTTTTTTTTGATAAATAGCCACTTTCTAAGGCTTAAAATCTTCAAAATTACCTTTATGATCATTTTTGATTACTTAAGGCCATGATTAGCAGTAGGTACACACCGACCAGTATAGGATTAAGAACCGCATAGTTATATAACGTCGGTATTCGGTGGTATCGAATTAATTCTAAAATATGCAAATCTAAAACATTAAGCATTCTTAGTTTGTCCAGAGCCAAAAACATTTTTTCCCAAATTAACACGGAACTAAAATTTTTCATTAGTAAATCAAGTTCTATCAAGCTGGTCTTTTATTTATGTATGAGACAAAGTTGTATGTATTCTGTTAGACATATTCTTTACTATAAAAAAAAATAAATAAATTATTTAAATTAAATTCAGGAGACTCCGATTACTTTTGCTTTTCGGAACATTCTTGCGGTGGAAAATAAACATTGGCATGAGCAAAACTAATTAGCCTCGTCAGAGACAGCTTTCGATTTCTGCAGCACCGCTTTCAAATGTCAAATATCCATCGGATACGGCGCGACGGTATACTGTACATAATTTCCATCCTGATTAGTTGACGATGAGTTCAACGTCTTCAAGGTTTTCAACTTATCTCATTAGACCACAACCGTCCACGCACACGCTTGCAAACACATATCTAGTCCGCCTTTTCTTCTTTTTTTTTTTTTTTTTGAATTAGGAAATCTTCATCTGGGGAGTTATCTACGATTTCGTTATGCGAGTGTTTTATTAGCGTTAGATACCAGTTTGGCAATATGTTTAGTAAATTTATTTTGTGACGCGGTTAGTTATTTTAAAACTGAAAACCCAATAAATGATGCAACCTGCCGCGGCCGAACTTGAACTTACATGACCTTCGGAATGAGATAACCGAAATCTGTTTAAGTTAGCATGGGTAAAATTTATTAACACATAATGGTGATACCAACCGAACACCGATCTAATATAATACGCACGTTCAAGTGTGCGACAGGCGATGGTTTCACTTCATGTTTGCGGATCGATGGAGACTTGTTGGTTTAACATTACAACATAGCCATCGTAATTTTGCAATGTAAAATGTGGGTAGGTGGGCATGTTCGATTAATTAGTATCTATTATGTATACTCGGTAATTCGATTAATTAAAATTAATTGAAGCCTAATAGTGATTTGCTAAACAGGCATCTGAAACAATGACAAATATTAATTATCTTCGGTAAACCGAAATGAAGTTCAGTGAACCACTAGCCGAAAACCGGCTTGTTCCGCGTTTGATTTCTTTAAATTGAAATTCCCTTTGTCATTCGCTGTATTGTGAGGCCCATTTGCAATAATTTAAAAGTGAATTGGCCTTTAATGAAAATAATGATAAATATTCAAAGCGGACTTGATGGCTCAGATGGAGAATGGATGAAATTTTCCGCGAAGATGACCTTCGCATTTATCTTTATGTATACAAATATTTAAAAACTACAACTAAAATGTTGTTTTCTTTTGTCTTACAGAGGAGCGCTATACTGATTTTGGCGCTTTGCGCGGTCGGTTTCTGCGCGGAACTAGAGGTAATAAAATTATATCTATACATGTACGACTACGATTAACTATTTCATTCTTTATAGATTCCGGGAGATGAAACCGTTTTACTTAGGAAAGCACGGGCTTCAGATGGATACAATTATCCAACTCCTGATATACCTTTCACTGAACCAACAAGGAGAACGACACCATATGTACCCGTGACAACTCCATACGTACCAATAACGACCCCAAGAATTGTGACAACTCAAAGAATTATCACGACTCCCAGGACAACGCCCTATGTTCCAGTACGTACCACACCCTATACCACAACTACACAAAGGATTGTAGTAACGACACCTCGTAAGGAAGTGACTGGATACACATATCCAACACCAAGCAACCCATTGACATACCCAACCACACCACGACCAACACCCAGCGTGCCAACATATCAACCAACGACACCAAGGGTAACTCCCTTCATACCACAAACTACTTACAGACCGACTACACCATCAACATTCAGACCAACCCCTCCGCCTACGCTGAGAACAACAACCTACGTTCCACCACAGCCAACTCCAACTAGGCCAAAGCCTACTGGTTACACGTACCCAACACCAAGCAACCCGTTGACATATCCAACAACACCAAGGCCCACACCTCCAAGGCCCACACCTCCAAGGACTCCGCCACCAACTACTCGGATTCCCCCAACTCCATTAAGAACAACTCCAAGACCTACACCTCCAAGAACTCCACCACCAACATATTTGCCACCAACAACTCCAAGACCGACACCTCCAAGGACTCCGCCACCAACAACTCGTATTCCACCAACTCCACTAAGAACTACTCCAAGACCACCACCACCACCACCACCACCAACAACTTCAAGACCAACACCCCCAAGGACTCCACCACCAACTTATTTGCCACCAACAACTGCAAGGCCGACACCTCCAAGGACTCCGCCACCAACAACTCGTATTCCACCAACTCCATTAAGAACTACTCCAAGACCACCACCACCACCACCACCACCAACAACTTCAAGACCAACACCTCCTAGGACTCCACCACCAACTTATTTGCCACCAACAACTGCAAGGCCGACACCTCCAAGGACTCCGCCACCAACAACTCGCATTCCTCCAACTCCATTCAGAACTACACCAAGACCCACACCTCCAAGAACTCCAGCGCCAACGTATTTGCCACCAACAACTCCAAGGCCAACACCTCCTAGGACTCCACCACCAACAACCCGTATTCCACCAACTCCATTAAGAACGACTCCAAGACCACCACCACCACCACCACCACCAACAACTTCAAGGCCAACACCTCCAAGGACTCCACCACCAACTTATTTGCCACCAACAACTCTAAGACCCACACCTCCGAGGACTCCACCACCAACAACTCGCATTCCCCCAACTCCGTTCAGGACTACACCAAGGCCCACACCTCCAAGAACTCCAGCGCCAACTTATTTGCCACCTTCAACGCCAAGGCCCACACCGCCAAGGACTCCACCACCAACAACTCGTATTCCTCCAACTCCATTAAGAACAACTCCAAGGCCCACACCACCTAGGACTCCGCCACCAACTTACTTACCACCCACAACTCCTAGACCCACACCTCCAAGGACTCCACCACCAACAACACGCATTCCTCCAACTCCATTAAGAACAACTCCAAGGCCCACACCACCTAGGACTCCGCCACCAACTTACTTACCACCTACAACTCCTAGACCCACACCTCCAAGGACACCGCCACCAACAACTCGTATTCCTCCCACTCCGTTAAGAACTACACCAAGACCCACACCCCCAAGAACTCCACCGCCAACTTATTTGCCACCAACAACTCCAAGACCGACACCTCCTAGGACTCCGCCACCAACAACACGCATTCCCCCACCACCAATAATAACTACTCCAAGGCCAGTGCCAACCACACCACGTTCACTGATAAGTTCGACACCGGGTCCAACTTATTTACCGCCTTCTCCACCAACAACTCCTAGACCCACACCCCCAAGAACTCCACCACCAACAACTCGTATACCCCCAACTCCATTAAGAACGACTCCAAGACCCACACCTCCAAGAACGCCACCACCAACTTATTTGCCACCAACCACTCCAAGACCCACACCTCCAAGGACTCCGCCGCCAACAACTCGTATTCCTCCAACTCCGTTGAGAACTACACCAAGACCCACACCTCCTAGGACTCCACCGCCAACTTATTTGCCACCAACAACTCCAAGGCCAACACCTCCAAGGACTCCGCCACCAACAACTCGTATTCCCCCAACTCCATTAAGAACAACCCCAAGACCCACACCCCCAAGGACTCCAGCACCAACTTATTTGCCGCCAACAACTCCCAGACCCACACCACCAAGGACTCCACCACCAACAACTCGTATTCCCCCAACTCCATTAAGAACAACTCCAAGACCCACTCCCCCAAGGACCCCACCACCAACTTATTTGCCGCCAACAACTCCCAGACCCACACCACCAAGGACTCCACCACCAACAACTCGTATTCCCCCAACTCCATTAAGAACAACTCCAAGACCCACTCCCCCAAGGACCCCACCACCAACATATTTGCCGCCAACAACTCCTAGACCCACTCCTCCAAGGACTCCGCCACCAACAACTCGTATTCCCCCAACTCCATTAAGAACAACTCCAAGACCTACACCTCCAAGAACTCCACCACCAACATATTTGCCACCAACAACTCCAAGACCGACACCTCCAAGGACTCCACCACCAACAACACGCATTCCTCCAACTCCATTAAGAACTACTCCAAGGCCAGTCCCAACCACACCACGTTCACTGATAACTTCAACACCGGCTCCAACTTATTTGCCGCCTGCTCCACCAACAACTTCAAGACCCACACCCCCAAGAACTCCACCACCAACAACACGTATACCTCCAACTCCGTTAAGAACTACTCCAAGACCCACACCTCCAAGAACTCCACCACCAACTTATTTGCCACCAACAACTCCCAGACCCACACCTCCAAGGACTCCGCCGCCAACAACTCGTATTCCTCCAACTCCGTTGAGAACTACACCAAGACCCACACCTCCAAGAACTCCACCACCAACTTATTTGCCACCAACAACTCCAAGGCCAACACCTCCTAGGACTCCACCACCAACATATTTACCGCCTACAACTCCAAGACCTACACCCCCAAGAACTCCTCCACCAACAACTCGTATTCCTCCAACTCCATTAAGAACAACCCCAAGACCCACACCGCCAAGGACTCCACCACCAACTTATTTGCCGCCAACAACTCCCAGACCCACACCACCAAGGACTCCACCACCAACAACTCGTATTCCTCCAACTCCATTACGAACAACCCCAAGACCCACACCTCCAAGGACTCCACCACCAACTTATTTGCCGCCAACAACTGCAAGACCCACTCCTCCAAGGACTCCACCACCAACAACTCGTATTCCCCCAACTCCATTAAGAACAACTCCAAGACCTACGCCTCCAAGGACCCCACCACCAACTTATTTGCCACCTACAACTCCAAGACCGACACCTCCAAGGACTCCGCCACCAACAACACGCATTCCTCCAACTCCATTAAGAACTACTCCAAGGCCCACTCCCCCTCCTACCCTACCTCCCATACCGCGCACATCAACCCCAGCTCCATCCTATCTGCCACCAACCCAATTTGAGGGCTACAAATACCCAGTACCAAGTATTCCCTTCGTTTACTAAGCCAAAAGGATCCGACACGGTCCCTCAGCAGTAGCTGTCTAATCTGTAATAAACATTAAAAGCCTTATCACCCATGTGGTTCAAGATCTAGCGTAGGTAGATGGAATAACTTGACTAGGGCTAGATTCTTCTAGTCATTGCAGTTTATAATCCTTTATTTTCCCCTTCCCTAAAACGAATTGTAGACAGTAAATTATATTATTTACACATGTCGCTTATGTAATTAATTATTGAGATAGGTTTTTGTTATTAATAAATTAAGAATTATTGTAAAACTATTCGCATATTGTGTCTATTGTTTAACTTTATACTAGTAGTCAAGTGTTCGCCGCCGCGCGAATACTTGGATCAAAATCAATTGAAGCCTAATGACGTCATGGTGTTGCTTTGCTACTGCTGAATCGGACATCCTGAAGTTGCGTCTTGGTTTTACCTTCCCCTTCTGCTTGACATTTTTTATGTTATATTTAAGTGTTGTACCTTTATACGTTCTGTCAAATGCCCAAATAAACAAAGTATGTAAAAAAAAAAAAACCGTAAAGTTTGATTATTCGCTAGTTAGTGCCAAGCGAAGTGTGGAACAGCGGAGCAATTAACTTTGAACTTCAGCATCTCATTGGAGAAGTAATTTAGTGCAGGTCAAGCAAACACTGGTGACAATGCTACCGAAGAAGCTCTTGACCCGTGTGATCTTGGTAGTAAAATAGCTGCAATTCATAGGAAGAGCGTGAAACGACGAAAGCTTTCAACAAACGGAATAGAGCGAATCTGCCATCCATCCGCGATCTTGGTGTTGGAAGAAAAAAAAAATAAAGATTAGACGCTGTAGATTCAGACGATTTCAGTACTAAATTTGTATAATTTCAAACAACAGCTCAACATCTGTAGAAGCAAATTTCTTATACGAGTATATAGCAGCATCTAGGGCTAGCAACAGCTACAGAAACCCTAAGAGTACAGACTGGGGTATGTACACAGAGCTAGTAAGGAAACATCTTAAGGATAGGCCTATTCGCAGTGGCGACCCTCAAGATATAGATAAGGCGGTAGACAACTTAGGCAAAGTAATGAACATGGCATTTGAAAGGGCCTGCCCACTAAGAAAGAAGTCCAAGAGGTCCCAACCTCCTTGGTGGAGCAAGGAAATCAACTCCAAGAAAAAACAGGTTAGGCATTTCTACAACAGGGCCAAAGAAATAGGGGACGGTACTACATGTTTATGTCCTGTATCCCCTTGTGGGTCTTAGGGCCTCTACTACGCCTACGCGCCATCGTGTACGGTTTCTGGCAATGTGTCTGGTACTACATGGGATGAATACATGGACCGCAAGCGGGAGTTTAAATACTTAATTAGGCGCGCAAATTATAAAAAAAAAAAAAAAAAAGTCGTGGAAGGAATTTTGTCAGTCCATTGCGGATAGCAGTGAAGCTTCCAGACTTCGCAAGATGCTAGCTAAAGACACTTCCGTCCCAAGCTTCATCAAAAAATCTGACGGCTCGTGGGCAGAAAGTAGCGAAGAAGTTTTAGAAACGTTAATTGAAGCTCACTTCCCAGGAAGTAGATCGCCGATGGATTCTACTACTCATGGCTACTCGTATATTGGTAGGTCAATAGGGGACGACGTAGAAAATCTCATTACATGGAAGAATCTGCGATGGGCTATTATGTCATTCGCACCATTCAAGGCACCAGGCCCTGATGGAATTTTGCCAGCTATGCTGCGAAAAGCTCCAGCCAAGGTCAGAAACAGGCTTAGGGGAATTTTTAAACATTGTTTAAGGTCATGCTACGTACTAGTGGCATGGAGGGAAGTGCGGGTTATATTCATACCTAAAGCAGGTAAACCAAGCCATAAGTCTCTCGTCATTCCTCCTCAAGAAACTTGAAAGGCTTCTTGATATTCACTTTAGAAGCAAGTGTTGCAACGGCATTCTATGCAAAGCTCAACATGCATATTTGAAGGGGAAATCGGTGGAAACAGCTTTACACGACGTAGTAGGGAAGATAGAAACTAGCCTTCACTATAAGGAATATGCACTAGCAGCCTTCCTAGACATAGAAGGTGCTTTCAATAATGTAGAAGGTAGGGCCATCAAACAGGCCCTGGAATCTATGAATGTCGAGCATAGCATTACCAATTGGCTGTGCAATATGCTCGGCTCTAGAAACATTAACTCCACTATCGGAAACAGTTCAATAAGAAAATCCGTTACCTGGGGGACTCCCGAGGGAGGCGTTATCTCACCTCTCCTCTGGGTTCTAGTCATCGATGGGGTACTTAAAGAACTAAGCAATACAGGTTTTAAGCGTCACTGCTTACGCGGATGACGTGGTGATTTTAGTTCAGGGTAAGTTCCTGGATACATTAAATGAAATGATGGAATCAGCTCTTAATAGTCTCGAAAAATGGGCAAGAGGGTGTGGACTACACGTCAACCCGGATAAAACTGAATTGGTACTCTTCAGTAGAAAATACAAGATACCACCCGTCAAACTGCCTAAGCTAGCAGGGGTGGAGCTTTCCCTTTCGGATCGCGCCAGATATCTTGGTATAACGCTGGATAGAAACTAAATTGGAAACTTAACATACAGGAACGAGTCCGCAAAGCATATAATGCTCTCTTCATCTGTAAGTGGACCGCGGGGAAAAAATGGGGCCTGAAGCCCACAATGATGCACTGGCTATACATCATGGTAGTCAGACCCATCCTTACGTACGGGGCTCTTGTGTGGTGGAAGGCAACGAATACGAAAAACACACGGGATATGTTGGCCATGGTACAAAGATCAGCCTGCATTGCCATCACAGGTGCTCTACGCACAACACCTACGGCTGCACTCGAGATCTTCTTGTATCTCTTACCATTAGACCTACAAATCAAATTTCAAGCGGGCAACAGTGCGCTTCGGCTCACTAACGTTGGTCTCTTCAGGACTAATAACATAGGACACAGCTCCATTCTCAAGGAATCTTTTCCCGGAATCCCTGACGAATCGGACGATATACTTGGTACCTTAGACTTCGACACACCATACGAAGTACTGTATCCTATTAGAGAGGACTGGCGAAGGAAGACAGTCTCTGTCCGCAATGAGACTGCAATATACACAGATGGTTCTAAGACCAGTGAGGGCACGGGGTCATGTATTTACTCGCGAGATACGAACCTACAGGTGGCCCTGAGACTTCCGGACACATGCAGTGTGTTCCAAGCAGAGGTTCTAGCTGTACTTAAGGCTGCGGAATTACTTGAGATGGGATCAATATCCGATAAGAATATCGCCATCTACATTGACAGTCAGGCTGCGCTAAAGGCGCTAGAGTCTTACGTCACCAAATCTGAGTTAATCAGGAATTGCCGCACAACGCTTAGGGTATTATGTACGCAGAACCAAGTCAGATTATGTTGGGTACCTGGACACTGCGATATCGAAGGCAACGAGCAAGCCGACGCGCTGGCTAAAAGAGGAGCGAGGCTCCCACGTAGCGATATAATTGGTAGTATTAAACCACCAGGATGCGTGGCTAAGGGAATTATCCGGGATAAAATCATTGAGATAATTAAGTTAGATAGATCGAGGCTAAGAACAGCGATAGGAATACTCTCTGGCCACTGTCTCCTAAAGAGGCATGCCATGAGACTAGGATTATCCGATACGGATGTTTGTAGGTACTGCGATGACCTACATGTCTCAGAGGATATAACTCATATACTCTGTGAATGTCAAGGAATTGCCAGGATAAGGCTAAAGTACCTGGGTAGATACTTCTTCGATAACTTGGAGGAGGTGAGGTCCTTGAACAAGGTCCATAACAAGGATCTCTTCAGATTTTGTAGGGAGATTAATTGCTTGGAGGATTGGGTTTAGGTTTTTTGGTGCCTAGTGTTTTATGACAACCTCATAACCCAACCTAACCTAACCTAACCTAACCATATAGCAGCATCTGGATCAGGTGCTTTCCAATTTGCAGGAATTGAGTAAACAGATGCTGTTAGAGCTACACCACAGCATAAAAGTATTCATCATCATCAAGATTCATCCACTTTTAGTTAAAATTATACTTTCCCATATCCTCCCAGTGATCACGCATAAATTCAATTTACTGATCTCGGCGTCATATTTTCCCACAGCCTAGAAGGTTGGGGGTGTAGCCATGTTGTTGTCATAAAATTTGGGTAGTAACGGAAAGAATAAGATCGCGGATACAAGTTGCTGAAATGAGGTTCCTTAGCAGTGTTGCAGCTACTTCTCCAAAAGGAACGATCTATGCTTCGGTGGTTTGGTCACTTAGTGCGTATGCCCCCAAACTGGCTTCCAAGACTTTCCATGATTGCCATGCCATCAGGTAGCTGACTTCCCGGTAGGCCTAGAAATAGATAGTTGGATCAAGTCCGACATCTCTTCTGGAGCCGTCTGTGGATTCCTCCAGTTGTGTTGGAGTCAATGGAGGAGGATGGAGAAGGATGGAGACTCAACCTGAGCATCCTACCCCTGCGACCCTCATGAAGGACACTACACTTAGTTACACTTAGAGCCTTTAACCCCTCGGGGGGCATAGGGCGTCAACCACACCTGCGCGCCATCCTATTCGAAGTTGTGCAACGCGTTTGAGCTGCTTCCAACTCAATCCTAAAGAGCTCGATTCCTCCTCAACTGTTCTGCGCCACAGTTGAACAAGTACATCGAATAACAAATGTAATCGAAAAGACACTTGAAGAAAAAAAAGATTTGTTCAAGCGTATTCCTTGACGTCTCTCAAGCCTTTGACAAGGTCTGGCACGAAGGCTTAAAGTTTAAATTACGACAAGTTCTGCCAGAGCACCTATATAATATTTTGAAGAACTACCTTACAAATAGACTATTCCGCGTCAAAGGTGGAAATGAATATTCAGATTTCAAGGAAATAATGGCTGGGGTGCCGCAAGGAAGCGTTCTTGGTCCGGTTTTATATCTATTACACACTCGTGATATACCGCAAGTAGAAGGCACTGAGCTAGCTACATTTGCCGACGACACTGCTATCTTGGCAGTAGGTAAAACGGTCGAAGATACTACAGAAAAACTGCAAGAAGCTTTGGATAGAGTAAATGAATGGACAAAGGTTTGGTGAATTGCACTCAACGAGACCAAATCTGTTCATGTAAATTTTACTTAAACGAAAATGAATAATTTGCCGATCTTTTCAAACTCGGTTCAAATCTCGTTTGCAAACGAGGCTAAGTATCTTAGAATGACACTTGATACAAAGCTGAAATGGAAAACGCATGTAAAGAAAAAACGCAAAGAACTAGATAATAAATATCGAAAAATGCATTGGTTACTTGGAAAATATTCCAAGCTTAATATAGAGAACAAACTGCTTTTACCATATATAAGCAAGTACTAAAGCCTGTATGGACATATGGTATGCAACTCTGGGGTTGTACCAAAATAAGTAACATTAAAATTTTACAAACTTTTGAAAACAAAGTGCTAAGAGGTATTGTAAATGCGCCATGGTATATCAGAAATAGCGATATCCACAGAGATCTTGGCATTAAAACAATCGAAGACGAAATCAAAAACTGCGCGAGAAAACATAAAAGTCGACTAGAAAGTCACGTTAATATTATAGTCCTCCAAGTTTTGGATGAAAGAAACTTACTACGCCATTTACAAAGAACAAAACCTTTAGACTTAGCGCGATAAGTAACTGCGTCTAAACTGCGGAGCTAGCAGGCACTTCTAATGGGAAGGTACCATTAGCCCGTTCTCAGATAAAGTTGTTCGTTGGAGATGCGGTTCGGCCAAAGAATCCTCAAGATGATTCTTAAACATTTGTTTACGAAGACTTGCAGCTTGAGTGTGTTAATGGTGTCCACCTTCCAAGTACTGCACCCATAAAGCAGCACTGATTCTACGTTGGAACGGAACAGTCATAGCTTGGTTCTTAAACTGATAACATTGCTTCCCCAGATTTTGGATAGCATTCCGAACGCAGCTTTAGCCTTCCCGATTCTGCTGCACACATCCAGTTCGGTGCTACCACGATTAGCCGAGACGACACTTCCTAAATATAGAAAGTTATTAACTTTCTCCACTTCCTGTCCGGCAATGTTAAGTTGAGAGCGGGTATTAGAAGTGCTCAGGGCTTTTGTTTTCGCTGTGTTTATTTTGAGCCCCACTTTGTTTGCCTCAGCTTCTAGATTTTGAGCCAACAAATGAAGATCCATTATCCGATGTGAAAGTAGACAAACATCGTCAGCGTAATCTAGCTGTTTAAGGTAAGATGTCATCGTCCAACGAATTCCATAATTAGCTTCCGTCAATGCTGCATGGACTACATCGCTGATAACCACCAAGAACAATAGTGGTGACAGTATGCACCCTTGACGTACTCCACTTTGGACTTCAAAATCCTCCGACACCTTACCATTGTGCACGACGTGACACTTACCGCCCTCGTATGTAGCCTTGATAATAGCTATAACTTTTTCTGGAATGCCTCTCCTGCGCAAGGCCAACCAGATAGCATCTCGATTCAAGCTGTCGAAGCCTTCTCGAAGTCGATAAACAGTAAATGTAGCGGAGACCTATACTCAACGCATTGCTCGATTATGATCCGTAAGGTGTTTATGTGGTCGATGCAGGAGGATCCAGCGCGAAGGCCTGTCTGTTCGACATCGAGAGTCGAATCTAAATGTCCTTTAATTCGTTCTAGAATTATTCTAGCTATTATGTATTTTAGCTACGGCTGGAAGAACGCATCAACCTCTCTAGTTACTGCACTCCATCAAGTTGCCCTTCTTTGGAAGCCTAATGATCATCCCCCTTTTCCACTCTTGTGCAAATTGTTCACTATCCCAAGCTCTCCGTATTAGCGGATATAGCAAATCTGCCGATGTATTTGGCGCCGCTTGAAATAGCTCGGCACGGATGCCATCAATACCCACCGCCTTGTTCTTCTTGAGAGACTTGATTGCTGTTACTATTTCAGTTTTACTGGGAGGTACGGTGCGAATTTGGGAATTTGTTGCTTCGAACTGCTCATTTGAATTAAAGATCATACCGCCATCGTCTAAGTGATTTAGCACTGTAGCAAAATGTGCTCTCCATCTAGTGAGCTGATCCTCATCCGAAATCAGAAGGTTACCGTCTAGACTCTTCACTGGGTATTGTTTGGAGTTCCGACAACCAATGAGCTCCTTAGTGATGTTGTAAACAGTCCTACTGTCGCATCTACTCGCTACTTCTTCAGCCCAGTGAGTTGACATATTGTGAGTTGACATATTGTGAGTTGACATATTGTGAGTTGACATATTGTGAGTTGACATATTGACCTTTGTCACGTCTCACACCACGCTGCACTTCTTTCTTCTTCGCACGATATTGGGCTTCCAGCTCAGTTCTCTCTACTGCTGAGGCCGCTGCAATCCGAGCATTGATTGCTGTACGTCTCCAGGTGTCTGTTGAAAGCCATGTGCTGTGGTGTGTCTGATTTTTACCGACATACGTGCGTGCCCCAGTCGCAAAAGCATTTTTCACAGCACTCCAGTGCACATCCATGTTCTCTATGCTGCTGATTGCTTCTGCTTCTAAGGCAAGATGGTCCCTGAACTGACTGATGAAGGACACTAGCGGACAGTGAAATGTATTATTATTTGAAAAGTGTGCAGAATTTTTTCTTCTCCACCTGAAGTTAGAACAACCATCCCGGAAATGGAACAATAGCAATACCTTGAAGGCATATAGATACCTGAGTAGCAGAATTCTGGCGGATTAGAATAATGAAAGCGATGGCTCCCATCGTTGTTTGTACATCATTATTCTAATTATCTTCTTCTGTGCTATAATAAGAAGTTTTAAAATACTAAGGAATGTGCTGCCCCAACAAGTAATGCCATATTCTCAGCGGGAATTAACCAGTACAGCATAATAGATGGAAATTAACAGGTTAGAGGGTACACACAACTTTTTTAATATTTTTTTTTATATTGTTTATTTGATGTTTCCAATTTAAACTGGAATTTAAGGTAACACCTCAATATGTATTTGAATTGTGAGACAGATTCCAAATTCATGCAATCATCATTGCAGTTTAAATAATCACAATTAGCACCACGATAACCAATTCCGTTAAGGTCATATTGAGACGATAGTGAAAAAGACATGAATTTTGATTTACTGCATAACGTCATCGAATGATAAGTAAATCAATCGTTCAGCATAGATAAGTCTGAATTCATATTCTGCATCGAGTATTTCCTGTGGGTAATTCACAGGAAAAGCCGCAACTTGTTCAGCCTTCGCGTCCTTTCACCAGACAGAGCTGCCGCAGAAGCAGCAGCATAGCTTCTACCAGCGAGGCAGCACTAACATTTGCCGACTCTGCCTGGGGCCTCCTAGCGCTCTCCTCATCCTCAGTTTTTTCTGCACGTGATATGCAGGAGGTGTAATGGCATAACTGCCCCTCTTTGGAGTTTAGTCGCGCTTAGCCCTATGCTCCTCCGCCTTCTTCTTGGCAGCATCAGGTGCAAGGGCCCTTTCGAGGTAGCGCACAGCTGTCCTCCCCTCCCGCTTGGCTAGGTGGTGGCATCGGCGAGCAAGCTCGGTTCCTCTTGGTTGGAGCGGCATGGGATTGGGGAACTGTAGGTGTCCGAGGTATGTTCGAACTTTTTGCCTCACTATCCGCCCAAGAGTCGGGGAGCTAGAGCTTGGCCCCAACCCTCCGACCTGATACTTTTCAAACGTCCTACTCTTTTGGACAGTTCCGGGACCTTTCTTGAGGTTGTAGCTGCTCTTTGGCTGGTGCTGGTAATAATAATAATTGCATTCGCATGAAACCTTCCTCTCGGTTTGTCCCTGGCCGACTTCCACCCACTAGGCCGCCCACACAGAGCCTTTACTCCATCCGACCCGCTAGCATAGATGCGGTGTCATACCGTATTCTATCCAGGTTGTTCTTATTTTTTTGTTTTTTGTTTGTCAACTGCACCAAAGCCCCGTATTACCGCAGTAAGACCATGGTTACTCCCTGAGGCGGTCCTGTATCAGAGAGGCACCGTTATAATACAGCCGGTATACCCCTGACTGCAAATCATCCATCCATCCTCCACCTCGGATTAGGGTAAGGGTTTGGGGAGACGTAGTTCACCACACCGACCTTTCAACCAAAGCAACTCTGCCTGCTGGTGCTATTGCAGGAGCAGCAGCATCTGGAAGCTTTGAATCAGTCATCAGATCCGGTGATGCGGCTTAAGCCCTTGCAACAGTGTCATGGCGCTACCCCATGCGAGGACAATACTGTATTATATACTTTTAATAGTTTCTCTGATTCCTACTTAACATTCTTTGCCACTTTAAATTAATGGGTAAAATATTAAAATTAATGCTGCATACAATTAAAGGATAACAAGACATAATATAAATGTTAGACAGCAATCGCATTGAAATAAAACAACGAAAAGAGAATTGATTTAATGGTTTTAAAAGTATTCTTTTTAAGGTATAAATCCGACTGAACAATTTTAATAGTAAAAAACTGCAAGGTAATACGTAAAATCGTTCATAACATAGTATTTTTTTGTAAGTGATTTTGCAACGCTCACTTATTTAAGGCTGGGTTAAGAGATATGTGACAGGTTGTCATACGATCCGTTTCAGGGGGACTGATCTTTTCTATATGTTCTTTTTTTTAAATAAATAATTTTTTTGTTTCATTTTTATTATGTTTGATTCTTATGAGTGAGGTGGAATGATGGTGACTACATTATAACCTCCTGTGTGATGGTACGGCTGAGGGAATTTGCCTTAAAACACTCTTAACCTTATGCTTCATATTGAAAGTGGTACTCGTACACTCTTCATGTATAGGCTTAAGCTAAACATGAAGTACATACTGAAGGTATTAAAAGGAGAAGATGACACCCTACTTATGCAGATTCTGGCAAAAGAAACTGTTAAGAACAAACTTTTAGGACTCAACTGCAGGGAGACCTACTGTTTGGGTCTCGATGACGTCACCAGGCACGAAGGCTCGAGCTATTAAACATACCTTCGTCATCAACGCCCCCACAACACAAATGTAAACTACACAAAATGAATGACTTACATTATTTACATACATATAAACAAAGATCAAATTGTACATAAAGAATTATTCTAACATGAAATAAAACACACTGTTTTATAACGTTGATGGAATCGGTGGTTTTTCCTTTATTTGCACAGTTTATAGCGTTTTAGTTTTTGCCTACTAAGCACACAGTTGCCCAGTTTGGAAATCCGCGATCGGTTCTTTGCAGAGTGACGCAAATATTTGGTCCTTCAAACCGGATTTTTCATTTTTTGTGTGCGCGCTTACAAAAATTAAAAAAATTATTATTTTTTTTTTTTGGTTGCGCCTGGAGGTGCAGGAATCTTCAAAAGATACCAATGGTCCGTACCATTGGTTATGCCCGATTCATATATCTGCTTTATGCCTACGGGCTAAACCTCACCCCCTCAGAGAGGCACTATGAGAACCGGCTGCGCGTATTCATAGTAGTAGGAAATTCGTTCCTCTCATTTTTTCATTTTTTGTGATGACTACGACTAAGTTGCCTTAACGAGTAGTTTACGCTTCTGTAGTATTAATCGCGTTAGGTAGGTAGCCTTCCAGTGAAGGCACCTACTAATACCGTCATTACATGCGGTTTTTCCTTACGGCGCTAGGTCGAAAGGTCTTGTTCTTTGTAGTCGGCGCTCAAGGTTTGTCACGTCCATAGTACGGATTATTTCATTATTGCAGTGAACATGAAGACGGGTACGAAGTTTGCGAGCAAAGTTTGTTACTTCGTCCCTCACGGTAGCAATTCCTAGATCTCTGTTTCTTATTTACCAAGGAGCATTCACGATTGCTCTTAGTATTTTGTTTTGAAATGCTTGTAGTAGAGCCATATTGCTTGGTTTGGTACAACCCCAAAGTTGTATACCATATGTCCAAGACGGTTTTAGCACTTGCTTATACAGAAGCAGTTTGTTGTATACGCTTAACTTCGAGTATCTTCCGAGTAGCCAATACATTTCTCTAAATCTGATTTCGAGCTCTTCGCGCTTCTTTTTAACGTGTGGTTTCCACTTAAGTTTTGCATCTAGGGTCATTCCTAGATACTTTGCCTCGTTTGCGTACGGTATTTGCACCGAGTTAATGGATATAGGTAAGTTGTTTATCTTTCTTAACGTAAAATTTACATGCGTTGATTTTGTCTCATTGAGGACTATTCGCCAGGTTTTCGTCCATTCGCATACTTTGTTCAAGGCTCGTTGGAGTTTTCCCGTTTATGATTCGACTGACTCATCCGTAACAAGGATAGCCGTGTCGTCTGCGAACGTTGCTACAACGGTCCCTTCATCTTGTGGTATATCTCTTGTGTAGAGCAGGAACAGGATTGGACCGAGAACACTTCCTTGTGGAACACCGGCGTAGATATCTTTGAAATCCGAATATTCACTCCCATGTCTAACACGGAAAAGTCTGTTTTCAAGATAAGATGATTCTAATATTCTGTACAACTTTTCTGGTAAGAAAAGCTTATACCTTAGTCCTTCGTGCCATACCTTGTCGAAGGCTTGCGATACGTCGAGAAAAGCGCTAGAGCATATTTGTTCCCTTCTAGAGCTTTTTCAATTTCGTTCGTTATCCGATACACCTGATCGATTGTGGAATGTTTGACCCGAAAGCCGAATTGATGATCCGGGATCAAGTGTCTTTCTTCAATTACTGGTTGCAATCGTTTCAGCAGAAGTTTCTCGAAGACCTTAGGTATTATTGGCAGAAGTGAAATCGGTCTATATGATTTCTTGTCATTTGCACATTTCCCCGGTTTCGGAACCATAATAACTTCGGCGACTTTCCATTGCCTTGGAACATATAACAGTCTTAAAGAAGCATTTATAATGTAGAGCCACTTAACCAGCACTTTTTTCGGTAGCTCTTTCAAAATTTCGCCAGTGATTAAATCATATCCCGGAGCCTTGTTATTTTTCAATTTTTTTATTATCATTCGAAGTTCGGACAGGGATACGGCTTTTACTTTAAAGTTGTCGGGTGCCATATTATCATTCGGATCTTCGATCAACGGTTGTCCATCGAACGGCTTGAACGTTTCCTCTAAGTGATCGGCAAATAATTCTGCGTTTTCTTTGTCTTCTTTAGCCCATTCGCCGTTAGCTTTCCTAATTGGCGGCGAGTGCATTACAAGTTTCCTTATGGACTTCAAGGCTTTCCATAGAGAGTAGTTTGAATACTTATCAGCGGTCAGACCCTCGAGGTAAGTAGAAGTCGTAATTTTTAGGTCCTGCAGCACATTTTCTAGCTTGCTACGAAGGTGGTTCAGATAAGTTTTATCCGGTGGCGCGCGGGATTGTTGCCATCTCTTGCGCGCTCTCCTCTTTTCTCGTATGAGCTCTTCGATTTCAGGCTGGTATTTGACTTTATTGTTCCGTGCTTCTGTCTTCCGCAAAGGAGTGTTTTTCCACGCGGAGCTCTGAATGGCTTCGACGAGTTTGTCGATTTCTTCTTCTATTTCGAACGGTGTCTTTAGCGGTACATTTAAAGCAACATTTTCCTTGCAGTCTCTTCTGAAAGCGTCCCAGTTAGTTTTGTTACTAGTTAACCTTGGCGGTCCTTCTTTTTTTACTAGACTTCCACCTATTTTCAGAGTGACTGCTGAGTGATCTGAGCATAGATCATAGCATTCTTCGACTTCCGTCAAATTTTTAGTTAACCCTTTTGCGATAAAGAAGTCGACGAGGTCAGGGATTTTATTTTTGTCAGTTTGCCAATAAGTTGGCTTTCCTGTCGAAAAAAAGTTCACCCCACGTTTCATGCTGACTTTGTACAATAATCTGCCTTTTGTCGAATTGCATCTTGATCCCCAGAAAGTGTGTTTCGCGTTAAGGTCACCACCTAAGACAAAATTAGGTCCGAGTAAGTCAAAGAGATGAACGAGGTCGTCTTCTACCAGTAACTAGATCCGATGTTGTAGTTTAAGTGGTTTATTTTTACGGAGACTGAGGTTATTTGCATAGAATCAAATTCTATTTCTATGTTTTCGGAGTGCTTAATACAGTCTTTGATGTAAAGAGAGGACCCACCTCTCGCATTTTCCGAAGGATGATTCGCATGGTAATCGGTGTAACCTTTTATTTTGGGTCTAAGTCCCTTTTTTAAGTGCGTTTCCGATACCAAACATATATCAATGTTATTTTTCCGTAGAAACGCTTCTAATTCGTCGATTTTTTTCAGAAGGCCGTTTGCGTTCCACGTTAGTATCTTAAGTAGCTGTTTCATATTCATGTTTTTTTTAATTTTGTCTTGTGAGGTTTGAACTCAAGCTTGCTCAATTTGTCAAGTATAATTTTATTAACCTTAGTTTGCTCCTCAAATTTTTCCAATATAATGGTAAATATTTGGCTGGCCGGATCTAAAAAATAAAGCAACAAAAAGAATATTTCGTGTGAAGTGTGTGTGTTGCAAACAAGTGCAAGTTGCAAGTGTCCGGAGGAATAACTACTGATTTTCCCAATCAAGACATCGTCATCCAATCATCTCTGACGTGAATTCCAGAGTTGCAGAATTAATCATCAGACTTGGACTTGGAATAGGAAGATCAACATCAAATCATCCCAGAGGTGGATTCCGGAGTTGCAGAATCATCAACGCAGTTGGACTTGAATTCGGAAAAGCAAATGAGTACTTTTCTTGATTACCCACTCAATCTATATCCAAAAATACAAAAAAAACATACATAAGTGCGTTTACGTAAATATATTTGGGTTTAACACATGAGTGCTTCATATTTGGGTACAAAATGGACAAAGCTGTGCTAGCGAACACTTTAAAATAGCTCAAAAAAGACATAGTTAACTTCGGCAAAACGGGGTTAAGTAAGCGCACCATGAACTACTTAACAAGCCATCTTGCCCTGCTGGAAAAGACTATGGAATCGGCCCCATCCAATTTGAGGGTCTCTTGGGTGAGGACGACTCCAAAAATGCAACTCTCCAAGAAATTTTTGAGGGTATTCGAAAAAACCACTTCGACTACCGCTCTAGCCTACTAGATGCCATCGACAAGGTTCAAATGCCAGTGCAGAACGAAGACAGCAAGAAGCTATCAACTGCTGGCACATCGAGGTCGGACACCAAGCTGCCAAAAAAAAAAATTGGCCGACTTTTTCGGGTAGTTATGAGACGTGACGAACTACTTCCACGATTTATTCGTTTCGTTGATCCACTGCAACACCAAGCTGTCTGAAATAGAGAAGATGCACTACCTGAAGTCAACGGTATCTGGCGAATCTGAGAAGCTTTTGACTCACCTGGCGATTGACAGCGGTAACTACGCGAAGGCTTGGAGCATTTTAACGGAGAGGTATGATCATACGCGCTTCCTGGTTAACACGCAGCTAAAATGTCTCTTGAACCAGCCATCAGTGACGCAAGAAAGGTCGGAGTCCACCAAGGACTTGCTGGATACTTCGACGGAAGTGGTGCACAGCCTCAAGAACCTGCGGGTACCCGTCGAAAATTAGGATGTGGTACTCATTTTCGTGCTGCTACAAAAACTGCCCACAAAAACGCAGCAGCTGTGGGAGGAGAAACTGGGAGCCAAAAAGGACGCCAAAGAACTTCCGAGTTTTGATGAGTTCAAAGGTTTTTTGGAAACTAGGTTCCGTTCGCTGGAGGCAGTTAACCAACAGCAAGTACGAATTGCACCGAACCCTATCAAGCCTGTGTCCCACCGAAACGTTCTGCATACAGCAACCAGCAGCAAGGGTCAACATGCTATTAGGAAGTGTAGTAGGTTTTTAAAGTTGAGTATTGCTGATCGCTGTAAACAAGTTTCGAGATTAGGGATATGTAGAAATTGCTTAGCATGTAGCCATACCTCTGAGCATTGTCCAAGTAGTCGACGATGCTACTATTGTCAACAACCACACCATTTGCTTCTCCATTTTAACAACACTCCCAATGTGGGGCAAGAGAACTCTTTCACCGTACAAGGGCACACTCTGGGGCCATCCACTTCTTCGATGAATGTTGGTGCTCCCACCTTCCAACCACCTGAAAGAGAAACAACGTTAGTATCACCGAACGTCAACACATTTTACGCAACTAACTTAATAACACAAGTCTAACTAGCAACTGCCATAGTCAAGGTAAACGCAGGTACAGGCGAATCTCTTTCCTTGCGAGCATTATTAGACTCGGGTTCAGAAGCCAGCTTTTTCACAACGTCAGCTGTTCAGCTACTTCGTCTTCCATTAAAGCCAACCTCGGTCGAAGTTTCTGGGTTGGGTTTGGTCAGCAGTGGCACCTGCTCAAGTGTGGTAGAAATCCCCTTTGCTTCTCACCACTCAAAATTAAAATGCCAAGCTAGCAAATCCCCAAATTTTTGAAAAATATACAAACGGGCAATTCCCAAGCACAAAATCCCCAAATACAAAATGTTCATATAATAACCACAGACCACTGCTTGTTATTCATGGTGCAGGGAAATAATTTCACGGGAATTTACTTTACATCAGAATAAACTTAGCCTCAAGTCGAAAAAAATATCGACACTCTGAGCACCTGCATGTGAGGTCAAAAGCCGTCTGGTGTATGAGTCGTAGAATAACCCATAGTGTGAAATCCTTTTTACCCGCGAAGCGAGCCATCCAAGTACTATTAAGATATAGGCACCTGCCAGACAACAAGCATTTACCCTTATCGGAGCCACGAAGTTGCGAATCCAGGTAATCTGGAATTCGTCAGTAGCCCAAATCCAATAATTCGGGATTCGAGAATTTGACCAAACATAATTTCTCTGATAGACTCGAATTACTCGTATGTACGATTTTGTGGCAAGGCTTTGTTGTTTGGGGATTTTGTGATTGGGTACTTTGATTTGTGAATTTTGGTTTATAGATATTTCGTGATTGGCAATTTGTTCTCAACCCCCAACTACATGCCCCATGACAGCGACCTGCCACTGCGATGTAGTTTGTGCAACACAGGAGAGAAAAAAAAAAAGGCATCTGCCCCATACTGAAGGAAATCAGACGAGCATATTTCGAGGTGGATCATCTTACAATGAAGGCACTGATGAACCTGCAAAATGGCGAAAATTGGAATGCACTAACAACATTTCTACCTCATTGTGGCTTATAGATACTGAACTAACATATTGCAGAGAAATCTTCAACCAATCAGTAAATATCTAAATTACTACTTAGCATCTTACCGTAAAAGAATAATATTGTCAAATCTCGACAGTCGGTAAAGTCATTGCACTGCTTTATATTTTTTGTAAATATTATTAAAAGATATGGTACTATTATTACTATATTATTTATTATAAATTCTTTTCTGACAAAAGTGTGTTTTGGTCAGGTGAAAAACAAGTGCAATTCATTCAAGATATGAAAAATGCAAACTGGTCGCGTTTTCGATCAGAAATCAACTTTATGCTGCTAGGTACATGAGTAAACTTAGAAAGAGTTTCTAGTGAGGAAAATGTCGACTCCATCATAAATCAATTTTCATCTAAGATATTAAATGCTGTTGAAAACAGTATCCCCAAAAAACATAAAAATGAAGTCTACATTAAACTGCCGCCTTTTATTTTGGAGCTTATAAAAATAAGAAATGTTTTGAGAAAAAATTGGCAGAGATATCGGGACCCCTTTTACAGATGTGAGGTATCGAATCTCAATAAACTTATTTCTCAAAATATATCACAATTACGCAACAGAAATTGGAATAAAAAACTTAGGGCCCTAGATAAGAACGCTAAACCCTTTTGGAACATTGTGAAGGTAATCAGAAATAAAACAAGACAGCTACCTTTCTTAAAAGATTCTGTTAACACATACTTTTCGGATGTTGACAAAGCAAACGCACTTGCTATAAACTTTGCGAAAAATCACAATGTTTCAAATAACCTAGGTGACACAGAAACTGAAAATATTGTAAATACTACAGTCCAAACGTTTTTCTCGAATAGTGTTTACCAAACAGCCCCAATTAATTTTGTTTCAGACGAAGATGTCCAATATATAGTAAATGACTTAAAAATAAGAAAAACGGGTGGTATTGATTCTATTCGAAACATATACATCAAGCATTTGCCGAATTCTGGAATTAAATATTTAACATTTCTTATCAATGCCTGCCTGAAAATGGAGTATTTTCCTGATGCTTGGAAATTAGCCAAAGTTGTTCCTGTGCTTAAAGCCGGCAAGCCACCTGAAAGTCCTGAAAGTTATAGGCCGATAAGTTTGCTGAGTAACCTCAGCAAAATATATGAAAAAGTTCTAAAGGGACAAATCCTCAAACATATCTGTGATAACAATATATATCCTAACGAGCAATTTGGCTTCAGGCAATATCATAATACTCCGCACCAAGTGCTTAGGATTTGTAACCACGTGAAAATTAATCGCTCCGTAGGTAAATCGACTGGAATGGTACTATTAGACATCGAAAAAGCATTCGATACTGTTTGGCACAACGGCCTTATTTTTAAAATGATAAACCTAAATTTTCCGTCCTATATTTGTAAAATAGTCCAAAGTTTTCTAGCTAGTCGTCGTTTTAAAGTTCATGTCAATAGTGGCGTCTCAGACTTAATATCTTTCTTTTCAGGTGTCCCCCAAGGGTCTGTCCTAGGTCCTATTTTATATAATATTTATATTTCCGATTTCCCCGATTTGCGAAATTGTGATGCAGCTATTTTTGCTGATGATACTGCAATATTTTCATCACATGAGTTCGCTTCCAATATTGAGAGCGATCTGAAAAATGCGATGGAAGTATTGCAAAAGTATTATTCAAAGTGGAAAATTAAATTAAACAAAGATAAAATGCAAGCTATCTTTTTCACTAGAAAAAGAAAGCGTTGCTTTCTACCCTCCACCCAATTACAGGTAAATGGATTAAGCATCACTTGGGAGCCCTGCGTTAGATACCTAGGCGTTCATCTAGACTCTAAATTAGTATTTAATTACCATATTAATAGAACGGTTAAGAAAGTTGGAGTTGCTATAAAAATGTTGTACCCATTCATCAACAGAAAATCGTTGCTTTCAACTGAGAACAAAGTCATCATTTATAAAGTTATTTTTCTGGCAATTCTTTTATATGGATGCCAAGTTTGGGGCGATTGTGCAAAATGCCACATAAAGAAAATACAGATATGCCAAAATAAAATCTTAAAAATGATGCTTAATCTACCGTGGCATCACTCTACCTTAGACTTACATAATAAAGCGAATGTTGAACTGATTTATCAAAGAATTCAAAGGCTTAAATCTAAATTTGTCGATCGGTGTAGTTTTGCTGAAAATCCACTTATAAACGAATTATGTACCAATTAAATTTAACCAAACAGTTAGAAATTAAGTGTTCACTATTTCCATGTATTTATTTATCTATATTTATATAATTTGTGTTATTTATTTATCTTTTGTTATATGTTACTTATTTACACATTTATATATTTATTTAAATGTTTATTTATTCGTTCATTTCTTAATGTATTTGTTTATTTATTTATTTATTTATTTATTTTTTAATTTATTAATAATTTTTGTATTTATTTATTTACACATATGTTTATATATTATTTACTTAAATTATTTATTATTTGTTTATGTTAATTATGTATTTATTTATTTGTTCATTTATTTATTTATTTATTTATATATTTATTTATTCATTTACTCTAAACCTTATATAGTTATATATTTACTAACAAATTATCTTATTTTACTAATATTTTTATTTTATTTAATTATTATTATTTATTTATTTATTTATTATTATTATTTTTTTTTTGCTTTATGGAAGGTTTTTGTCGTATTTTCCTTCTAACTATTCTCCTTTGTTTATGTAATTTATAATTATGATTTTATAAATAATATTTCAGTGGAAAGATAAGATGATCAAATCCCTGTATTGTAAAATGTGCGGTAACAAACCTTAATGTAAATTATTGTACGAAATAAATATAAAAAAAAAAAAAAAGTGTGTTTGTCGTTGATAATGGTACTGAGTTAATTACAAACGCTGGTATATTGTCATTCTGTGTCAATGTGTTCAATAGAAAAGAGAAAATGATGTCCGTGGAAAAAAATGGAAAAGCTGAGTTTGTTTTTACGAATTTTCAGCATGATTACAATTACACATAAATGTTAAAATTAAGATTATTGGAACGGGGAAAACCCTAACCATTTTCTAACAAGATCAGATCGATGCGTATTTTGGAGAATATTGAAGGTTAAGACAGATCGATAGGACGTTGGGCATCATCGCTTTGATCTTTCTTCTTATAATTTGGGCGCGCCGAAGGCATTATTAAACGACATTAAAATCATATTGGGCGATTTTAACGACAAAATAGGAAAGGAGGACGTCTTTGGTAGGGCAGTCGCTAAGTACAGCCTACACAATACCACGTCTGATAACGGACTAAGGCTAATTGTGGAGCGAAACGTCAAAATGGCAAGCACATGGTTTTCTCATCTCGATGTATATAAGCAGACATGGCGGCCCAATGATCATGTAACGATCAACCAAGTTGATCATAGTGCGATCGACGCAAGACATGCCTCCAGTATTCTGGATTTCCGGAATTTCCGAGCGGCCAACATAGACTCGGATCATTACCTTGTTGTAGCCAAGGTATGAATGCCGATATCCCAAACTAAGCAACAAATAAGAATCACTGTGAGAAAATTTAACGTCGAAAAGCTACAATCACAAGAGACCGCCAGAGTCTTCGCTGAACGCGTATCCCGAATTCTCTCAATTACCCCTATGCCGCCAGCATCAAGTGCCTAAAGTCAGTAGCAATGCTGCCAACATGCCATCAGAAACGCCGCGACTGATGTGCGGGGTCTCGCCCGCCCACCACTGCGAAACCCCTGGTTTGACGAAGAATGCCAGCATATAAAGCGGGGCTGCAAAGGAAGACGAGAGCTGCTTGTAAGCTCTACGAGCAAAAGAGACGGGAAGAATATCGGCTTCTCCAAAAGCAGAAGAAAGAGGATGAGAAGCGCGCGACCGAGAATATTGAGAGTTTAGACTGCAGAAACAAGGTACGGAAGTTTTACCAAAAGGTAAAAAGAACGTGTCAGAGAAGCAATGCCCGTACCGCTTAAAATAGTAACAAGGAATGCAAACGGACTCTTACAAAAAATTAACGAATTAGAAATATTCCTAATAAGAGAAAATATCGACATATGTTTGATCTCCGAAACCTATCTAACAAGGGAATCGCAAATAAAGATAAGAGGGCTACGCTGGTTACCACGCCTTTCATCCTTCTGATAGAGCGAGGGACGGTTCGTCCTTATTCATTAAAACTAACATCGAACATTCGGTCGATAGAAGCATAGAGCTGGAAAAACTTCAGTTGTGCGCGGTAAGGGTTAAAAATAAAAACCTGAGCTACAATATAGCATCCATTTACTGTCCGCCGCGATGCCCACTAGAAAAAGACGATTACTTTCGTGTCTCCAATGTCTTTGGTTCAGATTTTCTCATGGTGGAGATTTCAACGCGAAGCACACCTTCTGTGGTTCAAGATGTACATCTTCTAAAGGAAAAATTCTTTACGAATTGGCAAATGAATTCGGTTGTTGTTTTCATTCGACAGGAAAACCGACCTTTTGGCCAACCGATTCAGGAAAAATTCCCGATCTTATCGATTTTTTTGTTACAAAAGGCATTTACGAGAAGTTTATTACAATCAAAGAATGTTTTGAGCTCTCTTCTGAGCACTCGCCGGTAATTTTATTACTTGGAGAAGCGCTGATCAAGAAAAAAGGACCTCCAAGACTTACTAGCAATAGAACAAACTGGGAGGGCTTAAGAAATGATTGCGAAACAAATATCGCCTTAAATGTATCACTTAAAACACCTTGTTAACTAGAGGACGAAGTTGATCGTTTCGTGGAAACAATCCAAAGAGCGGCGTGAAAAACACTCCTTCCAGGAGCTATAAGATCAACCGCAACGAAAAGTATCCCAGAGAAATCATTGAACGGTGACGAAGAAACGAACGGCACGAAAGAAATGGCAAATCACCCGTGCACCGCAGCATAAAACGGTCCTTAACCGACTATGCAATCGCCTTAGAGATAGTATTCGGGAATTTAAAGGCCGAATGATAGCGACCTACCTTGAAAATCTTTCCTGTGAAAGAGAATCAAATTATTCGCTTTGGAAAGCGCTAAAAGGCATCCGGAAACCTCAAATGCAAGCACCACCAATTCGGAAAAACAATGGACAAAGAGCGACAAAGAAAAGGCAGAACTTTTTGCTTTGCACTTAGAAGAAACGTTTAAGGCGTTCGACGGCCTTTCATTAACGCCCGTCTCCCCAGTCACGACATCTGACAACTTTAAAGTAAAAAAAGTTGCATTGATTGAACTGAGGGAAGTAATTAAAAATTTAAAGACGAAAAAAAAACTCCGGGTTACGACTTGATAACGGCGCAGGTAGTCAAGGAATTGCCGAATAAAGCTATTATCAAACTGCTCTATTTGATCAGCGCTTCGTTCAGATTGCTCTATGTTCCGAGACAATGGAAAGTCGCCGAGATTATAATGGTCCCGAAACCGAAGGCAAACCGCTAAATGAGAAGAAATCATATCGGCCTATTTCCCTATTGCCGGTTATCTCAAACATATTTGAAAAACTACTTTCCAAACGTCTACAGCCTGTAATCGACGAAAGACGTCTCATTCCTGACCATCAGTTTGAATTTAGAATGAAACATTCTACAATTAACCAAGTCCACAATATAACTGACGTGATTGAGAAAGCTCTCGAAGAAAAAAAGATTTGTTGTGGTGTATTTCTTGACGTCTCACAAGCCTTCGATAAGGTTTGGCATGAAGGCTTGGAGTATAAATTGCGACTACTACTGCCACAGCAACTCTTTTTAATCTTACGATCGTACCTCACCGAGAGACTCTTTCGTGTTAAGCACGGACTTCAAGGAGATTGCAGCGGGAGTCCCGAAAGGAAGCGTCCTTGGCCCACTTCTATATGTACTCTACACACGTGACATCCCGCAGGAAAGAAACTGTGTCGTCGCCACGTTTGCGGACGGTACGGCGATATTGACAACGGGAGATACCATTGAAGCAGCAACTGGAGAGCTTCAACATGCTATTAATAAAGTCCACGCTTGGACGAATTCTTGGCGTATTGTGCTGAACGAAAGCAAATCTGCTCACGTCAACTTTACGTACAAAAAAGTGGATAGATTGCCTGTATATCTAAACTCGGCTCAAATGCCGTACGCAAACGAAGCAAAATATCTAGGAATGACTCTAGATGTCAAGCTCAAATGGAAATCGTACGTGAAAAAGAAACGCGACGAGCTTCAAAACAAATACCGACAAATGTACTGGCTACTCGGAAAACATTCGAAGTTGAGCCTACATAACAAACTGCTTATCTATAAGCAAGTGCTAAAGCCAGTGTGGACATATGGTATACAACTATGGGGTTGCACTAAGAAAAGTAATAGAAACACCATACAAACTTTTGAAAATAAAGTTCTTAGAACGATCGTTAACGCACCGTGGTATGTACGTAACGAAGATATTCATCGGGATCTGGGAATTCCCAGCGTCGTCAAAGAGATAACAAAATTTGCGCGTAAATACAAAGATCGTGTTCACGGCCATTGTAAGCGTACTGTCATTCAACCACTTGATGCGAACAATTCAATTCGTCGTCTTCAAAGGACAAAACCTTATGACCTCGCAACATAGCATATGAAGGTCGTAAAAAAGGCAGGAACTTTCACTGGAAGTAAACCTGTCTAAAGTGTTACATTTATTTTTAATAACATATGTTACGAACATCTTTTTCTATAATCACGATTCTCGTAAGCGAAAATAAAACTGCTGGATAAGCACTGGCTTAGTTGTAGCATTAATTTTGAAGAGAAGTGTTTTTTTAGTGAGTAAACATTTCACACTACCATAAGCACGCGCGGTCGTTCCTTATTGTGTCCTTGGAAGATAGGCGGCCTTGAAATCGATAAAGAGGGGTGGTGAGTATCGATTTGGAATTCTTGGGTTTTCTTCAGGATCTGCCGAAGTGTGAAGATTTGATCGATAGTGGACTTTCCTGGCCTGAAACCGCACTAATAGGGTCCAATCAGGCTGTTCGTAAAAGGTTTCAAGCGTTCACACAATATCGCAGAAAAGATCTTGTATGCGAGGAGACTGATGCCTCTATAATTGGCGCAGTTGAGGGGGTCTCCCTTCTTGTGGACCGGGCAAACGATGCTGAGATTCCATTCATCAGACATACACTCGTTTGACCAAATCTTAGAGATGGGTTGGTGTATGCACTCTACCAATTCATCCCCAGCTGCCTTGAAAAGTTCGGCTGGCAAGTCGTCAGGTCCAGCAGCCTTGTTGGATTTTAGCTTGGATATTGCTATCCTCACTTCATTTTGGTCAGGTGGACAGAAATTTTGACTATCATCGTCCATGGTGAATGGTTCATTCTGCCTGACAGCGGGATGTTGGTCTTCGTCGCCGTTATACAGTCTGCAGAAGTAGTTTTTCCATTTTCTCAACATCGACTGTGATTCTACTACGAGGTTTCCATGTTCATCTCTACAGGTTCTGTACGGGTATTGCTTCTCTGACACATTCGTTTTACCTTTTGGTAAAACTTCCGTACATTGTTCCACGAGTATAAACTCCCGATATTCTCGAACGCGCGCTTCTCATGCTATTTCTTCTTCTTCTGAAGAAGCCGATGTTCTTCCCGTCTCTTTTGCTCGTAGAGCTCACGAGAAGCTCTCGTCTTTCTTTGCAGCTCCGCTTTGTATGCCTCTTGTTTTGCTGCAAGCACTCGCCGGCATTCTTCGTTAAACCAGGGGTTTTGCGGTGGGGGGGCGGGCGAGACCCAGCACATCAGTCGCGGCGTTTCTGGTGGCATGTTGGCAGCGTTGCCACTGGTCTTCGGCACTTGATGCTGGCGGCATAGGGGTAATTGAGAGAATTCGGGATATGCGTTCAGCGAAGACTCTGACGGTCTCTTGCGATTGTAGCTTTTCGACGTTAAATTTTCTCACAGTGATTCTTCTTTGTTGCTCAGTTTGGGATATCCGCATTCGTACCTTGGCTACAACAAGATAATGATCCGAGTCTATGTTTGCCGCTCGGAAGGTCCGGGCATGCAGAATACTGGAGGCATGCCTTATGTCGATCGCAATATGATCAATTTGGTTGATCGTTACATGATCATTGGACCGCCATGTCTGCTTATGAATATCGAAATGAGAAAACCATGTGCTTGCTATGGTGACATTTCGCCCGACAGCAAAATCCATTAGCCTTAGTCCGTTATCAGACTTGGTGTCGTGTAGGATACGTTTACCGACTGCCCTACCTAAGACGCCCTCCTATTTTGGCGTTAAAATCGCCCAATACGATTTTAATGTCGTAGTTAGGACATTGCTCGATTGGTTTGTGGAGGAGCTCGTGGAAACACTCTTTGGTGGCAGGGTCCTTTTCTTCCGTGGGGGCATGAACACATATAAGGCTTATGTTAGCGAATTAAGCCTTGATCCGGATAGTCGTAATACGCTCGCTAACGTGTCGGAAGCTTAAGACTTCTTGCCGAAGTCTGCCGCGTATGACAAATCCGCATCCGAATAAGCGTTGCCTGTTGCCTCTGTAGCAACCACTGTAGTAGATGTCACAGTTTTTCATCCTCTTTTTGCCCGGCCTATCTCTTCGCACTTCCTGGATGGCGGTAATATCTGCTTTATAGCAGTCTAGAGCCTCTGCTAGTTGTTCGGCTGCACGTGGTCTGTAAAGAGACAGAACATTCCACGTACAGATCCGAAGGTCGTTGTCCTTATTTCGTTTGCTGGGGTCGTCATTAGTTGAGTCATCCTTATCCGAGGCTTTTGGTTGTTTCGGAACCATAGATTTTTTACGTGGTAGGGAAGTTACCCGACGGCACAACCCCCAACCTGGAAGGCCAGTTCCTTAATTATTCCCCTAGGACGAGGGGGCGGGTACACTGGTGCCAGTAGTCCACTACGGGAGTATGAGCGCTGCCGTTGGCCCATTAAGGGCTCCTCCGCCACCATCTCTATTCCAATATCTACCTTGGCTCTGCTATAAACTCGAAAAACAAGATCAGCGCAGAAATCAAGCGAAGAATAACTCTTGCCAATTGATGTTTCTTTTTTTTTTTTTGCTTATAACGCAATTCAACAGCAAAGCCCTA
The DNA here is from genome assembly GCA_945910035.1 of Brachypalpus laphriformis. NCBI lineage: Eukaryota > Metazoa > Arthropoda > Insecta > Diptera > Syrphidae > Brachypalpus > Brachypalpus laphriformis. The sequence goes on from OX246756.1 coordinate 103,232,287, forward strand.
TCTCGAACAACTAAGGAGACTCTGTGTAAGACTTTGATCACCCCAGTCCTTCTTTATAGCACTGAAACATGGACTTTATTAAAAGAGGATGAAGATATCCTTGCTCGCTTCGAGAGAAAAATTCTTCATAAGATTTTCGGTCCCATTTGCGTTAACGGGTTTTGGAGAAGAAGATTTAATCACGAACTGTACGAGCTGTACGGCGAAATCGACCTAGTCAAAAAACTGCGTATTGGACGTCTGAGATGGCTAGGACATGTAGAGCGAATGGACACCAACGCTTCGGCCCACAGAGTCTTCGAATTTTACCCCGAGGGATGACGCAGTAGAAGACCTTCTCGCCGTAGGGGGCGCGCACAAGTTCAAGGGGACCTCGACCAACTTGGAGTGCGCAACTGGAGGCAATTAGCTAAAGACCGAGCTAAATGGAGAGGCTTTTTGGTTAAGGTCCAGGTTCACTCCGAACTAAAGCGCCACCTAAGTAAGGAACTAGGACATATGGTCTCCAGCTTTGGGGGTGCACAAATAAGACAAACTTACAAAAATAGGCAATATTGTTAATGAGCCTTGGTACATAAGGAACGCTGATCTACATAGAGATCTAAAACTAGAAATTGTAGATGACGATGTCAGGAAGATCGCAAGAAGACATGAAGTTAGACTTCGCAACCACGCCAATTTAGAAGTAGCTGAACTACTAAATAATAACAATTTAGTTAGAAGATTGAACAGGATAAAACCCTTTGAACTAGTTAACTAGGGATAACATCATAGCGTAATATCACACCAAACGTGTGATTAAACATACCTACATACGTAGCTACTCCAAAAGAAAGGGTAACTGACAAAACGCAGTTCCTCATATAAACAAATTGTTAATAACTTTGACGACTGGTCGGATTATTAGCTCTAAGGTAGGTGGGACGTCTACTAGAAGGCATGTCAGTAGAGGTACCCCACAAGCTGGTGTCCTATCTCCCCTTTTGTGGAATTGGTTATCAATGAACTATTGATAATCATGGAAGGCGATAGATGCAAGGCGATCGCTAATGCAGATGATGTTGCCTTGGCTGTTTCGGGAATTAAAATTCAGAGCCAGTGTTTTAATTCTTTTCCTGTTCCTAAAAGCACTTTTGTTATAGTTGGGTAAATAATATCATTTCGTACCTATGTAGGGATAGGATATAAATACTGTACATACATATGTTACACATGTACACATATTATAAATACCAGGGCATGGGCCAAAAATGAGTCTTATCAATCCTCATCCTTTGCAATGATTTTGCAGGAACGCAATACTAAAACCGTATTGCAAATTATCATTGCTCTGACAAATTTGTGAATACGTCTAAATGTTGTTAGAAGTTTATTCAATAAAAACCAATCGGTTTTTAATTCGGTATATGTTGCAAACTCTCACCTATGGTCATGAAATTTGAGAAATGACCGAAAGAATTAGATCGCTGAAATATGGTTCCTTTATTGGGTTGCTACCGTACCATTTAGCAATACTAATAACAACAATCACAGCGAATCGAAACCCCCTGCGGATTTGGTAACAGGGGACAGAATAGAGTGGGCAATAAGATCGTTCTCCCCCTTTAAATCCCCAGGACTTGATGGGATTATACCGATCATGCTGCAAGAAACTGCACCAATCATTACCCCAATTCTCAAAAAGCTATTTGCCAGTAGTCTTAAACAATGTCACATACCAAGAACATGGAGGGAGGTAAAGGTGGTTTTTATACCCAAGGCGGGCAAGGCTAGTCACACCACCGCGAAGGACTTCAGACCAATAAGCCTTACCTCTTTCATCCTGAAAACTTTTGAAAGATTGCTCGACATCTACATACGTAGTAGAATACGCCCGGGGGACTTATCCCCAGCCCAACACGCATACACGAAGAGTAAATGTGTGGAAACTGCCCTACATCATGTTGTCGGCTCTATAGAAAAATCACTTAAGGATAAAGAGTTTACACTAGCTGCTTTTTTGGACACTGAAGGAGCCTTCTATAATGTAAATACCGAAGGTTAAAAGAACTCTAAGAAAAGTAGACATCGACATCAGTCTAATTAACTGGATTGTTAGCATGCTCGAGGAACGACATATAACCACCGAACTTAAGGGTTCAAAGCTAGAAGCATACGCCTCGAGGGGTACCCCTCAAGGCGGGGTAATTCCCCACTGCTCTGGGTCATTGTTCTTAATGAGGTACTACAACAACTAAGGCACAGTGGGGTCAGAGCTACAGCGTACGCGAATGACGTCGTGCTGCTTGCAACAGGTAAATTCCTGCCTACCCTTAGCGAACAACTTGACGGAGCCCTAAATATTCTTAGCATATGGGCCAGGAGCTGCGGTCTAAAGGTTAATCCCGAACAACCGAACTCGTACTTTTTACGAATAAGAGGACAATACCGGAGTTTAGTACACCTTCTGTTGATGGTATCCCACTCAGATTGTCCGATAGCGCAAAATACCTGGGCCTTGTACTTGACAAAAAGCTCAATTGGAGATTAAATATAGAGGAAAGAATTAAGAAAGCAACAATAGCCTTTTACTCATGTAGTAGAATTTTAGGTAGAACCTGGGGACCCTCCCCCAAAATCATACTATGGACGTATACGGCTATAGTTAGACCTATACTGACTTACGGCAATCTAGTATGGTGCCCAGCTGTCAACAAATCCACCAACTTAAAGGGAATCACCAAAGTTCAAAGACTAGCGTGCATTGGCATCACCAGTGCAATGAGGACAACCCCAACCGCAGGACTCGAGGCTATCCTCAACCTGCTACCGCTAGACATCTTTATACGAACATCAGCAGCCATTAATGCCATGAGAATAAGTCAGTCAGCGAACTGGAAACCAAGCAGAACAGGTCACTCGATGATCCTTCTCGATTACTTTGGCCTCATGCCCGTACCGGATTACATGACGCCATATTTAGACTTTACAAGGCCCTTCTCTACCGCCTACCCTAGCAGGGAAGACTGGAAAAGCGGTCATATACCTAATGCCGAATCTATAGTCATCTACACGGATGTTTCAAAAATGAGCACTGGTGTAGGAATAGGTATCTTCTCCGACCCTCTAGGTGTATCAAAATCCATACGACTTCCAGACCACAGCAGTGTTTTCCAAGCAGAGGTCTTAGCAGTGGCAACAGCCGCCCGTGAGTCTGCGATAAGGGCAATACCGCCAGAAGGTATCACCATCTTTATCGACAGCCAGGCAGCTACAAAAGCGATTACTGCCATAGAAATTAAATCGAAGCTTGTGAAGTGTTGTCGAGAAGAGCTCAGGGTTCTTGGAACACAGCACAAGTTATCGCTCTGTTGAGTCCCTGGACACGAGGATATCCCAGGCAATGAGAAAGCCGACGAGCTGGCGAGAATCGGCTCAGCAGCCCCAACAGAACAAGTTGACCCCCTGTGTGCATCCCGCCTTGCACACTCAAGTTCCCTGCAGGGAATAAAGCCACTGAGGAGGCGAACACAAGATGGAACTCCATGGAAACTTGCGCCATCACTAGGAAGCTATGGCCATCTTTCGACAAAGCAAATACCGAGAGAATCATCCGTAAAGATAGGAAATCCCTTTCCACCCTCGTGGGCATCATCACGGAGCACAACACTCTGCGGTACCACTTGAAGAAACTACGCCTGACGAAGGAGGAACTCTGCAGAGGCTGTGGTGACGAGGAAGTTTTTGAGGACACAACCCACTTCCTGTGCCACTGCCCGAGTCTTCAACACTCCAGGAAAAAGTTCCTTGGTAAAATTTTCTTCCAGGATCTCGAGGAACTCTCCGGCGTTGCAACAGAAAATATGTTGAACTTCATCAAATCATCAGGGTGGTTTGTATGCAGAAATGAAGTAAGTGACTGAGTTAGTAGTTTTTTAGTTTCATTGGGTAAGGGATTACTTTTTCCCCCATGGGTACCACAATGGGTCAACGCTGACCTGAGTGTGGCAGAGAGCGTCCCTCCCTGCCAGTCCACATACCTAACCTAACCTAACCCATCCAAAACGAAGAAAAGGCGTGGCAAAATCGCATCATCACCTCCCGTGGTGTCCGCTGGATAGCTATCTGATAGTGAACTAACGATGAACGTATGCTGAGTTCTGACGATATATGTGTAGCTGAACACTCAGACCTGCCTAAGCACACCTGGGTGAACTTCAGCATATGTTTCACCGGACGAGGCATCTCTTGTTGACCTGATTGGCTGAAATATGCGTCTCAGAAGTCTAGCAAGAGCTCCTCAGAAGGAGGACGTGCGGCGGATGAATACTCCCAATGGAATCAACGGTGATGTCTACAGACCAGCGGATACCGGTAAGGTAGCTACTTCGACATATTTGGAGCTGAGGTTTGTAAGGATTTTCAATACTACGTCAGGATATTGAAAAAGAGATGGTGGCGGATGAACCCTTAATGGGCCAACGGCAGTGCTCATATCCCCGAAGTGGGTTACTGACATCGGTGTATCCGGCCCCAAGTCCTAGGGGTTGCAAAAAAAGGATCTGGTCCTCCAGGTTGGGGGTTGTGCCGTCGGGCTAATTTCCCTACCATGTAAAAAACCTTCGGTTTCGAAGCAACCAACAGCCTCGGATACGGATGATTTTACTGTTGACGACCCAAGCAAACGTAAAAACGACAACGATCTTCGTGCCTGCACGTGGAATGTTAGGTCCCTCTACAAACCACGTGCAGCCGAACAACTTGCGGAGGCCCTAGAGTGTTTCAAAGCAGACATTACCGCCATCCAAGAAGTGCGATGGGATGCGCCGGGCAAAAGGAGTATGAAAAACTGCGACATCTACTACGGCGATTGCTACAGACAAAAAGGACAGTGTCTATCGGGTGCGGATTTGTCATTGGAGGCAGACTTAGGCAAGAAGTCTTGAGTTTCCAGCATGTGAACGAGCGCCTGATGACTATCCGTATCAAGGCTAAATTTGCCAACATTAGCCTAATATGCGTTCACGCCCCTCATGAGGAGAAGGACGACGCGACAAAGGATGACTTCTACCAGCTCTTGGACAAGACGTGTGAGCAATGCCCCAGACACGACGTTAAAATTATCCTAGGTGATTTTAACGCAAAGCAAGGAAGAGAGGACGTCTTTAGTAGCGTTGTCGGAAAGCACAGCCTGCACGACATCACATCCGACAACGGACTCAGGCTAATCGACTTTGCGCCGGGGCGAAACTTTGTCGTAGCTAGACGCGGTTCCCACGTCTCGACATTCACAAAGGAACATGGCTCTCCTTTGATCGAAAAACTGTCAACCAAATCGATCACATTGCGATCGACGCAAGGCACTCTTACAGTATTCTGGGTGTACGGACTTTCCCAGGAGCCAACGTGGACTCGGATCACTACCTAGTTGTAGCGGATATCCAGAACGGAGCGAAATCAACGAAATACTGAGGAAATTTGACGTCGGGCGGCTACAATCGCAAGAGACCGCCAGAACTTTTCCCGATCGAGTTTCTTCTAATCTTAATCTAAGTCCTATGCCACCAGCAGCAAATGCGGAAGACCAGTGGCAGCGTTGCCAAAAAGCCATCAGAGATGCCGCCTCTGATGTACTGGGTTTCTCTCGGCCACTACAACGAAATCCCTGGTTTGATGAGGAATGCCGGCAAGCACATGTAGCTAAACAAGAGGCGTACAAAGCGGCGCTGCATAGAAGGACTAGAGCTGCTTACTAGCTCTACATGCGCACGAGAAAAGAGGAACATCGACTTTTCAGAAAGAAGAAAAAAGAGCATGAGAAGCACTCGATCGAGGAAATTGAGAGACTTTCTTGCAGGAATGATGTTCGAAAATTTTACCAAAAGGTAAAAAGAACATGCCGGGGCTTCAAAGCCAGACCAGAAGCCTGCAGGGACGAAAATGGTAACATAGTGGTAGAATCGCAGTCGGTGCTGAGGGTATGGAAGGAACACTTCTGCAGACTGTTAAACGGCGATGATGACCAATATTCCGCTGTCAGGCAGAATGAGCCACTCAACAGTGATAATGATAGTCAAGATTCCCGTCAACCCGATCAGAATGAAGTGAGGATAGCGATATCTAAACTTAAATCCAACAAAGCTGCTGGAGCCGACGGCCTTGCCACTGAACTTTTTAAGGCAGTAGGAGATGAGTTGGTAAGGAGCATGCATCAGCTCATCTGTAAAATCTGGTCGGATGAAAGTATGCCCGATGAATGGAACCTCAGCATCGTTTGCCCGATCCTGAAGAAAGGAGACCCTCTGAACTGCGCCAATTACAGAGGTATAAGTCTCCTCAACATCGCATATAAGATCCTGTCTGCCTAAAACAGATCGTCAACAACCTGATAGGTCGTCAACAGTGCAGTTTCAGACCGGGAGAGTCCACCACTGACCAAATATTCACACTACGACAGATCTTGGAAAAAACCCATGAATATAAAATCGATACGCAACACCTTTTCATCGATTTCTAAGTTGTCTATGATAGCGTGTATAGAGGCGAGGTACACAGACCCATTTCTAGTCTTGGCATCCCTGCCAAACTCGTCCATTTGTGCAGAATGACGATGGAGAACTCTCGCTGCTCCATCAAAGTCGGTAAGAACATCACCGAACCATTCGATGTTAGGAAAGATCTTAGACAAGGTGACGCGCTATCATGCGATCACTTGAGAGAATTGTACGAAACTCACAAGCCAACACCGGAGGTACAATCTTTTACAAGTCTGTACAACTACTCGCTTATGCCAATGACATTGACATAATCGGAAGAACTCAGCGGGCCGTCAATGGGGCATTTACGAGTATTGAGATCGAGGCAGCAAAGATGGGTCTAGCGGTCAATGAAAGCAAAACAAAATATATGCTGTCTACAAAAAAGGACACCCAACATCGGCGTCTTGGACAGAACGGCACAATAGACAGATATAATTTTGAGGTAGTAAAGGATTTTGTCTACCTAGGCTCTATGGTGAACTCCGCAAATGACATCAGTAGGGAGATCACACGAAGAATTACTCTTGCCAATCGTTGTTTCTATGGGCTAAGACGGCAATTGAGTAGCAAAGCCCGATCTCGAACTACTAAGGTAACTCTTTATAAGACTCTAATCATCCCAGTCCTGCTGTATGGCGCAGAGGCATGGGCTTTGAAAAAACCGGATGAGGATGCCCTTGGTTATTTCGAGAGAAAAGTTCTTCGAGCGATCTTTGGTCCCGTCTGCATAGACGGTGAGTAGAGGAGAAGGTACAATGCCGAACTATACGGCCTGGGCAAGGACATCGACTTAGCCAGAAGAGTTCACATACAGCGACTAAGATGGCTGGGTCATTTAGAGCGGATGGAGCCCAACGTTCCCGCTAGGAAAGTATTCGAATCTACGCCGGATGGACGACGCAGTAGAGGACGACCTCGCGGTAGGTGACGCAAACAAGTGGAGGGGGACCTCAACCAACTTGGCGGGCGCAACTGGTGGCAGCTGGCTCGTAACCGCGCTGGCTGGAGAGGTTTGTGGTTGGGGCCCAGGTCCACCCCGGACTGTAGCGCCATCTAAGTAAGTATGTAAGTAAGTTATTGAGGAACAGTAATTGGTCCAAATTTTTCGGGACGGCATTGGCAATACTATATACTGTGACTGTGACGACACAGAAACATGAAACCTGGCGAATTGACGAATTGAGTTTGGAGAACATGTGGTTCCAGCAGGACGGTGCAACCACCTTACACCACCTTGTATATTTCAGAATAATTATTCCTAAATTCCAAATAACGTAACGCAAAAAAGCCACATTTTTTTAGGGACTAAATTTATTTTCAAAAGAGAAGATAAATAACGGATCAATAACAAAAATATTTATAGATTTTATATAACTGCATCATTTGCCTGAAACTGCATCAAGTTTTCGACCGGAAATCGGAAAGTTGATAGTTTCTCCCCAGCGTCCAGAGTGTCGTTTTTAACTGGGTCTGGCGCTTTATTTGGGCTCATCTCAAGCTGGCGTTCAACTCCTCGTGTCAAAGGACTGCCTGACGTTTCGGAAGTGTCCTTCGCGATAGCATGGTGTTCATAGTCGTAGAGTTCTGAGTTCTGATCAACTTCATCGTCCAAAAACTTTTCACCCGTCTCACAGTCGATGTATGTCGATTTTGAAGTTCTATTGTTGCTGAGGGGAACACCACTACGTTCATGAACATCAGCATGAATAACATCATACAGATGATTCTGTGGAACAGCGTTCTCCTTCTTGCTCGGAAACACATTTAAGTGTACCATTAACTGGTTTGTGTTGGCTTTAGGTTTCTTCTCGCTGAGCTTGCTGGCTTCTTCCAGACGTGCAGTCAATCCACCTATCTCCGAAGGGAATTTATCGCGCTGATAAGCATTCGTGTAAAGATTTTGTGATTGAGGGAATCTCCCTTTATAATGCTGTGCACCGTTTATATAATGTGAGTAACTAGCGCCATTGTCAATCGGCATACCATAAGGTACACCTATATGTGGGTAAAATGGTTCAAAAGGTTGGGTATTTGGTCGAATAGTTGTTACAAATTGGGGTCCTGCCATTGGTAAGATAGGACCCTTCTTTCCACTGCGGATGGGGAAAACTTCCAGTTTTAGGGAGAAGGGCTCGTTTTTCAAATTCCGCTGACCCGCCAAACTACTCAGAGAATTATTCACTCGAAGCGCATCCAAATAGTAATCTGCCGATACTGGGCTGTGGCCACTTTGTTGAAATATTAAACTTGGAATCGCATTCTTCTTATTCTTTTTTTTGTTGCGATTCAAGCCGAGTTGTTTCATAGCCAAAGAGTTTATGTCATTCAGTGACTTCGGTTTGTATGGATAGAATGGGTCAAAGGCGACGCGTTGATAACTGATTTGGTTTGGTGACATCTGCGGCTGCAACTGTACATACTTTCGAAACACATTAGATATTCCGCTGTTCTGCAGATTCTTGAACGATCCAGATATGTGAATCCCAACCGGCATTCGGTAGTGATTTGCATTTAGAGGTTGCTCCTGCCTCAAGATATCCTGAATGTTGTTAACCTTCTTCGCCGTGTTGTGATTACTTTCTTTTTTTGTACTCTTTGTCTTCTTAAATTCAGACGGTTGTGGACCTTCAAGCGGAAAATTAAATGGTCTTGGCGGCTCTGATGCTGTTTCAATGTAACGCCTACGATTTTCACTCAATGTGCGTGCTAAGCGTGGAGGACGTGGTATTTGACTGCTAAACGACGATCCATCTGATGAGAGTCTTTCGAAATTATTGTCAGGCAAATGTGCCAAACGCCATAGTGGTAACACTAATTTCCCTTTCGTATTACGTGGGTTGTAGTAATTAGGTTGTACTTCTAAACGCTCCACTAGGCGAATTGTTTCGTGCTTTCGTGGTGGTGTGCTCACTTGTGGCATGTTCATTAATTTGTGGTTTGATGGTTTAAGAGGTCTCACGTCTGACTGCGCAGAATGCATTGGGATGCTTTTGGATAAAACGTTCAGTGAAGATTGTGTTTCGTTTTGCTTTGGAATTCTAGAGGCAAATGATGATACGCTTAAGATCATCAGTGAGACCTGAAAAGAAAGATTTACTTCAATTAGAAGTGAATTTGAAAGCGATCGGGGATTTTATTTATCTTTTTAAATGTTAATTAAGGTACTATTTGCCAGTAGTAGTATTTTCTAAATTCATTCGGGTAAACACTATCAATTTTTAAAAACTGGTAGAATATATATTTTTTTTTGTTATTGTTTAGGCGATTCATACATATCTCGCCGAAAGAAACTAGGTATTCGATAAAAAAATAAAATTGGTACTTACTAGCTTTTAAGTAATAATAATAATAATAGTTCTTCAATTCAAGTTAAGTTGTGTTTACAAAAATATGTAGTAGCATAATGTTGGAAGTGAACTTACGACTGTTACTAAAAGTCATCTGACGGAGGTTTTGGCTAGATTTACCATATGTTTAAATATTAATTTAATTGCAAATGATTTCATATTCATTTAAAGTTAAGCATAAGAAATAATCTATTGCATTTGACTTTGTAGTTGCAGTTTTATTTATTTATGCAATTTTTCTTATTCGATCAAGCTTTGTCACTCCTGCTGTCATGCAAAGCATTTTTATCTCAGCGGCCATTAATTTACTCTCATACTTTTTGTACATCGTCCAACATTGTGAACCGTATGTGAGCGCTGGGCGCACAATAACGGTGTAGAGCCTTCCTTTAAACGTATGGGACATTTTTCGGTCACAGAACATAGCGGAGTTTTCTCGCCACTTCATCCACCATACGCTTATACGATGATTGACGTCGTCATCACAGGTTACTTTGCTATTGATCATAGATCCCAAATATTTGAACTTTTTGCACTTGGGAAGCACTGTTCCATTCAAATAAATGTCTGGAATAGGCCTGAGTCGATCGGAGAACGGGTAGCACAAGTACTCTGTTTTTTTGAACTAATGCGACACCCATTCCCCTCCAACACGTCCACCCACTCATCAAGTGCTCGTTGCAGGGATGTAGGATCCTCACTTATGATGGCTCCATCGTCAGCAAGGAATAATTGACATACCTTAGGTTCCGTCAATTTACCTTCCAGCAGATAGTCAAGGATTGTAATAAAGAGCAAAGGACTTAAGACGCTTCACTGGTGCACACCGACTTTGATTGGAAGCTCTTCTGTTACTCCAGCGGGGCATCTATCTCTTGTCTTTGCTCTTTCATACATGTCCATGGTCATCTGTACATAGGTTTCTGGAATACCTTGATATCTTAGCGCAATCCATATCAGATCTCGTGATTGTCTGTCGAATGCATTTTCAAAGTCAACCAATACAATATGCAAAACCATTATGATCCTTATACTTTGGACTTGATTTACCAGCGACAAACCCGCACTGATCATCAGATAGTCGTATTATTATTTTTCCCAGTCGGTCACCTACCCGATCTTCATCGTGTGTGACATCAGCTTGATCGAACGGTAGTTATCACAGTCTCGCGTATCACCCTTCCCTTTGTATACAGGGAGAAAGTAGCTTTCCCTCCATTGATTCGGCATTAGAATACCTCTCATAAATTTGGAATTGAGAATTCTGAGCCATCTGAACCCGATGTCTCCCATCTTTTTCCAGAACTCAGAGGGCATCTCCTCTGGCCCCGCATCATTCAAGATGGTACTTGAATGCCAAAATGAGCTAGCTTCGCTAGATAGCCAACTCAAGGTAAGCCTGATTTGGGTTCCAGGACACAGTAACGTTTTTAGGAACGAACTTGCTGATGAACTGGCTAGGCAAGGCTCAGCCCTCCATAGCTCTTTTGCGAAATCAGTTCCGATTCGGCTTGTAGCAGTCAAAGCAGAAATATCCCCAAATTTCTTGCCAAAGCCAATCTCAGATGAAAACTGTGTCATATCTAGAAAGATGTGGCCAAACTATAACAAATTAAAAACATCCGACTTCTTAAACAGAAGGCGTAGGGACATCGCCAGGGTAATAGCAACTACCACGGGTCGCTGGCCTATAGGAGACCATGCAGTCAAACTAGGTATCCCACAAAACACACACTGTCACAGTTGCAATATCACAACTGAGAAGGAAACCTTTATCCCTTAGGGCCAGGCAACAAGCTTAATGAAAACCCTTGAGGAAGCCTCAGAGAGAAACCTTAAAGATTTAATAATATTTTTAAACTCCACAAGTTGGATCTAGAGACTCCTCACCAACACAACTTTTACATCCAGGTACCCGAATTTTGTGGTATCAAAACGGAACCTAGTGCTAATTGGGTTCTTCTTTTTCTTAGAAGAACCACCACACCTACCTACCTTTTTTTTTGTTTTTTATGGTTGCGCCAAAGGGTGTGTAATCTTCTAAAGATACCAGTAGCCCGAGCTACTGGCATGCACGATTCGCAAACCTGAATAATCGATGCCAGGAATACGCCTACGTACTAAACCACACCCTGCACACTTCAACCACTCTCCCCGCGGGACTACCGTTAAGTATTACTTCGCGGGGCTGGTTAGCTATTTATGCTCTTCTTTTGCTGTCTTCCGCTCCTTGTTCCAAAAGTGTTGCCGGTTGGACTTGGTTGCTCTCTCTGACTCTTTCCAGCCGCCTAAGTTCCTGCACGATTATCGCTGCAACTTATTTCATCGCGTCCCATATTGCATTCGATGCTATCATATGGTGCACAATGTTTTCGGGGGTTGGTATTTCTCCAATTTTTTCCTCCAGTTCTCTGTGCTCTATATGAAAACGTGGGCACTGAAAAAATACGTGCTGAGCGTCTTCTGGGGCCTCTCCGCAATTTGGACAGTTGGGAGATTCATCGAGCCCAAACCTGTTGAGATACGCTCGAAAGCAGCCATGTCCGGTTAGGAACTGGCTAAGATAGAAATCTACCTCTCCGCGTTTCCGGTCCATCCATTTTTGGATATCCGGTATAAGTCGATGGGTCCATCTTCCCTTTGAGGACTGGTTCCATCGCTCCTGCCATGCTCTAATGCTTCGCTGTCTTTCTTCCAGCTTGATACTTTTGACTGACGCTTGAGGTTCCTGAATTTTGGCGTCGTAGGTCCTTTGTAGCTCGATAGCCAAGATATCCGCTGGTAACATTCCCGCGGTGACACATACTGCCTCGTCTGACACCGTACGAAAGGCACAGCAAACTCTCAGCGCACATAGTCTGTTGACAGAGTTTATCCTCCTTGCGTAGGTCTTTTTCGTCATAGCTTTGGCCCATATGGGTGCCGCATACATAAGGATGGACTGCACCACCCTTGATAGAATAAGTCTCCTTTGTTGCCTATGTCCTCCAATATTTATCATTATTCTTGATAAGGCACCGCTCACCCAAGCCGCTTTGTCACACGTTCTTTCAAGGTGCTCCTTGTAAGTGAGCCTCGCGTCGATCATCACACCTAGGTATTTCATAACTGATTTTGAAGTCGTATTATGATCTCCTACTCTGATGGTGATTTCTTCTCTTTTCTTGCGGCTGCTTACCAATACTGCCTCTGTTTTATGTTCGGCGAGCTCTAACCCGACTGCTGCCATCCACCGTTTGACTTTTCGGATACATTCATTTGCAATATCCTCTATTTCTTCTAGACGTTTTGCAACCACAACAATTGCAATATCATCTGCAAAGCCTATGATTTTTCCCTCATTTGGGATTCCAAGCCTTAGAACCCCATCATACATAATGTTCCAAAGGATAGGGCCTAGTACCGATCCTTGTGGAACTCCGGAACCATGGCACCATCATTGACCTAAGCGATTGCACTATGAGTCCCCAATTCGCAGAATTGAACGCGTTTTTGACGTCCAATGTTATTACGGCACCGTATTTCTTTGCACCGCCTCTCACCTAGACCTACCTACCTACCCTAATCATTGGGTCGCTATCTCTTTTACCTCACCGCCTTTGTCACAATTCCAGCGATAGAGCCAGAAATCCTCTTGTCTCGTTGTCACTATCCGAAACTACCCGAAGATCCGAAACTATCCGACATTATCCGAAAAAGTTAGATATCGGATCCTGGATCCGAGTATCCAACACCATCCGATTATCCGAAATATCCGGATACTTTGAAGCACTTAAGATATTCTGCAAGGCTCTTCTCCCAAATATGAAATTTCGTTTAGTAAGCTTTATTATGCCATTTTTCATTTTAAATTGCTCAGTATACCCGCCTCTAAACTGCGAATGCAAACATAAAATGAATGCAGCATACAATGACTGTTTACGATTTATTTATAACATACCGAGATGTACAATTGTACTAGTGTCTCATACCTTAAAACGTATGATGGCAAACGACTAACAAAGGCCTCGTAGGGGCAGCATCTCCCGATAGGTGTTGGTCCGCTAAGTAACGAGAAAGAGCCACTGCAGCCGAAAACCTACCAGCTCTGTTAGTAAGCCCTACTCCCACCTCCTCGTGGTGCCATCTGGGGATTTCTTCGGAAATTGCTAACGGGAGAGGACGAATGGCGAGCTTCCTGCGCCAAAAAACAGGATAAGTGTCGGTTGGTCTGTGGCCCAGCGAGCCGCAACCGTAAAAACTTTTACTGCTCCGAAACGAAAACCAACGCCTCGGATACGGACGGATAATTTGATGACGACCTTTGGCTATCGGACACGGACAACGATCGGATTCTGGAACGTTAAGACCCTCCTGGACTCACTCAAGGAAGGGCCTTATAACTCCAGATTCCTCCAATTAGAACGCGAATTCGCAAGGTATAAAATAGACATCTTAGGGCTGAGCGAGATAAGATGGTTCGATGCTGGGGAATTCATCTCCCCAACCAAAAACACTGTCATGCTCTACTCTGGGAAACCAGCTGGAAGTGCACGGAGTTCCGGAGTAGGACTCATGCTAACTCCAGCAGCACGTAGTAGCCTCATATCCTGGAAACCCCATAATGACCGGATATTGACGGCTAGGTTCCAGAGTAGAGTTAGAAAAATTACCATCATACAGTGTTATGCTCCGACTCTAGACGCGACTGAGGACGAAAAGGATGATTTTTATAGCCACTTAGGTGCCGCCTACAACCAAACGCCTAATGGGGACATCGTAATGGTGATGGGAAATCTCAATGCCAAGGTGGGTAGCGACAACACCATGCTTAAGCATGTGATGGGAGTTCACGGCGTGGGAGACCGTAATGATAACGGTGAGCGGTTTGTGGACTTCTGCAATACCAACCGCCTAGTCATCGGAGGTACGCTGTTTAAGCATAACACCTGCCACAAAATCAGTTGGGTCTCTACTGATAGGCAACGAACATCCAACCAGATCGATCACATTGCGATCAGTCGCCGCTTTAGAAATTGTTTATTGGACGTCCGAAACAGACGTGGAGCTGACGTCGGACTAGAACGAGATCACCATCTTATGGTAGCTCATTTACGCCTTCGTACTGCATCCGTCAACAGCAACCGCTCAAACCTACTTAACATCACCAGGTTTAATATCGACAGGCTCAAGGTTCCCCAAGTGCGCCAACAGTTCAGGGACCATATTGCCTTAGAAGCAGAAGCAATCAGCAGCATAGAGAACATGGATGACCACTGGAGTGCTGTGAAAAATGCTTTTGCGACTGGGGCACGCACGTATGTCGGTAAAAAGCAGAAACACCACCGCACATGGCTTTCTACAGACACCTGGAGACGGATCGATGAGCGTACAGCAATCAAGGCTCGGATTACAGCGGCCTCAGCAGTAGAGAGAACCGAACTTGAAGCCCAATACCGTGCGAAGAAGAAAGAAGTGCAGCGTAGTGTGAGACGTGACAAACGTCAATATATCAACTCACTGGCCTCAAGGGCTGAAGAAGCAGCGAGTAGGTGCGACAGTAGGACTGTGTATAGCATCACTAAGGAGCTCATCGGTGGTCGAAACTCCAAACAACATCCAGTGAAGAGTCTAGACGGTAACCTTCTGATTTCGGATGAGGATCAGCTCACTAGATGGAGAGAACATTTTGCTACAGTGCTAAATCACATAGACGATGGCGGTATGATCTCGAATTCGAATGAGCAGTTCAAAGCAACAAATTCCCGAATTCGCACCGCACCTCCCAGTAAAACCGAGATAATAACAGCAATCAAGTCCCTCAAGAAGAACAAGGCGGTGGGTATTGATGGCATCCCTGCCGAGCTATTTCCAGCGGCGCCAAATACATCGGCAGATTTGCTGCATCCCCTAATACGGAGAGCTTGGGATAGTGAACAATTCCCACAGGAGTGGAAAAGAGGGATGATCATTAAACTTCCAAAGAAGGGAAACTTGATGGATTGCGGTAACTGGAGAGGTATATGCGTTCTTCCAGCCGTGGCTAAAATAATAGCTAAAATAATTCTAGAGCGAATTAAAGAACATTTAGATTCAACTCTCGATGTCGAACAGGCAGGCTTTCGCGCTGGATCCTCCTGCATTGACCACATAAACACCTTACGGATCATTATCGAGCAATGCGTTGAGTCTCCGCTACATTTAATGTTTATCGACTTCGAGAAAGCCTTCGACAGATTGAATCGAGATGCTATCTGGTTGGCCTTGCGCAGGAGAGGCATCCCAGAAAAACTTATAGCTATTATCAAGGCTACATACGAGGGCGGTAAGTGTCACGTCGTGCACAATGGTAAGGTGTCGGAGGATTTTGAAGTCCAAAGTGGAGTACGTCAAGGGTGCATACTGTCACCACTATTGTTTTTGGTGGTTATCAGCGATGTACTCCGTGCAGCATTGACGGAAGCTAATTATGGAATTCGTTGGACTATGACATCTTACCTTAAACAGCTAGATTACGCTGACGATGTTTGTCTACTTTCACATCGGATAATGGATCTTCATCTGATGGCCCAAAATCTAGAAGCTGAGGCAAACAAAGTGGGGCTAAAAGTAAACACAGCCAAAACAAAAGTCCTGAGCACTTCTTCTAACAACCGCGCTCAACTTAACATTGCCGGACAGGAAGTCGAGAAAGTTGATAACTTTCTTTATTTAGGAAGTGTGGTCTCGGCTAATCGCGGTGGCACCGAACTGGATGTTTGCAGCAGAATCGGGAAGGCTAAAGCTGCGTTCGGAATGCTATCTAAAATCTGGAGAAGCAATGTTATCAGCTTAAGAACCAAGCTGCGAATGTTCCGCTCCAACGTAGAATCAGTGCTGCTTTATGGGTGCAGTACTTGGAAGGTGGACACCATTAACACACTCAAGCTGCAAGTCTTTGTAAACAAATGCTTAAGAATCATCTTGAGGATTTTTTGGCCGAACCGCATCTCTAACGAACAGCTTTATCTGTGAACGGGCCAAGAACCTATAAGCATTACTATACGAAGAAGAAAGTGGCAATGGATTGGACACACCCTACGGCGCGAAGACAACTCCATTGCGAAATACGCCATGCAGTGGAATCCGCTCAACCAGGCAGGCAGAATAAAAAGCAGGCACGCCCTAGGCAAACGTGGCGCAGAACAGTTGAGGAGGAATCGAGCTCTTTAGGAATGAGTTGGAGGCAGCTCAAACGCGTTGCAGAACTTCGAACACGATGGCGCGCAGGCGTGGTTGACGCCCTATGCCCCCCGAGGGGTTAAAGGATCTAAGTAAAAGTAAGTAAGTATACCTTAAAACTTCTCCTGTAGGAGTCGGTCCAATGATTTCCTTGATTACCATAACTTGTTGAAGCTGCATACCATCATTCATAACGACCGTCCTGTATACTTAAGTGAAATGCTCCGATTTGTGTAGTCCGGTAGGAGTCTACGCCTAATCTTGCTCCGATTTGCACATACCATTGCAAAGCGATCATTCTTTGTCGCAGCATTTCGAATATGGAAAAGCCTTCCGTTTGAATTGCAAAGAACAAGCTCATCGGCCGAATTACAGATGAAGCTATATTCACATTCAATTAATTTAATTATGTATTTTCCTCAAATAATTCACCTTTCATTAAAGTTAAATTAAATTAAATTATTATTTTTCTATTCTTTCTCTCGTGTTATTTATACAAGCTTTGTAAATCTTTCCTCTATGCTTAATTATACAATTTTATTATCTAATCAATTAGTTTGGTATTTTTTAGTACAGTTTCTCGAATGGAAAGCCATACAGGAAACAATTTGTTAATTGATTAAAGTACTCAGGAGAAATCTATGATGTAAAGTCATAGTAATTAACAATTAATATAAAATTAAGATTTTTTTGTTATTTTATTTGCTTTCGCACATGCTTCATTAGATCTAAGTGATTTCGGCTTTTTCGTAGTGACGTAATTTCGAGGCCGAGAAATGCGAAAATCGTAGTAACACTGGGTGCTGGACCATGCTCGAAAATTGACTGATGTTGGTCAAACTGACAACCTTTATTTCGACAACCTATTTTTCGATTGCCACGTTAATGATTCAAAATGATGTCAGCAAGCATTTATTTATTTATTTCTAGTGAAAAAGATTATGTCAACACTATTGCGAAGGCATGCCCACACTGTGGGATGATTGATATGACGTCAGGTGGTCGGGGAAAAAATATTGTGAATCTTCATCAATCTGAAACCTAATAGGATTTCAGTTTTAAACCACGACACCAACCTTTCTCTCTCTGCCTATCTTTTCCAACTTACGTCATGCAGTCATGTAACTATATTCAACGAATTGCTTCCCAGACGTACTCGTAAGTTAATGAAGGGTTTTTCAATTAAGACGATCCATTTTTCCTTAAGGGTTTATCGGCTGTGCCTGTGCTAGCTGCCAGGTTGCTTGACATTTTAACTCGCCTTTATTTACCATTTAATCATGGAAAAGTACAAGCTTCAACAACGTTTGCAAACAATCCAAATTTGCTATCAAAATTTGGCAACAACTTTACATGCGCCACAATTTTCGGCGACCGACATTTTTAAATAATTTGCGCGCACTCAAGGTGTTGTGATTGTGAATACTCTTAAAATATTTGCACACAGTGGGGGAGTTGGAAAGAATAGAGAAAGAGAGAGATTGGGGTACTGGTTTTGAAACTCAGTTGTTATGTTTCAGAAAAACTCCGGGTGTGGCGTCCAGATAACTGGGGAGATTTTTGTTGTATTTTGTTTTGCTTCTGATTTAGGGCACTTTTTTCCCGACTACCTGATGTCATAGGCATATCAATCACCCAATAGAGCGAACAATTTTTCTAGTCATACAACCAACCTAATGCTAGTGTAATGCCTTAACAATAGTGCTCACACAGCTTCCACAATTGACCGACTATTTATTTCATGAGAAATAAATAAATGCTTGCCCACACGGATCTCAATTGTCTTATACTTATGTATACCATATATTCGGAAATCTGGATATCTCTATAGTTTGAAGATTCGGATAAGATTTGAAGCACTAATCTCAAACTGCGAAGTCCAGAGTAGATTCTGCCAATTGTGGTCGAAATGGCGTCGCAGCGGCTTAATCTTTTGTTTAACGTAAAGCCAAGAAGTTTTACTTTGTTCACGTGTGGAATAATTTCGCCATTGAGAACAATCGAAGGGAATTCCAAAGCACTCTCCTCTTCTCTAGAGCAAAGCATAGCAAGGGTATTTATGGGTTTAATTTAAGTTTATTAAGACTAGACCATAGTTGAGTACTTACCATGTCTTCATTCAGCCTCTTCACTAAGTCCGCCATCAAGCCTATCGAATGAAGGAGCCTTCAATAATGTAAATACCGAAGCGGTTAAAAGAACTCTAAGAAACCTAGACATCGACATCAGTCTAATTAACTGGATTGTTAGCATGCTCGAGGAACGACATATAACCACCGAACTTAAGGGTTCAAAGCTCGAAGCATACGCCTCGAGGGGTACCCCTTAAGGCGGGGTAATCTCCCCACTGCTCTGGGTCATTGTTCTTAATGAGGTACTACAACAATTAAGGTACAGTGGGGTCAGAGCTACAGCGTACACGGATGACGTCGTGCTGCTTGCAACAGGTAAATTCCTGCCTACCCTTAGCGAATAACTTGACGGAGCCCTAAATACTCTTAACATATGGGCCAGTAGCTGCGGTCTAAAGGTTAATCCCAAACAACCGAACTCGTACTTTTTACGAATAAGAGGAAAATACCGGAGTTCAATACACCTTCTGTTGATGGTATCCCACTCAGATTATCCGATAGCGCAAAATACCTGGGCCTTGTACTTGACAAAAAGCTCAACTGGAGATTAAATATAGAGGAAAGAATCAAGAAAGCAACAATAGCCTTTTACTCATGTAGTAGAATTTTTGGTAGAACCTGGGCACCCTCCCCCAAAATCATACTATGGATGTATACGGCTATAGTGAGACCTATACTGACTTACGGCAATCTAGTATGGTGGCCAGCTGTCAACAAATCCACCAACTTAAAGTGAGTCACCAAAGTTCAAAGACTAGCGTGCATTGGCATCACCAGTGCAATGAGGACAACCCCAACCACAGGACTCGTGGCTATCCTCAACCTGCTACTGCTAGACATCTTTATACGAACATCAGCAGCCATTAATGCTATGAGAATAAGTCAGTCAGCGAACTGGAAACCAAGCAGAACAGGTCACTCGATGATCCTTCTCGATTACTTTGGCCTCATGCCCGTAACGGATTACATGACGCCATATTTAGACTTTACAAGGCCCTTCTCTACCGCCTACCCTAGCAGGGAAGACTGGAAAAGCGGTCATATACCTAATGCCGAATGTATAGCCATCTACACAGATGGTTCAAAAATGAGCACTGGTGTAGGAATAGGTATCTTCTCCGACCCTCTAGGTGTATCAAAATCCATACGACTTCCAGACCACAGCAGTGTTTTCCAAGCAGAGGTCTTAGCAGTGGCAACAGCCGCCCGTGAGTCTGCGATAAGGGCAATACCGCCAGAAGGTATCACCATCTTTATCGACAGCCAGGCAGCTATAAAAGCGATTACTGCCATAGAAATTAAATCGAAGCTTGTGAAGTGTTGTCGAGAAGAGCTCAGGGTTCTTGGAACACAGCACAAGTTATCGCTCTGTTGAGTCCCTGGACACGAGGGTATCCCAGGCAATGAGAAAGCCGACGAGCTGGCGAGAATCGGCTCAGCAGCCCCAACAGAACAAGTTGACCCCCTGTGTGTATTCCGCCTTGCACACTCAAGTTCCCTGCAGGGAATAAAGCCACTGAGGAGGCGAACACAAGATGGAACTCCATGGAAACTTGCGCCATCACTAGGAAGCTATGGCCATCTTTCGACAAAGCAAAGACCGAGAGAATCATCCGTAAAGATAGGAAATCCCTTTCCACCCTCGTGGGCATCATCACGGAGCACAACACTCTGCGGTACCACTTGAAGAAACTACGCCTGACGAAGGAGGAACTCTGCAGAGGCTGTGGTGACGAGGAAGTTTTTGAGGACACAACCCACTTCCTGTGCCACTGCCCGAGTCTTCAACACTCCAGGAAAAAGTTCCTTGGTAAATATTTGTTCCAGGATCTCGAGGAACTCTCCGGCGTTTCAACAGAAAATATGTTGAACTTCATCAAATCATTAGGGTGGTTTGTATGCAGAAATGAAGTAAGTGACTGAGTTAGTAGTTTTTAGTTTCATTGGGTAAGGGTTTACTTTTTCCCCCATGGGTACCACAATGGGTCAACGCTGACCTGAGTGTGGCAGAGAGCGTCCCTCCCTGCCAGTCCACATACCTAACCTAACCTAACCCATCCAAAACGAAGAATTTTATGACCGCACGATATTCAAGTTTATCCATTTTAATGAAAAACATGCAAGACATCTACTGCAAAAATTCGTGTAAACAAACTACTTGAGAGAACAAGTTGAAACTTGTCATACAAACTAATGAGAAGTGCATCCAGGCAGGAAACATACATTTTGCTGATTAGAACGCCATCTCTGCGTCAGGCCGATAACTTTTCACCTTGCCCTCGTACAATATGCATTCATATATATTTTTATGTAAATAATTAATTCATGTGGACAGCGGAAGAAACCAAATTATGAGCAGTTAATCCAGTATTGTATAAGTTTTGTATATAATCGGTTACATGTGTATGGAAACCACAATAAGCGGTTAAGAATTCAAACCGCAATCGCGGTTTATTGTTATATTCTTTGTCCTCGAATTGTAGTTGTTATACCAAATTGCTTTAAATACAAGTATGCTGAAACGTTTAATATTACAAAGTGACTGAGTTAGTAGTTTTTAGTTTCATTGGGTAGGGGATTACTTTTTCCCCAATGGGTCAACGCTGACCTGAGTGGGGCAGAGAGCGTCGCTCCCTGCCAGCCCACATACCTAGCCTAACCTAAGCCTATCGAATAGCAGAGGTAAATCAGGACGTCATCCGCATGCTACAGATACCGGGACTCCATTTATAAATATGGAAAATATTAACGGCCCCAGTGGAGACACCTGTTGTACTCCAATATTTATAATAAGTCGTTTGGAGAGTCCACTATCAGTATTGACTCTTTTAACCCTGTTCCTAAGACAACTGCACAGCAGGCGAATAACAGTACTAGAAAAATTGAATTTATTTCTTAGCTTAGACATTACCTACCCTTCGGGTAGAGGTCACAATATACCCGAGGTAGGCATGCCTGTCGTAAGAGGCGACTAAAATCCACCTTCCGTATACCGAGTGTAGCGCATACAAAACATGCAATGAACAAAACAAAACGATGTACTACCCCAGGTGGCGGTCCAGGTTTACTGGAAAAGCCACCCTCTACTGAGGTCGGCTCTATGGATCCTGGGGCGAGCCATTTATTGCAGTCCTTTGACCCTTTTACAAGCCACCACCAAGATCGAATGTATCCGGGAAAAGAAGTCCACCGGAAGCGCCAATACGCGAAAAACGGGACTGAGAGAATCGCAAAAGCGTTGAGGAGGAAAACAACGAACTCCGTATAAAACTTAACAGAATGGAGTAACCCTACCAGGAGCTTAAGAAAGAGTTAGATCTACGTCTACTCCGAGAAAACAATAAGGCTCTAGAGAAAATTTAGTTGTAGTCGCGAACATGTATTGAAGGGATGTGGTTTTGCTGAGTAAGTATCTCACACTACCGTGAGCACGCGCTGCCGGTCCTCATGGTATCTTGAGCAAATTAAAAACATGGTCAGAGATAGGACGGAATCAGAGAAAGGGCGACTAGGATTAGTTGAAAATGGGATAGAAGTAATTTCACCTAACACAACTTATATTAATTGGCTACTTAAAAAATGCACAAATCGTTTCTGTTTCCGCATTGTAAGGCAATATAAATTTGTGGTTGGTAAATGTGTAAAAATGTTAACTTAAATTATATATTATTTGTTATGTTAAAATTAACAGAAAACTAAAAAAAGTAATACCGCAACACCCTAGTGTTGATCAAGCAATAACTAAACAGGAGCATGCACGTGTCAAACAAAAAACACCATCGCAATAATATTGCAAAACTGTATCACTTAAGGCTTCGCCAAACAGAACGCGATCCAGCGACGCGGGCAGATCGCGCTGTTGCTCGCCGCGATCTGTGATGTCAAACATAAAGCGGGCAGTTTTTAGCGATCCATTTATTAAAGTGATTTTCTCCAGAACACATCGGTAGCTGTACAGCAAAAATGAGTAGTAGTTCTGAGGAAGATGAAATGCTTCTTCTTCTTACCCTTGCATCAAAGAAGAGAAGAAAGTGGGTCCATGACATAAATAAAAAGAGGAAGGATTATGGTGAATTTCATCGTCTTTGTAAGGAACTCAATTTATTTGAAGACCGCTTCTTCAATTATTTTCGTATGTCTCGAGAGCAGTTTGAGATTTTTTTTTTTTCCGAGGGTAGGTGAAAATCTTCAACAAGACACTATGAGGATCGACAGCGCGTGCTCATAGTAGTGTGGGATTCTTACCCACTAAAAAACCTCCCTTCAAAACAGACTTGTTTTCATTTTTACTACATTCAACTTATCAAGTAGTTTTCATTTCACGTAATAAGGACGTTTTGCAGGGACCTTCCCATTAGAAGTTCCTGCCAGCTCCGCAGTTTAGACGCGGTTACTTATCGCTCTAAGTCCAAAGGTTTGGTTCTTTGTAGACGGCGCAGTAAATTTCTTTCTTCCAAAACTTGGAGGACTGTAATATTTACGTGACTTTCTAGTCGACTTTTATGTTTTCGCGCGTAGGTTTGAATTTCGTCTTCTATAGTTTTAATGCCAAGATCTCTATGGATATCGCTATTTCTGATATACCATGGCGCATTAACAATACCTCTTAGCACTTTGTTTTCAAAAGTTTGTAAAATTTTAATATTAGTTATTTTGGTACAACCCCAGAGTTGTATACCATATGTCCATACGGGCTTTAGCACTTGCTTGTATAAAAGCAGTTTGTTCTCTATATTAAGCTTGGAATATTTTCCAAGTAACCAATATATTTCTCTATATTTATTATCTAGTTCTTTGCGTTTTTTTCTTAACGTGCGTTTTCCATTTCAGCTTTGTATCAAGTGTCATTCCAAGATACTCAGCCTCGTTTGCAAATGGAATTTGAACCGAGTTTGAAAAGATCGGCAAATTATTTATTTTCTTATAAGTAAAATTTACGTGAACAGATTTGGTCTCGTTAAGTGCGATTCGACAAACCTTTGTCCATTCATTTACTCTATCCAAAGCGTCTTGCAGTTTCTCTGTAGTATCTTCGACCGTTTTACCTACTGCCAAGATAGCAGTGTCGTCGGCAAATGTAGCTAGCTCAGTGCCTTCTACTTGCGGTATATCACGAGTGTATAATAGATATAAAACCGGACCAAGAACGCTTCCTTGCGGCACCCCAGCCATTATTTCCTTGAAATCTGAATATTCATTTCCACATTTGACGCGGAATAATCTATTTGTAAGGTAGTTCTTCAAAATATTATATAGGTGCTCTGGCAGAACTTGTCGTAATTTAAACTTTACGCCTTCGTGCCAGACCTTGTCAAAGGCTTGAGAGACGTCAAGGAATACGCTTGAACAAATCTTTTTTTCTTCAAGTGACTTTTCGATTACATGTGTTATTCGATGTACTTGTTCAACTGTAGAATGCTTACTTCTGAATCCGAATTGATGATCCGGAATGAGATGCCCTTCTTCTATTACCGGCTGTATTCGCCTAACGAATATTCTCTCGAACACTTTGGATATAATTGGAAGAAGCGAAATCGGTCTATAAGACGTTTTTCCATTCGGCGGTTTTCCGGGCTTAAGGACCATTATGACTTCGGCGACTTTCCATTGACTGAGAACATATTCTAGTCTAAGGGCGGCGTTTATAATGAACAGAAGCTTAATTAGAGTTTTTCTTGGTATGGCTTTAAGAACTTCTCCCGTAATTAGGTCGTATCCAGGAGCCTTCTTAGGTCTAAGTTTCTTTATTTCTTCCTTAAGTTCGGTAAGTGTTGCATTTCTTATTACGCTATTGGCTATATAAGACGTATTTATATTTTCAATAAGAGCTTGTCCATCAAACGGTTTGAAACTTGCTTCCAGGTGGGTGGCAAAAACTTGCGCTTTCTCTTTATCATGCCTGATGACGTCGTGCTGCTTGCTACAGGTAAATTCCTGCCTACCCTCAGCGAACAACTCGACGGAGCCCTTAATACTCTTAGCATATGGGCCAGGAGCTGCGGTTTAAAGGTTAATCCCCAAAAAACCGAACTCGTACTTTTTACGAACAAGAGGAAAATACCGGAGTTCAATACACCTTCTGTTGATGGTATCCCACTCAGATTATCCGATAGCGCAAAATACCTGGGCCTTGTACTTGACAAAAAGCTCAACTGGAGATTAAATATAGAGGAAAGAATCAAGAAAGCAACAATAGCCTTTTACTCATGTAGTAGAATTTTTGGTAGAACCTGGGGACCCTCCCCCAAAATCATACTATGGATGTATACGGCTATAGTTAGACCCATACTGACTTACGGCAATCTAGTATGGTGGCCAGCTGTCAACAAATGCACCAACTTAAAGGCAATCACCAAAGTTCAAAGACTAGCGTGCATTGGCATCACCAGTGCAATGAGGACAACCCCAACCGCAGGACTCGAGGCTATCCTCAACCTGCTGCCGCTAGACATCTTTACACGAACATCAGCAGCCATTAATGCTATGAGAATAAGTCAGTCAGCGAACTGGAAACCAAGCAGAACAGGTCACTCGATGATCCTACTCGATTACTTTGGCCTCATGCCCGTAACGGATTACATGACGCCATATTTAGACTTTACAAGGCCTTTCTCTACCGCCTACCCTAGCAGGGAAGATTGGAAAAGCGGTCATATACCTAATGCCGAATCTATAGCCATCTACACGGATGGTTCAAAAATGCGCACTGGTGTAGGATCAGGTATCTTCTCCGACCCTCTAGGTGTATCAATATCCATACGACTTCCAGACCACAGCAGTGTTTTCCAAGCAGAGGTCTTAGCAGTGGCAACAGCCGCCCGTGAGTCTGCGATAAGGGCAATACCGCCAGAAGGTATCACCATCTTTATCGACAGCCAGGCAGCTATAAAAGCGATTACTGCCATAGAAATTAAATCGAAGCTTGTGAAGTGTTGTCGAGAAGAGCTCAGGGTTCTTGGAGCACAGCACAAGGTAACGCTCTGTTGGGTCCCTGGACACGAGGGTATCCCAGGCAATGAGAAAGCCGACGAGCTGGCGAGAATCGGCTCAGCAGCCCCAACAGAACAAGTTGACCCCCCTGTGTGTATCCCGCCTTGCACACTCAAGCTCGCTGCAGGGAATAAAGCCACTGAGGAGGCGAACACAAGATGGAACTCCATGGAAACTTGCGCCATCACTAGGAAGCTGTGGCCATCTTTCGACAAAGCAAAGACCGAGAGAATCATCCGTAAAGACAGGAAATCCCTTTCCACCCTCGTGGACATCATCACGGGACACAACACTCTGCGGTACCACTTGAAGAAACTACGCCTGACGGAGGAGGAACTCTGCAGAGGCTGTGGTGACGAGGAAGTTTTTGAGGACACAACCCACTTCCTGTGCCACTGCCCGAGTCTTCAGCATTCCAGGAAAAAGTTCCTTGGTAAATTCTTCTTCCAGGATCTCGAGGAACTCTCCGGCGTTTCAACGGAAAAGATGTTGAACTTCATCAAATCATCGGGGTGGTTTGTATGCAGAAATGAAGTAAGTGACTGAGTAGTTTTTAGTTTCATTGGGTAAGGGATCACTTTTTCCCCCATGGGTACCACAATGGGTCATCGCTGACCTGAGTGTGGCAGAGAGCGTCGCTTCCTGCCAGCCCACATACCTAACCTAACCTAACCTATCATGCCTGTCCCATTCGTCTTGATTTTGCCTAATTGGGGCGGCTTGAATTCGAGGTTTTTTAATACCTTTTATAGCCTTCCAAAGCGAATAATTAGAATCTTTTTCTGCCGTTGAGTTTTCTAGGTAAGTTTGCATTTCATTATTCTTAAGGTCTTTAATAGATCTTTTTAGTGAGTTGCACAAACGGTTAAGATGTGCTTTATGTTGCGGAGCCCGAGTTTGTTGCCATTTTTTGCGTGCTTTTCTCTTCTCCTTAATCATCTCTTTTATTTCATCTGGATAAGTTTGAATGTAGCTGGCCGGCGTTTTCTTTGGTTTGGGAGTATTCTTCCACGCGGCATTCTGTAGGATTTCGACGAAGCGATCAACTTCAACTTCAAGTTCATATGGCGTTTTAAGTGATACGCTCAGCTCAGTATTTGCTTCAGTATCTTTTTAAAGCCATCCCAATTAGTTTTCGCGCCGGTTAATCTGGCCGGTTCTACTTTTTTAATCAGCGCTTTGCTTATCGTCATAATGATTGAAGAATGATCAGAGGAGAGATCAAAGCTTTCTTCAACTTGTATACATTTGCCAGTATTCCTTTAACAACAAAGAAATCGGTCAGATCTGGTATCTTATTTCTATCAGTCGGCCAATATGTTGGTTTACCCGTCGAGTGAAAATCACAACTGTATTGCATACCCGCATTATAAAGCTTTCTACCTTTCTGAGAGGCGTACCTTGAACCCCAGAATGGGTGTTTCGCGTTGAAGTCGCCACCAATAATAAAACTTGGTTTAAGGAAGTTGAAGATGTTTGTGAAATCACTTTCTCCAAGTTTACATCGCAGTGGACAATATATAGACGAAATGTTGAAAGCAAAATGTCTATTTTTAACACGTACCGTGCTTACTTGCATTGCTTGTAATTCAATCTTTACTTCCGCTGAGTGTTCGATACATTCCTTTATAAACAAGGATGATCCGCCTCTTGCTCTTTCCGATGGGTGGAAGGCGTGATACACGCTATATCCTCTTATCTTAAGATTCGTTTGTTTTGTCAGATGAGTTTCACAGACCAAGCATATATCAATAACTTTTTCTCGTATAAATATTTCTAACTCGTCGAGTCTTCGTATGAGGCCGTTAGCGTTCAATGTAAGAATTTTTAGCATATCTTTCATATTCGGGTTGAAGTGCGCCTGTTATGAATGTCGCTTTCTAGCGCAACTAGTCTCTCGAAAATAAGTTTGTTTGTTTTGCATTGCTCTTCAAGTTTCGCAAGTATTAAGGAGAAAACATTGGATACTGGATTTTGTGAGCTACCTCTATCACCGTTTTCCAATGTCGCAACTTGAGCAGGAGTCTTTACGTTAGAGTTTGGACGGTTTTTTGCCTGGATCTCCCGTGGGTTGACGGTCATATACTTGCCATTAGCTGCCATCGCCGCTTGAGCATAAGACTGTGCGTCAGTATTCGAAGACTTTGCTTCTGTCACATTTTCTCTACTGCGTTTGGGGTTTTCGTCGTTACCCGATCTTAAGTCAATATTGACGGATTTCCTATCTTTCGCTGCTTTTTTTGTAGCTATTTTGGGTCTGTTCTTGATTGGTTTCGGATTAGGCCGCATGGAATTTTTAAGCGTATCGCGCTTTTTTTGGAGCTCTTTCACCACTTCGCAACTTCGATAGTTCGCAGGATGTTTTCCTTTGCAGTTTATACAAGTGGCTGGGGTTTGCTTGTTTAGGTGCACTCTTCCGAGAGATGCTTACCTGCGCATTTGACGCATCGCGGCTCTTTCTGGCAGTAAGTCTGCGTATGATTGAAGCCTTGACAGCGTTTACACTGCGGGATCGATCTGGAGGTCTTACGCATCGGTTCGATTTTGAGCACGATGTTTAGAATAGTCTTAATACCATATATAGCATCTTTATTTTCATCTTTATCGAAGCTAAGCATGAATAGTGGAAGTCCACGCCTAACCAATTTTTCATGATCTCCCTCCGACTGTTGCTTCTCCTTCTTGATAATATTGACGGCAACAAGAATTTTAAAGCCTTTATCTTGAAGGTCGTGCATTACACCTTCTTTAGTACACGAGGGGTGGAGTCCCCTTGCTACAACACGCAGTGGTCTTTCTAACTTATTTTGGTAAGTATACCACTGAATCTTTTCGGCATTCAATTTTTGGGATAATGATCGGTAACCGTCGGCATCATCGACATTGGTTTTCCACGTATTGTTTCGCAGAGATGTCACCTTAAACTTCGATGGCAGGGTCCCTTTAATGAGGCAATGCAACTTATTATAGTCCGTTATTCCAACGACGTTTATCGGTGGCGGAGGACGTAATTTTTGTTGCTGTTGCTTTTCTTGCAACTCCTTCCGCTTTTCATGTTTTTGTGGCTCGACTTCCGGTGACGAACCAGCTTTACGTTTTTTGCTAGGTCGTTTCTTTTCGATCCAATTCGTTTCACGTGTTAGCTCTTCTTCGTCCGTCTGGTATTCGCGACTAGGTGAGCGATGTGGGCTAACTGTACTTTCTTTTTGTAGATACGTGTTTTTTAAGGCATTATTTTCTTGCCTGAGTAAATCTACTTCTTTCTTAAGCTCACGATAGAGTAGCTCCATTTCGATAAGCTTTGTACGGAGTACGTCGTTTTCCTCCTCAATGCTTTTTGATTTCGCTGAGTCCCGTTTTTCACGCGCTTGCGCTTCCGGCGGACTTTTTTTTCCGGAGACGTTCGATCTTGTTGGTGGAGATCGAGATACCCTTGTACTTTTTGAGAAGGGATTTATTAAGTGCAATAAATGGCTCTCCCCAGAATCCGTAGAGCCGACCTCCGAAGAGGGTGGATTTTCCAGTGTACCTGGACTGCCACCCGGGGTATTAAAATCTTTTGTTTTGATCATTGCATGTTTTGTATACGCCATACTCGGTATACGGAGGGTGGATTTTAGTCGCCTCTTACGACAGGCATGCCTACCTACCAGTTTGAGATGATACACAAACTCATCGTACCGAAGATCTTTGTAATCGGGATGTCGTCTATCATAAAGAAACTCATTTGGGCGCACCAATTCTACATATTAATTTCTCCACCTCATCCGTCATTATTTCTGCTTTCACGCCGCGATCTTTGTAAAAGTTTACAACCAGATATAGGCACGCCGCGATCTCGACTGGATCGCGTTGCTGGCTCGCATTCTGTTTGAACAAAATGATTTAATTCTACGCAGTACAGCGATCGCGGTGATCAGAATAACTGGATCGCGTTCTGTTTGGCGAAGCCTTTACTAAAAGGAAAGCCACTACCCCGCCAGGCACTAGCACTGCTGCACATGGTACTGATCCTGCACCGAGCGGAAATGTTCGGGACAGAGCTATACGGATTCCGGGGGCTAGCAAAATAATGAAACAGTTTGGACGAAATTTGAGGGTCGCGAGTTGGAACGTTGGAAGCATGACCGGTCGAAGTTACGAGCTGAAAGAGATGATGAAAAGAAGGCGGGTGGATATCTTGTGTGTCCAAGAGACGAAATAGAAAAACACCGGAAATCGCGCGCGTTTCTTGGAAGTTAGGATAAAAGATTACAAGATGTTCTACAACGGAACGGAATCGGTATCATCCTTGCGGCAGAGCTACTTGTTAACATCTAGAGCATTTCGAAATCCAGCGGTCGTTTGATGTCTCTCAAACTAGTAGTACAAGGAGAGGTGTGGAATATTGTCATTGCATATGCTCCCCAAATTGGGTGCGATCAGAGAGATAAAAATGCATTTTGGCTAGATTTCCACAACTCTAAGGAGGAGTTTCTGTTTGTTGGAGGAAATTTGAATGGAAATGTCGGGAAAACAAACGAAAACTATGAAGAGTGCCATGGAGGACTGAGATACGGCACCAGGAACCTTCCTGGTGAAGACGTCCTATGCATATGCAAATCACACGGTCTTATCGTGTTAAATACCATGTTCATAAAAACAAAGCGGTATCTGATCAATAACAACAGATTGACTACCATTTGGTAGCCAGTTTCATGAAGCCTCGGGTAAAAGATTGCAAAGTGATCCTGGGAAAGGCGATCGCTCAGCAACACACCGTCTCCAAAACACCAAATAAAAGCAAACAAACAAGGGTCCCTGAGAAAATAAGGTGATACAATCTGCACAAAGAAAAAGGCGCGGCTTCGCCTTCACCTTCACCTCTCTCGCACCATCAACGGAACTTAGGGTGAAGAGTGCAGAGCACAAAATATGTGGGATTTCCTTACAGTGGAGGAAGTAAGTGAGGCGGTAAAATATTCCAAAAACGAAAAGCGGTTGGGCCAGACGAGAAACCCTCTGAATTCTGGAAAAAGATGGGAGACATCGGGTTCAGATGGCTTAGAATTCTGATCTCCAAATTTATGAGAGGTGATCCAATGTCGAATCAATGGAGTGAAAGTTACCTTCTCTCTGTATACAAAAGGGAAGGGTGATACGCGAAACTGTGATAACTATTGTTCGATCAAGCTGATGTCGCGGTTAAATCAACCACAGATGCAATCCAAAGTATAAGGATCATATTGGAAAACATTGCGATTCCTTAACCTTTTGTTGACTTTGAAAAGGCATTCGACAGACAACCACGAGGTCTGATATGGGTGGCGCTAAAACATCGAGGGATTCCAGAAACCTATATACAGATGATCATGGACATGTACGAAGGAGCAAAGACAAGAGTAAGATATCCCGCTGGACTTAATGAAGAGTTCCCAGTAAAAATCGGTGTGAACCAGGGAATCGTCTTAAGGGCTTTGCTCTTTATCACAATCCTTTACTATATGCTTGAAGGTAAAGTGACGGACCCCAAGATACATCAATTATTCTTTGCTGACGATGGAGCCATTTTAAGTGAGAATCCTACATCCCTGTAACGAGCACTTGATGTGTGGGTGGACGTTTTGGAGGGAAATGAGTATTGCATTAGTTCAAAAGGACAGAGTACTTGTGCTGCCCGTTCTCCGATCCACTCTGTCCTATTCCAGACATTTATTTGAATGAAACAGTGCTTCCCAAGTACGAAAAGTTCAAATATCTGGGATCTATGATCAATAGCAAAGCAACTTGTGATGACGACATCAATCATCGTGTAAACGTAAGGTGGATGAAGTGGAGCGAAAACTCCGCTACCTTCTGTGACCGAAAAATGTTCCCTAAGTTGAAAAGAATGCTCTACACCGCAGTTGTGCGTCTATCGCTTACATCAACTAAAAAGTTCGAAGTGGAAGTGGAAGTCTTCATGACAAGGAAACCATCTTACGAAAAAATAGAGCACGACCGACTCAGCTGGTATTGCCACGTTCAAAGAAGAAATGATTTGATCACATGACTACATGAAGTGAGGGGTTATGATGATCCCTTATTTTCGGAACATAACCTCACCGCAAAAGGAAGAAGAAGACAGTTTAAAGATCTATTACCCTCAACTCAGATGTGCCAGTCTATTAAATGATCAGCAACTGAGAAATCGATAAGTATATAGCTAACTCAAAAGTATGATATTTTAAGTAAAATTATGTTTGGATTCTGGAACGTTAAGACCCTCCTGGACTCACTCAAGGAAGGGCCTTATAAGGCCACATTCCAACAATTAGAACGCGAATTCGGACCGGATATTGACGGCTAGGTTCCAGAGTAGAGTTAGAAAAATTACCATCATACAGTGTTATGCTCCGACTCTAGACGCGACTGAGGAAGAAAAGGATGATTTTTATAGCCACTTAGGCGCCGCTTACAACCAAACGCCTAATGGGGGCATCGTAATGATGATGGGAGATCTCAATGCCAAGGTGGGTAGCGACAACACCATGCTTAAGCATGTGATGGGAGTTCACGGCGTGGGAGACCGTAATGATAACGGTGAGCGGTTTGTGGACTTTTGCAATACCAACCGCTTAGTCATCGGAGGTACGCTGTTTAAGCATAGCACCTGCCACAAAATCAGTTGGGTCTCTACTGATAGGCAACAAACATCAAACCAGATCGATCACATTGCAATCAGTCGCCGCTTTAGAAATTGTCTCCTGGACGTCCGAAACAAACGTGGAGCTGACGTCGGACTACAACGAGATCGCCATCTTATGGTAGCTCATTTATGCCTACGTACTGCATCCGTCAACAGCAACCGCTCAAACCTACTTAACATCACCAGGTTTAATATCGACAGGCTCAAGGTTCCCCAAGTGCGCCAACAGTTCAGGGACCATCTTGCATTAGAAGCAGAAGCAATCAGCAGCACAGAGACATGGATGCTGTGAAAAATAATTTTGCGACTGGGGCGTACAGCAATCAAGGCTCGGATTGCAGCGGCCTCAGCAGTAGAGAGAACCGAGCTTGAAACCCAATACCGTGCGAAGAAGAAAGAAGTGCAACGTAGTGTGAGACGTGACAAATGTCAATATGTCAACTCACTGGCCTCAAGGGCTGAAGAAGCAGCGAGTACGTGCGACAGTAGGACTGTTTATAGCATCACTAAGGAGCTTATTGTTGTTCGAAACTCCAAACAACATCCAGTGAAGAGTCTAGACGGTAACCTTTTGATTTCGGATGAGGATCAGCTCACTAGATGGAGAACATTTTGTTACAGTGCTAAATCACTTAGACGATGGCGGTATGATCTTGAATTCGAATGAGCAGTTCGAAGCAACGAATTCCCGAATTCGCACCGCACCTCCCAGTAAAACTGAAATAATAACAGCAATCAAGTCCCTCAAGAAAAACAAGGCGGTGGGTATTGATGGCATCCCTGCCGAGCTATTTCAAGCGGCGCCAAATACCATACATCGGCAGATTTGCTGCATCCCCTAATACGGAGATCTTGGGATAGTGAACAATTCCCACAGGAGTGGAAAAGAGGGATGATCCAAGCTTGGGATAGTGAACAATTCCCACAGGAGTGGAAAAGAGGATGATTCCAAAGAAGGGAAACTTGATGGATTGCGGTAACTGGAGAGGTATATGCGTTCTTCCAGCCGTGGCCAAAATAATAGCTAAAATAATTCTATAACGAATTAAAGAACATTTAGATTCAACTCTCGATGTCGAACAGGCAGGCTTTCGCGCTGGATCCTCCTGCATCGACCACATAAACACCTTACGGATCATTATCGAGCAATGCGTTGAATATATGTCTCCGCTAAATTTAATGTTTATCGACTTCGAGAAAGCTTTCGACAGATTGAATCGAGATGCTATCTGGTTGGCCTTGCGCAGGAGAGGCATCCCAAAAAAACTTATAGCTATTATCAAGGCTACATACGAGGGCGGTAAGTGTCACGTCGTGCACAATGGTAAGGTGTCGGAGGATTTTGAAGTCCAAAGTGGAGTACGTCAAGGGTGCATACTGTCACCACTATTGTTCTTGGTGGTTATCAGCGATGTACTCCGTGCAGCCTTGACGGAAGGCAACTATGTAATTCGTTGGACGATGACATCTTACCTTAAACAGCTAGATTACGCTGACGATGTTTGTCTACTTTCACATCGGATAATGGATCTTCATCTGATGGCCCAAAATCTAGAAGCTGAGGGAAACAAAGTTGGGCTAAAAATAAACACAGCCAAAACAAAAGCCCAGAGTACTTCCAATACCCGCGCTCAACTTAACATTGCCGGACAGGAAGTCGAGAAAGTTGATAATTATCTTTATTTGGGAAGTGTGGTCTCAGCTAATCGCGGTGGGACCAAACTGGATGTGTGCAGCAGAATCGGGAAGGCTAAAGGTGCGTTCGGAATGCTATCTAAAATCTGGAGAAGGAATGTTCTCAGCTTAAGAACCAAGCTACGACTGTTCCGCTCCAACGTAGAATCAGTGCTGCTTTATGGGTACAGTACTTGGAAGGTGGACACTATTAACACACGCAAGCTGCAAGTCTTCGTAAACAAATGCTTAAGAATCATCTTGAGGATTTGTTGGCCGAACCGCATCTCCAACGAACAACTTTATCTGAGAACGGGCCAAGAACCTATAAGCATTACTATACGAAGGAGAAAGTGGCAGTGGATTGGAATAACCCTACGGCGCGAAGACAACTCCATTGCGAAATACGCCATGCAGTGGAATCCGCTCACCCAGGCAGGCAGTACAGCGGGACGCCCTAGGCAAACGTGGCGCAGAACAGTTGAGGAGGAATCGAGCTCTTTAGGAATGAGTTGGAGACAGCTCAAACACGTTGCAGAACTTCGAACAAGATGGCGCGCAGGCGTAGTTGACGCCCTATGCCCCCCGAGGGGTTAAAGGATCTAAGTAAGTACATTATGTCTGGAGTAGTGTGTGCATGGATCATGATATAACAATGCGTTCCTCAATTAATTTTTATGATTTTGGTATTATTTGTTCCTATACTGTGTTGGTTTTGTTTAAAATTAGGTCGTACTTATTAGTAAGTAATAAATTAGACTATATGATATATATGCACTAGGATGGCTTGGATGAGATTGATTTAGATATTTTTTTTTAAATGCATAATGTGAACTAGATAATATGATAGTTTACAAAAATCGAAGAAATATGACTCTGCTGGACAAATATTTCCGTGAACATTTTCAACCTTGAGGTTTTGCATAATTATGACATCACTATAATAGAGACACTTGATAAAGTGGGTCACGCAACTGCCCCTGTCTGTCCGTCGTATAGTGAAAGTGACTAATAGTCTCGGAAATCGACTTCCGAATTTTACTGAATTAGTTTTGTATTTGTATTGTATTGTTGTATTGTAACCGTTCCCATTCTTCAGCTGCCTTAACGTGGCGGAACGGCTTAAGAGTCAATGACCCTAAGGGTCCGAAAGGACCCCAGGTGAGACATCGAACTAAAGGCTGAGGACGTCTTGACTGTGACGCAAAACCTGTTGAAGGTATGATGGAAGAAACTTGTACGGTATCTACTCCAGGTGGTACTCGTGAAAACGATAATCCACCCGTGGTCTTTTTGACTACGGCCGGGACGAGGATTCTGGAGGTCCCAACCACCATACTTTTACCCCCCGCCTCTGGCGTTGAATCAGAAGTAGTAGCGACGCTTGTTCCAGAAGACTCCTGCAGCTCTGTCTCTGACTCGATTGGTAGACTGGGCTGGAATGGCAAAGAAAGTGGCGGAAAGGCTTCGGCTGGAACGTCTAATCTCTGTCTCAATAGAAGGGTAGCTGGTCGAAGTTGTGTCGATGACGGTTCGACTCGGGAAACCAATAAGGCTGAACGAGCTCCCGAAGCGGCGCACTCCGATGGGCTCCTGACTAAGAGTCAACTGAAAAGGAGAAGAAGGAAGGCGGCAATGGCGCGGTGCAAAGAGGCTGCAGAGTCAGCTGAAGGCGCAAGCGCCAAAAGCAGTCATCCTTCAGTAGCGACAGGAAAGAAGCATAGGTCGGCAGAAAGTATTCCAACTGGAGCCGATCAATCCCTCAGACCTAACGCTGGCTCCTTTTCGGTCGGCTCGAACAGGTCCAATCTGATGGAACAAGTTGCGCCTGCTCTTCTTAGTGGAACCGTGTGCGCATCTGATGCGCGCTCTTCTGCCGGGCACACTCTTACCGGTGGCGTTATCTGCGCACAAAATCTGGTGGATACTGGTGCTGTTACCCCTAAAGGTCCCAGCACTAGTGGACAGAAAATGGCTGACGCAAGCAATGCCACGGGTAGGGGCGCTCGCCTCGCCGGAAGCATGTGCGCACCTGGTGCGCGCCGTTCTGCTAATAAAACTGCGACTATATCTTTGATATTTTCGCAGATAAACCTCCACCACTCAAAGGCTGCTACCGCTCTCCTAAGTAGCAGACTTTCTGTGGTGCGTACAAAACCCCACATAACATCTATCCAGGAGCCATACGTGCGGAACAAGCGCATATGTGGTTTTGGGGGTGTTCGTGGAGTAACGGTGCTATGTGACGAGCGATCTGAAAGACCGAGAGCTTGTCTAATTGTGCCGAATTTCCTCTCAGTAACCAAGCTTGGACAATTTTGTGGACAGGACCTGGTTGCTGCAGCTGTAAGCTACGAAACGACCGGAAGTTGGAAAACCTTCGTCGTTGCGTCGGCTTACTTCCCTTATGATTCGGTAATGCCTCCACCACCGAAGGCGGTTGCCGAACTCATAAAGTACTGTGACACTCGGGAGATGGGACTAGTCATGTGTTGCGACGCGAATGCTCAGAATACAGTCTGGGGCAGCAGCAAATGTAACACACGAGGAAACCATCTCCTAGACTTTATACTATCGTCTGGCATGGTAATTAACAATATTGGCTCCCAGCCAACTTTTGTTACGGCAAGGAGGCAGGAGGTAATTGATTTGACTTTATCTAATAGGTATTTCAAGTCAATTACTAACTGGAGGGTACTGCCGGAAGTGTCCTTGTCAGACCATAGATACATCGTTTTCCAAATCGAATGCGAGGCCATAACTTTGCAGGAGAGGAGGAATCCGAGGAAAACCAACTGGGTGCGGTTTAGGGAAGAGCTAGACAGATCTGTCAAAACTCCAACTAAACTCAGAACGAAACGAAAGGTTGAGGATGCTGTTCAAAACCTGACTAGTGTCCTTACCAGCTGTTTTGAACTGACGTGCCCATTGACAAAAACCCCCTGCAGAACTCCGGTTCCCTGGTGGTGCCCGGAACTGCAGCGACTTAGGAAAGAATCCAGAAAACTTCTAAATAGGTCACTCAAGACAAATTTAGAAGGTGACTGGAATCTTTTTAGATCGAAGCAAAAAGACTACAAGAAGTTAATTCGGTTGTCGAAAAGTGCTTCTTATAGAGATTTTTGTGAAAAGATCGAGACACTCGGTGAAACCAGCAGGTTGGTTAAGGTTCTCAAAAGGGGCAAGCCGACCAAACCGGAGTCACTGAGAAAATCTGATGGCAAGTTTACTGAGACGAAAGCGGAAACTTTTAGTCTTCTGCTGGAGACTCACTTTCCTGGCAATCGGATAATCACTAGGTCGCAGCTTGGCCCGCTTACCCAGGCTGAGCTTGATCTAAGTCAGAAAACTCGGCGCAGCTGGTATATTGCATCAGCCGTGGTAACAGATGAGGCCATCAAATATGCTGTGGCATCTTTTGATGGTTTCAAATCGCCTGGCACCGATGGAATATATCCAGCTATGCTGCAACAGGGTATAGATCAGCTATTGCCAACTCTGAAAAGAATTTTCACCGCTGGCTTGGCGCTGGCATATATTCCTACACCTTGGCGGACAGTCAGAGTAGCTTTCATACCGAAAATTGGTAAGGAAGACTATTCGCTCCCCAAGAGTTTCAGACCTATAAGTTTGACATCCTTCTTACTGAAAAGTATGGAGAGACTGGTAGAATTTCACGTGCGCAAAGTTGCTTTGAAACTGCATCCACTATCGGAGATGCAGCATGCCTATCAGCGTGGGAAATCCTGTGAGACCGCACTTCAAAATCTAGTGGCCAGAATTGAATGCGCGCTTGATAGGAGAGAATACGCGATGGGTATCTTCATCGACATTGAGGGTGCTTTTGACAATGCGACTTTTGACTGCATGTGCGACTCTGCCAGACAACACGGGGTAGATGAAACATTAGTGTTGTGGATTAAAGCAATGCTAATGAATAGAACGTTGGTAGTGGATGCGGATTGTGGCCAATATGTTATGACAGGGGTAAACAGGGGCTGTCCGCAAGGTGGCGTTCTGTCTCCATTGTTATGGTGCATGGTGGTCGACTCTCTGTTGAACACTCTAAATAGTTCTAACGTCTACGCTCAGGCATATGCGGATGATGTCGCCGTACTTTCTGTCGGGCCATGCCTGGCGACGGTCTGTGCTAACGCGCAGGCGGCTCTGGACATGATCGATGAATGGTGTACTAGGAGTGGGCTTTCGGTGAATCCTCTTAAAACTGAGGTTGTTCTTTTTACGAGAAGGAGGATTTTGACCGGTCTGACTCAGCCAGTACTAAAAGGCGTCACCATTCGCATTTCCAATGAAGCCAAATATCTGGGAGTGATTTTAGATAAGAAACTTCATTGGTCCAAACACGTCGAGTCGAAAACATCCAAGGCGCTCTCAGTCTTCTGGCAGTGTAAGGGTGCTTTTGGCAAGACTTGGGGCTTATCACCGAATAAGGTTCTCTGGATCTACACGGCTATGATAAGACCATTCCTCGCATATGCGTCGGTTGTTTGGTGGAAGGGGCTCTCGCGTAAATATGTGGTTGCCTTTTGTGCGAAACTCCAAAGAACGGCTTGTCTCGGCTGCTCGGGAGCTTTCCCGAGTACGCCTGGCTCTGCTCTAGACGCTTTGCTGAACTTACCTCCCCTTGATACTTATATCATGGGTTGCACTATCAAAGCCATCCATCGTCTTAGGCGAGGCGGTTTTTGGTATACTCCACACTGGAACTTTGATGAACTTGCGCGACACTTATCTTACGACTCCTGTCTTATGGATATGCCGTCTGATGCAATGACACCAGAACTCCAGCTGATGCGCAAATTCAGAGTCGACTTTCCTTGTGTCCAGGACTGGCTTCGGTCAGAGTCTGAGCCGGGAATGGAATGTAGTCGTATTTTCACGGACGGTTCCAAAACCAGTCAAGGGTCTGGCGCTGGTGTCTTCGTGGAAGTCGACAACATTAGACTTCACTTCTCG
Organism: Brachypalpus laphriformis; assembly: GCA_945910035.1. NCBI lineage: Eukaryota > Metazoa > Arthropoda > Insecta > Diptera > Syrphidae > Brachypalpus > Brachypalpus laphriformis. Next base: position 103,271,792 of record OX246756.1, read on the forward strand.
TTAGGCAAATATGCGTCTGTTTTCCAAGCGGAAACTTATGCAATCCTAATGGCCATGAACTATGTTGTGAAGAACAGGTGGAAGGGACGTAGCATTTGTGTCTGTAGTGACAGTCAGGCTGCGCTTAAGGCCTTGCTTAACCCTTTAACCACTTCCAAAATAGTTCGTGAAACCAAAAACTCTTTGAACTCGGTCGCAAGGCTGAATTCTCTGTCTCTTATCTGGGTCCCAGGTCACACTGGGATCTTGGGGAACGAGATCTCCGATGAGATTGCTAGACAAGGCTCAGAGGAGGCTTTCTCAGGTCCCGAACCCGCGTTGGGTCTTCCAGCGTCCTCGGTTAGGGCTTCCATTGCTGATTGGGTCTCTCACGAGCACAATTGTGTGTGGCATGACTCTCCAGGTTGCAGGTTGACTTAACGCATGCTCCCGGACGTCTGTAAGAAATCAGCGGCATTCTTGCTGTCTCTCAGCAGAAAAGACTGTAGACAACTTATCGGCGTCTTGACAGGACACTTCGCTTTTGCCAAGCACCTTAACGTGTTAGGCTTAAGTGACACTACAATCTGCGACGCTTGTGGAGAGAGCGACGACACCGCGGAACATTATCTCTGTGAGTGTCCGGCCTTTGCTCGTATCAGGTGGCAGATCTTCGGTGCGGATGTGGTGAGTGCTGGTACTGTAAGCTCCTCATCACTGAAGTGCTTGCTTGGCTTTCTTCGAAAGTCAAGGAAATTCCAGTAAAATGGGTAAATCAGGGTTTGCTCTCTGGCAGTACAATGGACCAGTTGTGTCTGAGTGCTCCAGTCGAGTGTTTCCTATCCCGACAAAAAAAAAAAAATAAAAAAAAAAAAAAAAAATTGTCACTACCTTGGAATAAGAAAATCAAAATAAAAGAAATATATAATTACCAAAGTTGATTGTTTCCATAATACAGATAAGACAATTGTAATTGAAGTGAAATAAATATCTACCGTATTCAGAAAGATATTTGTTTTTTGTCTCAAAAGAAACCTCTTTACGTGTCTTACCCTTCCACTGTTATACCCTGACTATGTTTTTGTAAGTCGAAGAAGTGTGCAAACATTTTACAAAGTATTTCCATTTACATATTAGTAAAGATATCACCATTTTTGTATGTGCTTTAATTTAATTATATTAAATTCTTTCCTTAAATTAAAGTAAAACGTCACAGATTAGCATGTTAAACTATTATGTGAGTAGCGGAAGCAAAATACATGCATAATAGTATAAACGAGCTGTCCAAGCTGCAATCTAAGTGCCGCATTTTTGAAAACAAAGGAAAGAAGAAATAGTTTTACAATTTTCCACAACTTTGTACGCTATGTTGTTGTATATCTCACTTGTTGCTTAAATGCCTATTTATCTTAAACCAAATAGAATGAAAAAGATCTGCGTAGTTCTTATTTTTAATTGTTCTTCTTTAGCTTATCATTATTTTATAAGATATTGTATCTTACTGTGTATAAGCAAGTCATAATAATAAATCAATAAAAATAAAAATCACAAAATATCCATATTATGAAAACCTGCCAATCATCATTATCAAAAAAGATCACTAAACGATTTCTTCGGAAAAACCTGGTATGTCATCTGGTAGCATATCTAACCTAAACTAAATATAAACAAAGTTTATATTTGAACAAAATCGTTGGTGCCGAATCCGAATTCGGTTTTAGGTAAAGTAATCGCGAATCGCTACTAATGGTAACCCCATAGACCCCAGGTATGAAGTTTAAAGAATATCCATTCAGCTATTTAGACTCCGGTTAGCTATAGATGCAAGCTGACAGACAGACTCTACAATATAATACTTCAATTTGTTGAAATAAAATTAACAAATAAGTAAGAAAATGATTAAGGCTACTCGTGCTCTAATGATATGCAGGAGGAGGAGTTGACGGTAAGTCTTGGGGACTTAGTCCAAACATAGTCCCCACACTAAAGTGCAAAGACTTGCATGCCTCTGCATCACCTGGGCCATGAGAACATGTCCAACTGCAGCCATAGAAGTACTCCTAGAGCCAACACCGCTCCATCTCGTAGTGAAGCAAAAGAAGGCACTGGGAGGGAGAAATGCGTTGGTTTAAGGGAATACGATGCACTTCTCAAAAAGCTTCCCCTTCTGGCAGTCCTTATGGACGATAGCATCAGAAAATGTAACTACCAGCCTCTGTGTTTCCTCAACATTACAACCTACAAACATTTAAAGCCAACGCAAACCGGCATATCCTCTGCCTCTTTCCCCCCTTTTCCCAACCGCCCGTGCCCTAAGAACCAGTATAAGGGTATTAATAATCCCTTTGGCACACGCAAATTATAAAAAAAAAAAAAAACTTTGGGAAAGACTTTCATACAAAGTTAAGCAATAAGAAAGAGTAGAGCAACGAATCTACGACACGCGGACTGGGCAGCCACACGATAAAGTGATATACAGACGGTTCGAGAACTAAGGAAGGAACAGGGACAGGTGTGTTTGGGCCAAGAACGAAGCACTCAGAACCCATGGGCAAAAGTACTAACATCTTTCAATATATATATGTGTTATAGATAGATGTGTCCAACTCAACCTCAAAGAAAGATACAGTAACTGCGACATAGCAATACTGTCAGATAGTCAAGCAGCTATCAAAGCACTTGACTCCTATGTCATTTAGTCAAAACTTGTGGGAGAATGCCTACACAAACTTAATGAATTAAGTAGATACAACAAAGTTATGGATACCCGGTCATGTCGGGATAAAAGGTAATGAAGCAGGAGACGCCTTGGCAAGGCAAGGACCTGAACCATTCTGCGAACTGGGAGAACATACCATACACGAAGAATTCAGGAAAATGAAGAAAGAAGACAGGGCAAGAACCTGGAATAACACCACAGGTCTGAGGCAAGCTATGAAACTACAGGTATGCTACAACCAGAAAAGATTCGGAGACTGTATCTGTCTAAGCAAGAATAAGCATTTAGTGACGAATATTACTTTGAACTGAAAGAAAAAAACTCAAATCAGCTACTAAGTAATATCCAGCTTGTCACATTCATCATTTAGCGTGGTGTTAGTTGTTAGTACTGTGAATATTTATAAAGCCTAACGCCTTACACAAAAAGACTGGACAAGTAAACAAAAAGCAAATTTCATACTAAACAAAAGTATGAACTAAAAATGAATATGCTACGCATAAGTCAAGCATTACACCACTTCCACTTTCAACAAACAAATTAGTATCGTTCGTATAATTTATGTTTTAGTTTTGATTTACTATGATTGTAATCAAATGAATATAACCTACGAATCCTAACAGGCTTCCAAACGGGGCACTCAGGGAGCACTTACGGAAACTAAGTAACGAAGGAAATAAATGCCTTTGCAGATTCTGCAATGATTCAAGCGAGACTCCGGGGCACTTTCTGGAATCTTGTGTGGCACTGACTCAAAAAAAGATTGAAATACTTGGGCAAGTACCAAATACCAGATGAGGATATTACCATGGATTCGCTTCTAATTCTCAGATTCCTAAAAGAAACTGGTTTGGAGAGAGAGCTCTAAGATGATCTATTCTCGGCAAGGCAAAGTAAGAGTGTATGACCTTCAAACACAATTCCCAAGGAATTGTATTGCGAGGAGAACTCGAGGGAATAAACCTCTCCAAGGTACTAGCAGGACGCACAATACACCACTAGGCCACAGTGCAAAATAACCCTATACAAATAATAATAATAATAAGAAATTGATTCAGCTTGAGAGGCGACCATAGTCTAAATTAAATGCGGTCAGAAATGCTTATTGATACCCAGCAATACGTACGATGTTACTATATGAATTTTTTGGGACAACGTCTAACAGCATAGGCATAAACTAACCCAAATATTAAATTTAAATAAAGTCGTTGAGTACCATTTATCGGTAGAATGAAATGTCAAATTTGATCTCGAATTGTGACTCCCACAAACGTCAGATGTAAAGTGTGAAGCCAATTTTCCTAGGCGTCTAGGCGGTCTAAGCTCAGTCCCAATACATAGGTATGTACGCACAAACGTAAACACAGAGAAACAGACAGAATTAAGCGACACATTTCATCTTCATCTATATATATCTTCAATAACGCGGACTGAAACCGCCCTACTGAACCGTAGTCGCTCTACACTACCCTGGGCGACGTCTAGGTCGTAGTTGAGTCGCCTATCCATAGCTTTTCTGGCGACGTGGAAGATTAGCGGCACCGCTAACTTATCCTGGATCAGACCTCTCTGATCAAGATATAGGAATGCTTCTGGAGGGATAAAGCCGTTAAGGCGCACACTCTCGTGATAGAGTTTGTTGGGGTAATAAGCCCCAAAGATCAGCCTATTCATCGAGGTCATTGCTCTTGCAATATGCCTTCGAATCAACTTGATCAAGAAATTATCCACTCTTATCAGATTCGCCCTGTTGTACAGGACCAGAATTTTATGTACTCAGACTCTAGTGTTCTTTACAAACGAAGGCAAGCTCTCTCAAACACCCGCATCTTTTCTAACAAGCTTGGCCCCACGTTGAACCACATGGGACATCCATATGCGAGCATAGGCCGAATAAGGGCCATGTAGCAGATTACCTTCACCTTCGCATCGAGTTGGCTGCTATAAAACAGTCTCTTTGTGAGGGCAAAATCAACTTTGGCTCAGGCCAGAGCAGCATCTATATGTTTGTTAAAATATAGATATTGATCTAGCCACACCCCAAGGTATCTGACTACACTTCGACTCGCAAATGGCTGGCCGTGCTGTCCAACGATAGAGAACTTTCGCTAATTCTTTCTGGTGTCCCAAGAGGCCCCAGACAACGGCGTTCTGAACAGGATGGTCTCCGACTTCTGAAAGTTGATTTTCAGCTTCCAGTCGTCGCAGTATCTCTTAATCTTATCGAAATCACGCTGCAAAAGTAATGTAATGAGCTCGATCTTATGCCCTGACCTGTGCGCGACCAAGTCGTCTGCGTACGCTATGGCATGGTGAAGTGAACCTATGAGATCGCTCGTGTAAATATTGAAAGGATCGGCAAATTAACCGCACCCTGTTGCAAACCATTTTTTACTTCAAAAGTTCCAGCAGACGTCACATTGCCATTCTTCACAATGAACTCCTTACTGGTGAGCATGTCGTAAAGTATGTACAGCAGTGGTTTACTTATGCCCAGCCTGCTCAACTTGTAGAAGAGTCCCTCTGACCACACGGTATAGAAGGCCTTCTCCAAGTCAACCAGACAGGCACCCGTGCATTGTTTCTTACTTTTATTCCATTGGATATCCGATACCAGTTTAGACGCCGCATGTATGGTATCATGCCCCGCCTTGAAACCGAATTGGTTATCCGGAATTACTTGCACGTCCTCAACCCACTTAGCCAGGGCTCTATGGAGCACTTTTTCGAATACCTTGCTGATGTTCGAAAGGAGACTTATCGACCGGAGAATACCCGGATTGCAACTATCTTTATTTTTTTTTGGAATGAGCTGCACCACCATTGTGGTACACAGGATGGTGTAAATGTTCACCGCTTCTGGAGGAAGATGTCTAAGTACAATGTAGGGTATACCATCCATTCCCACGGATTTCTTTTTCCTGAGTGATTCGATAATCGCTTGGAGCTCTGCCTTCGAAACGAACGGGGGATGTACCCTTTCATCGGCGACGCCATTTTTTGCCATATTTCTTTCATTGAACACGGTAAAACCAGTATTCTCAGATCGCCAGTCCTCCATGTCATTTCGAAGGTAGAAATTGTGCACAAGGACTCGATTTTCCAGGTCGTGGTTCGGGCAAACACCATCATTTACCTTATACACGTCCTGGAAAGACGCTCCTATAGCCTCTACCTTCTCCTGCGGATCTGCGATCACAAAGAAATTGTCATCCTCAGTTGCGTTATCTGGATCTATACCTGCTGTCACTAGTATTTGCACATTGTTCGTAGTTCGGGGGATTTTAAGACACGGAAGATCGCTTTGATTATTCCTCCGAAAGAACCTCCGAAAGTTTATTTGGGGGAACATACTCGGGTTGTTAGATTTTACAGCCCGAATTTTCCTGTTCCAGTGCAAATTCACAGAAAGTCTGTAATTAATTTTGAAAGGTTTCTTATCAACAACTGCAGCGTCCTAACGTCCTCTGAATTCTGTCTGTCAGTAAACTGTCTGTACAAGGTTTTTAATCTCGACAGGAGTCTACTTTTATGTTCGTGCAGTGCGTCAATCGTTGCATTGCGGTATATGTCCACGTTGTCAGTGTGTTGATACCGAGGTATCGTACTGTCCATCGTTCGTATTATTGTCTCGTCCATTTGCCTTAGATATCTATCAATCTCCTCGTTTAACAGATTCCTATAAGATGGTAGGTCGAGCAAGTTCGAGGAGTGTGCTCTCGTCAACTGTCTGGAGAAGCGGGTCCAACGCGTTCTACTGTAATGTAAATACTGGAAATACTGTAGGCGTGTAATTGGACGAACTCCTCCAATTCCGCAATTTCGTTGTGAATAGTTCTTTCGGCACTGACTCCGCAATGGTCACTGTCATACACAAAAGCACAAACTGCACCCCTCCAACTTGCAGATATTCGCATAAATCATCAATAAATAAAAATTGGGGAACACCAGTTTCTGTTTTGAAAAATTTTGACGCGGAATTACCATTCCAAACAGCAGTGGAGGTATTTAAAAGGAATCGCTGTATTGCCTTAAAAACTTAGTGCATAAACCAAGAGCTGCTAGTTTGTACAGTAGCGCGTTTCTGTTGACGGTGTCGAAGGCGGACTTAAAGTCTACAAAAAATGAATACAATTTCTTTTTCTTTTCTATTTGCCTTCTAACGATACTCGAAAGTATGTAAATGTGTTTTTATAAAACCCTACAGGTGTCATCATATCGAGCCCTGGGGCCTTATTATTCTACTTTTTTTTATGCAACTTGTAGCTCGGAGATAGTGATTGAAGCATCTAGTTCCAGAATCGACACATTAGGAAGCGCATTTTGAAATATTGACTGATCCATCGGAGAATTAAGGAGCTTCCTAAAATGCCTTGCCAGACCATCGACGTTTAGAGTTGCAGAGGACGTAGATTTACCATCCCCAGCAGCCGTATTTTGCGCCAAAAATCTAGAGTCTCTATCAATCATCAATAAAACAACAACGATTAAGATCTTGAGATCCAATTTCATTGACAACCAATCCCTTATTATCACTCTCTGGCTATAGCTGCTTAAGTCTTTGTCATGCCATACATCCGCTCTCCTTAGCAAGTACACTCCAACTAGTAAGTCTATGGTGGGATTATCAAACTACAACGACCTACGAATCTTGCAGCTAATTTTGGCGTAAAAAAACTCAAAGTTTTACCTAGAAAAGCATTGAATAAGCTTCTCCATATTGTAGATGCTGCAATCAGATTAAAACACGTTCCGAGCCAATAGAAAGTTGCGGAAGTTATAATGGTTTTAACACCAGGAAAACTGCCAAAATGAGGTAAAATCGTATAAAACAATTTCGTTTCTTCCAGTCATATCCAAAATGTTGGAGGTGATATTACTTAGGCGTCTCCAACCGGTTATAGAAGAAAATAATCTTATCCCTGACCACCAGTTTGGGTTCAGAAGTAAGCATTCGACGATTGCCCAGGTGCATAGAATTACTGACGTAATCGAGAAAGCACTGTATTTTATGACATCTCACAAGCCTTTGATAAGGTGTGGCATGATGGCCTGAATTGCAAAGTTCTCCCTGTATGCCTATACGATATTCTAGAATCATATCTCGGGAATAGACTCTTCCGTGTTAGACATGGAAACGAATACTTGGAGCTCAAAGAAATATCGGCCGGCGTACCACTTCTCTATCTGTTATATACTCGTGAAATACTGAACGAAGTTTGCATTATCCTTGCTACGTTTGCCGTTGATACCGCTATCCTAGCAGTATTACGTACAATCAAAGAAACGACTGCAAAACGCACTGAATAATGTAAATGAATGGACGCCCTCAACGAATCTAAATCTGTTCACGTGAATTTCATTTATAAGAAAACTAATGACTTGCCCGAATACCTTTTGCAAACGAGGCCAAATATTATAAAAAATATTTGGGAGTGAAACTCGACGCAAGGCTGAAATGGAATTCGCACGTAAAAATGAAACGCAAAGAACTCGAAATCAAATATGGAGAAATGAACTGGTTACTCAGAAAACGTTCCCAGCTCAGTACTGAGAACAAACAAGCAAGTGCTAAAGCCGATGTGGGCGTACGGTATACAATTTTGGGGTTGTACCAAAAAAACAAATGCCAATATTTTACAAACTTTTCAAAAAAAAAGTGCTAAGAGAAATTGTCCAAGCACCGTGGTATACTAGAAACGACGATATCCACAGGGGTCTCAGAATTCCAACAATTCAATTCAATTATTCTTTATTAACATCTTTTACAATAAGCTTACAGTAAAAGTTATAAATTACTTTGCATTGAGTTTAACGAATTTTTACATTTAAAATTCAGAAAGATATAGGTATTATGGAAAATAGATACAATATAAAAATTAAGTGAATACAAAAATTATGCTATTACAAATTCTCGGCCAGATATCTGAAAACTTCTTTCTCAAATTGTTTGGTGCCATGGAGTCTTCTAATGTTTAGGGGTAAGGAATTCAAATTTCTGATAGCACAAACAAAAAACTGACGTTCAGAGGTAGTACATGAGAACCTTGGTTGAATTAGAACTTGAGAACGCGATGAATAAGAGAACTGAATTTTTCGTACAAATATGACGGCGTTTTATTCATAATGATTTTGTTTAATGTTTTAAGTGTGCAAAATTTCAAGTAATTATAAAAACTGCATCCTAGTATGTTTTTTGTGTAAGCGGAAACATGGTCAAACCGTTTTAAATTGTACACATATCGGGCTATGTTGTTGAAAGCTACAGTGAGCCTTCTTTTTGTTTCCGCACTATGACTACAAAAAATTTCGCATCCGTAAGTTATGATCGGCATAATCAAAGTTGTGGCTAGTTTTAATTTGATAGGCTGAGGTGTAAAATGCTTAGATAATGATAAATTACGCAAGCATCCATATATTTTAGCAGTGACTAAGTGATTATGATAGTCCCAGCTGAGCGTGGAGTTGAACCATATACATAAGTTTTTTGCTTTTTCCACGTATTCAATGATATCATTTCCAAGATGTAAAACAGGAAAATAAGATTTATCCAACTCTCTTTTATAAACAACTAAACACTTTGATTTTTTGGGATTGAGACATAGATTATTTTGTTCAGACCATCGTTTAATATTATTAAGGTCACTGTTCAGTTTACATGCCCCATCCTCTATCATTCCAAGTTTGCAGCTCAAGTAGATTTGAAGATCATCGGCATACATATGATGTGATGAGTTCTCAACAACCGATGGAAGGTCATTCATAAACATCATAAATAACAACGAACCGAGGATGGATCCTTGCGGGACACCTGACTTTAATTCAAGGAAACCCGATGTGTATCTTCCATCAACAACTGCTTGTGTTCTACCAATAAGGTAAGACAAAACCAAACTGGCAGCAGAGTTTGAAAACCGAAAATAATTCCTCAATTTAGAAATTAATATTTTGTGATCAACTGTATCAAATGCCTTTGAAAAATCTAATAGACAGAGGAATGACACTGAGTCAAAATCTATAGAATTTCTTAGGTCGTCTGTGACTTTAAGAAGAGCGGAGATACAGCTGTGTTGTTTCCTAAAACCTGACTGATGACCCGCGTCTAGATTGCGGAACATGCAGGATATTTCAGTGAAAAGTAACTTACCAAACGTTTTTATTTCATGATAGAAAAATCGCTTGATAAGTTATTACTTAGTTGCAATATCTAACAAATTTATATCGAAGGATGGTGTTTTTTGGTCAGTAAGAATCTGACACTACTATGAACACGCGCTTGCTATTCTCATAGTGTCTATGGAAGATTTTCACCCACCCTCGGAAAAAAAAAATTAAATTAAAAAAAAAATCTTAGAATTTAACTGTGCACCACCACAGATGGTATTGCTCGGTAACTCGTTGGGCTACCACTTTAAAACTAGATCGCGTATAATTAGTTTCTCTTCTTGAACACTTAAGGAACACTTGCTGCAATATTCACTGGTATGAAATGTGCAGGTATTTGTATATCATACCGGCAGATGTTGCAACAAGTTCAAGGACTAAGATTAAGCACAATAATTTTTTTTATGAAATCAGTGTAACTATATTCAACGCCCGCCTAAGCCCTGCCCTAATCGAATTTACACACATTTTAAAATTAGTTACAATAAACAAATTTGTAATAATTACAATTTTACACTTACTGCTAGTGAAGAGATTAACAACATTCCGACAACCGACACAAATAGAATTAAATAAAACTTTTTGGATTTCAGGAAATTGAAATTATGTTGATTTAATTTCGTATAAGCCACAGGTTCCGCACAAATCATAGTCTTTTACAAAACTATAAACAATGTATTTTTATTTTCGCCATTGGAATCAAATAACTGACTGCCTTCTCCTAATATCGGTACGCTACTGCTTCAAATTTAACACTTAGAGCACCCAGCCTAATGCAGAAAAGAAAGTGTACCCACCATATAACGTGCAAATGCACAACCATCTCAAGATCAGAAAAGCGTGAAAAACGGAGTAATTGTGCGTGCACTTAAAAGTATCTAAGTGTTCAAGCAAAATTAGTTTACATTGTAAGAACATCTGAGGCAGATAAATTCGGCTGGTGATCAAATTAAATCGACCGTATAACCTAAATTACTATCATATAAATTGGGTGAGTATTATTTTACTTACTAAGAACTATGTAATTATCCTAGAGCTTTTAGCAAGTAGGACGCTGTATTGTATCATGTCCAGTTTGATGTATCAATGCAGTGCAGCCATTTAATTATCGAAAAGTGAAGTGAAAAAGGAAGTAAATTCCGAAAACGTAAAGTGATACAAAAGGTGCCGTAACATAAGGAAAATACGCAAATATGCACGAGAAACATACCCGCTCTGTTTCAAGTAGTGTGAGACTCTAACTCACTAAAAAACCACCTTTAACCCCTTTTAAACCTGACACCAGCCACTCCGCGACCGCTTTAGCATTGCTTCAGACTTTGCTTTCCCCTCTGGAGACCAGCTTTTTCATTTATCTTCTGATACGGGTTTCTAGTATCTTTCCGGTAAGGCGTTCATCAATTTGGTAAACTAACTGAGGGTATGTTTACTTCCTCCTTTCTCTTTTTTGATCTGAGTACCTTCTCAATGAATAAAGATATCTTATTTCACGTCGATACTCGAGATAATCTTGCCTGGGGAAAAGTTGCCTGTCTCCGACTCCAGGCTAATCCTTTCCGCTGCCCACATGTTACAGGTGAAAAAGGTGTGATGAGCATCGTCTTCCAAAGAGTCTCCGTATTGGCAGACTGCGCTCTCTACTTTTCCCATCTTGTGCAGGCACCGGTTGAAGTTACCATGTTTGGTTAGGAACTGGGTGACATAATAATTCACTTCACTGTGCTTCCGCTTTGTCCTTGTAGCAACGTCTTTGATCAACCGGTAGGTCTATCTTCCACTCGTTTCCGGTTTCCAGCTGTTTTGCCACTTCTGCTTCGTGAGTTGCTTCGCTTCTGTAGGTGCTGTTTCCGCTCCTATTTCTCTCGTCTTGTCGTGGACGTACTTCCTTTCTGCTGGTAGAAGATCAATGGGCGTCACGCCTGCAACTACAAGGATACCCGGTTCAGACACTGTGCGGTAAGAACTAGATACTCGGAGAGCCCCTCTTCTATGTACTGCTGCCATTCGCTTCCTGTATTTTTCCTGATTGAGCATCAGCCCAAATCTCGCAGCCATACAAGAGTATAGAGTGACATCAGAAGCTTCCGTTTGTTCATAAGTATGTTTAGTACTGCGGTGATCTTTGCCACCCTGTCTGGCGCGGACTTAATCTGCTGCCAGAAAGTGAATTTGGTGTCAAATGTTATTTCCAAATACTTCACTGTTTCCTTTGCAAGTACAGCTTCTGATGTTACTTGGAACTCAACATTTGTGGGGATTAGGCAATAGCATCCCCGTTTTTCCATTCGCTTACCTAAATCCATGGTTTTCCATCCAGAAGGGATGCACCTGCCGCATAACTTGGTTCAACTTTATTTGGGCATACTCGGTGTTACGTGCAGTGATAACTGCAGCAATATCAACTGCGTAACAGACTAAGAAAGTGTCTTCCGGCATTTCCATGCGTAAAATCCCGTCGTATGAGATGCTCCATAGGTCGGAACCCAAAATTGAGCCCTGCGCTGCTCTAGCAGTGATTATCTTCGTGTGTGGTCCCTCTGTAGTGTTGAAAGTGTTTTTCACATCCTATGTTGACGATCCTTCTAGAATAATGGTTTTTCCGTTGGGCCAATTGAATTGCTGTGACCACTTTCTCTACTGCTCCAATTGTAGAATGGCTCCTTCTGAAACCATGCTGCCTCACTGATAGGTCGCCTGCTCTTTGAACGGCTGTAGAGAGTCGCGGCTTCAGCAATCTCTTTACCAGTTTTCCTGCCGTGTCCAGAAAACATAATGGTCTATACGCTAATGGTGTATCCGGATCGCCTTTTCCCTTGCTGATCAATGGAAGGCGTTGCATTTTCCTGTTCTTGTGGAAAACTCCGTCTTTTAAGCACCTGTTGTACATGCTGAGCAACAGTCGGGAGCACGTTCGAGCGATTATCTTCAGTACTTCCGCTGGTACGCCATCAAGCACAGTGACCTTATTATTTTCATGGCGCTTGCGGCCACGGCCAACTCTTCTTCGCTGAACAGTGGAATCTCTCCACGTAGAGCTGGAATTTCTTCTTGAACCCTGACTGCATGCATAGGGAACAAAGCATTCGCGATGAAAGCGATATTAAGCCAATTTGGCTTTATGTCACTTTGCATTGCATATCTAATTGTGCTTACCTGATTACCATAACGCTTCATTTACCATTCTGAGATTCTTAAGTCTTGACAAAATTATAGAATTTAGCCTTGTGATTGAACATTTTTTCGTTTTGTTAGCAGTCTTATTTTTACACCAAATGTACGAGTATGACACTTAACGCTTCGCTTTTAATAAAGTGAACTGTTTTGCTTTTTTCCGAAGTGAGGTAGTAGATCAAAAAAGGGAAGCAAAATCACTTCAATAGTAGTGAAAGTGGCTGCTCTGAATTCTGATTAACGGGAAAACCGTTCGCCCGCTATTTTTTAGAAGAATGGTTTCTATCGGAACACCTCTATGTGCTAACAAATTGTCAATTTTTTTTTAAATCCAATTTGTCTTCTTAAGTCTTGTGTACGGCTCCTAGAGCATCTACCACGCATATGAGTAGTTCTGTGCGGTTCCTGGATGGAAATGTGGTTCAACTTCAACCAAATCTTTCTTAATTGCCGTGAACGTGAGCAATCCACTACTACATTTACTTAATTCTATGTGATAAAAGGCAAACATAATCTGCATAGTGTACACACAAAATAGAAATAAGTTGTCGGGCTCCATTGGATTGCACCAATTCGTCGGTGTTGATTGTCCCTTCTTCTTGACAGCATATACTTGATCTTGCCCTCGTTTAAAGCTTAACCCATTTTGGCCGCTTCTGCCTCAATGATTGCAAACGCATCGGTGACGGCTCGGTGAGTTCTTCCAATTATGTCCATATCGTCGGCGTGTGCAGCAGTAGTACGGCCTTTTGATAGATTGCGCCTCTGGTGTTGGCTTGTGAGTTCTGCACAATCCATTCAAGTACAATATTAAAGAAGTCACATTACAGCGCGTCACCTTGTCTAAAACCTTTTTTGACATCAAAGGTCTCGGTGATCGTCATCCTGCACAGACGGACAAGTTTGGCCGGGATGTCAAAACTAGACATGGCTCTATAAAGCTCTTCTCTATAGATGCTGTCATAGGCGGCCTTGAAATCGATAAAGAGGTGGTGAGTATCGATTTGGAGTTCTTGGGTTTTCTCCAGGATCTGCAGAAGTGTGAAGATTTGATCGATGGTGGACTTTCCTGGCCTGAAACCGCACTGATAGGGTCCAATCAGGCTGTTAATAAAAGGTCCAGCAGCCTTGTTGGATTTTAGCTTGGACATTGCTATCCTCACTTCGTTTTGGTCAGGTGGACGGAAATTTTGACTATCATCGTCCATGTTGAATGGTTCAGTTGGTGCATGCACTCTACCAATTCATCACCAGCTGCCTTGAAAAGTTCGGCCGGTCAGCCGTCAGGTTCAGCAGCCTTACATTATTCCTGGAGTATAAGCCTCAATATTCTCGATCGCGCGCTTCTCATGCGCTTTCTTCTTCTTTTGGAGAAGCCGATGTTCTTCCCGTCTCTTTTGCTCGTAGAGCTTACGAGCAGCTCTCGTCTTCCGTTGCGGCGCACTTTTATATGCCTCTTGTTTTGCTGCATGCACTCGCCGGCATTCTTCGTCAAACCAGGAGTTTCGCGGTGTTGGTCGGGCGAAAGCCAGCACATCAGTTGTGGCGTTTCTGATGACATGTTGGCAGCGTTGCGACTGGTTCTTGCACTTGATGCTGATGGTGAAGACTCGGGCGGTCTCTTGCGACTGTAGCTTTTCGACGTAGAATTTTCCGTCTTGCACTGGATCTAGGGTTATCCTCGGGCGAGAAATATATTTGTGGTTAACAGAGTATCCCAAATTGTGAATCGATTTCCTGCATCGACATGGCATTATATGCGTTCAGCTGAAAATCCCGCTGATTGTGCTACTCGTGGTCTAATGCCAAGGACTTTGTGGAATTTAAAGTTGTGGTGGAGCAGAATTCCCCAGCGGCAATAAAGAGGCTGAAGAAGCTGAACCTGCTTAGCTATTTCGTCGGACATTACGGAGTGGGGCATTTTTGCAAAATTTCTTTCGCGTTCTCGCGCGCTCCATTCAGGAATCGTCAACTACCCGAAAGTAGTATTCGTACGCGTTAGCTTTCACCCGAAGATATACTCTCGGCCAAGACAGCTTTAGTGAAGCTTTCTCAAAAGCATTTCTCTCGCGACGAATTGATTTGCTTAGAACCTGAGGAAGTGGTTTCCACAACAGCAAATATTCATTCATGAATCCCTTTATAGGCGAATGATATGTCCAAATGTATAGAGTTAAGTTATCAGGTGTAGGTATAGTATGTCAGCTTTACTTACGTAAGTTCTACTTGTAAGTTACATAATAAATTTAGTCTAAGTTGAACCGCAGAACGGAGTAGTTTTATTTTACGTGCTCTAGGACACATTAGTTTGGCGACGAGGATTAGCGGATTTTGTTCGGTTCAGCTTTTAGTCAGCCTATTATATTTTAACATATTATATTTCGCGATGGGTACGGACGACAAAAATGACCTTCCATTGAAATCTGGCGTAAATAGGTCATCCTGGTAAATAGAGATCTGGCGTAAATAGAGATCTTAGAGCAAATACAATGCCTATACTTGGGCCAATTGAAAGTTTTGTTGTCGGTGCGGACGATTTCCAGACCTATTTGGAACGCATGGAGCAATTGATTTCATTAAACCAAATCAACGGCGACAAAATAAAAGTAGCGTTTTTCATTAGCTGTGCGGGTAGCGACATTTACAAACCTTTTAAATCCATCGTCGCACCTGAGAAAACCACAAGCTTTACCTATGAGCAGATGACGTCAAAACTGATGATCAATTTAAAACCTAAAAATATAATTGTGGCGAACGGTATAGATTTTGGAAGCGGGAACAAAAAGATTCGGAGACAATAGGAAGTTCATAGTAGAGCTACAGTCTCTTGCTCAAAGCTGTAATTTCAAAACTTTCTTAAATGAAGCTATGCGAGATAAGTTGGTTTGCGGTATAAAAGGTTCCCGTATTCAGCAACGATTATTGGAGAAAGACAACACATTTGAAGAAGCCGTTGAATTGGCGAAAACCATAGAAACAACTAATGATTTATATTGTGAACATTTTAATAAGTTAGATTTAAAAACTACAATTTACAATTTACAATTTTATTTATTTATTATATGCTGACACATTAAGATACAATATCTTATAAATTTGTGGAGCTTGGCAAAAAAGAAAGCAAAAAAAAAAAACACAGTATTTCAATTATCAAAGTTAAATGCATTAAACGTAAGGAAAAATTAAATTAAGGAAAAAAGAAAGAAGAAGAAAAACAAAAAAGCTATGAACAGAGAACATAAAAATTATCTTGGTTCAGAAAGACCGGAAAGCTAATCGGATGTAGAGAGGAATAATTGCAGTCGTGTCCTAAATTCGGTGAGATTACTTGTTCTTCTTACAGTGGGTGGTAGAGAATTCCATAAGCGGGTGGCATTGACGAGAAATTGCCTTTCGGATGTGAAACACGAAAACCGGGGAAGAATGAGCTGTGAGAGTCTGTTTGATGCTGAGAACTGAAGTCTATTGTAAAGATAGGAAGGGTGATGGCTCTGAAGTATATTAAATAGTAGCAAAAGTGTTCGAAAATTTAAGAGGTTATCGAACGACACACCATAGATACTTTTAGAAAATCTCGAGACATAATCGTACCTCCTTAAACCGTAAATATATCGCGCGATATTGTTATATGCCACATTAAGTTTTCTCTTGCTCACAGCATCGCTTTTGCAAAAGATTTTACATCCATAAGTAAGTATAGGTATAACTAATGTCTTAGCGAGCATTTTGCGTGTTTTTAGAGGAGTGAAATCTTTTGTGACCCAAAGCGATCGAAGAGCACCATATACTTTACCGACAATGGAATTAACGTGGTCTTTCCAGGTTAAATTTCTATTAAATATAATTCCCAAGTTTTTTGCATTGTCAACAAATTCTATAGGAGCCTTATTTAGGTAGATTCGAGGGAAGTACGATAGGTTTACAGATTTCTTAGAGATCACAATGACTTTAGATTTTTCAGGATTTAGTACTAAGCTATTGACTCGCGACCAGTTATAAATATTTTGAAGGTCCTCGTTTATGGTCTGAGCACAATGTTCTATGAGTCCCAGAGGACAACTTTTATATAACTGGACATCATCGGCGTACATATGTATAAGAGATTGCACAGCAATTTGAGGAATTTCATTAATGTACAAAGAGAAAAGAAGTGGCCCCAATATTGAGCCCTGCGGGACGCCTTGCTTTAAACTTAATAATACTGATGTCTTATCTCCCATTACTACAGCTTGCTTTCTACCTGATAGATATGAGAAAATTAATTTCACTGCTTCAGGTGCGAAATCGTACAGATTTGATAGTTTGCTGCATAATACGGGATGACTTATCGAATCGAATGCCTTCGAGAAATCAAGAAGCACCAAGAAGGTTATCTGATCGCTGTCTACTGCGCTTCTAATATCATCAACAACGTTCAGAACTGCTGTTGTGCAGCTTCGATTGGGACGAAAACCTGATTGAAATTTGGAAAGCAAACCCTTGTCGTTCAGATACGTATTAATTTGTTTTTGAATGATCCTCTCGAACACTTTAGAGAGGAATGGGAGTATTGATATGGGTCTGTACTCATTCTTGTTTCTTCCTTTAGGGATGGGAATGACCTTTGCAAGCTTCCACTGTGTAGGAAATACAGACGTTGTTAGGACCGTGTTTAGCAAATGTGTTAAAAAAGGTAAAAGCTTGGGAAGGAGAGCTTTTACGAAAACCGGGTGAACGTCGCCCAGACTTACTGCATTCGATTTGATCGATATCACACTTTCAACCACATCAGCAGGCTCGACCCTGGAGAAGCTAAATCCTGTAGATGATTGATTTTCATACGTGAGGGTTGGAGGATCAGACAAGGGCTGTGGGACTTGGGAAATGAACTTAAAATTGAGTTCATCGCAGTCAGCATTTATTGGCGGGTCTGGTTTTTGCCTCCCAATTCCCATACTACGCAAGTTGTTCCACAGTTTTCGCCCGTTACCTGATGTGGCGATCCGGTTTGTAAGCACTCTTGCCTTTTCTGTGCGGATAGCAGTGACTACCTGGTTACGAAGCAAGCGAAACCGACGACGATCCTCATCAATTTTGTATTGCTTCCACCACTATTTATAGTATTGCGAAAACTAAGTCGGATCCTTTATTTAAAGTTATGATCTTAAATAATAGTAGAATTAAAATGTAAATTGACTCTGGAGCACCTCAGACTGTCATATCTCTTATTGACTATGAAAAACACTTTCCTAATATTCCGTTAAAGCAGGTGCGTGAACAATCTGTATATATGGTAACCGGTTCACAAATTAATGTTGTTGGTGTTTTGCATGTAAATGTTTCGCATGAAAATAATGCAGGAAACTTTATTGCCCAGCTTCCAATTACGGTAACTAAAAAAAGTAGAAACTTTACTCCTCTAATGGGTAGAAATTGGATTGATATTTTATACAACAAATGGCGCTTAAATTTTGGAATTAATCATTTGGGTGAAGTTAGCGATGTCGTTTCGGTATGTACTAAGGAACTCCTTAATAAATATGAGCACGTTTTTAATACAGATTATACACGTCCAATTAAAAACTTTACTGCAGACATAGTTATTTAAACCAACTCAAGCCCTATTTTTTTATAAAGCATATACAGTGCCATATGGGTTCCCCCAAGTAGGGGCGGGTTAAGACTATCACTGCAGCGCAGCGCCCCCCAACAACCAGCGCTTGTCGCAAAAGGCGACTAAGGGGACAAATCAGATCTACGCAATATAACACCCAAGTGAGCCTAGCGACACATATACTACCTTAAAAATCCTCCCACAAGTGTGCATGCGAGACCGTGGGTTGACACGACTGAAGATCACCGGTGTCATAGAAGAAATATCAAACAATACTAAAACAGGAGCATGCACATGTCAAACAACAAACACCATCGCAATACGGTAATATTGCAAAACTGTATCATTATGGTAATACTTGCTAAAAGGAAAGGCACTACCCCGCCAGGCACTGCCATTGCTGGTACATGGTACTGATCCTGGACCGAGCAGAAATGTTCGGGTCAGAGCTATACGGATTCCGGGGGCTAGCAAAATAATGAAACAGTTTGGAAGAAATTTGAGGGTCGCGAGTTGGAATGTTGGAAGCATGAACGGTCGAAGTTACGAGATGGAAGAGATGATGAATAGAAGCCGGGTGGATATCTTGTGTGTCCAAGAGACGAAATGGAAAAACACCGAAAATCGGGCGCGTTTCTTGGACGTTAGGACAAAAGATTACAAGATGTTCTACTACGGAACGGAAAAGGCTAGGAACGGAATCGATATCATCCTTGTGGCAGAGCTACTTGTTAACGTCTTGAGCATTTCGAAGTCCAGCTTGATCGAGATCTGATATGGGTGGTGCTAATACATCGAGGGGTTCCAGAAACATATGTACAGACGATCATGGATATGTACGAAAGAGCAAAGACAAGAGTAAGATGTCCCGCTGGAGTAACCAAAGAGTTCCCAATCAAAGTCGGGGTGCACCAGGGAAGCGTCTTAAGTCCTTTGCTCTTTATTGCAGTACTTGACTATCCTCTTAAAGGTGAAGTGATGGACCCCAAGGTACATCAATTATTTTTAACTGACGATGAAGCCATCATAAGTGAAGATCCTACATCCCTGCAACGAGCACTTGATGTGTGGGTGGACGTTTTGGAGGGAAATGAGTATCGCATTAGTTCAAAAAAGACAGAGTACTTGTGCTGCCCGTTCTCTGATCCACTCAGGCCTATTCCAGACATTTATTTGAATGGAACAGTGCTTTCCAAGTGTGAAAAGTTCAAATATCTGGGATCTATGATCAACCTGTGATGAAGACATCAATCATCGCGTAAGCGTAGGGTGGATGAAGTGCCGGGAAAACTCCGCTATCTTCTGTGACCGGAAAAATGCCCCCTAAGTTGAGAGGAAAGCTCTACACCGCAGTTGTGCGTCCAGTCCTTACATATGGTTCACAATGTTGGACAATATACAAAAAGTATAAGTGTAAATAAACGGCAGGTGAGATGAAGATGCTTCGCATGGCAGCAGGAGCTACAAAGCTTGATCGAATAAGAAATTCGAAGATGATCCGTGAAAGCCTTCACGTCAAGGAAACCATCTTATGAAAAATAGAGCGCGACCGGCTCAGCTAGTATTACCATGTTAAAAGAAGAAATAATTTGAACCCCATTAAAAAGGCAATATCAATGAACGTTCCGAAGACATCACAAGGCAGGAGAGGCAGGCCTATAATCGCTTGGATCACACAAATGCAACGACACCAGCATTTGATTGGCCTCAGGCACGAAGTGATCCAAAATCGGGAGACCTGTCGATATTTTCTGAGGTCAAACAGGCGAACCCCACAGGCGGATCAGGAAATGCAGTGAAGTGCGAGGGTTATGATCGTTTGCTTTCAAATCATAACCTCGCCGAAATAGGAAGAAGACATTTTTTTTTTTAAATGCTCAAGGGATAACAATCCCATTTACTAACAGGTTGTCACAAAAGTTATAGCATGTTTTTGGCGCTTTATGCTTTCAAATTTCCAAACATTTCGGTATTTCGCCTACAAGTATGGAATGTTTCTCTTCCTTAGTGCCGTTTTCGTGCGCCATGTCGTAGTTGTTACTGTGCTGCACCACTGGGCGTAAAGTTCAATGTTCGAATCCCAGAGTTAAAAGAAAATAAAAAAAAATACAAGTAGAACAATAGGTCCGTTCGCGTACACAATCTAAAGCACTTTAAAGTGCTTTAAGGTACTCTAAAGTGCTCGAAGTGTATTAGCGTACTGAGCGAATGAGTAGCGAGTATATCCCCTCTGTGCTTGAATGTGCTAGAATAATTTCTGCCGGCACGAACGTAGAAATTGCCAAGTGGAATCAGCTGATTGTCAATTGAGTCCAAAGGTTTTTGATTCCATTTCAGAACGTCAATAGACATAAAAAAAAAGGTGCAAAGTATCTTGAAGAAAAGGCTGTGATGTGTGAATGTTCTCCCAAAACATTTCTTTTTAACCTAATATGATTCTGTTGGTTTTCACATGAATTTAGTTTGTTCATTATAATTCTTTTAATGACAGTTGGCTCGACATGGCTCGAAATGGCTTGCTTTCATTCGCGTAGATTTTCGGCTCTCTAAGTGTTTTTTCTCTCACCATGTCATATGTGACAATTGATTAGTTTTTGGCTCGGAAAGTACGCGAACGAACCTAATAAGTCAAAGAAGCTGACAGTGTATGCGATAGTAGAACCGTGAATAGGATTTAAAAAAAAATGAAGGTTAGGTTAGGTTAAAGTGGCTGCGTATGTGCTTATCAGATCGCCGAAGTCATTGTAGTAGAATGCTTTGTTGAGAGAAATGAAGTTCTTAGAGTATTTTAGATCCAGCTTGAGCCAAATCTGTTTTGTCACTAAACATGTTGTTCCATTTGTCCGCCTAATATCTGCTCTTTCGATTGCATCCAGCTTGAATTTGAGTTTGCAAGTAGCGATCGGTACACGTAGAGTATCCTTATTTGGAAGGATGGGTATAGTTGTTCCTAATCTAGCGATTTCCTCAGCCTTACTCTTCCCCGGAGTGTCTGTAAGCCATGGAACCCAATACAGGTGAATACTGAACTGCTCAGCCATCTCTGTGAGAGACGATCGGCAGTCTAGAGCTACCAAAAAATTTATACAGATCGAATCCAAGGATTTAATTGCGGCTTGGCTGTCTGAAAAGATGCGAATATCTTAAGCAGATACAACGTTTTTCTTTAGCCAAGATAAATAAAATAAATAAAATTGCTTGGAACACGCTACAATGATTTGGAAAACGGAAGAAGAGGCTGCGATTTAGACTATCAGAGAAAACACCTCCACCTAGCTCGTCGTTAGGTAGTAAAAGATGCCATAATTTTCGTCGGCATCTGATATCTAACCTAAATCGTCCTCTACCATAAAAAGAAACCCGCTTTTGGTATGCTGTTATGGAGCTGAAAATGCAGCGCCATTAGCATGACATTTGGAGAGTAACATCTTAAATACTATAAAAGCAAAGATGATTTTCCTTGTGAACACGGTTTCTCCAAAACTGCTAGACGTAGATACTTGAAATTTCGCACAATTATTCCTTAATTGTCCTAGATGCGAGGTAAGAAGGGATTTTCCGAAAAGCAAGGTCTAAGTGGCAAAAAGGGGGTTGATATCAAATTCTCCGTCATCAGAAGTTGATTACACCGCTCTAGCTCAGTAATGGCTTATCGGATTTAAGAAATAAAAAATAGGTGAATTTATTAAATTCACCGCTAATTTATTAAAGGTATTAATTATTCTTGTGCTTTTTTTTTGCTTTTTTTGCGCCAAGGGGTGTGGTAATCCTCTAAAGATACTAGTAGCCCGGGCTACTAGCATGCATGATTCGCAAACCCGAATAATTGATTCCAGGAATGCGCCTAAGTACTAATCCACACCCTGCACAATTCTACCACTCGCTCCGCGGGACTGCCGTTAGGTATTACTTCGCAGGGCTGGTTAGCATGTCATGCTATTCATCACGCATGGCCATTGCTGCTTCTCATGCTTCTGCTGCATTGCAGTAGCACAATTTTCACATTCCAATTTCTGTTACTGCGTGTGTTCATATGTTATTGTGTGTCTGAGGATGTCACTTGTGTTGCATTGCATACGTGGGCGTTTTGTCTACCTTCCAGTGTTTGTGAAATCCTCATTTCTCGCTGCTGCTTATTCCTCCAGACGTAGTTGTTGCATCATGCTGGCGATGATTTCGTTCGCTATGTTCCAGGCTCCATTCGTCGTCAGCATGAATGTTATTAGTCCTCTCGGAGTCACTTGGCCGGCAGTTTCTTTCTCTAGTAAGTTTTTGGCCGTCGTATACAGGGTGGGCCAGCTACAAGTATATTTTTAAAAATGCAATCAAATGAACAAAATGAAATTTTTTCCATGTATTATGGCTTTATGAGTAAGAGCAAACATTCCCATTAATTATGGAACACAACGTCGTTCAAGTGGCAACCTCGGCTGGCCACGCAGTAGCGCATTCTATAACTCCAATTTTCCAAGACCTTGTTGATGGTTTCGGGCTGTAGCTCGCGGATTGCTTGGATGATATTGGCCTTAAGTACTTGAATCGTTTCCGGATTGTTGGCATAACATCGGTGCTTCACGGTTCCCCACAAAAATAAGGCCAAAGGGGTCAAATCGCAGCTCCGAGGCGGGCAATTGACATCGCCAAGACGGCTGATAACACGATTTGGGAATTTGGTGCGCAAAAGACCGATTGTGGCATGGCGCGCCATCCTGCATGAACCGGTCGTCCAAATCCATGTCTTCAATTTCAGTAAAAAAAAACAGTCGTTAACATGACTCTGTAACGTCCACCGTTGACCCAAACGTTGTTCCCAGCCTCATTTTCGAAAAAAAATGGTCCAATGATGTCACCACTCCACAATCCGCACCAAACTGTCACTCTCTGTGGATGCATTGGCTTCTCGACAATAACGTGTGGGTTTTCCGAGCCCCAGATGCGGCAATTTTGTTTGTTAACGTAGCCGTCGAGATGAAAATGTGGCTCGTCAGAAAAGATGAGTTTTCGCCCAAAATCGTTGTCCAATTCAAGCTGCTCTAAGGCCCAAACTGCGAAGCGATAACGAAGCGGATGGTCATGCGCTTTCACTTGCTGAATCAATTGGACCTTGTAAGCGAATAATCCCAGATCTTTGTGCAGAATTCTCCTCAGGCTAGTGCGTGAAATGTTGAGCTGTTGAGATCGATGACGAGTTGATGTTCGTGAATTGAGTCTCACACTCTCGGCTACAGCAGCCACATTCTCGTCTGTGCGCACCGTACGACGACGGGGACCATGAGTGTTGTCCACTAGCATACTAGTCTCACGAACTTTTTGCACAAACTTGCGTACAGCAGGCGCGGTGTGTGCTTCATTTCGGACAAAACTTCTTTTCAAAAAACGCACTGTTTGGGCTACACAGCACTCACTTTGGAAATAAGTTTTCAATATTTCCCAATGTTGTTCAAGCATAAGGCGACTCATTTCGTTCCGCGGAGGTATGATACTGACTTTCTGTCGAGATTTCGAGCGGGAAACAGCTGTCAGTGTCAAAATAACCTATGATTTAAAAAGAAATCACTAGATGGCCCACCCGTTACATCCGGCATTCCATCAAAACATGTTCCGAGTTCTGGATTTTGCCTTCACAGTGCGGGCAGTACGGGTCATTTACGTGTTTGTATTTGTAGTGATATTCCCGAAAGGACCGGTGTCCTGATAGGAACCGTGTCATGTAGAAGTTTACTTCTCCGTGTTTTCTGCTGATCCATTCCTCTACGTTTCGGATCAGCATATGGATGCATCTTCCTCTGGATGTGGTGTTCCATCTCTGTTGCCATTCTGCTTGTATAGCCTCGTTGGTTGCTGCGGACTTTTTTTTCCAAATCGATTGGCATTCGACCGGAGATTACGCTACTTGCCTCCGCGGACACCGTCCGAAAGGCACAACACATTCTTAACGATGCGATTCTATGGGCCGAGTTCATCCGTCCGATGTACGTTATCCGGTACGTCGCTGGTGTCGTTATGGGAGACGCGTAAATAAGGATCGACTCGCTTACCGCTGCTAGCAGGTTTCTAATTGGCTGCCTGGGTTCTACAGTGTTTGGCATTAGTCTTGACAGTGCCGCTGCTGCCCTGGAGGATCTCCCGCCTGTGTTGCCCTGAAGCTGAGCCATGCTAACAACAATTAATGAAATCATCACCCATAATTTTCCTTCAGTGGAGACTACCCCCAGCAGTCATGCAGCAGTGGATTGCAATAGTGTGTGTGTAAGTGGGCGCGGTATAACACGATCATGTTTTGAACTTTAGTGTGTATGATCTCTTCTAGAGTATAAATTGAAAAAAAAATATTATCAGCGCCAAATCTAAGCCATACATAAGTACGTGTATAAGAAATCTGCAAATCTAAAACAGTTTCAACATGCACCACACAAAAACTGCTGCACGAAATTGAACGGGGTTTTCGCAGTTGCATTGCTTAAAGTATAACTTTTAAAGTCATTTATTTATCTTGAACCGCCATTCAGAAGCAGAGGTCTAATCAAAAATATCTTTTGCAAAATTCAGAATATCATTAGCTTGTTCTTGATCATGAATCTGCACTCAGTGGAGGTGATAATTATGTTTTCCTTATTCTGCTTTCGCTGCCTCTTCGCAATATTTAAGATCAGAGCCGCCTGGCTGACGGAAGAGGGATGCTACTCTTTGTGCTTTTCTTTTCTGTTATAGCTGCTTGGCGGGTTGTGTGTTGTGTGCGTCTTTGTGTGTAACTTTCGTTATACTTTAAACACACCATTGATGCTTTAGCGCCTCTAGGCCAATCTGACCACAACATCATATCAGCTAAATTATCGTACTCCGACCACACAGTTAAAGAAAAAACTCATAAAAAAAAGTTTAACGCTACGAGAAAGGCAACTGGGACGGCCTTAATAGTTTCTTTGGGAGATTTAACTGGTCGCTATGCTTCCTCGATAGTGACGTGGATTCCGCCGCTGATATGATTACCCACACCATTCTCTTAGGTATGAATGATTATATTCCTAACAGAATAAAAAGTATTAAACGTAAGGCAAACTCGTGGTTTGATCAGAGCTGCAAAAAGCTATCAGGTTAAAAGAGGTAAGTTTTCGGTTTAAAAAACCCAACAATTCCGAGGAAAACCGAAAGAAGTCTAAACAAGCCAGAAATGACTGCAATGCTCACATTCGACGTGTAGAATTCCTAAAAAAAAAAAAAAAAAAATTTGGCAAAAATTGTACAATGTCCCAAAGGGAAATTGTTGGTCATTCGACAAAAATATTAATAATTCTGCCATCCCAACACTCGTTTATAATGACATTCCAGCTGTCAGCTCCTTAGACAAAGCCAATCTACTTGCCGTTCAGTTCGCAGCTGGTTCGCCCCTATAGTTCTGAAGAGGTGTTCTTCCACTCTGGCTAAATCTCAGTGTAAGCTTTTCTTGCTATCCTACTCTTCTGGGCTCTTTCCGAGAAGATGGAAAACAGCATTTGTCCAGCCCGTCCCTACAAAAGGCGAACCTTCCTCCCCGTCCAATTACCGACCCATTGCACTTACGTCCCTTCTTTCCAAGGTCATGGAAACGCTGATAAATCATCAGCTTATGAAATATGTTGATTCACGAAACCTCCTCAATGACCGGCAGAATGATTTTCGTAGCAACAGGTCCACTGACGGTTTGATGGCATATCTCATCGAGGAGTGTAACCAATCTCTTCATCGCTTCGGCGAAACAAAGATAGTTGCACTCGATATTTCTAAGGCATTTGACAGAGTTTGGCATCAGGCTTTTTTGTCCAAAATGTGTGCACATAGCATCGATAAGTCTCTTCTTCAATGGAGTAGAAATTACCTTTCGGACCGTTCAAACAAGTTGTCTTGGATGGTTTCAAGTCTGCAATTCACCATATAAATAGTGGTGTTCCCCAGGGCTCCATTTTGTCTCCGACTCTCTTTCTCATTTTTATAAGTGACCTCTTGTCTGCTACTTCTAATCCAATCCATTCTTTCGCTAATGACAGTATCCGCAGTTTTCCATATTCGTTCCATAACTCATGTCCCTGCTCTTCGGTAGTTTAAGACGAACGTCAACGTATGCTAAACACATTAAATTCCGACCTGGACAGCATAACCAAATGGGGTTCAACCAATAGAGTGGAATTTAATGCATCCAAAATACAATGCTATCTTCTGTCTCTCAAGTGAAACCAAGACACCCAACCGTTATCCATGAACGGTACTTGCATCGCTGAATCCGAAAGACTTGCCATTCTTAGTATGTACATCAATAACCATGTTCAATGGAACGATCACACATTCGAGGTCGCCAAAAATGCTGCAAAATGTCTAGGATTCCTTAAGGAGTGCAAAAAATATTTTACTCCGTATGATCTGGCCTCCATCTATAAGGCATTCAGCCGCCGCAAAGCTAGAATATAAACCCCACATCTGGTCAGGTGCATCCAAGATCGTTCTGCATATTCTAGATAGGGTACAGAACCGCGCGTGAAAACTTATAGGTGATAGAGACATTGTGAACTCCATAGTCTCACTTGAACATGGTAGAAATGTCTCTCAAACTTCACCCGCAATACGCGTCATGTTTCGAATGCACATGAGTTCACCCTCGAGCCCAATTTCGGACGTACTGTCAAATATAGTGATTAGTTTATAAGCCGAACAACACGTTTGTGGAATAATCTACCAGTCTCTGTTTTTCCTAATCAATACAACCTTCAAACATTTAAAGCCAACGGAAACCGGCATGTCCTTCGTTCCTCTCCGCGCTTTTCCCATCCGCCCGTGCCCTGAGCATGAGTAAAATGTTATTAATAATCCCTTCGGCGCGGGCGAATTATAAAAAAAAATTTAACTGTCTCTACAAATTCACTTTTAATCACAATATCATTTATTCTGTATTTAGACCGGTGCACATACAAAGAGTGCTACTTTTGCACGAGTAGCTCTGCTTTCTGAACACTCACCCTTATTACGGGTGGCGTTAAACGCCTTGTTGAAAAACGACAGTGAGAACTCGGCATTATAGCTGGCATTCCAAAAACCGTCATTTTATTTTTTGTGGAATGTAATTCTTGTTCGACAGTTGGCGTTTAAGTTTCTTTATCGGTATTCTATCTGTCGGTTAAGTGTGGCAAAACGCTTAATTAAACGCCTGTTGTTGTCGTAGAAGAATTCTTGAACAACAGGCATTAAAAATCGGTTTGAAATGTAAGTTTTGTTAATTATCTCTATATATTTAGTTGAATTTATATTTTTTAAGGGTAAAAATAACGAATAGTAAGCAAATGAAGCGGTTAGTCGGGCTAATGGAAATGAAAATGTTAGCTTGGCAACCAATTTTAAAAGAGGTGTACCATAAACGACTACACAGCAAACTGGGTGGGAAAAGGTAGCTTCTATTTTAAATGGCTTAGGACCACCGATACGGGACGATAAAGAATGGCAAAAAGCATGTAACGTAAATCTAGATAAAACCATAAACCAATTATATAATTATAGGTTTGGTTCGATGCCAAATTTAAAGTGAAAAAGAAACTTATATATTTAACAAAAAAACAAGTAGGAGCCACAGGGGGCGGACCGCTCAGGCAAAAATACTTAAATGAATCAGACGAAGCTATAGTAAAACTTCTTGATCTGAATGATAAAGTCGACCCCGTGGGAAAAATGTTTGGCGGCATGCAGACTACACAGAGTGCACAAAGTACATCTACATTAGGATGGACACCATTAACAATAACAACACTTCCATTACCATCCATAGTAATAGCAGAGACAACAAACGCGGAATTAGAGACATCCGAAGGGGTGATTGGTGCATTCGATCTAACAGTAATTTCATCCCCTGTAATGCATTTTGAAGATGAAACCGTAAATGAAAGAATGAAGATGCTTTTAAATGGTAGAAGAAAATCAAAAGCCTGCAATAAAGACATTTTGGAAAATATGCTAGAGAAGCAAATTAAAATACAAGAAAATTTGTACAACGAGGTGAAAGACTCTTTAAACCGCATTGAAGTCCAGTTGAAAGAAATTTCCCGATATTATAGTAAACGTTTCTATTTGGAAGAGAAACGGCTTAAATTATACGAGGTGCAACTGGAACGGAAGATCTCAGCGGGCTGTCACCGGTGCGTTTGCAAGCATTGAGGCGGAAGCGGCCAAAATGGGTTTGGCGATAAACGAGGGCAAAACCAAGTATATGCTGTCAACTAGAAGGGAAAACCAACACCGACGAATTGGACAAAACGTCACCGTGGGCAGCTATAACTTCGAGGTAGTAAGGGACTTTGTCTACCTTGGCTCTGCTATAAATTCTTCTAACAAAATCAGCGTAGAAATCAATCGAAGAATAACTCTTGCCAATCGCAGTTTTTTTGGGCTTATAAGACAATTTAACAGTAAAGCCCTATCTCAAACAACTAAGGAGACTCTATATAAGACCTTGATCATCCCAGTCCTGCTTTACGGCGCTGAAACATGGACTTTATTAAAAGAGGATGAAGATATCCTTGGTCGCTTCGAGAGAAAAATTCTTCGTAAGATTTTCGGTCCCGTTTGCGTTGACGGGTTTTGGAGGAGAAGATTCAATCACGAACTATACGAGCTGTACAGCGACATCGACCTAGTCAAAAAACTGCGTATTGGACGTCTGAGATGGCTAGGACATGTAGAGCGAATGGACACCAACGCTCCGGCCCGCAGAGTCTTCGAATCTAACCCGGAGGGACGACGCAGTAGAGGGAATCATCGCCGTAGGTGGCGCACACAAGTTCAAGGGGACCTCGACCAACTTGGAGTGCGCAACTGGAGGCAATTAGCTAAAGACCGAGCTAAATGGAGAGGCTTGTTGGTTGAGGCCCAGGTTCACCCCGAACTGTAGCGCCACCTAAGTAAGTAAGTAACTGGAACGGGAGGAAAAGCAGCGAGTAGAGGAAAATAAATTAAAAACGACGGATCTAGAAATCAGAAAGAGACAAATAGATTTTGAAGAACATAAAATGCGCCTCAGTGAAGAAAGCAAAGAGAGCAGGAATCCAAATGTATAAATTTATTTTAACCTTTATTTAAAAACTTATATTACTCTACTTAAATTTCCGTTTAATAAATATTTCTTCATGTTCGATAAAAAATTGAGTTATTCAGGTTGTTTCGAATATTTGCATCCTCTTTGTCATCATTTGTGTCCTCATATACTTTTCTAAATGCATCGGTTGAGTTGTTAGATTCAACAATTTAAGTCACTGGAGGCTCTGTTTTAAAACGAAGGTAAATGTTATGTAGAGCTGCACAGACATTTACTATTTGCGTTGCTTTTTTAGGGCTGTAGTGCAACTGTCTTGCCCCGAGTAAACATCGGAATCGATTTTTTAGAAGTCCAATCGTTCTTACTACTATATTCCGTGTTTTTGAATGAACTATATTGGAGTTTACCTGATTGCTGTTTTCATCTGGTGACCTATACGGAGTCATTAGAAATGGCTCAAGGGGGTAACCAGCATCACCCGAAAAAAGCTTTTCAGAAAAAATCAAGAGAAAAAAAGTAAATATACTAACCCAACAGCCAAGTATTTCGTTCGCCTCTGTCAAAGCACCTTTTCAATATTCCCCGGAGTTCAATTGAATTCCAAACATGCGAGTCATGGCTGGCTCGACCTTATATACATTCTAAAATGTAGTTTACAGAAATGACAAAATGAAGCATACAATTTAAGATTTTCTACCTACAATCATAGCATTTATACTAAAGAAACCTTTCCTATTGTAGTACCTATGCTGTTCTGATTCTTTTGGGGCCAAAATGCGTATGTGAGTACCGTCGATACATCCAATTACCCCTGGAACCCCAGGTTAATTTTTTTCTTCCTCCGTGGTTTGTAATTGTATCCATTGCGGACAAATGAATGTCTCCATTGCGACAATTACTTCATTCCAAATCTTACTTAAGGTAGGTTGTGCTAAACCTAAAACAAAATCGTTACCCACACCCTTTTGGTAGCTACCCTCAGCAAAGAACCTCAAGGTTGCGGCAAGTTTAAGAATTTCTAGCACAGAAAACGGCATTGTTGTTTCAGGAAGCCTTCCTTTCACTTCATTAAGAACATAAACAAATGTCTCTTTATTTAGTCGAAAGAACATTTTGAATCTGAATGAGAACGGTTTACTTTCCATTTTAAAATGAACCCTTCTATGTATTTGCATATTACCATATGTACATATTTAGCATCTGGTAAATCAAATGGATTGGACTTCGATCTAATACTTCTCCGTATTCGCATTAAATCCGTTTTCCGTGCTTCCTCTTGGTCTTCATCTTCGCTACTCTCCAACATAAACATCAAAATGCTGTCCATACTTTGTTTCAATAAATTTTATTTTTCACTAAAATCGACAATTGACTTACATATGCACTCTAAAGTAAAAGAATAATAAAAAAGATGTAAGCACGCAACTTCATAGAAAAAAATATAAGTCTGTCATTTGTCAGTTTTTTTTCTGTAGAACGTATGCGGAACATAAGTAAAACGACACTCAAGGCGTTTTGCTCCCGTAATACCGACACTAAAACGCCACGAATCAAAAAACGACTCGTAATAAGGGTGACTATTGGAAATTAAATTTTCTCTTACGAGTAGAGTGAACTGCCCCTAATTTTAAATAACGAGCTTTTATATTAATTAAAATATTATTATATGATCATACAAAATATAAGCAAAATGATTACTTCTATAGCAAGAGTAGCAATTGCCGCTGTAATTTGATTTCAGTCTAATTTGATTTCGTATGAATCCCATTTTTGTAAAGTGTCTATTTGGTTAGTTTTAATTAAAGAATGTGTTCAATAATTTAATTTAACTTAAGCTACAGTAGTTGTCGTGATGAAATATGTAGGTATACTGCTTTTAATATGAGGGATTTATGAAAAACAAAAAAACTGAGAAAAGCAGTCAATTGTAAGGGAAAATGTGCATTTCCATAAATAGAACCAATCGTACTCGTATCTGACGTCATGGCAACTCTGGGTGGAGATCTCTTAAAACCCTTGACTGATTTTATTTGCATGCGCCTAACTTTAGGCATTTAATTTGAGTTTTAAGAAACCGACCGTGTTTGAATCCACAATAGTTTCTTTTGCTTTTCTCTTCTTATTCTTATACCTGCCGGATAATGCGCTTTTTATTTTCTTTTTATGCTCAGTTTCTAAACAATACAAGTTCACTTACCTGTCTGTAGGTGAAGAAACACACGTCTCGCTCTACTGTTGTTTCACATTAGAGCACAACGACTACGGAGCTGATCAAACCTATGTAGGTTTGCCGGTTGGGTATGAAGATACAGATACATTTTCGTCGGCTTCATTTAATTCCGTCAAATACATGTGAGCTGAGAGAAGCAAAATGATATCAGAATAATAGCATTAGCTGTGGTATCTTACCTCACCTACCTGGTCTAGTGCGAATCTTAGGAAATACGAAAGAGACAGAGTGTCAGCGTTCATCTCCCAAATGTTGTATGTACTCTTTGCAGAAAAACCAGTATAACCATCTGGTTTTCGACGAGTGACTTTTGATGCAGGTATCATGAAGTTGCCTGTGGTAGTTTAAATTCAGATTGATCTCCGCCGATGTGAGGTCTGGGTCGACGGATATCTGTCTGATAAATTTTATTCATTTTGTTGGTTCCTTTTTGTAGACCCTGTACGATTACATACATAGATGTTCTTTATTTAATTCGAGATGATTTTTACTAAAAATGCGAGGGTAATTTAAAAGCCATATAAAGTGTAAGTTTAAATTCAACCGACCGCAATTTCTCGTGAGTGAAACTCTCACATTGATGATCAATGTGGCAGAGTAGTAGAAAATCATAATAATCAATCCCCATGAATCAGTGATTTCTCAAAAGATTCGAAACCAAAATGTGAAGTGCCAAGAAGCAGCATACAAATTATTGAAAGTATTTAAATAAAAAAGAAAATAAAAATAATTGTGAGCAATCGTGTATTGAAGGCATAATCGGGCAACTCAGCATTCACCACTTATTCAAGGTTGTGATCATTCAGCGTGCTGTTCGGGCAATTTATCTATAAAGTGGAATCGATAAAAATTCATATACTGATCTTGCTTTGCAGCTTTTCGTTTCGTTTGGCAACACCGGTGTGCCAGTTCTGTGAGTTTGGAGAAAAAGTAAGCCACTATGCGATCATCTCGTGATTCGCATCTGCGGCGGTTTGGCCACTTCTTTCGGATAATTGCACTTCTTCAGATAGCGCTTGATTTTAGAGCGGCAGAATGTCAACTGGTGAATAAGCCACCTTATTTCGTGCCCGGATCCGGAGATATGGCACGCTTCAGTCTTTCGGAAAACACAACCGTCGGCAGTCCGGTTTATCAGCTCAAAGGTTTGCATTGATCTCTAATGGAATTTATTTGTTCTGTTTTTTTTTTCTTATTTTACTGAAGATAATTTGTATGAGCATATTTTCTCTCGCCTCATGTTAATCAGAAGTTCTGCTGAGCACACATTTGCATATCTAGGCGTTATACAAACGTGAACATGAGGCAAATTCAGTTGTTCTACTTTTTTGCTATTGTTTGTCGCAAATTATTTAATGTCAAAGTCACGAACTTAAAAAGGTCGAAGAAAATATGACGCAGTAAAGATAAGTGTTAGTAGAAATGTTTGCAGTAACACGTTTGTACGTACGTTCGTGTGTTTGTATGTATGTATGTGTATATTTTACTGTCAAAGCCCAAAGAACAGTCAATCTTTATTCTGATAAGTCAATGCTAAGGATTGGGTAGACCTGCCCGTTTAGTCAATCCTGAGTTTTGACTATAACCCATACGTGCATAAGTAAACTGAATATTTTTATGGATGTCAACCAATCAATGGTTGTAAATAATGTCTTATTCATATGTTAAGTTATCAGGAAAATTTGCAGCTTCCCATTGTGAGAAGTGTTGTGGATCTAGCGACGTTTCGACGTCACCAGCAACAAAAGAAAAAGAAACAAACTACGAGTGCTTGTAGATGAAAAAGGATTTGTCTATCAACTATTTGTCACTTTACCCAAATAGATATATGCACATATATACATATCTGTGGCAATACATTTCTTTTTTTTTTGTTGCGCCTGGAGGTGCAGGCTTCTTCAAAAGATACCAATAGTCCGTACCATTGGTTATGCCCGATTCATATATCTGACAATGCCATTAGTGCTAGTCAGTATATGCCTACGGGCTAAACCTCATCCCTCAGAAAGGCACTATGAGAACCGTCTGCGCGTACTCATAGTAGTAGGAAATTTGTCCCTCTCATTTTTTCATTTTTGTGATGACTACGACTAAGTTGCCTTAACAAGTTGTTTAAGCTTCTGTAGTGTTAATCGCGTTAGGTAGGTAGCTTTCCAGTGAAGGCACCTACTAATACCGTCATTACATGCGGTTTTTCCTTACGGCGCTAGGTCGAAAGGTCTTGTTCTTTATAGTCGGCGCTCAAGGTTTGTCACGTCCATAATACAGATTATTTCACTATTGCAGTGAACATGAAGACGGGTACGAAGTTTGCGAGCAAAGTTTGTTACTTCGTCCCTCACGGTAGCAATTCCTATATCTCTGTGAATATCACTATTTCTTATATACCACTATGGTTTGGTACAACCCCAAAGTTGTATACCATATGTCCAAGACGGTTTTGGGACTTGCTTATACAGAAGCAGTTTGTTGTATACGCTTAACTTCGAGTATCTTCCGAGTAGCCAATACATTTCTCTAAATCTGATTTCGAGCTCTTCGCGCTTCTTCTTAACGTGTGGTTTCCACTTAAGTTTTGCGTCTAGGGTCATTCCTAGATATTTTGCCTCGTTTGCGTAAGGTATTTGCACCGAGTTAATGGATATACATATGTAAGTTGTTTATCTTTCTTAACGTAAAATTGACATGCGTTGATTTTGTCCCATTGAGGACTATTCGCCAGGTTTTTGTCCATTCGCATACATTGTTCAAAGCTCGTTGGAGTTTTTCCGTTGATGATTCGACTGACTCATCCGTTACGAGGATAGCCGTGTCGTCTGCGAACGCTGCTACAACGGTCCCTTCATCTTGTGGTATATCTCTTGTGTAGAGCAGGAACAGGATTGGACCGAGAACACTTCCTTGCGGATTTCCTTGAAATCCGAATATTCACTCCAGTGTCTAACACGGAAAAGTCTGTTTTCAAGATAAGATTCCAATATTCTGTACAACTTTTCCGGTAAGATTACCCTTAGCTTATACCTTAGGCCTTCATGCCATACCTTGTCGAAGGCTTGCGATACGTCGAGAAAAGCGCTAGAGCATATTTTTCCCCTTCTAGAGCTTTTTCAATTTCGTTCGTTATCCGATACACCTGATCGATTGTGGAATGTTTGACCCGAAAGCCGAATTGATGATCCGGGATCAAGTGTCTTTCTTCAATTACTGGTTGCAATCGTTTCAGCAGAAGTTTCTCGAAGACCTTAGATATTATTGGCAGAAGTGAAATGGGTCTATATGATTTCTTGTCATTTGCACATTTCCCCGGTTACGGAACCATAGTAACTTCGGCGACTTTCCATTGCCTTGGAACATATAATAGTCTTAAAGAAGCATTTATAATGCAACTTAACCAGCACTTTTTTCGGTAGCTCTTTCAAAATTTCGCCAGTGATTAAATCATATCCCGGAGCCTTGTTATTTTTCAATTTTTTTATTGTCAATTGAAGTTCGTACAGGGATACGGTTTTTTCTTTAAAGTTGTCGGGTGCCATATTATCATTCGGATCTTCGATCAACGGTTGTCCATCGAACGGCTTGAACGTTTCCTCTAAGTGATCGGCAAATAATTCTGCTTTCTCTTTATCTTCTTTTGCCCATTCCCCGTTAGCTTTCCTAATTGGCGGCGAGTGCATTACAGGTTTCCTTATGGACTTCAAGGCTTTCCATAGAGAGTAGTTTGAATACTTATCAGCGGTCAGACCCTCGAAGTAAGTAGAAGTCTCGTGATTTTTTAGGTCCTGCAGCATATTTTTTAGCTTGTTACAAAGGTGGTTCAGATAAGTTTTATCCGGCGGCGTGCGGGATTGTTGCCATCTCTTGCGCGCTCTCCTCTTTTCTCGTATGAGGTCTTCGATTTCACGTTGGTATTTGATTTTATTGTTCCGTGCTTCTGTCTTCCGCAAAGGAGTGTTTTTCCACGCTGAGCTCTGAATGGCTTCGACGAGTTTGTCGATTTCTTCTTCTATTTCGAACGGTGTCTTTAGCGGTACATTTAAAGCAACATTTTCCTTGCAGTCTCTTCTGAAAGCGTCCCAGTTAGTTTTGTCACTAGTTAACCTAGGCGGTCCTTCTTTTTTTTACTAGACTTCCACCTATTTTCAGAGTGACTGCTGAGTAATCTGAGCATAGATCATAGCATTCTTCGACTTCCGTCAAATTTTTAGTTAACCCTTTTGCGTTAAGGAAGTCGACGAGGTCAGGGATTTTATTTTTATCAGTTGGCCAATAAGTTGGCTTTCCTGTCGAAAGAAAGTTCACCCCACGTTTCATGCTGGCTTTGTACAATAATCTGCCTTTTGTCGAATTGCATCTTGATCCCCAGAAAGTGTGTTTCGCGTTAAAGTCACCACCTAAGACAAATTTAGGTCCGAGTGAGTCAAAGAGATGAACGAGGTCATCTTCTACTAGCTTATATCCCAGTGGGAAGTAACTAGATCCGATGTTGTAGTCTAAGTGGTTTATTTTTACGGAGACTGAGCTTATTTGCATAGAATCAAATTCTATTTCTATGTTTTCGGAGTGCTTAATACAATCTTTGATGTAAAGAGAGGACCCGCCTCTCGGATTTTCCGAAGGATGATTCGCATGGTAATCGCTGTAACCTTTTATTTTGGGACTAAGTCCCTTTTTTAAGTGCGTTTCCAATACCAAACATATATCAATATTATTTTTCCGTAGAAACACTTCTAATTCGTCGATTTTTTTCAGAAGGCCGTTTGCGTTCCACGTTAGTATCTTAAGTAGCTGTTTCATATTCATGTGTTTTTGATTGTCTTGCGAAGTTTGAAGTCGAGCTTGCTCAATTTGTCAAGTATAATTTTATTAACCTTGGTGTGCTCCTCAAATTTTTTTTATTTGGCTGATCGGATCTGTTGTAGCTGATCTTAATTTGTTTTCGTTTGACGCGACTTGCGCGTACGATCTCGCGTCAACCTGTGGCGGCTTTTCCGCTGCACTTGGACCAGCGGCGTTCTCTTGCGCAATTTTCTTATTTTCCTTTATCGGTCTCGTCGTTTTGACTGGCTTAGCGGTCTTAGGCTTATCGGTTTTACGATCTCTTAAGCTTGGGTTAGGGTGTATCGGTTTCTTGAGAGTATCGCGCCTTTTTTGAAGCTCCTTTGCTAGTTCACAACCGCGATGGTTTGCTGGGTGCTTGCCTTTGCAGTTTATGCAGGTCGCCGGAGTCTGCTTATTCAAGTCACACCTTTCTGATAAGTGGTTCCCGGCACATTTTACACATTTTAGTTCTTTTTGGCAATATGACTGAGTGTGATTGAAACCTTGACAGCGTTTGCATCGAGGTATCGATCGTGTATTCGTACGCATAGGCTCGATTTTAACTACGATATTCAAAATACTTTTTACATTATAAATATCGTCTATATTTTTGCTTCTATCGAAGGTTAGCATAAAGAGCGGAATTCCATGCTTGACCAAGACTTCATTGCCTTGTTCCGTTTTCTGCTTTATCTTCTTTAAGACATTAATTGCGTCAATACGGCATAATAGCTTAAGTCGACTTAAGTCAAAATTGAGTTAATTATAGCAAAATGTTAAAATATTTTTCGTAAATTTTTTAGTTGCATACCTGTAGAGACGGCTGAGTTATGGCTGTTAGAGTAGAGGTGCAATTCGAAAATTTCATACGATTTCGCGTAAGCCACAACTTTAAACGCTTCTTCTGAACAATCGTACAAATCGACATAAGCTATTTTGTCGTATTGCCACAGATATACCATATACTTTACCGCTTATTCATACATTATACACTTCACATTTGTGTGACATTCTGAATCAAAGAAAATCAAGGAATCTTCTCATAAGGCTACGATTACACTGTTTTATCACTGTCAAACGTTTAACCATTTTCGCTGGGGATTGAGGATAAATCATCATATTTCTCGTGCAAATGTTTAACCATTTACGGTTTGACACAAGTTGGATTCAAATAAAAATTGATCCTATACTTCTGCAAGAGTATGGGATTGACGGTTCAGTGTTAAGGGAACACAAACTGCAGAAGCCGTGTTTGGGTAAACGTCGTTAAATCAATACCTTTCATTGTGGGCGTTGGACTCCGCCAAGGATGCGCTTTGTCACCTCTCCTCTTCATTGTATGTATGGGCTGGATGTTACAGTGCAGCCGTGGCGGACAATGTTTCAAAGTGGTAGACTTAAGGATTAGTCATCAGCTCTTTGCGGATGATTTGGTCATCTTTAAGTCCTCTCAAACCGAACTTCAGCGCGCACTCGAAAGGTTTATAGCCGTTTGTGATGATGCTGGTGTGAAGGTTAATGTGAAAGAATCGGAAGTAATGATCATTTCCAGAATGTCCGTTCAGTGCACTTAGGAGAAGTTTAAGTACCTCGGGGTCTGTCTTTTTCTCGAGTGATGGAAAGAGCAAAGGCTGGATCAATTTTGAGAGAGCTTTGTTATAAGAAAGGCTGAACATTTTCTTTTTTCTTAAAGAAAACCCAAATCCCAGAGCACTCTGACTCTCCGGTCCATTGTACTACCAGACAGGAACCTTTCTTTGGTACAGTGGTTGGAAAAACTTTGATGTAATTTGTTTTCCTTTATACTCGGATGGCTGATGATTATTGTTCCCCACTGGGGCTTGAACCTGCACACAAGGCCGAACTTAGTGTTCAAGCTAAATTATCGGCCTTTAACTCCGTATATGTTGCAACTCTTACCTATGTTCATGAAATTTAAGTAGTGACCAAAAGAATATGATCAATATGATCAAGCTGCCGAAATGAGATTAATTAGCGGTGTTGCTGGAATAATTCGTAGGAATCGAGTGCACAACACCAAAGTACACAAGGCACTCAATGTTAATACAAATGTAGGCCCCCTAAAACGAGGTAAAATAAAAGTTAAGTAGCAACCTAAAAGTGTTGAGCAGTTGCTTTTCCGTACGAAACGATCTATGCTTTGATGGCTTGGTCAAGTAGTGTGTGTGTCCCCAAACCGGATCAAGTCCGACATCTCTCCTGGAGCCGACTGGAGATTCCTTCCGATGAGTTGGAGTCAATGGCGGAGGATCGAAAAGGATGGAGAGTCCACCTGAGCATCCTACCCCTGCGACCATTAAAAATGCGCGCATTGTTTACACGGCTAGCTTAAACCCCATTCACCAGCGAGAATGGTTTGGCTATATGTCAACATTACTTCATTACCATTGCTTCTTGATTCAAAGCAAGAGTTTAAAAATTTGGTGTGGTTTATTATCAAAAATGTTTATCAACCTATATCTAAAAAAGAAAGGATGTTATCGTCCAAGCAATCAGTTGAATGTAAATGGCACTAAAATCAATTGGAGCCGTAGTGTCAAATATAATACTTAGATATACATGCACATACTCGTATAGCGAAGCCAATCACGTAGGATTAATATTGCAATAAAAATGATACACGCTATGCTATGTTCTTAAGTAATGGGATCTAAATTGTTATGTAATTCAATTTTCCAATCTATTATTTTATGCGGAAACCAAATATGGGGTAGCCATGCCAAGTACCATATCAAAAAACTTCAAGTATCGGAAAAGAAATTGTTGAAAATAATGCTAAACTTATCTCCATACCGTTCTACTACTGACCTGCAAATCCAGGCTAATGTTCAGTTGATACTCAAACTCGATTCAGGCAAATTTGGATTGAAATAAATTTGGCTGGAAATTTTTTTTAAATCCAGTCAGTTGATTTTTTGCTGCTTTTAAATATTTCATATGAATAGCAAAAAGAAATGTTACATTGGCATCTCTTTGGTACTTTGAAAATTCATTCATAGAGAAACAAAACTTTTGCCGTGAATTTGCTGCTTTTGCTCTGATCATCAATACAATTCCTTCCATTTCTATTTCTCACCAACTCAATTAACTATTGTTGTTTAGGTTAGGTTAGGTTAGGTTAGATTGGCTGTCTGCACCACGATGCAGACACACTTAGACCAGTAAAGGTCCATTGTGATACCAAGGATCTAACATTAGACCACTCAGGGACTAATAAAACCAATCGGAGCTTTTGATGAAGCGATGGATGTTCGTGACATCTAAGGACGTCAAATCGCTGAGGTCGTCAAGGAAGGGAGCTCCTAGATGGAGCATTCTTTTGCGTGATAGAGCAGGACATGTGCATTGGAAGTAAAGAATGGTTTCCTCCTCCTCCTCGTCCCTACAGCTCCTGCAGAAGTCATTGGAAAAGAGGCCGAGTCTTTTGGCATGTTGGCCGATTAGACAGTGTCCGGTGATGACACCGATAACGCAGCTGATCTGTAATCGCTTTAGTTTAACCAACTCGGCACTAGGTTTCTGGTCGATCTTAGGCCAGATCTGCCTCGAAGTGTGACACGTAGAGCCACTATCCCACCTAAGTATTGTTATTTATCTGTTTACATAAAAGAACACCTAGCCTTATGGTTGTAAATATTATTTTTCTATCGAACCGAAATGTGTTCTTTAATCGCAATGCAAAATAGCAATTAGCTCTCAAAAACTATTCTGAAACAGAGTTAGTTTCTTATATATCCTTTTTATTTTATCGTTGAAGTTCTCCTTACCTAGGTAAGGCTAGGTAAAGGTCCATTGTATACCATGTATCTTTCCATTTGGCTACCCAGGGACTAATTAAACCAATCGAAACTTTTAATAAAGTGAAGAATGCTCATGATGCCTGAGGACACCAGTTCGACGAGGTCATCGAAGAAAGGAGCCTCTGGTTGGAGCAGTCTTTTTTGAGATGTGAAGTATGGTTTCTTCCTCCTCTTCATCTACGTAATTACTTCAAAAGTTATTAGAAAAGAGGCCCAATGATTAAGCATAGTACCCTATCAGACAGTGTCCAGTGAGGAGAGCGATAACGTAGTTGATCTGTAATCGATTTGACATAACCAACACTATGTTTTTTTCTGAGACAGATCTGTCTTGAAATATGACACGTTGATCAATTTTCCCATCTGAGGTTGGTTCGGCTAATGCATCCAGCTTTAGTAGATGTTTATATGTAGCGATGGGCAAATCCAGGGTATGCCAATTCGGTAGGATCCTTAAAGTCGTACCCGTTTTGGCGAGCTCGTCAGCCTTGCATTTATGTCTCTGTAGCCTGGCACCCATTATAGGTGAATACTTAACTGGTCATTCATCTCCGAGAGAAACAAACGGTAGTTTGCTAACTCTCAGTGAAAATGCTAATATCCCTGACAGATGTTGCATAACATTTCAACCAGGACAAGGCTTCCTTGATCACCATGATTTCCACCTGCAATATGCTGCGGCGAAAAGAGATTAGCGCATCGCTGATACACATATAGGTGCACGCATCTTTGCACCTTAACTAATTGAGTGAGGTGAACAGTCCTATCAGGAGCCGGCCACCAAACGATTACGCCGTACAGAAGTATAGATCTGATTACGGTCAGTCAATCAGTCGGCGTGCGATTTGAGGGTGCATAGCACAGCTCCTACCTAAAATCCTTGTATAGAAATAGAGACCTACATTTGCTTTCCTTACGCGTTCTAGTAGATTGGCTTTGCAGTTTTGTTTCCTGTCCAAAATAAGCCCCAAGATCTTGTGTTTTCTATGAGGTAGAGACTGGTGTCATTTATTGTAGGAGGGTCTATGAGAGGAACTATTTATTTCCTCCTTTTTTTTCAGTGAAATTTGACAAAACAAAGAAGTAAAATTGTAACCAAAAAGACAGACATTTTGTAGATTTATGGAGAAATTTGTTGGTTTCTATTCAGAAATCGTTTACCTGAAATTTCCTTTTTGCGAAAAGTCCGATTTTTTTCTTTGTATTTAAAAAAAATGTTGAACTGGCATTTTTGTCGGTGTTCCTATATAAAAAACGAGAGGACCAGAACTACACAAAGTCACGTTTTCCTCCGAAATTGTTAACGTGCAGTTTCCTGTAGTGCAAAAAAGATTAAATTTTGAATGAAACTCACTATCTGTCTAGTGCAGCGGCTTACTTTGTTTCATATTTTGTTATGTACAGCGTGTACTCTCGGATGTTTGTCAGACGCTCGCGAGAGGTGGGACCGTGAAAAAACTTTTTGGTGTTTTCTAGGATTCGTACAGCAGCTCTCAATGAATTTAGTGGCCGATCCTATCAAAAGTGGTAACTTACTTACTTATGTCCTGTATCTCCTTGTGGGTCCTAGGGCCTCTACTATGCCTACGCGCCATTGTGTATGGTTTCTGGCAATGTATCTGAGTTCTCCCAAAATTTTTTTCCCAACTGCCGTGCCTCCTTCTCGACTGTTCTGCGTCATGTTCTCCTCGGACCGCCAGGTCTTCTGCCATCCTGAGTTAAAGAGTTTCATTGCATAGCATGGTTCGCTATGGAACTGTCACCCTTTCGGAACGTGTGACCAATCCACTGCCATTTCCGTCGTTGGATGATTGTGCCTATTGGTTACTGACCCGTTCTCTCGTAAAGTTGTTTGTTAGAGATACGATTGGGCTAGAAAACCTTTAAGATATTGCGCAAGCACCTATTAACGAACGTTTGCAGCTTTCTGGTGATAGTAGCGGTCACTCTCCTCATGCTGCATCCATATAACAGCACGGATTCAACATTGGAGCGGAACAGTCTTATCTTGGTGTTCAAACTGATTGCATTGCTTAGCCATATTTTGGACAACATCCCGAACGCGGACTTTGCTTTGGCGATCCTGCTGACTATATACAGTTCGGTTCCACGATCCATCGGTCGAGACAATACTCCCAAGACACTCTACTCTTTCTAGCGGTTGTCCAGCAATGGATATGTATTTGACCCGATGAGTTAGTTCCAAGGCTGATAATTTTAGTTTTTGCCGTATTAATTTTCAGCCCGACGACTCCTGCCTCACTCTCCACATCTGTTGTCATTTGGTGGAGGTCCATAATTCTGTGAGAGAGTAAGCATACATCGTCAGCGTAGCCAAGATGTTTCTGTTGAGATGTAAGAGTCCGTCGAATTCCTCCGTTTCCCACCGACAAAGCTTCACGAAGCACATCGCTAATCACCAATAGGAATAGTATTGGCGAATCCCACAGGCGGATCAGTGGAAATGCGGTGAAGTGGGAGGGTTATGATACCTTATTTTCGGATCATAACCTCGCTGATAAAAGGAAGAAGAAGAAGGAATAGTATTGGTAAAAGGATTCAGCCTTGTCTTACCCCACTTTGGATCTCAAATTCCTCAGACAACCTTCCTGTGTGCAGAACGTGACATTTTGAGCCTTCATATGTAGCCTTGATAATAGCAATTAGTTTATTGGAAATACCTCTCCTGCGTAAGGCTCTTCAAATCAACTCCCTGTTGACACTATCGAACGCCTTCTCAAAATCAATGAACAACAGGTGCAGTGGCAATCGATATTCAACACACTGTTCGATGATAGTCGGCAGTGTGGTCGGCACAGGAGGATCCAGGGCGGAAACCTGCTTGTTCGGCAGTGTGTGTCTTCGAGGTGTTGTTTAATTCGCTCCAGGATGATTTTAGATATTATCGTAGCTACAGCAGGCAACACGCAGATACCCCTCCAGGTTCCGCACTCTATTAAATTTTCTTTCTTAGGACGATCATTCCCTTTTTTCACTCGTTAGGAAAGTTCTCAGCTTCCCAAGCGCTATCTATAAGTGGAAGCAGAAGCTCAGCCGATGTTGTTGGTGTAGCCTGCTGGAATACCGTCAAGTCCTACCGCCTTGTTGGTTTTGAGTGCCTTGATCGCCGTAATGATCTCATCTTTACTGGGAGTCGTGGTGCGTATTCGGGAACTTCTCACTTCGGGCACCTCAGTCTGATTTGGGAGCATATCGCTAGCGAACACGCGAACACGTTTAAGCGAAATTTCGTTTCTGAAATTAACATAATATGGTTCATTGAAAAGGTACAGTAACAGCTTAGCAGAAAAATGTATCTTGCATTTTGAAAATTTTGTTTGGCCCAACTGCGTGCAAACACCTAACCGCAGTGGTAGGTATAGGCATAGCATATATAGTAGCGGTACAGCAATATGAATTCCTACGGCAGTAATGTAGAAATTTGGTTTACAGTTAACGTGTACTGCATATCGTGTTACAAATTCTGTAAAATCGAACTGGCGACATTGCCCCGTAAAAATAAATAAATACTAGCGGGCACCTGGCGTGCGCTGCTGCGTCTATCAGAAAAAAAAAAACTGTCAGGCAGGCGCAGGCTGTTGAAGAACAGATTTGTACCGGGCAATAGTGGGTAAGTGGTCCAACCTTAAATATTTCAATGTTTTTGAATGTTTTCGTAATGTTTTGGAATGTTTTTGTAAAAAACAACTAAATTGGTTAAAAAATTACGGGCGGTAGAGGGAAACATACGCATTTTGCCACTTAGTTTTATATATAGATTTGGCGCAACACCTCTTTAAGTGCATGCTTCTCGCAACTACCCGTGTTGTGTGCGCTATATTTTTCACATGAATGGAAGGGGCCTACAGTCGTATCCGAAGGGCACGAGAAGCTTTCTCGTGACAACAATACTCTCGGATGTTTGTCAGACGTACCCGAGAGGTGAGGCCGTGAAAAAAACTTTTTGCTGTTTTCTGGGTATCGAACTTGGAACCTCATGCGCAATGATCTGGCACACAAGCCACTTGCGCCACGGCCGGCTCCCATAATTAGTTAAGTTAATTCAAAATTTATTTCCTTAAAAAAATATTACAATACAATTTTCATATGTATAATTAGATTGTAGATGTATTTGGATTGGCTGAAGGCCGTCAACCAGACTGACATATTTTCAA
Source organism: Brachypalpus laphriformis (assembly GCA_945910035.1). NCBI lineage: Eukaryota > Metazoa > Arthropoda > Insecta > Diptera > Syrphidae > Brachypalpus > Brachypalpus laphriformis. The sequence goes on from OX246756.1 coordinate 103,316,512, forward strand.
TACAATATATTTTCAATTTTTACGAAATCCATTTGTATCTCAAAAATTTTCTTCAGCTATAAATGTACTACAGAACAGAATGCATTTATGGTGTACCTATGTATATGACAAATCTCAGCCTCTGTTGCCGTTTTGTATGCTCATCGTTTCTTCTGACTCATGTGTAAGTATTCTAAAGAGGTTTAGACGAAATTCTTCAAGAATGGCGCGTACTGGCGAGGAAGTGATATATGTATTTTCTCGCTCTTAAGGGTTCCGCATATTATAGTGAATTCAAAGATCTGGGCCGCGTGTGTTATATAATTAAGTTCCTTAAAATATGAGTTCTTCTCTAATTTTAAAGATGGTGGCCATCATATCGGTCGGTTTGCCAGGAGTCTATCATTTTTGAAATGACATATGTAAATAAATAAATAAATATTTGGGGCAACAGCTCTTTAAGTGCCAGGCACAGCTTCTCGCAACCACTCATGTTGTGTGCGTTATATTTTTCACACGAATGGAAGGGACCTACAGTTTATTCCCGTATCCGAAGGGCAATTTGTTTTGAGAAACTTTTTCGAGACAACAATACTCTCGGATGTTTGTCAGACGCTCGCGAGAGGTGGGACCGTGAACAAAATGTTCGGTGTTTTCTGGAATTCGAACTTGGAACCTCACGCGCAGTGATCCGACACACTAACCACTTACGCTACGGCGCCCATGAAATAACATTCCTAGATTGTAAATTCTCATTACTTCATTTCAGGCTATACACTATCATCCCAGGAATGTAATTTTTTCTAACATTTTCTCAATTTTTTAGTTTTGAAATTATTCTTAAAATTGTCTTGCGACGCAATGCTTCATTTTTGAAAAATGCTGAAGACTTGCCTCCACATTATCATTGTCGATGCATCAGTTTATGTGACTCCAGCAAAATCCACAAACAATTTTAACTCTCCTCATTCTCTATATCATTCCTGTCGTCATTTTTTATTCCAAGCTACACACTATCACGTTGTGTGTCATTCAGCAAGAATGTCATTTAAAAAACAGTGTGTAGCCTACTTAAGAAATATGTTGTGTTCTGCAAAAATCTGTTCAGTCTGCTAAAATATGTTGTGCTCTATGTTGTGATGACTGAGCTTCACTTATATATTGATCGTATATCACGCGCTTTGCTTCTGAGATGCTGGCGGCTCATTCGGGACAACCAATAGATTCAATTCGAAATCAGATGAAGTAGGTTAACTAGTAGTTGGTAATTGTTTGTCAAAACATGATGAAATGAAATGTGAATGAGAAATAATTGTGTCTATTTTTTTGCGGAATAATTCATCAGTGATATGATATCCCTAGATATACCCACCACTTGGCACCGAACTGTTGCACAAATGTGGATGCTGTGCACGAGGATGTGGAAGAGCGTCCAGAAATATCAGCGCGACGGGCCACACAATTGGGCTTTTCCAGGCAGTCTCTGAAGCGTAGTTTGGTGACAGACTTGAAAGCGTTTCCGTATAAAACTCAAATGGTGCATCAACTACTACCCGCAGACCGCCAAACCCGACTGGAATACAACCAGCGCATCACAAACCTCAGCCATGAACAAGACAATTTTCGTTCAAACATAATTATGAGCGACAAAGCACATTTCCATCTTTCCGGATAAGCAACAAGCAAAATACTCGCTTCTGAAGCACTAAAAAACCCCCGTATTATTAAGGAATCACCTTTACACCCATTGAAAGTTACAATGTAATGCGGTGTCTATCCTGAAAGGATGAATGGGTCCTACTTTTCGAAAAATGCGAGAACTGTTACTGACGAGTGTTACAGAATCAGATTACGTGACTTTTTGTACCCGATTTGGATGAATTGGGGTTGGACCGCATGTGGTTTCAACAAGATGGTGCTACTGCACGTTGTGCGGACAGCGGGCGACACATGGACTTTTCCAGGTCATGTTACACGTATCCGACTATTCCAAAATTTTGTTGAAGTCATTTGCCTGCGTTAACAAGCCAGAGACTCTCGCAGCCCTCAAAGAGAGCGTTAGACTAGAAATAGAGAACATACCTCCAGAAGTATTGAGAGAAGTGATGGAAAATGCCATAAAAATGCTGATATTTGCATAAACGCTGGGGGCCAACACTTGAATGATATCAACTTCGGTACTTAATGAAACAAAATTCGACGTCCAAATAAAAAGAATACAAAATAAAATCATGGTTTTTCAATTCAAAATAAAAGTTATAGCTAATTCAAATTGGGCCATAACTTTTGCACCACATATACAGCAAGTTTTACTCTAAAACAACTTTCTTATATGCTCGTAGGCCCTGAAACCCACGTATGTAGAACTGCGTATGTAAGTTATCGACACAATGGAAATTTTACCATATTGAATATCCCTAAAAGGACTAATATCATATTATGTTTTAATTTAACATCGATGAATCTTTTTAGCTTTCATTGCTCCGAAATATATTGGGAGGCAATCGCTTGGTGGCCTTCGTTCGCTCAGCGACTTTGGAGTCGGCGTTGTAAGTGCGCGGACTACTTAAAAAGTGTAGGATATTCTCTTCAGAATATTTGAAACAGAGCCCAAGCAACTTCCTACAAAGGCGTGTCTGATTTTATTAATTTCTTCTATCCCTGCTACTGGTACTTCTTGAGCGTTAGAGGATATTCAACTCAATTCCCAATGTACTCGTACTCATTTATATGATTTTTTTACTTTTTCTATTCAAATGCCTACAACCATATTTGTATATGGTATTTGACTGAAATCTGACAGCCTTAAAGATCAATGACCAAATCATGACTGAGCCTGACATACATTCTTTGGGAAAGCGTAAATAATTCAGATATTTATTTTGCATAAACAACCTCTACATTCAAAATCTTTTTCAGTGACAAAGAAATACTTTGCAAACTTGTTTTTTTTTTATGCTGACCATATGCAAATACAAGGTAAAGCGCCGTATATAGATACACAACAAATACGAAGATATCTGTTAGCAGCAAGGTTGTCTCAAAACAAGATTTTAACAGTGAAATAACAAAATTCAATCTGTGCAACTGCACACTGCAATGTACCCAATTCAAGACAACCTCGTAAGGGCTCTAATTTTATTGCAAGAAATTATATTCTAAATTTTTTTGTTACAACTCATAAATGTCATTGAATTATATGTACATACATATATATATTCGTACATGCATGTATAATGTATATATGTAAATGAAATAGACGTCATCAGCATAAGGAAACTATTATTATTAAACAGCTTAAAAATACACTGACCACTAGGTGAATTCATTCATGGTCGGTTGTGAGAGCGGTTCACCTTGACCACGCTCTGGACAGGTTAAAATTCAGATATTTGACACAACTCGATTTGATAGAGATATAAGCTATAGAATTAGAACAGTTATGCGTGGTTGGAATAGCGAACCAGTGAAAGTTTGTTATAGACGTAGATCCCATTTTATATACTCGCTAGCATGAGGTGCGTATATGTATAAGTATATCGCAGATTTTGAGCTATGGTAAACTCTTATATGAAACTCGAGCGACATAAATACAGTCATGTTCACTTATAGCGATTCCGGTTATAGCGAATAAAACTACTTTGAAGTGTATCTTCCGAAAAATCTTAATATAGAGAATCACCTCTAACGGGTAAGGCTGCCCTGAGGCAGCTATTACATAAACTTCATTAAATTCGAATCGTGAAACATTTCAGGTTCAATTAATATTTACAGCCTTTTGGAAAATATCTAGTTTCAAAATTGTACTGGTCTGAAAGTTTTATTCTGATGCTTTTGGCAGCAAAAGCAAAGTGAAAAGAAAAAAATTATTGATGATTTGGTGTAAAATTAAAATTTAATAAAATATATTTCTAACTGTCAGTGCACTCTGCATGTTAGTGGAGTTCCACTGAAGCAGTTGGATAAGTTTAAGTACCCCGGGGTCCTATTCACGAGTGATGGGAAGAGCAATGCCGAGTTATCCTGTAGAATTGGTCAGGCTGGATCAATTTTGAGAGAGCTTGGCCAATCTGTTGTAAGGAAGGCTGAACTTAGTGTTCAAGCTAAGCTATCGGTTTTTAACTCGGTGTATGATCCAACTCTCACCTATGGTCATGAATTTTGGGTAGTGACCGAAAGAATAAGATCGCGGGTACAAGCTACCGAAATGAGATTCCTTCGCGGTGTTGTTGGAATAACTCGTAGGGATCGAGTGCGCAACACCAGAGTATGCGAGGCGCTCAATGTTGAGCAGCTACTTCTCCGAACGGAACGATCTATGCTTCGATGGTTTGGTCACGTAGTGCGTATGCCCCCAGACCGGCTTCCAAGACGCGCCATGGTGGCCGTGGCATCAGGTAGGCGACCCCGCGGTCGGCCTAGAAATAGATGGTTGGACCAAGTCCGACATCTCTCCTGGAGCCGTCTAGGGATTCCTCCTGATGAGTTGGAGTCGATGGCGGAGGATCGAGAAGGATGGAGGATCCACCTGAGCATCCTACCCCCGCGACCCTCATGAAGGATTAGCGGGCCATTGAAAATGTATGTATGTATGTACTGTCAGATTTTAGTAAACAATTTTTATTGAAGTACTAAACATATATATTTTAGTGCACTATTTGTATTTAGTGTGAATTGAATACGAGTATGTAAATGTGACTTAGTAACAAAAATTCAGCCTCAGGGCGGCCTTGCCCGTTTAAGCGTTAAAAAATTTGCTGTTGACAGGCGATTTGTGAACAAATTACGTTTGTACATTTCTTGTGGAGATGGGGAAAAATCAGTGATATAAAGAAAATGAATGTATTCAAAATGTCTGATAGGGATTCAAGATTTCATGGATTCGGTCCAAATAGATTCAGACAAAGATGATTTTAGTAATGATGAACTCGAGGACCCGGATTATATGCCAGAGGAAATATCACCTGAAAATGACCAAAGAGAAGTATAATCTCGAATCATCAGTTCGGATTTAGAAATAAACATTCCACGATAGATCAAGCGCATCGAATTTCGGATGTGGCGGAAAAGCGCCAAGTGTGTTTGGCACTGTTTTTAGATGTTGCTCAAGCTTTTGACAGGGTTTGGCATAAGGAATTGCCTTGAGTATTAACTGCTTAGGGATTTACCAAGACAGTATTACGAAATACTAAAATCCTATATTTCAGATCGACTTTTTCGAGTTCGATATGAACAAGAATATTCGAATCTTAAGAAAATTGAAGCAGGTGTTCCACATGGAAGTGTCCTAAGACCAACCCTGTATGTTTTGCATACTAGGGATATTCTGGTAAAGAACAATGCATGATGAATACTTTTGCTGATGACACTGCAATATTAGTACCTGCTTTACAATATAGGGAGAGAGTCTTGGATGAAAACTTCTGAAAAAAATTGTAAATGAAATAAGAAAAATAACGAATTAACTTATCACTGTGCTGTTAGGCTACAATTAATTAATGTTTTACTTTTTGTCAACCAGGCAGAGGGCAATGCCAATGCTAAGTGATTTTTGTTTGACTTTGATTTTGTATAAAAATAAGTATAAATAGTATAAAAATAAAAATCTAGTCTAATCTAGTACCTGATAAATGCACTGTGAAAGCAGAAGAGAAACTGCAGAATGCAGTCAATAGAGTAGATAGATAGATAATTAATTGTGAGGTGCAAGTCCACTGCGACTTTTAGCAGATCTATTATGCCCTTCAAACTAAGGCTCAAGTCGATGATATGCCCCGTCTAGAGCACTTCCTCCAGTCCAGCTGCTGCTATGAACTGGAGTATCTTGAGTGGATCCAGCGAAGGTAGATCCAATTCTGATAGGATGCATGCACCTACTTAAGTGATTTATTCTTTTGTGGATCAGTGCTACGCATTCCATAAAAGGTGAACTGGTGTTACTACGTGAATAGAGTAAGTAATTGGACGCAACAATGGCGTATCAAACTCAATGAGATGACCAATTTATAATGAAATGTACAGATGAAATGAACTCTGCCGAAACAAGTGATGTTCTCTTACGAGCTATCAATTTGTCTGTTCTATATAATCGGCCGTCGACTTCAGCAAAAGCGACTTCCACAATTGCACCTGTAAAAGCACCGATTGAAACCTCTGAAATAACAACAAAAAAGATACCAAACAACAGGAAATAATATAACCATCAAATGTATTCATTATCCAGTCACAAAAAAGAAAACGATCGCCATTACCCGTTGTCGAAAATACTGGCCCAAATATCATACCATCTGCTGGTTGTTTTATTGGTTCCGGTAGGTTATTCATTTTATTTTAACAATTTTTATCGAATCTATAGTACCTACAACAATTTTCTTATATTTTTAGCATTGCATGCTATCAGCAAGCATTCTAAGGAATTTTGCAATATTTTGCAATTTTGGCGAAAAAACATAAACGAGGTGGCAATTCGAGAAAACAGTAAACTGTCCCCTTCAATTAACAATCACAAAACTACAATTTAGATTTTTAAATATTTTGCTAGCATAAGATTAGTAATATGATTTCTGAAGAATCAAATCGAGCTGCTCTTCTTCTTCCTTTTATCAGCGAGGCTATGATCCGAAAACAAGGGATCACAGCCCTCCCACTTCACCGCAATTCTACTGATCCGCCTGTGGGGTTCGCCTATTTGACCTCAGAAAATATCGGCAGGCCTGCCGCCACTTCATCCACCCTACGCTTACACGATGATTGATGTCGTCATCACAAGTTGCTTTGCTATTGATCATAGATCCCAGATATTTGAACTTTTCGCACTTGGGAAGCACTGTTCCATTCAAGTAAATGTCTGGAATAGGCCTGAGTGGATCAGAGAACGGGCAGCATAAGTACTCTGTCTTTTTTGAACTAATGCGATACTCATTTCCCTCCAAAACGTCCACCCACACATCAAGTGCTCGTTGCAGGGACGTAGGATCCTAACTTATGATGGCTCCATCGTCAGCAAAGAATAACTGATGTACCTTGGGGTCCATCACTTTACCTTCAAGCAGATAATCAAGGACTGTAATAAAGAGCAAAGGACTTAAAACGCTTCCCTGGTGCACCCCGACTTTGATTGGGAACTCTTCGGTTACTCCAGCGGGGCATCTTACTCTTGTCTTTGCTCCTTCGTACATGTCCATGATTATCGAAATCGAGCTGCTCATGCCGAAAATATCAACATCCAATTTACAATTACCGTTGAAGACAAAGCTAGTGGGGAAAAATGCATTCCATCCAGTAAGAATAACTATGCCATTGAAAAAGTTTATTGCGATAAAAAATATTTATCATTTCAGGCTGGAAAAAGGTCTGCCAGGCTACGATCTATTGTTTTGTATCCGAAAATTATCCAATAAATTCAACGAATTTTTTGGCTTAAACGGGCAAGGCTGCCCTGAGGCTGCCTTCCAATTTGTTTACCTGGTGGCTAAATTAATTATTATTTTTTTATCTCGCCACTAAATTCGTGCTTCTTAGACCAATATCTCACCTACACAAAAATTCTGGTTTACCTTCTGTCATTATTTTAACTTTGCCTGTTAGAGGGTTAAGAAGAGACACAGTAGAACATTTTAAATATCTAGGATATCTATTGTAATCAACATATAAGCTGGACGGAGCACTTTGAACTTTATGCAGTATCTTCTTCCTTCCTGCCCGTGGACATTTTGTACGAACAACACTGTAAAACTTGTACAGAGCATCCCTAAATATATACAAAAAATAATTAAGGAAAGCCAAACGTAATTCTTGGAAACTCTTCTGTGGTAAAATAGAAGAGGCCTCTGAGGCATCTAGGCTGAGGAAAATTCTCTCTTCCAATCTAGTAACACCCAGTTACCTTAAGAAAACTGATGGGTCTTAGACGACTTCCAACGAAGATTCAATAAACTTACTGCTTGACACTCATTTCCCAGGTAGTTCCCAAGTTGTTAGCAACATGTTTTTCAACAGACCATCTGCACAAATGACCAAATCCTCAAAATTATTAAACACAGCTAACTTTATTGGGCACTAAGTAGCTCCAAACCATATGAATCCGCGGAACCAGACGGCATAATACCTGCCGAATTGCAAAAGCCATCGGACATAACCTTGCCAGTGCTTGAGACAATACTGAAAAGCTGTCTAGATCTGGTATACAAGTTTATCCCAACGATATGGAGAGAAGTTAGTCTTTATACCCAAAGCAGGTAAATGCTCTCATACTAATCCAAAAGACCTATTAGTCTGTCATCATTCCTCTTAAAAACACTAGAAACAATGATTGATATACACTTACGTTACAGTATTGATAAGAAAATACTGTCGGTGGCCCAACATTAATATTGCAAAGGTATGTCAGAGGAGACGGCACTACACTCACTGGTGCGTGATATCGAATATTCCCTGTTTCATAAGGAGTACGTATGTGCAATGATTGCTTTTCTGGATATAGAAGGCGCTTTCAACAATGTCAAAACATCAGCAGAAGCACTATCAGACCTGAAGGTCGACAGCTCACTTTGCGAATTGATTAATCTACTGCTTAATCGTCGGATTAACAACTCTAAGCTGGGTGGGACGTCTACTAGAAGGTCTGTCAGTAGAGGTACTCCGCAGTAGTGTTCTATCCCCACTTTTGTGGAATTTGGTGCTCAATGAGCTATTGATAATCATCAAAGGCGAGGGATGCACGGCGATCGCTTATGCGGATGATATTGCTCGGCTGTCTCGAGAAAGCACTTAAATACTATAAAATAACTTCTACAAAACGCTTTAAGCAAGCTAGTTAATTGGGCGGTTCGGTTTGGTTTGGGTATAAGCCCCCACAAAACTAAACTAATACCCATCTCCAGGAAATATAATATAATTTATTAGTCTACCCTCCTTCTCTCAATGGTATCAGCTTAACTTTCTCTGACTCAGCAAACTATTTGGGTCTTATCCTCGATAAGAAATTAAACTGGAAACCTAATATTCAAGAAAGAGTAAAGAAAGCTACCGTAGCACATTTCTCTTGCAAAAATGCTATTGGGAATAAATGGGGCTTACAACCTCGAATCACTCGCTGGCTCTACATCTCGGTCATTAGACCGATACTTACATACGGGGTGATTGTCTATTAGACAGCCTTAGAATAAGCTACAAATTGCGATTATCTAAATAAGGTCCAACGTACTGCATGTCTGTGCATAAGCGGAGCACTACATACAACTCCTTCTGCTGCACTGGATATTATGTTTTATCTAATATCCCTTGATATATCTAACAAGCAAATGGTGGTGAATACAGCCGTACGGCTTGAAGCTACCCAACATTGGTCAAGAAAAGTATTTGGGCACGCTTCCATCTTATAAATACTATAAAAGCAAAGTCGATTTTCTTTGTGAACACCGTTTCTCGAAAACTACTAGACGTAGGTACTTGGTGTCAAACGGTAGTGCATGCGATCATATGAAAACACAAGCGTTTTCACTCAGCTGAGGCCTACCAACTCCTACTCTCAACCTCCACGCGGTGACAGCCGGGTGCCTAGTACCTTAATCGAAGAAGTGGGTAACCAACCCCGTTTGGCGGAATCTTGGTGGCAGCAGATGAGAGAGGGGGGGAAGAGTGCTTTTCCACTAGAACACTTCTTCCTGATCCAGGCGGCAGCGGACGAATGCCCTAGACGGAGTAAACGGTGGCGTTTATAGTTCCAGTTAGGTTGAACGTAGTGAATACCTTGCGCGAGCTGCTTCGACGTATTCGGATCAGAGGTCGGTAAGGAATTTCCAATATTGGTCAGGACATTGGAATAGAGATGGTGGCGGAGGAGCCCTTAATGGGCCAACGGCAGCGTTCATACTCCCGTAGTGGACTACTGACACCGTTGTACCCGGCCCCTCGTCCTAGGGGAATAATTAAGGAACTGGCCCTCCAGGTTGGGGGTTGTGCCGTCGGGGTAACTTCCCTACCACGTAAAAAACTCATGGTTCCGAAACAACCAAAAACCTCGGATAAGGATGACTCAACTAATGACGACCCCAGCAAACGAAATAAGGACAACGACTTTCCCATCTGTACGTGGAATGTTCTGTCTCTTTACAGACCACGTTCAGCCGAACAACTAGCAGAGGCCCTAGACTGCTATAAAGCAGATATTACCGCCAACCAGTAAGTGCGATGGGATCGGCCGGGCAAAAAGAGGATGCAAAACGGTGACATCTACTACGGTGATTGCTACAGAGGCAACAGGCAACGCTTATTCGGATGCGGATTTGTCATACGCGGCAGACTTAGGCAAGAAGTCTTAAGCTTCCGACACGTAAGCGAGCGTATTATGACTATCCGGATGAAGGCTAAATTCGCTAACATACGCCTAATATGTGTTCATGCACCATGTACTTGAACGGATTGTGCGGAACTCACAAGCCAACACCGGAGGCACAATCTATTACAAGTCTGTACAACCGCTTGCATACGCCGACGATATAGACATTATCGGAAGATCTCAGCGGGCTGTCACCGGTGCTTTTGCAAGAATTGAGGCGGAAGCGGCCAAAATGGGTTTGGCGATAAACGAGGGCAAAACCAAGTATATGCTGTCAACTATAAGCGAAAACCAACAACGACGAATTGGACAAAACGTCACCGTGGGCAGCTATAACTTCGAGGTAGTAAGGGACTTTGTCTACCTTGGCTCTGCTATAAACTCTGAGAACCACATCAGCGCAGAAATCAAGCGAAGAATAACTCTTGCCAATCGCTGTTTTTTTGGGCTTATAAGGCAATTTAACAGTAAAGCCCTATCTCGAACAACTAAGTAGACTCTGTATAAGACCCTGATCATCCCAGTCCTGCTTTACGGCGCTGAAACATGGACTTTATTAAAAGAGAATGAAGATATCCTTGGTCGCTTCGAGAGAAAAATTCTTCGTAAGATTTTCGGTCCCGTTTGCGTTGATGGGTTTTGGAGGAGAAGATTCAATCACGAACTATACGAGCTGTACAGCGACATCGACCTAGTCAAAAAACTGCGCATTGGACGTCTGAGATGGCTAGGACATGTAGAGCGAATGGACACCAACGCTCCGGCCCGCAGAGTCTTCGAATCTAACCCCGAGGGACGACACAGTAGAAGGAATCATCGCCGTAGGTGGCGCACACAAGTTCAAGGGGACCTCGACCAACTTGGAGTGCGCAACTGGAGGCAATTAGCTAAAGACCGAGCTAAATGGAGAGGCTTGTTGGTTGAGGCCCAGGTTCACCCCGAACTGTAGCGCCACCTACGTAAGTAAGTAAGTAAGTGTTCATGCCCCCACGGAAGAAAAGGACCCTGCCACCAAAGAGTGTTTCTACGAGCTCCTCGACAAAACATACGAGCAATGTCCTAAATACGGCGTTAAAATCGTATTGAACGATTTTAACGCCAAAATAGGAAAGGAGGACGTCTTTGGTAGGGCAGTCGGTAAGCATAGCCTACACGACACCACGTCTGATAACGGATTAAGGCTAATTGATTTCGCTGTTGAGCGAAATGTCACCATAGCAAGCACATGGTTTCCTCATCTCGATATTCATAAGCAGACATGGCGGTCCAATGATCATGTAACGATCAACCAAATTGATCATATTGCGATCGACGCAAGGCATTCCCCCAGTATTCTGGATGTCCGGACCTTCCGAGCGGCCAACATAGACTCGGATCATTACCTTGTTGTAGCCAAGGTACGAATGCGGATATCCCAATCTGAGCTACAAAGAAGAATTACTGTGAGAAAATTTAACGTCGAAAAGCTACAATCGCAAGAGACCGCCAGACTCTTCGCTGAACGCGCATCCCGAAATCTCTCAATCACCTCTTTGCCGCCAGCATCAAGTACCGAAGACCAGTGGCAACGCTGCCAACATGCCATCAGAAACGCCGCGACTGATGTGTTGGGTCTCGCTCGCCCACCACCGCGAAACCCCTGGTTTGACGAAGAATGCCGGCGAGTGCATGCAGCAAAACAAGAGGCATACAAAGCGGCGCTGCAAAGAAAGACGAGAGCTGCTCGTGAGCTCTACGAGCAAAAGAGACGGGAAGAACATCGGCTTCTCCAAAAGAAGAAGAAAGAGCATGAGAAGCGCGCGTTTGAGAATATCGAGAGTCTATACTCCAGGAACAATGTACAGAAGTTTTACCAAAAGGTAAAAAGAACGTGTCAGAGAAGTAATACCCGTACAGAAACCTGTAGAGATGAGAATGGAAACCTCGTAGTAGAATCACAGTCGGTGCTGAGAATATGGAAAAACTACTTCTGCAGACTGTATAACGGCGACGAAGACCAACATCCCGCTGTCAGGCAGAATGAACCATTCAACATAGACGATGATACTCAAAATTTCCGTCCACCTGACCAAAACGAAGTGAAGATAGCAATATCCAAGCGAAAATCCAGCAAGGCAGCTGGACCTGACGGCTTACCGGCCGAACTTTTCAAGGCAGGTGGGTATGAATTGGTAGAGTTCATACACCATTTCATCTCTAAGATTTGGTCAGACGAGTGTATGCCTGATGAATGGAATCTCAGCATCGTTTGCCCGATCCACAAGAAAGGAGACCCCCTCAACTGCGCCAATTATAGAGGCATCAGTCTTCTCAACATCGCATACAAGATCTTTTCTGTGATATTGTGTGAACGCCTGAGACGTTTTATCAACAACCTGATTGGACCCTATCAGTGCGTATTCAGGCCAGGAAAGTCCACCATCGATCAAATCTTCACACTTCGGCAGATCCTGGAGAAAACCCAAGAATTCCAAATCGATAATCACCATCTCTTTATCGATTTCAAGGCCGCCTATGACAGCATCTATAGAGAAGAGCTTTATAGAGCCATGTCTAGTTTTGACATCCCTGTCAAACTTGTCCGTCTGTGCAGGCTGACGATGGAGAACGCTCGCTGCTCCATCACCGAGACCTTTGATGTCAAAAAATGTTTTAGACAAGGTGACGCGCTGTCACGTGACTTCTTCATTATTGTACTTGAACGGATTGTGCGAAACTCACAAGCCAACACCGGAGGCACAATCTATTACAAGTTTTTACAACTGCTTGCATACGCCGACGATATAGACATTATCGAGCATTGAGGCGGAAGCGGCCAAAATGGGTTTAGCGATAAACGAGGGCAAAACCAAGTATATGCTGTCAACAAGAAGGGAAAACCAACAACGACGAATTGGACAAAACGTCACCGTGGGCAGCTATAACTTCGAGGTAGTAAGGGACTTTGTCTACCTTGGCTCTGCTATAAATTCTTCTAACAAAATCAGCGTAGAAATCAATCGAAGAATAACTCTTGCCAATCGCTGTTTTTTTGGGATTATAAGGCAATTCAACAGTAAAGCCCTATCTCGAACAACTAAGGAGACTCTATATAAGACCTTGATCATCCCAGTCCTGCTTTACGGCGCTGAAACATGGACTTTATTAAAAGAGGATGAAGATATCCTTGATCGCTTCGAGAGAAAAATTCTTCGAAAGATTTTCGGTCCCGTTTGCGTTGACGGGTTTTGGAGGAGAAGATTCAATCACGAACTATACGAGCTGTACAGCGACATCGACCTAGTCAAAAAACTGCGCATTGGACGTCTGAGATGGCTAGGACATGTAGAGCGAATGGACACCAACGCTCCGGCCCGCAGAGTCTTCGAATCTAACCCCGAGGGACGACGCAGTAGAGGGAATCATCGCCGTAGGTGGCGCACACAAGTTCAAGGCGACCTCGACCAACTTGGAGTGCGCAACTGGAGGCAACTAGCTAAGGACCGAGCTAAATGGAGAGGCTTGTTGGTTGAGGCCCAGGTTCACCCCGAACTGTAACGCCACCTAAGTAAGTAAGTAGGTACTTGAAGTTTTGCACAGTTATTCCTTATTTTGCTTAGATGCGAGGTAAGAAGGGATTTTCCGAAATTCAAGGTCTAAGTGGCATAAAGGGGGTTGAGATCGAATTTTCCATCTGTGAATATTGATTCCACAGCCGTAGCTCAGTACTGGCTCTCCGGATTAAAAAAATAAAAAATAGGTGAATTTAGTAAATTCGCCGATCATTTAAGGTATAAAACATTCTGCGTTGTCCTGACGCTGAGAAATGCTAACAACAATTAATTAAATCATCGGTCACAATTTTCCTTTAGTGGAGACCACGGCCAGCAGTCATGCAGCAGTGACTATCGTTGCAATAGTGTGTGTGTTTGAGTATATGGGCGCGCTATCCTATGATTATGTTTTGATCTTCAGTGTGCGATCTCTTCTAGAGATAAAATTGACAAAAAAAAACATTATCAGTGGCAAATCTAAGATATTGTAAATTTTATTAATTAAGATATCCATGTGCTGTCAAAACTTCATGCAATTAAGAGACTTGGGAATATAAGCGTAAATACATATGTACATGTATATGCATGTGTAGACATAGAACTATTGCAATATTTTTCCATTTTGTTAGATGAGAGGTTGATCGTTGGTTTGGCCACATTTTAGAATGTTTTAATGAATTTAAAATAAATCGTGTGTTGGAAGCGGGTTTGCGTATGCTCTCGTGCGATTCCCACGGGGAAGTTATAATTAAGTTTACATATTTTCGGTATTGCATTCAGTTGGCAATTATATTTCAACAAGTAAATAACCGTCAACTAAAATGCAGGCGAAGCAAGGCGAGCACTGGTCAGCTAGTTCTGAATAAATTCAAAATCTCTCCCGAAAACGCAGACTACACTACCCCACGTCTAAATTTTGATAAGAACTTCCTCGTAACCATCCCTTCTAGATCACTCTGGGAGGGTGATGCATTTTTAAAAGATGAGTCGATTCACTTCTACCTACACTGGCGGGTCAAAAACCAAAGATGGAGTTGGTGCAGATGTTTGCTCTGACAGTTTTAATCTTAAGCTCTTCTTCTGTCTTCCAAATCATTGTAGCGTGATTTCCAGGCGGATATTTTGGCGATTAAAGAAGTATTATATTGGCTTAAGAAAAACGTGACAGCCAAGCAGCAATCAAATCACTGGAATCGACCTCTATAAATTCCTTAATAGCTCTAGACTGCCGATCGTCTCTTGCGGAGACGGCTGAGCAGTTCAATATTCACCTGTGTTGGGTGCCGGGCCATAGAGATATTTCAGGGAATTGAAAGGCCGATGAACTCGCCAGAATAGGAACAACTATACCCATCCTGCAGGCTAAAAGCTCCTTAGGTATACCAATCGCTATTCGTAAACTTAAGTTTAAGCTGGATGCTGTCGAGAGTACAAATCTTAGGTGGACAAGTGGTTTAGCGAGAAAACAAATTTTGCCGAAGCTGGATCTAAAACGTTATAAGAATTTGATTTCTCTCAACAGATTGCAGATCGGTGCTATAATAGATGTCATCACTGGACACTGTCTAATAAGCAAGCATGCTACAAGGCTTTGCGAACAACTTTTGTAGAAGCTGCATGGATGAAGAAGAGGAAGAAACTATACCCCACCTTCTTTGTTTATTTCTAGCTCTTTCCCGTAGAAGGAAGCTTCACTTAGGAACCCCCTATTACAACGATTTAGTCGACCTGATAGGTATTGATATTAAGAGCCTTCCACGCTTCATAAGAAACTCAAAATTGTTTTAGCGAGTAGGTAGAGAGATTTTCTCCCATGATTCACGTGGTATCATAATAGACCGGTTATTGGTCTAATTGTGTTGGCGATTCTCAGTTGACAGCCACTTCAACCTAACCTGACCTAACACTGTATAAACAGTATATTATGGAATATTATTGTATATCTTGTGAACATCAATAATATTGATTCATTTTGGCAATAGCCTCGAAAGCGAACAAATTCATTAGTATTAAGCGACAACAAATTTGCATAAGTATTCTGGAGTTACATAAGCAAGAAACATTCAAAGTTAAACTACAGCGGCAATGTGTTTTGGACTTCTTCTGTGATCATGCTACAAATTTAAATAAATCTTAATTCTTATCCGAACCAAGAATAAAGAGAACAAATCGATCTAATTAAAACACATTAAATTTTTAGTCACTAAATGTATGTATGGCCTAGTTTTCTTAACCCATTTCAAATGAAATGAAAGAAATTAAGTTTTTGACTGATAAAAATTCAAAAAGACTCACAAGATGACCCGGTGGAGACACGTACTGTTTGCTTAAGCAAATACCTAACACCGTGTACGTAGAGTACAAAGCCTTGCCACGAAACTGTTAGTCAAAGCCGAACTTAGAAAAAATAGAAGATAAATAAAAAACTTCACACGACTGTCTGCAATCATCGAAGTAATGTAGCCAAATGAAAGTCATTGAACTCAGAAACAACGCACAGCTACCTTTGGTTGTGTTACCTTTACCCAACATTTCCATAAGCCCAGAGTGGTAGTACTAGTACCACATACTTTGGTGTTATCGACACGACGAGTTGCGAGCTTACACCAAATGAAAGGCAAACAGCAGCTTACAATGATTTGCCTTGAATTCCTACAGTAACATTCCCAAGTGGCTACGGAAGCAAGTCCATAGTAAATGGTTTCTTACGTTTCTGTTATTTCAATTAAGCACCACAAATGGACGATGATTTGCCACGTCCAATGGGAACTGATGTAACCTGGTGCGGAAGAGAAGCTTCATGAAGTCATTGTTATTCTGTCGAGCTTGTTTTTCTTTTTTTTTAATTTGTTAGCACACACTTGTCCACAATGAAGTGACTCCAGGTTTGGAGCAGTCAATGTCTTTTGTATGTTTGTTTACGTGGAAAGAATGGTTCCATTCAATTTGCGTTCAAGAATGTACTTTCTTTATATTCATGACCATGTTTCAAGGGGTCTGCGTTCAATCTGCCCTCAAAATGCTATATTAATAAAATCTTCTAAGCAATTTATTACGAAACCACAGCGTAACATACCACATACCTGCCATTCGGAGCAAAGTCTGATTGTAATATGTACACCTTTTGTGCAACGAGTATCTTGGAAACCGAAAGTAAACTAGATACAGAGGAAATCCTATACAGTTAGGTCTGATCCACGGCTGAAAATCAGTTAATTTTCTTATATCACCCAGCCGTTTGAGTGCTTGAGTCTTTTTTTTTTCTGTCTAATAATTTGCATTGTAATTAAGACGGTTGATCATAGCGTGTACATAACGAAGTCGGTGTTATTATTAGAGCAGAATTTAATTGGCGAGTGTAGCAATTTACGGCCATGTACGGTTAAAATGTGGTTACAAGTATTTCCAAAGACTTTTTGCTATAAGTTTGCTCAGTATCAGTGTACATCTGTATGGGTAACAACATGGGTAAATTAAAATTTATTTAAACTACTCGGATGCTAATTTGTGGTAATCATATATACTTTCAAGCTTTAACGATTTATTTATCGAAATTTGAGATATTGTAGACTAATGGAGCGTATTTTCAAAATATAACTTCGCGGCCCTCGAAAAAGTTCCACTCTAGTCTACATACTCGTATAAGAAATATCCTTGTTTGGGATTGCAAGTTTTTTTTTTCCGAGGGTAGGTGAAAAATCTTCCATAGACACTATGAGAATAGCAAGGGCGTGCTCATAGTAATGTCAGATTCTTACTGACTAAAAAACTAAACTTACTAACTAAAAAACACTGAAGGATCCTGCATATTCCGCAATCTAGACGCGGTTAATCATTATCTCGCCAAGTCGAAAGGTTTCGTCCTTTGTAGTCGGCGTAATAAATTGCTCTGATCCAAAATTTGTAGGAATGTATTATTGACATTTCCGATTAGTCGGTTTCTATGCTTTCTCGCGAAGCTTCTAGTTTCAGCTTCGATTGTCGGAATTCCGAGATCCCTGTGGATATCGTCGTGTCTAGTATACCACGGTGCTTGGACAATTTCTCTTAGCACTTTATTTTGAAAAGTTTGTAAAATATTGGCATTTGTTTTCTTGGTACAACCCCAAAGTTGTATACCGTAGGTCCACACCGGCTTTAGCACTTGCTTGTATAAAAGCAGTTTGTTCTCAGTACTGAGCTTGGAATGCTTTCCGAGTAACCAGTACATTTCTCTATATTTGATTTCGAGTTCTTTACGTTTCATTTTCACGTGCGAATTCAATTTCAGCCTTGCGTCGAGCGTCATTTCCAGGTATTTGGCCTCGTTTGCAAAAGGTATTTGGGCCGAGTTTAGGAAAACTGGCAAGTTATTAGTTATCTTGTAAGTGAAATTCACGAGAACAGATTTAGATTCGTTGAGGGCGATCCGCCAGTCCCTCGTCCATTCATTTACATTATTCAGTGCGTTTTGCAGTTTTGCAGTCGTTTCTTCGATTGTTTTACCTACTGCTACGATAGCGGTGTCATCAGCAAACGTAGCAAGGATAGTTCGGTATATCACGAGTATATAACAGATAGAGAAGCGGCCCAAGAACGCTTCCTTGCGGCACGCCGGCCAAAATTTCTTTGAGCTCGGAGTACTCGTTTCCATGTCTAACACGGAAGAGTCTTTTCCCGAGATATGATTCTAGAATATCGTATAGGCAATAGGCATACAGGGAGAACTTGTCGTAGTTTGCATTTCAAGCCATCATGCCACACTTTATCAAAGGCTTGCGAGACGTCAAGAAATACGCTTGAGCAAATCTTTTTTTCTTCAAATGCTTTCTCGATTACGTCAGTAATTCTATGCATTTGGTCAATCGTCGAATGCTTGCTTCTGAACCTAAACTGGTGGTCAGGGATAAGATTATTTTCTTCTATAACCGGTTGGAGACGCCTTAATAATATCCCCTCGAAAATTTTCGATATGACTAGAAGAAGCGAATTTGGTCTATACGATTTTCCCTCATTTGGCGGTTTTTCTGGTTTTAAAACCATTATAATTTACGCAACTTTCCATTGGCTCGGCACGTGTTTTAATCTGAGCGCAGCACTTACAATATGGAGAAGCTTAATCAATGCTTTTCTAGTTAAAACTTTGAGAATTTCTTCGGTAATCAAATCATAACCAGGAGATTTCTTAGGTTTTAGATTCTCGATCTCATGTTTGAGTTCCCTTAGCGTTGCACTTGTGAGCGTCAAATCGTCAGATAGTAAATCCAGCCTATTGCGGTTGTCGTAAACCACCTGACCATCGTACGGTTTAAAGGCTTCTTCCAGGTGCGCCGCAAAGACGTCCGCTTTTTCTTTATCTTCTCTTGCCCATTTATTTTGATTTAATTTGATTGGCGGCGCGGGGACTTTGGGCCTTTTGGTGCCTTTTACAGCTTTCCAAAGTGAATAATTGGAATCTGCTTTCGCTGTTAAACTTTCAAGGTAAGAGCCTATTGCACGATTCTTAAAATCCTTAACAGTCTTCTTCAACAATTTGCACAGTTTCTCGTGTGCATTCTTACGCTTTGGCTTAGTTTGCAGTTTAGATTTTGCAAGTGGCTTAAGGAGCGCATCTCTCGGTTTTTGCAACTCTTTAGCTACTTTACAGCCTCTATAATTTGCCGGGTGCTTTCCCTTACAATTAGCACATGTTGCAGAGGTTTGTTTATTTACTCCACAGACTTGGGAGAGGTGATTTCCGGCGCATTTCACACATCGCGGTTCTTTTTTGCAGTACATTTGCGTATGGTTAAATCCTTGGCAACGTTTGCACTGCGGAATCATCCTTAAATTTCTACGCATGGGCTCGATTTTGACCACGATATTTAGTATAGCTCTAGTTCGGTAGATATCGTCGATATTATCTGACTTATCGAAGGAAAGCATAAAAAGCGGAAGTCCACGCCTTACCAAGACGTCTTTATCTATTTCCGTTTGTTGCTTCTCCTTCTTGATGATATTAACGGCATCAAGAATTTGAAAGCCTTTGGCTTGAAGATCAGTCATAGCCTCTTCTTTGGTGCATAAGGGGTAGAGTCCCCTTGCAACGACACGATGTGGCCTTTCTGACTTGATTTCGAAAGTATACCACTGAATCTTTTCGGTATTTATCTTTTGGGACACAGCTCGGTAGTCATTGTAGTCATCGACGTTAACTTTCTACGCATTATCCCTCAAAGATATAAAATAAATAAATAAATATTTAGCGCAACAGCTCTTTAAGTGCCGTGGCCTAGCTTCTCGCAACCACTCATGTTGTGTGCGTTATATGTTTCACACGAATGGAAGGGACCTACAGCTTTAGTGCCGAATCCGAACGGCGATTTGAGAAACTTTTCCGTGACAATAATACTCTCGGATGTTTGTCAGACGCTCCCGAGAGGTGGGACCATGAAAAACTTGTTGGTGTTTTCTGGGATTCGAACTTGGAACCTCATGCGTAGTGATCCGACACACTAACCACTTACGCCACGGCGCCGGCGCCCACCCTCAAAGATATAACCTTATACTTTGATGTTATTATTCCTTTGAGGGGCTTTGCAACTTATTGAATTCCGTTATCCCGGCGATGTTTATTTGTTGGGGGTGGACGAAATTGCGCTCGAAGTTGCTTTCTTGCGGTTCTTTGTGATTTACTTCTTTCACGGGCTCGACTTCGGGCGATGAACCGGCTCTCCGTTTTTTACTAGGTCTTTTCTTTGGGACCCGATACGTTTCGCGTGCTAGCTCTTCTTCGTCGGTGTGATATTCCAGACTAGCTAAGCGTGCTGGAGTACATTCGCGTTCTCTCTAGATTCTTTAGGACCTTATTTTCTTCTTTTAATAAGTCTATCCTTTTCTTAAGATCTTGATAGAGTAGATCCATTTCGTTAAGCTTGATTCGGAGTGCTTTATTTTCTTCCTCAAGACTTTTGTATTTCGCTGAGTCCTGAATTTCGTGCGCTGGCGCTCCCGGTGGACTTCTTTTCCCGGAGTTATTCGATCTTGGTGGGGGAGATCGACATACCCTTGTACTTTTTAAGAAGGGATTTATTAGTCGCAATAACTGGCTGTCCCCAGAATCCGTAGAGCCGACCTCCGAAGAGGGTGGATTTTCCAGTGAACCTGGGGTGCCCCATGGGGTAATCAATCGTTTTGTTTTGTTCATTGCATTTTGTGTATACACTACGCTCGGTATACGGAGGGTGGATTTTAGTCGCCTCTTACGACAGGAATGCCTACCTCGGGTATATTCTAACCCCTACCCGAAGAGGATTGCAAGTGACCAACAAAATTGTGTTATACATTTGCATATTGCAAAGTATGCTTTGCTTCCGCTGTTAATAATTCGGACCAATCTTCTAGTACTTGTGAAAAAGAAACTTTTCAAATTAAATTTTCTAAACTAATTCGGTGTCTGTCTATAGAAAGATGGGATTCTGTGCTTAGTTCCGAATGTCCTGATAGTGCTTTTTCAATTTTTTTAGAAAAACTTAAAGGATATATAAGCGACTGCAAAAGTGCTAAGCAAAGGAATAAATTTAATAAAATTAAACCTTGGATTAATGATGGAATTTGCGCAAAAATAGAAGAAAAAAATAAATTCTATGCAAAAAATAAGAGCAGAATGAACCAGCCTTTAGTTAAACAGATGTATAGAGAGCTACAAACTAATGTGCGGGACCTTATAGATAGACAGAAAATTGAATACTATAGCAAAAAATTTGCAGAAAGTCGGTATAGTCCTAAAGAGCAATGGCGTATTGTTAATAACATATTAGGCAAAGACAAAAAAGACCCAAATTTAAAGTTTCTTAAACTAGGCAATCAAATCGTCAGTAGTAATGAGGACTTAGGTAACGGAATGAACACTTTCTTTAAAAATGTCGCTGAAAAATGTAAGCCAGATGTATGTGTTCAATTAAATGAGAGTAATGGGAGATTTTTACTTGATAATACGAGTTCACTTTCTTTTTATTTTGGGCCCATTAGTAATTCAGAACTTATCGATATTATTAACAGCTTGAAAGCTAAGAACTCATGTGGAATAGACGGCATTAGTAACGTTATCATCAAGAAGATAGGAAAGTTAATAGTAAATCCCTTGAGGCACATTGTTAACCAAAGCTTTCAATGCGGAATATTTCCTGATTGCCTTAAAACCTCGTTAATTATTCCGATTTTTAAAAAAGGTGATCCAAGTGACCCAAATAACTATAGGCCGATATGCTTGCTATCGGTCTTCTCAAGGATTTTTGAAAAGGTAATAGTTAGCAAAATGCTTAGCTATTTTGAAAAGACTCGATTTTTTAATAACTTGCAATTTGGTTTTATGAAAGGTAAGTGCACTGAAGATGCAATTGTGGCCTTTTTAAAGAGAATTTATAGTGCTCTAGATGATAATCAAAAAACAGTTGCACTATTTCTTGATTTAACAAAAGCCTTTGATTTAGTTAATCAGGACTTATTAATTCAGAAACTCAATAACGCTGGTTTTACAGGCAATATATCCGAATGGTTTAAGTCCTACTTGCTTAATCGAAAACAGTGCGTTAGGGTAAATGAATTTGTAAGCAAGGAAGAAGTCTGTCCAAATACTGGTGTCCCACAGGGGTCAGTTCTAGGACCAATCCTTTTCCTTGTTTACATTAATTCCATATTCAACCTACCTGTCAACGGCCATTTAATTGGTTATGCAGATGATTTAGCACTTTCATATGCAGAAAATTCTTTTATTACTATTCGAGACCAAATTAATTATGATCTACATTTGCTAAGTAACTGGCTTAATTACCATCAACTTATACTTAGCACAAAGTCTAAGGCTATGTGTTTTTCCTTGTCCAACCCTAATATAGTAATGGAAGGCATTACATCTCATCATCTTAGTTGTAATAAGCTGCACTGCACAAACAAATGCTTTTCTTTTGAGTTCGTGAAGGAGTTTAAGTACCTAGGAGTTATTATAGATAACAAATTAAACTGGAAGTCACACATAATGTCCCTAAAAAAAATTCTATACATATCTTTAAACAAAATGTATCACTTGCGCATTCTTGTTCCTCATGGTTTACTCTCAGCTATCTACTACGCATTGGTCCAATCACGGCTTGAGTATTGTCTTGCTTGTTGGGGCTGTGCCTATATAAGTAACCTGAGTCCTATTATTACAGCTCAGAAAAAAATAATTCGGTTATTACTATGTAAAAACAGATTTGAGCCCTCATTGCCCCTATTTCAATCAGCGAAAATACTACCACTTCGTTACCTCTTTATCTACAAAGCGCTCAAAGTATTTTTTGTTAGAAGTGGTAATATTCACTTTAGACGAAATGGAGTATATTCCTTGAGAAATGGGTCTACAGTTGATGTTCCTAGGGTTAATAAAGAGCACAATCGACGTTTTCTGACTTCTATAGCACCTTACATTTTTAACAAACTGCCGTCAGATATATCCACTTTAGTGACACATGGAAACCAATTCTTAAACAAACTTAAAGTTTGGTTGCTTTCAAGATCTGAGGTTGAGACTCTACTTCAAGTTATATCTTAACGTACTATTTATTTATGTTTAATTCACATTTTACGATTGTTCTTCTCTTGGTATATTCATCTTTGTTTTCCAAAAAAAAATTATTTGCATGATAAAAATGATATTTGCATCTCGCTGTACATCGCGTTCTCCTTTCTCGTCTTCCCTTTTCGGCTTTAATCCTATCGTTCTTAATATTATTATTAGTCATACACTTGGTACTGGTTGTATTATACCACAAAGTGTATTATTTCCATATTTCGTGATTATTATACCCAGAATTCGTCTATATTATTATATATGTATCTATTATCATAATGTATTACATTTAAATTCTTTTATTATATCTTTAATGAATTGTTATATTGAAATGGAAATAAAAAAATCTTGAATCTTGAATCTTGAATCTATTATATTAGCACTATGGTACCGTTTTCTGGTACCAAAATAATTTGATCGATTTTGTGCCTGCCAGAGCACTACGCGACCAACAGTGTGAAATGGGTCTTAGAAGCCATAGCAAGAAGCCCTGTGTACAAAAGAAAAGGGCATGTTGTTAGCAATAAATATCGGCATGATTCACAAATTTACGTCTCCTTAAGTCTCACAAGCCTCTGCGAAATAGGAATAAATTATTATGTAACAACAAATAGCCTCGGATACAATTCGTTTTACTGTTGACGCATGCAAACAAAATAAGGATAATGGCGTACGGGTATGTACATATGTGGAATGTTAGTACATTCAATAGACCAAGTGCTGTCGAACAACTAACGGATACACTACAGGCCTACAAAGCGGATATAACGGCCGTCCAAGAAGTTCGATGGGATGGATCGGGCAAAAAGAGTATGAAAGACATACATATACTACGGCGAATGCTACCGAGAGAACTTCCATCTATTTGGATGCGGATTTGTCATTGGAAGTAGACTTAGCTAAGAAGTTCTGAGGTGATAATCCTCATCAAGACTAAATTTGCAAACATCATGAGCGCGTATACCCCAACGCAGAATAATCAGGGTTATCGTGAATACATCTTCCCTCGCGATTTTTCCCTCGAACAAAAATTCGACATCTTCAAAAAAGGGAAAAAATCATAAGGGAATACCATAAATAGATATCGCGATTGCGTTGAAGATTTTCTTGAATTGTCATTCATGAACTTATTTCTTTTCCGGGGAATTATTTCCTCTTTTTTAAAGAAACTTAATTTTTGCTCGGGGGAAAAATTCCGTGAGAAAATTTATTCACGATAACCCTGAATGGCGACGTCTGCAAAAGCGTGTCCTATGAACCTATGAGCGGTGTACTACAAAAAAGTATAACACAATTTTGTTGGTCACTTGCAATCCCAAACAAGGATATTTGTTATACGAGTATGTAGACGAGAGTGGAACTTTTTCGATGGCCGCGAAGTTATATTTTGAAAATACGCTCTATTAGTCTCGTACATATCGATGTAGTTAAAATAAATCCATTATTTCTCCAACAGATGGCTTTAGTAAGTTGTATCTCGCGTTGTATACGTTCTATCGGACGTACACTAAATGGCTCACTTCTCTGGCAGTTTTGTGATTGGTTGACTCAACTTTGTTTGAGCGCGCGTCAAAGATCCACACCAGCAAAGAGAAAATACGCCATATTTCACAGTTTTTCTTCGATAAAGGCGGAAACGCAAGCCAGGCGGCTGAAAATGTGTATAGTGTTTATGACCCTGATACTGCAACAGCCAATTATGCGCAATTTTGGTTTCGTCGATTCCGTTCCGGTAATTTCGATATCAAAGATATCAAAGCTCTGGAAGGCCCATTGTCGAAAATGTCGATAAAATCATGGAAATCGTCGAGTATGGCCATCATGTAAGCACTGTTTCGATTGCCCAGAAGCTTAACATTGTACAAAAAACCGTTTACTTACTAATGTCCTGTATCCCCTTGTGGGTCCTAGGCGCTCTACTATGCCTACGCGCCATTGTGTACGGTTTCTGTCAATGTGTCTGAGTTCTCCCCAACTTTTCCCTAACTGCCGTGCCTCCTTCTCGACTGTTCTGCGCCATGTTCTCCTCGAATCGCCAGGTTTTCTGCCATCCTCAGTTAGAGGGTTGCATTGCATAGCATGGTTCGCTATGCAACTGTCACCCTTACGGAACGTGTGACCAATCCACTGCCACACCTGCCATTAGATGGTTGTGCCTATTGGTTCCTGACCCGTTCTCTCGTAAAGGTGTTCGTTAGAAATACGATTGGGCCAGAAAATTCTTAAGATATTGCGCAAGCACCAATTAACGAACGTTTGCAGCTTTCTGGTGAAAGTAGTGGTCACTCTCCACGAGCTGCAACCATATAGCAGCACGGATTCAACGTTGGAGCGGAACAGTCTTATCTTGGTGCTCAAACAGGTTACATTGCTTCGCCATATTTTGGAGAAGATCCCGAACGCGGAGTTTGCTTTGGCGATCCTGTTGGCTATATCCAGTTCAGTTCCACCATCGGTCGAGACAATACTCCCAAGATACTGGAAGTCCTCTACTCTCTCTACCGGTTGTCCAGCAATGCATATTTGAGCCGATGAGTTAGTTCCAAAGCTGATAATTTTAGTTTTTGCCGTAATAATTTTCAGTCCGACGACACCTGCCTCCCTCTCCACATCTGCTGTCATTTGGTGGAGGTCCATAATTCTGTGGGAGAGTAAGCATACATCGTCAGCGTAGTAAAGATATTTCAGTTGAGATGTGAGAGTCCATCAAATTCCTCCGTTTCCCGTCGACAAAGCTGCATGAAGCACATCGCTAATCACCCATAGGAATAATATTGGTAAAAGGATACAGCCTTGTCTTACCCCAGACAACCTTCCCCTGTGCAAAAATAACAAACAAATATTTGGCGCAACAGCTCTTTAAAGTGCCAGGGCCTAGCTTCTCGCAACCACTCATGTTGTGTGCGTTATATTTTTCACACGAATGGAAGGGACCTACAGTTTAATGCCGAATCCGAACGGCAATTTCAGAAGCTTTTTCGTGACAACAATACTCTCGGATGTTTGTCAGACGCTGGCGAGAAGTTGGACCGTGAAAAAACTTGTTGGTGTTTTCTGGGATTCGAACTTGGAACCTCATGCGTAGTGATCCGACACACTAACCACTTACGCCACGGCACCCAGCGCTTCCCCTGTGCAAAACGTGACATTTGGAGCCTTCATATGTAGCTTTGATAATAGCAATTAGTTTATCGAGAATACCTCTCCTGCGTAAGGCACTCCAAATAAACTCCCTGTTGACACTATCGAACGCCTTCTCAAAATCGATGAACAGCAGGCGAAGTGGCGATCGATATTCAACACACTGTTCGATGATAATCCGCACGGTGTTGATGTGGTCGGCACAGGAGTATCCAGGGCGGAAATCTGCTTGTTCGGCATCGAGTGTGTCTTCGAGATGTTGTTTGATTCGCTCCAGGATGATTTTAGCTATTATCATTGCTACAGTAGGCAGCACGCAGATACCCCTCCAGTTTCCGCACTCCATTAAATTTCATTTCTTTTGGAAGCTTGAAGATCATTACCTTTGTCCACTCATCAGCAAAGCTCTCAGCTTCCGAAGCTCTCTCTATGAGTGGAAGCAGAACCTCAGTCGATGCTGTTGGCGCTGCTCGTATGAACTCTGCTGGAATACCATCAACTCCTACCGCCTTGTTGATTTGAGTACTTCGATCGCGGTAGTGATCTCATCATTACTTGGAGTCGTGGTTCTTATTGGGGCATTTCTCACCTGGGGCATATCAGTCTGATTTGAGAGCATATTGCTGGCGAATAAACGGTTCAAAACTATGGCAAAATACTCTTTCCATCTCTTGAGCTGGTCTTCATCCGAAATGAGCAAGGAACCGTCTAGGCTTTTCATTGGGTGTTGACTCGAGCTGCGACGACCTGTCAACTCTTTGGTGATTCTATTTATAAACGGTCCTGCTGTCGCACCTCCGTAGAGTTTCTTCTGCTTCTGTAGCCAGCGCGTTGATGTAGTTGCGCCAGTCACGTCACATGCTACGCTGAACTCCTCTCATCTTCATGCGATATAGGGACTTTAGCTCGCTTCTCCCTGCTGCTGGGGTAACTGCAACGCGAGCTTCCAGCTGTTTTCGTTCGTCAATCCGTCTCCAGGTATCCTCGGAAAGCCACGCCCTATGTCTTCCCTGCGATCGACCGACAATTCTTTCAGCACCAGATGTAAAAACATTTTTCATAGCACACCAGTGGTCTTAGATGGTTGCGGGCATTGAGCTGCTGATTGCTTCCACACCTTGTGAAAAGTGCTCCCTTAATTGTTGGCGCACTGAGGGATCATTAAGTCTATCGATGTTGAACCTGGGCATTCTTGTGTTGTGCGTAGTTGGAGAGTAGCTATCATAAGATGGTGATCACGTACTATTCCCACATCTGCCCCTCGCCTGTTTCGGACGTCCAGGAGACTACTTCTAAAGCGGCGGCTGATGGCAAAATGGTCAATTTGGTTGGAGGTTGCTTGCCTGTCGTTGAAAACCCAGCTGACTTTGTGGCAGGTCCTGTGCTCAAACATGGTGCCACCTATCACAAGGCGGTTGGCATTGCAGAAATCCACAAACCTTTCGCCGTTGTCATTGCGGTTGCCTAGTTCATGCTTCCCGATTACATGTTTGAGCCCTTCGTTGTCGTTACCTTGGCATTCAAATCCCCCATCACTATGACAATGTCTCCATTTGGTGTTGTGTTGAAGACGGCACTTAAGAGATTGTAGAAACTCTCCTTTTCGTGCTCAGACGAACTATTCGTTGGGGCGTAACACTGTATGATGGTGACGCGTTGTACTCTAGTCCGGAATCTGGCCGTCAAAATCCTATCACCATGAGGCTGCCAGGAAATTAGGCGCTTGCGTGCTGTTGTTGTTAGCAGTAGTCCGATTCCATATTCCCACGGACTCCCGGATGGTCTTCCAGAATAGAGTAGTTCAGTGTTACGCGTTGGGGACTGGTACTCGCCCGCTTCTAACAATCTTACTTCACTTACCCCCAAAATGTACAGTTTATATCGCATGAATTCCTTTTCCAGTTGGAGGAATCTGGCATAGTAAGGACCTTCGCTACCCGAGTCGACGAGCGTCTTTACATTCCAGAAACCTATCTTTGTCCGGCTACAATAGCCTAAAGTCGTCAACATGTGATCATTCCTTATCCGAGGCATAGTGTCGATTTCTGTAGCAAGCAATATTCGGTAACGCAGGTTACTGGCCCACGTTACCTAGCCTAGAATCAAGGCCCTAGACAACCCGCTGCAACTACCACTTTACGCATTTCCTATCGCGTCACGGCGGCTATCGCAAATATTTACACAGATTTGAACATGATAACTCACCTCTCTGTCCACATTGTCCAGACCAGTAGGAAGATACAGAGCATGCAATATTCCATTGCAATCGCTTTATGGAATGGAGAAATAACCTGCCATGTCCACCATTCCTTATAGACCAAATGCTGCTGTCAGAAGAGAATTGGGTGGAAATTTTTACCCTTATAACGAATGTGCAAAAAGAGCTTCGAATAATTGAGAGAGCAAGGAGAGCTAAAGCAGCAATACAAGAAGTATAGCATTAATTGCTAACCAGCCTCGCGAAGTAATACCTTACGGTAGTCCCGCGGGGAGTGTGGTAGATGTGGGTGTGGATTAGTACGTAGGCGCATTCCTGGCATCGATTATTCGGGCTTGCGAATCGTACATGCTAATAGCCCGGGCTACTAGTATCTTTCGAAGATTACCACATCCCTTGGCGCAATAAAAAAAAAAAACGCGCAGTGGTCTGACACACTAACCACTGCACCACGGAGCCCACTCGAACAATATAAGGTACTCAAATTCGAGAGTTACATCCGCTTCGCATGCAATTTCTTTTTTTTTATAATTATTTGGGTCAAATCGCCTGACCTTATAACCAACATCTCTCATCTTGCAAGAAAGACCACACAAATACCGACATTGCTTTGTCTTCTTATTCTTCCTATTTCGACGAGGTTATGATCTGAAAATAGGGGATCCTAACCCTCCCACTTCAC
Source organism: Brachypalpus laphriformis (assembly GCA_945910035.1). Lineage (NCBI taxonomy): Eukaryota > Metazoa > Arthropoda > Insecta > Diptera > Syrphidae > Brachypalpus > Brachypalpus laphriformis. Next base: position 103,345,972 of record OX246756.1, read on the forward strand.
TGCATTTCTACTTTCCCGCCTGTAGGGTTCGCCTTTGCTTTGTTATATTTTCTAATAACTACCAGGCTTGTTATTTTAATAACTATGGAAATAACTGAATCGACAGAAATCTAAGTCAAGTTCATTGGTCATTTTTCCGCCGACGTAATTCATTATGATAAAGCTACATTTGCATACACAAGTTCGTCGTCTTAGTCGTCGAAAAAGTTGTTATATGAACGAATCCTATTATCTCCGAAAGAGAATACAGATTAAATAATATAAACCGGTAGTATTAATCATTTTCTCCGACGGTCGGTGATATTCAATGGGAACCATTTGACGTTACTGAGCATGAGTCTGTTAAAGGTGTCATGACGTTCTATTTCTCCGAACAGACTTCCCGTCTCACACAGTAATCTTCCGTCGACAACTGAAAATGGGTCAAGTGAAACCCATAATAGTCATTGATATTTTTATCTAAACCGAAACAAAACCGGATGCAGCACAGCTTGGAAATTCTTTGGCGAGAAGTTAATAGCGAACTAGAAACTTGTTGTCGTCATTTCGTATCCAGTAGATTCTTAAGAAATGCAAACCTTACTCAACTCGTTGTATTGCCCGCTTCTAATAACTGTCGTCACTATTTGCACTTTCTAAACCATTCAAGGTTCTGGTACTGCTTAGCTAGCTGGCTTATGTGTGCACACATGCATCGATTAGGATTGGATATGTGGATACTCGGGAAATGAAAAATGAATATGATACATTGGCATTCTATTGGTCAAGTTGAAAAGCGAACGTGGTAACGTTTCTCTCTAATGATTTGGCATCTTTCATTATTTCTTCTCCACATATGAATCTGTCTACATACGAGTACTTTAACAGGTGTTAGTGATTTTCATCGTTCAACTTTACGAGTAGATACCTAAATTAAAAGCTACAAGTAATAATGAAGAAAGGCATTTATACATACCTCGTGTGTGCCCTTTTAAAGTAATTATATACTACCTGCTTAGTATTTCAGAAGTAAAATAATTTGAGTAATGTTATGCTCGGTGGAGCATCATGAGAGTTTGCCACCACACAAGAGTGGTTTTATTAGATTTGTCGATTAGTATCACAGTCACGCATAGTTGCTGATACAATAGAAATGTGATTACACAACGAGAATTATGGTAAACGTTTTGAAATGTTTCGAAGAGAATTATAACTACTTTACACTAACGAACTGGTGTGGATATTTTTAAAATGCAATTAAGTTTTAAGTTTATGTAATTGGTTGTAATTAACACACTTTGACAGGTACGTCTCTATATTTATTGGTATACATATGTATAGATAGATACATACGCATCTAAATATATACATTTTTTATAGTTGATTTCTCCTTGCATCTTTACGTATAGAATTAATATTGGCTTTGTGAAAATGCCCTATCTGGTGATCCAATTTTTTTAAATTACAGAAATAATACTGTACTTACTTACTTACTTAGGTGGCGCTATAGTTCGGGGTGAACCTGGGCCTCAACCAACAAGCCTCTCCATTTAGCTCGGTCTTTAGCTAATTGCCTCCAGTTGCGCACTTCAAGTTGGTCGAGGTCCCCTTGAACTTGTGCGCGCCACCTACGGCGATAATTCCCTCTACTGCGTCGTCCCTCGGGGTTAGATTCGAAGACTCTGCGGGCCGGAGCGTTGGTGTCCATTCGCTCTACATGTCCTAGCCATCTCAGACGTCCAATACGCAGTTTTTTGACTAGGTCGATGTCGCTGTACAGCTCGTATAGTTCGTGATTGAATCTTCTCCTCCAAAACCCATCAACGCAAACGGGACCGAAAATCTTACGAAGAATTTTTCTCTCGAAGCGACCAAGGATATCTTCATCCTCTTTTAATAAAGTCCATGTTTCAGCACCGTAAAGCAGGACTGGGATGATCAAGGTCTTATATAGAGTCTCCTTAGTTGTTCGAGAGAGGGCTTTACTGTTGAATTGCCTTATAAGCCCAAAAAAACAGCGATTGGCAAGAGTTATTCCTCGATTGATTTCTGCGCTGATCTTGTTTGTAGAATTTATAGCAGAGCCAAGGTAGACAAAGTCCCTTACTACCTCGAAGTTATAGCTGCCCACGGTGACGTTTTGTCCAATTCGTCGATGTTGGTTTTCCCTTCTAGTTGACAGCATATACTTGGTTTTGCCCTCGTTTATCGCTAAACCCATTTTGGCCGCTTCCACCTCAATGCTTGCAAAAGCACCGGTGACAGCCCGCTGAGATCTTCCGATAATGTCTATATCGTCGGCGTATGCAAGCAGTTGTACAGACTTGTAATAGATTGTGCCTCCGGTGTTGGCTTGTGAGTTCCGCACAATCCGTTCAAGTACAATACTGAAGAAGTCACATGACAGCGCGTCACCTTGTCTAAAGCCTTTTTTGACATCAAAGGTCTTGGTGAGGTCATTACCGACCTTGATGCAGCAGCGAGCGTTCTCCATCGTCAGCCTGCACAGGCGGACAAGTTTGGCAGGGATGTCAAAACTAGACATGGCTCTATAAAGCTCTTCTCTATAGATGCTGTCATAGGCGGCCTTGAAATCGATAAAGAGGTGGTGAGTATCGATTTGGAATTCTTGGGTTTTCTCCAGGATCTGCCGAAGTGTGAAGATTTGATCGATGGTGGACTTTCCTGGCCTGAAACCGCACTGATAGGGTCCAATCAGGCAGTTGATAAAAGGTTTCAGGCGTTCACACAATATCGCAGAAAAGATCTTGTACGCGACGTTGAGGAGACTGATGCCTCTATAATTGGCGCAGTTGAGGGGGTCTCCTTTCTTGTGGATCGGGCAAACGATGCTGAGATTCCATTCATCAGGTATACACTCCTCTGACCAAATATTAGAAATGAGTTGGTGTATGCACTCTACCAATTCATCCCCAGCTGCCTTGAAAAGTTCGGCCGGTAAGCCGTCAGGTCCAGCAGCCTTGTTCGATTTTAGCTTGGATATTGCTATCCTCACTTCGTTTTGGTCAGGTGGACGGAAATTTTGACAATCATCGTCTATGTTGAATGGTTCATTCTGCCTGACAGCGGGATGTTGGTCTTCGTCGCCGTTATACAGTCTGCAGAAGTAGTTTTTCCATATTCTCAGCACCGACTGTGATTCTACTACGAGGTTTCCATTCTCATCTCTACAGGTTTCTGTACGGGTATTACTTCTCTGACACGTTCTTTTTACCTTTTGGTAAAACTTCCGTACATTGTTCCTGGAGTATAGACTCTCGATATTCCCAAACGCGCGTTTCTCATGCTCTTTCTTCTTCTTTTGGAGAAGCCGATGTTCTTCCCGTCTCTTTTGCTCGTAGAGCTTACGAGCAGCTCTCGTCTTCCTTTGCAGCGCCGCTTTGTATGCCTCTTGTTTTGCTGCATGCACTCGCCGGCATTCTTCGTCAAACCAGGGGTTTCGCGGTGGTGGGCGAGCGAGACCCAACACATCAGTCGCGGCGTTTCTGATGGCATGTTGGCAGCGTTGCCAATGGTCTTCGATACTTGATGCTTGGCTACAACAAGGTAATGATCCGAGTCTATGTTGGCCGCTCGGAAGGTCCGGACATCCAGAATACTGGAGGCATGCCTTGCGTCGATCGCAATATGATCAATTTGGTTGATCGTGACATGATCATTGGACCGCCATGTCTGCTTATGAATATCGAGATGAGGAAACCATGTGCTTGCTATGGTGACATTTCGCTCCACAGCGAAATCAATTAGCCTTAGTCCGTTATCAGACGTGGTGTCGTGTAGGCTATGCTTACCGACTGCTCTACCGAAGACGTCCTCCTTTCCTATTTTGGCGTTAAAATCGCCCAATACGATCTTAACGTCGTATTTAGGACATTGCTCGTATGTTTTGTCGAGGAGCTCGTAGAAACACTCTTTGGAGGCAGGGTCCTTTTCTTCTGTGGGGGCATGAACACATATTAGGCTTATGTTAGCGAATTTAGCCTTGATCCGGATAGTCATAATACGCTCGCTCACGTGTCGGAAGCTTAAGACTTCTTGCCTAAGTCTGCCGCGTATGACAAATCCGCATCCGAATAAGCGTTGCCTGTTGCCTCTGTAGCAATCACCGTAGTAGATGTCACAGTTTTTCATCCTCTTTTTGCCCGGCCCATCCCATCGCACTTACTGGATGGCGGTAATATCTGCTTTATAGCAGTCTAGAGCCTCTGCTAGTTGTTCGGCTGAACGTGGTCTGTAAAGAGAGAGAACATTCCACGTACAGATCTGAAAGTCGTTGTCCTTATTTCGTTTGCTGGGGTCGTCATTAGTTGGGTCATCCTTATCCGAGGCTTTTGGTTGTTTCGGAACCATGCGTTTTTTACGTGGTAGGGAAGTTACCCCGACGGCACAACCCCCAACCTGGAGGGCCAGTTCCTTAATTATTCCCCTAGGTCGAGGGGTCGGGTACACCGGTGCCAGTAGTCCACTACGGGAGTATGAGCGCTGCCGTTGGCCCATTAAGGGCTCCTCCGCCACCATCTCTATTCCAATGTCCTGACCAACATTGGAAATTCCTTACCGACCTGTGATCCGAATATGTCGAAGCAGCTCGCGCAAGGTATTCACTAAGTTCAACCTAACTGGAACTATAGACGCCACCGTTGACTCCGTCTAGGGAATTCGTCCGCTGCCGCCTGGAACAGGAAGAAGTGCTCTAGTGAGAAAAGCACTCTTCCCCCCTCTCTCATCTGCTGCCACCAAGAATCCGCCAAACGGGGTTGGTTACCCATTTCTTGGATTAAGGTACTAGGCACCCGGCTGTCACCGCGTGGAGGTTGAGAGTAGGGTTTGGTAGGCCTCAGCTGAGTGAAAACGCTTGTGTTTTCATATGATCGCATGCACTACCGTTTGACTAGCCAATGCTACTGTACGGTCGTAGGTTTTTACTGACCGTCAACTAACAACCTCTACTTTATTGTAGGAAGATTGACGTTGATTTTCTTCCTATGGACGAAAGTGAGTGATGACGACTTTATTTCCATCGAACACGACAACGAGCGAAAATTCAAAGACAAGGCTTCGACCACTGATGGTTTTGTACAAAAAAGAAGAGGAGCTATATTTCATGTTTTCTTTTATACATTTCAATTTGTCGGTTTTATTCCAAGAGAGTGGAACATAAAAATCCTGATTACCGTAAATGGCTCTATAAACTAATCTCTTATACAAAAACAATTATGGCGATTGGTCGAAACTAGGCGCCAGATTTAAATGCATATAAAATAAATATTTTAGGAAGCTATTCTGTCCCAACATTTTGCCGCCTTTGAAAGTACAATCTTTCAAAAGGGTATGGCTGCCAGTTTGCGAATCGGTCGTCTTGTCGTTCCCTTTGAGGTCCGCACATTAGCTAATCTATTAGCCATTTTTGGGGTGGAACATGGTCCTTGTGGATGATGACTAAGTCGCCTATGTTGATGTTTGGGCTTGGTAATACCCACTTTCCTCTACCTTGCAGCTCCTGTATATACTCGGTGGACCACTTTTGCCAAAAGTGCGTTTTGACTGCATTCATTCGTTGCCACCTCTGAATGAAGATGATTTGATCCACCTCGTTTGCCGGCTCGGGAATTGCCTTAAGAGAAGAACCGATGAGAAACAGGCAGGCTTTCGTACTGAATCCTCCTGCATCGACCACGTAAACACCTTACCAACCATAATTGAACAATGCGTTGAGTACAGTTCTTCGACAGGCTTTCGACAGCTTGAATCGAGATGCTATCTGGTTGGCCTTGCTCAGGAGAGGCATCCCAGAAAAACTTATAGCTATTATCAAGGCTACATACGAGGGCGGTAAGTGTCACGTTTTACACAATGGTAAGGTGTCGGATGATTTTGAAGCCCAAATTGGAGTACGTCAAGGGTGCATATTGTCGCCACTATTGTTCTTGGTGGTTATCAGCGATGTACTCCGTGCAGCATTGACGGAAGCTAATTATGGAATCCATTGGACGGTGACATCTTACCTTAAACACCTAGATTATGCTGACGATGTTTGTGTACTTTCACATTGGATAATGGATCTTCATTTGATGGCCCAAAATCTAAAAGCTGAGGCAAACAAAGTGGGGCCAAAACAAAAGCCCTAAGCACTTCTAATACCCGCGCTCAACTTAACATTGCCGGACAGGAAGTCGAGAAAGTTGATAACCTTCTTTACTTAGGAAGTATGGTCTCGGCTAATCGTGGTGGCACCGTTCGGAATGCTATCCAAAATCTAGAGAAGCAATGTTATCAACTTAAGCTGCGACTGTTCTGCTCCAATGTAGAATCGGTGCTGCTTTATGGGTGCAGTACTTGGAAGGTGGACACCATTGACACACGAAAGCTGCAAGTCTTCGTAAATAAATGGCCGAACCGCATCTCCAACGAACAACTTTATCTGAGAACGGGCCAAGAACCTATAAGCATTACTATACGAAGGAGAAAGTGGCAGTGGGTTGGACACATCCTACGGCGCGAAGACAACTCCATTGCGAAATACGCCATGCAGTGGAATCCGCTCACCCAGAGAGGTAGAATAGCGGGACGCCCTAGGCAAACGTGGCGCAGAACACTTGAGGAGGAGTCGAGCTCTTTAGGAATGAATTGGAGGCAGCTCAAACGCATTGCAGAGCTCCGAACAAGATGGCGCGCAGCCGTGGTTGACGCCCTATGCCCCCCGAGGGCTTAAAGGATCTAAGTAAGTAAGTAAGTATGTATTAGACCAAGAAAAAATACTTCACCCACTTCGGCCTTGAAATCAATAAAGAGGTGGTGAGTATCGATTTGGACTTCTTAGGATCTGCCACTTTGGCAGTGTGAAGATTTGATCGATGGTGGACTTTCATGGCCTAAAACCGCACTGATAGGGGCTAATCAGGCTGTTGATAAAAGGTTTTAGGCATTCACACAATATCGTAGAAAAGATCTGGTATGCGCCATGATCTCCTTGAACCGCCGGGTATTCTGCCATCCTGAATTAAAGGATTCCATTGCATAGCATGGCCAGCTATGGAACTGTCACCTTTTCGGTTCTGTTGTTAGATGGTTGTGCCTATTGGTTACTGACCCGTTCTCTGGTAGAAGTGTTCGTTAAAGATACGGTTGGGCCAGAAAATCCTTAAGATGTTCCATATGCACCTGTTAACGAACGTTTGCAGCTTTCTCGTGATAGTAATGGTCACACTCCACGTGCTGCATTCAATGTATTCAATGTTGAAGCAGAATGGTCTCAGCTTCGAGTTCAATTTGATTGGATTGTTTCGCCATATTTTGGGCAACATCCCGAACGCGGACTTTATTTGGCGATCCTGTTGGCTAGATCCAGTTGGCTTCCATCATGGCTCGGGACAATACTCCTAAAATATGGGAAATCATTTACTCTCCTTATTGGTTGTTTAGCAATGCATATTTGAGCCGATGAGTTTGTTCCAAGCCTGATCATTTTAGTTTTTGTCGTATTCATTTCCAGCCTGACAACGCCGGCCTTCCTCTCCACATCTGCTGTAATTTTATGGAGGTCCATAATTCTGTCAGAGAGTAAGCATTAATCGTCAACGTCAATCAAGATGTTTCAGTTGAGATGTAAGAGTCCATCGAATTCTTTCGCTTCCCTTCGACTAAGCTACTCAAAGCACATCGCTAATCACCGATAGGTGATTGGTGAAAGAATACAGCATATGGCTAATAAATGCACAGTTCAAAAGCGTAGCAAAATAGTCCATCCAATTTTTGAGCTAGTTCTCATCCGAAATGAGCAAGGATACGCTTAAACTTATCACTGGATGTTGGTTGGAACTGCGACCATCTGTCAGCTTTTTGGTGATTCTGTAGACGGTCATGCTGTCGTACCTGCTTCCAGCTTTTTCTACTACTATGGCTAGCTTGTTGATGTATTTGCGATTGTCACGTCGCACGCTACGCTGGACTTCTCTATCTTCTTTATAGGTGCTCTAGCTCGCTTTTCCCTGCAGCTGGAGTAGCTGCAATCTTAACTTTCAGCTGTTTTCGTTCGTCGATTCGTCCCTAGGTATCCTTCCCTGCGATCAATCAATTCTTTCAGGACACGATATAAAAAAAAAACTTCACAGTACACCAATGGTCTTGGATGGTTGCGGGCGCTGAGCTGTTTATTGCTTCCACACCTTTCGAAAAGTTGTCCATTAATTGTTGGCGCACTAGGGGGTTGCTAAGTCTGTCGCTGTTGAACCTGGGCATTCTTGTGTTGTCGTGGGATCTTCAAACTGCAGTAGTGAGAAGTTAGAGAGTAGCTATCATAAGATGGAAGGCTTGTATTATCCCCACATCTGCCGCTCGCCTGTTTCGGACTATACTGTGTGTGCAAGTTATATTGGCAGTTCCCATAAACCGTGTAGGCGTAGAGGTGCATACGTATAGTAGAGTGACTGATTCAGTCTAACTCTAATTACTGTTATGCATGGTATTGACTAGGTGGGGTGACTGATTCAGTCAAACCCTTCATACCTAGGTGGACCGTGTAGGTGTAGAGGAGCATAAGCGTACATAGAGTGACTGATTCAATCGAACTCTAAGTACTGCTATGTATAAAGTGTGAACTAGGTAGGATGATTGTTTCAATCGAACCCGTATCTAGGTGGACCGTGGAAATAGTGGGGAATGCAAAGTAGAGCGAGATGACTGATGCAGTCAATCTTGCACTAGTATGCAGTCGAACTTTAGGGGATGGTTTGGCTAGGTAGGGTGACTGCTTCAGTCAAACCCTTAATACCTAGTTCACCGTGTAGGTAGTGTGCATGTGAGTAATAGGGGGATTGATTGACTCAATCAATCTCTGTTACCTCTAGGCAGTAATGTTATTTACAGGCACTGGTCTAGTGATATGGGAGGGTTAGCTATCGATCTTGGGAGGTGTCTGTTGCAGTACCTCTTGGGGATTGATAGTAACCAATAACGAGGGAGGAGGGGTGGTGGTGATGTGGAGGGGGGGCATTTCAGCTAAACCAGTTGGATTTACCTATGTATCTATTTAAGTTTCTAATGTCTATGTTAGACAGGTCACTTAGGTCCTCAAAGAAGTATTCGCCTAGTAGCTTCTTTCTTAGTGTGGCTAGCGCTGGGCATGTGCCAAGGAGGTGGAGACTATTCTCCTCCCCCTCTTCATCTCTGCAGCTTCTGCAGAAATCGTTTGCTGGGACACCCATTCTAGTGGCGTGTCTACCTAACAAGCAGTGTCCTGTGACTATTCCTACTGTGAGGCTTATGTTCCTTCTATTTAATGAAAGGAGATTTTTGGTTTTCTTTGCGTCAAGTAAGGGCCAGATCTTCCTGGTCGATGCGCACGTAGCTAGATTACTCCATCTGTTGTTTGCACTAGATTGCGCTTTGTTAAACATACGGATATTCTTTAATTGTATTGGTGGTGCCGGTGCCTCTCTATTGACGTCGAGAGGAAGTACGGTGCCTTGTTTAGCTAGTTCATCCGCTTTACAGTTGCCTGGAATATCTCTGTGTCCTGGGACCCAGCACAGAGTAATGTTGCATCTGTCCGCAATCTCGTTAAGAAAGAATACTCCTAAAGTGACGACTGATTGCAAAATGGTCAATTTAACTGGAAGTTGCTTGTCTGTTGTTGGAAACCCAGCTGACATTGCAGAAATTTACAAATCTTTCTCCGTTGTCATTCCGATTGCCTAGTCCATGCTTCGTTATCGTTGCCTACCTTGGTTTTCAAATGCCCCATTACTCAGACAATGTCTCCATTGATATTGTAAACTTTGTCCGTTTACAATAGCCAAAAGTCGTTAACATGTGATCATTCATTATCCGAGCCATAGTGTCGGTTTGTGTAGCGAGCAGGTAAAGCAGGGTGCTGGCCCGTTACGTTACCTAGTCTAGGATCAAGGCATTAGACAATCCGCACTTGCAATTTTACCCTACACGTATAAGGGTTTACACGTAAAGTTGCCCGGGGACTAACACTAGGAGGTAAAACAAACACTTCATCACGGAACTTGATTGTTGGGCTAATGGCCCAAGCCATGTTTTGAGCAGTTAGTTGGTACGAACTAGAATATGTAACCCGGCAGCGGTTTATAGTAGTTTAATTAGCAATCTGGCTATTCCTCGGTCTAAGATCAATTTAACTACATTTGCTAGTAGTCTTAAACAATGTCGCATACCAAGAATATGGAGGGAGGTAAAGGTGGTTTTTTATTCCAAAGGCGGGCAAAGCTAGTCACACCACCGTGAAGGACTTCAGGCTAATACGCCTTACCTCTTTCATCCGGAAAACGTTTGACAGATTGCTCGGCATTTACATACATAGTAGAATACGCCCGGGGTATGTACTTATCCCCAGCCCAACACGCAAAGGGTAAATGTGTGAAAACTGGCCTACATCATTTTGTCGGCTCTATAGAAAAATCACTTAAAGATGAAGAGTTCACACTTGTTTCATTTTTGGACATTGAAGGAGCCTTCAATAATGTAAATACCTAAGCAGTAAAAAAAAACTCTAAGAAACCTAGACATCGACATCAGTCTAACAAACTGGATTGTTAGCATGCTCAAGAAAAGACACATAACCGCCGAACTTAAGTGTTCAAAGCTAGAAGCATACGCATCTAGGGGTACCCCTCAAGGCGTGGCAATCTCCCCACTGCTTTAGGTCATTGTTCTTAATGAGGTACTATAACAACTAAGGTACAGTGGCGTTAGAGCTACAGCTTACGCGGATGACGTTGTGCTGCTTGCAACAGGTAAATTCCTGCCTACCCTTAGCGAGCAACTTGACTTGAAAACTTGAAAAAACCCAACTTGTACTTTTTACGAATAAGAGAAAAATACCAGAGTTTGGAACCCCTTCTGTTGATGGTATCCCACTCAGATTGTCCGGTAGAGCAAAATACCTGGGCCTTATAGTGGACAAAAAGCTCAATTGGAGATTAAATATAGAGGAAATAATTAAGAAAGCAACAATAGCCTTTTACTCATGTAGTGGAATTTTTGGTAGAACCTGGGGACCCTCCCCCAAAATCATACTATGGATGTATACGTCTATAGTTAGACCTATACTGACTTACAGCAATGTAGTATGGTGGCCAGCTGTCAACAAAACCACCAACTTAAAGGCAATCATAAAAGTTCAAAGACTAGCGTGCATTGGCACTACCAGTGCAATGAGGACAACCCCAACCGCAGGACTCGAGGCTATTCTCAACCTGCTACCGCTAGACACCTTCATACGCACATTAGCAGCCATTAATGCTATGAAAATTAGCCAGTTAGCAAACTTGAAACAAAATAGAACAGGTCACTCGATGATCCTACATGATTACTTTGGCCTCGTGCCCACAATGGACTACATGACGCCATATTTAGACTTTGTAGGGCCTTTTTCTACCGCCTACCCTACCAGAGAAGAATGGAAAAGCGGTCATATATCTAATGCCGAATCTATACCCATCTACACAGATGGTTCAAAAATGAGCACTGGTGTAGGATCAGGCATCTTCTCCGACCCCCTAGGTATATCGAAATCCATACGACTTCCAGACCACACCAGCGTTTTCCAAGCAGAGGTCTTAGCAGTGGCAACAGCCGCCCGTGAGTCTGCGGTAAAGGGAATACCGCCAGAAGGTATCGCCATCTTTATCGACAGCCAGGCAGCTATAAAAGCGATTACTGCCATAGTAATCAAATCGAAGCTTGTGAAGTGTTGTCGAGAAGAGCTCAGGGTTCTTAGAATGCAGCACAGTGTATCGCTCTGCTGGGTCCCTGGACACGAGGGTATCCCAGGCAATGAGAAAGCCGACGAGCTGGCGAGAATTGGCTCAACAGCCCTACTAGAACAAGTTGACCCCAGTGTGTGTATCTCGCCTTGCACACTCAAACTCGTTGCAGGGAATAAAGCCATTAAAGAGAGGAACACAAGATGGAACTCCATGGTAACTTGTGCCATCACCAGGTAGCTATGGCCATCCTTCGACCAAGCAAGGACCGAGAGAATCATTCGGAAAGATAGGAAATCCCTTTCCACCCTCGTGGGCATCATCACGGGGCACAACACTCTGCGGTCCCACTTGAAGAAACTACGCCTGACTACTCACTTCCTGTGCCACTATCCAAGTCTTCAACACTCCAGGAAAAATGTGCTTGGTAAATATTTCTTCCAGGATCTCGATTAGCTCTCCGGCGTTTCGACAGGAAAGATGCTGAACTTCATAAAATCATCAGGGTGGTTTGTATGCAGAAATGAAGTTTCATTGGGTAAGGATTACTTTTTCCCCCATGAGTATCACAATGGATCAACGCTGACCTGAGTGTGGCAGAGAGCGTCCCTCCCTGCCAGCCCACATACCTAACCTAACCTAACTTTGCATCAAAAAAATCCGACTACACCCCATGGAAACTGAGATGTGATCAGATATTTAGAACAACTGTTTCTGTTCGTGTAATGCATGGGAAATTGCTTCCACTTGGATAAAGGTTTGGTTTACAGACGGGTACAAAACCGAAAATGGGGTAGATGATGAGATGTCCTCGGAGATCTGGCGACTATTCATGCCAGAAATATCATCCGCTCTACGAAAAACTACGGTTGGCTCAATTAGTCTTTTACACTTAGAGGAAACGTTCAAGCCGCTCAATGGACAACCTTTGATCGAAGATCCGAATGATAATATAGCACCCGACAACTTTAAAGTAAAAACCGTATCCCTGTCCGAACTTCGAATGACAATAAAAAAAAAATTGAAAAATAACAAGGCTCCGGGATATGATTTAATCACTGGCGAAATTTTGAAAGAGCTACCGAAAAAAGTGCTGGTTAAGTTGCTCTACATTATAAATGCTTCTTGAAGACTATTATATGTTCCAAGGCAATGGAAAGTCGCCGAAGTTACTATGGTTCCGTAACCGGGGAAATGTGCAAATGACAAGAAATCATATAGACCCATTTCACTTCTGCCAATAATATCTAAGGTCTTCGAGAAACTTCTGCTGAAACGATTGCAACCAGTAATTGAAGAAAGACACTTGATCCCGGATCATCAATTCGGCTTTCGGGTCAAACATTCCACAATCGATCAGGTGTATCGGATAACGAACGAAATTGAAAAAGCTCTAGGAGGGGAAAAAATATGCTCTAGCGCTTTTCACGACGTATCGCAAGCCTTCGACAAGGTATGGCACGAAGGCCTAAAGTAAGTATAAGCTAAGGGTAATCTTACCGGAAAAGTTGTACAGAATATTGGAATCCTATCTTGAAAACAGACTTTTCCGTGTTAGACACGGGAGTGAATATTCGGATTTCAAGGAAATCCACGCCGGTGTTCCACAAGGAAGTGTTCTCGGTCCAATCCTGTTCCTGCTCTACACAAGGGATAAACCACAAGACGAAGGGACCGTTGTAGCAACGTTCGCAGACGACACGGCTATCCTCGTAACGGATGAGTCAGTCGAATCATCAACGGGAAAACTCCAACGAGCTTTGAATAAAGTATGCGAATGGACAAAAACCTGGCGAATAGTCCTCAATGAGACAAAATCAACGTATGTACATTTTACGTTAAACGACTTACCCATATCCATTAACTCGGTGCAAATACCTTACGCAAACGAGCAAAATATCTAGGAATGACCCTAGACGCAAAACTTAAGTGGAAGCCACACGTTAAAAAGAAGCGCGAAGAGCTCGAAATCAGATTTAGAGAAATGTATTGGCTACTCGGAAGATACTCGAAGTTAAGCGTATACAACAAACTGCTTCTGTATAAGCAAGTCCCAAAACCGTCTTGGACATATGGTATACAACTTTGGGGTTGTACCAAACCATAGTGGTATATAAGAAATAGTGATATTCACAGAGATATAGGAATTGCTACCGTGAGGGGCGAAGTAACAAACTTTGCTCGCAAACTTCGGACCCGTCCATACTATGGACGTAACAAACCTTGAGCGCCGACTACAAAGACCAAGACCTAGCGCCGTAAGGAAAAACCGCATGTAATGACGGTATTAGTAGGTGCCTTCACTGGAAAGCTACCTACCTAACGCGATTAACACTACAGAAGCTTAAACTACTTGTTAAGGCAACTTAGTCGTAGTTATCACAAAAATGAAAAAATGAGAGAGACGAATTTCCTCCTACTATGAGTACGCGCAGCCGGTTCTCATAGTGCCTCTCTGAGAGGGTGAGGTTTAGCCCGTAGGCATATACTGACTAGCATTGATGGCATTGTCAGATATATGAATCGGGCATAACCAATGGTACGGACCATTGGTATCTTTTGAAGATTCCTGCACCTCCAGGCGCAACCAAAAAAATAAAAAAAAATTTGTTTTTTTGGGTAGCTTGGTTAAGAGACTGATCCTATGGTATTGATCTAAGTGTGTTTTTTATATCTAGGTAAAACAATCCCACTAACTTAACCTAACCTTTTATTGAAACATAATACAATATGAGCTTTCAGTTTAGTAGCCGTTATTTTAACAAGGCTCAATGATAATTGACAACACTCTTTATTAGCACAACCCATGTTTTCCCTCCAATATACAAGTTACGTTAGACTATTGGAGTTAAAACCATATTATTGATAAGCTTAATAGAACACATGTGGTCTTCAAGAGATACATATCTCGAACGTGGCGGGACCCGAACTTACTAATGAATTATTTCTATAACGTAATGCTAATCAAACAAAATGAATTCTAATTAAATTAATTATAAAATTATCTACTCGCAAAATCTGCGCGTGACGTGGTACACATTAATGTGAGAAATAAGAGGTCAATATTCACTCGTGTGGGATCTATACTTACTACTGCCCACGCACGTGCAATTTTATGTGTAAATAGCTGCAGAAATCCAGATGCTTAAGTTTGACTTATCAATTTTTTATCAAAATTGTGCAATACATACCATAGGGATTACTGGGTTTTTTAACATTCTCGTCTAAAGAAAATCCTAGCTCTCGACAATTTTTTGGGATCAGCCAAAAAAAAAGGAGTGATTTGCATTTTATGTCCTTTACCAAATATATTTATGAAGGTGTCATTACAAAAATAATAATAATAATCATACAGATTGGTTGCAATCCATCCTATTCCTTAGGATTCAATGACGCCCAGTTAAAGTGGGCGTTAAATTTTGGAATTTAAACTTTCTACTGAAATGTACCTACTTTCTCTAAATATTTAGATATTTCTGTTTTTTGAGGAACACTTACAAAAAGTGGTCATTACCCTATATGGGAACAGATGGATTATCCTGTAGAAGAGTTCAATAGCTACATACTTTTTACGATTTCTAATAAAAACGTTGAAAAATATGCATTTTTCATAAAGAGGGTGTGTAAGTGATGACTCTTAATTAGTACAGAAGCGTTGAACGTTTAAACAGTTTGTACTCGTATAAGAAAACAGGATTACGAGATGCCGTTGATTTCAACCCACGCCCAGCGACATTTTTTTCATTTTGCAAGTTATTTTGAGTATTTCTAACGACTTAGCGCAAGTTATACGGACTGTTTGTCCAGTTCAATGGAATCTCAAGGTGACATGCTTAACGATACTAATCGTATGTGTGAATTGTTTCTGAAATGTTCTCATTCAATTATTTAATCATGCGATCCACGAAATTTGAAAGACAAAAACAAAAACGTACATGTTAGTATGCTCATAGAACAACATGCTTGGTTCTTTGTATAAGTAACATGATTATCACACTTAACTGTTCAATCAAATAGACGATCGTATATTATCACTCTAATTTAATTTATTTCGTGCGGCTAAATAAAGCCAAATACCTGAGGAACTTAATCCGTTCTTTCAAAACTACAAGTGCGCAGTTCTTAAAAACAGGTGAAATTATTTATAGAGCTGATTGTATCTCATAATGGGTGTGACATCAACTAAAAACAAATAATTTAAAACTTAGTTTATTTTGCCTTCTACACTTGATAAAATATATGGTATGTTACTTACTTACTTACTTATATGGGGCTTCAGTTCGGGGTGGATGGTGTGGATTTTGGCTGTCAATTCCTGTCATTTACTGAACTTAATGTGGTGGGTCTTTTTGACAGATGTCAAGAACAATCTTTGGCAATTTTAGTTATGGAGTCACTTACCACACAACAATGCATTTTTGTTATTCAACCTTATTACGAAAATGGGCGATCTGTAAAAGTAACATTTCGTAAAATTCGTGATTTTTTCGATCAACATAATCGCCCTAGTGAGTCCGGAATTCGTGCAATGGTGAAGCGTTTTGAAGAAACTGGTTCGGTATCGGATTGACCACAAAATTCTGCTTTATAAACTGGACAAACTAGGATTTCCATGTTCCTTTTTACGCTGGTTATCATCTTTTTTGTCGGAAAGATGTCAATTTGTTAACTTTCGAAATCTCATTTCTTATAAAATTTGCGTGACATCTGGGATTCCCCAAGGTAGTCACATTGGCCTTATATTGTTTATCCTATTTGTAAATGATGTAGTTTTTTTTTTCCCGGAATGCAACATCAGGCAATGAGTATCATACATTTCAACTCTTAAATTATTAAATTTCATCTATGGTGTTCAAAAACTTACCTCTCCCTTAACGTACGTTCAGTATGTTCAGTAATTACTTTCTCACGTCGTGCCTCGCCCATTTTATATAACTAGTATCGCGTGTGGTCGAAATTTGACCGAGGGGAATTTACCAAACTTAATCGTTACATACGCACATGATATTTCCTTTTTCTACACATCTATGGCACAGTACCTTTCGAATGATACAAGTTTCATAAGCGTATAAACCCTTATACATATAGGCCAAAATTGTAAGTGCGGGTTGTCTAGGGCCTTGATTCTAGGCTAGGTAACGTGGGCCAGCAACCTGCGTTACTGAAACCAGTTCGCTACTGAAACCGACACTATGCCTCGGATAAGGACTGATCACATGTTGACGACTTTTGGCTATTGTACCCGGACAAAGATAGGTTTCTGGAATGTAAAGACGCTCCTCGACTCGGGAAGAGAAGGTCCTTACAATGCCAGATTCCTCCAACTGGAAAAGGAATTCATGCGATATAAACTGGACATTTTGGGGGTAAGTGAAGTAAGATGGTTAGAAGCGGGCGAGTACCAGTCCCCAACGCGTAACACTGTACTACTCTATTCTGGAAGACCATCCGGGAGTCCGTGGGAATATGGAATCGGACTACTGCTAACAACAACAGCACGCAAGCGCCTAATTTCCTGGCAGCCTCATGGTGATAGGATTTTGACGGCCAGATTCCGGACTAGAGTATGATGCGTCACCATCATACAGTGTTACGCCCCAACGAATAGTTCGTCTGAGGACGAAAAAGAGAGCTTCTACAATCTCTTAAGTGCCGTCTTCAACACAACACCAAATGGAGACATTGTCATAGTGATGGGGGATTTGAATGCCAAGGTAGGCAGCGACAACGAAGGGCTCAAGCATGTAATCGGGAAGCATGGACTAGGCAACCGCAATGACAACGGCGAAAGGTTTGTGGATTTCTGCAATGCCAACCGCCTTGTGATAGGTGGCACCATGTTTGAGCACAGGACCTGCCACAAAGTCAGCTGGGTTTCCAATGACAGGCAAGCAACCTCCAACCAATTTGACCATTTTGCTATCAACCGCCGCTTTAGAAGTAGTCTCCTGGACGCCCGAAACAGACGAGGGGCAGATGTGGGGATAGTACGTGATCACCATCTTATGATAGCTACTCTCCAACTACGCACTGCTGCAGTTCGAAGATCCCACGACAACACAAGAATGCCCAGGTTCAACATCGATAGACTTAGTGATCCCTCAGTGCGCCAACAATTAACGGAGCACTTTTCGCAAGGTGTGGAAGCAATCAGCAGCTCAATGCCCGCAACCATCCAAGACCATTGGTGTGCTGTGAAAAATGTTTTTACATCTGGCTTTCCGAGGGCACCTGGAGACGGATTGACGAACAAAAACAGCTAAAAGCTCGCGTTGCAGCTACCCCAGCAGCAGGGAGAAGCGAGCTAGAGTCCCTATATCGCATGAAGATGAGAGAAGTTCAGCGTAGCGTACGACGTGACAAGCGCAACTACATCAACGCGCTGGCTACAGAAGCAGAAGAAGCAGCACGGAGGTGCGACAGCAGGACTGTCTACAGAATCACGAAAGAGCTGACAGGTGGTCGCAGCTCCAGCCAATACCCAGTGAAAAGCCTAGACGGCTCCTTGCTCATTTCGGATGAGGACCAGCTCAAGAGATGGAAAGAGCATTTTGCTACGGTTTTGAACCGTGTATTCGCTAGCGATATGCTCCCAAATCAGACTGAGATGCCCGAGGTGAGAAGTTCCCGAATACGCACCACGACTCCCAGTAAAGATGAGATCATTACCGCGAACAAGGCACTCAAAACCAACAAGGCGGTAGGACTTGACGGTATTCCAGCAGAGCTCTTACGAGCAGAGGAATTTGAGATCCAAAGTGGGAATTTGAGATCCAAAGTGGGGTAAGACAAGGCTGTATCCTTTCGCCAATATTATTCCTATTGGTGATTAGCGATGTGCTTCATGCAGCTTTGTCGACGGGAAACGGAGGAATTCGATGGACTCTTACATCTCAACTGAAGCATCTTGACTACGCAGACGATGTATGCTTACTCTCCCACAGAATTATGGACCTCCACCAGATGACAGCAGATGTGGAGAGGGAAGCAGGTGTCGTCGGACTGAAAATTAATACGGCAAAAACTAAAATTATCAGCCTTGGAACAAACTCATCGGCTCAAATATGCATTGCTGGACAACCGGTAGAGAGAGTAGAGGATTTTCAGTGTCTTGGGAGTATTGTCTCGACCGATGGTGGAACCGAACTGGATATAGCCAATAGGATCGCCAAAGCAAAGTCCGCGTTCGGGATGTTGTCCAAAATATGGCGAAGCAATGCAATCAGTTTGAGCACCAAAATAAGACTGTTCCGCTCCAACGTTGAATCCGTGCTGCTATATGGTTGCAGCACGTGGAGAGTGACCACTACTATCACCAGAAAGCTGCAAACGTTCGTTAATAGGTGTCTGCGCAATATTTTAAGGATTTTCTGGCCCAATCGTATCTTTAACGAACACCTTTACGAGAGAACGGGTCAGGAACCAATAGGCACAACTATCCAACGGCGGAAGTGGCAGTGGATTGGCCACACGTTCCGAAAGGGCGACAGCTTCATAGCGAACCATGCTATGCAATGGAACCCTCTAACTCAGGATGGCAGAAGACCTGGCGGTCCGAGGAGAACATGGCGCAGAACAGTCGAGAAGGAGGCACGGCAGTTAGGGAAAAGTTGGGGAGAACTCAGACACATTGCCAGAAACCGTACACGATGGCGCATAGGCGTAGTAGAGGCCCTAGGACCCACAAGGGGATACAGGACATAAGTAAGTAAGTAAGTAAGTTTCATCCCCCTTCTTTTATAAGATTAGATTAGATTAGATTTAAATGTGAATTTATTTTAAAACATTTTCTTAGTTTTACAAGTTACACAATTTAAGCATTCGCTATTGCCGTCAGCCAGGAAGAGAGTTTTAAAGAAAATTTAACTAATATATAATTCAAATAGAACATAACATACCAATTAGATTTCTACTTAATGTAATATTATTCAAAAAGCTTCCCGTAGGATTTGTTGCCTGTGTTTTAGAGCTGATTTTATGTAGCCAATTAGTGCTGTTCAATTTTGATCTTCATTTAGCATTGCAATGACTTTACTTATCGGCAGAATATTTTTTCCCAAATGAAGTCTTCTTATCTCCGTTAATACCGGGCAGATTCCTATAAGGTGGAGGACATCCTCGTTCGCCCTTAGGTTGCAAAGCGAGCATTCCTCATTGTGCGATGTTCTATGTGGCATGCAGTTTAGATGTAGGAGTTCTCCTCTAGCCTTAAATATAGTAGAGATTGCATCTAGACTATTGAGATCACTAAAATAATTCTTTTCTCCAAGGTCATATTGAAGTATTCGATAGATGCTTCTGCTTTCGCTTTGTCGCGCTTTTTCTATATATTTATGTATGCAGCCGTCGATCTTGACCAACAAAGCCTGTAGAGCGCTCTTCCAGTGTGAAATTTTCTCTTCGAGTATTCGGACATCATGCTCGCCACTTAGCCTCGCCCATTCGTTAAAGAATTGCAGTTTTTGGCGGAGAACGTACTTTACAATGATTTTGGGAAGCCGATGGTTAGGTAATTCGCAGACTTTGCAGATGTAATTGAAGTGCATCCTTAAGGTGAACATATATAGCAGAGGTAACCCAGTTTCGAGATGCAACATGTATGTTGGTGTGTTTACCGGTAGACGAAATATGTTCTTGATGAAGTATCTCAATAGCTTCTCAACATCCTCGTACTGCAAAAATCCCCAAACCTGAGCCGCGTAACACATAATTGATCTCATTACCGCTTCAAACAATTTATATTTCACACTAGGGGCCATATTCTGTTTCCCTAGAATGCCTTTCCTGTTACAATTGATTGCTTTTTTCTCCTCCTTCAGCTTTTCTTGCAGATGTTTACTAAACGATAGACGAGGTGTGATGATGACCCCAAGGTACTTGTACTTCTTCACCTTCTCAAGCTCTACATTTTCCCAATACCATTTTTCTTCTCGTGCGTGTCGCCCAAACCCGTTTCTGAATACCATTATTTTGGATTTGATGATATTAACTTTTAATTTCCACAATCTGCAGTACTGATGCAACTGGTTGATCATGATTTGCATCATCGTTGGAGTTTCCGCGAGTAACACAATGTCATCAGCGTACAGCAGGAGCTTGATGTTTATACCACTGAACACAATCCCTCCATGCAAAAAGGTTGTGAGGTCATCTAGGAATGTTGAAAAAAGCAAAGGACTCAAGAGGCAACCCTACTTCACTCACATTGGTGACTCAAACCAGCTGGACATTTTCTTTCCATCCCACGCCGTCGTTTTGTTTTCCTTATAGAGACCTCGTATCACCTCCATAATCTTTGTCGATACTCCCAGGATACTAAGTTTATAAAATAGAGCATTTCTGTCGATGGAGTCGAAAACCGCCTTGAAATCAACGAAGAATGGGTATAATTTACTGCCCCTGTCTAAATAAGATCGCGCGATGCTCGTTAGCGTAAATACGTTGTCTACTGAAGAATAATCTTTCCTAAAGCCGGCTTGGCATTCGCAGAGCAAATTATTTAGGCGTATCCACTCTGTCAGGCGTTCCAGAATTATTCCCGTAAATATTTTTATTACCGAGTTCAGGAACGAGATGCCTCTATAATTGTTTAGATCTTCTGGGTCTCCTTTTTTGAAGATAGGGAAAATTATATTTCTTCTAAAACATTCTGGCAATTCACCCGTATTAAATATATAATTATACGCTTCGGTGAGATTTTCTAAGAATTCTTCAGTAGCATATTTAAAAAACTCAGAAGGTACACGATCTACTCCAGGGGCTTTGTTCAAACTGCAACGGGGTATGACCATGTTGACCTCCTGTATTGTTATTACACGGCCTAGAGTGGTGTTTTCCTTATATGACAATGCATAGTGTATTTGTGTTAAGCAGCCTGGTGGATTTAGTAGATTTGCAAAATGTTCTGCCAATACAGGAGCTTCAATTTGAATACCGCTTGCGCTGAAAGTGCCGTTGAGAACTCGTACTGATTTCCAGAAACAACGACTGTCTCGAATTCCTGATAGAGTGCGTGCGAGATACTGGGAATATAATTGCTGTTTCCTTATGCTTATATTTTTGTGCGCATTGTTTGCCTCTTTCCCTTTCTCTTCTTTTATAACAAATACTAAAAAAACGTACGATAAATTTCATGTTCACATATTAATATATAAGATTACTCAATATGTAGTGAAGCCCTGTCTTGTGTTACCTTAATTAAAGATCTAGGTGTATTGTTAGATACTAAGTTATCATTCAACAATCATATAGACCACATCATAAATATGGCTAATCGATCTTGGGGAAAATAAGGCGTTATGCCGGTGAATTCTCCGACCCTTATGTTATTAAAACACTATAGCCTTTGTTCAGTTCTTCTTCTTCCTTTTATCAGCGAGGGTCATAAATCCGAAAATAAGGGGTCACAACCGCATTTCTACTGATCCGCCTGTGTGGTTCGCCTATTTGACCTCAGAAAATATTGGCAGACCGATTTTGGATCACTGGGCTACTGAGGCCAATGAAATCCCGATGTCATCGCATTTGTCTGATCCAGGCGTTTATAGGCTTGCCTTTCCTACATCGCGTCTGTCTTCGGAACGTGCATTGATGTTGGCTTTTTAACAGGGTTCAAATGATCTCTTCTTTGAACGTGGCAATACCAGCTGAGCCGGTCGCGCTCTATTTCTTGTACGATGGTTTCCTTGATGTGAAAGCTTTCACGGATCTTCGAACTTCTTATTCGATCAAGCTTTGTCACTCCTGCTGTCATGCGAAGCATCTTCATCTCAGCTGCCGTTAATTTACTCTCATACGTTTTGTACATCGTCCAACATTGTGAACCGTATGTTAGCGCTGGATGCACAACTGCGGTATAGAGCCTTCCTTTCAACTTAGGTGGCATTTTTCTGTCACAGAAGATATCGGAATTTTCTCGCCACTTCATCCACCCCACGCTTACACGATGATTGATGTCGTCATCACAAGTTGCGCTTTGCTCTTGATCATAGATCCCAGATATTTGAACTTTTCGCACTTAGGAAGCACTGTTCCATTCAAATAAATGTCTGGAATAGGCCTGAGTGGATCAGAGAACGGGCAGCACAAGTACTCTGCCTTTTTTTTAACTCACGCGATACCCATTTCCCTTTAGAACGTCCACCCATACATCAAGTGCTCGTTGCAGGGATGTAGGATCCTCACTTATGATGGCTGCATCGTCAGCAAAGAATAACTGATGTACCTTGGGGTCCATCACCTTACCTTCAAGCAGATAATCAAGGACTGTAATAAAGAGCAAAGGACTTAAAACGCTTCCCTGGTGCACCCCGACTTTGATTGGGAACTCTTCGGTTACTCCAGCGGGGCATCATACTCTTGTCTTTGGTCTTTCATACATGTCCATGATCTTCTGTACATAGGTTTCTTGAACCCATCGATGTCTTAGCGCCACCCATATCAGATCTCGTGGTTGTCTGTCGAATGCCTTCTCAAAGTCAACCAATACAATATGCAAATCCTTTGAGGAATCACGATGTTTTTCCATTATGATCCTTATACTTTGGATTGCATCTGTGGTTGATTTACCCCCGACTGATCATCAGATAACCGTATTATTTTTCGCAGTCGGCCACCTAATACCCGCTCAACGATCTTCATGGTGTATGACATCAGCTTGATCTAACGGTAGTTATCACAGTTTCGTATATCACCCTTCCCTTTGTATACAGGGAGAAGGTAACTTTCCCGCCATTTATTCGGCATTGGATCACCTCTCACAAATTTGGAGATGAGAATTCTGAGCCATCTGAACCCGACGTCTCCCATCTTTTTCTAGAACTCAGAGGGCGTCTGTATGATTCTGTTGTCATACACAAGAAGCTGGCCATGAGCATTGTTAATGAACTTTGGCGAACGAATCTCCTCAGCATTCCTCCTTCTTTGGGCGGCTATTTTGAAGATGGTTGCACTCTTATTCATATTGTGTCTTCGCAGCTCCTGGATAGCCCGGTTTGCATCAGCAACCGATACAGGCCCTCCCTACTCTCTGCTTGAAGCTGGGCGCACTTCTTTTTCGCTTTTTTCTTGCAACATCTGTATTCCATTTCGAGGCGAGCTTTGACCAAGCTTTGAAAGCCGCTTTCATCTCATTTATCACCTTCTTAGCTTCATCACTCCACCATGTTTCTTTGGCGTGTTAATGGTGGCCTTTTGAAGCTCCTAGCAGTGATTTGGCCTTCTTTAAGTAAGTTCGCTGTAGGGAATCCTACATATTTTGTGCTCTGCACTCTTCATCCTCAGCTCTGTTGGTGGTGTGAGAGAGGTAATTTTTCATCACGGAAACAAAAGCCTCGCCTTTTTCTTTGTCCAGATTGTACCACTTGATTTTCTCAGAGACCCTTGTTTGTTTGCTTTTCTTCGGTGTTTTCATAAAAATTTCTGTTAGCAGAAGACGGTGTTGCCGAGCGATCGCCTCTCCCAGGATCACTTTGCATTCTTTTACCCGAGGCTTCAGGAAACTGGCTACCAAATGGTAGTCAATCTGAGTTTTATCTCCACCACTGCTGTAAATGATCAGGTGTCGGCGTTGTTTGATGAACATGGTATTTAACACGATAAACCCGTGTGATATGCACATGCTTAGGATGTCTTCACCAGGAAGGCTCCTGGTGCCACATCCTAGTCCTCCATGGCAATCTTCATAGTCTTCGTTTGATTTCCCGACATGTACATTCAAATCTCCTCCAACAAACAGAAACTCTTCCTTTGGGATGTTCTTAAGGAGATTGAGGAAATCTACCCAAAATGCATCTTTATCTCTCTGATTGCACCCATTTTGGGGAGCATATTCACTGACAATATTCCACACCTCTCCTTGTATTACTTGTTTGAGAGACATCAAACGGTCGCTGGACTTCGAAATGCTCAAGACGTTACCAAGTAGCTCTGCCGCAAGGATGATACTGATTCCGTTCTTAGCTTTTTCCGTTCCGTAGTAGAACATCTTGTAATATTTTGTCCTAACGTCCAAGAAACGCGCCCGATTTCCAGTGTTTTTCCCTTTCGTCTCTTGTACACACAAGATATCCACCCGCCTTCTATTCATCATCTCTTCCAGCTCGTAACTTCGACCGGTCATGCTTCCAACGTTCCAACTCGCGACCCTCAAATTTCTTCCAAACTGTTTCATTATTTTGCTAGCCCCCGGAATCCGTATAGCTCTGACCCGAACATTTCTGCTCGGTCCAGGATCAGCACCATGCACAGCAGTGGTAGTGCCTTTCCTTTTAGCAAGTATTACCATAATGATATAGTTTTGCAATATTACCATATTGCGATGGTGTTTGTTGTTTGACACGTGCATGCTACTGTTTTATTATTGTTTGTTTGATATTTCTTCTATGACAGCGGTGATCTCCAGTCGTGTCAGCCCACGGACTCGCATGCACACTTGTGGGAGGGTTTTTAAGGTTTAGTATATGTGTCGCTAGGCTCACTTGGCTGTTATATTGCCTAGATCTGATTTGTCCCCTTAACCGCCTTTTAAGTCAAGCGCTAGTTGTTGGGGGGCACTGCAGTGATATTCTTAACCCGTCCCTACACGGGTTAAACTGCCTACTATTTCAGCAAATAAATAATACTAACCAAAAATGTTTTTTATTTACTTTTTATAACGTTTTGCACTTGTAACAGAGCCAAATAGACGTTTGAAGTCGTAATGTCAAGGAGAAATTTATTCATATAGTTTTTTGTGTAATGGTCTCGAAATCTGCATTTATGTATTAATGTACGTTGAATATATTTTGTTTTTGAAGTGTGTCTTAATAGCACAACAGCTAGACCCAGGCTTCGTCATATCAGTTTGTGAGATATGCAGCATCATCATTTAAACACATAAAGTAATTTAAACATTATATTGAAAACCTCGAATTCAGTTTAATTAGTATTCATTTCTATTTTTTATATGAACTATTTTTCCATGCTCAAACTTTCTTAAAACTATTACAACTGCTTTCCTGCACAATTGTAAAGATATGATTGTTCAATGTAACGTGGAAGTACAATAACCATGTAATTCAAAGGGAAAAAAAGCTACGAAGAATACTCCCGTCTCGTGTTAGCATTTTCACATGATTAATCCATTGTTTTCCACTTCACCCACTTTCTTTTCGAGTGCCACTCGTAGTGTAGTAAAAAAAAAAAGACGTTAAAATCTTGCATACAAAAATACAAAAATTAACATGATTATGATTGATGATACTTCAGACACATCTACGAATACATTTTTTTATTCTTTTTTGTCCATAGGAATCGACCCAGAAGGAAGCAAACTCAAGTACAGCATATCGGGACCGGTATTTTCCGTCGACCGAGACACGGGAGTGGTACGACTGCGCCAAGAATTGGATCGAGAATCACAGAATCTGATTGAGGTGATTATAAGTATCACAGATGAAGGTATCTATGGAACTGAGCCGAATACAATTTCACTGCGAAGAGAAATTCCCGTCCGCGATTACAATGATAATAGCCCGATATTCGTTGGTCGACCATATAGCGCGTCTATTAGTGAGTCCACACAAGTGGGATCCGTGTTGGAAGTGAAGCCGAAGATAATAGTGACGGATCGTGATGAGGGTGTCAATGCGGAAATCGATTTGAAATGCTTCCAGGACACCAAGAGCGAAAATGACATCTGCAATACATTTGGTGTGAATGCGGTAAAAATATCCGATGGCAATTACACAGCACGCCTTACTCTTCTCAAAGAACTTGACTTCGAAAGCAGGCCGTCTTACATAATGACAATCATGGCCCGGGACAATGCTGTTGGCAATCAGTTGAGCTCCTTTGCCACTGTATCGATCAATGTTATTGATGTTCAGGATCAACCACCTGTTTTTACCAATGCACCGTATTCTGCCACTGTGGAGGAAAATACTCCACCTGATCAGTCCATTCTTACAATCACAGCTGTAGACGGAGACATTGGCATTCCACGACCGATTCAATTAACTCTTGAAGACGAGCACCTTGGCTATTTTAAATTAAAACCAATTGGCGTCCCAGAGGGTGGTAGTGCTGTTTTGCTCACAACTGACATCCCATTGGACAGGGAGAATCCTGAGATCCTCCAAAATGGTGGAGTCTATGTGTTTACGGTAAAGGCCACGGAGCTGATAAAGGGAGAAATGTCACCCGATTTTACAAAAACTCATGTGACAATAGTCGTCACCGACGTAGATGACCACGATCCAGAATTTAACGGAAAGTTGTTTAACATATCCATTCCGGAGAATCTTAGTAATGGCATGCCGCTTCCCGGTCTCTCTGTGTTCGTCAATGATAGAGATATGGGTGACAATAGTCGCTACCAACTATCCCTTAGACCAATTAAGAATGCTGACAATGTTTTCAGCGTTAGCCCCATGGAGAGTCAAGGACGCACCCCAGTGGTTGTAAAAATTCTGAACTCCAGTAAACTAGACTACGATGTTGCGGACCCAAGTCTACGCGTTTTTGAATTCGATTTAGTTGCATCCGTAAAAGGTGATGAGAAATCCAGTGCCAGGGTAATTGTGAATCTGCTCGATGCCAATGACAATTCCCCTGTATTTGACCAGAACGCATATCGTTTCAAGACGGAAGAAAATCAACCACCGGGTACCAAAGTGGGAGACATTACTGCAACCGACAAGGACTCGAATGCCTTCGGTGCAATAACGTATTTGCTGAAGGGATTCGGTTCCGACAATTTCTACACTAATCCAGTAACCGGAGGCTTGTATATTCAAAAAAGCCTGGACTATGAAAAACAGAGTAGCTACAGTTTAACCATAGTGGCAATGGACGGAGGTGGACGTGAAACAAACGCGAATGTTTTTGTCGATATAATAGACCTAAATGATAACCCTCCGGTTTTCGAAAGTGCGGAATACACAAGAACTGTGCGCGAAGGTGCAACCGATTTTGAGCCACAGTTTTTTGTGCGAGCCGTGGATATCGATGGACCAGCACAAGGTGGAGGAAAAATCAAATATGCAGTGGTTTCAGAGAATAGTATTTCAGGAAATGTTTTCAAAATCGACGAACAGACTGGCGAGATCACTTTTCAGAAAGTGGCAAAATCTATGGACACCGAACGGGGAGAGTACGAACTAATTATTTCCGCTACGGATTATGGTGAGTACTTCAATTTTTACATCATACTTGAAATAATTTATTTGTTGTGCAAATTGAGTGTCCGTCGCAAATCACCATACAATTGCTTTTTGACGTATGCTTTTTGCTCGTATGTCCCCACTGGACAACTCATTCCCAATGTAACCGATTCCTCCTTAAATGTTCCGCGCTATTCAATCGACTTATCGATTGCTATATTCTTCGTTATATTGCGGTTTGAACTGTATTGCCTAGCTTTGAGTTGTTCACCCGTTTTTACATAAAGCTGTTCATTTGACCAGAAAATTTTCAAAATAATGCGAAACCTCTGTTCCATCTTTCATCAGTTCCGAGTCATCAGTATCAGTTAGATTTTATCGGTGGGTACAAAATGATCCTCAGTAATGAAGCTTCACCCTTCTTACTCTCCTAGTGATTCTTGTAACTACTCGTCTGCGTTACAAAATGTATCTTAGTCACTCCTGAAGAACTTCAAATAGTTGGTCTCGTTTTCTACTATGCTGTCAATCGTATAACACTGCTGCTTTCTTATGCGAATGCCTGGAAGGCATTGCATGCGATCGTTAATTTGAGAGACTATCGTTCAGCTTCTGTGAAACTAATTTTGATCTTGATTGATTGGCAATCTTTTCTGCTGGGAAATGGCATAATACTCAAGTTATCTGTTGTTCGGTCAAGAGATTTTTGTAGAGTATATGTTTTTTTTTTTTTTGCACTAGGTTGGCCTTTGCGGATATTTGGTGCAAGTCGACAACTTAACGTGACACAAGGAGAAAATAGTTGATATAGTGATAGGTTATGTTAGACCAAATAAGGTCCATTGTGTTACAGTTTAAGCCAATAATTTCCGTTACTCTTTTACTCTTAGAACCATTTTGATTTTTGCATTAGTTTCCAGATTTTATTATTTATTCCCAAAATATGAACCGAGGTTGAAGTCATCTTCATACCTAAGGCAGGGAAAAGCTCGCACGTGGAGCCAAAAGATCACCGACCTATCAGTCTATAGCCCTTTCTACTTTAAACTTAAGAAAGGTTAATTGATATCCACCAAAGTATTAGCCCAGCTTGCTCTCGCCCTCCGAACATGCGTACTGCAAAGGCAAATCGGTTGAGACAGCCTTGCATTCGCTTGTGCGCATCATTAAAAAATCTTTAAGCGTTTAAGAATACATTATGGTGGCTTTCCTTGACATTGAGGGAGCATTGACAATGTCAAATCAAAGGCAATTACAAACGCACTTGCAAATCTGAAAGTCGATAATTCGCTCGAAGTGTTGATCAATCAATTGCTTACATGCAGGATTATTAACACACAGCTGGGCGGAGCATCGGCTAGAAGAATTGCCCGCTGCGGTACACTTATGCCTAGGTGGAGTCTTGTCACCTCTTTTGTGGAACCTGGTAGTAAATGAGCTACTGGTGGACCTGGATACGTCAGGCTGCAGAGTGATCGCCTATGCTGATGACATTGCTATTGCTGCCTCCGGTAAGTGCCAAGGCATAGCTTCTCGCAACCACTCATGTTGTGTGCGAGAATCACAGTTTAGTGCCGTAACCGAACGGCGATTTGAGAAGCTTTTTCGTGACAACAATACTCTCGGTTGTTTGCTCGCGAGAGGTGGGACCGTGAAAAACTTTTTTGGTGTTTTCTGGGTTTCGAACTTGGAACCTCATGCGTAGTGATCCGACATACTAACCACTTACACCACGGCGCCCACGTAGCTCTCTATTCCTGTAAGAAGGCTGCAGGTAGAAGCTGGGGTTTGAAACCTTAAATCACTCATTGGCTGTACGTGTCCTTAATCAGACCTGTAGTATTTTATGGCGTGATCGTATGGTGGCTTGGTCTTGACAGGGCTATCCACCTTTCTCAACTAGCTAAAGTGCAAAGATCTGCATGCATTTGCATCAGTGGTGCACTGAGAACTACTCCCTCCACGGCACTGGACATTTTGCTCAACCTACTACCCATAGATATTTTCGGCAAACAGATTGCTGCCTGTGCGACCATTCGTCTAAAAGCCTCCTATCAGTGATCTAGCTATCGCGTTGGTCACTCCCCGATCCTTGATTTTCTCAACTTCAAGCACGAAAACACGGACTACACCCCGCCGAAACTGAGACTTGACCGTAACTTCCGTACGAGCATCCCTGAACGGGATGAATGTGTCACCTCCCCCCCTGTCGATGGTAGTTAGGTTTACTTCTTTACAGATGGCTCTAAGACCGAGAGTAGGGTGGGTTGTGGTGTTTTCTCTGAAAAGCTCAATCTGAGCATCCCGTTCCACCTCCCGAATCATTGTAGCGTTTTTCAGGCGAAAGTCCTGTCCTGGCTGAAGTGGAATGCATTATCTGTCAGGGATATTAGCATTTCCACTGACACCCAAGCGCCAATCAAGTCCCTGGAATCGTTCTCCCTCACTTCAAAGGTCGCCTTAAACTGTCGTTTATCTATTATGTGGACAACAGAGCAGTTCACCATTCACCTATGCTGGGTGCCAGGCCACAGGGACATTCGAGGAAACTGCAGGACGGACGAGCTTGCCAGACAGGGTATTACTCTAAGGTTCTGCCTGACAGGCAAGACAGGTATGCCCCTCGCTACATGCAAGCATCTACTAAAGCTGAACGTTATTAGGAAAGCCAACCTCGGATGGGAAAACAGCTTAACGTATCACATTTTGACACAAATCTGGCCCAGGCTGGACCAAGAACGTAGTGCCGAGTTGGTCAAGCTAAAGCGATCACAGATCAGCTCCGTTGTCGGTGTTCTCAAAAGACTTAGCCTCTCCTCCAACGACTTCTGCAGAAGCTGTAGGGACGAGGAGGAGGGGGAAACCATCATTCACCTCCTATGCACTTGTCCAGCCCTATCGCATAAAAGAATGCTCCATCTAGAGTCCCCCTTCCTTGAAGACCTCGGCATCCTTAGACGTCATGTGCATCCATCGCTTTATCAAATCTCCGGTTGGGTTTGTTAGTCCCTGGGTGGGTAATAGTTTGATCCATGGTATCACAAAGGACCTTCACTGGTCTTAGTGTGTCTGCACTCTCGTGTGGGCAGCCAACCTAACCTAACCTTCCACATTTTATTTATATCTTAATCGGTAAATTCCTTAAAGAAGTACTCGCCAAGAATCTACTTTCTTACTAAGGATATTGCTGGGCAATTGCGTAGCAACTGATATGTTTGTTGCTTCTCCTCTTCATCCATGCAATTGTGACAAAAGTCATTACTTACTTACTTAGGTGGCGCTACAGTTCGGGGTAAACCTGGGCCTCGACCAACAAGCCTCTCCATTTAGCTCGGTCTTTAGCTAATTGCCTCCAGTTGCGCATTCCAAATTGGTCGAAGTCCCCTTGAACTTATGCGCGCCACCTACGGTGATGATTCCCTCTACTGCGTCGTCCCTCGGGGTTAGATTCGAAGACTCTGCGGGCCGGAGCGTTGGTATCCATTCACTCTACATGTCCTAGCCATCTCAGACGTCCAATACGCAGTTTTTTGACTAGGTCGATGTCGCTGTACAGCTCGTATAGTTCGTGATTGAATCTTCTCCTCCAAAACCCGTCAACGCAAACGGGACCGAAAATCTTACGAAGAATTTTTCTCTCGAAGCGACCAAGGATATCTTCATCCTCTTTTAATAAAGTCCATGTTTCAGCGCCGTAAAGCAGGACTGGGATGATCAAGGTCTTATATAGAGTCTCCTTAGTTGTTCGAGATAAGGCTTTACTGTTGAATTGCCTTATAAGCCCAAAAAAACAGCGAATGGCAAGAGTTATTCTTCGATTGATTTCTGCACTGATTTTGTTTGCTGAATTTATAGCAGAGCCAAGGTAGACAAAGTCCCTTACTACCTCGAAGTTACACTCCGTCTCACTTGATTACGAACAGACAGTTTTTTTTTTTAATTTTATGATATTTTTCAAACCCTTCGCTAATCTGGGAAAAACCAATTGCACAAGGAATGGAATGGAATGGTTTATATTGTAAAAAAAAATGGGATTAAGTTGATAAATGCAACTTTTATGACGCTTTTCCCAAAAAGGTCATAAAATTTACCTGTTTTTTTGTCTCACTTGATTACGAACAGTAGCTTAATCTACCTGTTACCGTGATTTAAATTAAATAAAAGGATACTTCGAGTATCAGGGAGCTTAAATCAAGAAATAACTTCATACAATCTACAACTATGGGTAAAGGAAAGACATTAACCAAGGAGGAAATAGGCCAAATTCAAGCTTACCGGGAACAAGGAAAATCCATCCGTTTTATAGCCAGCAAGAATGGAAGAGGCACCACTGTTGTACACAGCTTTATTAAGGACCCGGAGAAGTATGGAAAAACCGCAAAGGAAGAGTCAGCAAAGCAACAACATGTCAGGAAAGGCAGGCGATACTGAAAGCTGCTTCAAATTCAAGGCTCTTCGTAAGTAAAATTAAGGCAAAAACTGGAGTTAGAACTAGCAGATCGACTGTTCATCGCATGATACAGAAGGCCAGCCATATTCGCCATGAAAAAATGAAGAAGAAACCACCATTGAATGCGGGACGTAAAATCCAGCGGCTTGATTTTTCAACAACTCACATCAGGTGGAATCGAGAGTGGCATACCGTCGTCTTTTTTGATGAAAAAAATGTAATTTGGACGGTCCTGATGGAAACAGCTCTTATTTCCATGATTTGAGAAAAGAAGAAATGCATCTTTAAAAGCGGCACAGCAAAGGAGGTGGTGTAATGGTATGGGGAGCAATAAGCTATTACGGAACTGTGGAGCTGGATTTCCAAAGCTCCAAAATGATGGCAATCACTTACAAATCGATACTGGAAAGAGCTTTCTGCAGTTTTCGGAGATGTTTGGTGGACAGCGATGGACTTTCCAACAAGCCAATGCACCGATACATACCGCACGGACAACAAAAGCCTGGATTCAGAACCAAAATGTAAACCTACTTGCATGGCCGCCATATTCACCCGACCTGAACATCATGGAAAACGTGTAGGGTTGGTTTTCAACAAAAGTCTACGAAGGAGGAAGGCAATATGATGAAACGGAAGAGATTATTGAAGCCATAAAACGAGCCTGGTCCGAAATTTCGCTAGATTATTTGACAGCACTCTATGAGTCTCTACACAGCAGGCTACTGGAAGTGATTCAGCGATCAGGAGGTAGTACCCATTATTAAAAACTATTGCTACTCGTTGAATAAAACCCACCTTTATTTATACAAACAAATTTTGTATTGTTTTTTAACCTTTTAAGCTTCTAACAGGTAGATTTAGATACTGTTCGTAATCAAGTGAGACAAAAAAATAGCTAAATTTGATGACCTTTTTGGGAAAAGCGTCATAAAAGTTGCATTTATCAACTTAATCCCATTTTTATTTTTACAATATAAACATAATATATCCTTCATTCCTTGTGCAATTGGTTTTTCCCAGATTAGCGAAGGGTTTGAAAAATATCGTAACATTAAAAAAAAAAACTGCCTGTTCGTAATCAAGTGAGACGGAGTGTATAGCTGCCCACGGTGACGTTTTGTCCAATTCGTCGGTGTTGGTTTTCCCTTCTTGTTGACAGCATATACTTGGTTTTGCCCTCGTTTATCGCCAAACCCATTTTGGCCGCTTCCGCTTCAATGCTTGCAAACGCACCGGTGACAGCCCGCTGAGTTCTTCCGATAATGTCTATATCGTCGGCGTATGCAAGCAGTTGTACAGACTTGTAATAGATTATGCCTCCGGTGTTGGCTTGTGAGTTCCGCACAATCCGTTCAAGTACAATATTAAAGACCTTGTATAAAACCTTTTTTGACATCAAAGGTCTCGGTGGGGTCATTACCGAGCTTGATGGAGCAGCGAGCGTTCTCCATCGTCAGCCTGCACAGACAGACAAGTTTGGCAGGGATGTCAAAACTAGACATGGCTCTATAAAGCTCTTCTCTATAGATGCTGTCATAGGCGGCCTTGAAATCGATAAAGAGATGGTGAGTATCGATTTGGAATTCTTGGGTTTTCTCCAGGATCTGCCGAAGTGTGAAGATTTGATCGATGGTGGACTTTCCTGGCCTGAAACCGCACTGATAGGGTCCAATCAGATTGTTCATATTTTGACTATCATCGTCTATGTTGAATGGTTCATTCTGCCTGACTTCGTCGCCGTTATACAGTCTGCAGAAGTAGTTTTATCATATTCTCAGCACCGACTGTGATTCTACTAGGAGGTTTCCATTTTCATCTCTACAGGTTTCTGTACGGGTATTTCTCCTCTGACACGTTCTTTTTACCTTTTGGTAAAACTTCCGTACATTGTTCCTGGAGTATGAACTCTCGATATTCTCAAACGCGCGCTTCTCATGCTCTTTCTTCTTCTTTTGGAGAAGCCGATGTTCTTCCCGCCTCTTTTGCTCGTAGTGCTCAGGAGCAGCTCTCGTCTTCCTTTGCAGCGCCGCTTTGTATGCCTCTTGTTTTGCTGCATGCACTCGCCGGCATTCTTCGTCAAACCAGGGGTTTCGCGGTGGTGGGCGAGCGAGACCCAGCACATCAGTCGCGGCGTTTCTGATGCCATGTTGGCAGCGTTGCCACTGGTCTTCGGCACTTGATGCTGGCGGCATAGGGGTGATTGAGAGATTTCGGGATACGCGTTCAGCGAAAAGTTTGGCGGTCTCTTGCGATTGTAGCTTTTCGACGTTAAATTTTCTCACAGTGATTCTTCTTTGTTGCTCAGTTTGGGATATCCGCATTCGTACCTTGGCTACAACAAGGTAATGATCCGAGTCTATGTTGGCCGCTCGGAAGGTCCGGACATCCAGAATACTGGAGGCATGCCTTGCGTTGATCGCAATATGATCAATTTGGTTGATCGTTACATGATCATTGGACCGCCATGTCTGCTTATGAATATCGAGATGAGGAAACCATGTGCTTGCTATGGTGACATTTCGCTCCACAGCGAAATCAATTAGCCTTAGTCCGTTATCAGACGTGGTGTCGTGTAGGCTATGTTTACCGACTGCCCTACCAAAGACGTCCTCCTTTCCTATTTTGGCGTTAAAATCGTATTGGGCGATTTAGGACATTGCTCATATGTCTTGTCGGGGAGCTCGTAGAAACACTCTTTGGTGGCAGGGTCCTTTTCTTCCGTGGGGGCATGACCACATATTAGGCTTATGTTAGCGAATTTAGCCTTGATTCGGATAGTCATAATACGCTCGCTCACGTAGAGCTTAAGACTTCTTGCCTAAGTCTGCCGCGTATGACAAATCCACATCCGAATAAGCGTTGCCTGTTGCCTCTGTAGCAATCACCGTAGTAGATGTCACAGTTTTTCATCCTCTTTTTGCCCGGCCCATCCCATCGCACTTCCTGGATGGCGGTATTATCTGCTTTATAGCAGTCTAGGGCCTCTGCTGGTTGTTCGGCTGCACGTGGTCTGTAAAGGGACAGAACATTTCACGTACAGACCCAAAGGTCGCTGTCCTTATTTCGTTTGCTGGGGTCGTCATCAGTTGAGTCATCCTTATCCGAGGCTTTTGGTTGTTTCGGAACCATACCTTTTTTTACGTGGTAGGGAAGTTACCCCGACGGCACAACCCCCAACCTGGATGGCCAGTTCCTTAATTATTCCCCTAGGACGAGGAGCCGGGTATACCGGTGCCAGTAGTTCACTACGGGAGTATGAGCGCTGCCGTTGGCCTATTAAGGGCTCCCCCGCCACCATCTCTATTCCAATGTCCTGACCAACACTGGAAATTCCTTACTGACCTGTGATCCGAATATGTTGAAGCAGCGCGCGCAAGGTATTCACTAAGTTCAACCTAACTGGAACTATAGACGCCACCGTTGACTCCGGCAAAGGAATTTGTCCGCTGCCGCCTGGAACAGGAAGAAGTGCTCTAGTGAGGAAGCACTCTTGCCCCTCTCTCATTTGCTGCCCCCAAGAATCCGCCAAACGGGGTTGGTTACCCATTTCTTGGATTAAGGTACTAGGCACCCGGCTGTCACCGCGTGGAGGTTGAGAGTAGGAGTTGGTAGGCCTCAGCTGAGTGAAAACGCTTGTGTTTTCATATGATCGCATGCACTACCGTTTGACCAGCCGACAAAAGTCATTGACCATAATTTATTCTAAGTCTCGTAGAGTGTCTACCTAGTGCGCAATAGCCTGTAAGTATCACCCCCAGGGTGCCTATGCATGTTCTGCTAATCCGTAGCATTGTTCTGGTTTTGCTCCGGTCTACTTGCGACCACATTTGTCTTAAGTGGTTACACGCATCAATATTACGCCATCGCTCGTTAGCCTATTGCAGTGTTAGTGTACAGATTTTGTATTTTCTATCCCCTTTCCTATCGGTAGGTGTATCCCACCTCCTGCAGTTGTGAACTCCTGTCTTGTGCAATTTTTGTTAAATTCGTCTGCTTTGCAGTTACCTGAATTCTTGGAATGACCAGGAGCATGAATACGCTGTTGCGTAAGCTTAGGATTTTGAAGCCGCCTGTATTAAAACTGATCCATTGGGATTATTCTCTCAATCGCAACTTCAATTCCATTGCTATCTCCTTCCCATAAATATCTAGGGGAAGAGCATGCAATATTGCTTCCCGTACCGCCGTAGGAGTCGTGCTGAGTGCGCTATTAAGGCAGACACCAGCCAACATCTGTATTATACTTATGAGACAGCCGTAGCTGACCTTCCCCAGTGCTGTTCACCATATCCAGATTCCGTGCATGAGCATTTGTATTACTATCGCTGTATATAGCCAGTTCATTATTTGAGGACGAACACCTCATATAAGTCTCTTTTAGTCCTGTAGCGACCTTCTTAATTCGTTCGTGTGCGTTTATTTTCCAAACTGGCTAGTGGGTAAACCGCAGAAGGGTTCAGGTCCAATGTAAGGAGATTGGGCACAACAGCTTAGACTTATAGTCAAATGATGTGAGAGCCTTGAGGGCTGCTTGGCTGTCTGACATTATATTAATATGTGATCTTCGGAGGTTTCGTCTAATGCATTCTCTGGTGCAGACCTCGATAGCATAGACCTCTACTTGGAAGATAGTAGTGGATTGACCTAATAGTGTAAAGAGCTTGTAGTTGGGGCCAAAGATACCAGCTCCAGCCCCACTTGACATTTTTGAACCGTCAGTATACCAATTGATTTGAAATGTTGATTGAGGGATTTGAGAATAGTTCCAGTAGCTGCGGTCAGGTATGTTAACTGTGAAGGGGTGATTGAGGTGGATTCTTTTAGGCATGAAGTCTGAGATGCATACTGCTGGAGAAGTAAGTAGCGGAATTTCCTCAAGGATCTTCATGTGGCTAACTAATTCGGAATTTGTGTTGTTGCATAGAAGGTGAAGCTTTAGAGCACTGGCAGCCTAACGGCTTACCCTTACAGTAGGTGATGATAAAGCACTTTTACATTAATATTGCTACGAATGTAGCATTTCCAGAATTTTAAATAGATACGAGGACAGGCTAATGGATCTGAAATCCTTTAAGGTTGTATGCGAGGCTTACCCGAAGTTCGGTATAAACATTACCCTTAACTCTTTCCGTAGATTAGTTATGTAACCATTAACTAGGCAGGATCGTGATTATCAACCGGATGTAGCTAACGTGAGTATCGGTCTTACTACCGAAGTAAATAGCCAGCTCATTATATGCGGAAGGACGCCTCGTTTATAGCCCAAGGCACTTTACAGACGTAAAGTACTCTAGTGGCTTTCTTAGTATATTCAAGTGCGTTGATTCTCCAGGTCAGCTTTTTGTCTAGTATAAGACCTGGGTATTTCAGCATGATCAAAGACCCTACATTCTTGTAATAACACTCATATCATTACGAATTTAGTTTTGTTTTCAATTCAATTTTATTTGACATACAAATTACACAAGATAACCAAAAACTAATTTGCCATGGCGCACTGCATGGGGAAGCGAGCTGCTGTCTCATTCTTCGTATGCGCCTTATAAATCCTTTATAACCATTATTTTGGTATGGGTTCGGTTGTTTGTGTCATAGTGAAGGTAAGCAAGTTGGGTTGGAAAGCTCAGCTAAAATTCACCGCGTTAAACTGAGAAATAAATACCGAAGCCTGGTTGCGCATCATCATAGAATTCCTCTTAAAGTTTTTTCTCATCCAGAATGTAATATATTGCGTCTGCGTAACTAGCCTTGATGAAAGCTTCCAGATGATTCGAAATATCCTCTACTGGAAAGTTTACAGTTCCTATTTTCATTAGATAGTTGAAATCTAATGCATCTGCAACCAAACCATTGATCCCGAAAATGTTATCGCATGCTTTCGAAATCATAATTTATGCTTTCCAACTATGTATTTCTAAATAATTGTTCGTATCACACATCTTCGAAAAAATACTTACTTTACAGGCATACCATCACTTCAAAGTACCACCCGAGTCCTAGTTCGCGTTGGTATATCTGGAAACCAGAGGCCAATATTTAAGGGTCACTTTCAAAACACAGAGCATGTTCCAGTTCTTGGTCCACCAAGCTACAGAGTATCCATTCCAGAAAATGCTCCAGCGGGCTACAATGTTACAACAGTATCGGCCCATGACCCAGATGGCTTGGATTCGTTGCTTCGCTACAGGATTGTCGGTGCCAATGATAACTTTGTAATTGATGAAAAGTGAGTGCAAACGAAAGGAAGCAATTATAGCTGACTGATATTCTTTCTCTTTTCAGAAGTGGCCTCATTCAGGTGTCGCCTCAAGCCAGAATAGATCGAGACTCCAACATGGACAGTTTTGAGATTGTAGTTAACGCAGTTGATGCAGGTGTACCAATTCCAGAAACCGCTACCACGACCGTTTATGTCAATATAAAAGATATTAACGATGAGCCTCCAAAGTTCGAACACTCCAGCTACACAGGCTACGTATCGGAGAGGACAGCTATTGGTGAAAGAGTGCTCAAAGTAACTGCTGTGGATAAAGATTTGAATTCTAAACTAGAGTATCAAATCAAGGGAAGTGTAAAAGCAACAACCAAAGCCGGTGTTGCCATAACCAACTCAAGAAATAGCTACAACGCCAACGAAGCTTTTCGCATTAACCCCGACACTGGAGAAATTACTGTAAATGGAGTTTTAAGGCATGACGTCGCGGCTGTAATTATCTTTACCG
This sequence comes from Brachypalpus laphriformis, assembly GCA_945910035.1. Taxonomy (NCBI): domain Eukaryota; kingdom Metazoa; phylum Arthropoda; class Insecta; order Diptera; family Syrphidae; genus Brachypalpus; species Brachypalpus laphriformis. The sequence continues at coordinate 103,385,018 of OX246756.1, forward strand.
TTGAAGTGCGTGATCTGAATGCAGAAGTAGACCCTGAACAGCAAGTAGATACAACCGAGGTAACGATATACGTTCAGTCGTTTAAGGACACAAATCCAGTTTTTAAGAACAAGGGGTGGAGTAGCTCGAAACCTGTAGTTAGTGTCAAAGTCAAGGAAGAGATGCCCATTGGCAGTACCCTTTTCACACTTGCCGCAGAAGATCCGGTGACACACCAACCAATCAAAAGCTTTCAGTTGGTTGACAGTGACGATCTCGATTTCTTCGACCTTCATGAGCGTTCTGGGGAGGTAATCCTAAAAAAACGGTTGGACTACGAAGCATTGCAGGACAATGTGTTCGAATTTCAAGTGAAAGCGAACTCTGACGATGGTAAGCGGAGCACCATTACAAAAGTCAATATTACCGTAGAGAACGTCAATGATAACGCCCCAATATTTGACCAAACGTCATACAATGCCACCTTGATTGAAAACAAAAAGTATCCTGAGAAAGTAATCACAGTTCGTGCAACCGATCAAGATGCCGCCCTCACGCCGCGCGATGTACACATTGGTTACCACAAAGTTATATATTCTCTTCAGGGAGAAAATGCAGCCTTCTTTGATATAAACAACATAACAGGAGAAATTATTATAGCTATGAATCAAACCATCGATCGCGAACGCAACTCTCACATTCGTCTCACAGTGAAAGCTGAGGATTCTCCGGGGATGCCTTCAGATTCCAAGCAGAGTGTTGCAGAGCTTAATATTAATATTCTTGATGTAAATGACAACGCGCCAGAATTTACCCAAAAGAACTACACTGCCGTTATACCAGAGAATGTACCTGAAGACTCATTTGTTGTCAAGGTACTCGCCAATGATCCGGATGAAGGTCCTGGTGGTGAGATTCGCTATGAGTTCGCCGATGAGGGCGAGGTCAAGGGTCTGTTTCGAATAAATCCTCTCAACGGTGAAATTAAAACAAAGAGGGAACTCACTGGAAAGGGCAGATCGGAGCCTTATGAATTGGTCGTAAGAGCACAGGATAATGGCGGGCAAGTGCAAAAACAGGAATCGCTTTACTCAGATGTGAATGTCATTTTGTACATCGGAGATGTTAGTGCAAATGATGGAATTCCTTACTTTGTGTCGCCAAAAATTGGAGAATCCGCCAACGTTTTGGAGGTAAGTTTGAATTCATGTTAATAAATATTGAGATTGAAGGTAATTATTTCTTCGTAACAGAACGCCACAGTAAAGTCGCCAGTATTTAAAGTGAGAGCTAGTGATCCAGATAGTCCTAGCACACCATCCGGAACGCTATTTTATCGGATTCAGAAGGATACGACTGATGCAGGAGCATTTGAAATCGATGAAAATACCGGACATATAAGCACTGCTATTCCTTTGGACCGCGAAACAAAGGATACGTACAACATTATATTGGAAGTTTTTGACAACGGACAGCCGCGGCAGTCAGTCACGCGTATTCTAAAAATCAATGTTCTTGACGTTGACGATCATGAGCCAAGATTCAAAAGAGAATTCGTAAGTAAAAAAATTATTTTTAGATATATCTACTACACTAGCTGTTGTTAGGCGAATCTCACAGGGAGATCAGTAGAAACGCAGTGAATTGGGAGGGGTATGGTCCTTTGTTTTCAGATCGGAACCTCGCCAAAATAGGAAGAAGAAAACTACACTAGCTGTTGCACACAACTTCGCATGTGATATACGAGTACATATGCACGTAAAAAAAAATGATTGCAAGCTACACGTAATACACAGACATTGTATTGCTTGTATTTCTAACCAATACCCCGAACTATTTAATTAACATAGCTGTTTTGTTGGAAACAATGTTGAAACTACAGGCGGTCTATATTCTAAAAGAGGTGAACATGTCGCCAAAAGTGAAAGACCACTTAGCACGGTGATTGAATGGAGTTAGCTCTGGACTACGAAATGGAACTTAAACGAAGTGTGAATTGATAGCCAAGACTTTCAACTTATTGCTGAAAGAAACATTAGGTGGGTTTTGGTGAGACGTCGCTTCTCAGTGAAGTAAGATTTAGCACGGAGTACAAGAACAAAAAGTGACTGGGAATCACTTTACCTTTTTTCCCAATCAAAACTGAGTTGGGATGTTTAGTTTGCGCAACTCAATTTTAGAGGGCGCTGAAAAGAGCTTTTGTATTCAAGTTGAATGGTTCAGTAGTATATCACAAATGTAAGCACAACTTTTTCATACTTTTTAATTCAATTTCAATTCAATCACCTTCTTCTTCCTTTTATCAGCGAGGTTATGATCCAAAAATAAGAGATCACAACCCTCCCACTTCACCGCATTTCTACTGATCCGCCTGTGGGGTTCGCCTATTTGACCTCAGAAAATATCGGCAGGCCTGCCGATTTTGGATCACTCGGTTACTGAGGCCAATGAAATGCCGATGTCGTCGCATTTGTCTGATCCAGGCGTTTATAGGCCTGCATTTCCTACATCGCGATGTCTTTGGAACGTGCATAGATATTGCCTTTTTTACAGGGTTCAAATGATCTCTTCTTTGAACGTGGCAATACCAGCTGAGCCGGTCGCGCTCTATTTCTTGGACGATGGTTTCCTTGATGTGAAAGCTTCCACGGATCTTCGAACTTCTTATTCGATCAAGCTTGGTCACTCCTGCTGTCATGCGAAGCATCTTCATCTCAGCTGCCGTTAATTTACTCTCATACTTTTTGTACATCGTCCAACATTGTGAACCGTATGTGAGCGCTGGACGTACAACTGCGGTGTAGAGCCTTCCTTTCAACTTAGGGGGCATTTTTCTGTCACAGAAGATAGCGGAATTTTCTCTCCACTTCATCCACCCCACGCTTACACGATGATTGATGTCGTCATCACAAGTTGCTTTGCTATTGATCATAGATCCCAGATATTTGAACTTTTCGCACTTGGGAAGCACTGTTCCATTCAAATAAATGTCTGGAATAGGCCTGAGTGGATCAGAGAACGGGCAGCACAAGTACTCTGTCTTTTTTGAACTAATGCGATACCCATTTCCCTCCAAAACGTCCACCCACACATCAAGTGCTCGTTGCAGGGATGTAGGATCCTCACTTATGATGGCTCCTTCGTCAGCAAAGAATAACTGATGTACTTTGGGGTCCATCACTTTACCTTCAAGCAGATAATCAAGGACTGTAATAAAGAGCAAAGGACTTAAAACGCTTCCCTGGTGCACCCCGACTTTGATTCGGAACTCTTCGGTTACTCCAGCGGGGCATCTTACTTTTGTCTTTGCTCCTTCGTACATATCCATAATCATCTGTACATAGGTTCCTGGAACCCCTCGATGTCTTAGCGCCACCCATATCAGATCTCGTGGTTGTCTGTCGAATGCCTTTTCAAAGTCAACCAATACAATATGCAAATCCCTTAAGGAATCACGATGTTTTTCCATTATGATCCTTATACTTTGGATTGCATCTGTGGTTGATTTACCCGAGACAAACCCGCACTGATCATCAGATAGCCGTATTATTTTTCGCAGTCGGCCACCTAATACCCGCTCAACGATTTTCATGGTGTGTGACATCAGCTTGATCGAACGGTAGTTATCACAGTTTCGCGAATCACCCTTCCCTTTGTATACAGGGAGAAGGTAACTTTCCCTCCATTCATTCGGCATTGGATCACCTCTCACGAATTTGGAGATGAGAATTCTGAGCCATCTGAACCCGATGTCTCCCATCTTTTTCCAGAACTCAGAGGGTATCTCGTCTGGCCCAACCGCTTTTCGTTTTTTGGAGTATTTGACCGCCTCACTAACTTCTTCGACTGTAATGTCGGGTATTTGTTCACAGTTAGGGGTGGCTCTTGGAAAGTATAGCCGGGGAAACTGTTCATTCAAAAGCTCTTCACAATACTGCCGCCACCTCTGCAGAATTTTGTCGTCATCCACAAGAAGCTGGCCATGAGCATTGCTAATGAACTTTGGCGAACGAATCTCCTGAGCATTATTCCTTCTTTGGGCGGCTATTTTGAAGATAGTGGCACTCTTGTTCATATTATGTCTTCGCAGCTCCTGGATAGCCTGGTTTGCATCAGCAACCGGGGAAAATATTTTATCCAGCTCCCGATACAGGCCCTCCGTACTCTCTGCTTGAAGCTGAGCGCACTTCTTCTTCGCTTTTTTCTTGCAGCATCTGTATTCCATTTCGAGGCGAGCTTTTTCGTCACTATTATTAGAGGGGCACTTTGACCAAGCTTTGAAAGCCGCTTTCTTCTCATTTATCACTTTCTTAGCTTCATCACTCCACCACCATGTTTCTTTGGCGTGTTGATGGTGGCCTTTTGAAGCTCCTAGCAGTGATTTGGCCTTCTTTAAGCAAGTTCGCTGTAGGGAATCCCACATATTTTGTGCTCTGCACTCTTCATCCTCAGCTCCGTTGATGGTGTGAGAGAGGTAATTTTTCATTACGAAAACAAAAGCCTCGCCTTTTTCTTTGTCCAGATTGTACCACTTGATTTTCTCAGAGACCCCTGTTTGTTTGCTTTTCTTTGGTGTTTTCATAAAAATTTCTGTTAGCAGGAGACGGTGTTGACGAGCGATTGCCTCTCCCAGGATCACTTTGCAATCTTTTACCCGAGGCTTCATGAAACTGGCTACCAAATGGTAGTCAATCTGAGTTTCATCTCCACCACTGCTGTAAGTGATCAGGTGTCGGCTTTGTTTGATGAACATGGTATTTAACACGATAAGACCGTGTGATTTGCACATGCCTAGGATGTCTTCACCAGGAAGGTTCCTGGTGCCATATCCTAGTCCTCCATGGCAGTCTTCATAGTCTTCGTTTGATTTCCCGACATGTCCATTCAAATCTCCTCCCACAAACAGAAATTCTTCCTTTGGGATGTTCTTAAGGAGATTGTGGAAATCTAGCCAAAATGCATCCTTATCTATCTGATTGCACCCATTGTGGGGAGCATATGCACTGACAATATTCCACACCTCTCCTTGTATTACTAGTTTGAGAGACATCAAACGGTCGCTGGACTTCGAAATGCTCAAGACGTTTCCAAGTAGCTCTGCCGCAAGGATGATACCGATTCCGTTCCTAGCCTTTTCCGTTCCGTAGTAGAACATCTTGTAATCTTTTGTCCTAACGTCCAAGAAACGCGCCCGATTCCCGGCGTTTTTCCATTTCGTCTCTTGGGCACACAAGATGTCCACCCGCCTTCTATTCATCATCTCTTCCAGCTCGTAACTTCGACCGGTCATGCTTCCAACGTTCCAACTCGCGACCCTTAAATTGCGTCCAAACTGTTTCATTATGTTGCTAGCCCCCGGAATCCGTATAGCTCTGACCCGAACATTTCTGCTCGGTCCAGGATCAGTACCATGCACAGCAGTGATAGTGCCTGGCGGGGTAGTGCCTTTCCTTTTTGCAAGTATTATCATAATGATACAGTTTTGCAATACAATCACCATTCACAACAAAAACAATAAAAAAAGTTTTAAACCAGATTGACTGGGGATCGTTTTGTGGAGAAGCTCTCACTTAAAACAAAAATAAATACTTGGCGCAATAGCGCTTTAAGTGCCACGTTGTACGCGAAATTAAAAAAACAGACTATGTTACTCGTTACTCGTATAAAATGCACGTCTGTGCCGTTTGAAATTTATTGTGAGAATAATGTATACAGCCAGAAGAAGAGAACTGACATAGTAGATAAAGCAAATTATAAATGGTAACTAATGTAAACAATACCCCTTGGTAGAGTTCAGGAGTGGAATCCTCTTAGGTGGTAGTTGATTGTTGACGATCACAATCATCCCTTTTGCTCTCTCTTTTTATTTTTATTTTAAACATTTTTAACAGATAAACGCTTTAGTTATTTTGAGAGTCGACTTATGAATTACAAATTTGAATGGATAAGTGCAACAAGAACATATGCTAGGGGTAGAGCGAGTGGAGGATGTTTTTTTGGATTTAAACGAGATCTTAAGGGAATCAACTGTGAGTTCAAACAATTAAATGGTTTAACTTACCTGAGCGTACAATTTAATAACTGGGGTTTTTGGATACTTCCAACATATCTGAATTATAATCGTTGGGAGGAGGATTTTGGCCGGTTACAAGAGACTCTATTGTGTGCAGATAATCCAAATATATTAATCGCGGGCGACTTGAACGCACGCGATAGGCAATGAATCAGGATCTGAAAACAACTGAGCTGGAATAGTTCGACAATCAAAAGATAAATTAGTGAATACGAGAGGTGCTAAATTATTAGAGCTGTGTAACTCGCACGGGCTTCGACTTCAAAACGGAGCGAGTACTTCGGATAATGTGGGAAAGCAAGGGACTACGGTCATAGACTACGGTCTCATAGGAGGAGACTGGAATTCGTATTTCACTGACTTCGAGGTAGGCCAAAAACCATATTCGGATCATATGCCAATAATCGTAACATTTAGACTTGAAGCACATGACAGCGAAGGAATTCAAAACTTGATGCTCCTTCCCAAATTGAGGTGGAATGAAGACAGTGCTTTTAATTCTAAAAGACAACTCGGCGTAATATTGAGAAGGGTGTATGAATTTGATCTCGGCACAATTGTGGAACTTATAAAAGAATCGTATCCGTCCCCTAGGAACAACAGAAGCAGTGAAAAAAAGTGGCGGAACCATGGTTCGATGCAGAATGCAAAAGGGCAAGGAAATTATCGTTTGCATGGCTGAAAACTTTCCGCGAAGCCAATGACGATTGCTTTAAACTTCTTTATATTGAAGCTAATAGTAAATTCAAAGCCCTATGTAGAAGAAAGAAGAAGGCCTACTACGAAGCAGAAGCTTTGGAGTTAGCTAATTGTCGGAGTTCATCAAATTTCTGGAGACTAGCGACAAAACTTAATGGTAGAAAATTCAAAATCAATCCAGAGCTAAGTCCTACTGTCCTGTTTACACACTTTAATGAGTTGAGCTGAATCCTATGGTTAGTAGTAGCGTGTTCCAATATGCCATACTGGACTTTGAAGATGAACTATTAGACTCGAGAATAACATACCCAGAAGTCGTCACGGCTTTAAATAGGTTGAAAGATGGCAAAGCGGCAGGATCTGACGGAATACCAGTCGAGTTCTATAAGTATGGGACCAATGAGCTCTGTCACAGACTTATCCGCGTGTTTAATGATGTGATGGATAATGGGAATATACCACAACAGTTTAAGGAGGCTTTAATTTTCCCTATCCATAAAAACGGCTACACGAGTCATCCGGGGAATTATCGTGGGATTTCCTTCCTAAATGGAACTTACAAGATTTTCACTTCGGTTTTGCAAAGCAGGCTTACGGAATGGATTCGCTTAACTAAGCTGTTAAAAGAATTTCAGGCAGGTTTCAGACCAGGATATTCCACAATAGACCACATCTTCGTTTCGCGTAGCATTGCAGAATCTTTTATCTCTAAAAATAAAAAACTCTACCTATTATACGTCGACTTCAAAGCAGCCTTTGATACTATAGACCGCAGAGCTTTAATTTACAAGCTGTTTGGCATGGGATTGTCGCGGAAGTTCGGACGAGTCATCCAGAACCTTTGTGAAGATACATAGATGTCGGTTTGGAATGGAAATGAAAAGTCCGAGTGGTTCCAAGCAAGATCAGGAGTAAGTCAATGCCGCACATAGAGTCCGCTCTTATTTGCACTATTTATAGAAGACTTAGTGGACTCCCTGCCAGGAGGCATTGAATTTGCTGGGGTACTCATCAAGGCGTTACTTTTTGCGGATGATATAGTCATGCTGGCATATTCACCAGAAGCTTTGCAGCTGATGATTAATCGGCTATACAATTAATGCAGTTAATGGGGCCTTTTAGTCAACTTGGAAAAGTCGAAAGTGATGATTTTCAAGAAAAGGGGAGGTAGAATTTCCTTGAACGAGAGGTGGACCTATAATGGCGAAATCATTGAGGTAGTTAAGGACTACAAATACCTTGGAGTTTATTTTACCAGCAATTCAAGTGTGCAGAAGCATTTAGAAGAAAAACAGATCAAAGCCAAAACCGCAGTGAATGTGGAAAAGATGTTTCATCAATAAGAACATAACCCACAGTAGCAAGTATAGAGTATTTGAAGCTGCCTCCGAAACTATTTTGCTATATGCTGCGCAAGTATGGGGACATAAAAAACATGAAACTGTGGAAAGACTCCTACGATATTACATAAAAAGGTCATTTCATCTTCCTGCTAACACTCCCAATTACATGATAATGTTGGAAACGGGTCTATTCCCCCTTTTTATTAAGACCTTAAAATTGCAAGTCGATTATATACTCAAAGTACTAAACATGCCAAATGCGAGACTTCCCACGATCGCAGCCTTCTAATAGAAAAAGTGGACGAACAATGCAGAAACGGATTCCTAGAGAATGCTTCGGGCTCTCTACATAAATCGATCTATAGCAGGCTAAATCATAACTTGTAACCTAGCAATAACTACTTTCGAGATGAGCTGAGTATTCACGAAATATCTATGATGGTGAGACTGCGAGGAGAACTTCTTCCCTTAAACTACGTACCTCATCGGGTCTATTCTCACCACATTTCAAGTTATAGCCCTTCAAAGTGGGTGACTTCTTATTTGGAGATGTAAGCACTTTAAACACTATAACTTCTGAACTATTATAGGTACAAAAATAGTTTTATACATTTTGGAAAAACAATTTAGTAGCGCATACAAGTTTCAAACACATTGGGTACAGCTGTGCCGCTACAAAAAAGTAATGGCTCCTTAAACTCAAAATAATGAAAATTTGTTGTTCCGTTTTTTCACTTAAAATGCATTTTTCTCAACATTTTTACTTAATATTTTTTTTTTTTTTTATGAAATTTTTATCCTTAAAAAATTTCCTTAAAATTATGTTAAGCAACTTTTTTACGTACGATCAACAGAAGTTGTAGTAAAAGTCATTTTTTTGTCAGGCAAAATGGTCGTGTATTTTTTACACGAATGAAAGGGCTTACAGTTTAATGCCGTATCCGAAGGGCAATTTGTTTTGAGAAGCTTTCTCGAGACACCAATACTCTCGGATGTTTGTCAGACGTTCGCGAGAGGTGGAACCGTGAAAAAAACGTTTTGGTGTTTTCTGGGATTCGAACTTGGAACCCCTCGCGCCGTGGTCCGACACACTTACGCCAAGGCGCCCACTTGGCTTTGCATACTTCTCACCAATACCGCATTTGTTGACTTTTCTAATACCTATAGATACCCTGTGAGCTATTCTGCACATCCTGTAAATTCTTTTTTATTTGGCTATCTCTGCTGCTCTCTAGAGTCAACATTATGTTCCCCTTCGAAGCATCTGCATTTAAGCGTTCACCTATTGCATCACAGACTACACTAGGTATCATACCAGTAGACTCTCTTCCCCAGATTAATTTACGAGAACGTAGGACAATCGACTCATTTCTTTTAATTATGGAAGTTGAGCGTGGAATGATTGATTGATTAAATGTTGTGTTCCCTTATTGGGGGACTTCACTGTTACCATCACTTTTGTACAATCACATTTGAACGTTCCTGGCGTGTTCTATCAAAAAGTTCTTCTTCTTCTTCCTTTTATCAGCGAGGTTATGATCCGAAAATAAGGGATCACAACCCTACCACTTCACCGCAATTTCTACTGATCCGCCTGCGGGGTTGAGTAGTTGTTTATTTAAAATGCGATTTAGCCAGAATACTCGAAATATGTTTCTTAGACAACGACTAACAAACATTTTCAGCTTTTTTGTGACATTGACGGTCACGGTCACTTTCTTAAATTTGTAATCCTGTACCGGGGAATTAATGTTTGGTTTTTGTAGCAAATTTCTCGAAGATTGAGAGAGCGGGTCGAGATACTATAAAGCTTAACTACATTATAAAACTTTTCGAAATCTTATAAAACTAACTTTTCTTTCTTGCTTCTCATTTCATAGAACGAACGACCACTGGAAATGTCAGTGCTTGAGGGAGAGCCACCAGGCACTATTGTCGGAAATTTTACGGCTGTAGATGAGGACATCGGGGAGAATGGCGAAATAGATTATATTATCACTGAGGGCAATGAAGACAACGTTTTCGTAATAGAACGTAAGAATAACAGCATGGCTTTGGTACGCACTACTGGTCCATTTGATCGCGAATTGGTCGAGTCGTACACCATTACAGTGAAATGCTTTAAATTAAATAATAAGCCAGCTCACACATCGATAAGTGGATCTTACGACCAGTACGATCTCTCACAGTTAAAAATCTTAATAAAAGTCCTTGATGTGGATGACAATATGCCACAATTCGAAAGAAAGGATCCTTCAGTGGGAATTCGTATAAATGTTCCTATTGACACTGTTATTGCCACAATTCATGCCACCGATAAGGACGCCGAAGCACCCCCAATAATTTTAACTATTGAGAATGTTACGTTCGTACCACAATTTTACAAGCGGACGAAAAATATGTCTCAGGGTTCGGTTGCTAACTTATTCTCACTTAACAACAAAACTGGTGAGCTCAGGACTGGAGGTTCATTCACAAACTACGTAGATGGTTACTTTCAGTTGCGCATTCGGGCCAACAATTCAGCTATAGCAAAGCGTCATGCTTTCAATAATTTAAAGGTGTTTGTCATACGCGATAAATCTCTGCTCAAATTTGTGTTTGCTCGTCCACCGAGCGAGATTCAGGGTATCATTCAACCTTTTCAAGAGCAGCTTCAAAAGAAACTAAAACCAATGAATTTAGAAATACACATTCTCGACACGCAAGTGCTGACGAGGTCCGACCTTAGTCTGGACTTTACTTCGACGAGTTCCTGTTTCCAAATGTTTAGAAACGGTGCAGCCATACCTTTAGTTGAAATGCAAAAGCTCATGGACTCGGACAAGTTGAAGCAGGAGCTTTTCGACACATACGTAGAGTTTGGTGTTAGCCAAGTAGAATCATGTTCCATTCGAAGGATGGTAGCTGCGGCCAGCTTTATGACATCGCCTGGAACCTGGCTGGTGATAATAGCAGGGTTGATTGGAATCGCTACTGTGATCGCCACGTGTACAGCTTGCTGTTTAGCGAAAAAGTGGGTTTTTCGCTTTGCATATATGTACGTAGTTTCATCTATTATTTTTTCTTCTTGCAGATACAAAAAACACTCGAAGAGGATGCCCACCCCTAGACCACCACCTGAACCATTCGGAGTAGGAGTACCAGCGGTATTTTATTCTGAACCGATATACGGGCCATTGTAGTGAATTTCTAGATAAATTCATTCATTAGTTAAAAAAGAAAACGTTTGTACATACTCCTCGATTAGAACGTAAGAGCTGCGCTTGAATGATATGATTTGTGATAAAAATACTCAATCGCCTATGTAAGTTATTTTTCAATAAATTTAGTTCTCATAAAATATTGTATGTCCTGTACTTAAGTAAGTTTAATGATCTGGTGTTAATGACTACGCTTATTCACGCCACGCAGCAAGGCGTACGGTCACCAAACTCTGAGATATTAAAAAGAAACTTAATAAACATGTATATTTATTTTAGTATAAAAGATTGATTGTTTAAATTCTACAAACACTGGCATCAATATAAGAACTGAAAATTAAGTTAAACGCGCATCAGTAACTCCCAAGGATTTTTTAAATGGAATGTTTAAACCCATTTTACAGGGTTTAACCTTTGCTTATCGGGTTTAGTCTCACTATTAGCTTCATAGCTTTTCTGGTGGTTTCTTTCGACCCTGCAAACTGGAGCCATACTCATATACGAGAGGCACTCAGAAATTTACGAGTCCCAGCGTATCTCATAAATTGTCACGAATTACTTCAAGCGCAGAGTCTTAACCTACGGCACAGACAACGGACCCAAAGAATACAAGATCACTGGCGGAGTACCACAGGGGTCAGTGCTAGGTCCCTTACTCTGGAAAGTCATGTACGATGAGCTCTTGCGTCTTTCAATACCCGAGGAAACAAAAATTATCGGTTTTGCGGACGACATTGCAATCGTCATAACTGGCAAACTACTGGAAGTGGTGGAACAGTTAAGCAACTCTACAATAAGAACCATATGGAACTGACTGAGTTCAGCTGATCTCACGCTTGCGGAACATAAAGCGGAAGTGGTTCTTATAAGCAGCAGGAAGAAGGGGGAAACGATAAATATTAATGTGGGTAGCCGAACAATAACATCGAAGTCCCACATAAAATACATCGGAGTCATACTAGATACGAGGCTATCCATCAAGGAACACATCAAGAGTGTGTCTAGCTTCTCGCAAGCATTCGTGTTGTGTGCGTTATATTTTTTTGTACGAATGGTCCTTTCGGATACGGTCTTATGCCATATCCGAAAGGGGATTTTTATATTTATTTTTAAGAATGTTTTTATATGTCGTGACAACAATACTCTCCGATGTTTGTCAAACGTTCGCGAGATGTAAATAAATAAATAAATAAATATTTGGCTTACTTACTTACTTAGGTGGCGCTACAGTTCGGGGTGAACCTGGGCCTCAACCAACAAGCCTCTCCATTTAGCTCGGTCTTTAGCTAATTGCCTCCAGTTGCGCACTCCAAGTTGGTCGAGGTCCCCTTGAACTTGTGCGCGCCACCTACGGCGATAATTCCCTCTACTGCGTCGTCCCTCGGGGTTAGATTCGAAGACTCTGCGGGCCGGAGCGTTGGTGTCCATTCGCTCTACATGTCCTAGCCATCTCAGACGTCCAATACGCAGTTTTTTGACTAGGTCGATGTCGCTGTACAGCTCGTATAGTTCGTGATTGAATCTTCTCCTCCAAAACCCGTCAACGCAAACGGGACCGAAAATCTTACGAAGAATTTTTCTCTCGAAGCGACCAAGGATATCTTCATCCTCTTTTAATAAAGTCCGAAGTCCATGTTTCAGCGCCGTAAAGCAGGACTGGGATGATCAAGGTCTTATATAGAGTCTCCTTAGTTGTTCGAGAGAGGGCTTTACTGTTGAATTGCCTTATAAGCCCAAAAAAACAGCGATTGGCAAGAGTTATTCTTCGATTGATTTCTGCGCTGATTTTGTTTGCTGAATTTATAGCAGAGCCAGGGTAGACAAAGTCCCTTACTACCTCGAAGTTATAGCTGCCCACGGTGACGTTTTGTCCAATTCGTCGATGTTGGTTTTCCCTTCTAGTTGACAGCATATACTTGGTTTTGCCCTCGTTTATCGCCAAACCCATTTTGGCCGCTTCCGCCTCAATGCTTGCAAAAGCACCGGTGACAGCCCGCTGAGATCTTCCGATAATGTCTATATCGTCGGCGTATGCAAGCAGTTGTACAGACTTGTAATAGATTGTGCCTCCGGTGTTGGCTTGTGAGTTCCGCACAATCCGTTCAAGTACAATATTGAAGAAGTCACATGACAGCGCGTCACATTGTCTAAAGCCTTTTTTGACATCAAAGGTCTCGGTGAGGTCATTACCGACCTTGATGGAGCAGCGAGCGTTCTCCATCGTCAGCCTGCACAGGCGGACAAGTTTGGCAGGGATGTCAAAACTAGACATGGCTCTATAAAGCTCTTCTCTATAGATGCTGTCATAGGCGGCCTTGAAATCGATAAAGAGGTGGTGAGTATCGATTTGGAATTCTTGGGTTTTCTCCAGGATCTGCCGAAGTGTGAAGATTTGATCGATGGTGGACTTTCCTGGCCTGAAACCGCACTGATAGGGTCCAATCAGGCTGTTGATAAAAGGTTTCGGGCGTTCACACAATATCGCAGAAAAGATCTTGTACGCGATGTTGAGGAGACTGATGCCTCTATAATTGGCGCAGTTGAGGGGGTCTCCTTTCTTGTGGATCGGGCAAACGATGCTGAGATTCCATTCGTCAGGCATACACTCCTCTGACCAAATATTAGAAATGAGTTGGTGTATGCACTCTACCAATTCATCCCCAGCTGCCTTGAAAAGTTCGGCCGGTAAACCGTCAGGTCCAGCAGCCTTGTTCGATTTTAGCTTGGATATTACTATCCTCACTTCGTTTTGGTCAGGTGGACGGAAATTTTGACTATCATCGTCCATGTTGAATGGTTCATTCTGCCCGACAGCGGGATGTTGGTCTTCGTCGCCGTTATACAGTCTGCAGAAGTAGTTTTTCCATATTCTCAGCACCGACTGTGATTCTACTACGAGGTTTCCATTTTCATCTCTACAGGTTTCTGTACGGGTATTACTTCTCTGACACGTTCTTTTTACCTTTTGGTAAAACTTCCGTACATTGTTCCTGGAGTATAGACTCTCGATATTCTCAAACGCGCGCTTCTCATGCTCTTTCTTCTTCTTTTGGAGAAGCCGATGTTCTTCCCGTCTCTTTTGCTCGTAGAGCTCACGAGCAGCTCTCGTCTTCCTTTGCAGCGCCGCTTTGTATGCCTCTTGTTTTGCTGCATGCACTCGCCGGCATTCTTCGTCAAACCAGGGGTTTCGCGGTGGTGGGCGAGCGAGACCCAGCACATCAGTCGCGGCGTTTCTGATGGCATGTTGGCAGCGTTGCCACTGGTCTTCGGCAATTGATGCTGGCGGTATAGGGGTACGCGTTCAGCGAAGAGTCTGGCGGTCTCTTGCGATTGTAGCTTTTCGACGTCAAATTTTCTCACAGTAATTCTTCTTTGTTGCTCAGATTGGGTTACCGCATTCGTACCTTGGCTACAACAAGGTAATGATCCGAGTCTATGTTGGCCGCTCGGAAGGTCCGGACATCCAGAATACTGGAGGCATGCCTTGCGTCGATCGCAATATGATCAATTTGGTTGATCGTGACATGATCATTGGACCGCCATGTCTGCTTATGAATATCGAGATGAGGAAACCATGTGCTTGCTATGGTGACATTTCGCTCCACAGCGAAATCAATTAGCCTTAGTCCGTTATCAGACGTGGTGTCGTGTAGGCTATGCTTACCGACTGCTCTACCGAAGACGTCCTCCTTTCCTATTTTGGCATTAAAATCGCCCGATACGATTTTAACGTCGTATTTAGGACATTGCTCGTATGTTTTGTCGAGGAGCTCGTAGAAACACTCTTTGGAGGCAGGGTCCTTTTCTTCTGTGGAGGCATGAACACATATTAGGTTTATGTTAGCGAATTTAGCCTTGATCCGGATAGTCATAATACGCTCGCTCACGTGTCGGAAGCTTAAGACTTCTTGCCTAAGTCTGCCGCGTATGACAAATCCGCATCCGAATAATCGTTGCCTGTTGCCTCTGTAGCAATCACCGTAGTAGATGTCACAGTTTTTCATCCTCTTTTTGCCCGGCCCATCCCATCGCACTTCCTGGATGGCGGTAATATCTGCTTTATAGCAGTCTAGGGCCTCTGCTAGTTGTTCGGCTGCACGTGGTCTGTAAAGGGACAGAACATTCCACGTACAGATCCGAAGGTCGTTGTCCTTATTTCGTTTGCTGGGGTCGTCATTAGTTGGGTCATCCTTATCCGAGGCTTTTGGTTGTTTCGGAACCATGCGTTTTTTACGTGGTAGGGAAGTTACCCCGACGGCACAACCCCCAACCTGGAGGGCCAGTTCCTTAATTATTCCCCTAGGACGAGGGGCCGGATACACCGGTGCCAGTAGTCCACTACGGGAGTATGAGCGCTGCCGTTGGCCCATTAAGGGCTCCTCCGCCACCATCTCTATTCCAATGTCCTGACCAACATTGGAAATTCCTTACCGACCTGTGATCCGAATACGTCGAAGCAGCTCGCGCAAGGTATTCACTAAGTTCAACCTAACTGGAACTATAGACGCCACCGTTGACTCCGTCTAGGGAATTCGTCCGCTGCCGCCTGGAACAGGAAGAAGTGCTCTAGTGAGAAAAGCAACAGGCGCAACAGCTCTTTAAAAGTGTTAGGGCCTATCTTCTCGCAACCACTCATGTTGTGTGCATTATATTTTTCACACGAATGGAAGGGACCTACAGTTTAGTGCCGTATCCGAACGGCGATTTGAGAAGCTTTTTCGCGACAACAATAGGGAGTAAGTATTTCACTTTTCGTTTTACCAAAAATTACTTGTAATTGTAATTTACGACTTACAAATTTGTGAATATTCGACATATTTGTAAGTTTTTTTTAACACCAAGACAGCAGTTTTTCATAACCTTACGCTAGCTTGGAAATGAAGGACAGTACCATGGAGTTACTAACATGGATTACAGGGGCTACAGGGTGCCATGAATTAAAATAGATGGTAATAATGTCAATTCGAATTTATTGGAAATAATATCGAACTGTCAATTCTTGCAGATTTCGGCTGTATTTCCTAAATGAAGGAGTATGTAATAATGGCAATAAAGTAGGAAAACAAAATTATTCATGTCTTCTTTATCGTTGAAATAAAAATGGAAACATTAGGAAATTATGTTAGCCCGAATCTTGAAAATAAGATAGATAATAATGTAGAAATGTGAAAACAGTACAATGTGAACGAATTTTATTATCCCTTTCATCTTTTATGCCTAATATAGGCCAAAGACAAATTTCTGAAATAAATGGAAAATAAGAAATGTACCCAGGTTCTTAATGAGCCTACTGTCATTTTTCAGCTAAAGTAGTATTTCCTTACATTTGGTGCGTTTTGGTGAGAATTATGCAAAGCAAAGTGAAAGCTTCTCCACAAAACGATCCCTAGTCAATCTGGTTTAAAAATATTTTGTGGGATAAATCATTGAACAATTATAACCTACCCTTCGGGTAGGGGTTAGGATATACCCGAGGTAGGCATGCCTGTCGTAAGAGGCGATTAAAATCCACCCTCCGTATACCGAGCGTAGTGTATACACAAAATGCAATGAACAAAACAAAACGATTAATTACCCCAGGTGGCAGCCCAGGTTCACTGGAAAATCCACCCTCTTCGGAGGTCGGCTCTACGGATTCTGGGGAGAGCCAGTTATTGCAACTAATAAATCCCTTCTTAAAAAGTGCAAGGGTATGTAGATCTCCTCCACCAAGATCGAATAACTCCGCGAAAAGAAGTCCACCGGAAGCGCCAGGGCGCGAAATTCAATACTCAGCGAAATACAAAAGTCTTGAGGAAGAAAATAAAGCACTCCGAATCAAGCTTAACGAAATGGATCTACTCTATCAAGATCTTAAGAAATAGATAGACTTATTAAAAGAAGAAAATAAAGAACACGCATATCCAGAGAGAACGCGAATGTACTCCAGCACGCTTAGCTAGTCTGGAATATCACACAGACGAAGAAGAGTTATCACGCGAAACGTATCGGGTCCCAAAGAAAAGACCTAGTAAAAAACGGAGAGCCGGTTCATCGCCCGAAGTCGAGCCCGTGAAAGAAGAAAATCACAAAGAACCGCAAGAAAAGCAACTTCGAGCGCAATTTCGTCCACCCCACCAATAAACATCGTCGGGATAACGGAATACATTAAGTTGCAAAGCCTCCTTAAAGGAATAATAACATCAAAGTATAAGGTTACGTCTTTGAGGGATAATGCGTGGTAAGTCAACGTCGATGACTACAATGACTGTGTCCCAAAAGCTAAATACCGAAAAAATTCAGTGGTATACTTTCGAAATTAAGTCAGAAAGGCCACATCGTGTCGTTGCAAGGGGACTCCACCCCTCATGCACCAAAGAAGAGATTATGACTGACCACCAAGCCAAAGGCTTTAAAATTCTTGATGCCGTTAATATCATCAAGAAGGAGAAGCAACAAACGGAAATAGATAAAGGCGTCTTAGTAAGGCGTGGACTTCCGCTTTTTATGCTTACCTTCGATAAATCGGATAATATCGACGATATTTACCGAATTAGAGCCATACTAAATATCGTGGTCAAAATCGAGCCCATGCGTAGAAATTTAAGGATGATTCCGCAGTGCAAACGTTGCCAAGGATTTAACCATACGCAAATGTACTGTAAAAAAGAACCGCGATGTGTGAAATGCGCCGGAAATTACCTCTCCCAAGTCTGTGGAGTAAATAAACAAACCTCTGCAACATGTGCTAATTGTAAGGAAAAGCACCCGGCAAATTATAGAGGCTGTAAAGTAGCTAAAGAGTTGCAAAAACCGAGAGATGCGCTCCTTAAGCCACTTGCAAAATCTAAACTGCAAACTAAGCCAAAGCGTAAGAATGCACAGGAGAAACTAGCTAAACTAAACCTACCGGGTTGAGAGGGCAAAACGGTGAGGGAAAGAGTGACAACAGAAAAGTCCTCGACCTCTGTTCTTAAAAGAAACGGTACTGAAAAGTTAACATCGAAAAAGCCGCCAGGTAATGACCCTTTGACAGCAGGAGTGCAGACCTACGCTCAGGCCGCGGCATCCGAAAAACCAAAAAAACCTTGAAATTTCGACGGACCCTGTCTCTCATGTTTTGTCGGTTATTCTCGAGAAATTTGAAGAACAAAGCAAAATAAATAAAATTATTCTCGATAGGCTGGTTAAGCTTGAAAATAATTCTCAGAAAACGCGTACTTCAACTAGAATATGAATGACAAACGAATGTTAAAAATATGTACTTGGAATGCAAACGGACTTTTGCAAAAACTCGACGAATTGGAAATATTCATGCGTGAAAAAGGTATTGATATTTGTTTGACTTCTGAAACCCACGTAAAAAAGGAATCGCATTTAAAAATAAAAGACTGTAATGATTACCACGCTTGTCACCCTTCGGGAAAAGCGAGAGGCGGATCATTGTTATTTATTAAAGACTGCATCGAACAATCCGAAGACCTAAAGATAGAACTTGAAACTTTGCAACTGTGTACGATTCGAGTTAAAAATAGTCAGCGTACTCTTAAAATCGCATCCATCTACTGTCCACCGCGTTCCGCGCTTGAAAAATCTGATTTTACTAACTTGTTTGAATCGCTGAAACCTAATTTTATCATCGGCGGCGACTTTAATGCGAAACATACGTTCTGAGGCTCAAGATACAGCTCTATGGGGCAGGTATGGAGTACAGTTGTGATTTCCATTCGACGGGTAAACCAACTTACTGGCCAACTGATACTTCGAAATTACCGGACCTGATCGATTTTTTCGTTGTGAAAGGAATATCTACCAACCACATAAAAGTCGAAGACAGCTTTGATCTGTCGTCTGATCATTCCCCGGTTGTTTTAACAATCAGCGAAAAACTAGTCTATAATCTAGAGCCAGCGAGATTAACTGGTCGAACAACTAATTGGGAAGGCTTTAGTAACAAAATTGAAGATAATGTTGAACTAAGCGTTCCACTTACGACACCCTATGAACTTGAGGTTGAAGTTGATCGCTTCGTTGAGATCGTACAGCTCGCCTCTTGGAATACTACGCCCAATCCAAGGAAAACGCCGGACAAATACGGTTTGCGATATCCTCCGGAAATAAAAGAATTGGTCAAGGAAAAAAGAAAAGCGCGTAAAAAATGGCAACAGAGTCGTGCTCCGCAACATAAAACACACTTGAATCGTCTGTGCAATTTGTTGAAGAAGACTATTAAGGATTTTAAGAATCGTGCAATAGCCTCTTACCTTGAAAGTTTAACAGCGAAAAAAGATTCCAATTATTCACTTTGGAAAGCTGTAAAAGGCACCAAAAGGCCCAAAGTCCCCGCGCCGCCAATCAAATTAAATCAAAATGAATGGGCGAGGGAAGATAAATAAAAATCTGACGTCTTTGCGGCGCACCTGGAAGACACCTTTAAACCGTACCATGGTCAAGTAGCTTACGATAACCGCAATAGGCTGGATTTACCATTTGACGATTTGACGCTCACAAGTGCAACGCTAAGGGAACTCAAACATGAGATCGAGAATCTAAAACCTAAGAAATCTCCAGCTTATGGTTTGATTACCGGAGAAATTCTCAAAGTCTTACCTAGAAAAGCAGTGGTTAAGCTTCTCCTCATTGTAAATGCTGCGCTCAGATTAAAACACGTGCCGAGCCAATGGAAAGTTGCGGAAGTAATAATGGTTTTAAAACCAGAAAAACCGCCAAATGAGGTAAAATCGTATAGACCAAATTCGCTTCTTCCAGTCATATCGAAAATTTTTGAGAGGATATTATTAAGGCGTCTCCAACCGGTTACAGAAGGAAATAATCTTATCCCTGACCACCAATTTGGGTTCAGAAGTAAGCATTCGACGATTGACCAGGTGCGTAGAATTACTGACGTAATCGAGAAAGCACTTGAAGAAAAAAAGATTTGCTCAAGCGTATTTCTTGACGTCTCGCAAGCCTTTAATAAGGTGTGGCATGATGGCTTGAAATGCAAACTACGACAAGTTCTCCCTGTATGCTTATACGATATTCTAGAATCATATCTCGAGAATAGACACTTTCGTGTTAGACATGGAGTCGAATACTCCGAGCTCAAAGAAATTTCGGCCGGCGTACCGCAAGGAAGCGTTCCTGGGCCGCTTCTCTATTTGCTATATACTCGTGATATACCGAACGAAGATGGCACTATCCTTGCTACGTTTACCGATGACACCGCTATCCTAGCAGTAGGTAAAACAATCGAAGAAACGGCTGGGAAATTGCAAAACGCACTGAATAATATAAATGAATGGACGAGGGACTGGCGGATCGCCCTCAATGAATCTAAATCCGTTCACGTGAATTTCACTTACAAGAAAACTAATGACTTGCCAATTTTCCTAAACTCGGCCCGAATACCCTTTGTAAACGAGGCCAAATACCTGGGAATGACACTCGACAAATTTTAGATGAGAGCAATTTATTGCGCCGACTACAAAGGACGAAACCTTTCGACTTGGCGAGATAATGATTAACCGCGTCTAGATTGCGGAATATGCAGGATCTTTCAGTGGAAAGAAACCTGCCAAAGGTTTTTATTTCATGATAGAAAAATTGCTTGATAAGTTAATACTTAGTTGCGATATCTAACAAATTTATATCGAAGGGTGGTGTTTTTTTAGTCAGTAAGAATTTGACACTACTATGAGCACGCGCTTGCTATTCTCATAGTGTCTATGGAAGATTTTTCACCTACCCTCGGAAAAAAAAAATAAAAAATTATAAACTTAGAGTTGCAACGCAAAAATGTGGAAAGAAATTTTAATGCATACATATTTATTCAGACTTTGAGACCTGTGAAATGTTGTCTCGTCTTCGAAACCTCGTATACGTGAAATATCGAATCGAATAAATCGTGAGTGAGGCTTCCTCTGCGGTTGACCTGG
Organism: Brachypalpus laphriformis; assembly: GCA_945910035.1. Lineage (NCBI taxonomy): Eukaryota > Metazoa > Arthropoda > Insecta > Diptera > Syrphidae > Brachypalpus > Brachypalpus laphriformis. The sequence continues at coordinate 103,406,232 of OX246756.1, forward strand.
CACTTTCTTATAAATCTAACTCCTTGAATGACTTAGGAAATCAAATGGAGCAAGACTTGCGTTTGCTTAGTATCTGGTTTGGCTTTCATGAAATGATACTGAGCAAATAATTGAAAGCTGTGCATTTCTCGCTTTCTAGTCATAATATCCTTGTGGGTCTTGATTATCACCTATTTAGATGTACCAGGACCAATTGCACCAAGGAGTTCTGCTTTACACTAAGATTTGTAAAAGAGTTCAAATACCTAGGAGTGTTAATTGATTGTCATATCAACTCTAAGGCTCACATAATGTCTGTTGAAAGATTGATGTTTAGAGTATGGTATTGCATGCTGGGGCAGTGCCTATATAACTAGCTTGAAACCAATAACTGTCACCCAGAAAAGAGTTATAAGACTAATGATGTTTATGAATAGGTCTGCGACTTCATTGCCCTTATTTGAAGTCCTAAAAATCATTAACATACTATATATGGACTGGTAGTAGCCAACTTCGCGTTGGTTCCAACATTAGCGCTAGCTCTCTTGGTTCGGAGCGGAAAAAAATGGAAACTCGTACTTGTTTGAAATTTCGTTGGATGCAGTTGGGTGTACAAAGACAGTGTTTTCATGACATATTACATAAAAAATTGACTCGTAATAAATTTACGAATATTGTGCAACTTATGGGGCAGTCAAATGCATATATAACGATTTTTTATTTAAATTTTGTTGGTTCCATCTATCAGTAATTATTTGAACTAGCACATTTTGCAGGTGAAATCTGTTGAATGCCTCAACAATTTGAACTTTAACCGTTTTACTTAGCAAATCCAAATAAACCCAGTGGTGTCTCTACCATTCTATGGAGAAATTCAAGATGGTTGGGAATTTATTTTCACATATTTCCCTTCCGAACCAAGAGGGCTAGTTATGTTGGCGTCGTTTTTTGGGCAGAGATTGTATGGAACTGATATTTCACAAGCAGTCCATATATAGTATGTCAACGCTAAAAATCCTCCCACCCAGACATAATATTTATACATCCATGAAGTCCTTCAAATTTTTTTCGTGCAAGATGGGAACATAAATTTCAGAACAAATACGGTGTATTCACTCAGAACTTGTAACTCTCTGTCTCTGAAGCAAATACATAAATAATTTTTGATTTTTAAAATTTATATTATTAATTTATTGTGATCGAAGTTAACCTTTGCCTTGCCGTCTTACAAAAATGATGTACAAAAAAGAAACATAGCTTGAATAGGTTAGATTACGGTGGTGCTTGACAGATCTGGCGCCGTTGAGGCGCAAATCAAGGAATGCGTTCATCTATTTTATTTGTTTTATGGTTTCTTCAGTGCTTATAGGTTCTATGAACTACGCATGCATGCAGTACAGTTATTGCGCATGCGCATACAAAATTAAAGTGTATGTTAGAACTTCGAAGGCGCCGTTACCACTTCCTAGACTCACGAAAATCTGTTTTTTAAGAAAAGAAGAAAGTATTCAAGGAAAGGGGAACACGTTTTGAAAATCATGCAATACCTACAGTGATTGCGCAGCGCATGCAACTAAGAGTGGTTTCCACTATCTAGACACATGAAAACCTGTTTAAAGGAGAAAGAGAAACAAGTATTTTCGAACAAGAGTGAGTGATGTTGCAAGTGCGTCATAAGAATACTGTACGAGAAACAAATGTAGTAATGGTTTAGTTTCTATGGTGTTTATGGTGTTCTCGCACGTGTTTTATATAAAGTACTAGTCCCTATAATTATTGTGTGATCTCAAAAATGTCAACTGAAACTCATTTTACCAAGCATAAAAAAGATTTTGAATCTGACCCTTCACCATCAGTTTGGCATCATTTTTACACATCAAAAGATGGAAAAAGTGCACAGTGTAAAAAATGCAAGGCTGAAGACTGAGCAATTACCGTCTCTGCTACAGAGGCAACAGGCAACGCTTATTCGGATGCGGATTTGTTGTAGCCAAGGTGCGAATGTGGATATCCCAATCTGAGCAACAAAGAAGAATCACTGTGAGAAAATTTAACGTCGAAAAGCTACAATCGCAAGAGACCGCCTGACTCTTCGCTGAACGCCTATCCCGAAATCTCTCAATCACCACTATGCCGCCAGCATCAAGTGCCGAAGACCAGTGGCAACGCTGACAACATGCCATCAGAAACGCCGCGACTGATGTGCTGGGTCTCGCTCGCCCACCACCACGAAAGAATGCCGGCGAGTGCATGCAGCAAAACAAGAGGCATACAAAGCGGCACTGCAAAGGAAAACGAGAGCTGGTCGTGAGCTCTACGAGCAAAAGAGACGGGAAGAACATCAGCTTCTCCAAAAGAAGAAGAAAGAGCATGAGAAACGAACGCTTGAGAATATCAAAAGCTTATACTCCAGGAACAATGTACGGAAGTCTTACCAATAGGTAAAAAGAACGTGTCAGAGGAGCAATACCCGTACAGAAACCTGTAGAGATGAAAATGGAAACTTCGTAGTAGAATCACAGTCGGTGCTGAGAATATGGAAAAACTACTTCTGCAGACTGTATAACGGCGACGAAGACCAACATCCCGCTGTCGGGCAGAATGAACCATTCAACATGGACGATGATAGTCAAAATTTCCGTCCACCTGACCAAAGTGAAGTGAAGATGGAAATATCCAAGCTAAAATCCAACAAGGCTGCTGGACCTGACGGCTTACCGGTCGAACTTTTCAAGGCAGCTGGGATGAAGTGGTAGAGTGCATACATCAACTCATCTCTAAGATTTGGTCAGACGAGTGTATGCCTGATGAATGGAACCTCAGCATTGTTTGCCCGATCCACAAGAAAGGAGACCCCCTCAACTGCGCCAATTATAGAGGCATCAGTCTCCTCAACATCGCATATAAGACCTTTTCTGCGATATTGTGTGAACGCCTGAAACCTTTTATGAACAGCCTGATTGGACCCTATCAGTGCGGTTTCAGGCCAGGAAAGTCCACCATCGATCAAATCTTCACACTTCGGCAGATCCTGGAGAAAACCCAAGAATTCCAAATCGATACTCACCACCTCTTTATCGATTTCAAGGGCGCCTATGAAAGCATCTATAGCGAAGAGCTTTATAGAGCCATGTCTAGTTTCGACATCCCTGCCAAACTTGTCCGTCTGTGCAGGATGACGATGGAGAACGCTCGCTGCTCCATCAAGGTCGGTAATGGCCTCACCAAGATCTTTGATGTCAAAAAAGGTTTTAGACAAGGTGACGCGCTGTCATGCGACTTCTTTAACATTGTACTTGAACGGATTGTGCGGAACTCACAAGCCAACACCGAAGGCACAATCTATTACAAGTCTGTACAACTGCTTGCATACGCCGACGATATAGACATTATCGGAAGAACTCAGCGGGCTGTCACCAGTGCGTTTGCAAGAATTGAGGCGGAAGCGGCCAAAATGGGTTTGGCGATAAACGAGGGCAAAACCAAGTATAGGCTGTCAACAAGAAGGGAAACCCAACACCGACGAATTGGACAAAACGTCACAGTGGGCAGCTATAACTTCGAGGTAGTAAGGGACTTTGTCTACCTTGGCTCTGCTATAAACTCTGAGAACCACATCAGCGCAGAAATCAAGCGAAGAATAACTCTTGCCAATCGCTGTTTTTTTGGGCTTATAAGGCAATTTAACAGTAAAGCCCTATCTCGAACAACTAAGTAGACTCTGTATAAGACCCTGATCATCCCAGTCCTGCTTTACGGCGCTGAAACATGGACTTTATTAAAAGAGAATGAAGATATCCTTGGTCGCTTCGAGAGAAAAATTCTTCGTAAGATTTTCGGTCCCGTTTGCGTTGACGGGTTTTGGAGTAGAAGATTCAATCACGAACTATACGAGCTGTACAGCGACATCGACCTAGTCAAAAAACTGCGTATTCGACGTCTGAGATGGCTAGGACATGTAGAGCGAATGGACACCAACGCTCCGGCCTGCAGAGTCTTCGAATCTAACCCCGAGGGACGACGCAGTAGAGGGAATCATCGCCGTAGGTGGCGCGCACAAGTTCAAGGGGACCTCGACCAACTTGGAGTGCGCAATTGGAGGCAATTAGCTAAAGACCGAGCTAAATAGAGAGGCTTGTTGGTTGAGGCCCAGGTTCACCCCGAACTGTAGCACCACCTAAGTAAGTAAGTAAGTGAAGACTTTGGGAGGTTCAACTAAGGGCTTAAACACGCACTTATTAGCCATCCGTAAATCCAAAGTGCGAGGTGAACTGAGTACTGCTTCGACTAGTCGACAATCAAGAGGGAAGCAAACGGCAGGACCACCGGTTAAAAGGTAAATGGATGATTACTTTTCAAAAAGTGATACTGACACTCTGGGTAAAGTTTTGCCACGTATGACGGCTTTGGACGGACTAGCGTTCGTCACTTTTGTTAAATCAGCAGACTTGAGAAAACTGCTGATTTCCAAAGGCTATACAGATTTACCTGAATCGGCAGCGACAATTCGGAAACTTGTGGTTGACTATAGCCTTTAAATAAGGCACCAGATTACCACAGAAATTAATAAATTAAAGCAGTTGAATGAAAGATTTAGCTTGACATTCGATGAATGGACCTCCCATGCCAATAAGAGATACATGAACATTAATGTGCACTCGCGTAATAAAATCTGGAGTCTGGGCCTAATTCGTGTTTCTGGATCACCGAACGCGAAAATGTGTATAAAGCTGCTTAAGGATCGTCTCACCCTTCCAACCTTGCTCTTGAAAAAGATATAGTCGCAATTGTCACTGATGGACCAAATGTTATGATAAGTGTGGGAAACCAGCTTGACACTGAACATCAAATTTGCTTTACGCACGGTATACATTTGGCTGTTGTGACGTCCTTTACAACAAAAAAGCATTAGTCGAAAATGAACTAGAATCAACTTTGGATGAGTCAACACACGATACAATAGATACTGAAGATGTAGACAATAACGGCCATGATATCGAGGATTTCGAGGATTAGGTCGCCGACAAAAAACGATGAGATTCTCCAAAAATATGTTAAAGCTGAACATGGAAAAGAGCTGTCACTACTTTTAGATTGCAAGACTAGGTGGAATAGCCTTTTGATTATGCTAGAACGATTCGTCCTTCTGAAAACAAGCGTTTAAAATGCCTTTATTGATCTCAGACATTTTGTTCAGCTAAAATATGCTGATTTTGATTTAGCGGGTGAAATCGTCGACGTTCTTACTGCATTAAACCTAGCTGTTGAAGTAATCTGCCGCCAAGAATCAAATCTGTGTACAGCTAATGCAGCATTATGATTTTGTTTCGATCAATTGGCCGGCAAAAATACAACTTTGGCCAAAAAAAAAAACGAAATCTTTGTCAGAAAGAATCAAACAAAGACGGTGCACGGAATTAACTGGTTTGCTAAACTATCTCCAAAATCTATCAACACAATATTCTGGTGAATTATTCTTGTCACCTAGTCAAGCTACGATAAAAAAAGAAGATAAAATTACTAATTCAGAGACTTACTGCTACTAACCAACACCAACACATTTCTAATAGTGATAAAGAAGATGAAAACAGTGCGAATATATTGAAACCATCCATCCAACTTACACTAAAGCAGCAACTACAAGCAGGATTTAAAAAAAGTATGCAAACCATTTTGCCAGAAACACAAACAGAATCGGATTTAACAGCGTGCCTATGAAAAGAGTTCAATCTCTTTCAAAATGAGGTACCCGAGGACATCATTTGGATTTAGTTCACAAGTATTTACTGTCCATTCCACCAACAAGCGTAGAAGCAGAGCGAGCGTTTTCAGCGGCCAGTTATATTGGCAATAAATTTAGAAGCCTGCTTGGGGATGCCCTTATTTTCCTGCGGTTTTATTTCCAAAGGTCGGATGAAGACGAAGAGCAAGAATAAATACGCCCTTACATTTTTTTACAATTTTTTTTTTTTTACTTTGGAATTAATTGTTTTTTTTTGTTTTTGTAAACCCCTTGAATCGAAGTATTTTTTATTTATTTCTTTATCAAAAATTATCAACTTTAAATTTTTTATGGATTGTAAATATTTGTTTTTTTCTTAGCAATTAAGTTTTTATAAATTTAAATAAACTTCTTAAATATTATTCTTTTGATTCATTTTAGTAATAAAAAAAATGCAGATAATAGTTACGCTGTTTTTTATTTAAAAAGATAAGGCACTTATAATTAATTTCTACATTTTTGTGAGCAATTATCGGAAGTTAATTTTTTTTGTTAAAAACACGACTTATCAATTTTTTGACCCGTGTATCGACTTTTGGTTTGATTTTTTTTTTTTTTTTACAAAAAAAAAATATTCTGTTCAATTCCGATTCATTTTTTTCAATTCCGGGATTGAAAATTAGCTCCGGGATTGAAATCCCTAGTCCTAATTGGAAAAAACCCGTATCTACACTTCTTTTCTAAAATTAGCGACCATTACTTTCTACAATTCTTGCTGTTTTCTATCATTTTGCTCTCTTGCTTCATTTTCTTAATTTCTCTTCCCTCTGTATACCATATGTATAATGTTCATTTTAATTATGCGTATAGACTTTAAATTTTTTACCTAAACTGTTGCATCTAACTATTGATATTTTAACCTCCTTTCTCTTTTTTGTTTTGTCTAGATACTCGTATTTTTAACCTACGTATGTGTATATATATAACACTCTGCGCACTTGTCACTGGTTATTAATAAACCACAAAGTCCACCATGATAAGATACCCAGATTTCCTTTTTTAAATGCATCTTGTATACAAATAGTTAATTGAATTATCTTGTGTTAACTTAAATTTGAAATGCTAAGTACATATATTATTTCTTCCATGTAAAATATATGTATATATATATAAACAGGAATTCGAATTATCGCAAATAAATAAATAAATAAGTCCTGCTCTGGCCTGTTTATCCTTACCTGCAATGAATGGTATAGTTTGGGCTGGTTAGACAAATATATGCCACCGAAAGAATAGTTTGTTAATGTGTTTGAGTGTCATTTTTTCATTCTTCTAACGTCAATAAGAAGTTTATGCCAACGTTTTGGCATTGTTTGCTTTCCATTTTTAAAATGAATGAAACCTAATGAAACAGAGTTTTCAAAAGCTAAACAATTTTAACATATTTTTATCATCATAACATACTTTTAAGTTCATTTCGCGGTTAGCAACTTCTTGACTGTTTAGGGATGGTATAGTTTTCCGTTAGGTGGCGCCTAACGCGGTAACCAGATGTGCTGCTATAATTGGAAAAAACGTAAAGCGATTGATGTCTATGCTACAATAATTAAATTAAATGAAAGCTGTACTTTCCGCTAGGAGGCGCCTAACGTGGTAAAGGGATTTCCCATCCATTTACAACGTAAACATAGAAACATAATGTCCGAGCTAATATAATTGCAAGGTAAGTAGAAAGATTGATATCTATGCTACAATAATTTAATTTAAAAATAATACTAGGAGTTTAGGGTCTCTGCTAAAAAGCGAAAATATGTGAATGTAGAATCGCAGACAATAGAAATAGATAGCGTAGTCCGTCTTTTCGGAAGAGATTTTGAATTCATTCTGAATGGAAGCGTGGCCAAATTCTTTTCTTGACCACTGTATGGTAGCTTCAAGGCGAACGACTGCATTCGCTGCCATTTGCCATTTGACAATCACCCCGTATGTTAATACCAATCTGATGACCGAAGTGTAGAGCCAGTGGGTTATTCGAGGTTGTAAGCCCCATCTATTTCCAACAGCTTTTTTTGTTAAAGAAAAGTACTACTGTAGCTTTCTTGACTCTTTCTTAAATTTTAGGTTTCCAGCTTAGTTTCCTATTCAGGATAAGACCCAGATATTTTGCTTTGTTCGAGAAAGTTAAGCTGATCCCATTGCGAGGAGGGTCGACTAACGGAATTTTATATTTCCTGGAGAAGAGTACTAGCTAGTTCAGTTTTGTCGGGGCTTATATTCAATCCACACCGAACGAAAAGCACAATTAACTAGCTTGTTTAGAAGTTTTGCAGAAGATCTTTCAGAACGTTTAGGTGCTTTCCTGGGGCAGCCAAAGCAACATCAATAGTCCATTGACCACTGGTCAAACGGTAGTGCATGCGATCATATGAAAACACAAGCGTTTTCACTCAGCTGAGGCCTACCAACTCCTATTCTCAACCTCCACGCGGTGACAGCCGGGTGCCTAGTACCGTAATCCAAGAAATGGGTAACCAACCCCGTTTGATTCTTTGGGGGCAGCAGATGAGAGAGGGGGAAGAGTGCTTTCTCACTAGAGCACGTATTTCTGTACTGTTTAGGTGGCAGCGGACGAAATCCCTAGACGGAGTCAACAGTGGCATCTATAGTTCCAGTTAGGTTGAACTTAGTGAATACCTTGCGCGAGCTGCTTCGACGTATTCGGATCACAGGTCGTTAAGGAATTTCCAATGTTGGTCAGGACATTGGAATAGAGATGGTGTCGTAGGAGCCCTTAGTGGGCCAACGGCAGCGCTCATACCCGTAGTGGAGTACTGGCACTAGTACACCCGGCCCCTCGTCGTACTTTTTTTTTTTTTATAATTTGCGCGCACTCAAAGGGTTATGAATACCTTTAACATGTTTACACACAGTGCGGGCGTTGGAAAGGATGGATAGAGAGAGAGAGAGAGAGAGAGAGAGATTTTGGTGTAGTGGTTCCTGAAGCTCAGTTGTTTATACTTCAGCTATTCTCCGGGGGTGGCGTCCAGATAACTGGGGAGATTTTTTTTGTTATTATTGTCATTGCTTCTGATTCACAGTACCTTTTTCCCGATAATCGATGTCAAGGGCAAATCATCATCAACAGAGCGAACAATTTTTTCAGCCACATGACCAAGCTACTACCAGTGTTATGCCTTCGCAGTAGTGTTCACAGAAGCTTTTGCAAATGATCGGACTGACTTTATATTTTTATTTTTTTATTTAATATTTATTAAAATGTAAATAAATTACAGTTTTAACTTACAACTACAGCACTAGCTACCAGGGCTTTCGGCTATTGACTTTATATATTTCATGAGAAATAAATAAATGCTTGCTGACATCAGGATTTGAACCATGAACCATTAGCGTGGCAATTGACAATGTTACCACTACACCATTGCCACCCCCTATTGGAATAATTAAAGAACTGGCCTTTCAGGTTGGGGGTTGTGCCGTCGGGGTAACTTCCCTACCACGTAAAAAATCGATGGTTCCGAAACAACCAAAAGCCTCGGATAAGGATGACTCAACTAATGACGACCCCAGCAAACGAAATAAGGACAACGACCTTCGGATCTGTACGTGGAATGTTCTGTCTCTTTACAGACTACGTGCAGCCGAACAACTAGCAGAGGCCCTAGACTGCTGTAAAGCAGATATTACCGCCATCCAGGAAGTGCGATGGGATGGGCCGGGCAAGAAGAGGATGAAAAACTGTGACATCTACTACGGTGATTGCTACAGAGGCAACAGGCAACGCTTATTCGGATGCGGATTTGTCATACGCGGCAGACTTAGGCAAGAAGTCTTAAGCTTCCGACACGTGAGCGAGCGTATTATGACTATCCGGATTAAGGCCATATTCGCTAACATAAGTCTAATATGTGTTCAAGCCCCCACGGATGAAAAGGACCCTGCCACCAAAGAGTGTTTCTACGAGCTCCTCGACAAGACATATGAGCAATGTCCTAAATACGGCGTTAAAATCGTATTGGGCGATTTTAACGCCAAAATAGGAATGGAGGACGTCTTTGGTAGGGCAGTCGGTAAGCATAGCCTACACGACACCATGTCTAATAACGGACTAAGGCTAATTGATTTCGCTGTGGAGCGAAATGTCACCATGAGCTCTACGAGCAAAAGAGACGGGAAGAATATCGGCTTCTCCAGAAGAAGAAGAAAGAGCATGAGAAGCGCGCGTTTGAGAATATTGAGAGCTTATATTCCAGGAACAATGTACGGAAGTTTTACCAAAAGGTAAAAAGAACGTGTCAGAGAAGCAATACTCGTACTGAAACCTGTAGAGATGAAAATGGAGACGTCGTAATAGAATCACAATCGGTGCTGAGAATATGGAAAAACTACTTCTGCAGACTGTATAACGACGACGAAGACCAACATCCCGTTATCAGGCAGTATGAACCATTCAACATGGACGATGATAGTCCAAATTTCCGTCCGCCTGACCAAAACGAAGTGAGGATAGCAATATCCAAGCTAAAATCCAACAAAGGTGCTGGACCTGACGGCTTGCCGGCCGAACTTTCCAAGGCAGCTGGGGATGAATTGGTATAGTGCATACATCAACTCATCTGTAAGATTTGGTCAGACGTGTGTATGCCTGATGAATGGAAACTCAGCATCGTTTGCCCGATCCACAAGAAAGGATCAACTCAACTGCGCCAATTATAGAGGCATCAGTCTCCTCAACATCGCATACAAGATCTTTTCTGCGATATTGTGTGAACGCCTGAAACCTTTCATCAACCGCCTGATTGGACCCTATAATGCGGTTTCAGGCCAGGAAAGTCCGCCATCGATCAAATCGTCACACTTCGGCAAAACCCCTGAGAAAACCCAAGAATTCCAAATCGATACTCACCACTTCTTTATCGAATTCAAGGCCCCCTATGACAGCATCTATAGAGAAGAGCTTTATAGAGCCATGTCTAGTTTCGACATCCCTGTCAAACTTGTCCGTCTGTGCAGGCTGACGATGGAGAACCCTGGCTGCTCCATCAAGGTCGGTAATGACCTCACCAAGACCTTTGATGTCAAAAAAGATTTTAGACAAGGTGACGCGCTGTCATGTGACTTCTTTAATATTGTACTTGAACGGATTGTGCGGAACTCACAAGCCAACACCGGAGGCACAATCTATTACAAGTCTGTACAACTGCTTGTATACGCCGACGATATGGACATTATCGGAAGAACTCAGTGGACTGTCACCGGTGCGTTTGCAAGCATTGAGGCGGAAGCGGCCATTATGGGTTTAGCGATAAACGAGGGCAAAACCAAGTATATGCCGGCAACAAGAAGGGAAACCCAACACCGACGAATTGGACAAAACGTCACAGTGGGCAGCTATAACTTCGAGGTAGTAAGGGACTTTGTCTACCTTGGCTCTGCTATAAACTCTGAGAACGACATCAGCGCAGAAATCAATCGAAGAATAACTCTTGCCAATCGCTATGTTTTTGGGCTTATAAGGCAATTCAACAGTAAAGCCCTATCTCGAACAACTAAGGAGACTCTATATAAGACCACGATCATCCCAGTCCTGCTTTACGGCGCTGAAACATGGACTTTATTAAAAGAGGATGAAGATATCCTTGGTCGCTTCGAGAGAAAAATTCTTCGTAAGATTTTCGGTTCCGTTTGCGTTGACGGGTTTTGGAGGAGAAGATTCAATCACGAACTATACGAGCTGTACAGTGACATCGACGTAGTCAAAAAACTGCGTATTGGACGGCTGAGATGGCTAGGACATGTAGAGCGAATGGATACGAACGCTCCGGCCCACAGAGTCTTCGAATCTAACCCCGAGGGACGACGCAGTAGAGGGAATCATCGCCGTAGGTGGTGCGCACAAGTTCAAGGGGACCTCGACCAACTTGGAGTGCGCAACTGGAGGCAATTAGCTAAAGACCGAGCTAAATGGAGAGGGTTGTTGGTTGAGGCCCAGGTTCACCCCGAACTGTAGCGCCACCTAAGTAAGTAAGTAAGTATACCCTTTATATGCCTTGTTTCCCCTTCCGTTCGCCGTCCTTATGTCTATAGGTCCTGCATAGTCGACTCATATATGTAAAAATGCCCTAGTTTTGGATACTCTTGGTTGTGGCAGATTCCCCATCATTTGACTTCTCATTGAGGTGCTGTGTCGAAAGCAGGTAGTACATCTACGAACTCGCTGTTTGACTGCACTTAGACCACTCAAAATCCAGTATCGTTGCCGTAGCTGTACATGGGTAAGAGCGTAGCCTCCATGTGGAGTGGTTTTGTGGGCTTCGTCGATTAGCATGGTGGTCAGATACCCCGAATGTGGTACAATTATGGGATATTTCTGCGAAGATGATACTTCTGCTTTTGCCAATCGTCCTCCTACTCGCATCACATCGTCCTCATCCAGAAATAGGTTAAGGCACCGAACTTTGCTTTTTTTGTCATCTTCCCTTCTTCTCTTCAAGTCGATGATTTCATCCTTGAACGTTGTCTGTTGTACGTGTCGTGTAATTACCTTCCCAGCACGTTCAATTTCTTCACATGTAATTTGTCCCAGTTGTTTGTTATCCTTTGATGATCGTAAGTTATGCACAAATCGTTTACAGAGAGCGAGTATTCTTGTTATTCGTCTAAATGTGCTATACTGCGACAGCATTCTTCCTATGAGATCTGGTTCCGTCGTAGATGTAAAGGTGCTGACGTGTATCTTCTTTACTTCTTCGTTGGTGCGGTGAGGTGTCGGGTCAGTGTAGTTCACTTCTGCTTGGGCTAGCCAATATGGACCTGCCCACCAAATTGAGTGCGCTTTAAGTTCTGAAGGCCATAGTCCTCTGGACGCACAATCCGCTGGGTTATCCTTACCCTTCACATGATGCCATTTGTCTGAGCTTAGTATCTTGGCTATTATCATAACTCTGGCCGCTGCGTAATTCTTCCATTTGTTAGGGTTTCCGGTAATCCATGCTAAGTTTATTGATGAGTCCGTCCAAGCATGTGTTTCCAGATCCTTTATTTCTAATTTCGATTTCGTCTTTTGAAGTAATTTTGCCAGCAGTACTGCTTCGCAAAGTCTGCTTCAAGTCTCGGTACTGATACTTTTTTAATTGGTGCTTTGTCTTAGCACATAGCAATCTTGTTATTATTTCTCCAGAAGCAGTTGTGATTATTGTATAAATCACGGCTGCAAATGCCCTATCCGATGCGTCACAAAATCCATGTAGTTCTATGCGGTTTTTTGCTTCGTATTGGATCCATCGTGGTATTTTAATTTCTTCTATACAGGAAAGCTGACTCCTGAAGATCTTCTTTCATTCGTGAGCATTCTTGTCTGTTAGTATTTCATCCCAAGTTTTTTCCGATTTCCAGAGTTGTTGTTGGATTAGCTTTGCTCTTACTATAACTGGAGCTAGCCAGCCTAATGGGTCAAATAGTCTAGCCGTTTCTGACACTATTATTCTTTTCGTCAGATCCTTCTTATTTGCTGTTGCAATATTAACCTTGAATTCAAACCTGTCTGACTCGGGTCAGACAGTGTGGGCGCCGTGGTGTAAGTGGTTAGTGTGTCGGATCACTACGCATGAGGTTCCAAGTTCGAATCCCAGAAAATACCATAAAGTTTTTTCACGGTCCCACCTCTCGCGAGCGTCTGACAAACATCCGAGAGTATTGTTGTCACGAAAAAGCTTCTCAAATCACCGTTCGGATTCGGTACTAAACTGTAGGTCCCTTCCATTTGTGTGAAAAAAATAACGCACATAACATGAGTGGTTGCGAGAAGCTAGGCCCTGGCACTTTAAAGAGCTGTTGCGCCGAATATTTGTATTTTGTATTTGACTCAGGTCGCCAGTATATTCCCAGGGTTTTAATGGGGTCGTAGCCATTTATTTTTAATCTTCCTTGCTCTTGATCCTCTGATGTTACATTTTTCAAGATTGCTTTTGTATTTGAAGACCATTTAGATAGTCTGAATCCTCCGCTCGCCATGAGTTGTACTAACTGCTTTTGCGCTTCCGCACGCTTATAGCATGTCCCCACCAAAACTAAATCCGGGATTTAGCAAGAACTTAGCTAAATCCACCTAAATCTTCACTAAATCCCGAGGATTTATCATACGATTTGACGTCTATAAATCCCGTCTAAATTCGAGATTTATAATAAATCTCACTTAAATACTCACGCGACACAAATCAAACAATCCTTTTTTATGTTAGCACATGCCATTTTCGTGTGCTGACAAAGAAAAAATTGAAGTCTGTCGGAAAATTTCAAACTATTTTTGGTAAGTATTTTTAAATTTTTGTACATACTTCGTACATAATACAAATCATTTGCTTTGCTTGCAGACAATGGAACAATCAAAACAGGTGAAAAGCCGCAAAACATGGTGCAAACGTCAATATAAATCCTAAATTCCGATGGGGACACCTCACGTAAATCTAAATCTTTTTTCGTTAAATCTCGTATTTAGTTTTGGTGGAGATATGCTATTAGCAACCCCAGAAGTGGCGTAGCAGCAATGCAGATGTGTACATTTTACATACATGGGAGAAATGCTTAACATAAGATACATATACGTAAACGTACGTGTTAATAAAAGAAGAAGAAGCAATATACATACGAGTACATTCGGTTGCTCCTCAAGTATGCTTGACATAATATAAGAAACCATCTGAAGGTACGAATTGCCATATCGCGAAAACTGTTGCAGGATATCAAAATCGGGCTCATTTGTCATTATACTCGTACATATGTATATCGAAAGGTGCTCTTAACATGATTTAACATGGCATAAGTCTGTCTAGTTTTCCTTCGAAGCTAGTGGGTGGGAACACTTACTTTTTGTTAAAATACCATATGTCTCCACTGTTAGCGTATACGTACACATATGTATTTCAAACCGTAAATTTGAAAAAAACAAAATGTTTTACTCGAAAAGAGGCAAATCCTCTTTTAAGAGATAAGACAATGATATGCCAACCACGATTTCATTCTCAGATTCTTTAGAGAAACTGGGCTAAGTATGCTATGAGATGGACTATTCAAACCAAGGCTAATTCAGGGACACAGACAGACAAATAGAATTCAGAATTGATTTATAATGCAAGGGGAACTGTACCAAGAGTGCCAATTTTCGCAAGGTAGTAGTAGGGGGCACAAAGTCGCTGTGCAAGATATCCTTTTTATTTAAAACATATATCCGTACTCGTATTAGCTTGGCTTCTTGAGTGAATTATGAATTCAAATCCGGAATCGAAAAACTCTTCCGGAAGATGATACTGAAAACGCTTTAAAAAGAGCTTCTTGTCAAGAAGAGAAGAGGATTTTATTTTGCCCGATGGAAAAAACGATATTAGTATACTTTGGCCGTGAATGTTGTGAGAAGTTGAAATTTTGTACATTTATAAGTATGGGGAAAGAGCTCTATGGATTTCCGACTAATTACTCGGTGTTTCAAGATAGTTATTTACTTTATATTTTATTATTATGTGTTGGTAGAATGAAATCAATAAAGCCTGAAGAGTCTCGGAAGGGGCATAAAATGTCGAAATTTACCTTGTGATTTGTATACCTACCTAATGATCTACGAGTTTTGTATATTTTTTTTTTGCTAGCGAAGATTTGATAGAGAAATTTATATAAAAAAAATGGTTTGATCTATACTTTGTTCGAATACTAAAATAAAAGAAGTTTTAGTTATTTTTGGTACTCACAAGAACTGCGGGGTTATACCTTTTTATTATATGATACTTGCTTGATTTACATACTTGTATAATGATGATAGTCATAAGGATGATAGGAAATTTGCCAATCTAATGTTAAATATCAGCTCATTAGTTCCCTATGGGTAAGATGTAGCATATAGAGCTAAAGGCTTTACATGCAAGAATATAACGTTTACAAAACGTTATGTATTTGAATTGTCTTTGTTTACAAAATCTTCACTCATTTTAATACAAAATAGTGTCTATATCAACAACAGGGACAGTTTTTGTCAGGTGTACTGCATTCTTTTAGTCGCGAAATTGAACTGCTACTATATTTTCCCTATTTTTTCAAAAGATAATCTTATCTGAATGCAGAAAATATGCAACACAAGTGCATTACAAACAAAATCACAATTAGAGTGCAAATAATTGTTAAGAATTTTACAAACAAAATGCTACAAGGACCGACATTTTAGCCATGTATCACCACTTGTTCGTGTTAAGTAGAAATTTAATAGTATATCTCTTTCATAACATATGTCATACTTGGCCTTTCAATAGATTTTAGCACACCAAATATTTGTATTACACTAATGTTTTTGTAGCACGCACATGACATATTGTGGTTTTGAAAAACTCATAGCTAGGCTGGTAGGTATGCGACATTCATATTTAATTTCTAGTTGCACAATCAACATTTCTTAGAGTGTTTCTATGCATAAGTTAAAATATATAGTTTATAGTTATAGTTTGTCCAAAAATATAATCCATGAATTTTCATTTGTACGTAACGTGCATAATAACCCTAAGAATAAAGTATAAAAGCCCCCAAAAGACTAAGCATTACTTTCAAGCGCATTAGTCACAGAGCATGAACTTGAAGTGTTAGCCTGTGCATATAGATAACTGATTTAAGAATGTTTTTGTGATCTTTTGTATGGGTTTTACTCCCTGATGAAAATGCAATATCTTATCAATTTTGGTAATATGTAGATTGATGATTGCCAACATTTGTACCAATTTCCACTTTTCGAAAGAATCGCTCTGTTCAATTTTGGTATTTTACGAATAGAGTAATACTTACGTTGTCATTTTTAGGTTTTCTCATTTTTGTATTAGATTTAACAATAGTGAACATTATTAATTGAATTGAGTGAAAAAACAGTACATGTACAAAATATCGCTTTTGAGAAAAACAGAAAAAACTAAACGCATTTGTACTGCGCTTCCATACAATCAGCGAAAAGCGTATTCCATTTTTGTATACATTTGGCTCTCTAATGTAGTATTATTTTGCTGATTGGTAGATTTACATATGTAAAGCATTTTGGCTATTTAAGGCTAAAATGCAATTTTTGGCGCTTATACTGTTCTTCCACTCACCGATTCAATTATAATGTTGGGATCATTGCGGTCATCAAGTTCATAAAAAAACAGTTTGGAAAAAGGGCTGAACAAATCGAAGGCTGTTCCGTAAAATACACAAAAAAGGTTAAGAATCGTATTGCAACTTTGTCCTGGATTCAATTCAATGCATCTACTTTATCTACACCATTGTATAATATATGTCCTTGCTTACTTAGGTGCCGCTACAGTTCGGGGTGAACCTGGACCTCAACCAACAAGCCTCTCCATTTAGCTCGGTCTTTAGCTAATTGCCTCCAGTTGCGCACTCCAAGTTGGTCGAGGTCCCCTTGAACTTGTGCACGCCACCTACGGCGATGATTCCCTCTACTGCGTCGTCCCTCGGGATTAGATTCGAAGACTCTGCGGGCCGGAGCGTTGGTGTCCATTCGCTCTACATGTCCTAGCCATCTCAGACGTCCAATACTAAGTTTTTTGACCAGGTCGATGTCGCTGTACAGCTCGTATAGTTCGTGATTGAATCTTCTCCTCCAAAACCCGTTAAAGCAAACGGGACCGAAAATCTTATGAAGAATTTTTCTCTCGAAGCGACCAAGGATATCTTCATCCGCTTTCAATAAAGTCCATGTTTCAGCGCCTTAAAGCAGGACTGGGATGATCGTGGTCTTATATAGAGTCTCCTTAGTTGTTCGAGATAGGGCTTAACTGTTGAATTGCATTATAAGCCCAAAAAAACACCAATTGGCTAGAGTTATTCTCCGATTGATTTCTGCGCTGATCTTGTTTGTAGAATTTATAGCAAAGCCAAGGTAGACAAAGTCCCTTACTACCTCGAAGTTATAGCTGCCCACTGTGACGTTTTATCCAATTCGTCGGTGTTGGATGTCCCTTCTTGTTGACAGCATATACTTGGTTTTGCCCTCGTTTATCGCTAAACCCATTTTGGCCGCTTCCGCCTCAATGATTGCAAACGCACCGGTGACAGCCCGCTGAGTTCTTCCGATAATGTCTATATCGTCGGCGTATGCAAGCAGTTGTATAGACTTGTAATAAATTGTGCCTCCGGTGTTGGCTTGTGAGTTCCGCATATTCCATTCAAGTACAATATTAAAGAAGTCACATGACAGCGCGTCACCTTGTCTAAAATCTTTTTTGACATCAAAGGTCTCGGTGAGGTCATTACCGACCTTGATGGAGCAGCGACCGTTCTCCGTCGTCAGCCTGCACAGACGGACAAGTTTGGCAGGGATGTCAAAACTAGACATGGCTCTATAAAGCTCTTCTCTTAGATGCTGTCATAGGCGGCCTTGAATTCGATAAAGAGGTGGTGAGTATCGATTTGGAATTCATGGGTTTTCTCAGCGGTTTTGCCGAAGTGTGAAGATTTGATCGATGGTGGACTTTCCTGGCCTGAAACCGCACGTATAGGGTCCAATTAGGCTGTTCATAAAAGCAGCCTTGTTGGATTTTAGCTTGGATATTGCTATCCTCACTTCGTTTTGGTCAGGTGGACGGAAATTTTGACTATTATCGTCTATGTTGAATGGTTCATTCTGCCTGACAGCGGGCTGTTGGTCTTCGTCGCCGTTATACAGTCTGCAGAAGTAGTTTTTCCATATTCTCAGCAACGACTGTGATTCTACTACGAGGTTTCCATTTTCATCTCTACAGGTTTCTGTACGGGTATTGCTCCTCTGACACGTTCATTTTACCTTTTGGTAAAACTTCCGTACATTGTTCCTGGAGTATAAACTCTCGATATTCTCAAACGCGCGTTTCTCATGCTCTTTCTTCTTCTTCTGGAGAAGCCGATGTTCTTCCCGTCTCTTTTGCTCGTAGAGCTCACGAGCAGCTCTCGTTTTCCTTTGCAGTGCCGCTTTGTATGCCTCTTGTTTTGCTGCATGCACTCACCGGCATTCTTCGCCAAACCAGGGGTTTCGCGGTGGTGGGCGAGCGAGACCCAGCACATCAGTCGCGGCGTTTCTGATGGTATGTTGGCAGCGTTGCCACTGGTCTTCGGTACTTGATGCTGGCAGCAAAGGGGTGATTGAGAGATTTCGGGATAGGCGTTCAGCGAAGAGTCTGGCGGTCTCTTGCGATTGTAGCAACTCTACGTTAAATTTTCTCGCTGTGATTCTTCATTGTTGCTCAGATTGGAATATCCGCATTCGTGCCTTGACTACAACGAGGTAATGATCCGAGTCTATGTTGCCCGCTCGGAAGGTCCGGACATCCAGAATACTGGAGGCATGCCTTGCGTCGATCGCAATATTATCAATTTGGTTGATCGTTACATGATCATTGGACCGCCATGTCTGCTTGTGAATATCGAGATGAGGAAACCATATGCTTGCTATGGTGACATTTCGCTCCACAGTGAAATCAATTAGCCTTAGTCCGTTATCAGACGTAGTGTCGTGTAGGCTATACTTACCGACTGCCCTACCAAAGACGTCCTCCTTTCCTATTTTGGCGTTAAAATCGCCCGATACGATTTTAACGTCGTATTTAGGACATTACTCGTATGTTTTGTAGAGGAGCTCGTAGAAACACTCTTTGGTGGCAGGGTCCTTTTCTTTCGTGGGGGCAAGAACACATATTAGGCTTATGTTAGCGAATTTAGCCTTGATCCGGATAGTCATAATACGCTCGCTAACGTGTCGGAAGCTTAAGACTTCTTGCCTAAGTCTGCCGCGTATGACAAATCCGCATCCGAATAAGCGTTGCCTGTTGCCTCTGTAGCAATCACCGTAGTAGATGTCACAGTTTTTCATCCTCTTCTTGCCCGGCCCATCCCATCGCACTTCCTGGATGGCGGTGATATCTGCTTTATAGCAGTCTAGGGCCTCTGCTAGTTGTTCGGCATACACGTAGTCTGTAAAGAGACAGAACATTCCACGTACAGATCCGAAGGTCGTTGTCCTTATTTCGTTTGCTGGGGTCGTCATTAGTTGAGTCATCCTTATCCGAGGCTTTTGGTTGTTTCGGAACCATAGATTTTTTACGTGATAGGGAAGTTACCCCGACGGCACAACCCCCAACCTGGAAGGCCAGTTCCTTAATTATTCCCCTAGGACGAGGGGGCGGGTACACTGGTGCCAGTAGTCCACTACGGGAGTGTGAGCGCTGCCGTTGGCCCATTAAGGGCTCCTCCGCCACCATCTCTATTCCAATGTCCTGACCAACATTAGAAATTCCTTACCGACCTGTGATCCGAATACGTCGAAGCAGATCGCGCAAGGTATTCACTAAAATCAACCTAACTGGAACTATAGACGCCATCGTTGACTCCGTCGAGGGAATTCGTCCGCTGCCGCCTGGAACAGGAAGAAGTGCTCTAGTGAGAAAACACTCTTCCCCCCCTCTCTCATCTGCTGCCGCCAAGAATCCTCCAAACGGGGTTCGTTACCCATTTCTTGGATTACGGTACTAGGCACCCGGCTGTCACCGCGTGGAGGTTGAGAGTAGGAGTTGGTAGGCCTCAGCTGAGTGAAAACGCTTGTGTTTTCATATGATCGCATGCACTACCATTTGACCATGTAAAGGGTATATAGCTCTATTTATATGCTTGGCAACAAAAGCAGTTCGCCGCGAAATTGTTAGCGACCTAATAGCAAATGCCTTCATAGCAGCCTTTAAGAGATTATGCGCCAGACCATGTGGGACACATGTACAGTGACAACGGTACGAATTTCGTGGCTGCAAACAAAATTCTTCAGCTAAATGCAAGGGATGCGAAAGGGTACGACGATGAAATATGCGATGCGTTAACAACTTATCATATGGAATGGCATTTTATACCCCCAGCGGCACCCCACTTTGATGGCCTATGGGAAGCAGTAGTGAAGTCGGTTAAACACCATCTCAAGCAACACAAGTTGGCATACGAAGAGATGTTTACGCTATTAAGTCAGATCGAAGCATGCTTAAACTCAAGACCACTTTTTCCAATTTCAAACGACCCTGATGAAACAGATGTCTTGACGCCAGGCATAGACTCAATGAAAGAGAAGGATTATTGACACGATGGCAGCTGTTAGAACGATTGCATCAAAATTTCTGGAAAAGATGGAGTTCAGAATATCTAACGACACTACAGCAACATCGGAAATGGACAACAAAGAACGAAAATCTTAGGGTTGGCAATATTGTTTTGGTGAAGGATGAACCAACAGGATGGATGTTTGGAAAGGTAATAGAGACTCATGCTGGAGAAGACGGTTTGGTGCGTGTAGTAACAATTAAAGCAAGGAACAAGATATACAAAAGGCCTGTCACTAAGATCTGTTTGCTACCAATAACAGATAACGGAGAACAAATGGAAATACAAGACGACAATAAGCAGACTGATCGGCACACCACAACTACCTACCTGTCAACATTACTAAAGTCCGATCCAGTTAATAAAAATCCACCAATAGAATTACCAGACGAAATTCAGTGCAACGCTCAAGAAAGTAAGAAAAAGCGGATGAAAGCACCCTGGTTAAAGTTACTGTACACAATGCTAATGGTAATAGCATTATGCAGAAGGTGCGCAACGGCATCAGATGCAGAACCTGATAGTTTCAAGATAACACCATTTAGAAATCGCCCGGGAATATGCTTTGAAAAAATTGGAAACATTAATCTCATTATGAATGACTGGAGAACAATCGCATATTATGATATGACGGACTACTGGCGAGAACTTTCAGGATTCGAAAAATTGATTAACGAAATGAACGAATTCTGCAAAATGAAAGGCTGTGATATACTGACACACAACATAATTCAACAATTCAATCACCAACTGACAATTATAAAAGGCAGCAATGACCTCCTATTAAAACAAGGAGCTGGAAGAGACCCAATCACTAGAATGAAACGATAACCATTTGACTTCGTTGCAACGGTAGCGAACAAGCTGTTTGGGGTTTTAGACGAGACATGTGTGGAGCATTACGAGGAGCAGATTCGACAAACATGATTGAATGAGAAACATTTACTCAAGCTGATTAAGAATCAAACATCAATCGCAGAGTCAACCAGCAACATCTTGTAGAAAAATACACACGCCGTGACTGCGCAACTCCAAGTATTTCATAACAACATAGAAAACTTGAAAAGCGACCTTGGCGACCTTTGGTTTCAATTCAGCCTTCCCATGGTATATCGAGCTCTATCATGGGTGATATTCCTTTCTCGAGTACTCGTGGGTCCAAAAATTTCTTATAAAAACAAAAACTATGAGGCAGGTGCATCTCAAATCGCACCAGCTTCTGTTTCTGCTGACGAGCAAACAGTTGCATATAGCTGTGATGCTATAGAGCTTCCGACGGCCACTACATCTTCGGCCTTAACTACTCGGCTTGCTGACGAGCAACCTAAATCTTCGGATGGTATGGATGACGGAGCCAAGTGGGCACAATCCTTGCCCTCCAAGTGTGTCAAGAAGCGGATACAGCCGCCTCTGATTCTAACACATCCACTCTCGTGGATACGTGCAGCGTTGTCATAGAGGAATCTGGGTGCTCCACCATTGGGAAGAAGTTAGACGAGCTGCGGATACAACCGGACGGTTTCGTACGGTTCAACTCTGCTGAAAGAAGGCGGTTCAAGTTCGCAATTCGCAGAGGTGATACCAGGGAAAGTGCCCTAGCCTTTGCTAAAGCCCCTCCTGCTAGAGAAGCAAAACGGGTCAGATCAAAGGATCACACCCCACCAGCACCTGCTCCCACTTTTAGTCAAGTGGCAAGTGTTGTCAGGTTAGGTGTTGTCCCGGCTGGCTTGATGAACCAACCTCTATCAACAGAGCAGTTGACCAGCATTCAAGAGGCTGTCACCCACATCTCGATTGAGCTGAAAAACAAAGGCGTTTGGCCCCATTTCTCAGGCTCACAACACAAGACGGGATGGCTAATCTTCGTCTGCTCAGACAATGCCACCGCCGAGTGGATGCGCTCGAACTTCAAGGCTATAAGAGCCAAAAGTGGATTGGACGTGTCACTGGTGGAAGAGGGATCCTTCCCGAAGACACACATTGACCGAGGATTCTTTCCACAGAGTCTCGAGCTCCCGTCATCAAAAATTCTGGCTTCCATGGAAGCACAGAACGAAGGCCTACGGGCAACTGCATGGAAGGTCATGCAAAGGGTAAAGGAAGGTTCACTTCTCCACCTTGTGCTAGCCATGGACGACACCTCCATGAGGGTGCTCAGCACGCTTAAAAACAAGGTGTTCTACCGTTTTGGCCAGGTCAAACTGATCCTGAAGACCGCCGAAAAGGGTCAAGAGCCTGGTCACGGTAGCCCGAAGAAGGTGGACGCAGTTGGCTCAACAACTGCTTCTGCGGTGGACACTTTACCACCCGCTTCCACCAGCAGTACCTCTGGGCACACTGCTTGTACAAGCTCCGCCACTAGAGTTACTGCTACACCCAATGCAGTTAGACGTCCCACGACCGGCAATGTGGCCGGACTTCCAAAACCCACCAGCGGTGCCCGAGGGCACGTTTCTCGGACGAATGCAGAGTCGGTTAGGAACAAACCTCAGGGTCATCCTAATCTGACTGCTTGCCGTAGAGGAAAGGGCCCTAAAAAGGCTCAACTTCTCAACTCTTCAAAGGAAGATCGATGAGCACGATCAAGGTGCTACAGGCGAACCTGCATTAGTTGCGGACATATAAGAGGTCTCCGGAATAGGGCAAGTAAGTTGATTTCCGAGTGTGGAGAGCAAGCGCCTAGAGCGGCCTACTTAATTAGCAGTAATATAAACTTTCTTTCCATTCCAGAATTTATAACTAGAGACCTGGTGGCCCTACTACTGGAAGTCCCAACCGAAAAGGGAACACAGAATATCGTGTGCGCCTCAGCGTACTTCCCTGACGATAATGGTGATATCCCGCCTAAAGACGTCCAGAGCCTCATTAACTACTGCCAAATGAAAAAGCTACTTGCGTTAACTGCAAAGGAAGCACCCAGCAAATTATCGCGGTTGCGAGGTCGCTAAGGAATTACAGATGCGACGGAAAAAATCGACAACGCCGATTGTACGGGGAACGAAATCAGTCGATCGGACTCCTACGTCGGAACAACGTATTGCTAAGCAGACTGAGCGGTCTCGTAAGCCAGTTGTACAGATTCCTAAGCCGACTGAAAGGACGCTCGAATCAGCAGTGCAGACTCTTGAAACAGTCAATCAGCCTTCTAAGCCGGTTAAACGTACGTCAAAGTCTTCCACTAAAAAGGCTGAACGAAAAATAACCTCTGACAAGCCAGCGAACCCCGTACGTCTGACGTATTCTCAGGCTGCAGTCAAAGCAACCAAACGAAACGTCGGATCACCTTCTGATCCGTTGAATGAAATTCTAAACTGCATCTACGCTAAGTTCGAGGAACAATGTGAAATTAACAAACGCATTCTCGAACGTCTCAGTAACGTCGAAAGCTTTTGTATGGCTAACCATAAATATAAATCTAAGTAAATATAGACTCTTTGCTTAAAATAGTAACATGGAATGCAAACGGACTCTTACAAAAATTTAAGGAATTAGAAATGTTTCTAATAAGAGAAAATATTGACATATGTTTGATCTCCGAAACCCGTCTAACAAGGGAATCGCAGATAAAGATAAGAGGCTACGCTGGTTATCACGCCTATCATCCTTCTGATAGAGCGCGGGGCGGTTCGTCCTTATTCATTAAAACTAACATCGAACATTCGGTCGACATAAGCATAGAGCTGGAAAAACTTCAGTTGTGCGCGGTAAGGGTTAAAAATAAGCACCTGAGTTACAATATAGCGTCTGTTTACTGTCCGCCGCGATGCCCACTAGAAAAAGACGACTACTTTCGTGTCTTCAATGCTCTTGGTTCAAATTTTCTTATTGGTGGAGATTTCAACGCGAAGCACACCTTCTGGGGTTCAAGATGTACATCTTCTAAAGGAAAAATTCTCTACGAAGTGGCAAATGAATTCAGTTGTTGTTTTTATTCGACAGGAAAACCGACCTATTGGCTAACCGATTCAGGAAAAATTCCCGATCTTATCGATTTTTTTATTACAAAAGGCATTTACGAGATGTTTGTTACAGTCAAAGAATGTTTTGATCTCTCTTCTGAGCACTCGCCGGTAATTTTATTACTTGGAGAAGCGCTGATCAAGAAAAAAGGACCTCCAAGACTCACTAGCAATAGAACAAACTGGGAGGGTTTTAGAAATGATTGCGAAACAAATATCGCCTTAAATGTATCACTTAGAACACCTTGTGAATTAGAGGACGAAATTGATCGTTTCGTGGAAGCAATTCAAAGAGGTACATGGAGAAACACTCCTTCTAGAAGCTATAAGATCAACCGCAACGAAAAGTATTCCAGAGAAATCATTGAACTGGTGAGAGAGAAACGAAAAGCACAAAAGAAATGGCAAATCACTCGTGCACCGCAGCATAAAACGGTCCTTAACCGACTATGCAATCGCCTTAGAGATAGTATTCGCGAATTTAAAAGCAAAAAGAAAGCGACCTATCTTTAAAATCTTTCCAGTGAAAGAGAATCAAATTATTCGCTTTGGAAAGCGATGAAAGGCATCCGGAAACCTCAAATGCAAGCACCACCAATTCGGAAAAACGATGGAAACTGGGCCAAGAGCGACAAGGAAAAGGCAGAACTTTTTGCTTTGCACTTAGAAGAAACGTTTAAGCCATTCGACGGCCCTTCGTCAACGCCCGACTCCCCAGTCACGACATCTGACAACATTAAAGTAAAAAAAGTTGCATTGATTGAACTGAGGGAAGTGATTAAAAATTTAAAGACGAAAAAAGCTCCGGGTTACGACTTGATAACTGCGCAGGTAGTCAAGAAATTGCCGAATAAAGCTATTATCAAACTGCTCTATTTGATCAACGCTTCGTTCAGATTGCTCTATGTTCCGAGGCAATGGAAAGTCGCCGAGATTATAATGGTCCCGAAACCAGGCAAACCGCTAAATGAGAAGAAATCATATCGGCCTATTTCCCTATTGTTGGTTATCTCAAAAATATTTGAAAAACTTCTTTCCAAACGTCTACAGCCCGTAATCGACGAAAGACATCTCATTCCTGACCATCAGTTTGGATTTAGAATTAAACATTCTACAATTGACCAAGTCCACAAAATAACTGACGTGATTGAGAAAGCTCTGGAAGAAAAAAAGATTTGTTGTGGTGTATTTATTGACGTCTCACAAGCTTTCGATAAGGTTTGGCACGAAGGCTTGGAATATAAACTGCAACGACTACTGCCACGGCAACTCTTTTTAATCTTACGATCGTACCTCACCGAGAGACTCTTTCGTGTTAAGCACGGAAACGATTACTCTGACTTCAAGGAGATTGCAGCCGGAGTCCCGCAAGGAAGTGTCCTTGGCCCACTTCTATATGTACTCTACACGCGTGACATCCCGCAAGAAAGAAACTGTGTCGTCGCCACGTTTGCGGACGATACGGCGATATTGACAACGGGAGATACCATTGAAGCAGCAACCGGAAAGCTTCAACATGCTATTAATAAAGTCCACGCTTGGAGGAATTCTTGGCGTATTGTGCTGAACGAAAGCAAATCTACTCACGTCAACTTTTCGTATATGGATTGCCCGTATGGATAGATTGCCTGTATATCTAAACTCGGCTCAAATACCGTACGCAAACGAAGCAAAATATCTAGGAATGACTCTAGATGTCAAGCTCAAATGGAAATCGCACGTGAAAAAGAAACGCGACGAACTTCAAAACAAATACCGACAAATGTACTGGCTACTCGGAAACATTCGAAGTTGAGCCTACATAACAAACTGCTTATCTATAAGCAAGTGCTAAAGCCAGTGTGGACGTATGGTATACAACTATGGGGTTGTACCAAGAAAAGCAATAGAAACATCATACAAACTTTTGAAAATAAAGTTCTTAGAACGATCGTTAACGCACCGTGGTATGTACGTAACGAAGATATTCATCGAGATCTGGGAATTCCCAGCGTCGTCGAAGAGATAACAAAATTTGCGCGTAAACACAAAGATCGTGTTCACGGCCATTGTAACCGTACTATCACTCAACTACTTGACGCGAACAATTCAATTCGTCGTCTTCAAAGGACAAAACCTTTTGACCTCGCGTCATAGCATATGAAGGTCGTGAAAAAGGCAGGAACTTTCATTGGAATTTAACCTGTCTAAAGTGCTACATTTATTTTTAATCACATACGATCATCTTCTTCTAGAATAACGATTCTCGTAAGCGAAAATAAAACTACTGGATAAGCACTGGCTTAGTTGTAGTATTAATTTTGAAGAGAGGTGTTTTTTTTGTGAGTAAAAATCTTACACTACCATAAGCACGCGCGGTCGGGCCTTATGGTGTCTTTGGAAGATTTTTCACCTGCTCTTGGCAAAAAAAAAAAAAAAAAAAAAATAACTACTGCCAAAAAAGCAACCTCCACTACATCATCGGTTGCGACGCCAATGCACATCACGAGGTCTGGGGTAGTAGTGATATCAACAGAAGGGGTGAGTGTCTTTTAGAATACTAAGTAGCTAAGTAGATATTTTGAATAAAGGCTCTAAACACACCTTCATAAATGCGATTCGCGAAGAGGTACTTGATCTCACTCTCGCTAGCCCATTTATCTCTAATTTTATTGAAAATTGGCACGTATCAGACGAGGCCTCACTGCCAGACCATCAACATATTAGGTTTGACATACCCGGTCAACTCTCATATGTCTCTAGCAGATACGATCCCAAATCTACGGATTGGCCTCGCTATCGTTAACTAGTGTTCTCAAGAAAAGATATGCTCCTCACATCTATCGAGTCCATAGAGGACCTGGATGAAGCTGCTTACCAGCTTAAAAATATACTGCTTAGTTCCTACCAAGACAGCTGCGTCCCCAAAACCAATGTTAGCAAACGTAAAGTGCCCTGGTGGAATGACCAACTGGCGAAACTTAGGAAGAAGGTCAGAAAACTCTTGAACTCTGCAAAGCGAAGCGAAGGCAAATCCACAGTAGGTGCCCTTCATTATCTCGTCAAAAAGATAGAGGGTACACTCAGTTCTATAGATATAGCCTTGAGTGCATTTCTTGATATCGAGGGCACATTCGATAACACGGGTTACGACTCGATCACAAGGGCGATTAGTAGCAGAGGTATTGAAGAATCGACCAACCAATGGATTGGGGCCATGCTGGTAAGCCGATTCATTACCTCCTCCTACGGCGGAGTGTCGGTGTCTGTAACGGTAGCGAAAGGCTGTCCTCAAGGAGGAGTTCTCTCACCCCTGTTTTGGTCAATAGTCATCGACAACCTGTTAGCAGATCTTCACAGATCAGGCTACACCACCGTCGGTTATGCTGATGACTTGGCGGTTTGTATTAGTGGTAAACACGGCACGACCATCTCTAACGCAATGCAAAGTGCACTCTTACAAGTTGTAGAATGGTGTAACAAAGAAGGACTATTCATCAATCCTAGTAAAACCGTTCTGGTGCCGTTTACAAGGAAGACACAGGTCAACCTTGAACCCATCACAATCAAAGGGACCACAATAGTTTATTCCAGCGAGGTCAAATACCTTGGTGTAATTCTTGACAAACGACTTAACTGGAATTCACATATCAAGTCCGCCACAGAACGTGGCGCCTATACGGCAGAACTTGGGGTCTCTCTCCTAAAATGATACATTGGTTGTACATAATGATGGTAAGACCCATTATCACATACGCGGCTATCGTCTGGTGGCCGAAAACTCTCCAGCAGACAACGGCAAACAAGTTGCAGAAGTTGCAAAGAACTGCCTGTCTCGGCATTACAGGTGCGATACGCACCTGCCTCACGACAGCTCTTGAAGCTATTGTCGGGCTAACACCCTTACTAATCTTCATTAGGAAGATGGCTGCTCGATATGCCATCACGCTACAGCTAGATTATGAGTACAAATCAGGTGACCTAGTGGGGCATCTAAAGATACTCAACTCGATCCCTAAAAGAGACATGTTTTGTACTATACCGGATATTATGGTCAGGCAACATTGCTTCGGAAGGTTATTCGAGGTAGAAATAGTGGACCGCGAAAATAGGTCCAATGGTGTTCCAACACTGGACCCCAAAAGTCTCGTCTGGCTCACCGACGGATCGAAAATGGATTCTGGAGTTGGAGCCGGGGTCTTTGGACCCAACGCAAAAATGTCGGTACCTATGGGTACGACTCCCACTGTGTTTCAGGCTGAAATCCATGCCATTGAGATCTGCGCCAGGCACAATCTCCGTAAGGGAATCAAGTGCGCTAGGATTCATATATTTTCAGATAGCCAGGCAGCACTTAGGGCATTATCGTCCAACCAAATGGACTCCGTAACTATAAAATGCTGCTACGATGCTTTACAAGATCTTGCCAAACACAACAGAGTAATGCTCGGTTGGGTCCCTGGACACCAGGGAATTGTGGGCAACGAATCTGCAGATGAGCTTGCTAGGACCGGCTGATAATCTGCGTTTATAGATCCCGAACCTTACTGTAGCGTCAATTGGACAACAGCTACAGCGTTGATTAACGAATGGGAGAACAAACTTCGTCTAGATCACTGGAGTAATGGCCCAGGTTTAAGACAATCCAAACGTTTAGACAAGCCTTATTCATATAAGGAAAACCTTAACTTAGATAGGGAAAGCATTAGGAGCCTAGTGAGCTTTCTAACTGGCCATTGCGGCCTAAGATACCACCTTAACAAGTTGAACCTGTGCCAAGAGAAGGACTGTCGGCTATGCCTAGAGGAGGATGAAACATCCGAACACATTCTTTGTGAATGCCCGGTACTACACTGGTTAAGGAAACGTATTTTCCACAAGGAGATACTCACTTCAGTGGAACTGAAATGCTCCACTACTAGAGACATACTCACTTTCATAAGGGAGGTAGTACGTCTGTTAGGTTAACTCCAACCCTCCGATACAATAGATCTTTCAGGTCGCAGTGTCGTTGCCACGCGGGCATGGGTTGTACAAGAGGAAAAAAAAACCAACAGAACGTCATATTCGACACCAGACTTTCACTAATCAAGTCAGAAAACTATGAAATGTTCAAGGTTATACCAGTACCGACACCGCGTAGAAATGAATTCATCTTCATTGAACCATAACTAGACAACTTAGTAGAAAACTTACTGAGAGAGTTATACTATAGACTGACAAGAGAGGAGCTCAGTAAATGTACAATAATCAGCGACAGATATTTATGCCAACAACAACATCCCATGTTTAATCGTCAATCCAACGTCAGTAGACTTATCACCGTTTTGCAAGCTGCGAAGCATAAGACCATCTCCTATCTGGACCCAGTTAAATAGTGCAAAAAGTTGGATATACGTGTTGGACAGGAAGTACACCTTTAACATAATCTGCGGAAGACGAATCCTAGAAATTTCGCTACAAGACGATGGTATTATAACATTAGAGTCAAACTGCATCCTCAAACAGGATACGATGAGTATTACAGCCTACGAAGGTATGACCAGCAGACTTAATGCAGCCTTTATTCCTGCCACAAGCATCACGGAAATATTAGCAAACGACGCAAGAAATATTTCAAAACCTTTAGTAATTTCACATCCCAGTCTCCAGAGCAACAATGAAGAGTATGATACCCTAAACAAACGGATAGCAGATCTTAAAAACAGCGAGGAACTGCCAGTTAATTCATCGAACCACCACGTGCACTACAGCATTTCCTACAGCCTGATTAGCAGTTTATTCATCACCATCGTGGCATATATACTGGGGCAACGTAAAAGAAGAAGAACCATAACGACTCAGCAAGCCCCAGTACCTGCTACAAGGAGGTTTACAGCATCGGACTTCAACATATAAACCAACTCGGCCCGGCCGAATGTACAATTGCGTACATATGCACCTAACTGGAAACGGACACCGCGGGAAACTTTTCATCATTTGATAACAGTTTTTGTCAGCGACACTGAGCTAGCAGCAGTTCCCACGAATATTATGTTATAAGAGAAGATATTATTTAAGTGTCAGCATAACTTACACTAAGTATTTTTGTATAAAAAGGGGTGAAATAAAATTTAAAAGCGAAAACTGTGATTTTATTTGTTGATTATAACCACCCCCCACCAGTGGTAAGGTCGTCTTAGTTGACATTTATTTTTTAGTTTTATTTATTTAGCTTAATACAAGCAAGCTTAAATCTAAACTTAAGAACTAACAACGAGGGACCTTAACTCTAAGCTTAACAATTTTTTATTTTTTTTTATTTTTTTTATTTTTTATTTTTTTTTTTATTTATTTATTTATTTTTTTTTTTTTTTTTGTTGGGCCCCAGGGGGCCCACACATTTTTTATTAAACTAGGTCTTAAAATCTATCTTAAAAACTAGAGAGGGAACTGGGACTGGTTAGTTCATGAAGAGGTGTACAGGGACTTTCTAAGGGCGGATAGACTCGAATGAAAGTCTAGGGTGTTCTGTGAGTTATTTGCCAGGCGTAACATTCTGGAAATTGGTTCGAAATTTCCGTAGTTGGTGCGGTGGTGAGGGAGAAGAAAGAGCGGTACGGACCTGAGGTTTCGAGGGTTAGTGCGAAGGGAAATCATTTCCAGTAGTGCGGTGGAATCGATCATACCGGTTAATAATTGGTGCACGAAAAGTATGTCAGCGACATCGCGACGTTTTGTAAGGGTTTGCAGGTTAATCAATTTTAGCCGGTCTTCATAGGGAGGTAAGATATAGTTGTCGGCCCATGGGAGACCGCGTAAGGCAAACCGGATAAACCTACGCTGCACAGCTTCGATTCTAAGGGAGTGTATGTTGTGATAAGGTGACCAAACTTGGCTGGCGTATTCCAGGAGTGGTCGGACAAAGGTGATATAAAGGGATTTAGAAACGTAAGGGTTTGAAAATTCTTTAGACCAGCGTTTTATGAAACCGAGAGAAGAATTGGCCTTGTGTACAATATAATCAATGTGGGAACGGAAGTTTAGCTCCCTGTCACAAATAATACCCAAATCGCATATAGAGGAGACTGAGGGAACGGGCTCGCTAAGAAAGTAATAGGTTCTGAGGGATGGGGGGAGGCGTTTACGGGAGAATGTTATGGATTGACATTTGGCGACGTTAAGTTCTAGAAAGTTTTTGTCGCACCATGTGTGGAATGAATTTAGATCGATTTGAAGTAAGAGAGAATCGGTGGGGGTAGATATTACCTTAGAGATTTTCATATCATCCGCGTAAATAGACAGATCAGAGTCTTTTATGACGTGACCAACATCGTTTATAGTTAAGACAAAGATCAGCGGACCAAGATGACTGCCTTGAGGAACCCCTGAAGTGGCGTTAATGGGGTCAGAGACTGAAAATCTGAAGAGAACCCTGTACTGGCGTTTTTCTAGGTACGATCTCAGCCAAGAAATGAAAGAGGGTGGGAAACCAAGGGCTTTAAGTTTAAGGTAAATAGTTCGGTGACAGATTTTGTCAAAGGCCTTGCTGAAGTCGGTGGTAATGACATCCACTTCATTACCTTTCTCTAATGCTTGTAGTGTTTTGGAAACGAATTCGGTCAGGTTAGTCGTAGTGGACCTACTTTTTAAGAAACCATGCTGTTGTGGGGAAAAAATGGATTTGCAGTGGAAATACAGTGAGTCCGTAGACAATGCTTTCGAAGAGCTTAGGGATAGAGGAAAGTTTGGCTATGGGTCTATAGTTAGAAATGTCGTTTTTACTGCCTTTTTTATGGATAGGGAAAATAAAAGAGTCCTTCCATAATTTTGGGAAAACGGCTTGAGAGAGTGAGAGACGAAATAGAGTTGTAAGGGGCTGACACAGGACATCTACACATTGCTTTAGTAAGATGGCGGGCAGACCATCGGGACCAGGGGAGAAGTCATCTTTGAGCCTATTAATTTTTTCTCGCACAATATCAGACCTAATGTCGACTGAAGCTAGAGAGGTTTGAGGACAGTTATTCAGGTAGGAGAAAAAATCTAGGTCCGGTTCGTGTACATGGTCACTATACGATTGGCTGAAAAAGGTTGTAAAGAGGTTGGAGATTACTTTAGGGTCAGCAGATGAAATATTAAGTAATTTTAGAGTGGAAGGAAAGCCGTCGGACTTTCTTTTGACGTTGATAAATTAGTAAAAGCGCCTAGGGTCAGTGATTATACTAAATTGCATTCTATCGAGGTATTCGAGATAGAGGGATTCGCAGAGGATGGAAAAGCGGGAGTAAGCTTGCTGGTAATATGCGTAATCTGAGGCAGATTTGGATACCAGGTAAGTTTTCCATAATTTGTTTCTGACGTTGCGAAGAGTACGCAATTCCTTATTATACCAAGGAGGTGATGATGAGCAGTTTTTTCGAGGCAGATAAGGGACAGATTGGAGAAGACAGTCAAAGATTGCTGTGTAGAAGAATACGAGAGCGATATCAATGGGTGTGCTAATGTTTAGGAAGAGGCTGAAATTTATGCTATTGAGTAGGTTGTTAAGTTTAACGAAGTCAGCTTTGCGGAAGTTGAAAGAGAGAGAGTTCTCAGAATCAACGGTAATGTTGACGTTTTCATACGAAAAGGCAAGAGCTAGAGGAGGGTGATATTGGTCTAGGGTGCAGAGAAGATGGTTACTCGCGGTAACCAAGGAGTTATGGGGGTCGGATGAGAAAATCAGATCTAGCTGCCTACCTAAGTTGTTGGTAATGCCACTGATCTGAAAAAGGCCGGAGTCAAAAAGACGATCAGTAAGGAGGGTTTCCTTTTCTGAGGAGGAGTTAGTAGGAACAAATGATGATTCGTCCTCAGATGGAGACCATTGTAAAAGGGGAAGGTTGAAGTCGCCAACAATTATAAAATCGTCATCAGGATTAGCGATATCTAACAGAGAGTCAACTGTATCAACGGCCAGCTGGTATGCTTGGACGGGTTGAGAAGGGCGAATATAACAGCAAACAATATATACGCTCCGTTTGGATACAGATAATTTAGCTAATACGAATTCAAAAGAAGTGGAATTTGACGAGGGTTGCATCAAGACGATTATGTATGGCTAAAAGAACACCGCGGCCGAAGGAGAGGTCTTCATGTTTCTGGCCGTCAGCGCGAAAGACTACGAAGTCAGAAGTGAATAATTCACAGTTAAGAACGTTGGGACAAAGGTTGGTTTCAGTTAGGGCAAAAATGTCGTAGGGAAGCGATTGTGATTTCAGGTGCACCATCGGGGTTTTGGTGCGAAGTCCTCTGACATTCTGATAGTAGAGGGAAAGGAGCTTTGGGGCAATTTCAATGGAGTGAGATGGATCGACTGTGATGGAGTTAGGGACGAAAATATTTATTATGATTGCTGCGAGTTTTTTGGAGATACGAGAGACGTTTGGAACCAATATGGTAGCCATAGGTTGATAGGTCTTTAGCCACAGTGGAAGAGGAGATATTAAAACTCTCATGAAAACGCGTGTAGATATTCTTAAGGGCTATAGGGTTAGTTGGGAGGCCTTCTTTTTGGATCAAGACCATGACATTAGTCTTTGTTTTTCCGTCGATGCAGACGGAGTCAGGCTTGTCATGTAAATAGGCTAGGTAAAGGCGCACATTTTCAAAAAGCCGGTTATCGCGCAATCTTGACATAATGTAGCGGCCATCGAGGTCATTGATTGTTGACGTTGGGTCTATTAATTTAGACGTGAGTTTGACGGTGGGAGGAAGCATTGGATCGAAAGTGGGGGGAGATGCAGTAGATGGCAAATTGGCCGAGATGGAATTGTTAAGAGAGACCGAGGACGAAGTATGGGCAGAGGTGCAACTGGGAGTGGTTAACGAGGAAGGATTGAGAGTGTGGGAGTGGGTGAAATTCGGGTAATTAACGGTGGGGGGAGTGTTATTAGAAGAAGTGCTATGGCTTGGAGGAAGACAGGAATCAGGTGACAGATTGAAAGAGACGCGATTACTTGAAATCCTATTGGGGTAGTTGACTGAGGGAGTGGCCTTGGTGTTTGGAGAGGGAGAGGGGACCGGCGGGACATCGAAAGAAACTCGCTTGATATTCGGCGATTTGGTAGCAGACTTAGACAGTACGGCTGCCGTTTTAAAGTTGAAGTTAGGGAAGATGCCCATTTTGAAAGACCAATTTGTGTCGGGTTTAGACTTGTTATAGGACGGGAGATGAGTACTGCTGGATTTTTGGTGGGTGGTAGGTCCATTGTTTGAAATGGTGGATTTGTTATGCGAAGAGTGGACAGAGAGTGGGTTCAACTTATTATTAATTAACTTATCTCTATGGGTGAGGTTGTTACTAAGTCTATTATTAATTAACTTATCTATGTTAGTAGACTTGTCCGTCCATTTGCAGATACGCATCTTTCCGAGGTTGAAATTTAAACTAGCAGGGTTTTGGAATAGCCATTCGTATCTAGCCGGGAGGTCGAATTTAAAGTTGCGAAGACTTCTGTGGTGAGAAGGCAGGATCAGTTCGCATCGGGAGATGGTGATACCGTATTTCTTTAAAAACAAATTCGTAATCCACGAGACATCAGCATTACGAGGGCTACCTTTGATGAGGAAGGTGGTAACCTGGAGGTTGTCAGGACTTAATTTATTCAGCCTACGCTGCCACTCAGAAGGTGTCCAGGTTGTTCCAAAATGCTTGATGAGTTTCCGGGGGGCAGCGACGGGTGGAGTTTCGGAATCTTGGACAGTAGTAGCAGCGAGAGATTTTGATGATTCGTCCGTCGGCAGTAAAAGGGAAGGTGGAGTTGAGTGTGAGTCGACATCTGCATCCAGTAACTCATCCAAAATTGATGTGTTGTAATGGATGTTTGGGTTATGTTGGGTATGGATAGGTAGGTCGTCGATTTTGTGGCATACCGATTCAATTCCATTCACAATGATTGAGCGCGTTGCAGTGACTTCGTCGCCGACACCATTGATTCGATCGTAAATTACGTCGAGCATTGGATCAGGTTGCCTAGGAGATGAATGCTTGCTTGACGATTGGAAGAGGATGTCAAAGTCTTCCCGTAGGGAGTTTACACATTCGCGCAATTTATCGAAAGAACTGATCTGCGAGGTATAATTAGCTTTGAGATCACAAAACACTTTGTTGAGATGGTGCAAGGTGGATTCTTCCTTCGTGGGACTGGCAAGAAATAACTCCGCCAGACCAGCAATTTTTTTTTCAATGTTACATAGTTTGGATTTGATATCCTCGGTTGAGTTCTGAACCGAGTTGCCTAAATCGTCAACACATCTAACACTGCTATCTAAGTTGGAGAGTTTACCCATAATCTTTTTAGAGAAATTTTTTTGGTGGGAGTCATTTGATTCACTAAGGCACTTTATCGCGAGGAGAACGTGCGAGAGTGAGATATTCTTGCACTCATCACAAAAGAAAATGAGGTTGTCCGAAAGTGCTTTTACATATACCGTATTTCTTTTGTTAAGACCGACACATATGGCATGGAAAGATTTTCCGCAGATTCCTTTACAAGAAACCCAATCAGCATTATTGTCAGTGATTGGGCAGTTGATAATACCGCAAGACATGGCGAAATATAGGGTGAACAAGCGCGTCAGCGAAAATGGGGTGAATGGAATTGGTGGCACAGTGACACAGAGCACGATAATTACTGCAGATCTATGCAAAAATTTAATGGGAACACTTTTATCAAAGTCAGATGAAAGTGGGGCGAATGTCAGTACTTGAGGTAACGCACTTGAATACAGTTAGTAGGTCACTTAATTGAAATTGATTGCAAAACTGGGCGACACTTGGGGTAATGCACTGAATATTAAGTTGGCGAAAAAGCGGTTTAGAGTGATTTGGCGGAAATATTGACTCGCGAAGCAGGAGAAAATGAAAACACGTCTAAACGGTTGGACAGTTGGATTACAATATGTAATTATTTTTCAACTTTATATGTACACACACATGTTAACAATCCAAGAGATCATACGCATTTTAATCCTTGACATACAAAAAACAGAAACAGAAACATACATCAAGTGGTTAACGACAACCTCAATAGGCTGGATTTACCATCTGACGATTTAACGCTCACAAGTGCAACGCTAAGGGAACTCAAACATGAGATCGAGAATCTAAAACCTAAGAAATCTCCAGGTTATGATTTGATTACCGGAGAAATTCTCAAAGTTTAGCCTAGAAAAGCATTGATTAAGCTTCTCCATATTGTAAATGCTGCACTCAGATTAAAAACACGTGCCAAGTCAATGGAAGTTGCGGAAGTCATAATGGTTTTAAGACCACGAAAACTGCCAAATGAGGTAAAATCGTATAGACCAAATTCGCTTCTTCCAGTCATATCACATTATTTTCTTTTAACTTAAATCGAATAAATTCCGTTCCAAATTCATTTAACAATGTTCTAGATCTAGTCTTTGTTTCTGATGATCTAAATGCATCCGTAGCTGAATGTGACCCTTTGTTACATAATTCAATTTTTCACACTGCGCTTTGTATTTTAATAAAAAAATTATAATTTCAATAACTATTGTAAGTTTAACAACCTCATTTCCTTTGTTCGCAGTTTCGACATAAATAATCCTAATAGCATGAATTCTCTTTTTGCTTCTGTCAACTGGTCACATAAATTTAAAAATAATAATTTATCTGAAAACTTTCTTACTTTCAAAAATGTATTTATTGATGTCTTAAATAAATGTGTGCCTTTAGTCCGCAAGAAAGCGAATTCTCGTCCCGCGTGGTACAATCACAGATTAATAAGACTGAAAAATGCCAAAAATGCTGCTCACAAAAAGTTTAAACGTTCTAAGTCAGACTCCTATCATGCGGTTTTCTCTTGTCTTAGGAAAGAATTTGTGTTTCTGTTTATGTAAAAATGTTGGAGTTTTGGAGCTTCGTTAATTCCAAGCGGAAAAGCATAGGATTCCCTACAATGATGCATCATATTAATAAACAGAGTATTGAACCAAAAGAGGTCGCAGATATGTTTGCCGAATACTTTCAAAATATTTATAATTCTATAAATTCGACTTATATTAATGAAGTTTACTTTAAATCTCTTCCATCCATGATAGACTGTTCCCTGTTTGCTTTCGAGGAAGAGGAAGTGCTAACCTTACTTAACCAGGTAGAACCCAAACACAAGCCTGATTTATTAGGTATTTGTCCAATTGTTCTTCGCCATTGCGCTACCTCACTTTGTTTTCCTCTAACTGCATTATTTAACCTCTCTCTATGGAGCGTGGTTTTCTTAGATGACTGGAAAGTTTCAAGTATAACTCCCATTTTTAAGTCTGGAAAAAGGATAACGTCTCAAACTATAGGCCTATTACTAAGTTGCCTATAATACCCAAGATTCTTGATTGCCTTGTAAAAGACAAGTTTAATGTTTTACTTAAGGCTTATATCAGCAAATATCAACATGGTTTTTGGAAAGGGAGATCTACTACCACTAATTTGGTAGAATTTACTAATTTCTGTGTTACTGCGCTTGAAAATCATCAGCAAGTTCATGTTATATATACTGATTTCGTCAAAGCCTTTAGTAGAGTTAATCTATTTATTCTTGTTAGTAAACTTAAAGCATTTGGTATTTTTGGTTCTTTGCTTAGTTGGTTTAGATCCTATTTATATGGTCGGACACAATTTGTCGTCATTGGAGATCAGTACTCAAAAATAATAAATGTTACTTCGGAAGTTCCAGAAGGTAGCCATTTGGGTCCTTCGCTAATTCTTCTTTTCATTAATGATTTACCCGGTATTTTAAAATACTGTCATTGCCTGATGTACGCTGATGATGTACAATTTTTTACAATAATTTCATCCGTCCGTGACTGCCTTTTAATGCAAAAAGATATGGATATTTTTATTAGTTGGTGCAAGTTGAATGACTTAATATTAAATTTAA
Source organism: Brachypalpus laphriformis (assembly GCA_945910035.1). Lineage (NCBI taxonomy): Eukaryota > Metazoa > Arthropoda > Insecta > Diptera > Syrphidae > Brachypalpus > Brachypalpus laphriformis. The sequence continues at coordinate 103,444,952 of OX246756.1, forward strand.
CTATGTGCGCATCCATGTCTTATAATCGATCACTACACCACATGGTCCCTTCCTACGCTTTTGATAATACTAATCTTCAGATTGTTAATGATTTTAAGGACCTCGGCGTTATTTTTGATGGAAAGCTTGCTTTTGATTTACATATCAGCTCAATGGTTTCTAAATCAAATTCAATCTTGGGCTTCATTAAGAGAAATTCTTACGACTTTAAAGATCCTTATACCTTAAAGTCTCTATTTTGCAGAACTGTTCGTCCAATTTTAGAATATAGTTGTGTTGTTTGGAATCCTACTGCTCTGAATAGTATCGATAGAATCGAACGGGTACAAAAGAATTTCTTACGTTTTGCTTTACGTCGGCTTCTTTGTAATGCCTATGATTCTAATGTACATCATTCATACCGTTCTAAATGTCTATTGTTAGGATTGCAAACTCTTGAAACGAGAAGAAAAACGTATAGTGTTATGTTCATTCGTGATTTGTTATGTGCAACTGTCGACAGCAGCAATTTACTTAACAGTATAAATTTATACGCTCCGTCTAGAGTTCTTAGACAAAGGCCACTTTTATTTGAAGCTCCTCATTCTACCGCTTATGGCTTTCGTGAACCTATCACACAGTGTTGTAAGTTATTTAATTTGTTTTACACAAACTTAGATATTTATGTGCCCAGAAACTCTTTCAAAGCCTCTCCATTGTTAGTCTTAGGTCAATAATTAATTTTACTTGAATTTATGTAATTAAATTAAATGAATTGTATTAATTTTTGAAAAACATGTTGATTGTTGAAATTGTAGGTTAAATAAACTAAACTAAACTAAACTATCGAAAATTTTCGAGAGGATATTATTAAGGCGTCTCCAACCGGTTATAGAAGAAAATAATTTTATCCCTGACCACCAGTGTGGGTTCAGAAGCAAGCATTCGACGATTGACCAGGAATTACTAACGTAATCCGTAAAGCACTTGAAGAAAAAAAGATTTGCTCAAGCGTATTTCTGGACGTCTCGCAAGCCTTTGACAAGGTGTGACATGATGGCTTGAAATCCAAACTACGACAAGTTCTCCCTGTATGCTTTTACGACATTCTAGAATCATATCTCGGGAATAAACTCTTTCGTGTTAGACATGGAGTCGAATACTCCGAGCTCAAAGAAATTTCGGCCGGCGCACCGCAAGGAAGCGCGCTTGGGCCGCTCCTTTATTTGTTATATACTCGTGATATACCGAACGAAGATGGCATTATCCTTGCTACGTTTGCCGATGACACCGCTATCCTAGCAGTAGGTAAAACAATCGAAGAAACGACTGCAAAACTGCAAAATGCACTGAATAATGTAAATGAATGGACGAGGGACTGGTGGATCGCCCTCAACGAATCTAAATCTATTTACGTGAATTTCACTTACATGAAAACTAATAACTTGCCAATTTTCCTAAACTCGGCCCAAATACCCTTTGCAAACGATGCCAAATACCTGGGAATGACACTCGACGCAAGGCTGAAATGGAATTCACACGTGAAAGTGAAACGTAAGGAACTCGAAATCAAATATAGGGAAATGTACTGGTTACCCGAAAAACATTCCCAGCTTAGTACTGAGAACAAACTGCTTTTATACAAGCAAGTGCTAAAGCCGGTGTGGACCTACAAAAATTTGAGGTTGTACCAAGAAAACAAATGCAAATATTTTACAAACTTTTCAAAATAAAGTGCTAAGAGAAATTGTCTAAACATCGTGGTATAGTAGAAACGACGATATCCACAGGGATCTCGGAATTCCGACAATCGAAGCTGAAACTAGAAACTTCGCGAGAAAGCATAGAAACAGACTAATCGAACATGTCAACAATACAGTCCTACACATTTTGGAGAGAAGCAATTTATTGCGCCGACTACAAAGGACGAAGCCTTTCGACTTGGCGAAAAAATGATTAACCGCGTCTAGATTGCGGAATATGCAGGATCTTTCAGTGGAAAATAACATCTTTCATGATAGAAAAATTGCTTGATAAGTTAATACTTAGTTGCGATATCTAACAGATTTATATCGAAGGGTGGTGTTTTTTTAGTCAGTAAGAATCTGACACTACTATGAACACGCGCTTGCTATTCTCATAGTGTCTATGGAAGACTTTTCACCTACCCTCGGAAAAAAAATAAGAAATTCATTTTATTCAAAAAACTGTACAAAAATCGTAGTATTCACAAACCTGTCTGAAATATGATTACGTAACTTTAAATGATAACCGAAAGTAAATGAATTGGTTAATAACCACACAGAGAAGGTTTTATTGCACAAACCCTAGCCAAAATATTATATGATTGAATAATTATCTATTTCGATTGCAACTTTACATTGTCCTCTTTTTTTTAACCACTGTATATTACAAATGTAAGAACTTGGGCTGTCGTTGCCTGTATTTTTGTATAAAATTCGGCATTTTGTGTGTTCCACATTTATTTACTCAATGTATGCAATTCTTTTTCAACTTTATATGTACACACACATGTTAACAATCCAAGAGATCATACGCATTTTAATCCTTGACATACAAAAAACCAACAACTACAACAAGATACCCTCCCAAAAAATGAGGGCTTTCACCTTTTCAACTTTAAAATTCGCTTTGGTTGTTGTTACATTTTCCAATTGTGATGATGAGCGCATAATTCCTAACCCTGTTTTTTTTTATCTTTCAACCCTTCACAATATCAAAGGGTTCTGTAACAGTTTTGTTTGGTATATTGTTTTGTGTGTGTTGCGTTGGGTGAAAGAACACAGGCTAAGCAAACATGCTGTGGCAAGTTACTCCGCAGAATTGTCATTAGTCTGATCTTTGAAAATTTTGTAAATACAATTTTAATCCGATAAAATCGCTTTAGTCAATATTTATCGGATTAATGCCACTTTAAGACTCTGCTTCTCAATAATATTCATACAAGACCTTTAAGGGCTTTTCAATTTTCATTACAATTCAAAATATTCTATGTTTTTTAAATGATTGCATATTTTAAATAGTTTTATAAATAAAATCTTTTACTTTTTAGGTGCATACAGAATGTGGGTAAATGAATATCTAGATGTGTACATGTGTACATATGTATATGTATACTTACTCCTTGTGAAATATACGAATGCCCAGGTTGGAATTCAAATCATCAGATCCAAAGAAGCCGTCAAATACCTAGGCGTAATGCTCGACAATAGACTGCAGCTTAAACAACATGTCGATACAATAGATAGATAGATATGGTATATTTATTTTCGCAATAAGTTTACAGTGGGGTTGTTGTCGCACAATTTACACAGGTACAGAGATTTAAAATTTAATAAATATATCTTTCTACTGAAATATTAATTTTAAAATCTGAAGCAAGTCGTGAGTAAGAGAAATAAAAGAAATATTTGGAGGAAAAATGCGAAAGAAAAACATCCAATATACAATAAAAAAGGAAAGAAAAGGATAGTTATAGATAAATACATAAATAAATTAGTAGATATGTAAATAAATAAATAAATAAATAAATAAATAAATAAATATATAAATAAATATATAATTAAATAAATAAGTAAATAAAACTTCTTCTTCCTTTTTCAGCGAGGTTATGATCCGAAAATAAGGGATCATAACCCTCGCACTTCCCCCACATTTCTACTGATCCGCCTATTTGATCTCAGAAAATATCAACAGGCCCGCCGATTTTGAATCACTCGGTTACTGAGTGCATTAATATTGCCTTTTTAACAGGGTTCAAATGATTCTTCTTTGAATGTGGCAATACTAGCTGAGCCGGTCGCGCTCTATTTTTTGTACGATGGTTTCCTTGACGTGAATGCTTCCACGTATCTTCGAACTTCTTATTCGATCAATCTTTGTCATTCCTGCTGTCATGAGAAGCATCTTCATCTCAGCTGCCGTTAATTTACTCTCATACTTTTTGTACATCGTCCAACATTATGAACCGTATGTGAGCGCTGGATGCACAACTGCGATGTAGAGCCTTCCTCTCAACTTAGGGGGCATTTCTCAGTCACAGAAGATAGCGGAATTTTCTCGCCACTTCATCCACCCTACGCTTATGCGATGATTGATGTCGTCATCACAGGTTGCTTTGCTATTGATCATAGATCTCAGATATTTGAACTTTTCGCACTTGGGAAGCACTGTTCCATTCAAATAAATGTCTGTAATAGGCCTGAGTGGATCAGAGAACGGGCAACACAAGTAGTCTGTCTTTTCTGAACTAATGCGATACCCATTTCCCTCCAGAACGTCCACACATCAAGTGCTCGTTGCAGGGATGTAGGATCTTCACTTATGATGGCGCCATCTTCTTCTTCTTCTTCCTTTTATCAGCGAGGCTATGATCCGAAAACAAGGGATCACAGCCCTCCCACTTCACTGCATTTCTACTGATCCGCCTGTGGGGTTCGCCTATTTGACCTCAGAAAATATCGGCAGGCCTGCCGATTTTGGATCACTCGGTTACTGAGGCCAATGAAATGCCGATGTCGTCGCATTTGTCTGATCCAGGCGTTTATAGGCCTTCCTTTCCTACATCGCGATGTCTTTGGAACGTGCATTGATATTGCCTTTTTTACAGGGTTCAAATGATCTCTTCTTTGAACGTGGCAATACCAGCTGAGCCGGTCGCGCTCTAATTTTTGTATGATGGTTTCCTTGATGTGAAAGCTTCCACGGATCTTCGAACTTCTTATTCGATCAAGCTTTGTCACTCCTGCTGTCATGCGAAGCATCTTCATCTCAGCCGCCGTTAATTTACTCTCATACTTTTTGTACATCGTCCAACATTGTGAACCGTATGTGAGCGCTGGACGTACAACTGCGGTGTAGAGCCTTCCTTTCAACTTAGGGGGCATTTTTCTGTCACAGAAGATAGCGGAATTTTCTCGCCACTTCATCCACCCTACGCTTACACGATGATTGATGTCGTCATCACAAGTTGCTTTGCTATTGATCATAGATCCCAGATATTTGAACTTTTCGCACTTGGGAAGCACTGTTCCATTCAAATAAATGTCTGGAATAGGCCTGAGTGGATCAGAGAACGGGCAGCACAAGTACTCTGTCTTTTTTGAACTAATACGATACCCATTTCCCTCCAAAACGTCCACCCACACATCAAGTGCTCGTTGCAGGGATGTAGGATCCTCACTTATGATGGCTCCATCGTCAGCAAAGAATAACTGATGTACCTTGGGGTCCATCACTTTACCTTCAAGCAGATAATCAAGGACTGTAATAAAGAGCAAAGGACTTAAAACGCTTCCCTGGTGCACCCCGACTTTGATTGGGAACTCTTCGGTTACTCCAGCGGGGCATCTTACTCTTGTCTTTGCTCTTTCGTACATGTCCATGATCATCTGTACATAGGTTTCTGGAACCCCTCGATGTCTTAGCGCCACCCATATCAGATCTCGTGGTTGTCTGTCGAATGCCTTTTCAAAGTCAACCAATACAATATGCAAATCCCTTAAGGAATCACGATGTTTTTCCATTATGATCCTTATACTTTCGATTGCATCTGTGGTTGATTTACCCGAGACAAACCTGCACTGATCATCAGATAGCCGTATTATTTTTCGCAGTCGGCCACCTAATACCCGCTCAACGATCTTCATGGTGTGTGACATCAGCTTGATCGAACGGTAGTTATCACAGTTTCGCGTATCACCCTTCCCTTTGTATACAGGGAGGAGGTAACTTTCCCCCCATTAATTCGGCATTGGATCACCTCTCACGAATTTGGAGATGAGAATTCTGAGCCATCTGAACCCGATGTCTCCCATCTTTTTCCAGAACTCAGAGGGTATTTCGTCTGGCCCAACCGCTTTTCGTTTTTTGGAGTATTTGACCGCCTCACTAACTTCTTCGACTGTAATGTCGGCTATTTCTTCACAGTTGGGGGTGGCTCTTGGAAAGTATAGCCGGGGAAACTGTTCATTTAAAAGCTCTTCACAATACTGTCGCCACCTCTGCAGAATTTTATCGCCATCCACAAGAAGCTGGCCATGAGCATTGCTAATGAACTTTGGCGAACGAATCTCCTGAGCATTGTTCCTTCTTTGGGCGGCTATTTTGAAGATAGTGGCACTCTTGTTCATATTGTGTCTTCGCAGCTCCTGGATAGCCTGGTTTGCATCAGCAACCGGGGAAAATATTTTCTCCAGCTCCCGATACAGGCCCTCCGTACTCTCTGCTTGAAGCTGGGCGCACTTCTTCTTCGCTTTTTTCTTGCAGCATCTGTATTCCATTTCGAGGCGAGCTTTTTCGTCATTATTATTAGAGGGGCACTTTGACCAAGCTTTGAAAGCCGCTTTCTTCTCATTTATCAGCTTCTTAGCTTCATCACTCCACCACCATGTTTCTTTGGCGTGTTGATGGTGGCCTTTTGAAGCTCCTAGCAGTGATTTGGCCTTTTGCACTCTTCATCCTCAGCTCCGTTGATGGTGTGAGAGAGGTAATTTTTCATTACGAAAACAAAAGCTTCGCCTTTTTCTTTGTCCAGATTGTACCACTTGATTTTCTCAGAGACCCTTGTTTGTTTGCTTTTCTTTGGTGTTTTCATAAAAATTTCTGTTAGCAGGAGACGGTGTTGCCGAGCGATTGCCTCTCCCAGGATCACTTTACAATCTTTTACCCGGGGCTTCATGAAACTGGCTACCAAATGGTAGTCAATCTGAGTTTCATCTCCACCACTGCTGTAAGTGATCAGGTGTCGGCTTTGTTTGATGAACATGGTATTTAACACGATAAGACCGTGTGATTTGCACATGCTTAGGATGTCTTCACCAGGAAGGTTCCTGGTGCCATATCCTAGTCCTCCATGGCAGTCTTCATAGTCTTCGTTTGATTTCCCGACATGTCCATTCAAATCTCCTCCAACAAACAGAAATTCTTCCTTTGGGATGTTCTTAAGGAGATTGTGGAAATCTAGCCAAAATGCATCTTTATCTCTCTGATTGTACCCATCGTGGGGAGCATATGCACTGACAATATTCCACACCTCTCCTTGTATTACTAGTTTGAGAGACATCAAACGGTCGCTGGACTTCGAAATGCTCAAGACGCTACCAAGTAGCTCTGCCGCAAGGATGATACCGATTCCGTTCTTAGACTTTTCCGTTCCGTAGTAGAACATCTTGTAATCTTTTGTCCTAACGTCCAAGAAACGCGCCCGATTCCCGGTGTTTTTCCATTTCGTCTCTTGGATACACAAGATGTCCACCCGCCTTCTATTCATCATCTCTTCCAGCTCGTAACTTCGACCGGTCATGCTTCCAACGTTCCAACTCGCGACCCTCAAATTGCGTCTAAACTGTTTCATTATTTTGCTAGCCCCCGGAATCCGTATAGCTCTGACCCGAACATTTCTGCTCGGTCCAGGATCAGTACCATGCACAGCAGTGGTAGTGCCTGGCGGGGTAGTGCCCTTCCTTTTTGCAAGTATTACCATAATGATACAGTTTTGCAATACAATTTTTTGCACCATATTGCGATGGTGTTTGTTGTTTAACACGTGCATGCTCCTGTTTTAGTATTGTTTGATCTTTCTTTTATGACACCGATGATCTCCAGTCGTGTCAACCCACAGACTCGCATGCACACTTGTGGGAGGGTTTTTAAGGTAGTATATGTGTCGCTAGGCTCACTTGGGTGTTATATTGCCTAGATCTGATTTGTCCCCTTAGTCGCCTTTTACGACAAGCGCTGGTTGTTGGGGGGGCGCTGCAGTGATATTCTTAACCCGTCCCTGCACGGATTTATGATGGCGCCATCGTCAGCAAAGAATAACTGATGTAACTTGGGGTCCATCACTTTACCTTCAAGCAGATAATCAAGGACTGTAATAAAGAACAAAGGACATAAGACGCTTCCCTGGTGCACCCCGACTTTGATTGGGTTACTCCAGTCGGGTATCTTACTCTTGTCTTTGCTCCTTCGTACATGTCCATGATCATCTGTTCATAGGTTTCTGGAACCGCTCGATGTCTTAGCGCTCCCATATCAGATCTCGTGTTTGTCTGTCGAATGCCTTTTCAAAGTCAACCAATACAATATGCAAATCCCTTAAGGAATCACGATGTTTTTCCATTACTTTGGATTGCATCTGTGGTTGATTTACCCGAGACAAACCCGCACTGATCATCAGAGAGCCGTATTATTTTTCGCAGTCGCCCACCTAATACCCGCTCAACGATCTTCATGGTGTGTGACATCAGCTTGATCGAACGGTAGTTATCACAGTTTCGCGTATCACCTTTCCATTTGTATACAGGGAGAAGGTAACTTTCCCCCCATTGATTCGGCATTGGATCACCTCTCACAAATTTGGAGATGAGAATTCTGAGCTATCTGAGCCCGACGTCTCCCAAATTTTTCCAGAACTCAGAGGGCATCTCGTCTGGCCCAACCGCTTTTCGTTTTTTGGAGTATTTGACCGCCTCACTAACTTCTTCGACTGTAATGTCGGGCATTTCTTCACAGTTAGGGGTGGCTCTTCGATATCACAACCAATGCAAATTACAATATGAAACAAACCTATCTATCATATATGTATGTATGTACGACTACGTCTTTAATTATAGTGTAAAAGCGATAATTTCCTTATTTCCTGTGTACTTACTTACTTTACTTATGTCCTTCATCCCCATGTGGGTCCTAGGCCCTCTACTACGCCTACGCACCATCGTGTACTGTTTCTGGCAATATGTCTCAGCTCTCCCCAACTTTTCCCCAACTGCCGTGCCTCCATCTCGACTGTTCTGCGCGACGTTCTCTTCCAATGCATAGCATGGTTCGCTATGGAAATTTTTTTTTTCGATGGAAAATCTTCAACAAGACACTATAAGGATCGATAGCGCGTGCTCATAGTAGTGTGGGATTCTTACCCACTAAAAAACCTCCCTTCAAAACAGACTTGTTTTTATTTTTACTACAATTAAGTATTCGACTTATCAAGTAGTTTTCGTTTCACGAAACGACGTTTTGCAGGTACCTTCCCATTAGAAGTTCCTGCTAGCTCCGTAGTTTAGACGCGGCTACTTATCGCGCTAAGTCTTAAGGTTTGGTTCTTTGTAGACGGCGTAGTAAATTTCTTTCATCCAGAACTTCGAGGACTGTAATATTTACGTGACGTTCTAGTCGACTTTTATGCTTTCTCACGTAGTTTTGGATTTCGTCTTCGATTGTTTTAATGACAAGATCTCTGTGGATATCATTGTTTTTTATATACCACTGAGTATTAACAATACCTCTTAGCACTTTGTTTTCAAAAGTTTGTAATATTTTAATATTACTTATTTTGGTACAACCCCGGAGTTGTACACTATATGTCCATACAGGCTTTAGCACTTGCTTATATAAAAGCAATTTGTTCTCTATATTGGGCTTGGAATATTTTTCAAGTAACCAATACATTTTCGATATTTATTATCTAGCTCTTTTGCGTTTCCTCAAGTGTCATTCCAAGATACTTAGCCTCGTTTGCAAACGGAATTTGAACCGAGTTTGAAAAGATCGGCAAATTATTTATTTTCTTATAAGTAAAATTTACATGAAGAGATTTGGTCTCGTTGAGTGCGATTCGCCAAACCTTTGTCCATTAATTTACTCTATCCAAAGCTCCTTGCAGTTTTTCTGTAGTATCTTCGACCGTTTTACCTACTGCCAAGATAGCAATGTCGTCGGCAAATGTAGCTAGCTCAGTGCCTTCTACTTGCGGTATATCACGAGTGTATAATAGATATAAAACAGCACCAAGTATGCTTCCTTGCGGCACCCTAGTTTACAATTGGGGAAACAAACAACATTGCAGCTAATGCTACAGAGTTACTCGAATCTTCTTATAGTAAACCTTAGGAGACGACAGATCAAGGTTTCCCAGAATTTTAAGAACTATCCATATATCTTTGTTTTGCACATCCAATCAGGACGTTCGACATTTAAGGCTAATAGAGTTAACATATTTTTAGTTTAATTTGCCAAACCTATCCAATCATCCAACAACCGAATGAAGTAGTTGGAATAACTTCACACTGTAGGCACTGGTTGCGCCAAGGGATATGAAAATCTTCGAAAGATACTAGAAGCCCAGGCTAATAGCATGCACGATTCGCAAACCCGAATAGAATAATCGATGCCAGGAATGCGCCTACGTACTAATCCACACCCTGCACTACCACTACCACTCTCCCGTGGTACTGCCGTTAGGTATTACTTCACGGGGCTGGTTAGCAATTTATATTGTACTTTCTGCTTATCAACGTATTCTTTCCTGAATTCGAAGCTCTTTTTGTACGTGCGTAATAAATGCGTGAATTTCCATCCATTTTTTTTCAGATTGTACCATATGGTCTTTGAGGAATAGATGACTGGGAATGTCATTTCTCCAATTTTCAAATCGCCTACAGTAGAAGACTGCATGCTTTGTATCTTCCTCCTGGTCTGGACATTCTGGACACAGAGGAGAGCTATCGTGTCCAAACCGGTGAAGATATTCGCGATAGCCTCCTTGACCAGACAGGAACTGCATGAGATGGTGGGTGTAGTTCCCATGTGCTTGGTTTATCCAAATGTCGATGGTGGGGATTAATTTATAGGTCCACCTGCCTTTAACAGTATTATCCCATCGAGCTTGCCACACAGCTGTTCAAGTTGCTCTTTCTTCTTCTTTAATCCTTCTTCTTTCACTAGTCTTTTGATGGCTTGGACCTCTTTTATTGTAAATTCTCTGCATCTGGTTCGTGAGGATGTCAATCGGAACCATTCCTGCTATACCAAAGGCTGCCTCGTCAGAGATAGTTCTAAAACCACCGATGGTACTTATGACGCAGAGTCTGTAGGCGAAGTCAGTTTCCTCCTTGTTTCTTTGGTCGCCGGAGACCTCGCCCAAACTGGAGCCGCATAAAGAAGAACTGAGCTGACAACTCTGGATAGTAGGATCCTCCTAGCATATCCAGGTCCTCCAATGTTGGACATTATCCTTGAAAGTGCTGCCTGAAGTGTTGATGCTTTTTTGTTCGAATAATCAACATGGTTTTTGGTGGGCAAAATCGCATCATCGCCTCCCCGTGGTGCCCGCTGGATAGCTATCTGATAGTGAACTAACGATGAGCGTATGCTGAGTCTGACGATATATGTGTAGCTGAACACTCGGACCTGCGTAAGCACATCTGGGTGAACTTCAGCGCGCATATGTTTAACCGGACGAGGCATCTCTTGTTAACCTGATTGGCTGAAATATGCGTCTCAGAAGTATAGCAAGAAGGAGGACGTGCGGCGGATGAATTCTCCCGATGGAATTAACGGTGACGTCTACAGAGCAGCGGATACCTTACTGGAGCTACTTCAACATATTTGAAGCTGAGGTCTGTAAGGCTTTTCAATACTACGTCAGGGTATTGAAAAAGAGATGGTGGCGGATGAACCCTTAATGGACCAACGGCAGCGCTCATATCCCCGAAGTGGGTTACTGACATCGGTGTATCCGGCCTCTTGTCCTAGGGGTACAAAAAAAAAGGATCTGGTCCTCCAAGTTGGGGGTTGTGCCGTCTGGTTAACTTCCCTACCACGTAAAAAACCTTCAGTTACGAAGCAACTAACGGCCTCGGATACGGAAGAATTTACTGTTGACGACCCAAGCAAACGTAAAAAGGACAACGATCTTCGTGTCTGCACGTGGAATGTTAGGTCCCTCTACAAACCACGTGCAGCCGAACAACTTGCGGAGGCCCTAGAGTGTCTATTCGGGTGCGGATTTGTCATTGGAGGCAGACATAGGCAAGAAGTTTTGGGTTCCGGTATGTGAACGAGCGCCTTATGACTATGTGTTTATGAAAAGAAAATATTATTTTATTAGAAATTGTCTCCTTTGTTGATAAGACTTCTGGATAGCTCGTTCAGGAGGATTGGTACTATATGCCTCAGTTGAAGTTTTCCATACACGGTATAGATTTGAGGTACATGCAGCATACGCTGGGCTTGTCTTGTGTTAACATCGTGTTGTTAAGGACTATCGAAACGGTCGTCATCATAATATTCCGAAACTACTACCATCTTGAAGATATCTGAAACGCGAAGAATTTTAAAATCGTTTCTACCCATTACTTTAAGGGCCCTGGTCTGCAGTTTCTCCAGCTTATAAATAATAGTGGACCTAATTTTGAACCATGTGGTACACCGTATTTTATTCTCTTCCGTTCACCGTAACTTCCAAAATTTTAACTTGAAATTATCGATTGGTGAGGTAATCGAACAGCCAGTTCGCCAGAGTTTCTCTTACTCCTATCCTGTTAACAGCTTCCAACAGCTTACTTACTTACTTACTTAGATGGCGCTACAGTCCGGGGTGGACCTGGGCCTCAACCAACAAACCTATCCAGCCAGCATGGTTACGAGCCAGCTGCCTCCAGTTGCGCACGCCAAGTTGGTTGAGGTCCCCCTCCACCTATTTGCGCCACCTACCGCGAGGTCGTCCTCTACTGCGCCTTCCGTCCGGGATGGATTCGAAGACTTTCTTAGCGGGAAGGTTGGGCTCCATCCGCTCTAAATGACCCAGCCATGGCTAAGTCGATATCCTTGTATAGGCCGTATAGTTCGGCATTGTACCTTCTCCTCCACTCACCGTCTATGCAGACGGGACCAAAGATCGCTCGAAGAACTTTTCTCTCGAAATAACCAAGGGCATCCTCATCCGGTTTTGTCAAAGCCCATGCCTCTGCGCCATACAGCAGGACTGGGATGATTAATGTCTTATAAAGAGTTACCTTAGTAGTTCAAGATAGGGCTTTGCTTCTCAATTGCCGTTTTAGCCCATAGAAACAACGATTGCCAAGAGTAATTCTCCGTGTGATCTCCCTACTGATGTCATTTGCGGAGCTGACCATAGAGCTTAAGTAGACAAAATCCTTTACTACCTCAAAATTGTATCTGTCTATTGTGGCGTTCTGTCCAAGACGCCGATGTTGGGTGTCGTCTTTTGTAGACAGCATATATTTTGTTTTGCTTTCATTGACCGCTAGACCCATCTTTGCTGCCGCGTTCTTAACACTCGTATATGCCCCCCCATTGACTGCCCGCTGAGTTCTTCCGATTATTTCAATGTCATCGGCATAAGCGAGTAGTTGTGCAGACTTGAAGAAGATTGTACCTCCGGGGTTGGCTTGTGAGTTTCGTACAATTCTCTCAAGTACTAAGTTAAAGAGATCGCATGATAGCGCGTCGCCTTGTCTAAGACCTTTCCTGACATGATGGAGCAGCGAGAGTTCTCCATCGTCATTCCGCACAAACGGACGAGCTTGGCAGGGATGCCAAGACTAGACATGGCTCTGTATAACTCGTCTCTATACACTCTATCATAGGCAACTTTGAAATCGATGAAAAGGTGGTGCATATCGATTTTATATTCATGGGTTTTTTCCAAGATCTGCCGTAGTGTGAATATTTGGTTAATGGTGGACTTTCCAGGCCTGAAACCGCACTAATAAGGACCTATCAGGTTGTTGACGATCGGTTTTAGGCGTTCACATAGTACGGCAGACAGGATCTTATATGCGATATTTAGGAGACTTATACCTCTGTAGTTGGCGCAGTTCAGAGGGTCTCCTTTCTTCAGGATCGGGCAAACAATGCTGAGGTTCTATTCATCGGGCATACTTTCGTCCGACCAGATTTTACAGATGAGCTGGTGCATGCTCCTTACCAACTCATCTCCTCCTGCCTTGAAAAGTTCAGCGGTAAGGCCGTCGGCTCCAGCAGCTTTGTTGGATTTGAGTTTAGATATCGCTATCCTCACTTCATTCTGATTGGGTTGACGGGAATCTTGACTGCCATCGTTACTGTTGAATGGCTCATTCTGCCTGACAGCGGAATATTGATCATCATCGCCGTTTAACAGTCTGCAGAAGTGTTCCTTCCATATCCTCAGCACCGACTGCGATTTTACTACTATGTTGCCATATTTGTCGCTGCAGGCCTCAGTTCTGGCTTTGAAACCCTGGCATGTTCTTTTTACCCTTTTGTAAAATAAATAAATGTTGGTAATCCAACAGCTTACGACCGTCTAATGTGTCGAACGCATTACTAAAATCGTTGAACGTAACCAAGACGTGATGATTTTTGTTTAAAGCTCTGGTTAACCACGTCCGCGAATTCTCCCAAGAGTTTGCTGAATTCTGAATTTTTTTTTTTTTTGAAACCCATATTGACTTGCTCCAATTATAGAATGCCGTTCCACAAATGTCTTAAATCTCTTCCAAACATTTTTCGACGATAGGCAGAATCGAAATTGGCCTATAGTTTCTGGCATAACTTTTTATTCCTCCTTTGTAAATCGGACGAACAAAAGCCGCCTGAGTGTCTGTTAAATAGTGCACTGCTCCAAACTGCTATTTATTATTTTCGTCAGTATCGGTCCAAAAAAGGTTTGCATTTACCTTTAAGTCTACTGGTCTTATTCCATCAATACCTGGTGCCTTACTCACATTTACCCTGTAATATAATCACAATCTCAGTAGCGTTGGTCTGCTGCAAGTATATCGAATTTAGCAAGTTGCTATTCACTTGATTCGAGGTAGCGTTTCCACATCTGTCCATTATTTTCGTTGCTTCCTTACAGAGGTAGTCCGAAAGACTCATTGATGTCCCCTTCAACGTTTGTGTCATTAATTCTTTAGAAATTGTTGGTCCAAAGACATCTTGTTTCTCTCAATTATTTCATTGACCAGATTCCAGGTCTTTCTCTGATCTCCTCTTTGTGTTGCAAATGTTCTTTTATAGTAACTGCTTTCATTTAGATGGATCTTTGTTGAGCTTATTACGGTATTGTTTATATTCTGCTTCATACGAGACACAAAGTCTGTTATTTTTCCACCTTCTGTACAGCTGGTCGCTAGGTTCTAATTCTAGGTTCTAATTCATCGATGAAACTTTTCTCGCTAAAACCCGGCGGCCTATAAATGGCCGCAAGATCACATCTAATTTTGAATTTATTTGAATTCAATTCAACATTAGCCCTTTTGTGTAGATCTTAAGTACAAATAATGCCGAAGTAAATTTAGCATCATTTATCTTGTTTTGAGATATTTACAATTTTTCTATGTTGCACTTTGCACAATTTCGTCATACCTGGCATCTATAAAGCAGATTCGCTTGAATATAAGTTCGTTTACAATAATTCAATTGTCTTTCGACAAATACAGCATATACACATGTACTCATGTACCATACTCTCGAAATGAGTACGTTTGGTCACCATAACTAACAGCTGATTGAAAGTTTTCACGAAACTAATTCTTTCACTACATATACTCGTAAATAAATATTAGTATGTACTCGCGGCAACGCTGCTGTTAATGGATTATTTTATATATAAAATGAATCTCAATCGATTTCTAGATAACGTTTCGCTACGTTGTGATGTTCAATGGCAGTCCTTGTCACCACAATTGCAATGAGGCGCCGACAAGCACATTGATCTCAGGCGAATCATGTACGTAGTAATCAATTATTATCAAATTCCCTTGCGATCGATTGCATAATTAATTCCGCTGAGTTTGGAAAAAATAAACTCAAATAGGTACCAAAAATCAAAATCATTGGTAAGGGTGCGCCAGGTCAGCGCCACTTCAGAATGATTTATTATCTACCACTAGTCATCAATCAAACATTTATTATCTACCCGATGTCAAAGCAAACAACACTCGGCTCTTTCAAGCAGGCAAATTAGAAAGCCGTTCCGACGTTAGCTGAATTTACAGACCCATCCGTCAGTAGCGATTAAGTCTCAAAATTCAAGTACAATTAATGCTAATCTTTCAGCTTCAGTTTAGGTCTTGCAGTCCTACCAATATATGATTTTTTTTAATAGAAACATGAAAGTACTAGTGACTAGTTACTCGTAAGTGACCCGCGCGCCGTTTCAACTTTGTAGACATTATGTTTAATGCGTTATCTTGCAGCAGCCGTTCATGCTTCAATGCTCTGAAATACTAGCATTTCATAAAAGCAAAGGGTTTCCATCCTGTCGACTGAAAATATAAATTGTAACTGCAGTTTTCGGCGATCACCTTACTTTTATGTTGATGGTAGAGTTCCTGGGGCTCGTTAAAAGCGAGCCATTGTTGTCCTTGCTTTAGAAAAAAAAATCCTATTCGTATCCCGTAATCAACGAGCCGAGGGTAAAAACGCTGCTTTCAATCAATTCTTAACATTAGGAATAAAGGGTACAGCGACCAAGAGGGTTGTAGTATGCAAGCAACACCCCGATGGATATTATTATAACTTTTGGCAAAGGTATACATAACAGCAGGCAGACGAAAATAATAAATCACACTGAAACTAGGTGCTGGTGCTGGTTGAGGAAGTAGATATTTTGAGCACCGGCCTGGACCTTTTTCAATAATAAATTAAGGGTGGATAATCTGCGAATTCAACCCGCACATTGGTGAACTAGTGGAATAGTTACGTTGGGGTGGGTTTCAAAATACCGGCAAAAATCACGCTCTCTTTAGAATTTGAACAGTGGTCGCCTAAATTTACTTGTAGCTTTGTTTGTCGGTCATTTATTTCAGTGTACTAATGAGGTGGTACACGAGACAGCTGGGTTTCTTTTCGTACAATATGTATTAAGTGAAGTTATTCCTGGCGACAAAACGGGAATTCCTGGGAATAAACTAAGTCGCATGGTAGACCTATTAGGTGACCATTGTCCAGGAATGTATACACTACGCAAGACTTCACTTACCTAACCTATTGGCGTACATTCCAATGATACGTGTCCTATGATGACACCTACCTACTATTGAACTGATGAGCGACATTTCTTGTATGATTGAATCATTTGTGATCCTGTTTAGGCCGTACATGTCTAGTGATGTGGCAGGTAGTGTCATCTGCTTATTTGCGGATGTTGATGCTAATCGCATTCAGCTTAACTACCAGTTTGCGTGTAGAGAGAGGCATTTCGAGACTCTCCTTCTCTGATACAATCGACAAAGTTTTCCTATGCCTGGCGAGTTTATTGTCCATACAGTTACCTGAAATGTCCGTATACCCTGACACTCAAATAAGGTGAGTTTCTAATTGTCCAGACATCTTGGTAAGAGACAAGCGGAAATTTAAACCGGTTTTTAGAAGATAAGCACAATACGATTTTGTAAGAAAAATCAGTATCGCCTTCTTCTAAAGCATTTCTATAGTCCACGGAATTACTAGGAATTACTCAATTAATAAAACATCCCCACTGGGAACCATACATTAATGAAATATAATTGCCAACTGCATACATAAATGTGTAAACCAGTGGGAATCCCCACCAGAGCACACAAACCTGCACACAACACACAACCCTTCAATCAGGTATAAAAGAAAGGGAAGACGAAGAAAGGAGACTCTGTATAAGACTCTAATCGCCCCAGTCCTGCTTTACGGCGCTGAAACATGAACTTTATTAAAAGAAGATGAAGATGTCTTTGGTCGCTTTGAGAGAAAAATTCTTCGTAAGATATTCGATGCCGTTTGCGTTGACAGGTTTTGGAGGAGAATATTCAATAACGAAATATATGAGCTGTACAGCGACATCGACCTAGTCAAAAAACTGCGTATTGGACGTCTGAGATGGCTAGGACATGTAGAGCAAATGGACATCAACGCTCCGGCCCGCAGAGTCTTCGAATCTAAAACGGAGGGATGACGCCGTGTGGCGCGCACAAGTTCAAGGGGACCTCGACCAACTTGGAGTGCGCAACTGGAGGCAATTGGGTAGGTTAGGTTAGGTTGGCTGTCCACACGAGAGTGCAGACACAATTAGACCAGTGAAGGTCCTTTGTGATACCATGGATCAAACCATTAGGCCACTCAGGGACTAACAAAACCAACCGGAGCTTTTGACAAAGCGATGGATGCTCATGACGTCCAAGGACGCCAGATCGCAGAGGTCGTCAAGGAAGGGGGACCCTAGATGGAGCATTCTTTTATGCGACAGGGCTGGGCATGTGCATAGGAGGTGAAGGATGGTTTCCTCCTCCTTCTCGTCCCTACAGCTTCTGCAGAAGTCGTTGGAGAAGAGACCAAGTCTTCTGGCGTGTTGGCCTATAAGACAGTGTCCAGTGAGAACACCGACAACGAAGCTGATTTGTGTACGCTTTAACTTGATCAGATCGGCACTACGTTTTTGATCCAGCTTAGGCCAGATCTGTCTCGAAATGTGACACGTTGAGCCGTTTCCCCATCTGAGGTTGGTCGTGCTAATAGCGTTCAGCTTTAGTAGCGAGGGGCATACCCAGGGCTTGCCTTTCAGGCAAAATCCTTAGAGTGGTACCATGTCTGGCGAGGTCGTCAGCCCTGCAGTTACCTGGAATGTCTCCATGGCCCGACACCCAGCATAGGTGAATGTTGAACTGCTCTGTCATCTCCATAAGAGATAGACGACAGGCAATTGGGTAAAGACCGAGCTAAATGGAGAGGCCTGTTAGTAGAGGCGCAGGTTCACCCCGAACTATAGCGCCACCTAAGTAACTAAGTAAGTCAACTATAATACATGTATGCTGCCAAATCAGTATGCTTCCATTCTTAAATCTTACCTAGATGGAAGACATTTTAGAATAAAACAACAGAATACTTATTCAAAACTAAGAGAAATAAAGGCTGGCGTACCGCAAGGTAGTAGATAGATAGATAGATAGATTTTTATTCATGTACTTCACTATTAATACAAAGTTTTAACAAAAAATCAATAAACATGGCTTTGCCGTCTGCCTGATTGACAACATTAAATAAATTCAAAATTAAAAATTGTCTAGAATATGTATGTATATTTGTGTATTTCTTTTATTTTAAGCGATTTTATAAATCTTCATTAATGATCCTTTCACGATAATTTAAAGCAATTTTGCAGTACTGGGTTAGCTTAAATACGTTTGGTTCGTTCAGAAGCATAGAAACTTGATCCACCGACAGAACATTACTTCCAAAGATATGTCTCCTAATTTCGCTTAAAACTGGACACTTCCCAACAAAATGTATGACATCATCTCTTTCTGCCAAGTTGCACAAGTTGCATAGCACTGGTAGGTCTGCTCTGTCGGTGCTCTCTCTGGAATATAATTAAGCTTTAGAAGCTCTCCCCGTAATTTAAACACAGTCGCTATTTCCGGTATACTGTATTCATCGCGGAAGTAGTTATTTTCCTGCAGGTTATGACTTAAGCGGCTTTTTTTTTTTTTTTTTTGATTGGGAGGGGTAATCTTCAAAAGACGAAACTCAGTACGTCCTGAGTAACAGTGTGGGACTCTTACCCACTAAACCCCCCTCCCACGACCGCCCCATTCCCCGCGGTACTGCCGTCAAGCATTTCATCGCGGGGTGGTTTTAGTCTGATGTTTTCGACTAGTGCATGTTTGCATTTTCCTGCGCAGCATTTATTGTATTTCGCCGGTCTGATTCTTTCCTTTCTCTTTCTAGGGTTCTTAGAATCTTCATTATGCGCATTGTGCTCCCAGCGACTGCGTCCCATGCCTCCTGGCTTTTGAGCATTTCGCCAACGATGTTTTCTGGCGTCAGTGGATGGCCGAGTTCACTCCTTAGTGCATTCCTTTCGTCGAAGAATCTTGGGCATTCAAAAAATATATGTTCTGCGTTTTCTACGCAGTCAGCGCAATGCGGACAGTAAGGGCTATTGTCGTGTTTATACTTATGTAAGTACGAACGAAAGCATCCATGGCCCGTTAGGAACTGCGTTAAGTAGAACTCAAGTTCTCCATGTTGCCTGTCGAACCATGGCTGGATTTGGTGTATGAGCCTATGGGTCCACCTGCCTTTCTCAGAAGCATTCCAGCGTTCTTGCCATTCTCTTAGGCTTTCTGCTCTATAGAGCCGGTTTTCGCTGGCCTCGTTTCTTTCTCTTCTTGCGCAGTACTGACGTTGCTGTTCTACTGCCAGGATATCTATTGGGAGAATTCTCGCTACCACGCAAGCTGCATCGCTAGAAGTAGTGCGAAATGCGCAGCTAGCTCTCAATGAACATATTCGATACACAGATGTGATATGTGATCTGTATGTTTTAATTGCCATGGCCCCGGCCCAAATTGGTGCGGCGTATAGGATTATAGACGTAACCACTCTAGCCAGCAGTAACCTACGGCTATGTCTTGGTCCTCCTATGTTGGGCATGATACGCGCGAGTGCAGCACTTGCTATTGCACCTTTTCGGCCTACATACTTAAGGTGATCTCTAAATGAAAGTCTCGTATCTATCATGACACCTAGGTATTTTATATGCGGTTTAGATGTTATTTCATGGCCGCCGACTATAATGGTGAGAGTTTCTACCTTCTTTCTACTACTTATCAGGACTGCTTCAGTTTTATGCTCCGCCAGTGTTAGACCAACTGAGGTGAAGCATTTTCGTATTATCCTTATTGTCGCATTGCTTATCTGTTCCACCTCCTCCAACAGTTTAGCAGTGACAATGATGGCGATATCATCAGCAAATCCCACTATTTTTGTTTCTGCGGGTATAGGAAGTCGCAGTATACCGTCATACATAATATTCCAGAGCAAAGGGCCAAGGACTGAGCCCTGTGGTACTCCGCCTGTGATCTCATATTCCTTGGGGCCGCGGTCTGTATTGTATACCAAGATTCTGCACCTGAAGTAGTCAACAATAACGTCTATGAGGTATTGTAGAACTCTCATCCTTCTGAGCGCTTGTAAGATGTGACTCCAATTTGCCGTATTGAAGGCGTTTTTTATGTCGAGAGTTATAACCAAGCAGTACTTTTTGGAACCGCCTCTCCATCTTCTTCCCTGTATAGCCTCTTGTGCCGTTTTAACTACCACATTGATTGCATCTGTTGTTGAGCGCGCTTTTCGAAAACCGTATTGGTTTTCTGAAAGACCTCCAGATTCTTGAATTGCTGCCTCTACCCTGTTACAGATGATTCGCTCCAATATTTTGCCAGCCGTATCTAACATACAGAGCGGGCGGTATGATGATGGTTCATTTGGTGGTTTCTTACCTTTGGGAAGAAGTACCAGGTTTTGCCGTTTCCACTGATCCGGGAAGACTTCTTCCTTCAGGCACGAGTTGAAAATGTTAATAAACATTTCTGGGCTTACTTTTATAGCTGTCTTGAGTGCTATATTTGGGATACCATCTGGTCCAGGTGCTTTTTTATCTCCAATTATATTGCAAATCTCGATTATTTCTTCTTTGGTTACCTCTCGGATTGTTGGTGCCTCTACTATTGGATCATCCGAGAATGCGTTCTCTTGTTGCTGAGGAAATAGTCCGACCACGATGTTGTGTAAGAACTCTGGGCAGGTGGAAATCTGTGGCTGGCACCTTTTCAATTTTTTCATGACGATTTGGTAGGCTTTGCCCCAAGGATTTTCGTCAGCTTCATCACACAGCTCCAAGAAACACTTCCGTTTGCCCTTTAGTATAGCTGTTTTAAGTTCCTTTCGAGCCACCCTGTAGTCTTCTTGCAGTTCACTGGAGACGGCCCTCGCTCTAGATCGCGTATACGCCCTTCTCGCTCGATGACACTTGGTACGTAGATGCGCGATTTCTTCATTCCACCAGTAAACTGGGGGACGATGTTCCATAGCCTTTCTTCTCCTCATTGTGGGGTCACATGCCCGTGTAACCTCATTTATGGCCTGCATTGCTTTACTGCCCGCACGACCCGTCAGTACTGCGTTTCTGTTGAAGATACATGTGAATGCTTCCACGTCGAAAGAGTCTGATTTCCAGCCTTTTTTCTGGGGTAGCCTGGCTAGCGGCTGTAGATCATTCTATGCAGTGATCCCGAAGCTTGCTCTAAATGCCTGAACCAAGCCTTTTCGTCCATACTTGCGATGAGTTGATAAAGTTGGGGTTTCCAGTCTCCGCTATTATCCAGATCCAAATGTATCCCACAGTCCTCAGCAAGTTCCAACCACTCCCTGTACCATCCTGTCCTGGATTGTATTGCTTGAGCAGAGCAGCTTTTTTTCGGCAGTCTGGTATCGGGCATATTCAAAACCTTTAGAATGTAGTCCACATGCAATTTAAAGGTTTTGATGTACAATGGGGGCAAGCCTATTTCCAGCATTAGCATATAATTGGGAGTGTTGGGTGGAAGGTGAAATGCTCTCTTAACGTAGTACCGCAGTAATTTCTCAACAGCCTCATACTTCCTTACTCCCCATACTTGCGCAGCATATAACATGATGGACTCTGACACCGCTACAAAAACCTTATATTTACTACTGTGGGCAATGAATCTATTACTGAGACATTTCTTCCATACAACATTGATGGCCATTTTAGACTTTGCTAGTTTTTCATTTAGATGTCTCTCCATATCTAAACTGTTTGTAAAGTAGACCCCAAGATACTTATATTCCTTAACGACTTTAATACTTTCTCCATTGTAGTACCATTTCTCGTTTCTGTAGTCCTTTCCGCCCCCTCTCTTAAATTTCATAACCTTTGCCTTGCTAAGATTTACGATTAAGTTCCATAGCTTACAGTAGTCATACAGACTGTTGATCATTAGTTGTAAGGATTCAGGTGATTGCGCCATTAGTACTATATCATCAGCGAACAGAAGTGCTTTGATCAATAGTCCTGCGTACTCAACACCTCCAGGCAGAATATCTACGATGTCCTCGATGTATAGCGCAAATAAGCTTGGACTCAGCGAACAACCTTGTCTTACTCCGGACAATGACTGGAACCATCCCGACAACTCCTCACCACTCCACACTGCTGATTTGGTATCTGCATACAAATTTTGGATGACGCGTCCGAACTTCCTCGATATGCCCATGCAGTAAAGCTTATAAAATAGAGCATTTCGGTCTACCGTGTTAAATGCCGACTTAAAGTCTACAAAAAACGCATACAGTTTTTTACCCCTTCCAATGTAAGACTCCACAATGCTCCTCAAAACAAACACGTGGTCGATAGTAGAGTATCCTGGCTTGAAACCCGCTTGATGTCCTTTAAGTAGATTATTTTCCTTTATCCATGTAGATAGTCGGTCCTGCAAGATTGCTGTGAATATCTTATATGAGGCATTTAAAAAAGAAATGCCTCTATAATTCGCTGGATCTGATGTACTGCCTTTTTTATGTATGGGGAAAATTAAGGCTTCTCTAAAACGGTTTGGAACTACTCCACTATTCAGGATATTATCAAACATCGTAGTAAGCTTGTTGTGCAACTCGTTAGTACCATATTTATAGAACTCGGAAGGTATCCCATCCGATCCTGCAGCTTTACCATCTTTTAATGCACTTAGAGCTCCGATAACTTCCTCATAGCTAATCGATCTGTCTAAGGTATGATTTTGAAATCCCGGAACAGCATAGTTGAAGGCTAATTCACTAGGAGGTGGGTTCAGTAGTGCATTAAAATGTACTAGGAGGACACTGGGGCTTAAATTTGTATTTATGACGAAGTTACCACCATTAAGTTTTCTAGCCGCTTTCCAAAAATTCGCCGAATTATTACCACATGCCAAGCTTCGAGCAAGGGATTCATAGTAACTTCTTCGCTTTTGCCTCAATAGGGCCTTGAACTCTCTATTTGCTTTTAAGTACATCCACTTCATCGCACCTTCGTTGTGTTGCCGAAACATCCTGAGCCAGGCAAACGATAATTGCCTTGCTTTATAGCACTCTTTGTCAAACCACGGTTGTTTATACTCCTTCTTTCTGATAGTGCTTGGGGTCATACGCAGATATACATCTTTTATAATTGTTTCGATCTTTCTAAGGTCTGTATCCTGTTGCATTTGTAGTTGCTCCACCAGTAGGCTTCCATACAAATGTGCTTTATGTTTATTCCAAATCAGCTTGGGCAGAATATTCATATCCCTTCTATCGTTTTCCGTTATTTGATGACCAAAGCTAGCTACAATCGGTAAGTGGTCAGAATATGGTAGTTGCTTAACCTCCATATTTGTCACGTAAGCGTTCCAATCCCCTCCTATTAAGCCGTAGTCAATAACGGACACTCCTTGTTCTCCAACAAATGTGAGCTCACCATTTCTGTCACTGTCGCTCGTTCCATTCAGTATTCTCAGCCCAAAAGAATCGCAAAATTCCAAAAATTGTTTACCTCTTGCATTAAATGTAGTATCCTTTGACTGCCTCCTTATTCCAGCTTCTCTATTTACTGTCCCCTCTTCTTTCCCTGTCCTCGCATTTACGTCGCCGATAACCAGCATATTCGGGTTATCACAGCTCAGTACTACCTCCTGAAGTTTTTCAAAATCTCTTTCCCAGTGATTGCAGTTTATGTATGAAGGAATAATACAAAAGGTCTTCTTATCAAATACTAGACTTAAGTACGTGCTCCCTTCGAAATTTTTGAATTCACAGATGATGTCCTTAAGGTCGCGTTTGCATCCAAAGTAGCATCCTCCGCTTGCTCGTCCCTTCTCGGTCACCCTTATTGCTGGATTCCACTTGAACGAGTAGTTTAAAAATTTTCTTTCGAACTGGCAATAATTTTTTTCCATAACAAATGTTTCATACAAAAAAATAAATTCAAATTGATTGACGAAATTATAAAATTCATTATATAAAGACTTATTGCTTAATCCAGACACATTATATGATAAAATTTTAAAACAACTAACATTATAAATCTTAATACTATCGTTACTATGGCAGACGGCATTACAACTAAAAATTCTGTTTTGGCCCAGCTAAAACTGCCGGAGAAGTTTGAGAACCATTGTAACCTCCATTTGTGTTTCCACCATAATGGATTCTTACTCCACCACATGTCTTTGACGTTGATGCTGTCACTAGTGAGCTGTCACTGATCATTTGTTGTAGAACTGTCATTCCACATTCGGTCTCACCTTCACATCGCAAATTGTTGTTTTCGTAGTAGAAGGCCTTATTTCCTAAGAATAGTTTCTGTCCTCGCACCTCCACCCTCATATCTTTGCTTTTCTGTGTAATTTCGTCTTTTAGTTTTAACATGTTCCTCCTTCTTTCCCGTGATGCTTCCGTATAGTCTTTGTGTATAGAAACCCCCGTGCCGCGAAGTTTCGATGTCGCATCCAGAATGCACCCCACATCGCTTTTGTTTTGGAGCCGGACGATGACGTTTGCGATGTTGTTTTTCGGTTTCATTGCCCGTGTATCTGTCACCAAAGAGGAATTCGATTTCAGAAGTTCTAAACATAATGTTGTCGCTTTTTCAACCTCTTCCACCCCCTTCTGCACTGGCATATGTACAACGATATTGTTTTCGATGGCCTTTCTTTCCAAAGACTCGACTTTTCGCTCTAGCGTGTTGCATCGGGCTTGCATTTGAATCAATTGCTCTCGCAGTGCCGTGTTGTTGTTTTTTAGCGCATGCAATTCAGTAGCAATCCCTTCTATGTCTGCTCTAGTCGGCATATTCTTTAATCGGTCGTCCAAAATGGAAGCCATTGAATGCGTGATAAGCTCCTTAAGGTCAAGGATGGGCATGTTTCCAACCGCATTTTGGTTGCCGCTGACCGAGACAAATTCTGGCGAAGTCTCAATTATTCGTCTCTTGGATACCGGTGCAGATGTTGGCGCATTGTTGTTGTGTTTTACTGGTGGTGTTCTTTGCATTTTAGAGCCGTTGGTCGGAGCCATTGATGTAGACTTTTTGAAAGTAATCAAAAAAGGAGTTTGACTCACCAGATTTTTTTGTAGTACGATGTTAGCTTGTATGTTTACAGTTATTTACGCAGGTTTTTGCCAATTAAACCTCGATAATACCACTGGGAAACACTTAAAATTTGGGAGCTATTTCAAAGGCGTGTATACTTCGGAGAAACCGCGTTGCCAATCCCGCAAGGTAGTATAGTGGGCCCTATATTATACCTATATTATACCTATTATATACTAGTGATATTCCGGAACTAGAAAACCACACTATGGCAACATTTGCAGATGATACTGCAATACTAGCAGAAGGGAGAACTAATGAAGAATCCTTTAGAAGTATAAGAAAAAAGAAAGAAGCATAACATAGCTCATCCGAAAAAAAACATACACCAGATGGTGGATCTCATTCAAAGACGTAGATGTCAGGAAAAAATTGCTTATTAGTCCAAGTGACTAGATCGCAATTAAGCTGGCTCCTCCCCACCCTGCGATGAAAAGCTAAGGTGGCGTTACCGCAGGGAAAACGGGAAGAAGGGAGAAGGGGTTAGTGGGTAAAAATCCCACACTGTTACTGAGTACGGGCTCAGTCTCGTCTTTTGAAGATTACCATTTCCCAGCGTAAAAAAAAAAAAAAAAAACTATAATACATACTATGTCCTTGTAATTGAGATTTTATAGATCTGAATAGAACAAAGGTGCAGGCTAGACGAATAGCTTTTTGTTTATAACGCACTGTTTCAAAGTATTAAGCTGTTTGATTTTATTAACGTAAGTGTCACCCCAACAGCTAATACCGTATTCTAATCTAGAATGGAAGATCGCAAAATAAATATTTTTTTAAGACACTTGTAGAGCAGTTCTTTCTAAGCCGATATAAAATTCGCAGTAGCAAATATTGCTTTAAAATAGAAATGTGATTGGACCAACTCAGATTTTGATCAATTACGACACCTAATTACTTGTAGTATTTAACTATTTCAATTTTGAAGCAATTACTTACGAGTATTGTTAAGATATTACACCCTTATATGTTGCTGTAAAACTGCAGTTGAATCTGCGACAACTATGTATGTATAGCTGCATGGAACACAATATTAAGCTCCGGGGACTCTTAAGTGGTAAGGCAGAAGTACATGAGCTTAGTGTTACTAAAAATAAAGTGTTGGTGTTACTGCTTACTATTAACTGTGTTGGCCAAAGCAGAATGCTAACGAATGCACATCATTATTAATTTCAACAACTAGATTAAAAAAAATGATTTGACCAAATGCAGTCATCAACAAAAGATTCAATTAATATATATTGAAAACAGTAAGGGGCTATTGACAGATCCTTGTGGAACGCCAAGGTTGAAACTTGGATCCACCAAGAACGTCCTTCAATTTTACTTTTTCCGAAACAATTTAGATATTACAAAGAGTTAGGAAATTGGTCTGTAATTATTTATTTATTTTTTATATTACCAATTTTAAAAATAGGAATTACATTGGCATGTTTTAACGATTCAGTAAAGGTCCCCGTGAAAATGCTTAAATTTAAAAGGTGGGTGTTGCGTCCCAACAAAGTAACACAACCTCACAAGAAGAAAGTGTGTGTTTGCAGGAAGCTAGTTACTCAAATGTAGCGAAAACGAAGCAAACCCAATGCTTAACATTACGAGTAAATAGCTCTTATACACACAACACAAATAAATTAGCAACTTTAAAATAAAACCAATAGAATAAAATATTCACAAAAACCACCACCCACGACTCACAGCAACGAGAAAAAACTTGACAACTGTCAAAAAATCGGCGAATTGGTCCACAGGCCGATAGAGAAAGGAGTTTCTATCCCGCTTCAACTAATGGCAACACCATTTGAATAATATAGGCATTACCTCTGACCAACAGCTGCGAAATTCCAAAATGGCCAAATTGGATGTGAGTGAGATGCACCTTACAAACAATGCATTCTAACACACATTCGGAAAATACGGACATTGTTGACGATCAACTGAACTACTCACACGAAATACACTACGACCACACTACAACAGATCAGACAGCTTTTTCGCAGTAAATAGGCCAGGGTGATTGACTTTAAGAAGAAACAGCTGATTGGTAACTAAGCCATCAGCAGCTTCAAGGAAGGACAAAATGAAGATGTTAAACTACTCGCCAGTTAGGAGTCATCGAATAAAGTTTATTTTAAACATATAATACCCGAGTTTCCTTTCTTTTTACTCCTTCCCCCCAACTTTTGAATTCCCGCTTCCCTCAGTGCAACAGTGAGCCAAAATATCTGCCACGTTTAAGGCGATTTTTTTCAAGATGGAATTAGAAATTCCAATGTCTTTATTTTAATAGTTCAAATCTCGAAATGGGACTGAAAACGAAGCTGTTTCTGAAAACTGTGAAGTGTAAGAGTTGTGTCCCTGAGTAACCGCTACAAGACATTGAAAAGTCACAAGTAGCTGCTGTCTGTGCTACTGAGACAAAGTATTGATTAAACTCGTTTGCAATAACTACAGGATTTGTAACGTTACCGCTATCATTTTTAAGTGTAATGTTTAAATGACAGCTGTAAGAAACAATTGCTAACTTTGACAGAACGCAAACAAGCGCTGACTTAAAATCCTTAAAAACAACTACTGCTTTAAAAACATTAACTCTGCACTTCGAATTCGAAATATTTTCCGTATGTAAACCACTGTTTCCAAACAGTACGCATTTGAAACTGACAAGTGAAAACCCCTGTAAGCGTCAATGTCCTTTTTTTTAGATGTTACCTCTTCTTCTTGTCCTTTAATTGTGTGTATATCGGGGATTTAACATTCAGAGTTGAAAATTTATTCATGTTCAGTTTATTGTTATTCAAATTTTCTTCAACTTCATTTCATCTCATCGGGGGTTTTGCCTCCGAAGGCATTCAGTTTGTTTTGCAAGTAAAACTAATGTAAATACAATATATACTCGTGCGTACATACATAAGCATCACTTCATCATGGTCGCATCAATTTTTATTTTTTTTTTTTTTAATTTTGCATAAAATAATCATTTTCACTCGCCCTCTTTACTCGTATGTTCTTGTTGAGTTAGGCAATTACAGATGGAATTCATCGCGTTTAGGTCTAGCACTTCGGCTTTTGCACCAGCAAAAGTCAATGGGGAAGCAGTGGTTGCTATTTCGAGGACGGCTAATTAATGCAGAGACACTTTGAAAAGGACGTTCATAATTAATGTGACATTTTTCAGTAAATTTATAGTTTGTTTGAATTCGGAGGTTTCATGGTTTTTTAGGGCTGTGTAAACATAAAAAGTTTTGGAGGTTTTGTTTGAGCAAGAGAAGGGCTGAGATAATTCCGTGAAGCACCTGGATGGTTTGTTATCGTTCAAATTAGGAGGACAACAAAAAAGACATGTAAATTCATATATAATATTTGCAAATTGCAATACCAATTTTGCTCGAAACCATACGTGTGCAATGTACATATATGTATCACATGTATGTACCTACATAATTTGCACACTGCATTAGCTATGACAACCGCCTCGGAATTTCCATCTATTCCAAAGTTGTCTGAGGTATCCAGAGATAATTTCTATATGGTATCAATGAATTCTTCCTTATGACAGGTTTTTCTATTTATATAACATGTGTTCATGGCGAACTTATTACCAGAATGGAAGACATGGAGAAAATGAGGAAAGAATAACTTTTCTTGAAAAACAAAACAACAATAGAAGAAGTGCCGCTAAAAAATGCCAATGGTTAAAAATACTAAAATCTTGAATCGAACGCTAATAGCCTCGAGAATCGTAAGGAAGATTGCACACCACGACTAATGGAGTAGTTCAAATACTAATCTCAGAAATGAGTATCTTTGAATACCTATGTAGCTACTAACTTTAGAGGGTTTTTAGGAGTGTATTTTGTCAAAATCAGGAAAATCGTAATTTTTGAACTAGTACAGTTTTGTTGCCGGGGTGCGATATGTTTATCGATTTTGAAATTAATACGAGGCTTATAAAATTTAAATGCGCGATGTTGTTCTTCATCTTCATCACATTCATATACATGTACTCGCATGCATAAAAGTATGTACATATTGCACGAATCATGTACATCAATATACAAAATGATGACCGTACTAATATATTACAGATAGTATGTTACCTCTCTCTCTCACGCAAAAGAATCAAAGTTCTATTTTAAACCTCTTAAAATCCGACTTGTAACGACTTAACAATTTTCAATATGCGCGTTAAGATTTTCCAGTTATTTTACAATGGTTTGTTAAATTTTGTCTACACTTTAAAGCATAGAATGTGGGAAAATTGCAAATTTTCCAATTGTCAAAGTTTACTTGCACAATTGTTAAGTGTCAAGTCAACTTGTAGCTTTATGGTACACAAACCTTTGTTATTTATCAAAATTCAACTGCTGAATGATACAGAACTTGTAGTTTTCTAGTATAGGCCCTTGGGCTTCGATTGCCTAATACTGAGCAGAGAAATGTGGAAACACCAACACGTTCTGCACTGTGACTCAATATCAATCTTTACGAGTGGTTCAAAAACTAAATAGAGGGAGTCCGTGCCGATATATTCTAGACTGGCCTATCTTTCAGCCTGCCAAGTCATTGCAGTATTTTTCAAGCCCAAGTCAGTGATATAGTGGGCGCAGTAGTGTAAGTGGTTAGTGTGTCGGATCACTGCGCATGAGGTTGCAAGTTCGAATCCCAAAAAAACACAAAAAAGTTTTTTCACGGTCCCACCTTTCGCGAGCCTCTGACAAACATCCGAAAGTATTATTGTCACGAAAAAGCTTCTCAAATCGCCATTCGGATACGGCACTAAACTGTTGGTCCCTTCCATTTGTGTGAAAAATATAATGCACACAACATGTCTTATGTTTGCAGATGATCTAAAAGTTTTTCGGTGTTTAAAATCTATTCATGATTGTGTATTATTGCAAGCTGATTTGGATAGATTATCATATTGGTGTAAAATTAACTACTTGGACATTAATGTATCCAAGTGTCAAAGCCTTAGCTTCTGGCGTAATCATTCACCAATTCAATATACTTATAACATTGATAACATTCCCCTGTCTATTGTATCGTCCAAGAAGGACATGGGTGTCGTCTTCGATCGAACACTTAGTTTTTCCAATCACATTGATTTTCTAGTTGCGAAATGTAACTCGCTACTAGGGTTTATTTTACGTAACTCAAAGGATTTTTCTGATCCTCACTCCCTAAAATCTCTTTTTTTTTTGCATATGTTAGGTCTTCTTTAGAATATTGCAGTATCGTATGGAATCCATTTTATGAAATTCATTCGGCTAGAATTGAAAACATTCAACGAAAGTTCACCAGAGTTGTAATACGACGTTTGCGTTGGAATATTAATACACCCTCTCACAAAATTAGATGCAAGCTAATTGGAATTTTACCTCTTAACATTCGCAGGAAATATTTTTGAATTATGTTTGTTAAAGATTTATTAACGTATCGCATCGATTGCTCTTTTCTTTTGTCCAAAATCGGGTTTTATACTCCTACGAGATCTCTGAGAAATCGCATTATATTTTATGAACCTCGTCATAGAGTAAATTATGGTCTTAATGAACCGTTTACGAGATGTTTTTGGGAGAACATCTCTCCAACAAGTTCGAATGCAACCAACTGCAACGCATCCATCAACAACAACAATACACTATTTTCTATGGAAGAACTAAACTCCTTGGTTATGGAAATGATAACAAAATTAAGTTCTTGTAAATCCAAAATTGAACAATTTAATGCTATCGCACATTTAGCTACGAAATTTTTATATTCTAATAATGTTAAGTAATATGGTAGATAGATATATGAAAATAATTACTTGGAATGCAAGAGGTATTCGAAACAAATATATAGAATTCATAGATTTTTTAAATCGTAACGGCATTGATGTTGCTTTAGTTACGGAATCTTGGCTCAATCATGATATTAAACTACCCACTTCCGTCTACAAGTGCTATCGAGTTGATAGAAACGGTAGACGAGGCGGAGGCGTAGCAATTTTTGTAAAAAAATCAATTCAGCATTCGCTTTTACCTAGTGTGCAAACACGCTATGTGGAAAATGTAGGGATAGAGGTGAAACTAAGGAATCAGAGGGTAATTAAAATGTATGCCGTTTACTTTAATGGTAAAGGTTCATCCATAGAAAGAAGAGTAGGATTGAAGAATGACCTTAGAAAATTATTTACGATTAGAGAGGACTTCTTAATTGGTGGAGATCTTAATTGCAGACATAGGAATTGGGGTTGCAATCGGGCAAATACGTTTGGAAATCTACTTGCAGACCTTTGTATTACGTTACCAATATCTGTTTTGTTTCCTCCTAGTCCTACGTATGTTCCAGCTTGTTCTCGTGGAAGTCCTTCTGTTCTTGATCTGTTTTTTACCAATACTTCTAGTCAAATATGTCAGCCAATATCCTTGAATGAGCTCAGCTCTGATCACAATTCTGTGTTCTGCAGGTTTCTTTGGTCAGGGGAGAAAAAAGTGCAATATTTCCTGAATATCAAAAATGCAAACTGGGCGCGTTTCCGCTCGGAAGTAAACAATTATGTTCGGAACATTCATACATATCTGGAAAACATATCTACTGAAGAGGATGTTGACTCCGTCCTTCAGCAATTTACAAACACTATATTAAACTCGGCTGATACATGTATCCCGAAAGTTGAGAAAAAGAATATTGGTACAAGGATTCCCTCGCAAGTCTTAGAACTTATCAGAATCCGGAACGCACATAGACGTAACTGGCAAAGGTATCGACAACCTTTTTTCCGAATTCAAGTTAATAACCTGAATAAGTTGATTTCCAAACTCATTGACCAGCATCGCAGTAAAGAGTGGAATAAAAAACTCAGTATTCTAGATAAAAGTGCTAAGCCCTTCTGGAATATTGTTAGATTAGTAAAAAATAAGTCCAGACAAATTCCTTGTTTAAAATCTTCTAACAATACACTTTCCACAGATCTTGCTAAAGCTAAAGAGCTTGCGTCATCATTTAGTAAGAATCATGCAGTGTCTCAAAATTTGGGGAACTCTATTACAACTAACCTAGTGATGGATACTGTTCGCGTTTTAAACTCGGTCTCAGTTGAATCTCCCTCAAGTGCTTTTGTGCGGGTGAAGGACGTAGGGAACATCATTAGCGGTTTGCGAGTTAAAAAAACCAGCGGACTTGACAATGTAAGGAATATATACCTAAAAAATCTTCCTAAATCTGGGGTAAAAATGTTAGCTTTCATTTTAAATGCCTGCATCAAGGTGCAGTATTTTCCCCATGCTTGGAAAAAATCGAAAGTTGTGCCAATTTTAAAAGCAGGAAAAATTCCAGAAAGTCCCGAAAGCTATAGACCAATTAGCTTGTTAAGCTCTATTAGCAAAATATATGAAAAGGTTATTAGGGAACACATGCTCAAAATTATCTGTGATAGGCACATATATCCGGATGAACAATTTGGTTTTAGGCGCTACCATAGCACCTCGCACCAAGTACTTAGGATCTGCAATAGTATTAAAGCCAACAGAGAGTTAGGAAAATCCACGGGAATGCTATTGCTAGATATAGAAAAAGCATTTGACGCCGTTTGGCACAATGGCCTTCTGCACAAATTAGTTAGTTATAATTTCCCCCCATATCTATGTAA
Organism: Brachypalpus laphriformis; assembly: GCA_945910035.1. Classification (NCBI taxonomy): domain Eukaryota; kingdom Metazoa; phylum Arthropoda; class Insecta; order Diptera; family Syrphidae; genus Brachypalpus; species Brachypalpus laphriformis. The sequence continues at coordinate 103,478,320 of OX246756.1, forward strand.
AATAATTCAAAGCTTCTTGTCAAACCGTTGTTTCAGTGTCTACGTTAATAATTCCGCGTCCGATTTAGTGCATTTTCAAGCAGGAGTACCACAGGGGTCAGTTCTTGGACCCATACTATACAATTTATATACAGCCGACTTTCCACAATTACCTCATTGTGAAGTAGCTATTTATGCTGATGATACCGCCATTCTTTCATCACATGAATTTAGTCTTAACATTGAGACGAATCTAAAGAATGCGATTGAAATTTTGGAAAGGTATTACACAAAGTGGAAAATTAAATTGAATACGGCCAAGATGCAAGCTATCTTTTCACAAGAAAAAGAAAGCTTTGCAACCTTCCCAGCAATCAAATAAGATTTAATGGAGCTGATATAGTATGGGCACCTTCTGTGAAATACTTGGGTATACATTTGGACACTAAGCTAACTTTTCAAGTGCATACCAACCAAACCTTAAAGAAAATCAATATTGCCATCAAAATGTTATACCCATTCATAAACAAAAAATCTTCTTTGTCTAATGATAATAAAATAATAATTCATAAGGTCGTTTTTCAAGCCATTCTTTTATATGGTTGCCAAGTTTGGGGAACCTGTGCAAAATGTCACACTAGCAAGCTTCAAATTTGTCAAAATAAATTGCTTAAAATGATGTTAAACCTTCCTTGGCATTACTCCACTTCAGATTTGCACAATAGAGCGAATGTTGAAATGCTTATTGAGAGAATTCAGAAGCTTACAAATACTTTTTCAATTAATTGTAATCTTTCAGATAATCCTCTTGTTAATCAATTAAATGTTTAGATAATTCATTTTATTGCTATTACCTTGTTTCGTTACTTATTCGTTTTTTCAGTAAATTTTTTCATTTATTTATTTAATTTTGTATCTATATATTTATTATTATGTTTCCTTATATACATGCATGTATTAATTTATTTATTTAAATATTTGTTATTTATTTAGTGATTATTTTATTATTGTGTAAGTTCTGACTAATTTATTTTGTTATTTATTTTATTATTTATTTATATATTTATTATTTTGCATATTTTAATTTATTTATTTATATATATATATATACTTATTTATTTATTTATTTATTTAATTACTCATTGATTTATTTATATATTTATTTAATTACTTATTTATTTATTTATTAATTAATTTATTTATTTATATATTTATTTATTTGTTCATTTAGTTATATATTTATTTATTTATCTATTTATTTATGTTCACATATATTTATTTATTTATTACTAATCAACTTACCGATTTTGTATTTATTTTTTCTGTGATACCCTTAAGTTTTATTTGAAAACAAATATCTCTTTTGAATTATGTTATTAGTACTGGTGTTTTTTTTTTTTTTTTTAATTTTTTTTCTTAAATTGGAGGTTTTCTTGCATTTTCCTCCAAAATATTGTATATTTCCTAAATGACTTTCAAAATTGTTAAAATAATGTTTCAGTAGAAAGATAAAAGTATATCATATCTCTGAATTGTATTGTAAAATGTGCGGTAGCGAATGTAAATTATATTGCAGAATAAAGTATATCTATCTATCTATCTCTTACGAGATGTTTAAGAGAAGCCAATTTAGTGTGTAATTTAATTGATTTTCAATCTTCCTTAAGTAGAGATATCTTTAAAAATGAATTAGTATTACTTTTAGGTAACTTGGGTGGAGAAAATTAGTTTATTTATCACTTTATAATTTTATCGTTAAGTAATCTATTAGAGTATAACTTGTATCTCTGTTTGATGAAATAAATAAATAATTAACTAATAAACTAAATAATAAACTAATTAACATGACTGGTTGCGAGAAGCTATGCCCTGGCACTTAAAGAACTGTGCGCCAAATATTTATTTATTTATAGTTAGTGATATTTATCAGTTGGTCAAAGAATCCAATATCACGAACTGAAATTGTAATTTGCATCCACATACAGGCAGCAATAAGATCCCTCGCAGTTAATTCATTACCATTTAGAGCAGTAGAAGACATATCTTTCCCGGAATATCGCAATAGGTAGGTACCCAGTAAGGAATGACGTTAAGCTGTCTGGCTATCTCATGAAGAGATGAACAGAAATCTTGCACTGCAGTAAATTGTACCCAGTAAGCAGGGTTTATTTATTTATTTATTTCATTTATTTAATAAATTATGGATAAATGATACTACAAGATTTATAAACTATAAAATGAATTAAATATCTAAACAAAAACCAAAAATTTAGAAAGAGAAGACAAAAATTTTTTAAAAAATATAATACTTGTATAATAACTTCAATATAATATGCAAAGTTGAGTGAACTATTTTATAAAGAAAGAAATCATATATTTAAATATAGAGATTTAGAATTAAGTTGATAAATGTTGGAATAACATCCTCTTGAACATGGGTAGTGAATTGATCGTCTGCAATTCGACAGGAAGACAATTCTTGAGTCGAATTCCTGACACGATGAAGGAACGTTCTGCTATTGTGTGAGAAAAGTGTGGAAATATTAAATTTACGCCTCTGCGTGACTGACCAAAAAGTATCATTTCACTTAAGTATTCAGGACATTTGTTCTGAATAATACAATGTAACTTTAAAAGATTTCTGAAAGAGTAGTACTTGTCCAAGCTGATTCCCAGAAGAATAGAATTTAAGCGTAAAACACTGGTGAACCTACTAACATTGTATATACAACGAACACAGTCATTAAACTCAACATTTAGTTTACGATGGCATTCATAATCCATGGAAGGACACACATTACAATTATACGTAAAAAACAGGAAAATCTGACTTTTCACTAGACGCAATTTCATAGTGGGAGCAAATGAGATGAACATCTTAAGGTACGAAGACCGGAGTAAATGTTTCTAATTGCATCAGAAACGGCATGACAGCAACTTAGGGATGAGTTAATGCTAAAACCCAAATATTTAACCTTACTGACATACGGGATGGTTTTACCACCTAGTTCAATCGCCGGAAAACCAGTTGGATTAACTTGAGTTCTCGAGAGGATCATAGCCTCAGTTTTCAAGAGATTAAACAGAAGTTTGTTTAATATCGCCCAGCTTTGAATCCTCAATAGATCTTCATTAACTCGAGCAACACAGTCTTCCATCAAACCAATAGGTCGAGCTAGGTATACTGAAACATCATCAGCAACATCATAATTGATTCATGGAGGTCGTAAATAAATATTGAGAACAGTAAGGGTCCTAAAATGGAGCCCTGTGGCACCCCGGAATTAACAATAGAAGGTATGGATGCTCCGCTTTCAGTTTCTACGATCTTGCCGCTGAAAGACTTGAAAAAGTCTCAAAAAAAGTTTCACGGAGCAAAAAAAAGTCGCAGCAAAAAACAAATAAGGTAAAAATTGTAACAACGTTAGAACCAGAGAAATGCATGAATCCACTCATTTGCAGTTGTGAATCATTGGCTAAAACACGAGCCGTCCACAGTCTCTCGCACAAGGAGAACAAGCAAGTATAAATCGACACTCATGAATATTTGAATGTGTAGTGGGCTCGCACTCAAAGTATTCACTTAATCACACATTCATTCATTCATTCATTATATTCGTGAATACTCAATGTATATGTGATTCACAAGCCTTCGAATGGTTTCAAGTAGCTCGTATTGTTCAAGTGTAAAATTTTCAGGATACTTATTATGGAGGCAATAAAATGTGCGCATAGCTAATCATTTCTTGGAATGAATGTGAATGTATGTGAAGGCAGTGAATGTTTTGAGTAGCTCATAAAACGAGCTGCTCTGCAGTTCTCTGGTTAGAACTCCATATTCATTAAAATGAAAAACTTAGAAACTAACATAAAAGCTTGTCTGTCACAAAACAAAGCGAAAACATAAATAAATAATTTAATTCAAACATATTTCTTATACGAAAAATTCTCAAAAAGTCTCAAAAACTAACGAAAAAGGGTCAAAAAGAGGTATTTTTTTAAAAGTCGGATCATAGTCTCTTTGCGTTAAAAAAGGGTTAAATTTCGACTTAAGTCGCATAACGACAACGCTGCCAGTAAGCCACCAGAGATCTGACTGTCACTTGACTATCGATCAGAGTGCAATTTTTGTACATATGCGGTATTGGATTCATTGAAAACTAAATGACTAGAAGCTGGGGGACAGGGTATCATACAACCCGTTCCAGATGGACTAAAATACGTTTCTCTGCATAAATTCTAAATTTCGAAATAGAAGGCACTGTCAAGAATACTTACTTAATATCTAATTTACAAATACGCTTGATTAATTGTACACGCCATTCAGTAGCTATAGAAAATATACTTGGCGCAACCGCTCCTTAAGTGCCGGGGCCTAGCTTTTCACAACCACTTGTGTTATGTGTGTTATATTTTTTCACACGAATGAAAGGGACCTACAGTTAAACGCGGTAACCGAACGGCATTTTGGTTTGAGAAGCTTTGTCGTGCCAATAATACTTTTGGGTGTTTATCAGACGTGAAAAAACTTTTTGGTGTTTTCTGGGATTCGAACATGGAACTTCACGCGCAATGGTCCGACACACTAACCACTTGCACCACGGCACCCACAGAAGCTATTGGGTCATTTTAAAAGCTAGCTGAAATCAGTCGCATTTGGAACATGGAACACCAAACAGAGTTTCAGTTGCCAGAATTTCGGCAATCAAGAACCCAATAAAAGAGAAGATAGAAGTGTTATGTACCAAATCCGATTGTACCACCCTAGAATGGTAAAGCAGTTTCTTGTAAAATTTTCGAAACTCTTATACGCGAATTTCGGACGTAGTGCAAAAAGAATAGTACCCTATGATGGTACAAAAGTTGCCAGATTTTCGGCAATCAAGAACCCAATAAAAGAGAAGATAAAAGTGTTATGTACCAAATCCGATTGTACCACCCTAGAATGGTAAAGCTGTTTTTGTAAAATGTTTGAAGCTCTTCTTTTTCTTCTTCTTCCTTTTATCAGCGAGGTTATGATCCGAAAACAAGGGATCATAACCCTCCCACTTCAGCGCATTTCTACTGATCCGCCTGTGGGGTTCGCCTATTTGACCTCAGAAAATATCGGCAGGCCTGCCGATTTTGGATCACTCGGTTACTGAGGCCAATGAAATGCCGATGTCGTCGCATTTGTCTGATCCAGGCGTTTATAGGCCTTCCTTTCCTACATCGCGATGTCTTTGGAACGTGCATTGATATTGCCTTTTTAACGGGGTTCAAATGATCTCTTCTTTGAACGTGGCAATACCAACTGAGCCGGTCACGCTCTATTTTTTGTACGATGGTTTCCTTGATGTGAAAGCTTCCACGGATCTTCGAACTTCTTATTCGATCAAGCTTTGTCACTCCTGCTGTCATGCGAAGCATCTTCATCTCAGCCGCCGTTAATTTACTCTCATACTTTTTGTACATCGTCCAACATTGTGAACCGTATGTGAGCGCTGGACGTACAACTGCGGTGTAGAGCCTTCCTTTCAACTTAGGGGGCATTTTTCTGTCACAGAAGATAGCGGAATTTTCTCGCCACTTCATCCACCCTACGCTTACACGATGATTGATGTCGTCATTACAAGTTGCTTTGCTATTGATCATAGATCTCAGATATTTGAACTTTTCGCACTTGGGAAGCACTGTTCCATTCAAATAAATGTCGGGAATAGGCCTGAGTGGATCAGAGAACGGGCAGCATAAGTACTCTGTCTTTTTTGAACTAATGCGATACCCATTTCCCTCCAAAACGTCCACCCACACATCAAGTGCTCGTTGCAGGGATGTAGGATCCTCACTTATGATGGCTCCATCGTCAGCAAAGAATAACTGATGTACCTTGGGGTCCATCACTTTACCTTCAAGCAGATAATCAAGGACTGTAATAAAGAGCAAAGGACTTAAAACGCTTCCCTGGTGCACTCCGACTTTGATTGGGAACTCTTCGGTTACTCCAGCGGGGCATCTTACTTTTGTCTTTGCTCCTTCGTACATGTCCATAATCATCTGTACATAGGTTTCTGGAACCCCTCGATGTCTTAGCGCCACCCATATCAGATCTCGTGGTTGTCTGTCGAATGCCTTTTCAAAGTCAACCAATACAATATGCAAATCTCTTAAGGAATCACGATGTTTTTCCATTATGATCCTTATACTTTGGATTGCATCTGTGGTTGATTTACCCGAGACAAACCCGCACTGATCATCAGATAGCCGTATTATTTTTCGCAGTCGGCCACCTAATACCCGCTCAACGATCTTCATGGTGTGTGACATCAGCTTGATCGAACGGTAGTTATCACAGTTTCGCGTATCACCCTTCCCTTTGTATACAGGGAGGAGGTAACTTTCCCTCCATTGATTCGGCATTGGATCACCTCTCACGAATTTGGAGATGAGAATTCTGAGCCATCTGAACCCGATGTCTTCGAAGCTCTTATACGCGAATTTCGGACGTAGTACAAAAAGAATAGTATCCTATGATGGTACAAATTCGGACTTGGTACGTAACATATAAACCAATTCAATTAATCTGCTTTGTACACATATGTAAAATATCTAATATGCATGCAGATTTCGGCAATTTAATGGCAGGATCTTAGTTAATTACGTATCGCGAATTAGCTATAGATAAAAGGTTAAATGTAAAAAATTTCAGATCGCTAACTAAGCTGAGTGATTAGGAATATTTTAGAGGAGATTTTGATATTTTTAGTTCCTAAAGCATTATATTTTTGACCCTAGTTTTAAAAGTTTGTACATAAAGGTCCATTCACAGCTCAGCGACCTGCGAATGCGAACGAGCGAATATTCGCCTAATTGCCTAAACTTGAAAAATGCATAAATACATAGCGTAGCTTTCATTTGGAAACTAATATCTCACATTCTTTCGATAAATTCAACCACGATCTTACCCACCAAGAACAAATCAAAAGGTTTATGAGATTAAATTCTTGCGAATGTTTTGGTCGCGGGAATGTGGATTGCGTCCTACATGTGTGGATTGTGAATAAAAGGTCCGTTCGCGTACTTTTTTCACTAAGATTCGTAGATTGTCGAATTTCAAAGTAAAATTCTCTCAAAGAGAGGTAAAGTTAAGAAAAACTAAACGAACTGGTTGAGCCACAAAACTTGTCCACTTTGTAAACGTCAAACCTCAAATCTTCAAATCTATTTGTACGCGAAAAAAGAAAGAGAAGGGACAAGCCAGCAAAAAAATATGTATACAGCGATTTTACAGATTTGACAGAGTTGACAGATTTCACAAACCAAACCCAAAGAAATTTCTTGCACTAAAATTCGGAGCATGATGCAATTACTTACTCTCTCGAGAGCGCTCTCTTCTATGAAAAACTACGAAAGTTCTTCGTACTCGAACATGTTTTCCTAAGAATTCGTAACTTTTCATAGAAAATCGCTGTTTTGAGAGGGTACGCGAACGGACCTTAAAGTTGACAGTTCGCAAAAAGCATTCGCGTATTCGCGGAAAAATCGACGAATTGTTCATTTCTTCGAAGAACTTAATTACAATTCAACTTTTATTATATCAAACGATAGATAAATGAAGCTTCGCTCTTTTGGAATAGTAAAATTACCAATGGCGTGCTTATAAATGTGCTAAAAACGGTTTGTTCGCAGTTCGGATATTCGCAGGTCACTGAGCTATGAATGGACCTTAAAAGCATTCAATTTCGAACAATCAATAATTTGTAAATTAGAAACTACTTCTATCTGATAACATACACATTTTTATGCTCAGTGGTCTATCGCAAGCGGAGCTATAAAACGTAACGAAACTGGCTTCGGAATGTTTTTCTGGCAAACGACCCGATACGACCTTGCTTATGTACATTTTCATAATCACTGATGCAATAAAAATATCCAAGAAATCATGTGTATCCGTTGAGCATTGCGAAAATTAATTTGCGTGAAAATTGTCATTTTTTATCGCTTGTAACCCCTTCACTCTTGTTTGGTGCATTCAGTATGAATCGATGATACATTTTATTGGAACTAATTTTTATTTGATTTTGTTAATGCTGCGTAAAAAATAATTCGCTACTGACGCAATCCTTTTTTATGAGTGTACTGATTTACTCAAAAGGGTTTAGCGAAACTCTAATAAATTCAAAAGATTAGCACACTTTTCACACTAACAAATGTGAACATGGTAATGTAATGTTATCACGTCCATGTTTGTTATAAATTGTTTTTTACTTTCAATGCATTAGTTTTATCACAAAGGGCGGGGTAATGCGTCATATGTAATTCAATCTTGTTTCGGGTTTTCATTTTGTTTGAACAAGGTGTATGACTTTTGTTACTACATAATATTTTGAGTATACTCGTATTACGTTGGCATACATCCATTTACATTTTTTTGTTGAATCGATTAATAATTCCGAATCAGAGCCTTAGGTAGTTGGTATAGAAAATTCTAGACTATTGATCCTGGCGGCTCTTTTTGCATTTACTTATTCCTGGATTATGAGCACAGTCTAGTAGTCCATATGATTGATTATAGTTCAATTAATATCAAAAATCCAGCACTGGCGTTCAAAATATGAAAGTTATGTGCCCCATAGTCAAACTTAAGTGGGTTAAGTCACACTTGACTGTAAGCCTAAATACGTTCCAGAAGGCACCAAATCGAGGATTAATAACAAAATTGGCTTTAAAAAATATTTCATGCAAGCCAAAGAATTTGCTGTCTTCTCAGTCCACCGTATTGATTAATATTTACCAAAACATAGTTTTAACCATATTTTCAACAACCGCCTTTTTTTAAAGAAAAAGTGTCCGGTCAAAGATCTAAGCAAGGAATAGTCTGTCTTTTGCAAACAATAGGGGAATAATTTAATGTCGAACATTTACGTTATACAAACCCCTCACTAAGCCAAGCAAAGAGTATAAAGAAGACCACATAACCTTTCATACATATTTACTAAACTCAAATTTATATTTATATTTAAATCTCCAGGCTCTGATAAAAAAAAACTCTGGATTTTATAAATATGCTTATAAGCAAACTCGCCCTCTTATTTAACAACATATTGGATCAGAAGACTATTCCTCAGCAATTCAAAGAAGCCTTGATCTATCCATTACATAAAAAGGGTTGTACATTTGATCCTACATACTATCGAGGCATCTCGAATATCAAAGCCATCCATCGTCTTAGGCGGGGCGGTTTTTGGTATACTCCACACTGGAACTTTGATGAACTTGCCCGACACTTATCTTACGACTTCTGTCTTATGGATATGCCGTCTGATACAATGACACCAGAACTCCAGCTGATGCGCAAATTCAGAGTCGACTTTCCTTGTGTCCAGGACTGGCTTCGGTCAGAGTCTGAGCCGGGAATGGAATGTAGTCGTATTTTCACGGATGGTTCCAAAATCAGTCAAGGGTCTGGCGCTGGGGTCTTCGTGGAAGTCGACAACATTAGACTTCACTTCTCGTTAGGCAAATATGCGTCTGTTTTCCAAGCGGAAACTTATGCAATCCTAATGGCCATGAACTATGTTGTGAAGAACAGGTGGAAGGGACGTAGCATTTGTGTCTGTAGTGACAGTCAGGCTGCGCTTAAGGCCTTGCTTAACCCTTTAGCCACTTCTAAAATAGTTCATGAAACCAAAAACTCTTTGAACTCGGTCGCAAGGCTGAATTCTCTGTCTCTTATCTGGGTCCCAGGTCGCACTGGGATCTTGGGGAACGAGATCTCCGATGAGATTGCTAGACAAGGCTTAGAGGAGGCTTTTCAGGTCCCGAACCCGCTCTGGGTCTCCCAGCGTCCTCCGTTAGGGCTTCCATTGACGATTGGGTCTCTCACGAGCACAATTGTGTGTGGCATGACACTTCAGGATGCAGGTTGACTAAACGCATGCTCCCGGACGTCTGTAAGAAATCAGCGGCATTCTTGCTGTCTCTCAGCAGAAAAGACTGTAGACAACTTATTGGCATCTTGGCCACATCGCTTTTGCCAAGCACCTCAACGTGTTAGGCTTAAGTGACACTACAATCTGCGACGCTTGTGGAGAGAGCGACGACACCGGGGAACATTATCTCTGTGTCCGGGCTTTGCTCGTATCAGGTGGCAGATCCTCGGTGCGGATGTGGTGAGTGCTGGTACTGTAAGCTCCTCATCACTGAAGTGCTTGCTTGCCTTTCTTCGAAAGTCAAGGGAATTCCAATAAAATTGGTAAATCAGGGTTTGCTCTCTGGCAGTACAATGGACCAGTTGCGTCTGAGTGCTTCAGTCGAGTGTTTCCTATCCCGACAAAAAAAAATCGAGGGATCTCCTTCTTGAATGGATCCTATAAAGCTTCACTGCGTTTCTTCAAAGACGGCTGGCGGCATGGGTTGATTCCACTACCCTACTTAAGGAGCATCAGGCAGGATTCAAATCAGGATATGCAACCACACCAACCCAATTTTCGTTTTACTCGGAAAGGTTTTTTAAAAGCTTTACGCGGATACCCAGGCAGCAATATTGGATGGAAAGGCAAGGTCCGAGGATTTAACCCAATGTTTGTCAGGTGGTATAGACTTTTCTGGATTATGTATAAAGGCCTTAATATTTGCTGACGACATAGTCCTGCTTGCAAATACTTCAGAATCTTTCTAGCTTATGATTAACCGCTTGTACGAATATTGTGCAATATAGAGTCTTATTGTAAACTTTGAAAAATCAAAAATTAGGACTTTGAACAATGATGGAGGTATAAATCGATTGAACAAGCAGTGGAGGTATAACGGTGAAGGGATTGAGGTGGTGACGGAATATAAATAATTGCGGATGTATTGGACAAAAAAATTGAATATGGAGAAGCACCTTAAAAATAAGCTAACTCAGGCTAAAACCGCTATAATACAACTTGGAGTATTGTTAAATGGGCGCCGTGGCGTAAGTTGTTAGTGTATCGGATCACTGCGCGTGAGGTTCCAAGTTCGAATCCCAGAAAACACAAAAAACATTTTTTTTCACGGTCCAACCTCTCGCGAAGAGACAAATATCCGAGAGTATTGTTGTCTCGGAAAAGCTTCTCAAACCAAATTACCCTTCGGATACGACAATAAACTGTAGTTCCTTCCATTCGTATGAAAAATATAATGCACACAACATGAGTGGTTGCTAGAAGCTAGGCCCTGGCACTTAAAAGAGCTGTTTAATTCGCAATAATTAACCGAGTAGTGCGGTATAAGGAAATCTTGAATTTAACTGAATGTTATGGATATACGAGTAGTTTGGACTTGGACTGGAATTCGCAGAGTAGCTGGAAGAGAAAGCTCTATGATTTATTATCACATTTGGATATATTTATTCGCCAAAAGTATATCGAGAATGCCAAAGCATTAACCCACAGAGAAATATACATCACTTTAAACTTCAACCTAGGTGCGCTGCACTTCTTTAATGACGGCAATTGTACAAGTTTTATCTCTGCTATTTTTCGCGCAAGGAGTGAGTTGCTACCATTAAACTTCGTGCTGCACAAAAATGATCTACCAGCTGTATGTTCCTTATGCAACCTGTCGCAAAGGGAAAACATTGTCCATTTTCTGGGAGTCTGTCCAGTATTTCGCGATGTAAGAAGGTACTGCTTTGGGAATGGCACTTTGTCAGTTGATGAAGTTCTAGAACAACTGAATGCTTACGACTGGAAAGCACTGGAATTGTACTGCAAAATAGCGTTAGTATGCAGAAAAAGAATTGTTGAGCAAGTTTTTTATTAAAATAAAATGATTAACTATAATGTGACATAGCATAAAGCCGTCTGCAAAGTTCTGTCATCTTTTTGTTTTCTTTTGACTTTTAGTATTATACATTATATAATGTATAATACTAAAAATGTATAATACTAAAAGTCAAAAGAAAATAAAAAGATGACAGAACTTGGCAGACAGCTTTATGCTATGTCACATTATAGATATTGTACCCAAACATTGGAGTACGAGTAGATGTCTTGCCAACAATTTCGTAGCCCATAGTAGCAAATTTAAAGTTTTTGAGGCAGTCTCTGAGTCTATTTTATTTTATGCAGCCCCTGTATGGGGATACAGGCATTATGATACAGTTGAAAAGCTATTTAAGTATTATATCAAGTGCACTTTTCATCTTCCACCCAACACCCCAAACTATGTCCTTATGCTGGAAACAGGGTTGTCACAATTTCACATAAAAACGCTCAGACTGCAAATTGATTATACCATATACTTATTGTCTTAAATATGCCTTACTCCCGCATGCCTAAACAAGCTACTCTTAGTGCGATTAACAGAAAAACAACCTGGTATGCGGAATGGCTGAATTTAGCATAAAAATGTGGTATGGAAATCAGCCTAGATAGCGAACATTTTACGGATTGGAAGCCAGTACTCTACAATCTTATCAGCAGAGTTGATGAAGATTTTGTTGCAAATTATGATGAGGAATCGTCGAGATCTGCGCAGCGATCTATCTACAGTCAATTAAATCAGAAAAGGAATTATTTCTGTAATAAGAACAGAGTAGAGGAAATCTCGATGATGTTGCGGCTGAGAGCAGAACTTGCAAAACTAAATTATATTTCACATAGAGAGGACCTACCAATATTATGTAGTACTAGCTGATTCGCCCCGCTTCGCCCAAGTGTTTTGGAAGTGCATTCTAAAATATGAGTAAATCCAATGAAAAATGCTGCAATGTTTTTACCTGTGTGTATATAATATATACGTATATATGTACATTAAGAGCCCTTTTTTCCATTAAGTTTTGGTAGCACATGAATATCCTTATTATTATAAAATTTTAAACTTGCTGAATGTTTACATTCACTGCCATTCAGCAACGACATTGTATACTAAGTTTTGGAAAATCATAAAAATATTTATTTTTAGTTTGTAAAACAATTAAAAAAAGAAAAATTGTAATTTCATCGGCTTTACTTACGTGGTCTCTCCGCGAGCCATGAGTCATGCTTGGGCATATGTCGTGTCTTTAAAATGTCTCATGGAGATCACATTATGTCTTCATATTTGCATGCCCTGACATGTATGTTTAGATTTATCACTTGCAATCCATGCCTGCCATGGAGTTGAGCATGAGCAGTCACTTTGAACAAAATTCAGTCACAACCGAGTGGAAAACGTAAGGATTTGCCCAGAATCGACGTTTTCTTTGTTTTTGCTCTTTTTCTTGTTTATTTTGCTGTTGCTCTAAAGCTTTGAGTGCAAAAATGTGCTCCACCTTCAGTGAAATATTCAGACATGAACTGCCCACCCGTTAAAATATGGCAGCTGTCTGAGCATCGTCTGACAGATGTCGGACATATTCCCAAGCATGACTCGTGGCTCGTGGAGACACCGTGTTACTTACGCAAAGTAAACCAGTTTGCCAACAATCAACATGGGGGATTGATCATTAAGCTTCCGAAAATAGGAAACTTGACGGAATGCGGAAACTGGCTAGGTATTTGCGTTCCTCCAGCCGTAGTCAAAATAATAGCTAGAACATTTAGATTCAACTCTCGATGTCGAACAGGCAGGTTTTCGCGCTAGATGTTCCTGCAACGACCACATAAATATTTTACGAATCATAATCGAACAATGGGTTGAGTACATTCCGCTACATTTGCTTGTTTATCGACTTCAAGAAGGCTTTCGACGGCTTGAATCGAGATGCTATCTGTTTGTCCTCGCGCAGAAGAGGCATCCCAGAAAAACCTATAGCTATTATCAAGGCTACATATGAGGGCGGTAAGTGTAACGTCTTACACAATGGTAAGGTGTCTGAGGTTTTTGAAGTCCAAAGTGGAGTACGTCAAGGGTGCATACTGTCACCACTATTGTTCTTGGTGATTATCAGCGATGTACTCCGTGCAGCATTGACGGAAGGCAACTATGTTTGTCTACTTCCACATCAGATAATGGATCTTCATTTGATGGCCCAAAATCTAGAAGATGAGGTAAACAAAGTGGGGCTGAAAATAAACATCCAAAATAAAATCCCTGAGCACTTCTAACACCCGCGCTCAACTTAACATTGCCGGATATGAAGTCAAAAAAGTTGACAACTTTCTTTATCTAGGAAGTGTGGTCTCGGCTAATCGCGGTGGCACCGCACTGAGTGTGTGCAGCAGAATCGGGAGGACCTAAGCTGCGTTCAGAATGCTATCCAGAATCTGGAGAAGCTATGTTATCAGCCTAACAACCAAGCTGCGACTGTTCTGCTCCAACGTAGAATCAGTGCTGTTTATGGGTGCAGTACTTGGAAGGTGGACACCATTAACACATGCAACCTGCAAATCTTCGTAAACAAATGTTTAAGGATGATCTTGAGGATTTTTTTTTTCATCTCCAACAAACAACTTTATACGAGAAAGGGCCAAGAACCTATAAGCATTACTACACAAAGGAGAAAGTGGCAGTGGATTGGACACACCCTACGACGCGAAGATAACTCCATTGCGAAATATGCCATGCAGTGGAATCCGCTCACCCAGGCAGGCAGAATAGCGGGACGCCCTAGGCAAACGTGGCGCAGAACAGTTGAGGAGGAATCAAGCTCTTTAGGAATGAGTTGGAGGCAGCTCAAACGCATTGCAGAACTCCGAACAGGATGGGGCACAGGCGTGGTTGACGCCCTATGCCCCCAAAGAGGTTAAATGATCTAAGTAAGTAAGTATCACTGCCCGTGTAATCATCGATTGACTCTAAAAATATAATACTATACATATACTAGGTTCTTAATACATAACATATCACAGGGCATCTTGTCGTATTGCAATATGCGTTATAATTTTATATTTTTGTTATATGGGTATACGTTAATTTATTTTATAAATGCAACCCAACATTTCAATCACTCTTTGTTAATGTATGGTTCTCATGCATATCAACAAGAAATCCTTCCGTTTAATCAAGACCTATAATTATTTTTCCTGCCGTCAATCAGATACTATTTTATTTCACAACAAAGCTGACATACCCTCACATTTGTTGCACGGCTGTTCTGCACCGTTGACTTTGTCGCTAAACTATCACTCGATATTCAGATGCGGTAAAAACACTTCCGTAAGTCATTGGGGGAGACCTGTCATGTAGTCATTGTGCGCACTAAAAGTTAATTGCTGAAAGTGGTGCTACATTAAAGGCGCCGTTGAATTAGTAAGCCAAATAGTTCGGAAGGTGTTTCAACATTGTGATTGCAGAAACACCTGCAGCTGTTTCTTTGGAACTTTGAAACTGTCAAAACAAGTCGACTGGGTATAGTAGAGCTGACTAAATAATATCTTTCTCTTTGAGAATAATTAGACCATAGCAATCAGTGTAAAGTCCAATACCGACATACATAAACATGTACGTCTATGTAACGAATAACATTTGGGCAGATGTTCGTTTGCAATACGAATTTCAGTTAACTCAAACAAAAAACGAAACCGAGCAAGAAGGATAAGAAGGTATTTAGATCATTTTCGGGAGGATTTAACACACCCCTAGTAGTACTTTTTTTACCGCAAATATATCATTTTTTACGAAAATTCCTTTTAGGGGATAATGCAATAATGCTGCATTGTGTGTGAGTGTTATAATTACGTCGCGAATTTCTGCTTGATTTTGCTCGGCCTATGTTGCAAAGCGAAATTTCTATTCAGAATCGCTCATAGTTTGGTCGATTTCTAAAGTCTATCGTGCAGTTGATAAGGATTATCATAATATTTTTTTTTTTTTTTTTTCCGAGGGTAGGTGAAAATCTTCAAGAAGACACTATGAGGATCGACAGCGCGTGCTCATAGTAGTGTGGGATTCTTACCCACTAAAAAACCTCCCTTCAAAACAGACTTGTTTTCATTTTTACTACAACTAAGTATTCGACTTATCAAGTAGTTTTCGTTTCACGAAATAAGGACGTTTTGCAGGTACCTTCCCATTAGAAGTTCCTGCTAGCTCCGCAGTTTAGACGCAGTTACTTATCGCGCTAAGTCTAAAGGTTTTGTTCTTTGTAGATGGCGTAGTAAGTTTCTTTCATCCAAAACTTGGAGGACTGTTATATTAACGTGACTTTCTAGTCGACTTTTATGTTTTCTCGCGTAGTTTTTGATTTCTGTGGATATCGCTATTTCTGATATACCATGGCGCATTTACAATACCTCTTAGCACTTTGCTTTCAAAAGTTTGTAAAATTTGAATATTACTTATTTTGGTACAACCCCAGAGTTGTATACCATATGTCCATATAGGCTTTAGCACTTGCTTATATAAAAGCAGTTTGTTCTCTATATTAAGCTTGGAATATTTTCCAAGTAGCCAATACATTTCTCGATATTTGTTATCTAGTTCTTTGCGTTTTTTCTTAACGTGCGTTTTCCATTTCAGCTTTGCATCAAGTGTCATTCCAAGATACTTAGCCTCGTTTGCAAACGGAATTTGAACCG
The DNA here is from genome assembly GCA_945910035.1 of Brachypalpus laphriformis. Lineage (NCBI taxonomy): Eukaryota > Metazoa > Arthropoda > Insecta > Diptera > Syrphidae > Brachypalpus > Brachypalpus laphriformis. The sequence continues at coordinate 103,494,747 of OX246756.1, forward strand.
AGTTTGAAAAGATCGGCAGATTATTTACTCTCTTATAAGTAAAATTTACATGAACAGATTTGGTCTCATTGAGTGCGATTCGCCAAACCTTTGTCCATTCATTTACTCTATCCAAAGCTTCTTGCAATTTTTCTGTAGTATCTTCGACCGTTTTACCTACTGCCAAGATAGCAGTGTCGTCGGCAAATGTAGCTAGCTCAGTGCCTTCTACTTCCGGTATATCACGAGTGTATAATAGATATAAGACCGGACCAAGGACGCTTCCTTGCGGCACCCCAGCCATTATTTCTTTAAAATCCGAATATTCGTTTCCACATTTGACGCGGAATAGTCTATTCGTAAGGTAGTTCTTCAAAATATTATATAGGTGCTCTGGCAGAACTTGTCGTAATTTAAACTTTAAGCCTTCATGCCAGACCTTGTCAAAGGCTTGAGAGACGTCAAGGAATACGCTTGAACAAATCTTTTTTTCTTCAAGTGACTTTTCGATTACATGTGTTATTCGATGTACTTGTTCAACTGTAGAATGCTTACTTCTGAATCCGAATTGATGATCCGGAATGAGATGCCTCTCTTCTATAACCGGCTGTATTCGCCTAATCAAAATTCTCTCGAACACTTTGGATATGATTGAAAGAAGCGAAATCGGTCTATAAGACGTTTTTTACATTCGGCGGTTTTCCGGGCTTAAGGACCATTATGACTTCGGCCACTTTCCATTGACTGGGAACATATTCTAGTCTAAGCGCGGCGTTTATAATGAACAGAAGCTTCATTAGACCTTTTCTCGGAAGTGCTTTAAGAACCTCTCCCGTGATTAGGTCGTATCCAGGAGCCTTCTTAGGTTTAGTTTCTTTATTTCTTCCTTAAGTTCGGTTAGTGTTGCATTTCTTATTATACGATTGTCAATATACGACGTATTTATATTTTGAATAAGAGCCTGTCCATCAAGCGGTTTGAAAGTTTCTTCCAGGTGGGTGGCAAAAACTTGCGCTTTCTCTTTATCATGCCTGGCCCATTCGTCTTGATTTTTCCTAATTGGAGCGGCTTGAATTTGAGGTTTTTTAATACCTTTTAAAGCTTTCCAAAGCGAATAGCTAGAATCTTTTTCTGCCGTTAAGCTTTCTAGGTGAGTTTGCATTTCATTATTCTTAAGGTCTTTAATAGATCTTTTTAATAAGTTACACAAACGGTTAAGATGTGCTTTATGTTGCGGAGCCCGAGTTTGTTGCCATTTTTTGCGCGCTTTCCTCTTCTCCTTAATCATCTCTTTTATTTCCTGCGGATAATTTTGAATATAGCTGGCCGGCGTTTTCTTAGGTTTCGGAGTATTCTTCCACGCGGCATTCTGTAGGATTTCGACGAAGCGATCTACTTCAACTTCAAGTTCATAGGGCGTAATAAGTGATACCCTCAGCTCAGTATTTGATTCAATATCTTTTTTGAAGCCATCCCAATTCGTTTTCGCGCTGGTTAATCTGGCCGGCCCCTACTTTTTTAATCAGAGCATCGCTTATCGTCATAATGATTGGAGAATGATCAGAGGAGAGATCAAAGCTTTCTTCAACTTTTATACAGTTGCCAGATATACCTTTAACAATAAAGAAATCGATCAGATCTGGTATCTTATTTCTATCAGTCGGCCAATATGTTGGTTTACCCGTCGAGTGAAAATCACAACTATATTGCATACCCGCATTATAAAGCTTTCTACCTTTCTGAGAGGCGTACCTTGAACCCCAGAAGGGGTGTTTCGCGTTGAAATCGCCACCAATAATAAAATTTGGTTTAAGGAAGTTGAAGATGTTTGTGAAATCACTTTCTTCAAGTTTACATCGCAGTGGACAATATATAGACGAAATGTTGAAAGCAAAATGTCTATTTCTAACGCGTACCGTGCTTACTTGCATTGCTTCTAATTCAATATTTACTTCCGCTGAGTGTTCGATACATTCTTTTATAAACAAGGATGATCCGCCTCTGGCTCTTTCCGATGGGTGGAAGGCGTGATACCCGCTATATCCCCTTATCTTAACATTCGATTGCTTTTTCAGATGAGTTTCGCAGACCAAGCATATATCAATATCTTTTTCTCGTATAAAGATTTCTATAGTTCTATAGTTTGGCCGATTTCTAAAGTCTATCGTGCAGTTGATAAGGATTATCATAATATGTAACGGCAAAAAATGTATTTAACGCGTATGACTTTGCCTATTCCAAGTTATTGTCTGTTACAATACATGAACGATGTTTTGTTGAAGACCACCGATTTACTTTCACGATTGAAGAATTTTGAACAGATGTATGCGTTAGGTGTACATACATATATAAAATCAGTAAGTGCGAGTGACTTCCTAAACCACTTTATTGAAGAAAATCAGATCGAATATAAAATCAAATTATACAGCCCAGTTACACCAAGTTTCCCTTCTGGAAATTCATATCTTGATCTTTGCATTGCGGATGCGCGATTGCAAATTCAGACGGTCCACGATAATAAACTTTCTATATTGCCGTATGATAGCGACTATAATGCAATAGTTATGCCGCTGAGATTCACTGGCGACTCTACGTTTAGCTTCGCATCGCAGCACGAAGTCCCTAAATTAAATTTTAGGTAGACTGATTGGCGCAAATTTCAACGTTGTGCCGTCAGAAAATATATATGAACTGCCCTTTCTCTTCTAATATTCCTAGTAATAGGAATCTTTCTAATGAGGAATGTGATTCCTATATTGGGAACTTAAATACGGTGGTATTACAAGCTACGGAGTCATCAGTGCCGAAAATTAAATCCAAAGACGGAAGGATAAGGGAATGTTATCTAAACCGTGACATTAAGACTCTACAAACCTACAAAAGCTTTTTAATCACTCAGATAAATCGAATACGACGTCGGTTCCAAGATGAATTGCCCAATTTAGAGCTGCATAGGTTAAAATCTCTCCTAAAAAATGTGAAGACATTGCTAAGTCAGCAGTTTCGGAATAGTGTTAACGATTATTGGAAGCAACGCGCCGAAAACATATTGAAGTCTGATTCCAGGAACATGTTTCCTAAAATTAATCAGCTTTTCAAGCCTCGTAACGTTGTCAAGATCTCAAAATTGAAAGTTCCACTGTCTTCTCAGTCTCTTCTGTCTCAGGCGGAGATCAATAGCCAACACTGCCCCATTATCGATAACCATTTCGTTATAGATAGTGGGGTAGATAAGCTAAATCTAATCGGCTCTCATTTTGGGGCGATCCATGCTAGGGATCTACCAAGCTGCAAAACTAGCGAAGTAAATGAAGAATTGTCCAGGTTTCGCAACAGCGAAACACGAACTCTTCTGAGATTATCTGAGCAATTAAGAGCAGACCAACTAAAAAAACGAACAGACTAACAATTACTTTACAACACTAGACGAACTGACATACATATTCAGGAAACTAAATAACAAAAAGTCAAGTGGTTTAGATAATATTCCTAACGTAATCCTAAAGCAAATACCGGGCGAAATTATACGGCAATATTGCGTTATATTTAATAATTTTTTTAAACAACAGCTACTTCCCGAGTTATTGGAAGAAATCGAAGGTTTTTCCAATAATCAAAAAGAAGAAGGATCCTTCTGATCCTTTCAACTATAGGCCAATAAATCTCCTGCCTAATATCGGGAAGGCTTATGAAGTAGTTATTAGTAAATCTATTTTGTTCGTGTGCGAAAGAAAGGAGATTATACCGCGGAACCAATTTGGGTTCAAGAGAAACCATTCGGCGGTGCACGCTGTTACAAAATTGATTTCTGACGTTAGTTGGAATCTTAATGCCAAAAGATGTACAGCTGCCTGTCTGGTGGATATCGAAAAAGCCTTCGACACGGTTTGGATCGACGGGCTTTTATATAAACTTCTCCGATAAGAATTCCCACATCATCTTATAAAGATAATTGCATCTATGGTGCACGAAAAAATTTGTTGTAACAGATGGACAATACACGACGAGTAAAGTTTTTAAAGTCACTAATGGTCTGCCACAAGGCACAGGTACAGCACCGCTCCTCTTCAATATCTACATCTCGGAAATGCTGAGGGACACAGATGATTCTATAGCGTTCGCTGATGATGTTATATTGTATGCAAGCGGGTCAAGAATCCAAGACATGCAGACAAAGCTTCAGAATAGCTTTGATAAACTGAAAACTTTCTGCTCAGAGTGGAAGCTCAAAATATACGAGGCAAAATGCGAAACTATACTGTTCCGCACCCCAATAAGACGTGGTAATTCAGATTTGAGACGCAACTGGAAAAACTTGCAAGTAGTGAGTTCAAATGGTCTTCGCATCGAGTCAAAGACTGTTGTGAAGTATTTAGGTGTCCATTTAGACAAGTTTTTGTACTACAATGTGCACGTAAATATGGAGTTACAAAAAGCAAGAGCGGCATTTATGTCCCTCAAACGTCTTTTCTACTCCAACTATCTTAGAGCCGATGTAAAGATCATTTGCTACCAAGCGTTCGTTCGTCCAATTATGACTTATGCGAGTCCAGTATGGTGGAACATAAGACCTTCTTATATGGAAAAACTTAGACTATTTGAAAGAAAATGTCTTCGAGCCTGCATGCGTATGTATAGAAGCGCACATTCCGACTTTCGGCATTGCGTTTCTAATAAGAGGCTATTGGATGCTTCCGGTGTGTCCAGAATCGACAATGTCATTCTGGATCTTATAAGGAACCATTTCGTGCAGTCAGCGAGCGTTACAGAGAACGAACTTGTGTCGGGCTTATTTTATCCTAGCCCTGGGTAATTCCGAAATATTATGATGAGTGGCTTCATACCCCCTGAAGCATTCTTGTATCTAGATGCGCATGGTTACTTATCAGATTCGCTGAACGCTCCAATTATTTACCATCTTGCTAGAAGGGCGACAGATAAATGTATCCACTACGAGCCGATGGACTCAGGAGAAGGAAACGCTGACTTGAGATACTGCGTAAGCATACCTGAGCGAGATTCAGTTAACGACGACAGGTTGAATAGGGAGAAATATTGGTGGCTCGACTGGGTTGAGGATAGCGTTTAGGGTAAGCAAGGCCGGACCTTGATATGTGGTTTCTGGCATACCACTGAAGGCCCGATTGACTGGTTTAACTACCTTTTGATTGGTCTTTTCGGTGGTGATTTGGAAGCCACATATCATGGTCCGGCCCGGGATTTAGGTTAAGGTAGTTTAAGTTCTTTAAGTTTAGTTTTTAGATTAATTTTATGAAAAAATAATAACATAATGTGTTCTAAAAGGTTTCGTTTTTCCTTAAAGTAAAAAAATAAAATAAAAAATATGTATGTTTTAAAGAAAATAATTTCGATTAAAATAAAACAAGCTTTCAAGTTTAAGTTTTTTAAAAAATTATAATATAAGTATTGAGCACCCTTCAGGTCAGTTACTTTAAGGCATTATGATAGTGTAGTTTTAAGTTTATTCGAACTATAAATTATGTGAGTGTATGAGTGGAAAAATAAACGATTAAAAAAATAAAGTTAGTGCGAGTGATTAATAAGGACAAATTCTCAAGTTTGGAGATCAAGATCATGAGAAGATACAATTGGAAATGCGTTGAAAGGAACACCTGCGAAATCTACAATTCAAACAGTGGTCATATTTTTCATATAAAAAAGTATTCAGAATAATAAAATCAAGCAATTTTGAAGCTTACTGGAACACCCTATTTAAATAAAGTTACATTTTGAGTGGAATCCATTCTAACATAATTAAATAATTAGATTTTCTTCACTAAATTCAATTTTAAAAAATTCCTGTTTTTTTAGATTTGGAGTCGTCCTATATACGGACTGAAATCGTCCAAATTTGTTTTTGAAAACCTTGGATCGCCCCGAAAAACAATTTTGCGTTTTTTAAGAGACATAATGGGTAATCAAACTAGAACCAGTGACACTATCTATCAAAAGTCTGTACAACTGTTTGCATACGCCGACGATATTGACATAATTCGAAGAACTTAGCGGGCTATCACCGGTGCGTTTGCAAGCATTGAAGGCCAAAATGGGCTTAGCGATGAACGAGGGCTGAACCAAGTACGAGGGCAAGGTGAAAAGTTCTCGGCCTGACATTGAAAGACTGCTATTTTCAGTTAAAAAATGATTTTTTTTTCTACATAATCTCCCTTGACTTCAACACACTTAGTCCAGCGTTTCTCCAACATCAGTATTCCTTCTCGGAAGTGAGAGTCGGGAAGGCTGTGAAAATATTCATCTACGGCCCTCTCAAATTCTGCATTGGATGCGAAACGCTTCCCAGAAACAAATTTCTTCAAGTTTGGGAACAGATGGAAGTCTGAGGGTGCCAAATCAGGTGAATAGGGTAGATGGCCGAGCAAATCGTACCCCAAATCCCGCAGTTTTCCCATCGCCAACGCACACTTGTGTACAGGTGCATTGTCCTGCTGAAAGATGATTGTTTTCTTCTTCAAGCCAGGTCTCTTTTCGCGAATTTTACCATCCAACTGGTCAAGAAGGTTGAAGTAATATTTGCGTGTAATTGTTCTGCCTTTCTCAAGGTAATCAATTAACAGGATCCCTTTCGCATCCCAAAACACACTGGCCATGACCTTTCCGGCAGATGCGATCGACTTCACTTTCTTTGGCGCTGAACCACCGGCTTCCACCCACTGCTTCGACTGCTGTTTCATTTCTGGCGTGTAGTAGTGGACCCCTGTCTCATCCATGGTGACAAATCGCCGCACAAAATCGGTCGGATCCCTATTGAATCGGCCCAAAGATTGCCGCGAAAATCGTTGGCGCATTTGCTTTTGATCGGCATTCAGCAAATGCGGCACCCATCTTGCGCAGAGCTTTCGCATCCCTAAGTTCCTAAGTCCAACACGATATCATGCACTTTTTCGATGTTTTGGGGTGTGGTTGCGGTTTTTGGCCGTCCTTCACGTGGGTCATCTTCGAGTGACGCGCGACTACGTTTAAATTCAGCTGCCCACTTTTTAACGGTTGACATGGAAGGCGCAGAGTCCCCGTAAACTTTTGTCAACTTTGGATGAATTTCCTTACGGGTTAACCCATCCAAAATGAAGAATTTTATGACCGCACGATATAAATTTTTGCTGATTGGAACACTATCTCTGCGTCAGGCCTAGAACTTTTCACCTTGCCCTCGTATATGCTGTCAACAAGAACAGACAATCAACACCGACGAATTGGACAAAACGAAACATTGGACAGCTACAACGTCGATGTCTACTTTGTCTACTTCGGCTCTGCTATAAATTCTGAAAGCGACACCAGCAGAAATCAAGCGAAGAATAACTCTTGCTAATAGCGTTTTTTTTTTTTTGCTAATAAGGCAATTCAACAGCAAAGCCATGTTTCGAACAACTTAGAAGACTCTACATAAGACCTTGATAATCCCAGTCCTGTTTGAAAAAAAGCTCCCCCATAAGGCCTGTACTGACAATTCTAATGAAACAGAGTATAGTAAGTGTATTAAGCATACAAGAGAGAGTTTACTATACTCTGTTCATTAGAATTGTCAGTACAGGCTTTATGTGGAGCTTTTTTTCAAACATTGGTGCCTGTGCATGTTTTCATGGCACTTAGTTAGAAAAATTGCCACTGACATAAAAACCAAACCACTGATTACACACAATTTGTTTTTGTAATCTTCCTAAAATTCGCATAAATTCCTAAATAACCAGCCTGCTACACAGCCGATGGCAGAATGATCATGCGGCCGCCATCAATCCCCGCTGTGTGTATGGAAAATATGAACATCAAAACAGTCTTCGCATTACTATGTCAAGGCAAATTGTTGCAGTTTTTTCTATGGGTTTTGTCAGAGAACTTTGGGATTTTGTGCTTTGAGAACCAATAAATACATTTGAGTATGTGAGGGTTTTGCCACTTGATTTTCTTCTTTTTGTGGCAAAACGGCAAAACCGCAGTTAAACTATTTTTAAATTTTTAAATAGGTGCATAAAAGCGACTGTAGGCAAAATGCTTAAGAAAAACTCACAAAATTGTTCACGAAACCCCTTCCACCTACCTAAAAAAAAAAGGCAAACTAATTTCTAAGAGCCTGGCTCCATTATAATGGGTCATATCGCACGAGATGGGTACATTTTATATGGGTAAAAAAAAGACAGTCATTAAAATAAGGGACAAATCTGAAATAACGGCAACAGAAATACTTTACTTTAGGGATAACCATATAAAACCTAATTGCAGACCAGAAAACTACTACCTACTTAGTTGTACGAGTGCCTACTTTCTGAACGTGGTCGCAAGATTCGCCATTAGTATATCTGTGGCAAAAAGGAATAACAGCATAAGTGCCTTTACACATTCCAAAAAACGTATTTAAAGATGTCTTTATCGTCTCATTTCCCTGCCCCTAATTCAGTAACCGCTTCAGATAATGAATTCCAGACATATCGAGGCAATGTTTCAGCGTTATAGGTTCGCCTTTGCTGAGAGAATATTATATAAAAAATGTTAAAAACAAAAAATATTTTAATAATGGCATAAGTATACTTATGCTGTTATGCCTTGTTGCCACATATATGTTCTATTACATTATACATGAATAAATGAAATTATATTTTTATGCTATTTTTTATTTATTTATTTTCCGAAAAAAATGTTTTTTAAATCAGCAGCTGGTAACCCTACCGGTATTGCTCTCTGATTTGCGGCGGTTTGTCATGCATACTATGGCAGCCCAGTGAGAACTTAAAGCCATTGCAACAAGACTCAGAGGCAAGACAATTCTAATGAAACAGAGTATGGTTAATATTCAATAAAGTAACTCTGCAAATATTAATCTAAAACTTATAGGAAAAATGTAACATCAGAATTATGGCCAAAGTGAATTGTTTGGATCAGGAAGCCCATTCATTGACACATCTGGGGCTGTCGGATTCACTGTATTTTTTCCCCGATTACCTGGGGAATATAACACAACATTACATGTCGACAAGACTAAATTCACTTGTCGAACTATGCTTGTCCGACAAGTATAAATGACTTCTGTAACAGAACGCAAACCGTTGCACTTGTCAAAAGAAATAATTCCCCTTGACTTTTCGGATTTCTTCGACAAGTGTTTAACAAGTAAAAATCGCGGCCGACAAAAAATGATATTTTAACTAAAATAAGAGATGAAAAAGATATCGTTTTTGGTTCTTTCATTGATGTCTTAAAAAAAGAAAATATATTTGGAAAAACGAAGGAAATACACAGCCTGGCAAAAAGCCTAAATACTTACTTACTTAGGTGGCGCTACAGTTCGGCGTAAACCTGGGCCTCAACCAACAAGTCTCTCCATTTAACCCGGTCCTTAGCTAATTGCCTCCAGTTATGCACTCCAAGTTGGTCGAGGTCCCCTTGAACTTGTGCGCACCACACACGGCGATGATTCTCTCTACTGCGTCGTCCCTCGGGGTTAGATTCGAAGACTCTGCGGGCCGGAGCGTTGGTGTCCATTGGCTCTACATATTCTAACCATATCAGACGTCCAAGTTTTTTGACTAGGTCGATGTCGCTGTACAGCTCGTACGAGTATAGTTCGTGATTGAATCTTCTCCTCCAAAACCCGTCAACGCAAACGGGACCGAAAATCTTACGAAGAATTTTTCTCTCGAAGCGACCAAGGATATCTTCATCCTCTTTTAATAAAGTCCATGTTTCCGCGCCCTAAAGCAGGACTGGGATGATCAAGATCTTATATAGAGTCTCCTCAGTTGTTTGAGATAGGGCTTTACTGTTAAATTGCTTTATAAGCCCAAAAAACAGCGATTAGCAAGAGTTATTCTTCGATTGATTTCTGCGCTGATCTTGTTTGTAGAATTTATAGCAGAGCCAAGGTAGACAAAGTCCCTTACTACCTGTCACATGACAGCGCGTCACCTTGTCTAAGACCTTTTTTGACATCAAAGGTCTCGGTGAGGTCATTACCGACCTTGATGGAGCAGCGAGCGTTCTCCATCGTCAGCCTGCACAGACGGACAAGTTTGGCAGGGATGTCAAAACTAGACATGGCTCTATAAAGCTCTTCTCTATAGATGCTGTCATAGGCGGCCTTGAAATCGATAAAGAGGTGGTGAGTATCGATTTGGAATTCTCTTCTTCTTTTCTCCAGGATCTGCCGAAGTGTGAAGATTTGATCGATGGTGGACTTTCCTGGCCTGAAACCGTACTGATAGGGCCCCATCAGACTGTTGATAAAATATCGCAGAAAAGATCTTGTATGCGATGTTGAGGGACCTGCATTGCGATTGATCGGGAAACTACTGACTGCCCAAAACTTGGCTTGGACCAGTAGCGCAACAATCAAGTTCGTGATGAAGTGCTTACTTTACCTCCTAGTGGTGGTCCCCGGGCAACTATACGTATAAACCCTTATACGTATAGGCTAAAATTGTAAGTGCGGGTTGTCTAGGGCCTTGATTCTAGGCTAGGTAACGTGAGCCAGCAACCTGCGTTACTGAAACCAGCTCGCTACAGAAACCGACACTATGCCTCGGATAAGGACTGATCACATGTTGACGACTTTTGGCTATTGTACCCGGACAAAGATAGGTTTCTGGAATGTAAAGACGCTCCTCGACTCGGGAAGAGAAGGTCCTCACAATGCCAGATTCCTCCAACTGGAAAAGGAATTCATGCGATATAAACTGGACATTTTGGGGGTAAGTGAAGTAAGATGGTTAGAAGCGGGCGAGTACCAGTCTCCAACGCGTAACACTGTACTACTCTATTCCGGAAAACCATCCGGAAGTCCGCGGGAATATGGAGTCGGACTACTGCTAACAACAACAGCACGCAAGGGCCTGATTTCCTGGCAGCCTCATGGTGATAGGATTTTGACGGCCAGATTCCGGACTAGAGTATGATGCGTCACCATCATACAGTGTTACGCCCCAACGAATAGTTCATCTGAGGACGAAAAGGAGAGCTTCTACAATCTCTTAAGCGCCGTCTTCAACACAACACCAAATGGAGACATTGTCATAGTGATGGGGGATTTGAATGCCAAGGTTGGCAGCGACAACGAAGGGCTCAAGCATGTAATCGGGAAGCATGGACTAGGCAACCGCAATGACAACGGCGAAAGGTTTGTGGATTTCTGCAATGCCAACCGCCTTGTGATAGGTGGCACCATGTTTGACCACAAGAACTGCCACAAAGTCAGCTGGGTTTCCAATGACAGGCAAGCAACCTCCAACCAAATTGACCATTTTGCTATCAGCCGCCGCTTAAGAAGTAGTCTCCTGGACGTCCGAAACAGGCGAGGGGCAGATGTGGGGATAGTACGTGATCACCATCTTATGATAGCTACTCTCCAACTACGCACTGCTGCAGTTCGAAGATCCCACGATAACACAATAATGCCCAGGTTCAACATCGATAGACTTAGTGATCCCTCAGTGCGCCAACAATTAAGGGAGCACTTTTCGCAAGGTGTGGAAGCAATCAGCAGCTCAATGCCCGCAACCATCCAAGACCATTGGTGTGCTGTGAAAAATGTTTTTATATCTGGTGCTGAAAGAATTGTCGGTCGATCGCAGGGAAGACATAGGGCGTGGCTTTCCGAGGATACCTGGAGACGGATTGACGAACGAAAACAGCTGAAAGCTCGCGTTGCAGCTACCCCAGCAGCAGGGAGAAGCGAGCTAGAGTCCCTATATCGCATGAAGATGAGAGAAGTTCAGCGTAGCGTACGACGTGACAAGCGCAACTACATCAACGCGCTGGCTGCAGAAGCAGAAGAAGCTGCACGGAGGTGCGACAGCAGGACTGTCTACAGAATCACGAAAGAGCTAACAGGTGGTCGCAGCTCCAGCCAACACCCAGTGAAAAGCCTAGACGGCTCCTTGCTCATTTCGGATGAGGACCAGCTCAAGAGATGGAAAGAGCATTTTGCTACGGTTTTGAACCGATACACTAATTGCTATTATCAAAGCTACATATGAAAGCTCAAAATGTCACGTTCTGCACAGGGGAAGGTTGTCTGAGGAATTTGAGATCCAAAGTGGGGTAAGACAAGGCTGTATCCTTTCACCAATATTATTCCTATTGGTGATTAGCGATGTGCTTCATGCAGCTTTGTCGACGGGAAACGGAGGAATTCGACGGACTCTAACATCTCAACTGAAACATCTTGACTACGCAGACGATGTATGCTTACTCTCCCACAGAATTATGGACCTCCACCAAATGACAGCAGATGTGGAGAGGGAGGCAGGTGTCGTCGGGCTGAAAATTAATACGACAAAAACTAAAATCATCAGCCTTGGAACTAACTCATCGGCTCAAATATGCATTGCTGGACAACGAGTAGAGAGAGTAGAGGATTTCCAGTATCTTGGGAGTATTGTCTCAACCGATGGTGGAACCGAACTGGATATAGCCAACAGGATCGCCAAAGCAAAGTCCGCGTTCGGGATGTTGTCCAAAATATGGCGAAGCAATGCAATCAGTTTGAGCACCAAAATAAGACTGTTCCGCTCCAACGTTGAATCCGTGCTGCTATATGGTTGCAGCACGTGGAGAGTGACCACTACTATCACCAGAAAGCTGCGCAATATTTTAAGGATTTTCTGGCCCAATCGTATCTTTAACGAACACCTTTACGAGAGAACGGGTCAGGAACCAATAGGCACAACTATCCAACGGCGGAAGTGGCAGTGGATTGATCACACGTTCCGAAAGGGTGACAGCTCCATAGCGAACCATGCTATGCAATGGAACCCTCTAACTCAGGATGGCAGAAGACCTGGCGGTCCGAGGAGAACATGGCGCAGAACAGTCGAGAAGGAGGCACGGCAGTTAGGGAAAAGTTGGCGAGAACTCAGACACATTGCCAGAAACCGTACACGATGGCGCGTAGGCGTAGTAGAGGCCCTAGGACCCACAAGGGGATACAGGACATAAGTAAGTAAGTATGTTGAGGAGACTGATGCCTCTATAATTGGCGCAGTTGAGGGGGTCTCCTTTCCTGGATCGGGCAAACGATGCTGAGGTTCCATTCATCAGGCATACACTCGTCTGACCAAATCTTAGATATCAGTTGGTGTATGCACTCTACCAGTTCATCACCAGCTGCCTTGAAAAGTTCGGCCGGTAAACCGTCAGGTCCAGGAGCCTTGTTGGATTTTAGCTTGGATATTACTATCCTCACTTCGTTTTGGTCAGGTGGACGGAAATTTTGACTATCATCGTCTATGTTGAATGGTTCATTCTGCCTGACAGCGGGATGTTGGTCTTCGTCGCCGTTATACAGTCTGCAGAAGTAGTTTTTCCATATTCTCAGCACCGACTGTGATTCTACTACGAGGTTTCCATTTTCATCTCTACAGGTTTCTGTACGGGTATTGCTCCTCTTACACGTTTTGGTAAAACTTCCGTACATTGTTCCTGGAGTATAAACTCTCGAAATTCTCAAACGCCCGCTTCTCATGTTCTCTCTTCTTCTTTTGGAGAAGCCGATGTTCTTCCCGTCTCTTTTGCTCGTAGAGCTCATGAGCAGCTCTCGTCTTCCTTTGCAGCGCCGCTTTGTATGCCTCTTGTTTTGCTACATGCACTCGCCGGCATTCTTCGTCAAGCCAGGGGTTTTGCGGTGGTGGGCGAGCGAGACCCAGCACATCAGTCGCGGCGTTTCTGATGGCATGTTGGCAGCGTTGCCACTGGTCTTCGGCACTTGATTGAGGATTGAGAGATTTCGGGATACGCGTTCAGCGAAGAGTCTGGCGGTCTCTTGCGATTGTAGCTTTTCGACGTTAAATTTTCTCGCTGTGATTCTTCTTTGTTGTCCAGATTGGGATATCCGCATCGTACCTTGGCTACAACAAGGTAATGCTCCGAGTCTATGTTGGCCGCTCGGAAAGTCCGGACATCCAGAATACTGGAGGCATACCTTGCGTCGATCGCAATATGATCAATTTGGTTGATCGTTACATGATCATTGGACCGCCATGTCTGCTTATGAATATCGAGATGAGGAAACCATATGCTTTCTATGGTGACATTTCGCTCCACAGCAAAATCAATTAGCCTTAGTCCGTTATCAGACGTAGTGTCGTGTAGGCTATGCTTACCGACTGCCCTACCAAAGACATCCTCCTTTCCTATTTTGGCATTAAAATCGCCCAATACGATTTTAACATCGAATTTAGGACATTGCTCATATGTTTTGTCGAGGAGCTCGTAGAAACACTCTTTGGTGGCAGGGTCCTTTTCTTCCGTGGGGGCATGAACACATATTAGGTTTATGTTAGCGAATTTAGCCTTGATTCGGATAGTCATAATACGCTCGCTTACGTGTCGGAAGCTTAAGACTTCTTGCCTAAGTCTGCCGCGTATGACAAATCCGCATCCGAATAAGCGTTGTCTGTTGCCTCTGTAGCAATCACCGTAGTAGAGGTCACAGTTTTTCATCCTCTTTTTGCCCGGCCCATCACATCGCACTTCCTGGATGGCGGTAATATCTGCTTTATAGCAGTCTAGGGCCTCTGCTAGTTGTTCGGCTGCACGTGGTCTGTAAAGGGACAGAACATTCCACGTACAGATCCGAAGGTCGTTGTCCTTATTTCGTTTGCTGGGGTCGTCATTAGTTGAGTCATCCTTATCCGAGGCTTTTGGTTGTTTCGGAACCATCGATTTTTTACGTGGTAGGGAAGTTACCCCGACGGCACAACCACCAACCTGGAGGGCCAGTTCCTTAATTATTCCCCTAGGACGAGGGGCCGGGTGCACCGGTGCCAGTAGTCCACTATGGGAGTATGAGCGCTGCCATTGGCTCATTAAGGGCTCCTCCGCCACCATCTCCATTCCAATGTTGGAAATTCCTTACCGACCTGTGATCCGAATACGTCGAAGCAGCTCGCGCAAGGTATTCACTAAGTTCAACCTAACTGGAACTATAGACGCCACCGTTGACTCCGTCTAGGGAATTCGTCCGCTGCCGCCTGGAACAAGAAGAAGTGCTCTAGTGGGAAAGCACTCTTCCCCCCCTCTCTCATCTGCTGCCACCAAGAATCCGCCAAACAGGGTTGGTTACCCACTTCTTGGATTAAGGTACTAGGCACCCGGCTGTCACCGCGTGGAGGTTGAGAGTAGGAGTTGGTAGACCTAAATATTGTCCCCCAAAATAAGAATTGGGCGTATATAAGGTACGTATTTGGCAAAAAAGTACATGTTTAAATAACTATTATTGTATTTCTGTATTTGTATTCTGCTTTTCCGAAGATATTACACATAATATCCACTTGTCAGCTTTTGACAAAACTCAAATCACCTGGCCCCATTGAACCACAGTTCTACAAGTGCTTCTTGACACTTGTCGTGTTCTGTTACAGAAAGAGAAAAATTATATAATTTCACTTTCATCGCGACAATTGTCGAAGTGTTTACGGACTTGTCGTTGTGTGTTACACAATTTTTTATAAGTTGTCGAATTTTACTTGTACCACAAGTACTTGTCGCGTTGTGTTGCAGGCCCCTGATATCATAGGCATATCAATCACCCAACAGAGAGCGATCAATTTTTCCAGCCATATGATCATCCTACTGCCAGTGGATCATAACGGCTAAAATCTAGAAAGAAAAAAATTTCGAAAATCAATTTCATAAATCTCGAATGCGAAAATTTTAAATGGGACAAAATCTAGAAAAAATATCGAAAATAAATTTACTTTCGAAATTTTTAAAATCCCTTCATTTTCCTGCGAAATTGGTTACAGTCCGCATAGCGGCGCCCTGAGCACCTTGAATATACCCAACCTCGCACCCATAACAAATCCAACAGTGACATGTAGTAGCATGCCCCCATAAATATTCCACTGTTTATGCTTTCTGGACAAATGTCTATCATGATGGGGTGGAACAATTCAGGTGCCTGTCTGACATTTGTTGACATACCTTTAGCGGAGCGACGAAGTCGCGTGAGCGGCTAAGCCACTCCAGAAAGCGGAGTTTAAGTAAATGAATCGTGCGAAGCGCCCCACTTACCCGTTGTTAGCCGGCACAAAACTGTTCTCGAATAGACTTAGCCCCAGGCGCCTGCCTGACAGTTGTGGATATACCATTAGCAGAGCGGAATATAGAGCCCAACCCGTCTCAAAATTTTTGTATTTTTTTTTATAATTAGCGCGCACTCAAAGGGTTATGAATACATTTAACATGTTTACACACAGTGCGGGCAATGGAGAGAGAGAGAGTGAAAGACTTTGGTGTAGTGGTTCTTGAAGCTCAGTTGTTTATGCTTCAACTATTCTCCGGGGGTGGCGTCCAGATAACTGGAGAGATTTTTGTTACTATTGTCTTTGCTTCTGATTCATAGTACTTTTTGCCCGATAACCGATGTCAATGGCAAATCATCATCAACAGAGCGAACAATTTTTCCAGCCACATGAGCAAGCTACTGCCAGTGTTATACCTCCGCAGCAGCGTTGCCGTTTATACTTCAATCGAAGTATTTTACTTCGTTTTCATAGACAACACTTCGAAACTTCCTCTTTCGCAAAAACACTTCACTTTTTGTAGACTATACTTTCCCTCTTAATTGGGAAATTGCATTATACATTCATTAATTACCCCGTTTATATGCAGAGTCGAATCAGGTTCGAGTCCAGATTTCGATCTGAGTATTTCTACACACCGAGTCGAATGGTCCAAAAGTCCAAATGTGGTCGATCTGACAGATGAGTATAGCAGACACACTGGTTTTGATTGTGTTAGTGTTCTGTTTAGTTCTATTTTTTGGATTTAATAAATATGAAACAACTGAACAGACAACCTTACCCGCAGCTAACCATGAACTCAATCAAAACAAAGCGATTTCCCACCCTGAACAAAGAAAAAAAAAAACAAGAAAGGGATCTCACACACACAGAGAAAACATGTCAGTTCAACCACTCGACCCAGGTATACATGCATTTTTCGGACTCGACCCAGCTCTGTTAGCTGAGTCGAGTACAGTCGAACCCATTTGGACTCGAAAGGCGTTTATATGCATTTGGAACCAGTTTGGAACCAGTTCCGACTCTGCATATAAACGGGGTAAATGAGCTCTCCCATAAAGTACCCAAAAATCGTATACGCGAACACATCCATTCGATTACTACATCGATAACTACAAGTCTACAATTCTACCCAAAGAAGAAAGTCTTTAAGTCTTTTGGCATTCTGTCTTCTGCCTCAAAAACGCTTTGGGGCAGATTATGTACCCTTATTTAAAAGAGTTTATAGGAGCCTTGTTGTGTCTTCCTCATAGTAGTGCAACTACTGATAGAGTGTTTTCCTAAACTAAATTGATTAAGAGTTTAGGCCGAGACAACTTAAAGGTTAGCACTGTTAATTCACTGATGCTTGTGAAAGGAATTGTTTCTGAAAACGGTTTCAAGAACTGGGTATCGCCAAAAGATGTTGTATTAAAATACCCCAAAGCTTAGATTAAAGCTCCCTAATTTAAAAACAAATATTTTTTTTCCATAAATAGTCGTTTAATGTAAGAAACTCAACTTTTATAATGACACTTCACTTTTCAGCAAAACACTTCTATTTTTTCCTGAAAAAACTTCACTAAAAAAATGGCAAACGGCATCACTGCTCCGCAGTAGTGTTCACACAAGCTGTCGAAAATGATCGGACTGACTTTATATGTATATTTCATGGGAAATAAATAAATGCTTGCTGACATCAGGATTTGAACCATGAACCATTAGTGTGGCAATTGACGACGTTACCACTACCACATTGCCACCCCTTAATTAATATTAATTCTAGATTTTTGCCATTCGAAATTTTTTAAATTTTTCCTATAATAGATTTTAGCTGTTCGAGGTTTTTTTCTTTTGTCGAGATTTGGTAGATACTTTGGCCGCGCCTATGAAAACTTCCTTAGTTTGTTCTGTCAATTTATTAATACACACAATATTTGTTCGTACTTATCAAAGCACTGCTAATAACGTGTAGGCAAAGAACTTGGCATAATTTCTACACTTCAGAAAGTTTTTTTTTTTTCAGATAACAAAACACACCGTCCTGACAGGAAGTTGGCTGTTTCTTACATGTATGTTTGTTTTTTATGGGATTTTAGAACTTTTTGTTCAGATACTTACAAAAATAAATTGTATTTAGTTAGAGCATCTAAAATGTCTGTTACTGATGTTTCCTTTTTTTTTATTCACTATTAGAAACTGACTTTAATTTCGTAGACACTTTGCTTTCCACAAAAGATATGTCGGGTGATTGTGCCTCTGCAAGATTTGGAAGGAAAGCCTATTCTCTACCTGCGGTTTTCCTGACTTTATATCTTTGTTAAATTATTAATTCTAGATCCTTTGGGAATGTCGATCTCAGCCTGTTATACGAATATTCTACTGCTGCACTTCCATTCTTCAACATTCACCTATGCTGGGTGCCAGGTCACAGAGACAACCCAGGAAACAGGGAAAATGGCACAACGTGTTGTATTTCGAGACAAATCTGGCCTAAACTGAACCAGAAACATCTCTGAGTGGTCTGATGGTAGATCCATGTCATCACGATGGACCTTTACTGGTCTAAGTAGGCAGCCAACCTAACCTAACCTAAGCTAGTTTCGCAATTTATATATATACGTAGCCCACTACTTCCCACTAGTCGCACTATATAGTGTATATATAGAATTTGTATTATAATATACATTTTTTATTAAAAAGAGCTCTTAACCAAAATGTTGGATATCTAAAATTAGCGTGGAAACGACACTAGAATGAAAGATATCACGGCATCTTAATAATTGACATATACTTCGTACAACAGCCGCCTAAACCGTGTTTTCCTTAAGACCAATAGAACTTCAAATTTAAACTTAAACTGTTCTTAACGAGGCGCGGTCTGTCCGTCCCATATTGGGTCAATATTTCTTTCAGGTCCATTGCTTGAAATCAATTTATTGTCAACTTGCAATAATTCGACAACAACATGCTGAGTAATCGCTCCTTCCAAGTATTCCTCAACAATAGCGTTAGCAAATCCAAAAATCAACGACGGCCTCCCACAAGGATCGGTCTTGGCCCCACTTCTCTTCAACCTATATACTCACGATTTACTAAACACTACATCCAAACAATTTTCGTATGCGGACGATCTGGCTATAGCCACACAACACCAGGGCATGGACTCAATTGAGGCCATACTCTCAGCAGATCTTGGCTGCCTTTGAGAATACTTTAACAAATGGAGGCTGACATTGGTTTTAGTGACCGAATGGCACGTAAGTCCATCTTGTTGAAATCACATCTTGTCCGGATCAATGTTATCCATATTTTCAAAGAAATATTTATTGACCATGGTCCAGTAACGATTCCCATTGACTGCAACGCGATGTTCCACCAGCATTGGAAACTGTACCAAACGATACATTGTTCTGGATGCGATGGATTCCGTAGCGTCTCTTCCGGATTGGTCTTATTTCATACGTAACAATTTTACTTATTAGCAACCCCGCTAGACAAAAATTAGCTTGATCGTTGAACATAATTTTGCGATAACTAAAGACAGTAAAGAATTAAGATGCTGTACAGATCCTCCTTGCTCATCCCTGCGGTATGGCGTAGTAGAGTGGATGAGACAATATTTTGTCGTCTTCCACAAACAAATTAACATACGATGTAATCATATAGTCATTCCTGCTTTAGGTTAGGTTAGGTAGATGGGTGCCTTGTGACAAAGAGTCACTGCTCACTCAGACCAACAGTACGGGTGCATTGTGCCCAATCATTTAACCCTGGAAACGCTGTAAAGAAAATCCGCCGTTAGAACCACCCAGAAAGTGATATGAATCTCAGGAGGTCCGCTAGCTCAACACTACCTAAATCCTCCAGCTCCGAGAAGAAGTAACTACCAAGAGTCCTCATTCTTCTGACGGATAGGGCAGGACAGTCACACAACAGGTGACGAACAGATTCAATTTCTTCTTCGTCCCTGCAACTTCTGCAATAGTCATTATGCAGCACAACGCGTGAACGCCAATGGCACAATGTCCGGTAATTATGCCTGAAATGACCCGTGCGTTATAACGACTAAGTTTTACCAGAGAGGTTCATCTCTTCTTGCTGTAGGCCGGCCATAGCGCCCTGGCCGTAGCGCATGTTTCCAGGTGAGCCCAGCATCTGTTTGCTCGACCGGTGGCTTCATCCTCTATTTTTTTCCGCAAGGAGCTGATCGGGATTGCTACAGAGGGGAGGGCCCGCGATAAGTGCAGCGCCGTCCCTTTCGTCAGCCCTTTCGTTACCTTCGATATCCATATGCCCTGGTACCCAGCAGAGGGTCACCGCATTGACTCTGGATATCTCGTTTAAGAGTGATTTACAGCTTCTCACGAGCCTCGACCTAACTACGACAGAGTCCAGAGCCTTAACGGCTGCCTGGCTGTCTATATAGATAGTGATCGTTTTGCCAACGATATTACTCTCGCGTATAATTTCAGCAGCCTGTATAATGGCTGCGACCTCGGCTTGGAAGACGCTGCAGTCGTCGTTTATTCTAAAGGAGCGGTTTATTCCTAGGGCCTCACAATAAACTCCGGCTCCCGTGCCAACGTCCATCTTAGAACCGTCGGTATAGAGAGCCAACTCCTTTTTCTTCATGGTTCTACGATTCTTCCAGTATATTCTATCGGGAATTCTTGTAGTGAATCTCCTTTCGAATGCTAGCGTCGGATTCATGTGATCAGTTCCCGTCAATCCGCTGGTGATCCCCCATCGGGACAGAATGGAGGCATGGCCGTAAAGGCTTCATGACCACAACCGGCCTTCTTTTAATCTTACAGCGGTTTTAGCCGCCAGACAGCTGCAGTATATGTCAAGCGGAATGAAACTAAGCATGGTTTCCATTGCCGCTGTTGGTGTTGTTCTCATTGATCGCATGACTCCGATGCACGCAGCCCTCTGGATTTTGGTGAGGTTTGAAAGCAGGTATTGCTTCTCAAGTGCCGTCCACCATACTAGTGAACCATATGTGCGAATGGGTCTTACAACCGCCGTGTATATCCAGTACACCACAGCCGGTTTGAAGCCCCACGTATTGCTGAAAGCCTTTTTGCAACAGTAGAAAGCTACGCTTGCTTTTTTTAACGCGTTCGGCAATATTTTCCTTCCAGTTAAGTTTGGAATCTAGAACTACGCCCAGATACCGAGCTGAACTTGAGATACTTAGTTCAGTGCCACCAATATTTGGGGGTCTGAAGGTAGGGATTGATCTCCTCTTAGTGAAGAGAACTACCTCCGTCTTTGAAGGATTCACTCCCAGCCCTTTGCTGTTGACCCAGTTGTCCACTAGTTGTAGCGCGAAATTGAGCCTTTCACTTAGGACTGGAGGAAATTTTCCCGAAACCAGGATAACGACATCGTCCGCATAGGCCGTCACGTTGAAGCCGTTTTCCTTCAGTATTACCAAGATCTCATCCACCACAAGGAGCCATATTAGCGGGCATTCCTGCTTTACTTACTCACTTAAAGGGCTCCCGACACTTGAAGAATCTCTGCCTTAGACACGGCTTTATTGCATCCTCTGTGGTGTCGGGCACGCTGCTTCCAGTTGTGACGGCATCCACGATAGCTTGGTCATTATACCGGAGGTTCTGTCTTTTTCGCCGTCTCGAACCTGGTAGCTGAGATTCAAAGATTCTCTTGGCTGGAACCTTGTTGTCTATTCACTCGATGTGGCCGAGCCTAGTCGACGTGTCTTTTGGGACTACATCTTCAACTAGTACAACTCATAGAGTTCGCGGTTGTATCTTCTCCTCCATTCGTCCTCCTCGCATATGCGACCTGATGAAGTACTTTTCGCTCAAAGGTTCTGTTCTGCTTTCTTACTTATCGTACAGCACTCGGCGGCATAAAGCAAGACTGGTAACATGAGTGTTCTGTAGAGCATAAATGCGGTCCGTCGAGTTAAGAGTTTTGAATACGAAAATAGAAGCGGTTTGCTAAAGTTATTCTTCGTCGGATTTCCACGAAGGTGTCATTTGTGGGGTTTATGTTTGCTCCGAGATAGGTAAACTCCTTAACTACCTCGAAGTATTAGTCATCAACTGTGACTTTCTGTCCAAGATTTTGAGCAGATAATTTTTTCTTTGTTGACAACATGTACTTAGTCTTGTCCTCATTTACTTCAAGACCTACTCGTTTCGCCTGCTCTTCAATTGCCGTAAATGCCTCTACAACGGATTGCCGGGATCTTCGCATGATGTCAATATCGTCCGCGTATCCCAGCAGTTGGATAGATTTGTGAAAGATAGTGCCTTCCGTGTTTAAGCCTGCCCTGCATACTATCTGCTCCAGCACAATATTAAAGAAGTCATATGATAGTGTATCTCCTTGGCGGAATGCATGTTTGGAAGAGTTCGGAAGAGCTGTCTGGTGGTGGTGGTATTGGTTCGTCATTGACTGGAAGCGGGTTCTCTTCTTGTCCTATCAATCTCTCTGTTTGCTGCCCGTTAAGCAACTGCTGGAAGTGTTGCTTAAGCACATCAACAATTCCCTGCGTTTCCGTGACTAGGTTGCTACGCTCCCTGTGTTTCGGGTTTGAAGCCAGTTGCTTGGCTTTTTGATAGAAAGCCCACGAGACTCTTCGATATCCTGGAGCTGGAAAGCTGCGTGGTCCCTTTTCTTTTTACCCAAAATGTTCTTCTCTCCCTCTTCCTTCCCTCTTCTGATCCGGTACTCCTCTCTCGCTGCTCTTGCCTTGCGCTGCAGCGCTTTCTAATCTGCATCTTCTGTCACCCTCTTCCATTGAACCCACACAACGGTGGTCACGGCCACTTCCTTGACGATGTTGCAATATTCGATGCACTGGTTGCTTGCGTTTGTGGTTGGTAAATACACTGCAGCGAGTTTCTCGGACAGGTGATCTTTGTAGGCTCTGTCTTCTTCTGGTGTGCTGATGCGTCCAAGGGTAATTTTCTTCTTCAGGACGAAGAATAGTATTTAATTCTGGACCGAGTAATAGCAGATCATTCCAATAAAATATGTTCATCTGATTCGGTGTCCGCTAGACAAAACCTGCATGTGTCAGACTGACTAATGCCAATTTTCTTGAGGTGGTATTTGAGAGAGCAGTGACCAGTAAGGAAATCAGTTAAGATCTTGGCATTATAATGTACCTAAGTAATTATAGGTATACATATTTTTTTTATAAAATCCAGTCGTTTGGTAAATCAAAATTTTCCCCGTTTATGTATTATCGAAACATAGTATTTTGTATATTATGAAATTTATTTACGAACTAAAAATAAAATGTATGTATATGTAGGTTGAAGACGCCATACTCTTTTCATTTTACCGTCTTACCCCATTTTCCAAATCAATTGAAAGATTATTCCAGTGGACTAATCTGATCCAAATTAGGGAAGTTGACAGTCAAAGTGGACTGCACATAAATAGAAAAAGATTTTTTGTCATAAGGTGTTGGGACTTACTGGCAATCGCTTGCATTTACAAAAGACTGCCACAGCAGGATAAACTGACACAAAGGCCAATGTGTTCCAATCCCAATCTGCACACCCAACATACAAAATGGGGTTGTAAATACAAATAACAACATGCGGTCCTTTGAAAAACTGAGCATCATAGATTTTGTATATGTTGGTGAATATTTTAGCTAGGGTTCGATATCTGTGCAAAGAATCTAAGCTCTACTCAGCAACAATCCATTAGAAATGAGAGTACAAACTGGTACATGTAACGCAGGGCAATAAAAAAACTATTTTCCGATATGACAGTGTTGATAAGAAACCGAATGTACTTAAATTACCTACATTATCCCATGGGGAATGCTCTTATTAATGTGCAGATAATACTTTCCGATTAGTAGTACAGTAAATACTTATGAGGAAGGCTATACATATGAGACAATGTTGTTTTTTTCTGATATGCTCCTGATAATATCTCGAAATTATTTTGAGAACCATTCTCATGCACTTCCTTTTAAAAAAGAAAGTTACACTTTCACGGTTTTCACATGTTCTTGTCCCCCTAAGATTCATAATCTCTCGTAGATAGATCATGCATTAGATAATTATTATGCTAAGTTTATTCTAAGCAATAGCAAAGTCACATTATTCATTTAAAAACTCTTAAAATGTTTGTTTGAAAAGTGTCCAACTTCGACGTTCTTTTTTTTAACTTTATTTGTTCATTGAAAGGAGCACTTATTTAAGATTATTTTAAGTACCTATGTATTACGTTCATAACCACTGACCCACAACAAGTCTTTGCACCGAATTCACTAAAAACGCAACATACTTAGACTTAGCAGTCAAAACGTTCTATTTTGAAAAGAAATTTTCAAGGAAATAAAGGTCAGTAAGGGAACAGGGGCGCCCCGACGTAAGTGGTTAGTGTGTCGGATCACTGCGCGTGAGGTTCCAAGTTCGAATCCTACAAAACACCAAAAAGTTTTTTCACGGTTCCACTTCTCGCGAGCGTCTGACAAACATTCGAGAGTATTGTTGTCTCGAAAAAGCTTCTCAAATCGCCGTTCGGATACGGCACTAAACTGTAGGTCTCTTCCATTTGTGTGAAAAATATAACGCACACAACATGAGTGGTTGCGAGAAGCTAGGCCCTGGCACTTAAAGAGCTGTTGCGCCAAATATTTATTTATTTTTATAAGGGAACGACTGAATCGTACGTATTTGCACCCCTATGGCCTTTATTTGCTAATTAATTTGAAATCTAAGTAAAGTCACTTAAAAGACAATCATTTTGAAACTTACTTACAAATATACGAGTATATACATATGTACATCCCTGGGGCCACGCTTAGGCTACCAGGGGGGTCAGCAAGGTGGCGGATAGCTGAACGGCCTTCAGATATGTAGGCTAGCTGCGGATACCCAATAAGCAATAAGCAGTCCCCGACCACGAGCGGCAGAATGGAGGGTGTGAGGGAAAAAATCACATGAGCCCTGTGAAGTATCTGTGACAGAGCGAGTAGACGCCGCTCCTAATAAATGTGCTATCCCAGGTGTTACGCGACCCGTGCTGAGGCCTGAATGGTGCTGGGGATGTAAAATCAATACAGCATCTCTAACGGAGCCCTCCAGATACCTGGTGACCTCTGGTTGAAATAAAGCCTTACCACGCTACAGGGGGCTATGGCGTGGTCGATATCAATTCCCCCTTACTCGTGGGATTCAAAATGAACAAACTTAAACAAACCAAAATAAATCAAATAAAAATAACAAAAGAAACGGAAAAAAACCAAAAAAATGGGGAGCCAAAAACCCCAACCATAGAAGACCCATTTCGAAGGGGAGCACTATTGGCTCGATCGCCAGTTGATACTCCGCTTGAAAAGGAACAGGCGGCGATAATATCACCCCAAATCGTACGCGTGGACACTGCTACCATAGCTTTAGCTGAGGTTCAAAACAACCCACGCTCCAATGAAGAGATAGGCAAGTGTGATACGATGACTGTACTGGGCAAAAAAAAAGCCGAACTTGCTGAATTCATCAAGGATAAGAACAACGTGCATCACGAGATTCGTAAACTGGTGAGTTCTATTCGTACCACGTATGAAAAGGCATTGGACCCTGAAAACGAACGACAAGAACATTTACACGTTGAAAGGCAGGATAAGACTACACAAACCATACAATCAAAACCGCTAAACTACCGAGCAGCAGTCCTGAAGACCACTGAGGCGCCAAAGCCTGCGGTAGATAGCTGTGAGATACGACCACAAATGCCCAAACGCAGGCGGGAAAGCAAAATTACGAGCCAGCAGCTCCCAGCCGCGAAGAAGAAAAAGACCGTGGTCCCGATAGGAAAAGAAAAACCCGTCCAGGTGAAAACCCATAACGCGAAAGCCGAAAAGTGGGAAAAGCCAAGAGGAAGTACCAAAAAAAGGCTGAAAGCGCGCCCAGATGCTTTAGTGATTAAAGCTAAGGATGGTCTCTCTTATGCAGAAATGCTGCACAAGGTAAAGGACAACCCTGAATTGAGAGAGCTCGGCCAAAAGGTCAACCAAATCAGGAGGACTGCCAAAGGAGACCTACTCTTAAAACTAAGGAGCCTCCCAACAACGGAAACGACCAAGCTTCATGCATCCGTGGAAAAGGCCTTGGGAACAGAAGCGGAAGTGAAAACCCTAACGCACGAGGTACTCATAGAAGTCAAAGATCTGGACGGAATCACAACGAAGGAGGAGATCTGCGAAGCCCTAACCAAGCAATTAGAGGGATCCAAAGAGTACCATGTCGGAACAAGTGCCATAAAGTCTCTGCGAAAAGCTTACTTAGGGACACAGAAAGCGACAGTGAGCCTGCCAGCGGAAGTCGCTGAGAGGCTGATGACTGCCAGCAAAGTGCGCATTGGCTGGGTGGTCTGCCGAATACGGGAAAAAATCACTCCAACAAAATGCTACAAATGTTTGGACTTTGGGCATACTGCCAGAGCATGCAAAAGTGCGGTGGATTACTCTGACCGGTGTATTAGATGTGGTGCGAGTGGACACACCGCAAAATCTTGTGCCCTAGAGCCAAAATGCCTGCTGTGTTGTGACAAAAAGGACACAAATAGCAACCATGTCACAGGAAGCGGCAAATGCCCAGCCTTCCAGAAAGCCTTGAGAGACCTAAAACACCTTATATGAAGATAAAACAGCTCAACCTCAATCACTGCGAAGCTGCGAACGATCTCCTCATACAATCTGTGAGCGAACAAAAAGTAGACGTCGTAATCCTTAGTGAGCCCTACAAAGAATTCGATGCAAACGCGTGGATAACGGACACTACGGGAAAAGCGGCCATATGGACCTGTGGGAAAACCGCCTTCCAAGAGAGAATGCCAACATCAGGAGATGGTTTTATATGGGCAAAAATCGACGGAATATATATTTATAGCTGCTATGCACCACCAAGCCTCTCGATAGCAGAGTTCGAAGAGCTGCTGGACAAACTCGTAAACGATGCTTTAGATCGAAAACCGGCGATCATTGCTGGCGACTTTAATGCATGGGCCGCTGAATGGGGATGCAAAGAAACGAACAGACGCGGAAGATCCCTACTGGAGGCTTTTACAGCCCTAGACGTGGTACTAGTAAACAGCGGAAATAAACCCACGTTTTGCAGAGGAAGCGGCGCTTCTATTATAGACATCACATACGTAAGTAGCTCCTTGATAGGAAGAACAAAGTGGGAAGTCAGTGACCTCTATACTCATAGCGACCACCAGGCGATAATATGTGAAGTACTGCCGGAAGCAAGAAGACAAACACCGCTAGCCAGGCTACCCCAGAAAAAAGGCTGGAAATCAGACTCTTTCGACGTGGAAGCATTCACATGTATCTTCAACAGAAACGCAGTATTGACGGGTCGTGCGGGCAGTAAAGCAATGCAGGCCATAAATGAGGTTACACGGGCATGTGACGCCACAATGAGGAGAAGAAAGGCTATGGAACATCGTCCCCCAGTTTACTGGTGGAATGAAGAAATCGCGCATCTACGTACCAAGTGTCATCGAGCGAGAAGGGCGTATACGCGATCTAGAGCGAGGGCCGTCTCCAGTGAACTGCAAGAAGACTACAGGGTGGCTCGAAAGGAACTAAAAACAGCTATACTAAAGAGCAAACGGAAGTGTTTCGCCGAGCTGTGTGATGAAGCTGACGAAAATCCTTGGGGCAAAGCCTACCAAATCGTCATGAAAAAATTAAAAAGGTGCCAGCCACAGATTTCCACCTGCCCAGAGTTCTTACACAACATCGTGGTCGGACTATTTCCTCAGCAACAAGAGAACGCATTCTCGGATGATCCAATAGTAGAGGCACCAACAATCCGAGAGGTAACCAAAGAAGAAATAATCGAGATTTGCAATAAAATTGGAGATAAAAAAGCACCTGGACCAGATGGTATCCCAAATATAGCACTCAAGACAGCTATAAAAGTAAGCCCAGAAATGTTTATTAACATTTACAACTCGTGCCTGAAGGAAGGAGTCTTCCCGGATCAGTGGAAACGGCAAAACCTAGTACTTCTTCACAAAGGTAAGAAACCAACAAATGAACCATCATCATACCGCCCGCTCTGTATGTTAGATACGGCTGGCAAAATATTGGAGCGAATCATCTGTAACAGGGTAGAGGCAGCAATTCAAGAACCTGGAGGTCTTTCAGAACACCAATACGATTTTCTAAAAGCGCGCTCAACAACAGATGCAATCAATGTGGTAGTTAAAACGGCACAAGAGGCTATACAAGGAAGAAGATGGAGAGGCGGTTCCAAAAAGTACTGCTTGGTTATAACGCTTGACATAAAAAACGCCTTCAATACGGCAAATTGGAGTCACATCTTACAAGCGCTCAGAAGGATGAGAGTTCCACAATACCTCATAGACGTTATTGTTGACTACTTCAGGTGCAGAATCTTGGTGTACAATACAGACCGCGGCCCCAAGGAATATAAGATCACAGGCGGAGTACCACAGGGCTCAGTCCTTGGCCCTTTGCTCTGGAATATTATGTATGACGGTATACTGCGACTTCCTATACCCGCAGAAACAAAAATAGTGGGATTTGCTGATGATATCGCCATTATTGTCACTGCTAAACTGTTGGAGGAGGTGGAACAGATAAGCAATGCGACAATAAGGATAATACGAAAATGGCTCACCTCAGTTGGTCTAACACTGGCGGAGCATAAAACTGAAGCAGTCCTGATAAGTAGTAGGAAGAAGGTAGAAACTCTCACCATTATAGTCGGCGGCCATGAAATCACATCTAAACCGCATATAAAATACCTAGGTGTCATGATAGATACGAGACTTTCATTTAGAGATCACCTTAAGTATGTAGGCCGAAAAGGTGCAATAGCAAGTGCCGCACTCGCGCGTATCATGCCCAACATAGGAGGACCAAGACATAGCCGTAGGTTACTGCTGGCTAGAGTGGTTACGTCTATAATCCTATACGCCGCACCAATTTGGGCCGGGGCCATGGCAATTAAAACATACAGATCACATATCACATCTGTGTATCGAATATGTACATTGAGAGCTAGCTGCGCATTTCGCACTACTTCTAGCGATGCAGCTTGCGTGGTAGCGAGAATGCTCCCAGTAGATATCCTGGCAGTAGAACAGCAACGTCAGTACTGCGCAAGAAGAGAAAGAAACGAGGCCAGCGAAAACCGGCTCTATAGAGCAGAAAGCCTAAGAGAATGGCAAGAACGCTGGAATGCTTCTGAGAAAGGCAGGTGGACCCATAGGCTCATACACCAAATCCAGCCATGGTTCGACAGACAACATGGAGAACTTGAGTTCTACTTAACGCAGTTCCTAACGGGCCATGGATGCTTTCGTTCGTACTTACATAAGTATAAACACGACAATAGCCCTTACTGTCCGCATTGCGCTGACTGCGTAGAAAACGCGGAACATATATTTTTTGAATGCCCAAGATTCCTCGACGAAAGGAATGCACTAAGGAGTGAACTCGGCCATCCACTGACGCCAGAAAACATCGTTGGCGAAATGCTCAAAAGCCAGGAGGCATGGGACGCAGTCGCTGGGAGCACAATGCGCATAATGAAGATTCTAAGAACCCTAGAAAGGGAAAGGAAAGAATCAGACCGGCGAAATACAATCAATGCTGAGCAGGATAATGCAAACATGCACTAGTCGAATACATCAGACTAAAACCCCCCCCGCGATGAAATGCTTGACGGCAGTACCGCGGGGAATGGGGCGGTCGTGGGAGGGGGGTTTAGTGGGTATGAGTCCCACACTGTTACTCAGGACGTACTGAGTTTCGTCTTTTGAAGATTACCCCTCCCAATCAAAAAAAAAAAAAAAAAAAAAAAATACATATGTACATCAGGGTGCTCTCAATCCGGTTACTCTCCACTGGTTCCCAGCGCGCAGTGAGGAAAATGCGGAGCTTTCTGTGGAGTAAAAAAAATAGCTTTATCGAAATCTTGATAGAAACATTCTCCGAACTTTGACAGAAACCATAACTGGGCTCTGCCACTTGAAAGAACACTCACACCATCTGGGGCTATCGACAGACCCAATCTGTAGACTATGCACCGAAACCGATAAAGCCTCCCTCTACATTCTGGTGGAATGTCCATTCTTTTAACGTTGAGGTGTGCGATCATCCGCATTACAATTTCGCTTCCATCTAACCTGAAAATATACTGGACTTTCTGACAGCCTCTGGGGTGAAAACTCTACTCTAGACGACAGTAATTGATGACCTCTTATGAAAGCGTAGTTCCTGAATTCTAGTAGCTCTTTCGTATATCAGTTCAATCTAAAGTCTATGTCGTATATTGTGTTCTTATTAATGTTGAATAAAGACTGCCACTTATTTCGTAACGTGATACCTAGACTGTACAACCTCACCATTTGGTATCAGGTCACTGTGACATTCTAGGGAATTGGGAATTCGACGAACTATATCAACAATAACAGGAGACCTAACCGACACGACACGACGAAGCGGCGATGGACGCAACTAGACCAATGCAATACCGCTAGGCTACTTTGGACACTACTAGATCAAGAATGGTATACTACATAGAGCAGGAACCCTCGCTAAATTAATCGATATCATCACCGGACTAATAAACAATTTTAATGAATTAGTCTACATTAACCTCACTTTTTTAGAAACCATTCCGGCAAAACCTTATGTCAATATGTACATAGGGTTTTTATGGATGCATGTATAAATATTCATCTACTAACTTTTAGTACTCGTTGAATGTCATGGAATGTCTTCTTCTTCCTTTTATCAGCGAGGTTATGATCCGAAAATAAGGGATCATAACCCACCCACTTCACCGCATTTCTACTGATCCGTCTGTGGGGTTCGCCTACTTGACCTCAGAAAATATCGGCACGCCTGCCGATTTTGGATCACTCGGTTACTGAGGCCAATGAAATTCCGATGTCGTCGCATTTGTGTGATCCAGGCGTTTATAGGCCTGCCTTTCCTACATCGCGATGTCTTTGGAACGTGCATTGATATTGCCTTTTTAACGGGGTTCAAATGATCTCTTCTTTGAACGTGGCAACACCAGCTGAGCCGGTCGCGCTCTATTTTTTGTACGATGGTTTCCTTGATGTGAAAACTTCCACGGATCTTCGAACTTCTTATTCGATCAAGCTTTGTCACTCCTGCTGTCATGCAAAGCATCTTCACCTCAGGTGCCGTTAATTTACTTTCATACGTTTTGTACATCGTCCAACATTGTGAACCGTATGTGAGCGCTGGACGTACAACTGCGGTGTAGGGCCTTCCTTTCAACTTAGGTGGCATTTTTCTGTTACAGAAGATAGAGGAATTTTCTCGCCACTTCATCCACCCTACGCCTACGCGATGATTGATGTCGTCATCACAAGTTGCTTTGCTATTGATCATAGATCCCAGATATTTGAACTTTTCGCACTTGGGAAGCACTGTTCCATTCAAATAAATGTCTGGAATAGGCCTAAGTGGATCAGAGAACGGGCAGCACAAGTACACTGTCTCCTTTGAACTAATGCGATACCCATTTCCCTCCAGAGCGTCCACCCACACATCAAGTGCTCGTTGGAGGGATGTAGAATCCTCACTTATGATGGCTCCATCGTCAGTAAAGAATAACTGATGTACCTTGGGGTCCATCACTTTACCTTCAAGCAGATAATCAAGGACTGTAATAAAGAGCAAAGGACTTAAGACGCTTCATTGGTGCAGCCCGACTTTGATTGGGAACTCTTCAGTTACTCCAGCGGGGCATCTTACTCTTGTACATGTCCATGATCATCTGTACATAGGTTTCTGGAACCCCTCGATGTCTTAGCGCCACCCATATCAAATCTCGTGGTTGTCTGTCGAATGCCTTTTCAAAGTCAACCAATACAATATGCAAATCCATTAAGGAATCACGATGTTTTTCCATTATGATCCTTATACTTTGGATTGCATCTGTGGTTGATTTACCCGAGACAAACGCGCACTGATCATCAGATAGCCGTATAATTTTTCCGAGTCGCCCACCTAATACCCGCTCAACGATCTTCATGGTGTGTGACATCAGCTTGATCGAACTGTAGTTATCACAGTTTCGCGTATCACCCTTCCCTTTGTATATAGGGAGAAGATAACTTTCCCTCCATTGATTCGGCATTGGGTCACCTCTCACAAATTTGGAGATGAGAATTCTGAGCCATCTGAACCCGATGTCTCCCATCTTTTTCCAGAACTCAGAGGGCATCTCGTCTGGCCCAACTGCTTTTCGTTTTTAGGAGTATTTGACTGCCTCACTAACTTGTTCGACTGTAATGTCGGGTATTTCTTCATAGTTAGGGGTGGCTCTTGGAAAGTATAGCCGGGGAAACTGTTCATTTAAAAGCTCTTCACAATACTGCCGCCACCTCTGCAGAATTTTGTCGTCATCCACAATGTCATGGAATGTGTACGGGGAGATGTATTTAAAGCTTACCTGAGGGAAAATCTACTCCAGTAACAAGTACTAAACAGATACATGGGTCTTTCAGTATTAAAATGAGATTCAAAATACCAGATAAGACTTTACGGATACTAGTAGATAGATAGATATAGTTGTTGTGAAGTGCAAGTGCACTGCGATCTTTAGCAGATCTATTGTGGCCCTCACTCAAGGCTCGGTCTAAAGCACTTCATCCAGTCCAGCTGCTGCTATGAACCAGAGTATATTGAGTGGATCCAGCGAAGGTAGATCAAATTCAAATAGGAGGTATGCACCTAAGTGGTTTCTTCTTTTGTGGATCAGTGCTTCGTATTCCATAAGAAGGTGCTCTGGTGTTTCTGCAATATCCCTGCAGAACCTGCAGTGTCTGTCTCTCTCTATTCCCAGTTTCCTGAGGTGCTCCTTGAATCTGCAGTGACCCGCTAACATGCCCGTCAAGATGCGAAGTCAGTTCTTGCTAACTCTTAGGCAGGTTCCACTTCTTTTCTAGTTGTATTTCCCCAGAATTTATTTCGCCTGTCTTTGTTGAGGGATATCGTCCCAATATTTGGCCCATTCGTTGTCTTCCTCTTTCCTTAAGTCTTCTCTTATTTTGTGGGGTCCTATCCCACAAAAGGTTTCTGGTCCAAGGAACGGCGTGTCTGATCCGTTTCTTGCTAGTTCATCAGCTGCTTGGTTCCCCTCCACTCCTACGTGTCCTGGAACCCAGAAAAGAGTTACTTTATTTGCTTCTACCAGTTTTTTGATCCTGGTGAGGCATTCCCATACCAGTTTGGATCTGATCACGTATGAGGTCAGTGCTTTGATAGCGGCTTAGGTGTCTTACAGTATTGCGATATCCTGTCCGCGATAATTCATGTTTAGGTTGAATTGCGCGCATCTTTCGATCGCGTGAACTTCTGTTTGAAATACCATATACTGGGGAATATTCCTAGTGATTCTGAGTATCTGGTCCTAGGCCCCAGTGCCTGTAGATATTTTCGATACGTCCGTGAACCATTTAATTGTGTGTTATTTGAATTGGTACTTATCGGACTCACTGCTCCAATCTCTTTTGTTGCTCAGCTTTGATTCGAATTTTCTTTCAAAGCAGTATTTCTTGACCATATCGTCTCTGGGCCAGTCCAAAAGCGACACCGATTTGGATAGGGTTACTCGCTCTTTGTTTGCGATGTATGTTCCTTTCCCAATTTACGATTACCTCTACTGCTGCTATGGCAAAGGTTCGCATAGCTCTTGTTATACATACGCAGGCTAATCTTTGCACCTTGCTCGGGGATGTCCTCGTCGTAGTTAACCTTATTCGATTAACCCATGCCACTGCCCGTATCTTACTATCATCATGTACATCGACTTCAGTGTGCCTGGGCCACAACGTCAGGTCTTTCCCCGAAATGTTCCTACACATCATAAGTGCTCTGGTGGCTTTGATTACCACAGCTTCTAGATGTTCTTTCCCAAGGAGTTTGCTATCTAGTGTTAAACCTCAATACTTGACCTGTTTCTATGAGTCGATCCTGATACCTTCCAATAGGATAGGTTGCATACGCTTTAGCTGTCTATTCTTGGTGAAGGGTATCACAGTGGTTTTGGTAGAATTCACTCTAAGTCCTACCGTTTCGCACGATTTCTGTGTGATTCTTAGACCCCTTTGAATGATTTCGCATAGCGTTTCTTAAAATGTTCCTCTTGCAACAATGACTATATCGTCGGCGTACCCCTGACACTTAATGCCAGCGTCTATCAATTTGTGCAGTAGTTCATCTACTACTGGGCTCCACATCAATGGTGATAATACTCCTCCCTGTGGGCAGCCTCTAGTGGTACTTAATGTGATGGTTTTTTGAACCACCTCTGTCTCAGCCTTCCTAGTTCTCAGCATTTCACACATACAATTACTTGTGGATACTTATAGCCTTATGCTATTTCCAAAAGACATGTTCTTAATCAGTTTCC
Organism: Brachypalpus laphriformis; assembly: GCA_945910035.1. Classification (NCBI taxonomy): domain Eukaryota; kingdom Metazoa; phylum Arthropoda; class Insecta; order Diptera; family Syrphidae; genus Brachypalpus; species Brachypalpus laphriformis. The sequence goes on from OX246756.1 coordinate 103,529,200, forward strand.
TTGGAAAACTAAGACGAAAGGGAACACCCTCGGCTAACACCAAGAGGAGGTGTAATAGAGCTTTTAGATCAGAGCAGAGCTTTTAGATCGCAGAGCACTAAACACTTGCCGATATTCATTCATTATTTTCTTGCTACTTTTAAGAAAACTGAAATTTTACTGCGTTAGAAAAAAAATTCGACATTTCTTGAAACTGTCGCCGCATCGTTAGTTCTAACCTAATATCACAGACAATAAATTATATTATTATAGATTTACGAGTACTATCTGTGCTAATACACGTACATATATGAAAATATGTACACGTTCATAGTAACAAGAGACCACCAAAAAGAAGTAAAGCAGACATCGGGAATCTGCTTGTTGCACCGTTGACCCAAACTAAGATTGTAGTTTGAATGCAATTTTAATTCTCCTCTGAACATTTATATTTTTACAGCAATAACACTAAAATGAGTTCAGCAAAACTTGAGATTTACCTACTTACGAGTATTTTCTATAAGACAAAAATTAATTCGAATACGTATAAATGGAGAAATAAATTTCCCTAACATTACCTTGTAGATCATACATTTGTTATTTCTTCCGGTAACTGACTGCAACATTTATCTCATCTTTAGCAACGTTTTTATGAGCCATTGTATGCTGAACCCTAGGTCAAAAAAAAAAAAAAAAAATACAACAACCCTCCTTAACAATGTTTTCAACATCCGATTCGACATGGGGTGAGTGCAAACAATGGACGATTTCACGTCACCTGCCGCACACAAAGCGATTCAAATACTATGCACAGTTGAATGAATTAGAAGTCGGGATTTTCGAAAATAAGATATACGGAGAAGAATGTAGCTGCAGTTCGTCTCTATGAGCCTCGGAAATGGTACAATTGAAAATGGTATTTTTTCTCGTTCCATAAACAGTAGGAGTTATCGTTGATAAATGAAATCAAACAGATGTGACCGAGTTATTTCTTTATGTATGCCACGAACTCCATAATTTTGTTCTAAATTTAGTTAAACATTTAAATTCAGGTCTTAAGGTTGTATCGTATATTACTATCAGGAACCATTTAGATAATATTTTAGATTATTAAAACGATTCGAGATCAATTTCTAAAATTCATATCACCTTGCTATTATTGACACTATTGCCATTTCGACTTGTTTCAAGTCCAATTTGACTCAATTCCATCAAAATTGATTTAAATAAAAATTTTAATTAAGTCATACTTTATTTCTGGACCTAGTCTCATATATATCCCTATCGAAATCGGATGAGAATGCCCTTGGTTACTTTGAGAGAAAGGTTCTTCGAGTGATTTATGGACCCGTCTACATAGACGAAGAATGGAGGAGAACATACAATCAAGAACTGTATGGGCGGTACAGAGATATTCACCCTGATTACCGTTGGCGTTTTACGCTTTTCAACGATTGTCGTTTTATTCATAGCTACGACCTGCTGACCGTTAAACGTCACTGAGCATTGTTTTTGTCATGTGGAATACTATTACAACTCTTTCACATTGAAAAAGTTATGAAATTGGATTCGTGGTACATCTGAGGAATAAAACGACAATCGTCGAAAAGCGTAAAACGCCAACAGTAATCAGGGTGATTGATCTAGCCAGAAGAATACGCATACAGCGATTGAGATGGCTCGGACATTCAGAGCGGATGGACATCAACGCGCCGGCCGTCCTGAGAAATCTTCAAATCCATTCCCGAGGGACTACGCAGTAGAGGAAGGTCTCACCTTAGGTGGCACAAGCAATTTGAAAGGGACCTCAACTAACTTGGCACGCGTTACTGGAGCAAGCTGAAGAGGTTTGATAGTTGAGGCCTAGGTCCCCCCCCGGACTTTAGCGCCATCTACGTTAGTAAGTAAGATATATGTATATTTTAATTTAGTTGCCTTTTTTATTATTAGGAATCAAATATTTTTTTACTTGTATTGAACATTATGAATTGAGAACGACTTAGTTAATGTTGCCAAAAATCAGTATTTGCTTAAAAGAAGTTTTTTATTTGTGTATCGGAAATGAGCTGAAATCCAATCAGATTTACTTTAACTTAATTATAAAAATTTGCTTTAATTATATACAGGCATACCTCGACTTATGTCGCTAATTCGTTCCAGGAAAGGGCGTCATAAGTCGAAAACGACTTATGTAAGTCGAAAGAAAATAAGCAGAACAAATATAGAGCACATATAATTATGATAAATCAATGTAAGAATAATAATAACTACAGTGAAGCAGAAAACAAAACTAAATAAGAAATTCAACATTAGAAATTGAAGAATTTAAAATGATACGTATTGATTTATACAATATTATATTGCCAACTTCGTCACTTGACAGTATAACCAGTAGTTCAGCCTAAATCTTGCTCTGGTTCTGTTGTATTAGTAGAATAATAATGTTGGGGGTGGCAATGGTATAGTGGTAACATCGTCAATTGCCACACTAATGGTTCATGGTTCAAATCCTGATGTCAGCAAGCATTTATTTATTTCTCATGAAATATAAAAAGTCAGAACGATCAATTGCGAAAGCTTGTGTGAACACTACTGCGAAGGCATAACACTGTGTAGCTCGGTCATATGGCTGAAAAATTGTTCGCTCTGTTGACAACGATTTGCCTATGACATCGGTTATCGGGTAAGAAATATTGTTCTCCATCGTCATCCTGCATATACGGACAAGTTTGGCAGGGATGTCAAAACTAGACATGGCTTTATAAAGCTCTTCTCTATAGATGCTGTCAGAGGCGGCCTCGAAATCGATAAAGAGGTGGTGAGTATCGATTTAGAATTCTAGGATTTTCTCCAGGATCTGCCGAAGTGTGAAGATTTGATCGATGGTGGACTTTCCTGGCCTGAAACCGCACTGATAGGGTCTGATCAGGCTGTTGATAAAAGGTTTCAGGCGTTCACACAATATCGCAGAAAATATCTTGTATGCGATGTTGAGGAGACTGATGCCTCTATAATTGGCGCAGTTGAGGGGGTCTCCGGTCTCCTTTCTTGTGGATCATTTGCCCGACCCCTTGAGTGCACACAAATTATAAAAAAAAAGACGGCTTACAAAATTGCGCCAGTGTGGTTTGAGAAGCTTCTAACTTAATTTTTTTGAACAGATCCTTGTAGCATGCTATATTTTCTGAAACCAAAAATGGAACTCACTTCTCTCTCGATCTGGATCATTTATGAATATATTTAAGCCCCTTTCCATGTTACCCAAAAATTCTACCAACTTTTTTTATCAGCATTGTCACAGGTCGTATCAACCTCTTCTGACTCTTCTAAAATTCGAATTAGTTCCTCAGTGGAAAGTGGTTCTACTTCAACGTGAATTAAATCTGTTACGTCGTCTTCATTAAGGTCACAAAATTCTATTTCCTTCGCCAGACGAAGTATTTCTGATAGAATTTGCTCTTCATCGTTTTGCCAATGTCAACATTAACCCTAGGTGAAGATTGAATACTTCTTCCTTTTTTTTTTTTATTTTTGGTGAAGATTGAATACATTCTGGCCAAATTTGTCGCCAACCTTTACTCAAGTTAAAAGTTGTTACATCTTTCCAGGAGTCAGCTATGTTTTTAGTAGCTGGGTGAATATTATATTTCTACCAAATTTCCTTTATGTATGTTTGTTTTTCTTCATTTTTGAAAGACATATATGTTGAAAAGTACGACGCAAATAATACGCCTTAAAAGAAATAATTACTCCTACCCTCCTCAATGGGTTGAAGTATCGGTGTAGTATTCGAAGAAAGAACAAGTACTTTTATATTTTCATCAATATTGTCAAGACAGTAAGGATGCCCGGGAGCATTGTCCAGGATAAGAAGAACCCTTTCCGAGAGATTATTTTTAGAGCAGTATTCCTTAGCCGCTGGAAAATTCTTTCTTCAGCGAGTTAGTAATAATTGATGAAGTTACCCAGATTTTTTTATTTGATCTCCAAATTACAAGAGGTCTATTTTTTTCTACGTTTTTTAAAGCCATTTGGTTAAGAGAATTATATATTAACAGCGGGGGGATTTTAACGCTAAACATACTGACTGGGGTTCGAGAATCACTAATAGAAAAGGAACCATACTTTTAGATGCCGTAAAAGCGAATAACATAAGACATCTAAGTACTGGTGAACCGACCTATTGGCCTACTGACAAGAAAAGAATACGTGACTTGTTACACTTTTGCATTTACAAAAATATTAGACATGACAAATTAAGAATAGAATCTTGCTATGAACTTTCCTCTAACCATTCACCAATTGTTATTTACCATACTTCGTACATAAAGCCCCCGAACATACCAGCAAAATTATATAATGAAAGGACTGACTGGGATACTTTCAGAGAAGTGATTGACATGGAGTTACAACTAAGTATTCCGCTAAGGACATCTGAAAATCTTGAAGCAGCAATAATAAACTTCAACGATATAATACTCAAATCCACTTATCGATCTACACCAATGACAATAAAACAGGAAAGAAATGATTACATACCGACGCATATAAAAGGAAAAGTGATAGAAAAAAGGAAGCGTAGGAAAATATGGCAAACCAATAGAACAAATGAAGCGAAAACAAAACTCAACAGGTCCATAAAAGAACTTAAGGATTTATTAAACGAACATAGAAATAATAAAATCAACAACTACTCAAAAAAATTTAATTCAACAGCATCGACTAACTATTCCCTATGGAAAGCTACAAAAACCATTAAAGAAACTGTAGACCACCAACCCCCAATTAGGACTACAAATGGTAAATGGGCGAGGATGAATCATGAAAAGGCAAAAATACTGGCAGAACATTTCAAACAAACATTTACCAATGACAAGGACAAAAGTAGAATTAACCAACCAATAAACGTAACTCACCGTGACATAAAAATAAAGAAAACTTCTGTTAAGGAAATCAAAACATGCATCAAAGATAACATCAACCCAAACAAAAGTCCAGGATACGATCTCATCACAGGTAAAATCCTAAAGGAACTTCCGAAAATGCAATAGTATATTTAAGGAATCTCTTCAATGCCATCATTATTACTAAATATTTTCCAAAAACCTGCAAAGTAGCTAAAGTAATTGCAATTCCCAAACCTGGAAAAGATGCTACACAACCAGCAAATTACAGACCGATAAGTCTACTACCAATTCTATCAAAACTATTTGAAAAACTTTTTGCTACTCGACTTCAGCATATACTGGACGAAAATAACATAATACCTAGACATCAGTTCGGATTTAGACGTAAACATTCAACTATACAACAAATACATCGTATAACGAACAAAATCTCAAAAGACTTAGGTAACAAACATTTCTGTGCTGCACTCTTCCTAGATATATCCAAGGCATTTGATAAAGTGTGGCACAATGGCCTGATACATAAATTAAAACTTCTTCTCCCACCGGACTTCCAACTTTTATTAACAAGCTATATTATTGACCGTTTCTTTTATGTGCATTATAAAGATGAACAATCATCTCTCTACAAAGCTGATGCTGGAGTTCCACAAGGAAGCGTGCTAGGACCTTTATTATATACAGCAGACATTCCAACTTCGAGAAATATCAACACAATGACCGCCACTGGGTAAATGGGTAACCAACCCCGTTTGGCGGATTCTTGGTGGCAGCAGATGAGAGAGGGGGGGAAGAGTGCTTCTCCACTAGAGCACTTCTCCTGTTCCAGGCGGCAGCGGACGAATTCCCTAGATGGAGTCAACGGTGGCGTCTATAGTTCCAGCTAGGTTGAACTTAGTGAATACCTTGCGCGAGCTGCTCCGACGTATTCGGATTACAGGTCGGTAAGGAATTTCCAATGTCGGTCAGGACATTGGAATAGGGATGGTGGCGGAGGAGCCCTTAATGGGCCAACGGCAGCGCTCATACTCCCGTAGTGAACTACTGGCACCGGTGTACCCGGCCCCTCGTCCTAGGGGAATAATTAAGGAACTGGCCCTCCAGGTTGGGGGTTGTGCCGTCGGGGTAACTTCCCTACCACGTAAAAAACTACTGGTTCCGAAACAACCAAAAGCCTCGGATAAGGATGACTCAACTAATGACGACCCCAGCAAACGAAATAAGGACAACGACCTTCGGATCTGTACGTGGAATGTTCTGTCCCTTTACAGACCACGTGCAGCCGAACAACTAGCAGAGGCCCTAGACTGCTATAAAGCAGATATTACCGCCATCCAGGAAGTGCAATGGGATGGGCCGGGCAAAAAGAGGATGAAAAACTGTGACTACTACGGTGATTGCTACAGAGGCAACAGACAACGCTTTTTCGGATGCGGATTTGTCATACGCGGCAGACTTAGGCAAGAAGTCTTAAGCTTCCGACACGTTAGCGAGCGTATTATGACTATCCGGATCAAGGCTAAATTCGCTAACATAAGCCTAATATGTGTTCATGCCCCCACAGAAGAAAAGGACCCTGCCACCAAAGAGTGTTTCTACGAGCTCCTCGACAAAACATATGAGCAATGTCCTAAATACGACGTTAAAATCGTATTGGGTGATTTTAACGCCAAAATAGGAAAGGAGGACGTCTTTGGTAGGGCAGTTGGTAAGCATAGCCTACACGACACCACGTCACGCACATGGTTTCCTCATCTCGATATTCATAAGCAGACATGGAGGTCTAATGATCATGTAACGATCAACCAAATTGATCATATTGCGATCGACGCAAGGCATGCCTCCAGTATTCTGGATGTCCGGACCTTCCGAGCGGCCAACATAGACTCGGATCATTACCTTGTTGTAGCCAAGGTACGAATGCGGATATCCCAATCTGAGCAACAAAGAAGAATTACTGCGAGAAAATTTAACGTCGAAAAGCTACAATCGCAAGAGACCGCCAGACTCTTCGCTGAACGCGTATCCCGAAATCTCTCAAACACCCCTTTGCCACCAGCATCAAGTACCGAAGACCAGTGGCAACGCTGCCAACATGCCATCAGAAACGCCGCGACTGATGTCCTGGGTCTCGCTCGCCCACCACCGCGAAACAAGAGGCATATAAAGCGGCGCTGCAAAGGAAGACGAGAGCTGCTCGTGAGCTCTAAGAGCAAAAGAGACGGGAAGAACATCGGCTTCTCCAAAAGACGAAGAAAGAACATGAGAAGCGCGCGTTTGAGAATATCGAGAGTTTATACTCCAGGAACAATGTACGGAAGTTTTACCAAAAGGTAAAAAGAACGTGTCAGAGAAGTAATACCCGTACAGAAACCTGTAGAGATGAAAATGGAAACCTCGTAGTAGAATCACAGTCGGTGCTGAGAATATGGAAAAACTACTTCTGCAGACTGTATAACGGCGACGAAGACCAACATCCCGCTGTCAGGCAGAATGAACCATTCAACATAGACGATGATAGTCGAAATTTCCGTCCACCTGACCAAAACGAAGTGAGGATAGCAATATCCAAGCTAAAATCCAACAAGGCTGCTGGACCTGACGGCTTACCGGCCGAACTTTTCAAGGCAGCTGGGGATGAATTGGTAGAGTGCATACACCAACTCATTTCTAACATTTGGTCAGATGAGTGTATGCCTGATGAATGGAATCTCAGCATTGTTTGCCCGATCCACAAGAAAGGAGACCCCCTCAATTGCGCCAACTATAGAGGCATCAGTCTCCTCAACATCGCATACAAGATCTTTTCTGCGATATTGTGTGAACGCCTGAAACCTTTTATCAACAGCCTGATTGGACCCTATCAGTGCGGTTTCAGGCCAGGAAAGTCCACCATCGATCAAATCTTCACACTTCGGCAGATCCTGGAGAAAACCCAAGAATTCCAAATCGATACTCACCACCTCTTTATCGATTTCAAGGCCGCCTATGACAGCATCTATAGAGAAGAGCTTTATAGAGCCATGTCTAGTTTTGACACCCCTTCCAAACTTGTCCGTCTGTGCAGGCTGACGATGGAGAACGCTCGCTGCTCCATCAAGGTCGGTAATGACCTCACCGAGACCTTTGATGTCAAAAAAGGTCTTAGACAAGGTGACGCGCTGTCATGTGACTTCTTCAATATTATACTTGAACGGATTGTGCGGAACTCACAAGCCAACACCGGAGGCACAATCTATTACAAATCTGTACAACTGCTTGCATACGCCGACGATATCGACATTATCGGAAGAACTCAGCGGGCTGTCGCCGGTGCGTTTGCAAGCATTGAGGCGGAAGCTTCCAAAATGGGTTTAGCGATAAACGAGGGCAAAACCAAGTATATGCTGTCAACAAGAAGGGAAAACCAACACCGACGAATTGGACAGAACGTCACCGTGGGCAGCTATAACTTCGAGGTAGTAAGGGACTTTGTCTACCTTGGCTCTGCTATAAATTCTTCTAACAAAATCAGTGCAGAAATCAATCGAAGAATAACTCTTGCCAATCGCTGTTTTTTTTGGGCTTACAAGGCAATTCAACAGTAAAGCCCTATCTCGAACAACTAAGGAGACTCATATAAGACCTTGATCATCCCAGTCCTACTTTACGGCGCTGAAACATGGAATTTATTAAAAGAGGATGAAGATATCCTTGGTCGCTTCGAGAGAATAATTCTTCGTAAGATTTTCGGTCCCGTTTGCGTTGACGGGTTTTGGAGGAAAAGATTCAATCACGAACTATACTCGTACGAGCTGTACAGCGACATCGACCTAGTCAAAAAACTTGGACGTCTGATATGGTTAGAATATGTAGAGCCAATGGACACCAACGCTCCGGCCCGCAGAGTCTTCGAATCTAACCCCGAGGGACGACGCAGTAGAGAGAATCATCGCCGTGTGTGGTGCGCACAAGTTCAAGGGGACCTCGACCAACTTGGAGTGCACAACTGGAGGCAATTAGCTAAAGACCGAGCTAAATTAAGAGGCTTGTTGGTTGAGGCCCAGGTTCACCCCGAACTGTAGCGCCACCTAAGTAAGTAAGTAATGACCGCCACTTTTGCAGACAACACAGTAATACATGTCTCGCACCGATGTCTAAAAACAGCATCTGATCTACTCCAACTACATCTAAACGAAGACAAAACGCAACAAGTAATATATACAACAAGAAAAACCGTGGATCCACCTATTGTTAAACTAAACAATAAAACAGTATCCTCAGACAATCAAGCTAAATACTTGGGAATGTTTAAACGCTATCAGTACTGCTTAAGGGCAAGCATTTGTGACGAATATTACTTTGAACTGAAAGAGAAAAACTCAAAACAGCTACTAAGTAATATCCAGCTTGTCACAGTCATCATTTAGCGTGGTGTTAGTTGTTAGTATTGCGAATATTTATAAAGCCTAACACCTTACACAAAAAGACTGGACAAGTAAACAAAAAGCAGAATGCATACTAAACAAAAGTATGAACTAAAAATGAATATGCTACGCATAAGTCAAAATTACACTAAACACTTTCAACAAAGAAACTAGTATCATTCGTATAATTTATGTTTTATATATAATTTACTATGGTTGTAATCAAATTTGTCGCGGTTACTATTTACTTCCTTCGCCATACGCGTAAGAGGTTCGTTAGAACCGTAGTTCGTTCTGTGGAAATTTACGCGGAAAATCTCGGTATTTCTGGAGTTGTAGCATCTTACGTTTAAACCGACTTTATTTAAAAGATCCGGCGAGTCAATAAAACCATTTACCAGCTGGTGTAAAAATACTACATCACATACTTCCCTACGTTTCTCCAAAGAATGACGATTTAGGAGAAGAAGGCGGTCGCAATATGGTGGAAGACGTGTAGGGTCATTCCAGTTTAAATGGCGAAGTGCAAATCGGACAAACTTACGCTGTACCGATTCAATACGGTTAATGTGTACTGCATACATTGGAGACCAAATATTAGACGCATACTCTAACTGCGGACGAACAAAGGTATTATAAAGTGTGGATGTTATAAGAGGACACTTGAATTCTTTACTCCAACGTTTTATAAAGCCAAGCATTGAATTCGCTTTATTGACAATCTGTTCAATGTGAAAATCGAAGTCGATATTTTGAGAAAAATGCACTCCTAAATCACATATTGATGTGACTTTGTTAAGTACAGATTCATTGAGATTGTAATCATAACTTATTAAATTACGTTTTCTTGAAAAGATCATCGACTGGCATTTAGATACGTTCAAAAATAAATTGTTATTACAGCACCACTCAGCGAACGTATCTAAATCATTCTGCATAGCAATGCAATCAGATTGACTGCGTACAAGTCTAAAGATTTTCATGTCGTCAGCATAGATTAAAATTCGAGTACTCTTAAGTATTGCCACCACGTCATTGATCGCAATGATAAATAAAAGAGGACCTAAGTGACTTCCTTGGGGTACACCGGATGTAGCGAGGATTGCATCGGATGTTATTCCCCGAAATAAAACTTGATAAGTTCGTTCTTCAAGGTAGGAACATATCCATCGAACAAAATGATTTGGAAAGCCCAAAGAGGTCATTTTAAACAGAATTAAGCTGTGAGAAAGTTTGTCAAAGGCCTTGCTAAAGTCTGTATAAATACAGTCGACCTGACCACCCTCCTCGACAACTTTGTTTGTAAAAGAAGTAAATTCCAACAGGTTGGTAACAGTGGATCTTCTATTCATGAACCCATGCTGCTTGGTTGAAAGAAATGGTTTACAAGCAAAATAAAAACCCTTACAAACTATAGCCTCGAACAGTTTTGGCACACATGATAGCTTGGCAATAGGTCTATAATTAGAAATTTCACTTCGATTTCCCTTTTTGTGTATTGGAATAATAAAAGAGTTTTTCCAAATTTTAGGAAAAATGCTCTGCTTTAATGATTCCCGAAATAGCACGGCTAAGGGTGTTGCCAAAGTATTGCAACAATATTTTAGCACAATCGGAGGAATTCCATCAGGGCCACAGGTAGTATCGTTGCTAAGTAAAGCTAAATGCTCTCTCACATCTTCATCAATTATTGAAATCTGGCCCATTGAGCTGCTAGAGAGACCTTCAAGGTGGGCAAAATTACTTGGAGTAGGTGAATAGATGTCGGAACAGAAAGATAGACCAAAGAATGAAGAGAACATATTGCAGATTACAAGAGGGCTGCTGCTGTATATATGTAGATAAAAAACTAACATGGAAAAAACATATTCTTTAAAAGAGAAATCAAATTAAAGATAAATTCAGACTGCACTACTGGATGCCGGGAAGAAATTCAGTACTTTCAGTTGACAACAAGCTTCTCATATACAAGACAATCATCAAACCAATTTGGACATACGGTCTACAACTCTGGGGTGTAACCAGCAAAACAAATATTGACATCATCCAAATACTTAAAAACAAAATTCTACGCACAATAGTGAATGCAGCGTGGTACGTACACAAAGATCTCAACATACTGACAGTACTCGAAGAAATCCAAAATTCTAGTCAAAAACACCAAATTCGACTTCTTAACCATGAAAACTATGAAATTAACTCTCTTACCGCCCAAGAATACGCTCATATACGAAGGCTGAAACGAATAAGAACATCCGACTTACTAGCCAGGATATGAACTTAAAAGTAATGTGTTTAAATGTATCTATATGTACCTTTTGCCAATTCATGTTAATACTATAATTTTTAAACTTCCGTCTTACCTGAGAAATGTTTTATGTTCATATGTATTTACTGTATAACCAAAGAGGTTCTTAAAGGCAATGGCCTTATGACTGCTGTAATCCTAATTGTAAAACCGATTACTTAATGTCCAGTGGACAGATGTAAAACAATAAAGGAAGAAAAAAAAAACAGCGGCTTAAGTATAAAGTCACCGAAAGCATTTCCAGCCAACAGAAGAGTCAACCTATCTTTAACTATCTTATAACCTGGAACTGCGCTTATATGCGTTTCCGGAAACAAAAGTTCTTGTCGGCTATCGTTCCAAGTACAAGCCTGTTTCATCCACATTAAAAACTTGCTTAGGACTATATTGACCTTCTTCAATTACGGCTTTTAGTTTGCATGGAAACAAAGTTGCTGCTTTAATATCTGCACTTGCAGATTCCCCACTTAACTTAATATTGTGAAGATCATATCTATTTTTAAATTTGTCAAGCCATCATCGGTTAGCTTTAAAATCAAAATGTTCATTCGGTCCTTTGATGGAATCATTACGTACTCCGCTCTTTTGTCTGAATAACACTAGCATTTACAGGGATCTTTCTTCGGTTCAAGTCCTGTGTACACATAAACCAAAGCTTTTCCATTTTAATCAGATCGTTAGGTCTATTTTTAGTGATACAGTAATACCACGATTTACAACGTTTCGATTTACGTCATTTCAACTTACGTCGTCTAAAAAAGTAAGGGAAGTGCCTCTATGTACAAACACACATTTCCAAATGTACATCAGAAAGTGCATTGTGTACTCGTGAATGTGAATGCAATTTTTCTTTTAATTGTAACATTTAATTTTATTTCTTGTTATTAACTTTTAATTAATTCTTAATTATAACAAATAGAAGAAAAATGTAAATACACTACATTGTTTTACTGTTTCGGCTTACGTCATTTTCGATTTACGTCAGGACTTATGGAACGAGTTAGCGACGTAGCTCGAGGTATTCCTGTATTGGTATCGGAAACAAGAGCTCCATCTAAGCGCCTTCTTGTAATTTACAGGCATTACTTTTATGTTGCGCACAGTTGAGTGGGGAAGTCCTAGGGAACATGCGATGTCGACGGCCTTTTCGCCTTTATTCAAACGATCCAAAATCTCGATTCTAGACTTGTTTGGAATTACCCTCCGCTGGTTATTGTGTGAACTATCAACTGAAAAATTGCTTAACAAACAAAAACATATTTTTCGAATGTCAAATTTCAAATTTGCACAGCATACTAACGCATTTACTATTGTAAAAAAAAAATAAAAAAATTACGTATGTCGAAGTAAGCTTCATACATTTTGCTGACGTCGTAAGTCGAAATGACTTAAGTCGAAGCGTCGTAACTCGAGGCGTACCTGTATTTTAGTGGCAGTACTGAATTTGTTTTAATATTTTTCATTTAATTCCTTTATTTCATCTAGCCAAGTTACAAAACAGTACTTAAATGATTACTTGATAAAAACAAAAAATGTATATAAAAAAATTTAAATATAAATACTTATAGACTTCCACCAGATGTACTATAAGTCAATAATAAATTAGTTTTAAATACATTTCTAATAAGAGAAAAATCAATAAAATCACAGACAGTATTAGCTACTCTTAAACATCTTCATATTGCTTCATTAAGAGCATAATTCACTCTATGATTTGGGACATGAAATAGAACACATCTCTAAGAACTCTCTTGTTCTTGGATCCTTTCATTTCTGAAAGAGTGGAACTCAAAGAATGGATTCCAGATTGTACTGCAGTATTCTAGTCCACCTAGTGACCACCCGCCTTACACATCGGCAGTACAATGGACCTACTTTCTGGTCTAAGTACATCCTCATCGAGGGCCGATCCTAACCTAACCTAACCTAACCTATTCTAGTCCACACCTTACGTAGACAAAAAAGAAACAGTTTAACATTTGGGGATCTGAGAACAGGATAGAATTGCGTAAAACAAGCCCCAGAATCGAGTTGCCTTGAGAAATTAAAAAATCTATATGACTTAAAAATGTAAATTTTTGCTCGAAGATAACACCAAGGTCTTTTTGAACGGAGGTTATTACACAGCGGGTAGTATAATTCTGAATCAACATGCTTAATCAACATTCTTAATCCACATTCTTAAGCAACTTTTTGATTCAATATTCCTAATCATCTTTTCGACTTTTGCTTTCGAAAGTAAAGCTTTCACTTTAGCCCTAAACAGAGAGAGTCCGAAGGTTAATCCATCTCTAGAATATAACCTCTATGCTGCCGTCAAGCTGATCTTTTTAGCCGATGGAAGAGGGAGTTGCTTGCTGCTGTGCTGTGACCGTGCCATTTCTAAGCTGATCCTTTTTTTATATCAAGCTGTATAAAACTGTAGTATCACATATATTTTTTCCTTAATTTTAACTGTACTGAATTTATATCGATAAATCGATATCAACTTGAATTATTATTATTCAACTTGTGCAATTCGTTGAAGAAAACTATTAAGGATTTTAAGAATCGTGCAATAGGCTCTTACTTTGAAAGTTTAACAGCGAAAAAAGATTCCAATTATTCACTTTGGAAAGCCATAAAAGGCACCAAAAGGCCCAAAATCCCTGCGCCGCCAATTAAATTGAATCAAAATGAATGGGCAAGGGAAGATAAAGAAAAAGCGGACGTCTTTGCGGCGCACCTGGAAGAAACCTTTAAACCGTACGATAGTCAAGTGGTTACGATAATATCAATAGGCCGGATTTACCATCTGGCAATTTAACACTCACAAGTGCAACGCTTAGGGAACTCAAAAATGAGATCGAGATTCTAAAACCTAAGAAAGCTCCTGGTTATGATTTAATCACCGGAGAAATTCTCAAAGTTTTACCTAGAAAAGCATTGATTAAGCTTCTCTATATTGTAGATGCTGCGCTCAGATTAAAATACGTTTCGAGCCAATGGAAAGTTGCGGAAGTAATAATGGTCTTAAAACCAGGAAAACCGCCCAATAAGGTAAAATCGTATAGACCAATTTCGTTTCTTCCAGTCATATCGAAAATTTTTGAGAGGATATTACTAAGGCGTCTCCAACCGGTTATAGACGAAAATAATCTTATTCCTGACCACCAGTTTGGGTTCAGAAGTAAGCATTCGACGATTGACCAGGTGCATAGAATTACTAACGTAATCGAGAAAGCACTTGAGGAAAAAAAGATTTGCTCAAGCGCATTTCTTGACGTCTCGCAATCCTTGATAAGGTGTGGCATGATGGCTTGAAATCCAAACTACGACAAGTTCTCCCTGTGTGCTTATACGATATTCTAGTATCATATCTGGGGAATAGACTCTTTCGTGTTAGACATGGAAACGAATACAAATACAAATATTTGGCGCAACAGCTCTTTAAAGTGCCAGGGCCTAGCTTCTCACAACAACTCATGTTGTGTGCGTTATATTTTTCACACGAATGGAAGGGACCTACAGTTTAATGCCGAATCCGAACGGCGATTTGAGAAGCTTCTTCATGACAGCATTACTCTCGGATGTTTGTCAGACGCTCGCGAGAGGTGGGACCGTGGAAAAACTTTTTGGTATTTTCTGGGATTCGAACTTGGAACCTCATGCGTAGTGATCCGACACACTAACCACTTACGCCACGGCGCCCACGAAACGAATACTCGCAGCTTAAAGAAATTTCGGCCGGCGTACCACAAGGAAGCGTTCTTGGGCCGCTTCTCTATCTGTTATATACTCGAGATATACCGAAAGAAGATGGCACTATCCTTGGTACATTTGCCGATGACACTGCTATCGTAGCAGTAGGTAAAACAATCGTAGAAACGACTGAAAAACTGCAAAACGCGCTAAATAAAGTAAATGAATGGACGAGGGACTGGCGGATTGCCCACAAGGAATCTAAATCTGTTCACGTGAATTTCACTTACAAGAAAACTAATAACTTGCCAATTTTCCTAAACTCGGCCCGAATACCTTTTGCAAACGAGGCCAAATACCTGGGAATGACACTCGACGCAAGACTGAAATGGAATTCGCACGTGAAAATGAAACGTATAGAACTCGAAATCAAATATAGCGAAATGTACTGGTTACTCGGAAAGCAATCCCAGCTCAGTACTGAGAACAAACTGCTTTTATACAAGCAAGTGCTAAAGCCGGTGTGGACCTACGGTATACAACTTTGGGGTTGTACCAAGAAAACAAATGCCAATATTTTACAAACTTTTCAAAATAAAGTGCTAAGAGAGATTGTCCAAGCACCGTGGTATATTAGAAACGACGATATCCACAGGGATCTCGGAATTCCGACAATCGAAGCTGAAACTAGAAGCTTCGCGAGAAAGCATAGAAACCGACTAATCGGACATGTCAACAATACAGTCCTACAAATATTGGATGAGAGCAATTTATTGCGCCGACTACAAAGGACGAAACCCTTCGACTTGGCGAGATAATGATAAACCGCGTCTAGATTGCGGAACATGCAGGATCTTTCAGTGGAAAGTAACCTGCCAAACGTTTTTATTTCGTGATAGAAAAATTGCTTGATAAGTTATTACTTAGTTGCGATATCTAACAAATTTATATCGAAGGGTGGTGTTTTTTTAGTCAGTAAGAATCTCACACTACTATGAGCACGCGCTTGCTATTCTTATAGTGTCTGTGGAAGATTTTTCACCAACCCTCGGAAAAAAAAAAAAAAAAAACTTGAATTAAACTGAATTTTTATACGACGGAAGTGTTTCATTCGGTTTTACTATTTTGTTCGACAGCAATCCTACATAAATATAATGAATAGGTGAATGATTGCGGCAGTAAGTAAGACTTTCAATTGTATTTTACTTTTTTATCTAGGATGTAGTACCTATAGGTGAAAAAACATGTCATTCAGTTGATATTAGGCTTAAACTAAGAAGGCCTATCAGTATTAATGATATGTTTCAGCATGGTGAATCCTTCCACAGGGAAGAACCAGTGCGGTGGACACTGTTTTCGACAGTTAAATAAGTCTGTTTATCTGCTTTGTTCAGCAGTGCGATTTTAGCAGCTCGTAAGTAAGTTCAACACGTTCACTTCAGCATAGGTAATTTCCACGCGAACATTACGACGCTGCCAATAATATGCAAATTTATAGTTAACCAAAATAAGAATAAAAAAATATTACAATTTATTTTCATTCATTTTATTTCAAAAAATATACAATTTGTACTTTTAATAAATATAACTTAGCTCTGTGTACAAGAAAAATGACTAGATTACTTTACAAAAGTAATTGTTGTAATATAAAAATATGTTTACTTTATTTTTTTGATCTTATAATAATTACATATTTTTATGTCTTTAGGTTGCTCTTCGTAAGGTACATAAATGTTTCTCTTTTTTCTAAGGCGTACTTATACAACAGATATATAATTCATTACAAAATAAATTAATATATTCTAAAATTAAATACTTTGCATCATTTCTTAAAATAAATGTTAGATTTCATTTCATATATAAAACGATTTTCCGATAGTTGATTTTAATGTTCGTGATTTTTTATTCCCTTCCTTCAAAACTGCAAGACAATATCATAAATTTGAAAAGCTAGTGCTGATGTTTGTTGTCACAATTTTAAAGATAGTACTAAGAGCGTTTCAAAATTGCAAAATAATATCACTGATTTGAGAAATTAAAGGCGGTATTTCTTGTCACAATTTTAAAACTTAATTCTGTCATTAATATATAAAATATTTAGCATATGTACTTTATTAGGAATCATTAATATTTAAATTTGAAAATTAAATTTTAATCTTATCTTTCTGCTTTCATCAAGGTCAATTTTCCCTGAAACTGACTCCTAGCTGTGAGTATATATTCGCATATATTATGTATAAATATTACGAAGAGAATAAAAGAATTCTGTTATTCCCACGACTCATAATATTTTATATTTTCAGTTGTAGGAATAATCAGTTTCTTTTGTACGATATATACATTTTGAAGAATCTTCTCGGATTGAATTGAATTCCAATTCATTTCAAGTAAAGTGGAAAAAAACGTGAACTGTGATTCTAAAAAAAGGGCCATATATGAACACCATACTAGCACTTTCTTCAATGAATCTTTGAATTAAGAGGATCTTTCTCTACTGAAAAGATGAAACATCTTACATTTATATAAGTCCTTTGTGTAAGTTTCTCAGGAAGTGAATCTGATAAAAAATTGGCGATAAAACATACATAGATGTGCATATCAAAAATATGTATGTATCAGGTGAACAAAGAAAGCGAATTTTAACTTAAGACTACTTTAGATGTTTTACCTTTTCAGTTGAGCTTTATTCCTGCAAATTCTACTGTGTGATTGAGTTCGATTGCGCCAAAAACGAGTCACTCGTTTTGTAAAAACTTAGGATGGCTAGCAGTAGACAAATAGAATTTTAGATATGCGATTGAAATGAAGATATGGCCTGACTTCATAAAATAACTATTGCTTTTATACGTTTTTTATCTGAAATGGTTTGGGGTTTACAAGATCTATAAATAAAAAAGTGTTTGATCTTCACATAGATTTTATAATAATAAGCAAGTTTACACGCGGGATTACTAACTATTATTAATTGCGTATCAATTACATAGAAACAATAATAGGTATCTACAGACATCCAAGTATAAACAATGTTTGACTTTATTTTCATATATCAGAATGAATATTAACTTCTTCTTCCTTTTATCAGCGAGGCTATGATCCGAAAACAAGGGATCACAGCCCTCCCACTTCACTGCATTTCTACTGATCCGCCTGTGGGGTTCGCCTATTTCACCTCAGAAAATATCGGCAGGCCTGCCGATTTTGGATCACTCGGTTACTGAGGCCAATGAAATGCCGATGTCGTCGCATTTGTCTGATCCAGGCGTTTATAGACCTGCCTTTCCTACATCGCGATGTCTTTGGAACGTGCATAGATATTGCCTTTTTAACAGGGTTCAAATGATCTCTTCTTTGAACGTGGCAATACCAGCTGAGCCGGTCGCGCTCTAATTTGTGTACGATGGTTTCCTTGATCAGAATGAATATTAACAACGATAACAATAAGAAGGAATACTAAATACTTTTTTCTTATTGATTTGAACTACACGTGACGTGGACAAGCTGAACAACTGAAGTTTCATAAGATACAAGAAAATTAAGTCTAAGAAGATGATTACATACTTTCAAGATTTATGTATTCTTCAGATGTACTTATTTGCACAAACGTCCGAAGACCAAATTTAACCAACCTAGTTTGTTGGACCTCACTATTTGTTGCTACATACATACAGTAAACTTTCTATGAGTCGGAATCTTCTAAGCGCAATTTTGAACATATCCGTCTTCCGGAACAGTTTCTGTGTTAAAATAATCCTTTTTTTGATTCTACATACCACATTTTGTATACGCAAACGAATCCTAAATTTACTTATATAATGAATAAGTGTTATTTTGACATTAAAAAAGACCGTTTTCGTATAAGACAATTCTTGGTTCTATAAGCTGCGAAATTCTCTTATTCGGTTAGATCCTTGCCCCAAGCCTTCCGGGTTAGGTATTTCCACTTTATTTTCTATGCTCAAGTTGGGTTTATTTTGTTTAAGTTGATATATGTACATACCAATAAGTATCAGAATTATTTCCAATGCCACTCGCTTTAAAAGTGCAATTTTTTAAATTTCTCACTCCTACCTTAAAATCGTAACTATTTATATAACTATTTTATTTGTATTGTATGCTCTAAACATTTTTCTTTTTTGTAACTCTAACTCTTTTGATTTGTTCTTAATGTACCTATAATATATATAATATATATAACCGGTGGGCCATCTAGTGGTTTCTTTTTAAATCATAGGTTATTTTGACACTGACAGCTGTTTCCCACTCGAAATCTTGACAGAAAGTCAGTATCATACCTCCGCGGGACGAAATGAGTCACTTTACGCTTGAACAACATTGGGAAATATTGAAAACTTATTTCCAAAGTGAGTGCTGTGTAGCCTAAACAGTGCGTTTTTTGAAAAGAAGTTTTGGCCGAAATGAAGCACCCACCGCGCCTGCTGTACGCAAGTTTGTGCAAAAAGTTCGTGAGACTGGTATGCTAGTGGACAACACTCATGGTCCCCATCGTCGTACAGACGAGAATGTGGCTGCTGTAGCCGAGAGTGTGAGACTCAATTCACGAACATCAACTCGTCATCTGGCGGACGCTGGGAACAACGTTTTGGTCAACGGGGGGCGTTACAGAGCCATGTTAAGGACTTTTTTATACTGAAATTGAAGACATGAATTCGGGTGAACTCTGGTTCATCCAGAATGGCGCGCCATGCCACACAGCTCATGCCACAATCGGTCTTTTGCGCACCAAATTCCCAAATCGTGTTATCAGCCGTCTTGGCGATGTCAATTGGCCGCCTCGGAGCTGCGATTTGACCCCTTTGGACGTTTTTTTTGTGGGGAACCGTAAAGGACCGATGTTATGCCAACAATACGGAAACGATTCAAGCACTTAAGGCCAATACCATCCAAGCAATCCGTGAGCTACAGCCCGAAACCATCAACAAGGTCTTGGAAAATTGGAGTGATAGAATGCGCTACTGCGAAGCCATCCGAGGCAGCCACTTGAGCGACGTTGTATTCCATAATTAATGGGAATGTTTGCTCTTACTAATAAATCCATAATACGTGGAGAAAATTTCATTTTGTTCATTTTATTGCATTTCTAAAAAGAAACTTGTAGTTGGCTCACCCTGTATAAATAAATAAATTGAAATTGAAATTGAAATACATACTCGTACGATATATCAATAATGCATACAGCATACAAATTAAGTTTTGAATACAAAGCGGACCTGTCTTTCAAAGTAATTAATCCAATAAATGGAATAAAAAATCGATGTAATAGAACACTCAAGGATTTATAAAGACTAATCTGATACTGAAATATTTTTCGAGACATACAAGTTTTTATTTTTCGAACTGTTCTGGTATTTCTTCCACTGTTCGAAAGAAACAATGTCGAAAACTCTATATAGCAGTACAATATTAATCTATGATCTAAAAAAATAATAATTTTACCAAAATGGGTTCAATAATTGAAAGAAAAAAGCCGGACAAAATGCCGACGGCACTATTAAAAAAAATCTTTTTTATTTGTTAAATAAATTTGTCTAGCTATTCCTTGGTTGAATGACTTATTCACTAAATAATATTTTTTAGTTAATGAGAATCTCATTTCAATGAAATATTCATCCCATGGTTAGTGTATGAAAATGGGAGCCCTGGTTAGGTACTAAATAGGCGGGATAATAATGTTCATAAGTTGATAAACTTATTTCTGTTCCTATATTTAAGCTTCTCTTTTCCTTTTCTGTCTGTCATTCTTACGTTTCTCTGACCTCCCTTTTTCAAATTGACATATCGCCAATCTTTCCGGATGGCAAATAATTCAGTATAATCAAAAGTTTTTCGTAATTAGGATGTTTTTATTTTATTCTGGGCTTACTTGTGTTTAATATTCGCCGTACTTGATTGTTTAGTTATTTCTTTCTTAATAAAAACCAATTAAGTATAACAAAAAGGTTTATTTTTATGAGTTCTTCATAATCATTTGATAAAACCTTTTTTAAATTTATTTCAAACTAATTCAAGGGTTATTAATGGGGCTGAGACGAAATAAGAGTTTGCTCTCCGTTTGCGAGCAAACTCGCACTCGTCAAATTTTTTTTTGTGTTTGTACATTATCTCCCAAACCCATAATTTCAATAAAAATCGAATACATCGTCAACTACCTGTTTTTTATTAAACTTTTCTTCTAATAACATTATCTTCAAAAATTGGACTAAATTGCTATCCCATTGCGTACATAGAGTTCATAAATTGAAAACTCTGCATATTTTCGATGTCTATACCCACGTATGTAGCTCCTACGAGTATTATAAAACCAATAAAGTTCGAATTGCGGAAGTGTCTTCCTGGTAAATTTGTAGAAACCTAAATTGTTGCCATAGTAGCTGATAACTGAAGAAATCTATGTATAATTTCCGAATCACAATTCTACCATTTGGTGCCAATTCGTGTGATGACTATGAAATTTTTTTTCTGCACATGCCGCTTGCTTCTTGTAAAATCATACATTAACCGGTGTGCATGCTGCAGACGATACGCTTAGAAAATATTTAAAGGACACTGGAGGATCATTACAAAAGGTGACGAAAATAGCAAATAATTTACGTCAAATAGGAAAAAGACAAAGTTTAAGCAAGTACAGACGTTTCTACCTCAAAAAATTATACAGTCGGTGGTCAGGTTAAATCATAATCTCAGTAAATGGTTGAATGAAAATTAATATTTGGAGCAACAGCTCGTCAAGTGCCTGGGCTTAGCTTCTCGCAACCACTCGAGTTGTGTGCGTTATATAATATTTCACACGAATGAAAGGAACCTACAGTTTAGTGTTGTATCCGAAGGGCAATCAGTAAATAGTTAGGTCAAGGATATGGACTTTTCGAAATGTATATCTGTTTTGCGTGCATTCCTAGATAAAACGATTTCCATACAGAATGATTAGAAAGTTAAATTTCGTGGATATGGACCTAAAAGTTTACTTGCAAAATCTTACGATCATATTGATGAGAAATTTTATAATAGGAAGATATATAGGAAGATAGTACAAACGGTGCTATGATGTGCAGTCCCAATGTAAAAGCCTCTAGATAAGTCGACTTTTCTCAAAAAGAGTCCAATGACTTGGGCCACGAATCGACAAGGTATTGTATATCTTTCAAAATTCTACATATTACATGAGTTCTGCAACGTATAACAACAGGCTTGCAATTGTTTTAATTAGGAAGAGATTCTATGCTATCTTTGTAATATGAAGATACGAGAGGATATATTTCACTTGCTTGCGATATGCCCAATCTTAAAAGAATTTCGAGTCAGATTCTTCAATTCTCGCATCTTAGAAATGGATGAAGAAATTCAAATTTTAAATGGAGATCGTGGCTGGAATTCACTTTACAACTAACGCACTTCGCTCTAGAAATTGTATAGCTGAAGAAGTTTTCTCAGGCTTACTTGTATCTATTTAAACAATAAAATAAATATAAATATATATGTTCTCATATGCAGGTATACAAATTATTGTCAGTCTGGTAAGCCAAATCTCAGTAGACTTAGAATATTTTATGAAGAATGTAATGAATTTATAATGAAAATAAAAGTCATTTAAAACTAGCTAACTTATCAAGAGCCTCATTTTTGTATTCCCTACTTCCTGCAACGGGAAATGACATTTTGGAAATTTATTAAGACTAGTATCGCGTGTGGTCAAAATTCGACCGAGGGCAAATAAACAGCGAGAGAAACAACGCTATGTGTTTGTTGTAATATTCTCCAGTGCAGCAAGGTAAAGGATTCTAAGCTCATAGACCCATGAACGTGATGAAAATGCTTTCATTTAATTGGTAAAAGCGCTTTTAATGAGGAAATCATGTGTGTATGTTCACTTTATTTTACCTCACTTAACGGTAACATACGCACATGATTTTTACTTTCTGCACATCCATGGCACAGTACCTTTCGAATGATATAAGACTCATCCCCCTCCTTTTATAATAATTACTAAAAAACGTACGATAAATTTCGTGTTGACTTATTAATATATAAGATTAGGTGCTCTAAAATGATCAAAGTGCCTTCGTGTACGAGCGAAGTAACGAGTATTTCCCCTCTGTGCTTGAATGTGCTCGAAGAATTTCTGGGGGCACGACCGTAAAAACTGCCAAGTGGAACCAGCTAATTTTCAAATGATTCAAAGAGTTTATGATTCCATTTCAAAAAGTCAATAGACATAAAAAAAAATAGATGCAAAGTATCTTGAATAAAATGCTGTGATGTCGGAATGTTCTCCCAAAACTTTCCTTCTTAACTTAATATGAAACTGTTGGTTTTCACTAATTCTAATTTGTTCATTAGAATTTTTTTTAATGACAGTTGGCTCGAAATGGCTAGCTTTCATTCGCGTACTTTGGCTTAGATTTCCCGCTCTCTGAGAGCTTTTACTCTCATCATGTCATGTTTGACAATTGATTAGTTTTTGGCTCGGAAAGTACGCGAACGGACCTATTAGTACTAAGTTGTCAAATTGTTTCGAATTAAAACTTGTAAGTGCATAACAATAGTTTTTTAAGGTTTTGTTATTATTTCTAAACTATTTTCTTTCTTTTTTTTCAGTGCAAATTTTACTAAAATTGGACATCATATGATCATAACTATGGGTTTGAAAAATCATCGAAAATAATACTTAGTTGCTGTTCTCCTATTCCTCTGAGTCAAGTTAAAATTTGAGATATAAGATTACAATTTGGATAAATTTGGAAACTAAGATCCAAATTATAGTTTTTATCAAATGCAAAGAATACTTTTGTTTTACAGAAATTTGCTTGCATAAAGTCTGTTTCTTTATACTGGTTTGGATAACACGGGCTTCCAAAAACGAAAAAAATGCTTTTCCTTACTTTTTGAGCAGGACACAGAACAAAGAAATGCACAAAATTGGAGCCAAGAAAGTAAAGAAACAAGCCTATTGTAAAATTGGCGCCTGTAAAAAGCTACATTTGTATTATTTTGTGATGTGGGTAGTAATTACAAAGTTTGAAAGTTAAAATTTGGTTTTTAAATTCTATAACAGTACAAATGAAAACATTTTCTAAAATTATCCAAGGACATGTCTTCTTTTCAGACCGTTATTTTAAAAAAGCGTATTAATAAAATATCGCAAATAACAATGCTATGTATGTTGTAAGCTATAATTCTTTGACGTCAGGTAAAAAGGGGTTAAGTCGGAAATTGCAGTTACCAGAAAATGATTGAGAATGAGATTTTAAGTGTGCTTTTTATATCAGCAAATTACTGACTTATTGCTTATGGATCAGTTAATTACTATAAAAAGCAATTGCGCTAGACTTAGGTTATTAATACCAATCGAAAAAGAAAACAAACTAACTTAAACCCATTTGCCATTTTTTGACTTAACCCCTTTATACCTGACACCAGAGAATTGTAGTTCTGTCAAAAAAGTGACAACGCCACTCCTATATTAATAAATCAAGAGATACGATACCTGTAGTCCATTCTAATCGATTAGTAAGTTTCTATACGCTTAAAATATATGCGTGATGTTATTATATTCTGTCATAAAAATAAAATCGTAGTCCCGATTCAAATCACAATACCTAAATGAATTCAAATGATGGCGTTTCCTTCATCAAATATTAAATGGTGGCGGTTATTTGAGATATTGAAAATTTCCATTTTTTTTAATATTCATTATCTTTTCTGTAAAATTCTTGAGGGACTTATTTCTGTCACTCTCACAATTTTGCGTTTAAAACTTCAGAATAATTTGGTTATAGAATCACGGTGTAAATAAACGATGGTATTATATGGTATGTTATTTGTCGTTTTCGGACGATTTTTGTTTTATTCATCAGGCTATTTCTTAATCGAATTTCAAACACTTTGGGCAAGACGGTAACATCTATTCTTACGTGAAATAGCTATCTGATGTTCGGTGTATGAAAATGGGAAGCCAGCATACTATTTGATTGATAAATTAGTTTTTGTTGTTACAAGTACATTTGAGTAGACATTATTTTTCGATTGTGAAATTTCGTTGACATTTGTTTCTGTATTTGAGCCTTTATTGTTTGTTATAAAGTTTTTCTGGCTTACATTTTTCAAATTGACCGATCACCGACCTTCTCTTTCTATTCTGGGCATATTTGTGGGAGCTGTTCGTAGGTTAATACGGTGCCGTGAAATAAAGCCAAGTGAAATAAGACCAACTTTCAAAAATTGGCCTTATTTTGCTTTCGAAAAGTGAAATAAAGCCAAGTTTCAACGCCAAATTATGTTGGAAAATGAGACAAATTTGACCTCATTTCTCTTTTCCAAAGTGAAATAAGGCCAACTTTAAGAATTTGTAACTATCCGACTAATCAAGCTACTCGTACAAGTAGGATATATATGAAATTGGACTTATTTAATTTTGCAAAAGAGCATTCAGACCAACTGCGAACTGTAAATAACAGATTTCTTATAAGAAGATTGCAACATATAAATGTACTGGTCAACATAACAGAAGAACTTACTTGTAAGGTTGGCTTGAAGTTAGTTCATTTGCAAAATAAAATTAGTTGAGATAAAAACGTACGTTAGTAAAATATGGAAAGTAGTAGTGATTTAGTAATTCCGTTTGAATTTTGCGAGGGTTTTAGGAAAGGAAGTAGTCTTTAGTATATTCCAGAAACCAAGCACCTAGTTAAAGATTCCCTCGAATTTTAAACTATTATTTTGTAAAATTTTTAACGGAACAGCCGCAAGCTTTTACTATAAAGAATTTAAAATGAAGTTTTTTCAACTCTCTTCTGACACACAAACATATAAGATGTAAGTAAAACCTAAGCAAGTGGTAGCTGCAAGAATACTAACTATAAACAAAATGTTCTTTACTTTATTGCAAGTGTCCGGCTCTAGACAGGGCCAGACAGTGCACACTAGGTTAGCCCTTTTTTGGTAATCTAACAGAGTTAGCGGAGATAAGCATTTGGGACATTATCAGATTCCTCAACGTAACGGGATGGATTGGAATAATGCTCACTCCTTTTCCCTATCCCTATTAGTTTACGCCCGTTTTTACATCCGACAGGTCACTTGAGTTGTGGTACTAAAACAGCGCTTTTGCGCTAATTATGTTTCAGCACTTCTACTTACCTACCTATATAAACAAGAACACACTTAGAACAAATTTCAGCACTTGGCCTTATTTCACTTATTTGAAGCGAAATAAAGCCAATTTTATCAATTGAAAGCGCAATAAGACCAAATTGGCGTTCTTTCACTTTCTTCCTTTTATCAGCGAGGCTATGATCCGAAAACAAGGGATCACAACCCTCCCACTTCACCGCATTTCTACTGATCCGCCTGTGGGGTTCAGTTATTTCAAAGGTTATTTCAAAGGTTATTTGGCTTTTTTACACTTTTCAAAAGCGAAATAAGGCCAATTTATGGAAGTTGGTCTTATTTCACGGCACCGTTAATACGCCGAAGTCAAGACTTAACTTATTTCTTCATTAATAAACGTCAGATAACTCTGAAAATTGTATCAATTGGAATTTTTCATATTCTTTTGATAAAACCCTTTCAGACTTATTCGAGGTTTATTAATATATACTAACATATATTATAACACAACTATAGAGAAGTTAGGCAGTTACAAGATCAAAATGATTTCGTTATTTCAACTATCGGAAAAAAATAATTTATCTCACTCCCTTTTTAGGAACCTAACAATTATTAAAGACCGTCTAACCTACACTAAGCAACAGTAAATTGACCATACCCACTATTGTTGACAGATTGTTCAGTGTAGTCCTTCCAAGGGGGTGTGTGTGAGTAAAAACTGCTACTGTGATGCAAAGGAGCTGGTGTCTGTTGTTGTTGATCAATTGGAACGCTGTGATAGGAGTCTTGCAAATCACTATTTCTGCAGCCATCAGTCGTTATATGAGTTTGTCCGCTGGATGAATATCCCTCTGGTATTTGGCCCGTATACGCCTCACATTGATGTATATTGTGATAGGCAGGCATTGCTGGTGGTAATCCTACAACTGCAGAATCGAATGTGCTTTTGAAAAGATGAAATTTTTCTTCAGAAAAACTAGTGCTGGGTTCAGGTCGCTGCTGCATGCTGCACACACCATATTGTCGCATACTGCTGTAGAGGTCGAATGATCCAAATCCTGGTGCGTTCATCATGTGATACGGCCTCGGATTAACGAAGATCGCGTCGAACAACTCTTTAGTTATTCTTTCACCACTCAGTGTTAGATTTTGCAATTTCTCCAGATCAAGGTTGATCGTACCGCCACTCTCAAGAACCTGTTCCAAGGCAAAGATGTAATTGTGAGCGAACCTTAGAATTTCAATTTTCGTGAGTTTGGTCTCTTCCGGCAATGATGGTAGAGTGCTTCGCAATCGCTCCAATGCATCGTTCAAAGTATGCATTCGATTTCGCTCACGATCGTTCGCTTTCATCCGTCGGAACTTTTTTATTCGAACAACTTGAGTTGGACTTCTAGAGCGCGTAACTCGATTTTTTCCCACAGCATACTTTCGTTTTGGTTTCGATTCCTTGGAGGGGGTTGAGGTTTGAACTCCCAGCTTTGGAGCGAATTCATGCATTGAATCGGAGTTTGTTTGTAGAACTCCATTGTCTCCTGTGATGTTAGATGCAAGATCTGTTGGAAAGTAATCCACTGATCCGCCGAAGACTAGTTTTCGCGGGGCATAAGTGCCATCGGTTGTTTCGAAACTCTTTTCGTAGCCACTATCAAAGGACGAGTCGTCAAATTCGAAAGAGCGATCATCAAAACCGCTGTAACACGATGACATTTCCGAAATTTATATGTCGCTTTCAGAAACAAAACAAAAAAACAATTGAAACTAATCGAAAATCATAATCCACAATACGTGTAATGCAAAGAGCTTGTTAGCGAGCCGCGTTTCGTATACCAACTAACGTTCGGAAAAGAATTTTCATTAGTTTTGTGCAAGGCTCGTTTCGGGGTTGTTATTCTTCCTTTTTTCCTTATCGGAAAGCAACCCTTGTTCATTGTCACACCAATCGCAGAGGGGGTTGGTCTCTAATGTATGGCCAATAGAATACCTCGAAAGACTTACGATCAAAGGGATTTATTATGATGCAGTGGCGTTATTCATTTTGTTTGGAGTGCGACTATTATTTTTCCCTTTCATTTCGACATTAAATCGCCCGGGGGCTTATCAGAAAATGCTTTAGGGATGATTTTGTGTGGCGATTCTCCTTTTTTTTCGTACGCAGCACCCCGCATTTAAATTTTCTTTCTGTGTTTGTTTATATCGCGGACATGTACTCTGTTCGTGTACAGTAGGTTATGTAGATATTCCTTGTGTAGAAGAAAGAGGGTCAATTGTGAATATTTACTCGGGCACAAAAAATGTAATACTTGACATTACTTATACCGGTAAGACCTGTTGTTGGTAAGTATAAGGAAATTTAATGGCCGTTTACATATATTTTCAACTATCCGCACTTTCCTAGAAAAGAAATCCAAGCCACTTTCATTTTACCAAAAATATACATGTAAAAAAACAGGTTAACTTCTCGTCAGAACTGTGTGTTTTGTTATATGAAAAAAATAACTGAAGTGTAGAAATTATCGTAAGTTCCTCGCCTACAAGTTATTAGCAGTATTTTGATAAGCACAGAAAAACATTGTGTGAATTAATAAGTTGCCTACTGACTCCCCTGACTAAAAAAATTCATTCCTGTTACGTAACTAGCCTCAAAGGTACAGAGAGGTTGAAACGGGCTCGGAATGGTTCGTGTAAATATTGCACAATGCGCGCCGCCTGGCGCACTCCGTGCGCTTTGATTCAAAAATTGTGGGTTCTCTCACTACATTCCAGTTGTACACTCCCCAGCATAATCCCATAAATTTTATTACTTAATAACCAAATTATTAACTCGTTTAAATTTCAAGCTAAACCGCAACACGTGACCGAACAACGTTGAATGCTAACACGTCCTTGTAACAAATCGATGATGTCAGTGGTAAATTACCAACCACAAGAGATCCTCAAAACTAGCATCCACGTGTCAACGCTTAAGGAGGTCGTCTGCCCATTCTACAAGTATCATAATTATGGGCATGATATGAGACACGTGCAGTGTAAGAAGGCGCGATAAAAGGGATAAGTGGATATATCAGTTCAAATCATTCTCCTGATTTAATTGATAGCTTTTACATAACACGTGTGAATGTTTACACACATATGTACGTTATTCTACGAAGGATCGCTGAACTTTCTGACTGACCCCCTAATTTTTTTATTTATTTTTTTTAAAATTGACACTTTTGCTTTTAGTGGTGCTGTTACTTTCAATGCAAAATACATATTTTTGTAGAATTCTTAACAGAGTGGAAGAAATAGGACATACATAATTTGATATTGATTTGATAATTTCTTCCCACATATAAAAAAAAGCTTGCTCTGGTTGTACTGGTCGTATATTAGTAAAATAGATTTCGTTTAATCCCGAAAGAATTGAGCTTTGAGAAAAAATAACTATTCAAATTTGAAGAACGGAGGATATTCAAGGATAACGGTCTTATACTAAGTCCATAATCCAATTATTGTTTTGTGTTTTTGGTACATTCATGTTTAACCTTCAGTCCAAATTTGAAGTTGGGATTCCGATAAGATTTATGAAGGCAAAGTTTTATTGAAAAGCTCAAATTAAGCCTTATAGTTTCTTAGTTATAAGGTATTTTGGTGCGAATTCTTGAGATTTTAGCCAATTTGCCACTGTTCCTCTCACCCATAGTTCATGTTCCTCACCTGATTTGAAAATGTTTTATTTTGCTCCCGTTTTCCTCAGAAAACCTGAATTTCATATAATATCTGAAGAAGCCAATTTTTACTACAAAAAGCGTCGCCCGCTGTTTAGCAATTAAAACGTAGTTGCAGCTTTAAATTATTATCTTCTTCTTCGTCCTTTTATCAGCGAGGTTATGATCCGAAAATAAGGGATCATAACCCTCTCACTTCACCGCATTTCTGCTGATCCGCCTGTTGCGTTCGCCTATTTCACCTCAGAAAATATCGGCAGGCCTGCCGATTTTGGATTGCTCGGTTACTGAGGCCAATGAAATGCCGATGTCGTCGCATTTGTCTGATCCAGGTGTTTATAGGCCTGCCCTTCCTACATCGCGATGTCTTTGGAACGTGCATTGATATTGCCTTTTTAACGGGGTTCAAATGATCTCTTCTTTGAACGTGGCAATACCAACTGAGCCGAGCGCGCTCTATTTTTTGTACGATGGTTTCGTTGATGTGAAAGCTTCCACGGATCTTCGAACTTCTTATTCAATCAGGCTTTGTCACTCCTGCTGTCATGCGAAGCATCTTCATCTCAGCTGCCGTTAATTGACTCTCATGCGGTTTGTACATCGTCCAACATTGTGAACCGTATGTGAGCCCTGGACGCACAACTGCGGTGTAGAGCCTTCCTTTCAGTTTAGAGGGCATTTTTCTGTCACAGCAGATAGCGGAATTTTCTCGCCACTTCATCCACCCTACGCTTACGCGATGATTGATGTCGTCATCACAAGTTGCTTTGCTATTGATCATTTTTTTTTTTTTTCCTCTTTTACAACCCATGCCCGCGTGGCAACGACACTGCGACCTGAAAGATCTATTGCATCGGAGAGTTGGAGTTAACCTTACAGACGTACTACCTCCCTTATGAAAGTGAGTATGTCTCTAGTAGTGGAGCAATTCAGTTCCACTGAAGTGAGTATCTCCTTGTGGAAAATACGTTTCCTTAACCAGTGTAGTGCCGAGCATTCACAAAGAGTGTGTTCGGATGTTTCATCCTCCTCTAGGCATGGCTGACAGTCCTTCTCTTGGCACAGTTTCAACTTGTAAAGGTGGTATCTTAGGCAGCAATGGCCAGTTAGAAAGCTCACTAGCTTCCTAATGCTTTCCCTATCTAAGTTAAGGATTTCCTTATAGGAATAAAGCTTGATTAAACGTTTGGATTGTCTTAAACCTGGCCCATTAGTCCAGTGATCTAGACGAAGTTTGTTCTCCCATTCGTTAATCAACGCTGTAGCGGTTGTCCAGTTGACGCTACAATAAGGTTCGGGACCTAAAGACGCAGATTCTGAGCCGGTCCTAGCAAGCTCATTTGCAGATTCGTTGCCCACAATTCCCTGGTGTCCAGGGACCCAACCGAGCATTACTCTGTTGTGTTTGGCAAGATCTTGTAAAGCATCGTAGCAGCATTTTACAGTTATGGAGTTCATTTGGTTGGACGATAATGCCCTAAGTGCTGCCTGGCTATCTGAAAATATATGAATCCTAGCGCCCTTGATTCCCTTACAGAGATTGTGTCTGGCGCAGATCTCAATGGCATGGATTTCAGACTGAAACACAGTGGGTGTCGTACCCATAGGTACCAAAATTTTTGTGTTGGGTCCAAAGGCTCCAACTCCAGAATCCATTTTCGATCCGTCGGTGAACCAGACGAGATTTTGGGGTCCAGTGTTGGAACACCATTGGACCAATTTCCGCGGTCTACCTCGAATAACCTTCCGAAGCAATGTTGCCTGACCATAATATCCGGTATAGTACAAAACATGTCTCTTTTAGGGATCGAGTTGAGTATCTTTAGATGTCCCACTAGGTCACCTGGTTTATACTCATAATCTAGCTGCAGCTTGATGGCATATCTAGCAGCCATCTTCCTAATGAAGATTGGTTAGGGTGTTAGCCCGACAATAGCTTCAAGAGCTGTCGTGGGGCAGGTGCGCATCGCAACTGTAATGCCAAGCCATGCAGTTCTTTGCAACTTCTGCAACTTGTTTGCTGTTGTCTGCTGGAGGGTTTTTGGCCACTAGACGATAGCCGCATATGTGATAATGGGTCTTACCATCATTATGTACAACCAATGCATCATTTTAGGAGAGAGACCCCAAGCTCTGCCGTATAGGCCCAAAGTGCTCTCGTAGCACGTTCTATGGCGGACTTGATACGTGAATTCCATTGTCAAGAATTACACCAAGGTATTTGACCTCGCTGGAATAAACTATTGTGGTCCCTTTGATTGTGATGGGTTCAAGGTTGACCTGTGTCTTCCTTGTAAACGGCACCAGAACGGTTTTACTAGGATTGATGGATAGTCCTTCTTTGTTACACCATTCTACAACTTGAGTTATTGCACTTTGCATAACGTTGGAAATTGTCGTGCCGTGTTTACCTCTGGTAAAAACCGCCAAGTCATCAGCATAACCGACGGTGGTGTAGCCTGATCTGTGAAGATCTGCTAACAGGTTGTCGATGACTATTGACCATAACAGGGGGGAGAGAACTCCTCCTTGAGGACAGCCTTTCGCTGCCGTTACAGAGACCGACAATCCCTTGGAGGAGGAGGTAATGAATCGGCTTACCAGCATGGCCCTAATCCATTGGTTGGTCGATTCTTCGATACCTCTGCTACTAATCACCCTTGTGATCGAGTCGTAACCAGTGTTATCGAATGCGCCCTCGATATCAAGAAATGCACTCAAGGCTATATCCATAGAACTGAGTGTACCCTCTATCTTTTTGACGAGATAATGAAGGGCACCTACTGTGAATTTGCCTTTTCTGTATACGTACTGATTCGAGTGCGGGGGGTTAGACACATCTAACCTGTCTCTGATGTGAATATCAATTAGTCTCTCCATTGTCTTGAGGACAAATGAAGTTAGACTTATAGGTCTATAGGATTTAGGCAGCTCGCTAGGCCTATTGCCTGGTTTGGGAATGAATACCACATAAACCTGTCTCCAGGTGGGTGGTATGTATCCCCAATTGTAGCTAGCTCTAAATAAAGCTATCAAACCCAGCAGGATGAGGTCGATTGACTTTTGTAGAAATGCTGGAAAGAGACCATCACCGCCGGGAGCTTTAAAAGGTTTGAACGTGCCCACTGCCCATTCAACTTTATCTGGACTGAATATTTTACCTGATAAACTGTTAACTCTACTTTCCACAAAAACCCTGTGGTCGAATGTGTTCGAGAACACATGAGATGTGTTTAGAGACGAACCTGGGAAATGTACCTGGAGCAGGGTTTTAAGTGTATCCGTACGGGCCGTCGTCATTCTTCTTCAATAACCCTACACAGTTGACATGATCTTTAACAAGCGCTTTATGGATTCGTGCCGCTGTTCGCATAGCGGCAATGGTTTCGTAGCATTTCCTCCAAGCAGCTCATTTAGATCGTTTCAATTCTAGATTGTATTCTGTGAGAGCAAACCTATATTCGTCCCACCTCTTCGTTCGCTTTCCAGAGTTGAAGAGTTTTCTGACCTTCTTCCTAAGTTTCGCCAGTTGGTCATTCCACCAGGGCACTTTACGTTTACTAACATTGGTTTTGGGGACGCAGCTGTCGTGGTAGGAATTAAGCAGTATATTGTTAAGCTGGTAAGCAGCTTCATCCAGGTCCTCTATGGACTCGATAGATGTGAGAAGTGATGCCAATCCGTAAATTTGGGATCGTATCTGCTAGAGACATATGAGAGTTGACCGGGTATGTCAAACCTAATATGTTGATGGTCTGACAGTGAGGCCTCGTCTGATATGTGCCAATTTTCAATAAAATTAAAGATAAATGGGCTAGCGAAGTGAGGTCAAGTACCTCTTCGCGAATCGCATTTATGAAGGTGGGTTTAGAGCCTTTATAACCGATGATGTAGTGGAGGTTGCTTTTTTGGCAGTAGTTAATGAGGCTCTGGACGTCTTTTGGAGGGATATCACCATTATCGTCAGGGAAGTACGCTGAGGCGCACACGATAATCTGTGTTCCCTTTCCGGTTGGGACTTCCAGTAGTAGGGCCACCAGGTCTCTAGTTATAAATTCTGGAATGGGAAGAAAGTTTATATTACTGCTAATTAAGCAGGCCGCTCTAGGCGCTTGCTCTCCACACTTGGAAATCAACTTACTTGCCCTATTCCGGAGACCTCTTATATGTCCGCAACTAACCCAGGGTTCTTGAATGAGACCAAGGGTTATATTTTCTTCGGCGAACCGCTTGCTGAGAGTAGCGGACGCGCCCTTAGCGTGATGCAGGTTCGCCTGTAGAACCTTGATCGTGCTCATCGATCTTCCTTTGAAGATCGAGCTTGCCGGAGTAGTTGAGCCTTTTTAGAGCCCTTTCCTCTACGGCAAGCAGTCAGATTAGGATGACCCTGAGGTCTGTTCCTAACCGACTCCTCATTCGTCCGAGAAACGTGCCCTCGGGCACCGCTGGTGGGTTTTGAAAGTCCGGCCACATTGCCGGTCGTGGGACGTCTAACTGCATTAGGTGTAGCAGTAACTCTAGCAGCGGAGCTAGTACAAGCAGTATGCCCAGAGGCACTGGTGGTGGAAGCGGGTGGTAAGGTGTCCGCCGCAGAAGCAGTTGTTGAGCCAACTGCGTCCACCTTCTTCGGGCTACCGTGACCAGGCTCTTGACCCTTTTCGGTGGTCTTCAGGATCAGTTTGACCTGGCCAAAACGGTAGAACACCTTGTTTTTAAGCGTGCTAAGCACCCTCATGGAGGGCTCATCCATGGCTCGCACAAGGTGGAGGAGTGCACTTCCTTTACCCTTTGCATGACCTTCCATCCAGTTGCCCGTAGGCCTTCGTTCTGTGCTTCCAGGGAAGCCAGAATTTTTGATGCCGGGAGCTCGAGACTCTGTGGAAAGAATCCTTGGACAATGTGTGTCTGCGGAAAGGATCCCTCTTCCACCAGTGACACGTCCAATCAACTTTTGGCTCTTATAGCCTCGAAGTTCGAGCGCATCCACTTGGCGGTGGCATTGTCTGAGCAGACGAAGATTAGCCATCCCGCCTTGTGTTGTGAGCCTGAGAAACGGGGCCAAACGCCTTTGTTTTTTAGCTCAATCGAGATGTCGATGACAGCCTCTTGAATGCTGGTCAACTGCTCTGTTGATAGAGGTTGGTTCATCAAGTCAGCCGGGACAACACCTAACCTGACAACACTTGCCACTTGACTAAAAGTGGGAACATCAGGTGTAGGCCCTGCCTTGGCATCTAGAACAGATCCTAAACTATTTCCAAAAGGATCCATATCATTATTCCTACTCTAGGTAAAGAACCAATTTGACTGGGCTACTCGTAATTAAGATAATATAAAATATCTAAACAATTGCGGATTTGAAAATGCCATCATCACTGTAAACACAATTATCCATATCCAAGCAATTTTCACGGGTGCGTTTTATCCGAATTTCCGCCACCAATGAATAGTTAATAAGGCATCCAAATCTCAAACAATATCCTAATCACATTTAAATTCATTAGGTTTACCCTCTAGAGATGCACCCAACTTGTATCACATGTAATCTTTGTTTACTTTAACATTGTAAATATACAAGCACGTTTGCCTTGTTTCGTATCCTTATTTGAAGTGCATCCCGCAGATACAAAACTGTCATCCCGAATGCATTTTCACATTCAAACGTCAAAAGCGTATAATCCTCCAATTTCGAAAGCAAACACTTTTCAGTTACAAAAGGCCACCAAAATTAGGACCTCGCCATTCTAAATAAAGCAAACTGCAGCATGAACGAGAAAATCCTAGAATTCGAATCTACCCCCGATAAATGATTGATGCATTTTTTTTTCTACAAAAACGACGAATTTCTATGAGAAATCCTGGCAATGTAATACACACACAGACCTATGCATACAAATGCACAAACCTAACAATTGTTCTCATATCATTATGGCTGGTCGAAGGAGAATGGAAATCTTTTGACTTGCTACAGGCCAGGTGCAGGCATAAAAATAGGGTGTAATTTGTTCTACATACTCATTTCAATTAAAATTCATACGCTTACATATTCTGAAGGATATCGGATTTCAAAGTGTGTTTACTTATGCCATCGGGCAAAAATTTGGTACCATCATCTAAACTAGGAGTTGGCGGCTCGAACAAAAAACGTGCGATTATACGTAGTAAGGATTTTTGTCGGTCGTTGAAATGCAATTAGCCGGAGGTAATGAATTTTCCGCATTGGTTTTCGAACTACATATATGCAATTTAAAGAAAGTAAAACAAATATTTAATCCAGTTGGTGGTCATGTTTCCAAGGGACGTACGAGTATTATACATACATACATAGATGGTAATACTTTTCAGGGGTGAGGTATAAGACTTTGAGTACAATTTTGGCTGTGGGTGCCGCCGTGGGGTAGTGGTTAGTGTGTCGGACCACTGCGCGTGAAGTTCCATGTTCGAATCCCAGAAAATACCAAACAGTTTTTTCACGGTCCCACCTCTCGCGAATGTTAGACAAACATCCGAAAATATTGTTATCACGAAAAATGTTACTTACTTACTTAGATGGCGCTACAGTCCGGGGTGGACGTGGGCATCAACCAACAAACCTCTCCAGCCAGCGCGGTTACGAGCCAGCTGCCTCCAGTTGCGCACGCCAAGTTGGTTGAGGTCCACCTCATTGAGGTCCTTTTTTGTAGACAGCATATATTTTGTTTTGCTTTCATTGACCGCTAGACCCATCTTTGCTGCCTTGCTGCCTCGTTCTCAATACTCGTAAATGCCCCATTGACTGCCCGCTGAGTTCTTCCGATTATGTCAATGTCATCGGCATAAGCGAGTAGTTGTACAGACTTCAAGAAGCTCTGTATAACTCGTCTCTATACACGCTATCATAGGCAACTTTGAAATCGATGAAGAGGTGGTGCGTATCGATTTTATATTCATGGGTTTTTTCCAAGATCTGCCGTAGTGTGAATATTTGGTCAATGGTGGACTTTCCAGGCCTGAAACCGCACTGATATGGACCTATCAGGTTGTTGACGATCGGTTTTAGGCGTTCACATAATACGGCAGACAGGATCTTATATGCGATATTTAGGAGACTTATACCTCTGTAGTTGGCGCAGTTCAGAGGGTCTCCTTTCTTCAGGATCGGGCAAACGATGCTGAGGTTCCATTCATCGGGCATACTTTCGTCCGACCAGATTTTACAGATGAGCTGGTGCATGCTCCTTACCAACTCATCTCCTCCTGCCTTGAAAAGTTCAGCGGCAAGGCCGTCGGCTCTAGCAGCTTTGTTGGATTTGAGTTTAGATA
This sequence comes from Brachypalpus laphriformis, assembly GCA_945910035.1. Lineage (NCBI taxonomy): Eukaryota > Metazoa > Arthropoda > Insecta > Diptera > Syrphidae > Brachypalpus > Brachypalpus laphriformis. Next base: position 103,566,617 of record OX246756.1, read on the forward strand.
TCGCTATCCTCACTTCATTATGATCGGGTTGACGGGAATTTTGACTGCCATCGTCACTGTTGAATGGCTCATTCTGCCTGACAGCGGAATATTGATCATCATCGCCGTTTAACAGTCTGCAGAAGTGTTCCTTCCATATTCTCAGCACCGACTGCGATTCTACTACTATGTTGCCATTTTCGTCCCTGCAGGCTTCTGTTCTGGCTTTGAAACCCTGGCATGTTCTTTTTACCTTTTGGTACAATTTTCGAACATCATTCCTGCATTAAAGTCTTTCAATCTCCTCGATCGAGCGCTTCTCATGCTCCTTTTTCTTCTTTCTAAGAAGTCGATGTTCGTCTTTTCTTCTCCGCTCCTAGAGCTCGCGAGCAGTTCTAGTCCTTCTATACAGCGCCGCTTTGTACGCCTCTTGTTTAGCAGCATGTGCTCGCCGTCATTCCTCATCATTCCATACCTCTGTTCTTAAAAGAATCGGTACTGAAAAGTTAACGTCGAAAAAGCCACCAGGTAATGACCCTTTGACAGCAGGAGTGCAGACCTACGCTCAGGCCGCGGCATCCGAAAAACCAAAAAAACCTTGAAATTTCGACGGACCCTGTCTCTCATGTTTTGTCGGTTATTCTCGAGAAATTTGAAGAACAAAGCAAAATAAATAAAATTATTCTCGATAGGCTGGTTAAGCTTGAAAATAATTCTCAGAAAACGCGTACTTCAACTAGAATATGAATGACAAACGAATGTTAAAAATATGTACTTGGAATGCAAACGGACTTTTGCAAAAACTCGACGAATTGGAAATATTCATGCGTGAAAAAGGTATTGATATTTGTTTGACTTCTGAAACCCACGTAAAAAAGGAATCGCATTTAAAAATAAAAGGCTATAATGATTACCACGCTTGTCATCCTTCGGGAAAAGCGAGAGGCGGATCATCGTTATTTATTAAAGACTGCATCGAACAATCCGAAGACCTAAAGATAGAACTTGAAACTTTGCAAGTGTGCACGATTCGAGTTTAAAATAGTAAGTGTACTCTTAAAATCTCATCCATCTACTGTCCACCGCGTTCCGCGCTTGAAAAATCTGATTTTACTAACTTGTTTGAATCGCTGAAACCTAATTTTATCATCGGCGGCGACTTTACGCGAAACATACGTTCTAGGGCTCAAGATACAGCTCGAAAAAAGGTAGAATGCTCAATGGGGCAGGTATGGAGTACAGTTGTGATTTCCATTCGACGGGTAAACCTACTTACTGGCCAACTTATACTTCGAAAATACCTGACCTGATAGATTTTTTCGTTGTGAAAGGAATATCTACCAACCATATAAAAGTCAAAGACTGCTTTGATCTGTCGTCTGATCATTCCCCGGTTATTTTAACAATCAGCGAAAAACTAGTCTATAACCTAGAGCCAGCGAGATTAACTGGTCGAACAACTAACTGGGAATGCTTTAGGAACGAAATTGAAGATAATGTTGAACTAAGCGTTCCACTTACGACACCCTATGAACTTGAGGTTGAAGTTGATCGCTTCGTTGAGATCGAGCAGCTCGCCTCTTGGAATAATACGCCCAATCCAAGGAAAACGCCGGACAGATACGGTTTGCGATATCCTCCGGAAATAAAAAAATTGGTCAAGGAAAAAAAAAAAGCGCGTGAAAAATGGCAACAGAGTCGTGCTCCGCAACATAAAGCACACATGAATCGTCTGTGCAATTTGTTGAAGAAGACTATTAAGGATTTTAAGAATCGTGCAATAGGCTCTTACCTTGAAAGTTTAACAGCGAAAAAAGATTCCAATTATTCACTTTGGAAAGCTGTAAAAGGCACCAAAAGGCGCAAAGTCCCCGCGCCGCCAATCAAATTAAATCAAAATGAATGGGCGAGGGAAGATAAAGAAAAAGCGGACGTCTTTGCGGCCCACCTGGAAGAAACATTTAAACCGTACGATGGTCAAGTGGTTTACGATAACCGCAATAGGCTGGATTTACCATCTGACGATTTGACGGTCGCAGGGGTAACGCTAAGGGAACTCAAACATGAGATCGAGAATCTAAAACCTAAGAAATCTCCTGGTTATGATTTGATTACCGGAGAAATTCTCAAAGTTTTACCTAGAAAAGCATTGATTAAGCTTCTCCATATTGTAAATGCTGCACTTAGATTAAAACACGTTCCAAGCCAATGGAAAGTTGCGGAAGTCATAATGGTTTTAAAGCCAGACAAACCGCCAAATGAGGTAAAATCGTATAGAGCAATTTCGCTTCTTCCAATCATATCGAAAATTTTCGAGAGGATATTATTAAGGCGTCTACAACCGGTTATAGAAGAAAATAATCTTATCCCTGACTACCAGTTTGGGTTCAGAAGCAAGCATTCGACGATTGACCAGGTGCATATTACTGACGTAATCGAGAAAGCATTTGAAGAAAAAAAGATTTGCTCAAGCGTATTTCTTGACGTCTTGCAAGCCTTTGATAAGGTAAGGTAAGGTAAGGTAAGGAAATTCAAACTACGACAAGTTCTCCCTGTATGCTTATTCAATATTCTAGAATCATATCTCGGGAATCTTTCGTGTTAGACATGGAGTCAAATACTCCGAGCTCAAAGAAATTTCGGCCGGCGTACCACAAGGAAGCGTTCTTGGGCCGCTTCTCTATTTGCTATATACTCGTGATATACCGAACGAAGATGGCACTATCCTTGCTACGTTTGCCGATGACACCGCTATCCTAGCAGTAGGTAATACAATCGAAGAAACGACTGAAAAACTGCAAAATGCACTGAATAATGTAAATAAATGGACGAGGGACTGGCGGATCGCCCTCAACGAATCTAAATCTGTTCACGTGAATTTCACTTACAAGAAAACTAATAACTTGCCAATTTTCCTAAACTCGGCCCTAATACCGTTTGCAAACGAGGCCAAATACCTGGGAATGACACTCGACGCAAGACTGAAATGGAATTCGCACGTGAAAATGAAACGTAAAGAACTCGAAATCAAATATAGCGAAATGTACTGGTTACTCGGAAAGCATTCCCAGCTCAGTACTGAGAACAAACTGCTTTTGTACAAGCAAGTGCTAAAGCCGGTGTGGACCTACGGTGTACAACTTTGGGGTTGTACCAAGAAAACAAATGCCAATATTTTACAAACTTTTCAAAATAAAGTGCTAAGAGAGATTGTCCAAGCACCGTGGTATATTAGAAACGACGATATCCACAGGGATCTCGGAATTCCGACAATCGAAGCTGAAACTAGAAGCTTCGCGAGAAAGCATAGAAACCGACTAATCGAACATGTCAACAATACAGTCCTACAAATATTGGATGAGAGCAATTTATTGCGCTGACTACAAAGGACGAAACCCTTCGACTTGGCGAGATAATGATAAACCGCGTTTAGATTGCGGAGCATGCAGCATCCTTCAGTGGAAAGTAACCTGCCAAACGTTTTTATTTCGTGAAAGAAAAATTGCTTGATAAGTTATTACTTAGTTGCGATATCTAACAAATTTATATCGAAGGCAAGACACTACTATGAGCACGCGCTTGCTATTCTCATAGTGTCTATGGAAGATTTTTCACCAACCCTCGGAAAAAAAAAAAAAAAAAAAAAAGTTTTAAGGAAAATGCTGGTGTTGGTGTTGTGGGCGCCGTGGCGTAAGTGGTTAGTGTGTCGGATCACTACGCATGAAGTTCCAAGTTCGAATCCCAGAAAATACCAAAAAGTTTTTTCACGGCCCCACTGTAGGTCCCTTCCATTCGTGTGAAAAATATAACGCACACAACAAGAGTGGTGATCACCAAGGGCATATGACATTTATTAGAGGAACTGCTTGCTCAACAATTGACTACTGCTTAGCGCGTGGAAGATGGCTAGAATACGTGGAGGATCTTGAGGTGAATGAGCTGCTGACTTACTCAGACCACTTGCCATTGATAGTTGTATTGAGGCTGGATACTGTGCCTAAAGGACCCACCGCAGGAATGAAATTATTACCAAAGTTGCAATGGAAAGATTTCTATCGTGACACATACAAAGTCAATCTTAACCGTATGCTTAGTTCAGTAAGCAGCAACGAACTTAATTCCAATTATGCCACTGATAAACTAATTTCCTGTATTTCGATGGCGGCAACGTCATTTCAATCGGCGGGAAGGCGGATGAGGAAAGACCCTTGGTACGACACAGAGTGCGAAGCGGCTAGGAAGAAATCGTTTGCATTCTTACGACTTGTAAGAAATTCAAATTCAAACTTTGCAAAATCTATGTATCAAGAAACAAACAGACTATACAAACGTATCTGCAAGGAAAAACAGAAAGCGTACTCAGAGCTCCTAATACGAATACTAGCCGATGTCAGAGATACTAACTCCTTTTGGAAATTAGTTCGTTCTCTTAATGGTGCAAATTTTGCGAGAAACATTAAAATTGAAACAAACATGCTAGCTGAGCATTTTAAAAAATTGCTTAACCCCTCGGCTCGCTCAAACCAATTGCAATATGCCCTTCCATACTTGGAACATATGCAACTTGACCGTACAATTACAGTACAAGAACTCATCAAGGTCATCCATAGATGCAGCCTGAACAAGGCGCCTGGGGATGATCGTGTTCCATATGAATTTTTTAAATATGCCACTAAAGATTTTATGGAAAAACTTACGGAAACATATAATTTCATATTTACCTCGGGTGAAGTGCCAGACAGTTTTCGAAAAAATATAATATTCCCCTTGTTCAAGAAAGGCGATGTTAACGACCCAAATAATTATCGCGGCATTTCATTCATGAACTCTGTCATGAAAATATTCACAGGTGTCATCCTTGATCGTTTAACAGAGTGGATACAGCAAAACAACCTGCATTCGGAGTTTCAAGCTGGATTCAGAAGGAAATACTCAGCTGTGGATAACAAGTATCGTAAAATCATATCTGTCTAGGGGAAAGAAGTTGTACGCATTCTTCGTGGATTTCAAGACGGCTTTCGACTCTATCGATAGGAATGCCCTCTTCTACAAGCTGAGCAACCTGGGAATGTCAACAAAGATGCTCAAAGTAATCCAAAGCCTTTATGATGAAAGCAAGACTTCAGTCGGGATGGAAATGAAGGATCCGCGTGGTTTCAGACGAAAATGGGAGTAAAGCAAGGCTGCCTACTAAGTCCTCTACTTTTCTCGCTCTTTTTAGATGACCTTACAACATATTTACCAGGTGGGATCATGTTCGTCGGGCTGATTATCAAAATGCTCTTGTATGCGGATGACATCGTTATACTGGCGGAGACCCCACACATGTTGCAAATGATGATTCACAGATTGCAGCGGTATTGCTGTTTGTGGAATCTTAAAGTTAATACGAGCAAATCAAAAATAATGGTTTTTCGAAACGGGACAGGGAGGTATGCAAGAAATGAAAAGTGGACCTGGGAAAGCGAGGAACTGGAGATAGTAAGGGAATATAGGTACCTTGGAGTCATCATCACACCAAAGCTGTCGTTTCGAAAACATCTTCAAGAGAAACTGAAGGAAGCCAAAACGGCCATCAACTGCAATTGGAGAGGAATCTTGGGGAAGAAAAATGTAGCCCCTAGTACAAATTATAAACTTTTTGAGGCGGTAATGAGGTCAATAATGTGCTATGCGGCTCAGGTATGGGGATTTCTTCAGTATGAAGAGGTGGAGAAATTGCTGAGGTACTTCGTCAAAAAATATTCAGATTACCAGAAAACACCCCTACTTATATGTTACACCTAGAAACTGGGATCCGTCCGTTATACATCTTTACCCTTAGGATGCACTTCAGCTACGTGGAAAAAATAATATCACTCCCAAGTCACCGCCTTCCCCATATGATTACAAAGCACCTTCTTCAACGAAAACTACAGTTCTTCGAGGAATGGTCAAGGCTGGCTTTTCAACATAATGTACTGTTCAGGCTTGAGGAAGGAGGCGCGGAGTCTTGGAAAAAATATTTTCAAACTATTCTGGGCGAAATCGAAAAGACTAGCTTCCAAAAGTTTACAAACAGAGCACAGCAAAGTGAGTCTAGAAACATGTATCGTATACTTCAACATGACCCCGGAGTAAAAAACTACTTCAACGACCGTTACACTCTAGATACTATCTCTTTGATTTTCAAAGTCAGGGGCGAGCTTTTGCATCTAAACTATGTCCCACATGGCCCTGAGCGAAACACAGAGTGTAGTTTATGCAATCTCAGGGAGAAAGAAAATGTACAGCACTTTGTTGGGATCTGCCCCATTTTGGGTGAGATAAGGCGAGTTCATTGGGGAAAATTCACTCTATCTACAAGCGAAACCATAGACGCACTAAATGGCCAGGACTGGGTGGTTCTGTATAGCTATGTAAAGTCCGCTCTGCGATATCGTCAACAAATTATTAATGAAGTATTTAAATTCGATTAAAATTAATTAACTACTAAGCTAAGATCTAAAACGTTCCTATTGAAACTATTAAACTTATATATTGTACATTGTGTTCTTTTTTTATTATTTTTTTTTATTTTATTACTACGAGTACTTATATATTTAACTTATAGTAAACTCTTTCTTTCTATGGCTGACGGCAAAAGCCAATACTATAATTTGTGAAATTGTAAATTATCTAGTAAAATGAAGTATTAATAAAATCACATTACTACATTACTACACAACAAGAGTGGTTGCGAGAAGCTAGGCCCTGGCGCTTTAGAGAGCTGTTGCGCCAAATATTTGTATTTTTATTTGCTGGTGTTAGTGATAATATAAAACGATTTTTCAAACCAGGCGTTAAAAGAGTTTTCAGATTTATCAGATACGTATCTACCTTACTTACTTACTTAGGTGGCGCTACTGCCCGGAGTGGGAGTGGACCTTGGCCTCAACCAACAAACCTCTCCAGCCAGCACTGTTTCAAGTCAGCTGCCTCCAGTTGCGCACGCCAAGTTGGTTGAGTTCCCCCTCCACTTGTTTGCGCCACCTATCGCGATGTTCGCCTCTACTGCACCGTCCATCCGGGGTGGATTCGATTGGGTGTCCTTTTTTGTAGACAGCATATATTTTGTTTTGACCGCTAAACCCATCTTTCCTGCCTCGATCTCAACACTCGTAAATGCCCCGTTGGCGGCCCGCTGAGTTCTTCCGACTTTGTCAATGTCATCGGCGTAAGCGAGTAGTTGTTCAAACTTGTAAAAGATTGTACCTCCGGTGTTGGCTTGTAAGTTTCGTACAATTCTCTAAAGTACTATATTAAAGAGATTGCATAATAGCGCGCCACCTTATCTAAGACCTTTCCTGACATCGAACGGTTCGGTGATGTTCTCACCGACTTTGATGAGCAACGAGAGTTCTCTATCGTCATTTTGCACAAATGGACGAGCTTGGCAGTGATGTCAAGACTAGACATGGCTCTGTATAACTTGTATCTATACACGCTATCATAGGCAACTTTGAAATCTATGAAGAAGTGGTGCGTATCGATTTTATATTCATGGGTTTTTTCCAAGATCTACCGTATTGAGAATATTTGGTCAATGGTGGACTTTCCAGGCCTGAAACCGTACTGATAAGGACCTATCAGGTTGTTGATGATCCATTTCAGGCGTTGACATAATACAGCAGACAAGATCCTATATGCGATGTTGGCGCAGTTCAGAGAGTGTCCTTTCTTCAGGATCGGACAAACGATGCTGATGTTCCATTCATCGGGCATGCTTTCGTCCGGACAGATTTTACAGATGAGCTGGAGCATGCTTCTTATCAGCTCATCTCCTCCTGCCTTGAAAAGTTCAGCGGTAAGGCCGTCGGCTACAGCAGCTTTGTTGAATTTAAGTTTAGATATCGCCATCCTCAATTCATTCTGATCAGGATGACGCGAGTCTTGACTGTCATCATCACTGTAGAATGGCTCATTCTGCCTGAGAGCGGAATATTGGTCATCATCGCCGTTTAACGGCACAGCATATCCTCAGCACCCACTGCGGTTCTATAACTACGAGTATATTGCCATTTTCGGCATGTTTTTTTTTACCTTTTGGTAAAATTTTCGAACATCATTCCTGCAATTAAGTCTCTCAATCTCCTCGATTGAGTGCTTCTCATGCTCCTTTTTCTTCTTTCTAAGAAGTCGATGTTCGTCTTTTCTTCTCCGCTCGTAGAGCTCGCGAGCAGCTCTAGTCCTTCTATACAGCGCCGCCTTGTACGCAAGTTGTTTTGCTGCATGTGCTCGCTGGCATTCCTCATCAAACCAGGGGTTTCGTTGTGGTGGCCAATAGAAACCCAGTACATCAGAGGCGGCATCTCTGTTGGCTTGTTGGCAACGCTGCCACTAGTCTTCCGCATTTGCTGCCAGCGACATAGGACTTAGATTAAGATTAAAAGAAACTCGATCCGTAAAGGCCCTAGCGGTCTCTCGCGATTGTAGCCGCCCGACGTCAAATTTCCTCGCAATATTTCGTTGATTTCGTTCCGCTCTGGATACCCGCATCCGAAACTTGGCTACAACTAGGTAGTGATCCGAGTCCACGTTGGGTCCTCAGAAGTCTGGTCGCCTAAAATACTGGAAGAGTGCCTTGCGTCGATCGTAATGTGATCGATTTGGTTGACAGTTTTTCGATCAAAGGAGAGCCATGTTCCCTTGTGAATATCGAGACGTGGGAACCGCGTACTAGCTACGACAAAGATTCATCCCGCCGCAAGGTCGACTACCCTGAGTCCGTTGTCGGACTTGATATCGTGCAGGCTGTGCTTTCCAACCACGCTACTAAAGACGTCCTGTCTCCCTAGCTTTGCGTTAAAATAGGACAATTTTAGCATCGTGCCTATGGCATTGCTCATACGTCTTGTCCAGTAGATGGTAAAAGTCATCCCTCGTCGCGACGTCCATCTTCTCGTGAGGGGCCTGAGCGCATATTGGGCTAATGTAGGCGAATTTAGCCTTGATACGGATAGTCATGAGGCACTCGTTCCCCTGCCGGTATCTTAAGACCTCTTGCCTAAGTCTGCCTCCAATGACAAATCGGCACCCGAATAGACGCTGTCCTTGCTGTCTGTAGCAATCGCCGTAGTAGATGTCGCAGTTTTTCATTCTCCTTTTTTACCCGGCTCATCCCAGCGCACTTCTTGGATGGCGGTAATGTCTGCTTTGAAACACTCTATGGTCTTCGCAAGTTGTTCGGCTGCACATGGTTTGTAGAGTGACCTAACATTCCACGTGCAGACACGAATATCGTTGTCCTTTTTACGTTTGCTTGGGTCGTCAACAGTAAAATCGAGGCTGTTGGTTGCTTCGTAACCCGTTTTGTTTTACGTGGTAGGGAGTTCACTCGACGGCAAAACCCCCAACCTGGAGGACTAGATCCTTTTTTGCAACCCCTAGAACGAGCGGCCGGACAGTGTGTGTTGTGTGGGATACCTAGTTTGACTGCATGGTCTCCTATATACCAGTGACTCGTGGTGGTTGCTGTTATCCTGGCGATGTCCCTACGCGTTCTGTTTAACAAGTCTGTTGGTTTTGATTTGTTGTAGTTTGGCCACATCTAGATATGACACAGACACAGTTTGTTAGCCTAGTCTATCTAAGGTTGGATTAGGCAAGGAATTTTGAGGATATTTCTGCTTCAACTGCTCCAAGTGGAATCTGAACTGATTCCACAAGAGAGCTGTGGAGGGCTGAGTCTTGCCTAGCCAATTCATCCGCAAGCTCGGTTCCATAAACGTTACTGTGCCGTGGAACCCAAATAAGGGTTCCCTTGAGTTGGCTATCTTGACAAACATAATAGAATTCTAATACCTTAACCTTACCTAGAGTAAAATATCATTTTAATATTCATTTGGTGATCATTCCGTTTGGGGTGGTTTGTGCGGTGGTAGTTTTTTATAGATTGGGGTATAATTCTGTTACATATTTCAAGTTGAAGTACTAAGTACATTTGAATCGCTAAGTTTTCACGCTGTAGCGTGAACCGCACGTGTACTCAATTAACAATTCATTATTTACGAGTATACAATTTTTCTCGCAGGGGACATGAGTAGATTGATAGACAGATTTTCGAGAACGTCCTTGTTATTTGTTTTCTTTAAAGCCACATGCTGTAAATCGGTGTCATTTAAAATATTCGCTTAAGTAGAGTGTTAAAACGTGTACAGCACGTGCCGATTATTAGCGGGTTCCTTAATATAAACCGAATGGGCTTATGAAAATATTTTCAGTAGTAAAGAGTAATATTTTAATGAACACCAACTTCTAAGTGTAGAATGTCTAATCCCTTATAGGAGAATACTTTATTTTCTGTTTATTCAGAGTGTATGAAAAAACCGATGCATTTAACTAACAATAACTTTTGATGCGAAGGAAGTATTTATAACGAATGATTGATTCCTCTGCCTTTAACTATATATCCACAAGGTGGCGCAAAAGGCATAGATTTCCTAAGGCAGTAACTTTGATTGTAAGCATCAAGAATCGGTTCTGTTTATTGATTATGGCGTTTAAATTTGTTTCCACTAAGTCGAGAAGATACATATATGGGTCAAGTGGCTGCCGCTAGAGTTGATGCACATTCGGGCTCGTTCCACAGCATTTTCCATGACTTTTCTCAACACTTTTCAGGGGATCAGCCTAGTTGGATGACCACCTTAAAAAATAGCTCAGACGCAAACGGAGAAACCGAATACCGGCGACCACCGGATTAACATGCATTGTCTGCACAATGCGGGTCTCTGTGCAGTTCGACATTCCATTCTCCGCTATTTATGGATCCAAATCTTGAATACAAGCAAAAAAAACAGCGGCACTCTTGAAAAACAGTCTTCCAGCCTCCTGGAAAGCGCCCTGCAAGCACTGAACTGGAACTCCTGCTGGTGCATTGACTTCGAAGCCTGACACTAGCTATGTGAGTCGCTGCGAGCAAAACGTTCGCTCTCAGAATTACTGGAGAAGCATCTGGAACGCCGGCGGATAGGACACCGGTTTCAGAACTTGATCCTATCAGTAATCCAGGCCATGAGACGCAAGGGGTTAACCCCCAACCTGCTTCTGCACCTTTAGAACCCACATCCTCTTCTAAGACCTCTTTCACGGGTGACGGACCGCTCCGCTCACCGTCAAGCTCGCGGAACGCGCTTCGCTAAAGTTCTCATACAAGGATCGGCGGCTAGCGCTTCATACAGGCGATTCCTGAACAAGAGAGATTTCAAAGACGCAAATCATCCTCAAGTTAGGCAACCGAGCATGCCCGGCTTCCTCTCAACTCCTCCGATAAGAGCTCAGCAGTACAGCAGAGAAATGGAGGTAGGTGGAGATAAAACCCACCGCCACCAACTTTCTCCGAGTCCAACGTGGCCATCCCGGCCCTATGTTCTCTTGATTGCATGTCAATACCTCGGCGCTTAATGATGCTACGTCGATGGCTTGTCCTCTCCATAAGATTCGATTCAAGAAGACACCAACTTGGTGGAGTGCAAATCTGAAAACTCTTAGGAAAGAAATTGATCGCTCTCGTGAGACGTCTGATTGTGATGTCTATAAATCGTCTCGCAGAACAAAACCTTACTGAGAAAAGAATAACGGCGTTCCTGGAGACTGCTCTGCGATAGCGTTGAAGAGTCCACGGAAGCTCAAAGGTGGTGAAAAATTCCTCTCCAAGAACCCTTCAAGGCTCAGCTACATAATGGATCCAAATGGTTACTGAACCATTTCTAGCAAAGAATCCATCGATCTCCACAGGACTTGGCGGTATCATTTCTGCTGAGATTCAGCAATCTGAAGACATTGTGCTTCTGTCTAAGCTGCCTTAATCTGGTCTACATTCCCAAACTGTAGACCTAGGGTGAAGTCGCTTCCATACTTAAGATAGGAAAAGCTCACATATGAAACCAAAGAATCTCCTACCTATCAGCATATCGTCCTTTCCACTGAAAACACTAGAAAGGATGATTGATATCCACAATAGCTCAACTATGCTCTCTGCGTCCCAACTGCAACGGCAAATCGGTCGAGACAACCTTACATTCGCTTGTGCGCATCATTGAAAGATCTCTGAGCATTAATAAATACACCTAGCTTTCCTTGACATGAGGAAGCTTTGAATAATACCAAATCAAAGGCAATCACAGATACACTTGCAAGTCTGAAAGTGCATGCTTCCCTTGGAGTGTTGGTTTATCAATTGCCCACGTGCAGAATTATTAGCACACAGCTGGGCGGTCCCCTCGCAGTGGTCCAGCTATCCTCGATCCTTGATCTTTGTAGCATCACCCGTAAAGACACCGACTACTCCGCATCCAAACTGGTATTTGACCGCAACAATCAAACGAGCATCCCTGACCGCAGTGAATGGCATAATGCTCGCCCTCTGAATAGTAGTTCAGTTCACTTCTACAAAGACCGAGAGTGGGGTAGGTTGTTGTGTTTTCTCTGAAAAGCTCAACCTGAGAAACTATTTCCGCCTCCGAGATCACTGTAGCACATTTCAGTCGGAAATAATAGCCATAAAGAAAGTCTTGCCCTGGTTAAAATGTATTTCAATATCTATCAGGAATATTAGCATTTTCACTAACAGCTAAGCGGTAATCGTGCTTCACGTATTTTACTTCAAAAGTCGCCCTAAGCAACCGTTTGTCTCTCACGGAAATGCGGAGCAGTTCATCATTCATCTATGCTGAGTGCATCGAGAAGGATCTTGTTCATCTGGTACTTGGGGTCACGCACTGCTCGATGGATCACCTAAAGATGCTCAAAGGTAATGTAGCTTACTTTCTTTGCAGAATTAGGCTGACCCTGAAGAGCAAATACAAGGTCTCAGGTGAACAAAACCTCTACACAGTCCCGTAAGAGTTGAAATATATGATGCCGCCCGTCCTAAAGACGCAGCATCGCAGTACACTGTAAAATGTGAAATGTACGTAGTACAATTATTGTGTTTACATCTTCTACCTCGGAAGTTTTGGGTGTGGGTACACATACTCGTAGTACACTTGTGTCTAGTGTAATCACATAGTAGAATCAGGTGGCTTGCGATGCTAGTGCCTCGACGGTGGTACCATCAACATCTCGTATGGCGGATACGGCGTCTGTGCCCACCCCAATTAAAAAGACAGCTTCTGCTCTGAGGAATAGGCTGCTGGCCACTCTCCTTGGGATGGCAAACTCAAGAAAGCAGGCAATAATACGCTTGCCAGTAAGAAGGAGCTAGCCCACAAAAACACGAAATAAAAATGATGAGCGACCACAACAAAGTGCTGCAGGCAGTGATAGATTTATAGAAAGGCGCACTAGGCACCGGCCTAGGGCATCACAAAAAGAGACAACTTTTTTTTCCTAGATAGAAGAACTATTTCGGTTATTAGGCTTCCAACTAAAAATAATATCTTTGCAGAGGACTTTTCCTCTTACTTTGTTTCTTATGAGTAAATGATTCAATCTATCCTTTGGAAGTGAATATATCTAAGAACAAAAAGGGGAAAACTAGGGCGCTGTTCACTGTAAAAGCTTAGCCGACAAAAAAATTAAGTCCGGTGCTGTATACAACTAATAGGAAACTTCACGCAGGAGAGTACGTGCGAAATGTGCAACACCGACCCCACTCTTACGAGTTAGTCTACTCCTTCCATGTCCGGCATGCGCATATGTTCTGGTACTCACTCACCTTAGACTAACTTCGGAAGTTACACCTCATGCAGCCCACCCCAAAGGCACCGCAACAGCACCGTATTTGCATAGATGAAATCACTTATTCATAAAGAAACAAAAAAGGGGGAAAAAATCCGCGCAAACATATAATTTTTAATCAGAACCGAATTAGGTAGTTCTAACTAGGAAAAAAAGTAATCTCTTTTTGGTGCAGCCTCTGTGGTGATGCCCTTGGCCGGTGCCTAGTGTGCCTTACTATAAATCCATCACTGCTCACCGATGACATAATTACTACACCCTAATGGTGGTGCGAAGAGCCCTGCATTTTGCAGAAATCTCGCCACTCGGTTGGGCCCTAACACCAGAAATGCCTGCAATTTTGCTACGAGCGGAAATCAATTCCTTGGAGTCGTGCTCTTTCACATCAAATGCCACCTTAAATTGCCCATTGTCTCTTAAGGAGATGGCGGAGCAGTGCAACAAGGCAATGCTGACTTAAGGATTCTGGGTATTTCCTTCCGTTCTTGGGAACATCTACTAAAAGTGGACGCTATTAGCACCAACTAACCACAGATGGGAAAATGGCTCAACGTGTCATATTCCGAGGCAGATCTGGTCTAGGCTGGATCAGCTACGTAGTGCCGGATCAGCTACGTTATCGGTGTCCTCACTGGACACTGCCTGATGGACCAACATGCTAAAGGCTTGTGCCTCCTTTCTAACGACTTCTGCAGGAGCTGTATAGACAAAGAGGAGCAGGATACCATTCTTTACCTCCTATGCACATGTCTGGCAATACGCCAAAAAGACTGCTCTATCTAGGGTCTCCTTCCAGGCATCGCAACTGCACCGCAACGGCACCGAAACTGCACCACAGCCGCACTGCAGCGACGCCGCAACTGCATCGCAACGGAACCGCAACGCCACCGCAACTGGACCGCAGCGGCACCGCAAGAGCACCGTAACTGCACCGCAACTGCAAAGCAGCGGCAACCCGACGGCACCGCAACTGCACCGCAATTACATCGCAACTACATCGCAACAACACCGCAGCGGCACCGTAGCGACACCGCAACTGGACCGCAGCGGCACCGCAAATGCACCGCAACAGCATCGCAACGGTACCGCAACTACAGCGCAGTGGCACCGCAACTGCACCGTAAGAGCGCCCCAACACCGTAGCGACACCGCAACATGGCAGCGACACCGCAACTGCACCGCAACAACACCGCAGCTGCACCGCAACTGCACCGCAACTGCATCGCAACGGCGCCGCACTGCACCGCAACGACGCCGCAACTGCACCACAACTGCACCGCAACTGCATCGCAACGGCGCCGCACTGCACCGCAACGACGCCGCAACTGCACCACTGCGGCACCGCAAGGGCATCGCAACGGTACCGCAACTGCACCGCAACTGCACCCCAACTGCACGTTGGCGTTTTACGCTTTTCGACGATTGTCGTTTTATTCCTCAGATGTACCACGAATTAATTTTCATAACATTTTCAATGTGAATGAGTTGTAATAGTATTCCACATGACAAAAATATGCTTAGTGACGTTTAACGGTCAGCAGGTCGTAGCTATGAATAAAACGACAATCGTCGAAAAGCGTTTCGATTTTAATGAGCGTTTTCATGTCAGCCACTGCAAGGTGGAAGAAATAATTTCGTTTATTGGGGAGCAAATTTGTCACTCAACTAGAACTAAAAATGTGGCATTATCCCCAAGGCAGCAACTACGTACTGCCTTACACTGGATTGGTAATGGTAGACAGTATCACAGAATTGCGGACATGCATGGTATCTCAAAAGCCACAGTATGCAGATCCGTAAACCGAGTTTGCATAGCAATTGTTGATTCGTTGTTTGACCAACTCATACGATGGCCTAATCAACCATACATGATTTTGCAACAATTTTATGCTATTGCTAGTAAGGTTTTCTTTTAACTTTTGCATAAGCAAAAATCCAAATATTGTAATATTCTTGCTGGGGTTTGTTTAAATAAAACTGTCTTTTGTGTATTTCACTGTTTATGTCAACTACTAGCTCTACTTCAACACAATATTCAATCACTTTATTCTTTATTTATTTTAAATTAAACTGTCGCTACAGATTTACTTTCAATACGTCGCTTGTTTTCACCACTGGTCTAATCTCCCTCTTGTAATCGCTGTATGCACTTAAAAACAACTGTGTCCACGATGATTGTGGTATTCGTATTTATATGAAATACAAGTCCTTCTAGAAAATGCTAGATGTCGCTCGACATGAATTGATGATCCTGGAATAATTGGGATATTGTGTGGAACAATTGTGGAACGTAAGCACATCAGGTCGGAATATTTACTGCTAGCAGGCAATATATGTCGTTGTACGTAGTACCTGACGATGTACTTGATACTACAATACAATATTTTTATAGGCATGCCGCGTGTGTATGTATGTATTAATGGAACTTTAATCAACATATATGCACCACGTGAATTCGAATCTTCATACGTTGATAGACATGGCAATCATTCGATAAATTGTATGCTTGTTTATGGTCCGGATTTCACATTCTTTAATGCTTACGTGAAATGGCCCGGATTCAAGGGTATTGAGAAGTCCACTTTATTCGCAATTTGAAACTGCCTTCAGGCCTTTTCCTCACACTCTGTTACTTGGAGATAGAGGATATCCATCTAAAGATTGGCTAATTACCCCGATTTTTAGAAGCACAAATAGTGCAATGGACCGATACAATCGAGCACATAAATAAACTCGAAGGGTTATTGAAAATACAATTAGTATTTTAAACGAAAAATGTCCTTGTCTTAAACATTTGCTATTACAACCACGTAAAGCAGTAAATATCATAGGATGCTGCATCATCTTAAGCAACATTTCACGACAGCTAGGAGACAGTGACTTCGAAATGTATATCAATGCAGAGGAAGAAGAAAACATAGAGTACCAACGCGATGAAAACCTGAACAATTTGGGCGGTGCAGTTACTTTGCAATATATTTTAAACAATTTTTCATAAATAAACCAAATGATAAGAAAAATAAGGTTTATGATCTTGTCGTATATATTTTTTGAAATCTCTCCAATTTATTGAAATCTCTCCAAGGCTCTGGCTCTGGTTCGCGTCCTTAAAGTGTTACACTGTTGAATTCACTACGGGATAAATCAAGCATCAAAGTATCCTTACTGTGCTTACTTTTAAGCACATTTCTTTCCAAAGTAAGGTTGGTAGTCTTTTGTTTCCAAGGCTAATCTTGGATAAAATTACAAATAGGGAAAACTGCAAAATAGAACTCAAGGAAGCATATTTAAATTTTTCTTTCTTCTATATTTTTTTTAATAGTCGGAAAACTCTACTACTCGTACATGTTCTGATTCTATATTCTCTTTAGGGTTTGAGCGTTCATAGCTTAAGCTTCCTGTTAAATGGCTTGGTGGTAAGCCCAAGTCTTTTTCCTTTTCCGTGCATCTAACTGCATATTGTACACTTCCAACTCCAGTCTCTTCTTTTTTAATGCGATTAAATCACTCTCCATACTGTCGATTACCCTTTTTATGCGCTTTGTTGACGACCTTCGTGTAGTTGTTCTAATAAGTAAATACAAAGATTTGATTTAAACTTTTATACAATAACAACGTGTATTTGTGCCTAAGTCATCATTTTCCAACTCCACATTTTCGGATCTTGATAATGTATTATCTGTCTCAAGCAGTAAATTTGGCTCCTCTATTATCCCCTGCACAGTAGGAGACTCCCTTCCGATAATATCAATGATGGTATTATCGAGATCAGTCAGCCTACAGTTTGGTCCTAAAGCAGATCTTGTATTATTAGCGTTATACAGTTTAACCTGATAAATAGCAATTATTTTAAATTCTATTTTTTTTTTTTTTTTTTTTTATAATTTGCGCGTGCCAAAGGGATTATTAATACCCTTATACTGGTTCTCAGGGCACGGGCGGATAGGAAGAGGGGGGAAGAAGACAGAGGAGATGCCGGTTTGTGTTGGCTTTAAATGTTTGAAGGTTGAAATGATTAGGAAATACAGAGGCTGGTAATTCGTTCCATAAACGTGTTGTTCGGCTTATAAACGAATCCCTATATTTGACAGTACGTCCGAAGATGGGCTTGAGAGTGAACTGATGTGCATTCGAAGCGTGACGCGTATTCCGGGTGAAGTTTTGAAGGGGAGGAATGCAGCTGGCTATTTCGCTGGAGCATTTTTTATAAAAAAAAAGCGATAAAAAAGGGAAAGACACAAGACATTTCTACGATGTTCAAGTGAGACTATGGAGCTCACGATGTCTCTATCACCTATCAGTTTTAACGCGCGATTCTGTACCCTATCTAGAATGTGCAGAACGGTCTTGGGTGCACCAGACCAGATGTGGGCGTTATATTCCAGCTTTGGGCGGATGAATGCCTTATAGATGGAGGCCAGATCAGACGAGGTAAAATATTTCTTGCACCGCTTAAGGAATCCTAGACATTTTGCAGCATTTTTGGCGACTTTGAATATGTGATCGTTCCATCGAAGGCGGTTATTGATGCACATACCGGATTTAGCGATGCAAGTACCATTCATGGATAATGGTTGAGGGTCTTGGTTTCGCTTGAGAGACAGAAGACAGCATTGAGTTTTGGATGCATTAAATTCCACTCTATTGATTGAACTCCATTTGGTTATGCTGTCCAGGTCGGAATTTAATGTGTTTAACATACGTTGTCGTTCCTCTTCTACGGCCGAAGAGCAGGGACGTGAGTTAGGGAACGAACTGAGGGTACTGTCATCAGCGAAGGAATGGATTGGATTAGAAGTTGCAGACAAGAGGTCATTTATGAAAATAAGGAAGAGAGTCGGAGACAAAACGGAGCCCTGGGGAACACCAGCATTTATATGGTGAATTGCAGACTTGAAGCCGTCCAAGACAACCTGTATTGAACGGCCCGAAAGGTAATTTCTAGTCCATTGAAGAAGAGACTCATCGATGCCATATGCACGCATTTTCGACAAAAGAACCTGATGCCAAACTCATTTAGAAAGGACTTTATTTACCATTGTCCGACGCTTTATGTTTTGCCAAGCAATATCATATCTACAATACCCTGAGTTACGAGGGTATTTAAAATATTTTTCCATTCCTTTGTTTTGTCGTCGTGCGTCAACTGTTCAATTTTCCAAATAAAATCTCCTTTTTAGCCTTAAATACTTACTAAGATGGCGCTACAGTCCGGGGTGGACCTGGGCCTCAACCAACAAACCTATCCAGCCAGCACGGTTACAAGCCAGCTGCCTCCAGTTGCGCACGCCAAGTTGGTTGAGGTCCCCCTCCACTTGTTTGCGCCACCTACCGCGAGGTCGTCCTCTACTGCGCCGTCCGTCCGGGGTGGATTCGAAGACTTTCTTAGCGGGAAGGTTGGGCTCCATCCGCTCTAAATGACCCAGCCATCTTAGTCGCTGTATGTGAACTCTTCTGGCTAAGTCGATGTCCTTGTACAGGCCGTATAGTTCGGCATTGTACCTTCTCCTCCACTCACCGTCTATGCAGACGGGACCAAAGATCGCTCGAAGAACTTTTCTCTCGAAATAACCAAGGGCATCCTCATCCGGTTTTTTCAAAGCCCATGCCTCTGCGCCATACAGCAGGACTGGGATGATTAATGTCTTATAAAGAGTTACCTTAGTAGTTCGAGATAGGGCTTTGCTACTCAATTGCCGTTTTAGCCCATAGAAACAACGATTGGCAAGAGTAATTCTTCGTGTGATCTCTCCACTCATGTCATTTGCGGAGCTGACCATAGAGCCTAGGTAGATAAAATCCTTTACTACCTCAAAATTGTATCTGTCTATTGTGGCGTTCTGCCCAAGACGCCGATGTTGGGTGTAGACAGCATATATTTTGTTTTGCTTTCATTGACCGCTAGACCCATCTTTGCTGCCTCAATCTCAATACTCGTAAATGCCCCATTGACGTCCCGCTGAGTTCTTCCCAGTATGTCAATGTCATCGGCATAAGCGAGTAGTTGTACAGACTTGAAGAAGATTGTACCTCCGGGGTTGGCTTGTGAGTTTCGTACAATTCTCTCAAGTACTATGTTAAAGAGATCGCATGATAGCGCGTCGCCTTGTCTAAGACCTTTCCTGACATCGAACGGTTCGGTGATGTTCTTACCGACTTTGATGGAGCAGCGAGAGTTCTCCATCGTCATTCTGCACAAACGGACGAGCTTGGCAGGGATGCCAAGACTAGACATGGCTCTGTATAACTCGTCTCTATACACTCTATCATAGGCAACTTTGAAATCGATGAAAAGGTGGTGCGTATCGATTTTATATTCATGGGTTTTTTCCAAGATCTGCCGTAGTGTGAATATTTGCTCAATGGTGGACTTTCCAGGCCTGAAACCGCACTGATATGGACCTATCAGGTTGTTGACGATCGGTTTTAGGCGTTCACATAATACGGCAGACAGGATCTTATATGCGATATTTAGGAGACTTATACCTCTGTAGTTGGCGCAGTTCAGAGGGTCTCCTTTCTTCAGGATCGGGCAAACGATGCTGAGGTTCCATTCATCGGGCATACTTTCGTCCGACCAGATTTTACAGATGAGCTGGTGCATGCTCCTTACCAACTCATCTCCTCCTGCCTTGAAAAGTTCAGCGGCAAGGCCGTCGGCTCCAGCAGCTTTGTTGGATTTGAGTTTAGATATCGCTATCCTCACTTCATTATGATCGGGTTGACGGGAATTTTGACTGCCATCGTCACTGTTGAATGGCACATTCTGCCTGACAGCGGAATATTGATCATCATCGCCGTTTAACAGTCTGCAGAAGTGTTCCTTCCATATCCTCAGCACCGACTGCGATTCTACTACTATGTTGCCATTTTCGTCCCTGCAGGCTTCTGTTCTGGCTTTGAAACCCTGGCATGTTCTTTTTACCCTTTGGTAAAATTTTCGAACATTATTCCTGCAATAAAGTCTCTCAATCTCCTCGATCGAGCGCTTCTCATGCTCTTTTTTCTTCTTTCTGAGAAGTCGATGTTCCTCTTTTCTCTTGCGCACGTAAAGCTCGTAAGCAGCTCTAGTCCTTCTATGCAGCGCCGCTTTGTACGCCTCTTGTTTTGCTGCATGTGCTTGCCGGCATTCCTCATCAAACCAGGGGTTTCGTTGGGGTGGGCGAGAGGAACCCAGTACATCAGAGGCGGCATCTCTGATGGCTTTTTGGCAACGCTACCACTGGTCTTCCGCATTTGCTGCTGGCGGCATAGGACTAAAATTGAGATTAGAAGAAACACGATCGGCAAAGGTTCTGGCGGTCTCTTGCGATTGTAGCCGCCCGACGTCAAATTTCCTCACAGCATTTCGTTGATTTCGCTCCGTTGTGGATATCCGCATCCGTACCTTGGCTACAACTAGGTAGTGATCCGAGTCCACGTTGGCTCCTCGGAAAGTCCGGACACCCAGAATACTGGAAGAGTGCCTTGCGTCGATCGCAATGTGATCGATTTGGTTGACGATTTTTCGATCAAAGAAGAGCCATGTTCCCTTGTGAATATCGAGACGTGGGAACCGCGTACTAGCTACAACAAAGTTTCGCCCCGCCGCAAAGTCGATTAGCCTGAGTCCGTTGCCGGATGTGTTGTCGTGCAGGCTGTGCTTTCCGACCACGCTACTAAAGACTTCCTCTCTTCCTAGCTTTGCGTTAAAGTCGCCTAGGATAATTTTAACGTCGTGGCTAGGGCATTGCTCATACGTCTTGTCCAAGAGCTGGTAGAAGTCATCCTTTGTTGCGTCGTCCTTCTCCTCGTGAAGGGCGTGAACGCATATTAGGCTAATGTTGGCAAATTTAGCCTTGATACGGATAGTCATGAGGCGCTCGTTCACATGCCGGAAACTCAAGACTTCTTGCCTAAGTCTGCCTCCAATGACAAATCCGCACCCGAATAGACGCTGTCCTTTTTGTCTGTAGCAATCGCCGTAGTAGATGTCGCAGTTTTTCATACTCCTTTTGCCCAGCCCATCCCATCGCACTTCTTGGATGGCGGTAATGTCTGCTTTGAGACACTCTAGGGCCTCCGCAAGTTGTTCGGCTGCACGTGGTTTGTAGAGGGACCTAACATTCCATGTGCAGACACGAAGATCATTGTCCTTTTTACGTTTGCATGGGTCGTCAACAGTAAGATCATCCGTATCCGAGGCTGTTGGTTGCTTCGTAACCAAAGGTTTTTTACGTGGTAGGGAAGTTAACCCGACGACACAACCCCCAACCTGGAGGGCCAGATCCTTTTTTTTTTGTACCCCTAGGACAAGAGGCCGGATACACCGATGTCAGTAACCCACTTCGGGGATATGAGCGCTGCCGTTGGCCCATTAAGGGTTCATCCGCCACCATCTCTTTTTCAATACCCTGACGTAGTATTGAAAATCCTTACAGACCTCAGCTCCAAATATGTTGAAGTAGCTCCAGTAAGGTATCCGCTGGTCTGTAGACGTCACCGTTGATTCCATCGAGAGAATTCGTCCGCCGCACGTCCTCCTTCTGAGGACCTCTTGCTAGACTTCTGAGACGCATATTTCAGCCGATCAGGTCAACAAGAGATGCCTCGTCCGGTTAGACATATGCGCGCTGAAGTTCACCCAGATGTGCTTACGCAGGTCTGAGTGTTCAGCTGCACATATATCGTCAGACTCAGCATACGCTCATCGTTAGTTCACTATCAGATAGCTATTCAGCGGGCACCGAGTGGAGGCGATGTTGCGATTTTGCCCACCCCTTTTTAGCCTTATTGAGGGAAAAAAGTAACATTTTGCTTAATTTCTCCATTATGACTTATTTCTAAGATCTCTTGTGGTTTACAAATTAAAAAAAAAAACTGTTTAACAGTTTTAAACTGTGAAACAGTTAATTGCAGCACTTGTTATTCACACAAGGTTTGTCCCACATTTTTTTGTACTGACAATAACAAATTTGTAAAACAGTTGTGCTTTGTGAACCCGAACTCAGTATTACAAATTTGTAATTGCGAATTGCAACTACAAATTTGTAGTTGGCGAAATAGGCCCCAGGTGGGGTCAAATCTGACCCCGATCATTTATATTAAATGTCATAAGATTTTTAATTTGTTTTTTTTTTTTTTATTACTTTAAGTTTGTATGTCTAATATGTATTATAAACAATTAAACAATATTCCAGTTTTTATGGCAAAATTAGACGGAATAAAATATACTACCATACAAGTCAGTTTTTGAAAAAATATGTATCTTTTTGGGGGCGAAATTGGTCCCGCTTAAGCCAGTTAATAGTCTATTATACATCATCGCCTCAAGAGAACTTGAGACTCATGAGAACTCATCCAAATTTGAATGAATTAAAACGTTTTGCACCCATCTAAAATGAGTATTTACTATTTTTGCTCATATGTATGTATATTTAAAAAATTAAGGGATAATACAGTATTAAATAATACTTTGATCACTCAAATAACTTCCATGTAACCCATTCTGTGTGCATGGTTGATTACATCGAAAATTCTTCGATTAGCGTCATCTCCACCGGCTTCTAACGATACCTTACGGAACTCTTTACTGAAAATATCACGTTCAAACCAATGTGATAGTTGGCTTAGGTCTTCTTCTGTTGCAACAAGCCATGGTAGGAAATGCATGCATATCATTACTCCATAAAAAGCATATTTGGAGAAATGCTTGTTAAACTCATCGAACCTGTAAATATCTCTTTTTTAGCAACGCAGTTGTAATACAATACATCAAAATTGTTTCACTAACGAATACGATTTTAATGAAGAGCTTGTTTCATCACCGCTTGCTTTCAAAACAGACGACATGGTATTAATCAAATTGCTGTGGTAATATTGCAATAATTCCATCCAAAATTCTTCACGTATTGTGGGATTTATATTCATGTACATGGCAAAACTTAAGTCAATGCACGGGGTTCCATAACGAAGTTCCTAAAAGAAAATGGATATGCAATTGGAGTTTTTGAGTTTTCAAAGTAATTACCTGAAAATCAATTAACTTTGCATCCTTTGGAACATCATCACCATGCTCGTACCGAAACATGACGTTATTCCGATTAAAGTCACCATGGAGTATTGCAGCAAACTTCCGGTCGTCATCATCACGAATTGTTCGAATGTATTCTAATAAAGCTGTCGGATGTGCGCCATATTTTGAATTTAATCGGTTTATATTCTTCTCTAAGCGAACATCATCAGGATTGTCTTTCGAAATTAGGGTCTCCCTACAGCGCTCGAAATATTCAAAGAATCGATCGAACGCTACACGATAGAGTACGTCATAGAAGTTATTTTTTGTACTTTCCTGTTCAATAAATGGTAGTGGAGCAATGCTTTCAATTAATTTCTCCAAATATGGGTCTTTTTGCACCTTTAAGGCGTAGGTCATTGCATGGTATTCAGCTAGAGGCTTTACAATTAATAGCATATGCTTCCGGTCCAAATATAAATGCGGACCCATTCTATACCCTTTCGGCTTCAGATTTTCAAGTACTAAAACACATTCGTTGGAAGTCTCCCCGCCGTCGGAAAGTTCTATTCGAATAAAAATTTTATATTTCAGGCATGTACTTACTGATAATATATTAAACCTTCAATTTTCCCATATTTAGCCACGTAAACTTTGGGAGTCCAATCTTCAATTTTTATAGTTGTTACACCATACTTAGAGAGAACTTCTGAATAATAAGGAATCACTTTGGAATAAATCAATATTTCGTTGGCAAATTGAATGTAACATCTACTGGCTACTCGAAAACTTTCATCACCCTTCATAAATTTTGCAATTAATTCGTGAATATGTTCTCTGAAAAGTTTCACATACTCGTAAATATGCAATTTATGTATTTTAATAGAACTCTAAGCTCACGTTTTACTGCTCTCGTCTACAGTTCTGATACTCAACGTATATAATGCGGACATAAATCCATCAAGTCCGCTCGAATGCTGTACATCAAAATCCAAAATTTTTTCTGGCAGCAGTTTATCAGCGATTTCCTTTTTTAATATATTTGAAATGTACGTTAGATGTGTTTTTCCGGTAGACATTTTGATTTTCACAAAATGTTATACAGATGGTTCTTGTATTGAATAATTAGTTTGTTACTTTGTAACAATGCCCCAAAACACTTGCTTCCAACAAGTAGCTAAAACGTCAACAAAATGTTTAGGAAGCGATCTTGAGTTGTATTTGTTTCTGTGTAATTAAGAAAATTACAGCAGTTATTTAGCTTCTTATCTTAAAAAATAGTTCAAACTTTGGTTCACTACACCACCAATTTTTTATGTCACATACGATGACCATCTAAACACAAGTTGGAATATGAAATGTCGTATAACCGACTCAGTGGTTGATAACTGACTGATTATGTTCAGTTTGGGATTTTTTTCTTTATTCTTATCGTCTAATGGGACAGTGCTGCCATAGCCATGTTTGTTTACTGACAAAGAGTAGAATAGAAGTGAGTGAAAAAGTACCGTGTTCAATTCGATGCTAATGTGGTTTCCGATTCGCCATTTTAGATTTTGATCTCAGATTTCAGATTCTTGATAACTAATGGAAAGAAATCATAAAAAGCTGTGAGCTGGAGTTCCGAAAAGCGGAACCCTCAAAATGTCTTGAAATTTCGTAGGAATATTCCATTATGCTTAAAAAGAAAGTACGTGGAAGGCTTTTTGGCGACTTTTTTGTGGTTTTCGTCCTAATAAATATATGGATAATTCTTTCGAAAAATAACCTCCCCTTTGATTTCGATGATTTTGAAATACATATGTTAATAATGGAGTTTTTCTAAATATTTATGTATACATACTAGCGACCCGACCCGACCTTGCCCGGGTACAATTATAAGTATAAGTAAAAGTATAATTTTATTAATTAATTAGGGATATACTGGTTTTTAGTTTACAATATTAATCTTATTATTCATACGGGATTTTAAACCATGAGTTACGATTTGAAAATATCAATTTTAAATTATGTTTATATACTTTTTGGTTAAAGGAATAAGTTTTTTTTTTTCCCCGAGGGTAGGTGAAAAATCTTCCATAGACACTATGAGAATAACAAGCGCGTGCTCATAGTAGTGTCAGATTCTTACTGACTAAAAAAACACCACCCTTCGATATAAATTTGTTAGATATCGCAACTAAGTATTAACTTATCAACCAATTTTTCTATCATGAAATAAAAACGTTTGGCAGGTTACTTTCCACTGAAGGATCCTGCATATTCCGCTATCTAGACGCGTTTCGTCCTTTGTAGTCGGCGCAATAAATTGCTCTCATCCAAAATTTGTAGGACTGTATTGTTGACATGTCCGATTAGTCGGTTTCTATGCTTTCTCGCGAAGCTTCTAGTTTCAGCTTCGATTGTCGGAATTCCGAGATCCCTGTGGATATCGTTGTTTCCACTATACCACGGTGCTTGGACAATTTCTCTTAGCACTTTATTTTGAAAACTTACTTACTTAGATCCTTTAACCCCTCGGGGGGCATAGGGCGTCAACCACGCCTGCGCGCCATCGTGTTCGAAGTTCTGCAACGCGTTTGAGCTGCCTCCAACTCATTCCTAAAGAGCTCGATTCCTCCTCAACTGTTCTGCGCCACGTTTGCCTAGGGTGTCCCGCTATTCTGCCTGCCTGAGCGAGCGGATTCCACTGCATGGCGTATTTCGCAATGGAGTTGTCTTCGCGCCGTAGGGTGTGTCCCATCCATTGCCACTTTCTTCTTTGTATAGTAATGCTTATAGGTTCTTGGCCCGTTCTCAGATAAAGCTGTTCGTTAGAGATGCGGTTCGGCCAAAAAATCCTCAAGATGATTCTTAAGCATTTGTTTACGAAGACTTGCAGCTTCCGTGTGTTAATGGTGTCCACCTTCCAAGTACTGCACCCATAAAGCAGCACTGATTCTACGTTGGAGCGGAACAGTCGCAGCTTGGTTCTTAAGCTGATAACATTGCTTCTCCAGATTTTAGATAGCATTCCGAACGCAGCTTTAGCCTTCCCGATTCTGCTGCACACATCCAGTTCGGTGCCACCGCGATTAGCCGAGACCACACTTCCTAAATAAAGAAAGTTATCAACTTTCTCGACTTCCTGTCCGGCAATGTTAAGTTGAGCGCGGTTGTTAGAAGAAGTGCTCAGGGCTTTTGTTTTGGCTGTGTTTATTTTTAGCCCCACTTTGTTTGCCTCAGCTTCTAGATTTTGGGCCATCAGATGAAGATCCATTATCCGATGTGAAAGTAGACAAACATCGTCAGCGTAATCTAGGTGTTTAAGGTAAGAAGTCATAGTCCAACGAATTCCATAATTAGCTTCCGTCAATGCTGCACGGAGTACATCGCTGATAACCACCAAAAACAATAATGGTGACAGTATGCACCCTTGACGTACTCCACTTTGGACTTCAAAATCCTTCGACACCTTACCATTGTGCACGACGTGACACTTACCGCCCTCGTATGTAGCCTTGATAATAGCTATAAGTTTTTCTGGGATGCCTCTCCTGCGCAAGGCCAACCAGATAGCATCTCGATTCAATCTGTCGAAGGCTTTCTCGAAGTCGATAAACATTAAATGTAGCGGAGACCTATACTCAACGCATTGCTCGATAATGATCCGTAAGGTGTTTATGTGGTCAATGCAGGAGGATCCAGCGCGAAAGCCTGCCTGTTCGACATCGAGAGTTGAATCTAAATGTTCTTTAATTCGTTCTAGAATTATTTTAGCTATTATTTTAGCCACGGCTGGAAGAACGCATATACCTCTCCAGTTACCGCAATCCATCAAGTTTCCCTTCTTTGGAAGTTTAATGATCATCCCCCTTTTCCACTCCTGTGGAAATTGTTCATTATCCCAAGCTCTCCGTATTAGGGGATGCAGCAAATCTGCCGATGTATTTGGCGCCGCTTGAAATAGCTCGCAGGGATGCCATCAATACCCACCGCCTTGTTCTTCTTGAGGGACTTGATTGCTGTTATTATCTCGGTTTTACTGGGAGGTGTGGTGCGAATTCGGGAATTTGTTGCTTCGAACTGCTCATTCGAATTCGAGATCATACCGCCATCGTCTATGTGATTTAGCACTGTAGCAAAATGTTCTCTCCATCTAGTGTGCTGATCCTCATCCGAAATCAGAAGGTTACCGTCTAGACTCTTCACTGGATGTTGTTTGGAGTTTCGACCACCGATGAGCTCCTTAGTGATGCTATACACAGTCCTACTGTCGCACCTACTCGCTGCTTCTTCAGCCCTTGAGGCCAGTGAGTTGATATATTGACGTTTGTCACGTCTCACACTACGCTGCATTTCTTTCTTCTTCGCACGGTATTGGGCTTCAAGTTCGGTTCTCTCTACTGCTGAGGCCGCTGCAATCCGAGCCTTGATTGCTGTACGCTCATCGATCCGTCTCCAGGTGTCTGTAGAAAGCCATATGCGGTGGTGTTTCTGCTTTTTACCGACATACGTGCGTGCCCCAGTCGCAAAAGCATTTTTCACAGCACTCCAGTGGTCATCCATGTTCTCTATGCTGCTGATTGCTTCTGCTTCTAAGGCAAGATGGTCCCTGAACTGTTGGCGCACTTGGGGAACCTTGAGCCTGTCGATATTAAACTTGGTGATGTTAAGTAGGTTTGAGCGGTTGCTGTTGACGGATGCAGTACGAAGGCGTAAATGAGCTACCATAAGATGGTGTTCTCGTTCTAGTCCGACGTCAGCTCCACGTCTGTTTCGGACGTCCAGGAAACAATTTCTAAAGCGGCGACTGATCGCAATGTGGTCGATCTGGTTGGATGTTCGTTGCCTATCAGTAGAGACCCAACTGATTTTGTGGCAGGTGTTATGCTTAAACAGCGTACCTCCGATGACTAGGCGGTTGGTATTGCAGAAGTCCACAAACCGCTCACCGTTATCATTACGGTCTCCCACGCCGTGAACTCCCATCACGTGCTTAAGCATGGTGTTGTCGCTACCCACCTTGGCATTGAAATCTCCCATCACCATTACGATGTCCCCATTAGGCGGCGCCTAAGTGGCTATAAAAATCATCCTTTTCGTCCTCAGTCGCGTCTAGAGTCGGAGCATAACACTGTATGATGGTAATTTTTCTAACTCTACTCTGGAACCTAGCCGTCAATATCCGGTCATTATGGGGTTTCCAGGATATGAGGCTAATACGTGCTGCTGGAGTTAGCATGAGTCCTACTCCGGAACTCCGTGCACTTCCAGCTGGTTTCCCAGAGTAGAGCATGACAGTGTTTTTGGTTGGGGAGATGAATTCCCCAGCATCGAACCATCTTATCTCGCTCAGCCCTAAGATGTCTATTTTATACCTTGCAAATTCGCGTTCTAATTGGAGGAATCTGGCGTTATAAGGCCCTTCCTTGAGTAAGTCCAGGAGGGTCTTAACGTTCCAGAATCCGATCGTTGTCCGTGTCCGATAGCCAAAGGTCGTCATCAAATTATCCGTCCGTATCCGAGGCGTTGGTTTTCGTTTCGGAGCAGTAAAAGTTTTTACGGTTGCGGCTCGCTGGGCCACAGACCAACCGACACTTATCCTGTTTTTTGGCGCAGGAAGCTCGCCATTCGTCCTCTCCCGTTAGCAATTTCCGAAGAAATCCCCAGATGGCACCACGAGGAGGTGGGAGTAGGGCTTACTAACAGAGCTGGTAGGTTTTCGGCTGCAGTGGCTCTTTCTCGTTACTTAGCGGACCAACACCTATCGGGAGATGCTGCCCCTACGAGGCCTTTGTTAGTCGTTTGCCATCCGTACTGAGAAATGCGGTGAAGTGGGAGGGTTGTGATCCCTTGTTTTCGGATCATAGCCTCGCTGATAAAAGGAAGAAGAAGTTCTCAGTACTGAGCTGGGAATGTTTTCCGAGTATCCAGTACATTTCTCTTTATTTGATTTCGAGTTCTTTTCGTTTCATTTTCACGTGCGAATTCCATTTCAGTCTTGCGTCGAGTGTCATTCCCAGGTATTTGGCCTCATTTGCAAAGGGTATTCGGGCCGAGTTTAGGAAAATTGGGAAGTCATTAGTTTTCTTGTAAGTGAAATTCACGTGAACAGATTTAGATTGGTTGAGGGCGATCCGCCAGTCCCTCGTCCATTCATTTACTTTATTCAGTGCGTTTTGCAGTTTTGCAGTCGTTTCTTCGATTGTTTTACCTACTGCTAGGATAGCGGTGTCATCGGTAAACGTAGCAAGGATAGTGCCATCTTCGTTCGGTATATCACGAGTATATAGCAAATAGAGAAGCGGCCCAAGAACGCTTCCTTGCGGTACGCCGGCCGAAATTTCTTTGAGCTTGGAGTATTCGACTCCATGTCTAACACGAAAGATTCTATTCCCGAGATATGATTCTGGAATATTGAATAAGCATACAGGGGGAAGTTGTCGTATTTTGAATTTCAAGCCATCATGCAACACCTTATCAAAGGCTTGCGAGACGTCAAGAAATACGCTTGAGCAAATCTTTTTTTC
Source organism: Brachypalpus laphriformis (assembly GCA_945910035.1). Taxonomy (NCBI): domain Eukaryota; kingdom Metazoa; phylum Arthropoda; class Insecta; order Diptera; family Syrphidae; genus Brachypalpus; species Brachypalpus laphriformis. The sequence continues at coordinate 103,596,803 of OX246756.1, forward strand.
TTCAAATGCTTTCTCGATTACGTCAGTAATTCTATGCACCTGGTCAATCGTCGAATGCTTGCTTCTGAACCCAAACTGGTGGTCAGAGATAAGATTATTTTCTTCTATAACCGGTTGGAGACGCCTTAGTAATGTCCTCTCGAAAATTTTCGATATGATTGGAAGAAGCGAAATTGGTCTATACGATTTTACCTCATTTTGCGGTTTTCCTGGTTTTAAAACTATTATGACTTCCGCAACTTTCCATTGGCTCGGCACGTGTTTTAATCTAAGTGCAGCATTTACAATATGGAGAAGCTTAATCAATGCTTTTCTAGGTAAAACTTTGAGAATTTTTCCGGTAATCAAATCATAACCAGGATTTTTTCATAGGTTTTAGATTCTCGATCTCATGTTTGAGTTCCCTTAGCGTTGCACTTGTGAGCGTCAGATCGTCAGATGGTAAATCCAGCCTATTGCGGTTATCGTAAACCACTTGACCATCGTACGGTTTAAAGGTTTCTTCCAGGTGGGCCGCAAAGACGTCCGCTTTTTCTTTATCTTCCCTCGCCCATTCATTTTGATTTAATTTGATTGGCGGCGCGGGGAATTTGGGCCTTTTGGTGCCTTTTACAGCTTTCCAAAGTGAATAATTGGAATCTTTTTTCGCTGTTAAACTTTCAAGGTAAGAGGCTATTGCACGATTCTTAAAATATTTAAAATATTTCTTCTTCAACAAATTGCACAGACGATTCAAGTGTGCTTTATGTTGCGGAGCACGACTCTGTTGCCATTTTTTACGCGCTTTTCTTTTTTCCTTGGCCAATTCTTTTATTTCCGGAAGATATCGCAAACCGTATCTGTACGGCGTTTTCCTTGGATTAGGAGTATTATTCCAAGAGGCGAGCTGTACGATCTCAACGAAGCGATCAACTTCAACCTCAAGTTCATAGGGTGTCGTAAGTGGAACGCTTAGTTCAACATTATCTTCAATTTCGTTCCTAAAGCCTTCCCAGTTGTTCGACCAGTTAATCTCGCTGGCTCTAGGTTATAGACTTGTTTTTGTTTGTTTGTTAGAATAACCGGGGAATGATCAGACGACAGATCAAAGCAGTCTTCGACTTTTATGTGGTTGGTAGATATTCCTTTCACAACGAAAAAAAGGGAATAAGTGGCAAGTGTATTTCACAAAATTAGGGAGCCGCACTAAGAGGAGAGACTCATTTTTGAGAGAAAAAGTCGGTAGATACTCGTATGAAAAATGTGAGATAGTAATGAATAGGCACTATATTACTACTTGCATTAATGCCCCTACATCAGATCTGGAGAGTAACCAGTTTCTCAAAGAACTAAGAAATTTGGATGTACAATTATTTTTTTATAATTTGCGCGCATTCAAATGGTTATGAATACCTTTAACATGTTTACACACAGTGCGGGCGTTGGAAAGGACGGATAGAGAGAGAGGGAAAGATTTTGGTGTAGTGGTTCTTGCAGCTCAGTTGTTTATTCTTCAGCTATTCTCCGGAGGTGGCGTCCAGATAACTGGGGAGATTTTTGTTATTACTGTCTTTGCTTCTGATTCACAGTACTTTTTTCCCGATAACCGATGTTAAGGGCAAATAATCATCAACAGAGCGAACAATTTTCCCAGCCACATGACAAAGCTACTGCCAGTGTTATGCCTTCGCAGTAGTGTTCACATAAGCTTTTGCAAATGATCGGACTGACTTTACATATTTCATGAGAAATAAATAAATGCTTGCTGACATCAGGATTTGAACCATGAACCATTAGCGTGGCAATTGACGACGTTACCACTACACCATTGCCACCCCTGATTCCGTATTGGATTCCGTATACCAGCAAGCAGCCTGTTATAAATAAAGGCAGCTATTTTGGTGACAAACCGTCTGCAATGTTCCGTCCTAACTCTAGGAACTACCACATCAGTTGCAGAACGTAGTGAATACATTTCATTTCTAATTGTACGAGTATAACCACTTCGAACGTAGAATAATATCAATACTTTGACTACATAAAGATATTGAACCGGCAATATATTGGCAGATTGAAATAGGGGAGCGAGGGCTTACATCTTGATTTGAACAGCATTATCCTTATTGTCGGATGAGGATGCCCTTAGTTATCCCCATGCAGGGATGGGTTAAAATATCACTGCAGCGCCCCCAACAACTAGTGCTTGTCGTAAAAGGCGACTAAGGGGACAAATCAGATCTAGGCAATATAACACCCAAGTGAGCCTAGCGACACATACACTACCTTAAAAACCCTCCCACAAGTGTGCATGCGAGTCCGTGGGTTGACACGACTGGAGATCACCGGTGTCATAGAAGAAAGATCAAACAAACAATAATAAAACAGGAGCATGCCAGTGTCAAATAACAAACATCATCGCAATATGGTAATATTGCAAAACTTTATCATTATAGTAATACTTGCTAAAAGGAAAGGCACTTCCCCGCCAGGCACTACCACTGCTGTGCATGGTACTGATCCTGGACCGAGCAGAAATGTTCGGGTCAGAGCTATACGGATTCCGGGGGCTAGCAAAATAATGAAACAGTTTCGTCGAAATTGGAACGTTGGAAGCATGACTGGTCGAAGTTACGAGCTGGAAGAGATGATGAACAGAAGGCGGGTGGATATATTTTGTGTCCAAGAGACTAAATGGAAAAACACCGGATTCCGGGCGCGTTTCTTGGACGTTAGGACAAAAGACTACAAGATGTTCAACTACGGAACAAAAAAGGCTAGGAACGGAATCGATATCATCCTTGCGGCAGAGCTACTTGGTAACGTCTTGAGGATTTCGACCGTTTCCAGCGACCGTTTGATGTCTGTCAAACTAGTAATACAAGAAGAAGTGTGGAATATTGTCAGTGCTCCCCAAAATGAGTGCCATCAGAGAGATAGAGATGCATTTTGGGTAGATTTTCACAATCTCCTTAAGAACATCCCAAAGAAAGAGTTTCTGTTTGTTGGAGGACATCTGAATGGACATGTCGGGAAGTCAAACGAAGACTATGAAGACACCACAAACCTTCCTGATGAAGACATCCTAAGCATGTGCAAATCACACGATCCTATCGTGTTAAATACTATGTTCATCAAACAAAGCCGACACCTGATCATTTTCAGCAGTGGTGGAGATGAAACCCAGATTGACTACCATTTGGTAGCCAGTTTCATGAAGCCTCGGGTAAAAGATTGCAAAGTGATCCTGGGAGAGGCGATCACTCGGCAACACCGTCTCCTGCAAACAAAAATTTTTATGAAGACACCAAAGAAAAGCAAACAAACGAAGTTCTCTGAGAAAATCAAGTGGTACAATCTGGACAAAGAAAAATGCGAGGCTTTTGTTTCCGTGCTGAAAAATTACTTCTCTCACACCATTAACGGAGCTGAGGATGAAGAATGCAGAACACAAAATATGTGGGATTCCCTACAGCGAACTTGCTTAAAGAAAGTCAGATCACTGCTAAGAGCTTGAAAAGGCCACTATCAACACGCCAAAGAAACATGGTGGTGGAGTGATGAAGCTAAGAAGGTGATAAATGAGAAGAAAGCGGCTTTCAAAGCTTGGTGAAAGTGCCCCTCTAATAATAGTGACAAAAAGCTCGCCTCGAAATGGAATACAGATGTTGTGAGAAAAAAGCGAAGAAGATGTGTGCCCAGCTTCAAGCAGAGAGTACGGAGGGCCTGTATCGGGCGAAGAAAATAGCTAGCTGGAGAAAATATCTTCCCGGGTTGCTGATGTAAACCAGGCTATCTAGGAGCTGCGAAGACACAATATGAACAAGAGTGCAATCATCTTCAAAACAGCCGCCCAAAGAAGGAGGAATGCTCAGGAGATTCGTTCACCAAAGTTCATTAGCAATGGTCATGGCCACCTTCTTGTGGATGATGACAAAATTCTGCAGAGGTGGCGGCAGTATTGTAAAGAACTTTGAATGAACAGTTTCCCCGGCTATACATTCCAAGAGCCACCCCTAACTCTGAAGAAATTCCCGACACTACAGTCGAAGAAGTTAGTGAGGCGGTCAAATACTTCAAAAAACGAAAAGCGGTTGGGCCAGACGAGATGTCCTCTGAGTTCTGGAAAAAGATGGCTCAGAATTCTCATCTCCAAAGTTGTGAGAGGCGATCCAATGCCGAATCAATGGAGGGAAAGTTACCTTCTCCCTGTATACAAAGGGAAGAGTGATACGCGAAACTGTGATAACTACCGTTCGATCAAGCTGATGTCACACACCATGAAGATCGATGAGCGGGTATTAGGTGGCCGACTGCGAAAAATAATACGGCTATCTGATGATCAGTGCGGATTTGTCTCGGGTAAATCAACCACAGATGCAATCAAGACAAAGACAAGAGTAAGATGCCCCGCTGGAGTAACCGAAGAGTTCCAATCAAAGTCGGGGTGTACCAGGGAAGCGTTTTAAGTCCTTTGCTCTTTATTACAGTCCTTGATTATCTGCTTGAAGGTAAAGTGATGGACCGCAAGGTACATCAATTATTCTTTGCTTACGATGGAGCCATCATAAGTGAGGATCCTACATCAGGCATATTCCAAACATTTATTTGAATGGAACAGTGCTTCCCAAGTGCGAAAAGTTCAAATATCTGGGATCTATGATCAATAGCAAAACAACCTGTGATGACGACATCAATCTTCGCGTAGGCGCAGGGTGGATGAAGTGGCGAGAAAATTCCGCTATATTCTGTGACAGAAAAATGCCACCTAAGTTGAAAGGAAGGCGCTACACCGCAGTCGTGCGTCCAGCGCTCACATACGGCTCACAATGTTGGACGATGTACAAAAAGTATGAGAGTAAATTAACGGCAGCTGAGATGCAAATGCTTCGCATGGCAGCAGAAGTGACAAAGCTTAATCGAATAAGAAGTTCGAAGATCCGTGGAAGCTTTCGCATCACAGAAACCATCGTACAAAATATAGAGCGCGATCGGCTCAGCTGGTATTGCCACGTTCAAAGAAGAGATCATTTGAACCCTGTTAATAAGGCAATATCAATGCACGTTCCAAAGACATCGCGATGTAGGAAGGGCAGATCAGACAAATGCGACGACATCGGCATTTCATTGGCCTCAGCAACCGACTGATCCGAAATCGGCAGGCCTGCCGATATTTTCTGAGGTGAAATAGGCGAACCCCACAGGCGGATCAGTAGAAATTCGGTGATGTGGGAGGGTTGTGATCCCTTATTTTCGGATCATAACCTCGCTGAACAAAAAAAAAAAGGAAGAAGAAGAGGATACCCTTAGTTACTTCGAGAGAAAAGTTCCTGGAGTGATCTTTGGTCCTGTCTATATAGAAGGCTTATACAGAGACATCGACTTAGCCAGAAGAGATCACATATAGCGATTAAAATGGCTGGGTCATGTAGAGCGGGTGGAGCTCAACGTTTCAGCACGGAAAATCTTCAAATCCACACCGGATGGACTGCGCAGTAGACGGTCTCGCCGTAGATGGCACAAACAAGTGGAGGGGTACCTCAGTAAACTTAGCGTCTGCAACTAGAGGCTGCGGGCTCGCAACCGGGTTGGCTGGAGAGGTTTGTTGGTTGAGGCACAGGTCCACACCGGACTATAGCGTCACCTAAGTAAGTATGCAACGCTATGAGAGCATACGATTTTCTTTCATACTCCACTCCATGATAGCCGATCAGTAGCTGATCAGTAGTGCTATTTACGATACTATTCCAAATGATATCTTCATATAAGTTGGCGCTGGAAGTTTTATAACAGAACTTATGGCAGTACTGAGTATGTATCATTAAATTGAAGTTAATCAATTAAATTACTTTAAGAATACCGATTGCACTCAAACAAACAACTAAGTGTTGTGCCTAGAAAATATAAGTAATTGCATGACTGAGAAATAAAATTAAATTAACATTAAAGGAGTATTCGATATATGTATTTCAGTGATTAGATAAAGGTATAATTAAGATTACATGAAATCACATTTTGTGCCATTACTTCAGTAAAATACAAAAAATATTACATGAAACAATAAAAAATATTACATCCACTTCTCTAACTTCATAAATTTTCTTAAAATGATAGCAATGATAAAATCAATACCACTTTCTTCCATAATACTAAAAAGTATAATATAATAACTTAAATAAAACAAAATCGCAATAAAAAATAAATTCGGTATCTAATACAATTCGTAAAAATTTGTAACAAAGCATTCCATATGTATATATATTTAAAACACGACCTTCAAATATTGAAAGATATATCGATTTCAACACACATTCCATATAATCTATGTAAGAATATTTCTAATTTAAATTATATAAAGGGTTATTGGTGGCATCGAATAATTGACTTCCTGTAGACTCGATCATCGAACGTAGTGCTAAGCTGCGCTGCTTCGAAACAGCTTTGCGCAAAGTCACCTCAAACACATTCGACTCGTCGATGTTATCCATAGCTAAGTGACGCTCTTTTGTCAAATCCGTTTGATTACAACTCAATAATTCAGTCCGTCCAGCTATGGCTTCCGGTGGAAAGCACTGAAGCAATTCTTCGAATGTAAACTCCTCTACCAAGTTATTCAGAATATCTGAAAGCGAATTTCAAATAAGAAATTTGTTTTCAAAGCGTCTCGATATTTTACCAGTGATATGCGTTTTCCAATTGGGCAACACATTTTCTTTGCTGACAATTTTTCTCAAAAGCGTCTCCCATTGCTTGGGGGCAAATCCATGTGACTATGTGAGTAAAAATTAATAGAAATAATCAAACTGTCTATTCAGTCTCAGCTTACCTTTCCATACCGCCAGATAGTTCCAGGTGAGAAATGTATTAAATAATTGATAGACAAGGCCTTTGGTAGAACAATAATAAGAAAACTGTCAATACCAATCAAATTGGGAGTTTTCTGAACAAATGCAACAAATTCTTCGATGATTTCAGGATCCACCTTTGGCGATGCCAGTAATGACTGCAATTTAAATATTAATTAAGTAAGTAAGCTGAGGTCTGAAATCAATGCCTTACTTGAATTTTTAGTGTTAGAACTAAAGCGTCACTGCCCCAACCAAGAAAATGTATATCTTGCTCACCCTCTCCCGGCTGGCTAAAGCATTCATTACTAAACGGTTCCAGGTGATTAAGATACGTGGGCCGATCATTAAGACAAGCAATTGGGCGCAAAAATGGCTCATCTGAGCTTTCGTCGAAGTTTCTATAGTCGGGTATGAAAGGAATGAATTTTCCGATATCACCATTGCAACGCCTATCGTCATTGTGGGTCGATTGTTGGCAATGTACCTGCTTCAGAGACTCAGTGTGCCTGGCGATAAATTTTAGGCATTCAGTACGAATAGTAAGAACGTCATCTGAATGTTCGACTATTTTTACCAAAGGCTCACATTCACAGTTCTCGGTGATTGTTTTCAATTGGCCAAGATAGATGCGAAAGAGAATCTTAAGACCTTTCAAATTAGCATCAGACGTATTCACGTCAACTAAGCTACCATTGGCTGAATCGGAGCTATTAGCATCTATCCCAACGTCTTCATTTCGCAACGATAATCTACGATTTCTAAACTGTGGTTCCCACACACCATTAGCTGAATTACGCCGTTCTTCAAAAATAATGTGACTTCCCTCAGAGTTCACAGAATCTTCATACAGAGAAATCGCTTGAGAGGAAAACTCTTCGGAGATTTTAGATTTCGTGTGATTTGTATTCGGACTCACGTCATATGTGTCATAGAAGTACACTTGGAGAACATTTACAAACACCTTTTGCGAGGTATGATAACCTTTGAGCCCAATATGTGTAGCAATGAAGTTAAGAAAGAGCGTTAAAATTGTTTCCAAAGAAATACTATGTTCAATGCACAATGCGTGGATAAATGCATCGCTAATGCCTTCGATAAGATCACATCTGTCGACAGACATTAAAACATTTTCCGTCAAATCCGAGAATGATGCACGTGTTCCATTCTCACGACTAAAATGATCGTCAAAGAGGACGTTTTTATGAGTAATGAGCGCAAGAGCCAATTCCTTACGATTAGACCGTCCAACAACCTGTCTAGAGAGCTCGAAATTCGAAGAGCGACATGCACACACAGCCAACAGGAGAATCTCCTCGGAAGACCTTTAAAAAATTATATTCTTATTCCCATAGTTAAAACCCTTACAAGATATAATACTTACAATTTTTTCTTTGCACTGAGATACGCCAATAACTCCGCATTAACTATATCGCTTACAACCGGTGAGCCGAGCATTACCGGGGGTATATCATTTGGCGAGTGTTTTATGAACATATATAGGAATTCTAGTGCGAGGTATACGTCATTTTTGCTTTCACAAAAAAATGATTTAACTCCTTGATAGAGGAAGGATGCCTTATTCCGATCAACACCCAGACTTAATAGAAATAGTTTTACGGTACAAATCAATCCAACGAAGACTTGCTCACAACGTGAAGCTGATGGATGAGCGATGAACTCTTCAATGAAATTAGTATAGATGTCAGCCAGCTGCATGTTGCACATTTTGTAGAAACCCGTTGCTTGAACGTATACTTCCTTTTTACATGACCTTTAAGTAAAAAAAAATTTTTTTTATTTGTGCAAATAACTGTTAAACACAATAAAAGAAGTGCTACGTTATTTGTAGCGCGTTACAAGCGCATGGAATGATAAGCGCAATTACTTCAACGCGCTATCTATACAGCAGATAGCATAAATCAGTTACGGAATCGCCCAAGAGGTAGTAGGTAGTCATAGTGCCAATATCCATTGAAAATATTACATAGCAGGTTTAAGTAATAAATCATTTTTAAATTTTTTTTAATGAATATTTTGAAAACATAACACAATATGATATCTTCCTCTTATATGAAACCTTTGTAGAGAAAGATATGGAGACATTTTAAGTATTCTTTAAGTGTCATAATCTACATTGGATCGCTGCAACACGAGCACATATCTTTATGGTATCAAAAAGTCCCCCAAGAATATCATAGAATGCCACTACATAAATGGACTGAACAGAACTCTTGTTGAAATAGTATCGAAAAAAGTCAGACTCTACGTAATCCCGACCTATATCAACTGTAATAATTTGCATGTGGGTTTCTCGAGTTTATACAATTTTGTAATGGAATTTAGGCAGGAAAACGTGGTGATAGGAGATTTTAATGCAAGAGTCGAGTCTACACAGCTACTAAATAACCGCCTCGATAAATGTTAGCAGGGGTGCGACTGATAAAAAATTGATGGAAATGGGAAGAAATTTATCGAAATGTCTGAGTCAGTCAGTCTTTCGCTGCTAAACGGGAGAACTGGAAAGGACGAGCAAGTGTCGGCTAACATTCTGCAGGGGAACAGCTTGCTCGACAATCCATTACTGTTTGATACGTGGGTTATGGCAAGAGCATGTGACGGATCTAGATGTCAAGGAAATGACCACCTTCCATTATCTGTAGAAATAAAGCTTGACATAAGATCAGAAACTTCGAGAGAGTGGCAGCTGCTTCTTAAACTACAGTCGAAGGAGTGTTACTTGCAAAGGTACAAAGCTGGCTTGGACCCTTTAGTCAACGCTGTGGATACAAGTGAACACCATTCTCCTAGAGGTACAGACATACTAATATCATGTTTCACGTATGCTGCGAAGCCTTTTTAATCGAGAAGAAGAATGAGAAAACAACCATGGTATGACTCAAAATATAAAGCAGCCAGAAGAAAATCTTTCGCATAACTGAGATTGCTCAGAAGTACAGGTACAAATATCGCCAAAAACATGTATCACGAGGCCAACAGAGTATATAAAAACATATGCAAGAAAACAAAAAACACACATTCAGTGCCTGAGGCGAGAACTAGATAGATTCCGAGACAGCCGTTCCTTCTAGAAGCTAGCCAGAACCCTAAACGGCTGCATTTTCGCAAAGCAAATGTGCTGGCCGTATATTTCCAAAACTTGCTAAACCAGCCACGCACCTCAGACCAATATAAAAACGTAGTGCTAGATCGTGTGATCTCAATTGCGGAAGTTAGAAGTGCCATACAACGATCTAGCCCCTGGAGATGACCGAGTTTCTTATGAATTTTTAAAAATGCAACTGAGCAATTCCTTGAAAAACCCACAGAAGCGTATAACTTCATATTCAACACAGGAGAAGTTCCAGCAAGTTTTAGAAGAAATATTATCTTCCCATTGTTGAAAAAAGGAGATGCCCGCGATCCGAATAATTATAGGGGCATATCATTTATGAACACGGTGATGAAAATATTCACAGGGATACTATTAGAGCGTTTGACTGAATGGATTCGACAGAATGATCTTCTCAGTGAATTTCAGGCTGGCTTTAGGAAGGAGTATTGGACATCAGATAACATATTCGTGTTTACAAGCATCGCTCGATCGTACCTAGAAAATTGAAAAAAATTATACACAACCTTCATCGATTTCAAGGCAGCATTTAATTCGATTGATAGGAATGCACTCTTCTTCAAGTTAAACAACCTAGGGCTGTCGTCAAAAATGCTGACATCCGAAATCTCTATGAGAAAAACTGGACGTCGGTTTAGAATGGAAGTAATGTATCAGTCTGGCTCGAACCGAAATTGGGAGTAAAGCCAGGTTGTCTCCTGAGTCCACTTCTTCTCTTCTCACTTTTTCTAGGCGATCTTTCATCCGAAATCCATGGGGGTATTATGATCAATGGAGTCAGGATCAAGCTGCTTATGTACGCTGACGACATTGTTATACTAGCAAAGACCCCGATCATGATGCAAATGATGATCAACAGGTTGCAACTGTATCGCATGGAACTTGAAATTAAGCACCAACAAGTCAAAAATAATGTTTTTTTTCGCAGCGGAACAGGGAGATACTCGCGAGAAGAAAAATGGACCTGGGAAAATGAAGACTTAGAAAAAGTGTCAGAGTATAAGTATCTTGGAGTCATCATAGCACCGCGACTATCGTTTAAAAAACTTGTGCATGATAAACACCAATTGCAGAAATGTTCTTGCTAACATCGATATTGCGCCAAGCCCAAAATATAAACTTTTCGAAGCAGTCATGAGATCAATCATGCGTTACGCGGCACGGGTATGGGGATTTCTTCAGTACGAAGAAGTTCAAAAGTTGCTGAGATAGAGATTTAGACTACATGAAAACACACCGACATATATGGTTCACTTGGAAACTGGATTAGCATCACTGTATACATTCACATTAAAACTGCAGTTCAGCTACGTCACGAAAGTGATAACGCTGACAAATCAACGACTGCCAAACGTTGTCCCTACATACCTGTTTCGCCGAAATCTGCAGTTCTTCAGTGAGTGGAGGAGGCTAAGTAATGAACATAGCGTGCTACTAGATGAGAACACCACAAAGTCAGTCATCCATATTTAGAAAATTCTCGGAAGAAGCCCGACGGAGCGAATCCAGAAACACCTATAGAAATCTCCAACATGATCTCGGAGAAAAAACTATTTCTACGATCGCTACAATTTAGATACGATTTCTCACATATTCAAAGCTAGAGATGAACTTCTGTATCTCAACTATATTCCACACTGGACTGAAGAAAATGATGAATGCACTTTGTGTAACCTCCGGACGATAGAAGATATACAGCACTTTATTGGAATTTGTCCTATATCAGGCGCAATTCGAAGAGCTCACTGGGGGAATTGCACTCTACAAGAAAATGAAATGATAGATATTTTAAATGGAAATAATTGGACTGTGTTAGTTAGCTACATAAAGAATGCTCACGGCTGCAAAACTCGAACAGAAACATGTATCGCTGAGGAAAGAAATCTTGTAGTAGGGACACAGTCGATGCTGAGAATATGGAAAACTCCTTCTGCAGATGAAGACAAACATTCCTCCAGACAGAATGAACCATTCAACCTAGACGATGAGAGCGGAAACCTACATTCACCTGACCAAAATGAAATTAGGATAGCAACATGCAAACTTAAGTCCAACAAGGTTGCTGGCCCAACGGCTTATCTGACGAGTGCAGAGAGCATACATCAACACATTTTAACAATTTGGTTCGATGAATGTTTGTCTGATGAATGGAACATCAGTATCTTTTATCCGATCGACAAGAGAAGAGACCATTACAGAAACATTAGTCTCCTCAGCATCGCATATAAGGTGTTATCTACCATATTGGGTGGAAGCCTGAAACCTTTCGTCAACACCCTGATCAGCCCTTTCAGTGCGATTTTCGGTCAGGACGAAGTCGACGATCGATTAAACTTGTACACGTCAGCAGATCCTTGAAAAAAACCAATATGACCAAATCGACACCCATTATATCTTTACCGATCAAACTTGTCCCTCTGTGCTTGATGACCATGGAGAATGCTCACTGCTCCATCAATTTTGGTAACGACTAAATCGAGACCTTTGATGTCAAAAGAGGATTCTGATAGGGTTACACGCTGTCATGGGACTTCTTCAACATCGTACTTGAAAGAATTGTGCGAAACTTATAAGCCAACACCAGAAGCACAATCTATTACAATTACTTGCATACTCCGACGATATTGACATTGTTGGCAGAACTCAACGGGCTGTCGGCGGCGCATTTGCGAGTATAGAGAAAATCGGCTAAAATCGGTTTAGCAGTAAACGAGTGTAAAACTTAGTATATTTTTGTCATCAAGAAGGAACACCGAACATCGACGTATCAATCAGAATTAGAAAGGGACGTTGTCCATCTCGGTTCCTGGCTAAAACATGTAGCTAAAACTACTGGCTAAAACATGTAGAGCGAATGGACATTAACCCTCCGGTTCATATTGTCTTCAAATCAAACGCCGAGGGACAACGCAGTACAGGAAGGCCACACATTATGTGGTGCGCTCAAATATTAGGGGACCTCAACTAACTTGAAGTACGTAATTGGAGGCGGTTAGCTAAGGATGAGGTTAACTGGATTTTAAACCGAACAAAAATAGGTATATTTGAGAAACAAAAAAAAACTCCTCGGGAAAATAAAGTGCACAACTGGGTCGCATAAACTTGCACTTGTGTGGTCTTTTAGTAATTTTCAACATCTCTCTATTGTCCGTTCATCTGTCTATCTATCTGTCCCTTACCACCTTCTAGCTCCTAATCTATTCACGCTGCATACATTATATTATTTTTAGACATAATCAGTGGAATTTTTCATACAACCGTTTTTTTGGCTCCAAGATCATTGAGCCAAAGCAAAATATGGGCTCACGGTGAACGAGTGTTTAAAAAAGAATTGCCGAATTGAAGGAATCAACATCTGCCCAACATCTCTAAAGGATTAGGATTTCTTTGTTAGTTGCATCCTTGTTTTACCATGTTATTTGAAATAATTTCAATATCAAATAACTTGTTACTGATTTGTTATTTCAAATAGTGAGGTATTTCAAATTGAAACAAGTTATTTGAAATAATTCTAGTTGAGCAAAGTAATAATTTCTTGAAATAACTAATGACACCATGTTGTACAATAAAATGCTTATTTCAAATAAGAAGATATCTACCTAACCATGAAAAAAATACCCGACTTACAAAGCACAAATCACAATTCCCGGATGAGAGCGATTTTGCTGCTGACGAACCTATCAAACGAAATAGGGATAATGTACTTCTCACACGCACAAAAAATGTGCAGACACTTATCAGAGCCGACTGGACTGTTATAAAGTATATAAAGCTACTATTCAAGACTTACGAAGGAGTGGACCGTACGAAAAACTGTAACATCACCTAAAGTTACTGCTAGAGGCTACAGAAGTAGTATTTATTTGGATGCCAGTTTGCTGTCAGTGGCAGGCTTAAACAAATGTTCGTGAGATTCAGGGATTTGCCTGCAAACCTCTATACATTCAGAATATTTAGTTCAAATAGTTAGTTAGACTATTTAATTAGTCCATACAGCCAGGTTGACCCTCACGTATAAGTGTTATAGATTCGGTTCCCATTACACCAAGCTCCTTTCAGCCAACCATGCCATACAAATTCAAATATTGTTCGCTGCTTAAATTTATATACTAACTTCAATTAATTTTGTATTACTATTGTCATATTCCAATAGCTTCCAATAATTAATATCAAATGTAATGAAAAGTTCTGTTATCATTGTCTCTTTTCTGCTATTTTGCTTTGTGTCATGATTCTATTGCACTTGTGTATAAATTTGTCTCAGATTCACTCTCTTTCGTTATACAACCATCAAGCCGTACACATCTTGCACGCAGAGTACATATTCATACGTATGTATGTATAGTAGATAGGCAAATAAATTATATTTTAATATAATCGAGTCGGTAGTCGTTTTATTTCCGGTAATTATAAACACATACATATGTATATTACCAATTATTTTTTTTTAATACTACTGAATATTATATTATCTTATCTGAAATCTGTTAAGAGTTAAACACGGTAGATAAAATAAACTGAACTAAACTAAAAATTGTATTATATGTTAATTAGTACACTATCTCACCTTACTGAAAAATCTGCTAGACTTCTACAGTTTTTTGCAAATTTATCTTGTAAAATCCGGCGTTCCTCGGGTGAAAAGTTAAATTGCAGACAGTTGCTCTGACGTAACATTATATGCGCTTCTTCCATTAGTTCATAAAATGTATGTGGACTGCTCGTTCTATATCCACTAGCAATATTTTCTAAATCATCAACAACTAGTCCAACATTTGGAATTGTAAGTTTGTACAGTGTCCATTCGTTGATTACTGTAGGTCCATTATTCCGTGATACAATACCTCCTACAGCTTTAGCACTGCCTCGGAGGGTACGTTTCTTTGTTTTGCCTCCGAATTCTTCAGTATCACCAAATAAACTATTGCTTATCAATATCAAACTTTCTCGAGTTACACAGACAAACTGCACATTGATGAAGGAGCACAAACCTATTACAGATATCGGAGCTTTGATATCTGGACTAGACTCCTCTGGGAACATACTACTAACTGTTGGATACTCAAATCGATTAGCAAACAGTTTATGTCCCACTCGCGAAGTGTGAGTTTCAACAGATTCTGTGGTAATCGCGTGAATGACGAAGTCATTGATGTGAACTTTAATAACAGGTGCTGTGAAGGAGTATGTAGCGATGGGTTTTTCGTTTTCGTTATACCACTTGCCTGAAATGAATATAATGATGTAATATACTCATATAATATACTGCATATGAAAGCAAAACAAACCTTGGGCGCAGAATTGATATAAATAACCATCTACACCAGTTGCTATTAAAAGTGAGTAACCTACACAGTATTGATACATGTTCGATTTCAATGAGCGAATGTTTGAAGGATGACTTTCTTTAATCATTGCATGCCCCAAATGCTCATTGTTACCATTTTCTGGCATTCGTTGATAGATTGGTTTCAAATCCATACATTTCAGTATATCCATCATGCGATGATTAGGTTCCGTCGATTTCATGCATAATTGTAGCAGTTTTTTAATGTCGTACTGCACGGTAAAGTCATCTTTATTGCTGGTTGAGATTTGCTGAGGTACACATGTAACAAAACAAATTTTATGTAAATTACAAAAGCTAATACTTCTGCAGAAATAATAGCCGCATTTTCACTTGCACCTACATATACGTACATATGTATGTATGTATGCAAGTATTGGTTTCGTGCATTTTCGATTTCGAGATTTTCACGAAACGATTCTAATAATTTTTTTTTCAAATTTGATATTTAGGTTGGGTGAAGCTCGGTTTTTTTTTTATTAACGGACAAACATTTCCATACTTCATATTTTATCTATTCACCGGCAGATTTTGGATCGGAATAATGTGCACACGAATAACATATTTATAGGTGCAAGTATTCTTTTAAAATGTATGGAGTCTAACAAAACTTCGCTTAGTTGATGGTAATTCATAATTAAAAAAAATAAAGTAAAATAAAGGTTAGTAATCGATTTCTTTAATTTAACCATATGTTATTTTAATTTTCATAAAGAACGGAGACAAGAAAACGTCAAATTACGAGTGGCGACGTAAGGTCGGGTGAAATTCTATAACCAACACAGCAACAAATTCACGTTGACTGTTCCCTTGTGATTGTTTCCAAAAATTTCTGACTAGAAATATTTCTGTGGAAGACGAAACTCGTAAAGGTCAAGCATAGGATAGGTGGTAAACTGGTCTCGAATGTCAAGTCGGTGTCTTGGAATATTAATATTAAGTCATCACCTGAACAACTCAATGAAATTTGTGCGATGGATTCCACGACTTTTGAACAACGACCAAAAATAAGCACGCGTTCTTTTTGTTCAATATTTTTTTTTAGAACAATTAAGAGTCTAGCTGCTTTAATAAAATAATTACAGGTGATGAACCCTGATTCTATAAGTATGACCCGGGAACCGAACAGTAATCCAATTTAATTAAGGCAATACAATAAGTGATTATGCTGATTCCCCTGCGAACACTGCACAAAAAACGATCAATTTGCTAGCGCTCTAAGTGCCGACATTTGGGAAAAAACTCTTCAAAAACATGATTTTGAGGAACGCTTTGAAATGTGTTACCGTTAAATGCATTGAAATGAGTGGCAAAAAAAAAAGGAATGGCAAGTACGTTAAAAAAAAGAATTGATGAAGATAAAGATATTCAATTTAAAATGTTGTTGGTTTTTTTTTTTTTCCTAACCAACTTGGCGAACTTTTGTTAGTCACGTCGTACATAAACGTATCAAGTACTTGTATTACTTACAGCTACATTCATAGCCTTTGCCTCGTTGACCAGTTTAATTTTAATGTCGCTCGCTCGCGTCGGTACAATATTAATGTCGCGAGCATTTGTGTCCTCTTGTTCCCATTGTGACTTCAATTCCATTTCAAACTCATGTCCGCATGCCGAGTTAACTATGCGCGCTACATTAAAATCCACCGGAGTACCATTAAATCCAACACGTGAACAGGTTTCCAACGAATCAGTCTCAAAGCTGTTGTTACTCGATTGCCCACCGCTCATTTTGCTCAAGTGACTTGCATTCGAATTGCTATCAGCATCTTCATCCGCATCCATAGCTACGATGTCAACAATCTTGAAAGCCACAACAAACATTTTGCTCAAACAAGCGATAACATTCTCGCACAATAAAATCTTTAACGGTACGAAATTCAAGCTGACAAAAAATTTGAAAGGTAGAAAATCCACATAAGTGAAATGATGCGTTTCATGAGTGCATGTTGTATATTCGTAAAGAAAGAGTTTATCTTTACTCGAGACGATTATGTTTCCCGACGACTGGCAGCACTCAATCATTTCTGGGGGATTTCTCAATGGTAATTCGATCAAATCCAAGCTCTCCACCAGGGGTAACTTTGGTGTGGTCATTGAAGCAATTCTTATTGTAATTGGATAGTCTATTAGCTTTTCTTCAGGAAATTTCCAAAAATTTGGGTAAACTCGAACGAACATTTTGTCACCCTCGCCATACAGCGGACAGTTGATATTGTCCTTCTCCAAGGTAAGAATGTATTTGCCTGAAATTTATGCTTTTTTTTAATATTATACTCGTACATACGTCACTCAGAAAAACATCCTTTAAAATTGTAAAACACATAGGAAAGTAAAGAGAGGAGAACTTAAGATAAGAGGAGGGATGGAAAGATATAACAATTTGCGTTAATTGAATCTGGAAATATTGATGAAAACATGTGAATTTCAATGTGCGCCCGTAAGTAGCCTGTAGTGTATGCATCAAAGATTTCAGCGGTGTTCCAGCGAAAGAATTTGGCTGCAAATTTATTGGTTACCGAACGGCATGATTGTCACTAATCAAGTAAACTCAAACGTTCAAGCATGTGGATTATATTTTTGTTTCAAACGAGTATAAGCTGCATCTGTATAGATTCTAGTCAAGCCGTACGAGTGGAAAAAAAGTTTACATCTTTCGAGAAGTTTAATACATGCTTTTGTAGCAACAATAACCTGTTTATTACAGGCTTACATAACAAACCCGGCACCATAAGCTTTCTACGAACGAAAAATGGTTTCTTTCGATATTTATAATAAAATAATTAACAATGCTCTCCTCGAATAATTCTGACGTTAAAGCTCTAGGTAGGTAATTAAAAGGGGAAGTCTTATGACACTTTTTGTGGATTTTCTACATCTATTTAAACAAAAAGCTTATAGAACACGACAAATGGTAGAGTTAAGAAGAATGTTTGGCAGGCTAGAAGATCACCCCTTCAACAAAAGGGGAGAGATTTCATCTGGATTTGTCCCGGTTAGTGGGTTAAAACCTTTAACGACCCGAGCTAATAAGATATAGGAAACATATATGTTATATTTATTTTGGAACTCATGATATTCTTATCTTTGTATATAAAACAACGATTAGACGACAAGAAAAATCCCTTTATTCTTTCCATAAGAGTTCAACCAAATATACCATGTGTATCACATTGCTGTATATTTAGGCTTCATTTTCTGATTTGAAGAGTTTCGCATGTTTCAATGCAACATTGTAGTTGCTTCCAGCTCATTTGTAAGGCACCTTATTCTTCCAAGCGACAATCGTGCAAAACAAACCAATTGATTCTTGAGACATATTTTTTCTTTTAGTATATAGTGCATTTACATTTATTTTTCCAAGGTTTTAATACCAATTCATAGGTTATAAAAGACGTTAGAAATATAAAAGAAGCACAGACAAAGTGCCAAATTAACTCTTCAAACTCATGCATGAAGAAAACATACAGATATTTTCTTGTCGAACGATTCAACGCTAAATACAAACATGATACAAATACAATGTGCTAAATACAGGACGATCAGTTTAATAATACATAACAAAATATATCAAAAGCTCGAAAAAAAACCTAAGTATGGCTTCAGAAGCGGGTCAGGAACACGTGTTTTTAAGCGATTGATAAGCCTGCCGACAACAAATTGTACCCAGAAAAACTGAAAGGGGGAGTCATCTGAGCCGCAGAAGTGAGAGTTGGAAGTACTGTTGAAAGCTTACTTCACTTTCAACATAGAGACCGATATTTTCCTATGCAGAACAAATAACTACACGGGTGTATACCGCGCTATGGCAAATTCACTGGGATCAGTTTCAGCACCGAACCAAGTTTCATCTTATACCATAACCACTGGATTGTGCTTGAAAAGAAAGATAACAGTAGCAAAGAATTAGAATTTTAATACATAGATATTTCCATCAGTACATCTAACACACAAAGTAGAGCCTAGAGATTTAGAGCCTCCACAAAAACATATACAGTGGGGACCCGATTAACCGACATGGTCCGGACCGACCTCATCACGGAACAAAAAAAAAAAATGCACACACAAACCAACGTAAGTGCGGAGAATCTGCACGATAAACATGCAACAGGACTTTTGGTTTTGTTCTTAGCTTCATTTTTGCTGCGCATCCCGGATAATGGAGTCTTTGCCGGTTGATCAAATTTCAATGGAAGAGCAACATTTTTGAAATTTTCTGGTTAATTAGGTCTCCCTGTTAATTAAAAATAAATAAATATTTGGCGCAACAACAGCTCTTTAAGTGCCTGGGCCTAACTTCTCGCAACCATTTGTGTTGTGTGCGGTATATTTTTTACACGAACCGAAGGGACCTGTAGTTTAGCGCCATATGCGAACGCAATTTGTTTTGAGAAGCTTTCTCGTGACAACAACACTCTTGGATGTTTGTCAGACGTTCGTGAGAGGTGGGACCGTAAAAAAACTTTTTTGTCTTTTCGGGGATTCGAACTTGGAACATCACGCGCAGTGGTCCGACACACTAACCACTTGCGTCACGGCGCCCACTCCCTATTAATTGGATTCCGGTTAAGCGGTTCTTCACAACTTTAAGGACACTCAAACATATTTATCGCACACAAAATATAACTTAAGAGCAAACTCAGATTCTACACTTAATTTATATAGAGACTCTAGAACACAAAATATGAAATAAGTATCGTGGGCTAAAACTGTACAATGAACTACCTCCAGCAATAAAAAATGAAAGGGTATTGCTAAGATTTAAAAAACTACTTATATCCCATATTAGAAATACAATTGTATAGACATGTTTAGTTTTCTAATTATACGGATATACCTACTTGCAAACTTACTTTAAGTTAATTTGTATATATAAATGAGCTGTAATAGTAATATTTACTAAAATAAAAATATACATACATACATACACAAAATATCAGCCGAACTCAACTCTGATATTGACGCTATCGCCGAGTTGAGTTCAACACGTTAAAAATCCAGTGTATCTCTGAAGCAGGATACGAATATTTGGCGAAATTAAAAATGAACAGTTTCAGTTAAGGAACATAATAGTATGTCAATGCTTAGTGTACATATTAGCGCAGACCTTCGCAAATTACTGATACTGCTAAAGGTGGTACTAGATGCTTCGCATTCCTTAAAACATGCAACGTTTTTTTCACTCCCACAGACATACATAACTACAATCTATCTTCTTCTTCCTTTTATCAGCGAGGCCATGATCCGAAAACAAGGGATCACAACCCTCCCACTTCACCGCATTTCTACTGATCCGCATGTGGGGTTCGCCTATTTGACACATAACTACATAATTTGATACATAACTACAATCTATTAACCATACATATATTTTTCCAAGGTTTGTATATAATTCGCATGTTTGGCCGGATGCTCTATTAACATGTTTGAGTTAAATTGATTGATCAAGCCTGCAGATTGATTGGTGGCCAGTTAATAGGCAGTTCCACTAGAGCACCACCGGAATGTTGTATACTTAGCCCTAATGTTCCGGAATTTTTTATTTTTTTATTTTTTTTATAATTTGCGCACGCTGATTACAGTATTAATATGCTTATACTAATTCTCAGAGCACGAGCGGATGGGAGAAGGGGGGGAAGGAACAGAGGAGATACCGGTTTGTGTTGGGTTTAAATGTTTGAAGGTTATAGTGATGAGGAAATACAGAGCCTGATAGATCATTCCACATATACACGTGTCGTTCGGCTTATGAACGAATCCCAGTATTTTACAGTACGTCCAAAGTTGGGCTTGAGGGTGAACGGATGTGCATTCGAAGCATGGTGCGTATTGCGGAGGGAATTTTGAAGGGGTGGAATGCAACTGGCTATTTCGCTAGAGGATTTTTATAAAAAAAAAAAAGCGATGTAATAGGGAAAGACAAGAGACATTTTTGCGATCTTCGAGTAAGACTATGGAGTTCACGATGTCTCTAGCACTTACAGTGATGTTCGCAGAAATAGCACATTTAGTTAAATTTCGAAAATACCATCTTTCATATAGCCCATGTATACGTCTTTTAATACCAAGTAATCGTCATAGTTGTAGCCACAGATCTCGTTGCAAAGTTGTGTGATATTCAGCGCCAAACAATAGTGGTCATATGAGTTCTCAGGCAGTTCACAATATAACACAGGCATATTTAAAGTTGTTTTTAGTGAGTTTTGCTTGAATAAAATACGAAGTGAGTTAATTTTTTAAGTCAATAAATATATTTAAAAGACTGAAAGCTTAAATTTAGTTAAAATAAAATGGGTCGTGGAAAACACTGCACAGCAGAACCGATTTCCAAAATCGCCGGACTTTTAGAACACTCCAAAAAACAATAAAGCATTTGGAAGAATAAGAGGCATCAGCTAACAAAATTCTCAAGCCACAGCCAAGAAAGACCACTGTGCATATGGACAAAACAATGCAGGGTCTCAGCAAAAGGAATCCATTTCTAACTTCTGCGAAAATTTAAAAATTTAATTAAAGACCGATTTGACATTTAAGTATGGCCAGTAACCGTACAACGCCGCCGCAGTTAATCTCCATGGATGCATCGCAATCCAAGAATTCAACTCGTTGCATATTATCAAAACAATAAAACTTAAGTAAAAAAAAGATGAGGTGTGCTATTTCTCTAAACACCACTGTATAAGTTTTAACGTGCGTTCTTCGAGAATGTGCAAAATGGTCTTTGGTGCACTAGACCAGATGTAGGCGTATTATTTCAACTTTGGACGGATGAATACCTTATAAACTGTTGAGATGAAGTCTATGTTTGTGTCCACCTATCCGTCTGTTCAGTTGTAACACCTGTTTCTTGTTTCCAGGGCGCACAGTGAAATTCATAAATTCCTTGTTTAAACGCTAGAATGACTTCCCTTCATCAATATTTCCCGAAACCTGTAATTTGCAAAAGTTTCAAATTAATGCACATTGTCACCTCACTCTTCTTCATTCCGTATCAAATCTTTAATTCTCTTCTATACTCTTTCCTTTTACTTCATCACTGGGTTTTTAAACTTTAAAGGACTCAAACCTAAGTGATGTAGAACATTTGAAAAAATATATTTGTATATCAGGAATACACACTCAATACTCAAAGCAATTCAATAAATAGTACGCACCCGCATCATTGTATATTAAGTCAACTACCTCGCCAACGGTGGGCAACGAATATTTGGCAGGCGAAGGCTCCCTGCTCAGGTCGGAGTCCAAAGTCGAAAGAACACTCTTGTCGCCAATGTCGTATATTTTAACAAAGTGACCTGCACTACTCACTGCTATTCTGTCCGTCCCAATCAGCGTTGCAGCCAGAATCTCGCCAAACACAGAGTAGGTGCTTTGCTTCGGAAAATTATACGCTTGTACCACTTTTACCATTTTGCTGACTTAATCGCAAACCACTATCAACGAATACTTCAAGAGGAACACGCCCGTAATTTGATCCACTTTTCGGGTAGAATTATGTCAGACTAGTGCCAATTAACTTGAGTATGATCCATCTACTTTAAATATGGTAAACCCCTTGTTGTGTAAAGCGGTCGCACCCAAATTTTCTCACACGCAGCACGTCTTTTTGATGACAACGATGAAGTCATCCCCTTGCTAGACCATGGTGTAGCTTTTTCTTCTAGATATGATAAACAATCCAGATTGATGTCCCTTGGCCTAGTAGCTTTTAATTAAGAACCATTTCAGTCAATATTTTAACATATTCCTCGTGAAAAACAAATCGATGCTGCACCACAGATGTCCACTTGATTCAGATGATTTAGACGCTCAATATGTGTATCCTAGTAGAGGTCCATATTGCAAAACATCCCTTTACTAGTTTATTTAGAAACGTAATTAGTACTTTCTATGCTTTATTAGTAAAAACTATTAAATTCCTTGTTTATTTTGATTTATTGGCGTTTGCCTTTAATACATTTTAAAAATGACAAATTGGAAACTCGTCTGTCATGTCAACATAGACCTTTTGGGCTGCGTTCGCAAGGCGCACTTCGCCGGAAAGTACTAGGGCATTTTAAATGGAGTAGATTAAATTTTGTGGACGATGTGGCCCATGCAATCTGCCCTTTAGAAAACACAATTTCAACTTTGTGTCGAAACTATACAATTGATTCTTATACATAACATAATCACCCCGATTACCGTTGGCGTTTTACGCTTTTCGACGATTGTCGTGTAATTCATTGCTACGACCTGCTGACCGTTAAACGTCACTAAGCATTGTTTTTGTCATGCGGAATACAACTCTCTGACGTTGAAAAAGTTATGAAAATGAATTCGTGGTATATCTGAGGAATAAAACGACAATCGTCGAAAAGCGTAAAACGCCAACGGTAATCAGGGTGAATATATAAAATTGGCACAACAGCTCATTAATAAATGCGGAGAACCCTTGTATCAATACGACATACCTGGGTATGTATTTGCATTTTCAAATGCAAATTCAAACCGGGCTGAATTTTCCAGCAGCTTCCCGAAAATGAAAACTCAATAAATTCCAATTAATTTTACGTACATAAATATAGATGATAAACGGTGTTAAATCAATACATTTCACTGTGGGCGTTGGACTCTGCCAAGGGTGCGTTTTGTCACCCCTCTTTATTGTATATATAGATTGGATGTTACAGCGCAGCCGTGGCGGGGAATGTTTCAAAGTGGGAGAGCTAAGAATTAGTCTCTTTGTGGAAGATTTGGTCATCCTTGGATCCTCTCAAACCGAACTTCAGCGCGCACTCGAAAGATTCGTAGCCGTTTATGATGATGCTGGAATGAAGATCAACATGGACAAATCGGAAGTAATGCTCGTTTCCAAAAAAAAACCCATTCAGTGCACACTGCATGTTAGTGGAGTCCCACTGAAGCAGGTGGATAAGTTTAACTACCTCGAGGTCTCATTCACAAGCGATGGGAAGAGCAATGTCGAGTTGTCCTGTAGAATTGGTCAAACTGGATCAATTTCAAGAGAGCTTGGCAAATCTGTTATAAGGAAGGCCGAACTTAGTGTTCAAGCTAAGCTAGCGATCTTTAACTCGGTGTATGTTCCAACTCTCACCTATGGTCATGAAATTTTGATAGTGACCGAAAGAATAAGATCGCGGATACAAGCTGCCGAAATGAGGTTCCTTCCCAGTGTTGCTGGAATAACTCATTGGGATCGAGTGCGCAACATAAGGGTACACGAGGCGCTCAATGTTGAGCAGCTACTTCTCCGAACGGAACGATCTATCCTTCGATGGTTTAGTCACGTCACGTTGTGCGTATGCCCCAGACCGGCTTCCAAGACGTGCTATGGTTGCCGTGCCATCAGGTCGGCGACTCTGCGGAAGGCCTAGAAATGGATGGTTGGACGAAGTCTGGCATCTCTCCTGGAGCCGTCTAGGGATTCCTCCTGATGAATTGGAGTCAATGGCGGAGGATCGAGAAGGATGGAGGTTCCACCTGAGCATCCTACTATAAGGGTACGCGAGGCACTCAATGTTGAGCAGCTACTTCTCCGAACGGAACGATCTATGCTTCGATGGTTTAGTCACGTCACGTTGTGCGTATGCCCCCAGACCGGCTTCCAAGACGTGCTATAGTTGCCGTGCCATCAGGTCGGCGACTCTGCGGAAGGCCTAGAAATAGATGGTTGGATCAAGTCCGACATCTCTCCTGGAGCCGTCTAGGGATTCCTCCTGATGAATTGGAGTCAATGGCGGAGGATCGAGAAGGATGGAGGGTCCACCTGAGCATCCTACCCCCGCGACCCTCATGAAGGATTAGTGGGCCATTGTAAATGTATGTTTGTATGTATATATATAGATGAATATATACTAGCTTACAAGTTTTTTATACGTACGCTGCACTAACCATACATGCATACCTGGTGTTGACTAAGCGTTGTGCGACACTCGCATTGACACAAAGGTTAAACCAAAAATGATATACATACGCACCCCCACTAAGCGAGAAGATATTCTCAGAATATACCACCGAAACGAACACTTTCCATTGTCAGCTAACAACAAAAAAATTGAAGTAGTCAAAGGCATGAAATACCTTTAAAAATATATTCCAATTTTTATGTGCAGAAGAAGTGTACTATTCGCTAGCAGAATCACGAATCAGATACAGGATCCTGGCCTGGGGAAACGCAGCACAAACTCATATGCTAACTCATCTTTTAAAGTTTATAAACTTTATCGATGACCGGAGATTTCTGCAGCCTATACGCCATACGCATAATACCAGAAGTCGAGCCCAAGATATTCTAGAAGTTCCGGAAACCTTAAACGTATATGGAAAACGAGAACCACGTTATGCTATCCCCACTTTTGAATCAACTTCTTCAGTTTTTGAAACATATCCTTAACTTTTTTCTTCTTCCTCCTTTTTATCAGCGAGGTTATAATCCGAAAACAAGGGATCACAACCCTCCCACTTCACCGCATTTCTACTGATTCGCCTGTGGGGTTCGCCTTAATATAATAATACATATGCTTTATGAAACAAAAAAAAAGAGTTAAAAAAAATGTTTATTCTTGCTTTATTTTGTAAAGTAGATAAATTATTGATAATGAATTTATTGAATTTTATACATGGTATAATTTAAAAATTAATGAAAAAATTGAAAATATACAAAAATGTAAAAAAAAGTGCCTAGGCCTGGCTCCTCGCAACCAGTCGTGTTGTGTGCGTTATATTTTTCGCACGAATGGAATGGAAATACAGTATACGAAGCGCATACTTGTTTTGAGAAGTTTTCTTGCGACGACATTACTCTCGAATGTTTCCAAAACGTTCGCTATATTCGTTCGTTAAATATTTGTACACTTCTTTTAAGATTTTTTTTTTGCATTTTTATTGGATTTTATGTTGGTTTATACTAATTAAGCTAATTCCGTGTACATGTGCTCGATAAGAACACGTTCAAAATTATAGGCTCTTGTTTTGACCTAAAGGTTACTGAATTCAACCCAGACGGGCACCCTTACTAAGCAATATCTGAATTGTTTGAGAAATTCTCCAACATATCTAATTCCTTAACCACAGACTAAGCAAGTGTTAATGGGTGGGGGAGGGACGTCCTAATTGTCGTTTATGTATACATAAACCCCTGAAAATAACTCCCAAAAATGCCAGTTAGCTGAATAAAGTAAAAAACTGTTACTACTGTAGTGTAAACATACAAATTTTCCTACTGAGAAAAATAAAAATATCACACACATCTAAGAGTCCCCTATTACCAAACAATGAATGCATCCATATATCTTAATGATTACATTCCTTTCATTATTTATTTCCTGTTGCTTGGCAACTTGAATATTACAATAAGAAGTACAACCCCCAATACAAGGTGTATGCCGTTTAAAGCTGAACTTTATTATTGCACTCTTGCAGAAAACTACGAGTAGTAAGACTGGCATCGCAGTGCAGGTGGGGTGCTGCTGCGACAATTTTAACAAAATCTTTTTAAGAATGTTTAAATCGAGTACAAATTAAACGAAAGTAATTCCCTTTGTCCTAAATTAAAAAAAATGTGTTTGAAAGAAATCTTATCCTGCAGCTCTCCTTCGTGGTGTCCACCGCTTCTTAGTGGGCGGAGACCGACACTTGACAGACGCGGATGGTGTTGTCCGAGTAGCCAGCGAACAAGGTCTGTCCATCGGTGGACCTGGCAAGTGACAAGCACTGTGGCTGATCGGCCTTGGATGTTTGCGAGACGACCTTTGGGCGGAGTTCCTCGACAGTCTTGCATGCAAGATCCCAGATTTTGATGGATTGGCCGTAGGCGACACACAACCAGTAGCGATTTGGTGAGAAGCACAGAGCGTTGATGATGTCGTTGTGCTCCAGGGTGTATAGGTTTTTGCCGTCATTCAGATCCCACAACAGAGCCTTGGCGTCCTTGCCACCAGAGGTGCCATCGGGCGAGACGGTCACGGTGTTCAAGTATCCACTGTGGTCGTGGTGGTTGTTCTTGAACTTGCAGTTGGCCAAATTTCAGACTTTGACGGTACGATCCCAGCCGCACGACACGATGATGGGGTTTGAATGGTTTGGCGAAAAGCGCACACACGACACCCAGTCAGTGTGGCCATCCTTTTGGATGGTGTACTTGCACTCGGCAAGAGTGTTCCACAACTTGATGGTTTTGTCCCGAGAGCCGGAGACAATCTGACGGTTGTCAGCGGAGAACGCAACCGGGAGCATATCCTTGGTGAGGTCTTCAAAGCGGCGAGTGGTCTTGCCAGCGACCAAATCCCAGAGACGAAGGGTCTTGTCCCAGGAGCCTGACAGAGCGTAGTTACCATCGGGCGAGAGGACGACATCACTGATGAAATGCGAGTGTCCGTACTGACGCTTCAACAACCGTAGTTGTAGTCCTCGTCGCGGGTCAATTTCCACACAATGAGGGTCCTTTCGTGAGAAGCAGAAATTATGGTGTCGGGATACTTTGGGTTAGTGGCGATTTGTGTAACCCAGACGTTATGTCCCAAAAGGGTACCACGCAATTGCAATGTCTGACATAATTTAATTTTTAACTTTAATTGAAGCGCCAACTACACGCGTCAACTCACGAAAAAATGTTTCGGCAAAAAAGGAAGTGGACAAAAGTATTGACACACTCAGTATTAAGTCAAATAAAAAGCAACGCCGCGTTTACCGTGCCGCCCGGATCTCTCCCGGCAAAATAGAGTACATTTTTATATCATGATTTACATGCCTACAAGTATTTCCATTTTTGTTTATCTTGTTCATCAATAAGTCAAGGAAGTGTTACACAACAAATTCTTATCACCATTTTAGAACTTTTTTTATCTTTTCTTATTAGGAATTAATTCATAATGAATTAACTCCCAAATGTTTGGACTTATTTCCTCTTTGAATTGGACATATTTTATTCTGAACTAAGACTCTTTACATTAAAAAAGTTACGAGATATTCCATTTATTTTTAAAAGTTCGTTCATTATGAACTGTTTCATTAGGAGTAAATACCTTCGGATCTTTTAGATTTTTATTCTGACAATGGTCTTATAATTCTGAATGGCAATTTAACCTTTGTCTCCAGTTTAGGAGAGTGGGTGAATGCCATATGTGCTATCTCCCAAGAAATGTTGTCGGATGTGGAAAGATTTGTTGTAACTGAAGCAGTTTGGTCAGATCACATGCCAATAATATTAACTTTAAAGCTATCTGCTCCTGACATGAATTTTAATAAGAACAACCTACTCCCTAAGCTACCATGGTCCGACAGGAAAAAGACGATATACCAAAATACACTGAACAATAACTTACGGATATTAAAACAACAAAAAGATACAATTGAACTCAAAGATCTAAGTGATTTAATTAAAAAATGTGCTCCAAAATATCGCTACAATACCAAACCTCTTATGCCGAAACATAAATGGTACGACACTAAGTGTGAAAAGCCAAAAAAAAGGTTTTTAAATGGCTTAACACATTCCGAAAAACAGGAAGCCAAACAGCAAAAGAAAATTATGTGAAATCTCAACACGAATACAAAGCAGTCTGCAGAAGAAATAAAATACTTTACCTTAACCAATTCGACTTCAAACTAGGAATGGTAAGAGATAGCAAAGAATGGCGGAGGCTGGTGAAAGAAATTCGAAATCAAAGCTATAAAAGGTGTTCTCAGGTTTCCGCTCTCAAATTTAGAACATATTTTAGAGCGCTTTTAAATCCAGTACAATTGGAGAATCAATTTCTTCTTCTTCTTAGATGGCACTACGGTCCGGGGTGGACCTGGGCCTCGACCAACAAACCTCTCCAGCCAGCACGATTACGAGCCAGCTGCCTCCAGTTGTGCACGCCAACTTGGTTGAGGTCCCCCTCCACTTGTTTGCGCCACCTACCGCGAGGTCGTCCTCTACTGTGTCGTCCATCTGGGGTGGATTCGAAAATTTTCTTAGCGGGAACGTTGGGCTCCATCCGCTCTAAATGACCCAGCCATCTTAGTCGCTGTATGTGAACTCTTCTGGCTAAGTCGATGTCCTTGTACAGGCCGTATAGCTCGGCATTGTACCTTCTCCTCCACTCACCGTCTATGCAGACGGGACCAAAGATCGCTCGAAGAACTTTTCTCTCGAAATAACCAAGGGCATCCTCATCCGGTGGGCGCCGTGGCGTAAGTGGTTAGTGTGTCCGATCACTACGCATGAGGTTCCAAGTTCGAATCCCAGAAAATACCAAAAAGTTTTCTCACGGTCCCACCTCTCGCGAGCGTCTGACAAACATCCGAGAGTATTGTTGTCACGAAAAAGCTTCTCAAAAAATCGCCGTTCGGATTCGGCATTAAATTGTAGGTCCCTTCCATTCGTGTGAAAAATATAACGCACACAACATGAGTGGTTGCGAGAAGCTAGGCTCTGGCACTTTAAAGAGCTGTTGCGCCAAATATTTGTATTTTTTGTATCCTCATCCGGTTTTGTCAAAGTCCATGCCTCTGCGCCATACAGCAGGACTGGGATGATTAGAGTCTTATAAAGAGTTACCTTAGTAGTTCGAGATAGGGCTTTGCTACTCAATTGCCGTTTTAGCCCATAGAAACAACGATTGGCAAGAGTAATTCTTCGTGTGATCTCCCTACTGATGTCATTTGCGGAGTTCACCATAGAGCCTAGGTAGACAAAATCCTTTACTACCTCAAAATTATATCTGTCTATTGTGGCGTTCTGTCCAAGACGCCGATGTTGGGTGTCCTTTTTTGTAGACAGCATATATTTTGTTTTGCTTTCATTGACCGCTAGACCCATCTTTGCTGCCTCGATCTCAATACTCGTAAATGCCCCATTGACTGCCCGTTGAGTTCTTCCGATTATGTCAATGTCATCGGCATAAGCGAGTAGTTGTACTGACTTGTAAAAGATTGTACCTCCGGTGTTGGCTTGTGAGTTTCGTACAATTCTCTCAAGTACTATATTAAAGAGATCGCATGATAGCGCGTCACCTTGTCTAAGACCTTTCCTGACATCGAACGGTTCGGTGATGTTCTTACCGACTTTGATGGAGCAGCGAGAGTTCTCCATCGTCATTCTGCACAAACGGACGAGCTTGGCACGGATGCCAAGACTAGGCATGGCTCTGTATAACTCGTCTCTATACACGCTATCATAGGCAACTTTGAAATCGATGAAGAGGTGGTGCGTATCGATTTTGTATTCATGGGTTTTTTCCAAGATCTGCCGTAGTGTAAATATTTGCTCAATGGTGGACTTTCCCGGCCTGAAACCGCACTGATAAGGACCTATCAGGTTGTTGACGATCGGTTTTAGGCGTTCACATAATACGGCAGACAGGATTTTATATGCGATGTTGAGGAGACTTATACCTCTGTAATTGGCGCAGTTCAGAGGGTCTCCTTTCTTCAGGACCGGGCAAACGATGCTGAGGTTCCATTCATTGGGCATACTTTCGTCCGACCAGATTTTACAGATGAGCTGGTGCATGCTCCTTAGCAACTCATCTCCTCCTGCCTTGAAAAGTTCAGCGGCAAGCTCCAGCAGCTTTGTTGGATTTGAGTTTAGATATCACTACCCTCACTTCATTCTGATCGGGTTGACGGGAATCTTGACTACCATCGTCACTGTTGAATGGCTCATTCTGCCTGACAGCGGAATATTGGTCATCATCGCCGTTTAACAGTCTGCAGAAGTGTTCCTTCCATATCCTCAGCACCGACTGCGATTCCACTACTATGTTGCCATTTTCGTCCCTGCAGGCTTCTGTTCTGGCTTTGAAACCCTGGCGTGTTCTTTTTACCTCTTGGTAAAATTTTCGAACATTATTCCTGCAATAAAGTCTCTCAATCTCCTCGATCGAGCGCTTCTCATGCTCCTTTTTCTTCTTTCTGAGAAGTCGATGTTCCTCTTTTCTCCTGCGCACGTAGAGTTCGTAAGCAGCTCTAGTCCTTCTATGCAGCGCCGCTTTGTACGCCTCTTGTTTAGCTGCATGTGCTTGCCGGCATTCTTCATCAAACCAGGGGTTTCGTTGTGGTGGCCGAGAGAAACCCAGTTCTTCGATCAAAGGAGAGCCATGTTCCTTTGTGAATGTCGAGACGTGGGAACCGCGTACTAGCTACGACAAAGTTTCGCCCCGCTGCAAAGTCGATTAGCCTGAGTCCGTTGTCGGATGTGTTGTCGTGCAGGCTGTGCTTTCCTTTATATTGTGCTCTTTATATAACATTAAATTCACTTGTATCGCTGCAAACAAATCTAAATAACCAACTTTCCGACAGTTGGAGGAATCCGTGCCGGATCCAAAAAGAGCCAAGGTACATAACACCAGTACCTCTTCCAGGCCATCCAATGTCACATCGAAGTCATACAGCGATGTCCTTAAGGACAAATTAGTGCTGGCGGTCATCGATAAAAGTGATGCGGACGGATCAATGGAAATTGGTTCCTTCACGGATACTTTCCGTGTTCCTGAATATTATGAAGGAGAATCCGGGTCATCCTCCTAGATGCTGCGATGGCGGATGGCACCAGGGCTATGTCAAGGTAGTTGCTTGCGAAGATCAAAGGTCATACGACCTCTACAAGCTAGCCATAAGCAAATTAGGGGAGGTATGGCCAGGTGCTAAGCTCGAGGTTGTTGCGAGGGAAGATATCCCGCGTAGACCAAGAACTCGTACCTGGATCCCAGCCCAGCGCACAGCTTGTCTGTGCATACGCAGGGCACTACGCACAACTCCCTCTACGACACTGGACATTTTGTTTCATCTGATACCCCTCGATAAATTTAGTAAGCAAATGGCAGCGAATTCAGCCGTTCGCCTTGAAGCTACCCAACACTGGTCAAGAAAAGAATTTGGCCACGCTTCCATTTTAAATAAATAAATTCAAATTCTCTCCCGAAAACACGGACTACACTATCCCACGTCTGAACTTTGACAAGAACTTCCTCGTCACCATACCCACCAGATCACTCTGGAATGATGATGCATTTTTAGAAGATGGGTCAATCCACTTCTTCACTGATGGCTCAAAATCCAAGGACAGAGTTGGTGGAGGTGTTTTCTCTGACAGGTTTAATCTTAAGCTCTCATTCTGTCATCCAAGTCCTTGTAGCGTGTTCCAGGCGAAAATTTTGCCGATTAAAGAAGTCTTATCTTGGCTTAAGAAAAACGTTATACCTGCTAGAAATATCCGCATCTTTTCAGACAGCCAAGCAGCAATCAAATCCTTGGAATCGACCTCTATAAATTCCTTAGTAGCTCTAGAATGCCGATCGTCTCTCGTGGAGATGTCTGAGCAGTTCAATATTCGCCTGTGTTGGGTGCCGGGGCATAGGGACATTCCAGGGAAATGTAAGGCCGATGTCCTCGCCAGAATAGAAACAACTATACCCATCCTGCCGGGTAAAGGCTCCTTAGGTATACCAATCGCTACTTGCAAACTCAAATTTAAGCTGGATGCTATCAAGAGTACGAATCTTATGTGGACAAGTGGACCCACATGTCTAGCGACAAAACAAATTTGGCAGAAGCTGGATCTAAAACATTCTAAAAATTTAATTTCTCTCAACAGATTGCATATCAGCGCTATAATAGGTGTCATCACTGGACACTGTATAATAGGCAAGCATGCTGCAAGGCTAGGCGTTTTTGCGAACGACTTTTGTAGAAGCTGCATGGACGAAGAAGAAGAGGAAGAAACTATTCCTCACCTTCTTTGTTTCTGCTCAGCTCACTCCCGTAGAAGAAAGCTTCGCCTAGGAGCCACCTATTACAATGACATAGGCGACCTGAAAAACATAGATATTAAGAGCCCCCTACGCTTCATAAGAAGCTCAAAATGGTTTAACGAGTAAGTAGGAGAAACTTTCTCCCATGATACATGTGGTATCACAATGGACCTATTTTTGGTCTAAGTGTGTTGGCGATTCTCTGCTGGCAGCCACTTCAACCTAACCTAACCTAACCTATTGAAATTAAGCACCCTACTCTGTCTTTAATTTCGCAAGTTCATCAGAGCCAGAATTTTTTTTTTTTTTTTTTTGGTTGCGCCTGGAGGTGCAGGAATCTTCAAAAGATACCAATGGTCCGTACCATTGGTTATGCCCGATTCATATATCTGACAATGCCATCAGTGCTAGTCAGTATATGCCTACGGGCTAAACCTCACCCCCTCAGAGAGGCACTATGAGAACCGGCTGCGCGTACTCATAGTAGTAGGAAATTCGTTCCTCTCATTTTTTCATTTTTTGTGATGACTACGACTAAGTTGCCTTAACGAGTAGTTTACGCTTCTGTAGTGTTAATCGCGTTAGGTAGGTAGCTTTCCAGTGAAGGCACCTACTAATACCGTCATTACATGCGGTTTTTCCTTACGGCGCTAGGTCGAAAGGTCTTGTTCTTTGTAGTCGGCGCTCAAGGCTTGTCACGTCCATAGTACGGATTATTTCATTATTGCAATGAACACGAAGACGGGTACGAAGTTTGCGAGCAAAGTTTGTTACTTCGTCCCTCACGGTAGCAATTCCTAGATCTCTGTGAATATCACTATTCCTTATATACCAAGGAGCATTCACGATTGCTCTTAGCATTTTATTTTGAAATGCTTGCAGTAGAGCCATATTGCTTGGTTTGGTACAACCCCAAAGTTGTATACCATATGTCCAAGACGGTTTTAGCACTTGCTTATACAGAAGCAGTTTGTTGTATACGCTTAACTTCGAGTATCTTCCGAGTAGCCAATACATTTCTCTAAATCTGATTTCGAGCTCTTCGCGCTTCTTTTTAACGTGTGGTTTCCACTTAAGTTTTGCGTCTAGGGTCATTCCTAAATATTTTGCTTCGTTTGCGTAAGGTATTTGTACCGAGTTAATGGATATAGGTAAGTTGTTTATCTTTCTCAACGTAAAATTGACATGCGTTGATTTTGTCTCATTGAGGACTATTCGCCAGGTTTTTGTCCATTCGCATACATTGTTCAAAGCTCGTTGGAGTTTTCCCGTTGATGATTCGACTGACTCATCCGTTACGAGGATAGCCGTGTCGTCTGCGAACGTTGCTACAACGGTCCCTTCATCTTGTGGTATATCTCTTGTGTAGAGCAAGAACAGGATTGGACCGAGAACACTTCCTTGTGGAACACCGGCGTAGATATCTTTGAAATCCGAATATTCACTCCCGTGTCTAACACGGAAAAGTCTGTTTTCAAGATAAGATTCCAATATTCTGTACAACTTTTCCGGTAAGATTACCCTTAGCTTATACCTTAGGCCTTCGTGCCATACCTTGTCGAAGGCTTGCGATACGTCGAGAAAAGCGCTAGAGCATATTTTTTTCCCTTCTAGAGCTTTTTCAATCTCGTACGTTATTCGATACACCTGATCGATTGTGGAATGTTTGACCCGAAACCCGAATTGATGATCCGGGATCAAGTGTCTTTCTTCAATTACTGGTTGCAATCGTTTCAGCAGAAGTTTCTCGAAGACCTTAGATATTATTGGTAGAAGTGAAATGGGTCTATATGATTTCTTGTCATTTGCACATTTCCCCGGTTTCGGAACCATAATAACTTCGGCGACTTTCCATTGCCTTGGGACATATAATAGTCTTAAGGAAGCATTTATAATGTAGAGCAACTTAACCAGCACTTTTTTCGGTAGCTCTTTCAAAATTTCGCCAGTGATTAAATCATATCCCGGAGCCTTGTTATTTTTCAATTTTTGTATTGTCATTCGAAGTTCGGACAGGGATACGGTTTTTACTCTAAAGTTGTCGGGTGCCATATTATCATTCGGATCTTCGATCAACGGTTGTCCATCGAACGGCTTGAACGTTTCCTCTAAGTGATCGGCAAATAATTCTGCTTTCTCTTTATCTTCTTTTGCCCATTCCCCGTTAGCTTTCCTAATTGGCGGCGAGTGCATTACAGGTTTCCTTATGGACTTCAAGGCTTTCCATAGAGAGTAGTTTGAATACTTATCAGCGGTCAAACCCTCGAGGTAAGTAGAAGTCTCGTGATTTTTTAGGTCCTGCAGCACTTTTTTAAGCTTGTTACAAAGATGGTTCAGATAAGTTTTATCCGGTGGCGCGCGGGATTGTTGCCATCTCTTGCGCGCTCTCCTCTTTTCTCGTATGAGCTCTTCGATTTCAGGCTGGTATTTGACTTTATTGTTCCGTGCTTCTGTCTTCCGCAAAGGAGTGTTTTTCCACGCTGAGCTCTGAATGGCTTCGACGAGTTTGTCGATTTCTTCTTCTATTTCGAACGGTGTCTTTAGCGGTACATTTAAAGCAACATTTTCCTTGCAGTCTCTTCTGAAAGCGTCCCAGTTAGTTTTGTTACTAGTTAACCTAGGCGGTCCTTCTTTTTTTACTAGACTTCCACCTATTTTCAGAGTGACTGCCGAGTGATCTGAGCATAGATCATAGCATTCTTCGATTTCCGTCAAATTTTTAGTTAACCCTTTTACGATAAAGAAGTCGACGAGGTCAGGGATTTTATTTTTGTCAGTTGGCCAATAAGTTGGCTTTCCTGTCGAAAAAAAGTTCACCCCACGTTTCATGCTGGCTTTGTACAATAATCTGCCTTTTGTCGAATTGCATCTGGATCCCCAGAAAGTGTGTTTCGCGTTAAAGTCACCACCTAAGACAAAATTAGGTCCGAGTGAGTCAAAGAGACGAACGAGGTCGTCTTCTACTAGCTTATATCCCGGAGGGAAGTAACTAGATCCGATGTTGTAGTCTAAGTGGTTTATTTTTACGGAGACTGAGCTTATTTGCATAGAATCAAATTCTATTTCTATGTTTTCGGAGTGCTTAATACAGTCTTTGATGTAAAGAGAGGACCCGCCTCTCGCATTTTCCGAAGGATGATTTGCATGGTAATCGCTGTAGCCTTTTATTTTGGGTCTAAGTCCCTTTTTTAAGTGCGTTTCCGATACCAAACATATGTCAATGTTATTTTTCCGTAAAAACACTTCTAACTCGTCAATTTTTTTCAGAAGGCCGTTTGCGTTCCACGTTAGTATCTTAAGTAGCTGTTTCATATTCATGTTTTTTTGATTGTCTTGCGAGGTTTGAACTCGAGCTTGCTCAATTTGTCAAGTATAATTTTATTAACTTTGGTTTGCTCCTCAAATTTTTCCAATATAATGGTAAATATTTGGCTAACCGGATCTGTTGTAGCTGATCTTAATTTGTTTTCGTTTGACGCGACTTGCGCGTACGATCTCGCGTCAACCTGTGGCGGTTTTTCCGCTGCACTTGGACCAGCGACGTTCTCTTGCGCAATTTTTTTATTTCCCTTTATCGGTCGCTTCGTTTTGACTGGCTTAGCGGTCTTGGGCTTATCGGTTTTACGATCTCTTAAGCTTGGGTTCGGGTGTATCGGTTTCTTGAGAGTATCGCGCATTTTTTGAAGCTCCTTTGCTACTTCACAACCTCGATAGTTTGCTGGGTGCTTGCCTTTACAGTTTATGCAGGTCGCCGGAGCCTGCTTATTTAAGTCACACCTTTCTGATAAGTGGTTCCCGGCACATTTTACACATTTCGGTTCTTTTTGGCAATACGACTGGGTGTGATTGAAACCTTGACAGCGTTTGCACTGAGGTATCGATCGTGTATTCGTACGCATAGGCTCGATTTTAACTACGATATTCAAAATACTTTTTACGTTATAAATATCGTCTATATTTTCGCTTCTATCGAAGGTTAGCATAAAGAGCGGAAGTCCATGCTTGACCAAGATTTCATTGCCTTGTTCCGTTTTCTGCTTTATCTTCTTTAAGATATTAATTGCGTCGATAATTTTCAAGCCTTTTCCTTTAAGGTCATTTATAATGTCATCTTTAGTGCATGAGGGGTGGAGACCCCTTGCTATAACACGGAGTGGTCTTTCTGATTTATTTTCGTAGGTGAACCACTGGATCTTTTCCGCGTTTAGTTTTTTCGATATTGCTCGGTAGCCGTCAGAGGCAACTACATTAATTTTCCAATCATTGTTTCGGAATGACGTTACTTTAAATTCCGATGTCACAGTTCCCTTAAGAAGGCAATGCAATTTATTGTAGTCCGTAAAGCCGACGACGTTTATTGCAGGCGGGGGACGTAATTTGTCGTGAGTTTGTTTCTGTTTCAAGTCTTTTTCCTTGTCTTGTTTTCGTGGCTCGACTTCAGGTGAAGAACCGGCTCTTCGTTTTTTGCTGGGTCTTTTCTTTGAGACCCCATTTGTTTCGCGTGCTAGCTCTTCTTCATCCGTGTGATATTTGGGACTAGCTGCACGGGGTGGGGTAATTTCCCGTTCTCTTTGCAAAAGTGAATTCTTTAACGCCTTGTTTTCCTCTTTTAGTGATTCTACCTCTCTCTTAAGCTCTTGGTAGAGTAGATCCATTTTATTTAGCTTAATACGGAGTTCATTGTTTTCTTCCTCGAAGCTATTACATTTCACTGAGTCCCGTTTCTCTTGCGCTTGCGCTTCCGGCGGACTTCTTTTTCCGGAGACATTCGGTCTTGATGGTGGAGACCGAGTTACCCTTGAGAGCCAGAATAAGTTTTTTTATGAAAGGGCATATGTATGTTCATTAGACTGGTCCAAAGTTCTAAAGTGTAGAATTACTCTGGTGCGCCGCGACTTTCTGAAAGTTTGGCTTCTTAAACTTGTAATAAGCCCTTAAAATGAAAAAAATATGTTATTTAGAGGTAGCTCAAAGAGCTCAAAGTTTATCTTAGAGTTTTGAACGACTTAGATCACTGAATTTGAACTTTTAAACTGAACAAGATTTCTTAAAAGTGTTGCTGATTATTTTTTGGAAATACTTCAGTTTATAAATTATCTAGTTTCTTAGCACTCTTACTGTTTGGCAGCGTTTTAAACACGACCTTTTATTCCTTACCTTGTATTTTAGTGTTTTTACAGGGCGGTATTTCCCTTATATTAATTCAACGAATTGAAGTTTATGTTTTTTTTTTTTATTTTTATATAAGGTCTGAGCTTTAGAACCACGTCAAAATCGTTACTAACTAACTACTTTAAGACGCTTAGACTTGAATATTTCGGATAGACTTGATAATACGGATCGCTAATGTCCTTTTCCATTGGGCAAAAAGAAGCCATATTTTGCTTTGTTTACCTATAAAAAAAAAATGTAAATAACAAATCAGACATTCACCAACACACGCAGAAGTAAGCAGAAGATGATTTCACATGTTCCATTGGAATCAAAGAGGAGTGAAATCGGGAGTGAAACCAAAGGAAAACGACATGAGTTTGTATACATTTGCTATGGAAACGCAATACAAAATAAGCCCCCTGCACTGCGATGTCCATCTTACTAGTTTACTGCAGGAATGCAATAATAACGCTTAGCTTTAAACGCCATACTTCTTATATTGGGGATTGTACTGCTTATTCAGGGTTTTTGCGAATAAATTATCCCTCGGAATTTTTCCTCCGAACAAATATTATCTACCTTCAAAAATAGGTAAACAATTCTTCGGGGAAAGATTAAATATCGCGATTTCGTTGAAGATTCTGAATTATCATTGATGATACCTATTTCTTTTCCATGGAATTATTTCCTTTTTTCTGAAGGTTACTTATTTTTGTTCGGGGGAAAAATTCCGAGGGAAAATTTATTCACGATAACCTTGATTGTAATATTCAAGTTGCCAAGCAACAGGAAATAAACAGTGAAAGAAATGTAAAAAGTAAGATATAGTGCACTCTCGATTTTTGCAAACCTCCATATTTGCAACTCACGTAATGAATTTACTTTTTCGATTTTTGCAACAAATCAAAAAAAAAGTTCTTGATTTTCGCAACTTTGAAATTGTACCACACAAAATATTACGTATGTACATATATAGTAAATTTATTGAATATTAAAATATAAAAAATTACAAAGTTAAGATTTTACGGAAAGAATAAACACCTCATTTAATTGACTAACAGGGTTTGTAAATGACTGACAAAGAATTTACATGAGATGAGGAAATAGCTGAGTTGGCAAACAAAATGTAACTTTGTCAAAAATTCGTCATTCGTCAATTTCAAATCGACAAGTGGAAGTTCTTCGGAGTTCTCT
Organism: Brachypalpus laphriformis; assembly: GCA_945910035.1. NCBI lineage: Eukaryota > Metazoa > Arthropoda > Insecta > Diptera > Syrphidae > Brachypalpus > Brachypalpus laphriformis. The sequence continues at coordinate 103,636,190 of OX246756.1, forward strand.
ACTAGAATCTATACGAGAAGGAGTTTCTGTTAATAGTACGGAAATGGATATTGTTAATATACAGTCCAAAATAAAATTAGAAGACGCAATAAAATGCTTCATAATTTGCTTGCGTTTGCCACCGCCATTAACACGTATTTAGTCTGTGATTAAGAAATTAGAGATGCTGGAGAGTTTCTCCAAAAATTCAGGAGTGGAATCCTCTAAGGTGATAGTTGATAGTCACACTTTTGATAGTCAAAATTGATGATCACACTTTGTTAGCTCTCCGTAAAACGATCGCAAAATCACACAAAAACGATCGCAAAAGGGTGATGATCACGCTGATGGTCGCCTTAGAGAGAGCAAAAGGGATGATTGTGATCGTCAACGATCAACTATCACCTTAGAGGATTCCACTCCAGATATAGCTCAGTAAGGGTACCCGTCTGGGTTGAATTCAATGACCTTTAGGTTAAGACTTAAGCCTATGGTTTTGAACGTGTACCTACCAAACACGTGTACACGGAATAAGCTTAACTAGTATAAACCAACATAAAATCCGCCAAAATTACAAAAAAAAATCTTAAAAAACTTTGTGAATATGAATATGTTTAAATTTCTTACTCTTACACCGCAGACGCACCGCACCGTAGCAGCACTACCATAGACTGATTCAATAGGAACGCTGATTTGCTTTTTTAAATAAAACACAAAAAGTTATGAAAATATTTTCTTTTGATTTATCTATTCTTTATTTACAGCAACGAACAAAAGTATTGGCATAGAAGTGGTTCCTGGAAAAAAGGGCATTTTCAAGGTACTGTTAAGCATGTGTATGTGGTGTGGGGTTGTATGCCTGCTTCGGGAGTTGGAGAATTATAAAAAAACGAAATCATTTTATTCTTGCTAAATGCTTAATGTGGCAATACTTTTGTTCACGTAATATAAGACAGAGTGAATTACTTTTGTTTAATTTGTACGCGATTTAAGCATTTATAAAAAGTTATTTTTATTTAAAATTTTAAATCAATAGTGTTAAATTAAGCTATTGAAAAAATTCATTTTCTTTGCCTCATTTTTATCATAACCCTAGGTGGTTTTTTGTTTTTTGGAAGCCTTTACTGAGCCAATACTTTTTGTTCATCACTGTAAATGTCACAGACTAATAACACAATGAAATAAAAAAATATTTTTGTGTTTTATTAAAAAAAAAATTCCGATTTTATTGAATCACCCTTTATAAGTGTGTTTTTCGTTTCAAGATCATTCTTAGAGTACCTTTTGAATCGATCCACTTGACAAAAACAAAAACATTTTTCTCTTATATTATATTTATTTATATATCTCTCTAATAAGTGTATATAAATTAAAATAAATAAATACATTATATATATATACTTTTTTTTTTCTTTAATTTTTTACGTTTTAGTTTTTTGTTTTTTGACTTTGTATTAGTATCGCCTTTTTCATTCTCGCATAATTTTAATATAGTTTCAACTTTTGCATATTCAACAAAAAATAATCTTAACAGATGACTCTCGAGACTCTTGAAATTTCTTGGGTCTCCTTTCTCATAGAATACTCTGCGTTCAATCTCAATTCTCCCTGCATAAATGAAATTATGTCAACACTTACTTTTACTTGGATTCTCGCTTTATTAGCAGTGTATAATATTATGTTTCTTTTATCAACTGTTTTCTCCTGGATTTCGGATGTATTATTTCCACTTTTTTAATGATGCGTGCTTTAATGTTTTTTTATCTTTTCTTTTTTTATCTAACTGCTCCCGCTAACATAATTAGTACATAAAACTATATACATTAAAAATGTACAACAATCTTTATGTAGTATATATGCATGTTGATGATTTTGTATACTCGTTTTGTTTTATTTGATTAAGAATAAATATATTTTGTTTACTTCTATTTGTTTACTTCACTATAATGTAGTTTTATTAATTTAGTTTTTTTTTTTACCTTATTCCAGATCATTTAGAGATCTTAAGAATTCAGTAGCCTTCCCTTGTTTTCATATTGTTGAAGTTATTTCTTGAGTGAAAAGAAAAACAAGCAATGTGTACTTTTTTTAAATATTTTTTTTAATAAATGCAACAAAAAAGAAAAAAAAATACTATTTTGAAATTCAAAATTTTTCTTAAATTTAAGAAAGAAAACAGAATTTACCAATCATTGGTGATTATAATTTAAATAATAATTCATAAAAAAAAAAAAAAATAGAAAGAATACAAAATTTGGAATTTACAACATGAAAAAATCGTTATAAAATACTCCATTGTTGTTTTGTAGTCTAAATCATAATTAATTATGTAGGTTTGATTATTAAATAATTAATAATAAATAAATAATAATATGGCATGGATTCAGAGAATTTAAATCTTTTAAATTTCTGTCACTTTATGCGATGATGAGAGATGAATCTGATGAAACGAGATGTCAGTTTTGCGTATCGTTTGTTAACGATTGTTTTGTTTTTTTTTTTTGGGAGTGAGTAGATGGAGTCGTCAGAGAATATCACTTCAGCATTTCCTTACGCACTATAATCTGTTTGTCAATCTCCTGACCCGGGCGTAATCATAAACCTAGTGTGTAGTGTGTCGTAACAATTAACATAATCCTTTTATTTACTATTGTTATATTTGGGAATTGGGAATTGAATTAGAATCTAGGTGCACGAATTAAATTTATTTATTTTTCTTTTGTTCTTAATTCATGTCCTGCTTTTCTTTACGTTTTTTTTTTTTTTTTTCTTTATTTAAATGTCTACGAGAGTTTGCTTTTAGTGATCTTTTGTTAATTTCCTTAATTATAGTTTTTCTTTAATTTCATTTTTCATTTCCCTTTTGGTATATTTTGTTGCATTTTTTGTGTAAAATGGACCGGAAATCATTATTATTTTTAGATTTTAAGACTATTTTTATGTGTTCGACCTAAAGTTGGATTATGGATTAGCGTGTCGGTCGAGTGCCCTTATAGTTTGGATTTGGATGCCTTGGTTGCACTTGTCGTGGTGCTAAAATTAGAGTTTATTGTTGTTTGATTAGTTCATATGCATAGAGAAGAAAAGAAAAAACTAAAATAGGTGTAATATATTGCATTACATTTGTAATGTCTATTTCATAGAAACATAGAAATCAGCTATAAGTTCTATAAAACAAATTTAGTCCTTCCCAATTAGAATCTTCATAATTTCAATTATGTACTTCTTTCATTCGTCGTTTTGTTAATGGAATGCGACAATTTGTTTGTCTTTAAATTTAATATCTGTGATATAATTTCAACACAATACTGAAATAAACATTAAACGACAGTACTGTACTCAAAATTAAACTTTGTGCTGATTGATTGGACAAATATTATTATATACAGACTGACGGTGCTTAGTTTTAAACAATGGAAACTAGTTTGTTCAGCTCATATACCTGATATCATCATATTTACTGCCGGATACATTCCTGTGATGGGCGCCATTTGTGGTCTCAGATCACTCGGCGGAGATCGACGGTTATTTGGTAGAGCGACAGTTGGCTAAAATAAAGAGAACATAAAATACTTTGCACTTCTATTAAATATTTTATGTTTAAACTTACGTGCGCAAAATACGTTTGTCCATATTTGATGTATACACCCGCTGGGGCACCAGGATGGTTATATGCTCCAATAAGTGGTTGGGGACAACCAGCTGTCGCTTCGTTGGCGGCTGCCGCCGCTGCCACAACGGCTGCGGCTTGTGCGCTTTGCGCAGCGGTATGCATCGGTGGAATGTGCGTTCCTCGCGTTATATATACCGGCGATGATTGTTGGTTATCAGCAGCGGTCGCAACATACGACGGAATTCCTCCACCGGCTGTGTAGTTAGACACAATACTGTTTGGAGAATTGTTGTTGCTCTCATTGGAGTTAGCACTCGGCGAATTGCGCTGACTAACGCTGCGTCGAAATTCGAGATTGCTGGGTTTCTGCCGGTACCCAGATGAGACGCGTGGTTTGTTATCAGAGCCATTTTGTGTGCTTTGGTTGCTGTTGCCGCACCCGTTATTACTTATATCTGTTCGACCTCCATTAAGTCCCATATGAGGACCGTTTAAAAGAGTATTTTGTGGTTTGTCGTTTCCATTCAAGCGCTTTGGTTGACACATGTGCATTGGACGTTGTCCTTGTAAACCATTAGAGGACAACAACGAGGATTGGTTACCAATGTCTGCCGAAGATGTTGGAGGCTTGCTGTTCATACCGCCATTTGGTGTTCCATACAGCGATGTTGATGACGAATTTTGTCGTGCATTTGAAGAGTATCCACCACTTGAACCGTTGGATGTTTTATTCTTATTGATTCCTCCACCGTTGCCATTCCGCTTGTCGTAAGAATGAGATGAACCTCCACCTATATGTTGTGCGTCTGTAAAGCTCTGGTAGTGGGTCTGTATAGGAGAATTAAAATTGCTCGACAGAATAGGGGGAGTTGCAAACAACGGAGGATTTCGCTGATTGTGATGTGACAATGAATGCGGAGTACTCGGAGCCGATTGCGCCGTCCCACTACTAGGGACAGCGTGGTTTGAGCTACCGTTCGTATGCACAGCATAGCTGGTCGGCTGCGGTGGTTCCAATGGGACCGGCCCGTTGCTCGTTGTCAAGGGAGGGTGATTGAATAGAGAACTGATCACAGCGTTTGGTTGATGAGGGAGTGGAGTGAGCACACCAGCCGCTGCCGCTGCATTCGCGGGCGTCGTTGTACTTTGGTGAGTATATGGAAGCATATTTGAGGAAAAGACTGCGTGCTGCGGAATGGCATACATTGTTGGCCCATTGAGTTCAGATGCAAGCGCCAATGGCACACCAGGCCCCAGTTGATACGTTGCATTACCCGATGTGACAGAATGATTGTTGCCTTGCACGCTATTCTGTTGGTGATGTGGTGGCGTTGCACGTTTACCGCGACCGCCTCCTCCCCCACTTATTGTATGGTTGATACTATTACTTGGGGCACTTGTATGGCTATTCGCATTGATTTGACTTACAGTCGTTGCAATGCTGGTAGAAACACCGTTTGGCGGTTGCAATGGTGCGGCTGGTGGAGGAATAATCGTGGAAGGAACCGCGTTTGCAAGAGATTGCTGAGGCACATAATATGTCATGGTTTGGCCCCAATAACCTGAGATATATAAAACCAATTTATTTATTGAATATTTCTTTTATTTATTAAAGTTTTTATTTAATCTTACCATTATAAGGATACGGGTATCCTATTGGATACGCTGTCATTGGGTATTGTTGCATTTGTCCATTAGCGGCTGCAGCAACTGCTGCCCCTCCTGCAGCAAATTGATCGCTAGAGTAAACTACTTGTCCTGGATAAATAGGTGCTCCGGCAAACTGTGTAGCTGGGTAAGCTGCTACGGGGACCATTGCAGCTCCACCAGCTGGTTGATATATTGCCTGTGATCCAGCTGGTATTAAACCGTTAGGATCACGTTGCTGAGATGGGTCAAACACAGGCATAAAGTATCCTTGCATTTCGCTATCCTGAAATCACAAAATACATAAATTATCGCATTAAATAATAAATTTTAATTACCATTGGCGGAGGATACGCATAAACCATCCCTTGGGGAACCGCGTATACACTTCCATCAGGCTGAAATAGACGTTCATTTATTAATAAATAAAACAAAATTCAAATACAGCTAATGCACCATTACAAGAAGTTTCAACAATAAGGAAGCAGACTCTTGACGAAATACCTAATAAGTAAGCATTGTATGGCAACATATCGAGAGAAAGATGAATATAATGTATTAGTCATGCTTCAGCAAGACAACTGCGTTGCCCGCCAGACCATGCAATGGAGTCCACCCAAGCAGGATGGATAGCGGGTCCGTCTTAAAAAAAAACTTGCCGCAAGATTGTCAAAAAGGAATCTCAGAAATTATAAAGCTACTTTTTGGAGCATATCGTCCGAAACCGCATACGATGGAGCGCAGTCGTTGTAGCTGTCATCATCAGACAGACGAGATTTATTATCTGATTTTTGCTTCATGTAACCACAAACTAGTTTTAGCTTTGCTCGCAATTTAAAGTTGCAAAATATCAGAAACAAATTTCGATTTTTAAGTCGATATAAGGTAGACCGAAGGAATTCCGTTGTCTTTTTTTTTTTTTTTGTTAACCCTTCAGTGCACACGTAAAAATAATTGTAACGTAGATGTATACCTTGGGCCTATTAGGCCCGAAGCTCTATTTACCGAAAATTTACTGAACTTATTACAGTTATGCTCGAGGATACATTTCGACGGAAGGAAGGTAGATGAAAGATTATTTTATTTCCAATGATAGTTTCAATTTTATACGTATTTTAATTTTCACTTGGGCCTGTCAGGCCCCACGTGAGATAATTTTCAGTCTTATACAATATATCTGAAGAATGTTGGCTATTAAAGAATTTTACAGAATATGTCTGCATAATACTAAAAAGGAGAATTAGAGACAATCCAAATTCTCCAATCAATCCAAACTCCGAGCTAAAATATAGGTAGTTGTGGTGGTATAGAATAGAATAGCTAGAATATTCCATGGACACCATTTTCCAATTGGCTGGGAATCTCTCAGCAGGTGGTTCAAACCTGCCAAGTTTCATGTGGTATTAGGGATCGTAATTATGTCGTGTCTTTATCTTAAAGACCAATATACGTATACTTTCTTGTGTCAGAGAAGGCGTTATTGTGTTATTTTCTTAAATAGTTTATTTCTTCCGAAAATATTATGAATCCATGATTTTAGAACGACTTCCACCCAAACCAAAAAAAAAAATGCATTTGTCTATTATATTATCACAGCCTATGTTTAATCACTTTGGTTGCTGGTGATTGTATTAAAAATAAATCACAAAGTAAAACTGAAACTAATGTTTTTGGATTATGCTCACCCCTTGCTGATATGTCGTTGTGGAATATGGATTGCCATTGGCTGTTTGGAACACTGTGGACCCGTCTATAGCCTGATAGCTTTGGGTGTAGTTCCAAGTCTTTGGATCGTCTTTTTTGCTCTCACTCGTACTAGCCGGTGTGGAGCTGCTGGAATTTGATGGCTCAGGCCGCTGCTGATGAGGCTGAGTTCTTATTTCGATCTTCGGTTCATTTTGAGAAATAACCTATTTCAAATCAAAATTAATTATTTTAAATATTTTTATTTTTATTTATTTTTTTAATGAAACTCACTTCATTTGGCTGAAGAAGTCCTTCAGTATCAGGAGTGGGAATATTCGGACTTGTTGCTTGGTTTTTGAACTTCTGCACTTCTATTCGGTCATATGCCTTGCTTGCAACCGGTAATGTGGATTTTTCACAGTCTTCTCCAGAGTTTCCAATGGTTTCTATTTAAAAACAAAATATTTTAATAGAAAATACCCATTTTGATTACAAACAACAAAAGCTTGTTACTTACCCTCTTGTATGTCATCCATTTCACGCTTTGTAATACTATCTTTGGAATCTAAATCATCATCCCTATCCATGGCTGCCAGCACCACGGTCTGGGTCGATGATTCTGACACAGTCTCTGTGGAACTTTCAGCGGTACTAGTAGTGACTGTTTCTCCTCCGCTGGACGATGATGTTATCACATCATTACCCGCGGAATGATCTATTTTACTGCAGAGTTTATGTTTCTCCTGTTTCTTTTTTATATTGGCGCCTAATGGTGATTTACTGTACATTCCAGAAGCCATGGCCTGACTAGGTGGCAAATTGGACGGGTCAAAATGATAAATTGAACTAAAAAAAAAAATAGAAATATTTTACAGTGTTTAGGTATTTCAAAATTATCTCGTTTACTAGCAATTTACAAGCTGTTTAAACTATATCGATATGTTTTGTTTGTGGAATATCAAGTGACTTTTTTTTATGTTGGTTGTGGTGGTGGTGTTTTCAAAATGAAAAGCCATACAGAAGAACAAGCCAAAACAGATTAATTTATGCAGATATTTTGTATCAATTTGGAAAAAAAGACACACAAAAGCAAAGTAAGAAAATAACACACGAAAACATTTCCATATAAAAATAAATTAAAGAAACGAATATAAAAAAAAGACAATTAACTAAAAGTCATTTTCAACTCTATTTAAACAAATTCAGGGTTAAAAAAAACACACACTGACATCAATGGCAAACTGGCGCCTGCAGTACTATTAATGTAAACTATGCCAAGAAGGCATCGTTCCAATTTGCAAATTTTTCTTGCTAGTTGTGTGCGAAACCCTACGCCGATCGATAGAAATTATCGTACTGAAACGTAATAAGGTTACTTATTCGTTAAAGGATGTTGATAAAGCATTCTTCTTACCAGATAATTTACTAAACACAACTTATTTTACGTTAAAAATATTATCTATTTTAGAGTTTGCAAAATGTTTTACCAGTGAATAGGGGGTAGAAATAAAATGGTCGAATGACGAACATCTACAAAAGGAATAAATTGTATTATTACAACTGGAAAGACTAATGTAAATATTTATTATTAGTCCATCATATAAATGCGACGGGTTTTATCGGCCAATCATGTTGCTATATTTTTTAATGAAAATGAATATAATGAATTTGGAATGAATGTGGATAGCACACACCAATAATGTTGTTGGGGTGCAAGTCATTCGATAACAAAAACAACAAATCCTAAAATTCACCTACATACCTTTATTCTTAAACACTGTATAAGATCTTCGACGTTTTCGCTTATGTAGAAGTGAAGATATTCGCAGGATAGATTGTTATACTAAGGCTTCAATTCGATATAGATCGTGTAATGGCATTTTTCATTGAAAATCGAGAGAATTCGCCTCAAAATTAAGAAGTGAACTTTGCAATGAATTACTTGCGAAGATTTTGCTTCAAAAATAATGACACACATAATGTATTTACTATCTGTAGCTGAAGAACAATAAAAGTCAAAAAGTAGACAAAGAAAGTTTCAAATATGTGTTAAGTCAACGGTGCATGCCGAGCTCTCAAAGGTATTTAAAGAGACACTGCAGCTGAATTCGGGGTCAATCACCGACAGTCGCGATAGTGGTAATTATTTATCACAGTAAAGGCAATAAAGAGTACGTCTACACAATTCAATCGCTGTATTTTTGTTTTTATTCCGCCGTTGATTTCGCTATCGTTTCTCTCTCTCTTATCATATGTTTTACAAAGATATATAAACTAAATTGAAAATAAAAATGTGTGTCTTTGTATCTTCAAACGTAATTAAATCAATGAATAAAAACAATTTTTCCATTAACAAAAACCATTCGCATATATCAGCGAAATTAGGGCTATTCTCTCAAAAAATGTCCGACTCTTCTTCCTTGAGAATTGTCCATTTCTTTTCAATGAAATATAGAAAACATAGAAAGAGCAATATGAGAAGTGCGTTTTGATAGAAAGAGCAATTCTTTGCTTCAATGAAAAACGTCATAACGGATTTACTTTTCCAAGGGTCAAGAAGTCGGATTTTCGGGTTTGTATAGAAAATAATTCATACAGTAATGGTCCATAAAAGCGTCTCAGCACGTACAAATCTTCTGGCAGGAGTACCCCAAGGTTCGAATTTAGACCGCATCATCTTCTGTAAGTTCATTAATTATTAATCTAAAGTTTGCATAAACAGTTGGATCATTTTTTGAGAGGCTATAAATATACAGGGTGTCCCAAAAACTTCATCGAAGAATTTAAGGCGTAATAGCTTGAGGTTAGACAAGAAAAGAAATTACATAGTCCTACCATAAACTCAGTTACAAAACTTCCAGCGGAAACTCTATGAAGATATCATTAAGAATAGTACCATTAACTTTTTCCCAGAACACATACTACAAAACCCAATAAATATCACCCAGTTTGATTTCAGCTATTCTTCTTCTTCTTCCTATTTCGGCGAAGCCATGATCAGAAAACAAGGGATCATAACCCTCCCACTTCATCGCAATTCTACTGATCCGACTGTGGGGTTTCGCCTATTTCATTTCATTTTGATATCAGTTATTGATCGGTTATTATAGAATGAGGTATTTAACAAAATTTTTGTTTTACTAAAACCGCTCGGGATATCAAAAATATTTCAGTACCGTGCTATAAATCGATTTGTTGAATCGTCTCTATTATGAAACAGACCAAGAAGTGGTCGTCCGCGCGTTGTGCGTACGAGCACGGTGTACACAAGCGAATTCGAAGAAATTCTCATTCGAAAACATAAAATTATGTCACGTAAGCTGGATATATCCACCAGCTCCATGGCAAGATTCATTCGGGATGATCTTAACATAAAAGTCTTACGTTGGTCATCAACGCCATTGACGCCCAATGTAAAGCAAGCCATTCTTGCACTGACACGGAACATGGAACACGGCCACGAAAATATCCTTTTACGGACGAAAAGATTTTCACCGTCGAAGTTTTTAATAAACAAAACGTTAAAATGTATGCAAGGACATCTAAAATAAAAAAAAAACAATTTCTATGGTTCAGCGCGGCCATTATCCTTCTAATGTAACGGTTTGGTGGCGGGGTATTCCACCAAAGAGCTACTGCTCTCCATTTTTGTCAAAAATGAGTCAAAACTGGGGCAAAGGTAAGCTAAGAAGTTGTTCTAGAATGAGTGGTTAGAGGCTTGACGAAACAATTTTTTATGGAGCATGATGGTTTGTCCAACAAAATTCTGCTCCAGCACATAAAGTCGAAGTCAGTTTTGGAGAGTATGGCCTGCAATAGATCGCACCGACATTTGGAAAGCCTAAAAAGTGTTCCACAGCAGCGTTGTCCATAACCGTGTGTGCCGCTGTTGCCCAATGGACACACTGTTTGAGGCACTGCGATAAAGCAAATTGCGGTCACTTTGAATAAACTGAATTTTTCTTTCCTTCTTTGAAGAGGGAAATCGTCTGCTTTAGTTTGACTAGCAGTTTTTGGATCATTTGTTCAGTTAGCTAGTGAGAAACGGTCATCTAGCTGAACGACTTGCATCTGCCTCAGGGTCTCAGATGAACAATTCATAGCTTCGGCGTTTCAGTTCTACTCTGATGTTATTTTTTTCCGTTACTCGGATCAAGAGTTATACATATATGTACGAGTATAAGACATTTTTTGTTACACATATTATTTTATATATGTATAAGCATAACTTAGTTGAAAAAATACATAGATAAAGCCATAAAAAAAGTGAGAAAAAAAACCGTTTATTATTATAAATGAATACAGGTGCATTATAAATCCAAGATATTTAAAATATTGGTACTACATAGTTTAAATATAACCATATAGCCATATATATAGTTGTGTAGTGCTTAAAATCAAATACAAGACTAAATAGATAAAAGGTTACTCGACCCAGTAATACCAAAAATAATCGATTATATTCCTATTCAGTGCAGTAGTGGCCCTTTTTTCCATAATTCAGTGGAACGTTATTGTTAATCCTCGGTTTTTCGAGTGACGAGTTGTGGGTTGGACTTTTTATTTTTCTGCTATATCTTACTTATTCTTCTTCCCCGTGTGCTCGTTCACTCCTTTACGCATACCAACCCATTCATGGACAGAAATAAAGAAACAAAAGGAACGTTTTCCTTGTTGTTTTCGTTTCTATCACGTGGGGCCATCGCCCAGTGGTTAGTGTGTCGGACCACTGCGCATGAGGTTCCATCCTCGAATCTCAGAAAACACCAACAAGTTTTTTCACGGTCCCTCTTCTCACGAACGTTTGACAAGCATCCAAGCATCCATTGTTGTCACGAAAAAGCTCCTCAGAAACAAAATAAAATTTGTTATTCGGATATAGCACAAAACTGTAGGTCCATTCCATTCGTGCGGAAATTAAAACGCACACAACACGAGTGGTTGCGAGAAGCCAGGCATAGGTTTTTCATGGGCTGTTGCAATAAATATGTATATACATATCAGTACATATAATAAAACTATACATTTTGTCTGTTTATTTGAACGCGCATCCCATTAAAACTACTAACCCAATCTGTATGGATTTTTTTCAGAAAAACTTCGGGCCTGAAAAGGAGTAGGACCAACTTTTTTTTATTGCAATTGGCCTACTCATTCAGGAGATATGCGAACAAAATTATAAAAAGAGTTGAATTTTACGTTACTAAAAGATAATTAATCAACCCCAACTCAATAATGGCTTATCGGATTGAAAATCAAAAAAAATATGTGAATTAGTAAATTTCCGCCTGATATAAAGATATAAAACTCATCCTGCGTTGTCCTGAAGCTGAGAAATCTTCAAAATAATTATTCAAATCATCGTCCACAACTTTCCTTCAGTGGAGACCACTGCAGCAGTGGGTGTCGTTGCAATAGTGTATGTGTGAGTATATGTGCGGGCTCTAACGTGATCCTGTTTTCTTATTCTTCAGATCCTTATACCTACTTGACGGGTTGGGTGCAGGTTTGTGTGTGCTATGGTGCGAATTCCCACTGGTTTACACTTTTACAGTATTGTGTGTATGCAGTTGGCAATTATATGATATTTCATAAATGTATGGTTACCATTGGGGAAGCATAGGAAGAATTTTTGAGTATCCGTGGACTATAGAAATGCTTTAGAAGAAAATACTTTTTGTTTTAAAAGTGGCTTTCTTAACGTGAAGGCTCCCCAGGATCTTTGAACTTCTTAAAACTGTATTGCTCATCGCGATCCCTAGGAAACCTTCACGGCAAAAAACCTAAACCCAATCCTCCAAGCAATTAATCTCCCTACAAAATCTGAAGAGATCCTTGTTATGGTTCAAGGACCTCACCTCCTCCAAGTTATCGAAGAAGTATCTACCCAGGTACTTTAGCCTTATCCTGGCAATTCCTTGACATTCACAGAGTATATGAGTTATATGCTCTGAGATATGTAGGTCATCGCAGTACCTACAAACATCCGTATCGGATAACCCTAGTCTCATGGCATGCCTCCTTAGGAGACAGTGGTCAGAAAGTATTCCTATCGCTGTTCTTAGCCTCGATCTATCTAACTTAATTATCTCCCCAGATTTTCTGCGATCTAACACAGACCACAAGGCCTTAGACACCCTGTGACCATCTAAGTTATACCCCATGGTATATTAGAATGAACTTAGAATGACTTGCATCGTGATTTGCAGATTGACCTTGTAACAGAAGTGGTAAAAAAAAACGCAATTCGCCACAACGAGGGTCTACAGATGCATACTTATCCTGTAATAGAAGACGCCTGATGTATGATGTAATATTCGAAGATTGAAATGAACTAAACCTCACGAACTTACGAGAATGTCGTGAAAATTATGAAAAATTGTATTTAAATCACAAAACCTTCTCAAAAGCAGCTTAATGGTATAAAATAAAAATCATTTGTCGATCTTTCATAATTGGTCACGTGTGTGGTTAGAGTCCTACACTGCTATGGGTGTGGCGTTTTTTTTTTTAATTTCACTTCCATTCAAAAAGATTTTACTCGCTTAACCGATTTTTTTAAACGACGAGCATATCGTTACCACTGTTTTTAATTGATATAAACGAAAAAAATCCCAATTGGAGAGAATAATACTATAATGATGAATAACATTTTATCGATTAGTTTGTTCTTTTAACTTTTTTTTCGATATTGATTGGATGTATCATTTAAACATAATATAATGCGGGTTTTACTAACCATTATAAAAAATTGTATATACTCGTACACATGCCATTTATTTCACTGATACGAGTATCTATTAAAATAACCAAGATAGAAAAGAAAGATCGCATATTTTTCAATATGTTTCAAAAATGTATATATATCAGATGAATATGTATATATAGGGGTGGCGATATGTTTTAGATGTCTTATGTAATGAAAAGCGTCTCGCCGCTGGATTTGGACACTTAAAATCGTGTTTACATACACACTTTATCCCTATGAGCTGTTTGTGCTAAATATTTTTTTTTTTCTAAACCTTTCTTGTGATATCTTTTAAGAATTGGGCAGATCAAATGGAAAGCTGAACGCTTAAAAAAGAGTGGACGTGGTTTTGTGACCATTAACCAGAACATTATAGGTTCACTTAACAACCACGAGAGTTATACTCATTCGAAGAGTACGTGTCAAAGGCACCCACTGTTCACACATCGCAATAGAGGTTGTAATATAAAAAATAAGCGAAACGTTCATCTGTAAAAGCTGTGATACTCCTGAAGTTCCCTTTTGAGTAAATATATTTAAATTTTCCAACCTACTCATTAGACCTTCCTGCATTTATTTCCATCTATTTGTCCATATTCGTAAACCAGGTCGCTATCCTTAGTGGCAATTTTTACCCAGACCTCGCCTGAGTTTCGGAAGCATGAAATTTTTAAACTATCCGAAACATGGTAGAAGGGGACAATATATTGAGTTTAGTTACAAGATTTAAAAATATTAATAAGAGATTAAATTATTGGTCCAATTACCAGACAAGATTTTTGATCCACCCAACAATACTTACATTATAAAGTAAGAAAACAACAGCAGAGGGAAACAAGCAAACGTGCTGAAGAAAAAAACAAACCACTTCGCATACAAAAGAAGAACACAGCAACATGAGGCCAGAGTAAACAACAACTTGTAGTTGTAGCCGTTAAGAAGCAAATGATATTAATTATTTGTGCTTTATTAGTAAAATAAAAACGAAAAACTTTAAATGGTATCATTAATTTGTAATAAGGGAAAATACAAACGAGAAAAAAAAGTAAGAAAAACTCAAACAAACCTAAATCGACATAATATGAGACAACGGAACAAAGTCAAACTAAATTTCGTAAATAAAATTAAAAACTCAAACGTTTTGCAAACTTTTGATTATATAACTATCGGAAATTGTCTTCAAAAGAATAATATCAACAAAGATATACATATTTTATCAATATTTCGTGAAGTTTTTTTAATCAACAAAAAGAAAGGAAACTCTGTTGTGTTATTAGAATTTTTAAGTTTAGATATGATTTAGATATTTGCATTATTTTTTTTTTTTTGTTTTTTTTTTTTTTTTCGTAAATTACCCGTCTTGATTAACTATTGGTTGCAACGTGTGCGGATTTATGAGGACACTGCCTCTCGGCACACTGGCTATGTCAGTGACGGCCCATACGAGCCCACATGGAGCGGGCGGCGGCGAGTGGATAACCGACGGTTCTGGCGTGTGCTCATCACTCCCATATCCAGTCGGAGAGGGAGTTACCGAATCAGACCGCAGGGATTGTGTTTGTGTTTTATATCTATTTATTAAAAAAAATGGGAGAACACATAAAATCAGTGAGAAAGAGAGATCTTTTTTTTAACAATATTCATCATATGGTAATTTAGATTTTTTTTTTCTCTTTGTATGCACACGTTCTCATTGTCAGATTCAAACTTTTACTAATGTATTGCATGTACAAAATTTAATAACATAGCGACTAAATGCAATCTTAATACTCATAAAAAGAATTTTTTTTTTTATTATTTCTCTTGCTTTGGAGTACTTACCCACTACTGGAGGGTGACAGACGCCATGGTGTACTCGTGCTACCGATTGAATCTTGCTTAGAAAAGAGCCGTGAACCAGCACTTTTCGTAGAATTCACAGAATCCCCACGCAGAAGTGGAACACCACTGTTGCCACTGGTACTCGGAGGAGCGCCTCCGTAACCACCAAAGCTGTGAGACTTTGAAACGCTAGGACGACCATCGTTTCTTGAGTCATTTGGTTGCTGTAAAGATGGAGAAGATGGAGATAATTAAAACATTGATAATTGCAGAATGTTAAAAAAAATTATAATAATAAACATGTGCATGTTGGCTAGAATAACGTCGAACCTCAAACAAATTAGAATTTTTCTTCTTTTTTTTCAATATGACAAAAATATGAAATATGCTGTCTAGGCGTGAGTTTATAGAAAAGCCATTCCACAGAAATGTAGATTCGAATTATTGACCATGGCAATAACTGGGGTCGAATCGCGTCCTCTGTGAACGGATAACTCGTCACGTAATTTGTATGTATGTTGTTGCTAGATCTACCAACAACACAATGCAAATTACGTTACCAGTCATCCGTTGACGGAGGACGCAATTCGACCCCTGATATTTAAACGTCAAAATCTTGGTTTGTGGATTCCAAAGAGAGTGAGAAATCGAATTATACTTATATATTCTCCGAAATCTACAATTTCGCCTTGGAGTGACCACAACGGAAGTCCTTCGTTTCCACTTTAAGTCGGCGTAACGTGGCGCAGAACAGTTGAGGAGGAATCGAACTTTAGGAATGAATTGGAGGCAGCTCAAACACGTTGCAGAACTCCGAACAAAATGCAGCGCAAGCGTAGTTGAGGCCCCATGCCCCCCGAGGGTTTAAAAGATCTAAGTATTCACACATCACAAAATTTTCTGCAAGATACTTTGCATTCGGTTTTTATTTCTATTGACTATCTGAAATGGAATCAAAAACTCCTTGACACATTTAGCAATCACCTGATTCCACTTGGCAGTTTGTACATTCATGCCGGCAGAAATTCTTCGAGCTTTAGATTGTGTACGCGAATAGTGCTATTTTGTTGTGCACTTAATAACGCTCTCTAAATATCATTGAACCTTGGGTTAAAAAAAAACTTTACAGACTAGTTTTATATTTAAATAGTAATATTCTTTCAGAAAATATAATATTGCACAGATTCACCCCTAACTTTACACATATTACAGGAGGAAAACCCAACCAGAGTTTCCTGTAAAAGACCTTTTATACGGTACGTTTATACTTTTGCAACACATTCTATCTTTGTGTAGCTGTACGTGATCTGAGCAAAACATTATTTTTATCATCTACAGGTCAAGTACTATGAGAAACAGTATTCACTGTGTCCGAGTATTTTTCATTGTTGCACAGTGTCATAGTCGCCTGAAATGTATGCAGCAGTGTAGCATAATATTCACCAGTTACCACTATATTACAGTCCCAAAAAATTGTCCCCATTAGCTTTTTGACGCATATTTTTTTTTTTTTTGCGCTGCTCATTAGGACGACGCCACTTTATCGATTCCATTTTTGTTGTCGAATCATAATTAAACAACATTGTTTCGTTTCCAGTAACAATCCGCCTGATTAGTTTACTTTCGTATTTACCACAGAGCTACAAAAGGCGCTCGTAACAATCTACCATGTTCTTGAACAGCACAAAGGATTCGTGGCACCCATATTGCGCTGACCTTGTTCATACGAAGACGATCATGTACGATCCTTAAAACCGTTGTTTGTGATAATCCAGTTTGTGCTGCAATTTCTTTACTTTTCAGTCATCGGTTACTCAGAACAACTTGTTTTACAAAATCGACATTTTCTTCTGTGACCGCAGTTGATTGTCCATCTGAGCGAGGGTAATCTTCAAGCGACTCCTGTCCCCAAGGAAAGCACTAAGACCGGTCCTTAATGACTGTATATGATGGTGAAGATTACCCGTAAACAGAATCCAGGTCATCCTTTATTTGTTTTGGAGTGGATCTCTTCTTTGTAAAGAATTTTATTACCGCACGTAATTCGAATTTAGCCATTTTTAAAGCTTTTCAAAAACTGCACTTATTTAAATCACTACTGACGAGTAACTAATTGACCTGGACTAAATTATTCTTCACCATTTTTCATAAAATACGTCAAGAAATAATGGAATAGAAAATTTTCGTTTTCGGAAATGTTTCCAAATGTGGTAGGTCCGGAATACTTGGACCTTACTAAATTATACAAATATTTGTTAAGTCCTCATGGTACATAAGAAATGACAATCTGCAGAGAGATTTAAATTAGAGTATGTGAATGATATGGTAAAAAAAAACAAAAACAAACAAACACACTCGAGCATGTTGACTTCGATAACATGTAAACTCTGGAATCCGTCACGCAACATAACCAGACCACACGATAATTAAGTTAACATTTAAACAAAATAATAATTTATGTGATTAGCCACTGAACTACATCCCAACAAAATGCAATATCTAGGATTATTTCGCAGCAAACTACGTACACTTTTACACTTTAATTGCACCTATGTATAACTAGGTGCAAGTAAAAAAACTGAAAATGGTCTATCAATTCCATCTATTGGTCTATCGGTTGGTTTGATTATACGTATGCTCGACTTCAACCTGAATAGCTGAACGCATTTACTTCAAATTTCATATCTATAGTCAAAATTTGATGACAAATCAAAAATTTCCTTCTAACTTCAGAATTTACGGTCATTTTATTATCACTTGATTTCAAATTTTCGCACTTGCAGAAAAAAGCTATATCTTGCTTATTTATTATTCGGGTTTATGTTTATTTATTCAGGAAAAAAATATATACCAAAATTTCTAAATACGTTTTTGAAAATATAACGATTTTGTTTAAAATTAAAATTTAGTCTTCATACATTTATTGCTATTCTTTTTCGCTTTGGCTTTTAAGAACTGTCAAGTCATTTTATTGTATTGTTATACTTACAAAACTCATCACTTTTTAAAACTACACACAAACGATTCTCCTGGGTCCCTTTATCTGTTATTAGCATCACACCTATATCAATCCGTTATTTACAAACAAATTTGTACTCCCGCTCTTAATTTTACGCAAACTCTTAGTCATTCTAGAGAAATAAGCTTAAATTTCCTAAAATTTCCGAGTACAGGTCAAGTTTTACTATTTTTTGTTTGTTTATTTAAAACTCAGTGAAGAAATAACTGTTCAGACACATTTTTGGTGCACTGGGGAAAACAATAAGGTTAAACGACAAACAACAAAGTTACAGGTGTCTATTTTAAGTACTTAAACATGCGTTCGTTTTGAGCAGGAGTGTATAATATACTGATTACTTATAGCATTTAATAACCGTTTCGATACTCTTTTATTTTTAAGAAAAGATTTACGTATGTAGTTAAAAAAAAATAAATAAATTAAATTATACTTACACCCGATTGGACTTTCAGCATTTTATTACTTTGACGCATTCTTGAGACCTGCTCAGGGTTTTCCGACCAATTCCAGTACGATTCCTCCATCATTTCACCATTCTCTCGGTTACGGAAAATCCGCCTTCGAACTTTTTCATATTCTTCTTCTCGTTCTTCAAAACTCTTTGCCTTCCTATCAAGAATGCCTCGATCAGGACACAAATAACTTTGGCGAGCGTCATCGAAGCTGTGCGTATCACGCTTTAGAATCGACTTTCTTGGTTCGTCTGACATGCGTTCACGGAACAAAGACTTGAAGCGAATCTAAAATTAAAAAAAAGCGTAATGCAAAACCTTGTATTGCTTTTTCAAATCCAATTTTAGCTTATATTATTTATTTTGGAAGCAAACAATTTCAGGCGACCTAATTCAGAATAGATTCTTTAGTTACTGAAATATTTAGAAAACATCCGAAACCGCCGTTTTTCCATTGAAACAGAACCGACCCAACATTTAAACCTGGGGGATATATCTGCTTAAAACAAGCGGATGGTTAATACAATATGTTGCGTAGATATTTCTTCAACAAAAATTTCTCAATAGTTAACTCCACAGCAAAGATTAGTCACAATACATATTTAAAAAATTATGTTGTATTATCGTATCAACCTTCTGTTTATATTTCAGGCGTATTATAAAATAGCATTGATCAATGCGCGAGGTCTAATCGCACCTCTAAAGGCGCTTCCTTCCCAAAATGTCGAATTTCTTAGGTTCTTCCTTGTACTCACAAAATACGTATATTACCTTCTTATGCTGAGAATAAAATATTCTGCGTTCATTTTGTCCTTGTCAAGAAATATGTATTTTACTCCCACAATTACGCACAACTTCTTGTCATGTGGAAAGAGTCGGGTCTTTTGCATTTGTTATACTATTTAGGTTCATTTATTTTACAGGTTAACATTTGTTTTTTTGAGAAAAGAACATACAATGGGTAGAAAGCTGAGAGATCAGAACAAATGCAGAGTTTTTTTTTGAGAAAAGAAAAGTCCATAAGATTAGATTCCCATATGCAATCTTAAGCATCGCAGCAGATTGGTTGTGAAAGTGACTGTCATAAGCGCATTCGTCTGACAAATTTTCATATCATCCCTTTATCATTGGATGTACCAAACTAATAAGAATCTAAATCCCATTTCTTATGACAAGCAACAATAGAACCTTATCTAACTGATTTATCTGACCCACAAAATTGAATAAGCAACAATAGAAATAATTCGCATTTATATAAACTTACATCTGGGAGACGTGTGCCTTTCGTTGTTGCCACTATTACGCACTGTTGCGTAGCCGTATCCACATTGTGTTCCATTCCAAAGAATGCAGCTGTCCGATGAATCAGCATTCGATTGTAAGACGATGCTGCTGGGAATCGCATCTCATGTCGACTATTAGCAAAATATATAAGAAATAAATTCTTTAATTATCACACCATATGTATGACTATACTTACGTTTTATCTTGGGCCAACTCTATGAGATCCTTTTCAATTTTCATTAAGGTATTTCTATCTTTAGGGTTCTTATTTAGGGTCTCCTTAAAGAAAAGTACCAGATCGACTCCACTTTGATCAGTAAATTGCTCCATTGAGCTATCTGTAATTATAATCGCCGGAAATTACTTTCTGACTGAATGACCTAAACAGTCAAAACCTACCTCTCGATATAAAACCCGAAGTACTATTACTGTTGCCACCATCCATGCTAGACGAAGAGCCCATATTTTTTAGACGAGGTTTGGAGCTTTTTGAGTTCGAGTTCGTCCTGTGTTTTTTACCCATTCGCTCATGCTTATGGGACTCACTAGGACTGTCGGTTAAACTGTTTTGATTCTCATCCGGTGAAAGAGAATTGTTGCTGTTCTGACTGTCATTACGCGGGCATCGGTTCTCTTTGTCGTACATGGGCATCACATTGTCCTGAGTCATGATGTGTGTATCCGGATGCATAAAATGCGATCCGTTTCCATTGTTTTCTGTTTGGCTATTCATATTTACTGCTGTAGAAGAATTTGATGCAATGCAACCACCACTACCTATTCCTATATCCATCGACTTCGTTATTTCAAGAACAACCTTCTTACCATTTTCATTGCCAAACTCAATTTTGTTGTTATGTTCACCACCGCTAGCTGGCGTTGCAGCACATTGTTGATGGGTGTTGTTAAATTTCTCCATTAAATCACGATTATTATTATTATGGTTGTTGTTATTATTATTGGAATTTCCTGAATTAGAATTTAAGTTATTCGATTGAGAGCTGCGAGGGCTTTTCGATGATTTGGGAGGAGATAGCTTGGGAAAGTCCGCTTCATTGCATATAACGCTCTGCTGTTGTTGCTGCTGGGAGTGTTGACTAGTAACAATTACCGAGGGAGTTTCTAACAACGGGGACGGGGACAACAAGGATGATGATTGTACGTGCATTTTGCAATCGTTTGTTTCCTGCGATGGACTGTGTGTCGATGATGAGGAAGATGACGACGAAGACGATGACGAGGATGCCAGCCCACAATTTGAAGACGCTAATTGTTGATCAGTACGAGGAGTCGGTGTACGTGGCGGTGACGTTGATTCACGCATTGCATGGCTTCGTGTTAAATGTTTGCCTTTCATGTTGCCCTAAATAAATAGAACGTTTAAGAAATGAATAAAAAAATTTTTTATAAAAATGCTGCTTAGTTTGTAATGTCCGTGGACCGTTGCTCATTTATGAGTGTGTTGGACTATTGAGCTTGAGAATCATATTTCGAATCAAACAAAAGGGCAAAAAGTGTGGTTGCCCACCTATCGCAGATATCTGACAAGCGTGGAAAAGCATTAAACTGTACGCCCCTCTTATTCGCGAGGAAAAATATAACCCGCGTGACACTAATGGTTGAGATAATTTTATGAACCATTTGCGCCAAATACGAGTATTATTAGTACGGCGTATGTCCGCCATATTTTTAATTTTTTAACTATGTTACATAGAGAACAGCCATTTAAAAGAAATATGTTATAAGATACTTTGTGCAAAATATTGAAAAAGGTAAGTTTTTAATACTTTATGATCGAAAGCTGTACCACAAAAGAAGACAGTAGGTAAGTTTTTAATACTTTATGATCGAAAGCTGTACCACAAAAGAAGAAAGTGCATATTAATTGGGCAGTAATGATATGATGTATCACGATATGACTTTGTCATATAGGCATGACCAAACAGATAATATTTTATTTAACTGTTGTCTACTAAGGATTTTACTCAAAAAAGTGCCGAATACTTTTCACACTAGTATAGGATTGTCTGTACTTTTTCCCGTCTGCGAAAGAGGTTTGTTTCTAAGTAATGCCCTTCGTATACTTAGAAACAAACCTCTTTCGCAGCAAAAATAAATCTTGCATCATTTAAAATTATTTCCCGTAGTTGCTCTCCCAATGTTATGGGGAATAACTGTGCAACTACCACTCCAGCAAGATCTGCACTGCGACTGTTTCGCGTCAATACTTAGTCAGTATTGCCATAAAGGTGGCCGACCACCACTAATCTAAAATCTTTGCGCTAAACAAGATTTCGTAATCCAAAGCAAATATGTAGATTGTGGTAAAGTTTACAAAAGAATCTGAGGCGTCTAGCACCACCTTTTGCAGCATCAATAATCTGTTGATTCCAGCAAAAGTATAAGCTAATATGAATACCAAGGCTTGAGAATCCATCCGATTCTTCAATATCCACTCTGCTCATTTTAAGTTTGATCATTTTTTATCGCGTTGAATTCAACTCTGTTCTCAAAACCCAAATTGACGATATCATCAATATCAGAGTCATTTAGCATACGCTGTTTGTGACTGCAGCCTAAGGTTTTCCTTTTCACATTCCTACTATATACAGTCAAAATGTGATAAAATTACGATACTCTACCTAGATTCACACCTCTTTTGCCGCATAATTGAACATATTGTTTTACATATTAGCATTGCAACCGTACATATTATTGTAACGAGTATTGACGTACAATGCATAATCAAATCATGTTAATCATTCAAAATGCCAAAATAATGATGGCCATTTCGAAAAACAAAAGGTGTTCTCTTAAATAAGTGAAACGGATTGTACCATAAAAACAACAAAGACAGGCTAGCCAAGTTCAAGTTTGAGGACTTGGATTTGAGTTAAAGCAATTCTAATTCTTAATCTTACTACTATTAGACGTTTTCTGATCCGCCCACAACCAACCCCAATCTGTTTTGATAAATAGTATCCTGTTTTAATTTATTTGTTTACAAGAAGTTTACAAAATAAATTTATAAAACTATTCTATGTATATGAAGGCATTCGGGCTACAAATGTTATATTTAGTTCCAGAATAATTTTTGAGCAAGTTTAAGTATTGGTCGGACACTCATTTTTAGTATTTGATACGAGTTTTTCATGTCAGTTTGAAACTTAAACTTAAAATTGAAAACTATGTAGCAACAATATAAAAAAAAAACAGACTTTAATGTTCAAAGCTACCTATTTGTAGTTACGTTTAGGACTTGTTTCGAAGATTTCATCAGAATTTGTAAATTTTGGTTATAAGCGGTGTCTGCTACGCCCGCTTTCTTCTACGAAAGTTATAATAATCTCAGTGAAAGCAAAAATGAAGGAGCGTAGTGTGCAGCGTAGTATGAGGCGTGACAAACGTCGCCACCGGACGTCCTAATAAAACTGACATAATAACACTAATCAAGTCCCTCAAGAAAAACAATGCGATGATATTCCTGCCGAACTATTTCAAGCGGCGCAAAATACATCGGCAGAAATGGTACACCCACTCATACGGAGTGCGAGAGAACATGAGCAATTTTCTCACGAATGGAAAAGAGGGACGATCATCAAGCTTTGGAAAAAGATAAATCTGATTGAGTGTGGAAACTGGAGAGGTATATAGGTATGTTCTCCCGGCCGTTAATAGCTAGAATCATATTAGAAAGGAAGGATTAAACAAAAAAAATTCAACTTTGAGTTAAACCTCGATGACAGTAGGTGTTGGAAACGTCAACTTTACCAAATTATTGCAAGTGTGGACGAGCAGCTTCGAGCAGGATATGCATTGAGGAAATATCGACTGTGTTTAAGTTGCGGGGAGAGCTTCTGAAGCTTATTTATATTCCACACAGAGATGATCTTCCAATACTGTGTAGCTTGTGTAACTTACCGGAGAGGGAAGACGTTATACATTTCGTTGGAAAGTGTCCAATATTAAAAGAAACGAGGAGATATATTTTCGGAAGTGATATTCTGGCGACGGAACAAGTATTAACAATTCTTAACGAAATGAACGTAACAAAACTATTTCAGTACTGCAAAGTCGCACTTAAGTATCGTCTTGGAATAATCAATGAAAATGTATAATTTAATTAATTGCTATTTTATGTATTTATAAAATTATTGCTAATCTGGCAGACGGCAAAGCCAAGCTAATTGATTTTTGTTAAAATGATGTTTAAATATGAAGTACATTAATAAAAATCTAATCTAATCTACTCAGTTAGAAAGGATTACGGAAATTTAGATCTAACTCTCGACGTCGAACAGGGAGGCTTCCGTGCGGATTCTCCTGCATCGACCACATAAACACCGGATCATCTTTTATATTAATACCTGAACACGAAATGTATCGTACGTTTTTTTTAATATTTAGAAGGGGGATGAAATTTATATCATTCGAAAGGTACTGTGCCATAGATGTGCAGAAAAGAAAAATCATGTGCGTATGTTACCGTTAAGACAGTTAAAATGAAGTGAACATGATTTCCTCATGCAAAACGCTTTAATCCTTTTGCCTTCCCTGCACGGGAGAATGTTACAAAAAAAAAAAAAAAGTTATGTAAGCAAATACATAGCGTTGTTCTCTCGCTGTTTGCTTATTTCCCCTGGGTCGAATTTTGAGCACACGCGTTATTAGTAATAAAACAATTCGTCGAGTACAGGGATCCGCTACATCTACTGTTTATCAATTTCGAGAACGCTATCTGGTCGGCCTTACCCAGAAAAGGCATCACAGAAAGACTCATAGCCATTATGAAGGTTACATACGAGGATAGTAAGTGCCACGTCTTACACAATGGTAAGATGTCTGAAGTCCAAAGTGGAGTACGCCAAAGCTGCATACCGTCACCGCAGATGTTCTTGGTGGTCATCGGCGATGTACTCTGTACAGCATTGTCGGAAGGTAAACATGTACCTCGACTACGTTGACGATGTTTGCCTATTTCCACATCGGATAATGGACCTTCATCTGATAGCCCAATTTATAAGCTGAGACAAACAAAGCGGGCTTAAGATAAACACAGCCAAAACAAAAGCCCTGAGCACTTCTAATACCCCGCTAAACTCAACATTGGCGGACAGGAAGTCGCAGTTTGATGGGTGAGTTTAATTTGAATAGAAGAAGTATGACTAAAATTATGCAGTACTTACTTACTTACTTACTTAGGTGGTGCTACAGTTCGGGGTGAACCTGAGCCTCAACCAACAAGTCTCTCCATTTAGCTCGGTTTTTAGCTAATTGCCTCCAGTTGCGCACTCCAAGTTGGTCGAGGTCCTCTTGAACTTGTGCGCGCCCCCTACGGCGAGGAGGTCCTCTACTGCGTCGTCCCTCGGTGTTATATTTGAAGACTCTGCGGGCCGGAGCGTTGGTGCCCATTCGCTCTACATATTCTAGCCATCTCAGACGTCCAATACGCAGTTTTTTGACTAGGTCGATGTCGATGTACAGCTCATATAGTTCGTTATTGAATCTTCTTCTCCAAAATTCGTCAACGCAAACGGGGCCGAAAATCTTACGAAGAATTTTTCTCTCGCAGCGACCAAGGATATCTTCTTACTTACTTAGGTGGCGCTACAGTTCGGGGTGAACCTGGGCCTCAACCAACAAGCCTCTCCATTTAGGAGAGGATATCTTCATCCTCTTTTAATAAAGTCCATGTTTCAGCGCCGTAAAGCAGGACTGGGATGATCAAGGTCTTATATAGAGTCTCCTTAGTTGTTCGAGATAGGGCTTTACGGTTGAATGGCCTTATAAGCCAAAAAAAAAACAGGCAAGAGTTATTCTTCGCTTGATTTCTGCGCTGATGTTGTTTTTCGAGTTTATATTAGAGCCAAGGTAGACAAAGTCTCTTTTTTTTTATTATTTGGCGCAACAGCTCTTTAAGTGCCAGGGCCTAGCTTCTCGCAACCACTCATGTTGTGTGCGTTATATTTTTTACACGAATGGTAGGGACCTACAGTTTAGTGCCGTATCCGAACGGCGATTTGAGAAGCTTTTTCGAGACAACAATACTCCCGGAATTTTTTCAGACGCTCGCGAGAGGTGGAACCGTGAAAAAACTTTTTGTTTTCTGGGATTCGAACTTGGAACCTCATGCGTAGTGATCCGACACTCTAACCACTTACGCCACGGCGCCCACAAAAACAAAGTCCCTTACTACCTCGAAGTTATAGCTGCCCACTGTAACGTTTTGTCCAATTCGTCGGTGTTGATTGTCCCTTCTTGTTTACAGCATATACTTGGTTTTGCCCTCGTTTATCGCTAAACCCATTTTGGACGCTTCCGCCTCAATGCTTGCAAACGGACCGGTAACAGCCCGTTGAGTTCTTCCGATAATGTCTATATCGTCGGCGTATGCAAGCAGTTGTACAGACTTGTGATAGATTGTGCCTCCAGTGTTGGCTTGTGAGTTCCGCACAATCCGTTCGAGTACAATATTAAAGAAGTCACATGACAGCGCGTCACCTTGTCTAAAACCTTTTTTGGCATCAAAGGTCTCGGCGAGGTCATTACCGACATTGATGGAGCAGCGAGCGTTCTCCATCGTCATCCTGCACAGACGGACAAGTTTGGCAGGGATGTCAAAACTAGACATGGCTCTATAAAGCTCTTCTCTATAGATGCTGTAATAGGCGGCCTTGAAATTGATAAAGAGGTGGTGAGTATCGATTTGAAATTCTTGGGTTTTCTCCAGGATCTGCCAAAGTGTGAAGATTTGATCGATGGTGGACTTTCCTGGCCTGAAACCGCACTGATAGGGTCCAATCAGGCTGTTGATAAAAGGTTTCAGGCGTTCACACAATATCGCAGAAAAGATCTTATATGCGATGTTGAGGAGACTGATGACTCTATAATTGGCGCAGTTGATGCCTCTTGTTTTGCTGCATGCACTCGCCGGCATTCTTCGTCAAACCAGGGGCTTCGCGGTGGTGGGCGAGCGAGACCCAGCACATCAGTCGCGGCGTTTCTGATGGCATGTTGGCAGCGATGCCACTGGTCTTCGGCACTTGATGCTGGCGGCATAGGGGTGATTGAGAAATTTCGGGATACGCGTTCAGCGAAGAGTCTGGCGGTCTCTTGCGATTGTAGCTTTATGACGTTAAATTTTCTCACAGTGATTCTTCTTTGTTGTTCAGTTTGGGATATCCGCATTAGTACCTTGGCTACAACAAGGTAATGATCCATGTCTATGTTGGCCGCTCGGAAGGTCCGGACATCCAGAATACTGGAGGCAGGCCTTGCGTCGATCGCAATATGATCAACTTGGTTGATCGTTACATGATCATTGGACCGGCATGTCAGCTTATGAATATCGAGATGAGGAAACCATGTGCTTGCTATGGTGACATTTCGCTCCACAGCGAAATCAGTTACCCTTAGTCCGTTATCAGACGTGGTGTCGTGTAGGTTATGCTTACCGACTGCCCTACCAAAGACGTCCTCCTTTCCTATTTTGGCGTTAAAATCGTCCAATTCGATTTCCTTAATTATTCCCCTAGGACGAGGGGCCGGGTATACCGGTGCCAGTAGTCCACTACGTGAGTGTGAGCGCTGCCGTTGGCCCATTAAGGGCTCCTCCGTCACCATTATGCAGTATTAAACTTATTATAATTCTTAAACAGGATGTAATTCTTAAACTTTAGATCATTTTGAAACATATCGTAATGAACACCGTTCTCACGCACAAAACTGACTTGCTGCATTAGACATCGCACAAGCAATGGAAACTACAGAAACAAATATTGTTGCCTTTTGTGAAGTAAGTAGAGTTTGATGCAAACTAAATACTCATACATATGCTTCTTTGTTCACAGTTCAAATGTCCACACAACGAATTAATCTCACAATCATTTGTTATAATACTTATAATGTTTGGAAAATTCCCATACACCGTCATCATTGAGAACAATATAATATACATAATGTAAGTACAAATCACACAAAGCAAACAAGCAATTATATCCTACCCAAACATGGTGATAATAACTTCTCCAAATGGGAAACACCAGTGCGACCTTCACTCAAAACCTAATAACTAACCCTCACTGCTGATTAATTACTACTCTGGCACACTCTCTTTCTTACACCACCAATTTACGACCTTTCACTTTTGCTTTCATTGATTTCAGAGCGCTGTGACATCACTAACCAATTTAGGGATTTGACTAAACAACACAACACTCTACGTCAGGCAAATCCCATCTACCCATCTACACGAAATCTACATTTCGAAACATGCGGCGAGACAAGCAAACAGTAATGGTTCCTTTATCCGCTCTGAGAAAATTGCTCCGGCACAGGTAAACCACAAAGAGTGTGAGCGAGCGCAGGACAAGGCTCACGTGATATTATCAGATCGTGATTGACATTTATTCATTTATGAAAATTACTCTGTAACACGATGAATAATGTTGATGGCTCGTTTCGTTCTTTAGGGTGGTATGGGCTAGATCCTTGCGTGCCAAATGCGGATGAGATTCTAACAGAAACGTTCAATTTGTTTTATTTTTTATTTGGCTTCTCGGAAAAAAAAATGAATAATCAATAGCGTGACCTTGGTATTATGTTATCCTTTTGCAGCACAAGCAAAGCCACAAAAGAACGTCATGCTATAGTTTTGCATGCCTTGAACCTGCGATGGAAATGTCATAGGTGTAATTATTATTTTAACATTTTTACATATTCGAATAGATCCGAAAATTTGTTAACTTGTGGGAAATTCCTATTAGTGTTTAAGCAATTTCTGTACGTACTAGCTGGATTTATCGATTTTCGTTTAAAGATTTTATTGGCATGTGTATAGATAATAAAAAAGGCAAAGAATGAAAGTGGTTTTTAATATTGAGGTCAAGTCATTACCAACGCATGCGTAAATTAAAAAAAAAAAAACAAAATGTATTGGAATTTATATAAAACAAAGAATAGAAGTGGTTCATGTAATACTCACTCTAGTTCGGTTATTGCTTAAGCTGTTTTGTCTGGTTAACGAGTCTTCGCTGTAGTCTTTTTGTATTTGGGATGCTGCCAAGTTATGGACGTTTGGAGCCACAGCAATTTGCGTTTGCGCCGAACTCATAATCACACCCCCGCTGAAAATTCTAAAAATACAAAAAGGCATAGTTATGAAAACATGTAGATATGTATAGTACTATAGTTTGTAGGTTGTTTTGGGGATATGGCGAAAAAAGGTTCGTAAGATACGAGGGCGGTTCGATAAGTTCGACAGTCAGTGACTTTGATGTAAGATGGCGCTCGGATCACATAGAGGATTTTTTTTTCTGACATCTCTGTTTCTTTCTCGGGATAGACAAAAATCAGATAGATCTGTCAAACACTGAGCTTTTTACAGTGATTGAAAGAACTTTGGTTTGTGAGATTTGGCCAAAATGGAAAAAAGTGTGTTTTGTGTTTTAATAAAGCACTCGTTTTTGCGCAGTAAAACCATTAAAGAGACTGACGACCCTCGCATGGTACAGGCAGTCCAAATGAGGTCACAACGGAGGAAATGGTCAACAAAATCCACAATATTGTGTTAGACGATCGCCAGGTCAAGGTTCGTGAGATAGCTGAGATTGTAGCAATTTCAAATGATACCGTCATTCGAATCCTGCATGAACATAGGGGAATGAAAAAATTATCGGCAAGATGGGTGCCGCGTTTGCCGACGGTGGACCAAAAACGGATTCGGGTGAAGTTTTCAAAGCAGAGTTTGGAACTCTTCAAGCGCAATTCAAGTGAATTTTTACAGTGTTTCGTAACAGTTGATGAATCCTGGATATACCACTACACGCCAGAAATGAAGGAACAATCAAAACAGTGGACTTCAACAGGCGAACGTGCTCCAAAATGCCTATTTTGCAGAGTTTGAGAAATCATATGTTTTTGGAGGGTTGAAAAAGTTGGAATATCATTGGGAAAAGTGCCGGGCACTGAAAGGAGACTACGTTAAAAAATAAATTCAATTTTGAGAAAAAAAAAACAAGTATTTCATTTCAAAGTCACTGACTTATCGAACAGGCTTCGTAAAAGAACCATGTACTGGATACTTTCTTCTTCTTCCTGCATATTTTGGCGAGGGTATGATCTGAGCTCAAGGGATTATAATCCTCCCACTTCACTGCATTTCTAGTGATCTGCCAAATACACCAAAAAGACGGTAAAGTATAGCGGTAGCAAAATTAACAACTGCCGATGCGTTTCTTCATACGGAACAGCTTTTTGTTTGTATAAATGATTAACTCATTAGCGTACATCTTGAGAAACATCAAGCTACAATATGCAGAGGAAAAAACGCCAATAATATCTGAATTCTAACAAGGCAATGGTTTCAACAAAGCAGAATATAAGTTATGAATTCTGCATTCACGAATTTTTTTTTATTAATTCTGTTTGTTGATTAAAGTTTAATAAAATGTTAACACTCTGGAAAAATTTTATTTTATTTATACAAAATCACGATCAACAAGCTCCTCGGATAGCAAATACATAATCTGAGAACTATTAGGTATCTACAAGGACATTCAGTGTCATTCGAAAAAATTCTGAGGAACGGTGTCCTTCAATTTCACCGGTGCCAGAGATTCGATCATACTTCTCCGAATTGTAACGTTAAGATAAGAAGGTGCGTTAAGTACCACAATACGCATGAAACTGGTGAGTGCCAAGTGCAAAAAGATGCGAGGAAATAGCAGCTGTTTTGCGGTCTTTGCCAGAAGCACGGTCACCCTGCCCCCGGTGTCGGGCTTATTTTACCCTAACTTTGAGTATTTCGGAAATACTATGCAGAGCGGATATATACCACCTGAGGCATTCTTGCATCTGGATGCACACGGATATTTATCGGACTCAACGAACGTGCCAATTATTTATCATCTTGCTAGAAGGGCGAGAGATAAACATATCCTCTATAAGCCTATTGACTCGGGTGATGGAAATGCCGACCTAAGGAACTGCGTAAGCATACCGAACGGGATATAACTAACACCGACCAGTTTAATCGGGGGAAATACTGAGAGCTCTACTGGGTGTGTAGGTTAAGTAGGACTGGGCCCTGGTATGTGATTTTTGGTCCGCCGGTACAAAGGAGAATGACATTTGTCATTCGATGGCCCTTTGTATTGACGGACTGGAGATCGCATATCAGGGCCCGGTTCTGCCGTAGGTTAAGTTAGTTTTATTTGTTTTACCCTCTAGTTTAGTTGAAGAAAAAAAAAATAAGCGTTTGTACAAAGTTTTTCCACATTTCTCCTTAAAACAAAAAAATAAAAATATGCTATGTTTTTGAGTTTATCTAAACAATAAAATATGTGATAGTATATAAGTGGATAAATAAACAAACAGAAAAAAACGATGTAAAATTATTTCGTTCTATATCTTCGGTTTCCGACTGTCGTGACTTCCAAAGTGACATTACTTTGTTCCTAAATTGGTGCAAATGTAATCATTTGGAACACAATCATTCAAAATGCAAAATATTTAGTGCCTTCCGTTTAACCTCATATGTAAATTTTACTTATAGGTTTGGATATGAGCCTCTGTTAAAAGTAAACGAGATCAAAGATCTTGGTGTTATTTTGGATTCCAAATTCTCATTTTCTACACATCTTGAAGCGAGTTCCTTGTTGGGTTTCCTTAAACGTAACTCTGTGGTTTTCAATGATGTGTATGCACTTAAAACCGTATTTATGTCCTTGGTGCTCCCTATTCTGCTGTGTCATATGGTCTCTGTGCTATGAAAATTCCATTAAGAGGATTGAAAAGATACAAAATAGTTGTACTCGCTTTGCGCTAAGAAACTTGAGATGGTCCGAAGGATTACCTGATTATTTATCTAGATGTGAGCTAATAAACTTTATAACCTTAAATAGCCGCAAACAGGCTCAATGCGTTCTTTTAATTAAAGATATTTTAAATTATAATATAAATTCCACAGATTTGTTTGCTATGGTTTCCTTGTATATTATAGAGAAGAATCTAAGAATTAGAGATTACGTCCTTTATGTTCCTTCCCATAGAACTACGAGGGCAAGGTGAAAAGTTCTCGGCCTGACGCAGAGATGGCGTATGACAAGTTTCAACTTGTTCTCTCAAGTAGTTTGTTTACACGAATTTTTGCAGTAGACGGCTTGTGTGTTTTTCGATTAATATGGATAAACTTGAATATCGTGCGGTCATAAAATTCTTCGTTTTGGATGGGTCAACCCCTAAGGAAATTCATCCAAAGTTGACAAAAGTTTACGGGGACTCTGCTCCTTCCATGTCAACCGTTAAAAAGTGGGCAGCTGAATTTAAACGTGGTCGCACGTCCCTCGAAGATGACCCACGTGAAGGACGTCCAAAAACCGCAACCACACCCGAAACCATCTCATAATTATGGTATCAATGAACCAATTGTTCGGTGTCTTTTATTATACAACTCCATTTGCAATGAAGTTGATCTTCAAATGAATAGAGACTTATTTAAAAGCAAAGTTTTGAAATATTTTAATGATCATTCTTAATGTCAACTAATTTTATATCTTTATTTTTTGTATATGTGTACAATATTTTGTAATCAGCAGATTGTTTAATCCATTGATGAATAAACTAAACTAAACTACTGTTGGACATTAATAAGGGGCTGTCCTGATAAAACTTACAGCAGAAGGTCACGGACAAGAAGTTTTTCCTAACTTATTTATATGAATTTAAGTTTATTTTAATCAATATCATCATTTAAAACATGTTTCTATTTGAAAATAAAAGTTTTTGAATATATTCATAATTTTTATTTCATTTTTTTATCCATTTTGTCTGTATCTCAAAAAGTAGAGTCCATTCTGAAAATCTATTATTATTTTCGTAATTAGTAGACCAGAATTACCCAAGATCGACCCCGAAACCTCACGCAGCAAAATCTTGGTTCCCCTGTGTAATAGTAATGGTTCTACCGTCATCAAATTTTAACGATTCTTTTGTTAGCTATACAAAATTAATCCAGTGTTTGAAATTGTAGGACAATATGAAATGACTTAATCAACAGTTTATTCGTAAGTTGAATGAAGTGAATTTGTTTAATATTCTCCCAACAACAAAAAAACAAATGGTATATGTATCAATTTGTAAAAACTTAAGAAAATAGTAAAAAAAAATATATAGACGTGGTTAAGAAAAAAAAAACTCAAATCACTTTTGTCATCCCCGAAACTCAAAACTTGTCTTATTCATTTTGTTGAGATTTGCTCTGTAAAATTAAGAAAAATTGTAAGTTAGCAATTTTTGAAAATTTTGAAGTACAGTAATGTCTCGCGTTATCCGAACCAAGTCTGAATATAGCGCTAATCGCAATAACCCTTTACTTCCCATTATGTACTCTACAGTCCGAATCAGGACCAATATACTCGTTTGTATTCTATAATCCGAATTTCAGTAAACATGCATACACCCCTCTGTAACATACCTATAACATATTATAAGAATGAAAATGTACAGGCTAGTACTTCGCTTCTAGTTCTATTCACATTTTATTCTTCCTTAATTGTCTGCGATCAAGTAGGAAGAGTCCTTCTTGGATCCTTCCACAGCATTAAAAAAAAATACTTGGCGCAACAGGTCTTTAAGTGGCAGGGCCTAGCTTATCTTAACCACTCATGTTGTGTGCGTTATATTCTTCACACGAATGGACGGGAACCTACAATTTAGTGCCGTATCCGAAGGTCAATTTGGTTTGAGAAGCTTTTTCGAGACAACAATACTCTCGGATGTTTGTCAGACGTTCGCGAGAGGTGGGACCGTGAAAAAAAATGTTTGGTGTTATCTGAGATTCGAACTTGGAACCTCACGCGCAGTGGTCCGACACACTGACCACTTACGCCACGGCGCCCACTAGCCATAGCATTAGCGACAATGAAAACCTTTTCAGAATATTAGTGTTTCGCCTTTGATTCGCTTTTAAGTTTGTCGCTAACAATAATATTCGTCAAATACAATCGCTTTGAATGGGATATCGATTTTGACTGTCACTGTCAAAAAAAAGTAGCCCCAAATAAGGTCATATACAACTTGTGAGTAATACATTTAGCATTCCTCGCAAAAAGCCCATAAAGGAGTAAATTCTCGCAGCCATTCGTATGTATCTATATTTCGCACGAATACAGAGCGTCTAGATTTTCAGGCCGTATCCGAAGGCCAATATTAAAAAAAAAAACCTTGGTTATGGCATTTGCAACTTGTGATGTTTCCCAGGCATTTTGGAGTTAAGAACGTAAAAAAAAATTGTTGGTACTTTCTACGATTTGAACCGTGAACCTCCAGCCCGGTGTTCCAAATTCCGCATGTAAAATGTTTACCCTGGCTTGAAATCAGGAACGATTTATTTGTGTATGTGCGTATACATAAGTTTCGGTCGGATCATTGGTTTTGAAAATAACGCTGAATAAAACTTTTGCGAATTACAGGGAATAGATAGTGAAACTAAGTTTTTTGGGTTGTGCGTCTAACTTTGCACCGTTTTACATCTTGTACAAGACTAGAAATGCGAGGTTAATTTTTTCCAAGATTTAATATAATACAATAGTGGATAGTATCAATTAGGGCCAGAATTCCAGATATTCAGAATAAAAAATCTTTCTCGTGACAGTAGTGCTCTCAGATTGGGGCGGCAATGGTGTGGTGGTAATGTCGTCAATTGCCACGCTAATGGTTAATGGCCCAAGTCCTGATTTAAGCAAGCATTTATTTATTTCCCATGAAATATGTATATAAAGCCAGTCCGATCAATCCCGAAAGCTTGTGTGTACACTACTGCGAAGGCATAACACTGGCAGTAGGTTGGTCGTCATATGGCTGGAAAAATTGTTCGCTCTGTTGGATGATTGATATGCCGATGACGACATCGGTAGTCGGAAAAAATCACTGTGAATCAGAAGCAAAGACAAAAATAACAAAAACATTCCCCAGTTATATGGACGCCGGAGTTTTTTTGAAACATAAACAACTAAGTTTCAAACCATGCACCAAATATTTCTCTCTCTCTATCTATCCTTTCCAACACCTGCACTATGTAAAAATATTTAAAGGGCAATAACCCCTTGAGTACGCGCAAATCATAAAAAAAAAAGATCTTTGTCAAGGGTTTGCCTATGATTTTAGAAAATCTTTGTTTTTCTTGGAATTCAAACCTTCACGCTCAATATTCTGACTGAACCATGGCGACAACTCGGTGAATATCGAGTTTTTCGATTTTGGCTCGAATTGTTACACCACAGAATTAAAACTAGTTACTCGTGATTCAAATAAGTGCAATCCTTGGAAAGCTTTGAAAATGGATAAATTCAAAAAAACGTTCCTAGAAAGCTTTCAAAATGGATAAGTTCGAATAACGTGCTTTACAAAGAATGGAATTACTCCCAAACAAATAAAGGATGAGCTGGATTCTGTTTTTAGCGAATCTTCAACAACATATATGTAGACTTTTGGAGCTCTGTGCTGTAGACGAAAGTAGACTTATCAGGCGAATTGTTACTGGAGACGAAGCAATGGTGTTTTATTATGATCCGATAATCCGATTCGATGGAGTGGTGCCCGTCCTAATGAACAGCGCCCCAAAGAAGCAAGGGTATCAAAAAGTGTCAAAAGCTAATTGGCATAATTTGTTTGGGACTGTAAAGGAATCCTTTTGATTAATTTTAAACAGTGGTGATTAAAATCAAATAGAAAAACAAATTTTAGAAGCGAATGGTTTGATAATCAATGTGATGAATATACGAGTAGGAAAAAGACATTTAGCGCATTAAAGGAATTTCGAAAAATGCATAATCTTGAAGATAGAAGAAAATACATAGATGCAAATGCATAGTTATAATGTTATTTGCACCAGGAAAAAAGAGTATTATTACCAGGATATTGAAAGAAAAATTAATATTATAAAAGACAGTAAAGAGTGGTGGTCACTGCCGAAGGTAATTAGGCACCAACAATTTCAAACTGGGAAGGATATTGGAGCCCAAGAGTTCAGGAGCTACTTCAAATCGTTTTTAAACCCATCTAACACTGTTGTAGACATAATGTACGCCTCAAGACTGAATGTAGATGAAGACCTAGATCGATCAATAACAGCAGCAGAAATTAAGTGTGCGTTATCTACTAGGCGAAACTGAACAAAGCAGCGGGTGTTGACAGAACACCTTATGAATTTTTTATCAACGCTTCGGATGAGTTCATACTCGTATCAAAGTTAGCTTCAGCGTATGACCTGGCCCTAATTAGAAGCAGTGCAGACGAAACCTTTGGCGTAAGCACTGTGTTTCCTATATTTAAAAAGGGAGATGCTAATCAACCTTGTAACTATAGCATTGTATAGCTAAAATCATGATGGGCATTATAAACGAGCGGCTATCAGTATGGGTTAAAGGACATAGGAAACTAAACGAATACCAAGCTGGATTTCGCAAACAGTACTCGACAGCAGACAACGTCTACAACATAACGACAATAATCGAACTAAAATTCGCAGAAAATAAGAAAGTGTATGCGTTTTTTTTTTTTGAGATTTCAAGGCAGCGTTCGACAAAGTGCCAAGAAAGCTCCTAATGTAAAAACTTCCCGAAATGGGAGTGTCTTAAGAAATAATTGATTTTTTACAGTGTAAATAAAAACACACTCAGTAGTGTGGACTGGATGTGAACTCTCAGACACTTTTGAAACACATACCGGCGTGAAACAAGGATGCCTGCTATCACCATTACTTTTTGCGTTGTATCTTAATGATCTGCATGAACATCTAGGAGGAGGACTGTATTTAGGTTCGCTAAACATAAGGCTACTGCTGTATGCCGATGATATTGTGATTTTGGCCTATGATGTCAAGACTTTGTAATAAATAAATTAGATACATACTGCGATACCTGGGGTATGGAAGTTAATATGAACAAGAGCGAAATAATGGTTTTCAGAAGAGGCGGGAGACTAGGAAGACAAGAGAAGTGGGCGTACAAAGGTGAACCAGTGAAAATTGCTGCTAAGTATAAGTACTTAGGAGTAATACTAACACAAGGAATATCTTTTTCAAAGGATGTTAATAGCAGGAACTCTGCAGCTAAAGCTAGCATAAATGCTACATGGAAAGACTTCTTTAAAAAAAAAGAGGTCACGCTTAGATCGAAATGGAAGTTGTTTCTAGCTGTCTGCAGAGCAGAACAAACATAGGCAGCCGAAGTATGTGGGTATTCTTGTTTCGGGGAGGTAGATAAACTGCAACGGTATTTTATAAAACGTGTATTAAAACTGCCTGAATTTACTCCAAACTATGTGATAGCGATAGAAAAGCGGAAGAAGGGCATATTTACACCTTGAATCTACATTATGCGTTATATTGCAAAGACGCTTTTTGAATACGATGTAGAGAGGCTTCCACATAAACTCTCGAAGATGATAAAGAGTAAAAAGCTATTTTGGTTCAAAGAGCTTCAAAGGTTGGGGTCAGTATTTGGCCTAAGCTGGGACACCTTACCCAAAATGAGTGGCACAGTAAATGCATAGCACTAAGTGAAAATCTGAAGCAGCGTATATATCACCAGCATGTTTCAAAAGCCAAAGATAGCGAAACGCGAAAAAACCTCGATTTTATTAAAGGCAACGCATATTGCAACGACAACAGCCGACAAAGAGATATGAGCTGGATTATTAAAGCGCGAGCAGATCTTATTCGCCTAAATGGAAATAGCTTTTACATTGGAGGTACAAGAATGTGCACGCTCTGCGATTTAAGGGAAGAAGAAACAATCCAGCATTTTATGGGCAGATGCCCTGTGCTTAGGGAGTTTAGATGCAAATACTTTAATAATAATATGCTCTCAGAAGAGGAATTAATTAATATTTTAAATGGAGGCTTGATGAAAATTGGAAAAATGTTGTTTACTATATAAATTCCGGTTTAAATTATAGACAGCTAATAGCAGAAGAATTTGATTAAATTACACAAGAATGTATTAAAAGTAAACAGACTTCTCTACCGACAGACGGTTCAATCCATGTCGTATGTTCTTCTTTAATACTATGTAACATATTGTTATTATTATTATTATTACAGTGGTGACTGGTAAATGGTGAATATTATGCTCCACTGTTTCATAAACTTCGGGTAACAATAATAAAAAAAAGACACTAAAAAATGGCAAGAAGTTTCCTTCTGCTACACGACAATCCACCTGTTCACACCGCTACTATTGCACAGGTCCGAACCGAAGTCTTATCTTCGAGAAAAAAAAAATCAACAGCGATGATAAAATATACGTTTGCCGTTTTAGGTCATTTTGGTGGCAAAACTTCGAAATACTTTCTTGATGGCATTTCATCGATCTAAAAAGTGTATTGAGCTCCACAGAGATTATATTGCAAAATAAAGAATTTGTTTCCTTTTACTTGTACTTATTATATAATAGGTTGGGTATACTGGAACCGATCTTACTACGTATATCCTCTATAAGTTAGAGTCTATCAAATAGCTTGAGTCTATCAGAGTTTCAACAATGAAGGTGCTATCCAAATGACTACTCATCAACGAATATGTGACGGATACCCATAACAGTATCCACATATTTCGTCCGTATTGGTATTTTGTATATAAAATGAATTCATGCAACTGTTTATTTAGAGTTCCTGCCAAAAACACAAATCCGAATTAGTGAATACTCTTAGCAGCAAGAAACTTTTAGTAGTGACGCCAACACATAGTGATGCACATAGAAAACAAAGTCAACAGATGCACTGTTTTTTTGTTAAAATTTGTTGATCAGAAAATTGTATTCATGGAGATGTTGATTGACCAAGCCAGACACAGAAAATTAATGGTTTTGAAGATCACATGGTCCCATGATCCATGGTGCAATACTAGTACTTGTTCATTTATTGTAGAATGAGCTTATTCATTTCTAGTGTGGAAATCCAGTTAGAAAATACTATGCCGATTCTGAACCAATAATAAAATAGGAGATCAGACTTTTTAAATCCACCATTGAAATCAAATTACGAATTTATTGGTTTTGTTTTGCAAGCATGAGTTACTACTTAACTTTTGTTTTACCTCAGTTACTATCCGACAGACGACTACTATGCCATTTGCTTTACGTTCTAAGATTTCAATTTTTGTATTACTTTTTTTTTTTGTTTAAATATAAAATGAAGAATAAAGAGCTTTTATTACAATTATTACACATCATCAAAAATTCATTTACAGTCTAATTGACCTACAAATGAGCTTTTGCGTTAAATGTTTTTGAGTGATGTCCCCTCTATCAGGGTTTACTCACTTTATTCACTTTTATATGGGATTGAAATATCCCGTGTCTGGTGGTAGTATATAGCCCTCATTCGTGGATGTATTACTTTTTTAATACAATGATTCAATACACTGTAAAAACAGGTAAGAGAAGATGAAATCTTACAAGTTGAGTACAATTGACGAGCATTTTGCAACTTAACAACTTAACAATTGCATTTTAGTAAATTTTAAATCAAATTTTCGACCAACATGTGCATCTTTCTGTACCTTCAAATGACCTCTGATAATCTAGCAAAATGAAACTTGGCATACTTATAGAAGGGACTGTGTACTAGAACATAAGGGACATAATAAGGGATAAAGGATTTTTGATCTTCGGAGTATATGAAGCTACAAAACATTTTTAACTTTTTTTCCTTGCAGAAAAAAAAATCCACGATCAGTAAATATCTTGGGAATGAATAGCCGGCAAAAATTCTCATCCTACTCCTATAAATGGGTGACGTCTGGTTATGATCACCACAACTGTATTGTATGTTTTCAATATAATGGCTAGCTATGGCCAGGAGGCAATGCTGAGGATTCTAAACTTCTCAATAGTTCAATTGCTTTCTGGTCATCGGGTCGAGATACCTGATTTAAGTGGCGGTATGATCACACTAATTATTATCCAAGAAACGGTGGAAAAGAATGCAAGGGCAAGGTCTGTCGTATCTACGCCCTCTCCTGATATATTACCTATATCCGAATCTATAATACCTTCCTTCCGATTTACTCATGGGACCAAAGTACAATCAAAAAGTAAAAATAAACGACAAATAAGAAGAAAAAACAAAACAAA
The DNA here is from genome assembly GCA_945910035.1 of Brachypalpus laphriformis. NCBI lineage: Eukaryota > Metazoa > Arthropoda > Insecta > Diptera > Syrphidae > Brachypalpus > Brachypalpus laphriformis. Next base: position 103,676,574 of record OX246756.1, read on the forward strand.
AAAAAAAGAATAAACGCATCAGCACCTCATCAGAAAATGAACCGCTTGCCTCCAGTTAGGAAACAGTTATAGAAAACCTATCTACAAATATCTTACCCGTGGCGCCGGCCACAGTAGCTAAAGCTCATCTACATCCTCCCTATGATCCCGGACACTTGACTCAGTGACCAAACGCGCCCAGTCAATCTGCAACCGCGAAATAACCTCATGCAAGAAGGCCGCTTTCATTCTTGGCAAGATCGCTAAAGTAGGCTACACACTGTCATATTTGAATTAACATTCTTGCTGAATGACACACATGATAGTGTAAAGTTGGGAATGAAAAATGCCGACTGGGATGATGTAGAGAATGATGAGCTAAAATTGTTCGTGGATTTTACTGGAATGACAGAAACTAATACATCAAGAATGATAATGTGTAGGCAAGTTTCGTCATTCCACTTTCTTCTTTTTTTTTTAAGAGTAGAAGGAGCATCACAAGACAATTGTAAAAATAATTTAAAAAAAAACAAGAAAAATTGAGAACATTTTAGGAAAAATTACATTCCTGAAATGATAGTGTATAGACTGAAATGAAATGTTGAAAAATGACAGTCTAGGAACTCGTTCCAGAAGCCACACAAAAGCATTTCAATCAATTTGTAACTATTAAAAAAAATAGATATGGAAACCCTTTTTTGCCTCTCCAGTTTTTATTTTAAATTAATACCGTTACGAAAAAGTTGACAAAAAAAAAGCTTTTAAAAGAAATGTTGAGAAAACTATTTCATTTCTTCTTTCTTTTCTGTAAATCGTAAACAAAAGAGAGAAGAAAAGAACGAAAAAGTGGACAACTCATAGGAGGGCAATGATTTCTTTTACATTATAATTTGATATAAAAATAAAATACAATATTTAGTTTACGCAAAATCGAAAACGTTGGACCTTTGCCAGCAACTACAAGATATTTAAAAGAATTCTAAAAGCAAACATTTTTCTGTATTTTTGTCCCCAAGTGGGATGCTTATCTCAGTGTTCAACATGACGTGTTTATGGCATTTCCACTTGGTAAAGATGCTTACCTTTGCTTACATCAACTATCCACATACTTTAGCAGTTGTTGTCGTATCGATATTGCTTAATGTGCGCGCTTTAAAACAACCAGGTTCAAATGAATGGAACTTTGTCGCAGAAATTAAATTTTCTTAGATCGTAGGTTCTTTTATTTTCACTCATTATGATTTGGCAGTGCAGCTTACTTAGAATTGTTTCTCTTTTTGTTATATTATGTGCATATACTGATGTAAAACGGCAGAATTTATGAGTCAACTAACGTCTTTTATGCTAACTCGTAAAACACTACTCAACAACTGTTCCGAGTGGGATTTATTGACTAACTGATTTAAAGTTGATTTGTTTTCTTTGGTTCTCCCTCCATGGTAAATCACAAGCAAAGTATATTTTTATTGATTTGTAAAAAAAATTAATATAATCATCATAGTTAACAATATAATATAGAAAATATTTTTCTTGTATAGAAGGTTCCTATCACATAACACATCACTATCACTGTATATTCTTATACTTTAGAAGATATATTATTTGTTTTTTTTTTTGTAACACTAGTAGTTATAAATATATTATGTTATATGTACAAGTTAGAAGTTGTTTGATATTTATTTTAAGTCATAACACATTTGTTTTAGTTAAAGCTATTTTCGTAGATTGATTACTTTTGTAATTTTATTGTTATTTATTAATTTTCTTTATTATTATTATTCTTTTTACCAACACGAGGTCAAATTCGTTTAGATATTGTCTATAATTTTTAAGTTTCCCTTTTATTGGGTAGTTTTTTACATTTTAAATAATTTATTAGAGCTTTGGAGGCAGGGTGTCATCTCAAAATAATGCACAGTGAAATTTACAAACTATTTACATCGGCTGACTGAAACGAACACATAAGCAAAAAGAAGGTTTTAATTAGTTTTCGCTATCGATTTTTCATTCCGGTTCACAATCTTTTGTGCGTTGGCCCAAAATGTATCCTTTCTTTGTAGCGATAGAACAAGTTTTCGAATTATCACATGAGAATATAGAAATAAATAAAAATGAAGTGAACGAAGATTACATGAACCACAACCCGTCGACGATACTTATGCGAATACATGAAAAGCGAAAAAGACTGGGAGAACTTTACCTAATACGTAGTGCTATGCGAAGTCTAAAATTTAAGCTAACAACAACCACGACGATGATTTTAATGGTGGTGGTTGTTGACATTGGTATTGAGTGAAGGAAGGGATGAAGACTATTAAATAACTGGGGTAAGGGTGCATTTATTCTCCCCCCGATGATGAAACCGATATTTCCAGAGCAATGGAGAGCATTGCCATATCGAAATGTTGAAGCTTTGTCTTTTTGTTTACTAAACATAGACTTTATAATTTATTTTTTTATTCTATTTTTTATTTTTTTTTACAACTCCGCCTACTACCACGCGCACATAAAAAATTCAATATTTTTACTAGAAATCGTAAAAAGATGTTTTAATACAATATAACACATACTTATATAAGCACTGACTTTCTCTATAATTCGTCCATACAATATAAAGGGCATTTGCGGGTGTTTTCTTACAAAACAAAACAGATATTAATATAATTTCTGCAAAATCGAAGAAAATCCGTGTAAGTAACAGTTTTTTAAGTAACGCCCACTTTAATAACGTTAAACTGAAAGAACCCGTTCCATGCGAATTCTATGTTCTGTATATTTAAAGTATTTTATCTAGCTAACCATTACGGGGGTCAAGGGGTGAGCGCGCTGTGCACCGATAGGGGCACAGATGGACTCTCTGAGATTCGACAACGGCATCGACTTAGGATAGGCACATGGAACGTCTCATCGCTCACAGGGAAGGATCTTGAGCTTGTTGGAGAGGCTGTTAAAAGTCGACTAGATATAGTTAGCGTCTCTTCAACAAAGCAGAGAGGTTCTAAAACTGTGGACCTTACGGGTGGGTGGAAGCTCTTCCTGTCAGGAGTCGCACCCTCAAGTCTGCTCGGGCGGGAGTGGGGATACTCACAAGTCGCAGGTTGACAGACAGAGTATTAGAGTGGATACCATTAGGAGGGAGAGTTGCTATCTTAGAGCTCAAGCTTGAAAGATCAACTCTGGCATTGGTGCAGGTGTATGCACCGACCTTCTGTCAGAGTACGCAGCTTTCTTAGATGAAGTTGATGTTGCCCTTGAAAAGGTTGCAGATATGGATTCTTTTGTCCTGATGGGTGACTTCAATGCTCATGTGGGTGTAGATGTTATGACATGGGGGAGTGTGATTGGGAGGAACGGTGATCCTGATCAAAACGCGAACGGAGAGAGGTTGTTGGATTTTTGTTGTGAAAATGGCTTATCCATCATGAACACTATCTTTCCGCACAAAGACACTCACAAATACACGTGGTACCGTCAGAGTCTTCAGCAGAAGTCGCTGATCGATTTCTTTGTGGTACCATCGTGTCTGAAGAGAATGGTTTGTGATGTTCGCGTATTGAGAGGGGCCGAACTGTCAACTGATCATCACTTAGTGCTGTGCAAATTGTATCTTAGCGAGAGAGTGCCTCCCCTACCAAAGCGTAAACCAAGGATGGTTACACGCATACGATGGGAGAGGTTACAGGACGATGAGATACGGGAGACATTTGCGCGGCAAATATCTGAGAGGTTTGAACGAATTCCAACTGTTCCATCAAATGTAGAGGAAGAATGGCAACTGTTTTCAACAGCGGTTATTGCCTCTGCGGGAGATGTTTGTGGAGTGAAGCGGCTTGGTGTGGCGGCTGGTGGTGAGAAAAGAACTGCTTGATTTAAAACGCCCGGAGTTCAAGAAGCCATCAGAGAGAAGAAGAGAGCCTCTAAGGTGTGGATTCACTTGGGGAACTCCGATTCTCGAAATCGGTACACTGAGGCGCGAAGAACTTGCAAATTAGCTGTGAAAACAGCGAAAGAACAGTCTTGGAAGTAGTTTTGCGAGAAATTGGAACGTGACCACAGATCTGCAAATAAGATGTTCTGGCAGAACGTCCGCCGACTCAGAGGAAAAAAGTTGAATATCGTTGAAGGAGTCAAATCCAAAGACGGTACACTTCTTTCCAATGAGGAGGACATCTTACGCAGATGGAGCGAGCGCTTTTCAGAGTTGCTCAATCCCGAACAGGGCACCGAAGATGATAGACCTATGGTCGAGAGTTGGGCGGAAAGTAGTCCTACGGTACGGGTGTATCTCTTTTAAGTCTCCCTGGAAAAGTCTTCGCTAAGGTGCTAGAAAATCGTTCCAGAGCTGTGGTTGAGGACAGTTGGGGAATGAGCAGTGCGGTTTTGGTCCCGGTAGAAGCACAACCGACCAGTTGTTCACTCTCAGAATGGTTCTTGAGAAGGCCTGGGAATATGCCAAACCTGTCTGCACTTGTTTTGTGGATTTGGAAAAAGCATATGATAGGGTTCCTCGAGGCAAACTCTGGAGTATTCTGCAGGAGTATGGAATTGATGGTTCCCTGTTAAGGGCGATTCAGTCTTTATATACAAACTGTAGAAGCTGTGTTCGGATAAACGGTGTTAAATCAATACCTTTCACTGTGGGCGTTGGACTCCGCCAGGGGTGCGTTTTGTCACCTCTCCTCTTCATTGTATATATGGATTGGATGTTACAGCGCAGCCGTGGCGGGGAATGTTTCAAAGTGGGAGACCTAAGGATTAGTCATCTGCTCTTTGCGGATGATTTGGTCATCCTTGGGTCCTCTCAAACCGAACTTCAGCGCGCACTCGAAAGGTTTGTAGCCATTTGTGATCACGCTGGAATGAAGATCAACGTGAACAAATCGGAAGTAATGGTCGTTTCCAAAAAAACCCATTCAGTGCACTCTGCATGTTAGTGGAGTCCCACTGAAGCAGGTGGAGAAGTTTAAGTACCTCGGGGTTTTATTCACGAGTGATGGGAGGAGCAATGCCGAGTTATCCTGTAGAATTGGTCAGGCTGGATCAATTTTGGGAGAGCTTGGCCAATCTGTTATAAGGAAGGCCGAACTTAGTGTTTAAGCTAAGCTATCGGTTTTTAACTTGGGTAGTTGGGTACAAGCTGCCGAAATTAGGTTCCTTCGCAGTGTTGTTGAAATAACTCGTAGGGATCGAGTGCGCAACACCAGAGTACGCGAGGCGCTCAACGTTGAGCAGCTACTTCTCCGAACGGAACGATCTATGCTTCGATGGTTTGGTCACGTAGTGCGTATGCCCCCAGACCGGCTTCCAAGACGCGCCATGGTTGCCGTGCCATCAGGTAAGCGACTTCGCGGAAGGCCTAGAAATAGATGGTTGGATCAAGTCCGACATCTCTCCTGGAGCCGCTTAGGGATTCCTCCTGATGAATTGGAGTTAATGGCGGAGGATCGAGAAGGATGGAGAGTCCACCTGAGCATCCTACCCCCGCGACCCTCATGAAGGATAAGCGGGCCATTGAAAATGAATGAATGAATCTAGCTAACTCAAATCTTTTTTAACTCGAATATTTTTCTTGATCCGATTGAGGGTAGTTCCAACTGTAATATGTACTTTGGTTGAAAAAATTCCGCTGACTTACTAAAACATACCACTGAAAGGAATTTAAATCATAATCAAAATTTGTATCACATTTAAACGGAGAAAAAAAATAACATATTACGAGTATGTTCACTAGAAAGAGGAAGAATGTGAAAATTCATTCCTTGACAGCTTTGGACGGGAATCAAAATGTCCACGACAGCTTAGTGTTTACACTCAATCTGGATACCAAAGAAGATCCGCAAGCAAAGAGGATGTTATATCGGAACAAGAGAGTATTTAAACAAAGACAGGGAATTGAAGTCAGCATAGTCAATATATTCGATGGTAGCAAGACCCAATATAAGATATGAAACGATTGTATACAATACCATTCAATTTCACATAACACTTTAAAAATCCATTTGAATATGGTACAAATCTAGACATACGAGGATGTATCTCCGAATTAAAGGTGTAATACGCACAAACCAATTGCAAAGACTTGATATTACGAGTATCTATAGGCAAAGAAAACTTCTGGAATTTCTGAAATACTAAGACAAAAGATAGTGCGTGCAGTTGACATGCTAACTCATCATAAGAACTTTAGACGTCATACTTACACATTAAAATACGATTAAATGCATGCTCGTAAACTGAAAAAATGTTCAGTTGAAAAAAAAAGTTAAACTAGCTAGAGAAAGAGTCAAAGGAAATACAAATACGGCGAAAACAAACAAGCGTAAATTGCAGTTTATATGTTGCAAATAAAAAAATAATGTGTATAATCGATAGTACATATAATAGACAGCTTTCTGAAAGATTATAATTGCTGACCACGCCTGGAAGATTTAGAAACAGAGGTACACCTTTTGAGCAAATAGCCAACACTAGCAATCAGGAGACAGTTTGCAATTGCTCTAATCTGAAGTTTAAACGGATATCCTTTCAGCAATTGTTTTATCCAAGGTCATAGAGAAATTTTTGAAGACATACGGAAATTATCTCTAACTAAAAGGAGACATTTTAAGTAGAGTTAGTAGAGCATTGGTTCAATGCATCTGGATAAGTAAATGTTTTCCTTCTTACTACAATTTTCTTGTTATTGTTCTCTTTAATTTGTTGCTTCCATTTCAGGTAAAATAAAAAATGTTTAGTGCCACCTAACGAATTCGAATGAAATTGATTTGAGTGTAATCTCCAAGTACGGTAATATATGAGGTTGTTAGTGCAGCGACACCTCAGATAGTGCTGAGCACGAGACTTTAATCACAGAAAACACCAACATTGTTTTTATACATATTTATATATATTGGGAGCAATAGCTCATTATGTGCCTAGGCCTAGCTTCTCGCTACCACTCGTGTTGTGTGCGTTATATTTTTCGCACGAATGGAAGGGACATGCAGCGCCGTATCCGAAGGGGGATTTTTATTTTGTTTTTGAGAAGCTTTTTCGCAACAACAATACTCTCGGATGTTTGTCAAACGTTCGCGAGTGGTGGGACCGTGAAAAAACTTCTTGGTGTTTTCTGGCATTCGAACATGGAACCTCACGCGCAGTGGCCCGACACACTAATCACTGCGCCACGGGGACCACAATTTTCTTTTTAAGGTCTGATAAATAGCTGCTTGGCATTGCTAGTGGTACAACTTAACTTACAGATTTGATGTCTTTACTATTTTTTTTTTTTTATTTACCAATAACCACAATATTTAATAACTACAGTGGAGAACTGATTAACCGGGAGACCCAATCAACCAGGAAATGGTAAAAAAAATTGCTTTCTCATTGAAATTCGATTAACCGGATGCAAACAAAGATCAAGTTAAGAAAACAAAAAACAAAAAAACATGATTTTTTTTTAGAACACCTCACATTTAAATTTCTATATGCATATCTTTTACGTGTACATTTTATAATGAGTTTCTAATGGAATTCCTAATGAATTTTATTTTTTTTTTATTCAGGGTTATCGTGAATAAATTTTCCCTCGAATTTTTCCCCCGAACAAAAATGAGGTACCTTAAAAATGGAGGAAATAAATCCGTGGAAAATAAATAGGTACCATGAATTGCAATTCAGGAGCATTTTCAACGCAATCGCGATACTTAATTTTTTCCCGATAAATTGTTTCCCTATTTTTGAAGATACTTAACTTTTGTACGAGGGAAAAATTCCGAGGGAAAATTTATTCCCGATAACACTGATTAACTTCTGTTGAGTTCGGTTATAATCTTTTGTTCCATAGAAAAAAATTCGGTCATCCAGGATTTTCGATTTTTCGTCATGCCGGTTAATCGAGTGTCCTCTGTATATAGATAATTATTAATAGTAATAATTAATAAAGACTGTATTTATATCTTCCAAATATGTAATTATTTAAAAGCCTCTTATGTAAAATTTAGAGTTTGTTTAGTTGCTTCACTGTAATAAACATAACCAATAAAACAAGAAAGTCCATGTCATTGGAAATTATCTCTTTTTTTTCTAGCTTCCTCAGCTTCGCGCTTCGATTACACGAAGCTGTTTACAAATTTAGGATTATGATTATAATATTTTAACATAACATTCAAATCGCGACACTTCTATTTCTAACAATTATATAGTATGTTTCAGCGTTCACGAGATAAAAAGCAAAAAACGCGCGCTTCCAGAATGCCCATTTGTAGTTGCGCGCATAGTACTGCTCACTTTGATCGCATATGTAATACACGAAAACTAATAAGAAATCTTAAGATAATTACTGTATATAATTGGGAAAATCTTTGGCTATCTCAATTTTTCTCCTAAGATTTAGAAGATGGGGGAGAAAAAGTAATGGAGGATTCTTCCTGATGGTAGTTTTCAAACAAAATAACAGGCTAGTACCAATGTGGTAGGTGCGTACTTTTCGGAGAGTGTACATACATTATGTAAATTCAAAATATCATCTTTTTATAAATATGTTTCACTATTTTGACGAATTTACGTCGATAACTTTCTTAAGATTTCAAACTTTACACGGAAACGTGTATAGCTAAATAGTAGAATATTTTATTCTCTATCTGTTTTGTACGGAAAGTTAGGCCTTTTTTTTCTGACTTGGGAAGTCTAAACATGGAGGCTGCAAATGTAAAAAAAATAGAAACGTAAAGAGCAGGCATGGGTTTCGATAACCAGTAACTTATCCCCGCTATTTTCGAAAAAATAAAAAATAAAGTTGCGCTGAATTTTTTCTGGTGCTGTTCTCTAAGGTGCTGCTTCGCAAAATTTGTTGTCACCAATGGAACAAATTTGGCAGACTAATTAAATTTCTAGAGTAGCATTTTAGAGCAAAAAAAATTGTTGATAGCAATACAACCTAGCTCAACTCGAGTAGTATACGAAAAATTCCACAATTAATTGAAAAATGGCGGGGCTTATTTATTTTCAAGAAAATCCTGTTAGTGTGCTAAATTTTCTGTGCCGCAGATAAAGTATTTTGTAGTGTAGCACATTATAGCACAACTCGAGTAGAAAAAAAAATATTTTGCACCTTGGTACACAATATTAGAACAAATCAGCACAACTTTATTTTTTTCCAAAATGACGGGGCTAAGTCACTGAACTTTAGGTTTCGGAACCTTGAGGTTTTGATCAAACTTCATAAAGGGGTTTGCCAAATTTTGCCTGTTTGTCCCCCCGTGTTCCAATCGACTACAGGCCGACTCAAAACGGCGATTTCATCTCAACACCAATAGTTAATATCAGTTGACTTAAGGTTGGTTTAAAAAAAATTTTTTTTTTTTAAAGTGACGGAAAAATTGTAGTACGGTACTTGAATAATTAGCCGTCTTTGGAAATTTAGCTACATACGTGCATATGTATGTATGTATATCTTTTGATCTTGATCAATATTTGGCTAAACTTTGGAAAATTGTCGAAATATTAAATTTAAAGCATTTTTGAAAAAGCTGATAATTTAGTTTGAATGGCAATATCTGACAATACCAACACATGGTACCCTCACCAAGAAGGTAAAACGTAATCTAGAAGGATGCAAATCAGGACAAACGTTACCTTCCTGCCTGAGAGAAATACGAGAAATACAAGACACATACCCATCCACTCAGTATATACATACATAACATCAACAGACTGCAGGGGGAATCAGTTGCTTTCACAGGAACATAAACCTATCTTCTAGTATTTCCATTTTTTTCCTCCGTATTTCTGGTATTCATGCAAAATGAGTGAAATTGCAAGACCAACAGAAAAAAAAAAAACAAAGAAGAATAAAATCACAGGATCTTTCAGGCGTAACACAATTTCAAGGTTTTCCAAACAGGAACTGTATGAATAGACACAAGAAACGAGAGAAAAATAATACTCGTACAACAAAACAAAATAAGTGTTTTGCTATCAGATAGAAAAAGAAATAGGCCTAGTCCTGCTTTGGGGGATAGTTTATAAAAAAGTTATATTCTGTGTCGCTGCCTCTTTTGCACACATAGAGCAAGGATCAATTCCCTTGAATATTTATGTGTATTGCACAACAACAAAAAGAACTTGTACGACACGTGCGCACTGCGAATTTCATATCATATCCAAATATCTGATAGTAGTAGTTGGTGGTGGGATTGCTTTCTTTCTCATGACCATGGTGTGAGTTTCACGTAATCATGCATAACATGGAAATAATAATATGTACGTACATCTGAGAAAAACTGGATGTTGCTTCAAAATTTTAATATTGTATTCATTTTTGTGGCGGAATGTTCTATCGCATACGCTGAGTTTTATGAAAAGATATGATAACAAAAGGGAAAAACCCAATCCTTTAAGGCTACATACGATATCACACATCGGGATAGATTGCTGCGTAATGTCCTCATGTCTATGTGTGGGTATGTCCACTAAATATGTACTCGTACAATGTTGGAATACTAGAAAGGCGAAGTTCGACAATTTGGGCCATCGGACAAAAGCTGCACAATCGATAATTGAGGAAAATTCGAGGAAACAAAAACATCCATCCACACTCCTCTATGCACTAAATAGCTTGGAATGCAATACAAGATAAATACTTCCTGCGAACGCAATCGAAAAAATACATCTTTGTCGGATTTAAATAGATTCACACTAAAACCCAATCCACTTAACGAAAATTCGGCGCTTTTCCTTTTATTCACTCACTTTTGCATAGCACATTTGAATTTTCAGCTTTTTCATTAATTTCTATTTTCCGTCTCTCACTTTTTTTCTTTTTTTTTTTCTTCTTTCGATCACTTTTCGTCAACTTCCCATTGGCATATTCTATCTCTCGGAATTAAATTGACGCCACTTTTTTAAATGGTTTTTCTTTCAGATTCGAATTTAACTTTAAAAAAATTGTTAAAAAGTTTTTCTCTAGGATACAAAAATTCTACCCGACTTCCATTATTGTGTGTATACAATTGTCCGTGCTTTACTACCAAGTGGGTGTACATGGGAGACCGTACGAATTGATACTGGGCTTGACGATTCCTGGGCTGCTTTTGCTCCGTTCGGGGAAAGCTCCCGGATACTTTGGCACTAGTGCGCTGTTGCCAATGCACACAGGCTTGTCTGGTCTGCTATAATGTTCATTGAGAAGAGAAATTCAATCAAATTAAGAGACAATATCGAAGAGAAATTCTGAGATTCGCGCTGATGAAAAAGCTTATAATAAAATGTAATTCTCTGGAAAGTCTTCTATGTCCCAGATTCAAAAACTACACCTTCCTACCTATAGGTAATGTGCACAAATGTATATGTGAAAGCAGCATATCCTATATAATGAAAACACAACACATTGAACATAATGAAATAGCAGCAGCCGAGGAGAAGCAGCACGTATCGGACAATTTTATTTAGGTCACGAGTGAAACTTGCTGCGCGTCTTGGGAGAGCACATCATTGCTTAAGTCCTCATCTCGTCCTCATATTTTTTTGAGTTGACACATAATGTACCTATACTTATGTCGAAGTCCTTACTATTTTCAATTTTACTTTTTCCTTGTTCAGGATGTTTCACATGCACATCTTTGAAGAAAACTTACTGACAACGGAGCATAGGAATTATTGCACTTTGTGGTTAAATGCTTCTCAGGATGAAGTGTAAGGCAGTGTTTAGGTTTATGAGAAGCTGGTCAAATTCCTGCAAAGCAGCACATGCACATTCATTTTTCTATTGATGTATACAACGGAGGATACTTTAATCAGTCAAGGCAATGTTTTTATTGATTTTCAACATTCTCCTTTTCACAAACAAACCAAGAGCAGCACCAGCAGCAAGTACTTTCTATGCTGGTGTGTGTAATGGTCCTGATGCTCAGGTATAGCAACGACATGTGGACTAGCATATATGTATTCTAAATATGATACATGGCTCGTGTGTGTACATGGGGTATTGGTTTTCCGCAATAAATTCGCTTTAATTAATGCTTTGGTCGTGTGTCGTCCTTAAATTGTATGAAATGATAACTACCTGGAAAAACCTGGCTGTTGATATGGTGAGCACACTTCTAACATCGTTGTACATACATACATAGCTTGGATGGCGAATGTGAATTCTCAGGAATGTATGTATGTGAATTCCCTAAAGGCTGTTTACTATATCAAAGAGTAATGCAAACAGGAAGTATGTCTGCGTGTGTACAGTAGCGCAATCAACTACTTAGTGTAGACCCAAAAGCAATTTAAACGGAAATTATAACGATTACATATTATGTATTCTTATGTTCAAATTTCGTATTACTTTCCTAAGTTAATCGATCAATATACTAATTACAGTTCATATAACAGTATAATGTGAAAGAACACATATACCGCTATATAAATACACATATGAGTTACAATTCGTACGGTACGGATTGAATGATAGCCTATCCTTAGACTTTTAATAAACCAATAATATAGTAGGCAAAGCGTTGGAAAGCTTTTATTTCAAGTACAATGGTGTCTTAAAGAAATTATTAGCTTCGGAATGACATACCATATGATCGACGGACATGACGGTCATTGAGCCTTATGACTGATCCAAAAGTGTCCGTGTACCTTGTATCATTGAAAAGGTCATAATGTCCACGGACTTTGTGACAATCTTATATATTATTACGTGAACACGAAACTTATCGTACGTTTTTTTAGTATTTATTATAAAAGGAGTGAGATGAAACTTATAATATTCAAAAGGTACTGTGCCACAGATGCGCAGAAAAAATAAATCATATGCGAATGTAACCGTTAAGTTAGGTAAATTCCCCTCGATCGAATACCGACCACACGCGATGTTAGTATGAATATGAATGAACGACCCAACCCACAATTAAGATACAGAAACACTACTGTGGATAACTTAGGCATGAATACATTTTCGAATATACCCGATTTTAGCACTGAGAGACTATTAATGAGCGTCCAAAAAATTGTTTAAAGTGACTATCGAGAGCGTAGCACACTGTAATTGAGATTTAGAAATACTGCTTTAGACAACTTTTAGTATAAATATAGTTTAGAATCCGATTTGATCATTCTACTTTGCTATCTACAGTAGTATTCCTGTATTTTCATTTTTGGACTGGTCTCGTTTCGCTGGCGCTAAAAGTGATACTGTCGGAATGAACTAAAGATGATGAGCAGGGGTTGCATAATACCAAAGTAAATGGTCTACACATTAACAAATCTATCGATGACAGTCGAATCTCAAGGGACGAAAAGAAAATTCGAGAAGAGAAACTTGAAGTAAAATAAAAACGTACAAAAAGTTATAAAAAAAAAAAAAAAAAATTATACCATGATGTCATTGTATACCTACATATGTACAAATGTTTGCACATACAACTGTATACTTCCGGTTTAGAATTAGCTGACCACAAAACTGAAGCTGTTCTAATAACCAGTTGGAACCCAAGTCATCAGATCCAAAGAAGCAATCAAATACCTAGGAGTAATGCTCGACAATAGACTGCGGTTTAAACAGCATGTTGATTATTCGAGCAAAAAAGAGTCACGACTTCAGGCAGCACTCTCAAGGATAATGCCCAACATTGGAGGACCTGGATACGCTAGGAGGATCCTACTATCCAGAGTTGTCAGCTCAGTCTTTCTTTATGCGGCTCCGGTTTGGGCGGGGGCTGTCGCGACCAAAGAAACAAGGAGGAAACTTACATCAGCCTACAGACTCGGCGCTATAAGGACCATCAGTGGTTTTAGAACAATCTCTGACCAAGCAGCCTTTGTCATAGCAGGAATGGTTCCTATCGACATCCTCGCGAACGAGATGCAGAGAATCTACAACCGGAGAGGCTCGAGCCATCAAGAGGCTAGCGAAAGAAGAAGGGTTATAGAAGAAGAAAAAGCAGCTTTAAGAGCTGTGTGGCAAGATCGATGGGATAATGCGGTTAAAGGCAGATGGACCCATAAATTAATCCCGACCATCGACATTTGGATAAACCGAGCACATGGGAATTGCACCTACCACCTCACGCAGTTCCTGTCTGACAATGGAGGTTATCGCAAATATCTTTACCGGTTTGGACACGATAGCTCTCCGTTGTGTCCAGAATGTCCAGACCAGGAGGAAGATACGGAGCATGCAGTCTTCTACTGTAGGCGATTTGAAAACTGGAGAAACGAACTTCCCAGTCGTCCATTCCTCATAGATCATATGGTACAATCTGAGGAAACATGGATGGAAATTTGCGCGTTTATTACGCACGTGCAAATGCAGCTTCGAATTCAAGAAAGAATACGTCGAGAAGCAGAAAGTACAGCATAAATTGCTAACCAGCCCCGCGAAGTAATACCTAAGGCAGTCCCACGGGGAGAGTGGTAGAAGTGTGTAGGGTATTGTGTTTAGTACGTAGGCGTATTCCTGGAATCGATTACTCAGGTTTGCGAATCGTGCATGCTAGTAGCACTCGGGCTATTAGTATCTATGAAGATTACACATCCCTGGCGCAACCTAAAAAAAAAAAAAACACTGCATACCTGTGTACGCGCCCCTGTCCGGCTAATGTGTGGTTGATGGGATGCAAGTGCACTGCGACCTAAACACAACTATTGTACTGTCCAAACTAAGGCTCTAGTCGATAAGATACTCGATTTGATGAACCGAAGTACGTGAAGTGGATTCAGCGAAGGTAGATCCGTCTTTAGGTTAGGTTAGGTTAGGTTGAAGTGGCTGCCAGCTGAGAATCGCCAACACACTTAAACCAATAATAGGTCCATTGTAATACCACGTGGATCATGGGAGAAAGTTTCTCCTAAATACTCGTTAAACCATTTGAGCTTCTTGTGAAGCGTAGGAGGCTCTTAATGTCGATGTTTTTTAGGTCGCCTATGTCGTTGTAATAGGGGCTCCTAGGTGAAGCTTCTTTCTACGAGAGAGAGCTGGGTAGAAAAAAAGAAGGTGAGGAATAGTTTCTTCCTCTTCTTCATCTATGCAGCTTCTATAATACAAAAGTCGTTCGCAAAACGGCCTATCCTTGTAGCATGCTTGTCTATTAGACAGTGATCCATCTTTGATAAAAACAGAGTTTCATTCTTTTCTGGATTAATGCTTCGCTTTCCATAAAACTACATTCAAATCTCTTCTACACCCTTACCGGAGACAAAATGTGTTCATCTACTTACATGTATCATACACGCTTAACTTGTTCTTTTCCCTCTTTTTGAATTCAACGGAAACACTTCTACGAAAAAGTATCTTTCCAGCAAAAGCACCAGCTAAGACCCGCACCGATAAAAGCTAAGCTTTCAACAAAATATATCATTTACCTCAAACTCAAAGCCACATTTTTGTATTTCCTGGATAAAGTAATATTTATAGAAACGCCAGCAAAAAGTCCTTTTCAGGTGTTCTTTGTCCAGGGGTGGCGATGGCGCACCGATTAGCACATAATGGTTCAAATCCTGATGTCAGCAAGAATCTATCTATTTCTCATGAAATATATAAAGTCAGTTCGGCCAATTGCAAAAGCTTGTCACCACTATTGCGAAGGCATAACACTTAGGTTGATCATATGGCTGGAAAAATGGTTCACTCTATGACACAGTAGTCGGCAAAAAAAAAATACTGTGAATCAGAAGCAAAGACAAAATAATAACGAAAACAAATCTCCCCAGTCATCTAGACCTTATATCTGCGTTTCAAACCACTACACCAATTTTTTGACAATGTTTTTTTTATCGTTCGGTGAATTTCCCTATTTGCTAAATATGTATGTATTTCTTTAAATCTGATATATGTCATTGTTGTCCCCAATAGCTTGTCCTAAAATCCCTGTCGCTTGATTTTTGATTTTTGTAAAGAATTGTAAATAATTAAGGAATTAATAAAATCTAATCTAATCTAATATAAAAAACGAATCTAAATCCCAGTCGCTAAACAGAGGAATTGTCCTGTGCACTCCTCTGCTGCACTTTCAGTTGGTGCAGAGTTTGCGGAGTGCACATTTATCGATATCGCAAATTATGACTTCTACACAGGTCAGGAACCAACAGCGCAATACAGGATCGGTTGCAAGAAAAGTGGATAGTTATATGACGTAACGTTCACAATTACAATTTGTAAGGAAAGACGACGGTAGCATATTGATTCTAATTTTATCATCGGCGGCGACTTTAATGCGAAACATACGTTCTGAGGCTCAAGATACAGCTCGAAAAAAGGTAGAATGCTCTATGGGCAGGTATGGAGTACAGTTGTGATTTCCATTCGACGGGTAAACCGACTTACTGGCCAACTGATACTTCGAAAATACCTGACCTGATCGATTTTTTCGTTGATCTGTCGTCTGATCATTCCCCGGTTATTTTAACAATAAGCGAAAAACTAGTCTATAACCTAGAGCCAGCGAGATTAACTGGTCGAACAACTAACTGGGAAGGCTTTAGGAACGAAATTGAAGATAATGTTAAACTGAGCGTTCCACTTACGACACCCTATGAACTTGAGGCTGAATATGATCGCTTCGTTGAGATCGTACAGCTCGCCTCTTGGAATAATACGCCCAAACCAAGGAAAACACCGGACAGATACGGTTTGCGATATCCTCCGGAAATAAAAGAATTGGTCAAGGAAAAAAGAAAAGCGCGTAAAAAATGGCAACAGAGTCGTGCTCCGCAGCATAAAGCACACATGAATCGTCTGTGCAATTTGTTGAAGAAGACTATTAAGGAATTTAAGAATCGTGCAATAGGCTCTTACTTTGAAAGTTTAACAGCGAAAAAAGATTCCAATTATTCACTTTGGAAAGCTGTAAAAGGCACCAAAAAGCCGAAAGTCCCCGCGGCGCCAATCAAATTAAATCAAAATGAATGGGCGAGGGAAGATAAAGAAAAAACGGACGTCTTTGCGGCCCACTTGGAAGAAACCTTTAAACCGTACGATGGTCAAGTGGTTTACAACAGCCGCAATAGGCTGGATTTACCATCTGATGATTTGACGCTCACAAGTGCAACGCTAAGGGAACTCACACATGAGATCGAGAATCTAAAACCTAAGAAATCTCCTGGTTATGCTTTGATTACCGGAGAAATTCTCAAAGTTTTACCTAGAAAAGCATTGACTAAGCTTCTCCATATTGTAAATGCTGCACTCAGATTAAAACACGTGCCGATCCAATGGAAAGTTGCGGAAGTCATAATGGTTTTAAAACCAGGAAAACCGCCAAATGAAGTTAAATCGTATAGACCAATTTCGCTTCTTCCAATCATATCGAAAATTTTCGAGAGGATATTATTAAGGCGTCTCCAACCGGTTATAGAAGAAAATAGTCTTATCCCTGACCACCAGTTTGGGTTCTGAAGTAAGCATTCGACGATTGACCAGGTACATAGAATTACTGACGTAATCGAGAAAGCACTTGAAGAAAAAAAGATTTGCTCAAGCGTATTTCTTGACGTCTCGCAAGCCTTTGACAAGGTGTGGCATGATGGCTTAAAATGCAAACTACGACAAGTTCTCCCAGTATGCTTATACGATATTTTAGAATCATATCTCAGGTATAGACTCTTTCGTGTTAGACATGGAGTGAAATACTCCGAGCTCAAAAAAATTTCGGCCGGCGTACCGCAAGGAAGCGTTCTTGGGCCGCTTCTCTATTTGATATATACTCGTGATATACCGAACGAAAATGGCACTATCCTTGCTACGTTTGCCGATGACACCGCTATACTAGCAGTAGGTAAAACAATCAAGGAAACGACTGCAAAACTGCAAAACGCACTGAATAATGTAAATGAATGGACGAGGGACTGGCGGATCGCCCTCAACGAATCTAAATCTGTTCACGTGAATTTCTCTTACAAGAAAACTAATGACTTGAAAATTTTCCTAAACTCGGCCCGAATACCTTTTGCAAACGAGGCCAAATACCTGAGAATGACACTCGACGCAAGGCTGAAATGGAATTCGCACGTGAAAATGAAACGTAAAGAACTCGAAATCAAATATAGAGAAATGTACTGGTTACTCGGAAAACATTCCCAGCTCAGTACTAAGAACAAACTGCTTTTATACAAGCAAGTGCTAAAGCCGGTGTGGACCTACGGTATACAACTTTGGGGTTGTACCAAGAAAACAAATGCAAATATTTTACAAGCTTTTTAAAATAAAGTGTTAAGAGAAATTGTCCAAGCACCGTGGTATAGTAGAAACAACGATATCCACAGGGATCTCGGAATTCCGACAATCGAAGCTGAAACTAGAAGCTTCGCGAGAAAGCATAGAAACCGACTAATCCGACATGTCAACAATACAGTCCTACAAATTTTGGATGAGAGTAATTTATTGCGCCGACTACAAAGGACGAAACCTTTCGACTTGGCGAGATAATGATTAACCGCGTCTAGATTGCGGAATATGCAGGATCCTTCAGCGGAAAGTAACCTGCCAAACGTTTTTATTTCATGATAGAAAAATTGCTTGATAAGTTTATACCTACTTAGTTGCGATATCTAACAAATTTATATCGAAGGGTGGTGTTTTTTTAGTCAGTAAGAATCTGACACTACTATGAGCACGCGCTTGCTATTCTCATAGTGCCTATGGAAGATTTTTCACCTACCCTCGAAAAAAAAAAAAATATATTGATTCGCTATCGAGTAAATTTCATATACAGTCACTCCAAGCCAAACTCGGACACCTGAGCAGTCGTAGTTCCAATGCTGAAAAATTAACTTTCAATGCAAATTCAAATAACATATTAAACATTTTTTGTAATGGTTTTTATTGTATTTTCAAAAACAAAAAACAAAAACTCCATTGATTAATTTAAACAAAAACAATGAATAAAAACAAAAGAACTGAACAATTTCAACGCACAAGCAAAACTCGGACACTAATGTAAATGTCAGTAAGAACTCATTTATTTCTCAAATTTTTAAAAGATTAGTATTTGGTATGTAAACCTGTTTTTTGTATTACCATTTTTAATCTTGTTGGCATCGATTCAATAAGATTTTTACAATATGCTGGACTAATTTTTTCCCAATCTTCTTACAAAGGTCTTTTTTTAGTTCAGTTTTATTTGAAATGGGATATTTTCGGGCTATTTTTTTTAAATGTTGCCACAAATTCTCTGTGGGACTAAAATCCGGACTTTGCTGTGGAGTTTCCATAACGTGGGGGCAATTAAACAATAACCACAAGCGAACATTGTGGGCCTTGTGCTTCGGGTTATTGTCTTGATCAAATTTCCACCCGCTACCAAGTTCCAATTTTTCCACACTTTGGGTCCAATTGGCCTTTAAAATGTCCAGGTACATTTTCTGATCCATTTTTCCTTCAATAAAATGTAGAAAGCCTGTCCATCAACCATAAGGAATGTTCTCCAAAGAGCCGGATTAAATGGTCGAAAGGCTAGACAAAAGCCATTAATCAGTAAACAAAATAAAAAAAGGCTACGGTTCGCAATAGAACATAAACTCTTTTTGGAAAACTGTTATTTTTACCGATGAGAGAAAATTTACTATTTTTGGTTCTGATGGTAAACCAATAGTAGGAAGAAATGCAAGCGAGGAGCTCCTTTTGATAAATTTGGAGCCAACAGTCAAATATCGTGGCGGTTCAGTGATGGTTTGGGGTTCGGTTTCAGCTGCTGGGCCTGGATGACTACATTTTATTGAAGGAAAAATGGATCAGAAAATGTACCTGGACATTTTAAAGGCCAATTGGACCCAAAGTGTGGAAAAATTGGAACTTGGTAGCGGGTGGAAATTTGATCAAGACAATGACCCGAAGCACAAGGCCCACAATGTTCGCTTGTGGTTATTGTTTAATTGCCCCCACGTTATGGAACAGCAAAGTCCGGATTTTAATCCCACAGAGAATTTGTGGCAACATTTAAAAAAAATAGCCCGAAAATATCCCATTTCAAATAAAACTGAACTAAAAAGACCTTTGTAAGAAGATTGGGAAAAAATTAGTCCAGCATATTGCAAAAAACTTATTGAATCGATGCCAACAAGATTAAAAATGGTAATACAAAAAACAGGTTTACATACCAAATACTAATCTTTTAAAAATTTGAGAAATAAATGAGTTCTTACTGACATTTACATTAGTGTCCGAGTTTTGCTTGTGCGTTGAAATTGTTCAGTTCTTTTGTTTTTATTCATTGTTTTTGTTTAAATTAATCAATGGAGTTTTTGTTTTTTGTTTTTGAAAATACAATAAAAACCATTACAAAAAATGTTTAATATGTTATTTGAATTTGCATTGAAAGTTAATTTTTCAGCATTGGAACTACGACTGCTCAGGTGTCCGAGTTTGCCTTGGAGTGACTGTACATACATATCTATAATAAGTAAAGTCAAGGTCACAATCTTTTTAACATGTCTAAGGTGCAGCCTGAGATGAAAAGACAATATATCTCACATTCTGTTCTCTCGTATACCACCAAAGGATGAATGAATAAACACATCAGACACGGTAAAACACACGTGCGGCCTGATTTCTCACAATACTATTTAATAGTTAAACTTTCCCCTCATCGCCAATTCCGCCACCCACATCACAGGGAGTTTCTTTTCATTAGAATTCCACAGCACCCCTCAGGTGACTGATATCCCGCAAACAAATTGCTCACTCCAATCCGCGGTAAACAATTTCTTAAGGTTAAAAGGTAAAAAAGGATAGAAATACTCAAAACTATGAAACGTTGAGAAATAAGAAACAAAATGGCAAAATATTTTAGATAAAGCATTATAAACAACAACAACTGACTGAAAGCAGCAGTGATTTAATTTTAGAATCTGTGAAAACACAAAGCACAAAACATTTTTCACTCTGACTACCACGACCACCACTACTCTGAAGCAGAGATGTAAACATCAAAAATTTCGTTTTATTTTTGGGATATCTGCCAAATCATCAATGTTCCCGGGAAACGATCGTTTAACCCACAACGAAAACAAGCGAAGGAAAAGAGGCAGCTATGGAGATTGTGTGCGCACAAAAGTCCAAGACTTTTTGCCTACGTCAAAGTTTCATTCATTTCAAGATCAATGGTTCTAGTGGCGGAAAACAAGCAGGCGTCTTTTCAGTTATGTCAGCTTTCACAATAATAGTCCCATATAATTATATGTAGCTGCATGCTTTCCTTCTGCAATTTATCTATAAATTTTCTGTAAGCTCTGAGCGTATACATATATGTACATACATTATGTGCATAATGAAAAGAAATTCCCGAACTATGGTATTATACATTATTTATATGTAGTTACAAACAAAAACGAAATACTCGTATATGTCACATTATGTTTTGGAATTGTTTATGGTTTTTTTTTTTTTTTTTTTTTTTTTTTTTTTTTTTTTTTTTTTTTTTTTTTTTTTTCGTGGGTAGGTGAAAATCTTCATGAGACACTATGAGACCGTGTACTCATAGTAGTGTCAGATTTCTACTGACTAAAAACACCCTTCCCTTCGTTTTGTTTACTACGACTAAGTTTGACCTTATCAAGTAGTTTAAGCTTCAGATTTATATTCGCGTGAGGCAGGTAGATTTCCAATAAAAGCACCTGCTGAAACCGTCATGACATGCGGCTTTTTGTCTTATTGCGCTAATTCGAACGGTTTCGTTCTTTGAAGTCGGCGTGTAAGATTTGTCACATCCAAAGTTTGGAGTATGGCACAGTTGCAATGGCCATGAAGACGAATACGAAGCTTGCGAGCGAAGTTTTTTATTTCGTCCTCCACGGTAGCTATCCCTAAGTCTCTGTGGATATCATTGTTTCTGATATACCAAGGAGCGTTCACGATTATTCTTATAATTTTGTTTTGCAATGATTGTATGAGATTCCTATTGCTTGGTTTGGTACAACCCCAGAGTTGTATACCGTACGTCCACACGGGTTTAAGCACTTGCTTATACAGAAGCAGTTTGTTATATACGCTTAGTTTGGAATATCTTCCAATTAGCCAATACATTTCTCTAAGTCGATTTTCGACTTCGTCACGTTTCTTTTTAACGTGAGGTTTCCATTTAAGTTTCGCGTCTAGTGTCATTCCCAGATATTTAGCTTCGTTTGCATGCGGTATTTGTACCGAGTTAATGAAAACGGGAAGGTTGATTATTTTCTTGTAAGTGAAGTTAACATGCGTCGATTTGGTCTCGTTAAGAACAATGCGCCAAGTTTTTGTCCACTCACAGATTTTATCCAAAGCTCGTTGGAGTTTTATGGTTGCTGACTCGATTGAACTTTCCGTTGCCAGAATAGCCGTATCGTCCGCGAACGTAGCTACAATAGTACCTTCAGTTTGAGGTATGTCCCGAGTGTACAGCAAGAATAAGATAGGCCCAAGGACACTTCCTTGCGGAACTCCGCCGGCGATTTCTTTAAAATCAGAATATTCAGTTCCGTGCTTAACACGAAAAAGTCTGTTT
Organism: Brachypalpus laphriformis; assembly: GCA_945910035.1. NCBI lineage: Eukaryota > Metazoa > Arthropoda > Insecta > Diptera > Syrphidae > Brachypalpus > Brachypalpus laphriformis. Next base: position 103,699,004 of record OX246756.1, read on the forward strand.
TTAAGGTACGATTCTAAGATCTTATGAAGTTGCTCCGGAAGGATTCGTCTTAGCTTATAATTCAATCCATCGTGCCAAACCCTGTCGAAGGCTTGAGATACGTCAAGAAAAGCGCTAGAACAAATCTTTTTCTCCTCAAGGGCTTTTTCAATTTCGTCGGTTATTCTATAAACCTGGTCAATTGTGGAATGCTTGATTCTGAACCCGAATTGGTGGTCAGGTATTAGGCGTCTCTCTTCAATGACCGGAAGAATCCGTTTCAGAAGGAGTTTTTCAAATACCTTTGATATTATTGGTAGTAGCGATATCGGTCTGTACGATTTTTTGTCATTTGGAGATTTCCCCGGTTTCGGAACCATTATGACTTCTGCGACTTTCCATTGATTTGGAACGTATAATAATCTAATGGAAGCATTTATTAAATAAAGCAATTTTAATAGTGCCTTTTTTGGTAATTCCTTGAGGATTTGTCCGGTTATTAAATCATAGCCAGGAGCTTTATTGTTCTTCAGGTTTTTTATTGCCTGGCAAAGTTCTATAAGTGACACACTTTTTATTCTAAGGTTGTCAGATGTCGTAGTCGTACCGGTAAAATCGTCTACCAATGTTTCTCCATCAAATGGCTTAAAAGTCTCTTCTAAGTGCTCGGCAAATAGATCCGCTTTTTCTTTGTCACCTTTTGCCCATTCGTCGTTGTTTTTTCTTATCGGTGGCGAGTGTATTTGCGGTTTTTTAATTCTTTTGACAGCTTTCCAGAGCGAGTAATTAGTGGTTTTTTCGGCGGTTAAACCTTCAAGATAAGCTGAAGTCTCTTGGTTTTTTAGGTCTTGTATCGCTTTTTTAAGCTTATTGCATAGGAAATTCGAGTGGGTTTTATGCTGGGGAGCGCGAGTTTGTTGCCATATTTTGCGTGCTCTCCTCTTTTCTCGAATAAGTTCTTTTATTTCCGGCGGATAATAAGCTTCATTGCATGGGACTTCTTTCCTCCTTAAAGGTGTATTTTTCCACGCGGCATTTTGTATTGATTCAATAAATTTGCCGAGCTCATCTTCTATTTCGAAGGGTGTTTTGAGCGATACATTTAAGACAATATTTTCTTCGCAATCAGTTCTAAAGTCGCGCCAGTTAGTTTTTTTGTTAGTTAATCTAGGCACACCTTCTACTGTCATTAGTCGGTCACTTATTGTCAAGATTACCGGCGAGTGATCTGAGGAGAGATCAAAGCTTTCCTCTACTTTTGCAAAATTTGAAGATACTCCTTTTGCTACGAAGAAGTCTATTAGGTCTGGTGTTTTTGCTGTATCAGAGGGCCAATACGTCGGTTTCCCCGTCGAAAAGAAATCAACCCCGAATTGCATACCGGCTTCGTACAGAAGTCTGCCTTTCCGTGAATTGGATCTGGAACCCCAAAAGGTGTGTTTTGCGTTGAAATCGCCACCTATAATGAAATTCGGTCCAAGTGAGCCAAGGAGACGTACAAAGTCGTTACTTCTAAACGTGCATCGCGGAGGACAATAAATGGACGCGATGTTGAAATACGAGTGCCTATTCTTAACTCGAACTGAGCTTGTTTGCATTGTATCGATTTCAATCGTCGTATTTATGGAGTGTTCAATGCAGTCTTTAATGAATAAGGAGGATCCGCCTCTAGCTCTTCCGGAAGGGTGGTATGCGTGATAAGCACGATACCCTCTTATTTTTACTCCGGATTCCTTTGTCAAATGAGTTTCAGAGATCAAGCAAATGTCAATGTTGTCATTCCGTAAGAATACTTCTAATTCGGCGTTTTTTTGTAGAAGGCCGTTTGCGTTCCATGTTAAAATTTTTAGTAACTGATTCATATTCATATGGGAGCTCTTTTTTGGCGAGGTTTTAACTCGAGCTTGCTCAATTTATCAAATATGACTTTGTTTACCTTCGTTTGCTCCTCAAGTTTCGCAAGAATTATAGAGAAGACTTGGGAGACTGGGTCTATCGTAACACCGCTTTGCTTGGTTTCTAGCGACGCAGCTTGAGCATATGTTAGCGTCTCTGGAGATTGTGGCTTTTTCTTTGATTTTGCCGAAGGAACTTTGCTTTGCTCGACTCTCGTCTTAAGTTTGACGTGTTTGCTGACGGTCGTTACCCTTGGCTTAGCGATTTCACGACTATTTTTAACCGGTTCTGCGTTCTGGCGTTGAATATTTTTAAATGTGTCTCGCCTTTTTTGAAGCTCTTTTGCCACTTCGCAACCTCGATATTGTTTATGGGTGCACATTATTTCATCGGGTTGTTGCACATGATGCACATGAAATAGCCGTTTTCGAAGATCGGTAATATTGGTGACATTTTCATTTTCTTTTTTTTTGAGGGTAGGTAAAAATCTTCAAGACACTATGAGGGGCGTTAGGCCATGAGATTTTTACTCACTAAAAAATCTCTCTTTAACTCTTTAGTTTCTAGTTCTTAACTTTCTACTGAAAGTTTCAGCTTCTTTTGCAATTTAAACGCGGTTAGTTGCTATCACCGAGACCTTTGATGTCAAAAATGGTTCAGACTATTGTTAATTGTTATATTGTACTTGAACAGATTGTGGAGAACTCACAAGCCAACACCGGAGGCACAATCTGTTACAAGTCTGTACAACTGCTTGCATTCGCCGACGATATTGGCATTATTGGAAGAACTCAGCGGGCTGTCACCGGTGCGTTTGCAAGCATTGAGGCGGAAGCGACCAAAAGGGGGTTAACGATAAACGAGGGCAAAACCAAGTATATGCTCTCAACAAGAAGGGACAACCAACACGGACGAATTGGACAGAATGTCACAGTGGGCAGCTATAACTTCGAGGTAGTAAGGGACTTTGCTACCTTGGGTCTGCTATAAACGCTAAAAACAAGACCAGCACAGAAATCAAGGGAAGAATAACTCTTGCCAATCGCTGTTTTTTTTTTGGGCTTATAAGGCAATTCAACAGTAAAGCCCTATCTCGAACAACTAAGGTCACTCTGTATAAGACTCTGATCATCCCAGTCCTGCTTTACGGCGCTGAAACATGGACTTTATCAAAAGAGGATGAAGATATCCTTGCTCGCTTCGAGAGAAAAATTATGCGTAAGATATTCGCTCCGGTCAGCTTACGTTGATGGGTTTTGGAGAAGATTCGATCACGAACGATACGAGCTGTACAGCGACATCGACTTAGTCAAAAAACTGCGTATTGGACGTCTGAGATGGCTAGGACATGCAGAGCGAATGGACACCAACGCTTCGGCCCGCAGAGTCTTCGAATCTAACCCGGAGGGACGACGAAGTAGAGGACCTCCTCGCCGTAGGTGGCGCACCCAAGTTCAATGGGACCTCGACCAACTTGGAGTGTGCAACTGGAGGCAATTAGCTAAAGACCGAGCTAAATGGAGGGGCTTGTTAGTTGAGGCCCAGGTTCACCCCGAACTGTAGCGCCACCTAAGTAGGTATAGTCTGTTCCAAATCACTTGAAATTCTTCTGCGCAGGTCTCTCTTATTTGTGCGAGTTTTACTCATTTTCATTCCTAAGAGATAAAAGCAACAACAACTACACCTAAAAAAAAAATAAATAAAATTCGAGAGAACGAAAGAAAAAGAGGAGGAGCAAAAGGAAATCAGGCTGTACACCCGTACTTTGATGTTTTTCATCGCATAGTTGCGGAACTACTGACGAATCAGAATCAAGTTGCGTGATGGGTATACCTAATTTGAGTAAAGGACAAGAGGGAACAAATTCCAGCTTCTCAGATTTACTTGATCGAACGATGCATATCAATTCAAAGGAATTCCTTCAGTTGTTGTTGTGTATGTAGACTATATTTGGTTCTTAAATTGAAACACACATTGTATTTGTTATTTTGATCCTATTTTGGAAAATTAAAGAAACTATTCTATTTGGGCTAAACTAAATATAACAACACATACTTAATTAACTAATACATAGTAAAACATACCACTTTAATTATATTTATAAAATATTTGTTCATCACTATCTCTTTCCGCTTTATAAAAACCAAAAGAAGTTTTACCGAACTAGAAAAAGAACATCATACAGGGTAAAGTGGAGAAAAATCATTAACCGTTCTTTGAAGAATTAAGAAAGATTTCATCCGCTTTATTATTTTGGGAAATTTCTCTCTACGCACGTTGGGTAATTTTAAGTGATTTGGAATAGCCTATAAGTTAGTTGTTATCGGTCAAAAAGTTTCGTCCTTTATAGGCAGCGGAGTAAATTTTACTCATCAAGGATATAAAGGAATAAACTATTGACATGTCCTCGTAATCGATCTTTATGCTTACGCGTGAAGTTTTTAATTTCATCTGCGAATGTCGCAATTCCGAAATCTCTGTGGATATCAGTGTTTTCGATATATGTATGTACAATGGTACATTGATGATTGTTCTTAGCACTTTATTTTCAAAAGCATGTAGTAAATCCTTAAAATGACTCTGTTTTTGGTACAGCCGCAGTGTTCTACACGTCCATACTTTTTCAATAGTTTCTTCGATTATTTTACGAGTACTTCTTTTTTTTATAATTTGCGCACACTCAAGGGGTTATGAATACCTTTAAAATGTTTACACACAGTGCGGGCGTTGGAAATGATAGAGAAATAGAGAAAGATTGGTGTAGTGGTTTTGAAACTCAGATGTTATGTTTCAGAAAAAATCCGGGGGTGGCGTCCAGATAAATGAGGATTTTTTGTTATTTTTGTCTTTGCTTCTGATTCACAGTATTTTTTTCACGACTACCTATTGCCAAAATGGCAGTTTCGTCGACAAATGTAGCTAATACGGTGACTTCTTTTTGAGGTATATCACGAGGATGCAATAGATACAGAAGCGTAAGAAGGACGCTTTCTTCACGTTCCCCAGCCGTTATTTATTTAAATTTTCAATATTCGTTTCCGTGATTGACACAAAAGTCTATTCATGAAGTATATCTTGAACATGTTATACAAATGTTCGGGCAGAACTTGTCGTAATTTGTACTTCAGGCATTCATACCAAACCTTGTCAAAGGCTTGAGAGTCGTCAAGGAATACGCTCGAGCAGATCTTCTTTTCGACGTTTTAATAATTAAAATTTTATTATTTTTTTTATTGATCACTGTCAACGTTTTTGTGACCAACCAACTTGAAATAGTGGATAAGAGCGAATAACGGGTACATTTTTTTACGAGTTTCAAATTGGACACAATGCAGCAGAAGCAACCAGATCCATCAACATAATATTTGGAGAAAGCACAACTAGGGAACGCAGAACTAGGCATTGTATGTATGTTTTGAAAATGAGACTCGTGGTTACCGTGAAGCGGCCATAGACAACGACGAGCTAAGGGTTTTTATCAGAATTCGATGGACGTCCAACGGTTAGAGATATTGATTAACTAGGCGTCCACTATTTAGCAGTTACTCCTCGACATTTGCAAGCAATTGGTAAAGTGGAAAAATTAGACTAATGGGTTCCACACGAATTGACAGACTGGAATAAGTGAATCATTTGTTCCCGTTTTAATTTTTTCCGTCTTTTTGTAATTTAAATTCTTTGATAGTATCAGTGTAAATTTGTTCTTTTAAACATCTTACATGTAGTTTTGTTAAGTTTTTTAAAATCCCCCTGAAGAAGCAACTCCTGTCGAAACTTCGGGGCACTTTATGTAACCTATATTTCATTGCTAATCAACCAACTAATAACCCCAAAAGTACCGTAGCTGTAACCTCATAAAAAAAAAAAAAAAATTGGAAGTAATAATTTGGTAATTGTTTCTGAGATATAAGTCCTTTAAAACTGAATGGGTTTTTAGGCACACTGGCTAAGTTCTTTAAATATATCTCCAAATCGATTTCTATTACCGAATCCAATGCTTGAGAATGGTAGGCAAATAAATAACGATTCTACAAAATAGTTTACTACTTATTAGGTATAAATCCGAAGTAGATATTTAACTGATCATTATTTAACTGGTCTGATCATCAACCCGTGCAACTAATTCTAAAACTTGGAACATATAGTAGCAGTCGAAAACCGGACTTATTGCCAAAATTGATTTGGAAGAAGGACTGGTGCTTACCAGTACCAAACTAAATTAAGTGAAAATCTAGGTATTTTAAACAATAGAGAGGAAATCATTGAGCTTAAGTATTTAATTGGTGTCATAAAAGCTTCGAATATAGGTCAGCTTAATATTCCAGCAGACTACATTGGAAAAAGTAAATGGTATGGTCGGAAATGCCACGCAGCAAGAAAAACATATTTTAAACTGCTGAATCTTCTGTATTCATTGTATTGTTGTATATCAATACAATGAATACAGAAGACAAGTTTTAATATTTAGCAGCAAATCAACATTACAAACGCATATGTAAGAATGAAAAGTTCACGTAGCAATAGCAAAATTAATGTGATAAAGGATAGCAAAGAAAGAAAGCTGGCAAAGGAAATTAGAAATCAAAATCATCAGTTAAGCACGGATATCCCGGCTTCAGAGTTTAAGGTATATACAATTGGCGCATGACATCAACATAAATCGCCTCTTATTTAATTACACACTTGACAATAAAGTAATTTCTCGAGTCTATCTAATTAAGGATTTGGACTCCAAACTTTCCTACACAAATCATATAGAAATTATCACAAATAAGGCTAATAGAGCTTGGGAAATGAAGACGCTATGCTGGTGAATGAATTACCAACCCGGACGTTATTAAAATGTTGTATGTATCCTTTGTTGGTCGATTTTGGATTTAGTATTAAAATGTACAATGTACATATCTTACAAAATGATGCCATCCAAAAAAGATTTTTGAGATTTGCCCTAGAGGATTGACCCTAATACGTTAGCCGTTACCAATCGAGACTTAAGCTGATTATGTTGGAACCGCTTGAAATTAGAAGAGAGGTGTCTGGAGCCATTTTTCTTTACATATTACTTATTGCTGAGATTGATTCCCCTGAGATCCTCGTCGTCGTCTCGTATTTGGCGCAACAGCTCTTTAAGTGCCAGGGCCGAGCTTCTCGCAACCACTCATGTTGTGTGCGTTACATTTTTCACACGAATGGGAGGGACCAGTTTAGTGCTGTATCCGAACGGCGATTTGAGAAGCTTTTTCGTGACAACAATACTCTCGGATGTTTGTCAGACGCTCGCGAGACGTGGTACCGTGAAAAACTTTTTTGGTGTTTTCTGGGATTCGAACTTGGAACCTCATGCGTAGTGATCCGACACACTAACCACTTACGCGACGGCGCCTCCTGAGATTCTAAGCCGTTTAAATATAAATATTCCAACTGCTGGCTTAAGAAATCAACGATTTTTTAACAGAGATGGGTTTATGAAGTTGTATAATGCTAATTCTCATTTCTTTGACTTTAATTCTTCGGTCAATATTATAAAAAGAAACGTTATGCATGCTCTTACCCGGTCATAATTTGTAATGTTCATTTTTTTTTCTATCTTTTTTGTTGTTTTATTGTTAAATTTACTGTTTCAATTGCTCTTTCGAAACTCATTGTAATTCTATCTAAGAAAGTCTTGAACTTTGTTAATAATAAATAAATAAATAAAAGACATCCCCTACGTACCTATGCTTATTAGGGTTGAAGATTTAAATAAACCTATAGCAGTAGAGGAAGTGAAAAGGACTCTAACAAAGGTCAAACTTAATAAGACTCCCGAGGAAGATAGGATATGAGTCCCTAAAAAATGCTACAAGTGAATTTCTAGACGTGCTAACGTCAGCCTATAATACGATTTTTGAAAGAGGCAAAGTAGAGGATACTTTCATAGCAAGTTTAGTGTTTCCTATGTTCAAAAAAGGAGACCCAAAATTGACCCGCAATTATAGAGTAATTTATTTTATGAATTGTATTGCTAAAGTAAAGATGGGATTATTAAATGAAAGAATATCGCACTGGATTCACAAATGCGGTATTTTGACAGAACACCAGGCAGGTTTCAGGAGGAAATGCTCTACAGTGGATAACATACGGAGGGACTAACAAAAGTTCGCTTAGTTGGTGTCAATTTAGTAGTTTTTGAAAAAAAAAAAATATGCATCTCTGTAGCTTATAATCTAACAATATTTATTTCCAAATTTCAGAACAATAGGTAAAAATGGAGACGAGAAAGAGAAAAATTAGTGACGTAAGCTCGGTTGAAGTTCCACCGCCAACACAGGAAGAAATTCGTTTTGCCATTTTCTTCGGATTTCGACGTCAACTCATGTCAGTCAAAATTCTGCACGAATACAAAAATGCATACGGAATAAATGCACCATCTCTTGTTACTATTTCAAAGTGGTTTCGAAAATTCCAGACTGCCCATTTTTCTGTGGAGGACGAATCTTGTGAAGGTCGGCCCAAATCCTCGACCGACGATACAAATGTGGCCCTGGTGAAGGCTAAATTGACGAAGATGGCAGGATGACACAGGAAATGATAGCGGATGAACTGGGCTTGAATGCCTGTATCACGAATTTTAAATTATCACATGAAATATTCGAAGAAGTCAGCTCGATGGGTTCCAAAAATTTTGAATGGAGATCAAAAAGAGGCTCGTGTTCGTTTTGCTCAATATTTCCAGGTGATGAATCTTGGTTTTACAGGTACGACCCTGAAACCAAACAGCAGTCCATGGTATGGAGCCCAGAAGGTGCAAATCCTCCAGTAAAGGCCAAACAACAAAAGTCAGCGACAAAAGTTATGATGTCGATGTACTTCACCAGGGCGAAAATGGTTGCCGTCATCCCGCTTAAAACTGATTAGACAGTCACTGCTAATTGGTATACTGAAACTTGCTTACCACAAGTTTTCCAAAATTTACTAGGACACCGACAAAAAGAGGAGCTGCGCCGCTACTTTTTGCACCACGACAATGCGCCTGCACACACTGCAATGTGCGCTCTCGGACATCAATGAAATTCGCCCAGCACCTTATTCTCCCGATCTAGCGCCATGTGACTTTTGGCTGTTTCCGAAAATAAAAAAAGATTTCAGGGAAAAATCTTCACATCTAATGAGGAGATTATTAATGCAGTCAATGTCGAAATCGAAAAGCTCCAAAAAGAGGATTTTGAAAGCTGTTTTGAAAGATGGATCTATCGGCTGAAGAAATTGTATTGAAATAAATGGGAATTATGTGGAGAAATTAAAAAAAAGATGAAGATTAAATATCTAAAGTTAAAATTATTTTTGTGTTTTATTATTCAATCAACTAAGCGAATTTTTCTTAGTCCCTACGTACATATATAACCTAGCTTCAGTAGTACACATAAAACTTCACGAAAAGAAAAAGTATATGCATTCTTTGTGGACTTTAGAGTTGCTCTGACAAAGTAAAATACGTAGTATGGCAATGTCAACGAAAATGGTTAACCTTATTGAAAATATCTACCGTATCACAAGGTCAGTTGTATGGACGGGTATTTCGAAACTGTTTCGGGAGTAAAACAAGTGCTTCTCCATTGCCTTTTGCTCTATATTTGAATGATCTACATGAATATTAGGTGGTGGTATTAACATAGGCGAAGTTAATATAAGGTTACTTCTGTATGCGGATGATATCGTTATCTTAATAGATGACGTAAGGAATTTGCAGACAATGATATCTAGTTTAGAAGAATATTGCAAAATATGGAACATGGAAGTTAATCTAGAGAAATCAGCAATTATGGTATTCCGAAACGGTGGAAAGGTATCAGCCCAAGAAAAATTGATATTTTAAGGTAAAGGTAAATAAAATTCTTGTCTGAGTATTGTTACCTATGTAGGTAACACCAAAAATGTCATTCGCAAAACATGTGCAGAAGAGAAACAATAAACAAAAAATAGCATTACTGCGACATGGACAATTTTTCTTAGCAGAAAGGGAATATCCTTAAAATAAAATGGCAATTGTTTCTAGCAATATGTAGGGCAGTTTAAGATTTCGCGGCACCAATATAGGGATGTTAACATTTTGAAGAGGTTGATAAACTGCATTGGTACTTCCTTAAACGCATTCTAAGGCTTCCAGCCAAGTTATGCTCTTAGTATAGAAACCCGATAAGTTTGTGGACATTTTTACACACTAGAACTTCATCTGCGAGTATAAAACATTATTTGAATACGATGACAGAAGATTGCCTCATAAACTTTCAAAGAAAATTGTTGAAAAAAATATTTTTTGGCCTTACGAAGTGAATACTCTTGGACCATACTTCGAAATACAATGGCAGACGGAAAACATGACACGCTGTGATTGGATTGGAGCAAAGGAGACCAACTGTTACAGATGCTAAAGCAAAAAAAATTGGCAAAGTATGCTACAAAAGCATCAGAGAGCCCAGGCAGAATATACAAGCAACTTGATTATACGAAAGGCCAAACGTACTTCAATAGGTGTTTTTCTTTTTTCGTTCAGGGCAGAGCTCGAGCACATCGAAATCGAGCGTGCTCTGAACCGAGCATGCTCAGAGCGCTCTGATTTGTTTATGAAAAACTCTGATGTCATTTGATTAGCAATTATATGTTGAGCTGTCAAAATATGAATAGAATATCTAGTGATAGTTATTTTTTATGTTATATTTACTTTCTGTCCCAGAACAACAAATTGCGTCCGCCATTTCAATTATTTTGCAATTTTCTTTTTCTTTGTCCTCTGCTGTCAAATATGAAAAATGCCTGTGCTCAGGATTTTGCTCTGAACGCTCGGTCAAATAATTCAGCGCTCATAGAATGCGCTCTGAGCATACTCTAAACGAAAAAAGAAAAACAAATTTAGAGCTCTGATGTGTCTGATGATATCCACTTACGCTACAGTATTGATAAGAAACTACTGTCGGCGGCCCAACATACATATTGCAAAGGTAAATCAGTGGAGACGGCATTACACTCACTAGTGCGTAATATCGAATATTCTCTGTTTCATAAAAGTGCACTATGGTTGTCTTTCTGGATAAGGAAGACGCTTTCAATAATGTCAATGCATCAGCAATAGCAAATGCAGTATCGGATCTGAAGGTTGATACGTATAGCTCACTTCACAAATTATCAACTCGACAATCTGTCAGCAAGGTGTTCCATCTAGTTGGGCGGTTGGGTGTAATCCCCCACAAAACTGAACTAATACCATTTGGGGGTGGCAATGGTGTAGTGGTAGCGTCGTCAATTGCCACGCTAATGGTTCATGGTTCAAATCCTGATGTCAGCAAGTATTTATTTATTTCTCATGAAATATACAAAATCAGTTCGATCAATTCCAAAAGCTTGTGTGAACACTTCTGCGAAGGCATAACACTGGCAATAGCTTGGTCATAGGCAGGAAAATTTGTTCGCTCTGTTGATGATGATTTGCTTATGACATCGGTTATCGGGAAAAAAATAATGTGAATCAGATGCAAAGACAATTAATAGCAAAAATCTCCCCAGTTATCTGGACGCCACCCCTCGAGTTTTTCTAAAGCATAAACAACTGAGCTTCAAAACCACTACACCAAATCTTTCTCTCTCTCTCTCTATGTACCACACCAAATCTTTCTCTCTCTCTCTCTCTATGTACTACACCAAATCTTTCTCTCTCTCTCTCTCTCTCTCTCTCTCTCTCTCTCTCTCTCTCTCTCTCTATCTATCTATCATTTCCAACGCCCGCACTGTGTGTAAAAATGTTAAGGGTACCCATAACCCCTTGAGTGCGCGCAAATTATATATATAAAAAAAAAGGTTAGTGCATGTATAAAAGAAAATTGTAAAATGCCGGATCATGAGACAATAAAAGCTGAAATAAGCGAATTTCTTAAATATTGGAAGGTAAGATTTGATAACACTTTAAATAGTATAGGCTTCTCTAATCTATATTGCGTAGACTATTTCGCTGAGCTTACAACGTTATTTAGTGATAAAGTAGAAAAAAATACAATGGAAAAGGTTATTAAAGGAAATATTGATTGCAAATGGTTCTCAACAGATTTGCAGTGTATAGTAAGGCGGAAACAAATTGGACAAAATATAAAATGGTTCGTAACATGTTTAAGAGAAAAGTTTTGGAAGCGGAAAATAAATATATAGTTTCCCAAATTCAAGTTAATAGTGGTAATCAAGAAAAGAGATATCTAATGTCTAGTACAGACTACATAACGCTTTACATAGACTTCACGAGACCAATTTTAAGCACCTATCGGAGCAGGGAAGACTGGGAAAATGTCAGAACGCCTAACGAACGATCCATAGCTGTGTACACCGATGGATCCAAAATGGAATTAGGTGTAGCTGCAGGCATGTTCTCTGAAGCGCTTGGTTTCTCCATGTCAGCTCGGCTTCCGAACTACAACAGCGTTTTCCAGGCAGAGGTCCTAGCAGTGACAATAGCAGCCCGTGAGACTGCGATGATGGCAATACCACAGGAGAATATCACCTTTTTCATCGACAGCCCGGCAGCGATAAAAGCAATATCTGCTATAGAAATAAAATCGAAGCTTGTGAAGTGTTGTAGAGAAGAGCTCAAGGTTCAGCACACAGCACGAGGTAAAGCTCTGCTGGGTCCCTGGTCATGAAGGCATACCAGGGCATGAGAAAGCCGACGAACTGGCTAGAGGAGGCTCAGCACTAAACTCGGACCAATCCGACCCATCAGAGTACATCCCGCCTTGTGCACTCAAACTCGAAGCAGGAAACAAAGCCCTAACCGAGGCTAACAACAGGTAGACCTCTTTAGATACTTGTGTCACCACGAGGAAGCTATGGCCTGCATTCGACAGAGTAAGAACCAATAGACCCATACAGAGGGACAGGAAATCCCTCTCTACTCTAATAGGAGTCATTACGGAGCGTAACACCATGCGGTACCACATGAAAAAACGACATGTGACGAACGAAGACCTTTGTAGAGGCTGCGGTGACGAGGAAGTTCAGGAAGACATCACCCACTTTCTTTGCTACTGCCCAGTCCTCTATAATTCGAGAAATAAGTTCCTTGGACAACACTTTTTAAGGATAAAAGACATTGCAAACTTCATCAAATCCTCTGGATGGTTTGTATCTCGGGCACAGTAAGTACTAAATGCTTTCTTTAGGATATGTACAAAAACGATTACTGGACGAGGAGTGGCTAACCGATTGCAGGTCTATTTGGAGGTAAAAAAAAAAAAAAAAAACTTGTTTATTAAGGAAGTCTGAGTTAAGAGGACACTTCAATTGTTGCAAAACAAAGCTATGGGTTTAATCTTAAAGTGCAGTATTTATACTTTAATTCAAATAATGCTCGATACTCTCAAATGAATGAATATTGAGTACAGGTTATTACTGAGTGCTATGATGTTCATCTATAAAATTAGAAATAACATGCTGGTGGAATATTTGGAATCAAATCTTATCAGCGTCGGCGCAACTTCAGGCCGAACAGATGTAACAGCAATGTAACAGCAGCAGCGTAATGTTCATTAATGTACAAGGGATTGAACGTATTTAACAGCTTAACAAACGAAGTAAAGATTGAGCCAAGAATTTTATTAGTTAAGCCGAGTGTTAATGGTTGGTATTTAATTAGTTAGACTTCTTAGTTTAATTATATTGTTAGTTATATTGTCTATATATGTACATATGTTGAAGTGACTTTTTAATTATTTATATTCATCAATTTTTGTACCATTTGTGTTTACATTATTAAAATTGTTATATGTAAAGTTCAGAGAACTAATAAAAAATATTCAAATGTTCTGGAAGACCATCCGGAGGGGAATATGGAGTCGGACTACTGCTAACAACAACAGCACGCAAGGGCCTAATTTCCTGGCAGCCTCATGGTGAAAGGATTTTGACAGCCAGATTCCGGACTAGAGTACGACGCGTCACCATCATACAGTGCTACGCCAACGAATAGTTCGTCTAAGGACGAAAAGCAGAGCTTCTACAATCTCTTAAGCGCCGTCTTCAACACAACACCAAATGGAGACATTGTCATAATGATGGGGGATTTGAATGCCAAAGTAGGCGAGGGCTCAAACATGTAATCGGGAAGCATGGACTAGGCAAACGCAATGACAACGGCGAAAGGTTTGTGGATTTCTGCAATGCCAACCGCCTTGTGATAGGTTGTACCATGTTTGAGCACAAGACCTGCCACAAAGTCAGCTGGGTTTCCATTGACAGGCAAGCAACCTCCAACCAAATTGACCATTTTGCTATCAGCCGCCGCTTTAGAAGTAGTCTCCTGGACATCTGAAACAGGCGGGGGGCAAATGTGGGGATAGTACGTGATCACCATCTTATGATAGCTACTCTCCAACTACGCACTGCTGCAGTTCGAAGATCCCACGACAACACAAGAATGCCCAGGTTCAACATCGATAGACTTAGGCCGGTATTCACCGACCAATCTTAAACTAAGAGCTTCATAAACCTATTCACCAACCAATAATAGTGCAGATTTATTAGCGCTCATAAGACTTATGAGTGGTCCCACCCACTCTTCAGTTATGAGTGGTTATAACTTAGGAATTTCGAAAATTTTCGAAATCAGCTGTGGACTGTCACTCAGACCAAACAAAGGACAAGCTGCATTGGGAAAAGAAGAAATGCTGACGAATTTAATGCCTCCAGCATTTCTGTCAAAAGAACTGCCAACCAAATAAAAAATAAAATGTGCCCTGATTAATTCTGACTAAAATCAGGAAAATACAATGTTTTCTTTTTCATTGGCATTTCTCCCAATTCGAAAAATAAATTAATTTTTCGCATATTCGAATTAGCATGAGCACACACCTATTAGTGCTTGGTAAATACGCAGCAAAAATTTAAAACTAAGAGCTTCATAAAGTTAAAATTGATTTGAGAGCGCTTGATAATTACCGGCCTTAGTGATCCCTCAGTGCGCCAACAATTAAGGGAGCACTTTTCGCAAGGTGTGGAAGCAGAATCGTCGGTCGATCGCAGGGAAGACATAGGGCGTGGCTTTCCGAGGATACCTAGAGACGGATTGACGAACGAAAACAGCTGAAAGCTCGCGTTGCAGCTACCCCAGCAGCAGGGAGAAGCGAGCTAGAGACACTATATCGCATGAAGATGAGAGAAGTTCAGCGTAGCGTACGACGTGACAAGCGCAACTACATCAACGCGCTGGCTACAGAAGCAGAAGAAGCTACACGGAGGTGCGACAGCAGGACCGTCTACAGAATCACGAAAGAGCTGACAGGTGGTCGCAGCTCCAGCCAACACCCAGTGAAAAGCCTAGACGGCTCCTTGCTCATTTCGGATGAGGACCAGCTCAAGAGATGGAAAGAGCATTTTGCTACAGTTTTGAACCGTGTATTCGCTAGCGATTTGCTCCTAAATCAGACTGAGATGCCCGAGGTGAGAAGCTCCCGAATAAGCACCACGACTCCCAGTAAAGATGAGATCATTACCGCGATCAAGGCACTCAAAACCAACAAGGCCGTAGGACTTGACTGTATTCCAGCAGAGCTCTTACGAGCAGCGCCCACAACATCGCCTGAGCTTCTGCTTCCACGTATAGACAGAGCTTGGGAAGCTGAGAGCTAACGAGTGGAAAAAGGGAATGATCGTCAAGCTTCCTAAGAAAGGAAATTTAATAGAGTGCGGAAACTGGAGGGGTATCTGAGTGCTGGCTGCTGTAGCTAAGATAATAGCTAAAATCACCCTGGAGCGAATTAAACAACATCTCGAAGACACACTCGATGCCGAACAAACAGGTTTCCGCTCTGGATCCTCCTGTGCCGACCACATCAACCCCCTGCGGATTATCATCGAATATCGATCGCCACTGCACCTGCTGTTCATCGATTTTGAGAAGGCGTTCGATAGTGTCAACAGGGAGTTTATTTGGCGTGCCTTACGCAGGAGAGGTATTCCCAATAAACTAATTGCTATTATCAAAGCTACATATGAAGGCTCCAAATGCCACGTTCTGCACAGGGGAAGATTGTCTGAGGAATTTGAGATTCAAAGTGGGGTAAGACAAGGCTGTACCCATTCACCAATATTATTCCTCTTGGTGATTAGCGATGTGCTTCATGCAGCTTTGTCGACGGGAATCGTAGGAATTCGATGGACTCTGGCATCCCAACTGAAACATATTAAGTACGCTGACGATGTATGCTTACTTTCTCACAGAATTATGGACCTCCACCAAATGACAGCAGATGTGGAGAGAAAGGCAGGCGTCGTCGGGCTGAAAATTAATACGTCAAAAGCTAGAAATTATTAGACTTGGAACAAACTATCGGCTCAAATATGCATTGCTGGACAACCGGTAGCGAGAGTAGAGGATTTCCAGTATCTTGGGAGTATTGGCTCGACCCATGGTGGAACCGAGCTGGATATAGCCAACAGGATCGCCAAAGCAAAGTCCGCGTTCGGGTTGTTGTCCAAAATATGGCGAAGCAATGCAATCAGTTTGAACACCAAGCTAAGACTGTTCTGCTGCAATGTGGAATACATGCTGTTATATGAATGCAGTACGTGGAGAGTGACCACTACTATCACCAGAAAGCTGCAAACGTTCGTTAATAGGTGCCTGCGCAATATCTGAAGGATTTTCTATCTCTAACGAACAGCTTTACGAGAGAACGGGTCAGGAACCAATAGGCACAACAATCTAACGACGGAAGTGGCAGTGGATTGGTGCCGAAAGGGTGACAGTTTCATAGCGAACAATGCTATGCAAAGGAGGCCTTTAACTCAGGATGGCAGAAGACCTGGCGGTCCGAGGAGAACATGGCGCAGAATAGTCGAGAAGGAGGTACGGCAGTTAGGGAAAAGTTGGGGAGAACTCAGACACATTGCCAGAAACCGTACACGATGGCGCGTAGGCCTAGTAGAGGCCCTAGGACCGACAAGGGGATGCAGGACATAAGTAAGTAAGTAAGTAACCACAGGCTTAGCAAGTGTTAATGGGTGGGAGATGGACGTCCTAATTGTCGTTTATGAACATACAATTGAACTCAAAGATCTAAGTGATTTAATTAAAAAATGTGCTCCAAAATATCGCTACAATACCAAACTTCTTATGCCGAAACGTAAATGGTACTACTTACACTAAGTGTGAAAAAGCCAGGAAAAAGGTTTTTAAATGGCTTAACAAGCTCCGAAAAACTATAGAACCCGGACTATGTTCCATCAGGATCAGAGCCTAATCCATTGGTGGAGAAATTCACTTTGTATAGGTAAACCTCAGCTATCCGCCTAGATGTGAATAACTTTATAAATATTTAGAATTATCCCTTTGACAAAACATGCGAAAATCATGAAAATCGGATATGTTAACAGTTCTTGGAAATAATTATCAAAATAAAATTTATTTTAAATGTCCATACGTATGAATAGTATATAAAGCATGTATTACACCATAAACACTGTAAGGGATCAACTCGCTGGATGAAATCAATACATTATTGAGGAATTACCAAATTAAATGCGATGTCTAATGGTAAGAAGAATCTCTATTTCAGAGATACCTATGAACGGACATATATACCTACATACATATGTACGCATGGAATTATATAGCATTAAACATGTACCCCAGTTAATAGTGCAAAATAGGACAATTGCACATAATTGAATTTTATACATATGTGCATATGCATGCAAATGTTCCCAAGTAGAGACGTTCTTTTTGCCGAGACACAACTTCGCGGATAGGTACTCACCTTTGACTTCGTGGTATTCCTTTAGCCGTAATATTTAAGCCGGACTTCCTGCATAATTCGCAATCATTTTAGCAAAATAAAATGAACACTGTTCGTCTTTTAGTCCGAATGTGCTACTGGTGTATGGATTACGATACGACGAACTGCACTATGGATGAAACAGGAGAAAATTAAAAATTAGTTGAAGCTTACTAGATAAACTCCTACATCTCACCTATGACATGGAACTAGGCTGCACGGATTGAAGCAAATGATAACAAAATCCACTACACACACTACCGACAGCCGATAGCTGACCACTGAACACCACTGTATAACTGTAGATGTTTCAATTGCGATGCGATTGCAAATTATGTTTCTCGTCTACACTGCACGCGTTAATTTGTTGGTAATTAGAAAACGAAGAAGAGTACATCAAAACAAAGGGGATAGCAATGAAACAAAACATAAACAGAAGGAACAAATTTACTTTTTCACGACAGAACACACAAAGAATTCGCACACACCAGCCACCAGCACAAGTGCACACTTACGTAAACTGCACAAAAAATACTACTCCACCGCCGCCGCAGCAGCAAACACCAGTGTCACTGTTCGCAGCGAATCTAATGGCCTGAGAGACAGCATTTGGGGGCTCCTGTGTCCATAGATGTGATGTGCAGTACAGTAGAAACGGGCGGCGATTGCGAATTTTACCCAACTATGGTTTATTTTACTGCTGTCTGCTTCGTGAGAAATAATTCCTCGATTTTGGTTCGTTTTTTATGGACCTTAAGCAAAAAAAATATATATATATGAAAAACACTACGAATACCGGCACTTTAGTCTTTGTTCTGTAAACTTTTCAACTAATTATTTCGAGTTTTTATTGTTAGTAGTACAAAAAAAAATTGAGAAAGGAAATTAAATGACAGAACGCTTTAGTCAGCCAGTAGTTGTGGAAACAAACAGCGCCATACTTCTGAAAAGTTTGACTTATTTTGTTCCTCTTGAAAGGTAAGCGTTGCCGATAGTGTGTCATCTCTTTCTAGTGTGGATGTTAGATATAACGAAATGCTGAACTTGGAGTCCACAAAGGATTTCGAAGTCTATGCTTACTACTATTAGAAAATAGATGGCGCGCATAGATTATTCGATATCATTAAAAATAATGAATATTTTAGGGATTGTGGAGTGAAACAGAGTTGACAAATCGAGGCAAACCCCTGGTGGCGATGTTCAGAAGTGAGTACCATAGAATTTGAAGTCATACACGATTAAATGGAAAACGAAGAAGTAAGTGCTTATTACAAACATTATGCGATATCTTCGATGATTATGGAACATGAACAAGTGAAGAAAGTTTAATGCCTAAAACACCATAGCGCTTTGACTTCGACTCGCCTTACGTTTTCAAGTTAAGCCATAATAATTCAATGCATGTTATTATAATAGCCGTGTTATATTATCTGATCTGATCCAGATCGAATTACACGAGGAAAATAAATTGACCTGGATCTGGATCAACGAACAATTTTTGTTGTATCTTGTGGTGTATTTATAGTTTCCGCATCGAACTTTTTTCAAAATAGGGTTTATTTCGTGCTGAAATTGTGCGTAACTCTTGCCATATGCATCCGGAACAACATTCATTTTTTCTGGCGTACAACTTGTTATTGTTTTCATTCAATAATTAGTTATTTAAAAGTAGGAATTATTTTTCCCCCCTTGTCCATTAGAATTTCACAGTTGAGTTCATTCAAGCGGAGTTGCCATGGGATTTATTTTTCCTTATAAAATTCAGAGAATATTTTTTTCTTTTACTGTATGTTTTGTCGATCCTAATTCATTCAAATTATTAATTTGAAATCATTAGGAGTAAAGGTCGATTC
Source organism: Brachypalpus laphriformis (assembly GCA_945910035.1). Classification (NCBI taxonomy): domain Eukaryota; kingdom Metazoa; phylum Arthropoda; class Insecta; order Diptera; family Syrphidae; genus Brachypalpus; species Brachypalpus laphriformis. Next base: position 103,718,523 of record OX246756.1, read on the forward strand.
ACAGCTCAGTGACCTGCGAATGCGAACGAGCGAATATTCGCCAATTTTGACATTTCATTCACAGCTGCTTTTTTATCTGGTCGCGGCAATCCGCGAATTTGAGTTGTCATTCATTTTTTAACCAATTGCCTAAACGTGAAAAATGCATAAATACATAGTGTAGCTTTTTGGTGGGCAAAAATCCTCTTCTCTAGTCCTCCCCGTGGGCGCCCGCTGGAAATGGCTAATCCTAGTTCACTAGGTTAGTGTCAGCTAAGACTAACACGCACGCATCAATCGTGCGCAGTGGTCATCGAGAATGAGGTAACAACAGATACCTAACTCCCTGGTAGTGTGAGCTTTAGAACCGTGCCGATGGATGGAAGACTGGGGGTTAAACCAGTCCTAACGAGCTCCTGTGGGCGCCCTGGCAGGGCTCACAGTAAGTTGCGCCTTGTCTTAGCATGCCGGTAAACTAAGATCGACCAGTTGTTCCGTGCCTACTCGTGGGAACCGAATGGAGAAAAATTTAAACAAAAAAACAAATACAAAACAAAAAAAAAAATACAAAAAATACAAAAAAATGATTGCATACCTGGGGAAGTACTCTCTGAGCAGACAAGGATGGAACTGGGGGTCGATGACGTAGTGTCATCCCCACAGTCTTCCACGTCTGGGCTAGAGAAGGAGCTTGAGGACGCGTTACTGGCCAGCGACAGCGAGGATGCGGACAGCACACTCACTGACGCTTGCGCAGTGGGAAGTGAGCAGGCTAGTACTCTCACTTCCTTAACTAAGGGCGATAGTGGGTTGGCGGGTACTCCCATTTTATTAGAGCAGGGCAGATGTGAGTTGGCTGGTACTCTCACAGTAGTTAAAAAGGGTAACAGTGAGTTGGCTGGCACTCTCACTAAATGTGAAAAGGGAATAGTGACCAAAGGAACTGGTAGCGCAGTTAGCGAGAACTCTGCTGCTCCTAGTTTCTCTGAGGTAGTGCGGAAGGGTAGCAGGAAAAACGCACACCAACTGGAGAAGATGCTTGTGCGCAATGCTCGACGAAAGGTCGAGAGTGCTAAGCGCAAAGTTGAACAGTTCGGAGGGTGTGACGTTGACTCCTTAAGCGCTTGGGATAGGTTGCAGCTTGATCGGCTAAGGTAGTCTTAGCCGATGAGGCTGCCAGGAAGATAGCGGCCGCACAGGCAGGTGAGGCTAGAAGTAGGGAGGAGCTGAGGGCCTCTACGAGTGGAGTGGAGCCTCCCAGCAATATTGTGGGCACAGTCAGGGGGGGGAGACCTCAGCTGCGGGGGCTAGTAAGGTGGCGTTCCAAAGCAAAAGGAGTAGATCTGACGATGTCGTGGAACCGAGCGCGGCGAAAAAAGCGAAGGCTGGTATTTCGCCTTCGGCGCGCCAGAACTTTTTAAATGTTTATCTTCCGAGCGTCAATTCTTCGTAAATGCCATTCGTCTGTGGAATTCGTTACCTCTCGACGTAAGAAGACTTTTTGTGCGGATAATTTTGATGCTGTTTTATTCGCGTATTTGTCTAGTGAGTTATATTAGAGTTATATTAGAATTAAGGTTTATTTATGGATTTATTTGCCAAGTTTTGGCTTCAAAATGCTATTACTTATGTATTATTTTCTTATTAATGTCTTAAATCGATTTTGTAGCTTCATTTTTTATTGAATTTGTGAAATGATTAACTTGTACTTTTACAATTTAAGAGATCAATTGGTCTAATGTAAAAGATTTAAACTTAAATAAATAAATAAATAAATAAATAAATAAATAAATATTTATTGTCAACGAGCAGGAGCCCTGCGGTCGCCTGACCATGGACCAGTGGATTACCGTCTAGGAGAAGTTTCAGGATGCTCTGTGGAAGAAGATGTCTTCCACTGAGGATAGTGACCTTCAATTTGACGGTCCTGGATGGGAAGGGGGCCGGAAGGTTGTTGCCTGTGGGAACAAAGCCTCTGCTGACTTCCTCAGACAGTTCATTTCGGAGGTTGGGGAATTATGGAGCGGGTCCCAGCTCAAGTGCGTGACGGTGGCGGAGTTGGCTAGATACACTCCGCCCAAAGCTTGGGTCTGGGTTCCGCTGCCCTACACCTACCCAGAAAAACTGCTTGGTCTCCTCCACATGCAGAACAGGGAGTTGAAGGCCGATACATGGAGGGTGCTGAAGACAGGCCCTCGGAAGCAGTTTGGTCAGCACTTCTTGCTGGCCCTAAATAGGGAATCGCTGCCATTCCTTGAAAAGACCAAAGGAATGGTGCGACATAGCATGGGGAAGGTCATGCTAAAGCTCATGACCAAGGGTGTGGAGGAGGAGGAGGAGCCCAAAGATGATGGAAATGATGCAAATAAACCTGCATCACAGTAAGGCTGCGACGGCATGCTTGATCAACTATATTATCAAGCATGACGTCTCGGCCGTACTGGTACAAGAGCCATGGATCAACGACAACAACCAGATCCAAGGGCTCAAAAATAGGAATTATACGTTGTTCTACAAAGCGAACGAAGGTAAAATCAGGGCTTGTATACTTTTAAAAAACAATATAAGGGCATTTCTTTTGAATAATTTCAGTGACGGCGATCTAGTAGCAGTCTTCTGTGAAAGTGAGGGAAGAAAACCGCTGTGCCTGGTCTCTGCCTATCTTCCGTATGAGCTGGCGGAGATTCCATGTGGTAAAATGAAGCAGTTGGTAAGGAAGGACAACTGGCTCTTCATCGTGGGCTGTGATGCAAATGCGCATCACTCGCAATGGGGTAGCAGTGATACCAATACAAGAGGTGAGTGTCTTTTCGATTTCATTCTTTCGACCAAGCTCACCATATGTAATAAGGGATCTACGCCAACTTTTGTAGTTAGGAACAGACAAGAAGTGATTGACATAACACTAGCTTCTTGTTCTGATCACCTAACGGTAGAAAAATGGAGGGTTTTGGAGGAGGCATATTAATTTCCAAACTAGGGCTAGCAACAGCTACAGAAACCCTAGGAGTACAGACTGGGGTATGTACACAGAGCTAGTAAGGAAACATCTTAAGGATAGGCCTATTCGCAGCGGCGACCCTCAAGATATAGATAAGGCGGTAGACAACTTAGGCAAAGTAATGAACATGGCATTTGAAAGGGCCTGTCCACTAAGAAAGAAGTCCAAGAGGTCCCAACCTCCTTGGTGGAGCAAGGAAATCAACTCCAAGAAAAAACAGGTTAGGCATTTCTACAACAGGGCCAAAGAAATAGGGAGTTTAAATACTTAATTAGGCAATCAAAAAGAAAGTCGTGGAAGGAATTTTGTGAGTCCATTGCGGATACCAGTGAAGCTTCCAGACTTCGCAAGATGCTAGCTAAAGACACTTCTGTCCCAAGCTTCATCAAAAAATCTGACGGCTCGTGGGCAGAAAGTAGCGAAGAAGTTTTAGAAACGTTAATTGAAGCTCACTTCCCAGGAAGTAGATCGCCAATGGACTCTACTACTCGTATATTGGTAGGTCAATAGGGGACGACGTAGAAAATCGCATTACATGGAAGAATCTGCGATGGGCTATTATGTCATTCGCACCATTCAAGGCACCAGGCCCTGATGGAACTTTGCCAGCTATGTTGCAAAAAACTCCAGCCAAGGTCAGAAACAGGCTTAGGGCAATTTTTAAACATTGTTTAAGGTCATGCTACGTACCAGTGGCATGGAGGGAAGTGCGGGTCATATTCATACCTAAGGCAGGTAAACCAAGCCACACTTCAGCGAAAGACTACAGACCCATAAGTCTCTCGTCATTCCTGCTCAAGACACTTGAAAGGCTTCTTGATATTCACATCAGAAGCAAGTGTTGCAACGGCATTCTATGCAAAGCTCAACATTCATATTTGAAGGGGAAATCGGTGGAAACAGCTCTACACGACGTAGTAGGGAAGATAGAAGCTAGCCTTCACTATAAGGAATTTGCACTAGCAGCCTTCCTAGACATAGAAGGTGCTTTCAATAATGTAGAAGGTAGGGCCATCGAACAGGCCCTGGAATCTATGAATGTCGAGCATAGCATTACCAATTGGCTCTGCAATATGCTCGGCACTAGAAACATTAACTCCACTATCGGAAACAGTTCAATAAGAAAATCCGTCACCAGGGGGACTCCCCAGGGGGGCGTTATCTCACCTCTCCTCTGGGTTCTCGTCATCGATGGGATACTTAAAGAACTAAGCAATACAGGTATAAGCGTCACTGCTTACGCGGATGACGTGGTGATTTTAGTTCAGGGCAAGTTCCTCGATACATTAAGTGAAATGATGGAATCAGCTCTTAATAGTCTCGAAAAATGGGCTAGAGGGTGTGGACCCGGATAAAACTGAATTGGTACTCTTCAGTAGAAAATACAAGATACCACCCTTCAAACTGCCTAAGCTAGCAGGGGTGGAGCTTTCCCTTTCGGATCGCGCCAGATATCTTGGTATAATGCTGGATAGGAAACTAAATTGGAAACTTAACATACAGGAACGAGTCCGCAAAGCATATATTGCTCTCTTCATCTGTAAGCGGACCGCGGGGAAAAAATGGGGCCTGAAGCCCGCAATGATGCACTGGCTATACATCATGGTAGTCAGACCCATCCTTACGTATGGGGCTCTTGTGTGGTGGAAGGCAACGAATACGAAAAACACACGGGATATGTTGGCCATGGTACAAAGATCAGCCTGCATTGCCATCACAGGTGCTCTACGCACAACACCTACGGCTGCACTCGAGATCTTCCTGTATCTCTTACCATTAGACCTACAAATCAAATTTCAAGCGGGCAACAGTGCGCTTCGGCTCACTAACGTTGGTCTCTTCAGGACCAATAACATAGGACACAGCTCCATTCTCAAGGAATCTTTTCCCGGAATCCCTGACGAATCGGACGATATACTTAGCACCTTAGACTTCGACACACCATACGAAGTACTGTATCCTATTAGAGAGGACTGGCGAAGGAAGACAGTCTCTGTCCACAACGAGATTGCAATATACACAGATGGTTCTAAGACCAGTGAGGGCACGGGGTCAGGTATTTACTCGAGAGATACGAACCTACAGGTGGCCCTGAGACTTCCGGACACATGCAGTGTGTCCCAAGCAGAGGTTCTAGCTGTACTTAAGGCTGCGGAATTACTTGAGATGGGATCAATATCCAATAAGAATATCGCCATCTACATTGACAGTCAGGCTGCGCTAAAGGCGCTAGAGTCCTACGTCACCAAATCTGAGTTAATCAGGAATTGCCGCACAATGCTTAGGGTATTATGTACGCAGAACCGAGTCAGATTATGTTGGGTACCTGGACACTGCGATATCGAAGGCAACGAGCAAGCCGATGCGCTGGCTAAAAGAGGAGCGGGGCTCCCACGTAGCGATATAATTGGTAGTATTAAACCACCAGGGTGTGTGGCTAAGGGAATTATCCGGGATAAAATCATTGACACGGCTAATCTAAGATGGTCAAACTTAGATGGTCACAGGGTGTCTAAGGCCTTGTGGCGTGTGTTGGATCGCAGAAAATCTGGGGAGATAATTAACTTAGATAGATCGAGGATAAGAACAGCGATAGGAATACTCTCTGGCCACTGTCTCCTAAGGAGGCATGCCATGAGACTAGGGTTATCCGATACGGATGTTTGTAGGTACTGCGACGACCTACATGTCTCAGAGGATATAACTCATATACTCTGTGAATGTCAAGGAATTGCCAGGATAAGGCTAAAGTACCTAGGTAGATACTTTTTCGATAACTTGGAGGAGGTGAAGTCCTTGAACCATATCAAGGATCTCTTCAGATTTTGTAGGGAGATTAATTGCTTGGAGGATTGGGTTTAGGTTTTTTGCCGTGAAGGTTTCCTAGGGATCGCGATGGGCCCACTTTGGTGCCTAGTGTTTTATGACAACCTCATAACCCTACCTAACCTAACCTAACCTAACCTAGTGTAGCTTTCAATCATAAGGTAATATCTTACCTTCTTTCGATAAATTCAACCACGATATTACCTACAAAGAACAAAACAAAAGAATTGTGAGGTTAAACTCTCTTTGGAATGTGGAATAAAAGTTGACAGGTCGCAAAAAGTATTCGCTTACTCGCGGAAAAATCGGCGAATTGTTAATTTCTTCGCAGAAACTAATTACAATTCAACTTTTTTTATATTAATCGATAGATAAATTGAGCGCTCTTCATGAAAAATTGTTCATGGCGTACTTATAAATGTGCTAAAAATGGTTTATTCGCAGGTCGCTGAGATGTGAATGGACTTTAAGCCTACGTTATCATGGGAATGAAAATCATGTCGCTCGAGACGGATAGATTTTATGTGAGTCAAAAAGGGAGCGGATGATTGCACCGAAAGTCCACTCCAAAATATATGTGGCCAAAAGGTAAAACCGCCTAAGTCATCTATATTTATGTACTTAAAATGAATTGGAATTTGTTGAGATTTCATTTTTGGGAAGCTGCTGGAAAACTCAGCCCGATTTTAATTTGCATTTGAAAATACAAATACATACCCATGTATGTCGTATTAACACAAGGGTTAAGTGGGATTCGCACACAATTTGGGTGTTAATAGGAAACTAACGTTTTCTATATACATAATACTGCCCTGATTCTCCTACCTGTCTCTGAATTTTTGATGATAAACCATTTTTGTATCTTATTTGGAGCAATTTTACACACACGCATTTTTTGCAAAGTTATCAACTCGTTAACTCGCGAAATTGGTGAGTTAGTTAACCACAAGTTAACAAACGTCAGTTAAGTCTGAATTTTTTTTATTAATAAGGACTTGAACATATCCACTGCGTAAACCATGAGTTAGAGATAACTCATGTTTATTAATACGGCTGGTAGTTTTCAAATCAAGGTTTAAGGATAAGAGAGCTTCCATATTGATTTTTTTCAATTCTTCTAATAGTGCTGTAGCATCCACATTATCTTTAGCACTACATTACCAACAATCATGGTGTGCCAACACTAACGATGCCATCTGCCAAGACTGCCATCTTCATTGACATACTGTATATGGACTGCTAGTTAAATGTCAGTTCCATACAATCTCTGTCCAAAAAATTACGCCAACATAACTAGCCCTCTTGGTCCGGAGCGGAAAAATGTGGAATTAAATTGCCAACCATCTTGAATTTCTCTATAGAATGGTAGAGACACCTCTTGGGTTTGTGTGGATTTGCTAAGCAAAACAGTTGAAATTCAAATTGTTGGAGCATTGTTAGATGGAAACAACAAAATTTGAATAAAGTCGTTACATGTGCATTTTATTTCCCCATAAAGTGCACAATATTCGTATATTTATTGTGAATCAATTTTATATGTAATATGTCAATGAAAACACTGTCTTTGCACACCCAACTGCATCCAACGAAACCTCAAACAAGTGTGAGTTTCCATTTTATTTTTCGCGCTCCAAACCAGCAGCGCTAGCGGCAATGTTGGAACCAACGTGAAGTCAGCTACTAGCAGTCCATATATAGTATGTCAATTGACGAATGGTAATGTTGAAAAACCCTCTCTGGTGTGAAAAAAAAGCTTAGTCCAGACAACGTATTTGTCAAACTGGAAAAAATACCCGCGTTTTTTTAGAGTTAAGTCTATTTGTTTATTTTATAACTTCAATTGTAACTAATATTACATTTAAATTACAGGAATACAAGAGCATAAGTGTACTAAGGTTTCCTATCCAGTTGTTGGTCGTCGATGTCGACATAATTCCACCAAATACACCAGTTTCCAGCGCACCTTCGCGACGCACAGGACAAAATATAATTTATTCCTCGGAATATTCATTGAATTTTTTCAAGTTTTCCTCCCCATCTTAGCATATAAAATCTTCTCTGCAGCTAAAAGTGGACTTCAGGATGAGGATGTTTTTTATTTTTAACATTTTCTGTTTTTTGCAACTTGAAATTGGAAATAAAATCTCTTCAGACATTTTTTTGTGGTCCTTAAAAGAACCGATTGTGTAAGAAATAACTTTTCTTTAACCTTTGGGTGGCAATGGTGTAGTAGTAATGTCATCAATTGCCACGCTAATGGTTCATGGTTCAAATCCTGATGACAGCAAGCATTTATTTATTTCTCACGAAATATATAAAGTCAGGCCGATCATTTGCAAAAGCTTGTATGAACACTACTGCGAAGACATAACACTGGCAGTAGTTTGGTCATGTGGCTGGAAAAATTGTTAGCTCTGTTGATGATGATTTGCCCTTGACATCGGTTATCGGGAAAAAAGTACTGTGAATCAAAAGCAAAGATAATAATAACAAAAATCTCCCCAGTTATCTGGACGCCACCCCCGGAGAATAGCTGAAGCATAAACAACTGAGCTTCAAGAACCACTACATCAAAAATATTTACCTTTCTCTCGCTATCCATCCTTTCAAACGCCCGCACTGTGTGTAAACATGTTAAAGGTATTCATAATATTCACAACATTCATTTATAAAAAAAAAAAAAACTCCGAAACCATAAAGAGTGCATCCGTGTCTCTTTAATGCATATACAAAATCCATTGCGATGACTGTCTTACGCTTAGCATGTTCGGTGTAGGCAACAGCATCACGAATAACATTTTCCAAGAACACTTTTAGCACACCACGGGTTTCTTCCTACTGTGAGCGTCATAAAAAAGTTTACACCTCTGTGTTTCATGTTTCAAATTCAATTACACTTTTTATTAAAGGTTGATCTTACATCTAGTTCAACATCTTCATTTATATCTTAATTCTTAATCGAACGACATATTGAAGTTAGCAAAAAAAATCCATAACAACAATTTTATAAACAAATAACGAAAAATACTTAACATTTTAGGCGTCAAAAGAAAGTTTACAGTACAAAAAAAATAACAAAATATGGCGATAAGCCCTGAATTTTATATTTTGTTCGTTTTCCTTTTGCCTTAATAACGGCCTTCAACCTCCTAGGCATGGATTCTACCAATTTGTTCGTGAATTGAGATGGAACTTTTTCCCACTCTTCCAATAATACAGACTTTAGTGAGTCTCTACTAGTTATGACCCTTATTCGAACTTGCTTGTCGAGATACTCCCACAAATGTTCGATTGGGTAAAATGTGGGGATTGCGGAGGATGATCCAACAGCTTCGGCGTCCAATACCATAACAATTCTTTCACAATTTTGGCCGTGTGCTTAGGGTCATTGTCCTACTGGACTACCCATGTTTGATCCAAACTCAATTTTGCGACGCTAGGCTGTAAGTTTTCCCTCAAAATATTTAAGTAATCTATTTTGTTCACTGTGGACTCAATAAACACCAGGTTTCCCACACCTCTTGCCGCCATGCATCCCCGGACCATAACCGACCATCCCCCATGCTTAACCGTGGGGGTAATGTTTTTGTCATCGAACGCCTTATTTTTGGCTCTCCAAATTTTTGGTGGTTGTCTTGATTTTAAAACTTCAAATTTACTTTCATCACTGAATAACACATTTTTCCAAAACGAAATATCCTTTTCTTCGTACTTTTTTGAAAACCGAAGTCGCCGTTTTCGATTGGCTGCTCATATGAGTCGTTTTTTTCGCGGTACTCTGCCATGTAGCCCATCATTACGTAGTACTCTTCGAATAGTACTTGCATTAACGGGAACACCTGACTCTTTTTCAATGTTTTCTGATATTTTGACAGCATTTTCCATTTTCCAGACAGGATTTTTCTTTACTTCTCGCACAATGGATCTTACTTCAGATTTGGAAAGTCGCTTGGGTCTACCAATGCGTGGACGATCTTCAACTTGTTTAAAATATTTATATTTATCAATTATTTTTTTAACACCTTGATAGGTTCTGCCAATTATTTTTGCTATTGCTCTTAAAGATTCTCCTTCTTCTTTAAGTTTCAAGACGATTTTTCTGGCTTCAATGGGCGTTTGCTTATCCATTTTATTAATACTTTAATTGTAAAATGTTGACGCTACTTCTTTTACAAGCAAAGAAACAAAGAATGAAATCGAAAGACAGCCCTTGTCATAAGGATCAACAAAAGAAACAAAGCAAAGCGGGGAAATAAACGTAACGGTAATTTTCGAGCTCCGCAAATCACAATTCACAGGGTGTAAACTTTCTTTTGACGCCTAAAATGTGAAGTATTTTTCGTTATTGGTTTATAATATTGTTGTTATGGATTTTGTTTGTTGACTTCTATATGTCGTTCGATTAAGAATTAAAATATAAACGAACATGTTAATCTAGATGCAAGATAAACATTTAATAAAAACTGTAATTGAATTTGAAACTTGAAACATTGACGCTCACAGTATATCATACTAGAAATATTTTTCACACCACCACGAAATTTGCTCTTGTAACTATTTTTTTCTTGATGAAATATAACGTCCTGTCAGAGAAGCCGAAGAAAGAAGGATGAAGCGGGACGACGCGCCGTTGGCTCTGGGTAATGCCAAAGGAGAGTCACGTAGTTATGAAAATTATCCATACTCAAAAAATTATTATCGTTGATTTCCGCAATCCAAGAACTAAATAAAAGAAATGCGATTCCACCTCATCGTAGCCTCAAGCTCAAAGTGAATCAATCAAGGGCAATTCTTGATGTACTGAATTCGAATTCTTCTGTTATTTCGAACCTTGGGGTCAAAAGCATGAGGTTATACTATAAAAAATGAAGTTGACCTTGAAATTAGCTTCAGGGTCATGGTAACAGCCAAATCCATATTTATCATTGTAAAGCGAAGGAAAAATGCTAAACCTTCATTTATTCAATCTGTCTCCACAACTTGTAACCTTCTGATTATCCAGCCATATTAAAATTTGTTATCTCTGCACATCGTGAACTCTGAGTAAGGCTGAAGGATAGTCATTATAACCACAAAAATGGTGTTTGCTCAAAAACTAACATTACCATCGTTTTCCGCGACCCCAGAAACCTATGAAAACAGACTTTTGAATGAAACTAAAAATTTCTCATTTTTTCTTATCCGTGGCTGCCGGAAAGCCTAAATATAGGATTTACCTGTGATCGGTACATTGTATAGGTTATATCTAAGATATAGTGACATAGTTTGGGCATTTTCTAAGAAGATTAAAGCCCTTCAAATCCCGGCACTCTAAGGGTTAAGGCGTTGAGCGCTACACAACGACAGGGAAAACGACGGTAATTGTCGTCAACAAATTAGTGATTGCCAAGTAGTAAAAAACTACTGAACATGTAAGTTTTCTTAAATTTTTAATTGATTCAAATAACTAAATTGAATTACCTCACATTTTGGGGTTAAAATAGCGCACCAGAAGCAATTAAAGACTTTGCTGGAGTTGATGAGTTGGCTAATGCGAACAACACTCGGTGTTCCCAAGCGGTCCCCCATCTAAGTATTATACTACCCATGCCCAATGCTGCTTGATTTCGGTGATCGAATGAGAACCGATATTCTCAGCGTGGCAGTGTAAATGGCATAGCATGTGAAATGCAAACTACAATACTACAACATACAATACTACAATACTAACGACGTTTTACCCTGTCGTCGAAATTATGATTAGATTTAGATTTTAGATTAGATTAGATTAATTTCATTTTCTTGAAATACATTTTACAAAAAAAAAGTTTACAAAAATCGTTAAAGCATGGCTGTGCCGTCTGCCCGATTAACATTTTTTGTTTTCCGGATAGTTTTCATTTGATATAAACAAAATAATAATAAAAAAGTGATAATTAAATAATTAATAAGAATAGAAACTTCATAAACAGTATTAAAAAGCTTCGGCTAGGATTTGGCTTCTATAAGATATTGCAGTACTGTAGAAATTATATAGCAGGTTTATATCTCCTCCGCAGTTAAGGATTTCAAATACTTCCACCTCAGTTTTCGAATCACTGCCGAGAAAGGCTCTTCTAATCTCTTTTAGGATTGGACATTTCCCAATGAAATGAACGACATTTTCCCTCTCGGACAGATTACAAAGATTGCAATAAATACTCAAATCCTCGCGATGTGGGATAAAGTTCAATTGTATCAGCTCACCCCTCATTTTAAATAAAGCAGAAATTACCTTTTGGCTATTATTGCTGTGGAAGTAGTTCCGTTCATATAAGTTGTGTTGCAGATGGCTGTAAATTGGTCTGTGAACAGAGGACTTTACTTCGTTAATACAGTCCAATCTATACATATCATCAACTTCCAAGATAAGATTGTAAAGCGCATCTCTGACATAACCTCCATTATTCTCTTCCAAGTTTAAGTTAAAATTAAGGCCACAATAGTCCGCAAGCTCCTTCAATTTTGCAAACCATAGATTTCTCCTCTGGATTGTATATTTTGCTATGATTTTTGGCAATCTTTCGTTTGACATATCAAAAACTTTCAGTAAATAGTCCACGTGCAGCTTGAGGGTCTTAATAAAAAGTGGTGATAATCCTGATTCAATGGTAATCATATAGTTTCTTTCTTTCCACAAGAAAGGAGACCCCCTCAACTGCGCCAATTATAGAGGCATCAGTCTCCTCAACATCGCATACAAGATCTTTTCTGCGATATTGTGTGAACGCCTGCAACCCTTTATCAACAGCCTGATTGGACCCTATCAGTGCGGTTTCAGGCCAGGAAAGTCCACCATCGATCAAATCTTCACACTTCGGCAGATCCTGGAGAAAACCCAAGAATGCCAAATCGATACTCACCACCTCTTTATCGATTTCAAGGCCGCCTATGACAGCATCTATAGAAAAGAGCTTTATAGAGCCATGTCTAGTTTTGACATCCCTGCCAAACTTGTCCGTCTGTGCTGGCTGACGATGGAGAACGCTCGCTGCTCCATCAAGGTCGGTAATGACCTCACCGAGACCTTTGATGTCAAAAAAGGCTTTAGACAAGGTGACGCGCTGTCATGTGACTTCTTCAATATTGTACTTGAACGGATTGTGCGGGACTCACAAGCCAACACCGGAGGCACAATCTATTACAAGTCTGTACAACTGCTTGCATACGCCGACGATATAGACATTATCAAGCATTGAGGCGGAGCGGCCAAAATGGGTTTGGCGATAAACGAGGGCAAAACAAAGTATATGCTGTCAACTAGAAGGGAAAACCAACACCGACGAATTGGACAAAACGTCACCGTGGGCAGCTATAACTTCGAGGTAGTAAGGGACTTTGTCTACCTTGGCTCTGCTATAAATTCTTCTAACAAAATCAGCGTAGAAATCAATCGAAAAATAACTCTTGCCAATCGCTGTTTTTTTGGGCTTATAAGGCAATTCAACAGTAAAGCCCTATCTAGAACAACTAAGGAGACTCTATATAAGACCTTGATCATCCCAGTCCTGCTTTACGGCGCTGAAACATGGACTTTATTAAAAGAGGATGAAGATATCCTTGGTCGCTTCGAGAGAAAAATCCTTCGTAAGATTTTCGGTCCCGTTTGTGTTGACGGGTTTTGGAGGAGAAGATTCAATCACGAACTATACGAGCTGTACAGCGACATCGACCTAGTCAAAAAACTGCGTATTGGACGTCTGAGATGGCTAGGACATGTAGAGCGAATGGACACCAACGCTCCGGCCCGCAGAGTCTTCGAATCTAACCCGGAGGGACGACGCAGTAGAGGGAATCATCGCCGTAGGTGGCGCGCACAAGTTCAAGGGGACCTCGACCAACTTGGAGTGCGCAACTGGAGGCAATTAGCTAAAGACCGAGCTAAATGGAGAGGCTTGTTGGTTGAGGCCCAGGTTCACCCCGAACTGTAGCGCCACCTAAGTAAGTAAGTATATAGTTAGGTGTGGTTTTAGGTAGCTGAAAACATCTTTTTATATAATACCTCAGCAGTTTTTCTACAGTTGCATTCTTTTCATATCCCCACGTTTGCGCTACGTACATCATCACCGATTCTGCCACTGATACGAAAACTTTGTATTTCACGCTGTGTGATTGTTTGTTAGAGAAGCACTTTTTCCAAGTTGCACTTATCGCACTTTTGGCTTTTATGAGTTTATCCCTAAGGTGGCTTTCCATATTCAGATTACTGGTTATTGTGACACCAAGGTAATTATAAGCTCTCACTATCTCGATGGGCTCTCTGTCGAAATACCATTTCTCCCTTCTGATGTTCTACCAGACCCTTTATTAAAGATCAAATTAACTTTTGACTTGCCCAGATTCACCGTCAAATTCCACAGCCGGCAGTACTCCCCAAGTCGATTGATCATAAGTTGCAATGTTTCTGGTGAATATGCAAAAATGATGACATCGTCAGCAAAGAGAAGTGCTTTAATCAAGGTTCCGGCAAATTCTATTCCGCCTGGTAGATAGTCTATCAAATCGTCGATAAATAGGGCAAACAGATATGGACTTAGCGGGCATCCTTGTTTTACTCCCATATTCGTCTCGAACCATTCGGAAATTTCATACAATTTGTTTCCTTTTGTGATCAAGGAATGTTCCAGCGATACTCTGTAGGATAAAAATATTATCCATAGTTGAATATCCGCTTCGAAATTCGGCCTGGAATTCTTTGAGCTTCCTACTATGATTTATCCATTCGCACAGCCGATGACTTAATAGGGATGTAAACACCTTGTAGTAAGCGTTAAAAAAAGATATCCCACGATAATTTTTTGGATCTGTGATATTTCCTTTTTTGTGGATCGGGTATACATATAATGGCTTCTTTGAATTGTTGTGGTATATCACCAGTTTCCACAATTTGGTTCAATGCTGTTGTAAGTTCGGTACTCATCTGTACCATATTTGAAGAATTCTACGCCAATTCTATCGGCGCCAGATGCCTTCCCATCCTTAAGTTTGTTGATTATCCATCATTCTTCTTCTTGCGTAAAAGGAGCATCTAATATACATATCATTAGTGTACGACGGTACAGCATACTGCATAGACGGCGTAATATTAACTGTATTCAAAAGTTTCTGAAAGTGAGCTTGTAATGAAGCAGTAGTGAGCTTAACACTAATTTGAAGCTTCTTTACATTTAAATTTTTTATCGCTATCCAAAATTCCTTCGAGTCTCTGCAATGCGTGAGTTTCTGAGTGAGCCTATGTTTCATAGAACTTACTTTTTTTTTCTTTACATAGTTTTTTGTATAAGGTGTTCGTTTCGATGTATACATTTTTAAAAAACGAATTGTTGTACTTCCGAAAAGCTTTAAGCCATCCAAAGGTTCTTTTTCGTGCTGCTTCACATGCCTCATCAAACCATTTCTCCTTATTTTTTCGGTTGGTATGCCGGTGTCTATATGCCGGATATGATGATTTGATTAGATGTTCGATATCACCAATACGCAGTTCTCTTCCTGTTTGCATATTACGCTCAAGATTCATTCTGTATTTCATTCCTTTGGCATCCTTCCATAGCAGCTTTGGGGGTAGCTGAAGTTTCCTCGTTTCTTCTCGGGTTATTTGGGCTGAGCTTAATACAACCGTTATAGGGAGATGATCTGAGAACGGCTTACTTAATACCTCAAAATCGGCTAATAAGGCAATCCTCTTGCTACACAATAGACGATAACTGAGCAACCCTGCTGTCCCACGAAAGTATATTCTCCGGCTTTATCGGAATCGCACACTCCATTCATAATGCGTAAACCATGGGCGTCACATAGTTCCAATAGTTTCGTTCCTTTTGAGTTTAAGGTCCCATCCTTGGATTTTCCCGATTCTCGTATTTAATTCACCAATTATCATTATATTATCAGTACTATTACTTTCTAAAAAATCATTAAGTGCACCAAAATCTCTCCCCCAATGATTGTAGTTAATATATGAAGGTATGATTATATATTTGGTTGAATCAATGACGATTTTTAATAAATTGACTTCATCTTCCAAAACAAATTCGCAGATGAAATCGGTCATAGATCTTTTGTACCCGAAAAAACATCCACCACTCGCTCTACCTCTCGTACTCTGCTTTACTGCTGGGATTCATATAAAATTAAAGGTTCTAAAATGGTTGCTATATAATTCATAATCTTCTTCAATAACAAACGTTTCATATAAAAAAACTATATCATAATTATTAATTAAATCGTAAAAATTGCAATATAAGGACTTATTATTAAGACCTGCTACATTATAACTTAATATTCTGATATTTATTGGTTTTGTATTTATTTTTTTATTTTGGCAAATGGCGCCTATAGAATTCGAACACGACTTTATGGAAGATGTTATGAAATAACTCTTGTAAAACGAAACGCCTCAAATAACGACAAACGTCGTGCTAGTGAAACGCCACTCAGAATACGGGTGAATAAATATACATATATTTGGCGCAACAGCCCATCTTTTCAAGTGCCTAGACCTACGTTCTCGCAACCACCCGTGTTGCGTGCGTTATATTTTTCCCACGAATGGAAGGGAACTACAGTTTTGTGCCGTATCCGAAGGGCAATTTTTATTTTGTTTTTTGAGAAGCTTTCTCGTGGCAAAAATACTCTCTGATGTTTGTCAGACTTTCGCGAGGTGGGATCGTGAAAAGACTTGTTGGTATTTTCTGAGATTCGAACATGGAATCTCACGCGCAGTGGTCCGATACACTATAACCACTACTCCACGGCGCCTCAGCGCAACGAATAAAAAAACAAGGAATTGTGTTTCGGAGCGACTCCAGGTATCTCAAAAAACGCATCAAAGCGCTTTTAAAGCCAAACCCGAGCGCCCCGAGCTCTTAAAAAACATATCGAATATATTTTACTTGTTTCAGTGATAATCTTTTTCGTTCTTTTTTGTTTAAGATATGCGACTAAAGAGATCTTTTGTGCTATCCCCTGGTATGTTGTTCGAGAAGTAGTTGTCCGTTAGCTGAAATTTAGTTCATTGGTGATGTGAAGACTTTGTAAAAGTGCTTAAGTCTAAGCTGAGCAATAGCTGGGCAAGCACGTAGTATGTGATGGGCTATTTCGGTGTCTTCAAAACAAAGACGACACGTGTCCGATGGAACACTTTTCTTGAAGTGGTCATTGAGAGAGCAATCCAGTTAGGAAATCTGTTAAGATCTTAGGGTTGTGTTTGCTCGTTGTTAGAATGCTTCTGGTTCTATTTTTCTGTATAAATTTATACATTTCTTGGAATGCCTTAGGCCAGTTTGAGCATTCCAATGTGAGAGCATTTGTTCACACTCCCAGTAAAATAGCTTTACCTTTATCTAACTGGCAGATAAACCGCAGGAAGGGTTCAGGTCCATTAAGAAGAGATTGGGCATCTAGTTTAGCAAGCACATCAGCAGCTTCGTTACCAGGAATGCATTTATGTCCAGGGACCCACATTAATATGAATTAATTTTTTTATTTTTTTTTTTATCTTCAACAAGACACTATGAGGATCGACAGCGCGTGCTCATAGTAGTGTGGGATTCTTACCCACTAAAAAACCTCCCTTCAAAACAGACTTGTTTTCATTTTTACTACAACTAAGTATTCGACTTATCAAGTAGTTTTCATTTCACGTAATAAGGACGTTTTGCAGGGACCCTCCCATTAGAAGTTCCTGCCAGCTCCGCAGTTTAGACGCGGTTAATTATCGCGCTAAGTCTAAAGGTTTGGTTCTTTGTAGACGGCGTAGTAAATTTATTTCTTCCAAAACTTGAAGGACTGTAATATTTACGTGACTTTCTAGTCGATTTCTATGCTTTCTCGCATAGGTTTGAATTTCGTCTTCTATAGTTTTAATGCCAAGATCTCTATGGATATCGCTATTTCTGATATACCATGGCGCATTAACAATACCTCTTAGCACTTTGTTTTCAAAAGTTTGTAAAACTTTAATATTAGTTATTTTGGTACAACCCCAGAGTTGTATACCATATGTCCATACGGGCTTTAGCACTTGCTTATATAAAAGCAGTTTGTTCTCTATATTAAGCTTGGAATATTTTCCAAGTATCCAATACATTTCTCGATATTTATTATCTAGTTCTTTGCGTTTTTTCTTAACGTGCGTTTTCCATTTCAGCTTTGTATCAAGTGTCATTCCAAGATACTTAGCCTCGTTTGCAAACGGAATTTGAACCGAGTTTGAAAAGATCGGCAAATTATTTATTTTCTTGTAAGTAAAATTTACATGAACAGATTTGGTCTCATTGAGTGCGATTCGCCAAACCTTTGTCCATTCATTTACTCTATTCAAAGCTTCTTGCAGTTTTTCTGTAGTATCTTCGACCGTTTTACCTACTGTCAAGATAGCAGTGTCGTCGGCAAATGTAGCTAGCTCAGTGCCTTCTACTTGCGGTATAGACTGGACCAAGAACGCTTCCTTGCGGCACCCCAGCCATTATTTCCTTGAAATCTGAATATTCGTTTCCACATTTGACGCGGAACAGCCTATTCGTAAGGTAGTTCTTCAAAATATTATATAGGTGCTCGGGCAGAACTTGTCGTAATTTAAACTTTAAGCCTTCATGCCAGACCTTGTCAAAGGCTTGAGAGATGTCAAGGAATACGCTTGAACAATTTTTTTTATCTTCAAGTGACTTTTCGATTACATGTGTTATTCAATGTACTTGTTCAACTGTATAATGCTTACTTCTGAATCCGAATTGATGATTCGGAATGAGATGCCTTTCTTCTATTACCGGCTGTATTCGCATAATCAATATTCTCTCGAACACCTTGGATATAATTGGAAGAAGCGAAATCGGTCTATAAGACGTTTTTTCATTCGGCGGTCTACCGGGCTTAAGGACCATTATGATTTCGGCGACTTTCCATTGACTGGAAACATATTCTTGTCTAAGTGCGGCGTTTATAATGAACAGAAGCTTAATTAGAGCTTTTCTTGGTAGGGCTTTAAGAACCTCTCCCATAATTAGGTCGTATCCAGGAGCCTTCTTAGGTCTAAGTTTCTTTATTTCTTCCTTAAGTTCGGTAAGTGTTGCATTTCTTATTACGGTATTGGCTATATAAGACGTATTTATATTTTCAATAAGAGCTTGTCCATCAAACGCTTTGAAAGTTTCTTCCAGATGGGTGGCAAAAACTTGCGCTTTCTCTTTATCATGCCTGGCCCATTCGCCTTGATTTTTCCTAATTGGGATGGCTTGAATTCGAGGTTTTTTAATACCTTTTATAGCCTTCCAAAGTGAGTAATTAGAATTTTTTTCTGCCGTTAATCTTTCTAGGTAAGTTTGCATTTCATTATTCTTAAGGTTTTTAATAGAACTTTTTAGTGAGTTGCACAAACGGTTAAGATGTGCTTTATGTTGCGGAGCCCGAGTTTGTTGCCATTTTTTGCGCGCTTTTCTCCTCTCCTTAATCATCTCTTTTATTTCCTGCGGATAAGTTGGAATGTAGCTTGCTAGCGTTTTCTTTGGTTTGGGAGTATTCTTCCACACGGCATTCTGTAGGATTTCGACGAAGCGATCAACTTCAACTTCAAGTTCATATGGCGTTTTAAGTGATACGCTCAGCTCAGTATTTGCTCCAATATCTTTTTTTTAAAGCCATCCCAATTAGTTTTCGCGCTGGTTAATCTGACCGGTCCTACTTTTTTAATCAAAGCATCGCTTATCGTCATAATAGTTGGAGAATGATCAGAGGAGAGATCAAAGCTTTCTTCAACTTGTATACAGTTGCCAGATATTCCTTTAACAACAAAGAAATCGATCAGATCTGGTATCTTATTTCTATCAGTCGGCCAATATGTTGGTTTACCCGTCGAGTGAAAATCACAATTGTATTGCATACCCGCATTATAAAGCTTTCTACCTTTCTGAGAGGCGTACCTTGAACCCCAGAAGGGGTGTTTCGCGTTGAAGTCGCCACCAATAATAAAATTTGGTTTAAGGAAGTTGAAGATGTTTGTGAAATCACTTTCTTCAAGTTTACATCGTAGTGGACAATATATAGACGAAATGTTGAAGGCAAAATGTCTATTTCTAACACGTACCGTGCTTACTTGCATTGCTTCTAATTCAATCTTTACTTCCGCTGAGTGTTCGATACATTCTTTTATAAACAAGGATGATCCGCCTCTGGCTCTTTCCGATGGGTGGAAGGCGTGATACACGCTATATCCTCTTATCTTAACATTCGTTTGTTTTGTCAGATGAGTTTCGCAGACCAAGCATATATCAATATCTTTTTCTCGTATAAATATTTCTAACTCGTCGAGTCTTCGTATGAGGCCGTTAGCGTTCCATGTAAGATGAAATTTAAGTAAGATATGAATTTATTGTGTGCAGCAATCTGCAAGAGAGTCTGGAAACAGTTCCAAACCAACTTAGACTCAAAGTCGAAGGACGTGAGACCTTTGAGTGCTGCTTAGCCTTTTCTTTTTAGTATATCTCAATAATAAAAGCTTGTATTTAAAATTTATTTTTTACATATAATTTTATTTTCCATTCAAGTAGGTTTTCTCAGTTATCTACTTTAATAATACACTGAACGTGTTGCAGAGTTGGACAAATTACTGAACTAAATAACCTAGTGAAATACAATAGAGATTGCTCGTTCACCTGTCTGAGCGCTAGTTGCACCAGTTCATGTCGGACCTATACAAGCCTAAATAAATCTGTAGTTCCTACAATTCGTGCCAAATTAAAAAAAAAAAAATCATTATAAGATGACAAATCTCTTATCTTAAAACTAAGTACTTACAAAATCATTCGCCTAAGACTTACATCAAAATACACTCGATGTCCATAAAAATAGATGCAAGTTAGTACCTTGTTTGCTCCATTAAAACATATCCTACTTTAGCTAACCACACAGAGATTAAGACTTGAACAAATCTTATTAAATACACGTATTAACTTGTTATACTTCTGTAACTATATCAGCAAGGCATTTGAACTTGCCCCGCTTTAAGTTTATCAAAATTGCTTTTGTCAATGGCAATCATATGCATGAATCACTGTCTTTTAATGCAGTTATGATCAGCGGGGAAATGAGATCGATAGTCATCAATTTAAGCATGGATTATCATATTTAATCTCACAATTGCAGTTTTTGTAGTTATCTGTGTGCTTTCAGTTTGGTAGTAATTAAAAATAAATGTACGTGCTTAGGCGTAGCTTTCTTCAGCAATCAACACAGCTAACCAATTATGCACCAAGCAGGAACTGGAAATGTATTACACATTTAGCTACGTAATAACTAGCATAAGGAGGTAGAGCTGAAGATCACAGTGTATAATAGAAAACAAGTTGATTTCTCATGAAAATGAAAATGAATGGCTTCTAATCACAACACCAACTGGAGTGTCAATCATCTAACTTATTTGGAAAGTGATCAAATGTTGCACCAAAGCTTTTTCTTCCGCTTTCAGATAATTTCTTTGATGTGGTAATTTCTTTTACCAAATTAACTAAATTTATCCATAGCATAGGTTCTGTTAAGGATGTTAGTTACGCTAACTCGAAATCGGTCGATATTTGCTGAAATATCATCATAGGTACATATTATGAATGACAAACAAAAAAAAAAAAGTTCTTAGGCCGGTAATTATCAAGCGCTCTTAAATCGATTTTAATTTTATGAAGCTCTTAGTTTTAAATTTTTGCTACGTATTCACCAACCACTAATAGGATTGTGTCCATGCTAATTCGAATATGCGAAAAGATAATTTTCGGATTTCCAAACGCCTTCTAAAATGAGTTTCCGAACTCTCTTTCGAACTGGGAGAAATGCCAATGAAAAAGAAAACGTATTTTCCTGATTTTAGTCAGAATTAATCACGGCACATTTTATTTTTTATTTGGTTGGCAGTTCTTTTGACGGAAATGCTGGAGGCACTAAATTCGTCGGCATTTCTTCTTTTGCATTTCGCCAATGCAGCGTGTCCTTTGTTTGGTCTGAGTGACAGTTCACAGCTGATTCCGAAAATTTTCGAAATTCCTAAGTTATGACCCTCTTAACTTAAGAGTGGGTGGGACCACTCATAAGTCATATGAGCGCTAATAAATCTGCACTATTATTGGTTGGTAGGCAATTAGCTAAAGACCGAGCTAAATGGAGAGGCTTGTTGGTTGAGGCCCAGGTTCACCCCGAACTGTAGCGCCACCTAAGTAAGTAAGTAAGTATTATTGGTTGGTGAATAGGTTTATGAAGCTCTTAGTTTAAGATTGGTCGGTGAATACCGGCCTTAATCTGTTGATGGCTGGAAACCTCCTCTAGGTCTCCGACGAATTTATTCTTAGTGTGATGAAGGCCTGGGCATTGACACAGAAAGTGGGTAGACTCCCACAGCCTCTGTAAGGGTCCTCTTCCGTTTAACGCAATTTCTTCATGTGGTACCGCAGAATACTTATTTCCACTTTATTTTCTGGAATTTTTTCCACCGTGTAGTCTGGCGCAATTTCCAAACATTTCGGCATAGTTTCTAAAATAAATCTGGCGTTTTTTCCAAATATATTTGGCAGAGATTGTTTGGGCTTTTTTAAAAAATACAGCGTATTTTCCTATGGCGTAATTTCCGGGAGCCGTTAAGACAACCCGACCCGAAAAAAAATAGGAATCGCTGTATAGTATATACTAAGTCAATATGTTCCAACCCGATAGACCTTTGGGAGCATAAACTTACATTTATACTTACTTAAGTGGCGCTACCATCAAAGCTCTCCAGCCAGTCCGTGTGACAAAGCGGCTCGGGTGAGCGGTGCCTTATCAAGAATAATGATAAATATTGGAGGACCTAGGGAACAAAGGAGACTTATTCTATCAACGGTGGTGCAGTCCATCCTTATGTATGCGGCACCCATATGGGCCAAAGCTATGATGAAAAAGACCTACGCAAGAAGGATAAACTCTGTCAACAGACTATGTGCGCTGAGAGTATGCTGTACCTTCCGTACGGTGTCAGACGAGGCAGTATGTGTCATCGCGGGAATGCTACCAGCGGATATCTTGGCTATCGAGCTACAAAGGACCTACGACGCCAAAATTCAGGAACCTCAAGCGTCAGTCAAAAATATCAAGCTGGAAGAAAGACAGTGAAGCATTAGAGCATGGCAGGAGCGATGGAACCAGTCCTCAAAGGGAAGATGGACCCATCGACTCATACCGGATATCCAAAAATGGATGGACCGGAAACGCGGAGAGGTAGATTTCTATCTTAGCCAGTTCCTAACCGGACATGGCTGCTTTCGAACGTATCTCAACAGGTTTGGGCTCGATGAATCTCCCAACTGTCCAAATTGCGGAGAGGCCCCAGAAGACGCTCAGCACGTATTTTTTCAGTGCCCACGTTTTCATATAGAGCACAGAGAACTGGAGGAAAAAATTGGAGAAATACCAATCCCCGAAAACATTGTGCACCATACAGTGACCGAAATTTCTTTAGCCGCACCAATATTTTTTCTCCTAACTTGACATTGATGCGGATTTCAGATGAAAAATATACCTAAATTGATGGTATTAGATAAAATATCTAATTTTATGATAGAAATAAAAAATAAAAATATTACTTTTTCCTTTCCACGCAGTAGCGAAAACTTCCGAAAAAGGCTGTTTTTTTTTAAAAAAATTAGTACAAACTTGATTTCAATACTTTGTCTGTGCTCCGTTCTTTTGAGTCAATGCGAAGATTCTATCCGGCATGGAGTTGACAAGATTAATAATAGTTCTTCGGTTTATTTGCTGCCATGATTCCTTTATCTTGTCTGGGATATTGGCGTCCATTTTTATAAACATCCCTTGCCAATATACCCCATAGGTTTTCAATGGTATTCATGTCAGGGCTACGTGCCGACTACTCAAGTAAGGGAATATCTTTATTCGAAAACCACTCCTTAGAATACCTTGACACATGGATAGCAGCGTTATCTTGCCGAAAAATAAAATATCTTTCGCCGACGACATCCTCTAAAAAGGTATTAGTGCACTTTCTAGCATTTCCGTGTACATTTCGGAATTCATTTTGGTGGTAATAAAAAATAAAGGCAACTTTCCCCAAGAACAAAAAGCACCCTATACCATAACACTTCCACCCTGGAAGTTCCTGCTAAATTTTGGAGGATTGTCTTTCCGCAGATCATGCCAGTATGCACTAAATCCATCTGGACCGTCGAGGTTAAACTTTTTTCGTCAGAAAATATAACACCACTCCACTTTGCATTCCAAAGCATGTGGTTTCTAGCGAACACTAGTCGGGCTGCCTTATGGTGCTGGTTTAATAGTGGTTTTTTTGCAGGTTTTTTCAAAATCGCATGCGGATTGGCTCTTAAAATTTGCTGAACGCGACGATTCGTTACAGGCAAGCTTAATTTGTCAACAATTTGCGAACTATGGAGACGGTTTTTGGTCGCTTCAAGCACAATTTGATTTTGTTTGCTCATTAGAAAGCTTGGTATTGCCCTTTGGAGATTTTCGCGTGCCGTAATTTTCACCAAGCCTGATGTAATTTCGCACCACTCTGTCCGACCGATCAATTTCGTCCGCTATTTGCCTCATTGAGTAGCCGAGACTTCAAAAAACACTAATTTTCGTTTTTTTCTCTTCCGTCAACCTTTTTCCTTATGCCATTTTGTTCTCGATTAAAACAAAAACAAAAAAATTAATTAAATACAACACGAAATATCAAATAATTACGATTACCCTTTTAAAACAAGCTGATTTTTCGTTAAATTCGCAATAATTCCAAGTGCGGTTATAGAAATTTCGCTCTCAAAACTATCAAAATCACGACCTTTCTGCACCGTTACCACTTAACTGAATAAACAAATGTAGATGCCTGTTGTTTTTTTTTCAGTGTTGACTATAGAGACTTTGAACAGTTATTTAAAAGTAGTAGAACCGGGCTATAGCACTTAGTACTCTTATGAGACCTTGCTTAGCTCAAATATTATTATGCGGTTATAGAAATTTCGCTTACTGTATGATAGCATCGAATGCAATATGGGACGCGGTGAAACAAGTTGCAGCGATAATCGTGCAGGAACTTAGGCGGCTGGAAAGAGTCAGAGAAAGCAACCAAGTCCAACCGGCAACACTTTTGGAACAAGGAGCGGAAGACAGCGAAAGAAGAGCATAAATAGCTAACCAGCCCCGCGAAGTAATACCTAACGGTAGTCCCGCGGGGAGAGTGGTTGAAGTGTGCAGGGTGTGGTTTAGTACGTAGGCGTATTCCTGGCATCGAGTATCCAGGTTTGCGAATCGTGCATGCCAGTAGCTCGGGCTACTGGTATCTTTAGATACCAGTCGCATTGCGATTGATCGGGAAACTACTGACTGCCCAAAACTTGGCTTGGGCCAGTAGCGCAACAATCAAGTTCGTGATAAAGTGCTTACTTTACCTCCTAGTGGTGGTCCCCGGGCAACTATACGTATAAACCCTTATACGTATAGGCCAAAATTGTAAGTGCGGGTTGTCTAGGGCTTTGATTCTAGGCTAGGTAACGTGGGCCAGCAACCTGCGTTACTGAAACCAGCTCGCTACTGAAACCGACACTATGCCTCGGATAAGGACTGATCACATGTTGACGACTTTTGGCTATTGTACCCGGACAAAGATAGGTTTCTGGAATGTAAAGACGCTCCTCGACTCGGGAAGAGAAGGTCCTTACAATGCCAGATTCGTCCAACTGGAAAAGGAATTCATGCGATATAAACTGGACATTTTGGGGGTAAGTGAAGTAAGATGGTTAGAAGCGGGCGAGTACCAGTATCCAACGCGTAACACTGTATTACTCTATTCTGGAAGACCATCCGGAAGTCCGCGGGAATATGGAGTCGGACTACTGCTAACAACAACAGCACGCAAGGGCCTGATTTCCTGGCAGCCTCATGGTGATAGGATTTTGACGGCCAGATTCCGGACTAGAGTACGACGTGTCACCATCATACAGTGTTACGCCCCAACGAATAGTTCGTCTGAGGACGAAAAGGAGAGCTTCTGCAATCTCTTAAGCGCCGTCTTCAACACAACACCAAATGGAGACATTGTCATAGTGATGGGGGATTTGAATGCCAAGGTAGGCAGCGACAACGAAGGGCTCAAGCATGTAATCGGGAAGCATGGACTAGGCAACCGCAATGACAACGGCGAAAGGTTTGTGGATTTCTGCAATGCCAACCGCCTTGTGATAGGTGGCACCATGTTTGAGCACAAGACCTGCCACAAAGTCAGCTGGGTTTCCAATGACAGGCAAGCAACCTCCAACCAAATTGACCATTTTGCTATCAGCCGCCGCTTTAGAAGCAGTCTCCTGGACGTCCGAAACAGACGAGGGGCAGATGTGGGGATAGTACGTGATCACCATCTTATGATAGCTACTCTCCAACTACGCTCTGCTGCAGTTCGAAGATCCCACGACAACACAAGAATGCCCAGGTTCAACATCGATAGACTTACTTACTTACTTACTTATGTCCTGTATCCCCCTGTGGGTCCTAGGGCCTCTACTACGCCTACGCGCCATCGTGTACGGTTTCTGGCAATGTGTCTGAGTTCTCCCCAACTTTTCCCTAACTGCCGTGCCTCCTTCTCGACTGTTCTGCGCCATGTTTTCCGCGGACCGCCAGGTCTTCTGCCATCCTGAGTTAGAGGGTTCCATTGCATAGCATGGTTCGCTATGGAGCTGTCACCCTTTCGGAACGTGTGACCAATCCACTGCCACTTCCGCCGTTGGATAGTTGTGCCTATTGGTTCCTGACCCGTTCTCTCGTAAAGGTGTTCGTTAGAGATACGATTGGGCCAGAAAATCCTTAAGATATTGCGCAGACACCTATTAACGAACGTTTGCAGCTTTCTGGTGATAGTAGTGGTCACTCTCCACGTGCTGCAACCATATAGCAGCACGGATTCAACGTTGGAGCGGAACAGTCTTATTTTGGTGCTCAAACTGATTGCATTGCTTCGCCATATTTTGGACAACATCCCGAACGCGGACTTTGCTTTGGCGATCCTGTTGGCTATATCCAGTTCGGTTCCACCATCGGTCGAGACAATACTCCCAAGATACTGGAAATCCTCTACTCTCTCTACCGGTTGTCCAGCAATGCATATTTGAGCCGATGAGTTAGTTCCAAGGCTGATGATTTTAGTTTTTGTCGTATTAATTTTCAGCCCGACGACACCTGCCTCCCTCTCCACATCTGCTGTCATTTGGTGGAGGTCCATAATTCTGTGGGAGAGTAAGCATACATCGTCTGCGTAGTCAAGATGCTTCAGTTGAGATGTAAGAGTCCATCGAATTCCTCCGTTTCCCGTCGACAAAGCTGCATGAAGCACATCGCTAATCACCAATAGGAATAATATTGGTGAAAGGATACAGCCTTGTCTTACCCCACTTTGGATCTCAAATTCCTCAGACAACCTTCCCCTGTGCAGAACGTGACATTTGGAGCCTTCATATGTAGCTTTGATAATAGCAATTAGTTTATCGGGAATGCCTCTCCTGCGTAAGGCACGCCAAATAAACTCCCTGTTGACACTATCGAACGCCTTCTCAAAATCGATGAACAGCAGGTGCAGTGGATCGATAGACTTAGTGATCCCTCAGTGCGCCAACAATTAAGGGAGCATTTTTCGCAAGGTGTGGAAGCAATCAGCAGCTCAATGCCCGCAACCATCCAAGACCATTGGTGTGCTGTGTTTACATCTGGTGCTGAAAGAATTGTCGGTCGATCGCAGGGAAGACATAGGGCGTGGCTTTCCGAGGATACCTGGAGACGGATTGACGAACGAAAACAGCTAAAAGCTCGCGTTGCAGCTACCCAGCAGCAGGGAGAAGCGAGCTAGAGTCCCTATATCGCATGAAGATGAGAGAAGTTCAGCGTAGCGTACGACGTGACAAGCGCAACTACATCAACGCGCTGGCTACAGAAGCTGAAGAAGCTGCACGGAGGTGCGGTAGCAGGACTGTCTACAGAATCACGAAAGAGCTGACAGGTGGTCGCAGCTCCAGCCAATACCCAGTGAAAAGCCTAGACGGCTCCTTGCTCATTTCGGATGAGGACCAGCTCAAGAAATGGAAAGAGCATTTTGCTACGGTTTTGAACCGTGTATTCGCTAGCGATATGCTCCCAAATCAGACTGAGATGCCCGAGGTGAGAAGTTCCCGAATACGCACCCCGACTCCCAGTAAAGATGAGACCATTACCGCGATCAAGGCACTCAAAACCAACAAGGCGGTAGGACTTGACGGTATTCCAGCAGAGCTCTTACGAGCAGCGCCAACAACATCGGCTGAGCTTCTGCTTCCACTTATAGATAGAGCTTGGGAAGCTGAGAGCTTTCCTAACGAGTGGAAAAAGGGAATGATCGTCAAGCTTCCTAAGAAAGGAAATTTAATGGAGTGCGGAAACTGGAGGGGTATCTGCGTGCTGCCTGCTGTAGCTAAGATAATAGCTAAAATCATCCTTGAGCGAATCAAACAACATCTAGAAGACACACTCGATGCCGAACAAGCAGGTTTCCGCTCTGGATCCTCCTGTGCCGACCACATCAACACCCTGCGGATTATCATCGAACAGTGTGTTGAATATCGATCGCCACTGCACCTGCTGTTCATCGATTTTGAGAAGGCGTTCGATAGTGTCAACATAATGTCCCGATAAACTAATTGCTATTATCAAAGCTACATATGAAGGCTCCAAATGTCACGTTCTGCACAGGGGAAGGTTGTCTGAGGAATTTGAGATCCAAAGTGGGGTAAGACAAGGCTGTATCCTTTCACCAATATTATTCCTATTGGTGATTAGCGATGTGCTTCATGCAGCTTTGTCGACGGGAAACGGAGGAATTCGATGGACTCTTACATCTCAACTGAAACATCTTGACTACGCTGACGATGTATGCTTACTCTCCCACAGAATTATGGACCTCCACCAAATGACAGCAGATGTGGAGATGGAGGCAGGTGTCGTCGGGCTGAAAATTAATACGACAAAAACTAAAATCATCAGCCTTGGAACTAACTCATCGGCTCAAATATGCATTGCTGGGCAACCGGTAGAGAGAGTAGAGGATTTCCAGTATGTTGGGAGTATTGTCTCGACCGATGGTGGAACGGAACTGGATATAGCCAACAGGATCGCCAAAGCAAAGTCCGCGTTCGGGATGTTGTCCAAAATATGGCGAAGCAATGCAATCAGTCTGAGCACCAAAATAAGACTGTTCCGCTCCAACGTTGAATCCGTGCTGCTATATGGTTGCAGCATGTGGAGAGTGACCACTACTATCACCAGAAAGCTGCAAACGTTCGTTAATAGGTGTCTGCGCAATATCTTAAGGATTTTCTGGCCCAATCGTATCTCTAACGAACACCTTTACGAGAGAACGGGTCAGGAACCAATAGGCACAACTATCCAACGGCGGAAGTGGCAGTGGATTGGTCACACGTTCCGAAAGGGTGACAGCTCCATAGCGAACCATGCTATGCAATGGAACCCTCTAACTCAGGATGGCAGAAGACCTGGCGGTCCGCGGAAAACATGGCGCAGAACAGTCGAGAAGGAGGCACGGCAGTTAGGGAAAAGTTGGGGAGAACTCCGACACATTGCCAGAAACCGTACACGATGGCGCGTAGGCGTAGTAGAGGCCCTAGGACCCACAAGGGGATACAGGACATAAGTAAAGTATCTTTAGAAGATAACACACCCTTTGGCGCAACCATAAAAAAATAAAAAAGCCAGTCCGGTTACGAGTCAGCTGCCTCCGGTTACGCACGCCAAGTTAGTTGAGATGCCCCTCCACTTGTTTACGCCACCTACCACGAGGTCGTCCTATACTGCGCCATCCATCCGGGGTGAATTCGAAGACTTTCTTGGCTGGAACGTTGGGCTCCATCCGCTCTACATGATCCAACCATCTTAGGCGCTATGTGTGAACTCTTCTGGCTAAGTCGATGTCAGTATGTAGGCCGTATTGCATTGTACTTTCTCCTCCACTCGCCGTCTATGCACACGGGAGCAAAGATCGCACGAAGTACTTTTCTCTCAAAATAACCAAGGGCATCCTCATCCGATTTTGACAAAGCTCATGTCTCTGCACGATACAGCAGGACTGGGATGATTAGTGTCGTATAAAGAGTTACCTTAGTAGTTCGAGATAGGGCTTTGTTACTCAATTGCCTTCTTAGCCCATAGAAACAACGATTGGCAAGAGTAATTATTCGTTTGATCTCCCTACTGATGTCATTTACGGAGCGCACCATAGAGCCTAGGTAGACAGTCCTTTACATCTGTCTATTGTGACGTTCTGCCCAAGATGCCGATGTTGGGTGTCCTTTTTTGTAGAGAGCATATAATTTTGTTTTGCTTTCATTGACCACTCAGCCCCTCTCAACGTCAGCAAACCATCTTTGGAAAAATAGAGCGCGACCGTGCTTTATTATTTATTTTATATATCCATGATATAATTAAAAAACTGTTTTCTAACTATTTAATATATGCCGATGATTTAAAGAAATTTAAAACTATCCATAATGTTAGAGACTATTACTATGCAAAAAGATTTGAACACTTTGCTGGTATGCTGCACTCATAACAACTTGATCTCAATATAAGTAAATGTTCCATTATGTCGACTTGAGTCGAACGTTCGATTCGCTAACCATAATACGGGTGTAAATCTTATAGACAGTAAGATAGATAACCTAAAAGTTGAATTTAAATCTTAATAGAATGTCTTGTGTAGTTTTTTAAAGGTTTTCCAACTGTTAGCTGCCTATTAAAGTAAAATAAAAATAAAAAATAAAGCTTTTGTGTTTCTCTGACTCTTGTTTTCCGCACATTGGCGTTGTCGATGGACTTATTTTTTTTTTTATAATTTGTGCGTGCCAAAGGGATTATTAATACCCTTATACTGGTTCTCAGGGCACGGGTGGTTGGGAAAAGGGGGGAAAGAGACAGAGGAGATGCCGGTTTGCGTTGGCTTTAAATGTTTGTAGGTTGTAACGATGAGGAAACACAGAGGCTGGTAGATCGTTCCACAAACGTGTTGTTCGACTTATAAACGAATCCCTATATTTGACAGTACGTCCGAAGTTGGGCTTGAGGGTGAACTGATGTGCATTCGAAGCATGACGCGTGTTGCGGGTGAAGTTTTGAAGGGGAGGAATGCAGCTGGCTATTTCGCTGGAGCATTTTTTGTAAAAGAAGCGATACAAAAGGGAAAGACATGAGACATTTCTACGATGTTCAAGTGAGACTATTGAGTTGACGATGTCTCTATCACCTATTAGTTTAAACGCGCGGTTCTGTACCCTATCTAGAATGTGCAGAACGGTCTTGGGTGCACCAGACCAGATGTGGGCGTTATATTCCAGCTTTGGTCGGATGAATGCCTTGTAGATGGAGGCCAGATCAGGAATCCTAGACATTTTGCAGCATTTTTGGCGACTTCGAATATGTGATCGTTCCATCGAAGACGGTTATTGATGCACATACCGAGAATGGCAAGTCTTTCGGATTCAGCGATACAAGTACCATTCATTGATAATGGTTGAGGGTCTTGGTTTCGCTTGAGAGACAAAAGACAGCATTGAGTTTTGGATACATTAAATTCCACTCTATTGATTGAACCCCATTTGGTTATGCTGTCCAGGTCGGAATTAAATGTGTTTAACATACGTTGTCGTTCCTCTTCTACTGCCGAAGAGCAGGGACGTGAGCTAGGGAACGAATATGAAAAACTGAGGGTACTGTCATCAGCGAAGGAATGGATTGGATTAGAAGTAGCAGACAAGAGGTCATTTATAAAAATGAGAAAGAGAGTCGGAGACAAAACGGAGCCCTGGGGAACACCAGCATTTATATGCTGAATTGCAGACTTGAAGCCGTCCAAGACAACTTGTATTGAACGGTCCGAAAGGCAATTTCTAATCCATTGAAGAAGAGACTCATCGATGCCATATGCACGCATTTTTGACAAAAGAGCCTGATGCCAAACTCTGTCAAATGCCTTAGAAATATCGAGCGCAACCATCTTTGTTTCGCCGAAGTGATGTAGAGATTGGTTCCACTTCTCGGTGAGATATGCCATCAAATCACCAGTGGACCTGTTGCTACGAAAACCATACTGCCGGTCATTGAGGAGTTTTCGTGAATCAAGATATTTCATAAGCTGACGATTTATCAGCGTTTCCATGACCTTGGAAAGAAGGGACGTAAGTGCAATGGGTCGGTAATTGGATGGGGAAGAAGATTCGCCTTTTTTAGGGACGGCTGGACAAATGCTGTTTTCCATCTTCTCTGAAAGAGCCCAGAAGAGTAGGACAGACGGAAAAGCTTACGCAGAGGTTTTGCCAGCGTGGAGATACCATCTGGACCAGCGGATTTCTGTATGTTGAGACCTTTGAGTACTCCTGCAACTGTACGAGTGCGAAAGTGGACTTGTGCCATGGATAATTCGACGCTCTCAAGTACAGGTGGAGACAAAGTACCATCTGGCAGGGTGGAGTTCGCTGCAAAGTGAGCAGCAAGCAGATTGGCTTTGTCTAAGGAGCTGACAGCTGGAATGTCATTATAAATTAGCGTTGGTTGGACATTGTACAATTTTTTGCCCCAATTTTTGGTCATATAGGAATTTTACACGTCGAATATGAGCATTGTAGTCATTTCTGGCTTGTTTAAACTTCTTTCGGTTTTCCGCAGATTTGTTGGCTTTATAAGACTGAAAACTTACGTCTTTCATCCTGATAACCTCTTTGCAGCTCTGGTCAAACCACGATTTTTCCTTAGGTTTGTGTGCTTTTTGTTCTATTAGGAATAAAGGCATCCATACGTAAGAGGATGGTGTCAGTAATCATATCAGCAGCGGCATCCACGTCGCTATCGAGGAAGCACAGCGACCAGTTAAAACTCCTAAAGAAACTATTAAGGGCATCCCAATTGGAATTCGTGGGATACATTCGATTTTGGTGGTGACGATCGAGATACCCTTGATCTCCGAGATACCCTTTTTTGATCTTGCTTCGAACCACTCGGACTTTGCCTCTCCATCTCATACCACTGCATGAGTATCCGTGTAAAGCTTTTACAAAAGTCTTCCGAATTTTCGGGACATTTCCATATTATAAAATTTGTGGAATAGAGTATTTCGATAAAAAAAAAACCTTGTACGTGTATATCCGACAACTTACCCAAAGCCAGGTTTCTTAAGAAGCACAGAGTTGTATTTCAGAGCGACCCAGATTTCTCAAAAAGCGTTTCAAAAATATTTCAGAGCGAAACCCCATTAACTAACGCTCTCAAAAAAGACCTCGTATAAAATAACTCGTTCTTCTTTTTTATATTTATTATGTCCTTCAGAATTAAGTGAATACACATTAGTTTGAGTATAGCACATTGGTATGTAACACTCCACGTACACACACATGTAAGTAAATTTGTTACCCAGGCCTTAATAACATGGGTAATTCAATTTAATTCAGTTGAAAACAGTACTTAAAAAATATCTTAACTAATTACATTATAAGTATTGTAGAAATGTTCTTAGTTATTTGTATGTATTTACAAGATTAAATAAACAGTGTCGAACGGTTTATATGAAACCTATAGAACATTCAAGAAAATTGTCCTATTAAATATGGACTTTTGCCTTTTTGCTTCAAATGCCGCTTTTGCCTCCGCTGCTGAGCTAAATGCGACACGTGCATCTCCTGTCGGTGTACCGTCGTCGTTGTAACGACGTATGATGTCTTCTGCGCACACGTTATAACCATCAAAGAAATCAATAATGTCTCTTAAATCGGCGCGATACGGAACATTTTCCATTTCCACGACACAATTAGGGCGTTTGAATTTTTCTGGCATTCCACTATCACCACCGTCACCGCCGTCACCACCATCACCACCATCACCATCAGCACCAACTTCACAATTGTCTTCGTCGAGCTTAATAGGCGGGGACTCCAGCTCCATATCATCATTGGCGTCACTGAATGGGTTATTAAAACGGCTCCTAGTCCTCTTGTTTGACGGTCCAGTCCCCATGCGTGGTCCCGTATTATTATGATTATTGCCTCCTCTGTAAGGATTTAACGTTTGATTTTGGTTACGAATTTGATTTTCAGGGGAAAACTCGTTTCGACCGTTTGGATTCCCATTGCGATTGTTGTTGAAATTCCCTCCCATGTTGTTGAAATTCGGTCTCATACCCTGATTGTTCATCAGATTATTGGACTGTTGTGGATTACTGCCCGAAGGGAAGCAGTTCATGAATGGCTTATTCAGTCTATCGGCGATTTGTTGAGGAGTGATGGAAGTCACCCGAATGGGACGACTATTTAAACGATTGTTATTATGGCGGACTGCTTGCTCGGCATCTTGGTTGGTATGGAATTCAATTATAAATTCACCGCAGGGCTGATTACGATGATTGCGGAGCAACTCGACATGACTTGGCATCAAATCGTGGGACATAAAATATTCCCCAATTGTTTGAATTGAGGTCTTGTACTCACAATTTTTCACAATTACAAAATTGCTATTTGGCTGTTTAGCTGGGGCATCGTTTTCTGGATTATCGAAACGGGATGGGCGACCGTGTCTGAGCCGAGGATCCGTATTCTTTTCTTGCTGCTCAATTAGGTTAACCGGAGGTGGAATGTCCAATAAACTTGGAATACCACTGAAAGGGTTTGAAGACTTCGGCTGAACCTGCTGCGGAGCGTTAGAATAATCCCTTCTCTCGTTATTGAATACATCAATATTTTCTTCACGTTGGTCGAAATCGTTATTTTGATCCGCTATTACGTATTGGGGAGAATCGCATTCCATTGTATCTTCCTCCTGCTCGTTTTCTTCATCCTGATCCTCCTGATTAGTTTGTGCCTCCTGTGCAGCAGCAGCTGCTGCGGCTTCTGCTGCGGCTGCTGCTGCTTCCGCCTCTGCTTCGGCTTCGGCTTCTGCTTGTTTTCGTTTTTCTATCTCTTCGAGCTCCTGTTGTTCCTTCAATTGTTTCTCAGTAGCCAAACGTAGTTCTTCTTTTGCTCTTTCATAATCTTCTTCCGTGGCTATGGTTACCCGAACCGGTCTCTGATTAATTCTATGATTGGATTGCTCTGCGTAAGCAGCCTGTGCATCTTCAGCTCTGTGGAATTTAACGTAGGCAATGATTTCTCTGCGATTCTCTGGTCTGTGGGTAAGAAGAATATCAAATATGGTATAAGACGAGAACATTTTCATCACGTCCTGCTGGGTGGAATACGGTGGTATGTCTTTTACAAATAGTATCGAAAATAATTTTTCTGGAGCTTTTTCGACGGGCTTTAGATCTCTGAACGGATCCTCATCCCGTTTATTGTCCATATGTCGTGAAGAGTCATAATTTGGTTTGCTGTTATCATTATGTGAAAAGCGTTGGTTTCGTGACGGCTTGAACGAGTCCACCATTGAGTCAAATTCTGCATCGCTGACTGGCTCGAGAGATATTTTCTTCGCCTTGAACTGAGTTCCGTCACGTACTAAAGCTTTTGGAACATTTAGGGCGCGCACAAATCGAATGTACGCCGTTCCGACTCGTAGACCGTGCTGGTCGTTGATCATCTTGATACCATTATTGGGAATGTATAGCCCAGAGAAGAACCTTCTAATGTCGCTGTAGCTTGTGCTGGGGCACATGTTGGTGATTTTGACGCAACTTTTCTCTTCATCCGAATCTTTCCTATTTGTGGGGTCATTTTTATGCGAAAATTCAAATCTAGGTGAATTTGTAGACTCGTATCTGTTTGTAGAACTATCAATTTTCGGAAGGTTTCTTCCAAAAGCATCTGTTTGGTTCGCAAATGAGTCGCCCATTCTTGCAGGGACAGGCCACCTCGTATTTTCCGAGTCAACACTTTTAGTACTCCCATCATTTGACTGATTGCTTTGTTGAAATCTGGTGGTATTATATGCATTAAATGATTTCTTTGGAACATCATCCGCTTTTTGATCTTTTGTTGAGGTAACCAATGAAGCTTGTGATGAATCTGTAGTCAGACTCGACTGTAAAGTGGCCTGTGTATATGGATTTTGAAAAGCAAATGTAGGTTTATTCTCAAGCTGGCTCAAAAATGATAAACTGGATATATCTTGGACTGGTTTTGTAACAACTGATGAGCTATCGTTTTCTGTTGGGGAGTTAAAGTTCGACTTGATCGTATTTTGTGCCGAGTTCAATAACGGCGGATTTAAACCGGGAACAGTAACTCCGGCCGATACAGCACTCTGGAAAGCTTGTACGGCATAGTTTGCTGCAAAAGTTCCTGTTGTGTATGCATTTTTGGGTACAACCTCCCATACACTAACTGCAGGGCTAGCCTTTAGAGGTTCCTTTTCAATCGGTTTTTCGGCCGTAACATTTCGTCTATCAGCACCGCGGTCTTGTGGGTAAAATACGATATCGACATCTTTGCTATTTTTGCGTGAACCACGGTTGCCATTGCGATCTCTATCCCTATTTAATCTATCACGACTACGATCACGACTACGATCACGGCTGCGTTCGTGGCTACGATCACGACTTCTTGACCGCCTTGAAGATCTTCGGAACTTGCGGTCGCGGCTGCGGGTACGACTACGATCTCGTCGACGGCGGCTACTTCCACTACGATCGTTGGAACGAGAACGTCTCCGTTCTCTGGATCCAGAGCGTCGACGATCACGCGATGTCTCGCGACTTGATCTAGTAGATTCTGCAGCTGTAATATAATTACTCTTTTGCTGCTGTGAAACGGATGTATACGACCGACTGGAGTCAAATACCATGCTCGTTGCGTTAGCTTGTAAAGTCTGACTGGATAGGATACTATGAAGTGAATTCGAAGTTATGACTGGCGGTTGTGGAGTTGGTAGGGATGGTTGTGTTTTTTGCGGTAATCCCGCTGTGGGCGCAGACATTTGCAACTGCATTGCTAGAGACTGTTGCCGTGCTGTTTCGATCACCTTTTGCATTTCAGCTCGCGATGATAACAACAATCTAATTTGAACCTCGTTGATTTTTCCACGGTCCTGCATCATTGCTTGACGGGCGTCTTCATCGGTGCTATTTAATAAAGAGAAAAATATGTTCGCTTTTAAAAACCATAAAAATAATGTATTTCCAATACTGCATAGATCACGCTTCCTATGACCAATCATCATTGCACCAATTTCTTCAATTCAAAATACACATACGTACAGGAACAGAACTTACTTTACAGCCAGCAACTGAACGCTTCTCTGTGAATTAAGAATAGCACTGCATACTACTTTCATGCTTGGATCTCTATGTATAATCTACTATTAGCAGTTTAATTTGTGGGCGCCGTGGCGTAAGTAGTTAGTGTGACGGATCACTACGCGTGAGGTTCCAAGTTCGAATCCTACAAAACACCAAAAAGTTTTTTCACGGTCCGACCTCTCGCGAGCGTCTGACAAACATCCGAGAGTATTGTTGTCTCGAAAAAGCTCAAAACAAATTGCCCTTCGGACAGGGCACTAAAACTGTAGGTCCCTTCCATTCGTGTGAAAAATATAACGCACACAACATGAGTGGATGCGAGAAGCTGGCACTTAAAGAGCTGTTGCGTCAAATATTTATTTATTTATTTTTATTAGTAGTTTGAAGCTAATCTTCTAATATTGGTGTAACAAGTACGTTCTTGCGATGTAATCGTGATGCATCTGCATCTTCCCTTCCTTTTCCTTTTTTGGTTTCACAGTTACAGAAATTTAAATTGCTCTTAACATCCGATCTATAGCAGTCTAATAGTAACCTGTTTGGTACTCGAACCAGCAACCTTCCCCTCAAAGTCCACGCACTGTTAACTACAATGTGATTATCAGCCTCTTAAATTTTCAGTAAATTTCCGTTTTCTTTAGAATGTTGCAAAAAAAAAAAAAAAACATTTGTAATCGTATTGTCATAAAATGGAAAACATGATTCTTCAAGACTCATGAGGCAAACGTCACGTTGGAAATAATTGGGATTTGACTACAAAAGGGCAATGAGGATTGCCGTAGAAAGAAATTTGGCGCACTAAATTTCTACAGTCACCAACACGAACCTTTTATTTGGATCAGTCAGAAACAGGAGAAAAAATGCCCCCTCAAAGCGTCCCAACTTTAGAACACTTGGTGGGATAATAGCAACTCAATCTAAAGGAAGCCGTTGGAGATGAGTCAAACGGATGCATTCGATGCCTACAGTGACGAACTAGCCCATCGAACTTTGCAATAATTATGGCCTTACAGCAATTAACGGAAGGAGCAAAGGTGATGTGTGTGGTGAACTAACCTTCATTGGGGGGCAAGGTTCGTCCACAATCGATTACTGTTTCTCATCAAATTCTCTTTTATCACAAATCTCCAACTTCAACGTTGCAGCTATAACTTTTTCTGACCATCTTCCGCTTGAATTGTCCATGATTTTAAGCACTTCACAATCTTCAAGAACTCGTGAGATGCAATTAATTCCGAAAATTATAGTCAAAGAATATCAAATCAATGCTTTCCAACAAAGGCTTTTACACGCTCTTTCCCAGTTGGATACCAGTTCCGTAACGGATGTTGATCAACTTGATGCTTTAATTTCAAATGCTGCCCCAAACCAATACCCTTCCAGAAGGAAATTTACATCCAAAAATAAATGGTTCGACAGTGAATGTTTTAACGTAAGAAAAAAAGTCTTCAAATTTCTGAATCTCTTTAGAAAATCCAATGAATCCCTTTTTAAGG
This sequence comes from Brachypalpus laphriformis, assembly GCA_945910035.1. Taxonomy (NCBI): domain Eukaryota; kingdom Metazoa; phylum Arthropoda; class Insecta; order Diptera; family Syrphidae; genus Brachypalpus; species Brachypalpus laphriformis. Next base: position 103,757,122 of record OX246756.1, read on the forward strand.
ATCGTTACATAGAATTGAACGTCAAATATAAAATTATCTGCAAGCAAAAGAAACGTGCGTACTATGAGGCTTTAATTAACCAAGTTGGCTCAGCGAGAACATCCTCAGAATTTTAGAGTACGTTAAAAGCAATAAATAATCGCACATTTTCGATTGGAAGTTCAATTTGTACGAAAACCCTTAAAGATTACTTCAACACACTTCTTAACCCAAGAATGGATAGCCTACTACAATTTCAATTCGCAAGCCATCTTATTTTAAACGATTTGCTTGACGTCCCGTTCACGGTCAGTGAGGTTGCATCTGTAATTAGGGAAACCAAGAACAACAAAGCACCGGGACTTAATCGTATTCCCTATGAGCTATATAAGTATGCCCGCACTGAATTTATAACCCATCTTACTGGAGCCTTTAACAAAATATTCCAAAGTGGTGAGGTACCCGAAAGTTTTCGTAAGGGAATAATCTTTCCACTTTATAAAAAAGGCGACCCTAATCAACCCGAAAATTATAGAGGCATTCCTTAATGCTTCAATGAAAATCTTCTCTTTGGTTCTACTGAAGCGGCTGACCTCCTGGGTCGAAGAAAGAAACCTGCTTAGTGAGCTCCAAGCCGGATTTAGAAAAAAGTACTCCACCGTTGACCACATTTGCACGCTTACCAGTATCGCGCAAAGTTATCTTGATCGAGCATTAAAACTCTATGTTCTCTATGTTGACTTCAAGGCCGCATTCGATACCGTAGATAGAAGAGCGCTGTTTTACAAACTGTCTATGCTAGGATTATCATCAAAAATATGCCACGTATTACAACATCTCTACGAAAGTACGGATTCAGCTGTGTGAAACGGTGAATTGCTCTCAGATTGGTTTCCAACAGTCTCAGGTGTAAAACAAGGTTGTACTCTTAGCGCTTTAAAATTCATCCTATTCATCAATGATCTACCGACTTCTATTAAGGGAGGAGTTTCTTGGAACGGTATACAGATAAATACCTTGATGTATGCTGACGATATAGTTTTACTCGCTGATTCTCCTAATCTACTACAGCAAATGATTCATAGGCTTGAAACATATTGCAGGACTTGGAATCTCTCGGTGATCCTAAATAAATCGAAGGCCATGGTATTCAGAAGAGGTTTTGAGCGCTACTCTCGCACTGAAAAATGGACATTTGAAGGTCAGCCCATCGAGATCGTCAAGGAATACAAGTACCTGGGTGTATTAATAAGATCAAACCTGAATATGCAACATCACCTCAACGACAGACTAATTTCTGTGAAAATAGCCCTTAACTCGACATGGAGGTCCTGTATAAACAACAAACTCCTGAATTCCTCCGTAAAATATACATTGTTTACAGCCACAGCAAGTTCGGTTATGTTTTATGCCGCCCAAGTCTGGGGAGTTAAGGAATACGAGATAGTGGAAAAACTGTTAAGATACTATTTGAAGAGTATTCAGGCTGTCGTTCAACGCCCCGAACTACATGCTTTATCTGGAATCGGGTTTGTCACCGCTGTTTTTGAAAATACTAAGAATTCATTTCGACTACATCCTTAGGGTCATGGCGTTGCCAGATAATCGAATCCCACAACAAATTGCTCTTCGACCAATGGCTTCCAATACACTTTTTTTTTGGAGAATGGAACAGAATTGCACAGAAGTACAATGTGAACCTCGTCCTTCAATCATATAACTCTGACGAGTGGAAAATCATCCTCTATAATTTCCTACAGGACATTGACTGTAAGATCAGGAACGAGTTTGAAATGCAAGCCAAATCATCAATCCATAGGAGCTACTACAAGCAGCTAGAATATAACCTGTGCGATTCAAACTATTTCAACGACAACCATGAAATAGACTTTATCTCTATTATATTTAAAGCTAGAGGAGAGCTGGTAAAGCTAAACTACCTCCCACATCGACCCGACCTTCCCATCGTATGCTCTCTATGCAACCTACAAGTCAGAGAAGACATCCTTCATTTCATTGCCGTATGTGCTATCCTGAAAGAAACGAGAAAAGCCTTTTTCAACGCAAATGAGTTGCAACCGCACACGCTGATCGACATACTCAATGGGCGCTATGGCTGGAAGAACCTTTTCCTGTACTGCAAAAAAGCAACTGCTTATAGAAGTCAAATTATTGATGAATCCTTCTGATTTGTATCCTTGTTAATCTCTTTTTATTTGAATTTTCTTCAAATAACTCTTTTACTCTACGTAGTCTTCATTTTTCTATATATTATTATTATTTATATAACTTTTTTTTTTCTTTTTTTACGATTGAATTGAATAAATTTCTACAATTAAATGAATTATTAAATTTGCCACTCAGGCTAACGGCGCTGCCATGTCCTGAAACAGATTTTATCACCAGCCTTCATAATACTTTTACTTTGTAATCCTTGAATTATGTTTAATAAAATCTAATCTATCTATCTAATCTATCTATCTAACTAGCCCATTTGCTTCTGCGCTCGAGAACAGGAAATGTGTTTTCTAACACGGCTATGCCAAGCGACATGTCGCATTGATAATGAAGCAGAGACAGACTATCAGATAAGGTCTCTATACTCACCTGACATGACACCAAGTTACTACAGCCTATTTTTTTAAATTTCCTCCAACATAGTTCTTTTAAGCGTTAGCAACCGAGTGATGGAGTGAATGAAAGGGGTATAAAGAACAATTAAAGATTGAAAGGTGTAGAAAAATGAGTAAGGTAACAATGCACTTTAGTTTGAAACCTTTTCCATTCCTTCCTGAACTTCTTAAAGGGGAACAAAATCCATGTTTGGTCGGCAGTGTACAACTACCTGACCTCTAACCCCAGGACTCTCGTAAAGTTCGATAAATTGGTAGCTCGATGGATTCGTTTACGCCGCATCCGAATTTTACGGATTCACTCCGACATGAAACAATTTTATTCTTTTTACTTGCACCTGTAGGCAAGTATTGCATCTTTGTTAGCATTTATTATACGACAACGATCTTTGGACGAATCCGATCCTAAAAGAGCCATGGTACACAACACCAGTACCTCTTCCAACGCTATATCGAAGTCCTACAGCCAGGTGCTAAGCTCGAGTTCGTTGCGGGGGAAGATATCCTGAGTAGAACTCCAACACGAATATGATCCTACAGATCCTTAAAGCCAGCAATCCCGAACTTCCGAGGCACAATCGAAAAGTCGCTAAGCTGGATGAGCCATGAGGACTTTACAGATGTGCACCATTGTAATCAATAAAGAATCTCTTGCTCCTTTGGCAAAGACTGGAGGTGTCGTCTATTACGGTTTTTACCCTATCACTATCAATGAATACAAAAAGGACAAATAGCCTGATTTGGGTAAACTGCCCCCATCCTTTGGACCCCACTTCTGCAATCAATCTCCCTGGTTGTCCTTGGTGTTTGTCGCTTTTCGACGATTGTTGTTTTATTCATAGCTACGACCTGCTGACCGTTAAACATTACTAAGCAATTTGTTTGTCGTGAAGAATACTATTACAACTCTTGCACAGTAAAAAAAAAGTAATTAAAACGGATTCGTGCTACATCTGAAGAATAAAACGACAATCGTCGAAAAGCGACAAACGCCAACGACAATCAGGGTAAATGAACCCGAGTCATCTATCACATTTCCTTCTCTGGATAGTGATGACTCTCAAGCGTCATTCCCTAAAAATAATCCGTCTTTAGTCGATGAAGACAAATTGTCGGACATGGAGACGGATGACAATTTCGATAAACTACATCCACTGCTTTTGAGTGAGGACGAATCGCTGGAATCGTCTCAGACTTAGAAGCCTTGAATACCACAGTGGTGGAGGATTCTCCACATGATTGTAGCGGTAATGCTGCAGTTAGTTCAGATTAACCTCAACCAATCCATTACAGCATCTGTCGCCCATCTTCTCCGTCTCTAAAAGGACAGGGAACATATAGTTTTGGCCCAGGAACCTTGTGGACAACTTGATACGTGGACTCAAGACTCCTAATTACTACACCCCGTATGTGCATACTGGTGAAAAGTAACCTAAATGTAACTTTACTCCCTAATTACAGCGATCGAGATATACCCGACAGTTCTTACTTTTTGGTATCGGCGTATCGCACCCATGATAATGGAATCTCTTTTGGGGATAACCTGGAAAGACTGATCGCAGATGCGGCGAGGCAGAAAACTGGTCTCATTATAGGATGTGATGCTAACGCTAGCCATATTCTATGGGGCAGTTCTAATATTAACAAAAGAGGTGAGCTACTTTTTGATTTCATTCTAAGTACAAACCTTATTCTGTGCAACATTAGTAACGAACCTACTTTTGTTACCAGAAACAGGTAAAAAGTATCACCCGGCAAGGGTGATAGTATCGCCCAAAGCATCAGGAGTTGAGAAGTATCAAAAAAAAAACAAATATTTGGCGCAACAACTCTTTAAAGTGCCAGGGCCTAGCTTCTCGCAACCACTCATGTTGTGTGCGTTATATTTTTCACACGAGTGGAAGGGACCTACAGTTTAATGCCGAATCCGACCGGCGATTTGAGAAGCTTTTTCGTGACAACAATACTCTCGGATGTTTGTCAGACGCTGGCGAGAGGTGGGACCGTGAAAAAACTTTTTGGTATTGTCTGGGATTCGAACTTGGAACCTCATGCGTAGTGATCCGACACACTAACCACTTACGCCACGGCGCCCACCGAAAAGTATCAAGCAAACCCTTATTCTCGGATCACAGGTATCTTCAATTACGTTTATACGTAGATTCTATTAGCCCGCCAGTTATTAGGTATTACCGCAAAACTGATTGGCTCAAGTACAGGTCAACTTTAAGTAATTTAGTTACCTCAGATCACCTTAATCCCCCCTGCAACCTCCAAGATCTTGATCACACAGTTGAAGACTTAACCTCAGCCTTAAATAAAGCGATGACATCTTCCTGCCCTTTGATTCAACCCAGGGGCAAGAAAAGCCGCATTGGTGGATTGCAGGTCTATGCCCTTTAAGAAATAATTGTAGAAAACTATTCAGTAATGCCCAAAGTACGAAAGACGCACTAGATTGGGACTTGTACAAGGCATCTCTAAAGATACACAAAAAAAGAATTAAGGAACGCCAAACGTAGTTCTTGGAGGCTCTTTTGTGGTAAAATAGAAGAAACCTCTGAGGCATCCAAGCTAAAAAAAATTCTCTCCTCAAATTCAATAACACACAAATTCCTTAAGAAAACCGATGGGTCTTGGACGACTTCCAGCGAAGATTTGCTAAATTTTCTGCTTGACACTCATTTCCCAGGTAGTTCCCAAGTTGTTAGCAACATGGTCTTCAACAGACCATCTGCACGAATAACCAATTCCTCAAACTTGATTACACAGAGCAAACTCCATTGGGCACTACATATGTAGCTTCAAACCATATAAATCCGCGGGACCAGACCGCATAAGCGTAGGCACACTACGTAGAACTCCCTCTGCGGCACTGCACATTATGTTTCATCTGATACCCCTCAATATATTTAGCAAGCAAATGGCAGCGAATGCAGTCGTTCGCCTTGAAGCTACCTTACAGTGGTCAAGAAAAGAATTTGACCACGCTTCCATTCTGAATAAATTCAAAATTTCTCCCGGGAACACGGACTACACCACACATCTAAATTTTGAGAAAAACTTCCTCGTCATTATCCCTTCCAGATCACTCTAGAATGACGATGCATTTTTAGAAGATGGGTCGATTCACTTCTAGATTGATGGCTCCAAAACCAAGGACAGAGTTGGTGGAGGTGTTTTCTCTAACAGGCTTAATCTTAAGCTCTCCTTCCGTATACCAAATCATTGTAGTGTGTTCCAGGCGAAATAATGGCGATTAAAAAAGTCTTATCGTAACATCTGCTAGAGATATCCACATCTTCTCAGACAGACAAGCAGTAATCAAATCCTTGGAATCGACCTCTATAAATTCTTTAGTAGCTCTAGACTGCCGATCGTCTCTCGCGGAGATGGCTGAGCAGTTCAATATTCAACTGGATCGAGTGCCGAGGCATAGGGACATTCCAGGGAATTGTAAGGCCGATGAAATCTCCAGAATAGGAACAACTATACCCATACTGCCGGACAAAGGCTCCTTAGTTATACCAATCGCTACTTGTAAACTCAAATTTAAGCTGGATGCTATTGAGAGTACAAATCTTAGGTGGACAAGTGGACCTACATGTCTAGCGACAAAATGGATTTGGCCAAAGCTGGATCTTGAACGTTCTAAGAATTTGATTTTTCTCAACAGATTGCATATCGGCGCTACTAGGCACAGTCTAATAGGAAAGCATGCTACAGGGCTGGGCCATTTTGCGAACGGCTTTTTTAAAAGCTGCATGAATGAAGAAGAGAAAGAAACTATTCGTCACCTTTATTGTTTCTGCCCAGTTCTCTCCCGTAGAAGGAAGCTTCACCTAGGATCCTCCTATTACAACGATATAGGCGACCTTATAGACATCAATATTAAGAGCATCCTATGCTTTATAAAAAGCTCAAAATGGTTTAACAAGTAGGTATAGAGAAACTTTCTCCCATAATCCACGTGGTATTACACCTTTTATTGGTCTAAGTGTATTGGTGATTCTTAGCTGGTAGCCACTTCAATTGGTCATGGACCTACAGAACCTTGATGAGGGGAATATGACAAGCGTCGCAGTGTCGATCAATTTTGGTTATAACAGTTATTTCAAAATCCATTTTTTTTTTTAAATTTCGTATTCTTCTGTTACGGGGCTAGGGCTGACCGCGTTCAAAAGGTCTTGGACTTTCATATTTGCTATGAGATATGTCTTTTCTATCTCTTATATTGTTTATTATTTGGTAATGTCAAATATTAAAAAACAAAAGGTTTTTTTTTTTTAACAGTCTGGCACTAGCCTTGGCGCGCTTGAAACATCTTGGGCCTAAATATTTGAGATAAAATAAGAATACACTTTACATATATACTGAAACCATTGACCGGTTATATCAATTGCCTTAATTTTGAAAAAAGAAGGAAATACTATTACTCACTAAAGCAGCGACCATTTGCTGCAAGACTTTCGCTTATAGCATTAGCCTTACCCCAGCTTTCAACTTATCTACTTATTTTTCGGTTATACCTATCTCAAAATTTACTACAGGCTTTTGGTCTATACCTATCGCATCAAATTATGGATTTTCGCCAAACGATCAAATTCAAAATTCTTTTCTTTACCAAAAACTGGACACTATAGCGGTTTAACTCGGTTAATCGCTTCAATATTTCTGAAGTAGTTTAAGCGAAAGCCCACTGAACCACATCTTCTATGGCTTTTCATCGCTTCATATTTGTAAACTTTAAAGCGAACAATTATGCTTCATTGAACCGGTAGATTTCTTTTTTGTTAGCTCTTACCGCAAGGCTCATTCAACGACTCTAATGGTGGAAAATACCAAGTGCTGCTACATCTATTCAGTTGGCCACTAAGCCACTATAGCAATCCATAAAAATGCTTAGGCCAACTGATCCGTCCCATTGTATTCAAATCTAGTTTTAATGCAATCCACTATAGCTACTTATCGCCGAGATATTTCCATTCAGGGGAGATAGATCAAAAATATTTTCGAGACAACATTCTTTTTTTCTTCGTCGAAAACTTTCTTACCATTGATTTCGAAACTTTCTGTTGATCTTTTATTTGAAGTAAACGGTCTTCTTGTTCCATTACTGTCTACCATTTTACTATGTGATTCTGACACCAGTACAGATTTCTATAATGTAATTGGACGGATAAGGAAATATAACATAAGGGCGCTTGTCACTAATACTTCAGCAATAAGTAAAGAGACCTTGAACTTTCGAACATCTTTCAACTCTGTACAATCAGAAAAGCAGCTAATTCTGATAAATTTTCAAATTTATAAACCTCGTGAAAGTTTTCAAATGTATAACGGTGAAATCTATATATCTATGGCAATACGACATAATAGCTTATGTCGATTTGTACGATTTTTCAGGGGAAGGGTTTAAAGTTGTGGCTTACGCGAAAATCGTATGAAATTTTTGAATTGCACCTCTACTCTTACAGCCATAACTCAGCCGTCTTTACAGGTATGCAACTAAAAAATTGAGGGAAAATACTTTATGTAATTGGGAACATTTTGCTTTAATTAACTCAATTTTGACTTAAGTCGACTTAAGCTAGTATGTCGTATTGCCACAGATATATAATAAAATGATAACTAGGGTCGTCTTTGGATGACGCTGAAACGCAGATTTTAACAAAACTTTGGTGTTCTATGCCCTAGAAGCTTAATTCTTATCTTCAGTTAGAATTATCACGATATTCCTCAAGGGGATTAATATATTAAAATAAATAGAGATTGAAAACAAAAAACCGTATTATAAAACTACATACTCGTACATATGTACATACATACATTTTCAAATGGCCCGCTAATCTTTCATGAGGGTCGCGGGGGTAGGATGCTCAGGTGGGCTCTCCATCCTTGTCGATCCTCCACCATTGACTCCAACTCATCAGGAGGAATCCCTAGACGGCTCCAGGAGAGATGTCGGACTTGGTCCAACCATCTATTTCTAGGCCTACCGCGGGGTAGCCTACCTGATAGCACGGCCACCATTGCGCGTCTTAGAAGCCGGTGTGGGGGCATACGCACTACGTGACTAAACCACCGAAGCATAGATCGTTCCGTTCGGAGAAGTAGCTGCTCAACATTGAGCACCTCACGTACTCTGGTGTTGCGCACTCGATCCCTACGAGTTATTCCAGCAACACCGCGAAGGAACCTCATTTCGGCAGCTTGTATCCGCGATCTTATTCTTTCGGTGACTACCCAAATTTCATGACCATAGGTGAGAGTTGGAACATACACCGAGTTAAAAACCGATAGGTTAGCTTGAACACTAAGTTCGGCCTTCTTTATAACAGATTGGCCAAGCTCTCTCAAAATTGATCCAGCTTGACCAATTCTACAGGATAACTCGGCATTGGTCTTCCCATCACTCGTGAATAAGACCCCGAGGTACTTAAACTTATCCACCTACTTCAGTGGAACTCCACTAACATGCAGAGTGCACTGAATGGGTTTTTTTTGGAAACGACCATTACTTCTGACTTATTCACGTTGATCTTCATTCCAGCATCATCACAAACGGCTACAAACCTTTCGAGTGCGCGCTGAAGTTCAGTTTGAGAGGACCCAAGGATGACCAAATCATCCGCAAAGAGCAGATGACCAATCCTTAGGTCTCCCACTTTGAAACATTCCCCGCCATGGCTGCGCTGCAACATCCAATCCATATATACTATGAAGAGGAGAGGTAACAAAACGCACCCCTGGCCGAGTCCAACGCCCACAGTGAAAGGTATTGACTTAACACCGTTTATCCGAACACAGCTTCTACAGTTTGTACGTAAAGACTGAATCGCCCTTAACAGGGAACCATCACTCCCATACAGAACAGAGTTTGCCTCTAGGAACCCTATTATATGCTTTTCCAAATCTACAAAACAAGTGTAAACAGGATTAGCATACTCCCAGGCCTTCTCAAGAACCATTCTGAGAGTGAATAACTGGTCGGTTGTGCTTCTACCGGGACGAAAACCGCACTGCTCATCCCCCAAACTGTCCTCAACCACAGCTCTGGAACGCGTTTCTAGCACCTTAGCGAAGACGTTTCCAGGGAGACTTAAAAGGGATATACCCCTATAGTTGGCGCAATCTCTTTTGTCCCCTTTTTTAAAAAGAGGAACTATCACCCCCATTTGCCAATCACCAGGTATTTCACCGCATTCCCAGGCCAAATTAATGATTATAAAACTATACATACGAAAAGTTCGAGAAGTACTGATTTTTTGGTATACTTTTGGGCGCAGTATAAAATAAATAAACACATGGATTTATTTCCTTTCCTACCTGAGGCGAAAATTTATAGCTACATGTATATTTTGGACGCAGGCGATAACGATAACATAACGTATTCATTCTGTTAGCTAAATACATACATAAGTTAATATTATTGTGAAAGTCGCGCGTATCCGCTAGTTTCAAATAAAAGGAGTTGTCTAAATTAAGAGACTGCACACATTATGAAAAAATTTAATAAAGGTGTCATACGCATTTGGGCTTCAAAAGCTTCCTATGTTGATTACTGAATAATATTCCTAAGATAGATACACTCACTGTTACTGAATGGGTAAACTTGTCAACACATTTTCTATATAACAAGCTACTTGAGGTAGATGCAGCATAATTGAAAACCTTGTTGATTGCTGGTATTTGGGTGATTTTCTATGAAACATTATTTAGATCTATTTATTACAAAAACAGGGGTTTATTGAGGAAAATGTACAAAACGCTTTTTAGCGCAGACATTTTTTTTTTAATTAGAAAAAGTTCAAATTCTTCAATACTTGTTATTCTTAGTACATACATTCTTTTTTTTTCGAGGGTAGGTGAAAATCTTCAAGACACTATGAGGATTGACAGCGCGTGCTAATAGTAGTGTGGGATTCTTACCCACTAAAAAACCTCCCTTCAAAACAGACTTGTTTTTATTTCTCGACTTATCAAGTAGTTTTTTGTGGGCGCCGTGGCGTAAGTGGTTAGTGTGTCGGATCACTACGCATGAGGTTCCAAGTTCGAATCCTACAAAACACCAAAAAGTTTTTTCACGGTCCACCTCTCGCGAGCGTCTGACAAACATCCGAGAGTATTGTTGTCTCGAAAAAGCTTCTCAAATCGCCGTTCGGATACGGCACTAAACTGTAGGTCCCTTCCATTCGTGTGAAAAATATAACGCACACAACATGAGTGGTTGCGAGAAGCTAGGCCCTGGCACTTAATGAGCTGTTGCGCCAAATATATATATATATACATATTATCAAGTAGTTTTAGTTTCACGAAATAATGACGTTTTGCAGGTACCTTCCCATTAGAAGTTCCTGCTAGCTCCGCAGTTTAGACGCGGTTACTTAACGCGCTAAGTCTAAAGGTTTGATTCTTTGTAGACGGCGTAGTCAATTTCATTCATCCAAAACTTGGAGGACTGTTATATTAGCGTGACTTTCTAGTCGACTTTTATGCTTTCTCGCGTAGTTTTTGATTTCGTCTTCGATTGTTTTAATGCCAAGATCTCTGTGGATATCGCTATTTCGAATATACCATGGCGCATTAACAATACCTCTTAGCACTTTGTTCTCAAAAGTTTGTAAAATTTTAATGTTACTTATTTAGGTACAACCCCAGAGTTGTATACCATGTCCATACAGGCTTTAGCACTAGCTTATATAAAAGCAGTTTGTTATCTATATTAAGCTTGGAATATTTTACAAGTAACCAATACATTTCTCTATATTTATTATGTAGTTCTTTGTACATACATACATGTGTTACCACGTCTGATCTCTACTGTATGCTAACGTTTTCTTTTTGTCTCTTGCTGAGAAATATTGTCCTTTTTTTATGATTTGCGCGCACTCAAGGGGTTTATTAATACCCTTAAAATGTTTTACACGATGCGGGTTTTGAAAGGATGCAATTAAAGTTTGTCCACATTCGAGAGCTCTGTCGAGGATTTGGGTTGTTCCTAACTCACCTTTTTGACATTTCCCAGACATGTTGTATGGGATTCATATCTGCGTTGCATAAACAACTGCGCATCAAACCACTACACCAAATCGTTCTCTCCCTCTCTCTCTCTATGTTAAGGGTATTCATAACTCATTGAGTGCGCATATATTATAAAAAAAAAGATGGTCATTGGATCTTCTAATACCAACTTTTTCAAGATATACAGCAAGACAAGTAAGTCCAGCATTAGCAAGAAGTCTTCATCGCTGATAAAGCCTACGAAATGCACCATGTCTTCTGCAATGATTTTTTTAATGAAAATACTGTATATCAGTTAACGACCCATCAATATTGATGAGATAAAAGTGCGATTTTTCGTTTAAGTACATCAATAAAACCTTTTCAAAAAAGTATTTTTTACATATAATTTCATTACACCTTTCCAGTGCCTTTTGTTTATGCGATTTTCATTGTTGTTTTGGTGTGCTTTATATTTCTGTTTTTCTGATCTACAGTTATTGTAGTACTACGTATTTTTTTTTTTTTACTTCTCTAACTGCACAAAATAGAAAAATGCTTTTTTGCTTTAATTTTACAAGCTTTGCGAGAAAAAGGAGTGAGTTGCTCAAACGTTTTTTTTCCAAGAAAAATTAGTTATAAGTACACTTGCTCGTTTCTTCATTGCAGTTTCCTCCTTCGAATTTGAATAGAATTAAAGATATTATTTTTAATTCTAATAAAAAGATTAGGTTGTTTCTGAACAGCATTTTCAGTACAGTAAGTTGCGCACATTGGGTCTTGAATTTCGAAATGGTTTCGATCCAAACCCTTTCAGTAATCCAAATTCGTTTCACCAAGCATACGCTGAAATTTGACAAAGTGTCGGCTAGGGGTTCAAGTACAATCGACCACTTTGTGTATGAGTGATTGATTTACCTGGGCCAACCCTAAGGTAAATCTAAAAAAAAAAACAGAGCAATTTACATATTTATTTCTCATGAAATATGTAGTCAGTCCGATGAATCGCGAAAGCTTATGGAAACACTTCAGCGAAGGCATACTACTGGTCTAATGGTTGGAAAATTTGTTCGTTCTTGTTTGATCATTGATGTGAATGGCATCCGTTCGATAAAAAAATAAAAAAACATACTATGAACCATAAGCAAAGACAAAATAACGAGGCAATTCTCCCTAATGTCATCGGAGTTTTAAACCACCACACCAATCTCTTTCTCCGGGCGCCATGGCGCAAGTGGTTAGTGTGTTGGATCACTGCGCGTGAGGTTTCATGTTCGAATCCCAGAAAACACCTAAACGTCTCTTCACGGTCCCACCTCTCGCGAACGTCTGACAAACATCCGAGAGTATTGTTGTCACGAAAAAGCTTTTCAAATCGCCATTCGAATACGGCACAAAACTGTAGGTCCCTTCCATTCGTGTGAAAAAATATAACGCACACAATACGAGTAGTTGCGAGAAGCTAGACCTAGGCACTTGAAGAGCTGTTGCGCCAAATATTTATTTATTTATAATCTCTTTCTCCCTCTCTCTCTCTCTTATTATCGCTTATTCTTATTACCTCTCTCTCTCTCTACCCTCCCCTTTCTATTTCTCTCTATCTTTTCTTTCCGCACTGTGTGAAACACTTTTTATGAGTATTCATAACCACTTGAGGCACCGCAAATTATAAAAAAAAATTTCTTTGTCTTTCAATTATATGTATAGGTACATAGGAAAAAATCCGTTCTCCTGCTTTCAACCAGACTGTCAATAGTTGGGCTTAAATGCTTCTTTACTTAAGAAAAAATAAATAAATAAAAATAAGAAACGTAAAACGAACCAAACTCAACAAAGCGACAGAAAAAGGGGATAATGAAGGTCAGCTTGCAATCACCTGCCCCGCTAATAATCGCAAATGCCCGAAACCTAATTCTCTCTCAATTGTGTGTGAATATAACTATAATATATGAAGTTCGGTACTGCTAATTATGTGTGTTAATGTGAAGATGGGTGCGGAATTTTCCATAACGTTTTTTTTTTGAAGCACGGGTAGGGGTAAAGAATGATGCTTGTAGTCCGTACTACGAGTTATGCCCGATTCCATGCTCCTGTGTGGTTACGTGCTAAAAAAAAAAACCTCCCTCCGATTTTTCTCTCCTATTGTTCCCCTGCGGCACCACCAATCAAGGCATTCTTCGCAGGGGCAGGTTTGACATTTCGTCACTTCTTTTCAGCTGCCAGAGCTGGCAGGATCTTCGTTTCTCGTGTTTTACGTTGCTCGTTCCTCTATACGCAGTTACTGCACCACACTCGGGATTACTTCATTTGCAGTCTCCCAGCCTTCGCTCCTCGCCAACATAAATGAGGTCGCATGCTAGTTCAAGCATCAAAAGATCGTATGTCCCGTTTTTGCCACTAATTGGCAAAAATCTCGCCAAACGTTTAAGATCATAAGAAACGTCTTCAACTTAATTCTCTAATTCTCTTTTGCAGTATAGACGATAAGTTTCTTAATTTTTTTACATCACCTGTACATTGGCAGAGGTGCTGTAGGAAAATTATAAAACTCAAACATTTAGTAAAAGCTCAATAGTTTAAGATATTTCATTTATCTTTAATATAAAGAAATATTCTCCCTCCACGACATAAATAATTATTGAAAATGATCACCCTGATTGTCGTTGGACGATTTCTGGGCATATTTCGATAATTTTTCAGACTGTAATACTGTTCTCAAGGACCATTGTCAGGATTCGCTTACTTGTCGAATAAAACAATCTAAGAATTACAAAAGGGAAGAATGTGTTGCGTGTAATTCCTTTTAATTCTCCGAATTGCTTGAGCATTCAAATTGCTGTTCCTTTTTAAAAGCTTTTATTTAACTTGGTCTGTCTGTCAACTGACTAGTTTTAATCGAGCTAGAGCTTTGAAGTTTTGCACGCGTGTATAGTAATAGTATAGTGTATAGTAGTATGTAAGTCTCGTGACAATGCAATACATTATCAGGGTTATCGCGAATAAATTTCCCCTCGGAATTTTCCCCCCGAACAGATATTAGGTACCTTCAAAAATAGGGAAGCATTTCATCGGGGAAAGATTAAATATCACGATTGCGTTGAAAATTCTCCTGAATTATCATTCATGATACCTATTTCTTTTCCGCGGAATTATTTCCTGTTTTTTGAATGTACCTAATTTTTGTTCGGGGGGAAATTTATTCACGATAACCCTCTATATCTAATACCGTTCTAAATCCAATATGGCGGACCCCAAGATGCCGGATTACCTTTTACTTCACAACCCCATAGATATGGGTATCAAATGAAAGTGTTTGATGAGAGGAATACGATAAGCTATGAGACGTCATTCCGAACCCTATATGGCGGACGCCCCAAGATGTCGGATTACCTTTTTACTCACAACCCTCTTGACATGAGTATCGAATGAAAGGATTTGACTAGTATATTATAATACATAAAGTGACTTAATAAAAAAAAATTAAAATAAAATCCGTAATAAACGGATTTGAAACCTTTTACATGTTCGCGGCCTGACCAAGAAAGCAACGTTATCTCCTCTAAGCTCAGTACATTTCTTCCACCCTCAAGGCTTTCAAAAAAAATGCGTTTACTGCAGCTTCATTCGTTAAAAATCTGTCCTTCCAAAAAAAATTTTAACTTAACGACGTGGAGCAATGGTTAAGTGTGTCAGACCGCTGCGCGTGAAGTTCCATGTTCGAATCGAAATTCGAAATATGTACGTAACAGATGAAAGCCACACTAAACCAAATCAGGCGAATAGAGAGCATGCAATAGCAATTCAAACCCACATTTATGGGTCTCAACACGGTTTGACGCGACGTATGTGGGCGTGCATTGCCTGGAGAAATTGCTTCCTGAACATTCCTGAACGCTTTTTCTCTATTTTCTCTAGCAAAAGATCGCAGTCGTAATCGGAGTTAATTTACTCTGGACGAGGTTATCAACCATGATGATTCCCCATTACCTTATCCGTAGACAATTTAGGTAAGCTTTCTTCGGAGCTGCTGATCTAGATCTTCTCCACGTTTTTGATAGCTATTTAGTCTCAGGGGTATTAGTGGTAAGCTCAGATTTCATCTGCTCAGGTTTCATCTGCCGTCGCAAATCCGCCTCCAAACACTCACGAGACATCATCAATCGATTACGTTTTTATTCAACTGGAAGCAGTTAAGGGACACATCTTGAAGAAAGCTTGCAGAACTCAAGTTTGTTTTGTATGTTTTGCGTCTGTTCAAACGAAATGCTCAGCTATCTTCCTTATCTTCAATCTGCGGGCTCCCATCATCATCATCATCAGATCACACATATTTCCATATTTTTCTCGGTAATTGAGGTTAATAGTGGAGTGAGTCGTCTTCAACGCTCTCTCGTCCACTTTTAAATTCGGCTACTCATTTTTTAACTGTTGTTTTCAATGGAACAGGTTCCCCTTAAGTTTTCACCATTATCTTTATAGATCTGCGTCAGAGTAATTTTTTTAAACAGGTGCTTTGTAACAGTACGATGTTCGACGTTTTCCCTTTTTTCAAATTACTTTACTTTACCTTTGAACCGTACTAAATTATGCACATACATACACCCTTTTACATGCATATGCATTTATGCAGCTTTTTTTGATTTCTAAGTGTGCACGAATGAGAACAATCTTTCGGACTGTTTTTTTTTTATTATTCTTATTTTTTTATAAATCAAAGCTTGCAACTTAGAATTGAAAATTCTTCTACAGATTCTAAGAGCATATAATAATTGAGAAAAAACTGAAAAGCACGGTCGTAAGTGTTTTGTACATTATTAAGTCTCCTCATATTTGGATTTCGCTTAGGGGTGGTGATGGTATAGTATTAACGTCATCGATTGTCACCCTAATAGTTCAGGGTTCAGAACCTGATGTCACGAAACATTTATCTATTTCTTCTTCTTCTTCTTCCTATTTTGGCGAGGTTATGATCAGAACTCAAGAGATCATCATAACCTTCCCACTTCACTGCATTTCTACTGATCCGCCTGTGGGGTTTGCCTGTTTGACCTCAGAAAATATCGACAGGCCTTCCGATTTTAGATCACTTCGTGTTCCAGTTTTTAGGCCTGGAGTGGAATGCTCTAAGGTGATAGTTGATAGTCACACTCTTGATAGTCAAAATTGATGATCACACTTTGTTAGCTCTCCGTAAATCGATCGCAAAGTCACACAAAAACGATCGCAAAAAGGTGATGATCACGCTGATGGTCACCTTAGAGAGCGCGTAACGAATGATTGTGATCGTCAACAATCAACTATCACCTTAGAGGATTCCACTCCTGCCTCTCTTTCGCGACATCTTTGGAACGTTAATTGATATTGCCGTTTTAACAGGGTTAAAATGATCTCTTCTTTGAACATGACAATACCAGCTGAGCCGGCCGCGCTCTAATTTGCGTGATGTGGTTTTTTCACTTGAAGGGTTCCATGGATCTTCGAACTTTTTATTCGATCAAGTTTTGTTTGTCTCTTCTGCTGTCATGCGAAGCATTTTCATCTCAGCTGCCGTTAATTTACTCTCATATGGTTTGTACATTGTCTAACATTGTGAACCATATGTAAGTGCTCGACGCACGACTGCGGTGTAGAGCCTTTCTCTGAGCTTAGGGAGAATTTTTCGGACACAAGATAACAGTCTTCCCGTCACTTCATTTACCTTACGCTTACGTAATGATTGATGTTATCACAGGCTGCTTCGCCATTGATCATAGATCCCAGATATTTTAACTTTTCGCACCGGGAAGCACTGTTCCTTCTTCTTCTTCTTCCTTTTATCAGCGAGGCTATGATCCGAAAACAAGGGATCACAACCCTCCCACTTCACCGCATTTCTACTGATCCGCCTGTGGGGTTCGCCACACGAACTTCCACATATGGAAGCACTATTCCATTCAAATTAATGCCTGGAATATGCCTGAGTTGATCAAAGAATGGGCAGCACAAGTACTCGGCCTTTTTTGCACTAATGCGGTACTCATTTCCCTCCAAAACGTCCACCCATACGTCAAGTGCTCGTTGCAGGGACGTAGGATCCACAGGATCCTCACTTATTTCTATATATTCTAATACGATATATAGACAGTCCGATCAATTGCGAAAGCTTATGGCAACACTACTTCAAAGCCATAACACTGGCAATAGGTTGGTCATATGGCTGAGAAAATTGTCCGTACTTGGTTAGGGGAAAAAATACTGTAAATAATAAGCAAGGATTAATTAGCAAAATATTTCTCCCCATTTATCTAGACGCCAACCCAGAGTTTTTCTGAAACCTAGTAATACCTAAGTAATAATGTATAAAGGTGTATTCGGTTGTTTGTATTTTGATTTCGTGCCAGAAATTTAGTAGTAGCATATACAATTATTGTAATGTACTGCAAAGAGATAATTTAGGCAAGAGTCAACAATCATTTCTTTCTGGTGAAATAATGCGTGACGGTAATACAAAATATATAATAGCGATACAATGAAGTTGCTATCTCTAGACGCATTCCGATGCATATTTGGTCAGTACTCACTCTGTGGTTGTGTAAAAAGTACTTCACGGCAATTATTTTGCATAGGATCCGTCAATACTGCTTTTAGTATTACAAAGTTGTGTGTGAGGACTTCCTTTATCTTAATTTTTTCGTGTTGAGCATTTGCTTTTACCGGTAAACAAGTAGAATGCTCAGCAATGCAGTACTGAAAGTTGATTGTACATATTGTAGTGCAGATGATTATAATTTGCTTTGTATAAAACTGTCAACCAAACGAGTCTCCACACACCGGGATAGGTGTAACCCAAGGTGAATACGGCCTTTAATACTTCCCGCTCGATATTAAAGCCTTCCTGCCACGTTTTAAGCTGTTCACGTTTTTTCATCGATCCATAAGGGATTCGGCGCAGGGTCCTCTAAGCTTCACCTGAACCAACGCCGATACCGCAGGGTCATAAGTCCATAATGAATAAATCCATATATTATTATTGTGCACATATCTTACATATGACCCATCCAAAAGCGTCATACATATGTATGTATGTATGTTCAGAACTTAACGGGATGCAATTTTATACTTTCATCAAATAAATCGGCCAGTCTGCAATTAGAAGGCTACCGCATCGCTCAGTTACTCCTTTCGGTGTCATTCAATATTCCACAAATTTTATTATGTTGTATAGGCCACGGGTGAACAGATTTCGTGTGGACTTATAACTGCCTTAGGTGGGTTATACGGTCATCTACGGAACGAGATCTTCTAGCTTGAGAAGGACCACCTTCATCTTCAAAGACCTATACCTCGCTCTGAAACTTTGTTAGAGCGCTGGAATGGTTCTAGTTACTCATACATATTAAAATATTATATGTACTGTTTTTGTATTTTCTATTATCTAATTTATTGATCATGTTTCACGCACATGCACTCATTCTGTTCAGACGTAAGGGTACAAGGAGGGTGACAATGGTGCAGTGGATAGTGTGTTTGCTCGTTAATCGATGTGTGGAAGTTCAAGTACCAGCGGAGAACAGCAATCATCAAACGCCCAAGTATAAAAAGAAAAACAATTTATCTCAACGTTTTTCCAATCATTACACCAAAAAAGGTTCCTGTCTGGTAGTACAATGCAATGGAGTATGAGTGCTCTGGGACTTGGATTTCCTACTTTTTTTTAAATAATAATAATAATAAGGATATGGGAGTACAGAAAGTACAAAGCTTCTTAATAATTAATAATCGTTCGTTCACAACTGGATTCATAATTGCATAAGACACCATCCAACTGCTGATAGATCAGTCGTCTGCTTTCAGCCTTTGTGGCCATGATGCCACTGTTTTCTTCTTAAGTCTTGGAAGTAGGTATTATAGATCAATGCGTGATATACCATTGAGTCGGTAAAAAAAAGAAGAAAAAGAGCAAAGCAGAAGACAGTAACTATATTCAGTAGACTGGTCGACATAAAAAATGAAAGTACGGAACGTTATTTATTGGTTTTAATCCCGCTAGTGTTCGCTTGAGCATCGTCTAAATATTGGATGCTCAGTGCTCCTTCACAGTACTTCCACCACAAGTATTCGGATAAAATACATACAATAGTCGTCCGTATCTTCAATCGCAGTGCACGTGCAGTATCGTCTGCAAATAACAAAGATTCAGTTTAAAACTGGATTTCGACCACAGTTTTAAATTCAGAAGATCGTCTTTTAGCCGCACAACACGAATGTGGAACAGCTTGCCTTACTTAGTAATACAGAGAAGACATAATCTGCAAAAATTCAAAACTAATGCGCATCTCTCTTTCTCTTTTTCTTTCTCCATCTAATCTCATCTCTCCCATTCCCCACTCTAACGGTATTCTTAGTGGTGGTAAATTAAAAAATTCGGTAGCTCTGTTAGAGGATTCGGGGAATAGTACCTTTCAGAATGTTATGTGCAAGGAAGATGTATTGCCGTCTTTTTGGGAAAGCATGACTTCAATATTTTTTTTTTATATGTACTTATACATACATCATTTATTTCCAAAGTTTCTCGCTTTATTAGATAATTTTAACCGTGCTAAAAATTCTTTTATATTCAGCTTAGATCGTCAGTGTTTCGTTAAAGAAGCAATGAACGTTAATATGTGTATATCTATTCTTGTTTGGATTTTATACAGCATTGAGAATTTCGGCTTGTTTGGTTTGGTGGCAGTAAATGGAGTACAAGGTGGCACAAAAATAATGACCCAATTTGATTTAGCTATAACTTTCTTTCTAAATTAAAAAACGATGACTTTATCTTTTATTATTTTGAATGTTATGCAAATTTGATCTTTGATCCCGGTGATTCATCCTCTTTTTCTTGTGTAATATTGTCTTTAGGGCTGCGAAAGGATGTGGTTTGTTCGCATAGACTTATTCTCCTTTTTCAGCGAGGTTATGATCCGAAAATAAGGGATCATAACCCTCCCACTTCACCGCATTTCTACTGATCCGCCTAGTTGACCTCAGAAAATATCGGCAGGTCCGCCGATATTGGATCACTTGATTACTGAGGCCAGTGAAATGCTGATGTCGTCGCATTTGTCTGATCCAGGTGTTTATAGGACTGCCTTTCCTATATCGCGATGTCTTTGGAATGTGCATTGATATTGCCTTTTAAACAGGGTTCAAATGATCCCTTCTTTGAACGTGGCAATACCAGCAGAGCCGGACGCGCTCTATCTTTTGTACGATGGTTTCCTTGACGTGAAAGCATAGACTAATGACTTCAAATAAACCCAAAGAAAGAAGTCTGGAAAGATCAGATCGGGTGATCTTTTTTGCAAATCGAAAAAATATAAAGCATGGATGAGTCTCCTTAACTAAGTCCATTTCGTCGCCCGCTGTGTGCAGTTGCACCGCCTCGTTAAAACCACATGTGCTACAACACCAATTCATTTAATTTCTCCATAGAGTGAGACACAGTCGTGGGTGGCAATGGTGTAGTGGTAACGTCGTCAATTGCCACGCTAATGGTTCATGGGTCAAATCCTGATGTCAGCAAGCATTTATTTATTTCTCATGAAATATATAAAGTCATTCCGATCATTTGCGAAAGCTTGTGTGAACACCACTACGAAGGCATAACACTGGCAGTAGCTTGGTCATGTGGCTGGAAAAATTGTTGGCTGTTGATGGTGGTTTGCCCTTGTCTTCGGTTATCGGGAAAAAAGTACTGTGAATCAGAAGCAGACAAAAAATAACAAAAATCTCCCCAGTTATCTGGACGCCACCCCTGGAGTATCTCTGAAGCATAAACAACTGCGCTTCAAGTACAACCACACCAAAAATCTTTCTCTCTCTCTATCCTTTCCAACGCCCGCACTGTGTGTAAACATGTTAAAGGTATTCATAACCCTTTGAGTGCGTGCAAATTATGAAAAAAAAAAATTCTTTGTAGGTCTGTCTGTCGATCCTGGTGCCCTCCGTGTAAACATCGAGATCGTATTTGTAGATTTGGAGCCATTTGCGAATGGAACAGGCTGGTTGTGGTACCATCGTCAGCGAATGCTTAGGGTGGTCTTTGAGGTGACAAGCTAGAAGGAACTGCTTGGAGAGCATGGTGTTATGGCCCCTTACTGGAAACGACATCAAAATAGTCCTCTTCATGTTTGAGGTTTATGATGCAAGGGCTGTGTTTCAGCATCATCTGAGTTTCAGCATGGATCACGTAAACGTAGCGTGGTTCTGTAGCGCTCGTCAGTGACAGTTATCGCGTCCTCGAAAAAGTAGGGCCCAATCATCCTATCAGCACAGACGTCGAACCACATACTAACTTCAGTGGATTTAAAGACGATTCTTGTTTAATACGTGGTTTTCCAGTACACCAGAAGCGAGTATTCTGCTTGTTGACATGTCCAGAGATGGAATTATTTTTCGTCACTCATGAAAATAGTCCTCTTCATGGTTGAGGTTTATGATGTCCTGGCTGTGTTCCAGACAGGTTAATGCACCTTCTGAGTTTTATATGGAAACGTATTCAAGTCTTTCACCAAAATACGATGCAGAAAACGCCTAGAAATGCCCAATTGCGTGTCCCGTCGTCATATTGATCTTTCTGGACGCTCCTCTACATTCTCGCACACGGTATTAGTATTCTCGGTCGAACGGGCAGTTCCAGCCCTGGCCCTATCTTGTGCTGAGCCAGTCGGTGGGGATATGTTTGTGGGCGCCGTGGCGTAAGTGGTTAGTGTGTCGGATCACTACGCATGAGGTTCCAAGTTCGAATCCCAGAAAATACCAAAAAGTTTTTTCACGGTCCCACCTCTCGCAAGCGTCTGACAAACATCCGAGAGTATTGTTGTCACGAAAAAGCTTCTCAAATCGCCGTTCGGATTCGGCATTAAACTGTAGGTCCCTTCCATTCGTGTGGAAAATATAACGCACACAACATGAGTGGTTGCGAGAAGCTAGGCCCTGGCACTTTAAAGAGCTGTTGCGCCAAATATTTGTTTTTTGATATGTTTGACGAAATCCCACTGTGTTCTTATCACTGATGAATTCTTGCACAAGAAATGCACACGTTCTCCACGTTCTTGAGGGGTATAGCGTTCTATTGTTCAGTCGTGTTTTTCGCATTTGTTTACTACACAACTGTCTATATTACGATGACAAGAGACCCCATTTACATGGACAAATCATATACATATGTCGGGTCATTACTTTAGCACATATATACATACGTAGATATTCGTATATATGTACAATCGAAGTGAGTGTCGTACATTGGATGTATCCAGCATACGAATGGACTTTTTGGTTTTATAGATTTGATGTCTTTAAATGGTGTTGATTACCAGTGTCATTTACAATTTTCCAAAATTATAAGCGGGTTACGAGTTAGTTACTTATGGCGCGGCCATATTTATATGAGTAGAGCTTTTCTGATGTGCTAAGGAGTCAATTTGAGTGCACCTAATAATGTTGCTCAAAAAATTAAGCCAATTGAACTATGCATAACATACATCCATACGTGCCACTCTCAAAATATGTATACAGCTTTTATGCAGCATATAACATACGTCTTCCCCAATGGTACCTGAAAAAAATGACCACATCTCTACTCAGCATTCAACTAATGTCCACCTAATATTTAGTCTAAAAATACCGCTAATTAACTTATTTCGAGTCAGATGCCATGGTTTTTACAAATACCCGATCAATTCAAATTCACAGCAGGATTAGTTTTGGGTGCATCTGTGCCATATGAACCTCAGGGACTCATATCATTGGTATTCCCAAATTTCACAAAAAAATGTTCTGATGTTATGTGAATTTCCTAGACTTTCTGTACTTTAGAAAGAAATAACATACTAGCAGCTGTGGTGAAACGAGGAAGTATATTCGACTGCAATTTAGTCACAACTGCCAGAGTTCTAATTTATTATTATTATTTTTTTTTTTTTTTTCATCAAGAAGGACGTGCTTATAATCAGAGGCAAGGAGCAAGATTAAAACATTGCAATGATTTCAAGAGAATGATACCTATTTAACGTAATTAGTCGGTGAAGATAATAAACTATGAATAAACTCTTACAAAATTCGAATCAGAAACAGAAACTGCTGGCTTTAATCCAAATCGATTAAAGACACATTACTTATACTTCGCAAGCCCAAGCTTCCTGACATCCACTATCTCTCAGAATGGGACTTTAATGTTCACTTTTTCTTAATATTTAGTGCAGGGATGGCGTTTGAAAATCATCCATCCTTGGATGTGCCGTAGCCTTTGTAGTCGTAGTTGTTCTAGTCCACATCTCGTTACAGAAAACGTCTTTCTCGCCCACAGGATGAAATATCCAAAGTATTTTTATGTCGTCTATTGTAGCGTGTACGTTCATACATCAAACCGCTAAGATCATCTAGTCAGCATATGATAAATTTGGCAGGAATAAAACTCCATGACTTATCGACTAATGATGGGCATAATCGAATAATTTAAAGAATCGAGACATTAGTTCTCGAGTGATCCGTATAATCGAATGATCATTCGAGATATGAGTGCTATCTCAAGACATCATCTAAAATCATTCGAATGATTTACTATACCTACTTCCTACGAAGCAGCGAGAACCCTTAACGCTCGTTCTCGGTACTCGCTGCTTCGACAGAAGTATGTAGGTATAGTAAATCATTCGAATGATTTCAGATGATGTTCCGAGATATCTCGAGATATGGGAAGAATCGATTCTATTATTCGAATGCGCCTATCAATATTATCGACCCATTCCCACAATAATCTCTTGAACGATATTTCCACTGCGTATGCATATTACAAAGCAAAAATCTAGTTGATACATATAAAGCTCACTAATATTACAGAATTGGATATTTATAATCACTCCATATTATCAATCGGGCCCTACTGACCTTATAATTAAGTTATTAAGCATGCGCTCGTCTTTGTCTGGTATAGAGAGCGTAAACTTATGGCATGGTTTGTTTGATGGATGGTACGTCTATTATCTACCTTATGTCTATGGCAGTTTACTTGAATGTAAAACGGGTATCAGGAGCTGTTAAGAAAATACGTTTATACGAGTACCTATATCAAAAGTAAATCGATTGTCGAATACTCATAATAGCGAACAAGCCCACCAGTGCGAACCGAAACTATTCTAAGAGTAAAAATAAAAATACATAGACATACATACACACACATGCTCTACAATTTATACATGCATTATATCATGTATGTGCCGATGCCCCTTTTGTTGGAATGTTTTCTTTAACATAATTACAAAATCAGGTGTTTGCCTTAAAGGACCTCCATACGCCAAGGCATATGGGAAGATGAACGTGAGCACGAAGACGAACAAAAATTACCCAACACAGGGACCATGATGCAATGACACATACCAGTCAATTGCCAGTGCGGGAAAACTGCCTTTAAATAATTCGTATTCGTATTCGCGTTCACCTTGTTGTGTGGAAGAGGGCTTTGAAAGCAAAAAATTGTTTCATTTATAAATCTTTCTATTTATAATATGTTATTCGGCTCATCTCTGTTGTTATACAGCTTAGTGAAGCCGCCCTACCAACTTCCTTTTGTAATTACGTTTGAAAATGCACTTCTGTTGCAGCAAGGATCTCAAGCGCTGAGTTTCTAAAGCTGCGATCTCACGATCATGATGCTCCGATGAAGACAGTCCTTTGGACTCTGAAAGACGGCAGGTTCATTTCAAGTCTTCCAATAACCAGTGAAGCCTTAACAACATCTTCAACCAGTTCACGATTCTCGCCTTGAATAAAAATACGTCATACGCATAAGGAAACCAAATTGAACGTTTTTCTACTCTGTGGTCTATCCATATGATCAATTTTTTGCTATCGCAAAATAATGATACAGCGAGTCCAGTAATGATGAATTCCCAATTTAGACTTAGAGGTGATGCATCATTATAACTAAAAGCTTGACTTTATAGAAGGGCGGCGCGCCGCGCGGATAACCTCACTAAACCAAAGCTGTAGTCACTGTTCCATTAACATCTATGTATATGTATATAAATATATTATAATATCGCGTATCATGTACCTACCAAGTTTCGTGTTAAACCTTTCTGCCTAAACATATCGTCGGTATGTTCCAATAACTGCACAAGTTCACTTTTTTCGCAAAACAAATCATATTTTCTTGTCAACAAAAAACATCCCATTTCCCTGACTCATAACCCCTTAGGTTTTGCATTGTCATAAACCATGCACAAGATTCATAAAAAAATAACTTGTAAGCCGTCAATGTTAGAAATATTCATTTTGATGACTTTTTACAGCATATCGACGATATGTACAAAAGTGTTTTGAACAACCTTAAATTGAAAAAGTAGTTGTTCCTATATTTTTCCATCTTACAGATCAGCGTATTAATTGTTTACTCCAAACCAGATGTCACTAGAAACACATATGGTATGTATGTATAATCAGTTCTCTACCGACTTCATGCAAATGTATACTACTTAGCTGATGCGGGTAAGAAAATATGTACTACAAATTCAGAGGATGAAAAGCTCTTCATGGCTTTTTATGTTAAGACAAGGAACCAATACAATACAGTTCTGCTTTTCTTCCCATAAGAGGCTTAATAAATTATACTCGTTGATATGTTTTACCGCATGTACAATTATGCCAAAAATGTCACATTTCCTCCTGTAAAGATTCTTGTTCACAATGTGACAAGCCACAGGCTTAATAAGCCATATAGAAACATTTGCCTAACAAACGTCTTTAGTTTATCTTTAACAAGTTTTTCGTACATGCAGTTGCTTACCTCTCTGCACAAATACACATATGTTTTTCCTCGTTGTCTCTCTGCATAAATTGTTTTAATTTTATTTATTCTTTTTTTTTTTTTTTTGTTATTCCTATGCCATGTGGACAATGTTTCTCACAATAAAAAATGTACATTATCCTCACACCTTTCGTAATATATTACCAATAGGAAGCATGATCTTTATCTCAACTTAATATGTTAAAAAAAGTAATAGTAGCATATAGATACCTGAAAGCAATAAACGCGTCTCCCATTTCACCACCGACAATATGTACTCCTCCATCTGGTATGGATAGTCCTCTGAAGAAACCGCGAATGTCCAAAGCATTTGCCGACCATGGCAAATTTTGTAATCGAATTATAACGCTCATTTTGAGTTATCTTATTCTTTATTCGTATTTTTATTTGCACACAACATTAACACGAATGAGGATGATGGTCTGGTCCTCGCTTGCACCGCTATGAATGTTTATTGAGGTTGTGCTTCACCTGGGAAAGATATGTATTCTCCTACAAAACAAAATAAAAAGAAAAGTTGACAAAAGGAAATGTATAAATTAAAATGACTTAAAAATATCTGAAAGAAAGGATTTAAGAAGGAAGTGGTTACAGAGCGCAACTTGATTGGATAATACATTGACATAATTTTATATTTAAGTCGGGCAGATACTTAGAAGTCTGCTACACCAAAAAATATGTTACAATTATCGGTCCAACTTATAATATTTTGAAATTATCCCGTATTTTTTATTATGATTTATGATCAATTTTAGTAGATTATTATTATAATCTAGGGCTAAAATCTTAAAACATGTTGAAAACGTTTAACAGCTTCCCTATAAATAATGGATGGATACTCATCCACTTTTTTTCTTCTTGCACCACCTACTGCTTTGTACAGAACAAATATTCGTTTCGTCAAATTTCAATCTAGAGATTTTATTCAAAAACAAAGGGTGTCCCATAATTCACGCAAAATGTAATTTTGATAGAAAATACAGATTTTTAATTAGAAAGCTTAAATTTTTTATTGCTTCATAGAGTATACAGATTGGGGTTATGTATGGAATAGCACATCGGATAAATGGTCGCCACGGCTTTGCTGGCAAGTACGTACTCTTTTATTGAAATTTCCTAAGACCGTTTCGCATAAATGTGGCTGAATTTCATTAACACACCTCCCAGTTTCCTCTTTCAAGGCGTTGGTGGTCGTGGGCTTGTTTGCATAGACATTTGACTTCAAAAAACCCCAAAGAAAAAAGTCCAATGGCGCGAAATCGCAAGATCTGGATACCCAATTCTGATCGCAAGAACGGCCGATTACACAATTAGGAAATGACTCATGCAGTAATTGAATTGTTTCTCTGGCTGTATGGCATGTGGCACCGTCTTGTTGAAACCAGATGTTGGTCACATCCATATCTTGTAATTTAGACACTAAAAACTGGGTTTTCATGTCACGATAACGAACACCATTAATTGTTACTGCCTGACCAGCCGCATTTTCGAAGAAGAATGGTCCGATAATGCCTCCAGCCCAAAATCCGCACCAAACAGTCACGCGTTGTAGATGCATTTGTTTTTTCAACAATTACTCGTGGGTTTTCTGAACCCCAAATGCGACAATTTTGACGATTAACGAAGCCATCAAGATGAAAATGAGCTTCATCACTGAAGATGATTTTGTACGAAAATTGCGGACTGTAGCTGACAAACCTTCATTATTATTAAAATATTGCTCAATAATGAAAATGCGTTGTTCTTTCGTATAGAGCTCCATTTTTACTAACCCCGAAATGCCAGCTGTCACATTGTTATCATTTTTTTGCGTTGGCACCACTGTACTATTAAATGGCGCAAAATTCAAATTTTGCGTGAATTATGAGACACCCTTTAGAAACTCAAAAATGGCTCTCTCGATTTTATCTCACTCTACGCTTAATTATAGCCTAAACGTCTGAGCCCATTTGCTTAAAATATATAGTCTATGGGGTCACAGTTGGAGGCGAAATCGGAATTTCCATTCTAACCTCAAAACTAACGGTACTTGAATCAATTTCGTTTAAAAAAAACTCATTTTCTTGAAAACGGCTCAAACGATTTCGTTCCAATTTCATATTTGAGTTATCTTTGATACATGCTAACTATGCTACCATATGACATACCAAGTTTTTGCAGAAAAAAAATCGTAACGGTACTTTACTTATTGGCTGATTTTCAAAAATTGTCTGTTTCTTAGCCAATTTTGTTTAAAATGAATATGAAGGAATTATATAGTACATGCAACGATAAGGCATATGTCATCAAAGTTTCAGAAAATTGTTTAAAAAATTGGGTCAGAAATGAATCATTAAATGGGTGCACATTTGTAGATGGATGGATGGGAGCCAAACTAAGAAAAGACGGAAATCTGGTATACCTCTATAATGGTAAAAGTTGGACCTATACTTTTGACAAATTTTTTGCTCGAAATTAAATGCTCTGTCAAAGACCGAAGTAGCGGCCCTACCTTGAGATTCACCCTGCACATAAGTTGAATAAACTTTGCTAAAAGTTATATCTAAGAGTTATTTGAAAAGGTAGACATTGAATTTCATAAGGGTTATGTACAAAGCAGTCCTCCGTCTAATCAATTTTTGTCTAAATATATACGTTATACAAATACAAATATTTGGCGCAACAGCTCTTTAAAGTGGCAGGGCCTAGCTTTTTGCAACCGCTCATGTTGTGTGCGTTATATTTTTCACACGAATGGGAGGAACCTACAGTTTAATGCCGAATCCGAACGGCGATTTGAGAAGCTTTTTCGTGACAACAATACTCTCGGATGTTTGTCAGACGCTCGCGAGAGGTGGGACCGTGAAAAAACTTTTTGGTATTTTCTGGGATTCGAACTTGGAACCTCATGCGTAGTGATCCGACACACTAACCACTTACGCCACGGCGCCCAATATATACGTTATGTTCAACTGAATTTAAAAATTAACATTTGATATCGATATGCTCTTTCCTGTATAATATATGTATGTGAATGCCATAATGATACAACTCATATGTAAATTAACGCCCTACCGTCCCCATTCACCATAAGCTTTTAACCAGAGCAAACACTTGAAGATGAATTGTTTTATCAGTTTTCTTTCGTTCGAGTTACATGAAAAATAACATCAGTTTCCCAAGCAACGCTTCCCTTTTTTTACCAATAGCTTTTATTTTGTTTTATCCCTATCCATTTTATTATCAATTTTTTTGCCTAGTGTTTGATTACCGCAAAAGCGTGTCGCTGGCTGACAAGGTACCCGCAGGTCAAACAACTTGTTTTTTAATGTTCTTGAGCACTTGGGAGTGTCATTCTAGTGCAAAGCTAAAAAGGCATTGTAGTGTAGTAAGGCAGTTCTAAATCACCCCGGAGATGTCAACCAACATGTTAATTACTTATATGAAATAATTTATATTTTAACCCTCATCTGGATTTCATTTTTACATACGAATAAGTTGTTCGAGAATAAAATGTGCATTGTGTCTGAAAATGCCTATTTCTTTTTAAGTGTAAAAATCGATGATTTGGAAAAATGTATTGTACACATTTACCACCTCGATTAGAATGATAGTTAGTGTTTGCTCTATATACGCCTATCGACATATATGATAACGAGCTCTTTTCTTTGTTGGTGGTGCAGCGGGCAATGACATCGTTGAAGTTTGATGTTCGATGATTCTGATGGATCTGATATTGTGTTATGAATCATATTTACAAGTAGAACAGAGGATCGTGTAAAGTAGACAATAATGGGATAACTTAAGAGTAATCTGGATTTTTCTGATTTCAAAGCATCACTGCGATATTGTTATTAATAATGATCGTGTAGATATTTGCGTCATTACTGCATCATAACTCATTTGCTTTGTGCACACAGTGCAGTAACAATTATGTACATATTTAAAACAATGGAAAGAGAGAACGTAGCTTTATATCTGTGGCCATAAGGCATACCCGCCAAAGTCGAGTTAGTTCAAAATTAAGTTAAGGATGTCAGAAGATGCTCTACTATTCAATTTTTTTACTTTATTAACTGTTGTCGTTACTGAGTTATATTCAAAGAAACAAGACTTAAATTCCTGAAGTACGCGTATGAGTGCTTGACATGTTTAAACTATGGCATAGCTTATTGAAGCCGGACACATAACAACGGAGTAGCTAGGTACTTCAAGGTTACTATCAACCTCTCCTACACAGATAAATTTTCTTTCATCGTAGTATTCTTCCTTCGTAAAAGTGGTTCGATATTTTCAATGCTGTGTATGTCTAATGCTTTTTCATTCATGCGATAGTCTTCTACTTTCGTGGCACTTATTTCTTCAGCAAAACTAGATCCGAATATTTTTCACGATTTCGTAGCTAGGTTTTTACCCACCGTCATCTATTAATACTTATTTTTTATAAAAAATGACAAAAATTATAGCAAGGCATGATTTTTTATGCGAATCCATGCCAGAAATGAATAAAACTCTCTTTGAAAAGTCAATTAATACTAAAGTAAGTAATGACATTATTATTGATTGTGTAAGAGCCGCTTATGTTAGGTTTTCTAATATGTAATAGTCTTTCGAGATGTGTATAGCCTCAAAGTCATGTATAGGCTCTAACTAATGAACAGTAGCATTACTCAGAGCCTACATCACAAAGCTAATGATATGGTGGATATTTAAGGAGACATTTTTCCTGCCCACATAATGTCAAACACAGGTAATATCATTGGGCCGCTCGATCCGCTGATTTGACCGCTACAACTCCTCCATTGAGGGGTACTTGAAGGAAAATATCTACGGCAACAACCAACCACAATCCCAATGCTAAAGGATAACATTATTCAAGAAATTGGTGATATAACACCAGAATGTGCCAATATGTTTGACAGAGCAGGTATTAGGTCGTTATATTCGCACCGCAGCCAGAAACAGCCATTTGGCCGATATATTATTCCATACGTAATTGTTATATACCAACTAATCGGTCAATTCATAGTTTCAAATTTAATTTCATAGTTGCACAAAGAACAAAAAACACGAATGGAACATAAAAAACACCCTGTAGATTGGAGGAGTTGATATTCAGATCACGAGAACTCATTTAAGGTCTCTATTAGCTCCATCTTTTTTTTTTACAAAAAACTTCTGGCGAATTCACTACTCATAAAGAAAACGTTAAATTACATAATTTTATTTACAAATATAAATGTAAAAAACATTCAATGTACACACATTTG
Source organism: Brachypalpus laphriformis (assembly GCA_945910035.1). Lineage (NCBI taxonomy): Eukaryota > Metazoa > Arthropoda > Insecta > Diptera > Syrphidae > Brachypalpus > Brachypalpus laphriformis. The sequence continues at coordinate 103,788,816 of OX246756.1, forward strand.
AGGAGTTTATTTAGCATTCTCGTGAACATTCCATAGTTTACAACTGAATGAATGAAAACTGACTTGAATCTTTGGAATCGGTTTCACAAAATTATGCAAAAAAAAAAAACATACGACACTTCTATCAAACAACAACCGGAGCCGTCACTCTATTACCTGCATACAAAAAAAAGTATCTTCACCACATTGTAGCTATGTTGCATGTGTATCCACCAATTAACAAAATGCATTAAATTAACTGAATTTTATCAAAACTCATTAACTCGGTTAAACGTGTCTTATTTGCAGGATGACAACAATATTATGAACGAAATACTATGCAGTCGAATATAATCGAATAACAAAACCGTGTGCGTGCATTACAAAAAAGGAAACTACTACCTGTTAACAAGCACGAGAATTGAGGATTAAACTCGTTTTCACTAACGACACTTGAATTCCACGCTGCACTCTTGAACCATTGTGTACTCTCGCCCGCTCTTGCACTTTTTATCCAATCCTCAACGTTGAGGATGTTGACATTCTGTGGTGCACGGCGGAATCGCATACTCTGATCGATCATCCACCACCAACTCTTTGCTCTATACCTTATAAAGTTTTTTTCTTTCATTTTTCCTCATTTCCTTGTTAGATACACAATAGTGCCGTTTCGACAAGTTTCCGATTTAAACATACAGGTTGGACTTTTGTCTCTACTCACATAAATCATAGTCTTAATTAGATGGAATACATAATGAAAGAAAACGGTTATAAGTTGCTAATAGGATTAATGAGAGTAGGGAAAGTCTGGCAGTCATATAAAAGAGCTTGTATGAAAGGAAACACCACTCGCATATAATTTTTGTCATTTAATGTGCTATTCGCGCGGTAAACCACCAAACTACATAATGAACGTGCCTGTTGTAAGTTGAATGTGCATTTTTAAAGTGATACTAGGACACTGCCGAAGGATTAATAGTGATGTCAATATCAAAAATAATATAAATAAGACAAATTCTGAAGTGGATTTAAGGACTAACTTTACCCAGTGCAAAGGATATTTAAGCGACATTCTTAGATCATATACCTAATACAATACCTATCAAGTTCTTCGCTCTAGGTGTCTTAAGAAGTTGACCTACGTGAATCTACCAAGCATTGCTTACAACCCTCGAAAAAGAGATGTTTCGTTAGATAGAATGTTACGTGTTAAAGGATGGTCGCCCTTTAGACTGTACCGTTATTCAATAAACTGTTTTGGAAGTGCCATCATTTATCAATCTTAAAGGGTTGCAGACAATTTTTAATTATCAACTTAAAGTCAAAGTGTGTCGACTTATAAAAGAGTCCCAATATAAAAGTCCAACAAATAGTTTTTATCATACATCTAATAGGGGTGGCAATGGTGCAGTGGATAGAGTGTTTGCTTGTTAGCCGATGAGTGCAAGTTCAAGCCCCAGCGGGGAACAGCAATCACCAGCCACCCGAATATAAAATGGAAAAAAATACCATCGAAGTTTTTCCAACCACTGCACCAACGAGCTCTCACGACGATCGGTTCTACGTACGTACGTACGTCCCGGAGCGACTCGAGGACAATACCTCGACCAAGGATCGTCAACCTCAGCTACACAGCTGCTACAACGACAACAACATCATACATCTAATAGAAATGAGCCTGGGCGTTATTATAAAAATAATCAAATTTATTAGACCAGTGAAAAAATTACATTTTAAATATTTTATAAATCGTATGTTAACTTCGTTTGCACTACATCTGTGCATACATATGTATATATAATATGTATATGTATTCAACTTCTGCAGCTTTACCCAGATAAATTGAGAGGAGGAAATAATATTTAACTTAAGGATTATTTCTATGCAAGATCTGTGGTCATACCGTAAAGCTAAATTTCAATTTGTATTCTAACTCTTACTCGTACATCCCATTAGAATTTCTAAACGCCATTTAAAAAAGATCAAAGCTTGTGAATTTTTCGAAGCATAGTTTATCGATTTTAAATGTATAGTTCCATTCGCTCGATCATTACTGTAGAAAAGCCCTAATAAAACTTCATTAAGGTACCGGTTTAGGCCGTCAGATCGTTTTTGAAATTGGATATAAGAGTTAATTTATACAAACGATATCAAATGATGTACAAGGTTTTAGGAAGAAAATTCCTCTAAAGCTACTTTAATTATGCACTGGTTTTTGAAAATCGATTATGTAACAAGTATTACAACTATCTATTGTGATTGTCAATTATTGATCAAAAAACAACCTTTATCGATATTCGATTGTTAATTTAATTTAATTTGCCTAATTCACAACCGAATATTTTCGATTGCATTTTCCTGAACGACTGGATATGTGTGACAAAGGGAACAAATATTGTTTGCAAACTAAAAATTTATTTTTGCTATGCCAACTTTATTAAACTCGGATTACTAAAGGTATGCGCCGTGGCGCAGTGGTTAGTGTGTCGGACCACTACGCGTGAGGTTTCATGTTCGAAACCCAAAAAACACTAACAAGTTTTTTCACGTGCGAAAAATATAACAACCACGAGTGGCTGCGATAAGCTAAGCCTAGGCACTTAATGAGCTGCTGTGCCAAATTTATGTACATAAAGGTGAAATAATCTAGATCTTCGCCGTGATATCCCTTTAGAGCAGGGAGAATAGCGAAACTAGAGAGGAAATCTTTGCAAGAAAGACACAACACCACGCGCACATGTATGTTGCACATTTAGCATTTCGTATGATCGGCATATTGATCATTGATCATTTATCCGTTCTAATTCATTCACCCTAAGTGCACCATTAGGGTTATCGCGAATAAATGTTCCCTCGGAATTTTTCCCCCGAACAAAAATTAAGTAAAATTTGCAGGCGAACCCCACAGGCGGATCAGTAGAAATGCGGTGAAGTGGGAGGGTTGTGATCCCTTGTTTTCGGATCATAACCTCGCTGATAAAAGGAAGAAGAAGAAGAAAAATTAAGTATCTTCAAAAATAGGGAAAAAATTCATTTGGAAAAAATTAAGTACCGCGATTGCGTTGAAAATGCGCCTGAATTGCAATTCATGATACCTATTTATTTTCCGCGGATTTATTTCCTCTATTTTTAAGGTACCTAATTTTTGTTCGGGGGAAAAATTCCGGGGGAAAATTTATTCACGATAACCCTGCATGTCTTGCACGTTCAGCATTCCTGGGTTTTCATATAATCGTTTACCATTCACCCTTGCTGTCCCGTGTATGTACGGTGCAACGTATTTGCCACTAGCTTGCATTACCCTGGTTCATCGCCGAATATTATGAAAGTCGAAACCAGACCAGGCGACCAGTCGTACTGTTCGCTCGCATTAAATGTGTTTTTGCCGTGTAGACATACATATGTAGTAGAGGCTAGGTGTCAATGAGCAATGAGCAATTGTGCGCCTACAGTATGTAGCGCATGTAATTGATTAGGTTCTACAGTATGGTGTGCACATAGTGGATCACTACAAAGGTATGTGTCACATCATAACTCTTATACACAATACATTTGCCGTGTTTTTTTTTAAACCTAGCCAGCCAGTCGTTCATTTAAACGATTTGCCTGCCAGCCAAAGCCAGCCGATTTTATACGAGCATATCTCTAGAAACCAAGCAACCTCACAGTGACAGCAACAACAAATAACTAAAAAACATTCGTTTTTGCGCCGCCTGAAATTAGGCATCACGAAATTCCCAGCCAGTAACTTTTTGCTGGGGATAAAATCAAGTTATACACCCCTATCGTGGAATCCGTCGGATCTGAGTTTCACTTCACCTATTCGATTCACGTGAACATAAAACCACTATCGTGGAATCCGTCGGATAATCTTCCTTACCGACCACTGTTGTTGATTAGGAAGTTCTGTTGTGACAGCTCGTTTGAAACACATGTGTGCTTTGTGGAAATCCAATTGGGAAATAAAATTTTTTAATTTTGTGCGAAAATAGATAGCGTTTAATTGGTTTTTCATTAAAGATCATCTTCACACAGGAGGAGGCACTCTCAATTAAGAGCAAACACGGAAAATATAATGGAACTACCAGAAGCAACGTAAGATTTCATACACTAACAACCAAATCCGCAATGAAATAGCTGCGGATGTGAAATGTATGGGGAGATTCGATCCGAACGTTTTCCACGATGCAGTGGAACTCGTTCACATTACCGACACGGGGAACTGTTCGCTTTGCGGATTTGACGATACCGAAATATTTTTTTCGGTGAATAATTCCCCCCGGCGGATTCCACGATAAGGGTGGTAGCCAGCCGGTTGTTATATAAGTTTTATTTGTAAAATTTAATTTTACTAGCAACTACTGGCTGGCTAGGTTTCAAAAAAACACGGCTATTGTTGTTAAAAATTCCGTTACTAAAAACCATACAGTATTTCTAAAATCCTGGGGTGGAATCCTCTAAGGTGATAGTTAATTGTTGACGATCACAATCATCCCTTTTGCTCTCTCTAAGGTGACCATCAGCGTGATCACCTTTTTGCGATGGTTTTTGTGTGACTTTACGATCGTTTTACGGAGAGCTAACAAAGTGTGATCATCAATTTTGACTGTCAAAAATGTGACTATCAACTATCACCTTAGAGGATTCCACTCCTGCCCATCACTCGATTGATTTATGACACTCTTCAAGTTCTGGAGTGGAATCCTCTAAGGTGATAGTTGATAGTCACACTTTTGATAGTCAAAATTGATGATCACACTTTGTTAGCTCTCCGTAAAACGATCGCAAAGCCACACAAAAACGATCGCAAAAAGGTGATGATCACGCTGATGGTCACCTTAGAGAGAGCAAAAGGGATGATTGTGATCGTCAACAATCAACTATCACCTTAAAGGATTCCACTCCTGTAAAACTATTTGTCAGCGCAATTTATAAAACTTGGAAAAAGTTTGTACGAAAATGACAAAACTAACTTCCGTCTCAATTTTCGACATGATGACTTGCCGCTCAGCACTAAAATAATAAAACAGAATTGAAAGCTGAGCAGCGCCTCTCAGAAATGACACTTGCCGCTCAACGACTACGTCATCATAACCATATTTTCACTTGATCCCAATTGGGTAGAGATCATATCGCTCATTTACTTGAAGACTGTCTGACTTGAAGACTGCGGAATTGTTCGTTTTATTACGCTTCATATTGTGTAAAAATTTCATATTAATATCTTGTATACTCTCCGCGTTAGAATTAAAAGATGTCTTCTTTTTTCCCGCAAGGTGGTAGTCAATTGAAAACTTTAAACGCTTTTCTGCAAAATCGCTTTTATTGAGTTATGACAGTCTTCAAGTAAATGAGCGATATGATATACGGATACGGTGGTGACCAAACCATAACCTTGAGCATTCCTTCAGTTGCAAAGCTTTGAAAACTGCTTGGGATCATTGTCATGCTGAAATATGTATGTAAATATCTTCTACCAAAAAATTGTCGATATCGTTCTTTCCTAATTAGAATTTGTATTTTGCAAATATAGCCAACTGTATCTTTATCAAGGGATTCAAGATTCAAGACAAAAAACTCGTTGCTTTGAACCAAAAACCTCGAACTTGTCGCTCTACAAAACGCTTTCAGTATTCAAGTGCCCAATATGTGTGTTCCTTAGCCCATTGCAATCTCTTCTACTTTTTCACGGCTGGTAATTTTTTTACAACTATCCTGCCATGAAAATCTGGTTCTCGAAGTCTCCGTTTGAAGGCTGATACAATTGTTGTTTAAACGATCCCCAGATTCGTTTGGTCTGATATTTCCAGTGTTTTAAAGCGCCTATTACGTTTGCTGGTTATCACGATCTTTTAAATTTTTTAAAGCCGTCGAACATGTAATTAGTTGCTAAAACTTTCATTGCTATTGGATTTTTAACGTTCGTTCGAAATTTGATAAATACTTCTCCCACTTTGATGATAAGCATGAAAGCGCAACTCAACAGAAAGCTATTTTGCTTTTGGCAATTTTAAGATTCACAGAATAAAAATTGCAAATACTCACCCTGATTGTCATTGGCGTTTGTCGCTTTTCGACGATTGTCGTTTTATTCATAGCGACGACCTGCTGACCGTTAAACAATACTAAGCAATTTGTTTGTCGTGTAGAATACTATTACAACTCTTTCACAGTGAAAAAGTTATGAAAATGTATTCGTGCTACATCTGAAGAATAAAACGACAATCGTCGAAAAACGACAAACGCCAACGTCAATCAGGGTGAATAGCTTGTCGCAGAAACTAAAAATCTAAAACAAAGGGAAAAAATTGATGTACCTACTTTCGGAAATTGCACCAAAAAATGGGGGACCCTTTTTTCCATATCACTTTTCCGGAAAACTCCATAAATTGTAATACCTCTTGTACAATATACCATACGCATTTATTTAAAAAGACCATTTGCTGTGGGCGCCGTGGCGCAGTGGTTAGTGTGTCTGACCACTGCGCATGAGGTTCCATGTTCGAATCCGAAAAAACACCAAATGTTTTTTCATGGTCACACCTCTGGCGAACGTTTGACAAACATCCAGGAGTATTGTTGTAACGAAAAAGCTTCTCAAGAACAAAATAAAAATTGCCCTTTGGATACGGCACAAAACTGTAAGTCCCTTCCATTCTTGCGAAAAATATAACGCACACAACAGGAGTGGCTGCGAGAAACTAGGTCCAGGCACTTGATGAACTGTTGCGTCAAATATTATCTTATACCTATATTAATACGTGAACACGAAATTTATCGTACGTTTTTTTAGTATTTATAATAAAAAGAGGGGAATGAAACTTATATCATTCGAAATAGATGTGCAGAAAAAAAATCATGTGAGTATGTTACCGTTAAGTTGGGTAAAATAAAGTAAACATACACACATGATTTCCCCATACAAAACGTTTTAACCAAATTAATGAAATCATTTCGATCACGTTCATGGCTGTATGTGCTTAAATCGCTTTGCCTTTTGCCTTCTCCCTGCACGGGAGAATATTACAAAAAAAAAGTTATGTTTCTCTCGCTGTTTGTTTATTTCCCCTCGGGCGTCGAATTTCGACCACACGTGATACTAGTTATTATTATTTGCTGTGTCCAGTTATCAAAACGCAGATTAAAAAATAAAAAATAAAAAATACACGGGAGGACAAATGCTTATGAGCGGTGGTGTAACTTTTGAACCCACCTATTACTAAAAAATACGTCCCTAAATAAAGTAAAAACTAAAACAATAATTTCTACATAGAAATATTATTTTACTTACAGATTTCTCTAATGTTTGGATATTTATCAATATCGTCGTCATTACCAACCAATGAAGTCTTGAAAGCAGATTTTACAGATAGTGTTCAAGCAAAACGGGACTTAAGTCTCAGCTATGCAGCTACAGACATCGGTTCTAAGGAGGGCACAAGAGTCAAAACAATCACTGTCATTAAAAACGTCGGCGGAAAAAAGGACAAACCTCTAAAAATAGATCCCAAATTGCATAAGAGCGAGAACTGGGGATCTCAGTTTCGCGATAACTTCGATGTATATGGGGTGATTCCTGATGTTCCTGATATTGACGATCTTTTTGAATTCGTTAATAAGAAGGAAGAGAAAAAACCTAAAGAAAAAGATAATCCCCCCGCTGAAAAAACCGACGAAAAGGACTCTAATGACGGCGAAGTAGAGTCAAAAGAAGAGAATCAAACAACAACCATAACGTCTGCTCCCATGGAAGAAGTCCTTGATGTATCCAAAGAAGAAAGGGTCGACAAAATCTTAGGTGAAGCAGAACTTATTCAGGTCGGAGGAAAACAAGAAAAAGTTAAATCACAATCCTTAGACTTGGGCAAATACAGCGTTCAAGAAACCATGTTCAACGTCAATTATTCAACTCCGCAACATTCAGTTCAGCAGTACTTCTCCAATTCTCCTTTGAGCGATAAAAAGCACGATAAATATATTCAGTCACCTTCAGATCCATACTACTATCCGCAACCCGGGTATCCTAGTAGTCCAAACGTATTTCCATCGGACTATGCACAAGCACAGGCTGATCGAGGAAGCGTCAGCGTGACAACACCATCCGGACGAAAATTTGATATTCCACTTGGAAATCTGACCGACACTCATCCTTACATTGCTCCAAACTTTCGAAGAACTCAAAATTCACTTCCCGGTCAGCAGGATGTCACAAGCTCTCAACGTCCTTATATTGCACCCAATGCTCGCAGATCTTATGAAGTGCAATTAAATCAAACCATTGTGATAAGTAACAGCAATTGCTCCTCCAATGCAACAAGCACTAGGCAACAGCCAACTGTTAGTGTTTACAGGAACGTTCCAACGAATATTAGGTCCGATGGTTTTAGGGGCTACAGACCAAATATACCACGGTCCAGAGGCTTACGATACTAACTGATATTTCTTGTATAAGTTCCCAATTAAACTTCCTCTTTTGATATCACAATATAATATAGTATTAATGGATAAGATCTTCATAGTAATAAAATTCTATATTTTGTATTTCTCACGCGAATCTAGCATTTCCATTTGCATGCCCCCTTGCTGCAATTCATTAGTAAGACATTTAGCTTACATAAAGAAAAAAAAAAGATGTCAGTGAACAGCTGCCTTAACTGAATATGCTCCCTCGAATTCCTGATAGGAATGCTAACCGAATACCCAAAGAGGATTAACTCCAGTCTTCTTCAAAAGTTATTCAAGTTAGTCCTTTTATCACGTACATTAACGGCAGTTAATTTCTAAATTTTTAAAACTTCAATTCAAATTAATAGAAATTCTTAACACTATTTACCACATGTTTGTCCGTCTTTGTTTGAATAAAGAGTTCTCTTCACCAATCCTCCACTTTTTTTTTAAGTAATCTTTATTAAACACGATGGTCAGCTATCTTTCTACTTTACTAACTGGAAAAATATAGCACATCCTCTTAGTTGAACAGGATCTACAAGTCAACAATCACATTGTAGATATCTAAAACCTAGGCGATAAATACTACCGTAAACTGTTTCAAAGTCCATGAATACCTACTTAGTTGCAAATTACTGATCTCCATGATTTTTTTTTTTTTTTTTTTACTAAATAGGCACAAGGGACTTCGCTCATAATGTGCTAACAGCACATATAATTAATCTAACAGAATATGGGGTGCTACACAGACTTAGAATACACATTATGTAGTTAGTATTTTAGATAATAACACTAACAAATAGAACTACAGTTCATTCGCAGTAACGTGTCTATACGATAACGTAACTATCCACTAACGTGAGCACACAAATTTTTACAGTAGCTATCCAGTAACGTGAATACGAACCTTTCGATAACGTGAACCGTTGCTCTTGTTTATAACAAATGAACATGTCCAAACAAGAAAAAAAAAAGGATAACTGTAACTGTTTAGCCAATGATTTATATTGTGTATAGTGGGTAAGTGCGTTATGTTCTCCCCAAGAATATTCATTTTCCAAGTGATTTTGCTATTTTTATAAACATTTTATAAAATTATATAAAAATTTATAATTAATTTTTAATTCAAATATGTTCAGTACATATAAGCTCTCACAACTAATCGTTATTTTACTTTAAAAAAAAACTCCTGTTCGATAACGAACGGTCTGTTTTAATTAGTTCACGTTACCGCGTGTACTTTATGACCCATTTTCTGCGCTTTTATCCGGCATTGTATATGCACCAAAAAAAAAAAAATATGTCAATAACTTACTTAGACTTGTAATAGAGTAGATGAAGCACCAAAGTCGCAACCAAATCCAGGAACATCTAGCCTTCACATTTCCATCCAAATTGGATTTGTGGCGCAAGTCAACTTGATTTGCATTTGGAAATTCGTTGCGTCTATAACTAAAATCTTTTTTTACATTTCACATTCGTCCAAGAGTTAACAGGTCAGTATCACTTTTCTTCTAATTTATTTTAGACCAATTTCTTATCGTGGATTATGCCTAAAATAATAATGAACCACTACTACTACTACTATGTATGTACACACTTCCCGTTTAGCGGAATGTGTACAACTCGATTACATCTTTCCTCAAATACAGATCTCGGTCTAATGAATCCTTTCAAACAAAGAACAATAACAAATCTCCCCAGTTATCTGGGGATCTCCACCCCCGCGGAGTTTCTTTGAAGTATAAACAACTGAGCTTCAAACCACTAAACCAACATCTTTCTCTCTCTATCTATCCTTTCCAACGTCCGCACTGTGTGTGAACATTTGTTCATATAATCGGAAAAATTGAAAACACATGATGTAGTCGTCAGAAAGTCAAAAAGTTAGAGATGATGTCCGCACTGATTATTCCCAGTGTAACTGTAACAAATTCCATTGAACATTACTGTAGATTCCCTCCAAGGGTCGATGTAGGCGATACAAATTACATTAATAAATTATAGAAGAGTCCCTGTTGTCCTGTTCAGACACAGTCCAAAAGCACATTTAGAGTGCTTTCATGTAGATCTGCGTGGCGTAATTACTGTGTAGGAATGAGCGAAACTACGCGAATTTTCCTGCACAGACATACGTACATTTTAATCACATCTTATTTCCAATGGCACAATTTCTTTTTTTTATTTTATTTACATATGTAGTTACTTTTCGTCCAGCTTTATGATCAAGATTCATACTTTCGAAAGTTTTTTAATGTTACTTGTGATGGATATCTCTACTGAACGTATACGCATGCGTTAACTATTGATGCATTAAAAAACCGCACATACATGCTTTGTCACCAGGTGTGGGACTTTCGGTTTGCTTCGATGTTTCCTTAGCATGTCCAGATATCCCGTATGGGATGTAATCTGTAACAAGTTGAGGGAAAGCAATCTTCCTCTTTATCCAGTACAACAAGTATAAACCCATTTATTAAGCAAACTCTGTTGCAATTAAATCGAACTGGAGAGATTTTCGAAAAATCTTTTATGATATTTTCCGACCCAACTTTCTTTGTCAAATCCATCACAATAAATTAGTTTCCGCAATATTTGCCATTTTCCCTGTTGAAATTTGCAAAAACATTTAGATGAATCAGCCCGTGTGGAAACTTTATAAATCCTTTTCTCCTTTTCTATCTTTCTTAATGTCCTGTATCCCCATGGATCCCATGGCATCTACTACGCCTACGCGCCATCGTGTACAGTTTCTGACAATGTGTCTCAGCTCTCTCCAACTGCCGTGCCTCCTTCTCGACTGTTCTGCGCCATGTTCTCCTCGGACCGCCACGTCTTCTGCCATCCTGAGTTAAAGGGTTCTATTGCATAGCATGGTTCGCTATGGAACTGTCACCCTTTCGGAGCGTGTGACAAATCCACTGCCAGTTCCGCCGTTGAACGTTTGTTTCTATTGCCTCCTGACCCGTTCTCTCGTAAAGGTGTTCTTTAGAGATACGATTGAGCCAAAAAAATCCTTAAGATATTGCGCAGACACCTACTATTAACGAACGTTTGCAGTTTCCTGGTGATAGTAGTGGTCACTCTTCACGTGCTGCAACCATATAACAGCATGGATTCAACATTGGAGCGGAACAGTCTTAGCTTGGTGTTCAAACTGATTGCACTTGACTTGACGGTATTCCCGCAGAGCTCTTACGAGCAGCGCCAACAACATCGCCAGAGCTTCTGCTTCCACTTATAGAGAGCTTGGGAAACTGAAAGCTTTCCTTACGAGTGGAAAAGGGGAATGATCGCCAAGCTTCCCAAGAAAGGAAATTTAGTGGAGGGCGGAAACTGGAGGAAACTGCATGCTGCCTGCTGTAGCTAAAATAATAGCTAAAATCATCCTGGAGAGAATCAAACAACATCTCGAAGACACACTCGATGCCGAACAAGCAGGTTTCCGTTGGTTAAGTCAAAATTGCTTCTAATAAGCATTTTCAGTTGGTATCTGACATTTAATAACTTACTTTTAACAAATACATTCTTCGGCTATTTAACTATTTTAATGTGTTATAATTGACAAATTACTGTGAAAAGCTGCTTTTGCGATCATTTTGATTGAAAAGTGTTCCTATGCATTTTACGAGTAATTATATTTCCCTTCTTTTTTCTAAAATTTGATAAGGTGTATATTTTTGGGCTGTTCGTGTGTTAGCAGCTTTTATTTATAATAATGAGGTCAATAGTCAGTGTGTTTGCATGTTACCCGATGCTCTTGACGCGTTTTAATTATTCTCGTATGATAGTCAACAAGAAACGAAAGATAGACTTTAACTGTTGCAGAACAAAGCTAAACATTCAATTGCATTATTTGTACACCAATTCGAATCATGATGCATACGCTCAAATTGCTGGATATTAAGCAGTGCGATGATGTCCATCTATAGAATAAGAAATAACATGCTATTTGAGTACCTAGAGTCAATGTTAAAGGCATCGGTGATGTTCAATCGCATAATTTGAGGAATGCTAACAACCTGAGGTCGAACAGTAGCAATGCGTTGTGATCGCTAATGTATATACAAGAGAATACATTTTTTTAGTAACTTACCATACAACATTCAAATTTGTGTCCAGAATTTTATTATTTAAATAGAATCTTTTATGTTTTTTATATTCTGTGTAATTAAATATTAATTTTTGTGCAATATCTAATAAAATGTTAAAGAAATTGTGTAGTAAAATAAATTACATACGATAATAATATCCAATCTGCATAATAAATTAACAACTGTACTGTATGATTTGCCGCCAACCGTTTTTTTTTTTTGCTTAGATAGAATTTACGATATGGATAACTGCCAACCCGAGCAGTCATTATGCCCGCTCTTTCTGACATAGATGTCAATATATAATGGTCTAGCAAATCATCAATACTCATTCAATAGACAACGCTACAAAATTATTGAAATTAACTTTGAAAAACTGTTGTCGATTCGCGAAATATATCGACTTTGTCATTTGTATAACGCATAGAATCATCCATCCGGAATTCCGGGAAATGTGGTGGCTGATTTACCAGCAAAAAAAACCCTTTGCCTTCCCCTTATAATAGAAATGCGAAACTTTTCCCCCTGACACGTGAAATGGGCTTAGCAGCCCAAATCGAGGAAATTAAAGAATTTTGGGAAAACAGTACCAATTTTCTCCGATCCCACCACCAGCATATACTCATAATTCGCATCCCGTACAACACTCTATCCATAAGAGCTGAATGCATTCATCTGTTTCTGATAAAAGTCGGGAAAGCTCTATTTAGCAGCAGACTCTTGTTCAACGGGCAAGCTCCAGAAGGATGTGAAGAGTGTAGAACGATGCTCTCGATAAAGCATATATTCGTGGAATGTCCAAGATCGAGTAAAATAGATCATCAAGCTAGTATTGCAGAAAAGTTGGCTGAGCTCCTGAATCCAGCAAATTCTCAATCACTAAAAAATATTAAGATTGCTACATCCATTCACAATAAGTTTAATGATATTTAAAACCTACCTTAAAATACGTAAATATGTATGTAATAATCACACATACTAAACATACTTTTAAGTGCGTCCATATGTTTTTTATAAATATATAACAAAGACGGCATTATATGGCCTTTGTAGCCCGAATGATTTCATGTATAAGTCTTATAAATTCACTTAATAAACTTATTGTAAATATATAAAAGAATCGTATAAAAGAATCGAATCCCATCCGTCGAATTGTGGATAGATTGCAGAAGATCCAAATTTATTGATTCGCTGTCGGTCGTTTGGTGGGGTTTCCATGCTGCTGGCATCTTTCGACTTAGTTATGTATTTAAAAATGAAGCAGGAGCTCGCCCTACAGTGAATGAATCGTTACTGGACCATGATCAATGAATATTTCTTTCAAAATATGGATGAAACTGACCCGGGCGAAATGATTTTAACAATATGGCGCTGTGCCACGCGGCAACCGAAACGAACGGCTCATTGAAATCACAATTTGGAGATGATTTCGAGAAATGAACTTATCAATTGGCCTCCAAGACTGTGCGATTTGACACATCTCATTTATTTCCTGTAAGGCTACTTGAAGTCACTGGTTTATGCCGATAAACCGGAAACAATTAACGCCTTCGAATCCAACATTGTATGTGTTATTAGTTCCACACGGGCACCATTTTTTTTCATAATAGCGCGCAATCAAGGGATTTTTGTATAGCCTTATGGTGTGATACAGAGTGCGGATGTTAGAAAGGATAGACAAAGAGGGAAAGATTGGTGTAGTTATTTGAAACTCAAGTGATATTAAGTTTCAGAAAAACTCCCGATTAAAAAAACGATTTTTGAATAAAAGTTAATTGTCTGTTATTTTCTTAAATTTCTTAAATGGGTGCTATGGCGCAAGTGGTTAGTGTGTCGGACCACTGCGCGTGAGCTTTCCATGTTCGAATCCCAGAAAACACCAAACAGTTTTTCCACGGCCCACCTCTAGCGAACGTTTGACTAACATCCGAGAGTTCATCTCAAAATTGACCTTCGGATACGGCACTAAACTGTAGGTCCCTTCCATTCGTGTGAAAAATATAACGCACACAACACGAGTGGGTGCGAGAAGCTACCCAGTCACGATTTAAGAGCTGTTGCGCCAAATATTTATTTATTTATTTGTCGGACTTAAGAAAACATCCTTTGCATTTTCCTAGCGCACATAAATTAATTGAATACATTCATAAGTAGATTAAGGTGTTATGTCTCATTTCACCAATTCAAACCTTATAAATATTTGAAAAGATCTCTGAAGACTTGTGCTCATACCTTTACATCGTGTCTTTTCACTCAAGTGTAAAATTAAAGCCTTAAGTAGTTCGTTCACCAGTTGCAACAACTGGAAAGATATTAGTTCTCCACTTTCTATTGCACAAAAACTAATTTAATTGCACAAAAATGTATTTTATCTTCTACAAAAGTATTTGCTAAAGCCAGTTGTTGATCGATTGTTCTGTTTACTTGGTTAAGATTATTAATTAAATTATATTATTGCTAACATGTTGCTGTTAAAGTAAATTTATATATGTATGTATGTATGTACATGTATCGATGATTAATTCTCTTAAAATAAGATTCGTTTATTTTCTGTAGTATGTACTTATTTTATGAAATTTCGAAATTATAATAAAGAATTATAACAAATATGTGGTGAAAGTACCAGTAGAGGAGCGCTAAGCTAAGCATAGTATCCGGTAATGTACCATGGAAACAATTTGTCTACAAACTGACTTTTCATGCATCAGTTTACGTAACTAATATATGTTGCAGAAGCTACCGTCCGCTTTCAAATTATATACTGAAGTTTCGAATGAATCCAGACTTTATTAACAGCATTAGAGTAATTTGAGGACTTACTTCTTCTTCTTATGGTGTCTCTCCTCTTAGGAGGTTGTTTATCATCCTTCTGATCTCTTCGCGTGAGCTAGCGTTCCTGATTATTTGGGTTGATGAAAGTCCGAACCAGTCTTGTAAATTCTTCATCCATGATATCATTTGTCCGCCTACTGTTCTTCTGCCTTCGACTTTTCCTTGGAGAATTACCTGCAGCATTTGATACTTCTCATTTCTAGTCACATGTCCCAGATATTCCAACTTTCGTCTTTTTATAGTGTTCAGGAGTTCCCTTCTCGCATTCATCCTTCTTAGAACTTCTGTATTGGAGATTCTTTCGGTCCATGATATCTTGAGAACTCTCCGGAACAGCCACAATCTCAAATGCTTCCAGTTTTTTATTATTGCCTTGCTTAAAGTCCAAGTCTCTGCTCCATACAAAAGCGTAGACCAAACGTAGCACTTGATTTGGCTTTTTTTCAAAGACAACTGAAGGTCGCTGCCACATAGTACCTTTTTCACTTCGCAGAACGCTGCTCGCCCTTGCTCAATTCTGCATTTTATCTCCTCGGTTGATATTGCTTTGCCGTTGAATTGTGTTCCCAAGTATTTAATACTTTTTACACGATTTACTATAGTGTCTCCGATTTTTAGCTCTGCATTGTTCTCATTTCTCTTCGATACCACCATGAACTTTGTTTTTGCAATATTTATTCGGAGTCCATATTCATTGCTCACTCTATTTAATTTGTTAACCATGAAATTTAATTCCTTTTCGTTTTTTGCAATGATTATTGAGTCGTCAGCATATCTTATGTTGTGTATTTTCACCCCGTTAAACGAAACTCTTCCTCCTTCATCCTCAAAAGCTTCTTTAAAAATTTGCTCGGAGTACATGTTAAATAAGGAGGGCGATAAAATACACCCTTGCCTTACTCCTCTAAGTATTTCAATTTCTTGTGATTCTACTCCATCCACTTTAATATATGCTTTCTGATTATAGTAAAGAGATTCAATGATGTTCAAGTCTCTGCAGTCGATTCCCTTGTTTCTTAGCATTTCTAGTAACTTTCCGTGCCGGACTTTATTGAAGGCTTTTTCATAATCTATGAAACAAATATATAGATCTTGGTTTACCTCGATGCTTCTTTGCGCTAAAATATTTAAAGCGAAGAGAGCCTCGCGCGTTCCGAGTCCTTCTCTAAAGCCAAATTGGGTATTGCTAATATCTTCTTCTAGTTTTCTGTAGATTCTGTTGTGTATTATTATATTATTATTTTTATATTATTTTATATTATATTATTTTTAAAAATAGCTTTAGCATATGAGTCATTAAACTGATTGTCCTGTGATCTTCGCATTTGGTGGCATTGCTCCTTTTAGGGAGTGCTATGAAGGAGGATTTCAACCAATCTTTTGGAATTTCCCCACTTCGGTAAACTTTATTGAACAGATCTGCCAGTACTGTTATATTCTCCTCATCTATCAGCTTTATTAGTTCGTTTGGCAGTTCATCGGGGCCAGTTGCTTTTCTGTCCTTTGCATTCTTGATGGCTTTGCTAATTTCCTCCGCTATTATTTCAGGGCCGGAGACTTCGGCTGACTGTTGGCGTTCATTCCGTTAATCCTCAAAGAGTTCTCTTATGTAATTTTCCCATCTTCTCAGCTTTTTATTTGTTTCTATTAGGAAGTTGCCATTTTCACCTTTTATATTACTATGTTGCCTTTTGCGACTTTTGCCTGTTGTTTCTTTGAGCTTTTTATGCAAATTGAAACTGTCATAGCTTTGATCATACATCTCTATTTCTCTGCACTGTTCCCTCCAATATCTGTTCTTAGCTTCTCTTATTTTGCGCTTAATCATAGTGTTTATCGTTTTATATCTATTATGATTCTGCTTGGCTCTTCATCTTTCTTCCATCATGTTTAATATCTCATTTGTCATCCAGCTCTTTTTGGTCGCCGGGCTCTGGGTTTTAGAAGTCGTTTTCCTGTTACTATTAATGCTTACTAAGTCCACATAAATTCGGAGCGTACCGATGCAGTAGGATATGCATAACTTGAGTGTAGCTCTTCTGGAATTACAAGTATTTTTTTTATCGACGTATTTTTCGAGGTTGTATCCAGTGATGGGTAATTAAAAATTTAATAAAATTACCATTACCATTACTATTAATTGGAATATAATTTAATTACCATGCAATTAAGAGATTATAATTAAAGAATATAATTGACACTATTAGTAATTTAGTTAATAATTCTAATTACGTGTAATTGCAATTATAATTGAAATTACGTGTAATTATAATTAAAACCAAGTAATTAAATTTATAATTTAATTCTTTTTTTTTTTCATTATTATAGAAAAAACAAAAAAACAGAACTGTCTATACAATAAATTTCAAGTTCGCCTTTCAAAATTTTCATCAGAAAGCTTGTTTTTATAAGGAGCATTAATTATGGGGCAAATAAAAATAGTTGGGGCTGTGTAATTGCAATTAAGTAATTCATTATCTAGAATGGCAATTGCATATTTCCGCCCGTACCCTGAGTACCAGTATAAGGGTATTAATCCTTTGGCACGCGCAAATTATAAAAAAAAAAATGTTTGAATCACAAATACTCAATAATTGATAAGTAATTAAGTTACATTTCAATTACTGGCTTTAGTAATTAATTAATAATTACATTACAAATGTTTTGATTACTACCCATCACTGGTTGTGTCTAAGTAAGGCTAATCGTGTGACTGTGTGATATATTGTTCTTCTTTTTCCTATTTCGGCGGGGTTATGATCCGAAAACAAGAGATCATAACCCTCCCAGTACAATGCATTTCTACTGATCCGCCTATTTGACCTCAGAAAATATCGGCAGGTCTCCTGATTTTGTATCACTGGGTTACTGGGACCAACCAAATGCTGGTGTCGTTGCATTTGTGTGATCCAGGCGTTTATAGGCCTGCCTTGCGATTTCTTTGGAACGTTCATTGATATCGCATTTTTAACGGGGTTCAAATGATCTCTTCTTTGAACATGGCAATACCAACTGAGCCGGTCGCGCTCTATTTTTCGTAATATCGGTTTCCTTGACGTGAAGGCTTTCATGGATCTTAGAACTTCTTATTCGATCAAGCTTTGCCACTCCTACTGTCATGCGAAGCATCTTCATCTCAGCTGCCGTTAATTAACTCATACTTTTTGGCCAACATAATAAACCGTATGTGAGTGCTGGACGCACAACTTTGCTGTAAAGCCTTCCTTTTTCGGTCACAGAAGATAGCGGAGTTTTCTCGCCACTTCATCCACTCTACGCTTACGCGATGATTGATGTCGGCATCACAGGTTGCTTTGTTATTGATCATAGATACCAGATATTTGAACTTTTCGCACTTGGGAAGCGCTGTTTCATTTAAATAAATGTCTGGAAGAGGCCGGAGTGAATCAGAGAACGGGCACACTCTGTATTTCTTGAACGAATACGATACCCACTTCCCTACAAAACGCCCACCCACACATCAAGTGCTCGTTGTAGGGATGTAGGATCCTCACTTATGATGGCTCCATTGTCAGCAAAGAATAATCGATGTACCTTGGGATCCGTCACTTTACCTACAAGCAGATAGTCAAGGACGGTAATAAAGAACAAAGGACTTACGACGCTTCCCTGGTGCACCCCGACTTTGATTGGGAACTCTTCGGTTACTCCAGCGAGGCATCTTACTCTTGTCTTTGCTCTTTCGTAAATGTCCATAATCATCTGTGCATAGGTTTCTGGAACCTCTTGATATCTTAGCGCCACTCATATCAGATCTCGTGGTTGTCTGTCGAATCCCTTTTTAAAGTCAACCAACACAATATGGTCATTTTTTTTTTCCATTACGATCCTTATACTTTGAATTGCATCCGTGCTTGATTTATCCGCTACAAACCCGCACTAATCATTAGATAGTCGTATAATTTTCGCAGTCGGCTACCTAATACCCGCTCAACGATCTTCATGGTGTGTGACATCAGCTTGATCGAACGGTAGTAATCACAGTTTTGCATATCACCCTCCCCTTTGTACACAGGGAGAAGGTAGCTTTCCCTCCATTGATTGGGCATTGGATCACCTCTCATAAATTTGGAGATGAGAATTCTAAACCATCTGAACCCGATGTCTCCCATCTTTTTCCAGAACTCAAGAGAGCATCTCGTCTGGCCCAACCGCTTTTCCTTTTTTTTTTTTTTGAGTATTTGACCACCTCACTAACTAACTTCTCCGACTGCAATATCGGGTATTTGTTCACAGTTAGAGGTGGCTCTTGGAAAGTATAGCAGGGGAAACTGTTCATTCAAAAGTCGTTCACAATATTGCCGCCACCTCTGCAGAATTTTATCGTCATCCACAAGTGGCAGGTTTTGAGCATTGTTAATAAACTTTGGCGTACGAATCTCCTGAGCATTTCTCCTTCTTTCGACGGCTAATTTGACGATAGTTGCGCTCTTGTTCATATTGTGTCGTCGGAGCTCCTGGATAGCCTGATTTGCATCAGCAACCGGGGAAGGTATTTTCTTGAGCTCCCGATACAAGGCCTCCGTAATCTCTGCTTGAAGCTTGGTGCACTTCTTCGCTTTTTCTTATAAAATCTATATTCCACGTCGAAGTGAACTTTTTCGTCTCTATTATTATGTGTGATATGGTATATTGTTACTCTTTATGTTTATTCTTTGTGTATTATTAGCCTAAAAATTTCACAATCAACAGGTTTTTTTTTTAAATGAATACAATTAATTTAATTCAAATGCATTAATTGAAGTAAATTTAATTAGTGACCTAGAACTAACAATACAGAGGTTTTGAAAACGTTTCTGGGCACATAAATATCTATGTTTGTTGTAAACCAACTTACAACACTGGGTGATAGGTTCACTAAAACCATATACCGTAGAATGAGGAACTTTAAATAAAAGTCGCCTTTGATATATTGGCACAGCAGAAGTTCAAAACACGAGGCGTCTATGAGAATATGAATGCAAGATAAGCGTGTAAATGTTGATGAACGCTATTTGACCATACTGGTAGGTACATCTCTCACGGTCACACTGCCAAGTTATTTGTTTCGGTCAAACAGACAAATCATTAAACTGAGCCAATAATCCTCGCGGTTGCTTCGCCAATTCATAACCCTAGACCATGTTTAGATGGTTACTGTTAACTCTGTTATGTAGATGGTTTGTAGGTGAGAAGACTAGAGGGTAGAGGGGGGGGTAGTCATATATGTACATATACATATATCAATGGATGGTATTAATAAAAACTGACTTTGGTAAAATATGAAACAATTGCTAGAAAAAGTAACCATTTTTAGCATTTATTGAATTTTCTTTCAAAAAATAACCAAATAAATTTAAATGAATTTGCATGTTATACCGTTTTCGTAGGTTGTGGTTGCAAATGTAAACATCGTTTATGAACAAAAACAGTATGTATGTATAAGCCAAGATTGTTTGGTAATAATAAAAATATCAATCGTTTGTATCGTCTCACAAGTCAAAATATGGATTATTTGGCACACCAATTTAGAAACACATGGAGGTGGTTTGTTAATTTCGATTCACTTGTCGTTGTAGATGCTGTCGCTGTATCGTCACCATCTGATTAGGCTAAAACACATAACAAAACATATCCACCAAACCACAAAAAGTGAAAATAATTTCCATCCAGATATTCCACATCAGCGTAGATTGACTTCATTTCTTTTTATTCGTTTTTTCCTGATACACGCGTATGAAATAAATGGTTTTTGACATGCCGTTTGATGTCAAATGCCAAGCAATTGCTTAGTTCGAATATTCGAACTTGCTGTAGTAGTTTTATTCATAGGGATTCGAGTAATTGCTTTATGCATTTCGAGTAATTGCTAATTTTTATTAATACCACCAAATCGGAGTGATCATTCTTGGTTACTCATAACGCTACTACGACGATGGTTTATAGGTGAGAAAAGAGAGTGGTAAACAGAGGAGCAGTCACGTAACAAAGTAGTGCACAAGTGTGCACTAAATGCCCACTGCAAAGTGGAGATTAACTATCTAAACGTGGTCATATACCAATATCTTACGCATCACACGGTTTTCCTGCAACCCGATTACCTCTTAAATATTTCTAACAAAATAGAAATCTTTTTACACCACAGTTCGACAAAAAGCAAACAAAAACAAATCCGGATGCATTTTCAATTATGGCGTCCAACGCGTGCACTTTTTTTTCTTTTCACATACCTATAATTTACGCGAACAATTCACACCGTATACAGTTAATTCTTTACCATATTTAACTAGCAAGAAAAAATCAATTGAGTAAGCCATTTTTTATGTGTACAATAGTTTTTGTTTCACACAACACTTCTAACCATAAATAATTACGCACATTCAACTTTTTCAGCCACAGAAAATCTACACACAAATCAAAATTGCAAACAAAAAACTATAAATTATGTACTTTGCCTTTCAATAACTTACAAGTGCAACCACTATTCGCTATTCAATTTTTACCAGAAAATAAAAACGCTCCACATTTTACGACAGAGCCCACTTGAAAAAAGTCGGTGAGACATATACATATATGTTCGACGATGCCGAACCCTGAATTCTCCAACTTACCGATGAGAATCACTAAACAAAAGTTATTATTTATTAATAATTTTGTTATGCTAGAACTATTCACAAATTAGTAATCCATTTGTCCTATTCGCACCATTAGAGCAAAAAAAAATAAAAAGTTTTGTGAAATTTCTTTAACGAATCATCTAAAACAGAACTGTTCCCGAGATTTCTCTGCAACAAATATGTCGTCGGTTGAAGACGATGCCGCGCTGAACCATCCAAAAGGTGTCCTGTGAATAACCGATTCACAGTAATTACCAAACAGTGCTGCCAGTACCTTACATTTATTTTATACTCGTACTAAGTTTATATGCAGGGTTGAAACTGGCTCCAAGCAGGTTGATTTTTTTTTTAAATATTTTTATTACTTTAATAAAAATTTTTTTTTAAGAAATGTATACATATTATGAAATTAATTATTATTATTATATTACATATACATAATTTGAAATTAGTTATTATAGTAAATCACTCTTTAAAAGGCTTACCACTCCTGACTTAATAAATACAGAAATCTGTTTCACGCTTTATATTGACTGAAAAAGTATTGAATAAATGCAGTTCTCTATACAGAATATGATTTTGGGTACTTGTTCTTCTATATATAAGGGTAGACGAAGTGCTCTGCGCTTGGTTTCACTCCCGATTTCACTCCCTTTTGATTCCAATGCAACATGTGAAATCATCTTCTGTTTACTTCAACGTGTGTTGGTGAATGTCCGATTTTGTATTTACATTTTTCACAGAAAAACAAAGCAAAGCTTTTCGCCCAATGGAAAACGACATTAGCAAGTCCATCATGTTTTTATTAATATATTATCAACTTGTTAATTATATCTATGTAAAATTAGTTTCTACTAACTTGCCTTAACTGAGAAAATAAAATAAAAAGAACTCGTCTTGTACCATATGACTTTGACAAGTAGTCCGATGTAAGGGTATGTATATGTGTGAGTTCATTTTGAGAGCACTCCCAAATGAATTGCGGAATAGAAAAGCACTCCCGGAACAGCACTCCGAACAGCCAATGGAACATGATTGGGAGTGCTTTTTCTGTGCGGAGCACAAAAAGAGTACTCCTTTTTGCCCAATGGAAAACAACATAAGGTTATACCTAGCGCTGGTTATGTAGCTCACATTTCGCTGTAAATGATCTGTAAATAGGTTAATCTTAAATCGATTTTAATTTTATGAAGCTCTTAGTTTTAAATTTTTGCTGCGTATTCACCAAGCACTAATAAGTTTTTGTCCATGCTAATTCGAATATGCAAAAAATTAATTTTCGGATTTCCAAACGCGTTCTAAAATGAGTTTCCGAACTTTCTTTCGAACTAAGAGAAATGTCAAGAAAAAAAAACCATTGTATTTTCCTGATTTTAATCACAATTAATCAAGGTACATCTTATTTTTTATTTGGTTGGCAGATCTTTTGACGGAAATGCTGGAGGCATTAAATTCGTCGCTTAACTACTCCCAACATTTCTACTTTTGCATTACGCCAATGCAGTCTGTCCTTTGTTTGGTCTGAGTGACAGTTCACAGCTGATTTCGAAAATTTTCGAAATTCCTAAGTTATGAGCTCTCTTAACTTAAGAGTGGTTGGGACCACGCTAATAAATCTGCACTAATATTGGTTGGTGAATAGTTTTATGAAGCTCTTAGTTTAAGATTGGTCGGTGAATACCGGTCTAAGAGCTACATAAACTTAAAATCGATTTAAGAGCGCTTGATAATTACCGGCCTTATACAAGATAAAAACACTATTTGTAAAATGTATGTATGTATTTTTAACAAAAGCCAAATAAATAAAATAAACTGAACTAATGAATACGTATCTATGTTCATCTGTCTCTTTAACTACATTTCGAACAAGTTTGGACCCAACCTCTCGACTCAGGTGCTTAAAAACCTCGGTCGAGCTCTCAACTCGATCTCGACTCGACCTCCCGACTCTACCTATAAATGTAGTAATGGTAGTCGCAGAATCTACCATAACATTTAAACCTATTGTGAATATATTACAGTACTATCTTCGAAAATTAAGATGTAAACAAAATTAAGAGATAAACTGTTGCGCTCAAATTGGCAGTAATCGGACAAATATTTGGGTTTTCTTTACTTAGCCCAATGGAGGCAAATAGCACAACACTACCAGAAGAATCTACGTCTATTGACATGCTCGATTTCGAAGACATAATCGAGCGATTCGCGGTGCGTTCTAGAATATCACAGACAGAGGAGAAATCAACTTCAAGAAACTACAAAAGTGAAATAAATCTCATCCCACTGCTAATAAAGGACATTCATCAACTGACACTACCTGACAGAAGCTTCTCAGAAACTATCACTGCATACGGATTACCATTCGCATCTGCTCTGATCTATGGGCGATTATCAACTACTGGGGCTGGCGCAAATGGGAAGATTCGGTATTGCCTCGATGACGGGACTGGTGTGATCCAAATAAGATTACTAAAACTTAAGTCCCTTAAGCAGATTGGTAAGTTGGACCTTCAATGCTTTCGGACTTTTGGAAGTAACAAGGAACTGCACAAGAGCGTACAAAACATTTTAAGAACAACCCGCAAGCAATTGTTGGACATAGGTCCACTACCATATGGCACAAAGGTGATACTTATCGGCCGTCCTCACAGGCTTTTTGAAGAATTTGCTTTCAGCGTATTTGAAATCATTGTAGATACAGATACGAGCAGCAGTTTGGAAATATCTGTGAAAAAGTTTATAATCGATTGGTATACCAATCGCTACCAAGGACATCAGTTGAAGGAGCCCCCATCAAGCAGATAAAATAAACTTATTCTACCAATTCTATGTTTTATTCATTCAGTGTTACATCACTGCAAATAAAAAAATTCTACAGACTCCATTTGTTTTGTTCATATATGTAGCATTCATTTCTTTTCTAAAATTTGTAAATCTTGGTGAAAATTTACATAAATTTTATTTTAAAATATATAGTTAACTGTCGAAACAATTGCATTTCACATGTAAAGAAGGACTTTAAGTGGTTTTCGCTCTGATCGCAGCACGTTTTCCGGTGACAGCCTGGAAACCGGACTTGATGCTGGCCACAGAACATCTCGATCCGCAGGATTCGCACTGAAGGAAGAACAGCCGAGTGTCCTTTTGCAGAATTGTTTCTGCTGAACGGCAGGTGTGGCACGTCACATATTCCTTGATGTACCGTCGGAGTACATTTTCTATTTGTTTCGGTTGGAAGCGACCTTTAATTATGAGTTGTTTATTGCCGTCCATGGAACCGCTTGTACCCAATTCCGCCAGTAAGAAGTCCAGTAAATGCTTCGGTTGTCTGTGCAGTGTCTTGCTAATGTCCAAAAAGTTAGCAAATGATGTTTTCTTGGTGCCTACACGAAGAACTTGTGGTGGTCGCATAACGAATTTTGGCTTACGTCCAGCAGCCATATCGGGATTCTTGTCCAGGATTATTTCAAAAACTCGTTTCAATAATTCATCGTATGTGTAGTCACGATCTGAACCGGCCCATGATGTGCTATTCTCATCGACTATAGAGAAAAGAAAAAGAAATAAATATCAACGAGATTGTTCGGTTTAAGATCTTATTAATAATAAGGAAAAGGAAAGGGATTACTATATGCTTTGTCTATGTAAAAATGAGGTGCTCTCGAAATTAATATCAACATATATGATGATATCGTCGATTTTTTCCCAAATGTTAATTTTCTTCGCAAACTGTTAACTGCTAGTGAGATGGACGGACCGGAGAAGCATTGCCGGAAATCGCTCAAGGTGGGTTCATCTTTTTTAGCTCTTGGATGTAAACCTTTCAATGAGAGCACAGATTTTTAAATTTTGGAATAGCCTGATATAGTCCGAGCAATAAGACTTGAAAACTACTGTGGTGTATTCCAAGCGGTAGTTTTTACTCCGTTGATGCTTTTATACAGGATGTTTTGCAATGTCGGGCTGCTACAGTCAGAGTAATAAATTTCAAGCAAAAAATATGCTGAAAATGTAGGAACAACTTTTTCTTTTTGTGGCCGTCTTCTTTAGGCCCTGTAGGCATTTGCAAATTTGCACAAATTTTAACGATTTGCTAGTAAGTAGAACACCAAATATCGAATGACTTAGCTCTTTTGTAATTTACACACATACATACATATTTATCGCAACAGCCCATGAAAGGCCTAGGCCCAGCTTCTCGCAACCACTCGTATTGTGTAAGTTATATTTTTCGCACGAAGGGAAGGGACCTACAGTTTTGTGCCATATTCGAAGAGCAATATTTATTTTGTTTTTGGGAAGATTTCTCATGACAATAATACTCTCGGATGTTTGTCAGACGCTCGCGAGAGGTGGGACCGTGAAAAAACTTTTTGGTGCTTCTGGGATTCGAGCTTGGAACCTCACGCGCAGTGGTCCGACACACTAACCACGTACACCACAGCGCTACCACTTCTGAAGGAAGGTAGCATTTTTTGTGGGTTTTAAAAAGGTTTGGTCTTATTAAAGAAATTATCTTGTTTGATACTAGATTTGTCAAGATGGCGTAATTGGAACCATGATATGGATATTCTGGTGGAGAAGAGGGCAAAAAATCATTGCTGTACATGAGCACACTGGAATACGCGTAAGGGAGATTTAGGTCGATGTTGAAGTTCGAAAGTCAATTGTATCCAGGATTATTTCATTGCACAAGGCTACAAGTTCGATTGCAACGAGTCGTAAGGGCTATTGCGGTCGAAAACACAAAATCACGGTTCATGATGACAAAATGTTCTCGTGAAACAGCAAGATAAATCCTGTGAAGACAAGTGGCGCTTTTCAAATGGAATGGGCGTCGGCTGATGTGCAGGTGGATTCGTTTACTGCTTGACGGCGTCTTCTTGAAGTGGGTCGCAAGGCAAGAAGCAACTTTCTACTGACCCTATAAGGAAAAAAAGGCTGCAATGGACAAGAAAACATAGATATTGGACTTCAGAGGATTGGGAGGAGAGCCACTACGAGGTCCGGGGATACTAGGTGAGTATCATGAGAAGAAGTGACAATGAAAAACTCAAGCTTGACCAAGACAATAAGCACACACCCAAGGTTATGTTTTAGGGTTGGATCACCTCTGAGGATCCTGAGAGTTTGAAGCCGATCGTAGACATGATGAATAGCATTAAATATGCAGACGAATTGATACAGATGCTGCTGCCTATCATTCGAAGAAGACTTCCAACCGAAAAGGAGGAGGACACTCATTAGCATTAAATTGGCTATTATTTGAGGGGAAGAAAGAATTAGATGATGGTAATTGATGATAGCTGTCTTCTTGGACTTCAAACGAGCCTTTGAAACGATTGATAGAGACATATTAGCACGAAAACTAGAACTGTATGGTGTTAAAGATACTGAGCTCAAGTGGTTTAGATCATATTTATCGGGAAGATCACAAAGGACTTAGGTGAGCGATGTGTTGTCGGACCCCGTGGATGTTGACTTGGGTGTGCCTCAAGGATCGGTGTTGGGAGTAATTCTTTTCTTGTTGTACATTAATGACATTAAACAATGCGTGCAGTATTGTAAAATTATGTTATTCGCGGAAGATACTCTAATTTATATAAGTGGAAAGAATGTGGAGTGTATGCATCAGAGATTGAATGTGGACTTAGAGAATGTGAATAGGTGGCTTAAAATGAACAAATTAAAATTAAATGTGAGAAAATCTAAGTGTATGAAATTTAAGTTGGCTGATCCTATTATAGTGCGAATGGATGGGGACATTATTGAATGTGTGGATTATATTAAATACTTAGGTGTAGTGTTGGATTCTAAAATAGCAAAGAAAATCGGTTTCTTGAGAAGGATAAGAAAAGTATTAACATTCGAAAGTGCAATTTTAATTTACAATACCATCGTGTTGCCACATTTTAATTACTGTTCCACTCTGTTATATGCTAGTGAACAAAGAACAAAATATAGGCTCCAATTGTTGCAAAACAAGGCTATGCGTGTAATCTTGAAGTGCAGTATTTATACTCCAATTCGAATAATGCTCGATACTCTCAAATGGATGAATATTGAGCAGAGGCTATTACTCAGTGCTATGATGTTCATCTATAAAATGAGAAACAACATGCTGCCCGAATATTTAGAATCAAATCTCGTAAGCGTCGGTGATGTTCAGCCGTATAACCTGAGGAATTCGCGCAACTTTAGGCCGAACAGATTTAACAGCAGCAGCGCACAGTGTTCATTGATGTATAAGGGATTGATCGCATTTAACAGCTTACCAAATG
Organism: Brachypalpus laphriformis; assembly: GCA_945910035.1. NCBI lineage: Eukaryota > Metazoa > Arthropoda > Insecta > Diptera > Syrphidae > Brachypalpus > Brachypalpus laphriformis. The sequence continues at coordinate 103,817,067 of OX246756.1, forward strand.
AAGTAAAATCAGAGACAAGAATTTTAGTATTCAAACAGAAACTTATTTTGTTTATTAAAAGCAATTATTAGAGTGCCGAGTGTTAGTGATTGGTGTTTAATTTGTTATATACGGTAGTAAATCTAGATAAATATGTATATTGAAGTAATTTTTTATGTTCATCAGTTTTTTTGTTACTATTTGTATTCATATTATCAAAATGGTTATTTGTAAAGTTCGTAGAACTAATAAAGTTATTCATGTGAGCTATAGAACCAGGACTATGCTCCATCAGAGCCTAATCCACTAGTGGAGAAATTCACCTTGGATAGGTAAATCTCAGCTATCTGCCGAGATGTGAATAACTCTATAAAATGCCATTTTCAAACAAGATCATGCTTCATGCCACACGTACAAAAAATGAAGCAGTTCTTCGTGTAGAATAACATTGATGTGTTGGAATGACCTGGCAACTCGATTGGCCTTAATTCAATTAAGAATATGTGGGGCCATTATTAAAGTGAGGTTCAGGCAGAAGATTGAACGATAAAAAACAAGCTAATTTCAGCTATTATTGAAGTATGGTTCCATGACGAAAGAGTTGAAAATATGTACGGAACACGAATATCTTGAAGGCCCAACAAGATAAGAAAAACTCATTGATGCAAAAGTTGAGTATAGTAAGTACTAATCCAAAATATTTATAAAGGTATGTGTTTATACATATGTATGACCGGCTAGGACTTGGCACATTACAAAATGCAAGAGGACCTGGAAAGTGTAAGCAGTTGGTTAAAGCAAAACCGGATGAAACAACATAACCACAACTAAAACAATTATAATGAACGAACAGCCAGAAGAGGATATTAGATTTGAAATTGATGGTGAAGTTATTGCTAAAGATGTACAGTAAGCTCTCGATAAAAGCAAGCGATACAAATTCGGTCAGTTGCGTTAATTGAGATTGTTACATTAATCGAGTCACAAGAAAAGTAGAGACTACAATTGGAATTAAACGTGAAAACCTAAAAGTATGTTAAATTCATTAAAATGGTTGTCTGTGAAACAAAGAGTTGTAATGAATGTTTTAGAGTTTTGTATAAAATTAAATCAATTTATTGCCAACAATTTACTATGGTACGTGCAATATGAACACAATATGAACAAGAGTGCCACTATCTTCAAAATAGCCGCCCAAAGAAGGAAGAATGCTCAGGAGATTCGTTCGCCAAAGTTCATTAGCAATGCTCATGGCCAGCTTCTTGTGGATGACGACAAAATTCTGCAGAGGTGGCGGCAGTATTGTGAAGAGCTTTTGAATGAACAGTTTCCCCGGCTATACTTTCCAAGAGCCACCCCTAACTGTGAACAAATACCCGACATTACAGTCGAAGAAGTTAGTGAGGCGGTCAAATACTCCAAAAAACGAAAAGCGGTTGGGTCAGACGAGATACCCTCTGAGTTCTGGAAAAAGATGGGAGACATCGGGTTCAGATGGCTCAGAATTCTCATCTCCAAATTCGTGAGAGGTGATCCAATGCCGAATGAATGGAGGGAAAGTTACCTTCTCCCTGTATACAAAGGGAAGGGTGATACGCGAAACTGTGATAACTACCGTTCGATCAAGCTGATGTCACACACCATGAAAATCGTTGAGCGGGTATTAGATGGCCGACTGCGAAAAATAATACGGCTATCTGATGATCAGTGCGGGTTTGTCTCGGGTAAATCAGCCACAGATGCAATCCAAAGTATAAGGATCATAATGGAAAAACATCGTGATTTCTTAAGGGATTTGCATATTGTATTGGTGGACTTTGAAAAGGCATTCGACAGACAACCACGAGATCTGATATGGGTGGCGCTAAGACATCGAGGGGTTCCAGAAACCTATGTACAGATGATCATGGACATGTACGAAGGAGCAAAGACACGAGTAAGATGCCCCGCTGGAGTAACCGAAGAGTTCCCAATCAAAGTCGGGGTGCACCAGGGAAGCGTTTTAGGTCCTTTGCTCTTTATTACAGTCCTTGATTATCTGCTTGAAGGTAAAGTGATGGACCCCAAGGTACATCAGTTATTCTTTGCTGACGATGGAGCCATCATAAGTGAGGATCCTACATCCCTGCAACGAGCACTTGATGTGTGGGTGGACGTTTTGGAGGGAAATGGGTATCGCATTAGTTCAAAAAAGACAGAGTACTTGTGCTGCCCGTTCTCTGATCCACTCAGGCCTATTCCAGACATTTATTTGAATGGAACAGTGCTTCCCAAGTGCGAAAAGTTCAAATATCTGGGATCTATGATCAATAGCAAAGCAACTTGTGATGACGACATCAATCATCGTGTAAGCGTAGGGTGGATGAAGTGGCGAGAAAATTCCGCTATCTTCTGTGACAGAAAAATGCCCCCTTAGTTGAAAGGAAGGCTCTACACCGCAGTTGTACGTCCAGCGCTCACATACGGTTCACAATGTTGGACGATGTACAAAAAGTATGAGAGTAAATTAACGGCAGCTGAGATGAAGATGCTTCGCATGACAGCAGGAGTGACCAAGCTTGATCGAATAAGAAGTTCGAAGATCCGTGGAAGCTTTCACATCAAGGAAACCATCGTACGAAAATTAGAGCGCGACCGGCTCAGCTGGTATTGCCACGTTCAAAGAAGAGATCATTTGAACCCTGTAAAAAAGGCAATATCTATGCACGTTCCAAAGACATCGCGATGTAGGAATGGCAGGCCTATAAACGCCTGGATCAGACAAATGCGACGACATCGGCATTTCATTGGCCTCAGTAACCGAGTGATCCAAAATCGGCAGGCCTGCCGATATTTTTTGAGGTCAAATAGGCGAACCCCACAGGCGGATCAGTAGAAATGCGGTGAAGTGGGAGGGTTGTGATCCCTAGTTTTCGGATCATAACCTCGCTAATAATAAAAGAAGAAGAAGAAGAAGAAGAATTTACTATGGTACGTGCAATAATATCCTTTAAGAAACATCAATGATTTTAGATCACCTAACTTGTTAAGTGGCACTGCAAAAAATAAAGGTTTTAAATTATTATTTAATGAATGATGAATTTTTGCCCTATTTTTGAAGGTACCTAATTTTTGTTCGGGGGAAAAATTCAGAGAAAATTTATTCACGATAAACCTGATAATTATTTAAAAAAACATTGTATAGATTTTGACAGACTGAAATATTGAAACTGTATTGTGAAATAATTGTAAAATTTGTATAACAACAGCTTCCAAGGCTAGTGAATAAAGAACCAATCGATCATATTTGAAAATAAAATGAAAAATTCCTAAAAATATGCTTGTCCCAAAAAGTTGCATTACATGCTCTAAATGTGAACTCGAAACTTTTTTTGTACTCGAAAACGCGAACTTTCTTTGCATTTGTAATCCATGTAGGAAAATTGTAATAACAACCGTTTTTGGATTTCCTGAGACAAATAATTTCTTCTATCGTTTCAACTTTTTGAAGCTGTTTTCTTAAAAAAAAATTATGAAATCTGTGACTCAAAGTATGTATATAGTCCTTGACTCTCTCTACAATTGGAGGCGTTTTCTTTGTGTTCGGTTTACACGCAAGTCATTAAAATTGCTGCATATTTGTAAATGATCTAGCCGAAAGAAAAATTTGTTAACAAAAAGCAATTTTGTTTTGCTCGTCATTAAATGCTCTACCAAACCCCGAAGTGGCCGCCCGACATAACGAAATACTCTTCAGATACAAATGAGTTATAAAGTTTTTTTTTTTTTTGCCAAGGTTGTATAAGACTGCAGTTAAGGTTTGGTGTATACTATTGAAACAAACTTAGTAACTACTCTTGCATCAGGTTTTACTTTCTTCTTGTAGCAATATTCTAGCTACCAAAACTTTGTAGATACCAGTATGATTGCATCTACCGATAACTGACTCCGTGAAAAGTTAAAGGACCGCCTGAGAAAGTGTATGCACTATGGAAGTTCGGCGTGCCTCTCAGTTAGATATATAATGTTAATCTAAGTGTGTGTAGACAGCTTCAATCCACACGGCAAAAGCAAGGATTATGGCAATGATGGAAAGCAATACACATAATTCAGCCCACGTGTGCAAAAGAAATTAATTAAAAGAAAAGTGCGCCTACCTAGCAGTCTTAAATAAAAAGCAAAAATAGTTATTAAAAAAAAAAGGTATAAACTCTGTAAGTACCAGACTCGCTGAAGCTCAAATCCGGATCGGTAAGGCATGTTATGGATAATACACATAATTTTAAGTTAATCTCTTGCTTGCAAAGGCAATACAAAGCATTGATAAAACATACCATTTTCTTTGTCGTCTCCCTTATCCTCGCTTTGTTTTTCAGCCACCAATTCATCAAGGTCGATCTTCTTCTTCTTCTTCTTTTTGGTTTTGGAAAAGTCCATGTCCAGGTCAACATCCTCCTCTTGATTCATTTCTTCACTTTGGACTTCAACTGGTTCGGGTTCATTTCCTCTCGCTGGGAGGGCTACATCCAATTCTTCCAGATTAAAGGGCTTCTTCTTCTTCTTTTTCTTTTTGCCGAAATTTTCCAAGTCTAGAACGTCTTCGGCATCATTAGGGAGCACTTCTCCCGCCTCTTCCTCGGCTGTTCCATCGCTTGTTTTCTTGGTACCATCGTCAATGCCCAGTGCTGCGTCCAAGTCGAAGGCCTTCTTCTTCTTTTTCTTTTTTAACAAAGTTGTATCAAAATTCTGTGGGTGTTCGGTTATTAGTTTCCATCTCATAACCTAATTCTTTTTAATGCACTAAATGTGGTTGCCACATATTTCGGTTTACTCATTTGCACGTTTTCGAACTTACCCCTTCGTCTACGTCCATGATGATGTATTACTATTTCACGCTGCAAATTAATTATTGAGTTACGAAATGCAGTTGTTAAATATTATATAGGGAAAAAGCGTATTGCATCAGAAAACTTTATTAAAGGATTCGTGGTGACAGGGCAGGTCGATGCTTTTACGAGAATTGACAGCGTAGAATTATTTTAGTAATATGGTAATAGATCAACCCTAAATGTCGATTTAGATGAGCAGCAGACAGTGCTGCCAGTCTCCATTACTATATCTGCAGTTGAAAGTTGTCCTGGTGGCCATAAATAGAAGACTAATTTGAGACCTAACTAAATTGGATTGAAGAAAAATAAAGTATCTTACATATAAAAAAAAGTAATTAGGTGTATTAAAGTGCTTTTCCAGTTTTGCGGCTTAACAATTTTAAAATAACCTTTTTTAGAGTTGCTTAGTTCTTCCCTTACTCGTTTTCCATACAATTTTGCAGGAGACGTAAAATTTAGTGGTATTAACTTACTACCAAGGATTCGTCCCCAATCCTCAATTGCTTCCGATTCAGGTAGGTGCACACAGTAGACAGAATGGAACGAATCTGTCTCGACGAGATAATTAAAAAGAATTTATTTTCTATGCCGGAGAAGTCGGAGAACATAACGTATAAATTATAGATAATTAGTTAATTCGATAAAAATAACTTTGCTAAAATATTCAGACAATTTATACAAGGATAAATTTCAAGTCACCCAAGTATTTTATGTACATTACAAAAGAGTATTACTTACTATCTTACTTAGGTGGCGCTACTACTCGGGGCCTCAACCAACAAGCCACTCCATTAAGCTCGGTCTTTAGCTAATTGCCTCCAGTTGCGCAATCCAAGTTGGTTGACGTCCCTTCAATTTGTACGCACTGTCTACGGCGAATAGACCCTCTACTGCGTCGTCTTCAGAAGCGATGGTGCTCATTCACTCTACATGTCCTAGCCGTCTCAGACGTCCAATATACATTTTTTTAAACTAGGTCGATATCGCTGCACAACTCGTATAGATCGTCATTGAATCTTCTCCTCCAAAACCTGTTATCGCAAACGGGACCGATTATCTGGCGAAGAATTTTTCTCTCGAAGCGACCAAGGATATAGAGTTGAGTCGCTGAGTTCTTCTCACTATATCAATATCGTCAGAATATGCAAGCAGTTGTGCAGACTTTTGATACTGGCTGACTTTGACTTGTGCTATCCTCACAATCCGGTCAAGTACAATATTAAGGAAGTCACATGATAGCGCGTTGCATTGCCTAAAACCTTTTTTGACATCAATAGTCATTACGACCTTGATGGGGCAGCGAGTGCTCTCCACCGTCATCCTGAACGGATGGACAAGTCTGGCAGGGATGTCAAAACTAGACATGGATGCTGTAATAGGCGGCCTTGAAATCGATAAAAATATGATGAATATCGATTTGGACTTCTTATGTTTTCTCCATGATCTGCCGAAATGTGACCATTTGATGGATAATGGATCTTCTTGGCCTGAAACCGCACCGATAGGCTGCTCATGAAAGGTTTCAGGTGTTCGGACAATTTCGCAGAAAGGATCTTGTATGAATTGTTGGGGAGATGGATGGCTCTATAATTGGTACAGTCGAGGTCTCCTTTCTTGTGGATCGTGCAAAGGATTTCATTCAACACCTGACCAAATCTTAGAAATGAGTTGGTTGGCTCTCTATCAATTCATTACCGGCTGCCTTGAAGAGTTCAGACGGTAAGCCATCCGGGCAAACAGCCTTGTTTAACTTTAGCTTGGATATTCCTATCCCCACTTTGCTTTAATCAAATGGCTGACTATCATCGTCTATGTTGAGTAGTTCTTTCTGCCTGAGAACGGAAAATATACCTTCGTCATAGTTAGAAGTGGTTTTCCATTTTACCGCATCCTAAACTAAATACTATTCACATTCTGGCTTTCTGTCACTTTCAAGTCCCAACTCTTATTCCCCTTATCCACCTGCCTGTTCAAATGCAGTCAAGTACTTTAGATATAAAGATAATGAGCGTTGGTACTTGAGATTTGAACTGCAATCAACTTAAATTGAACTGTATTTCCCAATTTCCCCTTATAGGTCCTAGGGCCTCTACTACGCCTACGCGCCATCGTGTATGGTTTCGGGCAATGTATCAGGAGAGATCAGAACCCTTCCACTTCACTGCATTTATACTGCTCCGCCTGTTCACCTATTTGACCTCAGAAAATATCGGCATCTCATAATAACTTAATAATAGGCGTTTTTCTTTTTTCGTTCAGAACAGAGCTCGAGCACATCGAGCGTGCTCTGAACGTGATCTGAACCGAGCGTGCTCACAGCGCTCTGCTTTGTTTATGAAACACACTTCAGCACTCTGATGTCATTTAATTAGCAATTATAGGTTGAGCTATCAAAATATGAAAAGAATATCTATTGATAGTTATTTTTTATGTATTTACTTTTTGCACCAGAACAACAAATTTCGTCCGCCATTTCAATTGTTTTTTCTTTGTCCTCTCCTGTCAAATATGAGAAATGGCTGTGCTCAGGATTTTGCTCTGAACGCTCGGTCAAATTATTCAGAGCTCATAGAGTGCGCTCTGAGCATACCCGAACGAAAAAAGAAAAACAAATTCAGAGCTCTGATGTGTCTGAGCTAAAAAAGAAACACGAATTTTTTTTTGACAACTCAGGCTCTGCTCTGAACGAAAAAGGAAAAACGCCTAGAGTAAGGAAATAACTGCTTGATTTCTATAAACCAATTCTGAAGGTCGATTCACAGTTCAGCGACCTGCGAATGCGAATAAGCGAATATTCGCCAATTTTGACATTTCATTCACAGCTACTTTTTCATCTGGTCGCGGCAATCCGTGAACTTGAGATTTCATTCATTTTAAAGCCAATTGCCTAAACGTGAAAAATGCATAAATACATGGCGTGGCTTTCAATCAGAAGGTAATATCTTACATTCTTTCGATAAATTAACCACGATCTTACCCACCAAGAACAACACAAAAGAATTGTGAGGTTAAATTCTCGCGAATGTTTTGGTCGCGGGAATGTGGATTGCGTCCTACATGTGTGGAATGTTAATAAAATTTGACAGTTCGCAAAAATCATTCGAAAGAAAAAAAGAGAAGGTACAAATTACGGCCTGCCAAACTACAGTTAAGGTCCATTCACAGCTCAGCGACCTGCGAACAACCAGTTCTTAGCATATTTATAAGTACGCCCTTGGCAATTTTATTATTCCAAAAGAAGGGAGCTTAATTCATTTATCGATTAATATATAAAAAGTTGAATTGTAATTAGTTTCAAGGTTTCAAAACGGCTTTATGTTTATCTCAATGGAATAAACACAAAATAATAAATAAAGAAAATGTATGTTTTAATTAATTTTCGAGATATAGAGGATTAAAAATACATTGCTTCTAAGAAATTTCTGTTAGAAATTACACATGTCATGTTTTATTGCGAAATAAAAAAAATGGTGCATAATTTTAGATATTATCTATATCTTAGGAGTTTCCACTTAAACTTTGTTTTAATCCGAAAATCAAGCCTCTACTTCGGGGTATGGTAAAGCATTCAATTTTGAATGAACAATTTTCAGAACTGTAGGTTCCTCTTTTACCATTACCCGGTAATACCAGTTTTCATATGTATTTTTGCTAGCATTTTCCTTCGGCTCTATCGTTTTCAAATATATACATAATAAATTCTGCTACATATAATAAAACGCCAAAAGGACATGAAACATTTTGTATTAAAATTTGTTTCATTTATTAAATTGTAATATTAGTTATTAGAAAAAAATTATGTCACTCGAAATGACTGTGGCCATTGTACTAAATCGGCACGCATGGTTTGCATGAACATCTTTGACGCTGTTGCGTTTAATGCTTTTTTAAGGCTTTTCAAATTTCTTGTCAGGAGTTCAGGCCATGTTCTCCAATTTTGACCACAAACAGTAATTCAGTGAATTCAGAACTGGACTTCCCGGTGGCCAATCTTTTGCTGCTATAAAACCTGGAATATTGACCCTGAGCCTCTCCTGTGTGGCTTTAGCCTTTTGCGCCGGAGCAGAGTCCTGTTGAAATATCCACCTCTTTCAATTGAAAATTGTATTGGTTAAACCCTTCACAACACCCTCTTACACATCTTCTTGATAAACCCTTCCACCCGCTTTCACACATTTTTCGCAGAAATGGAGGGATGTGACACTTTGGCGAGAGACTCCCCACCAAATCATTAAGGAAGCGGGATGATGGCCACGTTGCAGCCTTGGAACCTATTTGTTCGCTTCTTTTGATGACGTAGCATACATTTTGTCAGTTTGTTTGTTATAAACTGTAATATGTAATAGTGCGGGTGTAAGGGAGTTAGGAATTTGAATTTGTAGGAAATGGGATGTTGGATGGGAACGGATGCGGAAGGTAAGGATGCTTCGGACAGAAACGTGGCACGCTTGAGTTGCTCGGCTGAGCTCGCCGGATGTGAGGGGTTCTTGTTCCCGCCTTTCAGCGACACCTATTACAACTACGAAACATAAATCGTGCTATTCAAACAAAATCAACTATACAACATTGATTCCCTAAACCGGACGGACCATCACACACTGTGAGAGCTCTTGGATGTTATTTGGCGTGGGTCTTACCCTTCCCTACCTTGGAAATCCGGTGACCATATTTAATCGGATCTCCCCCGATGTGCGGATGTCATCTTCATATGCTCAGTCCATAGTTCGACTCATTGCTCACCTTCCTAGCCCCTAGAAAATTATTCACTGCTCCATCGGGATTTTACACCCAAAACAAACCCAAATATAGATGAACAGATTTAACATTTATTTAAGCAAAAAGGTAGATTCCATTGAGTATGCAAATTTAATACAAAAAAAGGGAAACCAAAAGATGAAAAAACTAGACCTGTTCAGTTTTGGTTGCCGTTGATCCGGGAGTAAGGGGCTTAAGGAGGAATTCTCCCTTCCCTTGAATCGGCGAACTTCGCGTTTCCTGCCTAAGTCGAGCTCAACGTAGGTGGTCGATTTTTATATAGTGATATTCGTGCGGGTACCGATTTAATTAGCCGAACGACACAAAAAGGGAACAAGTTTCACAATAAAATTTACTTAGATTGAAAAAGAGGAATATAAGGACATATAAAAAAAACAGCTTTGTACTTAATTGTACAGATAAGAATAAAAAAAATAGTTTAGTACCTAATCGTATCGATAATCAAAAAAAATTATATCTACTGTAATTTATATCTTTAAATAACCAATTAATTGGATAGCTTTATTGCCACTTAACTATTATACTACTGTTATTATTATTAAAGCAAAAAAAAAATCAGCAAAATTGTTCGATGACCGCTGTGACTCACTTTCGGTGAATGCTTACTTTCTTCTTTATACCTTTAACAGCTACAATCTAACCTTGGTTTTGGTCGAAACTCTTAGACGTGTTCAGCCGGTGCTGCTTGCTTTGCGCTGCCTGTGAGTACAGGTGGTGGAGCGCTGTTCTAGCAGATTTTTTTCCTACTGCAGTTAATGGTGTATGTCCTGACTGCTTGAAATTTCTATGGGATCTGGTTTCTTTGATGGATGGCAGTTGGAGGGCAATTGGTTACTTCCCGTTCAGCAACTCAAAATAACCTTTTGATTTGTAGGGTATACTCACTTCAGCGATAATTTAAAAAAAAGGCGTTGGCGGCCAGGAAATATCGATTTAAGATCCCACGCACTCGACCGCCAACACAAGATCTGGGGTGTACAAAAAAAAATGCATTTTACTCACTTCTTAACCCTCTTCGTGCTTAGACAAATAATAATTATAGCAAATAACAAATAATTTCCTATTAGGTATGTAAAAAGAAGCAAAACTCACCCTTTATCAAAAATTGATCACTAAAATTAATTTTACTAATTATTTTAATTTATTTTTACTTTTCACTATATGTATGCATATGTACATATAACTCAGACACTTATCTTTAACATATTTATTACACCAAGCGTTATATCGAATTTGAATTGTTGCTCGATTCTCACAAGAAATAGCACACTTGTTATATCGAGCTTCGATATTTGATTGAACCTCTTTTTTTCCTACCTATTCTGTCCACCTCCACGACTCTCTCATTTTCTGTGTTATACAGTTTTTTTGTTCTTACATTTTCCTTAACCAGGTCCCTTAATCCTCTCCAACGGAGCATATTATCCGATTTTTCATAGAATTTGTTTTTGGATTTAATTGTCACATACCCCTTTCTCTCATCGCTTGAAAATTTATTTGAGCAGCTGAGATCGTATTCGAGCTCACATGTAAACGCCGCAAAAATATCCCATCCTATTTATTCCCTATCCAAACTCACGGAAAAGAAATATCCCGTGGCAACTGTCATCTAAGACAAACACCAAATAAAAACAAATGGATTCCTGCAGTATCGAGATCGAGGGTATGGAAGAGTTTCAATAATTTCCCATTTAATGAATTTTTATTTCATTACAGGTGATCATAACAAAACTTCTTCCACGGTAAAAATTTTCTCATTCGTAAACAGAATGTTTTCATTGCCATTTTGCGCGTGCCACTGCAAAATCCCCTTGCATCTTTCGAGCCTTATTTTCTTTAATTGAGTAGTGAAAAGATGTCTCGTCGACTTACGATAGGCTTTCATGTGCAGATCATCCCAAAGTAGCCTAGACATGGATCTGGCTGATATATCTAATACGCTGGGCATAATTTTCTGATTCCGAAGGAGTTTTCTGCGAATTCGTTCACACACTGCTTTAACTACCGCACTCGTACAGTCGACGCGTAGACGACCACATCTTGACCTGTCCTTTACTTCGGACGATTCACCGAAGCGACCAATAGCCCGATAAACGATCATTTTCGATATCCCGAGTGGTTTTAACAATTCAAAAATCTGGCTCTTAAGGTCGATTCACAGCTCAGCGACCTGCGAATGTGAATAAGCGAATATTCGCAAATTTTGACATTTCTTTCACAGCTACTTTTTTATCTGGTCGCGCCAATCCGCGAATTTCAGTTGTCATTCACTTTGTAACTAATTGCCTAAATGTGAAAAATGCATAAATACATAGCGCAGCTTTTATTCAGAAGGTAATATCTTAATACATTCTTTCGATAAATCCAACCACCATCTTACCCACCAAGAACAACACAAAAGAATTGTGAGGTTAAACTCTCGCGAATGTTTTGGTCGCGGGAATGTGGATTGCGTCCTACATGTGTGGAATGTGAATAAAAGTTGACAGTTCGCAAAAATCATTCGCTTATTCGCGGAAAAATCGGCGAATTGTTAATATCTTCGCAGAAACTAATCACGATCTAACTTTTTATATATTAATCGATAGATAAATTAAAGACCGTTCTTTTGGAATAGTAAAATTGCCCGTGGCGTGCTTATAAATATGCTAAAAACGGTTTATTCGCAGTTTGGGCATTCGCAGTTCGCTGAGCTGTGAATGGACCTTTACTCTTTCCACACTTTAACTTTCCTTTAATGCCCCAGTCTATGTTAATAAATCGGAAGCTGAAACCAAACTGATTTCTATTGTTTACTGAACAATGCATGAGATCTGAAAAAAAAAAAAAATAACGGTTCTGTTCCTAGCGGAAGTTGTTTTAAACGATGGACGCTGGGAATTGTTTAACAGAATTTATGGCAGGACTAGGTACATTATGCACCTCCATATTATCGATGGACCGAACATTTTGATTGTTTTTACATATGCGTAATGTAGCGGAAGAATTTTCAAACCATTTACAGGGTTATCGTGAATAAATTTTCCCTCGGAATTTTTCCCCGGACAAAAATTAAGTATCTTCAAAAAAGAGGAATTAATTCCGCGGAAAGGAAATAGGTATCATGAATGACAATTCAAGAAAATTTTTAACGCAATCGCGATATTTAATTTTTTCCCTATTTTTGAAAGTACCTAATTTTTGTTCGGGCGAAACATTCCGAGGAAAAATTTATTCACGATAACCCTGTTAATCATTACCTTTCTATAGCCTAGTATCAAAATATTCACATAGTTTTCTTGCTGAAAAAGGGGATATTTGTCATATTACGTAAAATCGAACATTTTTTCTAAATTTTTCGATCACATTGCAGATAAAACTTTGTTCTTTGCTATGCCACAATTGTTTCAAACGTTTGTCTATCGACTGTTTCGACAATTTACAATTTATTTATTGTTATCATGAAGTCGTTCACATACCTTGTACATGAATATAATTAATATATTTACATATTTCTTGAATTACAGCGTTAAGAAAACACGAAACAAATTTATTTGTCAGTATGGGTTTTCGTTTTTATTTACTCTTCGTTCATAACTTTAACAGCAAAGGCTACATTGAACACTACACTTTAAACAGTTTCGATAACGGCAGTGGAATGTAGCAAATAAGTAAATGTGCTTCATATCTAGCAAACACTACAAAACTTGTAAGTATAAATATGGTATAAAATAAATTCTCTATGTGGTTTAAAACATCAGTTACATTTAATTATATTTTACGATGCGCAAATTTATCAGTAAATTAAATGTGAGAGTTGATTTTTTCGGCTGGAGCCAGTGGTTCAGGACCTACACCACCAGCCATTTTGTAGACCAGAGCACCAACTTGATATGCTAAGTTGTCCACATCCTGAAATATTTAAAACCATTTCGAATAAATTACAAAAATATTCATTTTACAACAAACCTCTTTCGTAGCTGCCTCTGCATATACTCTCACAACGTCCTCCGTTCCTGAGGGACGGACAAACGCTCGTCCTCGCTTATAATTAGCAACGACCTTATTTATTTCTTCCTGCAGTCCAATAGGTGTAACACAGACTCTCTCTGCGTCCGTAGTTGTTATCACGTTGCGGTCTTGCACTTTTATCTTCAGTAACAAATTCGGAAGATCAGTGTAAGTGCGCAGCCAGTCAGCCACATCCCAGCCCTTAGCATGAAGAATAGTTTCAACCAGCAACATGTCTGAAATAGCATCACCGACAGTTTCGTTAATGAGATCAATAACATTGAGTAAAGCCTTTGCATTCTCGTTATCATTATTTTCTGTTGCAGCTTTCCTTATTGTTGCCTTAGCTTTGTCACTGAAGACAATCGTTCCATGGCCGTTGGCCTCAAAGTAAACACCAATGTCGTAGTCTAAGGCTTTATGATGCAAATGCTTCACACCAGTTGACACGCAGACTACAGGCACTTTAAGTTCATTCTTAATGTAATCAGTGGAAGCACCATTAGCATAAGCTGTCTGAACAAGACCCATTGCCAATTCAAGACCACATTTCTTAACTGAATCCATTAAGTAGTCAGCTACAAGAGTGGCGATTCGATCGCCATCCAATAAGTTGAAATGTCCATTTTCGTCAGTAAAGAAATAAACAACGCGGTCAGCATCTCCATCCACACTTACGCATCTTGTATTCGGTTCTAGAATGGGCATTCCAATGGGGCAACATTGCTTAACCTTCACGTGATCAGCTCCACATTCGTGATTAATTTTGCCACTTCCGCTATTAAATACATCCACGTTGAGAGAGTTTTTCATGCGTTTTAGAAATTGCAGCATTTTGCGCGCACCCACGCCGTTAGCACCGTCAAAAGCAAGCTTATTTTTGTAGTTCCCATTTTCCAATTTATTTCCCCTGATGGTTTCAAAGGCTTTGATAATCTTACTGTAGTAGCCTTCCTCGGTTGGCACGCCATACGCTCCTTTGGTATTTGCGCAAACCACTATATAATGCATCATGGGAGTTGTAACAATTCCGAATTCTTTTACGTTTCCCTTAACTGCGATTACTCCATCGGCTACAGCCTTCAGCAGTCTAGGACTGTGGTAACGATTGTCCATGCCAACATACACGTGTGAAGAAGAGCCCACATCAATATTATTTTCTTTTATAATCTTTCCTACCTCTACCTCGAGTTCTTGATCACTTACGTTGACTAAATCGGTCGCGATTTTCTCCCAACTTTGTTCAAGCATCTCTCCTTTGGGATCAATTAATTTAACACCATTATCTGGTTCAGGATTATGAGATGCAGTGATCATAACACCAATCACGGCACCATTCCTAATACGAGATCGTAGCGTGGCCAAGACTCCCATGCGAAACATGACGTTGTCCAGATCTTCAGCCCTGAAGAACAAAAAAAATAAATATTATTCAACGATACTGTAATGGGGCTCAGTAGACTAAAAGACATACATATGTGAAGCCTAATTGTACACACACCTACCTACATACCTACATTCACCAAAGGCAGCAGTACCCATATCCTCTGATTACGAGAGCTACTAGAAGAACTTACGGCACTCCTGACCAATGAAATGTAGTCAAAAACGTCTATAAAAAAAAAAAAATGTCTTTGGAATGTGGGAACGGGAAGCTTAGAAAATCGAATAACTTTTTACATTGAACACTTTTCAATTAAACTCCTTGGTTTTTTGCAAAACGCATCATAAGTAGATTTAATAAACAGATATGCAAGATTGGTCGAAAGTTTCTTTGTTTTCAATAATTCTCTGTTCAATTGATTTTTAACTACCATCATTATTATGTTGGTGGTGGCAGTATGAATATTGTGGTGGAAAATGGACCTTTATTACTGCTGTTACATATGGGCCACAATTTTATCAACTAATGCCCCAAATAAATCAACAGATGTTCTAACTTCATCAACAAATGCACAGACTCCATCAACAGATGCTCCAACACCAACAATAGACGCTCCTACTCCATTCACGGATGCCACAACTTCACCAACAGACGCTTTAACTCCATCAAAGATGCACAACTTCCATCAACAGATGAACTATCTCCATCAAAAGACGCCCCAGCACTATAAACTAATTCACCAAATCCATCAACAAATGCTCAAGTGCTCTCTATCAAAAATACAATACCATCAACAGACGCATCAACTTTACCAGCAGATGTACCATCTCCACCAACAGAAGCTCCAATTCCTTCAACATAGCATCCCTAGCACCACGAACAGATGCCCCGATTCCAACAACTCACATCAAATGAAATTCGGGTTTTATAAAATTTTATAAAAGGAAAGGATAAATTTGTACGGCTGTTAGAGTCGGGACATTTTTTTACTCAAATAGCCTTACTTTTACGGAATTATATTGATTCAACACTTAATTATTGTATATTGATTCAACGCTTATTAAATTATTTTTCCATTACTAGCAAACGGTCATCTCTGTGTTTTGGTACTGTTGATATTGCATAAACCTATTGTACTATCAAAGCTGCTCCCTTTTCTATTTTGGCATTAAAGGAAGATGTCTTACTTATGTAAGTATGTCTTACTTACTTACTCTTAAGACATCCCGAGGCAGGAGAGGCTGGTCTATAAATGCCTGGATCAGACAAATGCGACGACATCGGCATTTCATTGGCCTCAGTAACCGAGTGATCCAAAATCGGGAGACCTGCCGATATTTTCTGAGGTCAAATAGGCGAACCCCACAGGCGGATCAGTAGAAATGCGGTGAAGTGGGAGGGTTATGATCCCTTGTTTTCGATTCATAACCTCACCGAAATAGGAAGAAGTCTTACTTAAGTAGGTTACACACTATCATTTTTGAAATTACATTCCTAGACTGTCATTTCCCATAATTTCATTCTAGGCTATATATACACTATCATTCCAGGAATGAAATTTTTTCGAAAATTTTCTCAATTTTTCTTGCTCATTGTTGGGTTTATCTTCTTTCGGGGATGTTTGATTCTTATTTGCTTGTGTGTGTATTATTATTGTTATAGGAACATACACGTTGTCTAATCGGCTGATTTTTTGTTAACTCCTGTCGAAAAGTATACCGAAGTGTATTCATTTTTCTTTTGACTTCAGCTAAACAGGCATCTTTCTAATATTTCCGCAAAACTTTAAACAACTCCTCATACGCAGCACTTTGTAACAACTTATTTTGAAAAAAAAAAAAAAAACGTTGATGTGCCCCAAAGAACGTTGTGACTTCTATAGCAATTAATGAATTCCTACAAAAGTTCCTTTGGATCGGTAGAAGTCATTATTTAATTTTTTTCCTTTCGAATCGATGCAAAATCGACTTGTGAAAAATGCCGAATGATGACATTTGCAAAAATGTTCAACCATCATCGTTCTTGCCATCATTCCAATCGTCATTTTTCACACGTGTAGTTTCCACTATCATTTTTACATCATCCCAGCATTAATATCATTTCAAAAATGATAGTGTGTAGCCTAGTCTGGGAGAGAGAGTAGAGCGCGCGTATAATATTGTAGGTTGATATGGTTGAATTTGCTGTCGCTGACGACAAACCCGTACCCAAATACGTCATGCTTCTGTTCTCAGTGCCAATCACTTAGTAGAATTTACGTATGTACTAGTATGAGTTAGTTTAGCATAAATGGGATCGGTCCCGATTGTTTGTTTGCCTGATTAATTAAAGTGAGACATTAGAAGAAGTAGAAAATCCTTTCCTGAGATTGGAATACCCAGCAGACTAACAAATTGGATCCAAGCGGAGTGTTGGAGTAAGCACCATTAAGGAAATGATAAAAACTAATGCTACTTCACTTAAGGTTGATATTGGAAAAAATGGAAAACTGATTAGGTTAGGTTTTTGACCAAAGTTCGTATGACGGACAAAGTGATTATTAATCGAATATAAACAATATTTAACTTATGAAAAGGTATGACATAACAAGTTTTGAAATAGTGGTAAAATATTGTTTTTGTATTTTGATGGATATAAAAAAAATATATATATATATTCTATACACATATTGTAATATTTTTGCTGGAGTTCGTAATAATAAAACAGTCTTTTGTATATTGCAAACTATTTATTTAAAAACAACTAACAAATTCACTTCCATTATTATTGTATTAAACACTATGAAATATCGTTATTCTTTATCAATCTTAACTTAAACTGTCTTTACAACATCGCTTTTAAGCAGTAATCGGATTACTTTATCTCTCTTACATTAGATCAACGGTGTCCTCCATCTGGTGGTAGGTGTATTTATATCAAATAGAATACACTCTAGAATATTTTCGGAAGTACTACATTTCAGACGAACATTCAGACTAATGGAGATAACTCTGGGGATAGTCTTTGGAACAAACTGCTGATGGCGAAAACAGTTGAACTGCTGCCAAATCCACACTTAACATAGTGTGGAAAGTACTTCTGTGAATGGTGCAATATGTACATAAAAGGTCCATTCACAGCTCAGCGACCTGCGGATGCTCGAACTGCGAACAAACCGTTTTCAGCACATTATTAAGCACGCCATTGGCAATTTTAATATTCCAAAAGATCGGAGCTTAATTTATTTATCGATTAATATAAAAAAAGTTGAATTGGTAATTAGTTTCTGCGAAGAAATTAAAAATTCGCCGATTTTTCTGCGAAGAAGCGAATTCAAACTGTCAACTTTTATTCACATTCTACACAAGGACGCAATCCACATTCCCACGACCAAAACAATCGCGAGAGTTTAACCTCACAATTCTTTTGTTTTGTTCTTGGTGGGTAGGATCGTGGTTGAATTTATCGAAAGAAGGTAAGATATTATCTTCTCAATGAAAGTCACCCTATGTATTTATGCATTTTTCACGTATAGGAAATTAATTACAAAATGAAAGCCAACTGAAATTCGCGGATTGCCGCGACCAGATAAAAAAGCAGCTGTGAATGAAATGTCAAAATTGGCGAATATTCGCTTATTCACCAAGAGCAAAACAGAATAATTGGGAAGTAAAACTCTCGCGAATGTTTTGGTCGCGCGAATATGGATTGCGACCTACATGAGTGGAATGTAAATAAAAGTTAACAGTTCACAAAAAGTATTCCCTTAAGGTCGATTCACAGCTCAACGACCAGCGAATGCGAATAAGCGATTATTCGCAAATTTTGACATTTCTTTCACAGCTACTTTTTTATCTGGTCGCGCCAATCCGCGAATTTCAGTTGTCATTCATTTTGTAACTAATTGCCTAAACGTGAAAAATGCATAAATACATAGCGCAGCTTTTATTCAGAAGGTAATATCTTACATTCTTTCAGTAAATTCAACCACCATCTTACCCACCAAGAACAATACAAAAGAATTGTGAGGTGAAACTCTCGCGAATGTTTTGGTCGCGGGAATGTGGATTGCGTCCGACATATGTGGAATGTAAATAAACGTTGACAGTTCGCAAAAATCATTCGCTTATTCGCGGAAAAATTGGCGAATTGTTAATTTCTTCGCAGAAACTAAATACAATTCAACTTTTTATGTATTAATCGATAGATAAATTAAGCTCCATTCTTTTGGAATAGTAAAATTGCCAATGGCGTTCTTATAAATGTGCAAAAAACTGATTGTTCGCAGTTCGGACATTCGCAGGTCGCTGAGCTGTGAATGGACCTTTATTCGCGAAAAAATTGGCGAATTGTTAGTTTCTTCGCAGATACTAATTAGAAATCAACTTTTTTTATATTATTATTAAGCTCTGTTCTTTTGGAATAGTAGAATTGCTAATTATGTATTTATAAATGTGCTAAAAATGCTTCATTCGCAGTCTGAACAATTGCAGGTCGCTGAACTGTGAATGGATATTTCCTTCTATTTTTTTCATACAGTAAAATCTTGATAATCTGCCACACTTAAAAACAGAGACCGACGGATTACTGAAACTGAAAGAAAATTTCAACGATAGCCAACAATATCCGTGAGAGTATTTTCTTAAATACCTGTTGACGTAAATTATGAAGAGATATGATGTCTTCTACGTATACACCATTTGTTCAGCACACGTAATAACCAGTAATAAACTCACAGAGCATACTATATCCATGACCGCAAATGAAATTGCGATGTTTCGCCAAATTTCTCCGAACCTCCGAGGTATCGAAACCTCGTGATTTCCTTGAAATCTAGTTGAAATCCCCTTGAGTTCATCCACCTGTAAGGTTGCCAAACCGAACAAGTCTGCAGTGTGAACTTTGGTTTATTTTGGTGTTCATTTTATAATATTATATGTCAAAATATTAGGAGTGCGTTCCAAGTCAAGTGAAATTCGCGAAAAATACGGAATTAACACGGGATTAGATTTGGGATTGGGACTCGATCGCGTAATTTTATTAATTTACCATTTCTCTTTGCACGTGTGCGTAGGCACGTTCGACTTACAAAGGAACGACACGTTTTTCGGCAATTTCATAGTTGAATTTTTTTGTGGAACAACATTCTCGGAGGGGGATATTTATTTAGAAATCAACACGCGATTGAATTAAAGGACACCGAAATATAAAAAAAAAACAAAAACTTTATTTGCGTAATGAAAATGAATCAACAAAAGAAAACAATTTTATAATAAAGTTCACCAATACGGAGCTATTTCATTAACACCAATTGAATAAGAATGAATCTGATGAGGAAATGATTCCAATTCTTCCCTCAGTGGAATTGGCCTCAGACAGTTCTCATTTCGGTTATTCCTCTGATGGTGTGTCTAAAAACCTATCTTAGGTGCACTCGCGCGCATGATTAATTTGGCAATCTCAGCTGTTCCGAAATGTCAGCCACTTCGGTATTTCCGTAATTTTTGCTTGACTTGGAACGCACTATAAATTGGCAGGTATTGACATTTGAAATCACTTCAATTCGGTGGGAACGACTTATCGAGGTTTCGGTACAAGTTCATCGAAACCTCGGAGTTTCGGTTTGGGAGAAACATTGTATTAGAGTTCTTTCCCTGCCAGGTTTTACTGAAAGATATTTGGCATCTGCCGTTTATTTACATGCCCAACACAACTAATACAAGATTTAGAGCACATGCAAAGCCGATCGAGTTTGCTAGTACACTTCAATTTAACTATTCCGGGTGATAAAATGCTGCAAACAACTAATGGACAGTTTTCGGATTGTCTTGGATATTTTTTGCTACAACAGCGAACTTGTAAATAAAATCATAACCAACATTTAACTTATATTATATTTAATAATGTACGAAGTACACAATACAATCGTTGTTCCGACTTGCATTATGCCGATATCCAACCAACTGTTGTATGCAGCATACATATTATACGATCTGCACACGATTTACGTACAACCACACTTTTTATTCACTAATTTTACACATACACACCATATAATTTCCATACAATCTGTGTATGCGACAGTGGTTGTACACTCAAGAGCATGCGACCATACAATATCGGTACAACGGTCGGTTGTGTGGAAACACACGATATCTATAATTGTTGTATACAACATCAAATCCGTACAACCGTTGGTACAACGATTGTATTGTGTATTTCATACTTAACAATGTGTTTTCTTCATAAACTGTATTTATCTTTTTGTTAGACCTAACAACCGTCCTCAGGCATTATTATAATTTTGACACACCTACCTCATCAAAATATTATAATTGAAAGTGACGTTTTTTTATTACTGTTACTGTATGGTTACCAAAATATTTAAATTAGCACAGGGGAAATGATTGTCCGTATTTTTTCTCTCTCTGGCATTCCCTCCGTCCTCCTTTCACCCACGAATAATTGAAAAAAACATAAATTTTCCCCTGTCATTAGCAATTCTCTCATGCAATTGCAAATTATCAGCGGCCACCATGAAAGAAATAAAAGTGTCAGATTGATTCCCCACGACAGCACCTCTTCAGGTTCTGCGAGAACCTCAAGGTGAAATAGATACTAATCTTTGTATTCAATGCACACAAGAATGGAGCGCACATAAGTGGGCGCTTACTCACTGGTGACGTTTCACTTTCTTGAACAATTTAAAATGGGCATGGGCGCATACAGGCATACTAATCTTACAAAAATACCTGCAATAATTCTAAAAATAAATGCACTCTCACATACTTTCCACGAAATCCAGCAGTTCCGTACTGAATTTTCTCCGTGCTTCTCTTCGGATACATTTCCCGTGC
The DNA here is from genome assembly GCA_945910035.1 of Brachypalpus laphriformis. Classification (NCBI taxonomy): domain Eukaryota; kingdom Metazoa; phylum Arthropoda; class Insecta; order Diptera; family Syrphidae; genus Brachypalpus; species Brachypalpus laphriformis. The sequence continues at coordinate 103,838,900 of OX246756.1, forward strand.
AAATGCATAAATGGTACGTAGGTTGATAGACATCTTTAATAACACACACACTTCACACTTATTTTCAATGAATTGCTTAAAAAAAATATGTAAACCGATGAACTAATTTAGATATAAACCGCACAATACTGGCAAAGTCCTTCGAAGGGAGTAGTGCACTGTGCAAACGACCGATGAATCACTACAACGCGACACCACCCTTTAGTACCAGCAATCGAACAACGATTGACCAATTTACCAACTAGGCGAAGGGGCGAGAAACTCACTCAGCAATGTAGCCGTAGCCGTAGCGCGCCTAACCTATTTTTGACATTTTTCTTTACATTTCTTATGATTAGCTAGCAGCCGGTTTGCCTTCCTCCACTCATGAGATAAATTCAATGTAGTGTCGATACACTTTGCCTGCTGGAAAACTCCATAGCGCTGTCTCACTTCCATGCGGAAGACGAAAAATATTGTTTGTAGGGTAAATGCCACCTGATTTGGCAATCCTAATATTTTTTTTTTATAATTTACGCGCGCAAAGGACAAATTACAAAGCACGAACCAAATTGATTTGAATCGTGCCAGAGTGATAAATTCATAGATTGCCCAACTGCATTAACATGGTTATCAAAATTGTTAGGCTTAATGTCGCATGGTGGAACTAGCCAGTACAAACTGTGGCCTAAAATAAAAGAAACGCTCCTAGAGTAACGGAATTTTGCAAAAGAAGGGGAACAGACATGCTCACATTATAATCAAATTACAATGTAATACCTCGTAGAAGTTTACATCGAGCTTGATAAGATTTGATAAACTTTTTGGCGAAAAAAAAAATGCCGTGTGAAAATTGGTGGTATGGGTCCACTGCTACTGTACTACTGATTCATTGCATTCCAAACATGTGTATACTTACTTATTTGTATTACAAATTAATGAAACTCAGTGTGCGAGTTATTATTATGATCCCTCTCATTGAACGCAAATTGGGCGTGGTCCGCTCACCCGATACTAAACATTTCATGTTTTCGCTGTGGGTTGTCGTTGAAAATGTAAACTAAGGGTTCCATTTCACTCGCTAGAGTTTTGAGAATTGGAATCTACATAATTTTACTCACAATATTTATTTATTTGTAATAAAGCTTAAAAAAAACTTACAAACTCTAGAATTAGGAGACATTCGGCCAACAAGTTTATATATGTAGGTACAATGACGTATTTGCCAGACACATATATTTTCTTAAGTTGCAAATGCTTACTCTTACATAGAAACGACAAATTTTGTTTTCATATAAACATAATTATTTTTTGATATGTACTGATATCTATACATATATGCAAGCTCGAGATTTCATTACCATGTAGAGACATTAAAATTTCAATAGTCTTTGCAGCTAGCGTCAGGTTCATCTGAAGCTTGACTAAAGATCGAAAACTTTTTTGTAGCATTACCCTTACTCCTGCGGACTCTCTCGAAAAAATTGATGCACCCATGTGTTATGAATACGCTGTTATACGGAATATGATAAGTAACTATTCAGAATATATAGGCACAATCCTTTCCACCACTCTATATTTCTATAAATATGTATCTGCATAGCCATTCCTTCCACTTTTCATTTCATTTTTAACGCATTTTTTGTTTAATTCATTAAAACAGGTGTTATTTCGCATATACAAATTAATACTTGGCGCAACAGCTCTTTAAGTGCCAGGGCCTAGTTTCTCGCAAACACTTATGTTGTGTGCGTTATATTTTTCACAGAAATGGAAGGGACCTACAGTTTTAGTGCCGTATTCAAACAGCAATTTGTTTTGAGAAGCTTTCTCGAGACAACAATACTCTCGGATGTTTTTCAGACGTTCGCAAGAGTTGGGACCGTGAAAAAACTTTTTGGTGTTTTTTGAGATTCGAACTTGGAAACACAGGCGCAGTGGTCCGACACATTAACCACTTACGCCACGGCATTTCGCATCTAGCCGCTGCTACTTTGAGTCTACTAAATGTGAAAAGCTGTTACTTTGCTATTTAAAAAACAATGGAAACGCATTGCCACAAAAAATGTTAATGCATTACATTACGCGTGTCTTAAATTAAGTTTTGATATTATTATTTATGATAGACTAAAGAATATTTTGCTTAGAGTTATTTTATTCCACTAAGAAATAGTGAGGAATGAGAAAAAAATTCAATAGAGACCCCATTACATTTAGAAAAATGTTTTAAATTTTTTTATGGTTTGTGTTCAATTTAAAAAAATGAAGTCGAATAAAGTATTATTTGTAAAAAACCATATGTATAAAAGAAGACACCGGGGCAGCGTTTTTTGGGTTAAGCTTCCCGGGAATTCATATTGGCCTATACCTCCACCATTTTCTGCAGATAGGCGTTTCAACGGATTGGCCACACAATTTTTTTTTAGTGAATGAAAAAGAATGACAAAAATGAAGGAACACACACGTCGTCCAATCTAGCACCACAGGATTCGGATTTTCACCCCTTTCGAAAAGTACACCAAAGTGTATTAATTCTTGTTTTGACTTCAGCTAAACAGGCATCTTCCCTATATTTCCGCAAAACTTTTACCAACTCCTCACACGCAGCACTTTTTAACAAGTTATTTTGAAAATAATCTTTATATGTGTCCCAAAGAACGCTGTGACTTCTATAGCAATTAATGAATTCCTCCAAAAGTTCCTTTGGATAAGTAGGGGTCAATATTTTAAAAAAATCTTCTGAACCGATGCAAACTCGACTTGTAAAAAATGCCGAATGATGACATTTGCCTATACATTATTATTTTCAATGCATCATTCTCCGTCATTGCAGCAAAATCTACGAAAAATTTTAATGCTCATCATTCCAATCGTCATTTTTCATTCCAAGCTACACACTATAATTTTTACATCATTTCAGCAAGAATGTCACAGTGATAGTATGTAATGTAGCTTACTTTAAGTAGGCAAGTAGTAGAATGATAATGTGTAGGCAAGTGTAGGCAAAAAATATCATTCCTGGAATGATAGTCTATAGCCTAAAGTGAAATGATGAGAAATGACAGGCTAGTAATATCATTTCAAAAATGATACTGTGTAGCCAACTTAACATGTTATGCATGTTATGATGTCGTCGTCGTAGTCGTAGTCGTAGTCGCATTCGTATCTCCTGTCAAAAGCTGAAATACACACAAATGAATAAAAGTGAATACAATAAGTCGCTGTGGTGGTCGTAGCCGTAGTCGTAGTCGTATAAAGTTGAAGAATTTTTTGTCGTACGACAAGGCTGAAAAGTGTGCGCAAAGTTAAGTGACAGAAACTGCGACTACGACAACGACACCATTGTGTTCTACCGGTTATTCATGTGTGTATGAGAAGAACGAATAACTAAGTTGAATAAATTTTAATTTGAGACGAATTAAATAGTATTAGGTGGCCCGCTTTGCATGTTAAAAGGATTTCATACTATAGGACATTCTTCGACTCATACATCGGACGGCCTTCGACCTCACATGCTAGATGCTCAGGGCGCCGCTGTGCGACTTGTTACCAATACGCGCGAGATTTTTGTTGATGGGTTCACATTCTCAAATATGTTTGAGATCCACTCAAAATTTATCTATTTAAAAATCAATTCACGATGTCGAAGAAAGAAGAAAAAGGAATAATAGACATCTGCATTTTTACAGTCAGGATTTATGCAAAATATTGGTTCCAAGCACCTGCAGGATGGTTTCTGCAGTGGGCATAGAAATGACTTACATCTCTGCTACTATTTAATATTAAATAAGAACCTCGAAGATTTTGTATCGAGCAACACATTGAGGTTCTTTTAGCAATGCTGGCCTTTCCTCTGAGTTTTTGAAGAAGGATGTAGAAAGTTGGAACTCATGATGAAGCGAACTTATTTCCAAAATATCAAAAAAAAAAAAAAATCCTGCAGTAATTTGTTGCGGTATAGAACATATTTAATGTAGTGCTTTCCTCAGAGAAAAGCTCTAATTTTTTTTTCAACTTTTACAATTCTAAATTAAATTTCACTTTTTATTTTAGAACTTTCTTTTGTTTGGTTGTCTTCATGATTTGCACAAAAAAAAAAAATGCAATAAAGTGGTTTCGTTTAATGCTTTTGTTGATTTTTTAAGTGGCGCTGTTCTAGTCACACTAAAATTGAGCACATTTCACAGTTAAAAAAAAGCAAAGTAACCGCATGACTTTGTCTTTTTATATTTGGTGTACTCAAAGAACTTGCTACTAGCTACAAAATGACAAATATTTTATAAAAGGTGCATTCACAGCTCAGGGACCTGCGAATGCCCGGACTGCAAACAAGCCAACTTTAACACATTTATAAGTACACAATTGGCAATTCTACTATTCCAAAAGAACAGAGCTTAATTTATCTATCGATTAATATAAAAAAAAGTTGAATTGTAATTAGTTTCTGCAAAGAAATTAGCAATTCCCTGATTTTTCCGCAAGGGAATACTTTTTGTGAACTATCTAGTTTTAATCACATTCCACAATATATATTTTTAGGACGCAAACGCAATCCACATTCGCGCGACCAAAACATTCACGAGAGTTTAACCTCACAATTTTTCTGTTTTGCTCTTAGTGAGTTGAAGTTATCGAAAAGAAGGTAAGATCTAGACCATACAAAATAAAATAGAAAGTTGCGTTATGTATAGGTACTTTATTTATCTATTATTATTTACGTTTAGGCAATTAGTCACAAAATGAATTACAACTGAAATTTGCACATTGCCGCAACCAAATAAAAAAGTTGCAAATGAAATGTCAAAATTGGCGAATATTCGCTCGCTCGCACTCGCAAGCCGCTGAGCTGTGAATGGACCTTAACAGTGGTTGTTATGTAGATATTTAAAAAAAATGGAGTCGCTATTCTGTTCGAAATGACTATTATATGATATAAAAAAAAGTTGGAGATATTTTTGGTATTCTTTGAACATTTCCCGGTGCTTAGAAAATCGACCCATGCGTCGCCAAAAAAAATACGAATTTAAATTTTTTTAAAAAAGTACTTGTATCTATTTATGCATCGATATAAAAAATAAGTATGTTTTCTACATCCATTTTCTTAAATATACTCTCAAAACAGGTGGGTTAAATTTTGAACCAGTGCACCACAAGGGTCAGCTTATTTTTTTATACTAGGCTTGGATGCATGATTTATTTTTCCCCAAACATAGAAAAACTTTTCAAATGGAACATATCCAATTTGGTTTTTCTTCGTGCTGAAGATGGAACATCTTCGACGGGTACTGAGTTTCGGCTGATGAGCGGCAGATATTGTACGTATTTTCAAAGGTGCGGAAGGCTTACAAACTTTTTTGGCAATAATGGGCGATGATTTTTTCAACTAGATTTTTCGTGTTGGAATTGCTGGATTTCCGAAAAAGAAATATCGTCCTCCGAATCAAAAGATAATATCAATTAAAGTCTCTGATACATGATAGATATCAGCACGATGCTTAAGAAATGAAATTCTAACGTCAAATTCACAAAAGCACCGTTACTTATTCAACCAAATGAAACAAATTGAATCAAGAAATTTCCAGCTCTTTCTTGCAATTTATACAATGTTTTTGTCCTATGTGGTACAAATTTTAAATCTTTGAGCTAATTATAGAAGATATATGTACGTATATTCTCTACGGTTTAAAATTTGTCAAACTTAGCCCTAACGGCTAGAAATACGTGGTTCAAAATTTGAACCAAAGAGCCGGAATAAATAAGAATTAAATACATATTTGGAGCAACAGATCTTTAAGTGTCTGGGCCTAGCTTTTCGTAACCACTCGTGTTGTGTGCGTTATATTTTTCACACGGTAAAAAGCGTGCGATAAAAATATAAGCAAAAAAAAACTATGAAATAAGAAAAAATTCAGTTTCATCCCATATAAAATATAAATAATAAATCCATAAGCTCTTTTTAAAAATAGAGAATAAATAAAAGTTAGTGATCCTTTATTGGACTGTTTAGATGATTACTCTCCACTATTTAGTGGGCTGCCACTGCCATGTCGTGAGTACCTACTGTAGTGCTCACCCCCGCACTACTTTGCTACCTGACCGCCCCCTCTTTACCCCTCATTCTTCTCATCTACAAACCATCGATATAGCAGCGTTATGAAAAACCAAGAAACACAGTCTAACTTTCTATAACTGCGGATTCAAATTCCATTTTTACCACTCTTATTTTTAGAATGACTTTTGAGATTTTTATAAACTGAAGTAGAATATTGAAAGTTAAATGTTCTTTGAATGACAATCAATCAATTAAATTACGAAAAAAATTGTTAAAGCATACTGTAAGAAAACTAGACGTCTTTGTTTTCGTGAAAAATATAAAATTTATTTGTCTTTTGGCGTAAGGAATGTATAATGGACGGACAATTTAAAAAAGTTTGCATCTTAATCTAAATTTGATTACGAAAAACGAGATTCTACAATATATGTAAGGCATCATTCCAATGCGAAGTGGAATGATTTGGACGGTCGTGATTTCTTATTATCACCTTATCTTAAATATTCGAGAGTAGTTATTTACCTTAGGTACTTGTACTAATTACACAATAATTCAATTAACCTCTTACGCTGAATGTAAACTAAGTAAGGCACTTAATATCAGAAACATTAAGTAAATGGAAGCATTAACTTGACTGGCCCCTGAATAACAGTCTGTAATGCGTCGCGCCCGCATGTAATTGCTGCCTAGATATAGATCATAACTACGTATTTCCGGTTTGATTATTTGCAATTGCCGTGTTGCGTCTTGGAATATCAAATCGTAAAACGGTGCAGGCGATGAGAACATACTGAAACTAAATGCATCTACATCTTTGCGGCCATACAGTTGTTGAGCATATGTGAATAAATTGATAAAAGCGTTGAGTTCAGTTTCGTTATAACCGTTTCCTCCCCTGGCTACGATGGCATTCGCCTTCACTTTTCCCAAATTACATCGTTCATATTCATTTAATTCGGCTCGTGTTCCTGCAAATAGATAATTAATTGTTATTTAATTTGTTTTCTCATTTGACTGGATGGAAAGAGAAACATACCATCAGTACAGAGCAGTTCGAAATCGTCATTGAGTGTGTTTCGAGCCCACCACTCACTTCGTTTACCACCTGTACTCTCCATCACTGTTGTGTGCTTCATAAACGCCACATGCCCACCTCCCTCTACTAAGCATCTAAATGCACCAGTGTGTCCGTAATAGTCTTCAGAAGCATCCCTACGGCAATACCGATAGCTTGTGCCATGACACAAATCACACATACTGTCATATGGAACACCAGTGTTATATTCACTACTAATTGCACCGGGAACACAAGATTTTGTAAAATATTCTGCTGCTGCTCGGACGCTGTCACAACCATAGGGTCTAATCCATCCGTTTGATATGAAATATGCCATTGGATAGGTCCATCCAGCTGCCATGTTAATGCCTGTGTGACAAGTGTATTTGCCCTTTAGATATGTTAATTCAGTATCGGGATCTTCCTCTTTTCCAACAGCAACCACGTAATACTCTGGCTCACCAAGGTTATATACCTCGGACATAAACGGAATCAAACCATAGTTCAGACCTGCAGTATACACATCACCTGCATCGAGGACAGCAACATCTGCTCGACCTGTTTGTATAGATTGCATACAAGTTATATGCGAGTGGGCTTTATAACAAAGCAGTTCCGGTTTCAAGATTTGAGCTTTGAGAGCAGTCTATAAAAAAAATTATGAAAAATGCATTATTTCAATTGTAACTGTGACAAATAACATGAGAAGGCATCATAAACGAATTAATGAGTTTGTTTAATGCACACATCGCTTGTAATGAATAGCCATTTTCATCGCAATGAAATGGTTAAGAACCCTATTGAAACGACGATTAAAGGAATTGGTTGTGCAAATTAAAGAATAAAGCTTTATCTGAAATCTGATGGACCAAATTTTTGAAACAAAAAACAAACTTCTTATTCCTGTTTTATTTAAAAATAACCCCAAAGAAAAAAAAACGACATATTATAGACATCCATTAAAATCATCTACTACTATGGTGGGCACCGTGGCGTAAGTGGTTAGTGTGTCGGATCACTACGCATGAGGTTCCAAGTTCGAATTCCAGAAAACACCAAAAAGTTTTTTCACGGTCCCACCTCTCGGGAGCGTCTGACAAACATCCGAGAGTATTGTTGTCTCGAAAAAGCTTCTCAAATCGCCGTTCGGATTCGGCAATAAAAACTGTAGGTCCCTTCCATTCGTGTGAAAAATATAACGCACACAACATGAGTGGTAGGAAGCTAGGCCCTGGCACTTTAAAGAGCTGTTGCGCCAAATATTTATTTTATTTAAAATCATCTACAGCATCTCCAGTAATTACGTCGAAAGTAATGAGACGTGGCCTATCAACCAACCATATTGTGGTACCTTGAATAAAAGGGTTAACAGCAATTAAAGGACCGTTGAAATGGAACAACGACGGGTTCAAAACTGGATCAATCAACGATCGATGATTGAATTCTAACCTAAATCCTAAAACCCGTGGACTTCTGGCTGATAAGAGATGGAGCACACTCCCATCATGTCGCATTTTAAGAAGGCTGGACATAGTTAACAATAAAAGAACGCAACATCGTTGTAGAAAGAAGTATACACTCAACATTTCTAATATGTATGTACATATGTAGGCATCATTGCAGGCTACAATTTGCCAGAAGTCTACTTATCACTTTCAGTGCCATGTAACCCGCCGGCGGGTCATGTTTTATTTTCTGTGAGGCCGTGTATACCGTCGGCGGGCACAAAATGATATTATAATTCTTTGGTAAAAAGGCGTTAAGTCAGAAATTGCAGTTACCATAAAATGAGATTTTAAGTGTGTTTTTTATATTAGCAATTTACTGACTTATTGCTTGTGGATCAGTTATTTACTATAGGAAGGTGTTGCGCTAGAGTTAAGTTGGTAATACCAATCGGAAGAAAAAACAAACTGAATTAAGTTCATTTGCCATTTTTTGACTTAACCCCTTAATACCTGACACCAGAGAATTTTTGTATGAAAATGGCAAAATTAAAAAACGACGAAACCATAAAACAAAAAATTCAACACTGTCTATTAACACTTAAATATACTTTTAAACAAAAAAAAAAAAAAAAAAACACACACACTTGGCTTGTATTGTGGCACTGAACGTGTTAGGGAGAATGCGTTTAAATACAATCGACCTATGCAGAGGGCCAAAAGAGAATACTACGTCAATGATTTTTGTGAACTGTTGACGAAGCCACCAAACGTCGTTTTACAATGCATACAGAGTTGGGGATAATTCAACGAGGGTGGTTAGCAAAACTATAATTAATCATCCTAAATCCTTATCACTTCTATTTTTATGTCTTACATTCAACCACCTACTGTGCAACTTTCATTCGACTCTATTACTTCGCCTAAAGCAGACAGTATATAATCGAATTCGTAACTGAAATGTATATAAATGGACAAATTTCAAAATACCTCAAACAAGCTCGTTCCAATTACTAAACGAACGTATTCCTAAATATTAAAATAGATATAGTAATTATTACATATGTATATTCTTTTTTCTGGTGTTTCTTTGCAGCTGAAACGTAAACAGAAACTATAGCCTGTGTATGATCGAATCTGAGTTCTACATTTTGGGTGGAGATCTGTTAATAATAGTTTTAATTTAGTTTGAGCATGGAAAGTTGTATAATGAGAGTGTTTTCTTTAGAAGTCTTCAAATTGTCCTCTTTACATACATATGTAGTTTAAGAAGAACGGATATTGATTAAATTTTGTTTCTTCGTCTGGTCCGATGTACAGATATGGTCGCCCTAAGTTCATCAAAATCAGACTGGTGCTAAGATATAAGAGTAGGGATTTTAATAATCTTAAGACGCCTTTGTCATTCCTCAAATTAAAAATATCTTTTAATGAATTTTGCTGAAGTTTACTTAGTAAAGTCAGATAAGCGCTGAAGCAATTCGTTTTGGGAATTATCGAAGTCGAATGAGGTGGGTGAACGATTTAAAATATAACTTAATGCATCTTTTTAATACGCCTACCTCAATTCTGATTTTAAGTTAAGTTTAGCGTGAAGAAGCGTATGAAAAGCTGATGAAATTGGAGTAACATGATTGTGAGCCATGGCGCAGTGTGTCGGCCCACTGCGAATGAGGTACACTATTTGGTTCAATGTACGGTTCCACCTCTCGCAAATGTCTGACAAACATCAAGAATATAACGCACATAAAACGAATGTGTGCGAGAAGCTAGATCATATTTTTTGATTGGGCGAAAAATAAAACACCAAAATACAATATACAATAAAAATACAATGTGTTCGTGCAAAGACATTGTATACTATTAATTTTTCTCTAACTACCTTATAGACGATAAGTGTGTTATTTGTGAGTTATAATGAGAGAGAAAAATATAGCTCGGCAAAGCATTCCACATCTGTATTGTACGACTCAGAGAAGTCTCTGTAGTTGACAGTACGTCTGAATAGAAGGTGAACTGAATCAAATATGTATCTGGTCATTCCCACTTATGTTGTCGTTAACACACATACCGAAAATGGAAAGTCTTTCGCTTTCGGAGATATAAGTGCCATTAATTGATAATGGTTGAGGGTTTATGTTTCGCTTGAACTACATAAGACAGTATTCTTTTTTTGAAGTACTAAATTCCACTCTATTCCATTCCATTTACTCCTACGTGAAAACGATGCCGGAACAACAGTTATAGAAGCTATAAAAGCTGAATGGCAAGATAGGTGGAACATCCACAACCAAATGGCGATTGACATACAAATTCATCACCGAAGTTTATGAATGGATTAGCAGAAAGCACGGGGAGGTAAACTACTACCTAACACAATTTCTATCGGGGCACGGATGCTTCTGGGAGTATCTCTACAAGTACAAGAACGCGGCCCATTCTGCCAGCACTGTGAAGGAAAACTGCAGAACGCAGCGCATGTACTTATGGAATGCCAAAATTACATCAGGGCCAGGAACATCCTAAAAAGAGCAATTGGCGGGCAAGAAGCCTGACCTCATTTATGTTGGCGAGGAGCGAAGGCTGGGAGACTGCAAATGAAGTAATCACAAGTATCTGGAAAAATATTCAGTCCAGAGAAAGTTGAATGGGCGGTAGGCACATTCAAACCTTTTAAAGCACCCGGCGGTGACGGTCTGTTTCCAGCACTTCTCCAAAAGTTAATTGACCTCATCCTGCCGGGGATGACAGCTTTATTTAGAGCCAGCTACAATTGGGGATGCATACCACCCACCTGGAGGCAGGTAAATGTGGTTTTCATCCCCAAGCCGGGCAATAGGCCTAGCGAGCAGCCTAAATCATACAGACCTATAAGTCTAACATCATTCGTCCTTAAGACAATGGAGAGACTCATAAATATCCATATTAGAGACCGGTTAGATCTGTCTAACCCTCTGCACTCGAATCAGTACGCATACAGGAAAGGCAAATCTACAGTAGGTGCCCTTCACTATCTCGTCAAAAAGATAGAGGGAACTCTCAGTTCAAGGGAGATAGCCTTGTGTGCATTTCTTGACATCGAGGGCGCGTTCGATAACACTGGTTACGACTCGATCGCAAGGGCGATCAGTAGCAGAGGTATCGAAGAATCGACCAACCAATGGATCAGGGCCATGCTGGTAAGTAGATTCATTACTTCCTCCTCTGGGGGAGTGTCGGTGTCCATAACTGCGGCCAAAGGCTGTCCTCAAGGAAGAGTTCTTCCCCCCCTGTTATGGTCTATAGTCATCGACAACTTGTTAGTAGATCTTCACAGATCAGGCTACACCACCGTCGGTTATGCTGATGACTTGGCGGTTTTTATCAGAGGTAAACACGGCACGACAATTTCCAACGTCATGCAAAGTGCAATAACTCAAGTTGTAGAATGGTGTAACAAAGCACTATCCATCAATCCTAGTAAAACCGTTCTGGTGCCGTTTACAAGGAAGACATAGGTCAACCTTGAACCTATTTCAATCAAAGGCACGACACTAGTTTATCCCAGCGAGGTCAAATATCTTGGTGTAATTCTTGACAAACGACTTAATTGGAATTCACATATCAAGTCCGCCACTGAGCGCGCTACTAGAGCACTGTGGGCCAGTAAACGCCTATACGGCAGAGCTTGGGGTCTCTCTCCTAAGATGATACATTGGTTGTACATAATGATGGTTAGACCCATTATTACATACGCGGCCATCGTCTGGTGGCCAAAAACTCTCCAGCAGATAACGGCAAACAAGTTGCAAAGAATTGCCTGTCTTGGCATTACAGGTGCGATTCGCACCTGCCCTACGACAGCTCTGGAAGCTATTGTTGGGCTTACATCCTTACCAATCTTCATTAGGAAGATGGCTGCTAGATATGCCATCAGGCTACAGCTAGACCACGAGTATAAACCAGGTGACCTTGTGGGACATTTAAAGATACTCAACTCAATCCCTAAAAGAGACATGTTCTGCACTTTACCAGATATTATGGTCAGGCAACACTGCTTTGGTAGGTTATTCGAGGTTGAAATATTGGACTGCGAAAACTGGTTCAATGGTGCTCCAACACTGGACCCTAGAAGTCTGGTCTGGTTCACCAACGGTTGGAAAATGGATTCTGGAGTTGAAGCTGGTGTTTTTGGACCCAACACAAAGATTTCGGTACCTATGGGTACGACTCCCACTGTGTTTCAGGCTGAAATCCATGCCATTGAGATTTGCGTCAGACACAATCTCCGCAAGGGGATCAAAGGCGCTAGAATACATATCTTCTCAGATGGCTAAGCAGCACTTATGGCACTGTCGTCCAACCAAATGGACTCCAGAACCGTGAAATGCTGCTACGATGCATTACAAGACCTTGCCAAATACAACAGGGTAAAACTCGGTTGGGAACCACCTGGACACCAAGGGATTGTGGGCAAGGAATCTGCAGATGAGCTTGCTAGGGCTGGCTCATAATCTGTGTTCATAGGTCCTGAACCTTATTGTGGCGTCAATTGGGCGACAGCTACAACGCTGATTAACGAATGGGAAAACAAACTTCGTCTAGACTGCGTATAGAGGAACGGACAACAAAAAACGCGATAAACAAAGATCCTGCCAGCTCTGGCAGCTAAAAAGAAATGACGAAATGTCAAACCTGCGCCTGCGAAGGAAAGCCTTGCTGTCGGTGCCGCAGGGAAACAACAGGACATAAAAACCGGAGGGTTTTTATTTTAGCACGTAACCATGCAGTAGCATGAAGTCGGGCATAACTCGTAGCACGGGCTACAAGTATCCATAAAGGATTTTTACCCCTACCCGCGCATAAAAAAAAAAAACTCCATTTAATTATGCTGTCAAGATCGGAATACAATGATCTTAACACACGCTGCTGCTCTAGTTTCACAAACGAAGAGCCGGGACGTAAATCTAGAAACGAGTATAAGAAGCTGTGAGTACTGGATTAGAAGTAGCAGACAAGAGAGTTAAAAGTAGCAGACAAGAGATCATAAATAAAAAAAATAAATAAATATTTGGCGCAACAGCTCTTTAAGTGCCAGGGCCTAGCTTCTCGCAACCACTCATGTTGTGTGCGTTATATTTTTCACACGAATGGAAGGGACCTACAGTTTAGTACCGAATCCGAACGGCGATTTGAACTTTTTCGTGACAACAATACTCTCGAATGTTTGTCAGACGCTCGCGAGAGGTGGGACCGTGAAAAAACTTTTTGGTGTTTCTTGGGATTCGAACTTGCGTAGTGATCCGACACACTAACCACTTACGCCACGGCGGATATCATAAATATAAACAAGAAATAGAGCCGGGAACACAACGTAGCTTTGGGGAACAACAGTGAATTTCAGACTTGAAGCCGTCCAAGACAACTTGAAATAAACACCCTGAAAGGTAATTTCTAATCCATTGAAAAAGAGATTAATCGATCTCAAATGCACACATTTTCGACAGAAGAGCTGGATGCCAAACTCTGTCAAATGCCTTAGAAATATCAAGCACAACAATCTTACTTTCACCAGAGTGATGGAGAGAATGTTTTCACTTTCGGTGAGATATGCCATCAAATCACCAGTGGACTTTTTGCTACGAACACTGTACTGCCGGCCATTAAAGATATTTCATTATTCAAGATATATCATAAACTAACGATTTATCAGCTTCCACCAATATTTCTTTTCAAACAGGTACGAACGAATTTTTAAGGGCATTTCACCTAACCTATGCTTCAGCCTTGCGATATGTTTTTATATCCGAATTTTTGTTGTCGTCAAAATTTTCCATCGATAAAGGCTACTTTTGCGCGTATGTATGTAAATATAGCCGCAACTAGAAAACATGTATTTAAAATTAAATAACCTATTATTTTTGCGTCAAACTCTCGATATCGTTTTAAAAACTGAGTTAACTTAAATAATAACACAACGGTAACACAAAGAATGTAATAATACAATAATAATAAATGTTTACCCACCCGCATTTTGATACACTTTTCCAATTCAGGGTCTGAGGTCACACACAGTGTCATTCTACCCACTGGACATTCTCGAATGCCGTATATATAGTGCATCGCACTTGCTAAATATTTGCTAAATGATTGAGCATCCTCTGGGATAGGCACCAGTGATCTAGCAGCATCCTTAAATTAAAACATTATTAGCCATACCACTTACAATTGAAAATGTTATTATAAAAACCTGGAATAAAAGATTTGGCTTTCCATATCTTTTCGACTCGAAAATGCTGTATTTCTCTATTAGAACTGATTGATTTGAATTTTCCAAAAAGTTGCGATCAGTCGATGTTCGAAAGCTTGAGTCGATTTGTCTTGTGCGCCGATTGAGCGTGTCATACTGATTGTATGGATTTCGAGAATAAGGATCATTATTCTGATTGTTTAAATTTCTATTGATTCCTCTTAGATCGTTATTTTGATTATTGAAATTTCTGTTATTTCCCTGTTGCTGATTGTTAAAATAATTTCGATTTGAGTAGTCGTTTTGATTATTGGTTGTTGTTTCGTTCTGCACATCTTCTGAATATAATTTAACAACAGTCTGTAAGAATAGTTGGTATTTTTTACGCTCCGCCAAAGATCGGGCCGAAGATGTCACTACAGCATCAGATGGAATCAAGCCCCAATTGCATTGCATGTACTCATTTAACGGTACACGTCGTCCGTCTTTGCACAGCAATTCAAACCGATCTCCAGAAACCGTTTCTGTTTATAAAAATAAATATTTAAAATAAAAAATATCGCCTCTAATAATGATGCCATTTACTATATTCAGGACTCGCGATCATTTCTGCAACGGTGCTATGCCGAAGGAAGGCTACATTGCCCACTTCAAGTAGACACCTAAAAGCACCAGAGTATCCAAAGTACGGATCACGTGGTGTACACCGACTTTCTTGCACTTTTCCAGTACATAAATTACAAAGCCTAGATAAGAAATTCACTTTATGAGACAATGTTTTATAAAAAACAGAACATGCATACTTATCGGAGTTGTCACCAATCGGATTATACTTGTCTATTAAAGAATAAACTGCACAAGAATCATTGAAATAGTTTGCAGCTGTTTTCACTTGGTTATTGCAATCAATTACTTCCATACCACCTTCATGTTGTAGCTGAAAAAAAAAAAAAATTAGATTATATAGTTTCCTTTTTATGAAATCAGTATACAAACCGTGTATATTGGAACTATCCATCCAGCTAAACTGCCAACCCACGGGAAACACGCCTTTTTGTTACGCAGGTCGCGAAGACTAGTAAGCTCGGGAATATCGTTCTTTTTCATGACAGCAACCGAATAATAGTTGGTAAAGCCTCCTCCAAACTTTTCTTGCATAATAGGTACCAACGAGTGATACCGGCCAGCCATGAACACATCACCAGCGTCGAGAGTTGTTATGTGCGCGCGCTCCCTATCAATGTGATGAATGCATTCATCGGGACTGTAAGCCCGAAAGCAAGTTAAGTTTAGTAGCAAATCATCGAAGTATACACGATCTCGTTCAATAGCCGCTGTTAAGTTTGTGCATTTGTATTGCTCTTCTAGATTTTTTGTACACCATACTAAATTACTGACTTTATCTTCTGAAAATCCATATTGTGCTGAAAATTTAAAAGAATTTTAAGTTAAAAGAACAATGTATCAGAGTTAAACTTCATTTCAATACGTGAAACATTTTAAGTAAGCTGAAGCTTTCCCGATTCTTTCCCATTTGCTTCAGAAACATTTCAGAAATGTTTCATTGTTTCGTTCGGTCTGGACGCACCTTAACGGGAATGGCACTCCACGTTTTGCCGCTGTTTAGAATCCCACAATTTTAAGAATCTCGCAGAACATCGACAAAGATGCTGCGCGGAATTGTTTTTTAAGGGTTGTGAGAATTTGTAAATAAATCCATAATGAACGCCGCATAGTGGCGCCTTGAGCACCTGTATATGAGGCTGAAGGTCAATTCGTTTTTTTTTATTGCCACTCAAGTAGTTTCATTCGCCTCGAATTTTAATTTATTTAGGGTGGGTATACGTTCTACTCACACACACACATGATTAACATTCCGCTCTGTGTGTATAACATAATAGATGCTTTCAGATTCTTATGCACGCACAAACACAATCATGTTATGGGGGCTTTTGTGCTTGCGGGATTCTGAGCGTTAAGATTCTGTGGCAGGATTTCGTGTTGCGGGATTCGGTATGCGGGATTTCATGGTCAATCCGTTCCTAACGGAATCCTTTTATATGCGAATAAACTTGAATTTGGCAATTTTGTATTCATTAGCACGTTACCCGCTTGGCAAAACATATCATCCATCCGCTGCTTTAAAAATTGTCTCACCCAAGGAGCCACTTGTAAACCACTCCAAGAGCGTAAATATCTTAGCAAGAAAAAGAATCAAGTTCGAATTTTAACATTGGAAGAAGACGAAAGACGTACAGCGTAGTGTAGGTTGGTGGGCGCCGTGGCGTAAGTGGTTAGTGTGCCGGATCACTACGCATGAGGTTCCAAGTTCGAATCCCAGAAAACACCAAAAAGTTTTTTCACGGTCCCACCTCTCGCGAGCGTCTGACAAACATCCGAGAGTATTGTTGTCGAAAGAGCTTCTCAAATCGCCGTTCGGATTCGGCATTAAACTGTAGGTCCCTTCCATTGGTGTGAAAAATATAACGCACACAACATGAGTGGTTGCGAGAAGCTAGGCCCTGGTACTTTAAAGAGCTGTTGCGCCAAATATTTGTAGCGTAGGTTTGCACTAACCGAAACCGAAATCAGACTCAGATTTTAAACTCCAAACACTGTCAGGAAATCAATTTCAGGATTTATTTTTAACAACTTCATTGATGTTGTGCGATATCTAACGTACAAGACAGCGTAGATTCTGTTCAAAATTAATATTGAATCATTTTTTATCATATTAGGTCCATTCGCGTACACAATCTAAAGCGCTTTAAGGTGCTCTAAAGTGCTCGAAGTGTGTTCGCGTACTGAGCGAACATGACAGATAAAGAGAAAAATTGATAAGTAACGAGTAGCGAGTATTTCCCCGCTGTGCTTGAATGTGCTCGAAGAATTTCTAACAGCACGAACGTAAAAACTGCCAAATGATTGTCAAATGAGTCAAAGAATTTTTAATTCCACTTCAGAAAGTCAATAGACAATAAAAAATAGTTGCAAAGTATTTTGAAGAAAATGCTGTGTATAGAGTTATTCACATCTCGGCAGATAGCTGAGATTTACCTATCCAAAGTGAATTTCTCCACTAGTGGATTAGGCTCTGATGGAGCATAGTCCTGGTTCTATAGCTCACATGAATAATTTTATTAGTTCTACGAACTTTACAATGATGTGTGAATGTTCTCCCAAAACATTTCTTTTTAACTTAATTTAAATCTGTTAGTTTTCACACGGGTTTAATTTGTTCATCATTTATTTTTTAATGACAGGTGGCTCGACATGCCTCGAAATGGCTCGCTTTTCATTCGCGTACATTTGCTTAGATTGTCCGCTCTCTGAGAGTTCTTACTCGCATCATGTCGTATTTGACAATTTATTAGTTTTTGGCTCGGAAAGTACGCGAACGGACCTATTATATATACCAAATTTTGTAAAATTATTAGAATAACAGTGCCGTATTTTAAAAATTGATCTTTTTGAAATCGGCTGCAGAGATTTTCTTAAAATTTATTATTTAGGTTAGATTGGACATGTTATATACGTCTGTTATATTGGACTGTTGTGCTTACCGATCGAACTATTCAAGGCAGCTGGAGATTACTTAATAGAAAGCAATATAGTCAAAACGCGGTGTATTGGCTACGACAAGGGTTATGATCCCTTGTTTTCGGACCATAACCTAGCCGAAATAGGAAGAAGAAGAAGATTGGTTAGGACACGTAAAGCGAATGGACATCAACCGCAAAGTTTTCGTATCTAGCGCGGAAGGTCGAGGCAGTAGAAGGCCTCTTGTAGTGCGCAACTGAAGGCAATTAGCTAAAGATCGAGCTAACTGGAAAGGCCTGTTGGTTGAAGTAGCGCAAATAACGTTATTAAGAATATACTACGTACATAAGAATATATAACGTAATTAAGGATGTACTACGTAAGTAAGAAAGGAGGACAAAAACTGTCATGGCTGTCAAATATGCGGGAGTGGCTCTATTTTTCCACCACAGAAATAATAAGAGGTGTCACAAATAAAGAAACACTAAAAACGATGGTTTCCAACCTCCGTAGCGGAGGGGAACTTTAAGAAGAAAGAATATCTATCTGTACATAATACGTAACGTATGCAAGTAAGAGCATACGATTGTTGTCAGAAGATTGGTGTAAGTATACATATTTATGTATTTTACTTTCAAATTCTGCTGTTTCTTAGCTTTTCTAAGAGGATTTTGCTCTTCAAGTTCCTGGGCCTAGCTTCTCACAACCACTCGTGTTGTGTGCGTTATATTTTTCACACCAATGGAAGGGACCTACTGTTTGGTGCCGTATCCGAAGGGCAATATGTTTTGGGCTTTCTCGTGACAGCAATACTCTCGGATGTTTGTCAGATGTTCCTGGGCCGTGAAAAAACTTTTTTAGTGTTTTCTGGGATTCGAACTTGGAACCTCACGCTCAATAGTCCGGCACACTAGCCACTTGCGCCACGGTGCCCACAGGCACGGCATACTAAGTTTTGAAAACAGTGCCTCTGTAGCAGATTGCCATTTTAGCGATGTTTTCTAATCTGGTTAAATTGCCACCGACTAGAATATGGTGTTAAGGTGAAAGTAGGTACGTACCACCGAGTTGTGCACTTTTTTCTACGAGAAAAAACATGCGGTCGCTGCAAACTAGACCCAATTTATAATCAACCCTATTGCACTAAAAATGAATATGACAAAAAATAAAATGATTTGTTTTGGAACAAATTCATCAGGTTAAGTACATACGCATTGCTGGACAATCGGTAGAGGGAGTAGAGTTTCCAGTAACTTACGAGCATTGTCTCGACCGATGCTGAAAACAAATGGGATAAATCTGCAAAGTTAAGCCTGCGTTCGGAATGCTGTCCAAAATATGCCAAAGTGATGCATTAATCTAAACACTTAGCCAAGACAGTTCCGCTTCAATCTTGAATCCTGGCTTATATATGAGTGCAGTATTTGCAAAGTGGCCAGTACTATCACAAGAAAGCCGCAAACGATCGTTAGCAGATGCATACAAACCATAATAAGGATTTTCTGACCCAACCGTAACTATTACGAACATTTTTACCAGAGAAAGGGTTCGGAACCAATTGGCACAGCAATTTGAAAACGGAAATGACAGTGGATTGGTCATACATTTAAAAAAAAAGTCCCATAGTTAACTACGCGATTAGAAACAATTTAACCTAGGATGAGCGATCAGCGGGTCATCTGATTAGTACATGGCGCAGAACATTTGAAGTGGAATTAGGCTATTGGGAAAGAGTTGAATAGAGTGTACACAATGGCGTGTAGACGTAAAAAATGGACTAAAACCCACAAAGGACAGCAGCACATATTTAAGTCTTTCGGATTGAATTATCCGATAGAAAATGCTTGCTTTTTCACGATCTCACAACCAAATACATAATACATAGCTGTGACCACAAGGCATAATCGCCTAAGTTGTTATCACACATTCGTAGAAAACAAGCTTGTGAATTTTCGTTTTTCCGGAAAACGTCTGAGATTTTGGAAATTTTGTCTTACTTCTTTGCATATAACTCGTTAACGACAACAGATAATAAGCCAAGAAATTGGTAACAAACACTTTGAATAATAGAGCATCTTCGGACACCCTTAACTCTATTTTATTCTAACTTGACTTAGGCGGCATTGCCTTCTGACCAGACTGGGGACCTGTATTTCTTACACTTTTCATCTCTATTTCCCTGTATTACATTGAATCTAGGCACAGCGGTTGCTATGTTATGTTACATTCTCCATCAATGACTTAATAAGTTGCAGCAATTAGCAGAAAGCGAGTCATAACGGTAAACGCCCTAAAGATTAGAGCATAAAGTTCGGCCCTTCCACTGGCTCGAATCAATTGAACATGGATATGTGACCTGTGCTAGAAGGTCTGAGGTACCATTCAGGAAATACAATTAATGATCATTCAGGAAGTGAAATCTCGGTTTCAAGTTATGAAGAGGTATATTCGACGATCCCTTAAATTTCTTGCACGTCTTGCACTTACTCTTTTTCACGTTTAGCGGCGCATTGGCCGTAGTCATGACACCTGTTGACCAGGATGAATCAAACAAAAACTAAAAATAACGACAAAGCATCCGCATAACAATTAGCGATATAAGGCTAAGGAAGTTACTCGTATCACAACTCGCAACAGCTTCTTTCTTAAATTAACAACTATAAGCTAGGTTTATGATTCATTTTCTGACTTGTATGCACAACGCTTGTGGCATGTACGTCTCAGCTTTCCAAATGATACACCCGTTTTCACTTCTTAAGAACTAACCATAAATGTGCGGCAACAGGAATAACGTCGAGCAAATTATTAATACTTTAAACATATTCTTTTAAAACAAGGCACTTAATAAAAATATTATTAATATGTAATTATTTCAGCAACACATATTATTTTTAATTGACACGCCCAAAACGAATAACACTCTGACGCTTTTGTGAAGGTACTAGATTTTGACAGTGACAGCAGTTTGTTTGATTTTTCTTATATAAAAGGTACGTCTTTTTCAACATTTAATGTTAAATAGACTAAGGCCCTGCTTAGATTTAATTGACTGGAAATGAGATGATTTGGGTGTAATGGGTGGTATTAATAAAAACTGTCTTTTCTTAAATATAAAGCCACTGCTAGGAAAAGTAACCATTTTTAGCATTTACTTACTTTCGTGTGATAAAAAACTAAATTTAACAAATGCTATGTTCGAAAATGGCGTTTGCTCAAATTGATATGAATAAAAGACATTAAACCAGGCACTAGGAAAATCTGAGTCTGCTATTTGGTTGACTAGAAGCATTTACTATGTGCTTTTGACAAAAAATAAGATCCTCTTTATGTCATGCTGCTGATCCAGGCTTTCAGGTTTGTGTGTAGGTACACATAATTGTATGTGGACTTTTCATACGCGATTCGGATCAGTGATTTAGGCAGGCGTTTACTAATTGGCATACTTATCAAAAAAAGGTTGGGCTAAATTTTTACATTTCCATGCACAATTGGTGCTATCGATTGCACACACCTTTCAATAAAAAAGACATCCGTACATAGATTATGAATACATAAATTCCAGAATATTAACAAATTTTAATCATTTTTTCCTCCTTTACACGGCGACGTACTGATTTCGATGCAGTTGACGATGTAGATGCTGTTGCCGTCTAATTGAGCAAAAAGTACCAAATACCAAAAATAAAAGGCCGGATTTCTTATACCGAAATTTAATTTGTGGTCCCAAAACAGTTTTGATCAATTTTATAAAAGAAATTTGAGCAATCTTGATAAATGCCGTATGGCAGATATCTTGAAGACAAAGGTTTTAATAATATCAAATTTATCATATATTTTGAGAAACTTGTTCTACCCATCTCTAATTTCAAGCAATAACAAAATTTGTCAAAAGAGTTCTCATATGTGACCGCTTACCGTAAATCTTCGACTATGAAAGTACCGTTGATAGAAGACAATTTCAGCAAAATCTATAAAAGCATATATATAACTTCTACGATAATATATACCTCAATATGAATCATGCTACTGAAAACCCCCAATGATAATTTTTAGTTTGTTTTCAAACATGAATAAGATTAGTATGTATAAATTTTACCATTTTCGTTGTTGTTTGTAGTCTTCTAATTTGTTGGGTTAATTGCCTTCATTCCTTTTTTAATTCATTAGATATTCTTTTTCATTTATTTATCTTCATGAAATACCACAATATTTAGTCCTAGCAAAATACAACTTTATTTAGATACCGCTGACAGAATACGTCTTCTCGTTTTCAGTTCACTTTTTCGACTTTATGCCGATCTATCTATGATTGGTATCTTTGCAGCTTAGTGCGCTACAAAGCTGGGATTACTACCACGTTCCCACCGAACTGAAATCCTGAGATTTCGATGAACTTTTACCGAAATCTCGATAACCGTTCCCACCGAGTTAAAGTGATTACAAATGTCATTAATTGTCGATTTTGAGGCGGTTGGAGTGCGTTCGAGGTCAAGCAAAAATTATGAATAATACCAAGTGGCTTTAATTTCGGAACAGCTGAGATAAACAAATAAATTTTTTTTTTATAATTTGCGACCACTCAAAGGGCCTTAACATGTTTGTACACAGTGCGGGTGTTGGAAAAGATAAAGAGAGAGAAAGATTTGGTAGAGTAGTTTGAAGCTCAGTTGTTTATGCTTCAGAGAAACTCCGGGGGTGGCGTCCAGATAACTGGGGAAATATTTGTTATTTTTTTCCTTTGCTTCTGATTCACAGTGTTTGTTTTTTACGATAACCGATGTCATAGGCAAATCAATCATCGAATAGAGCGAACAAATTTACCAGCCATATAACTGCCAGTGTGTTCACACAAGCGTTCGCAATTGATCAGGCTGATTTTATATATTTCATGAGAAATAAGTAAATGCTTACGGGCGTCCGGATTCGAACCATGAACAATTAGAATGGCAATTGACGATGTTACCACTACACCATTGCCACCTTCAAAGATAACCGAAATGAGAACTGTCATGAGGCGTGTTCCACTGAGGGAGGAAAAAGCTCCATATCGGTGAAGTTTATAACATTTTTTTCTTTTGTTGTTACATTTTTATCACGCAAATAAGGTTTCTGTATTTTTTTATATTTCTGTGTCTTACAACTCACCCCCGCGTTGATTTTGAGATCAGTATCCTTCCGAGAATATATTTCCACTTAAAAAAAAAGGAAATTCAGCTAAGAAATTGGCGGAAAATCTTTTGCTTCTTTGTATGTCGAGCATGCTTACGAACACAAGGAAAGAGAAATGGCAAGTCCCAAGTCTTAACTCACATATTTCGTAAATATCACAAATTGCGCTTGACTTGGAACGCACTGCTAATATTTTGACATCTATAAGTGAACACAAAATTGAACTAAAGTTCACACTGTAGGCTTTTTAGGTTTGACAACCTATCACGGATGGAGAACTCAAGGTGATTTCAAGTAGATTTCGCCGAAATTTTGAGATTTCGAAACCTCGAAAATGTATGGCGAAAGCTCCGAGATTTAGAGAGATTTGACGAAATCTCGGGATTACGTTTGGTGGGAACATGATATTAGATATAGAGTAAAGCGAGTATTACCCCTTTTAAAGTTGTAACTAGTTAACAGTTGATCAGTATTGCCAGAACCATTTTTTCTTGAGTGAGGCTATAATAAGGAGGCTGTAGAGGGCATACATTCGGTAAGTTTTTAATTTTGTTTACTACACTTTCCGTTTTTGTTTCGTTTTTACTCCTCGCCCTTGGTAAGAATATTGAATCCAACAAGGCAAACGTTACATCATAACAATAGTCTCGTTTTATTACCACACATGATCAATATAGATCACACGACGAAAATAAAACAATTTTCGTTGTGTGTTGTGGTAACAGTTTCCTCATATAACTCCTTTTTAAAATATGGCTTATTTCGTGGTGAAATTGTATTTTTCTCTTACTATAGACATCCAAAACAACATCTGTTTTTTCCAGCGTACAAATATTATTGTTTTCATTCAATAATTAGTTAGTTAAAAATCTAATCAGTTTTTTCCTCTTCTCCATTGGAGTTCCTCAACGCGGAGTTGTTATGCGATTGAAATTCTCTTATGAAATCTTTATTTTGTGTTTCCTGATACTAGTTCATTTAAGTTAGTATAAATTCACTCAATAATTATTAACTTTAATCATTATGTGCATAATTCCAACGCAAAGAAAAATTAGAAATCATAGAATAATATTTGCAGTGCAAAAATTATTTCGTCTTCTAATCCGGCAACTGAAGTTTTGACAATTATCGACAAAGCGTAACATAGCAAGGAATAGTTCAAACCATTGACATATCACATATGGGCTTCTAACAGCCAACTTCAAGCTGATTCCAACATTAGCGCTAGCGGTCGTGGTTCAGAGTGGACAAATTGTAAACTCATTAATAGGTATTTATTAATTCGAACTGTGATTGAAAAATACGCAAAAGTGATATTAAATAATATTTGCAAAAAAATTAATGTAAAACAACATCCAAATTCATTCGCAATAAATATACGAACATTGTGAAATTTATGGGGCAATAAAATGCATATATTATAATGATTTTTTATTAAATTTTTTTTGGTTCCATCTATCAATAATTATTTGAACTAGCACATTTTCGAAATGACATCTGTAGCAAACAATCACCCTTATACCCAGTGGTGTTTACAACGATTTACAACACGACAATTTGAATTTACCATTACAAGTGGCGTTTTTGCGTCGTTGAATGCCATTTGTCGTTAAATGACCAGTGGAACCCATTAGGGTACGACGAACGTCATGAAATTTCACTGTCATTCTTTAAGGCGCTGAACGCCACAAAACGACAGGGAAAACAAATTTTTAATTAATTGAAATAACTTAATTGAATTATCTTACTTTCTGGGGTCAAAATAGCGCACCAGAAGCAACTTAAGACTGGCTAATGCCAACAATACGCGGTGTTCCCAAACGGTCCCACATCTAAGTACTACCCATGTCCAGTGCTGCTTGATTTCGGTGATCGAACAAGAACCGATATTCTCAGCGTGGTACGGTCGATGGCATAGCATGTGGAATGCAAACTACTTACCGACGACGTTTACCCCGTCGTCGAAGTTATGGAATAACTCTTGTAAAACAAAGTGCCTCAAATAACGACAAACGTCGTGTAAGTAAACCGCCACTCAGAATAAGGGCGAATGCCTCAACAATTTTACAGTTTTACTTAGCAAATCCGCACAGAGCAAAAATGTGTCTTTTCATTACATGGAGAAATTCAAGGTGGTTGACATTTTGTTCGACATTTTTCCGCTTTGAAACACGAGCTCTAATTATGTTGCCATCATTTTTTGGAGAGAGATTGTGTGGAACTGACATTTTACTAGCAGTCTTTATAGAGTATGATATGTCAATGATGCGAACTAATTTCTAGACCACGAAAATTGATCCTGATAGAAAGAAAGATCTCGTATTGTTGTTATAATGAATGCAAACCAATGATTTATTGATCATAAGTGATAATTAAACGCGGCTCATAATTGCCGTGGGTATTAAGACAAACGCATTGCATGTTTAGTGTATCTGTGTTTGCACGTTTTCAGCACCCTACAACTTTTGTTCACTACTGTAAATTAAAAGAGATGTGTCACTCTGGAGAAAGACTCTCACCACATGACATACGTCAACCACCTGTCACTCGGTCTACGTGGAATGCAATTCTTGCACCTCACTCTTTTAATTTGTAAACAAAATTTAAGAAAAATCTCATTTTCCAGAATGTCCAAATTAAAACGTAACGAAATTTTGCTTTTATTCGACGTCGATGGGACCCTGACATTTCCCCGCACTGTGATAAAGCCAGAATTTGAAGAATTTTTCTACTCCAAAGTAAGACCACGAGCAACAATTGGTATCGTGGGGGGTTCTGATTTGGAAAAGATGTTTGAACAATTGAATGGCAAGAAGATATTGGAAAAATTCGATTTCATTTTTCCTGAAAACGGGCTCGTACAGATCGAAAACGGCGAAGAAGTTGGAAAGCAGTCAATTCAGGAGCATTTGGGAGAGAAAACTCTTCAAAGGTTTATCAATTATGTCCTCAGATATTTGTCAGAATTGGAACTTCCCATTAAGAGGGGAACGTTCCTCGAATTTCGTAACGGAATGATGAATATTTGTCCCATTGGCCGCCAGTGCACTCGAGAAGAACGTAACATGTTCGCTGAGTACGACAATCAGCACGGGGTTCGGAAGGCAATGATAAATGCATTGACACAGGAGTTCTCCGACGTTGATTTGACTTACAGCATTGGCGGGCAAATAAGCTTCGACGTGTTCCCACATGGCTGGGATAAAACTTACTGCCTACGCCATATAGAGAAGTTTCACAATTTCCAAGAAATTCACTTCTTTGGTGACAAAACGGAGCCTGGTGGGAATGATTATGAGATATTTGTTGATCCACGGACAATTGAGCACAAAGTTGAAACTCCTAATGATACGAGGAGAATCCTAACGGAATTATTTGACTTGTAACTATACATACCAAAAATTAAAACTGCATTCCTATTGAAAGCATTTAATATAAAGACAAGCAATTGAAATTTACTTTGATTTTATTATGTTTACAAAAATAAAACTACAAAGAACATTATATATCTATTTTTCTTGTTGTCAATCAGTGTCCATATCAGACTCTGAGTCTGACTTATCACTCATGTCATCATCATCATCGTTGTCGTCATTGCTCGATGAGCTTCCTTCGCTTTCAGAATCGACCCAATCATGAGGATTCGAGTTGTTGGCGATCAGAGTCTTCCACTCATCCATTTTATGCAAATCAAGTGAATAGAAATCATTGTATGTATACTGTTTACTGTCTTCTTCAAAGATTCCTCCGAAGACGTACAATGTTCCTTTATGCACACATAGTCCTGGATTCATTCTCGGTGAAGGGCCACTCTTGATATTAGAGCTCAGTGCAGTCGTTGGTGTCGCACCTGAGGAAGAGGACTCATTAACAGTAATGGTGAATATTCCATCTGTAGTGGTTTGGGAAGAAGTGCTTCCGGTTTGTTCTTCACGTATAGCATCATCCTCTTTCTTTAATTTGGGAGTTTTGCCGATTACAAGTAATCTCCAAGAAGTTGAAGCTAAATCTAGGCAGTACAGGTCGTTCCCGAACTGTCCTCGGACATCTTCTTCATCTTCATCTGTGTCCATTACTCCGCCGAAACAATATGCTTTATTGGTTGCTGCTATTGCGCAACCGATACTACTACGTGGTAATGGCTTAATACCACCTGCTTTAACTGTTGTCCATTTGAATTTGTCGTTCGGGGTAATTTCTAAAATGAGGTCAAAGTGGAATTGAAATTGGTTAGCGAAGATTAGAATAATATATTGGTTTTAGGGTCCTATTACCATTCGCAAAATTTTGCGAATATGTCTACTTGTTTCATGGTTTGCGAGTCCTAGCAATCATGTTATGGCTATGATTCAATGGAATAACTACAACTTTAATTTCATCTTAAAAAAATATGGATTACTGTTCATTTTGAAGTGATGTGTGAGCATTTTCGACAATCAAAATGCTAAAGTTAAAATGAATGTAATCATTGAAGTCACCTTGCAGTCGATATTTTTTTTTTTCGAATGATGCAGTTTGATGCTCCAAGTCATTCTCTACAAACATCCCAAGTAAAGTATTTACCTTCGTTTAGCTAGAGAACCCAAAAAGCAGAAAGGAACTAAGAAAAACAAAGAGCTAAAAAACCATCATCACCTGGAGTTAAGTGGAAAATTCACGATACAACTGTTGTACCAACGGTTTGACAACTTTGGTGTTGTATATGATCATTGTATCGGGTGTATCCACACAGCCGACCATTGTATCGATATTGTTTGGTCGCATGGTCTTGACTGCAGTCAATGCATGCATCATGACCATACAGATTGTATGGAAATTATATGGTGTGTGTGTGTAAAATGGCTGAATAAAATGTCTGGTTGTACGTAAATCGTACGCAGATTGTATGTGTGTGCCGCACACAACAGTTGTCCCGATGTCGGTACAACACAAGTCGGAACGACGATTGTATCGTGTATGTCCCACTTTAGACAACAATCAGAATTTAAAGGAACATCTATCATCATGGGGAAGAATATCGTCGTCGATATCCAGAGTGGTAACTCCGTTGGAATTTCGGGACATACAACACGCAGAACATCTTTCGAAACATAACAAATTGATGCTTTTGGATGTTAAGTATTCATGAGGTGGTCAGAGTAATTGGTTTTAAGCTAATTGGTTCATTCGTTCCTCCGCCATGGCTATGTTGCAAACGTTGAGGATTGTTGCCATAATTCAATATCCGGGGATTCAACAGCGGGGAACAGCAACCATCGCGCATCCGAGTATAAAGAAAAACGAATTACATTGGAGTTTTTCCAACCGCTGCACAAAAAAAAAGGTTCCTACTTGGTAGAGTACAATGGACCGGAGAGACTGAGTGTTCTGGGATTTGGGTTCCCAGAGCAGCATAAACTGCGCTTCTATACTTTTAACCCAAGACTAGGCTCCCAAAAAAGTACCAATTTTTGGAGCACAGTGTAAAGAAACAGTCCTATTGAATTATAACTGAATTAAAATTAATTTTATTTTTCTGTTTTAAGTACTGGGATGTGCAGATGGGGTAACTGAAATAGTCTGATCCATACAATCCAGTCACGGTTAACAAAGCGCACATCCCAAGATGACAAGACGACAGAAACGGGCCTCGGATATTGCCAAGCTTGGTAAGCCAGGGCATCCTTTGGAGCCAGGCCTGAAGGGTGTCAGTATGCGAGCATCTGGTGGTGGGCTTGTCCCACTCGGCAGCTGACCGGGTATAACCCGAAATGGCCACGAGCTTCTTGTCAATGGTTTCGCGAACCATTACGGGGTAAAGGGGTAAGCGCGCCGATAGGGGCAGAGATGGTTTCTCTGAATTTCGACAACGTCATCGACTTAGGATAGGCACATGGAACGTCTCATCGCTCACAGGGAAGGACCTTGAGCTTTTTGGGGAGGCTGTTAAAAGTCGACTAGATATATTTGGTGTCTCTTCAACAAAGCAAAGAGGTTCTAAAACTGTGGACTTTTCGGATGGGTGGAAGCTCTTTCTGTCAGAAGTAGCACCCTCAATGTCTGCTCGGGCGGGAGTGGGGATACTCACAAGTCCCAGGTTGACAGACAGAGTATTGGAGTGGATACCATTAGGAGGGAGAGTTGCGATCTTAAAGCTCAAGCTTGAAAGATCAACTCTGGAATTGGGGCAGGTGTATGCACCGAATTTTCAGTCAGAGTATGCAGCTTTCTTAGATGAAGTTGATGCTGCCCTTGAAAGGGTTGCAGATATGGATTCCTGATGGGTGTAGATGTTATGACATGGGGGAGTGTGATTGGGAATAAAGGTGATCCTGATCAAAACGCGAACGGAGAAAAGTTGTTCGATTTTTGCTGTGAAAATGGCTTACTTACCCATCATGAACACTACCTTTCCGCACAAAGCTATTCACAAATACACATGGTACCATCAGAGTCTTCAGCAGAAGTCGCTGATAGATTTCTTTTTGGTACCATCGTGTCTGAAGAGAATGGTTTGTGATGTTCGCGTATTGAGAGGGGCCGAATTGTCAACTGATCATCACTTAGTGCTGTGCAAATTGTATCTTTTCGAGAGAGTGCCTCCCCTACCAAAGCGTAAATCAAGGATGGTTACACGCATACGATGGGAGAGGTTACAGGACGATGAGATACGGGAGACATTTGCGCGGCAAATATCTGAAAGGTTTGAACGAATTCCAACTGTTCCATCAAATGTAGAGGAAGAATGGCAACTGTTTGCAACAGCGGTTTTTGCCTCTGCGGGAGATGTTTGTGGAGTGAAGCGGCTTGTTGTGGCGGCTGGTGGTGAGAAAATAACTGCTTGGTTTAAGCCCCCGGAGTTCAAAAAGCCATCAGCGAGAAGAAGAGAGCCTCTAAGTTGTGGATTCACTTGGGGAACTTCGAGTCTCGAAGTCGGTACACAGTGGCGCGAAGAACTTGCAAATTAGCTGTGAAAACAGCGAGAGAACAGTCTTGGAAGGAGTTTGGCGAAAAATTGGAACGTGGCCACAGATCTGCAAATAAGAGGTTCTGGCAGACTGTCCACCGCCTCAGAGAAAAAAGTTGACTATAGAATAATTTGCGGGAGGAACAGTACGGTTTTTGTCCCGGTAGAAGCACAACTGACCAGTTATTCACTCAGAATGGTTCTTGAGAAGGCCTGGGAGTATGCTTAACCTGTTTGACATACCTGGCCAACTCTCATATGTCTCTAATAGATACGATCCCAAATCTACGGATTGACATCGCTATCGTGAACTAGTGTTCTCAAAAAAAGATATGCTTCTCACATCTATCGAGTCCATAGAAGACCTGGATGAAGCTGCATACCAGCTTAACAATTTACTGCTTGATTCCTACCACGACAGCTGTGTCCCAAAGACACATGTTAGCAAACGCAAAGTGCCTTGGTGGAATGACCAACTGGCGGAACTTAGGAAGAAAGTCAGAAAACTCTTCAACTCTGCAAAGCGAACAAAGAGGTGGGACGAATACAGGTTTGCTCTCAAAGAATACAATCTAGTATTGAGACGATCTAAGCGAGCTGCTTGGAGGAAATGCTGCGAAACAATCGCTGACATGCCTACAGCGGCACCAATCCATAAATCACTCGCAAACGATCATGTCAACTGTGTCAACAGGGTAACTGAAGAAAAATGACGGAACCTACACGACGGACCGTG
The DNA here is from genome assembly GCA_945910035.1 of Brachypalpus laphriformis. NCBI lineage: Eukaryota > Metazoa > Arthropoda > Insecta > Diptera > Syrphidae > Brachypalpus > Brachypalpus laphriformis. Next base: position 103,870,053 of record OX246756.1, read on the forward strand.
TGGATACACTTAGAACCTTACTTCAGGTACATTTCCCAGGCTCGTCTCTTAACACATCTCATGTGTACTCGAACACAGTTAACCACAGGGTTTATGTGGACAGGAGAGTTATTAGTTTATCTGGAAAAATATTCAGTCCAGAGAAAGTTGAATGGGCGGTAGGCACATTTAAACCTTTTAAAGCCCCCGGCGGTGACGGTCTGTTTCCAGCACTTCTCCAAAAGTCAATTGACCTCATCCTGCCGGGGTTGACAGCTTTATTTAGAGCCAGCTACAATTGGGGATACATACCACCCACCTGGAGGCAGGTAAATGTGGTTTTCATCCTCAAGCCGGGCAATAGGTCTAGCGAGCTGCCTAAATCATACAGACCTATAAGTCTAACATCATTCGTCCTTAAGACAATGGAGACTCATAGATATCCATATTAGAGACCGGTTAGATCTGTCTAACCCTCTGCACTCGAATCAGTACGCATACAGGAAAGGCAAATCGACAGTAGGTGCCCTTCACTATCTCGTCAAAAAGATAGAGGGAACACTCAGTTCAAGGGAGATGGCCTTGTGTGCATTTCTTGATATCGAGGGCGCATTCGATAACACTGGTTACGACTCGATCGCAAGGGCGATCAGTAGCAGAGGTATCGAAGAATCGACCAACCAATGGATCAGGGCCATGCTGGTAAGTCGAATCATTACTTCCTCCTCTGGGGGAGTGTCGGTGTCCATAACTGCAGCCAAAGGCTGTCCTCAAGGAGGAGTTCTTCCCCCCTGTTATGGTCTATAGTCATCGACAACTTGTTAGTAGATCTTCACAGATCAGGCTACACCACCGTCGGTTAGGCTGATGACTTGGCGGTTTTTATCAGAGGTAAACACAGCACGACAATTTCCAACGTCATGCAAAGTGCAATATCTCAAGTTGTAGAATGGTGTAACAAAGAAGGACTATCCATAAATCCTAGTAAAACCGTTCTGGTGCCTTTTACAAGGAAGACACAGGTCAACCTTGAACCTATCACAATCAAAGGCACCACACTAGTTTATTCCAGCGAGGTCAAATATCTCGGTGTAATTCTTGACAAACGACTTAATTGGAATTCACATATCAAGTCCGCCACTGAGCGCGCTACTAGAGCACTGTGGGCCAGTAAACGCCTATACGGCAGAACTTGGGGTCTCTCTCCTAAGATGATACATTGGTTGTACATAATGATGGTTAGACCCATTATCACATACGCGGCCATCGTCTGGTGGCCAAAAACTCTCCAGCAGACAACGGCAAACAAGTTGCAGAAGTTGCAAAGAATTGCCTGTCTTGGCATTACAGGTGCGATGCGCACCTGCCCTACGACAGCTCTGGAAGCTATTGTTGGGCTTACACCCTTACCAATCTTCATTAGGAAGATGGCTGCTAGATATGCCAGGCTGCAGCTAGATCACGAGTATAAACCAGGTGACCTTGTGGGACATTTAAAGATACTCAACTCAATCCCTAAAAGAGACATGTTCTGCACTTTACCAGATATTATGGTCAGGCAACACTGCTTTGGTAGGCTATTCGAAGTTGAAATATTGGACCGGGAAAACTGGCCCAATGGTGCTCCAACACTGGACCCTAGAAGGGTTTTTGGACCCAACACAAAGATTTCGGTACCTATGGGTACGACTCCTACTGTGTTTCAGGCTGAAATCCATGCCATTGAGATTTGCGCCAGACACAATCTCCGCAAGGGGATCAAAGGCGCTAGAATACATATCTTCTCAGATAGCCAAGCAGCACTTATGGCACTGTCGTCCAACCAAATGGACTCCAGAACCGTGAAATGCTGCTACGATGCATTACAAGACCTTGCCAAATACAACAGGGTAAAACTCGGTTGGGTACCCGGACACCAAGGGATTGTGGGCAACGAATCTGCAGATGAGCTTGATAGGGCTGGCTCAGAATCTGCGTTTATAGGTCCTGAACCTTATTGTGGCGTCAATTGGGCGACAGCTACAACGCTGATTAACGAATGGGAAAACAAACATCGTCTAGAACACTGGACTAGTGGGCCAGGGCTAAGACAATCCAAACGATTAATCAAGCCTTACTCCTATAAGGAAATCCTTAACTTAGATAGGGAAAGCATCAAGAAGCTTGTGAGCTTTCTTACTGGCCATTGCGGCTTGAGATACCACCTTAACAAGATGAACCTGTGCCAAGAGAAGGACTGTCGGTTCTGTTTAGAGGAGGATGAAACCTCCGAACACATTCTTTGTGAATGCCCGGCACTACACTGGTTAAGGAAACGTATTCTCCACAAGGAGATACTTACTTCAGTGGAACTGAAATGCTCCGCTACTAAGGACATACTCACTTTCATAAGGGAGGTAGTACGTCTGTTAGATTAACTCCAACCCTCCGATACAATAGATCTTTCAGGTCGCAGTGTCGTTGCCACGCGGGCATGGGTTGTACAAGAGAAAAAAAAAAAAAAAAAAAATGCTTAACCTGTCTACACTTGTTTTGTGGATTTGGAAAAAGCATATGATAGGATTCCTCGAGACAAACTCCGGGGTGTTCTGCAGGAGTATGGGATTGATGGTTCCCTGTTAAGGGCGATTCAGTCTTTATATACAAACTGTAGAAGTTGTGTTCGGATAAACAAGATAGTGAGAGGGATAGAGAGAGAGCAATGGTGCGATTTGTCACTTCTCCTTTTTATCGTATATATGGATGTTGCTGCGCAGCCGTGGCGGAGAATATTTCAAAGTGGGAGACTTAAGGGTTAGTCATTTGCTCTTTGCCGATGATTTGGTCAGCCTTGGGTTCTCTCAAACCGAACTTTAGCGCGCACTCGAATGATTTGTAGCCGTTTGTGATGATGCTGGAATGAAGATCAACGTGAACAAACCGGACGTAATGGTCGTTTCCAAAATACCCATTCAGTGCACTCTGTATGTTAGTGGAGTCCGACTTAAGGAGGCAAGCACTTCGGGGTCTTATTCACGAGTGATGGGAAGAGCAATGCAGAGTTATCCTGTAGAATTGCTCAGACTGGATCAATTTTGAGAGAGCTTGGTCAATCTATTATAAGGAAGGCCGAACTTAGTGTTCAAGCTAAATTATCGGTTTTTAGCTCGCTGTGTGTTCCAACTCTCACCTATGGTCATGAAATTTGGGTAGTGACCGAAAGAATAAGATCGCGGATACAAGCTACCGAACTAAGATTCCTTCGCGGTGTTCCTGGAATAACTCGTAGGGATCGACTGCGCAACACCAGAGTACGCGAGGGGCTCAATGTTGAGCAGCTACTTCTCTGAACGGAACGATCTTTGCTTCGGTGGTTTAGTCACGTAGTGGGTATGCCCACAGACCGGCTTCCAAGACGTACCATGATTGCCGTGCCATCAGATAGGCGACTCCCTGGTAGGCCTAGAAACAGATGGCTGAATTAAGTCTGACATCTCTCCTAGAGCCGTCTAGGGATTCCTCCTGATGAGTTGGAGTCAATGTCGGAGGATCCACCTGAGCATCTTACCCCCACGACCCTCATGAAGAATTAGCGGGCCATTGAAAATGTGTGTATGTATGTATTCTAAATAAGAAATATTGTGATGCCATAGTTCTATCATTCCAGCTTAGGCTCGACACGTGGAACCGTTTTCCCACCTGAGTCTTGCTAATAGCGTTTAGCTTTAGTAAATGCTTACATATAGCGAGGGGAATACTCTTGCCTATCAGGTAGAATCCTTAGAGTTGTACCCTGTCGGTGAGCTCGTCCCCCTTGCAGTTTCCCAGAATGTTCCTGTGGCCTGGACCCCAGCATAGGTGAATGTTGAACTGCTCTGCCATCTCCGTAAGACATAAACGACAATTTAAGGAGCACGATTCCAGGGACTTGATTGCCGCTTGACTCTCAGTGAAAATGCTAATATCCCTGACAGATAATAAAATACATTTTAGTCAGGACAGGGCTTCCTTAATCGCTATGGTTTCCGCCTGAAAAACGCTACATTAATTTGGGAGGCGGAAAGAGATGCTCAGGTTGAGTTTTTCGGAGAATAAGTGATCATGAGACAATTACTATTGATATAGCTTTAGGAAATAATATTCCCAAGTTAAATAAGAAGAAATATAAAGTTTTAAACTATAATAAAGCGGATTTTTATTCAAAGCTTTTGTTGAGTGATTTGGTTGGAGTGGATGTTGTGAACAGTAGCGGGAATGATTTGGCTGAGTTGTTTAAGCGTAAAATGAGTAGATTAGTGAATGAAATGTTGGTAGACAAAACTGTATGTCCTAATGAATTTGAATGGTTCAATAAAAAACTAGCTCGATTAAAAAAGAGCAAAGTTATAAAATATGAGAAGGCTAAATTCAACAACAATCATACAACGTGGGATACGTACAAGGAAGCGAGGAACATCTATAAAAGGGAACTCAAAACACACAGAGACAAGCATATACGAAAGAAGATCGATACAGCGAGGGACCAACAAGCAATATGGCGAAACAGGAAGAAGTTTATTTTAAAGAAGGATCAAGGTGACATTAGTAATGTTTCGTTCGGTGGAATTATTGTACATGAAAGTGAAAAAAATTCGAGAGAATTTAATACATTCTTTGTAGAGTGTAGAAAACATAATTAACGATATTCCCAGGTTGCCCTATCAAGATTCCATAAATCAAGTTGCCACCGTTTTTAAGTTTAAATATATAAATATTAAGGATATAGTGTTAGTGCTGAAAGATATGGGCAAAAAGAAAGACTTTAACTTTATGAGCGGAAGTTTGTTCCTGGATGTCATTGAAATAATCGGCTCAATTCTGCGGGAGCTTTTTAACAAATCCATGAGGACAGGAATATTTCCTGATGGATGGAAGGAATCTATTGTTCGACCTATTCAGAAAGTACAGAATACTGTCTTGTGTGAGGAATTCAGACCGGTGAATATGTTGCTTTTATATGTAAAGCTATTCGAAAAACTTGTAGAGAAGCAGTTTAGGAGCTACATACATATATAGAGGAAAATAATTACATCATGCAACATCAATCGGGATTTAGAAAAAAAAACTCATGTGAGACGGCTTTAAATTGGGTGATAGAAAACTGGAAAAGCCTAATGGATCAACGGAAAGTAATTGAGGCAGTGTTTCTGGATTTCAAGAGAGCTTTTGAAACGGTGGACCGGGGGATTCTAATAAAAAAACTGATTAAGTATGGGGTCAATGGCAATGAACTGAAATGGTTTGAGTCATATCTAAACGGCCGCACTCAACGCACAATAGTAACTGAAAGTATCGCGGATCCAATTGAAATTAAAATAGGAGTACCCCAAGGCTCGGTATTGGGAGTTTTTCTATTCTTAATATATATAAATGATATAAACGCAGCAGTGAAACATAGCAAATTGTGTATGTTTGCGGATGATGCGCTCCTATTTGTCAGTGGAAGTAATTCAGGGGAATGCATCCAAATAAACGAGGACCTGAAATCGGTGAGCAAGTGGCTAAAAGTGAATAAGCTGATTTTAAACATAAAAAAGACAAAGTACATGTGCATACAATGATCAGAGCGGATGTGTTAAAATTGATGGGGAAGACATAGAGCTTGTGAATGAATTTAAATATCTTTGTGTAATAATTGATGACCAGATGAGTTTAAGAGCCAATATATATATATTATATATATTACATATATATGTAAGAAAGTATCCAAGAAAATATATTTCCTTAGCAGAATTCGGCAAAATGTATCTACTGTTACAGCGATAAGAATATATAATGCAATGATAAGACCGCATTTCCAATATTGTTCAACAATACTTTATCTATCAACGGAAGGAGATTTAACAAGGCTACATAGGCTCCAAAATAAAGCCATGAGGATAGTTCTCAAGTGCGCAAGACTAACCCACATAAAGGATATGCTGGAAAGGCTTAAATGGCTAAGTATAAGGCAGCAAATCAACCTAAACGTGTTAGTGTTCGTCTTTAAAATGAAAAACGAAATGCTCCCCAACTATCTTTTTAACAATCTAAGATACATAAGTGAAAGTCAGCCTTATAACCTTAGAGGTGCTCAAAATTTTCGATTAGAACTGAAATCATCCGCGCGTGCTCAGAATACTTTAATGTCCAAAGGTTTGAAACTGTTTAATCGTCTCCCGAATGAAATAAAGAACATAAACAATTTGAAGAAATTAAAGAAGAAATTGTGAAATTTTTAAAATCGGACAATTGAATTATGATATAAAATGATAACCGAGAAGCTAAATGGCATATATTGCCAAATTTATGAACCGATATCTTGCTAACGAGCGCGTAAGTGTGTCCCCTCGCGCGGTTGGGAACGTAAGATGGCGGTGTTCGAATAATAATAATAAAAAAAACATCACAAGCCACCCCACCTTCGGTCTTAAAGCCATCTGTAAAGAAGTGAACCGAACTACCATCAACATGGTTGATGTCCCATCCATCCCGTTCAGTACTCGTACGGAAGTTTCTGTCAAATTTCAGTTCCGGCGGGGTGTAGTCCATATTTTCATGGGTGAAGTTGAGAAGATCAAGGATAGAGTGGTCAATGTGATAGTTGGACTACTGCGAGGAGGCTTTTAGACGGATAGCCGCAATCTATTTGCCGAAAACATCTAATGGCAACAGATTGAACAAAATGTCCAGTGTCGCAGAGGGAGAAGTTCTCAGTGCAGGATATATAATAACTGGGTTCACCGCAGTTCACATTTGGAGGCCCATCTGTTGAGCCGAAGGAGAGCATATTGGAGGATTTCTCTGAGTGGCTGAGTGCTTGCCAGAGGCAGCAATAGCAATGTCATCAGCATACGCAATTATTCTACAACCTGACCTATCTATTCCTACTGAGTTAGACGGAATTGATGTTCCACCTATTAACCATTGGAGTTGAGCCTAGTTAACGCAGCAAACAAGTTCCGGACAATTGGGGCAACCTCACGGTAAATGGATGGCATATCACAGATATTGGCGATAGGCGAACCCCACAGGCGGATCAGTAGAAATGCGGTGAAGTGGGAGGGTTATGAACCATTATTTTCGGATCATAACATCGCTGATAAAACGAAGAAGAAGAAGATACCCCAGATATTGTAGTTGCTAAACATAGATACTTACTGTCTGGATTCAATAAAAACATGTCTGTGTGAGTTATTCCTCGGTCGACGTCCTTCCTCACTTGTGACTTTGAGTACCCGCCCCAAACAAGTATTTTGCCATCAGGGCAAGCAGCCATGCAGCAACCTGATCGTGGAGGAGGAACAATCGCCCCCGCCACATCGAACTTCAGCCACGTATACGACTCCAGAGAAAATATATGCACATCATTGTGATATCTGTAGGATTGATTGTTATCGTGAAAGCCACCAAAAACAAACAACTTCTTCTTTGATGCTACCATCCGGTGACCACTTCGTGGACTGGGTCCATTCGGTGCGTTTACTTTTTCCCATGTTTTCGATTTTAACCGCATCACCCATAGGTCTTTGTAATGGTAGAACTGCAGCTGCGAAGGGCTGGCATGCTCTCCCCCAAATAACTGCAATTCAGAATTGTATCTTTCCATTCACCAATATAATTAGAGGTACTCACCCACAGTTGTCCACCGTCACTCGCAACCGTCACCATCTGATGACCGCTTCTGGGAGCCGGCCCACCGGGAGACTGCACTTGTTTCCATTCATTCTTTGCGATGTTATAGAAGAACAAGTCGTTGTATATGCAGATCTTCTGTCCATTGAAAAACTCACCTCCAAAAAGGACGAGCTCCTCTTTATCGGGGTGCGCCACAATGGTGAAACTCGATCTCGGCGATGGTGGGGTACAAGTGGTTTCTGTGACAGCCTTCAGGCGAGTTTCCTCAGCTTCAAGCCGTGCTACAACTTCTGCAATGTCGGTCTAAAATGGCAATAGAATGTTAGATGCACTTTAATTCAATTGATTGGCATAGACTCATACTTCACCAATTTTTTCCAGAAGTTTCTTTTGTTTTGCCGCCATTTTTTTATCTGTTTTCATAGCAGTCTTTTCAGCACCTTTGCCCTTTTTCTTATTTTTGTCGTTTTTACCCATTTTAAATATTAATTTGATTTAATTATTGAAATTGTATTACAAACGCAGTTTAGTTTCGCCGGATATTTGACAGATGCGAAAATGCCGGGGTGCATGCTTCTTGCGAGCATGTGATGCAGAATCCATAGAAAAGTTCACATACTTTTAGGAACGTTTGTACAGTTGGAGGTCAAAGCTTGAAAACATAGTATCAACTAGTTATTACTAGAGGGCAGTTCAATGCGTGTTCGATTAACAGAGTTAGGAGGGCGTTTCCTTTACTCATTTACAGTTTTTTTCATTTCAGCAGGGCAAATATAGCCGGTTTTGCATCTGTAATATAAGTGGTAGTGTCTATAATTAGCGGAAATGGTAATTATTTAATTTGGGAGCCGTGGCGTAAGTGGTTAGTGTGTCGGATCACTACGCATGAGGTTCCAAGTTCGAATCCCAGAAAATACCAAAAAGTTTTTTCACGGTCCCACCTCTCGCGAGCGTCTGACAAACATCCGAGAGTATTGTTGTCACGAAAAAGCTTCTCAAATCGACGTTCGGATTCGGCATTAAACTGTAGGTCCCTTCCATTCGTGTGAAAAATATAACGCACACAACATGAGTGGTTGCGAGAAGCTAGGCCCTGGCACTTTAAAGAGCTGTTGCGCCAAATATTTGTATTTTTTGTATTTTGGTAATTATTTAGAAAAAGGGCATCCACCTCCGATTTTGATAAAATGTTATAGGTGATAGGCACTTTTATTTTTCAGTCAACTTTAGTCCTGAATTAACTTCGAGTTAACCCTGCAAATTTGGTGAGTTAACTCTGGATTAAATGAGCAAATGTTTTTGACAGACTCAAGATTCTTTGGGGATTTCAGCCCATGCCTTTGCCTCATCCTCAGAATTTGTTCGATCCGTTCATTTATATTCCATGATGTGTTTTTCTTTATCAACACAATCTAATAAAAATTAAATTTCTTTTGATGAAAAATTGGAGCTTCTCTTATTCATTATTTTTGTTATAACCGTTCTAAGGTGAGAAATATAAGATACGACTGTTGTACCAATGGTTTGACAATGGTTTTTTGTTGTATACGATAATTGCATTGTGTGCATCTACACAAGCGACCGTTGTACTGATATCGAATGTTCGCGTGGTCTTGAATGCACGACCGCTCTCACATGCACAGATTGTATGGAAATTATATGATGTGCATGTGTAAAATGACTGAATAAAATGTCTACTTGTACGTAAATCGTACGCATATTGTATAATGTGTGTGCTGTATACAACAGTTGGGCCGATGTCGGTACAACACAAGTCGATTCGACGGTTGTATCGTGTATTATCTGCTTAACAGAATAGAATCGATAGATTTCGATAGTTTTTTTGACGGCTGAATCGATAAATCATGCAGTGGTACCAAATTCAACCACCACTCATGGAGACAAAATTAATCCTGCACTGAAAAATTTCTTCATGAGTTAACTCTAGATTCATTTTAATACAGAGTTAGTTAACTCTGGTTTAACTCAGAGTTAACTCAGCACTGAAAAACTGGACCTTACAAACAAACGTTTGTTCGTTCTACGTTCTACGTTCTTCAATTCTTAATAGTAAACAGTGGGTAAGTGGTGTGCTTTGTGCGATCAATTTAGAAAGATCCGCTCAAGCGGCTTCTTATTGCGTTCCGAATTGTAATCCCATAAGTCTCAGAAATAACGGAAATTTAAGCAAGAGTTTCGCAAGGTAGCGTTCTGGGTCCCATTCTGTGCCTCCTATACACTGGTGATCTCACGGAGTTAAAAAATAGCACTTTGGACTCGCTGTTATCAATCTATAATAAGTTTTTATTATATAAGAAATCATTGAATCAATATGGACATATTGAGTTCTCTGGGATTTGGGTTTCCTTTTATAAAAAAAAAAGAAGATGAGACTGTAGTAAAACGAGCAACGTAGACATCGTTCAAAGATTTCAAAACAAAGTGCTAAAGAATATCGTCAATGCATCATGGTACATAAGGAATAATGATCTCCACAGGAATTTAAGAGTATAATGTGGCACAGATGAAATTAGGAAAAATGCACGAAGGTATGAATCAAGGCTTCAAAAAATCGCAAACATTGAGGTAGTGCAGCTTTTAGACAACGCAAACTTAGTGTGAAGGCTCAAAAGGACAAGTCCATTTGAATTGGAATTGTATATCAGAACACCTACACTTAGAAATATATTTAAAGTATGTATCTGCATATCTACCTAACATTCAAAAATCGGTATATACGAGTATATAGGATTGGCAACAACGAGCGTCGGGCGCTGGGTGTAAAGCTATCCCCCAACGTATTGAACGAATTAAATTCCACTTATGTTTTATGCACTGTCTTATATTCATAAGTAGATGCTATCATCTGTCGAGAGACGCCAATGGGCGGAACTCTCGGAGCGAAAAAAACCAACATAGGGATTAGAGAAAAATTGCTAATTAGTCCAGGTGACTAGATGGTAATAACACCGAAGAGCACAGAACGTGGACTGTGCTACATTCGAGGCTAACCAACGTTCTTAAAGGAGGTAGATAAGCGCCGAACATCAGGTGTGTCTAAACTAAAAAAAAAAATATATGTATGGGATTATACAGGGTGATATGCATAAGATACGACAAAAGCCTAGAACGGATAGATTGGGTCGAGACAAGAAAAAAATCGTATGGAGGGGGGGGGTCTATCTCCCGCCATTTAGGCGGGAGGGGCAATTTTGTAAAAAGTTGACTTTGAATAAAAAAAAATTATTAAAAATTTACGGAAACACGTACAATAATGTGCTATAGCTTTTTTGAAAGCCAATATTCCATTCTTTTATTCGCTTTTTAAATCAAGTTATTTCAGTGAACAGTTTTTGAAAAATGAAATTTCAAAGTCAAAGTTTTTGAAAAATATTTTGAATTTTTTTTTTCAAAAGTTTGCGTTATTAACTGCCACTGCCATTTTTATTTTTCCATTCTCCTATGAATTCTTAATTAAATACCGACAACCCGATGTTAAAATCTTTCTTAGTTTTTGAGATATTAAAAAATATGTGTAGGTACTTTTTTCGCAGAAAACCCCTTTTTGGGTTTTTCTATGATTGGACTTTATTGAATGAACAGATTATCCCTTTTGCAATGAAAACGAAGTTTACATTCTTTTTAATATCTCAAAAACTAAGAAAGCTTTTCACGTCGGGTTTTCGGTATTTAATTAAGAATTGATAGGAGAATTGAAAAATAAAAATGTCAGTGGCAGTTAATAACGCAAACTTTTGAAAAAAATCAACTTGAAAAAAAAAATTCAAAATATTTTTCAAAAACGTTGACTTTGAAATTTCATTTTTCAAAAACTGTTCACTGAAATAACTTGATTTAAAGAGCGAATAAAATAATGGAATATTAGTTTTTAAAAAAGCTATAGCACATTATTGTACGTGTTTCCGTTAATTTTTAATAATTTTTTTTTATTCAAAGTCAACTTTTTACAAAATTGCCCCTCCCGCCTAAACGGGGGGAGATAGATCCCCCTCTCCCATACGATTTTTTTCTTGTCTCGACCCAACCTATCCGTCCTAGGCTTTTGTCGCATCTTATGCAAATCACCCTGTATATTACAATAAAATAAATTCTTTTTTAAATTCTGACAACCATAGGGACACTCCTTTCTCTCATATTATCTGTGGCAGAAGATAACCCAACGCCTGCAGCATGGGTTTCTATAAGGCCGACTTTGTTGAATGTAAAATGTTCATCTCCGGAAAATACTCGCTTGGCTTCAAAATCTCCGTCGAGATTCAGATACTTCTTTTGAAATTTCGGAGATTAGAAATTCTTGAATTATTTTCTTAACTCTTTTTTGTCTCTCTAAGAAAGCACACAGGTGACTTCAGGTTTATATAGAATAAAATGTTGTCGCTACATATAATTCAACGTAAGTATTTCTCTGCAATAGGTCAGTTTTTTGAGAGCTCGGGCAGCTCGAGCTTCGCTTCGAAGTCGGACCGCTCTGAAAGCCCCCTGAAAATCAGCAAATGTCAGAACGACAGCTCTAGTGGGCTTTTTGAGAAATAGAAGCCCAGGTTTTTTTCTTGTGGGCGTCGTGGCGTAAGCGGTTAGTGTGTCGGATCACTGCGCGTGAGGTTCCAATTTAGAATATCAGAAAAACACCAAAAAGTTTTTTGACGGTCCCACCTCTCGCGAACGTCTGACAAACATCCGAGAGTATTGCTGTCATGAAAAAGCTTTTCAAACAAATTGCCCTTCGGATGCGGCACTAAATTGTAGGTCCCTTCCATTCGTGTGAAAAATATTACGCACACAACATGAGCGGTTCGCGAGAAGCTAGGCCCTGGCACTTAAAGAGTTGTTGCGCCAAATATTAACTTTTTTTTTGCCATAAAAACCTAGGACGTATCTAAAAAAAAAAACTGACTTAATCTCTGGCCACAAGGCATAATAGCATAAGTATACTTATGGCAAAAGGGAAGTGAGACTTTAAATGCGTTTTCTAAAATGTGAAAAGGCACTTATGCTGTTTTGTGTTGTGGCCACAGATATCTTTTTCTTACTTATCTTTGCTAACTTCTCCCCCAACGGAGAGTGATGTTCGACTTAAAAAAAAATGGAAAGGCCGCAATCGGAGAAAAATCTCCTTCACCTCCGTAACTCAAATACTCCTAGTAACCCACACAAAGGGACAGCCAAAATATGACAGGAGTAGACCTTTTAAATGTTGGTCGTTCCAAATTCAACTCTATGGTTTAACAGATCTGAAAGATTTATAGCATATAAAAGACTTATAGGATTATAATTTGGAACGCACTACAGGTGTAAAAATGCTGACATGCACGTTTGTTAAGAGCATGTGATGCAGAACCCATAAAGAAAATGCACATACTTTTAGGAACGTTTGTACAGTTGGAGGTCCAAGTGAGAAAACAAAGTACCAGCTAGTTATTGCTAGAGGGCAGTTCCATGCGTGTTTAATGTGTAGCGTCGCGTCGTGATACTAGTCGTGTTTTATTATCTGCTCTGATCCAGATCAGATCATTGGTATGTATGCATTACAATAATAATACGAGATCTTGCTTTTCATTTGATTCGTGATCTGAAAATTAGTTCGCCTATTCCTTGCCAGGCTGCACTTTGTCGACAATTGTCAAAACCCCTGCTGCCGGATTAGAATATGAAATACTTTCTGTACTATAAATATAATTTTACGATTTCTATGTTTTCTTTGCATTGGAATTATGCACATAAAAGCGTATTTAAAAGTAAATACTTATCCCAGTTAGTCCTAATGATTTCAAATTAATAATTATTGAGTGAATATACACCATTTGAATCAATTAGGATCGACAAAACATACAGTAAAAGAAAAAGATCGCGTATTCCCTGAATTTTATAAGGGAAAATAAATCGTATGGCAACTCCGCTGGAAAGAACTCAACTGTGCAATTCTAATGAAAAAGAGGGAAACAAATAATTGCTACTTTTAAATAACTAATTATTGAATGAAAACAATAACAAGTTGTACGTCAGAAGAAACAAATGTAGCTCTGGATGCATATGGCAAGAGTTAAGCACAATTTTAGCACGAAATAAACCATATTTTGAAAGGAGTTCGATGCGGAAACTGTAACTACACCACAAAACACAACAAAAATTGTTCGTTGATCCAGATCCAGATTGTCTTATTTTCGTCGTGTGATCTGATCTGGATCAGATAATAAAACACGGCTACTGTTGATTTGTGGGAAAGCTAGACTTACTCTCGCGAGTAAACCGCACATCACTTTTAACCATTAAATGTTTCTTTATTTGAAATTCATCTTGGCACTTTCCATGGGGTATGCCTGTAACATGGCATGTGTAACTTTATCTTTACACCGTTCAAAACATATTATGTAAAACAGGTACTTGTGCTTTGTGAACCGAAAATCAGTATTACAAATTTGCAATCGCGAATTACAACTACAAATTTGTGGTTGTAATTTGTAGTTGGTGAAATAGGCCCCAGACCTGTCATCCCACAACAGTTTCGACGCCAAGTCTTCAACTCACTACACAATCTGAGTCATCCTGGTACTAAGGCTACAGTAAAGCTCGTCGCTTCAAAATACATCTGGCCATCGCTAAAAAGACTGCAAAACATGGGCACGAGCATGTGTACCATGCCAAAGATCGAAGGTCACTCGCCATACATCATCTCTGTAGGCGATTTCGCATCTCCAGGTTCAAGGTTCGAGCATATCCATGTAGACTTCGTGGGACCTTTACCGCTCAAGATTTTGTCTCACCATCGTGGATGGTTGGCCGCAAGCCTACCTAGTGATGGGCATAATCGAATGATTTGAAGAATCGAGACATAAGTATTCGAATGATTTGAAGAATCGAATGATCATTCGAGATATGAGTAAAAAAAAAAATTACAATGTTGTGTTAATATCGGAATGCAGAATCCAAAAGCCACACGCTACGAAATACAAGAAATCATTCGAATGATTTTGAATAACACACGGTTTTCCACCAAAGAAAATTATAACAGAAAAACCAACTCAACATTCTTAAATTTGTAACTCAAACTGTAAAAACGAAAAGAATTAAACCATTGTGAAAGAAAATAAATATGCTTACATATGGCATGTAAATAATATTAATCGCAGCCAAATACCTATAAAATTAATAGACTCCTGTCTATAACGCTTTTGCTCACAGTAATTGTCTTCTCGTTATCTTGTTTCGCAATACAAAAAAGAGAACGAGAACTCATCATCAAAAATCATTCGAATGAAATGTCTCGAATGATCATTCGAGATATGAGTGCTATATGCATATGAGAACATCGCCTAAAATCATTCGAATTATTTCCTGTACCTACTTCCTTCGAAGCAGCGAGAACCCAGAACGAAAGCAAAGAGAAAATGTCTCGAATGATCATTCGAGATATGAGCGCTATTTGTATATGAGAACATCCCCAAGTGGTTGAATACACAAACAAAATTCTCTATTCCAGTCATATCAACTTATATCAGATGGGTATCCGAGTCAAATAGTACCCGATTCATTTTAAAGGCGGGTAGAATAGAAGCAAAATCGCATCTTCACCTCCCCGTTGTGCCCGCTGGATAGCTATCTGATAGTGAACTAACGATGAGCGTATGCTGAGTCTGACGATATATGTGTAGTTGAACACTCAGACCTGCGTAAGCACATCTGGGTGAACCTCAGCGCGCATATGTTTAACCGGACGAGGCATCTCTTGTTGACCTGATTGGCTGAAATATGCGCCTCAGAAGTCTAGCACGAGCTCCTCAGAAGCAGGACATGCGGCGGATGAATTCTCTTGATGGAATCAACGGTGACGTCTACAGACCAGCGGATACTTACCGGAGCTACTTCGACATATTTGGAGCTGAGGTCTGTAAGGATTTTCAATACTACGTCAGGGTATTGAAAAAGAGATGGTGGCGGATGAACCCCTGATGGGCCAACGGCAGCGCTCATATCCCCGAAGTGGGTTACTGACATCGGTGTATCCGGTCCCTCGTCCTAGGGGTTGCAAAAAAAAAAGGATCTGGTCCTCCAGGTTGGGGGTTGTGCCGTTGGGCTAACTTCCCTACCACGTAAAAAAACTTTCGATTACGAAGCAACCAACTGCCTCGGATACGGATGATTTTACTCTTGACGACCCAAGCAAATGTAAAAAGGACAACGATCTTCGTGTCTGCACATGGAATGTTAGGTCCCTCTACAAACCCCGTGCAGCCGAACAACTTGCGGAGGCCCTAGAGTGTCTCAAAGCAGACATTACCGCCATCCAAGAGGTGTGGTGGGATGGGCCGGGCAAAAGGAGTATGAAAAACTGCGACATCTACTACGGCGATTGCTACAGACAACAAGGACAGCGTCTATTCGGGTGCGGATTCGTCATTGGAGGCAAACTTAGGCAAGAAGTCTTGAATTTCCGGCATGTGAACGAGCGCCATATGACTATCCGTATCAAGGCTAAATTTGCCAACATTAGCCTAATATGCGCTCACGCCCCTCACGAGGAGAAGGACGACGCGACAAAGGATGACTTCTACCAGCTCTTGGACAAGACGTATGAGCAATGCCCTAGCCACGACGTTAAAATTATCCTAGGTGATTTTAACGCAAAGCTAGGAAGAGAGGACGTCTTTAGTAGCGTGGTCGGAAAGCACAGCCTGCACGACAACACATCCGACAACGGACTCAGGCTAATCGACTTTGCAGCGGGGCGAAACTTTGTCGTAGCTAGTACGCGGTTTCCACGTCTCGACATACACAAAGGAACATGGCTCTCCTTTGATCGAAAAACTGTCAACCAAATCGATCACATTGCGATCGACGCAAGGCGCTCTTCCAGTATTATGGATGTCCGGACTTTCCGAGGAGCCAACGTGGAATCGGATCACTACCCAGTTGTAGCCAAGGTACGGATGCGGATATCCAGAATGGAGCGAAATCAACGAAATACTGTGAGGAAATTCGACGTCGGGCGGCTACAATCGCAAGAGACCGTCAGAGCCTTTGCCGATCGAGTTTCTCTTAATCTTCATGTAAGTCCAATGCCGCCAGCAGCAAATGCGGAAGACCAGTAGCAGCGTTGCCAACAAGCCATCAGAGATGCCGCCTCTGATGTACTGGGTTTCTCTCGACAACGAAACCCCTGGTTGGATGAGGAATGCCGGCAAGCATATGCAGCTAAATAAGAGGCGAACAAAGCGGCGCTGCATAGAAGGACCAGAGCTGCTTACGAGTTCTACGTGCGCAGGAGAAAAGAGGAACATCGACTTCCCAGGAAGAAGAAAAAGGAGCATGAGAAGCACTCGATCGAGGAGATTGAGAGACTTTATTGCAGGAATGATGTTCGAAAACTTTACCAAAAGGTAAAAAGAACATGCCAGGGTTTCAAAGCTAGAACAGAAGCCTGCAGGGACGCAAATGGTAATATAGTAGTAGAATCGCAGTCAGAACAGAATCGCAGAAGGAACACTTCTGTAGACTGTTAAACAGCGATGATGACCAATATTCCGCTGTCAGACAGAATGAGTCATTCAACGGTGACGATGACAGTCAAGATTCCCGTCAACCCGATCAGAATGAAGTGAGGATAACGATATCTAAACTCAAATCCAACAAAGCTGATGGAGCCGACGGCCTTGCCGCTGAACTTTTCAAGGCAGGAGGAGATGAGTTGGTAAGGAGCATGCACCAGCTCATCTGTAAGATCTGGTCGGACGAAAGTATGCCCGATGAATGGAACCTCAGCATCGTTTGCCCGATCCTGAAGAAAGGAGACCCTCTGAACTGCGCCAATTACTTCATCGAGGTATACAGAGCCATGTCTAGTTTTGGCATCCCTGCCAAGCTCGTCCGTTTGTGCAGAATGACGATGGGGAACTCTCGCTGCTCTATCAAAGTCGGTAAGAACATCATCGAACCATTCGATGTCAGGAAAGGTCTAAGACAAGGTGATGCGCTATCGTGCGATCTCTTTAACATAGTACTTGAAAGAATTGTACGAAACTCACAAGCCAACACCGGAGGTACAATCTTTTGCAAGTCTGTACAACTACTCGCTTATGCCGATGACATTGACATAATCGGAAGAACTCAGCGGGCCATCAATGGGGCACTTAGGAGTATTGAGATCGAGGCAGCAAAGATGGGTCTAGCGGTCAATGAAAGCAAAACGAAATATATGCTGTCTTCAAAAAAGGACACCCAACATCGGCGTCCTGGACAGAACGCCACAATAGACAGATATAATTTTGAGGTAGTAAAGGATTTTGTCTACCTAGGCTCTGTGGTGAACTCCGCAAATGACATCAGTAGGGAGATCACACGAAGAATTACTCTTGCCAATCGTTGTTTCTATGGGATGAGAAGGCAATTGAGTAGCAAAGCCCTATCTCGAACTACTAAGGTAACTCTTTATAAGACACTAATCATCCCAGTCCTGCTGTATGGCGTAGAGGCATGGGCTTTGACAAAACCGGATGAGGACGCCCTTGGTTATTTCGAGAGAAAAGTTCTTCGAGCGATCTTTGGTCCCATCTGCATAGATGGTAAGTGGAGGAGAAGGTACAATGCCGAACTATTCGGCTTATATAAGGACATTGACTTAGCCAGAAGAGTTCACATACAGCGACTAAGATGGCTGGGTCATGTAGAGCGAATGTAGCCCAACGTTTCCGCCAAGAAAGTCTTCGAATCCACCCCGGATGGACGGCGCAGTAGAGGGCGGCCTCGCGGTAGGAGGCGCAAGCAAGTGGAGGGGGACCTCAACCAACTTGGCGTGCGCAACTGGAGGCAGCTGGCTCGTAACTGCGCTGGCTGGAGAGGTTTGTTGGTTGAGGCCCAGGTCCACCCCGGACTGTAGCGTCATCTAAGTAAGTAAGTAAGTAAGTAAGTAAGTAAGTAAGTAAGTAAGTAAGTAGTTCATAATAATGTTGAAGAAAGAATGAATCCTTGAGGTACACCAGCATTAATAGCAAATGTGTCGAAAGACACACCGTCCACAATCTAAATTGATTTATCCTGCAGACAATTTTTCATCACCTGGAAGTGAAGACCAACGATTCCACCGGCCCATAAAGCGCACCAAACAGTGACTTTTTCTGGATGTAATGACGTTTCGACAATGGCTTGTGGATCATTAACGCTCGAAATGCGAAACCAAACTAACCTCAAAACAACAGAGAACTGTCAAATAGGCTGTCACAGAAAGTAGTGTTGCCAATTTAAAGTTCTCTGCCTCTAAATAAAAACACCCTTTATGTATATAGTACACATTATGTGTTGCGCAGAACAATAGGGGTGTTGTAAGAAAAATGTTTCTATTATTTAAGTTCAAAAAAACTAATATTTTTGCTGAAGTACTAATCAGGTTAGTTGATATTTTTTTTCCTTGCATGTGGGGTTCGTCTGTTTAACTTCAGAAAATATCGGCAGGCCTGCCGATTTTGGATCACTTAGTTAGTAAAACACTTTTTACTATGTTACTAATTCACAAAATATGGTCTCACTTGCCTTGTAATGGTCCAAAATCAAGGAAAAAACAAACCAAAGAGACCACTGGCCGGAAGGTCTGACTATTATGAAAAATCAATTTACGACCTCCATACAGATAAAGAGAACACAGGCCTACTTGTTAGCATCTGAACTATTCCATGAAGATTCCTCAAATCCCGTTTATACACCAGAACCCCTAACTCACTGTTTCAGGGCATCAGCAAGTTAAAACGGTTTGCTAGGAAGCACTTAAATAAGCGCAGTAGAAGTAGATACATATGTATTGACGCCGAATGGGAAAGGACTACCAACTCCATACGCAATTAAGATCACCTAATATGGAGACAGGAATGTGGGTGGGATAGGTTCATTTATCTTAATGATGTGCGTGCTGTACATCAACGTTTCGGAAAATGGTATGCTATCGTGTGAAACAGAGCACACCTTCACAGTATTAAAACAGTGGTTTCAGCCTATTCCATCATTTTTATAGGTAGTCGCCGACGTCATCCCCAGATATTAGGCACACATACAACTTTTAGGGTGATGATACTACTTACTTACTTATGTCCTGTATCCCCTTGTGGGTCACAGGGCCTCTACTACGCCTACGCGCCGTCGTGTACGGTTTCTGGCAATGTGTCTGAGTTCTCCCCAACTTTTCCATAACTGCCGTGCCTCCTTCTCGACTGTTCTGCGCCATGTTCTCCTTGGACCGCCAGGTCTTCTGCCATCCTGAGTTAGAGGGTTCCATTGCATAGCATGGGTCGCTATGGAACTGTCACCCTTTCGGAACGTGTGACCAATCCACTGCCACTTCCGTCGTTGGATGGTTGTGCCTATTGGTTCCTGACCCGTTCTCTCGTAAAGGTGTTCGTTAGAGATACGATTGGGCCAGAAAATCCTTAAGATATTGCGCAGGCACCTATTAACAAACGTTTGCAGCTTTCTGGTGATAGTAGTGGTCACTCTCCACGTGCTGCAACCATATAGCAGCACGGATTCAACGTTGGAGCGGAACAGTCTTATTTTGGTGCTCAAACGGATTGCATTACTTCGCCATATTTTGGACAACATCCCGAACGCGGACTTTGCTTTGGCGATCCTGTTGGCTATATCCAGTTCGGTTCCACCATCGGTCGAGACAATACTCCCAAGATACTGGAAATCCTCTACTCTCTCTACCGGTTGTCCAGCAATGCATATTTGAGCCGATGAGTTTGTTCCAAGGCTGATAGTTTTAGTTTTTGCCGTATTAATTTTCAGCCCGACGACGCCTGCCTCCCTCTCCACATCTGCTGTCATTTGGTGGAGGTCCATAATTCTGTGGGAGAGTAAGCATACATCGTCAGCGTAGTCAAAATGTTTCAGTTGAGATGTAAGAGTCCATCGAATTCCTCCGTTTCCCGTCGACAAAGCTGCATGAAGCACATCGCTAATCACCAATAGGAATAATATTGGTGAAAGGATACAGCCTTGTCTTACCCCACTTTGGATCTCAAATTCCTCAGACAACCTTCCTCTGTGCAGAACATGACATTTGGAGCCTTCATATCTAGCTTTGATAATAGCAATTAGTTTATCGGGAATGCCTCTCCTGCGTAAGGCACGCCAAATAAACTCCCTGTTGACACTATCGAACCCCTTCTCAAAATCGATGAACAGCAGGTGCAGTAGCGATCGATATTCAACACACTGTTCGATGATAATCCGCAGGGTGTTGATGTGGTCGGCACAGGAGGATCCAGAGCGGAAACCAGCTTGTTCGGCATCGAGTGTGTCTTCGAGATGTTGTTTTATTCGCTCAAGAATAATTTTAGCTATTATCTTAGCTACAGCAGGCAGCACGCAGATACCCCTCCAGTTTCCGCACTCCATTAGATTTCCTTTCTTAGGAAGCTTGATGATCATTCCCTTTTTCCACTCGTTAGGAAAGCTCTCAGCTTCCCAAGCTCTCTCCATAAGTGGAAGCAGAAGCTTAGCCGATGTTGTGGGCGCTGCTCGTAAGAGCTCTGCTGGAACACCGTCAAGTCCTACCGCCTTGTTGGTTTTGAGTGCCTTGATCGCCGTAATGATCTCATCTTTACTGGGAGTCGTGGTGCGTATTCGGGAGCTTCTCACCTCGGGCATCTCAGTCTGATTTGGGAGCATATCGCTAGCGAATACACGGTTTAAAACCGTAGCAAAATGCTCTTTCCATCTCTTGAGCTGGTCCTCATCCGAAATGAGCAAGGATCCGTCTAGGCTTTTCACTGGATGTTGGCTGGAGCTGCGACCACCTGTCAGCTCTTTCGTGATTCTGTAGACGGTCCTGCTGTTGCACCTCCGTGCAGCTTCTTCTGCTTCTGTAGCCAGCGCGTTGATGTAGTTGCGCTTGTCACGTCGCACGCTACGCTAAACTTCTCTCATCTTCATGCGATATAGGGACTCTAACTCGCTTCTCCCTGCTGCTGGAGTAGCTGCAACGCGAGCTTTCAGCTGATTTCGTTCGTCAATCCGTCTCCAGGTATCCTCGGAATGCCACGCCCTATGTCTTCCCTGCGATCGACCGACAATTCTTTCAGCACCAGATGTAAAAACATTTTTCACAGCACACCAATGATCTTGGATGGTTGCGGGCATTGAGCTGCTGATTGCTTCCACACCTTGCGAAAAGTGCTCCCTTACTTGTTGGCGCACTGAGGGATCACTAAGTCTATCGATGTTGAACCTGGGCATTCTTGTGTTGTCCTCGGATCTTCGAACTGCAGCAGTGCGTAGTTCTAGGATAGCTGTCATAAGATGGTGATCACGTACTATCCTCACATCTGCCCCTCGCCTGTTTCGGACGTCAAGGAGACTACTTCTAAAGCGGCGGCTGATAGCAAAATGGTCAATTTGGTTGGAGGTTGCTTGCCTGTCATTGGAAACCCAGCTGACTTTGTGGCAGGTCTTGTGCTCAAACATGGTGCCACCTATCACAAGGCGGTTGGCATTGCAGAAATCCACAAACCTTTCGCCGTTGGCATTGCGGTTGCCTAGTCCATGTTTCCCGATTACATGTTTGAGCCCTTCGTTGTCGCTGCCTACCTTGGCATTCAAGTCCTCCATCACTATGACAATGTCTCCATTTGGTGTTGTGTTGAAGACGGCGCTTAAGAAATTGTAGAAGCTCTCCTTTTCGTCCTCAGACGAACTATTCGTTGGGGCATAACACTGTATGATGGTGACGCGTCGTACTCTAGTCCGGAATCTGGCCGTCAAAATACTATCACCATGAGGCTGCCAGGAAATTAGGTCCTTGCGGGCTGTTGTTGTTAGCAGTAGTCCGACTCCATATTCCCGCGGACGTCTGGATGGTCTTTCAGAATAGAGTAGTACAATGTTACTCGTGGGAGACTGGTACTCGCACGCTTCTAACCATCTTACTTCACTTACCCCCAAAATATCCAGTTTATATCGCATGAATTCGGTTTCCAATTGGAGGAATATGGCATTGTAAGGACAAATGATGATACTAAGAGGACACTTGATTACTTGAACTGCTGAAATGAATACTATTTAAGGCTGTCGGTGGGAAGCACATGGGAGCACGACCACGTTCAAAAAAGAGATCATTTGAACCCTGTTAAAAAGCCAATATCAACTTTCCAAAGACATCGCAAGGCAGGAGAGGCAGGCCTATAAACGCCTGGATCACACAAATGCGATGACATCGGCATTTCATTGGCCCAGTAACCGAGTGATCCATAATCGGTAGGCCTGCCGATATTTTCTGAGGTCCAGTAGGCGAACCCCACAGGCGGATCAGTAGAAATGCGGTGAAGTGGGAGGGTTATGATCCCTTGTTATGATCCTTGTTTTCGTTTTCATAACCTCGTTGAAATAGGAAGAAGAAGAAGGCTGTTGGTGGAAACAGCATCGAGAATCATTCCTGCAAAAAGGACAAGACACCAAACGATTTAAACATACAAATTGATTCCGTTCCACGTACGTATATTTAATTAAATGATCTTGATATTTTGACAAATCTGATTAAAAAAATCGTATTTTTGCGCATCCAGAGTTCCATGCAATATATACATACGTACCTATTATTTTGTGCAGAAACAAAATGTTTTACTTTAGGACTTTTTGTTATCTTAATTACTTTTGGAAATTTTAATTCAGTTGGAGTATCAATAAAACAAAATGTATTTAACGAATATGTTATTACGAGTACAAACTTACTACTTTGCACATTATATTCGAGACACATTTATTTATTAGAAGACAATATATGTAAGCATGAGTATTTGCACAATAAGCCTTAAATATATCTTGGGGCGGAGGTATTGGAGGGACCACCACTGCTTAAACTGCTGCGACCTACTGACCAATTTGATCCAAAACCACAAGCTACGTCTGAATCAGAATCACCCATGGTAGCAGCCTGTTCACAAAGAATGCCAATCGGCGCTCTTAGCTGATTAGGAGTAGTTGGCATGCTACTATATCCTGACGTTGTTGTGTCACACTCAGCATTGTCATTTCGTTTGGATTTTCTTTTCTTCAGAGAGTCGCCACCTTTAGGTGGTGGCATATTTTTACCTCCATCATTACCTCCACTTCGAGGTAAGTTGTCTGCCGAGCCCCAAGTTTTATGGATTTTGTCAAATTTATTCGTCATATTGATGGGCACACTCGCTCGGGAGCCCAATTGAGTCGACATCCCTAAGGGTGTGATCGTCCGCATCATCGGATTCGTTACTGTCATACCAGCATGCGGATGGTGTCGGTGATGGGGATGGTGTTGGTGACTTACTGGAACCGTCGAGTTGGTGTTCGTATTCCCATTGCCATTGCCCACTCCCAAGAAGTTGCTGAATGCTTCGGTTGTCTTCTTCACTCTCACATTCAAAGAACCAATCCGCAGGAATCCCAAATCTTTTTCTATAAAAAAAATATTCAAGTTTATATTTTTTAATTTTTATTAAGAATAAAGAGTTAGGATAAATCTAACCTGTATGTTTTCTCCTTGCCTTGATTTCTGTAATATCAATAAAGAATGTTTTTATGTTGGATGAGTTATATTCAATGCATGTATTACGTATAAAAACCAATCCGTATTCTAGGCATGCAAATAGGCTAAATAATTACGTATGTAGGTATAAGAGTGCGTGTTTTGGTGCTCCGTGATTGTCGTTGCAATTATTGTAGATTATGCTGCTGTTAAAAATGTATATAAATGAATTTCAGAAAGAAAAATCTATTCTTTCACCTAAGGTATGGAGAACTTGCAACTTTTTTTTAAATGTCTAATAACTTCATCTTTTGAACTAAATCAAATAGCATGTACACGGGTACACGCGCTAAAATACGTTCAATCCCAAATCACACAAAAGGAGACAAAGCATTTTCTCCACTAAACAAAAGAGGGTAGCCAGGGTCTTATTTCCTTGACGCCCAGTGAGATACATACTACCTTATGTATACTGCTAAAACCTCAATGTTGTATTCGTGTTTTTTTTACCTTTCTTACAGAATTTGAGAAAAAATATGGCCAACATGTTTTACACCACATTTGATTTTATTTTTGAAGTGAAACTTCTTTAGCGAGACTAGTGCATCGAAATGACTTCGACATAAAAACCAATCATGAAAAAATCAACCACGCTCGTTCGACCACAGAAATCAAGAAGCATCGGGCGCGGTTTGCACTTAGATGGAGGACCGCTTGGGAACACCGCGCATTGCTTTTCGTTTTATAAGTTGATGTACATGTACTTTACTTTTAGCTAAGGTTAAATCATTGGGTTTTGGTGATTTTCCAATAATTTAAGTGATAGAAGGCAATTGGTAAAGGTCGAAAGTTTTACATCTCGCGTTAAAAGTAACTTCTCGCGTCCCACAAGGTAGTCATCTGGGCCATTATCTGGAAAGTGAAAAGCCAGAGCCAGTAAGTTAAGAATATGTTCTTGCATATTCGTGAGACAGCGATGAGTAGATGTATAAGATGGATGGATGAGTAGCGCATATCTATAAGACAACTACGAGTTTAGGTTGGTGGTGGTGGTATACATGCCACGTTAGATCCGGATTCAATTCGGTTCGAGTAGCATAACGGGTGGGCCATCTAGTGATTTCTTTTTAAATCATAGGTTATTTTGACACTGACATCTGTTTCCCGCTCGAAATCTTGACAGAAAGTCAGTATCATACCTCCGCGGAACGAAATGAGTCACTTTACGCTTGAACAATATTGGGAAATATTGAAAACTTATTTCCAAAGTGAGTGCTGTGTAGCCCAAACATTGCGTTTTTTGAAAAGAAGTTTTGGCCGAAATGAAGCACCCACCGCGCCTGCTGTACGCAAGTTTGTGGAAAAAGTTCGTGAGACTGGTATGCTAGTGGACAACACTCATGGTCCCCGTCGTCGTACGGTGCGCACAGACGAGAATGTGGCTGCTGTAGCCGAGAGTGTGAGACTCAATTCACGAACATCAACTCGTCATCGATCTCAACAGCTCAACATTTCACGCACTAGCCGGAGGAGAATTCTGCACAAAGATCTGGGATTATTCGCTTACAAGGTCCAATTGATTCAGCCATTGAAAGCGCACGACCATCCGCTTCGTTATCGCTTCGCAGTTTGGGCCTTAGAGCAGCTTGAATTGGACAGCGATTTTGGGCGAAAAATCATCTTTTCTGACGAGGCACATTTTCATCTCGGCGGCTACGTTAACAAACAAAATTGCCGCATCTGTGGCTCGGAAAACCCGCACGCTATTGTCGAGAAGCCAATGCATCCACAGAGAGCGACGGTTTGGTGCGGATTGTGGAGTGGTGGCATCATTGAACCATTTTTCTTCGAAAATGAGGCTGGGAACAACGTTTCGGTCAACGGTGGGCGTTACAGAGCCATGTTAACGACTTTTTTTTTTTACTGAAATTGAAGACATGGATTTGAATGACCTCTGGTTTATGCAGGATGGCGCGCCATGCCACACAACCCATGCCACAATCGGTCTTTTGCGCACCAAATTCCCAAATCGTGTTATCAGCCGTCTTGGCGATGTCAATTGGCCGCCTCGGAGCTGCGATTTGACCCTTTTGGACTTCTTTTTGTGGGGAACCGTGGACGACCGATGTTATGACAACAATCCGGAAATGATTCAAGCACTTAAGGCCAATATCATCCAAGCAATCCGTGAGCTACATCCCGAAACCATCAACAAGGTCTTGGAAAATTGGAGTGATAGAATGCGCTACTGCGAAGCCAGCCGAGGCAGCCACTTGAACGACGTTGTGTTCCATAATTAATGGGAATGTTTGCTCTTACTTATAAAGCCATAATACATGTAAAAAAAAATAATTTTGTTCATTGTATTGCATTTTTAAAAAGAAACTTGTAGTTGGCTCACCCTGTATAAGCGCAGATCGGATCGAAATAGGATTGACTCAATCCAATTAAAAGGTTTCCCGCGATTGAGTTAAAACTTTGTATATAAACGTACAAGAGGACCGGATTATGTATGTATGTATGTATATAAACGCGCATCGAAAGACCGAGTCGATCAATCCTCTTTCATTTTAATTCCAAGCGAAAACGCGAATCGAAACTCCATCCTGCGTAACTTTCAACTTTTCCGTTCCGTAAACTTTGTAGATGCATCAGTTGCTATGTGCTTTGTGTACGTGTATTTTTTATGCGTTTGAAAAATATGTTTAATTGAACAGAAGCTTTGCTTCATGTTCCATGTGCTCATGTGGGTGAGGCACACATAAGTTTTTAATAAAAAAAAAAACAGTTAGTGCAAGTAATGCGTAAAATGAATTTTCTCCGCTTTACTAAAATTTGCTGAATTCATTTTGAAGTCCCCAAAATCTGTATGTACCATATGCGCTAATCTCGAGTACCACTGAACGGATTTGGATTCGGTTATGTTGCACTATTATGATCTGCATTGCCCGGGGAAGGATATTGTGTATTAAAAATTGCTCTACCACTTACAGGAACTGAGCATTCGAGGTCTAAGTGGCAGAAAGGGGGGATAAAATCAAATTTACACGGCCCTAACTCAACAATGGCTTATTGGATTTAAAAATAAAATAACATTTTTTTTAGTAAATTTCTCTAAGATTCATTTGAGCTATAAATCATCCTTCTGCATTATCCTGAAGCTGAGGTATTCAGGAAACAATTTATGAAATCATCGCCAAAAATTTCCATAAGTGGAGACCACAGCCAACAGCAGTGGGTGACGTCACAGAGTGTGTATGTGCGCTCAGCACATTGATGTTAAGCAAATGTCCTGCATGAATGAACATGATCAGTTTATAAGGCAAATTTTCTTTTCTGTGTGTGTGCATATGTATGTAATGTGCCAAATCCAAATCTACTGAACGGATTTGAGTGCGGTTTTTTTTTTACCATAGCCAGCAGTAACATTGCGATAGTGTGTGGGTGTGTGTTTATATGGTTTTGCACACGCAGTGTGTGTTTTTCTTTTTTTAGGAGCTGATCACTAACGGTATTAGTGAAATCAAAATGGAGGAAGCAATTTGGCGCCCACAGACAAAATGTCAATGACACTGAACAAAAAAAAATTTTAGTGAATAGGTACATAATTTGATTTAAAAAAACTATACTGGTTTTTGGTTGATAAAATTGTTATGAATACAGATTTTTTTTTAGGAAACTGGTTCGTAGATTTCTGTCAGTAAAATTTGCAGATTTTTTTAAATTTTCTCTCGCAATACTGGCCTCAGGAGGCATAGCCAAATAAAAGCCTGCATCAAGCCATGTTTCTACATACAATACATACATACATATGTATGTGTACGCTTAAAGAAAATCAAGTTTCATTAGTCTTCAGAAGAGGTGTAATCCAACGGTCAATTCAATTCCTGTGCGATACGAAGTAACGAAGTTTTTTGATTAAAGTGACGATATATAAAATATTGACATATTCCAGATCTGAAAATTTCCTGAAGCAAATCCCTCAAGCGATTTAGACCTGTAGACGGAATTCTGAAACCCACTTGTCAGTTCCGCTCAAATATGAAAATGTCGAAATCGACAATTTTCACGACATCGATACTTGCCGTATAGGCATACATAAGGGGGGCCTAGTATTTTGATCGGAGATTGGGCAACCAACTCCTTTGGAAGGTCTTGGTGGCAGCATACGAGGGAGGGAGGATGAGTGCCTCCTCACTAGGGCACTTCTTCTTCTTCTAGACGGCAGCGGAAGAATTTGCTAGATAGAATCAACGGTGGCGTCTACAGTGAATACCTTACTCGGACTGTACTATAGGGTGTTTTTTTAAGCTAGTATTCATTTCAAACAGTTATATCTGTCAAACCAATTGCCAGATTGCAAACTGTCAGTGTCATTTTTATCTTTGCAGTTTTATCGTGGTGATATACACGCTTCAACAACGTTACCTAATTTGAGAAATTTGATTCCAAAATGATGGTTTTATGCGCATAACTTATAGAGCAGTTGCACCATATTACACCCGACATAATAAACCATCTGAGACCGCCATTCGCTGTATTGTTGACCGTTTTCGTACAATATTTTCTTTTCTTTTGATTCAGTGCCACAGAGACGCATAAGAAGAGTGCGTACTGAAGAGAATATTTCATCCGTTCAGGGGAGCGTTGAAGAAGATCCAAATTTATCGATTCGACGCCGCTCACAACAACTTGGCCTTTGTCCGTCTACTTTATGGAATATTTTACGCGAAAATTTTGGTTTGAATGGTTTGAATGTTTACAAGATCCAGCTCGTGCAAGCATTGAAGCCGAATGACCATCGTTTGCGTCGAAATTTCAGTGAATGGGCCCAAAAAAAGCCATCATAAAAAGTGGTCGAAAGCTTTGTCTCTCGAATGCCATTCATCAGATCCAGCCGTGGTGGGCACATGCCCGAAGTTGTGTTTAAAAATTGCAATTTTGAAATAACTCTTCCGAACTAGACGAGACGCGCTGCCATGTGATTTCTTCAATCTCGCGCTGGAACAGATAGCGCGCAGAGCGGGCGTTAACACGGAAGGCACTATCTTCCACAAGTTCGTTCAGTTGCTGGGGTACGCAGATGATGTTGACAACATCGGGAGATCTCAGCGTGCCATCATAGAGGAACTTACGTCAATTGAAGATCAGGCGAGACGAGGTAAATGAGGATAAGGCAAGTATTGTATATAAACGACACCTTCGTGGAGATTCGACGAAGAATAGCCCTAGGAAACCGCTGCTACTTCGGTTTAGTAAAACCACTGGGCTCAGAAGTTCTAACTCGACGGACTAAATTAATGCCCTACAGAATGCTAATCTTACCGAAGCGAAGACACAATATGAACAAGAGTGCCACTATCTTCAAAATAGCCGCCCAAAGAAGGAAGAATGCTCAGGAGATTCGTTCGCCAAAGTTCATTAGCAATGCTCATGGCCAGCTTCTTGTGGATGACGACAAAATTCTGCAGAGGTGGTGGCAGTATTGTGAAGAGCTTTTGAATGAACAGTTTCCCCGGCTATACTTTCCAAGAGCCACCCCTAACTATGAAGAAATACCCGACATCACAGTCGAAGAAGTTAGTGAGGCGGTCAAATACTCAAAAAAACGAAAAGCGGTTGGGCCAGACGAGATACCCTCTGAATTCTGGAAAAAGATGGGAGACATCGGGTTCAGATGGCTCAGAATTCTCATCTCCAAATTCGTGAGAGGTGATCCAATGCCGAATCAATGGAGGGAAAGTTACCTTCTCCCTGTATACAAAGGGAAGGGTGATACGCGAAACTGTGATAACTACCGTTCGATCAAGCTGATGTCACACACCATGAAGATCGTTGAGCGGGTATTAGGTGGCCGACTGCGAAAAATAATATGGCTATCTGATGATCAGTGCGGGTTTGTCTCGGGTAAATCAACCACAGATGCAATCCAAAGTATAAGGATCATAATGGAAAAACATCGTGATTCCTTAAGGGATTTGCATATTGTATTGGTTGACTTTGAAAAGGCATTCGACAGACAACCACGAGATCTGATATGGGTGGCGCTAAGACATCGAGGGGTTCCAGAAACCTATGTACAGATGATTATGGACATGTACGAAGGAGCAAAGACAAAAGTAAGATGCCCCGCTGGAGTAACCGAAGAGTTCCCAATCAAAGTCGGGGTACACCAGGGAAGCGTTTTAAGTCCTTTGCTCTTTATTACAGTCCTTGATTATCTGCTTGAAGGTAAAGTGATGGACCCCAAGGTACATCAGTTATTCTTTGCTGACGATGGAGCCATCATAAGTGAGGATCCTACATCCCTGCAACGAGCACTTGATGTGTGGGTGGACGTTTTGGAGGGAAATGGGTATCGCATTAGTTCAAAAAAGACAGAGTACTTGCGCTGCCCGTTCTCTGATCCACTCAGGCCTATTCCAGACATCTATTTGAATGGAACAGTGCTTCCCAAGTGCGAAAAGTTCAAATATCTGGGATCTATGATCAATAGCAAAGCAACTTGTGATGACGACATCAATCATCGTGTAAGCGTAGGATGGATGAAGTGGCGAGAAAATTCCGCTATCTTTTGTGACAGAAAAATGCCCCCTAAGTTGAAAGGAAGGCTCTACACCGCAGTTGTACGTCCAGCGCTCACATACGGTTCACAATGTTGGACGATGTACAAAAAGTATGAGAGTAAATTAACGGCAGCTGAGATGAAGATGCTTCGCATGACAGCAGGAGTGACAAAGCTTGATCGAATAAGAAGTTCGAAGATCCGTGGAAGCTTTCACATCAAGGAAACCATCGTACAAAAAATAGAGCGTGACCGGCTCAGTTGGTATTGCCACGTTCAAAGAAGAAATCATTTGAACCCTGTTAAAAAGGCAATATCTATGCACGTTCCAAAGACATCGCGATGTAGGAAAGGCAGGCCTATAAACGCCTGGATCAGACAAATGCGACGACATCGGCATTTCATTGGCCTCAGTAACCGAGTGATCCAAAATCGGCAGGCCTGCCGATATTTTCTGAGGTCAAATAGGCGAACCCCACAGGCGGATCAGTAGAAATGCGGTGAAGTGGGAGGGTTGTGATCCCTAGTTTTCGGATCATAACCTCGCTGATAAAAGGAAGAAGAAGAAGAAGAAGAAGAATGCTAATCTTACCAGATCTGCTTTATGGCGTGTTGGACGATAAGTAAGAAAGCTGAGCTAATATTGAACTCTTTCGAGAGAAAAATATTTCAAAGGTACTACTGCATCAGCAAAGGAGATATACACTGTAAAAAACAGCTACTACAAATCTTTGTGTGAACGAAAAAAGAAGACGTACTTCAACGATATTGCTAGGAATTTAGCTGGTGCAGCGAATAGTAAAACATTTTGGTCAATGGCGAAAAAGGAACTACATTCAGGGTTGGAAGTCAAATCGAAACCGCTACTTTAATGAGACATTTTAAGACAATGCTTAATCCACAAGGAACCGCACCTGCTTTTCACTATGCGCTACCCTTTATATGCAATGAGAGCTTAGATAAGCCTTTTGATGAACACGAGCTTCGTGAAGTGTTAAGAAAAGCCAAACAGAATAAGGCACCGGGAGAAGATCGAATTCCATATGAATTCTTTCAATACGCTTCACCGCTCTTCTTGCAAAAACTGCTATTTTCCTTTAATGTAACTTACAATGAAGGAAGAGTACCGAGTGATTTCCGCAAGTCCATCATATTCCCGATATTTAAAAAAGGCGATCCAAATGCATCAGAAAATTATAGAGGGATTTCGTTCATGAACACTGTCGCAAAAATCTTCACTGGCCTGCTGACGGCACGATTAACAAAATGGGTAAAAGACAATCAAAAATTAAGTCAGTTCCAAGCAGGTCTTAGAGAAGGTTACTCTACACTCGATCAAATTTTTAGTCTAACGTCAATCGCCGAATATTTTCTGGACCAAGGAAAGAAGTTATATGCGTTCTTTATTGACTTTAGAGCCGCGTTCGGCACAATAAATCGTAACTTTCTCTTTTACAAATTATCGCAAATTGGACTGTCCTCTAAATTTATAAATATTTTGAAAGGTCTGTACCATAATAATAAGGCGACGATATGGAACGGCGAAGACATGTCAGAATGGTTCGAGATCAAAATCGGAGTCAAACAGGGATGTCTTATCAGCCCTCTGCTATTCTCCCTTTTCCTGGACGATATTTCGAACCTGTTACCAGCAGGTATAAGGATAGAAGAACTTAAAGTTACGACATTGCTATATGCAGATGATATAGTTGTACTTGCAGAATCGCCAAACTCATTACAACTCATGATCAACAAGATAGAGGAATATTGTAAACTCAATTGTTTGCTCATAAACACTGAAAAGTCCAAGGTGCTAGTATTCCGCAAAGGCACAGGACGCTTCGCGAGAAATGAGCGATGGAAATACGATGGGGAAGATCTGGAAGTTGTTAGGTCGTATAAATATCTAGGTGTTACCATAAACTACAACCTTTCGTTAAAACGGCACTTTCAACTTAAGCTCACAGAAGCGAAGAGAGCAATCAACGCCACGTGGAAAAACTTGCTTTCTACCCCCAAAGTATGCGTAACAGCGAAAATGAAAGTATTCGAAGCCGTAATGCGATCAGTAATGTATTATGGAGCCCAAGTATGGGGATGCAAATCATATGATGACGTCGAAAAACTTCTTAGGTTCTTCCTGAAAAAACTTTTGCGTTTACCTTTAAATACGCCAAACTATATGTTACACGTAGAAACTGGAATATCACCACTCTTTATATTCACGTTAAAGACAAATATGAAGTATATTTTAGAGGTGCTAGGCGGTACACGGCTGACTAAGATTCTGGCAAAAAGATCCTTAAGATGTAAATCACAGTTCTTTAAAAATGGGAAAATATTGCTAACAAGTATAACATCAGATTGAACTTGACGGAATCAAATCTCCCAGAATGGATACCCTCTATCTTTCGATTTTTATCGGACGTCGAATAAGGTATGAAAAGAGAATATACTATAATGGCAACAAATTCACGACTTATCTACAAAAGCCTAACTTACGAGCAGAACTATATATACTCGAACCTCAGTGTAGCACAAATTTTGATAATATTTAGAACAAGAGGAGAGCTACTAAAACTAAATTACATGCCACACCGCAACGACCTACCCTTAAGATGTGGCATATGCAATACAGGTGAAAAAGAAGATATTGCACACTTCATTAGTACTTGTCCAATACTAAAAGAAACCAGGCGAGCGCACTTCAGAGCGGACCTGTTAACACTGGATGAAATTAAGAGTTTATTGAATGGAAGCGATTGGATTGCCCTTGCAGCATACTGCCATGTAGCACTCAATTACAGAACTTCAATTATAAATGAAAAGTTTTGAACTTTGATTTAATTATCTACGTAACTGTTATAAAAATGCGAAATATTTCCACTTTTGATTTTGCTTTCAAAACCTTGTATAGGTGTAGCTAAAGATTGTCAATCTACGGCAGACGGCTAAGCCATTGTTTAAATTGTACTTTTAAATTCAATAAAGTACCCTTATTATATTATTATTATTATTATATACTTCATCGGATATTAGGTCTCTGTGCGAGGAAGGCGAGTGGAGGAGAAGATTTAACTGTGAACTCTATGAGCTGTATACCAAGATGTGGATGTGGTCCAAAAAGCTAAGATACGTCGACTACATTGACTCGGCCACATCGAGCGAAAGAACAACCATGCTCCAACCAAGAAAATTTTCGAATCACAGCTGTGAAGGATGCTGTGTCTCAGGCAGAGACAGTCAGTCAGTTAGTAAGACATACATAAGCGCAAGTAAAAATACTCCACAATACTTGCTGTGTGAGTGCAAGTAAACTTAAAGTACATGACTGGGTTGCACGCATTTGAATCTCGTCTTTTGTAACTACGAGTATTTCGGAATTGAAATTTATAGAGAATTTTAAAATGTTTTTTTTTTCATGAGCAAATATGACCAAATATGTCGGTCGATAAGTGAAATATTACTTAAATATTGACTTTGAACAGGAGTGACGTGAAGAATTTCGATGTACAGTATATGCATATACAGAATATTCAGTTATTGATTACTGTTTTATGTCGGGGAAGTGGTGCTCTATTCTGAGCAACCTCAGTATAGCTGCACAAGTTTTCTCAGACCACATGCCCTTGGAAGTTTCATGCATAGTTCAGGAATCGAAAGAAGCGCTCAGCACGAAGCAACTGAGACTACTGTCAAAGTTGATATGGAGAGATCGATTTTAAACTATATTTCAAAATAATTTAGATCAGGAAATTGTTAAACGAAGATTGGAAAACAAGCCACTGCACATGGAGGACCTTACTCGAATTATAATTGAAGCTGTTCCAACAAACACTACAGGTAAGCGTAAGGGTACTCTCAAACAGGCCTGGTTTGACGCTGAATGCTATAAAGCCCGAAAAAAATCCTTTTCGTTTCTTAGGCTCTTAAGGAACTACAATACCACATTTTTTAAAAATATGTATGCAGTCGCCAATAGGGACTTTAAACATCTCTGTTTTGTAAAAAGAAAACAACTAGAGCAACAAACCGTAGCCGTTTTAAATTCGTCAAGGTCCTCAGCAGAATTTTGGAAAGCCGCCAAAACTATCAACGGGAGAACCAATATCATTCCATCATCCTTACAAGCATCTGAACTTCGGGTCTATTTTAAGAACCTGCTTAACACCCCGCAATTTTCGCCTCTTCCTCAATACGCAGCACCATTTTTTACAGATGATCTCCTAGATGCTCCATTTACAATTTCTGAAGTACAGAGTGCAATCGCAAAATTGAAAGTTGGTAAAGCTCCATGAGATGACCGAGTTCCAGCTGAATTCTTTAAAAATTGTTCAACTGAATTCCTGTCCGCATTAACCAAGGAATACAATAGGATATTTGAGACAGCGAGTGTTCCAAATAGCTTTAAAAAAGCAATAATATTTCCCCTACACAAAAAAGGATCATACGATAACCCTGAAAACTATCGAGGCATTTCGTTCCTGAATACATCAGTGAAGTTGTTTAGTGCTATGATTTTCAACAGGCTAACGCAGTGGATTGAGAATAAGACGATTCTGAATGAATTTCAAGCGGGATTTAGGAGAAACTATTCATCTTTAGACCAAATATTCATCCTGGCGAACATTGCGGAGAGCTTCAAAAGAAGAAACAGGAAGTTATATGCTTTCTTCGTTGACTTTCGCGCTGCTTTTGATTCTATTGCACGTGAAGCACTTTTTTATAAGCTATTTAAGGATTTGCATATTGCATTGGTTGACTTTGAAAAGACATTCGATAGACAACCACGAGATTTGATATGAGTGGCGCTAAGACATCGAGGGGTTCCAGAAACCTATGTACAGATGATCATGGACATGTACGAAGGAGCAAAGACAAGAGTAAGATGCCCCGCTGGAGTAACCGCAGAGTTCCCAATCAAAGTCGGGGTGCACCAGGGAAGCGTTTTAAGTCCTTTGCTCTTTATTACAGTCCTTGATTATCTGCTTGAAGGTAAAGTGATGGATCCCAATCATACATCAGTTATTCTTTGCTGACGATGGAGCCATCATAAGTGAGGATTCTACATCCCTGCAACGAGCACTTGATATGTGGGTGGACGTTTTGGAGGGAAATGGGTATCGCATTAGTTCAAAAAAGACAGAGTACTTGCGCTGCCCGTTCTCTGATCCACTCAGGCCTATTCCAGACATTTATTTGAATGAAACAGTGCTTCCCAAGTGCGAAAAGTTCAAATATCTGGGATCTATGATTAATAGCAAAGCAACTTGTGATCACGACATCAATCATCGCGTAAACGTAGGGTGGATGAAGTGGCGAGAAAACTTCGCTATCTTCTGTGACAGAAAAATGCTCCCTAAGTTGAAAGGAAGGCTCTACACCGCAGTTGTGCGTCCAGCGCTTACATACGGTTCACAATGTTGGACGATGTACAAAAAGTATGAGAGTAAATTAACGGCAGCTGAGATGAAGATGCTTCGCATGACAGCAGGAGTGACAAAGCTTGATCGAATAAGAAGTTCGAAGATCCGTGGAAGCTTTCACATCAAGGAAACCATCGTGCAAAAAATAGAGCGCGATCGGCTCAGCTGGTATTGCCACGTTCAAAGAAGAAATCATTTGAACCCTGTTAAAAAGGCAATATCTATGCACGTTCCAAAGACATCGCGATGTAGGAAAGGCAGGCCTATAAACGCCTGGATCAGACAAATGCGACGACATCGGCATTTCATTGGCCTCAGTAACCGAGTGATCCAAAATCGGCGGGCCTGCCGATATTTTCTGAGCTCAAATAGGCGAACCCCACAGGCGGATCAGTAGAAATGCAGTGAAGTGGGAGGGTTGTGATCCCTTGTTTTCGGATCATAACCTCGCTGAAAAAAGGAAGAAGAAGAAGAAGAAGATATTGCATACGAAGTAGTGTATCCCAGGAGAGGCGGTTGGTAAAGCAACTTAGTTCATCTTCAAAACAAGGATTGGCATTTTAACAGATGGGTCTAAAACCAATGAGAGCACGGGGTCAGGTATACACTCGAAAGATTTGAACCTACTAGTGACTCCGAGACTTTCAGAATTATGCAGTGTATTCCAGGCGGAGGTTCTAGCTGTGCTCAAAGCTGCGGAACTACTTGAGATGGGATCAATAGCCAATAAGGATATTTTCATCTTCATTGACAGTAAGGCTGCGCTTGAGGCGCTAGAGTCAGTCAGGAATTACAGCACAATGCTCAAGGTATTATGTACATGGAACTGTGTTAGACTAAGCTAGGTACCTAAACACTACGATTCAGAGAGCAACGAATGCGCCGACAAATTGGCCAAGAAAGGTGCATTACTCGTACTTCTACAAGGGAATATTTTGAGCGGAATCAAAGCACCAATGTGCGGTGCAAAAACGGATGGTCTCAACACAATCACCTTCAGGGTTAACCATAGATTGTGGAATCTAGAAGGACACTGAGTATCCAAGGCTTTATGGTCGGCACTAGACCAAAGGAAATCGGAAGAGATTACACAGATAAGAACAATAATAGGCACTTTTTGGTCACTGTCTTCTAAGGAAGCACGCCAGAAGATTAGGACTATCGGATACGGATACACATATAAATGTGGGTACAATAGTGACATACATACATCGGAACAGATAGAGCATACATATACATAGCTAGGAGTAGAATGAAGCCATTAGGAAGCCACTTCTTTTACAACCTAGAGGAGGCTGGTTCATCTAACCAGAGCTTTAACTTTTTTAATTTTTGCAGGAAAATCAAATGCATGGGCGAAGTGGATTAGGTTGTGTCAGCCGTTAAGGCTCCCCTAGTGACCGCATTGGGCCCACTATGGTGCCAAGTGTCTTACGGTGACCTCATAATTCTACTGAACCTAGCCTACAGCAGAATGTCTTCTAAGCCCACTTCTATTTTCCATCTTTCTGGATGACCTCCAGTTGTTCTTACTTGGGGGAGTTCAATTCAACGATCTCCGCATCAAATTACTTATGTACGAGGATGGCATAGCCTTGCTAAATTTAAAATTATTATATAAATTGCAAAAACATCGAAATTACTTTACACTTCAACAGTGACACACTTTGTGGTATTGCCACATCAACTCGAACAGATAGTATTTCGCAAAAGAAAGGGACGCTATGCCAGTGAGGAAAAATGGTACTGGAAAAACGAGGAGCTGAAAAAAGGTCAAAAGATATAAGTACCTTTGAGTCACCATTACACCTAACCTTTCGTTTAACCACCATCTTCAGGAGAAACTCAGTGAAGCTGATAAAGACATCAATCGCAGCTGGGAAGGATTCTTGGGAAGGAAGACACCAAGCTTTCTCTCTCTGTTCGTCCTTTCCAACGCCCGCGCTATGTAAAACATTTTAAGGGCATTCATAACTTCTTGGGTGCGCGCAAATTATAAAATAAAAAAATTGAGAAGAAATACTTTGTAACACATAAAGCTCTTATTAAAGAAAATTTATTTGCAAATATTTTTGTTTATTACAAATTTCGTCGCACGAAAAAGCGGATTGAAGATACATATGGGGAAAAATGCACGCAGTGTCTCGCTGGCGATAGTTTTTCTCTTAAAAAACCATGACAAGCTTACTTTACAGGTGAAAACTATTCGGGTATTTCTTCTTTCTCCAAAGTATAATTTCCCAGAAAATTTCCTCTTTTTATGAGTATAAAGTTCTAGTTTTCCTAATTTGCAGTCAGCAACTAGCATACGACAAGCTAGCAACGTAAGACTGGGGTTTGAATATGAAAGTATGTATTGGTATTTTCAATTAGTTTGATGATACATTTCGAACTATTAGATCCCAAAAATGCATGATTTTTCCAAATGGACCTTTTAAATTACTGCGAAATCATCTGAATGTTAACTTAAACGGCGGCAATGCTTGTTTCTGATTGTTAGCATTTAGCGAAAGTAAGTAAATAAATAAAATAAAAAAATAAACTCTCATTATTATCTCTGCAAACACATTTACAAAATTACTTGATCCACTTGCCTCCACGAAGAGTATCCACTGTTCAGAAATTGCAAACGCATAGCTTGTATTTCTGTTGGTTTCGCAAAATTCCATAGCAGCATGGAATTAACAAAAAAAGAGAAATTAAGAATTAAGTAACTATTGGAGAATGAAAAACTCACAGTTATGAGTATAAGTAATAGAAACAAACCAACTTCGTTATTTAACAATATAATTACTTTAATTTTTGGATAAATATTACAGCATGCATTACATATATAAAAAAGTATACACAAATAATAGATATTTCAATAAGGATTGTGCAAACAGAATTCCAGAGCCAAATTTTACAAAAAAAAATAATAGCATTAGATACAAGCATAATAATAAGATTAGTAAGTACTGAAAGAAACCGATCGATAGTGGTTATGCTACTTAATCCGAATTATTTTGGCTGTTAGTAACGATTTCTGGCTTACTGCTGGCAGCTCGGAATGTCTTGCGCAAAAAACTCTCCTTTCGTCGACTGGGAATGGTACCGTAGTAGTCCTTTGGCGAACTGAGATCGGCCGAACTTGGAATGGGACTTTGGATTTCAGTGCTGTCATTTGATCTGGTGCTTGGGAATGGCCTATCGGGTGAAGTACATGGCACGAGGAGT
Organism: Brachypalpus laphriformis; assembly: GCA_945910035.1. Classification (NCBI taxonomy): domain Eukaryota; kingdom Metazoa; phylum Arthropoda; class Insecta; order Diptera; family Syrphidae; genus Brachypalpus; species Brachypalpus laphriformis. The sequence continues at coordinate 103,909,378 of OX246756.1, forward strand.
GATTCATCATTCAAAATCGCTTGAAGCGTCTTTCGGTTTTTATTAACCATCAGAGATTGGGTGCGCATTAAGGAACTTCCAGACATTGTAGCGTAGCGAGCTTGTGAGCGTTTTTTGCGCGACAAACCTAATGATCCACCAGCAGTAAGATTGCGGAATTTCGCCGGAAGTTCAACAATAAACTGGTCATACTCACTGCTGTATGTTGAAGCCGAGACACTGGTTCGCTGTTTGAGATAGTCCAAGGGTTTGTTACCACTCCAGTCCATAAGATCGCGATTTGCTTCTGTGTAAAAGAATGGGAAAACAATTAAATACATTAAATAATTATGTACACGTACCAAAAAACAACAAACACCATCGCAATATGGTAATATTGCAAAAGTATATCATTATGGTAATACTTGCTAAAAAGAAAGGCACTACCACTGCTGTGCATGGTACTGATCCTGGACCGAGCAGAAATGTTCGGGTCAGAGCTATACGGATTCCGGGGGATAGCAAAATAATGAAACAGTTTATAAGAAATTTGAGGATCGCGAGTTGGAACGTTGGAAGCATGACCGGTCGAAGTTACGAGCTGGAAGAGATGATGAATAGAAGGTGGGTGGATATCTTGTGTGTCCAAGAGACGAAATGGAAAAACACCGGAAATTGGGCGCTTTTCTTCGACGTTAGGACAAAATATTATAAGATGTTCAACTACGGAACGGAAAAGGCTAAGAACGGAATCGGTATCATCCTTGCGGCAGAACTACTTGGTAACGTCTTGAGCATTTCGAAGTCCAGCGACCGTTTGATGTGTCTCAAACTAGTAATACAAGGAGAGGTGTGGAATGTTGTCAGTGCATATGCTCCCCAAAATGGGTGCAATCAGGGAGATAAAGATGCATTTTGGGTAGATTTCCACATTCTCCTTAAGAAGATCCCAAAGGAAGAGTTTCTGTTTGTCGGAGGAGATTTGAATGGACATGTCGGGAAGTTAAATGAAGACTATGAAGACTGTCATGGAGGACTAGGATATGGCACCAGGAACCTTTCTGGTGAAGACATCCTAAGCATATGCAAATCACACGGTCTTATCGTGTTAAATAAAATGTTCTTCAAACAAAGCCGACACCTGATCACTTACAGCAGTGGTGGAGATGAAACTCAGATTGACTACCATTTGGTAGCCAGTTTCATAAAGCCTCGGGTAAAAGATTGCAAAGTGATCCTGGGAGAGGCAATCGCTCGGCAACACCGTCTCCTGCTAACAGAAATTTGTATGAAAACACCGAAGAAAAGCAAACAAACAAGGGTCTTTGAGAAAATCAAGTGGTACAATCTGGACAAAGAAAAAGGCGAGGCTTTTGTTTTCGTAATGAAAAATTACCTCTCTCACACCATCAACGGAGCTGAGGATGAAGAGTGCAGAACAAAAAATATGTGGGATTCCCTACAGCGAACTTGCTTAAAGAAGGCCACATCACTGCTAGGAGCTTCAAAAGGCCACCATCAACACACCAAAGAAACATGGTGGTGGAGTAATGAAGCTAAGAAGGTGATAAATGAGAAGAAAGCGGCTTTCACAGCTTGGACAAAGTGCCCTTCTAATAATAGTGACGAAAAAGTTCGCCTCGAAATGGAATACAGATGTTGCAAGAAAAAAGCGAAGAAGAAGTGCGCCCAGCTTCAAGCAGAGAGTACGGAGGGCCTGTATCGGGAGCTGGGGAAAATATCTTCCCCGGTTGTTGATGCACACCAGGCTATCCAGGAGCTGCGAAGACACAATATGAACAAGAGTGCAACCATCTTCAAAATAGCCACCCAAAGAAGGAGGAATGCTCAGGAGATTCGTTCGCCAAAGTTCACTAACAATGCTCATGGCCAGCTTCTTGTGGATGACGACAAAATTCTGCAGAGGTGGCGGCTGTATTGTCAAGAACTTTTAAATGAACAGTTTCCCCGGCTATACTTTCCAATAGCCACTCCTAACTGTGAAGAAATACCCGACATCACAGTGGAAGAAGTTAGTGAGGCGGTCAAATACTCCAAAAAACGAAAAGCGGTTGGCGCAGACGAGATGCCCTCTAAGTTTTGGAAAAAGATGGGAGACATCGGGTTCAGAATTCTCATCTCTTCTTCCTTCCTTTTATCAGCGAGGTTATGATCTGAAAATAAAGGATCACAACCATCCCACTTCACCGCATTTCTACTGATCCGCCTGTGGGGTTCGCCTATTTGACCTCAGAAAATATCGGCAGGGCTGCCGATTTTGGATCACTCGGTTACTGAGGCCAATGAAATGCCGATGTCGTCGCATTTGTCTGATCCAGGCGTTTATAGGCCTGCCTTTCCTACATCGCGATGTCTTTGGAACGTGCATTGATATTGCTTTTTTAACCGGGTTCAAATGATCTCTTCTTTGAACGTGCCAATACCAGCTGAGCCGTTCACGCTCTATTTTTTGTATGATGGTTTCCTTGATGTGAAAGCTTCCACGGATCTTCGAACTTCTTATTCGATCAAGCTTTGTAACTCCTGCTGTCATGCGAAGCATCTTCATCTCAGCTGCCGTTAATTTACTCTCATACTTTTTGTACATCGTCCAACATTGTGAACCGTATGTGAGCGCTGGACGTACAACTGCGGTGTAGAGCCTTCCTTTCAATTTGCACTGTTAAAGCACTGTTCCATTCAAATAAATGTCTGGAATAGGCCTGAGTGGATCAGAGAACGGGCAGCACAAGTACTCTGTCTTTTTTGAACTAATGCGATACCCATTTCCCTCCAAAACGTCCACCCACACATCAAGTGCTTGTTGCAGGGATGTAGGATCATCACTTATGATGGCTCCATCGTCAGCAAAGAATAACTGATGTACCTTGGGGTCCATCACTTTACCTTCAAACAGATAATCAAGGACTGTAATAAAGAGCAAAGGACTTCAAACGCTTCCCTGGTACACCCCGACTTTGATTGGGATCGTTTACACTAAAATATCTAGTTAAATCACAGATAAAAACATATAAATCTAGACCATTGCAATACCGCTATGCCACTATGAGCAGTACTAGAAGAGAAGAAGAAAACTATTTAAACTTTTAAACGCCACAATGGGCCATTGTTGAAAAATTGATAAGGAGACCGTAACCCCTAGTCTCCACTGGCAATAATTCATTGCAAGAAATATGTCAAGCAATTGAAATTTCCAATTTCTTGAAATAATTCATTTCATTTGCGGTCTCCATTGGAAATTTCGATTGCTTGACATATTTCTTGCAATGAATTATTGCCAGTGGAGACTAGGGGTTACACACTTCTTATGTACTTTGCCTGCACTCATCAGCCGTTGAATGGCTATGCTAGTAGAATGTCTTTCACAGATTTCAATAATTTCAGGAACGCCCGTATGGCTAAAAACCAATCTTTCTTTTGCAACGTAAATGATTCCAGGGAGCAAATCACGTAACTTTTCAGACGATCATCGTTTGAACGATAGCAACCGACGAATGGAAAAAATTGTTGCATATTATAGCGGTTAATAATTTCCTACCACAGTTGGTTGCGCACTGTTGGCTGTATAACGCCTAAGTGTATGTTTGAACTATAGCGACCGCAACCGTCAAAAGTTTACATGCATTTAGGCGTTATACAGCCAACAGTGGGCAACCAACTGTGGTAGAGGAATGTTAACTCCTACAATATGCAACAATTTTTTTCATCAGTCGATTACTATCGTCCAAACGATAATCGTCTGAAAAGTTACGTGATTTGCCCCCAGGATCAGGTGGTGTTATCCACATGTCCCTTCCTAATCCTCTTCTTCCTATTTCGGCGAGGTTATGATCTGAAAACAAGGGATCATAACCCTCCTACTTCACTATATTTCTACTGATCCGCCTGTGGGGTTCGCCTACCGTTCGTACCTAATGATTGTGAAATTAACTTTTTTATGGTCTAATTGTAGCTCATTGAAGGTCACTCTTAACGAACAAAGCAACTGTTAGAAATAAGAGAAAAACCTTTACAAACTCTGCAAAATGGGTGTCCTGGATTTATTTCAGTTCACGAAGCACCAACGGGTGTTTCAAATTAGTTTAGAAATGCAAGAAGACTCTACAACGTGGCCAAAAGTACGAAGAACCACGCAGACTGGGATCAATATAAGAACAGCAAGAGTGTTTTCAAAAGCAGAACGACGTATGAGTTGCAAGGATAAATTGTTGCAGAGAAATTGAATCTTACAAGGAAGCTGCAAGGCTACGGAAAATCTTATCAAAAAAGAATCCTTGTCGAAATCTGAGAGCTTCTTATCACTTTCCGGGTTGCACAATAGATTATATTAGATTAGATTAGATTTTTATTTTTGTACTAAAATATTTACAAAATCAAACAAAAATCCGTTAACATTGGCATTGCCGTCTGCATGGTTGACAAAAAGTAAAACATTATTGATTTGACACAGTGATGATTTTTTTCAGAAGTTTTCATCCAAGACTCTCTCTCTACGATATATTGTAAAGCAATTTTGCAGTAGCTGGTTAGTGTCGTGACGTCAATCTCATTAAGGATTTACAGGATGTGGTTTTCCGACAAGAAATCATTTCCAAACACAGATCTTCTTGTTTCTCGCATATAACACATAAACACAATAGACACAATAGATAGCGCATAGACAAGGGAAAGATTCCAAAAGACAATTTTGAGTAGCGCTTTAAGCAGGGTAATTGTGAATGGACAGAAAGTAGAATGGGCTATCGACAAAGTTTTATGATACAAAGAGCTAGGGCCTGTCGGTACAGAGCTCTAAGCGATCTATCGTCATGTGGCTTGTGCAGACCATTTGAGGATGTTTCAACTACACTTACGTATCGTTGGCATGGAAACAGGGCGCAGCTACTTTTGTACCCAAAGCGAGGAAGGCCAACTACTTACTTACTTAGGTGGCGCTACAGTTCGGGGTGAACCTGGGCCTCAACCAACAAGCCTCTCCATTTAGCTCGGTCTTTAGCTAATTGCCTCCAGTTGCGCACTCCAAGTTGGTCGAGGTCCCCTTGAACTTGTGCGCGCCACCTACGGCGATGATTCCCTCTACTGCGTCGTCCCTCGGGATTAGATTCGAAGACTCTGCGGGCCGGAGCGTTGGTGTCCATTCGCTCTACATGTCCTAGCCATCTCAGACGTCCAATACGCAGTATTTTCACTAGGTCGATGTCGCTGTACAGCTCGTGTAGTTCGTGATTGAATCTTCTCCTCCAAAACCCGTCAACGCAAACGGGACCGAAAATCTTACGAAGAATTTTTCTCTCGAAGCGACCAAGGATATCTTCATCCTCTTTTAATAAAGTCCATGTTTCAGCGCCGTAAAGCAGGACTGGGAGGATCAAGGTCTTATATAGAGTCTCCTTAGTTGTTCGAGATATGGCTTTACTGTTGAATTGCCTTATAAGCCCAACAAAACAGCGATTGGCAAGAGTTATTCTTCGATTGATTTGTGCGCTGATGTCGTTCTCAGAGTTTATAGCAGAGCCAAGGTAGACAAAGTCCCATACTACCTCGAAGTTATAGCTACCCACTGTGACGTTCTATCCAATTCGTCGGTGTTGGCTTTCCCTTCTTGTTGACAGCATATACTTGGTTTTGTCCTCGTTTATCGCTAAACCCATTTTGGCCGCTTCCGCTTCAATGCTTGCAAACGCACCGGTGACAGCCCGCTGAGTTCTTCCGATAATGTCTATATCGTCGGCGTATGCAAGCAGTTGTGCAGACTTGTAATAGATTGTGCCTTCGGTGTTGGCTTGTGAGTTCCGCACAATCCGTTCAAGTACAATGTTAAAGAAGTCACATGACAGCGCATCACCTTGTCTAAAACCTTTTTTGACATCAAAGGTCTCGGTGAGGTCATTACCGACCTTGATGGAGCAGCGAGCGTTCTCCATCGTCAGCCTGCACAGACGGACAAGTTTTGCAGTGATGTCAAAACTAGACATGGCTCTATAAAGCTCTTCTCTATAGATGCTGTCATAGGCGGCCTAGAAATCGATAAAGAGGTGGTGAGTATCGATTTGGAACTCTTGGGTTTTCTCCAGGATCTGCCGAAGTGTGAAGATTTGATCGATGGTGGACTTTCCTGGCCTGAAACCGCACTGATAGGGTCCAATCAGGCTGTTGGTAAAAGCGTTCACACAATATCGCAGAAAAGATCTTATAAGCGATGTTGAGGAGACTGATGCCTCTATAATTGGCGCAGTTGAGGGGGTCTCCTTTCTTGTGGATCGGGCAAACGATGCTGAGATTCCATTCATCAGGCATACACTCATCTGACCAAATATTAGAAATGAGTTGGTGTATGCACTCTACCAATTCATCACCAGCTGCCTTGAAAAGTTCGGCCGGTAAGCCGTCAGGTCCAGCAGCCTTGTTCGATTTTAGCTTGGATATTGCTATCCTCACTTCGTTTTGGTCAGGTGGACGGAAATTTTGACTATCATCGTCTATGTTGAATGGTTCATTCTGCCTGACAGCGGGATGTTGGTCTTCGTCGCCGTTATACAGTCTGCAGAAGTAGTTTTTCCATATTCTCAGCACCGACTGTGATTCTACTACGAGGTTTCCATTTTCATCTCTACAGGTTTCTGTACGGGTATTACTTCTCTGACACGTTCTTTTTACCTTTTGGTAAAACTTCCGTACATTGTTCCTGGAGTATAGACTCTCGATATTCTTAAACGCGCGCTTCTCATGCTCTTTCTTCTTCTTTTGGAGAAGCCGATGTTCTTCCCGTCTCTTTTGTTCGTAGAGCTCACGAGCAGCTCTCGTCTTCCGCTGCAGCGCCGCTTTGTATGCCTCTTGTTTTGCTGCATGCACTCGTCGGCATTCTTCGTCAAACCAGGGGTTTCACGGTGGTGGGCGAGCGAGACCCAGCACATCAGTCGCGGCGTTTCTGATGGCATGTTGGCAGCGTTGCAACTGGTCTTCGGCTCTTGATGCTGGCGGCATAGGAGTGATTGAGAGATTTCGGGATACGCGTTCAGCGAAGAGTCTGGCGGTCTCTTGCGATTGTCGCTTTGCGACGTTAAATTTTCTCACAGTGATTCTTCTTTGTTGCTCAGATTGGAATATCCGCATTCGTACCTTGGCTACAACAAGGTAATGATCCGAGTCTATGTTGGCCGCTCGGAAGGTCCGGACATCCAGAATACTGGAGGCATGCCTTGCGTCGATCGCAATATGATCAATTTGGTTGATCGTTACATGATCATTGGACCGCCATGTCTGCTTATGAATAGCGAGATGAGGAAACCAAGGCCAACTACGCCACTCCGAAAAACTTCAGGCCCATGAGATTATCATGTTTTCGCTTAAAAACAGTAGAAATACTTAGAAATTCAAAGTCCTTTCAAATTCGATTTGAGAGACACCTAGCCAGTCCGACTAGCCTACAACAAGAGCCGATCGGTAGAGACACCTCTGCATGTGGTAACAAAGAAAAACAATCTCCTGGGGTCGAATCGCCATATCCACGAACGGATCACTGGTACCGTAATTTGTATTGTGTTGTTGGTAGATCTAGTAACAATATACATACAAATTACGGGACGAGTCATCCGTTCACGGATACGGCAATTCCACCCCTGAATTTAACGATGCGACTGAAACCAATTTTTGAAGTGAAGTTTTGCGCCGACGCTGCTACACGTGTATTGCGATTGGACAGACGGAAGGGCGGGACATACATAACTATATATTTCATCTGAATACTTGTGGTGGTAGTACCGATATAGAGGCGCTAAGCACCCAACATTTCGGCGATGTTCAAACGAAGACATTTGGCTACTAACGATCAACCCGCGCTGAATGCGATCATATAAATTTAAGCATGTGGCAATATGTAAAGTTCTGTCTATTACCACAGAAATACTATTGTACATGCAGCTCTCAATAATCGTGTCTTGAACAACTGGGCCAAAGGAAGCGGACTGAATGTGAAAGAGGCGGAAGTTTCATTTTATTCGCAAAGAAATCAATTCAAAATCTCGAAAAAGTCTAAGTATTGTACCTTACGTGCATACTCTACCGTAAGCTGACGTGGAAAGAAAACTGCTTGGAAAAAAATAAATAAATAAATATTTGGCGCAACAGCTCTTTAAGTGCCAGGGCCTAGCTTCTCGCAACTACTCATGTTGTGTGCGTTATATTTTTCACACGAATGGAAGGGAACTACAGTTTAGTGCCGTATCCGAAGGGCAACTGCTTAGAAAGTATCAATCGGCAGGATTTTCTGCAAGAAATGGATCTGCCACCATTCACTGGCTCTACACAGCGTCAGACCCGTTCTATACTCTGTATGGGCAGCTATACATAAAAGTTCAAAAAGTTCACTTAGATCCAGCAACTTGCATGCATGGGCACAACTGGTGTCATCAGAACTACTCCGACTGTGCTCCCTTGCACATAAGGGAAACAGCGACGATTGATACCCTTTCCGAACTTTGGCAAACATTTTCATACAGTAACCTAATCTATCATAAAACCGAGCGATATCTCGATTCGTCCAAAATGGTAAAACAAACTCCAGGCGTGTTTTTTTAAGCAGAAGTTCTAGCTGTTGTCGAGGCGGCGCAAGAACTATCCTTGATACTACCTCCAGGAAAAGATATCAACTTTTAATTAGCAGTCTAACCCATATCATTCACCGAAGTAAGTTCAAAATTAGTGAAACGATGTCGAGTGGAGTTAAAAGTACTCACTGTAGGCTGTGGTTATGTAGCAAGCGAGTAATACTAGCGCTAGCAAGCGCGAGCTGGCGTTTTAAAGTTAAATACATTTTGCAAGGGCATTGTGCATGCTTTTGCGACTGGGGCACGCACGTATGTCGGTAAAAAGCAGAAACACCACCGCACAGACACCTGGAGACGGATCGATGAGCGTACAGCAATCAAGGCTCGGATTGCAGCGGCCTCAGTAGTAGAGAGAACCGATCTTGAAGCCCAATACCGTGCGAAGAAGAAAGAAGTGCAGCGTAGTGTGAGACGTGACAAACGTCAATATGTCAACTCACTGGCCTCAAGGGCTGAAGAAGCAGCGAGTAGGTGCGACAGTAGGACTGTTTATAGCATCACTAAGGAGCTCATCGGTGGTCGAAACTCCAAACAACATCCAGTGAAGAGTCTAGACGGTAACCTTCTGATTTCGGATGAGGATCAGCTCACTAGATGGAGAGAACATTTTGTAGAGTGCTAAATCACTTAGACGACAGCGGTATGATCCTGAATTCGAATGAGCAGTTCGAAGCAACAAATTCCCGAATTCGCACCGTACCTCCCAGTAAAACTGAAATAATAACAGCAATCAAGTCCTTCAAGAAGAACAAAGCGGTGGGTATTGATGGCATCCCTGCCGAGCTATTTCAAGCGGCGCCAAATACATCGGCAGATTTGCTGCATTCGCTAATACGGAGAGCTTGGGATAGTGAACAATTTCCACAGGAGTGGAAAAGGGGGATGATGATCATTAAGCTTCCAAAAAAGGGTAACTTGATGGAGTGCGGTAACTGGAGAGGTATATGTGTTTTTCCAGCTGTAGCCAAAATAATAGCTAGAATAATTCTAAAACGAATTAAAGAATATTTAGATTCAACTCTCGATGTCGAACAGGCAGGTTTTCGCGCTGGATCCTCCTGCATCGACCACATAAACACCTTACGGATCATAATCGAACAATGCGTTGAGTACCTACAGGTCTCCGCTACATTTACTGTTGGCCTTGCGCAGGAGAGGCATTCCAGAAAAACTTATAGCTATTATAAGGCTACATACGAGGGCGGCAGTGTCACGTCGTGCACAATGGTAAGGTTTTTTTTTTTTTTTTGCCGAGAGTAGGTGAAAAATCTTCTAAAGACACCATAAGATCCGACCGAGCGCTTATGGTAGTGTGAGATTTTTACTCACTAAAAAAACACCTCTCTCAATGGTAAGGTGTCGGAGGATTTTGAAGTCCAAAGTGGAGTACGTCAAGGGTGCATACTGTCCCCTCTATTGTTCTTGGTGGTTATCAGCGATGTACTCCGTGCAGCATTGACGGAAGCTAATTATGGAATTCGTTGGACGATGACATCTTACCTTTAACACCTAGATTAAGCTGACGATGTTTGTCTACTTTCACATCGGATAATGGATCTTCATCTGATGGCCCAAAATCTAGAAGCTGAGGCAAACAAAGTGGGGCTAAAAATAAACACAGCCAAAACAAAAGCCCTGACTACTTCCAATACCCGCGCTCAACTTAACATTGCCAGAAAGCAAGTCGAGAAAGTTGATAACTTTCTATATTTAGGAAGTGTCGTCTCGGCTAATCGCGGTGGCACCGAACTGGATGTGTGCAGCAGAATCGGGGAGGCTAAAGCTGCGTTCGGAATGCTATCCAAAATCTGGAGAAGCAATGTTATTAGCTTAAGAACCAGGCTACGACTGTTCCGCTCCAACGTAGAATCAGTGCTGCTTTATGGGTGCAGTACCTGGAAGGTGGATACCATTAATACACGCAAGCTGCAAGTCTTCATAAACAAATGCTTAAGAATCATTTTGAGGATTTTTTGGCCGAACCGCATCTCCAACGAACAACTTTATCTGAGAACGGGCCAAGAACCTATAAGCATTACTATACGAAGAAGAAAGTGGCAATGGATGAACTCCATACGCCATGTAGTGGAATCCGCTCACCCAGGCAGGCAGAATAGCGGGACGCCCTAGGCAAACGTGGCGCAGACCAGTTGAGGAGGAATCGAGCTCTTTAGGAATGAGTTGGAGGCAGAACTCCGAACACGATGGCGCGCAGGCGTGGTTGACGCCCTATGCCCCCCGAGGGGTTAAAGGATATAAATAAGTAAGTAAGTAAGTAGGGCATTGTGGTTATGTATTGTCACATAATTTTACAAGCGCAAGCATGCTCTCAGTAGCTCGCGCTTTTAAATTTTCTGCAGTGAACTCAATTTCAATTGCAAGCGCGAGCTTAGTTGAAAAGTGCCGACCGAGAATGGACTGTGAAAAATTAATAAGTGAAGTGCAGAAACGGCGTTGGCTATGGGACATGCGAACAAAAGAATACAGTAATAGAGTTTTAACGGAGAAACAATGGGAAAAACTTGCTCCTTTTTGAATAGATAACCGTATTTTATTTAATACGCATTCGAATGTGAAAGGACTCATTCGGTAATATTGGAAAAAAACGATCTCCAACTTCCTTAAGCATTTTGTGTAAGTGGTCATATTCAACTAATTGAGACCGCAATTCGTCTATAGGATGGATACGCTGTTTTTTTTTTTTTTAAATATGTATCTCAACCATGCACTTTCTGTTAATAAAATTTCTTCGTCTAAAAAAAGCGACATGTTGTGCACTTCACTGAAACCAAACAGAAACTGAAGCGTTAGTTAGCTTAATTTTAATCGACTACCTTATAAGCCCACGAGAGCGCGAGCTCGCGCTACACATAGGAAGCACTTGCTAGCGCTAGTATTACTTGCTTGCTACATAACCACAGCCACAATGTATCACTCCGCTGGGTCCCGGGATATATCCATGAAGACAAGATGCCCGGTGGACTAGCAAGGAAGGGCTCAGAACTGGACCAATTAATTGTCGATGATTCTGCTTTGACTGCTTTGGCATTTCTAAAATTTCAAAAGCTGGCGGATGAGATGAGATGGAGCGGAATACTTTACACTTTACATATTACAATTAAAGAAATACAAAAGAAATCCAGTAGACTACATTTAACACCTCTAATAGGCATTATTACAGGCAGCAACATACTAGCGATACACCTAAGTATAAGTTGTTTCAGTACTGGAGTCTGTAGCGACGTAAATGCGAATGCTCAAGATTAAAGCTATGATTACACCATTTGATAAATGGTTAGACGTTTGACGGTTTTCGCTCTTAAAAAGAGACCAGCTTTAAGCTGTTTGACAGAGTGTCAACTTATATTTACATATGTGCAAAGTGTTTCAAACACTGCCAAGCGACAAGTGGTTAAACGTTCATTCATTCATTCATTCATTTTCAATGGCCTGCTAATCCTTCATGAGGGTCGCGGGGGTAGGATGCTCAGGTGGACTCTCCATCCTTCTCGATCCTCCGCCATTGACTCCAATTCATCAGGGAGAATCCCTAAGCGGCTCCAAGAGAGATATCGGACTTGATCCAACCATCTATTTCTGGGCCTTCCGCGAAGTCGTCTACCTGATGGCACGGCAACCATGGCGCATCTTGGAAGCCGGTCTGGGGGCATACGCACTACGTGACCAAACCATCGAAGCATAGATCGTTCCGTTCGGAGAAGTAGCTGCTCATTTCGGCAGCTTGTATCCGCGATCTTATTCCTTCGGTCACTACCCAAATTTCATGACCATAGGTGAGAGTTGGAACATACACCGAGTTAAAAACCGATAGCTTAGCTTGAACACTAAGTTCGGCCTTCCTAATAACAGATTGGATAAGCTCTCTCAAAATTGATCCAGCCTGACCAATTCTACAGGATAACTCGGCATTGCTCCTCCCATCACTCGTGAATAGAACCCCGAGGTACTTAAACTTATCCACCTGCTTCAGTGGGACTCCACTAACATGCAGAGTGCACTGAATAGATATTTTGGAAACGACCAAACACTGGTCGGTTGTGCTTCTACCGGGACGAAAACCGCACTGCTCATCCCCCAAACTGTCCTCAACCACAGCTCTGGAACGCTTTTCTAGCACCTTAGCGAAGACTTTTCCAGGGAGACTTAAAAGAGATATACCCCTGTAGTTGGCGCAATCTCTTTTGTCCCCTTTTTTCAAAAGAGGAACTATCACCCCCATTTGCCAATCACCAGGTGTTTCACCGCATTCCCAGCCCACTTTAATGACACGTGAGAGCCATTGCACTCCCTCTTTACCTAAAGCCTTGAGCATTTCTGGCCGAATTTCGTCCACACCAGCAGATTTGCCAACTTTTAGCGCTTTGATCGCCAAAGTTACTTCCTCTAACGTAGGACTACTTTCCGCCCAACTCTCGACCATAGGTCTGTCATCTTCGGTGCCCTGTTCGGGATTGAGCAATTCTGAAAAGTGCTCGCTCCATCTGCGTAAGATGTCCTCCTCATTGGAAAGAAGTCTACCGTCTTTGGATTTGACTCCTTCAACGATATTCAACTTTTTTCCTCTGAGTCGGCGGACGGTCTGCCAGAACATCTTATTTGCAGATCTGTGGTCACGTTCCAATTTCTCGCCAAACTCCTTCCAAGACTGTTCTTTCGCTGTTTTCACAGCTAATTTGCAAGTTCTTCGCGCCTCAGTGTACCGATTTCGAGAATCGGAGTTCCCCAAGTGAATCCACACCTTAAAGGCTCTCTTCTTCTCTCTGATGGCTTCTTGAACTCCGTTTTAAACCAAGCAATCCTTTTCTCACCACCAGCCGCCACACCAAGCCGCTTCACTCCACAAACATTTCCCGCAGAGGCAATAACCGCTGTTGAAAACAGTTGCCATTCTTCCTCTACATTTGATGGAACAGTTGGAATTCGTTCAAACCTTTCAGATATTTGCCGTGCAAATGTCTCCCGTATCTCATCGTCCTGTAACCTCTCCCATCGTATGCGTGTAACCATCCTTGGTTTACGCTTTGGTAGGGGAGGCACTCTCTCGCTATGATACAATTTGATCAGTTGACAGTTCGACCCCTCTCAATACGCGAACATCATAAACCATTCTCTTCAGACACGATGGTACCACAAAGAAATCGATCAGCGACTTCTGCTGAAGACTCTGACGGTACCATGTGTATTTGTGAATGTCTTTGTGTGGAAAGATGGTGTTCATGATGGATAAGCCATTTTCACAACAAAAATCCAACAAACTCTCTCCGTTCGCGTTTTGATCAGGATCACCGTTCCTCCCAATCACACTCCCCCATGTCATAACATCTACACCCACATGAGCATTGAAGTCACCCATCAGGACAAAAGAATCCATATCTGCAACCTTTTCAAGGGCAACATCAACTTCATCTAAGAAAGCTGCGTACTCTGACAGAAGGTTCGGTGCATACACCTGCACCAATGCCAGAGTTGATCTTTCAAGCTTGAGCTTTAAGATCGCAACTCTCCCTCCTAATGGTATCCACTACAATACTCTGTCTGTCAACCTGGGACTTGTGAGTATCCCCACTCCCGCCCGAGCAGACATTGAGGGTGCGACTCCTGACAGGAAGAGCTTCCACCCACCCGAAAGGTCCACAGTTTTAGAACCTCTCTGCTTTGTTGAAGAGACGCCAACTATATCTAGTCGACTTTTAACAGCCTCCCCAACAAGCTCAAGATCCTTCCCTGTGAGCGATGAGACGTTCCATGTGCCTATCCTAAGTCGATGCCATTGTCGAATCTCAGAAAGTCCAAAGTGGTCAAACGTTTGCTTTAAAAATACGATGAAAATGGTCAAATAAGTGGTCAGACAGCAGAACCAAAGAACCGAAGAACTTTTTACCAACGATATTGGGAACTGTCTTTCTAATATGCGTACCGAATTTGGGAGGGTTCAGGGAGATGGACTAACAAATCGATTAATCTCAGGAACTTTTCTACTTGATTTTCAGATTTCTGGCATTTCACAACTGGCGAACAAAAATGGATTCATACAGACCCGAGTGAAGGCTGTATTTCTATATACAGCCACCTGATCGTGCTAAACCTAAAAAGATATAGAAAATGAAGACCTTCCGAGGTATTGCTTTTGAACAACACTACAGGAACAAATTTTTTGAGGGCAAAGTTTACATTATTCAAAAGACAACGTTAAAATTTATAAATAGAGGTTCATTCATTTGCAAAAAGACGATGCAATTGATCGCACTATAAGAAAATAAACAGCAGTGCGCCAATTTGAAATCAATGACCACAATTTGTTTAAGGGCCCCTTATTCATTGTCAGATCCTTAAGTTTTAAAGGATATCTTAAAAAAAAAAACTGGCACAGATGCGCCGACTGTGGCATTTTAGAACTATATTTATAGATTAATCAAACAGTATTGAAGATATCGTATTGAATCGTTAAATAAGCTCGCTCATAATTCATTATCTACAATTTTATTGTAAACATAACAAATATTGACGTTATCACATACTTACTCTGATTTGCTTCTTCAAAAGTAAGTTTGCCGCCACCTATCATTGCTTAACGTGTACATAGAGCAAATTAATCATAAAAATGTATCGCTGTAGGTAAATGTCAATTAGGCAATTACGGACGTCAAAAATCGAAGAATCTTTCAAAATGATACAAATCAATGGAATGGAGGAACGAAATCGTATCCGACGACACACGAGTAGGTGGCAACAAAGGTCACTAATCTTTGAGTAAATAAGCAACCACTCGAAATATTTGTTTGTCCAATGCAAGAGACGGTGCTGATGAGTTTTTGATTGACAGGTGATAAGGTACCTCAAACAGCGGTGTTCTTAGATCCAATGTGATCAGAACTGTTTTTTATGAATTGCATTTCTAAGAGTGAATCACAAATAAGGGCCTGAGGGTGCGTTTACTTAAAAAAGAACGCAGCTAATAGCAAAGTACCGAAAGGGGATGAAAAATAAAAGTGGTACGTAGAAAATATTGGATGGACTTGGTGTGCTATATAAATATTAGGAAAGCACTCGAAGTTCTAGATCAAAATACTACTTATTTTTTCCCTTCGTCCCAGAACTGTCACGTAAGTTTAGAATTGGAACTTTGACTGCCGGTATTTATTAGAAATAATTTCTTTCAATAGTGTTAACTACTAGATTTGATTGAAAGAGTGAGAGAAAGAGAATGCCTCAAGCGCAGCGTCCCAATCTAAGGATACCATGTTTTGCGAATTTAACTTGCGAGGTATTACTGAGAGCTCTGCTGATTACGGATCATTTTTAAAAGTTATGTGTGCATACGATTCCACCCTTAGGAGGGAGAATTGCGATCTTAAAGCTCAATCTTGAAAGATCAACGCTGGCATTGGTGCAGGTGTATGCATCGAATCTTCAGTCAGAGTATGCAGCTTTCCAAGATGAAGTTGATGTTGCCCTTGAAAAGGTTGCAGATATGGATTCTCTCTTCTGATGGGTGACTTCAATGCTCATGTGGGTGTAGATATTATTACATGGGGGAGTGTGATTGGGAGGAACGGTGATCCTGATCAAAACGCGAACGGAGAGAAGTTGTTGGATTTTTGTTGTGAAAATGGCTTATCCATCACGAACACTGTCTTTTCACACAAAGACATTCCCAAATACACATGGTACCGTCAGAGTCTTCAGCAGAAGTCGCTGATCGATTTCTTTGTGGTACCATCGTGTCTAAAGAGAATGGTTTTTGATGTTCGCGTATTGAGAGGGGTCGAACTGTCAACTGATCAAATTGTATCTTAGCGAGAGAGTGCCTCCCCTACCAAAGCGTAAACCAAGGATGGTTACACACATACGATGTGAGAGGTTACAGGACGATGAGATACGGGAGACATTTGCACGGCAAATGTCTGAAAGGTTTGAATGAATTCCAACTGTTCCATCAAATGTAGAGGAAGAATGGCAACTGTTTTCAACAGCGGTTATTGCCTCTGCGGGAAATGTTTGTGGAGTGAAGCGGCTTGGTGTGGCGGCTGGTGGTGAGAAAAGGATTGCTTGGTTTAAAACGGAGTTCAAGAAGCCATCAGAGAGAAGAAGAGAGCCTTTAAGGTGTGGATTCACTTGGGGAACTCCGATTCTCTAAATCGGTACACTGAGGCGCGAAGAACTTGCAAATTAGCTGTGAAAACAGCGAAAGAACAGTCTTGGAAGGAGTTTGGCGAGAAATTGGAACGTGACCACAGATCTGCAAATAAGATGTTCTGGCAGACCGTCCGTTGTTGAATATCGTTGAAGGACTCAAATCCAAAGACGGCAGACTTCTTTCCAATGAGGAGGACATCTTACGCAGATGGAGCGAGCACTTTTCAGAATTGCTCAATCCCGAACAGGGCACCGAAGATGACAGACCTATGGTCGAGAGTTGGGCGGAAAGTAGTCCTACGGTAGAGGAAGTAACTTTGGCGATCAAAGCACTAAAGGTTGGCAAATCTGCTGGTGTGGATGAAATTCGGCCAGAAATGCTGAAGGCTTTAGGTAAAGAGGGAGTGCAATGGCTCTCGCGTGTCATTAAAGTGGCCTGAGAACGCGGTGAAACACCTGGTGATTGGCAAATGGGGGTGATAGTTCCTCTTTTGAAAAAAGGGGACAAAAGAGATTGCGCCAACTATAGGGGTATATCTCTTTTAAGTCTCCCTGGAAAAGTCTTCGCTAAGGTGCTAGAAACGCGTTTAATAGCTGTGGTTGAGGTAGTTTGGGGGATGAGCAGTGTGGGTTTTGTCCCGGCAGAAGCACAACCAACCAGTTATTCACTCTCAGAATGGTTCTTGAGAAGGCCTGGGAGTATGCTAAACCAGTCTACACTTGTTTTGTAGATTTGGAAAAAGCATATGTTAGGGTTCCTAGAGACAAACTCTGGAGTGTTCTGCAGGAGTATGGGATTGACGGTTCTCTGTTAAGGGCGATTCAGTCTTTATATACAAACTGTAGAAGCTGTGTTCGGATAAACGGTGTTAAATCAATACCTTCCAACTATAGGGGTATATCTCTTTTAAGTCTCCCTGGAAAAGTCTTCGCTAAGGTGCTAGAAACGCGTTTAATAGCTGTGGTTGAGGTAGTTTGGGGGATGAGCAGTGTGGGTTTTGACCCGGCAGAAGCACAACCAACCAGTTATTCACTCTCAGAATGGTTCTTGAGAAGGCCTGGGAGTATGCTAAACCAGTCTACACTTGTTTTGTAGATTTGGAAAAAGCATATGTTAGGGTTCCTAGAGACAAACTCTGGAGTGTTCTGCAGGAGTATGGGATTGACGGTTCTCTGTTAAGGGCGATTCAGTCTTTATATACAAACTGTAGAAGCTGTGTTCGGATAAACGGTGTTAAATCAATACCTTCCACTGTGGGCGTTGGACTCCGCCAGGGGTGCGTTTTGTCACCTCTCCTCTTCATTGTATATATGGATTGGATGTTGCAGCGCAGCTGTGGCGGGTAATGTTTCGAAGTGGGAGACCTAAGGATTAGTCATCTGCTCTTTGCGGATGATTTAGTCATCCTTGGGTCCTCTCAAACCGAACTTCAGCGCGCACTCGAAAGGTTTGTAGCCGTTTGTGATGATGTTGGAATGAAGATCAACGTGAACAAGTCAGAAGTAATGGTCGTTTCCAAAAAACCCATTCAGTGCACTCTGCATGTTAGTGGAATCCCACTGAAGTAGGTGGATAAGTTTAAGCACCTCGGGGTCTTATTCACGAGTGATGGGAAGAGCAATGCCGAGTTATCCTGTAGAATTGGTCAGGCTGGATCAAATTTGAGAGAGCTTGGCCAATCTGTTGTAAGGAAGGCCGAACTTAGTGTTCAAGCTAAGCTGTCGGTTTTTAACTCGGTGTATGTTCTTACGTTGAAGAATGGGTCGCTGTGATGAGTTGTGATTACATCATTTGTTGGACATACATACATATGTACAATGTACATACCTATGTTTCATATAATAGCCTCTGATTTATTCATAAGTAGAGTGGCTTACTACATCCAGCACATTCGCGGTCATCCTGAGTCTCGTTAACCGATCAGGTGTGTTAGAGCTCCATTAGTCCGCCAACCATTTCAGGACAGAAGTAATCACCACTTCAGCGCAAGAGAATGCGGATGAGGATAAACATTGGAATAATGAAGGAAAAAACTGCAGCCAATGTAACGCAATAGCGCACTCCAACTTTATAAGGGATAGGGTACCATACGATCAGTTCCAGGTGGATTATAACCTTTCCATATGTTTCGTACCTATAAATACCTATGCATATACTTAATTCGGTCCATATCCATAAGTTATTTATGTTACAAACTATGTGTCAAACCTAATATATCTTAAGGGTTTAAGGATATGTATACTTACTATAAACGTTGCAGAGTAATTCAAAAATGTGTTCTCTTCCGAATTGCATGGCAAGATGTAAAGGAGTATATCCCTGAAAGAAAAGAATATAAAACATTTCATAAGATGAACTAATAATAAAAGTAAGATATGCAATGGGTGGTGTTAATAAGGAGTAAATGCTTCTACTAAAAACTTTTGAGATAAAAGTTGTAAGTAATAGCGTTTGTTGGTATTAAAAGCTATCAGAATGTATTTTTTTTCTTCAATGACAGGTAATATGGTTTACGAGGTAATAGGTCTACTGGTGAATTGATGGTATAACTTACCGACAAATAGAATTTACTACTATCTCGATTTAACTCCCATTTTCAACCTATTAGAAAATTTCTCCCCAAACTATTGGAAAACTATAGTATGTGGTGATATTAATTGGAACATATTGGATAGTGAGGGCTCTGCGTCATTTGTTAAATCTATGAAAATTTTGGTTTGGACATTGTAAACACGACTGTCCCAACACATTTCACTCATACTAGCACTCTTTTGGATTTGTTCCTCTCCAACGACTGTGATGATGTTTTCTATAGTCAAGTTTCAGCACCTGCGTTCTCCAAACATGACCTAATTTTCGCTACTTTTAACATTCCCCCATATAAACTATAATCGAAATACGCGTACCGCGTATAAATAGATTGTAAAGAATAAATTGGTATCCAATTTACAACGAAATCTCCACTGACATCCAAGTTGATTACCTTCAACAAATTGTACAGGAGTTATACAATACGCATGTGCCGCTCAGAACTAAAATTGCTACGTATCCTCATAAGTCATGGTTTACACCAGAAATGATTGCCCTAAGAAACAATCGTGATACAGCCTATAAGAAGTGGAAAAGATTTAAGCTCCAAGAATTTTATAACAGCTTTCGCCAACTAAGGAACTTGGTCAACTCCAAGATTAAACAAGCCAAAAGAGTATTCTACGATAGACACTTTGACCACAAGTTACCCTCAAAAACTCTCTGCCAAAATTTACGCGAGCTTGGTGTTGGACGGAAAAAGAATGCTGAAATGAATGATATTGATCCCAACCAGCTCAATAGAGAATTCGTGACACCGCAAATGACATTTAGCACAAGTGCTGATCTACTGGGTGTAACGCTGAGTGGGTTTGAATTTGCTCGTATTGAACAGAATGATGTTGTTAACGCTATCCTTAAAATTAAGTCAGAAGCTGTTGGTATCGACGGAATTCATCCGATTTTTATTAAAATCATACTTCCCTATATCCTTCCGGCTATAACCCATATTTTTTATAGTATAATAACTACATCTACTTTTCCGGCCGCGTGGAAAACTGCAAAAATTCTTCCAGTTTTGAAAAAGAAAGCGTCATCCAACTCACCGGCTGAGTATAGGCCCATTGCCATCCTTCCATTTCTGTCAAAGGTCATGGAAAAGATAATGCATAAGCAAATGTCTGCCTTTATCCAGCGCAATAAACTACTTTGCAAAAATCAATCTGGCTTCAGGCCGTATCATAGCTGTACGTCTGCTCTACTCAAAGTAACTGACGATATTCGAGCGGTGATGGATAAAGATTTAATAACTTTTGTGACTTTGCTGGACTTTTCCAAGGCATTTGATACGGTGGATCATATGCAGCTTCTCTTAAGGCTCAAGACGTTGTTTGGCTTCTCATCATCTGCTATCAAGCTCATCAAAACGTATCTTTGTGGAAGAAAACAAGCTGTCGTTGTTAATAATGCGATGTCTGACTTTATTGCAACCTCAGCGGGTGTACCTCAAGGGTCCATACTGGGACCTTTGTTATTCACAATTTTTATCAACGACCTTCCGACCATAATCAAAAACTCATCGCTACGCATGTACGCAGACGATGCACAGCTCTACATAAGTAGCAAACTAGACCTTATTAGGGATGCAGCTTGTAAACTTAACGAGGATCTCCGAAAAATTCTAGATTGGTCTGAAGATAATTCGTTGAAGCTTAACCCAGCCAAATCTAAATGTCTCGTTATTAGCAGAAACGGCATGAATGGCTGTGATCTCCCTAATATATTCCTCCGAAATGAATCAATTGAGTTCGTTGGCAAAGCTAAAAATCTTGGGGTATGGTTTAACAAAACGATAAGTTGGGATGATCATATATCCACTATTATAGGCAAAGTATATGGTTCTCTTAGGAATCTATCTATGTCGCAGTGTTTCACTCCTTTGCATACAAGATTAATGCTAGTAAGGACTTTGCTAATTCCAATATTTACTTACGGCTGTGAATTTTTTTGTTGCAGCAGTGCTCTCATTCGACGTAAGCTCAACGTTGCGTTTAACAATATTACTCGTTATGTTTACGGATTGAGACGTTTTGACCATATTTCACAATATTCTAAAAAAAATATTAGGATGCACTCTTGATAAATATCTAGAGTATTGCACAATCAAGTACCTACAAAAAGTTATTACTAGCAAACAGCCTCCATATTTATTCGAAAAACTTAAACTTTCACGGTCGGGCCGCTCTTTAAGTTTAATCCAACCGCGTGTTCATCACCAAAACTCAGAGCGTCAATTTTTCGTTCATGCTATTCATCTTTGGAATGCACTTCCTCTCAGCGTTAGGAGACTTTATGATACGAATGGTTTTGGGGAAACTCTCTTTCGACACTTGGCAGGGTAAAACAAGCACATTTTATAATTTCATAAAAGGCAAGTTTATTTACATTTTCACATTTAGTTTTATTTTCTCTTCTATATTTTGTATACATATTATAATAATTTTCTACCTACAATTTTGTTATGAATTTAGCACTAAACCGTATGAACTTTTAAATATTTGAATTATATACATATCTCATTTATAGTTTAAATATGATGTAAAGTCTATTATAAATGATGTTACTTAATTAATAATAAATACTAAATACTAAATACCGTGAACCATTATCCATACTTGTTTGGTTGAAACCGAAAAACTTGTCATTCTCGGTATGAGCACCAATAACAATCTTCGATGAAACGATCGCATATTAGAGGTTGCTAAAATTGCTGCAAGATGTTGAGAATTCCTTAAGCAGTGCAAAATATAGTTTACCCCGTCTGATCTGTCCTCAATATCTAAGGCAATTATTCGTCGAAAGCTGGAATATAACGGCCACATCTGATCTAGTGCATCGAAAGACCTTTTGTACATTCTGCCTATAGATAAGGTACAGAATAACGCGTTAAAACTTATAGGCGATAGACATTGTGAACTCTACATATAGGATCACTCGAACATCGTAGAAATGTCACGACTTTTTATACAAAAAAATGCTACAGCGAAATAGCCCGTTGCATTCTCCGCCTCCAGAATTTCACCCGCAATACGAGTCATGCTTCGAATGCACACCAGTTCACCCTCAAGCCCAACTTCGGACGTACTGATATTACAACCTTTAAACATTTGAAGCCAACAAAAGCTGGTATCTCCTTTGTTCCTCTTCCCTCCTTACTCTAACCTATATCAGTATAAGGGTATTCACAAGCCCCTGAGTGTGCGCAAATTATAAAAAAAAAATTTATCCGTGAATGAAGTTGGGAGAAAATTCATCTGGAATACAGGATGTGTGACTGAATTATTTGTTAAAACAGTTTGAAAGCATAATTGTTATAATCTTACATCTGTAATGATAAGAGCTAGCGATCACATACTGAAACATTGAAAGCTAGGCTCGCAACCTACTGCAACATGTAAAGATCGTTTACGTACCTCGAACGCAAGATAAGTTACGATTATTGACAGATTAAAGCACATCTGCCCGTCCAGTTTTATCCATTTGGAAAAAAGCAATGAAGGGCATAACCATCAATAGTATTCATGTAGAGAGCAGTTTTTAAGGTAAAAAGTAAAGGTAAAAACTTTAATCAATCGACTAGGGTAATGCTGTCTCTGCTTTCCTGTGTACATATGTATAACGAAAAATATATATGTAAATAGTCGTACACTACTTTCGAAGCAACAAATTCCCGAATTCGCACCGTACCTCCTAGTAAAACTGAAATAATAACAGCAATCAAGTCCCTCAAGAACAAAGCGGTGGGTATTGATGGCATCCCTGCAGAGCTATTTCAAGCGGCGCCAAATACATCGGCAGATTTTCTGCATCCACTAATACGGAGAGCTTGGGATAGTGAACAATTTCCACAGGAGTGGAAAAGGGAGATGATCATTATGCTTCCAAAGAAGGGTAACTTGATGGAGTGCGGTAACTGGAGAGGTATATGTGTTCTTCCAGCTATAGCCAAAATAATAGCTAGAATAATTCTAGAACGAATTAAAGAAGATTTAGATTCAACTCTCGGTGTCGAACAGGCAGGCTTTCGCGCTGGATCCTCCTGCATCGACCACATAAACACCTTACGGATCATAATCGAACAATGCGTTGAGTATAGGTTTCCGCTACATTTACTGTTTATCGATTTCGAGAAGGCTTTCGACAGCTTGAATCGAGATGCTATCTGGTTGGCCTTGTGCAGGAGAGGCATTCCAGAAAAACTTATAGCTATTATCAAGGCTACATACGAGGGCGGTAAGTGTCACGTCGTGCACAATGGTAAGGTGTCGGAGGATTTTGAAGTCCAAAGTGGAGTACGTCAAGGGTGCATACTGTCCCCACTATTGTTCTTGGTGGTTATCAGCGATGTACTCCGTGCAGCATTGACGGAAGCTAATTATGGAATTCGTTGGACGATGACATCTTACCTTAAACACCTAGATTACGCTGACGATGTTTGTCTACTTTCACATCGGATAATGGATCTTCATTTGATGGCCCAAAATCGTCGTGGTGTAAGGGACTAGTAAAGGTGAAAGATTCTCGACCCCATTCCTTCCTCTCCTATCCTTTTCTTTCCCCTCTCTCCCTTCCGGTGAGCTGGATCAAGATGTCATACGAGCCGTGCCGAGGATCAATCTGGCTGGGAGCCCATCCCAAAAATAGCTCAGTCGCGAACGGAGTATTCGGAAACTTGATGACATCCGGATTTACCAGTCCTATCTGTACACTGCGGATCTCTGTACAGACGGACATTCCCTTCTACAACATGAATACAAACAAACAAAAAAAATTAAATAATATCTGAGACCGGTACTCCTTTAAAACCGGGCGGTAGTACGGCGACCAAGCTGTCTACCGTAACAGCTCCTGAAGTGCTGGATGGTAAGAGCATTGTGGCCTCACATGGTCCAACTACCTCCAAAAGCCACGTTGAGCCCAAAGGTAGGAATACCACCCCTCAGTCCATTAGGGACACTTTGGGACCGAGTCGTAGCGCAAGCTTGCGGTATATCGCTCCCTCTAAAGAATCATATAAAGGTCGCCGTAAAGCCAGCACTTTGGAAACATTCCGGAGTGCAAGAGAATGGAAAAAATTAAAGCCATGGTGGAACGCATAGTTGCACATCTGCGCTCCTAAGAGTTACAGATGATCTTAGAGTTGCCATGGACAATGATATGATCACATTTCTAACCCTGCTGGATTTCTCCAAAGCCTTTGATACTGTGGATCATTTGCAACTCTTGTCAAAACTAGAGAACTCATATGGTTTTACATCGTCTGCTGTACTACTAATTGGATCCTACCTATCTGGTAGAAAACAAGCAGTGGTGGTCAATGAAAAGAAATCCGGTCTACTTGAAGTATCTTCAGGTGTACCACAGGGATCTATCTTGGGCCCGCTTTTATTCACCATGTTCATAAATGAGCTGCCAAAATTAATAGTACATTGCTGTAAACATATGTACGCTGACGATGTACAACTGTATAAGAGTTGTAAACTGGGTCTTATTGAAGACTCGGCCACAAGACTTAACGAGGATCTCGATAAAATTTTCAATTTGTCAGATGTGAACTTTCTACGTCTGAATCCAAAAAAAATCCAAATGCTTAGTGATTTCCAAAAATGGAGTGGACTTGAGTAGTTTTCCATCTGTTTGTCTTGGCAATGAGCCTGTCGACTATATAATTAAGGCCAAAAAATTGGGTGTGTGGTTCAATGATAGGCTAACCTGGGATGATCACGTACGTGTAGTTACGGGTAAGATATACGGCTGTCTTAGGAAACTCCACATGACGCAGCACTATACTCCTCTAAAACCCCGACTAAAGTTGGCAAAACCACTTTTTGTTCCAACTGTAACATATGGATGCGAAATTTCCTGCAAAAACAATGCTGAAACTACAAGAAAACTGAATGTGGCATTCAACAATATAATTCGGTATGTGTACGACCTGAGGCGTTATGCTTATTTAGAATTTTGTGCCTTGAAGTACTTGCTAAGATAATAACTACCACCAATACTTATATGAAAAACTTTGATTTTCTAATTCATCGCGATCTCTCTTTCATTCCTCCTTGTACTAATTCCATGAATACTGATCGTCAGTTCTTCATTCATGTCATTCGTCTATGGAACGCCCTTCCATTAGGTATTAGAAGACTTTGTTATGGGGATTGTTTCAGTGGCACTCTTTTATCTCACCTGGCTGGCAGAAGGTAAATTTAATTATTTTTCAATTGGAATTTTTCCTTTTTTTTTTCTGGAAGCTATCAGATGAACATTCCTTCTCAGACCATCGATATCTTCAATTTAGCCTGAATATCGACCCTATATGCCCCAAAGTCTTTAGAAATTATAGTAAAACTGACTGGGTCAAATACAGAGTAATTGTAAAGAAATTAGTTACTTCGATGCCCTCTAGGACCCCTTGCAATACCCAAGAATTAGATAGCATGGTTGAGGATCTTAAATCAGCCCTTAACAAAGCGATGTCTTTTTAGTGAACTATAGTACGGCATAGGGGTAGGAAAAAGCTTCATTTGTGGAATGCAGATTTAGGTCCTTTAAGAATTAATTGTAGAAAACTCTTCAACAATGCCAAAACCATGAAGTATGCAACAGATTGGGATTTGTGTAAAGCATCCTTAACTATCTACAAAAACTAACTGAGGAAGGCTAAACGCAATTCTTGGAGACTCTTTTGTGGCAAAATAGAAGAAGTCTCTAAGGAATCTAGGCTAAGAAAAATCCTCTCTATAAATCCAATAATGCACAGTTATCTCAAGAAATTAGATGGGACTTGGACGACTTCTAGCGAAGATTCGCTAAATCTACTACTTGACACACATTTCCCAGGTAGCTCCCAAGTTATCAGCAACATTGTCTCTAATAGACCAGTTGAAAATTTAAACAAGTCCTCTTATTACACAGAAAAAACTCCGCTGAGCGATACTCAGCTTCAAACCATACAAATCCGCAGGACCAGACGGCTTAATACCAGCCGAACTACAGAAGTCGCCGGACCTTATCTTTCAGGTGCTAGAAATAATTCTAAAAAGCTGTATTAATCTGGTCCATATACCAAAAGTATGGAGAGAAGCCAAAGTAGTTTTTATACCCAAAGCTGGTAAATGTTCTCATACCATTCCGAAAGATCTTAGACCCAATAGTCTATCATCATTTCTTCTAAAAACATTAGAACGATTGATTGATATCCACTTGCGCAACAGTATTGATACAAAACTTCTGTCAGCGGCCCAACATGCCTATTGCAAAGTTAAATCAGTTGAAACGGCCTTACACTCGCTGGTTCGTAATATTGAGTACTCCCTGTTTCACAAGGAATATACAATGGGTGCTTTTAACAATGCCAATGCATCAGCGATTGCAGATGCACTTTCAGACAGGTCACTATGCGAATTGATCAATTTACTGCTTAATGGTCGGATTATCAACTAAGAGCTAGGTAGGACGTCTTCTAGAAGATCTGTCGGTAGAGGCACTCCGCAAGGTGGTCCTTTCTATCTCCTTTCCTTTGTAATTTGGTGGTTAATGAACTATTGACTTACTGGAGGGTGAGGGATGCACGGTGATTACTTATACAAACGATGTTGCTATAGCAGTCTCGGGAAAGCACCTTATACTCTGAAAGAACTACTACAAAACGCTTTAAACAAGTTAACAAGATGGGCGGTTCGGTGGGTGTAAACAACATAAAACTGAACTGGTACTTTTCCCAAAGAAATATAAAATTCCGTTCATCGATCCCTCCCTCTCTTAATGGTATCAGTTTAACTTTTTCTGACAAAGCAAATATTTGGGTCTTATCCTGGATAGGAAACTAAGCTGGAAACCTAACATTCAAGAAGGAGTAAAGAAAGTTAAAGTCGCACTTTTCTCTTGCAAAAAAGCTATTGGAAATAGATGGGGTTTACAGACTCGAATAACTCACTGTCTATACATCTCGATCATTAGACCGATACTCACATACGAGGTGATTGTGTGGTGGACAGCATTAGAAAAAGCTATAAATCGCGACTATCTACCATAAGCAAGGTCCAGCGTACAGCTTGTCTGTGCATAAGCGGAGCACTACGTACAACTCCCTCTGCGGCACTGGACATTATGTTTCATCTGATACCCCTTGATATATTTAGCAAGCAAATGGCAGCGAATGAAGCCGTTCGCCTTAAAGCTACCCAACAGTGGTCAAGAAAAGAATTTGGCCACGCCTCCTTTCTGAATAAATTCACAATCTCTCCCGAAAACATGGACTACACCATTTCATGTCTAAATTTTGACAAGAACTTCCTTGTCACCATCCCTCCTAGATCACTCTGGAATGAAGAGGCTTTTTTAGAAGATGATTCGATTCACTTCTATACTGACGGCTCAAAAACGAAAGACGGAGTTGGAGGAGGTGTTTTCTATGACAGGCTTAATCATAAGCTCTCCTACCGTCTACCAAATCATTGTAGCGTGTTCCAGGCGGAAATAATGACGATTAACTTATGTCCTTTAACCCCTCGGGGGGCATAGGGCGTCAACCACGCCTGCGCGCCATCGTGTTCGGAGTTCTGCAACGCGTTTGAGCTGCCTCCAACTCATTCCTAAAGAGCTCGATTCCTCCTCAACTGTTCTGCGCCACGTTTGCCTAGGGCGTCCCGCTATTCTGCCTGCCTGGGTGAGCGGATTCCACTGCATAGCGTATTTCGCAATGGAGTTGTCTTCGCGCCGTAGGGTGTGTCCAATCCATTGCCACTTTCTTCTTCGTATAGTAATGCTTATAGGTTCTTGGCCCGTTCTCAGATAAAGCTGTTCGTTGGAGATGCGGTTCGGCCAAAAAATCCTCAAGATGATTCTTAAGCATTTGTTTACGAAGACTTGCAGCTTGCGTGTGTTAATGGTGTCCACCTTCCAGGTACTGCACCCATAAAGCAGCACTGATTCTACGTTGGAGCGGAACAGTCGTAGCTTGGTTCTTAAGCTAATAACATTGCTTCTCCAGATTTTGGACAGCATTCCGAACGCAGCTTTAGCCTTCCCGATTCTGCTGCACACATCCAGTTCGGTGCCACCGCGATTAGCCGAGACGACACTTCCTAAATATAGAAAGTTATCAACTTTCTCGACTTGCTTTCCGGCAATGTTAAGTTGAGCGCGGGTATTGGAAGTACTCAGGGCTTTTGTTTTGGCTGTGTTTATTTTTAGCCCCACTTTGTTTGCCTCAGCTTCTAGATTTTGGGCCATCAAATGAAAATGACGATTAAGGAGGTCTTATATTGGCTAAAGAAAAACGTGATATCCGCCAAGGACATCCGTATCTTTTCAGATAGCCAAGCTGCAATCAAATCCTTGGAATCGATCTCTATAAAGTCATTAGTAGCCCTAGACTGCCACCGTCTCTTAAGGAGTTGTCAGAGCAGTTTAATATTCACCTCTGTTGGGTGCCGGGGCATAGGGATTCCGGGGAATTGTAAGGCTGGTGAACTCGCCAGAATAGGAACAACTGTACCCATCCTTCCAGACAAGGATAACCTAGGAATACTAATCGCGACTTGTAAATTTAAATTCAAGCTGGATGCAATCGAAAGAACAAAGTCCATCTAAGACAAGTGGTACAACAACATGTCTAGCGACTAAGCAGATTTGGCAAAAGTTGGATCTGAAACGTTCTAAGAAATTGATCTCTCTCAATATTGGCTCTATTATATGATTAATTACAGGACACTGTCTAATAGGCAAACATGCAACAATGCTTGGCGTATATTCAAATGATTTTTGCAGAAGCTGCATGGACGAAGAAGAGGAAGAAACTATTCCTCACATTCTTTGTGCGTGTCCAGCTCTCTCATATAGAAGAAAGCTTCACCTAGGAGCTTTCTATTTTAACGATTTAGGCGGCCTGGTAGATTTAGACATCAGGAGCCTCCTTCGCTTCATTCTTCTTCTTCCTTTTATCAGCGAGGGTATGATCGGAAAACAAGGGATCACAACCCTCCCACTTCACCGCATTTCTACTGATCCGCCTGTGGGGTTCGCCTATTTGACCTCAGAAAATATCGGCAGGCCTGCCGATTTTGGATCACTCGGTTACTGAGGCCAATGAAATGCCGATGTCGTCGCATTTGTCTGATCCAGGCGTTTATAGGCCTGCCTTTCCTACATCGCGATGTCTTTGGAACGTGCATAGATATTGCCTTTTTAACAGTGTTCAAATGATCTCTTCTTTGAATGTGGCAATACCAGCTGAGCCGATCGCACTCTATTTTTGTACGATGGTTTCCTTGATGTGAAAGCTTCCACGGATCTTCGAACTTCTTATTCGATCAAGCTTTGTCACTCCTGCTGTTATGCGAAGCATCTTCATCTCAGCTGCCGTTAATTCACTCTCATACGTTTTGTACATCGTCCAACATTATGAGCCGTATGTGAGAGCTGGACGCACAACTGCGGTGTAGAGCCTTCCTTACAACTTAGGGGGCATTTTTCTGTCACAGAAGATAGCGGAATTTTCTCGCCACTTCATCCACCCTACGCTTACGCGATGATTGATGTCATCATCACAAGTTGCTTTGCTATTGATCATAGATCCCAGATATTTGAACTTTTCGCACTTGGGAAGCACTGTTCCATTCAAATAAATGTCCTTTTTTGAACTAATGCGATACCCATTTCCCTCCAGAACGTCCACCCACACATCAAGTGCTCGTTGCAGGGATGTAGGATCCTCACTTATGATGGCTCCATCGTCAGCAAAGAATAACTGATGTACCTTGGGGTCCATCACTTTACCTTCAAGCAGATAATCAAGGACTGTAATAAAGAGCAAAGGACTTAAAACGCTTCCCTGGTGCACCCCGACTTTGATTGGGGACTCTTCGGATACTCCAGCCGAGCATCTTACTCTTGTCTTTGCTCATTGTACATGTCCATGATCCTCTGTGCATAGGTTTCTGGAACCCCTCGATGGCTTAGCGCCACCCATATCAGATCTCGTGGTTGCCTGTCGAATGCCTTTTCAAAGTCAACCAATACAATATGCAAATCCCTTAAGGAATCACGATATTTTTCCATTATGATCCTTATACTTTGGATTGCATCTGTGGTTGATTTACCAGAGACAAACCAGCACTGATCATCAGATAGCCTTATTATTTTTCGCAGTCGGCCACCTAATACCCGCTCAACGATCTTCATGGCGTGTGACATCAGCTTGATCGAACGGTAGTTATCACAGTTTCGTGTATCACCCTTCCCTTTGTATACAGGGAGAAGGTAACTTTCCTCCATTGATTCGGCATTGGATCACTTCTCACAAATTTGGAGATGAGAATTCTGAGCCATCTGAACCCGATGTCTCCCATCTTTTTCCAGAACTCAGAGGGCATCTCGTCTGGCCCAACCGCTTTTCGTTTTTTGGAGTATTTGACCGCCTCACTAACTTTTTCGACTGTGATGTCGGGTATTTCTTCACAGTTAGGGGTGGCTCTTGGAAAGTATCGCCGGGGAAACTGTTCAATTAAAAGTTCTTCACAATACTGCCGCCACCTCTGCAGAATTTTGTCGTCATCCACACGAAGCTGACCATAAGCATTGCTAATGAACTTTGGCGAACGAATATCCTGAGCATTCCTCCTTCTTTGGGCGGCTATTTTGATGATAGTGGCGCTCTTGCTCATATTGTGTCGTCGCAGCTCCTGGATAGCCCGATTTGCATCAGCAACTGGGGAAGATATTTTCTCCAGCTCCCGATACAGGCCCTCCGTACTCTCTGCTTGAAATTGGGCGCACTTCTTCTTCGCTTTTTTCTTGCAGCATCTGTATTCCATTTCAAGGCGAACTTTTTCGTCATTATTATTAGAGGAGCACTTTGACCAAGCTTTGAAAGCCGCTTTCTTCTCATTTATCAATTTCTTAGCTTCATCACTCCACCACCATGTTTCTTTGGCGTGTTGATGGTGGCCTTTTGAAGCTCCTAGCAGTGATTTGGCCTTCTTTAAGCAAGTTCGCTGTAGGGAATCCCACATATTTTGTGCTCTACACTCTTCATCCTCAGCTCCGTTGATGGTGTGAGAGAGGTAATTTTTCATTACGAAAACAAAAGCCTCGCCTTTTTCTTTGTCCAGATTGTACCACTTGATTTTTTCAGAGACCCTTGTTTGTTTGCTTTTCTTCGGTGTTTTCATAAAAATTTCTGTTAGCAGGAGACGGTGTTGCCGAGCGATTGCGTCTCCCAGGATCACTTTGCAATCTTTTACCCGAGGCTACCAAATGGTAGTCAATCTGAGTTTCATCTCCACCACTGCTGTAAGTGATCAGGTGTCGTCTTTGTTTGATGAACATGGTATTAGACACGATAAGACCATGTAATTTGCACATGCTTAGGATGTCTTCACCAGGAAGGTTCCTGGTGCCATATCCTAGTCCTCCATGGCAGTATTCATAGTCTTCGTTTGACTTCCCGACATGTCCATTCAAATCTCCTCCAACAAACAGAAACTCTTCCTTTGGGATGTTCTTAAGGAGATTGTGGAAATCTACTCAAAATGCCTTATCTCTCTGATTGCACCCATTTTGGGGAGCATATGCACTGACAATATTCCACACCTCTCCTTGTATTACTAGTTTGAGAGACATCAAACGGTCGCTGGACTTCGAAATGCTCAAGACGTTTCCAAGTAGCTCTGCCGCAAGGATGATACCGATTCCGTTCTTAGCCTTTTCCGTTCCGTAGTAGAACATCTTGTAATCTTTTGTCCTAACGTCCAAGAAACGCGCCCGATTTCCGTTTTTTTTCCATTTCGCCTCTTGGACACACAAGATGTCCACCCGCCTTCTATTCATCATCTCTTCCAGCTCGTAACTTCGACCGGACATGCTTCCAACGTTCCAACTCGCGACCCTCAAATTGCGTCCAAACTGTTTCATTATTTTGCTAGCGCCCGGAATCCGTATAGCTCTGACCCGAACATTTCTGCTCGGTCCAGGATCAGTACCATGCACAGCAGTGGTAGTGCCTGGCGGGGTAGTGCCTTTCCTTTTTGCAAGTATTACCATAATGATACAGATTTACAATACTACCATATTGCGATGGTGTTTGTTGTTTGGCACGTGCATGTTCCTGTTTTAGTATTGTCTGATCTTTCTTCTATGACACCGGTGATCTCCAGTCGTGTCAACTCACGGACTCGCATGCACACTTGTGGGAGGGTTTTTAAGGTAGTATATGTGTCGCTAGGGTCACTTGGGTGTTATATTGCCTAGATCTGATTTGTCCCCTTAGTCGCCTTTTACGACAAGCGCTGGTTGTTCGGGGGCGCTGCAGTGATATTCTTAACCCGTCCCTGCACGGGGAAGCTTTCTTCGCTTCATTATAAGCTCTAATTGGTTCGTATGAGTAGGCTGGGATTACATGCTCCTTCGTGGTACCACAACGGACCTTTCTCGGTCTATGTGTGTTGGCGTAAGCTGGCAGCCACTTCAACCTAACCCTTTCAACCTTCTCGTGAAGGCTTCCATAGATCTTCGAACTTCTTATTCGATCAAGCTTTGTTACTCCTGCTTTAATGCGAAGCATCACCGCCTCAGCTTCAAGTAAATGTCAGGAATATGCCTGAGTGGATCAGAGAACGGGCAGCATTCAGTTTTTGTTTTACCCATTTTCCCTAAAACGTGCACACCTGCGTGTTGTGCGCCTTGCACGGACGTAGGATCCTCACTTATGTTGGCTCCATCGTCTGCAAAGGATAGCTCCCTTTACGTCACTTTACCTTCAGGCAGATAGGGGGGAT
Organism: Brachypalpus laphriformis; assembly: GCA_945910035.1. NCBI lineage: Eukaryota > Metazoa > Arthropoda > Insecta > Diptera > Syrphidae > Brachypalpus > Brachypalpus laphriformis. The sequence continues at coordinate 103,942,509 of OX246756.1, forward strand.
GCAATGGTGTAGTGCTAACGTCGTTAATCATCACGCTAATAATTCATGGTTCAAATCCTGACGTCAACAATCATATATATATTTCTCATGAAATATAGAAAGTCAATTCGATCAATTACGAAAGCTTGTGTGAAGGCATAACACTGGCAGTAGTTTGGTCATATGGCTGGCGCGCGCCGGTAATTGTGAAAAATGTACTGTGAATCAGAAGCAAAGGGGGAAAAAAAAAGTAAAAATCTCCCCAATTATCTGGACGCCATCCCCGGAGTGGTATAACCCCTTGGGTGCGCACAATTAAAAAAAAAAAAAAAAATTGTCAAGAACTGCAATAAGGAGAAAGAGACTTGAGACGCTTCACTAGTGCACCCCGACTTTGATTGGAAACTCTTCAGTTATTCCAGCAGGGCATCTTACTCTTGTCGTTGCTCGTTCGTACATGTCCATGATTATCTGTACATAGAATTCTGGAACTTCTTGATGTCTTAGCACCACTTCTTCTTCGCTATTTTCTTATAACATCTGTATTCCAATACGAGGCGAGCTTTTTCGTCTCTATTATTAGAGGGGCACTTTGACCAAACTTTGAAAGTTGCTTTCCTCTTATTTATCACTTCTTTAGCTTCGTCACTCCACCACCATGTCTCTTTAGCGTGTTGGTGGTGGCTTTTTGAAGCTTCTAGCTCGCTAGCTCGCTGAAGGGGAACCCACATAATTTGTGCTCTGCACTCTTCATCCAAAAAACAAAAAAACAAATATTTGGCGCAACAGCTCTTTAAAGTGCCAGGGCCTAACTTCTCGCAACCACTCATGTTGTGTGCGTTATATTTTTCACACGAATGGAAGGGACCTACAAGTTTTTAATGCCGAATCCGAACACCGATTTGAGAAGCTTTTTCGTGACAACAATACTCTCGGATGTTTGTCAGACGCTCGCGAGAGGTGGAACCGTGAAAAAACTTTTTGGTATTTTCTGGGATTCGAACTTGGAACCTCATGCGTAGTGATCCGACACACTAACCACTTACGCCACGGCGCCCACATCCATCCAGCAAAATCTTTTAACACATACAATTGAAATTTTAAATATTGACATACGTACGTACTCGTATATAGGTTGTCAAAACCATTTCTTGAAGAAATAAAAAGCCAATGTCCCTCAGAGAGATACAAATTTACAAAACATGAACTACCCGCTCCTGTTCTGCTCACAAACAGACATTAATTTGTGCATCTAGTTCATCACGCCACATAATTGTCATTTCGGTAATTAAATTTACAATTAGTCGTATGCACTTGTTTGAACTTTTGTGACCCGGCGCTCATTAAGTCCGATGCAAAACTTGTCAAAAGTATTTTATTTTCCCCGCTCTATGCAATAAATCATTTTTAAGTACAAGCATAAAACTTTCCAAACATATTAATCGTCACTGCATCAGAAACGTCCCAAACAGGTAAATACATGTCGACAATTGCAGCCAAGCGCTGTTGCATTAATTGCCTGCCTCGGATCACTGCACTATCATTCGCCATACGCCATACCTAATAGAGGTTTTATTGCTGCAAATTAAGACCGTAATTCCAGATCAACGTTGTCAACCCATTGACCTGGGATTGCCTTGAGTGACATTTTGAAAGCATTAAGGCAAACAAAAGCGATGCTTGCTCATAAATGCATACACGTGCGCGCAAGCTTAACTCCGGCGGTGGTACTATACTACTGGTTTTGGTAAAACACTATACTGTCAAGGAGATGCAAAGACGAAAGTCGCGCAAATATTAAATTGGCGCTTCTCACCGCTGCATAGTAAACTAACAATAGATGGAAATGAAATCCAAGCAGCGTTGTTGTCGTTGTTGACAGAGATGTCGACAAACAAGGTTGAACAAGCATTAGCCATGCCAATTGGCAGCTCCCTGAGCCACCAATCAAGTGGAAGTCGAAAAGACGACGGATGCGCGACATTATCAGCGACCACAACATGAAGTAAACACGGTTTAATACCATTTTGTCCGGTAAATCGGTCGAGATAACCAGAAAGCCACTGACGACGAGGACAGCCACAACGACCTACCTCAGTGTCTTTGCAGATTGTCTGCTTTTGTTGGCTGCTATGTTGCGCCAGCCAGACAACCGCGGTCAAAGGTGGTTGTTTCCGTTTCAGATCTTACTGTGGCGATTAGACCGCCCATTGAAGAAGGCAATTATTGTCCCTAATTTGTGCTACAATTTATCTTTGTGCGGATTTGATTACTGACAGAAGGAGATGTCATTTTTAGTAGGTATATGCTTGTTTCTTTGACTTTTTGTTTTGTTTTGAAACGATAGATACATATTCTAAGAATTAATGGTATTTAGAACTGGAGTATCTTTTAACAGGCTGTTTAGGGAAGGAAATGGTTTGAAAAAGGTTGGTATGTAGCTTTTGCTTGATATACACCTCCTGGAAATCTCTTCAGATATCGAGGAAAAGGTTGGCCTCCTGAAGTGACCAGGAACAAGGTCAAAACCCCTTGTGCAAAAAAGAATCATCTCTGGCCCGTATCTGCTCCAACGCCTAGTCATCATCCCATCTCCTTCTGCAAACCTCTAATTCTTTATATCGATATATTTTTTACCCGAAGTGAAGTTGACCGCTTCGTCGAAATCCTACAGAATGCCGCGTAGAAGAATACTCCCAAATCAAAGAAAACGCCGGCCAGTTACATTCAAACTTATCCACAGGAAATAAAAGAGATGATTAAGGAGAGGAGAAAAGCGCGCAAAAAATGGCAACAAACTCGGGCTCCGCAACATAAAGCACATCTTAACCGTTTGTGCAACTCTCTAAAAAGATCGATTAAAGACCTTAAGAATAATTAAATAGAAACTTACTTAGATAGTTTAACGGCAGAAAAAGATTCTAATTACTCGCTTTGGAAGGCTATAAAAGGTATTAAAAAACCTCAAATTCAAGCCGCCCCAATTAAGAAAAATCAAGACGAATGGGCCAGGCATGATAAAGAGAAAGCGCAAGTTTTTGCTGCCCACCTAGAAGAAACTTTTAAACCGTACATAAAGAAACTTAAGCCTAAGAAGGCTCCTGGATACGACATAATCACGGGAGAGGTTCTTAAAGCACTACCAAGAAAAGCTCTAATTAAGCTTCTTTTCATTATAAACGCCGCGCTTAGACTAGAATATGTTCCCAGTCAATGGAAAGTCGCCGAAGTTATAATGGTCCTTAAGCCTGGAAAACCGCCGAATGAAAAAACCTCTTATAGACCGATTTCGCTTCTTCCAATTATATCCAAAGTGTTCGAGAGAATATTGGTTAGGCGAATACAGCCGGTTATAGAAGAAGGGCATCTCATCCCTGATCATCAATTCGGATTTAGAAGTAAGCATTCTACAGTTGAACAAGTACATCGAATAACAGATGTAATCGAAAAGTCACTCGAAGAAAAAAAAATTTGTCCAAGCGTATTCCTTGACGTTTCTCAAGCCTTTGACAAGGTCTGGCACGAAGGCTTAAAGTTTAAATTACGACAAGTTCTGCCAGAGCACCTATATAATATTTTGAAGAACTACCTTACGAATAGACTATTCCGCGTCAAATGTGGAAGGGAATATTCAGATTTTAAGGAAATAATGACTGGGGTGCCGCAAGGAAGCGTACTTGGTCCAGTTTTATATCTATTATACACTCGTGATATACCACAAGTAGAACGACGACACTGCTATCTTGGCAGTAGGTAAAACGGTCGAAGATACTACAGTAAAACTGCAAGAAGCTTTGGATAGAGTATATGAATGGACAAAGGTTTGGCGAATCGCACTCAACGAGACCAAATGTGTTCATGTAAATTTTACTTATAAGAGAGTAAATAATTTGCCGATCTTTTCAAACTCGGTTCAAATTCCGTTTGCAAACGAGGCTAAGTATCTTGGAATGACACTTGATACAAAGCTGAAATGGAAAACGCACGTAAAGAAAAAACGCAAAGAACTACATAATAAATATAGAGAAATGTATTGGTTACTTGGAAAATATTCCAAGCTTAATATAGAGAACAAACTGCTTTTATATAAGCAAGTGCTAAAGCCCGTATGGACATATGGTATACAACTCTGGGGTTGTACCAAAATAACTAATATTAAAATTTTACAAACTTTTGAAAAAAGAAGTGCTAAGAGGTATTGTAAATGCGCCATGGTATATCAGAAATAGCGATATCCACAGAGATCCTGGCATTAAAACAATCGAAGACGAAATCAAAAACTACGCGAGGAAGCATAGAAGTCGACTAGAAAGTCACGTTAATATTACAGTCCTCTAAGTTTTGGATGAAAGAAATTTACTACGCCGTCTACAAAGAACCAACCATATTTTTTACCCGATTTATTGTTTTGTATACAGTTATATTTAACATTTAACATTTTTCTGTAATGGGCTACAGAAACCCTCTTAAATTTAAAATGTTTGCCCACCTCACCAACAATTCAATCAACCATAACATATTAGATTCACACCCATGTGACGTGAAACAGTCGGTAATAAAAAGTTTTCATGTAACAACAACAGACTCTTATTCAATATGTCAATCATTTACGCCGTCAAATTCTCAAAGGGGTAGGAAAATCACTGGCAAATAGAAATTTGAAATTATTTAAATTCTCTCAAACCTTCCATTCGACATGGTTATCAAGAAAATTCCCCCATTCACGTTTTGTTGTGCTTTAAAGAGTTGACAAGAACCGTGAATAGAAGAGGGTTTTTGAATGGTTTTCAAAACTAAGATCTAAATTATTAATTTGCTGAAAAGTGTTACTTTTTGCAAATCGAAATCGATTTCATTGAGTTTGTCGCAGCCTTTCACTTTCTCAATTTTTAATATGAAGTTGTCAAACATGGGTGACATGGGGTACATACGGTTCGGCTGTGAATTCACCATATTGCCTTAGCACCGTATACTTGTAGAGATGTCAATTTCGTATGTGTAGATGCTTAGACAAGTGAAAAGTGTCAAAATTAAAAGCGGCAGTGGTGTACCGAAAGCGCAATTTAAGAGCATGTCAAATATCAAATTTGATACCCCTTTGAGTGGAGTTGAAAATATCCACTGACATCTGCCGATGTGTTATTAAGTTTTACAGTCGACTCTTGTTGAGTCTTCAAATAGGATTATTCGATTCTTAACTATTTCAACAAACTTAGTTACTTTCGAAATTTTAGTAAATTTATGTGGGTGTATTTGAGTAAGCCAAATACATAAGTAGGGTAATGTTAAAAGATATATCACATTTTGTAGTAGTAGTATCAATTTATGATTTTATTGGTTTGTTTTGTTAGCATTTTTGGGTTGCTACTTCACTTTTGCTTGACCTCGCTTTAGGGGGTTTACACTTGTATCGATCCCATAATCAAGGAATGCGGTCAATCAATGAGGTTGTAGTAGTAGTAAGTATTTTACTTATTTCAATTATTAAATACATAAAATAACCATCTGCCGATTATCACCAATTAAAATTTACTATAATCTCTTTTCTTTTTCCTTTTTTTTTTTACATCAAAATAGTATCTACATTGAACAAACTTGTTTAAAAGTTCTCGCTAATTATCCTGTTGCGGTAGTTTAATGCAGTTTTGCAGTATTCGTACAATTTGGAACGTTGTACTCATTAATGTAGTCGATAACTTGCTCCTTTGACAAGTAATCATTTCCAAAGAAGTGTCGCCTTGGTTTCCGCAGGGTTCGGCATCTTCGCTTAAAATGAATAACATCTCCCCCCTCAGCTTTATTGCAGCTTATTATATATAGGTTTCACAACCATAGGCTATGCAGATGATCTGGTGAACATCATTAAAGGCAAACATGAAGACAATGTGTCATGCATAATGCACCCCTTGTAGTCTCGGACTGGTGTGCTGGAGAGGGCCTATCGATTAACCCCAGCAAGGCAGTCGTTGTACCGTTTACAAGAAGAAGAACGCTGAATATTGGCGCAGTGACTCTAAACGGCACAACAATCAATTTTTCCGATGAGGTCAAATATCTAGGAATTGTCCTGGATAAGAAGCTTAACTGGAACTCCCGTATAGTGTGGTACACCGATGGATCAAAAATGGATTCAGGAGTTGGCGCCGGTGTGTATGGACCCAACCATAAAATTTCGAAATCACTCGGAAAGAGTCCTAGTGTTTTCCAGGCCGAGCTTTACGCCATTGAAACTTGTGCTAACATTAACCTGCACTCAGGCATCAAAGGTGCCTCTATCCATATACTCACCGATAGCCAAGCGGCGCTCAAAGCACTGATCTCCCATGTGATCAGTTCAAAATCAGTTCTAAGCTGCTTCGACAGCTTACAAAATCTGGCCCGACACAATAAAGTAAAATTGTGGTGGGTACCGAGTCATGTAGGCGTTGACGGCAATGAAACTACAGACCTACTAGCTAGGAAGGGCTCCTCTGAGTTGTTCACTGGACCTGAACCCGGATACCCGATTCCGCCTTCTTACTTAAACACTTACTTAAACACAAACTTACCCTAAACATTTGAGAACGCAACATGTGCATCTCCCACTGGAATAACTCCCAAGGTCTCAGGCAGGCTAAAAGAGCTGTCCAACCCTTCCAGAGACAGGCAGTTGATATCCTAAAATACGGCAGAAATGACATAAGAATGCTTGTGAGCTTCCTTACCGGTCACTGTCAACTTCTCTACCACCTTAACAAAATGAGAATTTCGGAGGATATCACCTGCCGCCTCTGCTTAGAAGAGGACGAAACTGCAGAGCACATACTATGTGAGTGTGTAGCTCTGTGCAGCACTAGGAGAAGCTTTTTCCTTAAAGAGATCATATCTCCAAAAGATCTAAGGAACTACTCCGCAGCCGTAATTATAGCTTTCATAAGGAGAGTAGAAGTACTGCTGCCCTAAAAGTGGCCTATGGCACAATAGATCTCCTTGGTCGCAGTGCCTACACGCCATTTGGGCGTGGCCACACACCTGTTAATAAAAAATCAAAAAAAAAAAGGTCACTCTCCACGTGCTGCATCCAAACAATAGCACGGATTCAACGTTGAAGCGCAACCGTCTTAGCTTGGCTTTCAAACTGACTGCATTGCTTCGTTATATTTTAGATAACATCTCGAATGCGGACTTTGCTTTGGCGATTCTGTTGGCTATAACCAGTTCGGTTCCATCAACGGTTGAGACAATACTCCCAAGATACTGGAAATCCTCTACTATCTCTACTGGTTGCCCAGCATTGCATATTTGAACCGCTGAGTTTGTTGCAAGGCTGATAATTTTAGTTTTTGCCGCATTCATTTTCAGGCCGACGACGCATACCTCCCTCTTCAAATCTGTTGTCATTAAGTGGATGTCCATAATTCTGTCAGAGAGTAAGCTTGCATTATCAGCATAGTCAAGATGTTTGTTTGCGGTGTAAGAGTCCATGGAATTGTCCATTCCATTCGATGGACTTATTGCATACTAGCTGTACTCGCGGCTCTGCTCGCGTTCAAAAATTTGTTTCCCATACTCATTTGTGTATTTCTCATTTTCAGAAGAACATAATAAAATTATCTATGGTTTGAAGTCTTTGATGATATTTACTTAAAATCGTAAGATTACTAAGAAGGATTAATTTGACCGCCTGGTGCAAATAAGTAACATTTTTTAGAGAGCCCACCCTTGAGCATGCAACGTTAAGTTGCCCACGACTAAAACAGAGGATCTTAAATTAATGCCGCAGTTCTGGATGGATTGATGATGTGAATTGTTTATAGAAACTGAAAATGCAAGCTGAAGCTGCATCCTTTTAAAATTAAATGGCAGATTAGTAGGAATTAGTGGAATTCTTGGGATAAAAACTAGTTCGCCCTTTCCCTTTCACTCAATGTAGTTGCTTCCAATTCCAAAACATTCGGCGGCAATTTATTTAAGCAAAGTCGAGTACAGTTGCATAATCTCGACGGGTCGACAGGAAATCCTGCAAGGTCCAGGCAACTTGTTGTAAAATTGACTGCTTCATTGCTCTCCACCACTGTGTCTTAACCTCAACCACGAGGCCTGGTAACATGTCAAGCATTGAGTTGTTAGTTTGGCTGAAGCCATCACTTTTCGCTGCAAGAATGGCTCTCACAACCAGTTATGCTGAATGAAATTTAGAAGACAAATATGGTTCAAAAGAACTGAACCAATTGTTCAACAACATTTTGGAAAATGGCATAATACCGCATCGCTTTAAAGAAGCCCTGATCTTCCCGATTCATAAAAAAAGCTGTATGGTGGACTTAGAGAACTATCGAGGCATTTCCCTTTTAAATGCGTCATACAAAATTTTTACAGCGATATTGCAAGTCATTTAACTGCGTGGATAAAAAAAAATATATTTGGCGCAGCAGCTCCTTAAGTGCCAGGGTCTAGCTTCGTGCAACCACTCATGTTGTGTGCGTTATATTTGTCAGACGAATAGAAGGGGCCTACAGTTTAGCGCCGTATCCGAAGGGCAATTTATTTTGAGAAGCTTTCTCGAGACAACAATATTTTCGGATGTTTGTCAGACGTTCGCGAGAGGTGGGACCGTGAAAAAACTTTTCGGTGTTTTCTGGGATTCGAACTTGGAACCTCACGCGCAGTTGTCCGACACACTAACCACATACGCCACGGCGGCCACTGCGTGGATAGGTACCACTAATCTGCTTAAGGAATATCAGGTGGGTTTCCGGCCAGGATATTCCACTTTCGATCACGTGTTTGTCGTAAATAGTATTGTGGAATCCTTCCTCTTAAGGAATAAGAAACTACAGTGGACTCTCCCTAAGTCGAAATTCTCTTTAACTCGAATTTTTTCGCCATATTTTAGCATTCCCCTCAATTTTCCATACAAAAGCATCCTCTAAGTCAAACTCCCTCTAAGTCGAAACTCCCTCTAACTCGAACAAATCATGGTATCCCGTGAAAATTCGACTTAGGGGGAGTCCACTGTATATGCATTCTTCGTTGACTTCAAGGCAGCTTTTGACTCAGTGGACCGAAATGCTTTATTCTACAAGCTCTTTGGCATGGGTATGTCACTGAAGTTCGGAGGAGTGATTAAAAATCTATACTTGGATACCAAGGCAGCTGTATGGAATGGCGAGGTCTTATCAGAATGGCTTTGTTCCGGATCAGGGGTAAGGCAAGGTTGTGCTCTGAGTCCAAGTCTACTTGCACTCTTCATTTAGGATATAGTGGATTTCTTACCTGGATGGGTTGAGTATGGAGGTGTGCTGATTAAACCCCTTCTTTTTGCAGATGACGTAGTGCTTTTGGCGTACTCAACCGAATCTCTACAGCTTACAATAAACCGACTCTCCGAATACTGTAAAATGTGGAATCTGGTGGTAAATTTGAGCAAGTCTCAAATAATGATTTTGAGAAGAGGTTTATATGGAGGCAGAAACTGCGCAAATAAAAAATTACATTTTAATGGGGAAACTATCCAAATGGTGAAAGAGTATAAGTACCTCGGAGTGTATTTTACAAGAAATCTCCGCATGGGATGGCACGTTAAAGAGAAATTATCGAAGTCGAAAATAGCCATCAACATTGCATAGCAGCAAATATAAAGTTTTTGAATCAGTTTCGAAATCCATTCTCTTCTACGCTGTACAAGTATGGGGAGGAAAACAATTTGAGACGGTGGAAAAACTACTCAGGTTTTAAATAAAGAGAGCATTTCATCTTCCACCAAACACGCCAAATTACATGATCATGTTGGAGACAGGCTTATCACCACTTTTCGTAAAAATCTTAAAACTACAGATGGATTACGTACTTAAAGTACTAAACATGCCGGACTTCAGACTACCGAAGAAAGCGCCTTTACATTCTATAGGAAATAAAACTGGATGGTACAAAGAGTGGCTGGGACTAGTGGATGTGGAATAGAGCTTAGCGTGGAGGATGCGAGGAGTTCGAAGCCAAATCTTAACCAATTGATCGCGCGTGTGGATGAGCAGATCAGAGAAAGATTTCTGGAGGAGGCAGCAAGATCACTCTATAGAGCAGTCTCGGTCGGTTATGCCACAATTTGGACCAGAGTAATTACTTCCGGGGTGAGAACAGCATAGAAGAAATAGCAATGGTCCTAAAACTGCATGGAGAGCTCCTGGAACTGAATTACATACCCCACAGGGATGACCTACCGCTAGTCTGCAGCATGTGCAATTTGTCAGAGAGAGAGAGGACACTTTTCATTTTCTTGGCAAGTGCCCCTTTTTGAGAGATTTGTGTTTGGAAATCATTTCTTGTCGGAAATCCAAGTCCTGTAAATCCTTAATGAGATTGACGTCACAACACTAACCGGGTACTGCATTGAAATTGCTTTACAATGTAGAGAGAGAGTCTTGGATGAAAACTTCTGAAAAAATTCGAAATGAGGAAAACAACGAATTAATTCATCACTGCCCTATTAGGCTATAATTAATTAATTACTTTTTATCAACCATGCAATCATGGCAATGCCATGATAACGAATTTTTGTTTGATTTTGTAAATATTTTAATATAAAAAAAATCGAATCTAATCTAATCTATAACAATACAACTTCAATAAGTTCTTGGACGGACGAAACTTTGGGCTCTATGGGCATCTACCATCTCAAAATTTCCAAAAGCTTATCAACGAAAGTTTGAACAGCATCATCTCCCATCTCTGTTAAAAAGATTTTTCTTACATTTTTGCATAGTGGTAAATACTTTAACTTACTTACTTTACTTAGATCCTTTAACCCCTCGGGGGGCATAGGGCGTCAACCACGCCTGCGCGCCATCTCGTTCGAAGCTCTGCAGCGCGTTTGAGCTGCCTCCAACTCATTCCTAAAGAGCTCGACTCCTCCTCAACTGTTCTGCGCCACGTTTGTCTAGGGCGTCCCGCTATTCTGCCTGCCTGGGTGAGCGGATTCCCCTGCATGTCGTATTTCGCAATGGAGTTGTCTTCGCACCGTAGGGTGTGTCCAATCCATTGCCACTTTCTTCTTCGTATAGTAATGCTTCTAGGTTCTTGGCCCGTTCTCGGATAAAGCTGTTCGTTAGAGATGCGGTTCGGCCAAAAAATCGTCAAGATGATTCTAAAGCATTTGTTTACAAAGACTTGCATCTTGCGTGTGTTAATGGTGCCCACATTCCAAGTACTGCACCCATAAAGCAGCACTGATTCTACGTTGGAGCGGAACAGACGCAGCTTGGTTCTTAAGTTCATAAGATTACTTCTCCAGATTTTAGATAGCAATTCGAACGCAGCTTTAGCCTTCCCGATTCTGCTGCACACATCCAGTTCGGTGCCACCGCGATTAGCCGAGACCACACTTCCTAAATAAAGAAAGTTATCAACTTTCTCGACTTCCTGTCCGGCAATGTAAAGTTGAGCGCGGGTATTGGAAGTAGTCAGGGCTTTTGTTTTTGGCTGTGTTTATTTTAAGCCCCACTTTGTTTGCCTCAGCTTCTAGATTTTGGGCCATCAGATAAAGATCCATTATCCGATGTGAAAGCAGACAAACATCGTCAGCGTAAAATAGGTGTTTAAGGTAAGATGTCATAGTCCAACGAATTCCATAGTTGCCTTCCGTCAATGCTGCACGGAGTACATCGCTGATAACCACCAAGAACAATAGTGGTGACAGTATGCACCCTTGACGTACTCCACTTTGGACTTCAAAATCCTCAGACACCTTACCATTGTGCACGACGTGACACTTACCTCCCTCGTATGTAGCCTTGATAATAGCTATACATTTCTAGAATTATTTTAGCTATTATTCTAGCCACGGCTGGAAGAACGCATATACCTTTCCAGTTACCGCAATCCATCAAGTTTCCCTTCTTTGGAAGTTTAATGATCATCCCCCTTTTCCACCCCTGTGGAAATTGTTCGCTATCCCAAGCTCTCCGTATTAGGGGATGCAGCAAATCTGCCGATGTATTTGGCGCCGCTTGAAATAGCTCGGCAGGGATGCCATCAATACCCACCGCCTTGTTCTTCTTGAGGGACTTGATTGCTGTTATTATCTCGGTTTTACTGGGAGGTGCGGTGCGAATTCGGGAATTTGTTGCTTCGAACTGCTCATTCGAATTCGAGATCATACCGCCATCGTCTAAGTGATTTAGCACTGTAGCAAAATGTTCTCTCCATCTAGTGAGCTGATCCTCATCCGAAATCAGAAGGTTACCGTCTAGACTCTTCACTGGATGTTGTTTGGAATTTCGACCACCGATGAGCTCCTTAGTGATGCTATAAACAGTCCTACTGTGGCACCTACTCGCTGCTTCTTCAGCCCTTGAGGTCATTGAGTTGACATATTGACGTTTGTCACGTCTCACACTACGCTGCATTTCTTTCTTTTTCGCACGGTATTGGGTCTCAAGCTCGGTTCTCTCTACTACTGAGACCGCTGCAATCCGAGCCTTGATTGCTGTACGCTCATCGATCCGTCTCCAGGTGTCTGTAGAAAGCCATGTGTGGTAGTGTTTCTGCTTGTTACTGACATACGTGCGTGCCCCAGTCGCAAAAGCATTTTCCACAGCACTCCAGTGGTCATCCATGTTCTCTATGCTGCTGATTGCTTCTGCTTCTAAGGCAAGATGGTCCCTGAACTGTTGGCGCACTTGGGGAACCTTGAGCCTGTCGATATTAAACCTGGTGATGTTAAGTAGGTTTGAGCGGTTGCTGTTGACGGATGCAGTACGAAGGCGTAAATGAGCTACCATAAGATGGTGATCTCGTTTTCGTCCGACGTCAGCTCCACGTCTGTTTCGGACGTCCAGGAGACAATTTCTAATGTTGTCGCTACACACCTTGGCATTGAGATCTCCCATCACCATTACGATGTCCCCATTAGGCGTTTGGTTGTAGGCGGCGCCTAAGTGGCTATAAAAATCATCCTTTTCATCCTCAGTCGCGTCTAGAGTCGGAGCATAACACTGTATGATGGTAATTTTTTTAACTCTACTCTGGAACCTAGCCGTCAATATCCGGTCACTATGGGGTTTCCAGGATATGAGGCTACTACGTGCTGCTGGAGTTAGCATGGGTCCTACTCCGGAAGTCCGTGCACTTCCAGCTGGTTTACCAGAGTAGAGCATGACAGTGCTTTTTGTTGGGGAGATGAATTCCCCAGCATCGAACCATCTTATCTCGCTCAGCCCTAAGATGTCTATTTTATACCGTGCGAATTCGCGTTCTAATTGGAGGAATCTGGCGTTATAAGGCCCTTCCTTGAGTGAGTCCAGGAGGGTCTTAACGTTTCAGAATCCGATCGTTGTCCGTGTTCGATAGCCAAAGGTCGTCATCAAATTATCCGTCCGTATCCGAGGCGTTGGTTTCCGTTTCGGAGCAAGATTTGTTTTTACGGTTGCGGCTCGCTGGGCCACAGACCAACCGACACTTATCCTGTTTTTTGGCGCAGGAAGCTTGCCATTCGTCCTCTCCCGTTAGCAATTTCCGAGGGAATCCCCAGATGGCACCACGAGGAGGTGGGAGTAGGGCTTACTAACAGAGCTGCTAGGTTTTCGGCTGCAGTGGCTCTTTCTCGTTACTTAGTGGACCAACACCTCTCGGGAGATGCTACCCCTACGAGGCGGTGTACTATGGAGATTTAATATTAATATTATTTTTTTCTTGGTTTCAAAGAATTGCAGTGGAAAATTTCATACGTTTACGACAAACCGTGTGGATTTGTATGAGGAACAAACATATACATACATATACACTACCGGTCACTTGATTACCCTCATTTAACATTTTAACATAGATGATAATGCAGGGGTACTCGTAATATTTGTTCCGTTAGCGTTACACTTCTAACAGTGTAAGTATCAAATACTGTATGCGACGCGTTGATATTTTCAATAAGCGCTTCTCCATCAAACGGCTTAAAGATTTCTTCCAGGTGATTGCCAAGGACTTTCTCTTTCTCTTTATCAACCCTGCCCCACTCGCCGTTATTTTTCTTGAAAGGCGCCGCTTGAATTTAGGGATTTTTAATGCATTTTATAGCTTTCCAAAGCGATTAATTTGTGTCTTTTTCCACTTTAAGCCCTCAAGGTAGGTTAGGTTAGGTTAGGTTGGAGGGAAGTGCACCTAAGTGCTCATCACGGTGGCCATTCGGTCCATTGTGTTTCCCTTTGTAGTGTGGAACCTATCCTTAAATAACTATCTTACGGTCGGTTTTGTTGTGAACCAGTCTGTGCTCTTTATGAAGCCTATCACGTTCGTTAGTGGGACTTGTATGAGATCCCCTAGTTCGTCAAAAAACCTGTTTCCCATATGATGGAGGCGGCGGTTTTGAAGATTTGGGCAATCGCATAGCAGGTGTTTGATGGTTTCTGTCTCCTCTATATCTTGACAGCTTCTGCAGTGGTCGGCTGTGTTGACGCCTAATCTAGCGGCCATTACCCCTATCGCGCAGTGTCCTGTTCGCGCACCTGTCAAGATGCGAATCTCTTTTTTGTTCATCGCCAAAAGGCTTTTTGTTCTGTTTTCATCCACTGCCGGCCATAAGCTGCGAGATATGACAGTCGTTTCCGGCGTGACAAGCGGAGTTATTCAGTTCTCTTGCTTTTAGGTCTATTTTCCTTTTCAGTTCACCAATTGGAGTTTTTACTGACACCCAAGTGTTGAATATCCAATTCTGATCCCTTTTTGGCTAGTTCACCTGCTGTCTCGTTACTTTTAATATTGCTATGTCCGGGAACCCAGCAGAGAGTTACGTCATGGGTGTTGCATATTCTGTTCAATGTGTTACGGCATCTGGAGACTGATTGTGATCTAACATCCTGGCTGTCTAGTGCTTTGATTGCCGCTTGACTATCCACGAAAATGTGAATCTTGGAAGCATTTAGTTTTTTGCTATGTACTCGTATAGTCTCGTATAGCCCTGTCAATGGCGAAGACTTCAGCTTGAAAGATGCTACAGTCATACAAGAGTTTGTATGTGTCGTTGATTTCAAGTGACTCGCAGAAAACTCCAGAGCCAGTTCTGATATCCATTTTAGACCCGTCCGTGTAGAGTTGAATATCCTGTATATTAGTTAATGTGTTGGAGTCCCAATCTTGTTTTTCGGGAATAAAAGTCGAGTAGTTCTTTTCGAAGTCTATATAGGGTATGATACTCTGTTATAATAATCTGTTGTTCTATTAAGATCGGTTATACTATACCTGTTGAGTATAAATCCATGTCCATAGGAGCTTTGCTTCCATGCGCCCGATTGTTTGAGACGAATCACACTTTTGGCAGCTGTGCATCGTATGTACTCATTTAGGGGAGGGATATTTAGCATCATCTCTAAACCCGCTTGTGGTGTTGATCTCTGTGCTCCTGTTATGCTTAAGCATGCTAATCTTTGTACCTTTGTGAGTGTTTTAAGATAGCTGGTTTTGTCTGTTGCGTACCACCATACAATAATTCCGTAAGTAAGGATGGGTCTGGCAATCGCTGTGTACATCCAGTAAATCATGGACGGACGCAGACCCATTGTTTTCCAAAGGTTTTCTTGCATGCATAGAATGCGCAAAGCGCTTTCTTCATTCTTTCTTCCGTGTTATTTTTCCAGGTGAGCTTTGAATCAAGGATGGTTCCGAGATATATAGCTGTTGTGTAGAGATTCAGACGTATTGTGCGGAACTCACAAGCCAACACCGGAGGCGCAATCTATCACAAGTCTGTACAACTGCTTGCATATGCTGAAGATATTGACATTATTGGAATATGGGCTGTCCGGGCTGTCACCGGTGGGCTTGCAAGCATTGAGGCGGAAGCGGCCAAAATGGGTTTAACGATAAACGAGGGCAAAACTAAGTATATGCTGTCAACAAGAAGTGACAACCAACATCGACGAATTGGACAGAACGTCACAGTGGGCAGCTATAACTTCGAGGCAGCAAGGGACTTTGTCTACCTTGGCTCTGCTATAAACTCTAAAAACAACGTCAGCGCAGAAATCAAGCGAAGAATAACTCTTGCCATTCGCTGTTTTTTGGGCTTATAAGGCAATTCAATAGTAAAGCCCTGTCTCGAACAACTAAGGAGACTCTATATAAGACCCTGATCATCAAAGTCCTGCTTTACGGTGCTGAAACATAGACTTTATTAAAGAGGATGAAGATATCCTTGGTCGCTTCGAGAGAAAAAATCTTTGTAACATATTCGGTCCCGTTTTCGTTGACGGGTTTTGGAGGGGAAGATTCAATAACGAACTATACGAGCTGTACAGCGACATCGACCTAGTCAAAAAACTGCGTATTGGACGTCTGAGATGGCTAGGACATGTAGAGCGAATGGACACCAACGCTCCGGCCCGCAGAGTCTTCGAATCTAGCCCGGAGGGACAACGCAGTATTGGACCTGCTTACCATAGGTGGTGCGCACAAGTTCAAAGGGACCTCGACCAACTTGGAGTGCGCAACTGGAGGCTATTTGCTAAAGACCGAGCTAAATGGAGGGGTTTGTTAATTGAGCCCCAGGTTCACCCCGAACTGTGGCGCCACCTAAGTAAGTAAGTAAGTTATTTTTCAATTCCAAAAACAATAGTGAAGGTTACCTTGCTACGTTGTCTTTTAATGGATAGACAGCGGATAGTCTTATTACCATCTGTAGTGCCATTGCATCGTTTTTCCAATCCGTTTATTCAGATGAGGATTCATTAATTGAAGAAAGATTCTTTAGTTATCTTGGTGATTCTGCCCCTTCTGTTTTTCACGATATGGTTATTTCTCCTTAGAGTACATTGAAGAGCCTACTCGAATTAAAATCTAAATATCGCTGGCCCGGATGATCTGCCTTCTAGTTTCGTTAATAAGTGTGCTCTTCCATTGAATGCAATATTATTATTTTTCCACTATTAATATATTAAGATAAAATGAAAAAAAAAAATTAACTGCAACATTAGAAATTCCAAATTAGAAAGCGGTAGTGCAACTTGATGGAGATCCGAAATTATTTCATAAAAATATATATACATGGGTATTTTTTTTGTTTTAGGTTGCGCCAAGGATGTATGTATAATCTTCATAGATACTAATAGCCCGAGTGCTACTAGCATGCACGATTCGCAAACCTGAGTAATCGATTCCAGGAATACGCCTACGTACTAAACACACACCCTACACACTTCAACCACTCTCCCCGCGGTACTGCCGTTAGGTATTTCTTCGCGGGGTTGGTTAGCAATTATGCTCTAGTCTCCGAGGCCGCCTCTTGGGCTCTTCTTAGGGCTTCTGCTCTTCGCAGCGCATTCTGCACACACACTATGAACGAGCAGATCTCCATCCATTCGACCTCTGATCGTGTCATGTGACTAACAAGATTTTCTGGACTTGGCAGGTTTGCTCTGTCTTCTGCAAAGCGTCTGCAGTAGAACACTGCATGCTCCGCGTCCTCCTCTTCGTTTGGACATATTGGACACAGGGGCGAACTATCGTGTCCAAATCTATGGAGGTATTTCCGGTAGCCACCGTGTCCGGACAGGAACTGTGTGAGGTGGTAGTTACAGTTCTCCCTCGCTCTCTCTGTCCATGATTTTATAGTGGGAATGAGTTTGTGGGTCTACCTGCCTTTGGTAGAGCTGTCCCACCTGGTTTGCCACAGCGTTGCTGATGCTGCGCTTTCCTCCTCCTTAATCCATTTTGCCTCTTGCCGGTTCGAGGGACGTCTAAGGTATACCCTCTGCATCTCTTCAGCGAGGATGTCGATTGGGACCATCCCAGCTAAAACGCAGGCTGCTCGTCGGAGATAGTTCGGAAGCCGTTGATCACTCCGATTGCGCAGAGCCTGTGAGCTGATGATAGCTTCTTCCTGCACTCATTTATCGCCAGTGCACCTGCCCATATCGGGGCAGCGTATAGAAGCACCGAGCTGACCACTCTGGACAGCAGGATCCTGCGGGCGTATCCAGGCCCGCCGATGTTCGGGAGCATTCGGGAGAGTGCTGCCTGCATCAGCGATGCTTTCTTACTGGAATACTCGACGTGAGCTTTGAAGCGCAGCCTGTTGTCGAGCATGACTCCAAGGTACCTCAAGGATTCTTTGGACCTGATTGTCTGGTTCCCGACCCGGAAGCTGGCGTATTCCACCTTTTTGCGGCTGGTTATTAGGACAGCTTCGGTCTTGTGCGCAGCTAGTTCCAGACCGGTAGACTCCAGCCATTCCTTTATTCTTATAACTGCCTCATCCGTGGCAGACTCCAGTATACATGGGTATATATGTATATATATACATATACATGGGTATATATGTATATATATACATATACATGGGTATATATGTATATATATGCGGTTAAATGAACACTTTCATTCATAATTCATGAGATCATGTCAGGCCCTCTACTTTAAGCCAATTTAACTCCCATTGATATGAACAACGCACTTAATATTAATAGCCTACTTTAATCACTCAGCAAATAAAGAAATATACTTCAAAGAAACAAAACAATATCAACCCAAACAAACACTTGTACAAAAATAGATCTCGACTCCACATGCCACACTTAACCCTTTTTTCATCATATGCGGCGTTTCACGGATTTCTCTGGAAAACCAGTAGCAGTTGCATATGACAGATGAAAAATTATAACTCATATTTTAATTCACAAAAAAAGAAGGAACAAAAGTCAGAACCTCCACACAGAATGTCTGGGAATCTTCTTCCATTTCGAGGAATAACCCAGAAATGAACAGAGGAAAAAAGTGAAAAGGCTGCACCGTACTTCGCGGCGGTATGGCGTGATGGTCAAACCATAACCAGTGGCAATAACAATGGCCATAAGTATGCACCTCCTTGGGAGAACCACACTGCGTTCTCTCTTAAAAGTTTCAAATTCACATCAGAATCACACTAATGTGGCTGCCGATCTTTGTCCAGGGATCTCATGGTCGGCTGGTAATTCAAGACTTTTTTCTAAAAAAAAATAAATAAAAATAAAACCAAAAATATCATTCAAGACCCTTTGCTGCTCCTGATGCCATTCAAGAAATTACTGTCATTAATAATCTCGATTCTTGTCTGGGCTGTGATCTTCCGAATACCAATGTCATTTCAACGAATCAAACTTAGGGACAATATTAATGTGGGTAATCCACAAAAAGGGGATAGTGGCATACACCGCCGCGCGCTGCCGGTCGCGTAGGTAGGTGACCACTAAAGATCTTCCCTTGACAATAAGACAAAAGAAACCAATAAAAAATGAAATAATAACAAGGAATGGATAAAGGTGAGGAACAACGAACATTATCCCCTTATCTACGATCATAGCATAAGATTTGAGATCATCCTGAGGGGGTCGGCCTACCGGGGCGTGATGGTTCTGCGACACGGCACGTATGTTGACAAATGTATTTCTATTAATTTAACTAATTTATAGAAATTTAAATATTTGATGGGACTCTGTTTGACAGGTATAAATGAGGAATCATACGCCGGAGAATGTTCCTCAATGAATGTCTAGGTTGCCTTTGATACTGTCGTCTTCGGGTAAAGCCGGCTTAAGCAAACCCTAGTAGGGCTATTAAAAATACAATGAATGTTTGCTTTCGAAACAAGGGATTAATATACGCACATGCACAAAGAACCTATATGTATGTTTGTTTCAAATAAATTCTGGAGGTAGCACACATTTGTTTGGGTTCTATGAATTATAATTTCAATCATTTTTAATACGAGTACTATTAGCCACAAACGTATTGAGTTTTGTGCAGATACACACATCATTTGCAGGGAAATAAAAGTTTATTGTTATTTTACTTTAAATATATTAACGCTTGAAACACACTTGATGTAATTATAAGGGGGTTTGTCCGAAACAAAGCGATTTACAGATATATATAGATACATACATCTATCATCCTTGAATCGGTATCATCCTTGCGGCAGAGCTACTTGGTAACGTCTTGAGCATTTCGAAGTCCAGCGATCGTTTGATGTCTCTCAAACTAGTAATACAAGGAGAGGTGTGGAATATTGTCAGTGCAATGTCCCCACAATGGGTGCAATCAGAGAGATAAAGATGCATTTTGGCTAGATTTCCACAATCTCCTCCTAAGAACATCCCAAAGGAAGAATTTCTGTTTGTTGGAGGAGATGTGAATGGACATGTCGGAAAGTCAAACGAAGACTACGAAGACTGCCATGGAGGACTACGATATGGCACCAGGAACCTTCCTGGTGAAGACATCCTAAGCATGTGCAAATCACATGGTCTTATCGTGTTAAATACCATGGTCATCAAACAAAGCCGACACCTGATCACTTACAGCAGTGGTGGAGATGAAACCCAGATTGACTACCATTTGATAGCCAGTTTCATGAAGCCTCGGCTAAAAGATTGCAAAGTGATCCTGGGAGAGGCAATCGTTCAGCAACACCGTCTCCTGCTAACAAGGGTCTCTAAGAAAATCAAGTGGTACAATCTGGACAAAGAAAAAGGCGAGGCTTTTGTTTTCGTAATGAAAAATTACCTCTCTCACACCATCAACGGAGCTGAGGATGAAGAGTGCAGAGCACAAATTATGTGGGATTCCCTACAGCTCGGTTGCTTAAAGAACGCCAAATCACTGCTAGGAGCTTCAAAATGCCATACAGATGCTGCAAGAAAAAAGCGAAGAAGAAGTGCGCCCAGCTTCAAGCAGAGAGTACGGAGGGCCTGTATCGGGAGCTGGAGAAAATATTTTCCCCGGTTGCTGATGCAAACCAGACTATCCAGGAGCTGCGAAGACACGAAATGAACAAGAGCGCCACTATCTTCACAATAGCCTCCCAAAGAAGGAAGAATGCTCAGGAGATTCGTTCGCCAAAGTTTATTAGCAATGCTCATGGCCAGCTTCTTGTGGATGACGACAAAATTCTGCTGAGGTGGCGGCAGTATTGTGAAAAACTTTTAAATGAACAGTTTCCCCGGCTATACTTTCCAAGAGCCATCCCTAACTGTGAAGAAATACCCGACATCAGAGTCGAAGAAGTTAGTGAGGCGGTCAAATACTCAAAAAAACGAAAAACGGTTGGGCCAGGCGAGATACCCTCTGAGTTCTGGAAAAAGATGGGAGACATCGGGTTCAGATGGCTCAGAATTCTCATCTCCAAATTCGTGAGAGGTGATCCAATGCCGAATCAATGGAGGGAAAGTTACCTTCTCCCTGTATACAAAGGGAAGGGTGATACGCGAAACTGTGATAACTACCGTTCGATCAAGCTGATGTCACACACCATGAAGATCGTTGAGCGGGTATTAGGTGGTCGACTGCGAAAAATAAAACGGCTATCTGATGATCAGTGCGAGTTTGTCTCTGGTAAATCAACCACAGATGCAATCCAAAGTATACGGATCATAATGGAAAAACATCGTGATTCCTTAAGGGATTTGCATATTGTACTGGTTGACTTTGAAAAGGCATTCGACAGACAACCACGATATCTGATATGGGTGGCGCTAAGACATCGAGGGGTTCCAGAAACCTATGTACAGATGATCATGGACATGTACGAAGGAGCAAAGACAAGAGTAAGATGCCCCGCTGGAGTAACCGAAGAGTTCCCAATCAAAGTCGGGACGCACCAGGGAAGCGTTTTAAGTCCTTTGCTCTTTATTACAGTCCTTGATTATCTGCTTGAAGGTAAAGTGATGGACCCCAAGGTACATCAGTTATTCTTTGCTGACGATGGAGCCATCATAAGTGAGGATCCTACATCCCTGCAACGAGCACTTGATGTGTGGGTGGACGTTTTGGAGGGAAATGGGTATCGCATTAGTTCAAAAAAGACAGAGTACTTGTGCTGCCCGTTCTCTGATCCACTCAGGCCTATTCCACACATTTGTTTGAATGGAACAGTGCTTCCCAAGTGCGAAAAGTTCAAATATCTGGGATCTATGATGAATAGCAAAGCAACCTGTGATGACGACATCAATCATCGTGTAAACGTAGGGTGTATGAAGTGGCGAGAAAATTCCGCTATCTTCTGTGACAGAAAAATGTCCCCTAAGTTGAAAGGAAGGCTCTACACCGCAGTTGTACGTCCAGCGCTCACATACGGTACAAAAAGTATGAGAGTAAATTAAAGCAGCTGAGATGAAGATGCTTCGCATGACAGCAGGAGTGACATAGCTTGATCAAATAAGAAGTTCGAAGATCTGTGGAAGCTTTCACATCAAGGAAACCATCGTACAAAAAATAGAGCGTGACCGGCTCAGTTGGTATTGCCACGTTCAAAGAAGAGATCATTTGAACCCTCTTAAAAAGGCAATATCAATGCACGTTTCAAAGACATCGCGATATAAGAAAGGCAGGCCTATAAACGCCTGGATCAGACAAATGCGACGACATCGGCATTTCATTGGCCTCAGTAACCGAGTGATCCAAAATCGGCAGGCCTGCCGATATTTTCTGAGGTCAAATAGGCGAACCCCACAGGCGGATCAGTAGAAATGCGGTGAAGTGGGAGGGTTGTGATCCCTTGTTTTCAGATCATAGCCTCGCTGATAAAAGGAAGAAGAAGAAGACATATATCTATACATGTAATAAAATGATAACTATGGTCGTCTTTGGGCAGGTATCATGCACAATCTATTTACTTTACAGATTTTAGCAAAACTTTGGAGTTCTATTAGCACTTTCACTGACAGCCAAGCGGCAATCAAGTCCCTGGAATCGTGCTCCTTCACTTCAAAGGCCGCCTTAAACTGTCGTTTATCTCTTATGAAGATAAAAGAGCAGTTCAATATTCATCTATGCTGGGTGCCGGGCTAAAGGGACATTCCAGGAAACTACAGGGATGACGAGCTCACCAGACAGGGTACCACTCTAAGGATTCTGCCTGACAGGCAAGCCGTGGGTATGCCCCTCGCTACATGTAAGCATCTACTAAAGCTGAACTCTATTTGCATGACCAACCTCAGAACTATCGAGTGGTAGATTATAATACCCCAATAAAGGGACCTGCATTGCGATTGATCAGGAAACTACTGACTGCTCAAAACTTGGCTTGGGCCAGTAGCGCAACAATCAAGTTCGTTGCCCCGGGCAACTATACGTATAAACCCTTATACGTGTAGGCTAAAATTGTAAGTGCGGGTTGTCTAGGGCCTTGATTCTACGCTAGGTAACGTGGGTCAGCAACCTGCGTTACCGAATATTGCCCGCTACAGAAACCGACACTATGCCTCGGATAAGGAATGATCACATGTTGACGACTTTTGGCTATTGTACCCGGACAAAGATAGGTTTCTGGAATGTAAAGACGCTCCTTGACTCGGGAAGAGAAGGCCCTTACAATGCCAGATTCCTCCAATTGGAAAACGAATTCATGCGATATAAACTGGACATTTTGGGGGTAAGTGAAGTAAGATGGTTAGAAGCGGGCGAGTACCAGTATCCAACGCGTAACACTCACGCAAGGGCCTAATTTCCTGGCAGTCTCATGGTGATATGATTTTGACGGCCAGATTATGGACTAGAGTATGACGCGTCACCATCATACAGTGTTACGCCCCAACGAATAATTCGTCTGAGGACGAAAAGGAGAGCTTGTACAATCTCTTAAGCGCCGTTTTCAACACAACACCAAATGGAGACATTGTCATAGTGATAAGAGATTTGAATGCCAAGGTAGGCAACAACAACGAAGGGCTCAAACATGTAATCGGGAAGCATGGACTAGGCAACCGCAATGCCAACGGCGAAAGGTTTGTGGATTTCTGCAATGCCAACCGCCTTGTGATAGGTGGCACCAGGTTTGAGCACAAGACCTGCCACAAAGTCAGCTGGGTTTCTAATGACAGGCAAGCAACCTCCAACCAAATTGACCATTTTGCTATCAGCCGCCGCTTTAGAAGTAGTCTCCTGGACGTCCGAAACAGGCGAGGGGCATATGTGGGGACAGTACGTGATCACCATCCTATAATAGCTTCTCTCCAACTACACACTGCTGCAGTTCGAAGATCCCACGACAACACAAGAATGCCCAGGTTCAACATCGATAGACTTAGTGATCCCTCAGTGCGCCAACAATTAAGGGAGCACTTTTCGCAAGATGTGGATGCAATCAGCAGCTCTATGCCCGCAACCATCTAATACCATTGGTGCGCTGTGAAAAATGTTTTTGCATCTGGTGCTGAAAAAATTGTCGGTCGATCGCAGGGAAAACATAGGGCGTGGCTTTCCGAGGATACCTGGAGACGGATTGACGAACGAGAACAGCTGAAAGCTCGCGTTGCAGCTACCCCAGCAGCAGGGAGAAGCGAGCTAGAGTCCCTATATCGCATGAAGATGAGAGAAGTTCAGCGTAGCGTGCGACATGACAAGCGCAACTACATCAACGCGCTGGCTACAGAAGCAGAAGAAGCTGCACGGACGTGCGACAGCAGGACCGTCTACAGAATCACGAAAGAGCTGACAGGTGGTCGCAGCTCCAGCCAACACCCAGTGAAAAGTCTAGACGGCTTCTTGCTCATTTCGGATGAGGACCAGCTCAAGAGATGGAAGGAGCATTTTGCTACGGTTTTGAACCGTGTATTCGCTAGCGATATGCTCCCAAATCAGACTGAGATGCCCGAGGTGAGAAGCTTCCGAATACGCACCACGACTCCCAGTAAAGATGAGATCATTACCTTGATCAAGGCACTCAAAACCAACAAGGCGGTAGGACTTGACGGTATTCCAGCAGAGCTCTTACGAGCAGCGCCCACAACAGCGGCTGAGCTTCTGCTTCCACTTATAGAGAGCTTGGGAAGCTGAGAGCTTTCCAAACAAGCTCTTAAGAAAGGAAATTTAATGGAGTGCGGAAACTGGAGGGGTATCTGTGTGCTGCCTGCTGTAGCTAAGATAATAGCTAAAATCATCCTTGAGCGAAACAAACAACATCTCGAAGACACACTCGATGCCGAACAAGCAGGTTTCCGCTCTGGATCCTCCTGTGCCGACCACATCAATACCCTGCGGATTATCATCGAACAGTGTGTTGAATATCGATCGCCACTCCACCTGCTGTTCATCGATTTTGAGAAGGCGTTCGATAGTGTCAACAGGGAGTTTATTTGGCGTGCCTTACGCAGGAGAGGCATTCCCGATAAACTAATTGCTATTATCGAAGCTACATATGAAGGCTCCAAATGTCACGTTCTGCACAGAGGAAGGTTGTCTGAGGAATTTGAGATCCAAAGTGGGGTAAGACAAGGTTGTATCCTTTCACCAATATTATTCCTATTGGTGATTACCGATGTGCTTCATGCTGCTTTGTCGACGGGAAACGGAGGAATTCGATGGACTCTTACATCTCAACTGAAACATCTTGACTACGCTGACGATGTATGCTTACTCTCCCACAGAATTATGGACCTCCACCAAATGACAGCAGATGTGGAGAGGGAGGCAGGTGTCGTCGGGCTGAAAATTAATACGGCAAAAACTAAAATTATCAGCCTTGGAACAAACTCATCGGCTCAAATATGCATTGCTGGACAACCGGTAGAGAGAGTAGAGGATTTCCAGTATCTTGGGAGTATTGTCTCGACCGATGGTGGAACCGAACTGGACATAGCCAACAGGATCGCCAAAGCAAAGTCCGCGTTCGGGATGTTGTCCAAAATATGGCGAAGCAATGCAATCAGTTTGAGCACCAAAATAAGACTGTTCCGCTCCAACGTTGAATCCGTGCTGTTATATGGTTGCAGCACGTGGAGAGTGACCACTACTATCACCAGAAAGCTGCAAACGTTTGTTAATAGGTTTCTGCGCAATATCTTAAGGATTTTCTGGACCAATCGTATCTCTAACGAACACCTTTACGAGAGAACGGGTCAGAAACCAATAGGCACAACCATCCAACGGCGGAAGTGGCAGTGGATTGGTTACGCGTTCCGAAAGGTGACAGTTCCATAGCGAACTATGCTATGCAATGGAACCCTCTAACTCAGGATGCCAGAAGACCTGGCGGTCCGAGGAGAACATGGCGCAGAACAGTCGAGAAGGAGGCACGGCAGTTAGGGAAAAGTTGGGGAGAACTCAGACACATTGCCAGAAACCGTACACGATAGCGCGTAGGCGTAGTAGAGGCCCTAGGACCCACAAGGGGATACAGGACATAAGTAAGTAAGTAAAGGGATGAAATCACTTTCTAAAAGCCAAAGTTTTACGTAGCTAAAAATTCATCTTGTTTTTTTTCGAGGGTAGGTGAAAAATCTTCCATAGCAAGCGCGTGCTCATAGTAGCGCCAGATTCTTACTGACTAAAAAAACACCACCCTTCGGTATAAATTTGTTAGATATCGCAACTAAGTAATAACTTATCAAGCAATTTTTCTATCACGAAATAATAACGTTTGGCAGGTTACTTTCCACTGAAAGATTCTGCATGTTCCGCAATCTAGACGCGGTTAATACTTATCTCGCCAAGTCGAAAGGTTTCGTCCTTTGTAGTCGGCGCAATAAATTGCTCTCATTCAAAATTTGAAGGACCGTATTCTTGACATGTCCGATTAGTCGGTTTCTATGCTTTCTCGCGAAGCTTCTAGTTTCAGCTTCGATTGCCGGAATTCCGAGATCCCTGTGGATATCGTCGTTTCTACTATACCACGGTGCTTGGACAATTCTCTTAGCACTTTATTTTGAAAAGTTTGTAAAAGATTGGCATTTGTTTCTTGGTACAACCCCAAAGTTGTATACCGTAGGTCCACACCGGCTTTAGCACTTGCTTGTATAGAAGCAGTTTGTTCTCAGTTAAAAATTCATAGTGTAAATACGGTACATTTGACAAAATCTACCATATGAAGCTTCTGGAGACGAACTACCTATAGAAATCCTGTTGATATCCTTTGCATACGATTTGTTAAAAAAAAAAAAAAAAACTTAAGAACCAAACTTACCCCATTCTGAAGGGTGATTCAATTTCCCGAATTTTTGTTCCATAAACATCCAGAATAGCAGCGAAAGCAATAAAGAAATAAAAAAAACATTTAAAAGGGATAAATACAGTCGAATGTGCTACACTTACCGTTCTGGCGTTAACGTCCGCTTTGTATGTGCCGGCAATGAGTTTGACAACATCCTCGTTTCCGTGTTTGGCAGCCCAGTGTAGTGCGGTCTAAAAAATAAAAGAAACTCATATGAATTTCACTATCACTCTCAATCAACTGCAGATATACATAAAGCTGCGTTCGATTAATTGAACTCAAGTCCTAGATCCATAATCGAGTCCAATCGTGGATATAATTTCGCAAAAACTCTTGCTCTCTCGCAGAACACAACCTCCCCAGAGACTGAGAAATTTAAACAACCAAGATACACGTGTTCTCGTTTATGAGGACGCGTGTTTTCAGTACATGGGAACGACAACAAAAGTGCGGAGGACATCCGCGGAACACTAAATCAGCACGTTATTTGGTTTCTTGTCACATTTACAATGTCTTTTCATGTATGTACATTCTTTTTTCCGGCTGTTTAGTGGTTTCGGTTTGCGCTGCTCTTCTCTCCGTTGGACATTTGTCCCCACACGTGAATGTGTAACCGCCATTACCCATTACCGCCCCTGCTAAGTGGAGATAGTAATGTTGGGCCAGAGCCGCCACTTTCCAATCCTCCCCGGGAAAATAAACACAGTGTTTTGTTCAGAGTTTATGTGCAATTTTTCGCTGTTGGACTGCTTTGGTTGTTCTCCAATGATCCGCAAACGAGGCGCGAAATTTGTTTAACCAATTTCTTGGCTTTGTTCTCTGTAGCCATATGTCCATGGGTTGATCGGCTTCCATTATGTTATTGTCTCTCATGCAAACGATAGGGACAGCTCGTGAACAATGGTGCGAGAAGTCACGGGAGGATCAATTTATTCAAATTATACTAACACATGTTTGCAAAGATGGTGACACTCCCTCGGGGTTTCAAGAAAAAAATAAGAAAACCAAACCAAGGAGGAATTACCTGGACTGAATAAGGAAGGACACAGATTTGTATGGCTAGCATTCAGGCATGAAAAATCATCCAATCTTTCTCTGACCCTTGAAACATAAAACCCATACTTGACAGATTTTTTGCAGGATTTGCAAGATATGGACTACAGATATCAAGGGCATCAACGCTCTTGTTCATTAACTATTAATCTTTACAATGCAAGCAATTCGTTTTATAAGGTGTTCTGCATTTCAGCTCCCTCCAAATCAATTCTAATTGTCTAGATTCACACTCGACAGTTTGGCGGGTGTCAAATTGGTCAGCGTAAATCACTCGGTATTCCAAAATTCTATACGAACAAAATCCTATATTTTACGCTTTAAAATTCCGTCTTTAAAGTCTGCAAATTCTCAAAAAAATTTGTTTTTGTTTCTGGTTAGTACCATGGTGTCAAAGGGGTCGAACTGTCACCACTTGCTACTATGTAATTTGTATCTTAACGGTGGAGTTTAGATCGTAAACCAAACTTTTTTTTTGCTTGGATATAAAACGCTCCATTGGAGAACGCAGACGCAACTGGTCCATAGTTGGACCAGGAAAGAAAACCCTGTTATATCCATTTTACTGAAAATTTGTTTGTCTCCGTAGAAATTAAAGTAAGAGCTTAAGTGATGAAGAGCTTGCGATATCAGCACTGAAGTTCTGTCATGCGAGCAAGGGCAGCACAATCACATGGGAAGTGTTCGGCGGTGTTGTTGCCCTCTCAACAGGCATGGGAGACTGTAGTGATATCAATAGCCCCAACAAGTTCTCTGCAGTGTTTGGAGAGTCATGCCACACACAATTGTATTCGTCAGAAACCCATCCATCAAAAGGAAGTTCGAGGATACAGCTAGGCCCACAGTAGGTTAAGGTCCTGCGAAATCTACGTTGGAGCCTGGCCTAGCAATCTCATTCCGCGTATTCCCAGTGTGATCCAAACAAGATTCAGAGAGTTCACCCCTGCGACCTAATTAAGAGAGTTCTTACATTTTCGAATTATGTTGGAAGTGATTAAAGGGTAGGCATCATCACCTCCTCGCGGTGCCCGCTGGATAGCTATTTGATAGTGAACTAACGATGAGCGTATGCTGAGGCTGACGTTATATATGCAGCTGAACACTCAGACCTGCGTAAGCACATCTGGGTGAACTTCAGCGCGCATATGTCTAACCGGACGAGGCATCTCTTGGTGACCTGATTGGCTGAAATATGCGTCTCAGAAGTCTAGCAAGAGCTCCTCAGAAGCAGGACGTGCGGCGGATGAATTCTCTCGATGGAATCAACGGTGACGTCTACAGATCAGCGGATACCTTACCGGAGCTACTTTAACATATTTGGATCTGAGGTCTGTAAGGATTTTCAATACTACGTCAGGGTATTGAAAAAGAGATGATGGCGGATGAACCCTTAATGGGCCAATGGCAGCGCTCATATCCCCGAAGTGGGTTACTGACATCGGTGTATCCGGCCTCTTGTCCTAGGGGTACAAAAAAAAAGGATCTGGTTCTCCAGGTTGGGGGTTGTGCCGTCGGGTTAACTTCCCTATCACGTAAAAAAACTTTGGTTACGAAGCAACCAACAGCCTCGGATACGGATGATTTTACTGTTGACGACCCATGCAAACGTAAAAAGGACAACGATCTTCGTGTCTGCATGTGGAATGTTAGGTCCCTCTACATACCACGTGCAGCCGAACAACTTGCGGAGGCCCTAGAGTGTTTCAAAGCAGACTGCCATCCAAGAAGTGCGATGGGATGGGCCGGGCAAAAGGAAGATGAAGAACTGCGGCATCTACTACGGCGACTGCTACAGACAAAAAGGACAGCGTCTATTCGGATGCGGATTTATCATTGGAGGTAGACTTAGGCAAGAAGTCTTGAGTTTCCGGCATGTGAACGAGCGCCTCATGACTATCCGTATCAAGGCTAAATTTGCCAACATTAGCCTAATACGCGTTCACGCCCCTCACGAGGAGAAGGACGACGCGACAAAGAATGACTTCTACCAGCTCTTGGACAAGACGTATGAGCAATGCCCTAGCCACGACGTTAAAATTATCCTAGGCGACTTTAACGCAAAGCTAGGAAGAGAGGAAGTCTTAAGTAGCGTTGTCGGAAAGCACAGCCTGCACGACATCACATCCGGCAACGGACTCAAGCTAATCGACTTTGCAGCGGGGCGAAACTTTGTCGTAGCTAGTACGCGGTTCCCACGTCTCGATATTCACAAAGGAACATGGCTCTCCTTTGATCGAAAAATCGTCAACCAAATCGATTAAATTGCGATCGACTCAAGGCACTCTTCCAGTATTCTGGGTGTCCGGACTTTCCGAGGAGCCGACGTGGACTCGGATCACTACCTAGTTGTAGCCAAGGTACGGATGCTGATATCCAGAACGGAGCGAAATCAACTAAATACTGTGAGGAAATTTGACGTCGGGCGGCTACAGTCGCAAGAGACCGCCAGAATCTTTGCCGATCGAGTTTCTTCTAATCTTAATCTAAGTCCTATACTGCCAGCAGTAAATGCGGAAGACCAGTGGCAGCGTTGCCAACAAGCCATCAGAGATGCCGCCTCTGATGTACTGGGTTTCTCTCGGCCACCACAACGAAACCCCTGGTTTGATGAGGAATGCCGGCAAGCACATGCAGCAAAACAAGAGGCGTACAAAGCGGCGCTGCATAGAAGGACTAGAGCAGCTTACGAGCTCTACGTGCGCAGGAGAAAAGAGGAACATCGACTTCTCAGAAAGAAGAAAAAGGAGCATGAGAAGCGCTCGATCGAGGAGATTGAGAGACTTTATTGCAAGAATAATGTTCGAAAATTATACCAAAGGGTAAAAAGAACATGCCAGGGTTTCAAAGCCAGAACAGAAGCCTGCAGTGACGAAAATGGCAACATAGTAGTAGAATCGCAGTCGGTGCTGAGGATATGGAAGGAAATCTTCTGCAGACTGTTAAACGGCGATGACGATCAATATTCCGCTGTCAGGCAGAATGAGCCATTCAACAGTGACAATGACAGTCAAGACTCCTGTCAATCCGATCAGAATGAAGTGAGGATAGCGATATCTAAACTCAAATCCAACAAAGCTGCTGGAGCCGACGGCCTTGCCGCTGAATTTTTCAAGGCAGGAGGAGATGAGTTGGTAAGGAGCATGCACCATCTCATCTGTAAAATCTGGTCGGACGAAAGTATGCCCGATGAATGGAACCTCAGCATCGTTTGCCCGATCCTGAAGAAAGGAGACCCTCTGAACTCCGCCAATTACAGAGGTATAAGTCTCCTCAACATCGCATATAAGATCCTGTATGCCGTATTATGTGAACGCCTAAAACCGATCGTCAACAACCTGATAGGTCCTTATCAGTGCGGTTTCAGGCCGGGAAAGTCCACCATTGACCAAATATTCACACTACGGCAGATCTTGGAAAAAACCCATGAATATAAAATCGATACGCACCACCTCTTCATCGATTTCAAAGTTGCCTATGATAGCGTGTATAGAGACGAGTTATACAGAGCCATATCTAGTCTTGGCATCCTTGCCAAGCTCGTCCGTTTGTGCAGAATGACGATGGAGAACTCTCGCTGCTCCATTAAAGTCGGTAAGAACATCACCGAACCGTTCGATGTCAGGAAAGGTCTTAGACAAGGCGACGCGCTATCATGCGATCTCTTTAACATAGTACTTGAGAGAATTGTACGAAACTCACAAGCCAACCCCGGAGGTACAATCTTCTTCGTCTGTACAACTACTCGCTTATGCCGATGTCATTGACGTAATCGGAAGAACTCAGCGGGCAGCTAATGGGGCATTTACGAGTATTGAGATCGATGTAGCAAAGACCCGCTAGACCCGTCAATGAAAGCAAAACAAAATATATGCTGTCTACAAAAAAGGACACCCAACATCGGCGTCTTGGACAGAACGCCACAATAGACAGATACAATTTTGAGGTAGTAAAGGATTTTGTCTACCTAGGCTCTATGGTCAGCTCCGCAAATGACATCAGTAGGGAGATCACACGGAGAATTACTCTTGCCAATCGTTGTTTCTATGGGGTAAAACGGCAATTGAGTAGCAAAGCCCTATTTCGAACGATTAAGGTAACTCTTTATAAGACACTAATCATCCCAGTACTGGTGTATGGCGCAGAGGCATGGGCTTTGACAAAACCTGATGAGGATGCCCTTGGTTATTTCGAGAGAAAAGTTTTTCGATCTTTGGTCCCGTCTGCATAGACGGTGAGTGGAGGAGAAGGTACAATGCCGAACTATACGGCCTGTACAAGGACATCGACTTAGCCAGAAGAGTTCACATACAGTGACTAAGATGGCTAAGAAGGTATTCGAATCCACCCCGGACGGACGGCGCAGTAGTGGACGACCTCGCGGTAGGTGGCGCAAACAAGTGGAGGGGGACCTCAACCAATTTGGCGTGCGCAACTGGAGGCAGCTGGCTCGTAACCGCGCTGGCTGGAGAGGTTTGTTGGTTGAGGCCCAGGTCCACCCGGGATTGTAGCGCCATCTAAGTAAGCAAGTAAGTAATGCAATACCTGACATGGATATTAGCATTTTCACTAACAGTCAAGTGGCAATCAAGTCCCTGGAATTGTGCTCTTTTACTTCTTTACTACTTTACTTTAGGCCGACATGCTTAACGTACTCTTTCAAACGACATCTACAGAAGATGAAGAGACGAAGAGGAGGAGAAAACCATCCTTCATCTTCTAGGTATGTACATGTTCGGCCCTGTCCCAAAACAGACTGCTTCATCTAGGGGCTTCTTTCTTCGAGAATTTCGGCGAACTCTGGTGTCATGGCTCACCTTCGATTTATTAAAAGCTCTGAGTGGTTTAATTAGTCCCTGCGTAACCAAATGGAAAGATTGATGGTATCACAATGGACCTTTACTGGCTAAGGTGTCTGTACTCTCATACAGACAGCCACACTGACCTAACCTATATCATAACGCAAAAAATAGGACGTTTATGAAAACGAAATGTTTTTCAGCTAACCTAATTGTGCACGAACCTGGCTTAAAGTATCATTTTTCCGGATCCGAAAAATTTAACAGTTAAGACACAGTTAAAAATACACTATATTTCTGGTCTAATTTGCTCTATCTGCTGTCCGCTAAAAATTGCGGTTCTGAAAACAGAATTTGGGATGCAGAATTATGGACCCGTATATTACTTCGACCCCAACCCATACATGGATCTTGTTAAGGTTTTTCTGGAGAAACCATACCTCGAAATAAAAAATAGGAACCTAACAGTACCTATATACTTATGTACATAGATAGTGGCAACAGTTACAAGACATACAAGTGCAATGCAATATCTGTAGAATTTTCCAAGCAAAATGTGAATTTCCTCAAACAAGCATGATACAGAACGGATGAGAAGGGATCACGGGCATAGTAAAAGCATGTTGCCGAGTGGTGCATACAGCCGTTGTTAACGCCCTATGTACCACGAGTTATGACTGAATGAATTCAATGAATCAATGAGTTGTTCGAAACTCAATGTGCTGATCATCTGGTTTTTAAAATCACTCTTGTAATTATCTGAACACAAGAAATCATAACTTCAAAGCAAACTAAGATCTAAAGAATCGCAAATTTTCGCACAAGTGTCCATTTTACTTTGACTTTGTGAACAACGGTGCCGGTCGAACAAACTACATTTCCTGGAGCCCCATTCTCTTACTTTAAATCAATCGTTGCTCAAGAGAAAAAAAACCTCATTCAAATATTAATGAGTAATATGCCGCCAAGGAACACAATGCACAAATTCCGAAAAGTGCAACATCGAAGCATGGTGGCATCTAACACGTTCGTAATAATACCAACACTGAGAATCTGTTGCACTGTTAATTAACATTTTTCCTTAATGAGCAGATGTGATAGGACACATGTGCTACATTTGGCTTGGCGCCGCCGCTGCTATGTACACCAATGTGTTGCGAATTTTATCTAACACTACCTCCGAACAAAAGGCACGCCAACTACTACAACTCGTCAATCAGTGCCGCGGAGTTATATTTAGTGACGCTTCCAGATGAGTTCTCAGCCATCGCTGATGTATTTATCGCCGCACCTAATACACTGTACACCAACACAAAATAATTTTGGACCCTTTAATGCTACAGAAAATTTGATTTATGTATTTCATTTGAAATTCATTGTGCTTTAGATGTTGCAATGCATGTAGATTGGTCATTACATAAATAGTGAGGTTGGTAGCTACAGTAGTTGTCGTCGCGTGGAAGGAGACACATTTTTACAATTTTTCTCATAATAAGACTTAACAAGTTCAGTCGGATGTTTTACAAATTCTGATGCAGCCATCAACAGACGGTCCTCCATGAAGAAAGTTGAAAGCACATATTTGTTGTACCACATACACTTAATGTTCACCTGGCATCCCATTCCTCTATCACCGACTATCACGTGATTGTTCTTGATGATATTGGCGCAATTGATTTAAATAGCAAAAGATTCGGAGAGAACTGGTGAGAATACCCCGGTAGGTGTTAGTGGCTCTTTTATTATTGATTACTGTTGGTCCTCATATAACATGACATACAAGGACTTTTTTATAGGCTGTGAAATATTTTCGGATCACATGCCACTGATCTTGAATATCAAAGTCGCGGAAGACCATGCTAGGCATCCATTCATGCCAATACTCAAGTGATCGGAAAATAAAGGCCTTACCTACGTAGTAAAATTCGAATCTCGTTACCACAAAAAAAAAACCCTTTATATGAACATGGAGACAAGAGCTCCCAAATGTTCGCGCGCGTTTCAAAACAGCAGATTAAAAAAATGAAAAATATCTTTGAATTATATTTATTTACTTTATTGACTTCTCACGGATAGAGACTTACAGCGATTAAAACTAAATTCTTGAGTCGGAAGGGAGACCAAGCTTTATTGCTGAATTGGCACCTGTTGGAGTTCAGGTATTGACCATCGAACGGATGTTAGGTAATCACAATTGACCCACTTCCAACAAGTGACAATGCTTAATTTACACTTCTCTGCAATCCGGGCATTGACCAACGATCATAAATGACCCAATTCCAAAAAAGTTCAACACACAATTTATTATTTAATATTGCATCATATAATTCTCAGTTGTATAAGGGTGCTGGTCTCAGCGGAAGCGTGGATGCATCAGGTACTCGCCCTTCTACAAAGAAGCCTCAAACCGGAGGTATTACCCGCGCACAAAATCTGGGTGATGCGCGTGCTGGAATTTCTAAAAGCTCAAGCACCTGCGGACAGAAATTGGCTGATGCGGATAAGACCCACGGTAAGAAGCAACCCGGATCGAAGGAGCGAAGGGAGCAGATTCTGTGTAGTGAAACTGCTTCCTCCGCTCTTACGTTACGAATCGCATGAGCTGGCAATGAATATAAGATGACCGACGCGGAGTGCAAAGACTGCGAAGGTCGTTTGTGGGGGCTAGCTTCGGCAGCAAATGCCTGCATTCAAGTGGATGGCTGTGCGTTAAAGAGCGGAACGTTCATGGTGAAGTGATTCTCCCAACAAATCCTTGAATGGATACGCAGTGCAGTGCCGAAAATACCACACTTGAGGACCACTTCTTTTGTGGCCCTCATGCCTATTAAGAGAACGTGCGCCATTCGCTTTATCCCGGGGAAACTCAGTAAAACGGCGGATGTGCTGACGCGTCTCCGTACCCAGAATCCTGGCCACGACACAAGCGAATGGTTCGTCTACTCTCACGGCAAGAGCAAGAATCGGAAAAATGTGGAAGGTTCTTCTCTTGTTGTGGGTATGGATCTAGGCTCTGTGGAGGTCTTGAGGTCTAGATATGACATGCGTCCTTACATACATCTTCGAAGGATTCATTTCCGCTTAGTCTCCAAGTGAGTGCAAGTAATGGGTGAAAACCACCGACTATATCTATGATATTTTCGCAGATCAACCTGCATCACTCCAAGGCTGCTACCGCTCTCTTAAGTAGTAGACTTTGCGTGTTGCGTACAAAACCCCAACTAACACCTATCCAGGAACCATGCGGAACAAGCGCATATGTGGTTTTGGAGTTGTTCGTGGAGTTACGGTGCTATGTGACGAGCGATCTGAAAGACCGAGAGCTTGTCTAATTGTGCCGAATTTCCTCTCAATAAGCAAGCTTGGACAATTTTGTGGACAGGACGTGGTTGCTGCAGCTGTACGCTAAGAAACGAACCGAAGTTGGAAAACTTTCGTCATTGCATTGGCTTATTTCCCTTATGATACGGTAATGCCTCCACCACCGAAGGCGGTTGCCGAACTCATAAAGTATTGTGACACTCGCGAGATGGGACTAGTCATATGTTGCGATGCTAATCCTCAGAATATAGTCTGGGGCAGTAGCAAATGCAACATATGAGGAAACCATCTCCTAGACTTTTTACTATCATCTGGTACGGCAATAAACAATATTGGCTCCCAGCTAACCTTTGTTACGGCAAGGAGGCAGGAGGTAATTGACTTGACTATATCCAATAAGTACTTCACATTGATTACTAACTGGAGAGTACTGCCGGAGGTGTCTTTATTAGATCATAGATACATTGTTTTCCAAATCGAATGCGAAGTTATAACTTTGCAGGAGAGGAGAAATCCGAGAAAAACCAACTGGGTGCGGTTTAGGGAAGAGTTAGACAGATCTGCCAAAACTCCAACTAAACTCAGAACGAAACGAACGGTTGAGGATGCTGTTCAAAACCTGACTAGTGTCCTTACCAACTGCTTTAAACTGACGTGCCCAATGACCAAAAACTCCTCCAGAACACCGGAATCCCAGAACTGCAGCGACTTAGGAAAACTTCTAAATAGGTCTCTCAAGACAAATTTAGAAGGTGACTGGGATCTTTTTAGATCGAAGCAAAAAGACTATAAGAAGTTAATTCGGTTGTCAAAAAGTGCTTTTTATAGAGAATTTTGTGAAAAGATCGAGACACTCGGTGAAACCAGCAGTTTGGTTAAAGTCCTCAAAAGGGGTAAGCCGACCAAACCGGAGTCACTCAGAAGGTCTCATGGCAAGTTAACTGAGACGAAAACGGAAGCTTTTAGTCTTCTGCTGGAGACTCACTTTCCTGGCAATCAGATAAACACTAGGTCGCACCTTGGCCCGGTTACCCAGGCTGAGCTTGATCTAAGTCAGAAAACTATATACTGCGTATACTGCGTCAGCCGTGGTAACAGTTGAGGCCATCAAATATGCTGTGGTGTGGCATCTTTTGATGGTTTCAAATCGCCAGGCACTGTATTCCAGCTATGCTGCAACATGGTATAGATCAGTTGCTGCCTACTCTGAAAAGGATTTTCACCGCTGGCATATGTATATTCCTACACCTTGGTGGACAGTCAGAGTAGCTCTCATATCGAAAATTGGTAAGGAAGACTTTTTCCTCCCCAAGAGTTTCAGACCCATAAGTTTGACCTTCTTCTTAGTGAAAAGTATGGAGAGATTTGTAGAATTTCACGTGCGCAAAGTTGCTTTGAAACTGCATCCACTATCGGAGATGCAACATGTTTATCAGCGTGGGAAATCCTGTGAGACCGCACTTCAAAATCTAGTGGCTAGCACTTTATGTGCACTTGATAGGAAAGAATACGCGATGGGTATCTTCATCTACATTGAGGGTGCTTTTGACAATGCGACTTTTGACTGCATGCGCGACTCGGTCAAACAACACGGGGTAGATGAAACATTAGTGTTGTGGATTAAAGCAATGTTAATGAATAGAACTTTGGTAGTGGATTGTGGCCGTTGTGTTATGACAGGGGTAAACA
This sequence comes from Brachypalpus laphriformis, assembly GCA_945910035.1. Taxonomy (NCBI): domain Eukaryota; kingdom Metazoa; phylum Arthropoda; class Insecta; order Diptera; family Syrphidae; genus Brachypalpus; species Brachypalpus laphriformis. The sequence continues at coordinate 103,980,270 of OX246756.1, forward strand.
GGGGTTGTCTGCAAGGTGGCTTTCTGTCTCCATTGTTATGGTGCATGGTGGTCGACTCTCTGATGAACACTCTAAATAGTTCTAACGTCTACGCTCAGGCATATGCGGATGACGCGCTGTACTTACTGTTGGGCCATGCCTGGCGACTGTCTGTGCTAACGCGCAGGCGGCGCTGGACATGATCGATGAATGGTGTACTAGGAGTGGGCTTTCGGTGAATCCTCTGAAAACTGAGGTTGTTCTTTTTACGAGAAGGAAGATTTTGACCGATCTGACTCAGCCAGTGCTAAAAGGCGTCACCATCCGCGTTTCCAATGAAGCCAAATATCTGGGAGTGATTTTAGATAAAAAACTTCATTGGTCTAAACACGTCAAGTCGAAAACATCCAAGGCACTCTCAGTCCTCTGGCAGTGTAAGGGTGCTTTGGCAAGACATAGGGCTTGTCACCGAATAAAGTTCTTTGGATCTACACGGCTATGATAAGACCTTCTTCTTATTCCTTTTATCAGCGAGGCTATGATCCGAAAACAAGGGATCACAGCCCTCCCACTTCACCGCATTTCTACTGATCCGCCGGTGGGGTTCGCCTATTTGACCTCAGAAAATATCGGCAGGCCTGCCGATTTTAGATCACTCGGTTACTGAGGCCAATGAAATGCCGATGTCATCGCATTTGTCTGATCCAGGCGTTTATAGGCCTGCCTTTCCTACATCGCGATGTCTTTGGAACGCGCATTGATATTGCCTTTTTAACAGGCTTCAAATGATCTCTTCTTTGAACCTGGCAATACCAGCTGAGCCGGTCGCACTCTATGATGGTTTCCTTGATGTGAAAGCTCCATGGATCTTCGAACTTCTTATTCGATCAAGCTTGGTCACTCCTGCTGTCATGCGAAGCATATTCATCTCAGCTGCCGTTAATTTACTCTCATACGTTTTGTACATCGTCCAACATTATGAACCGTATGTGAGCGCTGGATGCACAACTTCGGTGTAGAGCCTTCCTTTCAACTTAGGTGGCATTTTTCTGTCACAGAAGATAGCGGAATTTTCTCGCCACTTCATCCACCCTACGCTTACACGATGATTGATGTCGTCATCACAAGTTGCTTTACTATTGATCATAGATCCCAGATATTTGAACTTTTCGCACTTGGGAAGCACTGTTCCATTCAAATAAATGTCTGGATCAGAGAACGGGCAGCACAAGTACTCTGTCTTTTTTTAACTAATGCGATACCCATTTCCCTCAAAAACGTCCACCCACACATCAAGTGCTCGTTGCAGAGATGTAGGATCACTTATGATGGCTCCATCGTCAGCAAAGAATAACTGATGTACCTTGGGGTCCATCACTTTACCTTCAAGCAGATAATCAAGGACTGTAATAAAGAGCAAAGGACTTTAAACGCTTCCCTGGTGCACCCCGACTTTGATTGGGAACTCTTCGGTTACTCCAGCGGGGCATCTTACTCTTGTCTTTGCTCCTTCGTACATGTCCATGATCATCTGTACATAGGTTTCTGGAACCCCTCGATGTCTTAGCGCCACCCATATCAGATATCGTGGTTGTCTGTCGAAGTGTTACATCAGCTTGATCGAACGGTAGTTATCACAGTTTCGCGTATCACCCTTCCCTTTGTATACAGGGAGAAGGTAACTTTCCCTCCATTGATTCGACATTGGGTCACCTCTCACAAGTTTGGAGATGAGAATTCTGAGCCATCTGAACCCGATGTCCCCCATCTTTTTCCAAAACTTAGAGGGCATCTCGTCTGCGCCAACCGCTTTTCGTTTTTTGGAGTATTTGACCGCCTCACTAACTTCTTCGACTGTAATGTCGGGTATTTCTTCACAGTTAGGGGTGGCTCTTGGAAAGTATAGCCGGGGAAACTGTTCATTTAAAAGCTCTTCACAATACTGCCACCACCTCTGCAGAATTTTCTCGTCATCCACAAGAAGCTGGCCATGAGCATTGCTAATGAACTTTGGCGAACGAATCTCCTGAGCATTGCTCCTTCTTTGGGCGGCTATTTTGAAGATAGCGGAGCTCTTGTTCATATTGTGTCTTCGCAGCTCCTGGATAGCCTGGTTTGCATCAGCAACCGGGGAAAATATTTTCTCCAGCTCCCGATACAGGCCCTCCGTACTCTCTGCTTGAAGCTGGGTGCACTTCTTCTTCGCTTTTTTCTTGCAGCATCTGTATTCCATTTCGAGGCGAGCTTTTTCGTCACTATTATTAGAGGGGCACTTTGACCAAGCTTTGAAAGCCGCTTTCTTCTCATTTATCACTTTCTTAGCTTCATCACTCCACCACCATGTTTCTTTGGCGTGTTGATGGTGGCCTTTTGAAGCTCCTAGCAGTGATTTGGCCTTATTTAAGCAAGTTCGCTGTAGGGAATCCCACGTATTTTGTGCTCTGCACTCTTCATCCTCAGCTCCGTTGATGGTGTGAGAGAGGTAATTTTTCATTACGAAAACGGCTATAATAAGACCATTCCTCGCATATGCGTCGGTTGTTTGGTGGAAGGGGCTGTCGCGTAAATATTTGGTTGCCTTTTGCGCGAAACTCCAAAGAACGGCTTGTCTCGGCTGCTTTTCGGCGTACGCCTGGATCTGCTCTAGACGCTTTGCTGAACTTACCTCCCCTTGATACTTATATCATGGGTTGTACTATCAAAGCCATCCATCGTCTTAGGCGGGCCAGTTTTTGGTGTACTCCACACTGAAATTTTGATGAACTTGCGCGACACTTATCTTACGACTCCTGTCTTATGGATATGCCGTCCGATGCAATGACACCAGAACTCCAGCTGATGCGCAGATTCAGAGTCGACTTTCCTTGTGTTCAGGACTGGCTTCGGCCAGAGTCTGAGTCGGGAATGGAATGTATTTGTATTTTCACGGATGATTCCAAAACCAGTCAAGGGTCTGGCGCTGGTGTCTTCGTGGAAGTCCACAACATTAGACATCTTTTCTCGTTAGGCAAATATGCGTCTGTTTTCCAAGCGGAAACTTATACAATCCTAATGGCCATGAACTATGTTGTGAAGAACAGGTGAAAGGGACGTAAAATTTGTGTCTGTAGTGACAGTCAGGCTGCGCTTAAGGCCTTACTTAACCCTTTAACCACTTCCAAAATAATTCGTGAAACCAAAAACTTTTTGAACTCGGTCGCAAGGCTGAATTCTCTGTCTCTTATCTGGGTCCCAGGTCAGATTGGGATCTTGGGGAACGAGATTTCCGATGAGATTGCTGGAAAATGCACATGGGAGGTTTTCTCAGGTCCCGAACCCGCATTGGGTCTCCCTGCGTCCTCAGTAAGAGCTTCCATTGACGATTGGGTCTCTCACGAGCACATTTGTGTGTGGAGTGACTTTCCAGGATGCATGTTGACTAAACGCATACTCCCGGACGTCTGTAAAAAATCAGCGGCATTCTTGCTGTCTCTCTGCAGAAAAGACTGTAGACAACTTGGCGTCTTGACAGGCCACTTTGTTTTTGCCAAGCACCTTACCGTGTTGGGCCTTAGTGACACTGCAATCTGCGACGTTGTAGAGAGAGCGACGACACCTCGGAACATTATCTCTATGAGTGCCCGGCCTTTGCTCGTATCAGGTGGCAGATCCTCGGTGCGGATGTGGTGAGTGCTGGTACTGAAAGCTCCTCATCACTGAAGTGCTTACTTATGTCCTGTATCCCCTTGTAGGTCCTAGGGCCTCTACTACGCCTACGCGCCATCGTGTACGGTTTCTGGCAATGTGTCTGAGTTCTCCCCAAAATGTGAAGTGCTTGCTTAGCTTTCTTAGAAAGACAAGGAAATTCTAATAAAATGGGTAAATCAGGGATTGCTCTCTGGTAGTACAATGGACCAGTTGCGTCTGGTCTGAGTGCTCCAGTCGAGCGTTTCCTATCCCAACAAAAAAAAAATCCTAGAACTTGATCCAACCATCTATTTCCAGGCTACCGAATGGTCACCTACCTGATGGCATGGCAATCATGGAACGTCTTGGAAGCCGGTCTTGGGGCATATGCACTACGTGACCAAAACATTTAAGCATAGATCATTCCGTTCGGAGAAGTAGCTCCTCAATTGAGCGCCTCGCGTACTCAGTTCCTTCGAGTTATTCCAGCAACACCGCGAAGGAACCTCATTTCGGCAGCTTGTATCTGCGATTTTATTATTTCGGTCATTACCCGAATTTAGTGACCATAGGTGAGAGTTGGAACATACATCGAGTTAAAACCGATAGTTTAGCTTGAACAGTAAGTTCGGCTTTGATTCATGCCTTCGTGCAAATTGACCAAGGTCTCTCAAGATAAATCCAGCCTGACCAATTCTACAAAATAACTCGGCATTGCTCTTTCCATCAGTCGTGAATAAAACCCCAAGGTATTTAAACTTATCCACCTGCTTCAGAAGGACCCACTAACATGCAGAGTGCACTGAATGGGCGTTCTGGAAAAGACCATTACTTCCGATTTGTTCACGTTTACCATCATTCCTGCATCATCACAAACGGCCACAAATCTTTCGGGTGCGTGCTAAAGTTCGGTTTGAGAGCATTTATATATATACCTCCCAGTTTCAAAAATTCTCCGCCACGTCTGCGCTGTAACATCCAGTCCATATATACAAGGAAGAGGAGAGGTGACAGAACGCACCCTTGTCGGAGTCTAATGTCCACAGTAAAAGGTTTTGATTTAAACACAGCTTCTACAGTTTGTATATAAAGACTGAATCGCCCTTAACAGGGAACCATCAATCACATACTCCTGCAGAACACTCTAGAGTTTGTTTCGAGGAACCCTATCCACGCCTCGCCTCAAAATCCACAAAGGCCTTCTCAACAATCATTCTGAGAGTGAATAACTGGTCGGTTGTGTTTCTACCGGGACGGAAATCGCATTGCTCATCCCCCAAACTTTCCTCGAGCACGGCTCTGGAACGCCTTTCTAACACCTTAGCAAAGACTTTTCCAGGGAGACTTAAAAGAGATATACCCCTATAGTTGGTGCAATCTCTTTTGTCCCCCTTTTTAGATAGAGGAACAGTCATCCCCATTTGCCAATCGTCAGGCGTGTCGCCTCATTCCCAGGCCACTTTAATGACACGTAAGAGCCATTGCACTCCCTCTTTACCTAAAGCACTTCTTGCCGGATTTCATCCACACCAGCAGGTTTGCCAACTTTTAGCGATGTTTCGTCATAGTTACTTTGACGAAGGATTACATAAATCATACCTTCTCGGGGTGTTTTTAGTGACTTAAAGTCATTCGTTATTCGAACATTTTCAGCCAGCTACACAAAAAAAGAAAAAGAAAAATAAATTGGGACATTGCTCGTATGTTTTGTCGAGGAACTTGTAAAAACTATCTTTGGTGGCAGGATGCTTTTGTTCCGCGGGTGCATAAGCACATATCAGGCTTATTTTAGCGAATTTAGCCTTGATCCTGATTGTCATAATACGCTCGCTCACATGTCGAAAGCCTAGGTCTGCTGCGTATAGCAAATCCGCCTCCGAATAAGCACTGCTGGTTGTCTCTGTAGTAATCACCGTAGTACGCAGCTTTTCATCCTCTTTTTACCCAGCCCATCCTATCGCACTTCCTGGATGGTGGTTACATTTGCTTTATAGCAGTCTAGGGCCTCTGCTACTTGGTCGACTGCACGTGGTCGGTTAAGGGACGGAACATTCCACGTATAGATCAAAAGGTCGTTGTCTTTATTTCGTTTGTTGTGGTCGTCAATAGTTGAATCGTCCTTATCCGAGGTTTGTGGTTATTTCAGAACCAGTGGTTTTTTTACGTGGTACGGAAGCCACTCCAACGGCACAACCTGCAACCTGGAGGGGCAGTTCCTTTTGATATAGTCTTGGGACACGGGGCCGGGTACACCGGTGCCAGTAGTTCACTACAGGAGTAAGAGCGCTGCCGTTGGCCGGTTAAAGGCTCCTCCGCTTCCATCTCTATTCCAAGGTCCCGACTAACATTGCAAATTCCTTACCGATCTGTTATCCGAATACGCTGAAGCAGCTCTCGTAAGGTGTTCACTCAACCTCAGCATCGTTTGGCCGATCCACAAGAAAGGAGACCCCCCCAACTGCGCCAATTATAGAGGCATCAGTCTCCTCAACATCGGATACAAGATCTTTTCTGCGATATTGTGTGAACGCCTGAAACCTTTTATGAACAGCCTGATTGGACCCTATCAGTGCGGTTTCAGGCCAGGAAAGTCCACCATCGATCAAATCTTCACACTTCGACAGATCCTGGAGAAAACCCAAGAATTCCAAATCGATACTCTCCACCTCTTTATCCATTTCAAGGCCGTCTATGACAGTATCTATACAGAAGAGCTTTATAGAGCCATGTCTAGTTTTGACATCCCTGCCAAACCTGTCCGTCTGTGCAGGCTGACGATGGAGAACGCTCGCTGCTCCATCAAGGTCGGTAATGACCTCACCGAGACCTTTGATGTCAAAAAAGGATTTAGACAAGGTGACGCGCTGTCATGTGACTTCTTTAACATTTTACTTGAACGGATTGTGCGGAACTCACAAGCCAACACCGGAGGCACAATCTATTACAAGTCTGTACAACTGCTTGCATACGCCGACGATATAGACATTATCTGAAGAACTCAGCGGGCTGTCACCGGTGCGTTTGCAAGCATTGAGGCGGACGCGGCCAAAATGGGTTTAGCGATAAACGAGGGCTATATTCTGTCAACAAGAAGGGAAACCCAACACCGACGAATTGTACTAAACGTCACAGTGGGCAGCTATAACTTCGAGGTAGTAAGGGACTTTGTCTACCGTGGCTCTGCTATAAACTCGAAAAATAAGATCAGCGCAGAAATCAAGCGAAGAATAACTCTTGCCAATCGCTGTTTTTTTGGGCTTATAAGGCAATTCAACAGTAAAGCCCTATCTCGAACTACTAAGGAGACTCTGTATAAGACCTTGATCATCCCAGTCCTGCTTTACGGCCCTGAAACATGGACTTTATTAAAAGAGGATGAAGATATCCTTGGTCGCTTCGAGAGAAAATTTTTTCGTAAGATTTTCGGTCCCGTTTGCGTTGACGGGTTTTGGAGGAGAAGATTCATTCACGAACTATACGAGCTGTACAGCGACATCGACCTAGTCAAAAAACTACGTATTGGACGTCTGAGATGGCTAGGATATGTAGAGCGAATGGACACCAACGCTCCGGCCCGAAGAGTCTTCGAATCTAATCCCGAGGGACGACGCAGTAGAGGGAATCATCGCCGTAGGTGGCGCGCACAAGTTCAGGGGGACCTCGACCAACTTGGAGTGCGCAACTGGAGGCAATTAGCTAAAGACCGAGCTAAATGAAGAGGCTTGTTGGTTGAGGCCCAAGTTCACTCCGAACTGTAGCACCACCTAAGTTAGTAAGGTGTTCACTAAGTTCGTCCTAATTGGAACTGTAGACGTCACCGTTGACTCCATCTAGAGAATTCATCCGTTGCCGTCTGGGACAAGAAGAAATGCTCTAGTGAAAAACACTCTTCCCCCTCTCTTGTTTGCGGCCGCCAAAGATCGGTCAAAGGGGTTGGTCAGCAATATCTCGGATCAAGATACAAGACACCCAGCGGTCGCCACGTGAAGGTTGAGAGTAGAGTTGGTAGGCCTAGGCTAAGTGAAAACGCTTGTGTTTTCATGTATTCGCATGTACTACCGTTTGACCGCTCTTGGTAAAAGAACACTTGTTACGCTTCTGCTTCCGCCATTGTGCACAATATTTTCCATTAATTACGGACAACCTCCTTATCATCCTACAAAAGTATATGGACGATTTTTTTGAAGTTTCAAAGGCGTCTAAAAGGGCTTAGTCGAGTCCTGATGAAGAATACCTCATGCTAAATCTAAATCGCAAAAGCACAAATAATCTTCCGGAGTTTATAATTGTAGTAAGTAACACTCAATATTAATCCTACCCACTGCATTCTAATCAATCACAAGCAACAAGAAATATTAACAATTTATCATTTTGCTATATTTTACATTTCAATGGATGACAGCTACAATTATTTCTCTAATTATAATCAAATTATACTAAATACATTTAAAAAATAACTTTTTCAATTTACCAATCATTTCAGACTTTTTCAGTGAAACGCTAGGTGTACGAGTATGCACCTCCTATTATTTCCATTAATTAGAAAAGTTTTCGATGTAAAAAAGTACATTAACGATTACGGTTGTCACCTCTGCGATAGTTTCGAGCCATGTCATTTTTTCCATAATATAAACACCAAGAGGAAAAACGGCAGCAGTGAAAAAGAAGAAAAATGCGAAAACGTGTCAACATGGAAATATAATTATGGCTCTAGTAACCAGAGAGAAGGAGAAAAAAATTGTAATTTAATGACTGTGGCTGAAAGTGAAGGAAACAACAACAATGCCATTTAATTTGTATTTACATTTATTCGTTGTTAACTTGTTTTTCATGTTGTTCTTACCACATTTTTGTCTCTAATTTCACGTCATTACAGCGTAATCAGGTAAATATTAAGGACACAAATGCATTTTTGTCACACACTCTATTGACAGGAACAACCAGTAATCCTGCGAGATTGCAAAGGTAGGTAGGAGTTGTTGCACGGTGGCTAATGGTTCGATGACACGGAATTTATTGTGGCTTTTACTTTCCTATCAAATCAAGTTATGTGCTTTACATTATTTAAATTCATCGTTGTTTTTATTCTGAAGGACAATAATTATTGCTTTTGACTGAGCCTGTAAGAAATAAAAAATAAAACAATGTCCGCACCATAAAAATGTTAATTAACAGTAAAAGGGTTCTTAATCAGAAAAATTAAATCACTTGTTTATTGTCCAGAAAGTCAGTAGCACCCTTATCTCTGAATTAAGGAACTACAAAACAAAACGTTTTCATTTTCGTCTATTATAGTCGCGAAACTTCAAAAACCCCCAAAGAACTTAGGGTACTGAAGCTTCTGGTTTGGAGTATTGAGAAGAATCTACTGCAACTAGATCCGAAATTCGACTATCGAAGGCTGTATTAACTTGTGAGGTATGAAAGTTCGTATTTGCTTAAAGTGCTCTAGAAATATTGTCCATATTTCTAATCGAGTCCTTTTGTAAAGTAGAAATCAACTTCCATGCTATGCTTATTGGCTAAAATATTGATATTTTAAATAGAGGAAATGAACCTACTGGATCTTACCCTATCCAGTTCCTCTATGTCCGATCTCATTACCAATTGGCATGTCTCTAAGGAGCTCTCGTTGTCTGACCATATGCACATTAGGTTTGACATGGAAACTACTCGTGACCCAATCACCCCTAGCAGGTCTCTCAAACGCACCAATTGGAATCTCTATGCAGAAATATTTAGGGGCGAATTTATTACTTACTTACTTACTTAGGTGGCGCTACAGTTCGGGGTGAACCTGGGCCTCAACCAACAAGCCTCTCCATTTAGCTCGGTCTTTAACTAATTGCCTCCAGTTGCGCACTTCACGTTGGTCGAGGTCCCCTTGAGCTTGTGCGCGCCACCTACGGCGATGATTCCCTCTACTGCGTCGTCCCTCGGGATTAGATTCGAAGACTCTGCGGGCCGGAGCGTTGGTGTCCATTCGCTCTACATGTTCTAGCCATCTCAGACGTCCAATACGCAGTTTTTGACTAGGTCAATGTCGCTGTACAGCTCGTATAGTTCGTGATTGAATCTTCTCCTCCAAAACCCGTCAACGCAATCGGGACCGAACATTTTACGAAGAATTTTTCTCTTGAAGCGACCAAGGATATCTTCATCCTCTTTTAATAAAGCCCATGTTTCAGCGCCATAAAGCTGGACTTGGATGACCAGGGTCTTATACAGAGTCTCCTTAGTTGTTCGAGATATGGCTTTACTGTTGAATTGCCTTATAAGACCAAAAAAACAGCGATTAGCAAGGGTTATTCTTCGCTTGATTTCTGCGCTGATGTTGTTCTCAGAGTTTATAGCAGAGCCAAGGTAGACAAAGTCCCTTACTACCTCGAAGTTATAGCTGCCCACTGTGACGTTTTGTCCAATTCGTCGGTGTTGGCTTCTCCTTCTTGTTGACAGCATATACTTGGATTTGCCCTCGTTTATCGCTAAACCCATTTTGGCCGCTTCCGTCTCAATGCTTGCAAACGCACCGGTGACAGCCCGCTGAGTTCTTCCGATAATGTCTATATCGTCGGCGTATGCAAGCAGTTGTGCAGACTTGTAATAGATTGTGCCTTCGGCGTTGGCTTGTGAGTTCCGCACAATCCGTTCAAGTACAATGTTAAAGAAGTCACATGACAGCGCGTCACCTTGTCTAAAACCTTTTTTGACATCAAAGGTCTCGGTGAGGTCATACCGACCTTGATGGAGCAGCGAGCGTTCTCCATCGTCAGCCTGCACAGACGGACAAGTTTTGCAGTGATGTCAAAACTAGACATGGCTCTATAAAGCTCTTCTCTATAGATGCTGTCATAGGCGGCCTAGAAATCGATAAAGAGGTGGTGAGTATCGATTTGGAATTCTTGGGTTTTCTCCAGGATCTGCCGAAGTGTGAAGATTTGATCGATGGTGGACTTTCCTGGCCTGAAACCGCACTGATAGGGTCCAATCAGGCTGTTGATAAAAGGTTTCAGGCGTTCACACAATATCGCAGAAAAGATCTTGTATGCGATGTTGAGGAGACTGATGCCTCTATAATTGGCGCAGTTGAGGGGTTCTCCTTTCTTGTGGATCGGGCAAACGATGCTGAGATTCCATTCATCAGGCATACACTCGTGTGACCAAATCTTAGAAATGAGTTGGTGTATGCACTCTACCAATTCATCCCCAGCTGCCTTGAAAAGTTCGGCCGGTAAGCAGTCAGGTCCAGCAGCCTTGTTGGATTTTAGCTTGGATATTGCTATCCTCACTTCGTTTTGGTCAGGTGGACGGAAATTTTGACTATCATCGTCTATGTTGAATGGTTCATTCTGCCGGACAGCGGGATGATGGTCTTCGTCGCCGTTATACAGTCTGCAGAAGTGGTTTTTCCATATTCTCAGCACCGACTGTGATTCTACTACGAGGTTTCCATTTTCATCTCTACAGGTTTCTGTACGGGTATTGCTCCTCTGACACGTTCTTTTTACCTTTTGGTAAAACTTTCGTACATTGTTCCTGGAGTATAAACTCTCGATATTCTCAAACGCGCGCTTCTCATGGTCTTTCTTCTTCTTTTGGAGAAGCCGATGTTCTTCCCGTTTTTTTTGCTCGTAGAGCTCACGAGCAGCTCTCGTCTTCCTTTGCAGCGCCGCTTTGTATGCCTGTTTTGCTGCATGCACTCGCCGGCATTCTTCGTCAAACCAGGGGTTTCGCGGTGGTGGGCGAGCGAGACCCAGCACCTCAGTCGCGGCGTTTCTGATGGCATGTTGGCAGCGTTGCCGCTGGTCTTCGGTACTTGATGCTGGCGGCAAAGGGGTAATTGAGAGATTTCGGGATACGCGTTCAGAGAAGAGTCTGGCGGTCTCTTGCGATTGTAGCTTTTCGACGTTAAATTTTCTCACAGTAATTGTTCTCTGTTGCTTAGATTGGGATATCCGCATTCGTACCTTGGCTACAACAATGTAATGATCCGAGTCTATGTTGGCCGCTCGGAAGGTCCGGACATCCAAAATACTGGAGGCATGCCTTGCGTCGATCGCAATATGATCAATTTGGTTGATCGTTACACGATCATTGGACCGCCATGTTGGCTTATGAATATCGAGATGAGGAAACCATGTGCTTGCTATGGTGACATTTCGCTACACAGCGAAATCAATTAGCCTTAGTCCGTTATCAGACGTGGTGTCGTGTAGGCTATGCTTACCGACTGCCCTACCAAAGACGTCCTCCTTTCCTATTTTGGGGTTAAAATCGCCCAATACGATTTTAACGTCGTATTTAGGACATTGCTCGTATGTTTTGTCGAGGAGCTGGCAGGGTCCTTTTCTTCCGTGGGGGCATGAACACATATTAGGCTTATGGTAGCGAATTTAGCCTTGATCCGGATAGTCATAATACGCTCGCTAACGTGTAGGAAGCGTGTCGGAAGCCTAAGACTTCTTGCCTAAGTCTGCCACGTATGACAAATCCGCATTCGAATAAACGTTGCCTGTTGCCTCTGTAGAAATCATCGTAGTAGATGTCACATGTTTTCATCCTCTTTTTGCCCGGCCCATTCCATCGCACTTCCTGGATGGCGGTGATATCTGCTTTATAGCAGTCTAGGGCCTCTGCTAGTTGTTCGGCTGCACGTGGTCTGTAAAGGGACGGAGCATTCCCCGTACAGATCCGAAGGTCGTTGTCCTTATTTCGTTTGCTGGGGTCGTCATTAGTTGAGTCATCCTTATCCGAGGCTTTTGGTTGTTTCGGAACCATGAGTTTTTTACGTGGTAGGGAAGTTACCCCGACGGCACAACCCCCAACCTGGAGGGCCAGTTCCTTAATTATTCCCCTAGGACGAGGGGCCGGGTACACCGGTGCCAGTAGTCCACTACGGGAGTATTAGCGCTGCCGTTGGCCCATTAAGGGCTCCTCCGCCACCATCTCTATTCCGATGTCCTGACCAACATTGGAAATTCCTTACCGATCTGTGATCCGAATATGTTGAAGCAGCTCGCGCAAGATATTCACTAAGTTCAACCTAACTGGAACTATAGACGCCACCGTTGACTCCGTCTAGGGAATTCGTCCGCTGCCGCCTGGAACAGGAATAAGTGCTCTAGTGGAAAAGCACTCTTCCCCCGCTCTCTCATCTGCTGCCACCAAGAATCCGCCAAACGGTGTTGGTTACTCACTTCTTGGATTAAGGTACTAGGCACCCGGCTGTCACCGCGTGGAGGTTGAGAGTAAGAGTTGGTAGGCGTCAGCTGAGTGAAAACGCTTGTGTTTTCATATGATCGCATGCACTACCGTTTGACCAGCCACCCAACCCAACCACTATTTCGAGCAAATTTGCAAATCAAGTAACAATGTACTTCGGATTAAGTCCTCTTCACACTTGGATTAGATTCATGGAGTGTATACTTGTCATTACTTCATGTGAAAGTTTGGCAAGTAAGAGACCAAGAGAGTAAGGAAAAGTACAAAGCCGAAAAAAAATTAATCCGAAACAGATTTAGAAGTGAAACTGGCTTACTGATTGATATACCAACACAGCAATCTGGCAACATTAATGATGGGAACACTGCTGGACGATCTCTTAGAGATGAAGAGGAAACTGCACCGACTACTGGTATAAATTATGAGCTGGTCAAACGGCTCCATATTATTTTAGAAGCTCTGTGATCTGGGTTCCTATAGATCCATCTGCTTTCGATACCTATGCAATAGAAACAAGGAAACTGTATCTTAAAATGTACGTGTGGTTTTACATGCCAGTAAGTATTCACAACGTCTTGTTTCATGGGAAAGAAGTAATTGCTACTTGTATTCTTCCAATTGGTAAACTTTCGGGAAAAGCGCAGGAGGCTAGGACTAAAGACAAAAGTAAAGAGAGTTTGATTGAACATGAAGTCCTGCAACTTTTAGATATACCAACCTAAATAAAGCAAGTATTTTGAGGGTTCTTTTCTCCAAAAATATATATAGTTACGCAAATGTTGTTTATTAGAATGAATTCCTTATTTAATTCTAGTAAACAGATTGAAAAGAAAAATTAACAAAAACTTTAATTTGACAGCACTATGAATTAAATCCCACTAGATGAGTGAATTCTCACACTGTGCATCGGGGTAAAAAATATACCACACCCAGCATTGCCACCCTTTTTTTGAACGCAATAAAAAGCAAGGTAAAGATGAATTTTGGGTAGTTTAGCAAATGGAATCACACAGATATGATAAATTTCTTCACTGCAAATATGGCAATTTCGAAATCTTGCTTTAAACAGTTTCATTGGAGTCACTAAGAGAAATTGTTTCTAATCACAGAGGAAAGAGGACAATTTTTCCTGCATTCTTAGTCCTAGGGAGCTAGGTCTCAAACGGCTATTGGTAGTAGTGAAAATGTGAATTTACATACATAGACATATAAGGTTTGTAAAATAAAAAAAAATTATTTAATTTAACCTAATTAAGTTTTCTAAGATTTTTACCATTTGTAAAGTTGGAATACTGCATCCAATTTATGTGGTTATATCAATTGTTTCGGTTCAACCTAAAGAAACAAATTTGACAACAGACAATAACCTGATCAATATCACGAAGGTGAACCCATTTTCAAATACACATTAAGATAAGGCAGGAGGTAATTGATTTGACTTTATCAAATAGGTATTTCAAGTCAATTACTAACTGGAGGGTACTGCCGGAGGTGTCCTTGTCAGACCATAGATACATCGTTTTCCAAATCGAATGCGAGGCCATAACTTTGCAGGAGAGGAGGAATCCGAGGAAAACCAACTGGGTGCGGTTTAGGGAAGAGCTAGACAGATCTGTCAAAACTCCAACTAAACTCAGAACGAAACGAAAGGTTGAGGATGCTGTTCAAAACCTGACTAGTGTCCTTACCAGCAGTTTTGAACTGACGTGCCCATTGACAAAAACCCCCTGCAGAACTCCGGTTCCCTGGTGGTGCCTGGAACTGCAGTGACTTAGGAAAGAATCCAGAAAACTTCTAAATAGGTCACTCAAGACAAATTTAGAAGGTGACTGGAATCTTTTTAGATCGAAGCAAAAAGACTACAAGAAGTTAATTCGGTTGTCGAAAAGTGCATCTTATAGAGATTTTTGTGAAAAGATCGAGACACTCGGTGAAACCAGCAGGTTGGTTAATGTTCTCAAAAGGGGCAAGCCGACCAAACTGGAGTCACTGAGAAAATCTGATGGCAAGTTTACTGAGACGAAAGCGGAAACTTTTAGTCTTCTGCTGGAGACTCACTTTCCTGGCAATCGGATAATCACTAGGTCGCAGCTTGGCCCGCTTACCCAGGCTGAGCTTGATCTAAGTGAGAAAACTCGGCGCAGCTGGTATATTGCATCAGCCGTGGTAACAGATGAGGCCATCAAATATGCTGTGGCATCTTTTGATGGTTTCAAATCGCCTGGCACCGATGGAATATATCCAGCTATGCTGCAACAGGGTTTAGATCAGCTATTGCCAACTCTGAAAAGAATTTTCACCGCTGGCTTGGCGCTGGCATATATTCCTACACCTTGGCGGACAGTCAGAGTAGCTTTCATACCGAAAATTGGTAAGGAAGACTATTCGCTCCCAAGAGTTTCAGACCTATAAGTTTGACATCCTTCTTACTGAAAAGTATGGAGAGACTGGTCGAATTTCACGTGTGCAAAGTTGCTTTGAAACTGCATCCACTATCGGAGATGCAGCATGCCTATCAGCGTGGGAAATCCTGTGAGACCGCACTTCAAAATCTAGTGGCCAGAATTGAATGCGCGCTTGATAGGAGAGAATACGCGATGGGTATCTTCAACGACATTGAGGGTGCTTTTGACAATGCGACTTTTGACTGCATGTGCGACTCGGCCAGACAACACGGGGTAGATGAAACATTAGTGTTGTGGATTAAAGCAATGCTAATGAATAGAACGTTGGTAGTGGATGCGGATTGTGGCCAATATGTTATGACAGGGGTAAACAGGGGTTGTCCGCAAGGTGGCGTTCTGTCTCCATTGTTATGGTGCATGGTGGTCGACTCTCTGTTGAACACTCTAAATAGTTCTAACGTCTACGCTCAGGCATATGCGGATGATGTCGCCGTACTTTCTGTCGGGCCATGCCTGGCGACGGTCTGTGCTAACGCGCAGGCGGCTCTGGACATGATCGATGAATGGTGTACTAGGAGTGGGCTTTCGGTGAATCCTCTTAAAACTGAGGTTGTTCTTTTTACGAGAAGGAGGATTTTGACCGGTCTGACTCAGCCAGTACTAAAAGGCGTCACCATCCGCGTTTCCAATGAAGCCAAATATCTGGGAGTGATTTTAGATAAGAAACTTCATTGGTCCAAACACGTCGAGTCGAAAACATCCAAGGCGCTCTCAGTCTTCTGGCAGTGTAAGGGTGCTTTTGGCAAGACTTGGGGCTTATCACCGAATAAGGTTCTCTGGATCTACAGGGCTATGATAAGACCATTCCTCGCATATGCGTCGGTTGTTTGGTGGAAGGGGCTCTCGCGTAAATATGTGGTTGCCTTTTGTGCGAAACTCCAAAGAACGGCTTGTCTCGGCTGCTCGGGAGCTTTCCCGAGTACGCCTGGCTCTGCTCTAGACGCTTTGCTGAACTTACCTCCCCTTGATACTTATATCATGGGTTGCACTATCAAAGCCATCCATCGTCTTAGGCGAGGCGGTTTTTGGTATACTCCACACTGGAACTTTGATGAACTTGCGCGACACTTATCTTACGACTCCTGTCTTATGGATATGCCGTCTGATGCAATGACACCAGAACTCCAGCTGATGCGCAAATTCAGAGTCGACTTTCCTTGTGTCCAGGACTGGCTTCGGTCAGAGTCTGAGCCGGGAATGGAATGTAGTCGTATTTTCACGGACGGTTCCAAAACCGGTCAAGGGTCTGGCGCTGGTGTCTTCGTGGAAGTCGACAACATTAGACTTCACTTCTCGTTAGGCAAATATGCGTCTGTTTTCCAAGCGGAAACTTATACAATCCTAATGGCCATGAACTATGTTGTGAAGAACAGGTGAAAGAGACGTAGCATTTGTGTCTGTAGTGACAGTCAGGCTGCGCTTAAGGCCTTGCTTAACCCTTTAACCACTTCCAAAATAGTTCGTGAAACCAAAAACTCTTTGAACTCGGTCGCAAGGCTGAATTCTCTGTCTCTTATCTGGGTCCCAGGTCACACTGGGATCTTGGGGAACGAGATCTCCGATGAGATTGCTAGACAAGGCTCAGAGGAGGCTTTCTCAGGTCCCGAACCCGCGTTGGGTCTTCCAGCGTCCTCGTTTAGGGCTTCCATTGACGATTGGGTCTCTCACGAGCACAATTGTGTGTGGCATGACTCTCCAGGTTGCAGGTTGACTAAACGCATGCTCCCGGACGTCTGTAAGAAATCAGCGGCATTCTTGCTGTCTCTCAGCAGAAAAGACTGTAGACAACTTATCGGCGTCTTGACAGGCCACTTCGCTTTTGCCAAGCACCTTAACGTGTTAGGCTTAAGTGACACTACAATCTGCGACGCTTGTGGAGAGAGCGACGACACCGCGGAACATTATCTCTGTGAGTGTCCGGCCTTTGCTCGTATCAGGTGGTAGATCTTCGGTGTGGATGTGGTGAGTGCTGGTACTGTAAGCTCCTCATCACTGAAGTGCTTGCTTGGCTTTCTTCGAAAGTCAAGGAAATTCCAGTAAAATGGGTAAATCAGGGTTTGCTCTCTGGCAGTACAATGGACCAGTTGTGTCTGAGTGCTCCAGTCGAGTGTTTCCTATCCCGACAAAAAAAAAAAAAAAAAAAAAAAAAAAAAAAAAAAAAAAAAAACAAGATAAAACAAAGAAATGGTATTAGAGTCAAAATGTGTGGTTTTCAAATATTTAGCGAGAAGCGCAAACAGGAGGGATTAAATTCAAAATTATTACATGACGAAAAGCTGGTATTGTATCGTGATTTCGGATGGAAGACATTTGAGAACTTTTCATATTTACGCATCCTCATCACTTCGCTCATCAGACAGACAGACGGACAGGCTCTATAATAATAATGTCATAATTGTATGAAATCTCAACATCGAACATTTTGATGAAAAGAATGGTTGTCCTAAAGGTATTTTGCTGCAAGTAACAACGCACAATAGAAAAAACCCACCGCGTGCCAAAAGTCTATGAAAAAGGATATCGCATTGGGCTACTACATTTTCTATCATAATGAACAATCAAAGGTTTCCGAAGTCGTCTATTTATCAAACCTTACATCCGTTAGGTAATCAACTAACCAATAAATGTTCAATAGATTTCGGACACGTACTTGTCCTATCTTCGAAAATAGGTGTAAAAGAGGAACAACAACAAAAAAAAAAAAAAACGAAAACCATCAAAGCGGTCCTTTCATATTATTCAACCCACACGCACCCTATGTTCGTGATTCGCTTCCAACTTCAATATGCAAATCATGCCATGGAACAACCCAACTAAAATCGTTAATAGTAAAACGGGCATGGCAGCTCATTCATGTCTCCAACGAGTCGGGGGATTTGTGTGGGGTCTGATGGACATGAAACTCGTGCTCCTTGATACGCGCCGTCTTGAATGCTGATAAAGAACAATCAACAGGCGGCGTAATATGCCGATCTTATTCTAATCACGTAAATTGCCGAATAAAAATCAGATTCTGGCTTGCTGGCGTACTCATACCCTGACGAGTCATCCCACATTAGAAACATTACACCAAGTGGTTGCCAGTGCAAACAAAGAAATAAATGCGTTACTCCTCGCCAATGGCATGAGAAAAGCACGACCGAGACACTGGATAATGGGAATAACACAAGGTGACCAAAGCTTAAACTAAACACTTTGGGGACAATGATATTTATGTCTCCCTCGGTCGAAAGGCAAAGTCTGAGGAAGACAAAAAAATGTGTGGTGTCTCCTGGAAGCTGAATGCCATAAATTCTTTCAACGAAATACACACAATTCCTGTAGTCACTCCGAGCTGGAGACGAACAAAAAACATTTCACTTTCTGACCATGAAATGGAATTCAGACTCCGCTGGCTGAAAAGAGATATAAACATCTTCAGGATTTCTGGTAGAAGTACCCCAGAGGACCGAGAAAAAAGAGTAGGCAACCAAAATAATCATACTAACTGGCACCTTGTGAAAATTCCACAACTCGAAATCCGTGACCAAATAAAGTCTCTCTGAAGCTGGAAACGATCTGCAGCTGCAATGTACTTCTGGTTGGAAGGATTTCAAATTACAGCAGCAGGTTATACACCGGCGGAGCACACATAGTCGACGACGACGGAATGCCCCCAAATTGTGACCAAATGGTCATGGTTATTTACATAAAATGGTGTTGACTACTTTAGCGTTCCATCGAGGTAGCAATAGATGATGCTGTTGCTGTTGCCGCTGGGCATAATGGAACATTTTTGTTAATTTACAGTGCTTGGAATTTAGAGTGTCCCGGAATTGGCAGGCAGATTTATTGAGAAATATTTAGGGTACCTATGCTTCCAGATTATTTTTTCGACGGAATGTTGCGAGGAATTTACATATGCCAACATTTTGAATCTGAAAATTTGGAAAATATTGCGAACAAAAATGTGTCTTTGGTCAATTTTTATGCTAAAGGACTGCTTGGAATGCGGTTTTTTGTTTTAAAATTAATGAATTTAATTTAAAATTAATTGCTTACGAGGTGGTTCAAAGAAACCGATGGACTAAGACGGCCCAGACAAGCTCTTCAGCTTTACAAATAGCTTCGCAGGTATGGTAGCAAGGGAACACATTATATTTTTGAAGCATTATTCTGGGCACTGCTGAATTATATTCGACTTTGAGCAGGCTTAAATAGAGACTGACTTCCATAGAGACTTTAGGGCGTATCCGTATTGTATTTTAAGCGCGGCTTGAAATTTGCATGGCATGTCTCAAGACAACACTTATTGGTACCAGTTCTGCCAAACTGAGTAAGGGGATTCCATTGCATGGAGGTGTTCGTTTAAGATGCACATTGACCCAACTTATTGATCACACAATGAGTAGGAAAAATGTTTCTTTTGTTGTTACACTTTGACGAACTCCTAGAGCTACTGGAAAAATCGGGTTACAAAGTACAAGGATACGCAGACGACATTGTCATCAGCGTCAGAGGCAAATTTGAGGACATAATTTCTCAACTAATGCAATTTAACTTCCGATTGGTGCAGGACAAAGGGACTTACCATCAACCCCGGAAAAACTATACTTGTACCCTTTTCAAGGAAAAGAAACCACACACTCAAAGAAATTAGACTGGAAAACGTCAAAATCGACATATCCAAGGAAGCGAAATACCTAGGTGTTATACTTGACAAGACGCTCACCTGGAATTCACACCTGAACAAGGTTACCGAGAAAGCGACAAGAGCAATGTTTATGTGCCAGCGCTTACATGGTAAAACTTGGGGGCTAAAACCCAAGATAATATATTGGACGTACAGCGCCATTGTCAAACCCATGGTCACCTATGCATCGTTGGCTTGGTGGCTAAAAACCTTACAGGCCAAGACTCAGGAACAGTTGAATAAAATACATCGTCTAGCCTATTTGAGTATTACAGGAGCAATGAGAACGTGCCCTACGGCAGCAATGGGAGCAATGCTTAGCCTCACACCGTTGCACCTTGCAGCACAAATAGAAGCTATGCTGAGTGTTCTTAGGCTACCCAAGATCTCTGACCTTAGAATCGGCAACTTTACAGGCCAGCTTGATATCTTTCACTGATTCACGCTCTGGGTTTCTGAATTTTGACATCGTAGGTCCTTTGTAGCTCACTAGCTAAGGTATCTGCTGGTAGCATTCCCGCAATGACACATATGGCATCATCTGAGACTGTCCGATATGCACAGCAAACCCTCAGTGCACATAGTCGGTTGGCGGAGTTTATATTTTTTGTATACGACTTAGTTGTTATTCTTTAGGCCCATATTGGTGCCGCATACAATATAATTGACTGAACCACCCTTGACAGAACTGGTCTCTTTGTTGTCTGGGTCCTCCAATGTTCGTCATTATTCTAGATAAGGCAGCACTCACCTTTGTAGCTTTGTGTCACGTTCTTTCAAGGCGTTCCTTGTAAGCGAGCCTAGCATTGAGCATCACACCTAAGTATCTGATAGTCGGTTTTGACGCTATATTATGATCATCTACCCTGATGGTGATTGTTTCTCTTTTCTTGCGACTGCTTACCCATACCACTTTTTTTTATAATTTGGGCGCACTCAAAGGATTATGAATACATTTAACAAGTTTACACACAGTGCGGGCATTGGAAAGGATAGATAGAGAGAGAGAACGATTTTGGTGTAGTGGTTCTTGAAGCTCAGTTGTTCATGCTTCAGTGATTCTCCGGAGGTGGCGTCCAGATAAAGTGGGAGATTTTTTTTTATTTTTTGTCTTTGCTTCTGATTCACATTACTTTTTTCCCGATAACCGATGTCAAGGGCAAATCACCATCAACAGAGCAAACAATTTTTCCAGCCACGTGAGCAAGCTACTGCCAGTGTTATGCCTTCGCAGTAGTGTTCACACAAGCTTTCGCAAATGATCGGACTGACTTTGTATATTTCATGAGAAATAAATAAATGCTTGCTGACATCAGGATTTGAACCATGAACCATTAGCGTGGCAATTGCCGACATTACCACTACACCATTGCCACCCCTAACCCTTGCTTTTGTTTTATGTCCTGCGAGTTCTAACCCAACTCCTTAATCATCGAAAGTCTATGGTCTTAACGTCTAATATCTGAGACAGAGATAGGGTGAGGTTAAAGTCATAGTGATGTAAGTCACTTCTCAAAAATGTTGGTGTTAGCCCAAAAATGATACTACACCTGCCAAACATCTAGAGGAAATAGAGGATATTGCAAATGAATGTATCCGAAAAGTCAAACGGTGAATGGCAGCAGTCGGGTTAGAGCTCGCCGAACATAAAACAGAGGCAGTATTGGTAAGCAGCCGCAAGAAAAGAGAGGAAATCACCATCAGAGTAGGAGATCATAAAACGACATCAAAATCGGTTATCAAATACCTAGGTGTGATGATCGACGCGAGGCTCACTTACAAGGAGCACCTTGAAAGAACGTGTGACAAAGCGGCTCGGGTGAGCGGTGCCTTATCAAGAATAATGATAAATATAGGAGGACCTAGGCAACAAAGGAGACTTATTCTATCCAGGGTGGTGCAGTCCATCCTTATGTATGCGGCACCCATATGGGCCAAAGCTATGGCGAAAAAGACCTACGCAAAAAGGATAAACTCTGTCAACAGACTATGTGCGCTGAGAGTATGCTGTGCCTTCCGTACGGTGTCAGACGAGGCAGTATGTGTCATCGCGGGAATGCTACCAGCGGATATCTTGGCTTTCGAGCTACAAAGGACCTACGACGCCAAAATTCAGGAACCTCAAGCGTCAGTCAATAATATCAAGCTGGAAGAAAGACAGCGAAGCATTAGAGCATGGCAGGAGCGATGGAACCAGTCCTCAAAGGGAAGATGGACCCATCGACTTATACCGGATATCCAAAAATGGATGGACCGGAAACACGGAGAGGTAGATTTCTATCTTAGCCAGTTCCTAACCGGACATGGCTGCTTTCGAGCGTATCTCAACAGGTTTGGGCTCGATGAATCTCCCAACTGTCCAAATTGCGGAGAGGCCTCAGAAGACGCTCAGCACGTATTTTTTCAGTGCCCACGTTTTCATATAGAGCACAGAGAACTGGAGGAAAAAATTGGAGAAATACCAACCCCCGAAAACATTGTGCACCATATGATAGCATCGAATGCAATATGGGACGCGGTGAAACAAGTTGCAGCGATAATAGTGCAGGAACTTAGGCGGCTGGAAAGAGTCAGAAAGAGCAACCAAGTCCAACCGGCAACACTTTTGGAACAAGGAGCGGAAGACAGCGAATGAAGAGCATAAATAGCTAACCAGCCCCGCGAAGTAATACCTAACGGTAGTCCCGCGGGGAGAGTGGTTGAAGTGTGCAGGGTGTGGTTTAGTACGTAGGCGTATTCCTGCCATCGATTATTCAGGTTTGCGAATCGTGCATGCCAGTAGCTCAAGAATATTACTCGTAACACTGTACTACTCTATTCTGGAAGGCCATCCGGAAGCCCGCGGGTATATGGAGTCGGACTACTGCTAACAACAACAGCACGCAATGGCCTAATTTCCTGGCAGCCTCATGGTGATACGATTTTGACGGCCAGATTCCGGACTAGAGTACGACGCATCACCATCATACAGTGTTACGCCCTATGAATAGTTCGTCTAAGGACGAAAAGGGGATCTTCTACAATCTTTTAAGTGCCGTCTTCAACACAACACCATATGGAGACATTGTCATAGTGATGGGGGATTTGAATGCCAAGGCAGGTAACGACAACGAAGGGCTCAAACATGTAATCGGGAAGTATGGACTAGGCAACCGCAATGCCAACGGCGAAAGGTTTGTGGATTTCTACAATGCCAACCGCCTTGTGATAGGTGGCACCCGGTTTGAGCACAAGACCTGCCACAAAGTCAGCTGGGTTTTTATGACAGGCAAGCAACCTCCAACCAAATTGACCATTTTGCTATCAGCCGCCGCTTTAGAAGTAGTCTCCTGGACGTCCGAAACAGGCGAGGGGCATATGTGGGGACAGTACGTGATCACCATCCTATAATAGCTACTCTCCAACTACACACTGCTGCAGTTCGAAGATCCCACGACAACACAAGAATGCCCAGGTTCAACATCGATAGACTTAGTGATCCCTCAGTGCGCCAACAATTAAGGGAGCACTTTTCGCAAGGTGTGGATGCAATCAGCAGCTCTATGCCCGCAACCATCTAATACCATTGGTGCGCTGTGAAAAATGTTTTTGCATCTGGTGCTGAAAGAATTGTCGGTCGATCGCAGGGAAGACATAGGGCGTGGCTTTCCGAGGATAGCTGGAGACAGATTGACGAACGAAAACAGTTGAAAGCTCGCGTTGCAGCTACGCCAGCAGCAGAGAGAAGTGAACTAGAGTCCCTATATCGCATGAAGATGAGAGAAGTTCAGCGTAGCGCGCGACGTGACAAGCGCAACTACATCAAAGCGCTGGCCACAGAAGCAGAAGAAGCTGCACGGAGGTATGACAGTAGGACCGTCTACAGAATCACGAAAGAGCTGACAGGTGGTCGCAGCTCCAGCCAACACCCAGTGAAAAGTCTAGATGGCTCCATGCTCATTTCGGATGAGGACCAGTTCAAGAGATGGAAAGAGCAATTTGCTACGGTTTTGAACCGCATATTCGCTAGCGATATGCACCCAAATCAGACTGAGATGCCCGAGGTGAGAAGTACCCGAATACGCACCACGACTCCCAGTAAAGATGAGATCACTACCGCGATCAAGGCACTCAAA
Source organism: Brachypalpus laphriformis (assembly GCA_945910035.1). NCBI lineage: Eukaryota > Metazoa > Arthropoda > Insecta > Diptera > Syrphidae > Brachypalpus > Brachypalpus laphriformis. The sequence continues at coordinate 104,004,389 of OX246756.1, forward strand.
ACCAACAAGGCGGTAGGACTTGACGGTATTCCAGCAGAGCTCTTACGAGCAGCGCCCACAACATCGGCTGAGCCTCTGCTTCCACTTATAGAGAGAGCTTGGGAAGCTGAGAGCTTTCCTAACGAGTGGAAAAAGGGAATGATCGTCAAGCTTCCTAAGAAAGGAAATTTAATGGAGTGCGGAAACTGGAGAGGTATCTGCGTGCTGCCTGCTATAGCTAAGATAATAGCTAAAATCACCCTGGAGCGAATTAAACAACATCTCGAAAACACACTCGATGCCGAACAAGCAGGTTTCCGCTCTGGATCCTCCTGTGCCGACCACATCAACACCCTGCGGATTATCATCGAACAGTGTGTTGAATATCGATCGCCACTGCACCTGCTGTTCATCGATTTTGAGAAGGCGTTCGATAGTGTCAACAGGGAGTTTATTTGGCGTGCCTTACGCAGCAGAGGTATTCCCGATAAACTAATTGCTATTATCAAAGCTACATATGAAGGCTCCAAATGTCACGTTCTGCACAGGGGAAGGTTGTCTGAGGAATTTGAGATCCAAAGTGGAGTAAGACAATGCTGCATCCTTTCACCAATATTATTCCTATTGGTGATTAGCGATTCGCTTCATGCAGCTTTGTCGACGGGAAACGGAGGAATTCGATGGACTCTTACATCTCAACTAAAACATCTTGACTTCGCTGACATCTGCTTACTCTCCCATAGAATTATGGACCTCCACCAAATGACAGCAGATGTGGAGAGGGAGGCAGGTGTCGTCGGGCTGAAAATTAATACGGCAAAAACTAAAATTATCAGCCTTGGAACAAACTCATCGGCTCAAATATGCATTGCTGGACAACCGGTAGAGAGAGTAGAGGATTTCCAGTATCTTGGGAGTATTGTCTCGACCGATAGTGGAACCGAACTGGATATAGCCAACAGGATCGCCAAAGCAAAGTCCGCGTTCGGGATGTTGTCCAAAATATGGCGAAGTAATGTAATCAGTTTGAGCACCAAAATAAGACTGTTCCGCTCCAACGTTGAATCCGTGCTGTTATATGGTTGCAGCACGTGGAGAGTGACCACTACTATCACCAGAAAGCTGCAAACGTTTGTTAATAGCTGCCTACGCAATATCTTAAGGATTTGCGGGCCCAATCGTATCTCTAACCAACGCCTTTACCAGAGAACGGGTCAGCAACCAATAGGCACAACCATCCAACGGCGGAAGTGGCAGTGGATTGGTCACACGTTCCGAAAGGGTGACAGTTCCATAGCGAACCATGCTATGCAATGGAACCCTCTAACTCAGGATGGCAGAAGACTTGGCGGTCCGAGGAGAACATGGCACAGAACAGTCGAGAAGGAGGCACGGTAGTTAGGGAAAAGTTGGAGAGAACTCAGACACATTGCCAGAAACCGTACTGGGTGGCGCGTAGGCGTAGTAGAGTCCCTACGACCCACAAGGGGATACAGGACATAAATAAGTAAGTACGAATATTACCGTGGCAATATTAGATAAATATTTTCTTCAGTTTTTCACGCTTCACTCGCCAGTGTTGGAATGTGTAAAATGTTTCGCCATTTATATGATGATACTCAGACGTCGTACGGTGTGGAATAGTGACATGAAATCGGAGTCGTTTCAAGTAAAATCTGAACTTCCAGTGGTATTGAGCATATAGGATCACATATAAAGACGTTACTTTTTGCCAATGACATTGTAATGCTTGTGTGCTCTCCCAAAACACTACTAATTTTGATTAATCGACTAGATGAGTATTACCGTTTATAAAGCTTAGTAGTAAACTCGGATAAGTAAAAATTTATGTTTTTTTTTTTAAAAAGGCTGTAGGCAGGAATCTTTCGACCGAAAATTGATATTACGATGGTGAAGGAATCGAAGCAGTAAGAGAATAAAAAATTGCCCGGTTTATTCTGGGAAAAATATTAACAAGAATATTTTCTTTTTTTTAGCCGAAGGCCTTTGACGTTCTGGCTACTTACTTACTTATGTCCTGTATCCCCTTGTGGGTCCTAGGGCCTCTACTACGCCTACGCGCCATCGTGTACGGTTTCTGGCAATGTGTCTGAGTTCTCCCCAACTTTTCCCTAACTGCCGTGCCTCCTTCTCGACTGTTCTGCGCCAGTTGTGCCTATTGGTTCCTGACCCGTTCTCTCGTAAAGGTGTTCGTTAGAGATACGATTGGGCCAGAAAATCCTTAAGATCCTTAAGATCTTAAGGATCTTAAGGACGTTCTGGCTACACAGCTAATTTATAGTTTTAACTATAAGTTAGTTTCTAAATAATAATAATAACTAGTATCGCGTGTGGTCGAAATTCGACCATTTTGTTAGTTTGGTTACAGCGTTTTATATAAGGAAATGATGTGTGCATGTTCACTTTATTTTACCTAACTTAACGATAACATGCGGACATTTTTTTTTTCTGCACATCTATAGCACAGTACCTTTCGAATCATATAAGTTTCATCTTCCACCTTTTATAATAAATACTAAAAAAACGTACGATCAATTTTGCGTTCACGTATTAATATATAAGGAGGTAACAAAGGCCATATGCAGCATTAGCAATACCTTTTCATTTTCTATTTAGATCGGCCGCCCTGATAATCGAAGAAGAATCAGAGAAATTAGGGCAAGTTGGTTGGATATGAGATGTGCATGATCGGGAGTAGGCGTGCTAGACGCCGTCCGCCCCATTTTGAATGGAAAGAACCAATAAAGTCTAAAATAATCTAACAGTAAGTATGCAGTACACTGAAAATAAAAACCATAATTAGTATCTCAGCATCTCTCTAGAGCAGATTTGTTTATTTTCAGCACTATTTTAGTTATCTTAAGCCTCTTAGTCTATTTGGTTTGGCTGAATACCATCTACCAGCAGCACTATATAGATTAGAATCGAAAATAAAAAAAATTGTACTTACACTTATACTAATACTAGTGCTTAGTTAATGGACGCACCATTAATTGTGAGCAAAAGGCAATCTTTCTTTTTTTTTGGATACAATTTCAGCAGTCAAAAAGCACTCAATCTTGAGTACACAATCATATGATATCATACTCAAATTATCTCAACAGGCTTGCTGTGCAATCATCACTGCCACGCCATGATTTTGTGTACGGCAGAGGTTACGCATCTTTCACAACAAGCTGCCTTAATAAAAAAAGACGTCGCGATAATGTACACGTCAACAAATGAAAAATACCCATCTTCGGTCTGTTTTAATCTACACACTTCAGCACCTGTGTGTCATGCAGCTAGGTGTGCTAGATTTCAGAACCCTCTACTGTCTACCAGCTACACCGAATCGTGTGTAAATTTGATCAGTTTAACGAAATGAAATGCACTTTTATAGTTGGCCAAGTAGCAATTAACAACTCCCAGGCCTGTTATTACAGCCTATGCAGCAGTCAGAAGAGCGACTTTACCCTCACTCCATGCTTGCTGGAGTCGCAAACAGTAATTGCCAGGTAAAACCAAAACTGATGGAAGAAGTTTGGGGGAGAAGTCGTCGGCATTCATTGTTAACACGCGAATAATGCTCTTCTTTACTAGAGCGGGAAAAAAAAGTACATCAAGTGCATGAGAGTACAATTTGTATGCAATGAAAAAAAAAAAGAAAAAATATATATATGTTTGGAAATATAAAACAAATCGCCGGCTGATTTTCATTTTTTTAATACGCACAGATGAGTTATGCGCTTTCGGACTATAGTTGGTATCTGACTGCACAAACTAAACAAGATGTTATGAAGGTTATCTACTCGTATTTCCTGCAAACGCTTTCATTTGGCAACTTTTGCAATGATCACGAAATCTTTATGAATTGCGTGATGGATAATCTAGATTATTTTACAGGCAATAATTCAAGATGTATTCGTAGCTTAGCATTCATATTGATCAATCGGTGGTCTTGAAACTGAAGGTTTTGCACGGTTTGCTACTTTGTTTTATTACACGGAAAGCAATTACCAATTTAAGAATGATCATCTAGGCCTATGCAACAGAAGTAAGTTAACACTAAAATTCACTCGCTTATAAACCCAATCGAATATGCTACCAGCAATCGGTTTCATAAGACGTGCGATTATGTATACGAGTATGTACTTCTAAAGGCATGAGAAATAAAGTGTATAACTTGCTTTGACGTATCTTTTGCGATCTTGCACATTTATGAAACCCACTGGCGCCATTTATCTGAACACATCACTGAAATTCAAGCACAAAAAATCTGCGTACAGGATGATCTAAGCGCACAGATTGCGCCAGGCTAAGTTCTCGCAAAACCGACCGCGCGGAGATGCCCGAAAACACTTTTCTGGTCGGCTATGCAGACCACATAGCTGCAGTGATCACCACACGGGACACCGAAGGCGCTAAGAGAAGAGTAAATCAAGTCATGAGACGGATGCACACATGGGTGGAGGACCACGGCCTAAGCTTAGCAGTGGAGAAAACCGAGATAGTGCTGCTGACGAGGAAGCGGATATCCACAATAATCGAGCTCCAGCTGGGTTCGGAAGTCATATACACTAAGGAAGCAGTAAAATATCTAGAAGTTAGGATAGGTACGAAGCTCACGTTCTGGCAAGAAATTAAGTCCGCATCCGAAAGAGCCACGAAAACATGCCTGTTGCTAAGCAGACTGATAGCGAACATAGGAGGTCTCACGGCAAGTAAAAGAAGACTCCTAATGTCGGTTACGCACTCAATACTCTTGTATGGCTCCGAGATCTGGGCTGACGCCCTCAAAGAGGAGATATACAGGAAGAAAGTGCCCGCGGTGCAACGTATAGCAGCCCTTCGGACAACGAGTTCATACCGAACAGTGTTGGAGCCAGCAGCCCTATTACTCGCAGGAGTGATGCCCATTGATCTCCTAGCAACAGCAAGGAAGTATGCCCACGACAAGAAGGCGGAAGTAGGCACGGCAACGGCAGCTACAGAAGCGAAGCAATTCTCGAAGCAGAAGTGGCAAAACAGATGGAACGCTGAAACGAGGGGAAAGTGGACCTACCGGTTGCTCAGAGACGTTGCTGCATGGACGGAGCGGGAGCACGGTGAAGTGAATTATTATATCACAGAGTTCCTTACCGGACATAGTTACTTCAACCGGTACCTGCACAAGATGAGAAAAGTAGGGAGCGCAGCCTGCCAATACGGATACTCTCTGGAAGACGATGCGTATCACACGTTGTTTATCTGTCTGTAACAGGGGGGCAGCAGAAAGAAATAGTCTAGATTCAGAGATAGGTAACTTTTCTCCAGAAGATGCCGTAAACAAGATGACACGTGGAACAAAATATCTTTATTCATTGAGACGGTACTCAGATCGAAAAAGAGGGAGGAGGAAGTAAATATACCCTCAGTAAGTTTACATAATTGATGAAAGCCTTACCGGCAAGATATTACAAACCGCACTAGGAGAAGAATGTGAAAAAGCTGGTCCCCAGAGAGGAAACAAAACGACACCACTCTGAAGTAATGTTAAAGCGGTTCCGGAGTGGATGGTGTCAGGTTGAAAAAGGGTTAAAGATGGTTTTTTTTAGTGAGTAGAAGTCTCACACTACTTGAAACAGAGCGGGACTGTTTCTCGTGCGCATTAGCGTTTTTCCACTACCCCCTAGGCAAAAAAATAAAAAAATAAAAAATTGGGAACCAGTTATTTACTAGTAAAAACAAAACAAACAATTTTTGGCGCAACAGCTCTTTAAGTGCCAGGACCTAGCTTCTCGCAACCTACAGTTTAGTGCAGTATCCGAACGGCGATTTGAGAAGCTTTTTCGTGACAACAATACTCTCGGATGTTTGTCAGACGCTCGCGAGAGGTGGGACCGTGAAAAAACTTTTTGGTGTTTTCCGGGATTCGAACTTGGAACCTAATGCGCAGTGATCCGACACACTAACCACTTACTCCACGGCGCCCACCTTACGATTTTATTTATTTACTAATATGTATATATAAATTGCGAAGTTTACAGCTAAATTAATTAAAACTATATAATTATAAATTGCGAACTTGGCGCATGTCAAGTTGGTTGAGTGGAGGCGGACCTCCACTTGTTTGCGCCACCTACCGCGATGTCGTCTCCTACTGTGCCGTCAATCCGGCGCGGATTCGAAGATTTTTCGGGCTGTAACTTTGGACTCCATCAGCTCTACATTCTAGTCGCTGTATGTGAACTCTTCGGTGGGCAAAATCGCATCATCACCTCCCCGTGGTGCCCGCTGGATAGCTATCTGATAGTGAACTAACGATGAGCGTATTCTGAGTCTGACGATATATGTGTAGCTGAACACTCGGACCTGCGTAAGCACATCTGGGTGAACCCCCTCGTCCTAGGGGTTGCTAAAAAAGGATCTGGTACTCCAGGTTGGGGGTTGTGCCGTCGGGTTAACTTCGCTACCACGTAAAAAACCTTTGGTTACGAAGCAACCAACAGCCTCGGATACGGATGAATTTATTGTTGACGACCCAAGCAAACGTAAAAAGGACAACGATCTTCGTGTCTGCACATGGAATGTTAGGTCCCTCTACAAACCACGTGCAGCCGAACAACTTGCGGAGGCTCTAGAGTGTCTCAAAGCAGACATAACCGCCATCCAAGAAGTGCGACGGGATGGGCCGGGCAAAAGGAGTATGAAAAACTGCGACGTCTACTACGGCGATTTCTACAGACAAAAAGGCCTAATATGCGTTCACGCCCCTCATGAGGAGAAGGACGACGCGACAAAGGACGACTACTACCAGCTCTTGGACAAGACGTATGAGCAATGCCCTAGCCATGACGTTAAAATTATCCTAGCTGATTTTAACGCAAAGCTAGGAAGAGAGGACGTCTTTAGTAGCGTGGTCGGAAAGCACAGCCTGCACGACATCACATCCGACAACGGACTCAGGCTAATCGACTTTGCAGCGGGGCGAAACTTTGTCGTATCGAGTACGTGGTTCCCACGTCTCGACATTCAGAAAGGAATATGGCTCTCCTTTGATCGAAAAACTGTCAACCAAATCGATAACATTGCGATCGACGCAAGGCATTCTTCCAGTATTCTGGGTGTCCGGACTTTCCGAGGAGCCAACGTGGACTCGGATCACTACCTAGTTGTAGCCAAGGTACGGATGCGGATATCCAGAACGGAGCGAAATCAACGAAATACTGTGAGGAAATTTGACGTCGAAAAGCTACAATCGCAAGAGACCACCAGAGTCTTTGCCGATCGAGTTTCTTCTAATCTCAATCTAAGTCCTATGCCGCCAGCAGCAAATGCGGAAGACCAGTGGCAGCGTTGCCAACAATCCATCAGAGATGCCGCCTCTGATGTACTCCGTTTCTCTCGCCCACCACAACGAAACCCCTGGTTTGATGAGGAATGCCGGCAAGCACGTGCAGCAAAAAAGAGGCGTACAAAGCGGCGCTGCATAGAAGGACTAGAGCTGCTTACGAGCTTTACGTGCGCAGGAGAAAAGAGGAACATCGACTTCTCAGAAAGAAGAAAAAGGAGCATGAGAAGCGCTCGATCGAGGAGATTGAGAGACTTTATTGCAAAAATAATGTTCGAAAATTATACCAAAGGGTAAAAAGAACATGCCAGGGTTTCAAAGCCAGAACAGAAGCCTGCGGGGACGAAATGGCAACATAGTAGTAGAATCGCAGTCGGTGCTGAGGATATGGAATGAACACTTCTGCAGACTGCTAAACGGCGATGATGATCAATATTCCGCTGTCAGGCAGAATGTGCAATTCAACATTGACGATGGCAGTCAAGATTCCCGTTAACCCGATCAGAACGAAGTGAGGATAGCGATATCTAAACTCAAATCCAACAAAGCTGCTGGAGCCGACGGCCTTGCCGCTGAACTTTTCAAGGCAGGAGGAGATGAGTTGGTAAGGAGCATGCACCAGCTCATCTGTAAAATCTGGTCGGACGAAAGTATGCCCGATGAATGGAACCTCAGCATCGTTTGCCCGATCATGAAGAAAGGAGACCCTCTGAACTGCGCCAACTACAGATGTATAAGTCTCCTAAATATCGCATATAAGATCCTGTCTGCCGTATTATGTGAACGCCTAAAACCGATCGTCAACAACCTGATAGGTCCTAATCAGTGCGGTTTCAGGCCGGGAAAGTCCACCATTGACCAAATATTCGCACTACGGCAGATCTTGGAAAAAACCCATGAATATAAAATCGATACGCACCACCTCTTTATCGATTTCAAAGTTGCCTATGATAGCGTGTATAGAGACGAGTTATACAGAGCCATGTCTAGTCTTGGCATCCCTGCCAAGCTCGTCCGTTTGTGCAGAATGACGATGGAGAACTCTCGCTGCTCCATCAAAGTTCGTAAGAACATCACCGAACCGTTCGATGTCAAGAAAGGTCTTAGACAAGGTGACGCGCTATCATGCGATCTCTTTAATATAGTACATGAGAGAATTGTACGAAACTCACAAGCCAACCCCGGAGGTACAATCTTTTACAAGTCTGTACAACTACTCGCTTATGCCGATGACATTGACATAATCGGAAGAACTCAGCGGGTAGTCAATGGAGCATTTACGAGTATTGAGATCGAGGCAGCAAAGATGGGTCTAGCGGTCAATGAAAGCAAAACAAAATATATGCTGTCTACAAAAAAGGACACCCAACATCGGCGTCTTGGACAGAACGCCACAATAGACAGATACAATTTTGAGGTAGTAAAGGATTTTGTCTACCTAGGCTTTTTCGATCTTGGGTCCCGTCTGCATAGACGGTGAGTGGAGGAGAAGGTACAATGCCGAATTATACGGCCTGTACAAGGACATCGACTTAGCCAGAAGAGTTCACATACAGCGACTAAGATGGCTAAGAAGGTATTCGAATCCACCTCGGACGGACGGCGCACTAGTGGACGACCACGCGGTAGGTGGCGCAAATAAGTGGAGGGGGACCTCAACCAATTTGGCGTGCGTAACTGGAGGTAGCTGGCTCGTAACCGTGCTAGCTGGAGAGGTTTGTTGGTTGAGGCTCCACCCCGGACTGTAGCGCCATCTAAGTAAGTAAGTAAGGGCGCCGCTACTAGTTGAACCTATGCAATGGGCAGAACCATTTAGGCGAGATGATGATTTGGACAGCCCGACAACATCAGAAGAAATCTATACTTACTTACTTACTTAGATGGCGCTACGGTGAAGAAGAAATCTATAGAATGCTTAAAAAGTTTAAAGAAAACAAAGCACCGGGAGAACACAGGCTACCATATGAAGTCCTTATAAATGCACCAAACTATTTTATAGAGCTGCTAGCTAAAGGACTCACGAGTATGCTTGACAAAGGAAAAGTGGAGAAAAGTGTTGTTAAAACCATTATTTTTCCTATCTTCAAGAAAGAAAACACAAATGAAGTAGACAATTACAGAGGAATATCCTTCATGAAATGTGTGACCGAAATACTAGTGGGAACCATGCATAGTAGGTTAGCATAATGGGTTAAGAAACACCAAATTTTAAACGAATACCAAGCAGGATCCCGAGAAAATTGTTCTACCGTAGAGAAAAGAAAATATATGGATTCTTTGTCGATTTTAAAGCAGCGTTTGATGGCATTGATCGAAGGGCTCTCTTCTACAAACTTAGCAATATGGGGATATCAACAAAGTTCTAAGCTCTACTAAAAAGCTTGTACACGAACACAGTTTCTGCAGTATGGGCTGGGGAAAAGGTCTCAGACTATTTCGCCACTGCTATGGGGATAAAACAAGGATGTAAAGAATGATTATTTTTGGAGAATTGATCAAAGAAGAAAACATTTTGTCCAGAGACAGGAGACGAACCTGCGATAGTTATGGTTTATCCACCAACCCTCTAGCACTGAGCTGTCCCTGGATGTTTTCTTCTCCGGTCAATTCTCCAACATCACATTTGTGTCTTATGTGCTCTCTGCTATGGGTTGTAGCTGAAAAAGAGCGGTATATCATAGACAACGGAGTGACAATCTCGTGAAAGCACCTACACAAAAAATTAAAAGGAGATATTATCACTTGCTCACACTCATGAAATCATCCAACGCTGGAATCGATGAAATTAAGAGCAGGCAGACCAAAACCGACAACATAAAATGCTCTATCGCCTCCCCTGTTCTCAAAGATATACACGGCGATATGTTAACCATATCGGAGTCACTTTCCGGCCATACCACTTCATTAAAGGAGCTCGAGACTAACATTGCCCATCACGCGGAATGTATTGATGAAATTCATCTGGCCTTGAATTCCCTAATTCAAGAAGCATCTGTATTCCATTTCGAGGCGAGCTTTTTCGTCTCTCTTATTAGAGGGGCATTTTGACCAAGCTTTGAAATCCGCTTTCTTCTCATTTATCACTTCCTTAGCTTCATCATTCCACCACCACGTTTCTTTGGCGGGTTGGTGATGGCCTTTTGAAGCTCCTAACAGTGCTTTGGCCTTCTTTAAGCAAGTTCGCTGTAGGGAATCCCACATATTTTGTGCTCTGCAGTCTTCATTCTCAGCTCCGTTGATGGTGTGAGATGGATAATTTTTCATCACAAAAACAAAAGCCTCGCCTTTTTCTTTGTCCAGATTGTACCACTTGATTTTCTCAGAGAACCTTGTTTGTTTGCTTTTCTTTTGTGTTTTCATAAAAATTTCTGTTAGCAGGAGACGGTGTTGCCGAGCGATTGCCTCTCCCAGGATCACTTTGCAATCTTTTACCCGAGGCTTCATGAAACTGGCTACCAAATGGTAGTCAGTCTGAGTTTCATCTCCACCACTGCTGAAAGTGATCAGGTGTCGGCTTTGTTTGATGAACATGGTATTTAACACGATAAGACCCTGTGATTTGCACGTGCTTAGGATGTCCAAACTATTTCATTACTTTGCTAGTCCCCGGATTTCGTATAGCTCTGACCCGAAGATTTCTGCTCGATCCAGGATCAGTACCATGCGCAGCAGTGGTAGTGCCTGGAGGGTAGTGCCTTTTCTTTGAGGAAGTATACCATAATGATACAGATTTGCAATATTTATATACCATATATGATGTTAAAACAAGACCCATTCGATATAAATAACAGGGTCTTAAAAAATGCCAATCCACCAGTGACATTTGTTAACAGTCTGACTCATGCCGAAGCAGGTGGATGCATCTTAATTACTGCGATACTACTATGCTTCTTTTTTTTTATGTCCTGTATCCCCATGTGGGCCCTAGGGCGCCTGTTCTACGCCTACGCGCCATCGTGTACGGTTTCTGGCAATGTGTCTGAGTTCTCATCAATTTTTCCCCAACTGCCGTGCCTCCTTCTCGACTGTTCTGCGCCATGTTCTCCTCGGACCGCCAGGTCTTCTGCCATCCTGAGTTCAAGAGTTCGCTATGGAGCTGTTGCCCTTTCGGAACGTGTGACCAATCCATTGCCACTTTCGTCGTTGGATGGTTGTGCCTATTGGCTCCTGACCCGTTCTCTCGTAAAGGTGTTCGTTAGAGATACGATTGGGCCAGAAAAACCTTAAGATATTGCGTAGGCACCTATTAACGAACGTTTGCAGCTTTCTGGTGATAGTATTGGTTACTCTCGACGTGCTGCAACCATATAACAGCTTCTTTGGTCAACCCTAAATCTCAGCCAATTTGCCGTAGTTAGCAATGACTTTTGCAGAAGCTGACGAGGAAGAGTAAGAAACCGTCTTTCACTTTCTTTGCAGATGTGCTTCCCTTCCATATTTAAAGGAGGCTACGCTAGGAGATTACTTTTTCAACATGTACTGGCAAAATAAATGGCTTTATCAAAAGCATTAGATGATTTGGGGAGTAGACAGGGATCGAAATCCCTGCTACAACGCCAAAATCGAAAAAATAACGACACATTGCACAATAATGATGAAGAAGATGTTAACAAGACTTGTTGCCTAAATTGATTGTGTGATATCATAACACCCAAATCCAAAAATGCTATAACGCCCAAATAATGCAAATGGGATCTGTTATTGTAATATTTGGGCAATATGTCAAAGTTTTTGTGCGTTACGACGCATTTTCTTCTAGATACTTTGTGTTTGCTTTATATCGTTCAAAATGTAGCAAACCACGAAACTCCCCAACATTTGTCAATCGATTACAAAACTATAGAATTTAATAGTAAATTTTGCATTTTGTACAAGCGACACGCCCAAGTAAACATGTTAAACGAAATTAATACATATGTATGTGTGTATGTAACAGAATAGCATACGCGAGGGCATAAATAAAAATAGACTTTAGCTCCAGACGCTTGCCTGACAATTGTTGACTGGCCATTTGTAGCAAAATGTGTGGATTGACCAATTTTGCCGATCTTAACATACGAGTACATTCATGTGTCTCTATACTCATGTCAGCGTTCTGCAGATATTCAATTCTGTCCGGCTCAACCTATCCGAAACACTTTGTATATTGTACATTGGGTCGTTTATCTATTACCATGTGCTTCAAACTAAGAGTGAAAACACATCCTATCAGTGAGCGTGTCAACAGTTGTAATGCAACATTTTTATCACATAATGACTGCTCTCTTAAGTCTCCACTATCCAAGTCAAATGTCATATATACATTTACTTTTATCTTCAAATTCAATGGCCAATAAAATATACACTTTAACGTTCCATAAATGTCTGCTAGGTGCGAATAATAGAATCATCTGTGCTTGCATGCGGTAATAACAAATCGAATAAGGAATACCCACGGATATCGTGTGGGGCAGAGAACATATCCAAGCAACAACTAACACCACCGCCAGGGCACAGATGAAATGAAGAAGAAGAAAAATCCAAGCTGTTGGTATTATTTGTCCAACTGTTGACATTTTTATTATTCCGATTTGGAAAATTCTCTCCGGAACTGAATCGGGCCCCAAAGGCAAAGTCCTTCGTTGGCAACTATCTGGCAATAAATCCTTTCCATTCCCCTTCCTCTCTCTAAGAGTCAACCATAAAAGGCTGTATGCACACACATCCCTATCTATCTGTATCGTATCTGTATCGCAAGTAGCAAAAATAAATAAATTGTTTCATATAAGTGAATTCTTGTTTCAATTATTTCCATGTTAACATAATAATTTAGTGAAACATAATCGACTCGCTTCCCACAGTATAAATATTCCCGATGCCGATGTTACGGCAGCAAACACGCTCATTCTTTGGAGGAACGACAAATATTCCCGCACTCCCAACTGGCGGCAGCCTTACTGTCGGCATCCACTTTCCACAGCCGAAGAGTACGCAGCCTGGCACCTGTATCTTTTGATCTTTTGTTGCCGGGACTTAATCTGATCCTATTGTCCTTTCCATCGGAGCAGTGGTAGTGATGGTGATTGTGATGGTGGTGGTGGATTCCGAAAAGCAGAGCATCGTCGTCCCCCAATTGAAGCAACTAAATATGCTAGTGCGACCACAAAGCATAAATACAAGATAGTTTTGTATCTAATCTGATTACTACCGAGTTGGAAATCTTTTTCATGATTACCGCTGACGACGACGACGTATCCGAACGATATTCTGCACGAAGAAGCAGGAACACCTCTGACTTATGATTACTTCAGAAGGCTCCAGACAATGTGCTGCCGGGGGATGCAACAGCATTGGGCTACCCAAGCAGGGAGGAATCTTTGACTCTCTTCCCAAATCGAATGAGTCGTCTTCGAAATCCCAGCGCGAAACACAACAATGAGTGAGCGCGGAGCTCCCATGGATTTCGAACAATGGACGTGTGCTCGAAAATATTTGTTCGTTGACAGGAATTTATTGGTCTGGGCATTCATTTTTAGAATCCCAGTGAGACTCTTTTGGATATCCAATGACCTGCAAAAATGAAGTATCTTACCATCGCAAAGCTCATGCTGTGTAGATATAATTTAATAAAAATTGTCAAATGCGAGTCCGGCTTCGCGCAATAGTGTTCCGACCCATCTATATGATAGATATGTTTCTATAAAACATACAAGTATGTAAATCTTTCCGGTATCCATCTGTTTGAAATGTAAAAATGGGTCGTATGTTTAGCTTGCGTTGTTATCTAAAATTTCAAAAATCGGATAGAGGTGGTTAGGAAGGGCGTTATTTCAGATTTGATTTTGATGAAATTTCATTTATTTTTTGCCTAGTAATACCATCTGAAATTCACCAAATTAAATTCGTGGTAAGGTTGCTAGTGTTGTAAAAATTTACTTGGAAAATTATGGACTGAAGTGGACGTAAGATATAGAGAGATGTTTCAAAAAAATCCATGCATCTTTCTTACAAGTCCTTGTGACGCCGCCTTTCATTTGACAAGTCACATAACAGACAAAAAAAAAAAAATGTCTTCTGTGTTCTTAGTATAAAGGACACCCTACAATTTTGTTATAGCCGCTTTGTGCGGGCATAAACAAAATGGGTATCTACCGAAAATTTCAGATCTCTGGGTCAAACGGTTCAGAGTTTACAAGGATAGATGTATAGACAGACATCATGTTAATTGTTCCGGTTTTACCTTTCAGGTCCGGACGAACTACTAACAAATTTAAAAATACATAGATACATGTGTTGAGTACTCTACTTATACTTACGTACTGTGACCAGATGCAGATGTAGTTATTTAAACGCAGCCATTATGTTGAAGCAGGCCATTAATTCCGGTGACATGAAATGAAAGGACAAAAGGAGACGAAATTAGCTGATGAGAATAATAAAAAAATATTTTAATTTTGTTTGACATGAGAAGAGTAATTAATTTTTGTCGCTGCATTTACTTAAGGCGACTGGCACGTCACTAGTACTTTAGGTCTTCTTCTAGAGACAACGATGAACCTTGCAATCGTCCTGAAGATCGCCGAAGGAGCATCCAACAAGGGGCAGGTGTTATTCTGTTGACGTAAACAAGTGGAACAGTTATTGTGACCTCTGTCGAGGGAAATTATTAAATACGTCAAGTTAGCAGACATCGATCAACTCTCTGCCTACGTAGCGATGTACTAACATCCTGATGTGGAAGTGGTTATGTTTTCACACTCCGAGACCCTGTGGCACCGCAATATTGCGGTCAGTGTTGTGTGTATGAGCACCAAAATATCATGTTGCCAGCCATCAATTGTGCAGCTTTTCGATGGCAATCTCGTGCCGTTGCTGCGGATGTCGGACGCACCGCACCACAAGGACCCGTGCAACACTTTTGTATGTTTTACAAAATGCATGTTTGACAAGGAGTTTACTATGTGAGGACTATCGATCAACTCCTCCATCAGGTGAGCGAAAGAGGTGGAAAGGTGGCAAAATAATCCATACTATGCCGGTCGCGCTTATCACTAAAATATCAAGTTTCAATCTAAGTAAAAGCGCTCGAGGGTATGCGCAGTGGCCGCCTGTCTTGCTCTTGGGCAGGCTGGTCATCGCACGCATAAATAAGGAGCACGTCTTCTCATATGGCCCTCATTATCGTTATTGGCATCATTAAAGCAATTTATTTTATATTAAATGTTGGGTTAATGTGAATGAAATATCGAGGACATGCCAGTTGAAAGAGATAGTACAGGAATTGCAATCGTTGGAAACAAGTCTGTATGAAGAGGCAACATATGCAGTGGTCAGGTGTTAAATGCAAGCAACGTCGTAATGCGATTGACCCACAAGGCTGTATAGGTTTCCAGAAGTGTTAATCCTTCAATTTGGAAACGAAGGAGCTCAACAAGCCGTTATTTAGTTTATTACCTTAGTTTATAAAGTGCGAAGTTAATGGAGTGCAAAGTGTTCAATTAGAAAAGAACACGGCTTTTAAGTATTCGAAATGTATAGTTCGTATTGCTGGCCGTTGATCAGCAATTAAGGTTACGTCCATGTTAGGCAAGGCAAAGAACACATTCCCAGTACGAGTTAGTCACCCTAATTCCAAGGTGGTTTGAGCAATTTCAAAATCGTGCCAAAGGATGGACGGTGGGAAGCAAACCAACCACTAACAAGCTTTCACAGATACTTTGGCGAGGTTTGTAGAGCGTAATGCCTTACCCCAATAACGCGGCTCTGACGGGGCGTACCTGCGATTGCTAGAGACAAAAAGGACAGCATCTATTCGGGTGCGGATTTGTCATTGGAGGCAGACTTAGGCAAGAAGTCTTGAGTTTCCGGCATGTGAACGAGCTCCTCATGACTATCCGTATCAAGGCTAAATTTGCCAACATTAGCCTAATATGCGTTCACGCCCCTCATGAGGAAGAGGACGACGCGACAAAGGATGACTTCTACCAGCTCTTGAACAAGATGTATGAGCAATGCCGAGCCACGACGTTAAAATTATCCTAGGCGACTTTAACGCAAAGCTAGGAAGAGAGGAAGTCTTTAGTAGCGTGGTCGGAAAGCACAGCCTGCACGACATCACATCCGGCAACGGACTCAGGCTAATCGACTTTGCGACGGGGCGAAACTTTGTCGTAGCAAGTACGCGGTTCCCACGTCTCGATATTCACAAAGGAACATGGCTCTTCTTTGATCGAAAAATCGTCAACCAAATCGATCATATTGCGATGCGATGCCGCCTCTGATGTACTGGGTTTTTCTCGGCCACCACAACGAAACCCCTGGTTTGATGAGGAATGCCGGCAAGCACATGCAGCTAAAAAAGAGGCGTACAAAGCGGCGCTGCATAGAAGTGCTAGAGCTGCTTAGGAGCTTTACGTGAGCAGAAGAAAAGAGGAACATCGACTTCTCAGAAAGAAGAAAAAGGAGCATGAGAAGCGCTCGATCGAGGATATTGAGAGACTTTATTGCAGGAATAATGCTCGAAAATTTTACCAAAAGGGAAAAAGAACATGCCAGGGTTTCAAAGCCAGAACAGAAGCTTGCAGGGACGAAAATGTCAACATAGTAGTAGAATCGCAGTCGGTGCTGAGGATATGGAAGGAACACTTCTGCAGACTGTTAAACGGCGATGATGACCAATATTCCGCTGTCAGGCAGAATGAGCCATTCAACAGTGACGATGGCAGTCAAGATTCCCGTCAACCCGATCAGAATGAAGTGAGGATAGCGATATCTAAACTCAAATCCAACAAAGCTGCTAGAGCCGGCGGCCTTGCCGCTGAACTTTTCAGGGGTTGGTAAGGAGCATGCACCAGCTCATCTGTAAAATCTGGTCGGACGAAAGTATGCCCGATGAATGGAACCTCAGCATCGTTTGCCCGATCCTGAAGAAAGGAGACTCTCTGAACTGCGCCAACTACAGAGATATAAGTCTCCTAAATATCGCATATAAGATCCTGTCTGCCGTACTATGTGAAAGCCTAAAACTGATCGTCAACAACCTGATAGGTCCTTATCAGTGCGGTTTCAGGCCTGGAAAGTCCACCATTGACCAAATATTCACACTACGGCAGATCTTGTAAAAAACCCATGAATATAAAATCGATACGCACCAACTTTCATCGATTTCAAAGTTGCCGATGATAGCGTGTATAGAGACGAGTTATACAGAGCCATGTCTAGACTTGGCATCCCTGCCAAGCTCGTCCGTTTGTGCAGAATGACGATGGAGAACTATCGCTGCTCCATCAAAGTCGGTAAGAACATCACCGAACCGTTCGATGTCAGGAAAGGTCTTAGACAAGACGACGCGCTATCATGCGATCTCTTTAACATAGTACTTGAGAGAATTGTACGAAACTCACAAGCCAACCCCGGAGGTACAATTTTCTTCAAGTCTGTACAACTACTCGCTTATGCCGATGACATTGACATAATCGGAAGAACTCAGCGGGCAGTCAATGGGGCATTTACGAGTATTGAGACCGAGGCAGCAAAGATGGGTCTAGCGGTCAACGAAAGCAGAACAAAATATATGCTGTCTACAAAAAAGGACACCCAACATCGGCGTCTTGGACAGAACGCCACAATAAATAAATAAATATAAATAAATATTTGGCGCAACAGCTCTTGAAAGTGCCAGGGCCTAGCTTTTCGCAACCACTCATGTTGTGTGCGTTATATTTTTCACACGAATGGAAGGGACCTACAGTTTAATGCCGAATCCGAACGGCGATTTGAGAAACTTTTTCGTGACAACAATACTCTCGGATGTTTGTCAGACGCTCGCGAGAGGTGGGACCGTGAAAAAACTTTTTGGTGTTTTCTGGGATTCGAACTTGGAACCTCATGCGTAGCGATCCGACACACTAACCACTTACGCCACGGCGCCCACAGAACGCCACAATAGACAGATATAATTTTGAGGTAGTAAAGGATTTTGTCTACCTAGGCGAACTCCGCTAATGACATCAGTAGGGAGATCACTTGAAGAATTACTCTTGCCAATCGTTGTTTCTATGGGCTAAGACGCCAATTGAGTAGCAAAGGCCTATCTCGAACTACTAAGGTAACTCTTTATAAGACACTAACCATCCCAGTCCTGCTGTATGGCGCAGAGGCATGGTCTTTGACAAAACCGGGATGAGGTTTTTCGAGAGAGAAGTTCTTCGAGCGATCTTCGGTCCCATCTGCATAGACGGTGAGTGGAAGAGAAGGTACAATGCCGAACTATACGGCCTGTACAAGGACATTGACTTAGCCAGAAGAGTTCACATACAGCGACTAAGATGGCTGGGTCATTTAGAGTGGACGGAGTCTAACGTTCCCCCTATGAAAGTCTTCGAATCCACCCCGGATGGACGAAGCAATAGAGGACGACCTCGCGGTAGGTGGCGCAAACAAGTGGAGGGGGACCTTAACCAACTTGGCGTGCGCAACTGGAGGCAGCTGGCTCGTAACCGTGCTAGCTGGAGAGGCTTGTTGGTTGAGGCCCAGGCCCACCCCGGACTGCAGCGCCATCTAAGTAAGTAAGTATTCTAAATACTGAACGAAAAAAGTCTCGCTACAGTGAACTTAAGTTTTTTTATTTTCTTAGAACTTTACAGCGTGCAAAAAACAGCTAAAACTTATTAGTGCAATGCAGTCGCCAGTTAGGCCCGCTGGGAAGTACATACATATGTGCGTTCATAGATATGCATACCCATATACAATCATCCAAATTTACCGTTTGTTCTACTCATCGTGTTGTGCGAGTATCTTGCCCGATTATATGCTACGCAATTTGGGGTTGTTTGTAGTACAAATGCAAACTACCTGTTGCTTGTTTTTGTTAAAAATAAAATATTCCGTTCAATAAATATTGGCTGGTTTTTTAGCACTTGCAAAAAAAAATTCTAATTACAGTAAACTCTCGATAATTTGAATTTCATTGGACCAGGGAAAAACTTCGAATTCCAAAAAAAAGATTTTTTAGAAAACTTAATTTTATTTTGAAAAGAAATTATAATTTTTTGTATACAAATTACAAAATCTGTAATTTTCTTCTTAGTAAGCGACTGCAAACGATCTCGGTCTAAGGTGTTTTCGATCTTTAATCTTTAAGCTTTAATCATAAAGCTGAAAAAACGTAATCGTTGACATCTGTCCTCTCTACTCGTATGAGTTCGTTTAGAATGTAAAAATTGTAAACTCTACTGTAAACGATCTGAACACCTTTTCATTCAATGAATACACAGGGCACAAGTTTTCACTGCATACGCACTTCAACGAACAGTCGAGTAGAAACAAATAGACTTAACTTCGATTTATAGAGGCAAAAAAAGCCAACAAGTTTGAATTAGAGAAGTTCTTAGGTTATGTTATGTTGCACAAGAATAAGTTCGAATTAACGAAAGGGACAAATTGCATAGGTTTTCTTCGACTAATAGAGGTTTTCTCATTAGACTTAGGTAGTACTTCTATTTATAGAGAATTCGAATTATAGAGGGCCAAATTATCAAGAGTTGTAGGTTGGTCAAACGGTAGTGCATGCGATCATATGAAAACACAAGCGTTTTCACTCAGCTGAGGCCTACCAATTCCTATTCTCAACCTCCACACGGTGACAGCCGGGTGCCTAGTACCTTAATCCAAGAAGTGGGTAATCAACCCCGTTTGGCGGATTCTTGGTGGCAGCAGATGAGAGAGGGGGGAAGAGTGCTTTCCCACTAGAGCACTTCTTCCTGTTCCAGGCGGCAGCGGACGAATTCCCTAGACAGAGTCAACGGTGGCGTCTATAGTTCGAGTTAGGTTGAACTTAGTGAATACCTTGCGCGAGCTGCTTCGACGTATTCGGATCACAGGTCGGTAAGGAATTTCCAATGTTGGTCAGGACATTGGAATAGAGGTGGTGACGGAGGAGCCCTTAATGGGCAAACGGCAGCGCTCATACTCCCGTAGTGGACTACTGGCACCGGTGTACCCGGCCCCTCGCCCTAGGGGAATAATTAAGGAACTGGCCCTCCAGGTTGGGGGTTGTACCGTAGAGGTAACTTCCCTACCACGTAAAAAACTCATGGTTCCGAAACAACCAAAAGCCTCGGATAAGGATGACTCAACTAATGACGACCCCAGCAAACGAAATAAGGACAACGACCTTCGGATCTGTACGGGGAATGCTCTGTCCGTTTACAGACCACGTGCAGCCGAACAACTAGCAGAGGCCCTAGACTGCTATAAAGCAGATATTACCGCCATCCAGGAAGAGCGATGGGATGGGCCGGGCAAAAAGAGGATGAAAAACTGTGACATCTACTACGGTGATTGCTACAGAGGCAACAGGCAACGCTTATTCGGATGCGGAATTGTCATACGCGGCAGACTTAGGCAATGGACACCAACGCCCCGGCCCGCAGAGTCTTCGAATCTAACCCCGAGGGACGACGCAGTAGAGGGAATCATCGCCGTAGGTGGCGCGCACAAGTTCCTGGGGACCTCGACCAATTTAGAGTGCGCAACTGGAGGCAATTAGCTAAAGACCGAGCTAAATGGAGAGGCTTTTTGGTTGAGCCCCAGGTTCACCTCGAACTGTAGTGCCACCTAAGTAAGTAAGTAAGTAAAACGTGCAAAAGAACAAACAAAAACGAATCTCAGAAAACACCAAAAACTTTTTTTCACGGTCTCACCTCTCGCGAACGTCTGACAAACATCCGAAAAAGCTTTTCAAAACAAGTTACCCTTCGGATACGGCACCAAATTGTAGGTCCCTTCCATTTGTGTGAAACATATAACGTACACAACATGAGTAGTTGCGAGAAGCTAGGCCCTGGCTAGGCTGTTGCGCCAAATATAATATTTTTTTTTTTATGATTTAAAATTGTGACACTAGTTTTAAGTCCACAATGCGTAGACAGCGAAATATGTATAGGGGAGCATGCTTCCGCTCTGCAACCCTCCTGCTTGTGTCACTGCTTGATTTGAAGTAGATGCGAGATTGGATGTATGCAAGGTTTCTTTAAATCCATGCGAAACATGAAGAATCCATGCGCAAAAAATTGCGATACAATTGTGATTCCTCAGCACGCAATTCGATGAACAATTCGCGTAAAATCCCTCCTGATGACGGCTGGCCACCCAATCCTTCATCCAAACATTACGACATTTGTGTGGCACTTCGTCTTCCTTCTCGCTGCTTTCTAATACGTACGCGGCCAAGATTATCGCAAGTGCCTCTTTTTGTTCCATTTATATTTTAAAAATTTTCAGACTTTCCAATTCAATGCAACACAAAAAAAAGTTCTGTCATATGCTTGAGTCTGACAACCTCTGACAGCGGATCTGCCAATTTTGTGTAAGCATTCATCTACCAACCGTGTGAACTAACAATTTTTAATCCGACAACGTTGCCAGAAAAAGATTGTCAGACAGAAATTGTCAGAAATTGGAATACAATCTGACAACCATGTGAACTGACAATTTAACGTTGGAAGATAAGGTATATTCGCGAACACAATCTAAAGCGCTTTAAGGTGCTTTAAGGTTCTCTAAATTGCTCTAAATGTATTCGCGAACTGAGTGAACATGACAGATGAAGAGCAAAATCTATAAGTAACAAGTAGCGAGTATTTCCCCTCTGTGCTTGCATGTGCTCGAAGAATTTCTGCTGGCACGAACGTAAAAACTGCCAAGTGGAATCAGTTGATTGTCAAATGGGCCAACGAGTTTTTGATTTCATTTCAAAAAGTCAATAGATATACAAAATGGATGCAAAGTATCTTGAAGAAAATGATGTGATGCGTGAATGTTCTCCTAAAACATTTCTTTTTAACTTAATATGAATCTGCTGGTTTTGAGACGAGTTTAATTTGTTCACTATCATTTTTTTTAATCACCCCAATTACGTTTGTCGGTTTCGACTAACAATCGACTTGGTTCCGACCGACTCGGAACATAGCACATTCCATTTGGCATATTTGTGTTTTGTAGTAGAATTAGTACATAATGTATTTTCGACTTCAGCTGATATTCTGATTGGCGGATGGCGGGTAGATAAATGCCATTTTGAGTCGTGAGGGAAAACGTAAACGACTGGCTATCAATAAACGAATTAAATAAAGTGTTTGTTTGTTTTGAGGGATGAAAATGAAATAAAATAAAAGGCAATTTGAGGTGTTAATTGCATTTATGCAAGAAAAGCTTCACCTTGCAAAGGGCTTTACGAAGTCAGTCCAGAAAATTAATATGAAGGATGAGGGGAATTTTCTGGCCACAAAATTAAACAGCTTAGGTCCTCCATCAAGAGACGGCGATGGTTGGCATTTCATTTCATTTTCTTCGTTTTCATTCTGATTTTCTTCGTCTTCTTCACTACTACTGTTAAAATGCTCAATAGTTAACATTTTTTTATTTATTTTGAACTTCTCCAAAAAACAAAGTATTTCTACAATAAGAATTTTAATTGTGATCTGTCAAAACCAAAGAAATGTGTGCCGGCTATCGAAAAAAATCTAGTACACGCTTTGTCGGTCGAATAGACTATGGAATCTCGATTTTTCATCGACCCGATCCGACAACCGACTTGAGTCGTTTTCGATTCCCGACAAACGTGTTTGGGGTGAATGACAGTTGGTTCGACTTGGCTCGAAATGGCTCGCTTTTAATTCGCTTACTTTTGCTTAGATTTTCCGCTCTCTGAGAGTTTTTATTCTCATCATGTCGGATTTGACAATTGATTCGTTTTTGGCTCCGAAAGCATGCGAACGGACCTAATATTGTAAGATCTGACAACCGTCAGAACATACTTAAGTCTATTCATGATGATTTGTTAACCAATACTGAACATAAATGTGAAAGAAATGTCAAAAATGAAAGTCATTCCCATTGGAAGATCCATCAGCCTTAAAGGAACACCCTTTATGTGGTAATCAAAGCCACTAGAGTACTTATGGTGTGCACGAACACCTCAGGTAAAACCGGGCGGTGTAGCCTAGCCTCTGAGTGGATGTACGTGATGATAGTCAGACCCATAATTACATATGATGGAGTGCCATGGGTCAGTAGAACAAGGCTAAGAACGTCATAGGCAAAGGGCAAACACTAGCCTGCATCTGTATAACAGGAGCCAACAGCAGCATTAGAGATATTCGTAGGACTACCGCTACACATAGTGCTGAAAAAGATTGCAAAGGATACCATATTTGTAAATCTAAATACCCAGCCATATTAAGAATAATCAAAAAAGGCGTCGGGAAAGGAACATGCATCGCAAACAAAGAGCGAGAAGCCCTATTCAAATCGTTGTCGTTTCTGGACTGGTCCACAGATATGGTCAAGAAATACTGCTTTGAATGAAAAGTTGAGTCAAAGCTGAGCAATAAAAGGGTTGGCCAGTGAGTCCGATAAGTACCAATTCAAACAACATACTATTCAATGGTACACGGATGGATCGAACAATACTACAGGCACTGGGGCAGGCGTGTGCGGGCTTAGGACCAGATACTTTGAATTTCTGGGAATTTTTCCAAGTATAGTCCAAGCAGAGGTCCACGCGATCGAAAGATGCATCCAATTCAACCTCGACAGAAAGCATCACGGGCAGGACATCGCAATACTGTCAGATAGCCAAGCACACTCAAGGCAATTAACTCACGCTAGATTAGATTCAGACTGGTATGGTAGTGCCTCGCCAAGATCAACCGACTGGGGCATGCTAATAAAGTTATTAACTATGGGGTACCAGAACACATCTCACACCTCCTACCAATGCAGAAGTTACCCCCTTCGGGAAGGGGTCAGAATATACCCGAGGTAGGCATGCCTGTCGTAAGAGGCGACTAAAATCCATCCTCCGTATACCGAGTATGGTGTATACAAAAACATGCAATGAACAAAACAAAAGATTTTAATAACCCAGGTGGCAGTCCAGGTACACTGGCAAATCCACCCTCTTCGGAGGTCGGCTCTACGGATTCTGGGGAGAGCCACTTATTGCACCTAATAAATCCCTTCTCAAAAAGAACAAGAGTATCTCGATCTCCACCAACAAGATCGAACGTCTCCGGAAAAAGAAGTCCGCCGGAAGCGCAAACGCGTGAAAAACGGGACTCAGCGAAATCAAAAAGCATTCAGGAGGAAAACGACGTACTCCGTACCAAGCTTACCGAAATGGAGCTACTCTATCGTGAGCTTAAGAAAGAAGTAGATTTACTCAGGCAAGAAAATAATGCCTTAAAAAAGTCGTATCTACAAAAAGAAAATACAGTTAGCCCACAACGCTCACCTAGTCGCGAATACCAGACGGACGAAGAAGAGCTAACACGTGAAACGAATTGGATCGAAAAGAAACGACCTAGCAAAAAACGCAAAGCTGGTTCGTCACCGGAAGTCGAACCACAAAAGGATGAAAAGTGCAAGGAGTTGCACGAAAAGCAACAACAAAAACAATTACGTCCTCCGCCACCGATAAATGTCGTTGGAATTACGGACTACAACAAGTTGCATTGCCTCCTTAAAGGAACTGCGACATCGAAGTTTAAGGTGACATCTCTGCGAAACAATACGTGCAAAATCAATGTCGATGATACCGACGGTTACCGATCAGTATCCCAAAAATTGAATGCCGAAAAGATTCAGTGGTATACTTATGAAAATAAGTTAGAAAGACCACTGCGTGTTGTAGCAAGGGGACTCCACCCCTCGTGCACCAAAGAAGATGTTATAAACGACCTTCAAGACAAAGGCTTTAAAATTCTTGATGCCGTCAATATTATCAAGAAGGAGAAGCAACAGGCGGAGGGAGATCAGGAAAATTTGGTAAGGCGTGGTCTTCCACTATTCATGCTAAGTTTCGATAAAGACGAAAATAAAGATGTTATTTATGGTATTAAGACTATTTTAAACATCGTGGTCAAAATCGAACCTATGCGTAAGAGCTCCAGATCGATCCCGCAGTGTAAGCGCTGTCAAGGTTTCAATCACACGCAGACTTACTGCCGGAAAGAACCACGATGCGTCAAATGCGCAGGTGAACATCTCTCGGATGAGTGTCGCCTGAATAAGCAAATCCCAGCCATTTGCATAAACTGTAAAGGTAAACACCCTGCGAACTATCGAGGTTGCGAAGTGGCGAAAGAGCTCCAAAAACGGCGCGATACGCTCAAAAATTCCATGGGCACGAATCCAAAACCAATTAAGAATAGACCCAAAATAGCTACGAAAAAAACAGCGAAAGATAAAAAATCCGTCAATATTCTCTTAAGATCGGGTAATGAAGAAAAACCCAAACGTAGTAGAGAAAACGTGACCGGAACTAAATCGTCGAATATTGGCGTGCAGTCTTATGCTCAAGCGGCGATGACAGCTAATGGCAAGTACAAGACCGACAGCTCACGGGAGATCAAAGCAAGAAACCGTCCAATTTCTATCGTAAAGACTCCTGCTCAAGCTGCGACATTGGAAAACGGTGATAGAGGTAGCTCACAAGATCATGTATCCCATGTTTTTTCCTTAATTCTTGCGAAACTTGAAGAGCAATAGAAAACAAACAAACTTATTTTCGAGAGACTAGTTGCATTAGAAAACAACATTAATAACACGCGCACTTCAACCAGAATATGAAAGAAACGATTAAAATTCTTACTTGGAACGCCAACGGGCTTATACGAAGACTCGACGAGTTAGAAATATTTATACGAGAAAAAGATATTGATATATGCTTAGTCTGTGAAACTCATCTGACAAAGCAATCGAATGTTAAGATAAGGGGATATAGCGTGTATCACGCCTTCCACCCATCGGAAAGAGCCAGAGGGGGATCATCCTTGTTTATAAAAGAATGTATCGAACACTCAGCGGAAGTAAAGATTGAATTAGAAGCAATGCAAGTAAGCACGGTACGCGTTAGAAATAGACATTTTGCTTTCAACATTTCGTCTATATATTGTCCACTGCGATGTAAACTTGAAGAAAGTGATTTCACAAACATCTTCGACTTTCTTAGACCCAATTTTATTATTGGTGGTGACTTCAACGCGAAACACTCCTTCTGGGGTTCAAGGTACGCCTCTCAGAAAGGTAGAAAGCTTTATAATGCGGGTATGCAACACAGTTGTGATTTTCACTCGACTGGTAAACCAACATATTGGCCGACTGATAGAAATAAGATACCAGATCTTATCGACTTCTTTATTGTTAAAGGAATATCTGGCAACTGTATACAAGTTGAAGAAAGCTTTGATCTCTCCTCTGATCATTCTCCAATCATTATGACGATTAGCGAAGCTCTGGTTAAAAAAGTAGGACCGGCCAGATTAACCAGCGCGAAAACTAATTGGGATGGCTTCAAAAAAGATATTGAAGCAAATATTGAGCTGAGCGTATCACTTAAAACGCCATATGAACTTGAAGTTGAAGTTGATCGCTTCGTCGAAATCCTACAGAATGCCGCGTGGAAGAATACTCCCAAACCAAAGAGAACGCCGGCCAGTTACATTCAAACTTATCCACAGGAAATAAAAGAGATGATTAAGAAGAGAAAAGCGCGCAAAAAATGGCAACAAACTCGGGCTCCGCAACATAAAGCACATCTTAACCGTTTGTGCAACTCACTAAAAAGTTCTATTAAAAACTTTAAGAATAATGAAATGCAAACTTACCTAGAAAGCTTAACGGCAGAAAAAGATTCTAATTACTCGCTTTGGAAGGCTATAAAAGGTATTAAAAACCTCAAATTCAAGCCGCCCCAATTATGAAAAATCAAGACGAATGGGCCAGGCATGATAAAGAGAAAGCGCAAGTTTTTGCCACCCCCCCTGGAAGAAACTTTCAAACCGTTGGGTGGACAAGCTCTTATTCAAAATATAAATACGTCATATATAGCCAATAGCGTAATAAGAAATGCAACACTTACCGAAATTACGGAAGAAATAAAGAAACTTAAACCAAAGAAGGCTCCTGGATACGACTTAATTACGGGAGAGGTTCTTAAAGTACTACCAAGAAAAGCTCTAATTAAGCTTCTGTTCATTATAAACGCCGCGCTAAGACTAGAATATGTTCCCAGTCAATGGAAAGTCGCCGAAGTCATAATGGTCTTTAAGCCCGGAAAACCTCCGAATGAAAAAACGTCTTATAGACCGATTTCGCTTCTTCCAATTATATCCAAAGTGTTCGAGAGAATATTGATTAGGCGAATACAGCCGGTAATAGAAGAAGGGCATCTCATTCCGGATCATCAATTCGGATTCAGAAGTAAGTATTCTACAGTTGAACAAGTACATCGAATAACAGATGTAATCGAAAAGTCACTCGAAGAAAAAAAAATTTGTCCAAGCGTATTCCTTGACGTCTCTCAAGCCAAGGTCTGGCACGAAGGCTTAAAGTTTAAATTACGACAAGTTCTGCCAGAGCACCTATATAATATTTTGAAGAACTACCTTACGAATAGACTATTCCGCGTCAAATGTGGAAACGAATATTCGGATTTTAAGGAAATAATGGCTGGGGTGCCGCAAGGAAGCGTTCTTGGTCCGGTCTTATATCTATTATACACTCGTGATATACCGCAAGTAGAAGGCACTGAGCTAGCTACATTTGCCGACGACACTGCTATCTTGGCAGTAGGTAAAACGGTCGAAGATACTACAGAAAAATCTTTAAGAAGCTTTGGATAGAGTAAATGAATGGACAAAGGTTTGGCGAATCGCACTCAACGAGACCAAATCTGTTCATGTAAATTTTACTTATAAGAGAGTAAATAATCTGCCGATCTTTTCAAACTTGGTTCAAATTCCGATTGCAAACGAGGCTAAGTATCTTGGAATGACACTTGATACAAAGCTGAAATGGAAAACGCACGTTAAGAAAAAACGCAAAGAACTAGATAACAAATATCGAGAAATGTATTGGTTACTTGGAAAATATTCCAAGCTTAATATAGAGAACAAACTGCTTTTATATAAGCAACTGCTATAGCCTGTATGGACATATGGTATACAACTCTGGGGTTGTACCAAAGTAAGTAATATTAAAATTTTACAAACTTTTGAAAACAAAGTGCTAAGAGGTATTGTAAATGCGCCATGGGATATCAGAAATAGCGATATCCATAGAGATCTTGGCATTAAATCAGTCGAAGACGAAATCAAAAACTACGTGAGAAAACATAAAAGTCGACTTGAAAGTCACGTTAATATAACAGTCCTCCAAGTTTTGGATGAAAGAAACTTACTACGCCGTCTACAAAGAACAAAACCTTTAGACTTAGCACGATAAGCAACCGCGTCTAAACTGCGGAGCTAGCAGGAACTTCTAATGGGAAGGTATCTGCAAAACGTCCTTATTTCGTGAAACGAAAACTACTTGATAAGTCGAATACTTAGTTGTAGTAAAAAAAATATAAACAAGTCTGTTTTGAAGGGAGGTTTTTTAGTGGGTAAGAATCCCACACTACTATGAGCAGGCGCTCTCGATCCTCATAGTGTCTTGTTGAAGATTTTCACCTACCCTTGAAAAAAAAAAAAAAAAAAAAATGCAGAATTGCTGTGTCATGATTAAATACATGATACGTTCTCATAAATAACTACAACTAACAACTATTTGGCGCAACAGCTCTTTAAAGTCCCAGGGCATAGCTTCTCGCAACCACTCATGTTGTGTGCGTTATATTTTTCACACGAATGGAAGGGACCTACAGTTTAATGCCGAATCCGAACGGCGATTTGAGAAGATTTTTCGTGACAACAATACTCTCGGATGTTTGTCAGACGCTCGCGAGAGGTGGGACCGTCAAAAAACTTTTTGGTATTTTCTGGGATTCGAACTTGGAACCGCATGCGTAGTGATCCGACACACTAACCACTTACGCCACAGCGCCCACTAATATAATAATATAGTTCTCATAAATGACTCCAACTAAAACAAGGATATTGTGGGCGCCGTGGCACAAGTTGTTAGAGTGTCGGACCAGTGCGAGGTTCCAAGTTCGAATCCCAGAAAACACGAAAAAGTTTTTTCATGGTCGCACCTCTCGCGAACGTCAGACGTTCGAGACATCCGAGAGTATTGTTGTCACGAGAAAGCTTCTCAAAACAAATTGCCCCTCAGATACGGCACTAAACTGTAGGGCCCTTCCATTCGTGTGACAAAATACAGGTATAACGTACACAATATGAGTGGTTGCAAGAAGCTAGGCCGAGGCACTAGCTGTTGCGCCAAATAGCAGGCGCTATCCTCAAAACAACGATAGTCAACCTCTTATCGGAGAGAATGCCGCAATTACATCGCCAGAGGTGTATGTATTATAAAATAATAATCCGGCTTGTAATCATTGTCCTAGCCATTAGTAAGGTTGTTTGTCAATGACTCTACGAGTATGTTCCTCCGCCCTAGTTTTGAATTTGAATCCCATTATGTCAAAGGTACCTTTAATATCTACGAATAGAAAGCAGGACCTTACAAATGATTAAGAATGATCATTTGGGCGGCATAGCCATACACCCCGCTATTTTGGAAGGCATATACCTAATGTATTTCAGTACGGGTTGCATGCATAGTCCTAGTGTCGCATGCAATTCTCCATTAAAAAAAAACTAACAAGAAGTGAATAGACAGATCAATTTACAGTGCTAATTATTAATTCAATGGAATAGCTAGATTCAGATTGAATTGAGCTGTAGGTCCTCCTCCCCATTGGCAAAAAACTTCACGTAACCCGCAAATCAGTCACGCGTTAGTATTATAACTTCATTCAATCACGAAAACAATGATACATTGTCGGCGCTATCCATGAGTTAGACAAACATGCACAGCATAGTACCGGCCCATTTAATTACGCTTCAACCGTTCTGACGTAAATCTCTCTTCGTACTCATGGTCACGACACACGTGCCTCCGCGTTGTGCGTTCTCTTCATATAAAAGAGCAAACACTACTCATACAGCTAATATTATTTTCAACACCTAATTCGCGTTCGTGAGCACTTGAATTAGTGCTGCGATGGGTTTTCCACGGAAATCCCAGGGGAATACGTTTTTATTGAAATAAATCGGCGAAATTAATTTGACTTATACGTAGTCATAATCGTGGCGGGGTTCCATTTTGGAGCCACCATGGGGCGCGTTGGCACGATAGTACCCCGCGATGACTGCAACTTGCCTGGAATCTGTGTGTGCAGAGAGAAGCAGCTCTATAACAACATCATGCAAATCTCTGGAGTCAATCGCGCGCACTGTAGCCGGAGACCATCGTGGTCATTTGTGGAACATTTATTCGGTTCTGTGTTCGTTCGGTCGGATACGAGCGCTCACCGTTGAGGGCTGGTAAGCACCAGCGGTGGTCATGATAAGGCTGCTCCGGCGGAGACGAGGTAAAAACAAATGACAAGTCCATTTGATTTAAATTTTTAATTATGGTGTACAGCTCTATACGCCCACCTCTCCACATTAGGATTTATAGATTTTAAATGGTTGAGCCTTGTCTTGTGCCTGGGCATCGCTGCTGATTCCGCTGCTTGAGGTGGCGGCGGTTGCTTCTCGCAGTGCTGTGCAGATGCGCGTAGCAGTAGTACACGTCTCTGTACAGTGAATGGGCTCTCTGGTAAAGGAAGGATGAAATCGTTGATCTGACTTTCTCGTATGTGTGGTGACGAAGAAGAAGCGTCTCCTCTGAGCTGGAGTTGAAGCCAAGGCATCCTGGGGGCTGTGTGGTGTGCGCGATGGTGTCTATAGGCTATGCGTTTGGGAGAACGGAGCCCTGGAAGTGAATTAATGCTCACATCCTGTGCATAATGAACTCTTCCTTTTGGCATGCGGCTGCGACTAGATGTAGTATATGCCAACATACTTGCGGGTCATCCGGGCTGTCTCTCGTGGTGTTTTGCGTATGACTTGTCTGATTATGCGATTATTAATGATGCCTTCGATTCATAAAGGACTTAAAGAAGTTCATGTTGCGGTGTCTCGCGATGGAAATTTATGATTAAGGTGATTGAAGTTGAGATCTCTTAACACGTACATATTTTACTATGTTCTCTGTTCTTAGTTTGTGGGTTCTGGCAAGTTTGCTTTTGGCGGAAATGATGGGATTCACTCGAGAATTGTGGGAACAGCAGCGTTAATTTAAATTAGCATGCCTCGCGCACAGTTGGACGATTATGTTTAAATACATTAAATAGAGATTTGTACACTACATTAGTTATGAATACTGAATTCGAGAAGGTTTTTCATATTAAGATTGAGAAGAAGTAAGATATGCGTAAGATGATGGAAAATGTCCTTGAAAGCATTGCTTTGTTGTTTTTTTCATTCATTTTTTTTCTTTTTAAGTCTTGGAATCAATGACAATAGCATATTGTTACATATAAGTTCTGGAACGTCCAACAACAGCGGTGGCTCTCAAACTGCACAAAGCGTTCAGGCAACTAGTGGCCAGTGGAATAGTTTTTAGTACAAATGCCCTCAGCCTATCAAAAAATAGTTTAAATCATCACTTAAAAAATAATTTAAATCCTAGTTTAAGTATTATCCCAGTTAATAGTAGATTCACATTTAATGTACTTGCATATAATATATCAGGTCTAAAGAACAAATTGCTTTTCCACCATTTCTTCGAATATATAAATAAATTTGATATATTCCTCCTTTTCGAAACGTTCGTCGAAGAAGCTAAGGAACAATTTGAACCCTTCTTCGGCAAATATTCACTCCATTGGATTCCAGCTACACGAATATCTACCCGAGGTAGAGCTAGCGGAGGATGCTTGTATGGAATTAAGAAGCAAATCAACGACCATATTGGATGCCGATACGTAAAAGAACTCGGTCAAATTTTAGTAGAAGTCGAAACCGGAAAATCTAGAATGTACATAATCCCGGTATACATCAATTGCAACAAATGGATGGAAAATTTTGGGAGGCTGTATAACTTCTTATTAGAATCGGGAAAAGAAAACATAATGGCTATTGGAGATTTCAACGGAAGAGTAGGAAATACGCAGATCTTAGAAGTGGAATCAGGACTTTTACCAAAATCAATGAACGAAACCAGATGCGCAGAAGACAACCAAATTGATAGTAATGGCAAAAAACTCGTTGAAATGTGCGAATCTACTGGGTTAACAGTAATAAACGGTCGTTCCAAAAGTGACACTAAAGGCCACTTAACATATACCTATATCAGGGGTACTGCATGCTCGACCATTGACTACTGTTTTGGGCAGGGAAAGTGGCTTAAGTATATAACAGACTTCTACGTCGACGAGATAAACTACTCGGATCACCTACCCTTAGCTATTACAGTAAGACTTGAGACCCCCCGACAATCGCCGCCCACACAGAATCAATTATTACCTAAAGTTCAATGAAAGGAAAGTTTTGCATCTAGATACAAATTTCTTTTAAACCAGAAGCTCAACGTGTTAAGCGACTCGGAGATCAATTCAATTCGCGAACCAGACATACTCACCGCTTGTATCTCAGACGCAGCCATGCTAGTGCATCATGTGAGAAGATTGCAAAAGAAACAAGTATGGTACGACTGGGAATGTGAGTTAGCAAGGAGAAAAACTTTTACTTATTTACGCTTGTTAAGAGAAACAGGTAACAACTCCGCCAAAACCATGTATCAACAGCCAAGTAAAGTATATAAAATTATATGCAAGGAGAAACAAAAAAGGTACACTCAGCAGCTGACGATGGAGATTCTAAGAGTTAAAGACAGCCGTTCCTTTTGGAAATTGGCAAGAACACTCAACGGTCCAACCCTTACAGGTGACATTCAAGTGGAAGCATCGATCTTAGCCGAGCATTTTGAACAACTGCTTAATCCGCCATACACGAGAAGTCAACTACATTATGCGCTACCTTACCAGAGAGTGGATGTACTGGATTGCAAAATTACGTCGCAAGAAGTCTGCACAGTTATACATCGATGCAACTTAAATAAAGCCCCAGGAGAAGATCGCAACCGTACGAATTCTTCAAGTACGCTACGAATGAATTCATAGAAAAACGTACGGCTGCTTACAATTTCATTTTCGAGGTGGGGGAAGTGCCGCCCAGCTTTAAGAGAAATATAATCTTCCCACTGTTCAAAAAAGGAGATCGCAGTGATCCGAGTAACTACAGGGGCATAACCTTCCTGAACTCTATAATGAAAATCTTCACCGGAATTGGATCGGCTGTCCGCATGGGTGCAGGCAAACGAACTACTCAGTGAGTTTCAAGCGGAATTCAGAAAGAACTACTCCACAGTGGATAATATCTTCACTCTGACCAGTATGGCTAAGACTTATCGCGACAAGGGCAAACAACTATACTTCAAGTTCTATAAACTTAGTAATCTGGGAGTGTCAACGAAAGTACTTAGGGTTATACAAAGTCTTTACGATGAAAACAGAACTGCAGTATGGTCACAACGTGTCAAACTGGTTTGATTCGCGAATGGGCGTTAAACAAGGATGCCTCATGACTCCCCTACTCTTCTCTCTGTTTTTGGACGACCTGCCAACCTTCTTGCCTGGGGGAATTGAGTTTGACAGGGTAAAAGTAAAACTCCTTATGTACGCGGATGACATAGTCATTCTATCGGAAACGCCAACTATGATGCAAAACATGGTCAACAAATTAGAACAATACTGCAGTTTGTGGGACTTACAAGTGAACACAAATAAATCAAAAATGATGGTCTTTCGGAATAGTTTTGGGCGATTCACAAGTAATGAAAGGTGGACTTGGCAAAGCGAAGAATTAGAAAATTTAAAGGAGTACAAGTACCTCGGGGTCATAGTAACACCGCGACTGACTTTCAAAAAACACCTGCAAGAAAAATTAAAAGAGGCAAAAAGAGCAATCAACTGTAGTTGGAGAGGCATACTCTGTAAAAAAAATATTGCTTTAAGCACAAAATACAAAATCTTTGAAGCAGTAGCGAGGTCGATCATGTGCTATGCAGCCCAAGTGTGGGGCATCTACCAATATGAAGAAGTTGAAAAGTTGTTGAGGTACTT
Source organism: Brachypalpus laphriformis (assembly GCA_945910035.1). NCBI lineage: Eukaryota > Metazoa > Arthropoda > Insecta > Diptera > Syrphidae > Brachypalpus > Brachypalpus laphriformis. The sequence continues at coordinate 104,038,699 of OX246756.1, forward strand.
CATTAAAAAAATGTTTAGATTGCCGGAAAACACCCCAAACTATATGCTCCACCTGGAAACCGGACTGCCCCCATTATAGGTATATCTATACACTACGACTGCACTTTTTGTATATTGCAAAAGCAATGTCCCTCCCGAGCCAACGTCTGCCACATATCGTCGCAATGCATCATATACGCCGTAAACTACAATTTTTCAATGAATGGTCTAGATTGTGCAACGAACATGACGTCGAACTAATACCCTACAATGAAACAACATGGAAAACGACTTTAAAGGAACTGCTAGCGAAGATTGATTTATCCACCCGTGCCGCGTTTAGAGTAAAAACCCAGCAAAGCCTAACTAGACATTCGTATTGTACGCTACAATACGACCTAGGTGAAAAAAATTACTTTCACGATCAAAACACCATATACACAATATCGATGATATTCAAGACCAGAGGGGAGCTTTTGCAGTTAAATTACAGGCCGCATAAAACCAACCGGAACGAGGAGGCAGAATGTTCTTTCTGCAATCTACGAGCTATCGAAGACGTACATCACCTGGTCGGAATATGTCCAATACTGATGGGGATTAGAAGTGCACATTGGGGAAAACATAGTTTATCAACAAGCGAAATCATTTCAATCCTAAATGGCCAAAATTGGAATACACTGTCTAGCTGCTTAATTTTAATGATGCCATCGTCGAAATTTTTCGTTTTAGATTCCATCGTATTGTACTCGTGCAACAGTAAATTTAAATTGGAATGTTCGTTTGGGGTAGAGCCCTGTTTATTTCGTGCCATAATCAATGCCAAAGCACGCTCTGTTGCAGGGAATATCATCTTGTGCTGGTACATATTAATGCATATGTACATTATACCGGATCACATCCCTTGACTGAATACAAAAACGTTCTCACATCGGCACCGCGCACCTAAACTCTGACACCAATCGACTCTGGCTGAAAGCAAAAGTTTTTGTTAAAATGACTGCGCCCAACGAACTAACGGCGCCATCTGTGGTTGAACAGAAGGGTTTTCTCAAAAAGATGTTCTGTCCTCTCTTTGGAATTTGGTGGTCAATGAACTATTCATAATCCTGGAATCCGGGGGATGCACTGCGATCGCTTATACAGATGATTTTGCTTTAGCTGTTTTTGGAAAACACCTAAATACTCTAAAAGAATTTTTACCAAACTCTTTAAGCAAGCTAGATAGATAGAAAGATAGATAGATTTGTTGTGAGGTGCAAGTGCACTGAGACCTTTAGCAGCTCTATTGTGCCCCTCAAACTAAGGCTCTAGTCGATGATGTGCTCGCTCTAGAGCACTTCCGCCAGCCCAGCTGCTGCTATTAAGTGGAGTATCTTGAGTGGATCCAGTGAAGGTAGATCCAATTTTGATAGGAGGTATGCACCTAAGTAATTTCTTCTTTTGTGGATCAGTGCTTCGCATTCCATAAGAAGGTGCGCTGGTGTTTCTGCGAAGTCCCTGCTTGATCTGCAGTGTTCGTCTCTCTCTATTCCTAGTTTCCTGAGGTGCTCATTGAGCCTGTAGTGACCTGTTAACACGCCCGCCAAGATGAGAAGTCGGTTCTTGCTCACTCTTAGGCAGGTTCTACTTCTTTTCTGGTTGTATTATCCCAGTTCTATTGCCTGCCTTAGTTGGGGGATCTCGTCCCAATGCCTGGCCCATTTCCTCTCTTCCTCTTTCCTTAAGAGTTCCCTTACTTTGTCGGGTCCTATCCCACAAAAGGGTACTGGTCCAAGGAAGGGCGTGTCTGATCCGTTTCTTGCTAGTTTGTTGATCCTGGTGAGGCATTTCCATACCAGTTTGGATCTGATCTCGTGTGAGGTCATTGCTTTGATAGCGGCTTGGCTGTCTGACAGTATTGCGATGTCCTGCCCGCGATAATTCCTGTCGAGGTTGAATTGCGCGCATCTTTCGAACGGATGAACTTCTTCTTGAAATATACTTGAATATTCCCAGTGATTCTGAGTATCTGGTCCTGGTCCGAACACGCTTGCCTCAGTGCCTGTAGATGTTTTCGATCCATCCGTGTACCATTCAATTGTGTGTTGTTTGAATTGGTACTTATCGGACTCACTGCTCCAATCCTTTTTATTGCTCAGCTTTGATTCGAATTTTCTTTCAAAGCAGTATTTCTTGACCATATCATCTCTGAGACAGTCCATTAGCGACACCGATTTGGATAGGGTTACTAGCTCTTTGTTTGCGATGCATGTTTCTTTCCCATTACCCTCTTTGCTTATTCTCAATATGGTCTCCTTGGTGATTCGCTCTATCACTATGTGTAGAGGAGGTATACATACAATCACCTCTAGTGCTGCTGTGCGACAGGTTCGCATGGCTCTTGTTATACATATGCAGGCTATTCTTTGCACCTTGCTCAGGGATGCCCTCGTCGTAGTTAACATTGTTCGGTTAACCCAGGCCACTGCCCCGTATGTGATGATGGATCTTGGTATTATCATATACATCCACCTCAGTGTGGCTGGGCTGCAACCCCAGGTCTTTACTGAAATGTTCCTGCACACCATAAGTGCTCTGGTGGCTTTGATTACCACAACTTCTAGATGTTCTTTCCAAAGGAGTTTGCTGTCTAGTGTTGTACCTAGACACTTGACCTGTTTCTGTGGGCCGATCCTAATACCTTCCAATAGGATAGGTTCAATACGCTTTAGCTGTCGTTTCTTGGTGAAGGGTATCACAGTGGTTTTGGTAGGATTCACTCAAATCTCTTACCGTTTCGCACCATTTCTGTGTGATTCTTAGAGCCCTTTGAATGATTTCGCATAGCGTTTTTTCAAATTTTCCTCTTGGAACAATGACTATATCGCCGGCGTACTCCTGACACTAAATGCCGGCGTCTGACAATTTGTGCAGTAATTCATCTACTTTTAGGCTCCACATCAATAGTGATAATACCCCTCCTTGTGGGCAGCCTCTAGTGGTGCTTAATGTGATGACTTTTTGACCCACCTCTGTCTCAGCCGTCCTAGTTCTCAGCATCTCACACATCCAATTACTTGTGGTGTGATTTACTTCTTTTATTTCAAGACCCCTTCTAATTGTTCTATGGGAGGTATTGTCGAAGGCTCCTTCACTGTCTAGAAAAGCACATACTGCCGTTACCTTGCTCTCCAGTGCTTCCTGAACCCAACTTGTCAGCTGATAGAGCGCGGTTTCGGTGGATCTTCCTGCTCTGCAGGCATGTTGATTGTGGTGGGGTGGTATTCTTTCCAGCACAGTCATCCTTAGGTGATTATCTATGACGTTTTCTAGCGTCTTTGGCATGAATGAGGACAGGCTAATGGGTCCAAAGGATTTAGGTGAAGTGGTGTCTCTTTTACCCACTTTCAAGATGAATATGACCTTTGCCATCCTCCAGATTCTTGGTATATGCCCAAGTGCTAAGCTGCTTCTCAATAGTCCTAGGATGTATGGCATAATGATTTCCTGGTCTTGTTGTAGTAGGGTAGGGAATATTTTGTCCGCTCCCGGTGCTTTAAACAGCTGAAAGGTGTTTAGAGTCCAACGCAGCCTTTGTTTCGTGCAGATGTCTCTTGCCTTCACTCAGTTTTCTCTCCCGTGCCTTTGAAACCTTTCGAATACACCTGTGCTGCTATAGATTGAGCTACCCGGAAAGTGTGTTTTTAATAGTAAAAGGGCCCTTTGCTCTTCATCTTCGGTGTAGCTGCCATCTTGCTTTTTCAGTAGGCACGGCGCGCCTGCTTTCTCCTTAGCCAGTGCCTTATGTAATCTGGCCGCTGCAGGGGTTGACGCTATATTCTCACAGAATGCTCTGAAGTTATTCCGTTTAGCTCTCCTAATGTCCAAGTTGTATTTTGTTAATTGCTCGGTGTATGTTTGCCAGTTTCCGTCACGCTTTGTTTTGTTAAACAGCTTGTGCACCTTTGTTATTAATTCGACCAGCGTTTTGTTCCACCATGGAGTATCCTTTGGATCTTTCTTTCGACTAATAGGGCAACTGCTTTCATATGCCCGTATAATAGGCCTGTTGACCACTTCCACTTAAGCAACCTAAGCTACCTAGTTGGACAGTTTGGTGTGGTCTGGGTGTAAGTCCTCACAAAACTCTCAATGGTATCAGCTTAACATTCTCTGACAAAGCAAGATATTTAAGGAAATTAAGCTGGACACCTAATATTCAAGAAAGAGTTAAGAAAGCTACAGCAGCACTTTTCTCTTGTAAAAAAGCTATTGGAAATAGGTGGGGCCTACAACCTCGAATAACTCACTGGCTCTATATCTCGGTCATTAGACCGATACTCACATATGGGGTGATTGTCTGGTGGACCCTTAGATAAAGCAATAAATCGCGATTATATAAGCAAGGTTCAGCGTACAGCTTGTCTGTGCATAAGCGGAGCACTACGTACAACTCCCTCTGCGGCATTGGACGATATATTTAGCAAGTAAATGGCAGCGAATGCAGCCGTTCGCCTTGAAGCTACCTTTCAGTGGTCAAGAAAAGAATTTGGCCAAGCTTCCATTCTGAATGAATTCAACCCCCCCCACTTCACCATCCCACGTTTAGATGTTGACAAAAACTTCCTCGTCACCATCCCTTCTCTGGAATGACGATGCATTTTTAGGAGATGAGTCGGTTCACTTCTATACTGACAGCTTGAAAACCAAGGACGATGTTGGTGGAAGTGTTTTCTCTGACACTTACTTACTTACTTAGGTGGCGCTACAGTTCGGGGTGAACCTGGGCCTCAACCAACAAGCCTCTCCATTTAGCTCGGTCTTTAGCTAATTGCCTCCAGTTGCGCACTCCAAGTTGGTCGAGGTCCCCTTGAACTTGTTCGCGCCACCTACGGCGATGATTCCCTCTACTGCGTCGTCCCTCGGGATTAGATTCGAAGACTCTGCGGGCCGGAGCGTTTGTGTCCATTCGCTCTACATGTCCTAGCCATCTCAGACGTCCAATACGTAGTTTTTTGACTAGGTCGATGTCGCTGTACAGCTCGTATAGTTCGTGATTGAATCTTCTCCTCCAAAACCCGTCAACGCAAACGGGACCGAAAATCTTACGAAGAATTTTTCTCTCGAAGCGACCAAGGATATCTTCATCCTCTTTTAATAAAGTCCATGTTTCAGCATCGTAAAGCAGGACTGGGATGATCAGGGTCTTATACAGAGTCTCCTTAGTAGTTCGAAATAGGGCTTTACTGTTGAATTGCCTTATAAGCCCAAAAAAACAACGATTGGCAAGAGTTATTCTTCGCTTGATTTCTGCGCTGATGTTGTTCTCAGAGTTTATAGCAGAGCCAAGGTAGACAAAGTCCCTTACTACTTCGAAGTTATAGCTGCCCACGGTGACGTTTTGTCCAATTCGTCGGTGTTGGCTTTTCCTTCTTGTTGACAGCATACACTTGGTTTTGCCCTCGTTTATCACTAAACCCATTTTGGCCGCTTCCGCCTCAATGCTTGCAAACGCACCGGTGACAGCCCGCTGAGTTCTTCCGATAATGTCTATATCGTCGGCGTATGCAAGCAGTTGTACAGACTTGTAATAGATTGTGCCTCCGGTGTTGGCTTGTGAGTTCCGCACAATCCGTTCAAGTACAATATAGCGAAGTAACGCTCCGGCCCGCAAAGTCTTCGAATCTAACCCGGTGGGACGACGCAGTAGAGGACCTCTTCGCCGTAGGTGGCGCGCACAAGTTCAAAGGGACCTCGAACAACTTGGAGTGCGCAACTGGAGGCAATTAGCTAAAGACCGAGCTAAATGGAGAGGCTTGTTGGTTGAGGCCCAGGTTCATCCCGAAATGTAGTGCCACCTAAGTAAGTAAGTAAGTGATTTTGTTACACTTTCGCACTTCATCAATGCTCCAACCCTATTGTTACGGAGAGTGCAAAAGTGTAGCATTGAATTGAGCACATATTTTTGACAGCTGGTTGTTGTCGTTTGGTTCTCTGAATTAATAAAATTTATTTAAATGGAAAGAATTGGTCAAAATATGGACGAGGAACATGAGGTAATAAATAAAAAGCGCCGAAGTAGTTGATCAGTTGATTTCGACTTAATCTTCAGTGTTGCTACAAATACAAAAGAGTACATCGACCCTTTGGTGTAAAAAAATTCACTTTTACAAGACCAGGTACAACGAAGCATGAATTCCCCTATAGTAAATAGACAATGCAGTCATTTCCATGTTTTGCATTTGTACATTAAAAGAGTTTTAAATCTTATTTGCTCATGCATGTAGGTTCTAAGCAAAGAATAATATTTATTTTAACAAATTTCGGCGCTCAGAATTCTCAATTGTTTTTATTCTAACCATCGACTGATTTGTGGTAGCACAACTCCTCGCCTTCTTTTTGAATTCAAACAGATCGCCCTCGATCGCACACAAATTACGCCTCCATATTTAGCGATTACTAGCTGTACGGGTTCTTATTTAAAATTCCTTCCCCCAACCGATTCTGACCAACTAACCACAATAACTTACGCCGGAGAGACATCTCAATTCCGTCCTAAATTAACCCTAACTGATTTAACTGATTTCCGAGACTAAACAATAGCATCCCATATAGAATTTCCTTCGCCACCTGAACCAGCAGCGGCGAGAGTTACGACGACGCAACTTCCAAATGATCGGTTCGCATCGGTCGACAGCGATCGGACCTACAACGGACGCGAAGCCGTAATCGATTGAAGGCCAATTTATATGTGGCCATATTTGAAACAAATGAGAATACCCAATTTCCAGACTTAATCTCGAAGTACCATCGGACAAGCAGCACGACGGCCTGGTGCTTGAATCTCTAAATTCTCTTTTGAATCCTTTTCTTCTTCTTCTTCTTCCTCTACTTTATCTTCTATCGCTGATCATCCGCAGATTGGAAAGGTGTACCTATTGCCTGTGTGTTCACTTAATGATCAAGGTCCCCAAATTGTCAAACTGATATTAGCCTCAAATTAGTTGGCCGGAATTTATATCCAGAAATGAGAATTTCGACTCAATCGACAACAATGAAACGGTCCGCGGCGCAGATGAAGATCTATGATGGGGAGGAAGTACCCTATGCTCGAGTAAAATTATCACTAGCGCTCCCATCAATCTGCGGCACTGACATATGAGCACGCCCGCCCATTGTAATAGTGGTGTTGGTTTTGCTAACGACCACAATGACTGCTCCTAGACCCACGGAACACCCACCCATTTAAGCAAGTGCAACCTCATGCTAGATACTTACACCCTGTATGTGATGGGATCGTGTTGTGCGTCGCAACCCATTATCACATTTTTTGTTCCCGTTTTAATTAAATGTGTTTCCAGTCGGCCAGCGGGATGAGGGGTCATTTTAATTTCCAGTTCGATTCCGAGATGCAGCCGGTTACCATTTGTCATTGGCCACGATTATGATGAGTGAGGATGTGTTGACGGTGTCGGTGACGGCCGCAGCACCACGACGATCAGCGGCAGTTGTCAGTCAATGGACAGCACCCAGCAAAGATACGGTGCGTGGCGTTGTTATTAATGATGGACGGGTCCCGAGTAGTAGTGGCGGTGATGTTGCAATTATGGGAAGCACCGAGTGTGCAGTGCAGTTCGTCCGACCACGATGGAATTCAATAATTGGCATTTTCGTGAGCGATGCCGTGAGTGACAGGTATTTGGTGAGCCAGAGGTGCATGAAAAGAGAAAGAGAAAAGAAAACGTGTGATTAGTTGAAGTATGGTAATTATGTACATATATGCGGCAGGACAATGGGACAAAACCAACTGTCGCTGTTCACAATCGTGACTGGTGGGGGCACATAATATACATAGATCCGAAATCAATTAAAAGATCATAGATAATCACCGGGGCTGCTATTCATGTTATACTCTAATTGACGCGTATATGATCCCATTCCCAGGACATGTTATCGACATAATTACGATGAATTAGAAAGAAACGAAAAAGGACTCTGATTACCATTTGATATATGTGTGTTCGCCTACTTGTGGTCGAGCGACAACGGAATCGGCTCTTTATATCGTCGACAAGCAATCACAATTGAACCAGAGACAGACGATGAGGAGGGTCGCAATCAAACTGTTTATCAAACGCAAACAATCTTAATGACATAAATACACAGGAGCCGCAGCACTGCCGTTGGGCTGGTTCCGAAGAACTGTTGAAACCCCAAATTACGCGGATTATTAATTTAAGTGGCCCGTTAAGGGTTTGCACCCACCCTCGAATGAGCACTTAAACGATGACTACGAAGAAAACAATGACATTGTTTGTTTTGTGGACGTTTCTCTGTTGTTTGTTTTTTTCTTTCCCATTCGTTTTGAGTTGCTCGTTGACTTTTGGATGGGCGACAAATGATGGAAACGAGCGCAGGTGGAAATGTGCGAGGTACTCCCATTCATCCTAATTAGAGGATAACAAGGTTGTGTATGAATATCAGCACAGCAGTGATGAAGGGGCAATCTTTCCTCGGGCGAAATTCGCTTGTGTAATATCTTTGCAATAACTTGTAAGCGTTGTGTAAGGACTTCGGGCTAAAGGCTTCACATTATAACTTGTTTAGTGAATGTCAGCATCGGCATAATGAGAGAGTAATGGGATATGGAGAAATGTTCACGCTAGTACGTGGGAAGGCATTCTTATCGTTTATCCCAATTAGAACAACTGATACCTTTCTGGTACCAGGAACATTTTATCGGGTAGTTCCGCAATTCAATAGCTGCAGGAGGTTCACTCGAGTTTTGAACAGTAGGACTTTGTAAAGATTCGTGGAGGTAAATCTTCACTCTAATATGTGTGAGCAGGTGGGATTCGGTAGGTACGTAGGAGATGGAATATGAAAACGAAGCTGGTCTCAACTTTATTGAGGAAGAACTTCTTAAAGACGATCACAGCTATGGGTCCAGTCTCTTTGGTGGCGTGCATTCATATACCGTTAGCGATGCGGGGGAGAAGTTAGAGTATCGAAGTCCGACCAAGGAGTATCATACAGCGGGCGCCTGTTTCTGGTGGTTTCGACAGATCGAGTAGCTCTGCAGCGACCTCAAGGATCCTATTGGACCCGTCGCATCGGAAGTATAATACATGTATGGGTTCATCCCTTAAGGAGTGGGTTATGAAAATCAAAGTAAAAGAAAAATCTTACCATTAAGTGAGCGATAGTGTCCACTACATCAGGTGGGTCAAACACACATTTAAAAAAAAAAGAAAAGAATTATGCAAAGTATGCATTACGGATGGTGGACTGTAGCAAGCAAATTTAAAAACTGTCAACTATTAACAACGATACAAAGAGTAGCCACAACATTAAAAAAGCAGAGGATAAGTGGAATATTTTATTCCATATTATATATCGACGATATCAATTTAGGCACTCGTTAGGCATCCAGCCGGGAAGAATGAACATCAAATACCCTTGTTTTCTCTGCTATGACTTCAGTCAATGAAACCCTCAAAATAGGGATGGACTAAGCAAGCTATTGCTTGGATGGCAAACGACTAACAAAGGCCTCGTAGTTGCACCATCTCCCCATATGTGCTGGTCTGCTAAGCAACGAGGAGCCACTGCAGCCGAAAACCTAGCAGCTCTGTTAGTAAGCCCTACTCTCACCTCCTCGTGGTGCCATCTGGGAATTTCCTCAGAAATTGCTAACGGTAGAGGACGAATAGCGAGCTTCGTGCGCCAAAAAATAGGATAAGTGTCGGTTGGTCTGTGGCCCAGCGAGCCGCAACCGTAAAACAAATTATAGCTCCGAAACGGAAACAAACGCCACGGATACGCTATCGTACACGGACAACGATGGAATTCTGGAACGTTAAGACCCCCCTGGACTCACTCAAGAAGGGCCTTATAACGCCAGATTCCTCCAACTGGAGCGCGGATTCGCACAAGATGGTACGATGATGGGGAATACATTTCCCCAACAAAAAGCACTGTCATGCTCTACTCTGGTAAACCAGCTGGAAGTGCACGGAGTTCTGGCGTAGGACTCATGCTAACTCCAGTAGCACGTAGTAGCCTCATATCCGGGAAACCCCATAGTGACCGGTTATTGACAGCTAGGTTCCAGAGTAGAGTTAGAAAAATTACCATCATACAGTGTTATGCCCCGACTCTAGACGCGACTGAGGATGAAAAGTATGATTTTTATAGCCACTTAGGCGCCGCCTACAACCAAACGCCTAATGGGTACATCGTAATGGTGATGGGAGATCTCAATGCCAAGGTGGGTAGCGACAACACCATGCTTAAGCACGTGATGGGAGTTCACGGCGTGGGAGACCGTAATGACAACGGTGAGCGGTTTGTGGACTTCTGCAATACCAACCACCTAGACACCGGAGTTACGCTGTTTAAGCATAACACCTGCCACAAAATCAGTTGGGTCTCTACTGATAGACAACGAACATCCAACCAGATCGATCACATTGCGATCAGTCGCCGCTTTAGAAATTGTCTCCTGGACGTCCGAAACAGACGTGGAGCTGACGTCGGACAAGAACGAGATCACCATCTTATGGTAGCCTTCGTACTGCATCCGTCAACAGCAACCCCTCAAACCTACTTAACATCACCAGGTTTAATATCGACAGGCTCTAGGTTCCCCAAGTGCGCCAACAGTTCAGGGACCATCTTGCCTTAGAAGCAGAAGCAATCAGCAGCATACTGGAAGAGAACATGGATGACCACTGGAGTGCTGTGAAAAATGCTTTTGCGACTGTGGCACGCACGTATGTCGGTACAAATTAGAAACACCACCGCACATGGCTTTCTACAGACACCTGGAGACGGATCGATGAGCGTACAGCAATCAAGGCTCGGATTGTAGCGGACTCAGCAGTAGAGAGAACCGAGCTTGAAGAAGAAAGAAGTCGTAGTGTGAGACGTGACAAATGTCAATTTGTCAACTCACTGGGCTCAAGGGCTGAAGAAGCAGCGAGTAGGTGGTGTGACAGTAGGACTGTTTATAGCATCACTAAGGAGATCATTGGTGGTCGAAACTCCAAACAACATCCAGTGAAGAGTCTAGACGGTAACCTTCTGATTTCGGATGAGGATCAGCTCACTAGATGGAGAGAACATTTTGCTATAGTGCTAAATCACTTAGACGATGGCGGTATGATCTTGAATTCGAATGAGCAGTTCGAAGCAACAAATTCCCGAATTCGCACCGTACCTCCCAGTAAAACTGAAATAATAACAGCAATCAAGTCCCTCAAGAAGAACAAAGCGGTGGGTATTGATGGCATCCCTGCAGAGCTATTTCAAGCGGCGCCAAATACGTCGCGCCTAATACGGAGAGCTTGGGATAGCGAACAATTTCCACAGGAGTGCAAAAGGGGGATGATCATTAAACTTCCAAAGAAGGGAAACTTGATGGATTGCGGTAACTGGAGAGGTATATGCGTTCATCCAGCCGTGGCCAAAATAATAGCTAAAATAATTCTAAAACGAATCAAAGAACATTTAGATTCAACTCTCGATGTCGACGGGCAGGCTTTCGTGCTGGATCCTCCTGCATCGACCACATAAACACCTTACGGATCATAATCGAACAATGCGTTGAGTATAGGTCTCCGCTACATTTGCTGTTTATAGACTTCGAGAAAGCTTTTGACAACTTGAATCGAGATGCTATCTGGTTGGCCTTGCGCAGGAGAGGCATTCCAGAAAAACTTATAGCTATTATCAAAGCTACATACGAGGGCGGTAAGTGTCACGTCGTGCACAATGGTAAGGTGTCGGAGGATTTTGAAGTCCAAAGTGGAGTACGTCAAGGGTGCATACTGTCCCCACTATTGTTCTTGGTGGTTATCAGCGATGTACTCCGTGCAGCATTGACGGAATCTAATTATGGAATTCGTTGGACTATGACATCTTACCTTAAACACCTAGATTACGCTGACGATGTTTGTCTACTTTCACATCGGATAATGGATCTTCATTTGATGGCCCAAAATCTAGAAGCTGAGGCAAACAAAGTGGGGCTAAAAATAAACACAGCCAAAACAAAAGCCCTGAGTACTTCCAATACCCGCGCTCAACTTAACATTGCCCGAAAGCAAGTCGAGAAAGTTGATAGCTTTCTATATTTAGGAAGTGTCGTCTCGGCTAATCGCGGTGGCACCGAACTGGATGTGTGCAGCAGAATCGGGAAGGCTAAAGCTGCGACCGGAATGCTGTCCAAAATCTGGAGAAGCAATGTTATTAGCTTAAGAACCAAGCTAAGACTGTTCCGCTCCAACGTAGAATCAGTGCTGCTTTATGGGTGCAGTACTTGGAAGGTGGACATCATTAACATACGCAAGCTGCAAGTCTTCGTAAACAAATGCTTAAGAATCATCTTGAGGATTTTTTGGCCGAACCGCATCTCCAACGAACAACTTTATCTGAGAATGGGCCAAGAACCTATAAGCATTACTATACGAAGAAGAAAGTGGCAATGGATTGGACACACCCTACGGCGCGAAGACAACTCCATTGCGAAATACGCCATGCAGTGGAATCCGCTCACCCAGGCAGGCAGAATAGCGGGGCGCCCTAGGCAAACGTGGCGCAGAACAGTTGAGGAGGAATCTAGTTCTTTAGGAATGAGTTGGAGGCAGCTCAAACGCGTTGCAGAACTCCGAACACGATGGCGCGCAGGCGTGGTTGACGCCCTATACCCCCCGAGGGGTTAAAGGATATAAGTAAGTAAAGTAAAGTAAATAAAAAGTCAATATCAATGAACGTTGCAAAGACATTGTGAAAAAAAGGCAGGCCTTTAAATTCCTGGATCACACAAATTCAACAACACCAGCATGTGGTTTCCCTCAGTAACGAAGTGATTCAAAATCGGGAGGCCTACCAATATACTTTGAGGTCAAACAGGCGAACCCGGCAGGCGAATTACTACAAAAGCAGTGAAGTGGGAGCGTTATGATCCTTTGTTTTTAGATCATAACCTCGCCGAAATAGGAAGAAAAAAGATACGTTAATAAGTGTAGCAAAAAAAAAAAAAAAAAATACTTAAGGAAAAGGCGCCAATTTGGATGGTAAGACACAGCAGTATTATTGCCGGTTAGATCCAGAGAATGATAACTTTTAACGTGTGTAAGTGGTAGACACTCACTAAGCACATCAGAGGGGATACAAATCTATCCGATTAATGAAAAATTGACCAGAGCCGCTATTCGCTTGTTAAATGCCCGTTTACTTAAATGCATGTGAAAACTGACACAGACAGGCGAGTGCCATCCCCGTTAATAACTTAATAATAATAATCCATCTGAATCACCTGTTGGCTCATAATCATACTTCTCAATGGTATGCAACCCTCATCAACCCGTCCACGCTTAAAATGCATACACCTGTCGAAATGTGTATCATGCTTTCAATGGATGATTCGAAGGGAGGCTGACATAAATGCCGACATATAGCCGACAGAAAAAATAAAAAATTAAGAAAGAAAAGTATTCTGGAAGTCGACGGCCAAAAGGGAAGACAAAGAGTGATTCCGTGCAATTTTTCAGAGCTCATCCATTACGTCAGTTTGGACAGTAATTGTAAGTGTCAGTCGAACATCTCACTGCAGAGTATTGACTGGAGGAAGTGTTTTGGCGGGTATTATTCTACAATTGGATCGTCACGTGCGGTGGCAGTTACCTATAACATTCAGTTTTAATGGCTAGGACTTGTGCAATAAAATACGACATGTCGTTAGAATTAGGGCACGTTTATGTGAGCACATGACGAATGGAAGAACTTTAAGTGAGAATATACTCGTAGCATGGTAGTAATATTATGCACTTTGATTTCCACTGGCACTAATTTTGGCAGTTACAGATTTGAGAGTAATCAACAAGCTCGGCAACACCGTCTCCTGCTAACAGAAATCTTTATGAAGGCACCAAAGAAAAGCAAACAAACAAGGGTCTCTGAGAAAATCAAGTGGTACAATCTGGACAAAGCAAAAGGCGTGGCTTTTGTTTTCGCGATGAAAAATTACCTCTCTCACACCATCAACGGAGCTGAGGATGAAGGGTGCAGGCACAAAATATGTGCGATTCCGTACAGCGAACTTGCTTAAAGAAGGCCAAATCACTGCTACGAGCTTCAAATGGCCATCATCAACACGCAAAAGAAACATGGTGGTAGAGTGATGAAGCTAAGAAGGTGATAAATGGAAAGAAAGCGGCTTTCATAGCTTGGCCAAAGTGCCCCTCTAATAATAGTGAAGAAAAAGCCCGCCCCGAAATGGAATACAGATGTTGCAAGAAACAAAGCGAAGAGAAGTGCGCCCAGCTTCAAGCAGAGAGTACGGAGATCGGGAGCTGAAGAAAATATCTTCCCCGGTTGCTGATGCAAATCAGGCTATGGAGGAGCTGCGAAGACACAATATGAACAAGAGCGCAACCATCTCCAAAATAGCCGCCCAAAGAAGGAGGAATGCTCAGGAGATTCGTTCGCCAAAGTTCATTAACAATGCTCATGGCCAGCTCCTTGTGGATGACGACAAAATTCTGCAGAGGTGGCGGCAGTATTGTAAAGAACTTTTGAATGAACAGTTTCCCCGGCTATACTTTCCAAGAGCCACCCCTAACTGTGAAAAAAATACCCGACATTACGGACGAAGAAGTTAGTGAGGCGGTCAAATATTCCAAAAAAACAAAAAGCGGTTGGGCCAGACGAGATGCCCTTTGAATTCTGGAAAAATATGGGAGACATCGGGTTCAGATGGCTCAGAATTCTCATCTCCAAACTTGTGAGAGGTGATCCAATGCCGAATCAATGGAGGGAAAGTTACCTTCTCCCTGTATACAAAGGGAAGGGTGATACGCGAAACTGTGACAACTACCGTTCGATCAAGCTGATGTCACACACCATGAAGACCGTTGAGCGGGTATTAGGTGGTTGACTGCGAAAACTAATACGGCTATCTGATGATCAGTGCGGGTTTGTCTCGGGTAAATCAACCACAGATGTAATCCAAAGTATAAGGATCATAATGGAAAAACATCATGATTCCTTAAAAGATTTGCATATTGTATTGGTTGACTTTGAAAAGGCATTCGACAAACAACCACGAGATCTGATATGGGTGGCGCTAAGACATCGAGGGGTTCCAGAAACCTATGTACAGATGATCATGGACATGTACGAAGGAGCAAAGACAAGAGTAAGATGCCCCGCTGGAGTAACCGAAGAGTTCCCAATCAAAGTCGAGGTGCACCAGGGAAGCGTTTTAAGTCCTTTGCGTACAGTCCTTGATTATCTGCTTGAAGGTAAAGTGATGGACCCCAAGGTACATCAGTTATTCTTTGCTGACGATGGAGCCATCATAAGTGAGGATCCTAAATCCCTGCAACGAGCACTTGATGTGTGGGTGGACGTTCTGGAGGGAAATGGGTATCGCATTAGTTCAAAAAAGACAGAGTACTTGTGCTGCCCGTTCTCTGATCCACTCAGGCCTATTCCAGACATTTATTTGAATGGAACAGTGCTCAAGTGCGAAAAGTTCAAATATCTTGGATCTATGATCAATAGCAAAGCAACCAGTGACGACGACATCAATCATCGCGTAAGCATAGGGTGGATGAAGTGGTGAGAAAATGCCACTATCTTCTGTGACCGAAAAATGCCACCTAAGTTGAAAGGAAGGCTCTACACCGCAGTTGTGCGTCCAGTCCAATATTGGACGATGTACAAAACGTATGAGAGTAAATTAACGGCAGCTGAGATGAAGATGCTTCGCATGACAGCAGGATCGAATAAGAAGTTCGAAGATCCGTGGAAGCTTTCACATCAGTTTCCTTGATTGTACGAAAAATAGAGCGTGACCGGCACAGATGGTATTGCCACATTCAAAGAAGAGATCATTTGAACCCTGTTAAAAATGCAAAATCAATGCACGTTCCAAAGACATCGCGATGTAGGAAAGGCAGGCCTATAAACGCCTGGATCACACAAATGCGACGACATCGGCATTTCATTGGCCTCAGTAACCGAGTGATCCAAAATCGGCATGCCTGCCGATATTTCCTGAGGTCAAATAGGCGAACCCCACAGGCGGATCAGTAGAAACGCGGTGAAGTGGGAGGGTTGTGATCCTTATTTTCGGATCATAACCTCGCTGATAAAAGGAAGAAGAAGAAGTTATTACTTCAACCCTGGAAAGTTGATGGCGGCAAAACTGTGATTGGAATCCCAGAAAACACCAACAAGTTTTTTCACGGTCCCACCTAACGCGAGCGTCTGGCAAACATCCGAGAATATTGTTGTCACGAAAAAGCTTCTCAAATCGCCGTTCGGAGTCGGCATTAAACTGTAGGTCGCTTCCATTCGTGTGAAAAATATAACGCACACAACATGAGTGGTTGCGAGAAGTTAGGCCCTGGCACTTTAAAGAGCCGTTGCGCCAAATATTTGTATTTTTTTATAAAACTGCGATTAACATAACCAAATTGATATAACATCTAAATTTAGGGTATTCGACGCTACGATAAATGCTTGTATGTGTCACGCCAACCAAGTCTTTGGATACAAATACCTCGAGAATTTGAAATGGTTCAACGCCTTTTTCTCTAAGCGCGTATTAAAACTCCTTATGACAACTACAACATTAGCTTTTCACGTGAAATCCGGTCTTCCCAGATACCACCTTGATCAAAAAGTTCCCGGAATTTATTCAGAAAATTAAAAATACAAGTTTATTCATCTAAATCTATATTGTCCCCTTCAAAGTAATTCCCATCGACTGCAACACACTTATGCCAGCGCTTGATTCAACCTTCGAAACATTTTTTATATTCGGTTTTCGGTATGTCCATCAGTGCTTCCTGCGATTTTTCCATTACTTCCTCTCGGCTGCTGAAACGCGTTCCCCGTAATGATTTTTTAACTCGATTGAACAGAAAGAAGTCATAGGGAGCCAAATCAGGTGAATTCGGTGGCTGTTGGATGGTATTTTTTGCATTTCTCGTCAAAAAATTACGAATAATGATGGCACTGTGCGGCGGGGCGTTAGCATGGTGCAAAATCCACGAGTTTTCTGCCCACAATTCTGGTCTCTTTCGGCAAATTGCTTCACGCAAACGTCTCATAACGCCCAAATAATACTCTTTGTTTACTGTCTGGCCTTCTGGCAAAAATTCATGATTCACTACACCGTTGTAATCCATGAAAAACGTGAGCATTGCCTTCTTTTTTGACTGAAAACGTCTGCCACTGCTCGTGCCACTGGTAAACGACCGTTTTCTTTCGAGAATCGTTGCCGAAACACTTTTCCAACATTTCCAACGTTCGCGCACCATTAAATCCGTTTTTTACGCAAAATTTAATACAAGTTCGTTGTTGCAAATTTAAATCCATTTCTAAAATTGTAAAAAATCGCCAACACACACAGAGATAGATGTACTCTTGGCTACGTAACTTTTGCAAATGTCAAGCTATGACGCTAAGATTTAGAGGGAATATCAACAACAGATGTACCAACTTAACAAAGAAAACAGAACTCAAATCGGAACGATGGGAGCGCCACACGGTTTTTATTCCGGAAACTTTTTGATCAAGGTGGTATATCTAAAAAAACTTTAACGCAAATTTAGACACTGTTAAGGTGATGCATAAGTCTAGTAACAGCCATCAAAAGCAAATCATTTCAGTTCAATTGAACTGCTTTCATGGAAGGCGGATCAGTAGAAATGCGGTGAAGTGGGAGGGTTGTGATGCCTTGTTTTCGGACCATAACCTCGCTGATAAAAGGAAGAAGAAGAAGAACTGCTTTCACAGAATGGAATAATCTTGCGTCCACCCACAATAAGGTTCTAGAACTCGTTCCCATTCTTCAGCTGCCTTGACGTGGCGGAACGGCTTAAGAGTCAATGACCCTAAGGGTCCGAAAGGACCCCAGGTGAGGCATCGAACTAAAGGCTGAGGACGTCTTGACTGTGACGCAAAACCTGTTGAAGGTATGATGGAAGAAACTTGTACGGTATCTACTCCAGGTGGTACTCGTGAAAACGATAATCCACCCGTGGTCTTTTTGACTACGGCCGGGACGAGGATTCTGGAGGTCCCAACCACCATACTTTTACCCCCCGCCTCTGGCGTTGAATCAGAAGTAGTAGCGACGCTTGTTTCAGAAGACTCCTGCAGCTCTGTCTCTGACTCGATTGGTAGACTGGGCTGGAATGGCAAAGAAAGTGGCGGAAAGGCTTCGGCTGGAACGTCTAATCTCTGTCTCAATAGAAGGGTAGCTGGTCGAAGTTGTGTCGGTGACGGTTTGACTCGGGAAACCAATAAGGCTGAACGAGCTCCCGAAGTGGCGCACTCCGATGGGCTCCTGACTAAGAGTCAACTGAAAAGGAGAAGAAGGAAGGCGGCGATGGCGCGGTGCAAAGAGGCTGCAGAGTCAGCTGAAGGCGCAAGCGCCAAAAGCAGTCATCCTTCAGTAGCGACAGGAAAGAAGCATAGGTCGGCAGAAAGTATTCCAACTGGAGCCGATCAATCCCTCAGACCTAACGCTGGCTCCTTTTCGGTCGGCTCGAACAGGTCCAATCTGATGGAGCAAGTTTCGCCTGCTCTTCTTGGTGGAAACGTGTGCGCATCTGATGCGCGCTCTTCTGCCGGGCACACTCTTACCGGTGGCGTTATCTGCGCACAAAATCTGGTGGATACTGGTGCTGTTACCCCTAAAGGTCCCAGCACTAGTGGACAGAAAATGGCTGACGCAAGCAATGCCACGGGTAGGGGCGCTCGCCTCGCCGGAAGCATGTGCGCACCTGGTGCGCGCCGTTCTGCTAATAAAACTGCGACTATATCTTTGATATTTTCGCAGATAAACCTCCACCACTCAAAGGCTGCTACCGCTCTCTTAAGTAGCAGACTTTCCGTGGTGCGTACAAAACCCCACATAACATCTATCCAGGAGCCATACGTGCGGAACAAGCGCATATGTGGTTTTGGGGGTGTTCGTGGAGTAACGGTGCTATGTGACGAGCGATCTGAAAGACCGAGAGCTTGTCTAATTGTGCCGAATTTCCTCTCAGTAACCAAGCTTGGACAATTTTGTGGACAGGACCTGGTTGCTGCAGCTGTAAGCTACGAAACGACCGGAAGTTGGAAAACCTTCGTCGTTGCGTCGGCTTACTTCCCTTATGATTCGGTAATGCCTCCACCACCGAAGGCGGTTGCCGAACTCATAAAGTACTGTGACACTCGGGAGATGGGACTAATCATGTGTTGCGACGCGAATGCTCAGAATACAGTCTGGGGCAGCAGCAAATGTAACACACGAGGAAACCATCTCCTAGACTTTATACTATCGTCTGGCATGGTAATTAACAATATTGGCTCCCAGCCAACTTTTGTTACGGCAAGGAGGCAGGAGGTAATTGATTTGACTTTATCTAACAGGTATTTCAAGTCAATTACTAACTGGAGGGTACTGCCGGAGGTGTCCTTGTCAGACCATAGATACATCGTTTTCCAAATCGAATGCGAGGCCATAACTTTGCAGGAGAGGAGGAATCCGAGGAAAACCAACTGGGTGCGGTTTAGGGAAGAGCTAGACAGATCTGTCAAAACTCCAACTAAACTCAGAACGAAACGAAAGGTTGAGGATGCTGTTCAAAACCTGACTAGTGTCCTTACCAGCTGTTTTGAACTGACGTGCCCATTGACAAAAACCCCCTGCAGAACTCCGGTTCCCTGGTGGTGCCCGGAACTGCAGCGACTTAGGAAAGAATCCAGAAAACTTCTAAATAGGTCACTCAAGACAAATTTAGAAGGTGACTGGAATCTTTTTAGATCGAAGCAAAAAGACTACACGAAGTTAATTCGGTTGTCGAAAAGTGCTTCTTATAGAGATTTTTGTGAAAAGATCGAGACACTCGGTGAAACCAGCAGGTTGGTTAATGTTCTCAAAAGGGGCAAGCCGACCAAATTGGAGTCACTGAGAAAATCTGATGGCAAGTTTACTGAGACGAAAGCGGAAACTTTTAGTCTTCTGCTGGAGACTCACTTTCCTGGCAATCGGATAATCACTAGGTCGCAGCTTGGCCCGCTTACCCAGGCTGAGCTTGATCTAAGTCAGAAAACTCGGCGCAGCTGGTATTTTGCATCAGCCGTGGTAACAGATGAGGCCATCAAATATGGTGTGGCATCTTTTGATGGTTTCAAATCGCCTGGCACCGATGGAATATATCCAGCTATGCTGCAACAGGGTATAGATCAGCTATTGCCAACTCTGAAAAGAATTTTCACCGCTGGCTTTGCGCTGGCATATATTCCTACACCTTGGCGGACAGTCAGAGTAGCTTTCATACCGAAAATTGGTAAGGAAGACTATTCGCTCCCCAAGAGTTTCAGACCTATAAGTTTGACATCCTTCTTACTGAAAAGTATGGAGAGACTGGTCGAATTTCACGTGCGCAAAGTTGCTTTGAAACTGCATCCACTATCGGAGATGCAGCATGCCTATCAGCGTGGGAAATCCTGTGAGACCGCACTTCAAAATCTAGTGGCCAGAATTGAATGCGCGCTTGATAGGAGAGAATACGCGATGGGTATCTTCATCGACATTGAGGGTGCTTTTGACAATGCGACTTTTGACTGCATGTGCGACTCTGCCAGACAACACGGGGTAGATGAAACATTAGTGTTGTGGATTAAAGCAATGCTAATGAATAGAACGTTGGTAGTGGATGCGGATTGTGGCCAATATGTTATGACAGGGGTAAACAGGGGCTGTCCGCAAGGTGGCGTTCTGTCTCCATTGTTATGGTGCATGGTGGTCGACTCTCTGTTGAACACTCTAAATAGTTCTAACGTCTACGCTCAGGCATATGCGGATGATGTCGCCGTACTTTCTGTCGGGCCATGCCTGGCGACGGTCTGTGCTAACGCGCAGGCGGCTCTGGACATGATCGATGAATGGTGTACTAGGAGTGGGCTTTCGGTGAATCCTCTTAAAACTGAGGTTGTTCTTTTTACGAGAAGGAGGATTTTGACCGATCTGACTCAGCCAGTACTAAAAGGCGTCACCATTCGCATTTCCAATGAAGCCAAATATCTGGGAGTGATTTTAGATAAGAAACTTCATTGGTCCAAACACGTCGAGTCGAAAACATCCAAGGCGCTCTCAGTCTTCTGGCAGTGTAAGGGTGCTTTTGGCAAGACTTGGGGCTTATCACCGAATAAGGTTCTCTGGATCTACACGGCTATGATAAGACCATTCCTCGCATATGCGTCGGTTGTTTGGTGGAAGGGGCTCTCGCGTAAATATGTGGTTGCCTTTTGTGCGAAACTCCAAAGAACGGCTTGTCTCGGCTGCTCGGGAGCTTTCCCGAGTACGCCTGGCTCTGCTCTAGACGCTTTGCTGAACTTACCTCCCCTTGATACTTATATCATGGGTTGCACTATCAAAGCCATCCATCGTCTTAGGCGAGGCGGTTTTTGGTATACTCCACACTGGAACTTTGATGAACTTGCGCGACACTTATCTTACGACTCCTGTCTTATGGATATGCCGTCTGATACAATGACACCAGAACTCCAGCTGATGCGCAAAT
Organism: Brachypalpus laphriformis; assembly: GCA_945910035.1. Lineage (NCBI taxonomy): Eukaryota > Metazoa > Arthropoda > Insecta > Diptera > Syrphidae > Brachypalpus > Brachypalpus laphriformis. The sequence goes on from OX246756.1 coordinate 104,060,256, forward strand.
TCAGAGTCGACTTTCCTTGTGTCCAGGACTGGCTTCGGTCAGAGTCTGAGCCGGGAATGGAATGTAGTCGTATTTTCACGGACGGTTCCAAAACCAGTCAAGGGTCTGGCGCTGGTGCCTTCGTGGAAGTCGACAACATTAGACTTCACTTCTCGTTAGGCAAATATGCGTCTGTTTTCCAAGCGGAAACTTATGCAATCCTAATGGCCATGAACTATGTTGTGAAGAACAGGTGGAAGGGACGTAGCATTTGTGTCTGTAGTGACAGTCAGGCTGCGCTTAAGGCCTTGCTTAACCCTTTAACCACTTCCAAAATAGTTCGTGAAACCAAAAACTCTTTGAACTCGGTCGCAAGGCTGAATTCTCTTTCTCTTATCTGGGTCCCAGGTCACACTGGGATCTTGGGGAACGAGATCTCCGATGAGATTGCTAGACAAGGCTCAGAGGAGGCTTTCTCAGGTCCCGAACCCGCGTTGGGTCTTCCAGCGTCTTCGGTTAGGGCTTCCATTGACGATTGGGTCTCTCACGAGCACAATTGTGTGTGGCATGACTCTCCAGGTTGCAGGTTGACTAAACGCATGCTCCCGGACGTCTGTAAGAAATCAGCGGCATTCTTGCTGTCTCTCAGCAGAAAAGACTGTAGACAACTTATCGGCGTCTTGACAGGCCACTTCGCTTTTGCCAAGCACCTTAACGTGTTAGGCTTAAGTGACACTACAATCTGCGACGCTTGTGGAGAGAGCGACGACACCGCGGAACATTATCTCTGTGAGTGTCCGGCCTTTGCTCGTATCAGGTGGCAGATCTTCGGTGCGGATGTGGTGAGTGCTGGTACTGTAAGCTCCTCATCACTGAAGTGCTTGCTTGGCTTTCTTCAGTAAAATGGGTAAATCAGGGTTTGCTCTCTGGCAGTACAATGGACCTGTTGTGTCTGAGTGCTCCAGTCGAGTGTTTCCTATCCCGACAAAAAAAAAAAAAAAAAGGTTCTAGAACTCACGGAAACAAATATCGATGAATGGGAAAGGAAGTTTTATGAATACATACAAACAGTCGGCGATTCTCTATATCGCTTTAGAAAGAGCTAAGTTGTCATCGTTTCGGCTTACCTGTGAAAATTTAAACCGCTCGCTTGGCTCGAAAAACTACTTCAATTACGAATTATTCGTAAATTAATTAAGTGTTATATTTACGAATTGTTAAAACTAAGAAAATGCGAAGTTAATCCTTAATGGAACCCAAGGTTGCAGTCAACTGCACCTACATATACTGTAACCATGTGCTCAACTATCGTAACTTAACTTTTAATTTTTATTAAGAGCTCTAATATTTATACATTTACTGTACCTTTTCTAAACATTGAATATATACGAGTATATGTTTTATTTATTTTAAACTAAAATTGTGACAAATGTAAATTTTCGACAAGCGGCACTATTTTGTATGCCATATTCTAAAATACTCTTTTGTGATGATTATTGGCTCTGACTCAGATCACCTTCAGCGAAAAATTAAGTTTCGCGGTTCTTTGCGAAGTAAACGTTTAGTGTGTTGGTTAGTGCACTTATTTCAAGGAGCTACTCGTATACATTTTTTTTTTACACAGGCCAAATAGGCCAAGAAACTTAACCAAACTTTGGAGAATCCCAAGTGGCACCAAATTCATACATCCATCACTTTTTCATAGATTTTAAACTCGGTTATAAAAGCATTTACAGGAACTAGGTCCTTCACTCAATGAATACCCTGCGACCTAGACACTAATTGATCCTACTGAAATGCACTTCTTCTTGGCTTTAGCTTTTCTTGGCCCATCACTCTATCTCGCCAAATTACACTCCAAAGTTATTCACTTTTTACTCCACTTAGACGCAGATCACCTGCAGTGTAAACGACGAATACGCATGTATTCATTAAATTCAATTAAGTTAAAATTGCAGCAAAGGTGAGCAGCAGGCATCAGCCTCAAATGCGATCAGCACCTCCTCCTTAATTACATCTCCTTTACTTACCGTAGTAGGATCCTGAAAAAAGAAACAAATACATTCGTTAACTTTTGCCTCAAATATGAATTAAAATGCAGGCAAATGGCCTGACAAAAAAGAAAGACACACACACACAAATAAAATAAGAAAAACAAAGCCGTACTCATTGAGATGGAGAGGATAACACGATATAAATCAGAAAGAAAACACCAGAACAAAAACAGTTCTAAATCAAATCCTGTCGATTTGATTTCGCTTTGTCGCCTACCTCCCGCCTGCGAAGCCCCATCAATATATCTTCGAAGAACGTCACCCGGTTATTTACGATTCAAATCAATGAATTAAAAGAATGAGCCAAACGACGTCCGTTGACGGCCGTAAACCCCCCAACCAGAAGACAATTTCATTAATGAATCAGTCCGTCTCTATTGCAGCGCATAAGTCCACCAGCCACCACCACCAAGTGATGCTCCGCTCTAAGCGCCCTGCACTCTGGCTCAGACAGCGCTCTCTTAATCACCACTTAAGATGACCATAAATTGCCATAAACATTCTCTAACCGACTCTCAACAATAAATCAATAAACCAACGAAAATAATAATAAAAAGTAAATTAATCATTTTAAATATTTATTCATTCCTGCGGTCGGCCGTTTATGTAGGTGAAGTAACATCACTTAGTCGCAGCTCCCATCGGGCATACAATGGCTCGGCTGGGCCACTCGGCGCACACAGTCGGCGACTGGAATGAGTGTCCAAGCGCCGTTAAATGCTACAAGTAGATGCTTCTGCCGGACAGGTAATCAGCTGGATGGAAGTATTGCGACCGCGTTGCACCAGCTAGTGTGTGCACTGCACATACGGATGGACGACGACGACGACGGACGGGAGCCATCGTCGACAGAGATCCGTAATCCTTATTCTTCTTGTTGTGTGCGCTCGCGCAGTAAAATGCACCATAAAAATTATCCTTATAGGAAAATTAAGAGGGCAAATTGGCCATAAACAATGAGGGAGGGAGGACTAAGTTTTGGGGGGTCACTCCGATAGGGAGCGCTGAGTAAACAAGCAATTTTATGACAGTCAAATACAAAAATCTGCCATAAAATAAAATCCAATTAGTCAAATCCAAGAAGAAACATCAACGGAGAGGAGGCAGATATTCAAATAAAAGGTACCCTCTTTCGGCCCGCATCGTTATTATTTCCTCCTTGAAGAAGGAATTTAATAGAGAGCAGACGTCGACCGTGCGGTGGGGCGTCCTTTGGCAGGTTTATAATTCCATGTTCGACATGATTATGAGGTCGGTTGTTTATAGCTCTCGTTGTTTTACTGTATGTACAATGCAATTATGATGTGAGAAACTATCAGTGCACGAGAGGGCTAATGAGGCAGTCGAGTTCTCCTTTAATGGTCAGTTGATTTAGAAAAACTTTTGCAGAGAGTACACAAGATACATCAAGTGCATAGTGCAGCCCTTGTCAAAGAAATTCAATATGTTTGTTTTTCTTGCACTTATTCAACTACGTGATGGTTTTTAGTGGATTAGTACTTTAATAAATAAAAAAGAAGTCTTTGCTTCATCTTCTGTACTCGATGCTTTAATTTACTAGCCGAGCGAAGAACAATTTTGAAGGTCTCCGACATGAAAGCGATAGATAAGGACATGCATGCCTTACGTCACATTTTTAATCGCTTTCATGACGCCTTTGACGTTTCACCTCAAAACGCTTCGGATAACCTTTCTTTCCTATTTGCTTCATACGTGAGCACCAAACGTAATTTGAACCAATTCCAATTAGCCTGCTATCGTTCGTATTTCTGATCTATCAGAAATGTGCCTATCCCTACTAAGACTCGCGATGTATTTCTGAACTCCCTTGCTCTAACTGAAATTAACTTAACCCTTGATTATAACACTAATGAATTATTATTCCTAACGATTTAAACATCTTTCTTGATGATGGTCTTGGAAAAGAAGGTGTTTCTTCCGGCAGCGGGGTTTTACTGGCAATTTGTGATCGTTACGATGCTAGTCTACCATATTTAAAAAAAACTCAAACACCACCGATTTCGAGTTTGTGTGTTTCAAAATAACTTTCCCAGGGCATTACTCGTACCTTTAAATAACAAACTTTTATATTCGCCTTTCACAACCAATTGGATCCTACAAGCTTGCAGTTAACGTGGTCTTCTGCTGCTTGAAGACAAAGGTCAGGCAGTCGATGATATTTAAATTATTTTTAACCAATTGGAGTCCTTTTTTTTCGAGTACAACTTCTGCAATGGAAATCTTTTAACTGATTTGGTGCTTGTGTCTTCGTGGAAGACGACAATATTAGGCTTCACTTCTCGCTGTGGGCGCCGTGGCGTAAGTGGTTAGTGTGTCGGATTACTACGCATGAGGTTCCAAGTTCGAATCCCAGAAAACACAAAAAAAGTTTTTTCACCGTCCCACCTCTCGCGAGCGTCTGACAAACATCTAAACAAGAGGCGTACAAAGCGGCGCTGCGTAGAAGGACTAGAGCTGCTTACGAGCTCTACGGGCGTAGGAGAAAAGAGGAACATCGACTTCTCAGAAAGAAGAAACAGGAGCATGAGAAGCGCTCGATCGAGGAGATTGAGAGACTTTATTGCAGGAATGATGTTAGAAAATTTTATCAAAAGGTAAAAAGAACATGCCAAGGTTTCAAAGCCAGAACAGAAGCCTGCAGGGACGAAAATGGCAACATAGTAGTAGAGTCGCAGTCGGTGCTGAGGATATGGAAGGAACACTTCTGCAGACTGTTAAACGGCGATGACAACCAATGTTCCGCTGTTAGGCAAAATAAGCCATTCAAAAAGTGACGATGACAGTCAAGATTCCCGTCAACCCGATCAGAATGAAGTGAGGATAGCGATATCTTAACTCAAATCCAACAAAACTGGTGGAGTCGACGGCCTTGCCGCTGAACTTTTCAAGGCAGGAGGAGATGAGTTGGTAAGGAGCATGCACGCATGCAGCTCATCTGTAAAATCTGGTCGGACGAAAGTATGCCCGATGAATGGAACCTCAGCATCGTTTGCCCGATCCTGAAGAAAGGAGACCCTCTGAACTGAGCCAACTACAGAGATATAAGTCTCCTCAACATCGCATATAACATCCTGTCTGTCGTACTATGTGAACGCCTGAAACCGATAGTCAACAACCTGATAGGTCCTTATCAGTGTGGTTTCAGGCCTGGAAAGTCCACCATTGACCAAATATTCACACTACGGCAGATCTTGGAAAAGACTCATGAATATAAAATCGATACGCACCACCTCTTCATCGATTTCAAAGTTACCTATGATAGCGTGTATAGAGACGAGTTATACAGAGCCATGTCTAGTCTTGACATCCCTGCCAAGCTCGTCCGTTTGTGCAGAATGACGATGGAGAACTCTCGCTGCTCCATCAGAGTCGGTAAGAACATCACCGAACCGTCGATGTCAGGAAAGGTCTTAGACAAGGTGACGCGCTATCATGCGATCTCTTTAACATAGAACTTGAGAGAATTGTACGAAACTCACAAGCCAACACCGGAGGTACAATCTTTTACAAGTCTGTACAACTACTCGCTTATACCGATGACATTGACATAATCGGAAGAACTCAGCGGGCAGTCAATGGGGCATTTACGAGTATTGAGACCGAGGCAGCAAAGTTGGGTATAGCGGTCAATCAAAGCAAAACAAAATATATGCTGTCTACAAAAAAGGACACCCAACATCGGCGTCTTGGACAATACGCCACAACAGACAGATATAATTTTGAGGTAGTAAAGGATTTTGTCTACCTAGGCTCTATGGTGAACTCCGCAAATGACATCAGTAGGGAGATCACACGAAGAATTACTCTTGCCAATCGTTGTTTCTATGGGCTAAGAAGGCAATTGAGTAGCAAAGCCCTATCTCGAACTACTAAGGTAACTCTTTATAAGACACTAATCATCCCAGTCCTGCTGTATGGCGCAGAGACATGGGCTTTGACAAAACCGGATGAGGATGCCCTTGGTTATTTCGAGAGAAAAGTTCTTCGAGCGATCTTTGGTCCAGTCTGCATAGACGGTGAGTGGAAGAGAAGGTACAATGCCGAACTATACGGCCTGTATAAGGACATTGACTTAGCCAGAAGAGTTCACATACAGCGACTAAGATGACTGGGTCATTTAGAGCGGATGGAGTTTAACGTTCCCGCTAAGAAAGTCTTCGAATCCACCCCGGATGGACGACGCAGTAGAGGACGACCTCGCGGTAGGTGGCGCAAACAAGTGGAGGGGGACCTCAACCAACTTGGCGTGCGCAACTGGAGGCAGCTGGCTCGTAACCGTGCTGGCTGGAGAGGTTTGTTGGTTGAGGCCCAGGTCCACCCCGGACTGTAGCTCCATCTAAGTAAGTAAGTAAGTAAGTATTAACGGCTCTCTTTACATATTGAATTTAAAAAAAGTAAGAGAGAGCCGTTAATATGTATATTAAAATACATGCTTACATATATACATATTGAATTCAACATTTTGTCGTTTCTTTTTCTTTATATATAATTTTTTTCCATGCAATGTAATACTCGTAGCTCAACTTCCTGACTTTACTTAAATAAACATTATATAAAACGAGCATTCACTGCCTTCACCTTATTCCAAAAAATGATTAGCTACCCTCACACCTTGCTTCTCATAGAACAAATCAAGACGGAGAATTTTTTCGAAAATATTTTCTATTGCCGTTCGTGTATGCACGTAGGTATATACTGAAAATTCTACACTTATTCAATGCGAACTACTTGAAACCATTCGAAAGCTCGTTGCATTTGTGAATATCTAAATCAATGAATACTTTGACTGCGAGCCTAGTACGCATTCACATATTCATTGTTTTCTTTGAGTGCGAGACTGTGGATGGCTCGTATTTTAGCGAATTATTCACAACGACAAATGAGTGGCTTGATGCAGTCCTCTGATGCATATATAAATTTCTTGGTGAATCTCGCCTGTTACAGGAGGACTTGAATATGTTTTCCGCTTGGTGTAAACAAATTTCTTGCAGCTGAAGGTCAATAAACGTCTCTCTGTTATTCAATACCGGTAGCGTTTCCCACCACCTCCTAGAGCCTGTACCCTCACTTACTTCAGTACGTGACTTGGGTTTCATTTGTGATCAGCGCAGGATTTAACTTGATGGTGCCCTAGGTTTTCTAGTTTGTTGTTAGATATATTTACTTCAAAAGGATAGATGGAATCATTTATTCACAAAGAAACTTTAATAAGAAGTCTAATAACCGAAATATACGTAGTTCGAACTAGGAAAAAAAGTAATCTCTTTTTGCGGTGCCCCCTCTATGGTGATGCCCTAGGCCGGTGCCTAGTATGCCTTACTATAAACATCACTGTCTGTGATAATCAATCCAACTTTCGCCCTCATAACGATGCTAAGATGTAGGTGCAACGAAGAAGCTAGGACTTTTGCCGAAACTGGTGTGGAACGAAAGTAAAAAGGCTATGTTCCAAAACAACCTGAACTTTGAACTTCGCAACCTAAACTTATCGGATTCACCGTCGGATATCGATGTGCTCACGGAAATAATAAGGAAGGCGACGCCACCCATCAGAGAACCAAAACGCAATATTTTTTACAAACAAAAATGGTTTGACAGAGAGTGTTTGAAAGCTAGAAACAAATCATTCAGTTTGTTAAGAATATTAAGAAATAACAACTTTAGCAATTTTAAATAGCTCTATGGGGAAGCAAAAAAAGAATTCAAACGCATCTGTAAGGAAAAAAGAGTGTCTTTCGAACTCCAAAATATTAACACCATTAACAACTCACGATCTTCCGCTGAGTTCTGGAGAGCAGCAAACTATATTAGAAGCCAAGCAAATATAATATCCTTATCCATGAAAGCGCCTCTTCTTAAGGCACACTTTAGTACCCTCTTGAACGCCCCACTGAGTTCTCCACCATTGCATTATGCAGTACTCATGATAGTAGACAATTCTCTGGATTCGCCGTTTACAACACTGGAAATCATTGACAGAGCCAAAATGAAGAAAGCCCCTGGAGAAAACCGCATTACTTTCGATTTTTATAAAAATTGTACAATGGAATACGTAGCTGCTCTCAATTTCGAATTCAACCGAATATTGTTGAACGCTTCTTCTTCCTTTTATCAGCGAGGCTATGATCCGAAAACAAGGGATCACAACCCTCCCACTTCACCGCATTTCTACTGATCCGCATGTGGGGTTCGCCTATTTGACCTCAGAAAATATCGGCAGGCCTGCCGATTTTGGATCACTCGGTTACTGAGGCCAATGAAATGCCGATGTCGTCGCATTTGTCTGATCCAGGCGTTTATAGGCCTGCCTTTCCTACATCGCGATGTCTTTGGAACGTGCATTGATATTGCCTTTTTAACAGGGTTCAAATGATCTCTTCTTTGAACGTGGCAATACCAACTGAGCCGGTCACGCTCTATTTTTTGTACGATGGTTTCCTTGATGTGAAAGCTTCCACGGATCTTCGAACTTCTTATTCGATCAAGCTTTGTCACTCCTGCTGTCATGCGAAGCATCTTCATCTCAGCTGCCGTTAATTTACTCTCATACTTTTTGTACATCGTCCAACATTGTGAACCGTATGTGAGCGCTGGACGTACAACTGCGGTGTAGAGCCTTCCTTTCAACTTAGGGGGCATTTTTCTGTCACAGAAGATAGCGGAATTTTCTCGCCACTTCATCCACCCTACGCTTACACGATGATTGATGTCGTCATCACAAGTTGCTTTGCTATTGATCATAGATCCCAGATATTTGAACTTTTCGCACTTGGGAAGCACTGTTCCATTCAAATAAATGTCTGGAATAGGCCTGAGTGGATCAGAGAACGGGCAGCACAAGTACTCTGTCTTGTTTGAACTAATGCGATACCCATTTCCCTCTAAAACGTCCACCCACACATCAAGTGCTCGTTGCAGGGATATAGGATCCTCACTTATGATGGCTCCATCGTCAGCAAAGAATAACTGATGTACCTTGGGGTCCATCACTTTACCTTCAAGCAGATAATCAAGGACTGTAATAAAGAGCAAAGGACTTAAAACGCTTCCCTGGTGTACCCCGACTTTGATTGGGAACTCTTCGGTTACTCCAGTGGGGCATCTTACTTTTGTCTTTGCTCCTTCGTACATGTCCATAATCATCTGTACATAGGTTTCTGGAACCCCTCGATGTCTTAGCGCCACCCATATCAGATCTCGTGGTTGTCTGTCGAATGCCTTTTCAAAGTCAACCAATACAATATGCAAATCCCTCAAGGAATCACGATGTTTTTCCATTATGATCCTTATACTTTCGATTGCATCTGTGGTTGATTTACCCGAGACAAACCCGCACTGATCATCAGATAGCCGTATTATTTTTCGCAGTCGGCCACCTAATACCCGCTCAACGATCTTCATGGTGTGTGACATCAGCTTGATCGAACGGTAGTTATCACAGTTTCGCGTATCACCCTTCCCTTTATATACAGGGAGAAGGTAACTTTCCCTCCATTCATTCGGCATTGGATCACCTCTCACGAATTTGGAGATGAGAATTCTGAGCCATCTGAACCCGATATCTCCCATCTTTTTCCAGAACTCAGAGGGTATTTCGTCTGGCCCAATCGCTTTTCGTTTTTTGGAGTATTTGACCGCCTCACTAACTTCTTCGACTGTAATGTCGAGTATTTCTTCACAGTTAGGGGTGGCTCTTGGAAAGTATAGCCGGGGAAACTGTTCATTCAAAAGTTCTTCACAATACTGCCGCCACCTCTGCAGAATTTTGTCGTCATCCACAAGAAGCTGGCCATGAGCATTGTTAATGAACTTTGGCGAACGAATCTCCTGAGCATTCTTCCTTCTTTGGGCGGCTATTTTGAAGATAGTGGCACTCTTGTTCATATTGTGTCTTCGCAGCTCCTGGATAGCCTGGTTTGCATCAGTAACCGGGGAAAATATTTTCTCCAGCTCCCGATACAGGCCCTCCGTACTCTCTGCTTGAAGCTGAGCGCACTTCTTCTTCGCTTTTTTCTTGCAGCATCTGTATTCCATTTCGAGGCGAGCTTTTTCGTCACTATTATTAGAGGGGCACTTTGACCAAGCTTTGAAAGCCGCTTTCTTCTCATTTATCACTTTCTTAGCTTCATCACTCCACCACCATGTTTCTTTGGCGTGTTGATGGTGGCCTTTTGAAGCTCCTAGCAGTGATTTGGCCTTCTTTAAGCAAGTTCGCTGTAGGGAATCCCACATATTTTGTGCTCTGCACTCTTCATCCTCAGCTCCGTTGATGGTGTGAGAGAGGTAATTCTTCATTACGAAAACAAAAGCCTCGCCTTTTTCTTTGTCCAGATTGTACCACTTGATTTTCTCAGAGACCCTTGTTTGTTTGCTTTTCTTTGGTGTTTTCATAAAAAAAATTTCTGTTAGCAGGAGACGGTGTTGTCGAGCGATTGCCTCTCCCAGGATCACTTTGCAATCTTTTATCCGAGGCTTCATGAAACTGCCTACCAAATGGTAGTCAATCTGAGTTTCATCTCCACCACTGCTGTAAGTGATCAGGTGTCGGCTTTGTTTGATGAACATGGTATTCAACACGATAAGACCGTGTGATTTGCACATGCTTAGGATGTCTTCACCAGGAAGGTTCCTGGTGCCATATCCTAGTCCTCCATGGCAGTCTTCATAGTCTTCGTTTGATTTCCCGACATGTCCATTCAAATCTCCTCCAACAAACAGAAATTCTTCCTTTGGGATGTCCTTAAGGAGATTGTGGAAATCTAGCCAAAATGCATCTTTATCTCTCTGATTGTACCCATCGTGGGGAGCATATGCACTGAGAATATTCCACACCTCTCCTTGTATTACTAGTTTGAGAGACATCAAACGGTCGCTGGACTTCGAAATGCTCAAGACGTTTCCAAGTAGCTCTGCCGCAAGGATGATACCGATTCCGTTCCTAGCCTTTTCCGTTCCGTAGTAGAACATCTTGTAATCTTTTGTCCTAACGTCCAAGAAACGCGCCCGATTACCGGTGTTTTTCCATTTCGTCTCTTGAACACACAAGATGTCCACCCGCCTTCTATTCATCATCTCTTCCAGCTCGTAACTTCGACCGGTCATGCTTCCAACGTTCCAACTCGCGACCCGTAAATTGCGTCCAAACTGTTTCATTATGTTGCTAGCCCCCGGAATCCGTATAGCTCTGACCCGAACATTTCTGCTCGGTCCAGGATCAGTACCATGCACAGCAGTGGTAGTGCCTGGCGGGGTAGTGCCTTTCCTTTTTGCAAGTATTACCATAATGATACAGTTTTGCAATACAATTTTTTGCACCATATTGCGATGGTGTTTGTTGTTTGACACGTGCATGCTCCTGTTTTAGTATTGTTTGATCTCTCTTTTATGACACCGGTGATCTCCAGTCGTGTCAACCCACGGACTCGCATGCACACTTGTGGGAGGGTTTTTAAGGTAGTATATGTGTCGCTAGGCTCACTTGGGTGTTATATTGCCTAGATCTGATTTGTCCCCTTAGTCGCCTTTTACGACAAACGCTAGTTGTTGGGGGGCGCTGCAGTGATATTCTTAACCCGTCCCTGCACGGGCACGAATATTGTTGTTGTTGAACGCAAATGTCCCAAAAAGTTTCAAAAAGGCTCTAATCTTCCCCTTACACAAAAAAGGAGACCGCAACGACCCATCAAATTACAGGGGAATATCCGTTTTGAATACCTCCGCTAAGATATTCGCAGGTTTAATTTTTAACAGGCTTAACCATTGGGTCATGAATACGAATATTTTGTCGGAATTCCAAGCGGGATTTAGGAAAAAGTACTCAACGGTCGATTAAATATTCACGCTATTGAATATCGCCGAAACCTACAAGCGAAATCACAGAAAGTTGTACGCCTTTTTTTAGACTTCCGCGCAGCTTTTGACTCAATACCGAGAGAAGCGCTTTTCTACAAATTGCATACGATCGGGATTTCAAACAAAGTCGTTAATATCTTAAGAGCATTGTACGATGGAGCTTATGTGTGGGATGGTGAAACTCTATCCGATGAGTTCGCAACGACAATGGGCGTGAAGCAAGGATGTATTTTAAGTGCGCTTCTCTTTATATTGTTTATCAATGACATCACGGAGGCGGTACGAGGCGGAATAGCGTTCAACCGGGAAAGGATTCCTTGTCTGATGTTTGCGGATGATATTGTATTTCTCGCCGATACAGTCGAAGGTATGCAGTCGATGATGAATAGGCTAAGGGATTATTGTCAACGTTGGAACTTGAGCGTTAACTTAAATAAATCTAAAATGATGGTCTTTAGAAGCGGTGGTGGTAGATACTCACGAAGTGAACAATGGACATACAATGGTGAAGGAATTGAGATTGTACGGGAATACAAGTACCTGGGAGTGTTGATATCACCCAACCTTAGTATGACCAAACATCTTGAATCTAAACTCTCAGAAGCTAAGCGCGCGATTTCTTCGGTTTGGGGCCGTTGTATCACAAACAAATACATAACGCATTGCCCTAAACAAAAATTGTTTCACTCAACTGCAGCGTCCATTCTCTTACATGGTGCCTAAGCTTGGGGTTACCGTTCTTATGACTGCGTCGAGAAGTTCCCTTGGTACTTTCGAATTTTTCGTTTGCCGTCTAATTCCCCGAACTATATATTGCACTTGGAGACTGGGACTCCGCCTACGTTTTTAAGCACTTTAAAAATGCATTTCGAATATGTGGTAAAAGTGATGGAGATGGATGAGCTTAGGCTACGAAGAAAAGTTCTCACACATATCATCAGAACGAGAGGTGGCTTAGTACGTGAATGGGAGAGGTTAGCAATCTACTGTGGCATAAATCTAAGCATTGTACCTGAGGAACATCCTTCCACCTTAAGAGAACAATTGAATAGTATTTTAGAAAAAATGGGTCACATATTATATGAGAAATATTCCAACGATGCAAAATCTTCGCAATACAGGGAAATCTACAGTAAATTAAAATATCATCTTAAGGAAAGCACACACTTCCTGAACTGCTACTCAACCGAAAAAATAAGCACCATCTTTAAGATTAGAGGCGAACTTTTGGACCTAAGCTTCATACCACACAGACCAGAGCTTCCAATTATGTGTAGCCTTTGTATCCAAGTAAGCCAAGTAAGAGAAGATGTATTTCACTTTCTCGGTGTTTGCCCGATTTTAAAGGAGTTCCGTATAAGACACTTCTGAGTACACCCCCTTATATGGATTCAACCTTAAGATTTTTAAACCGCGAAAATGAATGGGATCAACTTTTTAGTTATACTACAAATGCATTGTGCTACAGGAAATGTATCATTGAGGGTAGTTTCTAAGTAATACATTTTTTGAGAGTATCTCTTCTGAATATATAATTTTTCTTTTTAAAAACTATCAATTTGTCAATCTGGTAGACGGCCACAGGCCACAGGCCAAACCAAAACAGACATAGTTTTATTTATACCATTATTATACGAATTTTTTGTAAAATAAAAGTCTATTCAACTAACTAACTAACGATGCTATTATATGTATACAGGCCCGCCTCGGAACTTTGTTTTGTGAAACACTGGTCCATTTAGCACAGATTCATCTGCCTTCTTACGCGGTTTTTCTTAGGTTGACTATTATAACTTACCAACCCTAAGAAGATTGTCTGAGACTGATTAACTTTATGATAACGATTTTTGATTTTAATAGTTGAAAGTCGTACAGCGAAAGGTCCTACACCTCAACATTCTCATCTCCTGATCGCGCTAATATTTGAAATTGAGTTTTAAAGTAAATAAACGAAAAGGCTCGGAATCACACTAAAGAAGGTCAATAATCTGTCTTAACTGATACCGAACATATTTGCCTTGGACTCCTCATCAGCATTGTCTTGGCTGATGATCCAATTCGGAAGGTAGGAACCTACTTTCTTATTTGTCCTTTAACGGGATTATAAAGCTACTAAATATGCAATTTTTCATGGTGTCAGGGTAAAGGGAGTAATGTTAGGAACCTCTATGCATTACTTTAAAACTGAAACTTTTTCAAGATCAAGTGGCATTCTAATGCATTTAGTTTAAATACAAGTAGGTTTCCGTAGTCATAAAAAGTCAGATAGAGAAAATTGACATTTAAAACCAACCTAGACCCAATTTTAATGTAATGGACTTTTAAAGGACACGCTCAAGACATGATAACATTGCAGTAAATGTGAAATAGTATATGGGTTATTGCCCTTCCTCAGACAGCGACACCCAGTTGGTAATCGTTCATAAATCCACCCTTTAAATTGAAAACGGCTTGTGGAACAAATTCGTTCCAATGCCAAAATGATTTTCTCTTAAAGATAAAATTATGTATTGTATAACAACCATAAACACCATCCGACTACTTGAATGCATTCCTCCATTTCAAAGGCAATTTAGTGTAATTTTTATTTTCATCTCAAGGAAGTAAAGGTCCATTTCGCGTACGTGCCGAATGGCTATCCAATTTAACCAAAATTAAATGAACCATCAGACAAATTATATAGAATGTAATAGCTGCGATATTATATTTTTTGAGCCCCCCATCCGGCAGAGTGTTCGATTTAATGAATTTGAAATTGAAACGAGCCATTGACGAAGAAGTTGCAAATGCTGCAGTGAGCGTTTCGGAATTAGCGGAGCTAATTCGATCCTGATCGTTACAAACTAAAACAGTCATTTTCCGTATGTTTTACGGCATCCAAATTGCAGGGAAATTTGGCTTCTTTCTCGCTTCGTCAGCACTTCATTTAATAAAGAAAGAGCGCTTCTTCCAAATTGCACGATGCAATGAAGCAATTGCCACGAGTTATCCTCAGAATACCAAATGCATATTTATAAATAAATTAATCATGACTAATTCCCTTGAGTGTAGCGTAGACTGCTTGCAAAATTGGTCTCGCAAATCGCAACAAAGCCATACCATCACCGAGAACAGACAATCTTCCACAATCAACTAATCAGAATAACTCAGCGAGCAACCTTGAAAGCTGAGGAATCCGATGTTGTTGCGTGTCACTTAAATGCTACCTAAAGATTCGCTTCCCAGTTCTTTGTGTGTGAACAACGGTTGGTCAATACCGCCTGTTCATACCTTACCCCGTCGCCTTGTGAAGATGAATGGACAATGGATCGAATGGACTCATTATTAGGCCAAGAAGCAGCAGCAACTACAACTGACTAAACGATCTTCCTTAATTAATTAATTGCCAGGATCCAGGTTACAGATAGCACTCGGACCTTTTAAATTGGGGACGGCGTTATATAATTCCGGCAGAGATAGAGTTGAACAGGCCCAGTCTCGGAGCTTCTGGTCTTGTCTTTTTTCTTGGCCTATTTTCGCTGTCCACGATGGTCGCTACGGTTCTCTCTGGTCAATGAATTACCAACTCATTTAACGAAATCCTTCCTTTTTGCCTTCCGTGGCTTTTTTCTTTTTTTTTTTTTTTCCTTTCTCAGGTACTCAACATTTATCGACCTGAGATGCTGTGTGTGTGTCCACGTCTTATAATGACAAACAATCGGGGACTTCTTGTGAGGTTTGCCTCCCTAATTAATTCTAAAGTTTTTCGTACTATCCCGATCTGTGTGCGGACTATGCTACGGCTGCTACACTGCCGCGGAGTGTTTCTTCTCCTCATCTCGTGCATTTTATGTTAAATCATCTGCGCTGATTTTGCACGAAAAGCCATCGACTCATTTTCTCGTATTGCTCGTTGGGAGGTGGCAACAGCAGCCATTAAGATTCAGTAAAAAGTTGGAAATCTCTCAATTAGTTAAGCAATTAAGTTGGACTTATTTAGAGGCATCTCCCTTTGTTGATGTTGTTATTGTTTGGACTTGCGATTTGAAATTCAATTCGTAATCGATGTTATGCGAAACCACCCGCAGGAAACCACCCTGCTGGGGCGATAGCTGAGTGAAACTTTGATTTATGTTTAGATGGACATTTCTTGCCACCAGAACTGACGTAATTAAGTCTACTCGTACGATGGACATAATTAAAGGGCCCACTGGAAAAACGGCCTAAGTCTTGTGGTACCTATTTTGCGAGTACTATCTGCTTTAATTATCTTAAGTACTGAAAAATAGCTTAAGTCCTTTCAAAATATCACTAAAATGATATGCCACGCTGCGAAAGAACGACCTAAGTCCAGGCGACAGTATGGAAGAATGGCACAAGCCCATACTACGAGTATATGAACTCGTGCCAGTGCTGATGTGGAACTTTCATCAAACATATAGAGTGCGGTACACGTGCCATAATTAGGTATCATAACAGTGTTCATCAAAGATTTGATTTTCAAAATTGGAGTGAGATTTTGTTTATACTCGAGAGTGTCCTCTCAATACTCGACTGATCAAAATGCTCAAGTTTTGTCATGAGGACAGCAGCATGTTTTTTTTTTCAAATCAGCATATATGGACATATACATATAATATGTGCATCTGCTTCTTCTTCTTCTTCCTTTTATCAGCGAGGTTATGATCCGAAAACTAGGGATCACAACCCTCCCACTTCACCGCATTTCCCCTGATCCGCCTGTGGGGTTCGCCTGCTCTGTGCATCTGCTCTTCTATGGAAAAAACTCCAAGGAGAAAGAACAAGAGGCAACGTTGGAGAGACTCTACAACAGTCGACTCCCCATAAAAAAGTCCAAGTGAAAGGATTTATAAGAGCTCACCACATTTCTCGAGAGACCGGATGCCATGGAATTTGACAAAAATTTGACGTTTGTCGACCAAAACGAAGACAGCGACGATGAATTCGTTGACGCTTGATTGCCATTAACAAATATCTAATATAATGGAAGAATGAGATACATATGTATGTAAGTCACATGATACTTATGACTTAAACCATTTTTGGGTACTACTCATTTATTTTGTAATAAAAGCTAATTAGATTGGATTAGATGTATGATTTTATTTAAGTAGTAATTATTAAATACAAAAAATTCGCAATAAAAGCATGACAGTAGTCGTCAGGAAAAAAGAGAGATATGTATGTAGATTTTATATAATTCAATTAAAATTTACTGTGAAGTGTAATAGCAAAAATATAAAAGTTGATTTAATATAAAATTTGATTTAGTATAAAAGTTGATTTGATATAATTTGCTTACTATACTTCCAAACTGATTTTACGTAGCTAACTAGAGTTGACCAACTGTGACCATTTAAAATGTTTATGAGATCATCAACCGCTAAATAAAATTTTCCTCATTGCGAGCGTCTAATGGAATTAAAGATGGGATAGGTTCTAATAAAATGTATAATATCGTCTTCCGCATGCAGGTTGCACAGTGAACACTCGGGATTGCGACTAATTCGAATAATTGAGATATAGAAGATCTCTTGTTTTAAATTTTTATAATGTCTGCGACGAATTTTTCCAATATGCGGGGTTATCACTGTCTAGTTCAATGTTGGTTTCCAGGCACAATCTTGACAATTCGCCAAAGAATTGTGTTTTACGCTGTACTATGTGGATAGTCCAGTGGCGTAGCGTAGGTTGGGGTCGCCCGGGGCAGACACAATTTATGCCGCCCCTAGTAATTTTTTCACACACTAAAAAAAAAAAACCTTTGTCTACGGTTTCAACCAGTTATACCTACACATATGTATGTCAATAAACTTGGTAAAGTTTCTCTTCAAAATATTGTCAACTGGTGTTCGTACTACTTTCTAGCAAGTGAAGCAAAAATGAAGCTGCAAATTTAAAAATTTCCCATATTGGTTACTTTCCGATTTCCCAATCTCTAAGCGGATACAAATTACTTACCTCAGGATATCAAATAAACAACGGTAATTCCCATTAAATTTTAATTATCTAAATTAAAATTCTTCAGAAAAACAGCTACTAAATACAAAATCAAACTTGCCAACTAAGATAAAGCGTAAGATCGCGCCGGAGAAAGTAGGCAAACAAAAACTACCGGGTTCAGAGCACAAAAAGGTGAGGGAAAGAGTGACAACAGAAAAGTCCTCGACCTCTGCTCTTAAAAGAAACGGTACTGAAAAGTTAACATCGAAAAAGCCGCCGGGTAATGACCCTCGGACAGCAGCAATGCAGTCTTACGCTCAGCCGTGGCTTCCAAAAAACCAAAAAACGTTGAAATTTCGACGAACCCTTTTTCTCATGTTTTTTCAGTTATTCTCGCGAAACTTGAAGAACAAAGCAAAATAAATAAAATTATTCTCGATAGGCTGGTTAAGCTTGAAAATAATAAACAGAAAATGCGCACTTCAACTAGAATATGAATGACAAACGAATGTTGAAAATATGTACTTGGAATGCAAACGGACTTTTGCAAAAACTCGACGAATTGGAAATATTCATGCGAGTAACATATGCAAGTGCAACGCCACAACCCACGGTCAATCCCCCCAAACCTCCACGAATTGGGTCACCAACAGCAAGCACCATTTCCCTTACATCAGCGGAAGACACCAAAACCAATCTGGCTGAGTCAACAATAATAACATATAAAAGGGGAGAATCAATCAATACCAAGAGACCAGTATTTCGATTATAGCCATTGTTGACTGCAGCGACGCTTAGGACGGCGGGTCAACATAGGTTAAGTACTAAGTTATAAGAGAATACAATAAAAAGGTCCCCGTTGACCATTAAGCGAAATTTGAAAAGTTGTTTTTTTTATCTCGCGGTGCAACGTAAAACGTAACTTGCGTGAAAAAGATATTGATATTTGCTTGATTTCTGAAACCCACGCAAAAAAAGGAATCGCATTTAAAAATAAAAGGCTATAATGATTACCACGCTTGTCACCCTTCGGGAAAAGCGATAGGCGGATCATCCTTGTTTATTAAAGACTGCAGCGTACAATCTGAACACCTAAAGATAGAGCTTGAAACTTTGCAATTGTGCACGATTCGAGTTAAAAATAGTCAGCGTACTCTTAAAATCTCATCTATCAACTGTCCACCGCGTTCCGCGCTTGATAAAAGTCATTTTATTAACTTCATTGAATCGCTGAAACCTAATTTCATTATTGGCGGCGATTTTAATGCGAAACATACGTTCTGGGGCTCAAGATACAGCTCGAAAAAAGGTAGAATGCTCTATGGGACAGGTATGGAGTACAGTTGTGATTTCCATTCGACGGGTAAACCGACTTACTGGCCAACTGATACTTCGAAAATACCTGACCTGATCGATGTTTTCGTTGTGAAAGGAATATCTACCAACCACATAAAAGTTAAAGAGAGCTTTGATCTGTCGTCTGATTATTCTCCGGTTATTTTAACAATCAGCGAAAAATGAGTCTATAATCCAGAGCCAGCGAGATTAACTGGTCGAACAACTAACTGGGTAGGCTTTAGCAACGAAATGAAAGATAATGTTGAACTGAGCGTTCCACTTACGACGCCCTATGAACTTGAGGTTGAAGTTGATTGCTTCGTTGAGATCATACAGCTCGCCTCTTGGAATAATACTCCCATTCCAAGGAAAACGCCGGACAAATACGGTTTGCGATATCCTCCGGAAATAAAAGAATTGGTCAAGGAAAAAAGAAAAGCGCGTAAAAAATGGCAACAGAGTCGTGCTCCGCAGCATACAGCACACTTGAATCGTCTGTGCAATTTGTTGAAGAAGACTATTAAGGATTTTAAGAATCATGCAATAGGCTCTTACTTTGAAAGTTTAACAGCTAAAAACGATTCCAATTATTCACTTTGGAAATCTGTAGAAGGCTCCAAAAGGCCCAAAGTCCCGCGCCGCCAATTAAATTAAATCAAGAAGAATGGGCAAGAGAAGATAAAGAAAAAGCGGCCGTCTTTGCGGCCCACCTGGAAGAAATCTCTGAACCGTACGATGGTCAAGTGGTTTACGACAACCGCAATAGGCTAGATTTACCATCTGACGCTCACAAGTGTAACGCTAAGGGAACTTAAAGATGAGATCGGGAATCTAAAACCTAAGAAATCTCCTCGTTATGATTTGATTACCGGAGAAATTCTCAAAGTTTTACCTAGAAAAGCTTCTCCATATTGTAAATGCTGCACTCAGATTAAAACACGTGCCGAGCCAATGGAAAGTTTCGAAAGTCATAATGGTTTTAAAACCAGGAAAACCGCCAAATGAGGTAAAATCGTATAGACCAATTTCGCTTCTTCCAATCATATCGAAAATTTTCGAGAGGATATTACTAAGACGTCTCCAACCGGTTATAGACGAGAATAATCTTATCCCTGATCACCAGTTTATAAGGTGTGGCATAATGGCTTGAATGCAAACTACGACAACTACTACAATATTCTAGTATCATATCTTGGGAATAGACTCTTCCGTGTTGGACATGGAAACGAATACTCGGAGCTCAAAGAAGTTTCGGCCGGCGTACCGCAAGGAAGCGTGCTTGGGCCGCTTCTCTATCTGTTATATACTCGTGATATACCGAAAGAAGATGGCACTATCCTTGCTACGTTTGCCGATGACACCGCTGTCATAGCAGTAGGTAAAACAATCGAAGAAACGACTGCAGAACTGCAAAACGCGGTAAATAATGTAAATTAATGGACAAGGGACTGGCGGATTGCCCTCAACAAATCTAAAGCTGATCACTTGAATTTCACTTACAATAAAACTAATAACTTGCCAATTTTCCTAAACTCGGCCCGAATACCTTTTGCAAATGAGGCCAAATACAGGAATGAGACTCAACGCAAGGCTGAAATAGAAAAATTGCTTGATAAGTTAATACTTAGTTGCGATATCTAACAAATTTATACCGAAGGGTGGTGTTTTTTTAGTCAGTAAGAATCTGACACTACTATGAGCACGCGCTTTCTATTCTCATAGTGTCTATGGAAGATTTTCACCTACCCTCGAAAAAAAAAAAAAAAAAAACAGGATTCGATTATTTTTTGTAATTTATTTTTCTCTTTAGCTTTTGAAAATTTGTAATTTAATTACATTAAATTATATTACATTAAATTATTTTTTTAAATTAATTACATTAAATTATATTTGCTTATTAATTAATTAAATTCATTAATAAATAAATGAATAATTTCATAACTAACATTTGTTTAAAAAAATCATTTTTAAATGAAAGGATGAAAGCATTTAATTTAGTTTTAAGTAAAAGGGGAAAAAGTTATATACGTAGGTACATAATGCAGATACATTAATTTACAGAAAACTTTTTTAACATTTTATTTTCCTACTTTTCATCAGGGCAAAATCTCTTATTATTCTTTCAGTATCGATGGTCTCTGTGATTTCCTGCTCTATAGCCATGATACCCAGATTAGATAGCCTTAGAGGGCTCATTGTGGACCTTAAATAATTTTTAATAAGCTTTAATTTTGAGAAACTCATCTCACAGAATTACTTATAGCAATTGTGAGAAAAAGACGAAGCATTATTGTTATGTTAGGCAAACTAATTTCCAGTCTAAACTGTAATATATATTTTAATAGTTCGAGTGGGCTTTTATTGGCGAGTTCATTTGTATGCCTATTTAAGTGTGTACAAATAGAGAGGAGATAGCCCAGTTTCCAGGTGTAGCATGTAGGTTGGTGTATTCTCTGGCAGTCAGAATATTTCTTTACAAAGTATCTTAGCAGTCTAACCACATCATCATCTAGATAGACTCGCCAGACCTGAGCTCCATAGCGCATTATAGCCCTTAGGTTAGGTTGGCTTGGAGGGAAGTGCATCTAAGTGCTTATCACGGGGGCCATTCGGTGCATTGTGCTTCCCCTCGAAGTGTGGAACCTATACTTAAATAATTATCTTGCGGACGGCTCTGTTGTGAACCAGCCTGTGCTCTCTATGAAGCCTATCATGTTCCTTAACGGGACTTGTATGAGATCCCCAAGTTCGTCAAAAAACCTGTTCCCACATGACGGAGGCGGCGGTTTTGAAGATTTGGGCAATCGCATAGCAGGTGTTTGATGGTTTCTGTCTCCTCTATATCTTGACAGATTCTGCAGTGGTCGGCTGTGTTGACGCCTTATCTAGCGGCCATTACCCCTATCGCGCAGTGTCCTGTTAGCGCACCTGTCAAGATGGGAATTTCTTTTTTGTTCATCGCCAAAAGGCTTTTTTTCTGTTTTCATTCACTGTCGGCCATAAGTTGCAAGATATGACACAGTCGCTTCTGACGTGCCAAGCGGAGTTAATCAGTTCTCTTGCTTTTAGGTCTATTTTCCTTTTCAGTTTTTTTTTTTTTAAGCCTAATATGCGTTCACGCCCCTCATGAGGAGAAGGACGACGCGACAAAGGACGACTTCTACCAGCTCTTGGACAAGACGTATGAGCAATGCCCTAGCCACGACGTTAAAATTATCCTAGGTGATTTTAACGCAAAGCTAGGAAGTGAGGACGTCTTTAGTAGCGTGGTCGGAAAGCACAGCCTGCACGACCTCACATCCGACAACGGACTCAGGCTAATCGACTTTGCAGCGGGGCGAAACTTTGTCGTAGCTAGTACGCGGTTCCCACGTCTCGACATTCACAAAGGAACATGGCTCTCCTTTGATCGAAAAACTGTCAACCAAATCGATCACATTGCGATCGACGCAAGGCACTCTTCCAGTATTCTGGGTGTCCGGACTTTCCGAGAAGCCAATGTGGACTCGGATCACTACCTAGTTGTAGCCAAGGTACGGATGCGGATATCCACAACGGAGCGAAATCAACGGCATGCTGTGGGGAAATTTGACGTCGGGCGACTACAATCGCAAGAGACCGTCAGAACCTTTTCCGATCGTGTTTCTTCTAATCTCAATCTAAGTCCTATGCCGCCAGCAGCAAATGCGGAAGACCAGTGGCTGCGTTGCCAACAAGCCATCAGAGATGCCGCCTCTGATATACTGGGTTTCTCTCGGCCACCACAACGAAACCCCTGGTTTGATGAAGAATGCCGGCAAGCACATGCAGCTAAACAAGAGGCGTACAAAGCGGCGCTGCATAGAAGGACTAGAGCTGCTTACGAGCTCTACGTGCGCAGGAGAAAAGAGGAACTTCGACTTCTCAGAAAGAAGAAAAAAGAGCATGAGAAGCGCTCGATCGAGGAGATTGATAGACTTTATTGCAGGAATAATGTTCGAAAATTTTACCAAAAGGTAAAAAGAACATGCCAGGGTTTCAAAGCCAGAACAGAAGCTTGCAGGGACGAAAATGGTAACATAGTAGTAGAATCGCAGTCGGTGCTGAGGATATGGAAGGAACACTTCTGCAGACTGTTAAACGGCGATGATGATCAATATTCCGCTATCAGGCAGAATGCGCCATTCAACAGTGACGATGGCAGTCAAGATTCCCGTCAACCTGATCAGAATGAAGTGAGGATAGCGATATCTAAACTCAAATCCAACAAAGCTGCTGGAGCCGACGGCCTTGCCGCTGAACTTTTCAAGGCAGCAGGAGATGAGTTAGTAAGGAGCATGCACCAGCTCATCTGTAAAATCTGGTCAGACGAAAGTATGCCCGATGAATGGAACCTCAGCATCGTTTGCCTGATCCTGAAGAAAGGAGACCCTCTGAACTGCGCCAATTACAGAGATATAAGTCTCCTCAACATCGCATACAAGATCCTGTCTGCCGTATTATATGAACGCCTAAAACCGATCGTCAACAACCTGATAGGTCCTTATCAGTGCGGTTTCAGGCCTGGAAAGTCCACCATTGATCAAATATTCACACTACGGCAGATCTTGGAAAAAAACCCATGAATACAAAATCGATACGCACCACCTCTTTATCGATTTCAAAGTTGCCTATGATAGCGTGTATAGAGACGAGTTATACAGAGCCATGTCTAGTCTTGGCATCCCTGCCAAGCTCGTCCGTTTGTGCAGAATGACGATGGAGAACTCTCGCTGCTCCACAAAAGTCGGTAAGAACTTCACCGAACCGATCGATGTCAGGAAAGGTCTTAGACAAGGTGACGCGCTATCATGCGATCTCTTTAACATAGTACTTGAGAGAATTGTACGAAACTCACAACCCAACACCGGAGGTACAATCTTTTACAAGTCTGTACAACTACTCGCTTATGCCGATGACATTGACATAATCGGACGAACTCAGCGGGCCGTCAATGGGGCATTTACGAGTATTGAAATCGAGGCAGCAAAGATGGGTCTAGCGGTCAATGAAAGCAAAACAAAATATATGCTGTTTACAAAAAAGGACACCCAACATCGGCGTCGTTGGGCTTCTCAAATCGCCGTTCGGATACGGCACTAAACTGTAGGTCCCTTCCATTCGTGTGAAAAATAAAACGCACACAACATGAGTGGTTGCGAGAAGCACTTTCAAGAGCTGTTGCGCCAAATATTTGTTTTGTTTGTTTAACATCGGCGTCTTGGACAGAACGCCACAATAGACAGATATAGTTTTGAGGTAGTAAAGAATTTTGTCTACCTAGGCTCTATGGTGAACTCCGCAAATGACATCAGTAGTGACATCACACGAAGAATTACTCTTGCCAATCGTTGTTTCTATGGGCTAAAATGGCAACTGAGTAGCAAAGCCCTATCTTGAAATACTAAGGTAACTCTTTTTAAGACTCTAATCATCCCAGTCCTGCTGTATGGCGCAGAGGCATGGCTTTGACAAAACCGGATGAGGATGCCCTTGGTTATTTCGAGAGAAAAGTTCTTCGAGCGATCTTTGGTACCGTCTGCATAGACGGTGAGTGGAGGAGAAGGTACAATGCCGAACTATACGGCCTGTACAAGGACATCGACTTAGGCGGAAGAGTTCACATACAGCGACTAAGATGGCTGGGTCATTTAGAGCGGATGGAGCCCAACGTTCCCGCTAAGGAAGTTTTCGAATCCACCCCGGATGGGCGACGCAGTAGAGGACGACCTCGCGGTAGGTGGCGTAAACAAGTGGAGGGGGACCTCAACCAACTTGGTGTTCGCAACTGGAGGCAGCTGGCTCGTAACCGTGCTAGCTGGAGAGGTTTGTTGGTTGTGGCCCAGGTCCACCCCGGACCGTAGCGCCATCTAAGTAAGTAAAGTAATCGTTCAATAAAAAAACACGCACACAAAAAACATCTATTTCATTTCATTAAATACCGTTGTAGCGCACGCGGGGCATCCGCTAGTATATTGTAATATTCCCAACAATTTTCAAATTAAAGGTGAAAAGGTCTAGATAGCATAAACATTTTTTGCCTGAGTTAGGTAGATTTAGATAGTAAATTGGCAGCATGGCCCAATGGTTTGTGCTTATAGCTACAATTCCGGCAATATCTGGTCTTGATCTGCTTTGTAGCTCGTTTGTTTTGAGTATGTTGCAACTGGGCGATGTCTTTCTTGATAGCCCAGCTTTAAAAAGTGATAGTGTACCATATATTGGCGTTAACGACTTCTAGCGGAATATGTAGACATGCTTTTTCCCACAAAGAGCCGTAAAGGGCTGACCCAACTGGGCCAACTTGTCCGTTTTCCTCAAAATTACTGTGCCCTGGGATCTAGATGAAAGTAGCTCTTGATTGAAAGACATGTCCGTAGTTGATTTATTCTGGTATTGCTTAACCTGCTTAACCTATTTACATGATGTGAGCTTACACGAGAATAGATCCAGGCTGACATGGGACTAACTCACCAAGATCAGCAGACTGAAACAGGCTAATAAAGTAACTGTCTACTGGGTACCAGGACATGTAGGAGTGTAGGAAAACAAAGCAGCTGATGACGGCTCAGCCACCCCACTCCTTGGGCCGGAATCTTTTTTTGTGATAGGACCATACAAAATACTGGAAGAACTGAGAAAAGAAGAAGAGAGAAAATGGGTCAAGCATTGGGCTGATATCTTCCAACCGAGAAAAGAAGTAGAGCCTGCCTAAGAGTTAACAAGAACCAACTTTGCATTTTGACAAGCATGCTAACGGGTCACTGTAGGCTCAAAGAGCATTTTATGAAACTGGGAATAGAAAGAAATGGGCACTGCAGATATTTCAGGGCCTTCGTAGAAACACCAGCATTCTTATAGAATGCGAAGTACTAATCCACAAAAGAAGCCGTCGCCTAGGAGCATATATTCTATCCGAGCCGGATATACTTATCTTCGCTGGATCCGCTTCAGATACTCCGATGCATCAAAGCAGTAAGACTAAAATGCTCTAAATCGAGCACATTATCGACTAGAGACCAAGTTTTTGGGACACAATAGATGGCCTATCGGTAGCAGTTCCACTTGCATCTCACCAACCACACATCTACATCTCTATATCTACTTAAACTGTTACTACCAAGTGTTGATTGAATAATTCTAATTGACTAATATATCGCTTTACACCAAACTTCGTGAGAGATTCTTGAATTGCTTCAGCGTGAACATTTTTAAAAGCTTCCTCCATGTCTAAGAAGGTAGCAAAAATATATTCTTTGTAATGCAGCGTTTTTTCGACTGAACGCACTATTTCAGATATGCTTTTTGGGATTTGGATAGAGGTGATTCGTCTAGAGCTTTATGAATGTGAATTTGTAGGATACGTCCCCTTAAAAAAGCTTATGCTTGTAAATTACGTAATTGAAGACGTTGCCAATCGTTGGTCTTAGACAAAAAAAAAGTTGTACTCGTATATCGGGGTAACCTTTCAAATCGGCATTGAATATGGCAAGCCCCTGGGCAAACGGACGAATTGTCAAACGCCCCCTTCATACATAGGTGTGGCATGATAAATATTCGGACAAACATTTTGAAGGTTGCGGGAATTCGTTATGCCATACCAGGAAAATTTCTTCGTTTCATTTAATCATCTAATGATGGAAGGTGGCCAACCTGCAGGCAATTTAAGGATAACACGAATCTAAAGCCAAAGTTATTATCACAACTTTCGTTGTAAACGCCCCGTTCTGAAACTTGCAAGGACTTTCCATTCAGTTAATTATTTTCCAAAGCCTTTGGGTTGTTCCACTAATTGCCTCACTTTTTCTCATTGACAGTTAATTATACCATCCACCGGTATAGCTTAAGGACATATGATAACGAGTCCACAAAGGTCCTTTTACTAGGATTTGTTGGTTTCTTGTTATTTAAAGTAACAAACACAGTCGATCAAAATGGCGCAGTTTCTAATTAGCTGTTCCGTTTTTAATTAACTTATCCTTTTGATTAGTTCCAGCAGCATACGTAACGCATTTGAAACACTTCCTTTTGAAAGGAAATAATGCTCTATTTGTGCCATTGCACTAATGCCATTCCATTCCCACTGCACCACCAATAAAGACAACGAAGACATCATTGTGTGGTAGGAGAGTCGAACGAAAAAGGACTGCAGATTGAGACACAATTTGCAGTGATGTTCGCAAATTCTTGTTCCTGCCAGTTTACTCGGGAGCCTTCTTATTCTGGTTGGATAGATTGTCTTTCGCTTCCCCAATATAAATTACTCACTTAAGGATACATCCTTGATTGCAAATAAGAAATTCTCACATGACTGTCGTCGTTGTAGTTGTCGTCATCGACTGCATGGGGGTAGTGGCAGTGGCAGTGGCAGTAGTAGTGGTAGTGTCGGTTTCATGCTCCTTGGCTGTGAATTGTTGCTCTATGCTGAGGAAGACAGTGGGGCTGCTCATCGCTTATATCCATTTGACATGTTATCATTGTGTACGTATCTTTTGGTATTAATTGTTGTTAGTTAAATGTATCTATGTGCCCTGCTGCTGCTGCTGTCGCTGCTTCTGATGCTCCTGCTGGTCCGGATTGGTTTCAGCTCTTGTGGCGCACTGCTCTGCCTCTCACATTTTCTTCTTCTTCGTCTTCTGCAGGCTGCGTACTGATATCGGAGAGCTGTTGCCTTGTTAAGGATAGAGACAATGTGTCTCTGCCATTCTTAGGCATTTCAGCTGACACAAGGATTTTCGGTACATGACAACTAAGTAATTTATACGATTTCAACTGCTTCGAATGCACTCAACCTCCGCACCATCGACTGAGCGCTGCGGCTCGTCCCACTTCTAGTAGTGGAGCAGAGCTGAGTATACGAAACCAGCCCATCTCATCATCGCAGCAACTAGGAATTGGGAAAATTTATTATATTCATCCGGGGGGATAGTGAGAAATTCTCTAATTGGAAGGGGCGTGTGCGGGATTATTTGCTCTTCGTATGGGAACTCGACGACGGGATTTAATTTGTTCTCTTTGTATCCTTTAAACAGAAAGGGGAAATTAAATTAATTTACCAAAATTACTCACATGCTGTTAATTTTCGTTGCTTTATTTGTTTCAATAGAAACCATGTACGCCTATATGGGGATTAAAATTGTTGTCACGTTTATGGTCGTTCCCTGTTGGCAGTTATCACACATTTCACTCGTAAAATGTGAAGTCCTTTTTATTGGAAAACAAGTGGACAAGACGTTTTAATATCCTGGCATGTTGCATGCATTGCCACCCTTTGTCCAAGAATATGGCCTGAATATGTACGTGCATATGTACATATGTAGATCAGAAAAATAGAAAGAATGCCCGACAAAAGGCATTTATTTGTAATGGACTTTATATTTATTAAGTACAGTTATATTTAATGACGTTACAACCATTTGCATTTTATTAGAAATATTTGACGACTTTTTATTATCACGTGGCACTTTGTTCTAGATGTTCATCTGTGCACACTCGTTACAACGTTTTCAGATCCTTTTGTCTAAGTATTATGCACCAAGTGGCAGCTCTTTCTCTTTTTTTTTTTTTGTAATTTAAGGTTATTCAGATGACTAATTAGGGTCACGACGATCTAGCATTTTCCAATACGAAAGTTGCTCTACTCGAAATACCTATTTCTATCTCTCTGCTGTGGTCCGTCAGGAAATTTAAATGGAAGGATATTTCGTTAACGACTTGTGACTTTCGAAGAAAGACTGCTAAATTTAAAGCACGGTGAAAGGCTATAATCAAATTTAACCTGAACGGCGGAAACAAATGTAAAATGATAAACAGCCGATTCCCTTACTCACATATTCCCTCGGACACCGGAGACATAAAATGGTTACTTACGGATACTAAATGTTGATACGCAGGTTTTTGACAAGATGCAAAAGCCAACATCCTCAATGAGTGAGAGAAAGGACATTATTGCTTCAAAAAATAAGTGGATCGTGAACATCAGCCGGTTACACCACCAGCAGAGGTTAAATAAGTCTTTGACGGTATTTTCTAAGTAGTTCGTCAGCATTGCTAAGAGCTATTTGCATAATAAACGATGTTTCCACAGCTCTTGATCTCAAACCGAACACTTTCTCTACCCCGGAAGGTGTAGTGGAAGTGGAAGTCTTTGCATGGAGGGCACCCAAAAGATTTACACATGGCTCATATCGACTAGTTGGTATCAAACCTATGGCTCATGCAATGTAAGCTATTCTCCGGGACTGCCCATGTTTTGTAATGGCCATCCAAAATGAAGTTCTAGCAACGAAAAACTACCGAAACTTCATTCTCAAAGAAACAGTGGAGGACAGATGCCACCGATGTGGAGATATAGGAGAAACCATCAAACAGGTAACATCAGGATGCAGTGTAATAGTCGCAATATTACACTCTGTACTACAAACACCACCCCCTCATGTGATAGAAAACTTGAATTTTAAGTTATACTGGTATAGAGCTGTAACAACTAACTTGTAAACTCCAGCTAATCGTAGACCAGATGTGTTCGATAAGACAGTAAGCTTAATCGAAATTTGCAACCAACGTACGTAACAAAGATTTCTAAATACACTGCACTGGCAATATACATGATAGCTATGTATTGCACCGATCGCGTAGATGTCATACTAATTGTTATGTCTACAACAATATTGGTACCTTAAAATCTCATCACGAACCTGAGGAAATGACATGGAAAAGCTATTTGCCCAGATGCAAAAGGCGATCCTGCCAGATATGTGGAATATAGTCCGAAAATACCTGTAGCTGTATCATTATTAGACAGAAAACTAAAGGGCCTTGAGCATAACAGGGTATGGTATGGCATATCCGGGATATGTAATCTCCGGTACACATATCGAGATGTGCATATAAAACTCAAAAGTAATAAAATAAAATAAAATAAAATAAAATAAAAATAGCTAAATCAACTCTCGGTGTCGAACAAGTACGATCCTCCTGTATTGAAGATACAATGAACAACATAAGCCATTTGAACTATTTCGTTATCATGTTGAAATACCATTTTTTTCCGCCTACCAATGCCAGTAATTTTTCTTTCAATAAATTGTTTAATCGGTGATGTGGCAACAGCTCATTATTAAAATGTGTTTGCTACCATATACAGGACAGCCGCTTGAATTGCACTACTAACGTTAGTGTAGCTATCCACTTTTCATCATCAGTTACTAATCTTTCCAGTTTGGACCGTGTGATGTTAGTTTGGTCTGTCTTAATTTAAAACCTTGGCCAAATCTCGAAAGATATCGAAAAGCCCCAAGGATATTGTGCCGCCGTGCGTAATATTCACAATTTTTTGACCTAAAGAATGATCGGTTGTTGAAGAAATTCTACAGTGACAGGGTGCCAAGACTTTGTGTTAAAGGCGCATTATACATGAAGCCTGGACCGAGGTAAGAGTGGTCTTTATACCCAAAGCAGGCAAGACATCGCACACCCTCCCAAAGGACCTTAGACCTATTAGTCTAACGTCCTTTCTTCTCAAGATTCTGGAAAGAATCCTGGACTTACACATCAAGGCCACTATTGATAGCACCCTACTATCCACGTTACAGCACGACTATTCATTCATTCATTCATTCATTTTCAATGGCTCGCTAATCCTTCATGAGGGTCGCGGGGGTAGGATGCTCAGGTGGACACTCCATCCTTCTCGATCCTCAATTCATCAGGAGGAATCCCTAAGCGGCTCCAGGAGAGATGTCGGATTTGATCCAATCATCTATTTCTAGGTCTTCCGCGAAGTCGCCTACCTGATGGCACGGCAACCATGGCGCGTCTTGGAAGCCGGTCTGGGGGCATACGCACTACGTGACCAAACCATCGAAGCATAGATCGTTCCGTTCGGAGAAGTAGCTGCTCAACGTTGAGCTCCTCGCGTACTCTGGTGTTGCGCACTCGATCCCTACGAGTTATTCCCACAACACCGCGAAGGAACCTCATTTCGGCAGCTTGTATCCGCGATCTTATTCTTTCGGTCACTACCCAAATTTCATGACCATAGGTGAGAGTTGGAACATACACAGAGTTAAAAACCGATAGCTTAGCTTGAACACGAAGTTCGGCCTTCCTTATGACAGATTGGCCAAGCTTTCTAAAAATTGATCCAGCCTAACCAATTCTACAGGATAACTCGGCATTGCTCCTCCCATCACTCGTGAATAAAACCCCGAGGTACTTAAACTTATCCACCTGCTTCAGTGGGACTCCACTAACATGCAAAGTGCATTGCATGGGTTTTTTGGAAACGACCATTACTTCCGATTTGTTCACGTTGATCTTCATTCCACCATCATCACAAACGGCTACAAACCTTTCGAGTGCGCGCTGAAGTTCGGTTTGAGAGGACCCAAGGATGACCAAATCATCCGCAAAGAGCAGATGACTAATCCTTAGGTCTCCCACTTTGAAACATTCCCCGCCACGGCTGCGCTGTAACATCCAATCCATATATACAATGAAGAGGAGAGGTGACAAAACGCACCCCTGGCGGAGTCCAACTGTGGCCGTTGGAATGGTAGTGAAAGGTATGGATTAACACCGTTTATCCGAACACAGCTTCTACAGTTTGTATATAAAGACTGAATCGCCCTTAACAGGGAACCAGCAATCCCATACTCCTGCAGAACACTCCAGAGTTTGCCTCGAGGAACCCTATCATATACCTTTTCCAAATCCACAAAACAAGTGTAGACAGGTTTGGCATATTCGCAGGCCTTCTCAAGAACCATTCTGAGAGTGAACAACTGGTCGGTTGTGCTTCTACCGGGACGAAAACCGCACTGCTCATCCCCCAAACTGTCCTCAACCACAGCTCTGGAACGCTTTTCTAGCACCTTAGCGAAGACTTTTCCAGTGAGACTTAAAAGAGATATACCCTTATAGTTGGCGCAACCTCTTTTGTCCCCTTTTTTGAAAAGGGGAACTATCACCCCCATTTGCCAATCACCAGGTGTTTCACCCCATTCCCAGGCCACTTTAATGACATGCGAGAGCCATTGAACTCCCTCCTTTGATCGCCAAAGTTATTTCCTCTACCGTAGGACTACTTTCCGCCCATCTCTCGACCATAGGTCTTTCATCTTCGGTGCCCTGTTCGGGATTGAGCAATTCTGAAAAGTGCTCGCTCCATCTGCGTAAGATGTCCTCCTCATTGGAAAGAAGTCTACCGTCTTTAGATTTTACTCCTTCAACGATATTCAACTTTTTTCCTCTGAGTCGGCGGACGGTCTGCCAGAACATCTTATTTGCAGATCTGTGGTCACGTTCCAATTTCTCGCCAAACTTCTTCCAAGACTGTTCTTTCGCTGTTTTCACAGCTAATTTGCAAGTTCTTCGCGCCTCAGTGTACCGATTTCGAGAATCGGAGTTCCCCAAGTGAATCCACACCTTAAAGGCTCTCTTCTTCTCTCTGATGGCTTCTTGAACTCCGGGCGTTTTAAACCAAGCAGTTCTTTTCTCACCACCAGCCGCCACACCAAGCCGCCACACCAAGCCGCTTCACTCCACAAACATCTCCCAGCACGCCTATCAAAAAGGTAAATCTATCGAAACGGCTTTGCACTCCATCATCGACCCTATCGAAAAATCACTCTCAATCAAAGAGTTCACCCTAGTGTCATTTCTAGACATAGAGGGAGCCTTCAACAACGTTGAAACAAATTCGATTACCAGTGCCTTACGCAGGCTCAACATCTGCGAACCCATCTGTTGTTTCATAGAACACATTCTAAAGAACAGGGTAATAACAGCATCCTTCGGAAGTAGCACTGTCAAGCGACATGTACATCGAGGCACCCCTCAAGGGGGTGTACTGTCTCCACTACTGTGGAATTTGGTGCTCAACGAGGCCCTTCTAAAGATCGAAAAAACTGGATGCAATGTTATTGCCTATGCAGACGATGTCGCCATTCTAATAACAGGCAAATACCCGCAGACGCTGGCCGATGTCATGCAGTCTGCTCTTAATGAACTGCTCAGATGGACCGATAAATGCGGCCTCTCCGTTAACCCGACGAAGACCGAGCTAGTTCTATTCACAAGAAAACACAAGCTTCCTGACTTCGCTCCGCCCAAGATAAGGGAATCCACCCTCAAGCTTTCAAATGGAGCTAGCTATTTAGGCCTAAAGCTTGATCGCAAGCTTATCTGGAATGTCGTCGAACGGGCCAGGAAATCGCTGGCCGCCCTATATATCTGCAAGAAAGCAGTAGGCTCCACCTGGGGCCTTAAACCAAGCATCATGGACTGGCTACACACGTCGGTCATTAAACCGATTCTCATGTATGGAGTATTGGTATGGTTGTCCGCCTTGGAGAAGAAATCCAACCTATCCATAATGGAAAAAACTCAACGAGTTGCATGTCTCAGCATTACCGGTGCACTGAGAACTTCTCCCACAGTGGCGCTCCAAACTATGCTCCACCTGCTTCCGACTGACATCGTCAGTAAGCAATTGGCTGTCAGCTCGGCAATAAGACTGAGAGGCTCCAAGCAGTGGAAGGAGCAACACACGGGACATGCCAATATACTTTCGATGCACCGTCATCTTCCCAATTCCACTGACCATCTGCCCACTGAATATGATTTTAACAAGGGCCACACG
Source organism: Brachypalpus laphriformis (assembly GCA_945910035.1). NCBI lineage: Eukaryota > Metazoa > Arthropoda > Insecta > Diptera > Syrphidae > Brachypalpus > Brachypalpus laphriformis. Next base: position 104,094,105 of record OX246756.1, read on the forward strand.
CACTCGATACCGGACAGAAGTGAGTGGACGCAATGCAATGTCCTTTACAACGAATCGCTGTCAATTTTCACGGACGGGTCCAAAACCAAGGATGGAGTCGGTGCCGGAATTTTCTCAGAAGATCTGGACATACACCTCTCCTTTAACCTTCCAGACCACTGCAGCGTTTTTCAAGCCGAAATCACCGCAGTTCGCAAAGCCGCTGACTGGCTGGCGGCTAGCACACTATCAACACCTGATATTGTTATTTATGTCGACAGTCAGGCAGCCATCAAATCCCTCGCATCCAGTACTACGAGATCTAAGGCAGTGAAAGACTGTCGCATATCTCTTAACGAGATAGCTGGTCAGTACAACCTCACCCTTTGCTAGGTCACTGTGACATACCGGGGAATTGTGCAGCCCACGAACTAGCAGGACAAGGCTCCTCTGGTACAGATAGCATAATCATTACCGACATCGAAGCGCCAGCGTCTTAAGTTAAGTACCTTATTCAAATTGATGCCGAGAAAGTAGCCAATCATCGATGGCAACATCTAGACCACTGTCATACCGCCAGACAGCTCTGGCCGACACTCAATAAATCCAGGTCCATTGGACTCTTGAAGCACAAGAGAGGAACCCTCTCAAAAATAACAAATGTCCTCACTGGACACTGCGTCATAGGAAGACATGCCCAAAGATTACGTATCCCTCATAATGACTTCTGCATGAAGCTGCAGAGATGAAGAGGAAGTAGAGACCATCAGTCATCTCCTGTGCGCCTGTCCTGCGCTCGCCAACATCAGGAAGGCCACTCTGGGTGAATACTTCTACAATGATCTTAATGATCTCGGCAACGCCTGCACGGCTAAAATTCATGCCTTCATTCAACGAAGTAAATGGTTCCAAGAGTAAGAGGATGACCCACCCGCCTTACACATCGGCAGTACAATGGACCTACTTTCTGGTCTAAGTACATACATCCTCATCGAGGGCCGATCCTAAACCAACCAACCAACCATTGCGCCGATAGCGTAGATGTCGTACTAATTGTTATGTCTACAACAGTATTGATACCTTAAAATCTCATTACGAACCTGAGGAGATGACATGGAAAAGCTATTTGCCCAGATGCAAAAAGCGATCCTGCTAGATATGTGGAACATAGTCCGAAAATACCTGTAGCTGTATCATTATTAGACAGAAAACTTAAGGGCCTTGAGCGTAACAGGGTATGGTATGGCATACGCGGGATATGTAATCTCCGGTACACATTTCGGGTTGTGCATATAAACTCAAAAGTAATAAAATAAAAATAGCTAAATCAACTCTCGTAAAACTCACCACACGTAAAATACCTTATAGTGTTCCAAGAATTGAGATCGGTTTCAGATGAGACTCCAAATGTTGAATGTTATCGACTTGTACCCTCCATCCGAAATATTATATTAAAATTCACATCCATCAAAATTGGACCAATAGTAGAGGTTGACGTTTCCATATCCAACTTATGTCTTTCGGATTCCTAACCTTTGCACTGGCAGCACATTTCGCCGTAGACGTAATATACGCTAGGCCTGCCGAAGTTGCTATAATCAGGAAGAAATTAGAACGATACAATCTCTGCTTTATGAATGTTCGAATTCTTAAGCGTGTCTCATTTTTTATATTCGAATTATACTGTTAAAGGGGTAGGCGAACCCCACATGCGGATCAGTGGAAATCCGGTGAAGTGGGTGGGTTATGATCCCTTGTTTTCGGATCATAACCTCGCCGAAATAGGAAGAAGAAGAAGAAGATACTGTTGGAGGAGTCCATTGTGATACCCCTGCAGCACAAAATCAGCTACACAAGGACTACCTAAGAGAGCCAATCGGAGCTGCTTATAATGCGAAGGATGGTTCTGATATCTGTGTTCACCAGGTCGCTAAGGTTACCAAAGAGAAGGGCTCCAAGATGGAGTAATTTTCTTTTGGGTAGGGCTGGACAGGTACAGAAATCGAACCTTTATGCGTATAAGTCTTGCTAATAGGGTCCAGTCTAAGAAGTTTGCACGTAGCGAGAAGCATACCCACAATCTACCAATTCGGTAGGATATTTAGGGTAGTGCCAAGTCTGGCGAGCTCATCAGTCTTGCAGTTATTTGGAATGTTCCTGTGGACAAAGAAAGACTTAAGGAGCTTAATTACTGCTTGGCTGTCCGTCATTAAAGTGCTGATATCCCTAACAGAACTTACATTACATTTCAGCCATAATTTCCGGCTGAAAAACGCTACATTGATCTGAGAGGCGGAAGGAGATGCTCAAGGTGAGCATTTCGGAGAAGACACCACCACCCATCCCACTTCTGGTTTTGGATCCGTCTGTACAGAAGTCAATCTAAGTTCTTCCTACGTTTTTCCACTCATTCCGTGCAGGGATATTTGCATGGTGTTTCGGTGGGGTGTGGCTGGTTATGATTTGTAGTATTTGTTTCGAGTATGTGTATGGTTACTCTAGGAGGTGAAACTTCATTCGTGAACCGACAATCTACCAGTTAATAACCGACCACATTACCACTACATCAAGCCACCTATATTTGCATCCAAAGATAAAGTTAACCTACCTATCTAACTCTTAGACAACTCGGGTTAGGCCCAAATATAAGGACCCGATAAAATTTTAATAAAATTCTTAAATATATAAGGCGAGCAATGATGACTACTAGTAAATCTCAAATACACATTGAAAATCTACCGCCAGAATTCTGTTCAACAGCTGACAGTAATGTCTCCAACCTGGCCATTATCGGAAGGGGTGACCTAAGCAGCTATAAATTTAAGAAAACAAAATTAAATTAATTACCCGCACAGTTGTTTTGCATATTGCATTTGAAAATCGCAGTAACCGGAACAACTTAATTCGCCATTAGCACCATCCTTCGTAACATACACACACCACACCTCAGCATCGAGTTGTGTACACGAATTACATCAAAGTCATTAACCATTAAAATTATGAATTTTCGTTGAATGCCACAAATTGATGCCACTGCACGCAAACTCCCATCCAGGGGGACAACAAGCAAAGAAGTATCTGCGCAAGAAGTAAGGTAGCAGCATACAACTGCTGAATATGATTAACCCTTCGCGCGATGATGCAACCCTGTATGGTATACATGCGGTACACTGGCAGACCCTCTTCGGAAAGCCCGATAGACAGTGCTCTTCGGTTGCGTTTTTGTTTCTTTGGCTGCCTTCACCTTTTAACAAAATACCTCGCGTAGCCAGAGGGGTGAATGAATGCACATTTTATGAGAAAATAATTTAAATTTCTATAAAATAATTAAAACATGTCGGACATTGTGTTTTTCGCATACAACATAGCAAAAGCGATTTTGTTTTTTATCACGGATCGGTTGGGGCAGCGCGGGGCTTGACATATGTACGTACGAGTATAGGCATATATGAGAGAGAGCTGCTTTTGTTAGCTTGGTCTTTATTTTTATCTTGCTGGTATTATGGTCTTGTTTTTAATGTTTGCTTGCAAAATGAGTGCATATAATGAATTCCATTAAAACCTGTTTACGTTTGCAGGCCTAGGTTCATAATGGGATTACTGACAATGTGACAGTAGGCGTGTGAGTATGAGTATGGACACCATGAAGGACAAATGTCTTAACATGTTTAAGCATGTGTAAAAAAATTAAACAAGGAGCACTGGAGGTGTAATTAAAACTCTGAAGCGGCAAATACATAGATATATTTTCTAAAATCGTACTCTGCTGGATATCTGTTCATATTGATGTAGTAATTAATTGTTTTGTGCCACTCTGTGTTGTTTGTACGAATAATTTAGTACATTTACAGTGTCACTGCTAATTGAGAAGTAGAGAGACAGGCAAAATGATTAATTTTCTCAGATACTACTTGATGGCAGAAAGGGTTTGTTTAGTTTTATATAAATATACACGTTTAAGGGGGTAACACTTTAAATGCAATTATGAGATAGTCTTCTGCAAGTCGATAAGTGAAGAAAGCAGTCCGGCTGAACTTTGTTGTAGATTTTATAGAAACTCCGATTTAAAGTGTGTCAACAGTCGAGCGCCGGTTTTAAATTTCGCGACATTTTTTGTGGTGTGCATCCTTAGTCCCTTGACAGAAAGCATCTATAATTCTCTCAATTAATGAATCTGGAATGCTTAACGAAATAAACATATAACAAATTCGGTGAAAGTAACTTCGTACGTACAAAATTCAACTGACGCAAGAAGTAAAACTTTTCGACCATTCCCAGCGTCGACAATTCCTCCTTTGGTTTTTGGAACAACTTAAAGTGAACTATCATTTGTGAAAAAATTGAATTATAAAATCAATTAAAAATTTTTTTTATCTCAAAATTAAATCTGGCGCTCAATTTGGGACACACTTTTATGTATTTATTAGCTTCCCTTAGACTACGATTACAGTGTATATTCTCATTAACTGTCGTCCGAGTCAAAATAAACAAACCTACAATATATGTATGTTATGCAACTGCTTACATATCATTCATCTGTTTTTTTTTTTGGTCAGTTGTCTCACGAACACTTGCTGCATATCGTCGTTCAAGGCAATTCGATCTTTCTGGACTTATTTGTCAGAAGTGCTGATAGACAATGAAATGTTATTAAATCACGGTTTTGGAAAAAAAATTGTTTTTATAGGACATACAAATTTAAATTATCACGCCGTAGATATTTCACGGAACTGTTGGAGAGAAATGAGTAAAATAAATTTCACTGAAATAACTAAAACATTTCAAAAACTTGAACAGTTATTTAAAAATGTAATTATTTCTCAAACCAGTGAACTACATATTTTCCTTTTTTTTATTCAATAAAGCCGTTTTAAATAACGGTCCGTAATAGTTTGGTGGTGGGTCTCTCACCATGGTGTCGCATCCCTCCATTTCTGTGAAAAAGGCGTAAAAATTGGTGCAAAGGTTTACCAAGAAGATGTGCTAGAGTGTGTTGTGAAGGGTTTGACCAATAGCCTTTTCAATGGACACAGATGGATCTTCCAAAAGGACTCTGCTCTAGCGCACAAAGCCAAAACCACACAGGAGTGGCTCAGAGTCAATATTCCTGGCTTTATAGTAGCAGAAGATTGGCCGTCGGGGAGTCCAGATCTGAATCCACTGGATTATGGTTTGTGGTCAGAATTGGAGAACATGGCCTGCAAGACTCCCCACAGAAATTTGGAAAGCCTTAGAACAGCATTAACCAGAGTAGCGTCCACGATCTGCATGGAAACCGTACGTGCCGCTATAGCCCAATGGCCACACCGTTTGGAAGCTTGTGTTAAAGCACAAGGCAGTCATTTCGAGTGAATCCGATTTTTTTTAATAATCAATATTGTATTCTAATAAATGAAACAGTTTTGAATACAATATGTTTACTGTTTTTTTTTTATAGCATTTTATATTTGTAACAGAACTTATGGCAGGACTAGGTACATCTAGCGTGCATGTTGCTGAAACAATATGCCCGTGAGTGCCAATATGTCACGTAGTTAGAGATGCGTACAAATCCACACAATTAATGAAGATCTACAGAAAATCTTCCAACAGGAAAACCTTGTGGAGTTCAACGCGAAAAAACATAATCCATCACCCTTTCCACGAAAAATACATCTACCGTTCCCTAGCTTAAAACGAATGACCAAATAATCGAACCCAAGGATACTATGCATTTACTGGGTGTCGCAGTAAACTCTGGAGTAACATGGCATGACCACATATCCAACATCACAAAATCAGCTTCCACGAAGTTGAGATATCCATTACCACCCCAACTTCTCCTTTTATATAAAGCACAAGTAAGATCGGGGCCTCTTGTTTGAATCGCTTCCCTCCATTCAAAAGATTGTTCAAGAGATTTCAATTTGTCAAACATTGAAGGTTGTTGCTTATATCTCTGATATGGTTACAATATTACCTTATAAATACTTTCCCGACGAATTTGAATTCAACAATTCACGTAATGCTGAAAATGCAGTTCCATTTGCAGAGGGTACACGGTTACAGGATGCAAAAAAGGAACGAGTATCCAGATCTCGCAGGAGAAGCTCTCACATTATTGATACGGTTTGCAACGTTCTACCTATACGAGCTTAATTTTTTTTATGTTGGACATTAAGACTAAGGCCAGTAAAAATATTGGAGCTGGAAGACGACAACTAAGTCAATGAAAAACAGGCACATCCCTCATTAATATAAAAAAAAATTTACTTTGGGTTTTTATTTTGAACCTCGCGATCCCCTTACATTTCATTCGCGACCTACGCTTTCGAAAACACTGCTCTTAATGATAGATTTATCAATATGATTCACCTGTGAAATACTATCCAGCAAAATCTGATAACATTGTTTATTCATTTTTCCTTTTCTTCTTCTTCTTCCTTTTATCAGCGAGGCTATGATCCGAAAACAAGGGATCACAGCCCTCCCACTTCACCGCATTTCTACTGATCCGCCTGTGGGGTTCGCCTATTTGACCTCAGAAAATATCGGCAGGCCTCCCGATTTTGGATGACTCGGTTACTGAGGCCAATGAAATGCCGATGTCGTCGCATTTGTCTGATCCAGGCGTTTATAGGCCTGCCTTTCCTACATCGCGATGTCTTTGGAACGTGCAAAGATATTGCCTTTTTAACAGGACTCAAATGATCTCTTCTTTGAACGTGGCAATACCAGCTGAGCCGGTCGCGCTCTAATTTTTGTACGATAGTTTCCTTGATGTGAAAGCTTCCACGGATCTTCGAACTTCTTATTCGATCAAGCTTGGTCACTCCTGCTGTCATGCGAAGCATCTTCATCTCAGCTGCCGTTAATTTACTCTCATACTTTTTGTACCTCGTCCAACATTGTGAACCGTATGTGAGCGCTGGATGTACAACTGCGGTGTAGAGCCTTCCTTTCAACTTAGGGGGCATTTTTCTGTCACAGAAGATAGCGGAATTTTCTCGCCACTTCATCCACCCTACGCTTACACGATGATTGATGTCGTCATCACAAGTTGCTTTGCTATTGATCATAGATCCCAGATATTTGAACTTTTCGCACTTGGGAAGCACTGTTCCATTCAAATAAATGTCTGGAATAGGCCTGAGTGGATCAGAGAACGGGCAGCACAAGTACTCTGTCTTGTTTGAACTAATGCGATACCCATTTCCCTCCAAAACGTCCACCCACACATCAAGTGCTCGTTGCAGGGATGCAGGATCCTCACTTATGATGGCTCCATCGTCAGCAAAGAATAACTGATGTACCTTGGGGTCCATCACTTTACCTTCAAGCAGATAATCAAGGACTGTAATAAAGAGCAAAGGACTTAAAACGCTTCCTTGGTGCACCTCGACTTTGATTGAGAACTCTTCGGTTACTCCAGTGGGGCATCTTACTTTTGTCTTTGCTCCTTCGTACATATCCATGATCATCTGTACATAGGTTTCTGGAACCCCTCGATGTCTTAGCACCACCCATATCAGATCTCGTGGTTGTCTGTCGAATGCCTTCTCATAGTCAACCAATACAATATGCAAATCCGTTAAGGAATCGCGATGTTTTTCCATTAGGATCCATATACTTTGGATTACATCTGTGGTTGATTTACCCGAGACAAACCCGCACTGATCATCAGATAGCCGTATTATTTTTCAACGATCTTCATGGTGTGTGACATCAGCTTGATCGAACGGTAGTTATCACAGTTTCGCGTATCACCCTTCCCTTTGTATACAGGGAGGAAGTAACTTTCCCTCCATTGATTCGGCATTGGATCACCTCTCACGAATTTGGAGATGAGAATTCTGAGCCATCTGAACCCGATGTCTCCCATCTCTTTCTTTTAACTTATTCTTTTTTCCTTTTAACCGAAATATATATAATTTTTCCTTAAATGTGATTTGAACAACCTAATTCATTAAGGTTCTATAACAATTAATGTTTCGACGTATTAATCATGCCAATCTAACATGAATGTCCGTAAAATACTGGTTAAGTAAAAAAATGCATAAAAACATACACAATACACACAGAAATTATACCCTATCCTTTATGATCTAAGCACTCCCTATAAACGTGGGCGTGAAGTTGTGAATTGAAAACTTTCTACTTACATGTATCATCATTTCTTTAACTTTTCAAAGATTTCATTACAATCTTTTTTCATATGAAAACGCCCCCAAAAAGTACGTGTGGCTCAGATTATGAAAGAGATCAATAGCTACATATTATATTTTGCTAATACAGCTTTCATGATTTCTTGCCCGTGCAGGGACGGGTTAAGAATATCACTGCAGCGCCCCCCAACAACTAGCGCTTGTCGTAAAAGGCGACTAAGAGGACAAATCAGATCTAGGCAATATAACACCCAAGTGAGCCTAGCGACACATATACTACCATAAAAACCCTCCCACAAGTGTGCATGCGAGTCCGTGGGTTGACACGACTGGAGATCACCGGTGTCATAAAAGAAAGATCAAACAATACTAAAACAGGAGCATGCAAGTGTCAAACAACAAACACCATCGCAATATGGTGCAAAAATTGTATTGCAAAACTGTATCATTATGATAATACTTGCAAAAAGGAAAGGCACTACCCCGCCAGGCACTACCACTGCTGTGCATGGTACTGATCCTGGACCGAGCAGAAATGTTCGGGTCAGAGCTATACGGATTCCGGGGGCTAGCAACATAATGAAACAGTTTGGACGCAATTTACGGGTCGCGAGTTGGAACGTTGGAAGCATGACCGGTCGAAGTTACGAGCTGGAAGAGATGATGAATAGAAGGCGGGTGGACATCTTGTGTGTCCAAGAGACGAAATGGAAAAACACCGGGAATCGGGCGCGTTTCTTGGACGTTAGGACAAAAGATTACAAGATGTTCTACTACGGAACGGAAAAGGCTAAGAACGGAATCGGTGTCATCCTTGCGGCAGAGCTACTTGGTAACGTCTTGAGCATTTCGAAGTCCAGCGACCGTTTGATGTCTCTCAAACTAGTAATACAAGGAGAGGTGTGGAATATTGTCAGTGCATATGCTCCCCACGATGTGTACAATCAGAGAGATAAAGATGCATTTTGGCTAGATTTCCACAATCTCCTTAAGGACATCCCAAAGGAAGAATTTCTGTTTGTTGGAGGAGATTTGAATGGACATGTCGGGAAATCAAACGAAGACTATGAAGACTGCCATGGAGGACTAGGATATGGCACCAGGAACCTTCCTGGTGAAGACATCCTAAGCATGTGCAAATCACACGGTCTTATCGTGTTAAATACCATGTTCATCAAACAAAGCCGACACCTGATCACTTACAGCAGTGGTGGAGATGAAACTCAGATTGACTACCATTTGGTAGGCAGTTTCATGAAGCCTCGGATAAAAGATTGCAAAGTGATCCTGGGAGAGGCAATCGCTCGACAACACCGTCTCCTGCTAACAGAAATTTTTATGAAAACACCAAAGAAAAGCAAACAAACAAGGGTCTCTAAGAAAATCAAGTGGTACAATCTGGACAAAGAAAAAGGCGAGGCTTTTGTTTTCGTAATAAAGAATTACCTCTCTCACACCATCAACGGAGCTGAGGATGAAGAGTGCAGAGCACAAAATATGTGGGATTCCCTACAGCGAACTTGCTTAAAGAAGGCCAAATCACTGCTAGGAGCTTCAAAAGGCCACCATCAACACGCCAAAGAAACATGGTGGTGGAGTGATGAAGCTAAGAAAGTGATAAATGAGAAGAAAGCGGCTTTCAAAGCTTGGTCAAAGTGCCCCTCTAATAATAGTGACGAGAAAGCTCGCCTCGAAATGGAATACAGATGATGCAAGAAAAAAGCGAAGAAGAAGTGCGCTCAGCTTCAAGCAGAGAGTACGGAGGGCCTGTATCGGGAGCTGGAGAAAATATTTTCCCCGGTTGCTCATGCAAACCAGGCTATCCAGGAGCTGCGAAGACACAATATGAACAAGAGTGCCACTATCTTCAAAATAGCCGCCCAAAGAAGGAAGAATGCTCAGGAGATTCGTTCGCCAAAGTTCATTAGCAATGCTCATGGCCAGCTTCTTGTGGATGACGACAAAATTCTGCAGAGGTGGCGGCAGTATTGTGAAGAGCTTTTGAATGAACAGTTTCCCCGGCTATACTTTCCAAGAGCCACCCCTAACTGTGAAGAAATACCCGACATTACAGTCGAAGAAGTTAGTGAGGCGGTCAAATACTCCAAAAAACGAAAAGCGATTGGGCCAGACGAAATACCCTCTGAGTTCTGGAAAAAGATGGAAGATATCGGGTTCAGATGGCTCAGAATTCTCATCTCCAAATTCGTGAGAGGTGATCCAATGCCGAATGAATGGAGGGAAAGTTACCTTCTCCCTGTATATAAAGGGAAGGGTGATACGCGAAACTGTGATAACTACCGTTCGATCAAGCTGATGTCACACACCATGAAGATCGTTGAGCGGGTATTAGGTGGCCGACTGCGAAAAATAATACGGCTATCTGATGATCAGTGCGGGTTTGTCTCGGGTAAATCAACCACAGATGCAATCCAAAGTATAAGGATCATAATGGAAAAACATCGTGATTCCTTAAGGGATTTGCATATTGTATTGGTTGACTTTGAAAAGGCATTCGACAGACAACCACGAGATCTGATATGGGTGGCGCTAAGACATCGAGGGGTTCCAGAAACCTATGTACAGATGATTATGGACATGTACGAAGGAGCAAAGACAAAAGTAAGATGCCCCGCTGGAGTAACCGAAGAGTTCCCAATCAAAGTCGGGGTACACCAGGGAAGCGTTTTAAGTCCTTTGCTCTTTATTACAGTCCTTGATTATCTGCTTGAAGGTAAAGTGATGGACCCCAAGGTACATCAGTTATTCTTTGCTGACGATGGAGCCATCATAAGTGAGGATCCTACATCCCTGCAACGAGCACTTGATGTGTGGGTGGACGTTCTGGAGGAAAATGGGTATCGCATTAGTTCAAAAAAGACAGAGTACTTGTGCTGCCCGTTCTCTGATCCACTCAGGCCTATTCCAGACATTTATTTGAATGGAACAGTGCTTCCCAAGTGCGAAAAGTTCAAATATCTGGGATCTATGATCAATAGCAAAGCAACTTGTGATGACGACATCAATCATCGTGTAAGCGTAGGGTGGATGAAGTGGCGAGAAAATTCCGCTATCTTCTGTGACAGAAAAATGCCCCCTAAGTTGAAAGGAAGGCTCTACACCGCAGTTGTACGTCCAGCGCTCACATACGGTTCACAATGTTGGACGATGTACAAAAAGTATGAGAGTAAATTAACGGCAGCTGAGATGAAGATGCTTCGCATGACAGCAGGAGTGACAAAGCTTGATCGAATAAGAAGTTCGAAGATCCGTGGAAGCTTTCACATCAAGGAAACCATCGTACAAAAAATAGAGCGTGACCGGCTCAGTTGGTATTGCCACGTTCAAAGAAGAGATCATTTGAACCCTGTTAAAAAGGCAATATCAATGCACGTTCCAAAGACATCGCGATGTAGGAAAGGCAGGCCTATAAACGCCTGGATCAGACAAATGCGACGACATCGGCATTTCATTGGCCTCAGTAACCGAGTGATCCAAAATCGGCAGGCCTGCCGATATTTTCTGAGGTCAAATAGGCGAACCCCACATGCGGATCAGTAGAAATGCGGTGAAGTGGGAGGGTTGTGATCCCTTGTTTTCGGATCATAGCCTCGCTGATAAAAGGAAGAAGAAGAAGAAGAAGAAGATGATTTCTAATAAAAATGTTCCAAAAATGCATGCAATACATATACATAGAACATGGTGACAACGTGGTGACAAAGCCCCTACATCAGTGAGGTATATTGAACATCCTTTTGTTATTCGGAAAGCCTTGACCATAACCTAATTTTATTGTGTTACTAGCAGATCCACGCGACTTTGTTTGCGTGGTTCATACATATAATAATATTGACTATTTATGCACATATGTATTTAGCAAACAGAAGGAAAGAATTTAACGCCATCGTTATGACCTGCGTCAAAATACACTTGTAGCTATAAATGTGCGCCTCATAGGTAGGCAAGGAAATAAATCCATGTGTTTATTTATTTTATATTGGGCGGTCTGATATCTCACACCTCATAGGTTGACCGCATTCCTTAATTGTGGCATCGATACAAGTGTATAACCCCCTAAAGCGAGGTAAACAACAAAAGTTAAGTAGCAAACCCAATGCTTACAAAACAACCAATAAAATCGTATTTATTTTATATTTCGCCCAAAAGTACATAAAAAATCAGTTTTTCCCAAACATTTCTTATGTGTAGTTTTAAAATGTCCGGTTTTGTCTGCTTTTGTTTATTTATTTCAAAATCTTATTCCCCTTGAGGAATATCGTGATAATTCTAATAACCTATTGGGACAAAGCCTCTAAGGTATAAAATGGCAAAGTTTTACTTAAATCTATCAATTAATTTTTGCGTGATACCTGCCCGAGGCTGACCCTAGTTATCATTTAATTATGTGTAGAATTTAGCATCGTAGTGAACATCGCGTCCCGTAAGTCCTTATAAAGCGTGATTCAATGGTATATAGATTTATATTGTTGAGAGGTGCAAGTGCACTGCGACCTATAAAAGATCTATTGTGCCCCCCTTACTAAGGTTCTAGCCGATGATATACTCGGTCTAGAGCACTTCCTCCAGTCCAGCTGCTACAACAAACCGGAGTATCTTCAGTGGATCCAGCGAAGGTAAATCCGTTTCTGATAGGCACCAGGTGATTCCTTCTTTTGTGGATCAGTGCTTCGCATTCCATAAGAAGGTGCGCTGGTGTTTCTGCGAAGTCCCTGCAGAATCTGCAGTGTCCGTCTCCCTATATTCCCAGTTTCCTAACGTGCTCCTTAGGTCTGCAGTGAGCTGTTAACATGCCCGCCAAGATGCGAAGCCGATTCTTACTAACTCTTAGGCAGGCTCTGCTTCTTTTCTGGTTGTATTTCCCCAGAAGTTCCTTTGCCTGTCTTATTTGGGGGATATCGTCCCAATGTTTGGCCCATTTGTTCTCTTCTTCTTTCCTTAAGTCTTCCCTTATTTTGTGGGGTCCTATCCCACAGAAGGGTTCTGGTCCAAGGAACGGCGTGTCTGATCCGTTTCTAGCTAGTTCATCAGCTGCTTCGTTCCCCTCTACTCCTACATGTCCTGGTACCCAGTAGAGAGTTACTTTGTTTGTTTCTCCCAGATTGTTGATCCTGGTGAGACACTCCCATACCAGTTTGGATCTGATCTCATGCGAGGTCAGTGCTTTAATAGCGGCTTGGCTGTCTGATAGTATCGCGATATCCTGCCCGCGATATTTCCTGTCTAAGTTGAATTGCGCGCATCTTTCGATCGCGTGAACTTCTGCTTGAAATATAGGTACTGGGGAATGTTCCCAGTGATTCTGAGTATCTAGTCCTGGGCCCGTACACTCCTGCCCCAGTGCCAGTAGATGTTTTCGATCCGTCTGTGTACCATTTAATTGTGTGTTGTTTGAGTTGGTATTTATCGGATTCGCTGCTCCAATCTCTTTTGTTGCTCAGTTTTGAGTCAAATTTCCTTTCAAAGCAGTATTTCTTGACCATATCATCTCTGGGCCAGTCCAGAAGCGGCACCGATTTGGATAGGGTTACTCGCTCTTTATTTGCGATGCATGTTCCTTTCCCGATGCCCTCTTTGCTGATTCTTAAAATGGTCTCCTTGGCGATTCGCTCTAGCACTATGTGTATTGGAGGTATCCCTACGATCACTTCTAGAGCTGCTGTGGGACAGGTTCGCATGGCTCCTGTTATACATATACAGGCTAATCCTTGCACTTTGTTGAGGGATGTCCTCGTCGTGGTTAGTCTAGATCTGTTGACCCATGCCGCTGCCCCGTAAGTGATGATGGGTCTTACTATCATCAGATACATCCATCTCAGTGTGGCTGGGCTACAACCCCAGGTCTTTCCTGAAATGTTTTTGCACACCATAAGTGCTCTGGTGGCTTTGGTTACCACAGTTTCTACATGTTCTCTCCAGAGGAGTTTGCTGTCTAGTGTTAGATACCTAGATACTTGACCTGTTTCAACTCTGATCCCTTCCAACAGGATGGGTTGCATACGCTTTAACTGTCTTTTCTTGGTGAAGGGTATCATAGTGGTTTTGGTAGGGTTCACTCTGAGTCCTACCGTTTTACACCACTTCTGTGTGATTCGTAGACCCCTCTGAATGATTTCGCATAGCGTTTCTTCAAATTGTCCTCTTGCGACAATGACTATATCGTCGGCGTACCCCTGGCACGTAACGCCGGCACCTGTCAATTTGTGCAGTAGTTCATCTGCTACTAGACTCCACATCAATGGTGATAATACCCCTCCTTGTGGACAGCCTCTAGTGGTGCTTATTGTGATGGTTTTTTGACCCACCTCTATCTCAGCAGTCCTAGTTCTTAGCATCTCACACATCCAGTTACTTGTGGTGTGATTTACTCCTTTTATTTCGAGACCCCTCCTAATTGCTTCGTGGGAGGTGTTATCGAAGGCTCCTTCGATGTCTAGAAATGCGCATACTGCTGTTTCCTTGCTCTCCAGTGTATCCTGAACCCAACTTGTCAGCTGGTAGAGCGCAGTTTCGGTGGATCTTCCTGCTCTGTAGGCATGTTGATTGTGGTGGAGAGGTATTCTTTCCAGCACAGTCATTCTTAGGTGATTATCTATGACCTTTTCTAGCGTCTTTAACATGAATGAGGTCAAGCTGATGGGCCTAAAGGATTTTGGTGAAGTGGTGTCTCTTTTTCCCACTTTCGGAATGAATATGAATGAAATGAAATAAATAAATGAAAATGAAATGAAATATGACCTTTGCCCTTCTCCATATTCTTGGTATATGCCCAAGTGCGACGCTGCTTCTCAATAGTCCTAGGAGGTGTGGCATAATGATTTCCTGGCCTTGTTGTAGTAGGGCAGGGAATATTCCATCCGCTCCCGGTGCTTTAAACGGCTGGAAGGTATTCAGAGCCCAACTTAGCCTTTGATTCGTGCAGATGTCTCTTGCCATCGCCCAGTCCTCTCTCCTGGGCCTTTTATGTCTTACTAGTACATCTGTGCTGCCCGGGAAGTGTGTCTCTAATAGTAGAAGGGCCCTCTGCTCTTCATCTTCGGTATAGCTGCCATCTTCCTTTTTCAGTGAGCCAGGCGCGCCTGCTTTCTCCTTAGCCAGTGCTTTATGTAACCTGACCGCTGCAGGGGTTGACGCTATGTTCTCACAGAATGCTCTGAAGCTATTTCTTTTAGCTTTTCTGATTTCCAAGTTGTATCTTGTTAATTGCTCGGTGTATGTTTGCCAGTCTCCGTCACGCTTTGCTTTATTAAAGAGCTTGCGCACTTTTGATCTTAGGTCGACTAGCGTTTTGTTTTATACGTTAACAAGAAAAAGTGCCACCTTTACGGTACTGAAAATCCACAATTCACTCAAGAAAAACCTATGCACCCACAACGAGTCATTGTTTGGTGCATTTTTTAGGCTGGCGTAGTTATCGGACCCTACTACCGCCAAAATGATGCCGTTAACGCTGTTACGGTGAATGGTGAACGTTATCGTGAAATGTTAACAAACTTTTCATGGCGTGACTTGTATGACATGAACTTGTACAATATGTGGTTTCAACAAAGTGGCTACAGTGCGTGAAACAACGCACCTATCCTGAATGAAATCCTCAGGACGAATATTTCACGAAACATCAAGGTCAAATGGCCGCCGAAATAAAGAACGCAATGAAATAAAAAAATCGACAGAGCAAATTGTGATAACTAGCTGGATTAAATACACATACGAGTATGTAAGTATAAACGTATAATAAGTTCTTTCCAATTCGGCTGAGAATGGACTACTCCTTTTGTGACAACATAAATTATACCTTGGATGAGAACAGCGCAAAGAAGATGCGTATTCTTAATTTTACAAGATGAATGTAAGTCTCTAGGTCTTCAGAATCAAGTTTTTGTTTTTTTAGAAGAAAGTACCTATTGATGGCGGATGAACACTGATCGACCCAACGGAAGCACTCACATCCCGTGATTTTGAAATCTGTTTATTTAACTCAATTTCCTCGGTGATTTAAGCAGGGATTACTCCCGTGCAGGAATGGATTAAGAATATTACTGCAGCGCTCGACTAAGGGGACAAATCAGATCTAGGATTTAGTCTCTACTGTAGTTTATCTATCTTTAAATTGGTTTACAATGGTCTGTTTAAATCCAAGCTACAGTAGGGGTTATCTTGCTGAGGTGGCTCGTACTTTATTAATATAAAACCTTTATTAATGAAAAAAAAAAAAACAAGCAATTACAATTTTGTGCAAAGTGTACAACGTTGTACTCCTAGTTTTGAGTTGTTTGGGATCCTTGAAATTCTACCATTACGGCACTTATATTGTTACAAAGTTTTAAAAATATTTTTTGAAAATTCTAGATACTACGCTGTTAGATTAGATGAAAATTACAATTTACTTGTCAATACCAGAAATGTTGTCCAATAATCAATAAAACGCACTTTTCATGGTTTTACTTGTCACTGCGCCTCGACTGTTTAATTTACTACTTGAAAACCTTAGATGCGAAAGAGTGAAAACTGTTTTCTTGCGTAACACTAAAAAGTGGAGCTTCACTCTTAATTATTCTGCAATTGAGACATTTTTTATTCCGATGTTCTGATTTATTTACAATTCTGTTTGGATTTTCTGCTTCACTTTTGCTTTTTATTTATTTATTTTTATTTTTTTTTCAATAACCTACCTATTTTTGATGATATTTTGAATTTTCCCCATCAACTGTTTAAAAAAGAACTTTAATTATTATCCGATACATTCGCCTCTGACTGACTGAGTGTATCCTACACTATTTCATGCAATAAAACAGTAAGATACTTTAAAACTAATGTATTTTCTCGCAATAATTGTTAGATTTTTATCTATAAGTTTTGCTTTGAAATAAAGTTAATAACAATAAATATATAACACCCAACTGAGCCCAGCGACACATACAAAACCCTTAAACCTTTCCTACCAGTATGCCTGCGAGTCCGTGGAGATCACCGGTATTATAAAAGAAAGATCAAACAACAATAAAACAGGACGATGCACGTGTCAAACACCATCGCAATAAAAAATTGCAACTGTATCATTATGGAAATATAAGGGTCGCGAGTTAGAACGTTGGAAGTATGACCGATCGAAGTTACGAGCTGGAAGAGATGATGCATAGAAGCCGGGTGGACCTCTTGTGTGGGCAAGGAACGAAGTAGTAAAACACCGGATATTGGGAGCGTTTCTTGGACGTTAGGAATCGGCATCATCTTTGCGGCAGAGCTACTTGGTAATATCTTGCCCATTTAGAAGTCCAGCGATCGTTTGATATCTTTCAAACCAGTAATAAAACGAGAGGTGTGGAATATTGTCAGTGCCCATGCTCTCCAAATTGGGTGCGATCAGAGGGATAAAGATGCATTTTGGCTAGATTTCACAATCTCTTAAGAACATCCCAAAGGAAGAGTTTCTGTTTGGTGGATAAGATTTGAATGGACATGCCGGAAAGTCAAAAGAAGACTATAAAGACTGTCATGGAGGACTGGGATACGACACCAGGAACCTTCACGGTGAAGACATCCTAAGCATGTGCCAATCACACATGTTAAACACCATGTTCATCAAACAAAGCCGGCACCTGATCACTTACAGCAGTGGTGGAGATGAAACATGAAACCAAGATTGACTACCATTTGGTAGGCAGTTTCATGAAGCCTCGGGTAAAATATTGCAAAGTGATCCTGGGAGAGCCAATTGCTCTGCAACACCGTCTCCTGCTAACAGAAATTTGTATGAAGACACAGAAGAAAAGCAAACAAACAAGGGTATCTGAGAAAATCAAGTGGTACAATCTAGACAAAGAAGAAGGCGAGGCCTTTCTTTTCGTGATGAAAAATTAGCTCTCTCACACCATCAACGGAGCTGAGGATGAAGAGTGCAGAGCACAAAATATGTGGGATTCCCTACAGCGAACTTGCTTAAAGAAGGCTAAGTCACTGCTAGAAGCTTTAAAAGACCATCAACAACACGCCAACGAAAAATGGTGGTGGAGTGATGAAACTAAGAAGGTGACAAATAAGAAAAAAACGGCTTTCAAAGCTTGGTCAAAGTGCCCCTCTAATAATAGGGACGAAGAAGATCATCTCGAAGTGAAATACAGATGATATAAGAATAAACCGAAGAAGTGCGCCCAGCTTCAAGCAGAGAGTATGGAGGGCCTGTATCGGGAGGTGGAGAAAATATCTTACTCGGTTGCTGATGCAAATCAGAATATATAGGAGCTGCGATGATACAATTTAAACAAAAGCGCAACCATCTTCAAAATAACCGCCCAAAGAAGGAGTAATGCTCAGGAGATTCGTTCGCCAAAGCTAATTAACAATGCTCATGACCAGCTCCTTGTCGGATGACAAAATTCTACAGAGGTGGCGGCAGTATTGTGAAGAACTTTTGAATTAACAGTTTCCCCGACTATACTTTCCAAGAGCCACCCCTAACTCTGAAGAAATACCCGACATTACAGTCGAAGAAGTTAGTGAGGCGGTCAAATATTCAAAAAAAAAAAAAAAAACTAAAGGCGGTAGAGCCAGATGAGATGCTCTCTGAGTTTTGGAAAAAGATGGGAGACATCGGGTTTAGATGGCTCAGAATTTTCATCTCCAAATTTATGAGAGGTGATACAATGCCCAATCAATGGAGGGAAAGTTACCTTCTCCCTGTATACAAAGAGAAGGGTGATACGCGAAACTGTGATAACTACCGTTCGATCAAGCTGATGTCACATACCATGAAGATCGTTGAGCGGGTATTAGGTGGCCGACTGTGAAAAATAATACGGCTATCTGATGATCAGTGCGGGTTTGTCGCGGGTAAATCAATCACAGATGCAAGCCAAAGTATAAGGATCATAATGGAAAAACATAGTGATTCCTTAAAGGATTTGCATATTGTATTGGTTGACATTGACAAGGGATTCGACAGAAAACTCTGATATGGGTGGGACTAAGACATCGAGGGGTTCCAGAAACCTATGTACATATGACCATGGATATGTACGAAAGAGGAAAGACAAGAGTAAGATGTCCCACTGGAGTAACCGAAGAGTTCCCAATCAAAGTCGGGGTGCACCAGGGAAGCGTCTAAAGCCCTTTGCTCTTTATTGCAATCCTTGACTATCTGCTTGAAGGTAAAATGACGGACCCCAAAGTACATCAATTATTCTTTGCTGACGATGGAGCCATCACAAGTGAGGATCCTATGTCCCTGCAACGAGCACTTGAAGTGTGGGTGGACGTTCTGGACGGAAATGGATATCGCATTGGTTAAAAAAAGACAGAGTTCTTGTGCTGCACATTCTCTGATCCACTCAGGCCTATTCCAGACATTTATTTGAATGGAACAGTGCTTCTTAAGTGCGAAAAGTTCAAATATCTGGGATCTATGATCAATGGCGAAGCAACATGTGATGAAGGCATCAATCATCGCGTAAGCGTAGGGTGGATGAAGTGGCGAGAAAACTCCACTATCTTCTGTGACCGAAAAAATCCCCCTAAGTTGAAAGGAAGGCTCTACACCGCAATTGTGCGTCCAGCGAGCCAGGCCTACAAACGCCTGGATCACACAAATGCAATGACACCAGCATTTGATTGGCATCATTAACCCAGTGATCCAAAATCGGGAGATCTGCCGATATTTTCTGAGGTCTAATAGGCGAACCCCACAGGCGGATCAGTAGAAATTTAGTGAAGTGGTAGGGTTATGATATCTGTTTTCGGATCATAACCTTGCCGAGATAGGAAGAAGAAGAAGAAGATTTAAGTAGGGATCACAGGGGAAATTTTCTGTCAGGAAACTGCCATACTATGAAAAGAGGAGTAGTTCGAACACAACTAAAATGCTAAAAATAGTGGATGACATTTTTCCAGTGACGGGCTGACCAATTGGCTCAGTGAAGTATTGTACTTCCAATTTGAGAATTGTTTGGAATTGTATTTTGGTTAATTATTGATTTTGAACTAAGCCGACTGAGAAATATTAAAGCAAAACTTTCGAAAACCAAAATACCCAAACTGAAAATTATTGTGGCGCAACCGTTTAAGAAACACAGATTTGCTTCATTCCTTTTAATATTTTGTAGATGGAAGTCCTGAAGGTTTCATTATCTATGAAAAGAGGAAGTAAATTAAATTTTTAACTAAACAAGTTTCAATACCTAGATGTGTATGTTCCGGACCACAACATATACCGGAAATAAAAGAAAACGTAGATTTTGGAAGAGAGGGTCTTAGTATTGGCTTCATGATTTGTCGTTCACACCACTCTTTGGAGTATGAAACTACAGAACACTGAGCAAACCCAAAGTCCATAAGAAATAGCATGATAAGATAGGACGGCCGGATAATATTGTATGTGTGTAGGTAGGGCTGTTTGTTTTGAGATTCTTTTTCAGGATAATATATAAGGCGGTAATTCAAGCCAACTCTTGTGCCAACTTCTCCTAAGTTCGGAAGGAGATAATGCAACATAATTCCTTGTCTAAATATGTTCAACTTGGACGGATGAAGTGATCCTACTTACTGAAAGTATATACAGGCGATATTTCCTAGTCCGCGTAGCATATTAAATTATTCAATTGCGTACGATGAGACCGGACGTCACTAAAGGAATACAATCTCTTATTCAAAACTAAACAAATATCGCACCAGACACCACACATTTTGTCTTTCTCGCAATTGAGTTCAATAGGTTACTTTAAATGGCACGTGATGGTCGGATTTTTCAATAATTACACGGCCCTTCTTTGCTGCCCTGCTTAAGATCGACCGGTAGAAGAAAATTTATTTCTGCGCGACTTGTAGCGGCTTATGAGGAATGAAATAAACATGCAAAGTCCGAGGTGTATATTGGCAGATGCACAGCACTGAAGAACCATTCCGCAGGCCATTACCTGCATTTGGAATCGACACTCCACTCCAACTGGAATGCACCTATGGCTTATGATGAGGAGGAACAACAAATGTTTCCGCCGCTGAAGCAGAAGAATGTTTTGGATCTCTATTATGTCGGATGCTTGAGTTGCACCCATATGAAACGAAACGGTGGTGTTCGCTGTGACGAAGGTCCATCTTACAAGCAAATGCACTCAAGAGGAACCACTACGGCCACTGGCCAGTGTTTTGGTTCACTACGGCTTTTAATTTATTTGTGTTCCCAAACTTGTTTCACTGTCTTTCTCTCTATCCCTCTGTCGAATTTATTTTTAGCCCCTAATTTGAATTCAAAGTATGAAAGGCTTTGCAAAATTTCAAAAATTCATTTTTATTTTTTATTTTGCCCCGCATCTCTCATAAAATAATGTTGAATCGAAGCAGCTGTAGTTGGGGTATTCTCTAGTTTGCACACTGGCTGAATAGTATTCCCGAGTGCCATGGAGTAGTGCTTTGCAAAATTAACTATAAGCAGGCTTTGCGGAAGTTTTGATGTAAATTCCTGTTCCCAAGGATGAATATTCTAATTCTCCTCTCGTGTTAGAGATGGGGTTTCTAATTAAAAATTCTGTTGTGTACACCTGTTGTTGAAAGTTTCTAATCAATTGTTGGCACATTTGCATATTATCTCTTCCGAGTTTTAGTGTAACATTGTTGCAAAAGAACTAACGAAGTACGAATACATACATATCCACATTGTAGTTTACATACATATCCACATCATAGTTTTTTATTAAGGAAATATCGAACTTTTCTTGATTGGAAGATTTTCGAAATACTCTGATTTCTTCAAATATAGTATATACCGAAGTTACCAACAAAGTACCTTCAGTACTGCATACCGTACAGTCGACACACTGTCTTCTGCTTACCAACTCCTAAAAAAACTTCCCGAACATGTAAAAACTTGATATGATGTATCTAGCGAACGAAATAAGAACAATCACATTCTGATCTGCTCTTGAATTGCTCGGATCCTTAGCTGACTATGTGTAGTGGAACAATTAGCGGATGCAGTAGATTATAAAGCTGGAGCTGGGGTGGACTATGTCCGGCGACTGATAAAAAAGACAAAATTCGTGTTTTTTGGAATGTGGATACGATAGGGCAAAGGGAGCATGCCAGTGCTATAAAGGGCGGACATACGCCTGCAGGGATGGAGAAGAAAATCCAGTAGTAGAGTCGCAGGCACTGCTGAGAATTTGTAAGGACCACTTCTTCAAACTTAAGCGACCATTTCGACCACAATTCTAACTTCAAGCGGATGACCTCCGTTTAACCTAGATCACACTTCCATTCACCCGACAAAAATAAAATGAAGATTGTAGTAATATCCAAACCATTATTCGAATGGCCATGAGTTATGTTGTAAGGAATTGGTGGAAGGGTTGGAGTATCTGCATCTATCGAGTCCATAGAAGACCTGGATGAAGCTGCATACCAGCTTAACAATATACTGCTTGATTCCAACCACGACAGCTGTGTCCCAAAGACACATGTTAGCAAACGCAAAGTGCCTTGGTGGAATGACCAACTGGCGGAACTTAGGAAGAAAGTCAGAAAACTCTTCAACTCTACAAAGCGAACGAAGAGGTGGGACGAATACAGGTTTGCTCACACAGAATACAATCTAGTATTGAGAAGATCTAAGCGAGCTGCTTGGAGGAAATGCTGCGAAACAATCGCTGACATGCCTACAGCGGCACGAATCTATAAATCACTCGCAAACGATCATGTCAACTGTGTAGGGTTACTGAAGAAAAATGACGGAACCTACACGGGTACATTTCCCAGGCTCGTCTCTTAACACATCTCATGTGTACTCGAACACAGTTAACCACAGGGTTTATGTGGACAGTAGAGTTAATAGTTTATCTGGAAAAATATTCAGTCCAGACAAAGTTAAATGGGCGGTAGGCACATTCAAACATTTTAAAGCCTCCGGCGGTGACGGTCTGTTTCCAGCACTTCTCCAAAAGTCAATTGACCTCATCCTGCCGGGGTTGACAGCTTTATTTAGAGCCAGCTACAATTGGGGATACATACCACTCACCTGGAGGCAGGTTAATGTGGTCTTCATCCCCAAGCCGGGCAATAGGCCTAGCGAGCTGCTTGAATCATATAGACCTATAAGTCTAACATCATTCGTCCTTAAGACACTGGAGAGACTCATAGATATCCATATTAGAGACCGGTTAGATCTGTCTAACCCTCTGCACTCGAATCAATACGCATATAGGAAAGTCAAATCTACAGTAGGTGCCCTTCATTATCTCGTCAAAAAGATAGAGGGAACACTCAATTCAAGGGAGATAGCCTTGTGCGCATTTCTTGATTTTGAGGGCGCATTCGATAACACTGGTTATGACTCGATCGCAAGGGCGATCAGTAGCAGAGGTATCGAAGAATCGACCAACCAATGGATCAGGGCCATGCTGGTAAGTCGATTCATTACTTCCTTCCCTGGGGGAGTGTCGGTGTCCATAACTGCAGCCAAAGGCTGTACTCAAGGAGGAGTTCTTTCCCCCCTGTTATGGTCTATAGTCATCGACAACTTGTTAGTAGATCTTCACAGATCAGGCTACACCACCGTCGGTTATGCACACAGCACGACAATTTCCAACGTCATGCAAAGTGCAATATCTCAAGTTGTAGAATGGTGTAACAAAGAAGGACTATCCATAAATCCTAGTAAAACCGTTCTGGTGCCTTTTACAAGGAAGACACAGGTCAACCCTGAACCTACCACAATCAAAGGCACCACACTAGTTTATTCCAGCGAGGTCAAATATCTTGGTGTAATTCTTGACAAACGACTTAATTGGGGAAGCTATTGTTGGGCTTACACCCTTACCAATCTTCATTAGGAAGATGGCTATCTAGCAGCCATCAGGCTGCAGCTAGATCACGAGTATAAACCAGGTGACCTTGTGGGACATTTAAAGATACTCAACTCAATCCCTAAAAGAGATAGGTTTGCACTTTACCAGATATTATGGTAAGGCAACACTGCTTTGGTAGGCTATTCGAGGTTGAAATATTGGACCACGAAAACTGGTCCATTGGTGCTCCAACACTGGACCCTAGAAGTCTGGTCTGGTTCACCGACGGTTCGAAGATGGATTCTGGAGTTAGAGCTGGGGTTTTTGGACCCAACACAAAGATTTCGGTACCTATGGGTACGACTCCTAATGTGTTTCAGGCTGAAATCCATGCCATTGAGATTTGCGCCAGACACAATCTCCGCAAGGGGATCAAAGGTGCTAGAATACATATCTTCTCAGATAGCCAAGCAGCACTATGGCACTGTCGTCCAACCAAATGGATCGTGAAATGCTGCTACGATGCATTACAAGACCTTGGCAAATACAACAGGGTAAAACTCGGTTGGGTACCCGGACACCAAGGGAATGTGGGCAACGAATCTGCAGATGAGCTTGCTGGGGATGGCTCAGAATCTGTGTTCATAGGTCCTGAACCTTATTGTGGCGTCAATTGGGCGACAGCTACAACGCTGATTAACGAATGGGAAAACAAACTTCGTCTCGACCACTGGACTAGTGGGCCAGGTCTAAGACAATCCAAACGATTAATCAAGCCTTACTCCTATAAGGAAATCCTTAACTTAGATAGGGAAAGCATTAAGAAGCTTGTGAGCTTTCTTACTGGCCATTGCGGCTTGAGATACCACCTTAACAAGATGAACCTGTGCCAAGAGAAGGACTGTCGGTTCTGTTTAGAGGAGGATGAAACCTCCGAACACATTCTTTGTGAATGCCCGGCACTACACTGGTTAAGGAGACGTATTCTCCACAAGGAGATACTTACTTCAGTGGATCTGAAATGCTCCGCTACTAAGGACATACTCACTTTCATAAGGGAGGTAGTACGTCTGTTAGATTAACTCCAACCCTCCGATACAATAGATCTTTCAGGTCGCAGTGTTCCGGCCACGCGGGCATGGGTTGTACAAGAGGAAAAAAATATATATATCTTCGTCTGTAGCGACAGCCGGGCTGGGCTTAAGGCGCTTAAGGATTGCAGAGGGTACAGCAACCTCCAACTATCCTGCGTCTTCGGTTAGGATATACATTGAAGATTGGGTATCTTAGAAGCACAACTGTATGTGGCATGAGTAGCAGGAAAATTAAGCGGATGCTTCCATATCTTGCTGTTTCAGCAGAAAACTCTGTAGACAGCTTATAGGCGTTCTGACAGGCCACTATGCTTTTTCTAAGCTTAATGTATTACGCAACACTTGTGGAGTGGGCGATCATACTGCAGAAAAAATGGATCCCTCAGCCCAACAAAGCTTCCGGAGCTTACTGCAGAGCTGTTTTAATCAGCTGGAGATGAATTATTCGTATGAAAGTTCGATCGATGAATGGAATCTCAGCATCGTTTGCACGAAATGAGATTCTCTGAATTGCCCCAAAAGACTCGCATCCGCAGTGTATGAACCCAACGCTCAGTCGAGTTTTCTACTTCCACTCGAACCGGCACTACAGTTAAGTATACCTACCTCCCATTACGTGGACTGCAGTTGGAAAGGGACCTCAGCCAACTTGGCTTGAAAAACTGGGAGTAGCTCCTTAAAGATCGAGCTAGCTGGAGAAATTTGTTGGTTGAGGCCTAGGCTCACTCCGCATTGTAGCGCCACCTAAGGGGTGTAAGAAAAAATTCTCAATTTAAGTACAGATCTCTTTTTACCAATGCAATATTTCGAAAGTGAAATCAAGAGGCAATTTAATAAACAGAGTCCTATAATGCACAACAGCTGCGTAGAAATATAAAGTAACCAAAAATAAGGTAATTATCTACACAGTTTTTTCGAAGACATTCTCCTAAATACTGCATTTACAATTATTCACTTGTCGTTACATAAAAAAAATAATTACTTAGTAAGTTAACAAGCGTCTGCCATGCACTGATGCATATGCTATACGCTCGCGTCGAATCACGCATGCAAATAACGAGCTAAAAAGCGACAAATACGATTTTCAAAATCAGGAAAATTGCTCTTAAGGTCTGTACCTTCCGAAAACTTTTTCGTAAGCCCGAAAAATGTAAGAGAAAACCAATAA
Source organism: Brachypalpus laphriformis (assembly GCA_945910035.1). Lineage (NCBI taxonomy): Eukaryota > Metazoa > Arthropoda > Insecta > Diptera > Syrphidae > Brachypalpus > Brachypalpus laphriformis. The sequence goes on from OX246756.1 coordinate 104,120,278, forward strand.
CAATCTTATCGGCGATTCTTAATTATTGCAACCAAATTTAAAACATGCGCTTCCAGATATCGCGCATGGCGCTGAAATGTACATACAAACAGTTCCACCCAGACTGCACGTACTAAAGACGTCGCTGGTAGATTTTTTGCTGTCTGGCATATCTCCTGGTCTGCCATTCTGTGGCTGGTTGCCTCGTATCTAATTTGACTCACGGCAGCAGAACAGATCAGTTCAGTGTCATGATTACCATGCACAGACAAGATCAGAAGGGGCCCACGGCGAACAATCGGTAATCGACGGTTGTTAATCTAAGTTGGTAGCGTTAAAGTTTCATTTGAGGATAAATATTCGCAAAATTCTGCGGTGGAGATACTTTTAACGTTATGATTCCAGTAGTCTCCTGGACGGGTAGTTCCTCAGCTAAGGATGATAGTTTCGCACGCCATGGCGACGGCAATATTCGTGCTGACTACACATGATGTCATACCATTTGTGTGCACGATGGATAGCATTGACTGAATTTCTAGAACGATAGGCTTTCATTGTTGGCTGGTGTCAACCGATTACCCAGATCGGGAATTTCCCATCGATGAGGAGATGGTTATCTGCGATTCGCCTCCTATTAGTATGGATCAATTAAAAGCCAACTAGTAAATGGCTACTTCTCCCTGGGAGATGTGTCATGTTTTGTGTACGATTAAAATCTGTCTCCGTATTCCTTGAAGAGCTCATTATCAGATTAGCTTCTGTTGCTGGACGGCGGGTCTTTGGGCTCCGTGAAATACATTGCCACATATAATTCATTACCATTGACACTGTGTTAATATTTTTCAAGCTCCCCGCAGAGGTAAGCCGTAGACCACACACAGCGATTGTAATGCAACAGATTATCATTAATAATGTGGACCGAAGCTGCGTTATTTGTCCCAGCATTCACAACAGGTAATTTCCTAGGAATGATGCTCGCGCGCGTATTCTGAAGAATATCACGGCTGACCCCTGTACGTCTGTGTGGTTTCCTAATGGGATGATTGCTTGATATTAATTGCCACTGTCAGTGGCTACCAGAAGTACGTGATAAGTGCTACCTCTCCTGTTGGGAGTATCTACGCGTATCTCTCACGTGTGATAACGTGAAATTAATTCCGAGAAGTAGATTTCACAGCGAGGAAGCCACTAGTATTTGGTAGTGATTAGTAATATTACAAATTAAGGTTAATTTTTCTTGAAACTGTAAATTACATATACAAATATGTAGATAGTCAAATAAATTGTAAGCGTCACTACCTATCCGTAGTTTACAAAAAAGTGTCGCTACATCTGCCTCCGTTTGTTTTAGCCCGCTAGTCTCGATAACCATTGAACAGATTTAATGCAGTTTTACTATTTCTTAGGATGTACGTATGTAAGCAGTACATACGCATACATAGTACAATCTGATTAAGTGGAATCTCTTGAGCAATTTAAGTCAGTTTTTCAGTTTTGCAGGTACAGCAGTTGTTTGTTTCCGTAAAGGAAGTTCAACACGCAGTGTAACTGTTTTTGTTAAATTGGAAGAAAAGAATTTCAATTACCTCGGCCTTGGGCTTGGGCAAAGAAGTGAATAGGAGGCCAAAATATGAATATTTATAAAAAAAAACTTTAGTGGAATAGTTCTTAAATTACTTAATGTATATTAGCGGCTTTTTATGTCCCATCGCTGACGTCCATTCTTCGCTATCTAGATTCTGGAAATTCTCATGCGCCCACACTGTTGTCCAATCTTGCCAAATTCGGATCCCATGTCCAGAGAACTCAAAAATGTTACGTTCGTCTTAATCGTATCTGCACCGAATTTTATAACCGCTTGATTGCAGTGTAATCGAAGCTCCAGTATTATTCGTCTCGATCGTGGGTATTCTTTTGGCTTTTTGACCTTTGCACAATGTTTTACGGCATTTTGGCAAATCATGTCTTCGGTCAAATGCAGAAGTCAACAGTGGTGAAAGTGGAACAGGGGCGGCTTGGTGATGACGGTACTTGGGTGGTGTGACCGTAGTCGAGGAGTCATTCACGTTCGTAACAATAACACAATTTTCCACCTGACTTACTTACAGAGCTTTTAATACTCATCAGTCTACTTTTATACGTTCTTTTTGTGTCTATGTATGAGCTCTACTTGCAGCGGTCAGATAGTTTCAATTGTAGAGGTGTTTTGAGTAAAACTTACGGTGGACAATTTTCTTCTTCTTATGTCCTGTATCCCCTTGTGGGTTCTAGGGCCTCTACTATGCCTACGCGCCATCGTGTACGGTTTCTGGCAATGTGTCTGAGTTCTCCCCAACTTTTCCCTAGCTGCCGTGCCTCCTTCTCAAACGGATTCAACGTTGGAGCGGAACAATCTTATTTTGGTGCTCAAACTGATTGCATTGCTTCGCCATATTTTGGACAACATCCCGAACGCGGACTTTGCTTTGGCGATCCTGTTGGCTATATCCAGTTCGGTTCCACCATCGGTCGAGACAATACTCCCAAGATACTGGAAATCCTCTACTCTCTCTACCGGTTGTCCAACAATGGATAGTAGAGCGGATGAGTTAGTTCCAAAGCTGATAATTTGAGTTTTTGTCATATTAATTTTCAGCCCGACGCCACCTGCCTCCCTCTCCACATCTGCTGTCATTTGGTGGAGGTCCATAATTCTGTGGGAGAGTAAGCATACATCGTCAGCGTAGTCAAGATGTTTCAGTTTAGATGTAAGAGTCCATCGAATTCCTCCGTTTCCCGTCGACAAAGCTGCATGAAGCACATCGCTAATCACCAATAGGAATAGTATTGGTGAAAGGATACAGCCTTGTCTTACCCCACTTTGGATCTCAAATTCCTCAGACAACCTCCCCCTGTGCAGAACATGACATTTGGAGCCTTCATATGTAGCTTTGATAATAGCAATTAGTTTATCGGGAATGCCTCTCCTGCGTAAGGCACTCCAAATAAACTCCCTGTTGACACTATCGAACGCCTTCTCAAAACCGATGAACGGCAGGTGCACTGGCGATCGATATTCAACACACTGTTCGATGATAATCCGCAGGGTGTTGATGTGGTCGGCACAGGAGGATCCAGAGCGGAAACCTGCTTGTTCGGCATCGAGTGTGTCTTCGAGATGTTGTTTGATTCGCTCCAGGGTGATTTTAGCTATTATCTGAGCTACAGCAGGCAGCACGCAGATACCCCGCCAGTTTCCGCACTCCATTAGATTTCCTTTCTTACGAAGCTTGACAATCATTCCCTTTTTCCACTCGCTAGGAAAGCCCTCAGCTTCCCAAGCTCTCTCTATAAGTGGAAGCAGAAGCTCAGCCGATGTTGTGGGCGCTGCTCGTAAGAGCGCTGCTGGAATACCGTCAAGTCCTACCGCCTTGTTGATTTTGAGTGCTTTGATCGCGGTAATGATCTCATCTTTACTGGGAGTCGTGGTGCGTATTCGGGTACTTCTCACCTCGGGCATCTCAGTCTGATTTGGGAGCATATCGCTAGCGAATACACGGTTCAAAACCGTAGCAAAATGCTCTTTCCATCTCTTGAGCTGGTCCTTATTCGAAATGAGCAAGAAGCCGTCTAGGCTTTTCACTGGGTGTTGGCTGGAGCTGCGACCACCTGTCAGCTATTTCGTGATTTTGTAGATGGTCCTGCTGTCGCACCTCCGTACAGCTTCTTCTGCTTCTGTAGCCAGCGTGTTGATGTAGTTGCGCTTGTCACGTCGTACGCTACGCTGAACTTCTCTCATCTTCATCCGATATAGGGACTATAGCTCGCTTCTCCCTGCTGCTGGGGTAGCTGCAACGCGAGCTTTCAGCTGTTTTCGTTCGTCAATCCGTCTCCAGGTATCCTCGAAAAGCCACGCCCTATGTCTTCCCTGCGATCGACCGACAATTCTTTCAGCACCAGATGTAAAAACATTTTTCACAGCACACCAATGGTCTTGGATGGTTGCGGGCATTGAGCTGCTGATTGCTTCCACACCTTGCGAAAAGTTCACCCTTAATTGTTGGCGCACTGAGGGATCACTAAGTCTATCGATGTTGAACCTGGGCATTCTTGTGTTGTCGTGGGATCGTTGGATCTTCGAACTGCAGCAGTGCGTAGTTGGAGAGTAGCTATCATTAGATGGTGATCACGTACTATCCCCACATATGCCCCTCGCCTGTTTCGGACGTCCAGGAGACTACTTCTAAAGCGGCAGCTGATAGCAAAATGGTCAATTTGGTTGGAGGTTGCTTGCCTGCCATTGGAAACTTAGCTGACTTTGTGGCAGGTCTTGTGCTCAAACATGGTGCCACCTATCACAAGGCGGTGGGCATTGCAGAAATCCACAAACCTTTCTCCGTTGTCGTTGCGGTTGCCTAGTCCATGCTTCCCGATTACATGTTTGAGCGCTTCGTTGTCGATTGTAGAAGCTCTCCTTTTCGTCCTCAGACGAACTATTCGTTGGGGCGTAACACTGTATGATGGTGACGCGTCGTACTCTAGTCCGGAATCTGGCCGTCAAAATCCTATCACCATGAGGCTGCCAGGAAATTAGTCCCTTGCGTGCTGTTGTTGTTAGCAGTAGTCCGACTCCACATTCCCGCGGACTTCCGGATGGTCTTCCAGAATAAAGTAGTACAGTGTTACGCGTTGGAGACTGGTACTCGCCCGCTTCTAACCATCTTACTTCACTTACCCCCAAAATGTCCAGTTTATATCGCATGAATTCGTTTTCCAATTGGATGAATCTGGCATTGTAAGGACCTTCTCTTCCCGAGTCGAGGAGCGTCTTTACATTCCAGAAACCTATCTTTGTCCGGGTACAATAGCCAAAAGTCGTCAACATGTGATCATGCCTTATCCGAGGCATAGTGTCGGTTTCTGTAGCGGGCAATATTCGACAACGCAGGTTGCTGGCCCACGTTACCTAGCCTAGAATCAAGGCCCTAGACAACCCACACTTACAATTTTAGCCTACACGTATAAGGGTTTATACGTATAGTTGCCCGGGGACCACCACTAGGAGGTAAAGTAAGCACTTCATCACGAACTTGATTGTTGCGCTACTGGCCCAAGCCAAGTTTTGAGCAGTCAATAGTTTCCCGATCAATCGCAATGCAACTTGATGAAAAGGGTATTCCACTTAAATAGGATCAATTGGATTCGAGAGTAGATTGAAAAAATCACGCCCTACCACAGAAAAAGTTTTAATTCTAAGTTCGTATTACCACTTTTTATATCCCTTCATTTCCCCTTTTTTCGTATATCCCAATATCCTAAGTGTGACTCTATGGAGTTTCATTCCTCCATTAAGTTCGGTTCACACTAGTGCTTAAGTCAGGTAAAGTAAAGAAATAAAAAAAAAAATGGAAAAAATCGAGCATCGGGCTCTTACGAAGTACATGCATAAACAAATCCATAAGGTTATGGTGGAAACTTTAGGGGAATATGTTGAATTGAAAACAACAGTTAAGAAGTGGATGAGAGAGAGAGTTGAAGACGACTCACGTTGTGGGCCACCATCAAGATTGAAGATAGGAAAGAAAGCTGATTTCATCGGCATTTGGTATTAATGGACCACAAATATAATTCGAACCAAACTTGAGTTCTTCAAGCAAGATAACACATCTGCTTTCAGTTTAACAAAATCGACTGACAATGCCTTGCGAGTGTTTGGAGCGGTTTCAAACTAATCCAGAGGACTTCTTGCCCAGACTTGTAACAACAGATCCGACGTGGATTCACTACACTGATTCATTATACCCTTGAGATGAAACAGTAATCAAAAGAGTGGAGAAGATCTGGATCATCAGACCCAAAGATTAATTAGGAAAAAATACTAGGAGGAAGAAGAAGTGGTCGAAACTGCAGCAAACGTATCTTTTTATGCCCCTGAGGAAACATGATGTATTTGACCATACCCAGTTTCTTCGTTTTCTGAATGGCAGCAATTACTACAAGCTCTACTAATTCTTAAAATCTGTATTTAAACACCGTGCATTTACAAACTTTTCGAAATAAGTTTAAATATACCATATACTAAATCTAGTTATGTAGTAATGGTGCAGTTGAGAGTGTGTGCAACCCGGTAGGGGACACCACCAACAGCCATCGAGCATGAAAAGAAAATGAATAACTGTACCAAAGAAAGGTTCCTGCCTGATAGAGTAATGGACATGCGAATCTCAATACTTTGGGATTTGGGTTTCCTTAAAAAAAAAACTGTATCTTTCTTATTATATATCAGGTGTAGTAAAAAGAAATCCATTATTTTTCCAACAGTTGGCTTTAGTAATCTGTATCTCGCGTTGTATACGTCCTATCAGACGTACACTAACTGCCGTTAGAAAGATGATATTTGGTACAAAAAAAAAATTCTCTGACAGTTTTGTGATTAATTGACTCACTTTTGTTTGAGCGCTTGTCAAAGATGGACACCAGGCGCCTTATATTGTATTGCGTTTCTATAGCAAATGTATACAAACTCAATTTCCAAGTAATTTAGGTGCCGTTTGATAGATGTTTTGACAATCTAACTTTCGGAAATGTTTGATTTTGAGATGGAAGCAATTAAACCCAATCCGAGAACCGTACAAAATACCAATTCATTTTAGAATCGGATTACATTTCCGAATGGGAATCCGAATCCGAAAGCAGTACAAAATAAGGCCCCAGCAAAGAGAAAATACGCCATATTTTACAGTTTTTCTTCGATAAAGGCGAAAACCCAAGCCAGGAGGCTAAAAATGTGAATAGTGTTTATGGTCCTGATCAGCGTTGCCACTTCTTCCAGAGCAAATGTAGCGTACTGACAATAAAATGTAGCATTTTCAAAGAAAATGTAGCAAAACAGAAATTAAAAATTTTTTATTTTTTATTTTTTATTTTTGCGTTATAACTTATAACATTCAGCTTCAATAATACAAAATATTATAAAAAAAAAAACATAAAAATAAATATTAATTCAACAACTAAGGTCAGGTGAGATTAAGTCCAGGCTGTCCAGTAAAGGTCCTTTGTGTTACCATGGATCTATCGTTAGGCCGCTCAAGGACGCCGAGATCTTCAAGGAAAGGAGCTTCTAGATGGAGCATTCTTTTATGCGGCAGGGGTGCACAAGTGCATAGGAGGTGATGAATTGTTTCCTCCTCCTCCTCGTCCCTACAGCTTCTGCAGAAGTCGTTGGAGAAGAGGCCGAGTCTTTTGGCATGTTGGCCTATAAGACAGTGTCCAGTGAGGACACCGACAAGGCAGCTGATCTGTTATGGCCTTAGCTTGATCAACTAGGCACTGCGTTTCTGGTCCAGCTGAGGCCAGATCTATCTCGAAATGTTTAGTTGTTTACCCATCTGTGGTGGTCTTGTTAATAGCGCTCAGCTTTAGTAGGTGTTTACATGTAGCGAGGGGCATACCTAGGACTTGACTATCAGGCAGACCTTAGAGTTGCACCCTGTCTGGCGAGCTCGCCCGCCCTGCAGTTTTCTGGTATGTCCCTGTGGCCTGGCTTCCACCATTGGTGAATTTTGAACTGTTCGGTCGTCTCTGTAATAGATAAACGGTAGTTTAAGGCGGCCTTTGAAGTAAAGGAGCACGATTCCAGAGACTTGATTGCTGCTTGACTGTCAGTGGAAATGCTAATATGCCTGACAGATTGTACATTACACTTCAGCCAGCACATGGCTTCCTTAATTTCAATGATTTCTGCCTGAAAAATGCAACAATGATCAGGGAGGCGGAACGACATGATCAGGTTGAGCTTTTCGGAGAAAACACCACAACCCACTTCACCTTCGGTTTCAAAGCAAAATAAACCGAACTACCATCGACAGGGGGAGAGTTATCCCATTCATCCCGTTCAGGGATGCTCTTGTAATGAATTAATTGGTAAAGGATTCATAACATTAAATAAACATATAGGAATTCATTGGTAAAAAAAGATCAAATAAATAAATAAAAATTTAACAGTGTTAATTTCTAATACACATTAAACTGCAGAGTATCTCTTGCAGTAAAGAAAATGAGAAATACTTCTTAAGAGGATCAGAAATCGTTACTAATTTTTAATTTATTTTATATATCTACAAACAAAACTCAAACAAAACCCTTCGTCAGAAGGCTCAAATATTGCCACAGCTTTCAATAGCGCCTTAGCCAGCAAAATTAATTTCACAGTATCTGAACTTAACCTATTTCTCAAATCGTCTTTTATTATGTTTAACATATGAAAGTTAATAGTATGAGCTAAAAGCAAAAAAAAAAAAAAAATAATAATAATAATTAAGTAGACTGTTTGGAGAAATGTAGCATAATGAGAGAAAGATGTAGTATGTAGCATGGTACTTCAAAATGTAGCACTTTTGCTACATATGGTATGGAGCAAAAATGACAACGCTGGTCCTGATACTGTAACAGAAAATCACGCGCAGTTTTGGTTTCGCCGATTCTATTCCGGTAATTCCGATATCAAAGATGCACCACGCTGTGAAAGGCCAATTGCCGAAAATGTCGATATAACCATGGAAACGTCCATGTCTGACCGTCATGTAAGGCACTGTTTTGATTGCCCAGGAGCTAAACATTGCACAAAAAAATGTTTGGAACGATTTGAATAAGGCTGTCACACGCAAAAAAACCTCATGGACCGAATTTCCATCTGCGAATCGCTGCTGAATCGCAACAAAATCGATCCATTTCTGAAGCGAATGGTGACTGGTGACAAAAAGTGGAGCACTTACGACAACTTAAAGCGAAAACGGTCGTGGTCGAATCGCGCTGAGTCGGCGCAAACGGTGGCCAAGCCAGGTGTTGCTGTGTGTTTGGTGTGCTTGATTGACAGGGAATCATCTACTATGAGCTGCTCCCCTACGGCATAACTCTTAATTCGGACCTGTACTGTCAACAATTGGACCGTCTGAAGGAAGCAATGGCCCAGAAGCGGGCATCTTTGGTCAATAGGAGAGGAATTGTGTTCCACAAGGACAACGCCAGGCCACACACGTCGATAGCGACTCGCCAGAAGCTCCGTGAGCTTGGTTGGGAGGTTCTTATGCATCCACCTTATAGTCCGGACCTGTCACCAAGTGATTACCTGTTCCTGTCCATGGCGAACGATTTTGCTAGCGAAAAATTCGCCTCAAAAGAGGCCTGTGAAAATCAACTGTCCCAGTTTTTTGCCAATAGGGACGAATGCTTCTATGAGAGAGGCATAATGTAATTACCTTCAAAATGGCAAGAAGTTATCGAACAAAATGGCGCATATTTGACCTAAATAGGATCATTCTAAATATGCTAAATAAAGCCTTCAATATCATGTAAAAATAATGGATTTCGTTTCACTACACCGATATTAGTATGATTTGCCAATAACCTAACAAATAACTTATTTAAGTTAATTCACAAATTACAGCTGATGTGACCTACATGTATGTACTATACCTGACCCCTTAAGGCTTAAGTGAAAGCAACAGGTAAACATGTTCCTAAAATGTTTGAATTTGTAAATAATGCAATTCATTCAAACGTTTAAACAAAATTCGCGTAATGTAATATAAGACTGAGTACCTTTACGTACCGATCCACAAGAAAGGAGACCCTCTCAACTGCGCCAATTATAGAGGCATCAGTCTCCTCAACATCGCATATAAGTTCTTTTCTGCGATATTGTGTGAACGCCTGAAACCTTTTATCAACAGCCTGATTGGACCCTATCAGTGCGGTTTCAGGCTAGGAAAGTCCACCATCGATCAAATCTTCACACTTCGGCAGATCCTGGAGAAAACCCAAGAATTCCAAATCGATACTCACCACCTCTTTATCGATTTCAAGGCCGCCTATGACAGCATCTATAGAGAAGAGCTGTATAGAGCCATGTCTAGTTTTGACATCCCTGCCAAACTTGTCCGTCTGTGCAGGCTGACGATGGATAACGCTCGCTGCTCCATCAAGGTCGGTAATGACCTCACCGAGACCTTTGATGTCAAAAAAGGCTTTAGACAAGGTGACGCGCTGTCATGTGACTTCTTCAATATTGTACTTGAACGGATTGTGCGGAACTCACAAGCCAACACCGGAGGCACAATCTATTACAAGTCTGTACAACTGCTTGCATACGCCGACGATATAGACATTATCGGAAGATCTCAGCGGGCTGTCACCGGTGTGTTTGCAAGCATTGAGGCGGAAGCGGCCAAAATGGATTTGGCGATAAACGAGGGCAAAACCAAGTATATGCTGTCAACTAGAAGGGAAAACCAACACCGACGAATTGGACAAAACGTCACCGTAGGCAGCTATAACTTCGAGGTAGTAAGGGACTTTGTCTACCTTGGCTCTGCTATAAATTCTTCTAACAAAATAAGTGCAGAAATCAATCGAGGAATAACTCTTGCCAATCGCTGTTTTTTTGGGCTTATAAGGCAATTCAACAGTAAAGCCCTATCTCGAACAACTAAGGAGACTCTATATAAGACCTTGATCATCCCAGTCCTACTTTACGGCGCTGAAACATGGACTTTATTAAAAGAGGATGAAGATATCCTTGGTCGCTTCGAGAGAAAAATTCTTCGTAAGATTTTCGGTCCCATTTGCGTTGACGGGTTTTGGAGGAGAAGATTCAATCACGAACTATACGAGCTGTACAGCGACATCGACCTAGTCAAAAAACTGCGTATTGGACGTCTGAGATGGCTAGGACATGTAGAGCGAATGGACACCAACGCTCCGGCCCGCAGAGTCTTCGAATCTAACCCCGAGGGACGACGCAGTAGAGGGAATTATCGCCGTAGGTGGCGCGCACAAGTTCAAGGGGACCTCGACCAACTTGGAGTGCGCAACTGGAGGCAATTAGCTAAAGACCGAGCTAAATGGAGAGGCTTGTTGGTTGAGGCCCAGGTTCACCCCGAACTGTAGCGCCACCTAAGTAAAGTAAGTAGGAAGAGAGGGCGTCTTTAGTAGCGTGGTCGGAAAGCACAGCCTGCACGACATCACATCCGACAACGGACTCAGGCTAATCGACTTCGCAGCGGGGCGAATTTTTGTCGTAGCTAGTACGCGGTTCCCACGTCTCGACATTCACAAAGGAACATGGCTCTCCTTTGATCGAAAAGCTGTCAACCAAATCGATCACATTGCGATCGATGCAAGGCACTCTTCCAGTATTCTGGGTGTCCGGACTTTCCGAGGAGCCAACGTGGACTCGGATCACTACCTAGTTGTAGCCAAGGTATGGATGCGGATATGCACAACGGAGCCAAATCAACGAAATACTGTGAGGAAATTTGACGTCGAAAAGCTACAATCGCCAGAGACCGCCAGAACCTTTGCCGATCGTGTTTCTTCTAATCTCAATCTAAGTCCTATGCCGCCAGCAGCAAATGCGGAAGACCAGTGGCAGCGTTGCCAACAAGCCATCAGAGATGCCGCCTCTGATGTACTGGGTTTCTCTCGCCCACCACAACGAAACCCCTGGCGTGATGAGGAATGCCGGCAAGCATATGCAGCAAAACAAGAGGCGTACAAAGCGGCGCTGCATAGAAGGACTAGAGCAGCTTACGAGCTCTACGTGCGCAGGAGAAAAGAGGAACTTCGACTTCTCAGAAAGAAGAAAAAAGAGCATGAGAAGCGCTCGATCGAGGAGATTGAGACTTTATTGCAGGAATAATGTTCGAAAATTTTACCAAAAGGTAAAAAGAACATGCCAGGGTTTCAAAGCCAGAACACAAGCTTGCAGGGACGAAAATGCCAACATAGTAGTAGAATCGCAGTCGGTGCTGAGGATATGGAAGGAACACTTCTGCAGACTGTTAAACGGCGATGATGATCAGTATTCCGCTGTCAGGCAGAATGAGCCATTCAACAGTGACGATGGCAGTCAAGATTCCCGCCAACCCGATCAGAATGAAGTGAGGATAGCGATATCTAAACTCAAATCCAACAAAGCTGCTGGAGCCGACTGCCTTGCCGCTGAACTTTCCAAGGCAGGAGGAGATGAGTTGGTAAGGAGCATGCACCAGCTCATCTGTAAAATCTGGTCAGACGAAAGTATGCCCGATGAATGGAACCTCAGCATCATTTGCCCGATCCTGAAGAAAGGAGACCCTCTGAACTACGCCAATTACAGAGGTAAAAGTCTCCTAAATATCGCATATAAGATCCTGTCTGCCGTACTATGTGAACGCCAAAAAATAATCGTCAACTACCTGATAGGTCCTTATCAGTGCGGTTTCAGGCCTGGAAAGTCCACCATTGACCAAATATTCACACTACGGCAGATCTTGGAAAAAACCCATGAATATAAAATCGATACGCATCACCTCTTCATCGATTTCAAAGTTGCCTATGATAGCGTGTATAGAGACGAGTTATACAGAGCCATGTCTAGTCTTGGCATCTCTGCCAAGCTCGACCGTTTGTGCAGAATGGCGATGGAGAACTCTCGCTGCTCCATCAAAGTCGGTAAGAACATCACCGCGCTATCATGCGATCTCTTTAAAATAGTACTTGAGAGAATTGTACGAAACTCACAAGCCAACCCCGGAGGTACAATCTTCTTCAAGTCTGTACAACTACTCGCTTATGCCGATGACATTGACATAATCGGAAGAACTCAGCGGACCGTCAATGGGGCATTTACGAGTATTGAGAACGAAGCAGCAAAGATGGGTCTTGCGGTCAATGAAAGCAAAACAAAATATATGCTGTCTACTTTACTTTTGAGGTAGTAAAGGATTTTGTCTACCTAGGCTCTATGGTCAGCTCCGCAAATGACATCAGTAGGGAGATCACACGAAGAATTACTCTTGCCAATCGTTGTTTCTATGGGCTAAGAAGGCAATTGAGTAGCAAAGCCCTATCTCCCACTACTAAGGTAACTCTTTATAAGACATTAATCATCCCAGTCTCGCTGTATGGCGCAGAGGCATGGGCTTTGACAAAACCGGATGAGGATGCCCTTGGTTATTTCGAGAGAAAAGTTCTTCGAGCGATCTTTGGTCCCGTCTGCATAGACGGTGAGTGGAAGAGAAGGTGCAATGCCGAACTATACGGCCTGTACAAGGACATCGACTTCGCCAGAAGAGTTCACATACAGCGACTAAGATGGCTGGGTCATTTAGAGCGGATGGAGCCCAACCTTCCCGCTAAGAAAGCCTTCGAATTCACCCCGGACGGACGGCGCAGTAGAGGACGACCTCGCGGTAGGTGGCGCAAACAAGTAAGTAAGTAAGTAAGAAGTGGATGAGAGAGAGTTGAAGACGACTCACGTTGTGGGCCACCATCAACTTCAATTACAGACGAAAACAACGAAAAAAGCTATGATCTGATCATGCTTGATGATCGCAGATTGAAGATAGGGAAGAAAGCTGATTTCATCGGCATTTGATATTAATGGACCACAAATATAATTCAAAACGAACTTGAGTTCTTCAAGCAAGATAACACATCTGCTTTCAGTTTAACAAAATCGACTGACAATGCATTGCGAGTGTTTGGAGCTGTTTTAAACTAATCCAAAGAATTTCTTGGCCAGACTTGTAACAACAGATCCGACGTGAATTCACTACACTGATTCATTATACCCTTGAGATGAAACAGCAATCAAAAGAGTGGAGTAGATGTGGATCATCAGCCCCAAAGATTAATTGGGACCCAATACTAGGAGAAAGAAAAAGAGGTCTAAACTGCAGCAAACGTATTTTTTACGCTCCTGAGGAAACATGATGTATTTGACCATACCCAGTTTCCTCGTTTTCTGAATGGCAGCAATTACTATGAGCTCTAAAATCTCTACTTAAATACCATGCATTTACGAATTTTTCGAAATTATTGTAGTTTGAATATATACAAAATCTATCTAGTTATGTAGTAATGGTGCTGTGGAGAGTGTGCGCAACCCGGTAGGGAACACCGCCAGCAGTCATCCGAGCATGAAAATAAAATGAATAACTGCACCAAAAGGAAAGGTTTCTGCCTGGTAGAGCTCTGGGATCTGGGTTTCCTTAACAACAAAACTGTATCTTTCTTATAATATATCAGGTGCAGCAAAAAGAAATCACTTATTTTTCTAACAGATGGCTTTAGTTATCTGTATCTTGCGTTGTACACGCCCTGTCGGACGTACACTAAATAGCGTTTGAAAGATGACATTTCGCACAAAAAAAATTCTCCAACAGTTTGTGATTAGTTGACTCACTTTCGTTTGAGCGCGCGTCAAAGACCAGTAAAGAGAAAATACGCCATATTTTACAGTTTTTCTTCGATAAAGGCGAAAACGCAAGCCAGGCGGCTGAAAATGCGAATGGTGTTTATGGTCCTGACACTGTAACAGCCAATCACGCAGTTTTGCTTTCTTCGATTCCGTTCCGGTAATTTCGATGTCAAAGATCCACCACGCTCTGGAAGGCCAATTGTCGAAAATGTCGATAATATCATGGAAATCGTCGAGTCTGACCGTCATGTAAACACTGTTTCGATTGCCCAGGAGCTAAACATTGCACTAAAAAACGTTTGGAACCATTTGAATAAGGCTGGATACAAAAAGAAGCTCGTTGTATGGGCGTCACACGCAAAAAAAACTCATGGACCGAATTTCCATCTGCGAATCGCTGCTGAATCGCAACAAAATCGATCCATTTCTGAAGCGGATGGCGACTGGTGATAAAAAGTGGAGCACTTACGACAACTTAAAGCGAAAACGGTCGTGGTCAAATCGTGCTGAGTCGGCGCAAACGGTGGCTATGCCAGGATTGACGGCCAGGAAGGTTTCACTGTGTGTTTGGTGGGATTGACAGAGAATCATCTACTATGAGCTGCTCCCCTACGGCATAACTCTTAATTCGGATCTGTTCTGTCAACAATTGGACCGTCTGAAGGAAGCAATCGCCCAGAAGCGGCCAGCTTTGGCCAATAGGAGAGGAATTGTGTTCCATAAGGACAACGCCAGGCCACACACGTCGATAGCGACTCACCAGAAGCTCCGTGAGCTTGGTTGGGAGGTTCTTATGCATCCACCTTATAGTCCGGACCTGTCACCAAGTGATTTCCTGTTCCTGCCCATGGTGAACGATTTTGCTAGCGAAAAATTCGCCTCAGGAGAGGCTTGTGAAAATCAACTGTCCCAATTTTTTGCCAATAGGGACAAATGCTTCTATGAGAGAGGCATAATGGAATTACCTTCAAAATGGCAAGAAGTTATCGAACAAAATGGCGCATATTTGACCTAAATAGGATCATTCTAAATATGCTAAATAAAGCCTTCAATATCATGTAAAAATAATGGATTTCGTTTCACTACACCGATATTAGTATGATTTGCCAATAACCTAACAAATAACTTATTTAAGTTAATTCAAAAATTACAGCTGATGTGACCTACATGTATGTACTATACCTGACCCCTTAAGGCTTAAGTGAAAGCAACAGGTAAACATGTTCCTAAAATGTTTGAATTTGTAAATAATGCAATTCATTCAAACGTTTAACCAAAATTCGCGTAATGTAATATAAGACTGACTACCTTTACGTTTTGGTCTATACATAATTTGTCGACATAAAAAAAAAAACAGTAGACGTGAGGAAGCCAGTTCAAAATTTTCTATCCCCGGTATTTGCTAAAACGTAATTCATTTCAGTGATTTCTATCGACTTTTAAATAACAGAACATTATGCAAAATTGTCATCTGATCATCTAAATATTTGCCACTGACTGATACCATTGTATATGAATCATATACAATGTTTATACCCAAGTTTCTGCTGTATTACTGTTCACTTCGTCTAAACCTTAAATCAATTCCAATGAAATATTTGTCATATTTATTTCCTACTTTGATTGGTATTCACATTTTTTTATCGTAAACCAATTTCTTCACAAAAAAAAAGAAACAGATAACCAAAAATGTTGTCCACCATTGTTGAGTCATGAAAAAAGAAATAAAAAATACCTGATGCATAACAACAAAATGGCCTTTCTTGACTGCAATAAAATAGGCCGCAATAAAATTCCGTTTTATTTTAACTAAATGTATTTTGAATATTTTATCTGTTTTATTGGCTACACCGATCTGAATGTAAAAGATAACACTACGCACAAATTTGTTTCGAATTAACTCAAGTTTACCGATTTTTCGATCAAGAAGATCGATATGGTTGTGTAATAAAATTGAACCGTAAATGTTACTTTTGCCCCTAGGACACAATACAATCACCACGGAATTACATTTTTTATTATTGAATCAACCAACAGATAACAGTGCACGGGGTTGATGTTAACAAAAAGATATTAAATAAATTGTGAAATTTAATCAGATTACCTATGTGGGTGAAATTTATTGCGTTATAAGCTTTTAAGTAACTAATTAGGAATTTGTAGACAGAACGGGTACCTTCGACATTGGTATTTATAAGTGCAAAATAAGAGAAGAAGATCGCTTAACCCGTGAATACAAAAAGATTAATAACGATAGTTTAAGGATCTTATCAAAAAGCTAGCCCTGGTGCAAGGAATGGTGTAAAAAAAAATACTATTTTAATATCTACTTCTTCCCTCTTACAACACTGATGATTATGGTGTAGTGGTAACGTTATCAATTCCCACGCTAATGGTTCTTCATGTTTCAAATCCCGACATCAATAAGCATTTATTTATTTCTCATGAAATAAGGAGTCAGTCCGATCAATTGAGAAAGGAATTTGAGAATTTGAGGAATTTTGTTAGAAATGAAATGAATAGGGTGATGAAAAAAGAACAAATCTTTGTGTATCGTCATGTCGTTGAAAGCATTCAGTCAGGCTTTCTACTACGGCTTTGACCCTATTACCATCAATGTCTATAAGAAGGACGAAGAGTCTGATTTGGGCAAATTGCCCCCTCATCCCTCGGACCTCACTCCTACAATTAACGAACCCAAGTCTATCACTTTCCCTTCCCTGGATAGTGATGACTCTCAAGCGTCGCTCCCTATTAAGCCGTCTTTTGTCGATGAGGACAAATTGTCTGATATGGAGACGGATGAAATTTTTGAAAAACTACATCCATTGCTTTTGAGTGAGGACGAATTGTTGGATTCGTCCTCAGACTTGGAAGCCCTGAATACCACAGTGGTGGAGGCTCCTCTGCTTGATTGTAGCGCTAATGCTGCAGTTAGTTCAGATTAACCTTCACCACTCCATTACGGCTTCTGCCGGCCTTTTGAACTTGAACTTGATAGCATGGTTGAGGATTTAACCTCAGCCTTAAATAGATCGTTTACCTCTTCCTGCCCATTGATTCAACCAAGGGGCAAGAAGAAGCCGCATTGGTGGATTGCAGGTTTAGGTTCTTTAAGAAATAATTGTAGAAAACTATTTAATAATGCCAAAAGTACGAGAGACGCGTTAGATTGGGACTTGTACAAGGCATCCCTAAATATATACAAAAAAGAATTAAGGAAAGCCAAACGAAATTCTTGGAGACTCTTCTGTGGTAAAATAGAAGAAACCTCTGAGGCATATAGGCTGAGGAAAATCCTCTCTTCAAATCCAATAACACCGAGTTACCTTAAGAAAACCGATGGGTCTTGGACTACTTCAAGCGAAGATTCGCTAAATTTACTGCTTGACACTCATTTCCCAGGCAGTTCCGAAGCTGTTAGCAAAATGGTTTTCAGTAATCCATCTGCACAAAAAACAAACTCCTCAAAACTGATTACACAGCGCAAGCTTCAGTGGGCACTGCACAGCTTCAAACCATATAAATCCGCGGGACCAGACGTCATTATACCCGCCGAGTTGCAGAAGACATCGGACATAATCCTGCCAATGCTTGAGACAATTTTTAGAAGTCGTCTAGACCTGGTATATATCCCAAAGATATGGAGAGAAGTCAAAGTTGTTTTCATACCCAAAGCGGGCAAATGCTCTCACATAAATCCAAAAGTTTTCAGACCTATAAGTCTATCATCATTTCTCCTAAAAACATTAGAACGACTGACTGATATCCATTTACGCAACAGTATTGATAAGAAACTACTGTCGGCGGCCCAACATGCATATTGCATAGGCAAATCAGTGGAGACGGCATTACACTCACTGGTGCGTAATATTGAATATTCCCTGTTTCATAAGGAGTATACAATGGTTGCTTTTCTGGATATAGAAGGCGCTTCCAACAATGTGCATGTATCAGCGATAGAAGATGCACTATCAGACCTGAAGGTCGACAGCTCACTTTGCGAACTTATTAATCTACTGCTTAATGGTCGGGTTATCAACTCTAAGCTGGGTGGGACGTCTGCCAGAAGGTCTGTCAGTAGAGGCACTCCGCAAGGTGGTGTTCTATCCCCCCTTTTGTGGAATTTGGTGATCAATGAGCTACTGATAATCATGGAAGCCGAGGGATGCACAGCAATCGCTTATGCAGATGATGTTGCTTTGGCCGTCTCAGGAAAGCACTTAAATACGCTTTAAACAAGCTCACTCGATGGGCGGTTCGGTGTGGTTTGGGTGTAAACCCCCACAAAACTGAACTTGTACTCTTCTCCAGGAAGTATATAATTCCGCTAGTCTAAACGGTATCAGCTTAACTTTCTCTGACACAGCAAAATATTAGCGTCTCATCCTGGATAAGAAATTAAGCTGAAAACCTAATATTCAAGAAAGAATAAAGAAAGCTACAGTAGCGCTTTTCTTTTGCAAAAATGCTATTGGAAATAGATGTGGTTTGCAACCCTGAATCACTTTGTGGCTCTACATCTCGGTCATTAGACCGATACTCTCATATGGGGTCATTCTCTGGTGGACGGCCTTAGAAAAAGCTATAAATCGCGCTTATCTAAGTAAGGTCCAGCGCACAGCTTGTCTGTGTATAGGCGGAGCACTACGTACAACCCCCTCTGCGGCACAGGACGTTTTGTTTCATCTGATGCCCCTCGATATATTTAGCAAGCAAATGCAGCCGTTTGCCTCGAAGCTACCCAACAGTGGTCAAGAAAAGAATTTGGCCATGCTTCCATTTTGAATAAATGCAAAATCTCTCCCGAAAATACGGACTACACCATCCCACGTCTAAATTTTGACAAGAACTTCCTCATCACCATCCCCTCCAGATCACTCTGGAATGATGACACATTCTTAGAAGATGGGTCAATCCACTTCTACACTGATGACTCAAAATTCAAGGATGGTGTTGGTGGAGGTGTTTTCTCTGACTTAATCTTAAGTTCTCCTTCCGTCTTCCAAATCATTGTAGCGTGTTCCAGGCGGAAATTTTGGCGATCAAAGAAGTCTTATCTTGGCTTAAGAAAAACGTGATATCTGCTAAAAAAATCCGCATCTTTTCAGACAGCCAAGCAGCAATCAAATCCTTGCAATCGACCTCTATAAATTCCTTAGTAGCTCTAGACTGCCGCTAGTCTCTCGTGGAGATGGCTGAGCAGTTCAATATGCACCTGTGCTGGGTGCCGGGGCATAGGGACATTCCAGGGAATTGTAAGGCCGATGAACTCGCCAGAATAGGAACAACTATACCCATCCTGCCGGACAAAGGCTCGCTAGGTATACCAATCGCTACTTGCAAACTTAAATTTAAGATGGATGCTATCGAGAGTACGAACCTTAGGTGGACAAGTGGATCCACATGTCTAGCGACAAAACAAATTTGGCCGAAGCTAGATCTAAAACGTTCTAAGTTTTTGATTTCTCTCAACAGATTGCATACCGGCGCTATAATAGGTGTCATCACTGGACACTGTCTAATAGACAAGCATGCCACAAGGAGGAGGATGAGGAAGAGGAGGAAACTATTCCTCACCTTCTTTGTTCCTGCCCAGCTCTCTCCCATGGAAGGAAGCTTCACCTAAGAGCCCCCTTTTACAACGACATAGGCGACCTGAAAAATATAGATATCAAGAGCCTCCTACACTTCATTAGAAGCTCAAAATGGTTTAACGAGTAGGTAGGAAGAAATTTCTCCCATGATCCATGTGGTATCACAATGGACCTTTCATTGGCCTAAGTGTGTTGGCGTTTCTCAGCTGGCAGCCACTTCAACCTAACCTAACCTATTCAGTCAGGTAGTGGGAAGATCCTTTTGGCGCATAGAAATATTTTTTACTGAATAACTCTACGTGAAGATATTGATTTTTCGATATATTATTAAAGCATGTCATTGCTGGCATCTTTCTAAAGAAAGGCACGATACCAACTATACCTTCCAACCACCACCCATTAAAATTTGCAATAGCACCGAATGCAATTGCATTTGCACCAAGTAGTATATGATATTCTTTGCCCACATTGTTATCCCTATCGCCTTCAACACTTGGCAAACATGTACACAAATGCTCAATATTCCCTCCCATTCTGTAAAGTGAGGATCTCAGCTGTAAGCTTTCTCTTTGCGGAATATAATTATATATCCTCCTATTGTCCCAAAATTCACCGAAATAGACTCCGCACTCATTTTATTAAAAAAAAAACACCAGTACGAGCTTTTTGTCCCAGGTAACTTACACTTATTTTACTTATCTCCTGTATCCCTTTGTAGGTCCAAGGGCCTCTACTACGCCTACGCGCCATGTCCGATTTCTGGCAATGTGACTCAGCTCAACTTTTCCCCAACTGCCGTACCTCCTTTTCGACTATACTGCACCTTGTTTTCCTCAGACCGCTAGGTATGCTGTCATCCTGGGGCCTTATTTTGTATTGTGTTTCTATAGCAAATGTATACAAACTCAATTTCCAAGTAATTTAAGTGACGTTTGATAGATGTTTTGACAATCTAACTTTCGGAAATGTTCTATTTTGAGTTGGAAGCACTTACACCCAATCCGAAAACCATACAAAATACCAATTTAATTTAGAATCGGATTACATTGCAATATACACAGATGGTTCTAAGACTAGTGAGGGCACGGGGTCAGGTATTTACTCGAGAGATACGAACCTACAGGTGGCCCTGAGACTTCCGGACACATGCAGTGTGTTCCAAGCAGAGATTCTAGCTGTACTTAAAGCTGCGGAATTACTTGAGATGGGATCAATATCCGATAAGAATAACGCCATCTATATTGACAGTCAGGCTGCGCTAAAGGCGCTAGAGTCTTACGTCACCAAATCTGAGTTAATCAGGAATTGCCGCACAATGCTTAGGGCATTATGTACGCAGAACCGAGACAGATTATGTTGGATACCTGGACACTGCGATATCGAAGGCAACGAGCAAGCCGACGCGCTGGCTAAAAGAGGAGCGGGGCTCCCACGTAGCGATATAATTGGTAGTATTAAGCCACCAGGGTGCGTGGCTAAGGGAATTATTCGGGATAAATTCATTGACACGGCTAATCTAAGATGGTCAAACTTAGATGGTCACAGGGTGTCTAAGGCCTTGTGGCCTATGTTAGATCGCAGAAAATCTGGGGAGATAATTAAATTAGATATATCAAGGCTAAGGACAGCAATAGGAATACTCTCTAGCCACTGTCTCCTAAGGAAGCATGCCATGAGACTAGGGTTATCCGATACGGATGTTTGTAGGTACTGCGATGACCTGCATGTCTCAGAGGATATAACTCATATACTCTGCGAATGTCAAGGAATTGCCAGGATAAGGCTAAAGTACCTTGGTAGATACTTCTTCGATAACTTGGAGGAGGTGAGGTCCTTGAACCATAGCAAGGATCTCTTCAAATTTTGTAGGGAGATTAATTGCTTGGGGGAATGAGTTTAGGTCTTCTGCCGTGAAGGTTTCCTAGGGATCGCGATGGGCACACTTTGGTGACTATTGTTTTACGATAACCTCATTACCCTACCTAACCTTACCTAACCTTCGTCATTGGATGGAAGTGAGTATTGGTTCCTGATCCATTTTCCGGAAGAGATGTTCGTTAGAGATACGGTTGGGTCAGAAAATCTTTAAGATGTTGCGTAGGCACCCATCAACGAACATTTGCAGCTTTCTGGTGATAATAATGGTCACTCTCCACGTGCTTCGCACTATTATGGACAACATACCGAACGCGGACTTTGCTTTGGCGATTCAGATGGCTATATCTAGTTCTGTTCTACCATCGGTCGAGAAAATACTACCAAGATACTGGAAATTCTCTACTCTCTCAGCAATGCATATTTGAGCCGATAAATTTGTTTCTAGGCTGCCGCAGCAACACTGCAGCCGCCGCGCTGTTGTACTGAAGCTGCGGTGTCGCTGCGCCTGCGGTGCCGCTGCTTGGAAGATTTCCAAGATATGAAGAGACATTCTTCTATTACGTCGCGAACCTTGAAATCTTGAGAAAAGAGGATCTAAGAGACATGCTTGCAGATTTTTTTTTTAGAGAGTTTTCGTGTGCGTTTACTTTTATGGATTTAAAGTTCAAATATCTTCATCCACTGCAATGAATCATTGAGTTTTGAGGGGGCGGAAGGAAGGACAGAGAATGTCATTAGGGATATTTTTTGTAATGCCAGGTCATATTAATAATTGCTTACTGTATGACCAACGCCAAGCTTATATTCTAATACACCGATGCAATCATCCAGCGATAGAATCTGCAACTGTCTGCTCCATGCTGCCCAAATCAAAATGATTCCAAAACCATAGGCGCATTCCTCCAACCACCATGTATATTGTCTTTGCATAAATCATGTAATCTACATCAAAACAAAATCTGCAGGAGCTCATAATTACCTGCGCAGTACAAAAGAGCAAAAACCAAAAGCCAAACTGCACCGCGGTTCTGTCCGCAACGATTAAAACTACAGAAAGCATCTACATAACGTATACCTCAACTCATTTCCCAAGAAAATGAGCCGCTAGTTTCTTTTCCAGTCATGGCTAACAACAAGCATGGTAATAATTTACTTATCCGCAGTTCAGCATCTATTCGTGGTTGTTCTTTTTTTTTTTTTTTGGTTGGAAGGCCTAAACAAATGCACAGCGCGACTCAAAGTAAAGAGGCCTGGGCAGAGCTGCAGCCATAAAGGTAACCACACAACAAATATCAACAAAATTATAAATTAATAAAATTTATGCACAATAAAATTGAGGGGGAATTATTAATGTTGGCGTTCACGCTTTATAATCGCCATAAATCAATGAAATTATTGATATGGCACCGAATCACGGCATTTTGTGCAGTGGGGAAAATCGACGCCAGCTCCAAACCAGCGCTTCAACTCATCGAGGGGGCAGGTGATGGAAAAATGTTTCGCAGTTTGCCGTGTTTTTACTTGCATCATTCAGGTAGTAGTTGCTGCTCTCATTGGCTCGTTTTCAAGAGGTATTTTCGATTACACGCACAGTTTTTGTGCCTGAGTGCTTTTTACGGGAGATGCAGATCGGTTGAAATTTAATTTAACTTTTAATGATATAAAAGCACGTGTTTGAGCTAAGATAATGGATTACATATAACATCGATTTTTAATCATAGGAATGTTTAAAATAATGACAGACAGAATCCACCCTTAGACACACAGACGAAAATGGAAGTGGCTATAGTTATAATAAGAGACTCTTCGAGTAGGCAATTAGTACATAACAGTCATGTTGTTGAAATCGATGCTAACACCTGGGAAATTTACCATAGTGGCAGACAGCCAAACATCAGGAGAAATTACAGCGTGAAGGGCAAGGAATGTGTTTAATGAAAACTTGCTATTATGCTCTTTGATTTGTCCGAAATTATAGCAAATTATATATTTAAAAAAAGGCCGTCAAAGTGAATATGGTGATATAAGTTGTATACCCAGATAAATCTGAAGGAAAGGTCAACTACAATACAATGTAAGTAAAACTTGCATTAGAAATTGCAAAGAGGATCCCTTAATCAAAATTCCGTCCTATTAAAGTTTCCAAAATGTTTACATTAGTAACGCACTCCACCAAGGGTGCGTTTTGTCAACTCTCCTCTTCGTTCTATATATGGACTGGATGTTACAGCGCAGTCGTGGCGGAGAATGTTTACTACAATACAATGTAAGTAAAAATTGTATTAAACATTTCAAACAGGGTCCTTTAATCAAAATTCCGTCCTGTTAAAGTTTTCAAAATGTTTACATTAGTAACGCACTCCATCTTGCGTGCGTTTTGTCACCTCTACTCTTCATTGTACACTACATTTCGACTGGATGTTACAGCGCAGTCGTGGCGGAGAATGTTTCAAAGTGGGAGACTTAAGGATTAGTCATATGCTCTTTGCGGATGATTCGGTCATCCTTGGGCCATCTCAAACCGAATTTCAGTGCGCACTCGAAAGGTTTGTAGCCAGTTGTGATGATGCTGGAATGAAGGTAAACGTGAACAAATCGGAAATAATGGTCGTTTCCAAGGCGCCCATTTAATGCACTTTGCATGTTAGTGGAGTTTCACTGAAGCAAGTGGATAAGTTTAAGTATCTTATTCACGAGTGATGGAAAGAGCAATGCCGATTTATCCTGCAGAATTAGTCAGGCTGGATCAATTTTGAGAAAACTTGGCTAATCCGTTATAAGGAAGGCCGAATTTTGTGTTCAAGCTAAATTATCAGTTTTTAACTCAGTATATGTTCCAACTCTCACCTCTGGTCACGAAATTTGGGTAGTGACCAAAAGAATAAGATTGCGGGTACAAGTTGCCGAAATGGTGGATGATCGATAAGGATGGAGAGTCCACCTGAGCATCCTTTCTCGCGACCCTCATGAAGGATTAGCGGGTCACCGAAAATATATGTACTTGTATGTATGTTACGTCCGTATTGCTTTGTACTCTCCCAAACCCATGTATTAAGTTCTTCAATAAGTTCTGCGGTTTTTTCTTGTAGATGACGTTTTCGCTTCAGAACATTTTCTGAGTATTTCGTTATGACAAATTATTTGCTTTATTTCAGCGTTGATTTGCTCGCTTTTGTTCTGTAAATACAGACCTTGCTGATGCTGTTCGCTCTGGACATCCCACCCACACAGACGAAGATCAAATTTACGCTACAATTAGGATTGACAGACAATTGGCGATACAGGAGATTAATCATTCAATCGTTTCGAAGCGACACAACAGGCTTGGAAAGTCCAAAAAGGCAGATGTTTGGGTTCTTCACGAATTTAGTGAGAGAAACATTTTGGGTTGCATAATAGTCTGTGAGTCGTTGTTCAGCTGTAATTCACTTGATGCTTTCCTGAAAAGAATGGTCACGGGAGACGAAAAATGCGTGGTTTACAACAATATTCGACGTAAGAGGTGAGCTCCTGGTGAATCATCGCAATCGGTTGGTAAACCAGATTTACATCCCATTGAGGTCATGTTAAGTGTTTGGTGGGATTGACGAGGTGTCCTGTACTTCGAGCTGCTTCCACGCAGTCAGAATATAAATGCCATTAAATATTGCTCTCACCTCGATCATTTGAAGCAGGCCGTAAAAGAAAAGGGGCCAGAGTTAGTAAACAAGAAAGGCGTTGTTTGTCATCATAACAACGTCAAACCACACACAGCTTTTACGACAAAACATAAGCTGAATTTCTTTGGCTGGGAAGTTATGCAACACCCGCCGTACTGTCCAGACCTAGCACCATCTGACTACCATCTTTTCCGTTCTCTACTAATCAATTTGGTCGAGAAGCAATTTAATTCCGAAGATGACATCAAAACGCACCTGAACACATTTTTTCCCACTTCAACAAAAGAAATATCCTGTCTCTTCCAGAACGTTGGAAGAAAGTAATAAACCATGATCTTAAATAAAGAAAGAAAATAAAGACATTATATATGGTATCAAGACTATTCTAAACATCGTGGTCAAAATCGAACCCATGCGTAAGACCTCCAGATCGATCCCGCAGTGTAAGCTCTGTCAAGGCTTGAATCACACGCAGACTTACTGCCAGAAAGAGCCGCGATGCGTCAAATGCGCAGGTAAACATCTCTCGGAAGAGTGTCACCTAAACAAGCAAACCCCAGCCACTTGTATAAATTGCAAGGGAAAACATCCTGCGAACTATCGAGGTTGCGAAGTGGCGAAAGAGCTTCAAAAACGCCGCGATACGCTAAAAAATTCGACGCGTCCGAATATGAAACCAATCAAGAACAGACCCAAAATAGCTACGAAAAAAGCAGCGAAAGATAGAAAGTCCGTCAATATTAACTTAAGATCGGTTAATGATAAAAAATCCGAAAGTAATAGAGATAAGGTAACAGAAGCAAAATCTCCGAATATTGGCGTGCAGTCTTATGCTCAAGCGGCGAAGACAGTTAAGGGTACGTACACGACCGACAACTCACGGGAGATCAAAGCAAGAAACCGTCCAAACTTTAATGTAAAAACTCCTTCTCAAGTTGCGACATTGAAAAATAGTGATAGAGGTAGTTCAGAAGATCATGTATCCAATGTTTTTTCCCTAATTCTTGCGAAACTTGAAGAGCAATGCAAAACAAATAAACTAATTTTCGAGAGACTAGTTGCACTAGAAAACAACATTCATAACACGCGCACTTCAACCAGAATATGAAAGAAACGCTTAAAATTCTTACTTGGAACGCTAACGGGCTCATACAAAGACTCGACGAGTTAGAAATATTTATGCGAGAGAAAGATATTGATATATGCTTGGTCTGTGAAACTCATCTGAAAAAGCAATCGAATATTAAGATAAGGGGATATAGCGGATATCACGCCTTTCACCCATCGGAAAGAGCCAGAGGCGGATCATCTTTGTTTATAAAAGAAAATATCGAACACTCAGCGGAAATAAAAATTGAATTAGAAGCAATGCAAGTAAGCACGGTACGCGTTAGAAATAGACATTTTGCTTTCAACATTTCGTCTATATATTGTCCACTGCGATGTAAACTTGAAGAAAGTGATTTCACAAACATCTTCAACTTCCTTAAACCAAATTTTATTATTGGTGGTGACTTCAACGCGAAACACCCCTTCTGGGGCTCAAGGTACGCCTCTCAGAAAGGTAGAAAGCTTTATAATGCGGGTATGCAATTCAGTTGTGATTTTTACTCGACGGGTAAACCAACATATTGGCCAACTGATAGAAATAAGATACCAGATCTGATTGATTTCTTTGTTGTTAAAGGAATATCTAGCAACTGTATAAAAGTTGAAGAAAGCTTTGATCTCTCCTCTGATCATTCTCCAATCATTATGACGATAAGCGAAGCTTTGATTAAAAAAGTAGGACCGGCCAGATTAACTGGCGCGAAAACTAATTGGGACGGCTTTAAAAAAGATATTGAAGCAAATATTGAGCTGAGCTTATCACTTAAAACGCCCTATGAACTTGAAGTTGAAGTAGATCGCTTCGTCGAAATCTTACAGGATGCCGCGTGGAAGAATACTCCCAACCTAAGGAGAACCCCGGCCAGTTACATTAAAATTTATCCGCAGGAAATAAACGAGATGATTAAGGAGAAGAGAAAAGCGCGTAAAAGATGGCAACAAACTCGGGCTCCGCAACATAAAGCACATCTTAACCGTTTGTGCAACTCACTAAAAAGATCTATTAAAGACCTTAAGAATAATGAAATACAAACTTACCTAGAAAGCTTAACGGCAGAAAAAGATTCTAACTATTCGCTTTGGAAGGCTATAAAAGGTATTAAAAAACCTCAAATTCAAGCCGCGCCAATTAGGAAAAATCAAGACGAATGGGCCAGGCATGATAAAGAGAAAGCGCAAGTTTTTGCCGCCCACCTGGAAGAAACTTTCAAACCGTTTGATGGACAAGCTCTTATTGAAAATATAAATACGTCGTATATAGACAATAGTGTAATAAGAAATGCAACGCTTACCGAACTTAAGGAAGAAATAAAGAAACTTAAACCTAAGAAAGCTCCTGGATACGACCTAATTACGGGAGAGGTTCTTAAAGCACTACCAAGAAAAGCTCTAATTAAGCTTCTGTTCATTATAAACGCCGCGATTAGACTAGAATATGTTCCCAGTCAATGGAAAGTCGCCGAAGTTATAATGGTCCTTAAGCCTGGAAAACCGCCGAATGAAAAAACCTCTTATAGACCGATTTCGCTTCTTCCAATTATATCCAAAGTGTTCGAGAGAATATTGGTTAGGCGAATACAGCCGGTTATAGAAGAAGGGCATCTCATCCCTGATCATCAATTCGGATTTAGAAGTAAGCATTCTACAGTTGAACAAGTGCATAGAATAACACATGTAATCGAAAAATCACTTGAAGAAAAAAAGATTTGTTCAAGCGTATTCCTTGACGTTTCTCAAGCCTTTGACAAGGTCTGGCACGAAGGCTTAAAGTTTAAATTACGACAAGTTCTGCCAGAGCACCTATATAATATTTTGAAGAACTACCTTACGAATAGGCTATTCCGCGTCAAATGTGGAAACGAATATTCAGATTTTAAGGAAATAATGGCTGGAGTGCCGCAAGGAAGCGTTCTTGGTCCAGTCTTGTATCTATTATACACCCGTGATATACCGCAAGTAGAAGGCACTGAGCTAGCTACATTTGCCGACGACACTGCTCTCTTGACAGTAGGTAAAACGGTCGAAGATACTACAGAAAAACTGCAAGAAGCTTTGGATAGAGTAAATGAATGGACAAAGATTTGGCGAATCGCACTCAACGAGACCAAATCTGTTCATGTAAATTTTACTTATAAGAAAATAAATAATTTGCCGATCTTTTCAAACTCGGTTCAAATCCCGTTTGCAAACGAGGCTAAGTATCTTGGAATGACACTTGATACAAAGCTGAAATGGAAAACGCACGTTAAGAAAAAACGCAAAGAACTAGATAACAAATATCGAGAAATGTATTGGTTACTTGGAAAATATTCCAAGCTTAATATATATAACAAACTGCTTTTATATAAGCAAGTGCTAAAGCCTGTATGGACATATGGTATACAACTCTGGGGTTGTACCAAAATAAGTAATATTAAAATTTTACAAACTTTTGAAAACAAAGTGCTAAGAGGTATTGTAAATGCGCCATGGTATATCAGAAATAGCGATATCCACAGAGACCTTGGCATTAAAACAATCGAAGACGAAATTCAAACCTACGCGAGAAAGCATAGAAGTCGACTAGAAGGTCACGTAAATATTACAGTCCTCCAACTTTTGGAAGAAAGAAATTTACTGCGCCGTCTACAAAGAACCAAACCTTTAGACCTAGCGCGATAAGTAACCGCGTCTAAACTGCGGAGCTGGCAGGAACTTCCAATGGGAAGGTACCTGCAAAACGTCATTATTTCGCGAAACGAAAACTACTTGATAAGTCGAATACTTAGTTGTAGTAAAAATAAAAACAAGTCTGTTTTGAAGGGAGGTTTTTTAGTGGGTAAGAATCCCACACTACTATGAGCACGCGCTGTCGATCCTCATAGTGTCTTGTTGAAGATTTTCACCTACCCTCGGAAAAAAAAAAAAAAAAAAAAAAAAAAAAATTATCTTAAATAAACAAATTTATGTACAAAATGTATGTCTAACTTTTACCCTAAAAAACCTTATTGAACTACCCAATACATATAAATTGTCATTTATTCAAAAATTTAGGCCAAAGAAGCGGTAACATACTGGTCCTGGTTATTTATACATGTATATCCTTTACGGAGAGTATACAGCCAACGCCGTACAACTGCTTGCATACGCTGACGATATTGACATTATTGGAAGAACTCAGCGGGCTGTCACCGGTGTGTTTGCAAGCATTGAAGCGGAAGCGGCCAAAATGAGTTTAGCGTTAAGCGAGGGTCAACAAGCAAGAAGGGACAATCAACACCAAAAAATTGGACAGAACGTCACAGTGGGCAGCTAAAACTTCGAGGTAGTAAGGGACTTTGTCTACCTTGGCTCTGCTATAAATTCTACAAACAAGATCAGCGCAGAAATCAATCGAGGAATAACTCTTGCCAATCGCTGTTGTTTTGGGCTTATAAGGCAACTCAACAGTAAAGCCCTATGTCGAACAACTAAGGAGACTCTATATAAGACCTTGATCATCCCAGTCCTGCTTTACGGCGCTGAAAGATGGACTTTATTAAAAGAGGATGGTCGCTTCGAGAGAAAAATTCTTCGTAAGATTTTCGGTCCCGTTTGCGTTGACGGGTTTTGGAGGAGAAGATTCAATCACGAACTATACGAGCTGTACAGCGACATCGACCTAGTCAAAAAACTGCTTATTGGACGTCTGAGATGGCTAGGACATGTAGAGCGAATGGACACCAGCGCTCCGGCCCGCAGAGTCATCTAACCCCGGAGGGACGACGCAGTAGAGTCACCCCCCCCACACACCCCTTTCCTCTGTTTTTTTCTGACTTATTGGTGAGAAAAACTTATGTCTTATTCGTATCTTTTAATACTAGTGCTGTAAATACAATTTTACATTTTGGCTTAATTTCAAATTTTATAATATATAATATTATAATTTGTAATATAAGGTTTTATAATATAAATAAGTCAACATCCAAGTCAAATGCTATTAAGGTTAAGGTCAATACTCAAGGTAAAATATCATATAATAGCAATAGGGCAAAATTGGGTGTACAGTACTGAACTGAGTTTCATGACTGAACCCTCATTGTAATGTTTACGGTTTCAGAAAATAAACGAATTTGTTAACATTTTCTAAGAACTTCACTTCATTCTCGAAGGAGGCTTATAGATCGGTTTCAACGATTAAACATTTTAAACCTTAAGGTCATAACATATTGATAAAACTACTAGTTTATTAATTTTTTCAAGTATGATAGGAAAAATCTGTTTCCGTTCATTCGCGCACAGTATGCGACAAATATACGATAGAAACAATTAGAAAATAATCGTGGATACCGAAATGGGTGCTATTTTCTAGAGGATTGTACTTGTTGTCTTTGAAATGTTCCATTATTTTTCTGTGTTTAGTTACGATCCGTTCGCTAAAAATATGCACTTTACTTAACTTACTTACTTTTTCTGATTATGGATAGGTACTTCAATCCATAATCAGAAAAAGTAATTTTGCATGGTTTCAGCCCTATTGACGATTGTCCGTTGCCTTATTGTTTACCTGGGCAGATTCATAGAAGTAGGTTCACGATTCAGTTACAGATGAAGCAGATTTATTTCCATTTTTAATCAAAATTTCCTATGGTTTCAGCTATTATGAGCACGAAGAAATTCTGATTGAATTCTAACCAATGTCTGGGATGCTAATTCTCTTCTTCTTCCTTTTATCAGCGAGGTTATGATCCGAAAATAAGGGATCACAACCCTCCCACTTCACCGCATTTCTACTGATCCGCCTGTGGGGTTCGCCTAATGTCTGGGATGCTAATAAAAACATTATTTTCAACAAATTAAGACTTTTAGAAAAAAACGTGAATCAAGTAAATAGTATCAAATCAAGTCAAGAACAAGTAATTACATTCACAGTCGGTGCAAAGAATATGGAAAAATTACTTCCGCAGACTGTAAAACGGCGATGAAGACCACCATTAGTAATGGGACTCGAGTTGACTTTTACTCGAATAACTTGAGTAATTAAGTTTCAACTCGTACTTGAGTTAGTCCATTAGAACTCGAGTACCATAACTGATTACAGTGAAAAAATCTAAATATCGTCAAGAAACGCAATCCAAGGCAGACAGAATTAATTGCCAATGGCATTCAATTGTGACATATTTGCTTCTTATAAGCTTACTGAGATGCAGCAACAAATGAATCTACCACTTGTAAAATTGAAGCGAGAAGTACAGACCCGATGGAATTCGACTGTTTTGATGATGTTGCAACCTCTGGCAAGATACAAAAATTTCGCTTTCAGCTGCTCTCGCAACATTGTTATTGCTGCCAGAAAACCTTAGTAACGCTGAATGGGATGAAATAATATATCACGACCTATAGAGCAATTGCCTACTGCTCTTTCAGGTGAAATATAGCCGACGATGTCCCACAGGCGGATCAGTAGAAATGCGGTGAAGTAGGAGGGTTGTGATCCCTTGTTTTCGGATCACGGCCTCGCTGAAAAAGGAAGAAGAAGGAAGAAGAAGGAAGAAGTCTTCTGTCATTCCACTGATTAGAAATGTTCAGGCTTGTTTGATAAAAAATGCCCATAGTACACACATATGGGAGCTGACCTTAAAACATCATTATTGGGAGCAATATCCAGGCGACTGGGTGTTTCAGAAGTAAATAAGACTTTAGTAAAAGCTACATTTTTAGATCCAAGTTGTAAGAAAGCTAGATTTAGCGTAGAGAATAACGCAATAAATGCTTTTCAATGGGTCACACATGAGTTGAGTTGTTTAATAGAAAATGGTAGTAGTCTGAATTTGGATGAAGCAACTTTCAACTCAGTAGAGACAAAGACCACATGTGCCTATGCAAATACTACGCCAGAAACAGAGACTAACGAATTGTGGGATCATTTCGATACCAAAATGAATGAACGCAAGTCGGTACAAACACCTTTTTCATCTGCAACAATTTTTATAAAGCAATATCCCGAACTTCCATACCTAGACATAGAAGAACATCCACTGAAGTTCTGGCATCAGAGAAGAAGTATGTTCCCTTCCTTATACAGACTTGCAATGAAGTATTTATGTATACCAGCGACATTTTCATTTTATTCCAATATTTTTCATTGAGGTGGAACAATAATGTGTTCTGCATGATTTACAGCCTTTTAGTTCAATGATTTGTCGAATAAAAAGATTTGTAACCTTGACTTTTTCACTTACAGCCATGTGAATCGAGTCGCATTTCTACTCGAGTAGAACTTGATTATTTTCGTAAATGACACGAGTGACTCGAGTGAAATAAAATCATTCGAGTCCCATCACTAACCAACATCCCGTTCTCAGGCAGAATGAACAATTTAACATAGATGATGATAGTCAAGACTTCCGTCTACCTGACCAAAGCGAAGTGAGGATAGCAATATCCAAGCTGAAATCCAATAAAGCTGCAGGACCTGACGGATTACCGGCCGAACATATCCAGGCGGCTGGTGATGAATTGGTAGAGAGCATACACCAACTCATATTTAAGATTTGGTCAGACGAGTGTATGCCTGATGAATGGAATCTCAGCATCGTTTGCCCGACCCACAAGAAAGGAGACCCCCTGAACTGTGTCATTATAGAGGCATCAGTCTCCTCAACATTGTGTGATCAGTGTGAAACCTCTCATCAACAGCCTGATTGGTCCCTATCAGTGCGGTTTCATGCTAGTAATGTCTATCATTGATCAAATCTGCACATTTCGACGGACCCTGGAGAAAACCCAAGTCCAAATTGATATTCATCATCTCGCTAATGACAGAATTTATACAGAAGAGCTATGTACGAATAGTGCCATGTTTTGACATCACTGCCAAACTTATCCGTCTGTGCAGGATGATGATGGAGAACGCTCGCTGCTCCATCAAGATCGGTAATGACTTAGCAGCCATTTGATGTCCAAAAGGTAAGGTGACGCGCTGTAATGTGACTTCCTTAATATTGTACTTAAACGGATTGTGCAGAGCTCACAAGCCAACGCCGTACAACTGCTTGCATACGCTGACGATATTGACATTATTAGAAGAACTCAGCAGGTTGTTACCGGTGCGTTTGCAAGCATTGAAGCAGAAGCGGGCAAAATTGGTTTAGCGTTAAACGAGGGCCAAACCACTTATATGCTGTCAACAAGCAAGAAGGCACAATCAACACCGACAAATTGGACAGAACGTCACAGTGGGCAACTAAAACTTTGAGGTAGTAAGGAACTTTCTCTACTTTGGTCCTGCTATAAATTCTGACAATAACGTCAGCGCAGAAATTAAGCGAAGAATATGTAACTCTTGCCAATCGCTGTTTTCTTGGGCGAATGAGGCAATTCAACAGTACGAGGGCTTTCAGTAAGTTAGTGACTTTGATGTAAGATGGCGCTCGGATCGCATAGAGGATTATTTCAGACATCTTTGTTTCTTTCTCGGCATAGATAAAAAAAATCAAATAGATCTGTCAAACACTTAGCTTTCTACAGTGGTCTAAAGAATTCTGGTTTGGCCAAAATCGAAAAAAAGTGAGTTTCGTGTTTTAATAAAGCACTATTTTTTGCGCGATAAAACCATTAAAGAGACTGAAGACAGACTTAAAAAATATTATGGAGACTCTGCTCTCTCGCATGGAATGGTACACAAGTGGTTCACTAAATTTCGTTGCGTCCGTACGAGCACAAAAGACGCTGAGCGCCCAGGACGTCCAAAAGACGTCGCAATGGAAGAAATGGTCAACAAAATCCACGATATTGTGTTGGACGATCGCCGGCTCAAGGTTCGTGAGAAAGCTAAGATTGTAGCAATTTCAAATGATACCGTCATTCGAATCCTGCATGACCATTTGGGCATGAAAAAATGATCGCCAAGATGGGTGCCGCGTTTGCTGACGATGGACCAAAAAAGGATTCGGGTGAAGATTTGAAAAGCGAGTTTGGTACTCTTCAAGCGCAATTTAAGTGAATTTTTACGGCGTTTCGTAACAGTTAATGAATCCTGGATACACCACTACACGCCAGAAATGAAGAAACAGTCAAAACAGTGGACATCTGCAGGCGAACGTGCTTCAAAAAGGCAAAAACGGTTCCCTTGACCCGAAAAGTCATGGCAACGGTTTTCTGGGATTCCCACACCGTAATCCTCATTCACTATTTGGAAAAGGGAAAAACGATCACCGGACAGTACTATGCCAATTTATTAGATAAATTTAATGCAGAATGGATGGAAAAACGGCCCCATTTGAAGAAGAAAAAGTGCTGTTTCATCACGATAATGCACCTCATTCGTCCACAGTAGCAACAGCAAAATTAGCTGAATTGCGATATGACCTGCTTCCTCATCCACCCTATTCTCCAGATTTGGCTCCGTGCGATTATTTCTTGTTTCCTAATATGAAGAAATGGCTTCGCGGAAAAAGAATTTCATCGAATGAACAAATTATCGATGCAACAAATGCCTATTTTGCAGGGTTTGAGAATCATATTTTTTGGAAGACTTGAAAAAGTTGGAATATCGTTGGGAAAAGTGCATCGCACTGAAAGGAAACTAAGTTGAAAAACAAATTCAATTAAAAAAAAAAAAACAAGTATTTCATTTCAAAGTCACTAAGTTATCGAACAGTCTACGCAAAGCCATATTTCGAACAACTTAGGAGACTCTATATAAGACTGCTTTACGGCGCTGAAACATGGACTTAATTGAAAGGGGATGCAGATATCCTTGGCCGCTTTGAGAGAAAACTTTTTCGTAAGATATTCGGTCCCGTTTGCACTGACGGGTTTCGAAGGAGAAGATTCAGTGACGAACTATACGAACTGTAAAGCGACATCGACCTAGTTAAAAAGCGAATGGACACCAATGCTCCGACTTCGACCAACTGGAGGCAATTAGCTAAAGACCAAGCTAAATGGAGAGGCTTGTTGGTTGAGCCTCAAGCTCACCTGGAACTGTAGCTTTGTTATTATATCTCTTTAAGTCAACTTTGACGGAATTAGGTCAAATGTTCAACATTTTGTCTCTTTTTATTCTTGTTTTTTCCTACACCATGAGTTGCTTTTAATGTTTGCATTGTTTTTTTTTAATTGAATAATATACAATTTTAGAATTTTCCTTCAATAAAACTTTTCATTTTATATCTATTAAATTAAAGTTGTAAGGAATAGTGTTGCGATTATAAATCTTTTACATGAATGCTTCAGCTATAAGCAGCGATGCGCCGCCATTTAAAAAAGTACTTACAATTTTTTTTTTTTCGAGGGTAGGTGAAAAATCTTCCATAGACACTATGAGAATAGCAAGCGCGTGCTCATAGTAGTGTCAGATTCTTCCTGACTAAAAAAACACCACCCTTCGATATAAATTTGTTAGATATCGGAACTAAGTATTAACTTATCAAGCAATTTGTCTGTCATGAAATAAAAACGTTTGGGAGGTTTCTTTCCACTGAAAGATCCTGCATATTCCGCAATCTAGACGCTGTTAATCATTATGTCGCCATGTCGAAAGGTTTCGTCCTTTGTAGTCGGCGCAATAAATTGCTCTCATCCAAAATTTGTAGGACTGTATTGTTGACATGTCCGATTAGTCGGTTTTTATGCTTTCTCGCGAAGCTTCTAGTTTCAGCTTCGATTGTCGGAATTCCGAGATCCCTGTGGATATCGTCGTTTCTACTATACCACGGTGCTTGGACAATTTCTCTTAGCACTTTATTTTGAAAAGTTTGTAAAATATTTGCATTTGTTTTCTTGGTAAAACCCCAAAGTTGTATGCCGTAGGTCCACACCAGCTTTAGCACTTGCTTGTATAAAAGCAGTTTGTTTTCAGTACTGAGCTGGGAATGCTTTCCGAGTAACCAGTACATTTCTCTATATTTGATTTCGAGCTATTTTCGTTTCATTTTCACGTGCGAATTCCATTTCAGTCTTGCGTCGAGTGTCATTCCCAGGTATTTGGCCTCGTTTGCAAAAGGTATTCGGGCCGAGTTTAGGAAAATTGGCAAGTCATTAGTTTTCTTGTAAGTGAAATTCACGTGAACAGATTTAGATTCGTTGAGGGCGATCTGCCAGTCCCTTGTCCATTCATTTACATTATTCAGTGCGTTTTGCAGTTTTGCAGTCGTTTCTTCGATTGTTTTGCCTACTGCTAGTATAGCGGTGTCATCGGCAAACGTAGCAAGGATAGTGCCATCTTCGTTCGGTATATCACGAGTATATATCAAATAGAGAAGCGACCCAAGAACGCTTCCTTTCCGTACCCCGGCCGAAATTTCCTTGAGCTCGGAGTATTCGACTCCATGTCTAACACGAAAGAGTCTATTCCCGAGATATGATTCTAGAATATCGTATAGGCATACAGTAGAACTTGCCGTAGTTTGCATTTCAAGCAATCATGCCACACCATATCAAAGGCTTGCGAGACGTCAAGAAATACGCTTGAGCAAATCGTTTTTTCTTCAAGTGCTTTCTCGATTACGTCAGTAATTCCATGCACATGGTCAATCGTCGAATGCTTGCTTCTGAACCCATACTGGTGGTCAGGGATAAGATTATTTTCTTCTATAACCGTTTGGAGACGCCTTAATAATATCCTCTCGAAAATTTTCGATATGATTGGAAGAAGCAAAATTGGTCTATACGATTTTACCTCATTTGGCGGTTTTCCTGGTTTTAAAACCATTATTACTTCCGCAACTTTCCATTGGCTCGGCACGTGTTTTAATCTGAGTGCAGCATTTACAATATGGAGAAGCTTAATCAATGCTTTTCTAGGTAAGACTTTGAGAATTCTCCGGTAATCAAATCATAACCAGGAGATTTCTTAGGTTTTAGATTTTCGATCTCATGTTTGAGTTCCCTTAGCGCTGCACTTGTGACCGTCAAATGGTAAATCCAGCCTATTGCGGTTGTCGTAAACCACTTGACCATCGTACGGTTTAAAGGTTTCTTCCAGGTGGGTCGCAAAGACGTTCGCTTTTTCTTTATCTTCCCTCGCCCATTCATTTTGATTTAATTTGATTGGCGGCGCGGGGACTTTGGGGCTTTTGGCGCCTTTTACAGCTTTCCAAAGTGAATAATTGGAATCTTTTTCGCTGTTAAACTTTCAAGGTAAGAGCCTATTGCACGATTCTTAAAATCCTTAATAGTCTTCTTCAACAAATTTCACAGACGATTCAAGTGTGCTTTATGCTGCGGAGCACGACTCTGTTGCCATTTTTTACGCGCTTTTCGTTTTTCCTTGACCATTTCTTTTATTTCCGGAGGATATCGTAAACCGTATCTGTGCGGCGTTTTCCTTGGATTGGGCGTATTATTCC
Organism: Brachypalpus laphriformis; assembly: GCA_945910035.1. Classification (NCBI taxonomy): domain Eukaryota; kingdom Metazoa; phylum Arthropoda; class Insecta; order Diptera; family Syrphidae; genus Brachypalpus; species Brachypalpus laphriformis. The sequence goes on from OX246756.1 coordinate 104,158,034, forward strand.
AAGAGACGAGGTGTATGATCTCAACGAAGCAATCAACTTCAACCTCAAGTTCATAGGGCGTCGTAAGTGGAACGCTCAGTTCAACATTATCTTCAATTTCGTTCCTAAAGCCTACCCAGTTAGTTGTTCGACCAGTTAATCTCGCTGGCTCTGGATTATAGACTCATTTTTCGCTGATTGATAAAATAACCGGGGAATGATCAGACGACAGATCAAAGCTCTCTTTAACTTTTATGTGGTTGGTAGATATTCCTTTCACAACGAAAACATCGATCAGGTCAGGTATTTTCGAAGTATCAGTTGGCCAGTAAGTCGGTTTACCCGTCTAATGGAAATCACAACTGTACTCCATACCTGCCCCATAGAGCATTCTGTCTTTTTTCGAGCTGTATCTTGAGCCCCAGAACGTATGTTTTGCATTAAAATCGCCACCGATGATAAAATTAGGTTTCAGCGATTCAAACAAGTTAGTAAAATCACTTTTTTCAAGCGCGGAACGCGGTGGACAGTAGATAGATGAGATTTTAAGAGTACGCTGACTATTTTTAACTCGAATCGTGCACAGTTGCAATGTTTCAAGCTCTATCTTTAGGTCTTCGGATTGTTCGATGCAGTCTTTAATAAACAAGGATGATCCACCTCTCGCTTTTCCCGAAGGGTGACAAGCGTGGTAATCATTATAGCCATTTATTTTTAAATGCGATTCCTTTTTGATGTGGGTTTCAGAAATCAAGCAAATATCAATATCTTTTTCACGCATGAAATTTCCAATTCGTCGAGTTTTTGCAAAAGTCCGTTTGCATTCCAAGTACATATTTTTAATATTCGTTTGTCATTCATATTGTAGTTGAAGTACGCGTTTTCTGAGAATTATTTTCAAGCTAAACCAGCCTATCGAATAGAATTTTATTTATTTTGCGTTGTTCTTCAAATTTCTTGAGAATAACCGACAAAAAATGAGAGACAGGGTCCGTCAAAATTTGAACGTTTTTTGGTTTTTCGGAAGCCGCGGCCTGAGTGTATGTCTGCACTCCTGCTGTCCGACGGTCATTACCTGGCGGCTTTTCCGATGTTAACTTTTCAGTACCGTTTCTTATAAGAACAGAGGTCGAGTTCTTTTCTGTTGTACTCTTTCCCTCACGTTTTTGCGCTCTGAACCCGGTAGTTTTAGTTTGGCTAGTTTCTCCTGTGTATTCTTACGCTTTGGCTTAGTTTGCAGTTTAGATTTTGCAAGGGGCTTAAGGATCTTATCTCTCCGTTTTTGCAACTCCTTAGCTACTTCACAGCCTCTATAATTTGCCGGGTGCTTTCCTTTACAATTAGCACATGTTGCAGAGGTTTTTTTATTTACTCCACAGACTTGGGAGAGGTGATTTCCGGCGCATTTCACACATCGCGGTTCTTTTTGCAGTACATTTGCGTATGGTTAAATCCTTGGCAACGTTTGCACTGCGGAATCATCCTTAAATTTCTACGCATGGGCTCGATTTTGACCACGATATTTAGTATAGCTCTAATTCGGTAGATATCGTCGATATTATCCGACTTATCGAAGGTAAGCATAAAAAGCGGAAGTCCACGCCTTACCAAGACGTCTTTATCTATTTCCATTTGTTGCTTCTCCTTCTTGATGATATTAACGGCATCAAGAATTTTAAAGCCTTTGGCTTGAAGATCAGTCATAACCTCTTCTTTAGTGCATGAGGGGTGGAGTCCCCTTGCAACAACACGATGTGGCCTTTCTGACTTGATTTCGAAAGTATACCACTCAATCTTTTCGGTATTTTGCTTTTGGGACACAGCTCGGTAGTCATTGTTGTCATCGATGTTAACTTTCCACGCATTATCCCTCAAAGATGTAACCTTATACTTTGATGCTATTATTCCTTTAAGTACCTACAGTGACATAAAAAAACTCTAATTTTACCTACGCAGACGGAAGTAACAAAAAAATAGATTAAAGAACCCAAAAGACACAAATTTTAAAAATATATTTCGTTCATGATCTAAAACGAAATAACATTTTTTTTACCGATTTTGACCAACTCATTAGTATGTTGTACTTTCAGATTTGACAGTTATGCCAAAGTTTTGAAGCATGAGTGTATCTTTCGTCGCATGGAGTTCAAAGGGTAAGTAACTTTACTTTCCAATAATCGATTTTCTCGAAACGGTTCTAACAATTCCCTTAAGATTCGGTATTTAAAGTGGTTTGAAGTGGAAGGTTTTATTTTTTAAAGTACATAGGTAAGTAATAAGCTTGGAAAACTTAAAGGAAGCTACCACACGACAGGAAAATGAAAATTCATCTTCAGACATTTTAAATTTGAACGTAAAACCGGTTTCAACTGGTGTATTAATTCAATTATAGGCAAGAACCAAAAAGTCCAAAATCCCTATATTTAAAAGAATTATTATAATTTAGTTTACAGATTATTCGCATGGAATTTCAATTATTTCTTTTTTTGTTCAGTATTTTTCTCTACGTGGCATCACTGGTTATAATTAGTCTGCAAGTCAGCAATGAATAGAATTAAATTCAAAAAGAAAATAAGAATGTTTTCCTTGTATTAGTGCCCCCGAGGGTACCCTTTATAGAAATCACTCATCTATATGAACAGAGCGACGATGAGAGTATTGATTTGGTAGATATTCCATTGGAATACGATTCAATAATACGCAACAACTTTTACCACCATTATCAAGAAACAATCCTCTAACGTGTTTTTGGATGTTGCAGTCGTCAATGCATACATTTTAGTCACGCTTTTAAAATACCAATTACCGATGATCACATCAATATGGAAAGCAAACAAATTATTTTCAAGCAATTGACAAATTTACTACCTTAATTTTTCATCATAACAAAGTTATTATAAATTAATAGCGATTTGTCTTTGCCCTGGTTCGATCAAAGGTCCACAATAAAACAACAACTCCGACTAGTACCGCGTCCCGTAAACAATGCCTTAATAATTTATGTTTTACCTATCATCGTTGCCAGCAATACCAATTGTATTTCAATTAAATCACGACAAATTCGCCGGCTATTGCTGCACAGGTACCTCCTTGGCTTCGGCTTTATTTGTAAATCACGACATTCGTTGGTTTTGTTCGTTTTGTTGTTACAGAATCCAAAAATTTTAGCGATTCAAACGCTCAACCAGCCAAAGCCATAGCAGTGAAAAATTTGAATGAATTACAGAGTTCACATACAAATTGGGAACAGAGTTTCGGTTCTATTGGTTACAAATCTGTCTGTCTGCGTCGTGTCTCGGCATGGCTGGCGGTTGGTGGACCGAAAACAGTGGTTCATTTGTTTACCATGCTGGCGAACCGCGTCCCCGCCGCCGCTGTGCTCCACAAAACTTTTGCCGGCGTCATGATCTGAAAAATGTATACCGGCAATGAAATAAATAAAGACAATCGAACTGAATTGTAAGCTCGGCAATACATTACAAAGTCGTGATGCAAAAATAAAGAGTAGTCGGCCATTACAGTTGGAGTGGTGGCTCCGACGGTCGTTGCCGCCAGTACAGCATCCGCGCGCAGAAGCACTCATCAAGCCGAGAGAGCATATTTTTCTTCATTTGCCACGACATCAAGAGATGATCTACTAAATGAGGCAAAAACTATAGAAGCCGGTAAAAATATGTTAAGGTTGCCGGGATCTTGGAGTGCCCATTCGCTCAATCGAGAAGCTGTTTCTCTCCGTCATGAATTCACCTGGTATGATGAATTCTTGCAATTTCCATTTTTGTTGTCGACCAACCGATCGCGAGCACTCATACTCGTACCCTTGCACAAGAATTGCAGTGCGCGCTTTCCAGAAGCCATGAAGTCACGCAAACATGAAATCCTAGAAGCTAAACGGTTCGCCGCAATATATGACTGCGGGAAATTGGTGTTCGCTTCTAGAGTCAGCGATGATGACGACGACCGACGTAGTAGATTACGACCACTATGCTGGGGATGTCGAGGGGCATGGCCTCAGAATGCTGTGTGTGTCGAACGATTAAATCCGAAAGGTGGTTCTACCTGTCAGTCTGGTAATAGGAGGAGTTTGGGTTTATCTTTAGAATAGACGTGGACATGGGTATTTGTTTTGTTCGGCGATTAGGGAGGCGATAGGTGTGCCCATTTGGCTATCAGGCAGTGTAAGTGTTTCCAATTGATATTTTCGAATTTATGTGATAGGTCCAGCAGCAATGGCAGATCCGCGTTCAATTTTCCCCGATAAGCTAGCCTTAATGTGTGTGGCGCGGCGTGCGTCGTGCCTTATAAGGTGTTTATAAACACTGCGTTTAGTGTTTTTTTTTTATCAGTTCGATTGAAAATGCTCAGAGAGTTATCTATTTATTGGTTTGAATTGGTAGGCCAATTTACGATTGGGTTTTTATTTTACTTTGACGAACGATTTTGTAACAAGATATAAGGAAATAATATAAAAGGGTTTATGCTTATTGGTTGTAGAAAATTATCATTTATATGTAGGTATCTATCTATATCTATGCATTAATACCTACATACGTACATATATTTAACATTTACTTAAATTAGTAATTATGTATGCAAATCGATGAGCACTTTATTATTTAGCATATCTGACGCCTTTCTGAAATTCCTAGCGATAACTAAAAAAAGGAAAAGCAAAATCCATTATCCAGTGAAGATACGGTAAGTATCCGTAAGATACAGAATTGTGGAAATGAGTCAGTCTTATTCCCTTACTTATGTCACCAGAACTAAAGTGCACCTGTTTTTTTTTTCAAAACAAATATTTAGAAAAGGGTCAGAAACTTGGTATGCAATGTTCTTGGATATGTTAAATACTGCTTAAATACTAATTTTCAAAAAACATTCACTGCTACATAGGCGGGACATAGCCCACTTTCAAAAACCGATCAATTTATACGATCATTTCTTGGCAAAACCCTACCACCTACGGCAAGTCTTAATTAACCAAAGTTAAATCGAAATCGGAAGAGCCATCTTCGAGAAAAACAATTTTTTAGTATCGGTAGCTAAAAGTTAAAATCGGAGATTTTAAGTTACCAATACGGTGTTTATCGCAGCTTTGTGTCTTCTGGGTAATTTAAAATAGAGAGCTAAAATTGTTGGTACAAGTACATTTTACGCGTGCCCATACAAGATGGCGATATAAACAATTAGATTGAGGGTACATTTTTGTGCACCTTGTACTAAGATGGTAACTTGTAGTTGCAGATGAAAAGTAAAATAGGATACTGATTAATGCATTATTTAAAAGTTATTTATAATCCTTATATGTTTAGTGTTTCAGAAATCAAATAGAAATGAGCATGTACCTCAATAACACAAATCTGCTTACACCTAAACAATCTGGTTTTCATAACAAACACAGCTGCACTACGACCTTGATTTGTGTCACCGAAGACCTACGTCAAGCCCAGGGCGAAGGTAAAGTGACATTTTTAGTGTTCCTTGATTACTCTAAGGCGTTTGACACTGTCGATCACTCAAAATGATGCACTAAACTTCATCGGAAATATAATTACACTCCTTCCGCTGTAAAGTTACTCTCTTCCTACTTGGCCGATAGAATGCAAGCAGTTGAAATCAATGGTACCTTCTCAGATTTTCTTCCAACAACTTCCGGTGTATCGCAAGGTTTAATTTTAGGTCTACTTTTATTTTCGCTATATGTAAACGACCTCCCCTCAGTCACTAAATCCTGCTCCTTCACATGTATGCTGATGACGTTCAAATATACATGAGCTGTCAATGATATCTGCGCAGTGTCCGGAGAAATAACTGAACAAGTGATGAGTTTTAGGGTGGATGCACAAGTTCATTCGGATCATCTACCTATTGTACTTGAACTCCAGGTATATCCATCGACATCGGAAATGAAAAAAATGAAAATACTGCCCAAATGTACGTGGAATAAAAATTATATTGCAAACTATAGGAGAAAGCTGCAAGACAATTAAGGTGCAAGACCTCACTAACTTGATAAAAGAAGTTATTAACAGCAATCCGGACAGAAGAAGAAACATTAATATCCTGCAGAAATGGTATGATTACTCGTGCCACAATGATAGAGTAAAGTCATTTAAATTACTAAAGTTATGGAGAAGAACAAATGACAATAATATAAAGCTAGAATATAATAACATGAATATAATAACATGAAAGAATATTTTGAAGCCCTAGAAATGAAACTGAACACTGTAAAAGATTCAAGAAGCTGGTGGAAGTTCGCACGAGAACTGAGGCAAGTGAGCTTCAAAGTAGGATCAAAACTGGATGCAGAGAAGTATAAACAGTATTTCGAAAATTTATTAAATCCTCCACTTCATGCAGTACCAATGCAGTGGGCAAAACCCCTAACGCTTGATGACGACCTCGACAGTGGGATTACGCATTTCGAGATACTAGAAATGCTGAAGAATGTTAAAGAAAATAAAGCACCAGGAGTAGATAGGTGATAATTATATAAAACTGCTAGCCAGAGCATTTACCAATATGATGGAAACAGGAATTGTCGAGGACAGCTTCCGTAAAACAATTATCTTCCCTATCTTTAAAAAAAGGAAACCCAAACGAAGTAGGGAATTATAGAGGAATTTCATTTATGGACTGTGTGACCAAAATATTAATGGGAATTTTGCAAAACAGACTTTCTACATGGGAAAAGAAGCACAAAATATTAAATGAATATCAGGCAGGGTTTAGAGAGCAGTACTCCACCGTAGACAATGTCTACAACTTAATGTGCATAATCAACATCAAAAATAACGAGAAAAAGAAGGTGTATGGTTTCTTTGTCGATTTTTAAAGCCGCCTTCGATGGAATCGACCGAAGAGTACTATTCTTTAAACTAAGTAATATGGGAGTTTCTACTAAATATCTCACACTCTTAAAAAGCTTGTATGCAAAAACAACTGCAGCAGTTTGGGATGGAGAGCATCTATCAGAATATTTCTCCACTTCTATGGGTGTAAAGCAGGGCTGTTTACTAGGTCCGTTGCTGTTTGCGCTGTTGCTTAATAACTTACATGATGCTTTGGGAGGCGGTTTGTTGCTGGATGGTGTCCTTGTTCGACTTCTCATGTACGCAGACATCATAATATTAGCGCAAGATCCAAAAGTATTAAAAGAAATGATACAAAGGCTTGAAAACTACTGCAAAATATGGAATTTCACTATAAATCTTGATAAAACAAAAATTATGATTTTTAGTAAAGGTGGCAGGCGTATTTATGACGCCAAGACTCTCTCTAGTGGATCAACTCAAAGAAAGAGAAGCAAAAGCCGGAGCTAGCTTAAACAATACCTGGAAAGTGTTTATGGAAAAAAAGGAAGTAAGGTTCTCTGCAAAATATAAAATGTTTAATGCAGTCGCGAAAGCATTTTACTGCTATGCAGCTCAGGTCTGGTGTTTTTTGAACTTCGATCAGGTTGATAAAATCCAAAGATATTTTATAAAACGAGTTTTTGGGCTGCCGGTCTTCACGCCGAATTATATTTTAAGCCTAGAAACTGGAGTGCCGGACATGCATCTTTATACTTTAAAGTTGCATATGGAGTATGTCCACAAAACTCTGTTCAAATATGGGGGTAATCGTTTGCCGCACATTCTATCGAAGAAAGGTATGGAGAAGTAGATTTTCTGGTACGAGGTCTGGTGTAGAATGGGAGACAATGCGAATATTCGATGGACAGAGCTGCCTTTACATCAAGATATATGGAAAACAAATATAGAAAAAAAAACACTCGAGAACCTAAGAAATGCCCAAATTCAACAAAATTTGCAAGATGCATTCATTATTAAGCTCGCACGGAATCTACGCAAAATTTAATCACTCCGCAGGCTACTTGTATTTCGATGATGCAAGCAGCAAAAGTTTAATTGCATGGACGTTTAAAGCGCGTGCTGAAGCGCTCACATACGGTTCAAAATGTTAGACGATGTACAAAAAGTGGGATAGTAAATTAACGGCAGCTGAGATAAAGATGCTTCGCATGACAGCAAGAGTGACAAAGCTTGAACGAATAAGAAGTTCGAAGATCCGTGGGAGCTTTTACGTCAAGGAAACCATCTTACGAAAAATAGAGCGCGACTGGTTCAGCTAGTATTGCCACGTTCAAAGAAGAGATCATTTGAAACCTGTTAAAAAGGCAATATCAATGAACGTTCGAAAGACATCGCGAGGCAGGGGAGGCAGGCCTATAAACGCCTGGATCACACAAATGCGACGATAATCGGGAGGCCTGCCGATATTTTCTGAGGTCAAATAGGCGAACCCCACAGGCAGATCAGTAGAAATGCAGTAAAGAGAGAGGGATACGATCTCCTGTTTTCGGATCATAACCTCGTCGTAATAGGAAGAAGAAAAAGAAGAAGACAAATACGTGTTATTATGCTGAGCTTAAATGGGAACTTTCTGTGAAGAAGTTAGGAGTAAATCTTGACACGAGACTGATTTTAAACGGTCAGGTTTTTTTTTTGTTTTTAAAAAAACCCTGATTGTACCCGGAGGTACAATCTTTTACAGTCTGTACAAATAATCGCTCAAGTCGATGACATTTACATAGTCGGTTGAACTTAGAGGGCCGTCAAGTGAGCGTTTGCGAGTATTGAGATCGAGGCAGTAAGGATGGGTTCAGCGGTCAATGAAAGCAAAACAAAATATATGTCTACTGTCTACTAAAAAAAAGCGACCTGACATAGGCGTTTTGGAAAGAACGCCACAACCAACAGATGTAATTTCGAATTAGTAAAGGACTTTGTATACCTATGCTCTATAGTGAGATCCACAAATGACAAACATGATATCAAACAAAGAAATACTCTTGCCGCGCTAAACAGGCAATTGAGTAACAAAGTCCTATCTTGAACTTCTAAGGTAACTCCTTATAAGACACTAATCATCCCAGTCCTGCTGTATGGCGCAGAGGCATGGACTTTGCGAAATCGGAGAGCATGCCCTCGGTTACTTTGGGAGAAAAGTTCTTCGAATGATTTTTGGTCCCGTCTGCATAGACGGTGAGTGGAGAAAAAGATGTAATGCCGAACTATACAGCCTATACAAGGGCATCGACATAACCAGAAGAACTCACATACAACGACTAACATGTAGGGGCACCTAAGTAAGTAACTAAGTAAGATTACAAGTATCATAGAGAAAGATACTGAAAATGATGCTCAACCTTCCTTGGTATAGTTCGCTTTTACATGTGCATCCATATGTACTCGTAATCTAGGGAATCAAAAGTTTTATTTACATTGTCAGCTATAACTAGCTGTAATGTAAACTCCACTTACACAGTCTTCTACTTACAGTCTTAGACCAAAGACAAGTGGAAGCTTATAATTCACATCTGCTTTTAGTAGATGAATTCATAAGGAGTCGATGTATTATACATACATCTAGTAAGCGGTGCGTAACGTAGAGACTAACAAAAGTTCGCTTAGTTGGTGTGAATTTAGTGGATTGAAAAAAAAAAAAAAAGATGCATTTATAGCTTATAATCTAGCAATATTTATTTCCAAATTTCAGAACAATAGGTATTAATGGAGACGAGAAAGAGAAAAATTAGTGACGTAAGCTCGGTTGAAGTTCCAGCGCCAACACAGGAAGAAATTCGTTTTGCCATTCTCTTCAAATTTCGACGTCAACTCACGCAAGTCAAAATTCTGCACGAATGCCAAAATGCATAAGGAATAAATGCACCATCTCTTGTTTTTATTTCAAAGTGGTTTCAAAGATTCCAGACTGGCCATTTTTCTGTGGAGGACGAATTTTGGGAAGGTCGACCCAAATCGTCGACCGACGATACAAATGTGACCCTGGGGAATGCTAAAATTGACGAAGATGTCAGGATGACACAGGAGATGATAGCGGATGAACTGGGTTGCAATGCCATGGCTGTGCCACGAATTTTAAATTATCACCTGAAATATTCGAAGAAGTCAGCTCGATGGGTTCCAAAAATGTTGAATAGAGAGCAAAAAGAGGCTCTTGTTCGTTTTGCTCAATATTTCCTGGATAAGTTTGAAAATGGAGAGCCAAGCTGCTTCAATAAAATCGTTACAGGTGATGAGTCTTGGTTTTACAAGTTCGACCCGGAAACCAAACTGCAGTTCATGGTATGGAGCCCAGAAAGTGCAAATCCTCTTAAAACTTGTCAGACAGTCACTGATAATTGTTACACTGAAACTTGCTTACCACAAGTTTTCCAAAATTTATTAGGACACCGACAAAAAGAGGAGCTGCGCCGCTACTTTTTGCACCACGACAATGAGCCGTATTCATAAAAACGAAGGATATCCTCCCAAGTATAAGGTAGAAGTATAAGGTAATGCTTTAAAGTAAAAGGTTGAAGTATAAGCATTTCCTTCCTTTCGTATTCATAATGATTACCTTATACTTGCGAGGATATCCTTCAAGCACAAGTAAAAGTTAGACTCGTCAGAACGCTGAATGACATGCTAGATGCTAGAATATCTTTTATTTATTTTTTTGTGCCAGCTCCCTTTCCTTTTCTTCGCTCAGTACTACAAGTACTTCTGTTATCTTACGGATCACATCAAAAGGTTTTTTTTTTAGTGAGTATACGTATACCTTAGTGCGCTAAATATGCATTACTCTAGCAGTGAAGAAGTTAGTGAAAATGAAACAAATGCTAGTAATGAACTTCAGTTCATAGCAGAGGGTGTGGCCGCTAATCCCGTTATATTCGCAAATCTCAAGTGCCAAAAATAAAAAGAAGGAAGGATGAAACAATCGGAGCACTCACCAATAAATACGCAGCGACGTTTGGTAGGCCTGTTGATGCTAAAGGTTTGTTAAAAAAAATCAACAAGGTTGAAGAAGAAAACGGACTTGAAAAAAACTGGGAATAGAGCGATCAAATTGTTGGATTGGGAGAAGCGTTTACTAAACCATATGGAAGGTGACAGCAATCCAACTATTGGGAGAATCGGTGGTGTCATCCAGGTCGGTATTCATGAAGACGAATCTATACAGCAAAGAGGGAGTGAACCAGCTGATGAACGAAGAAGCAGTAAAGTATCTCGTGAGGAAGCATGTGGTGGTGTCTCTGAACCACCACAAAATTTGTTACCACCAAAAAAGAAATTAGCGGCAGACAAGTATGAAATAGAGGAAACTAGAGCACTGACTACAAAAGAACTTCAACGCTTAGTTCTGTTACAGCAGTACCGCACGAGTGTTGTGCAAAATGAATACATGGAAATGATAAAGAAAGCTACACCAACAACTGTTAGCGATGGGGAACATATGTACATCAAATTGTAAAAAAATTTACCAAAACGTGTGGAAAAAAGTTCAAAATGTTAATTTTTTCATTTTCATTATTTTTGGTTTAAAAATACATCTTAAATTTTAACTTGAAATAAACTACATATCATTAATATTGTTTATTATAATACTCAAGTTTCTTCGGATTTCTTGTCATTGAAGGCGAAAACGTGGTTCATTATTGTTGTTGTTATCGAAATGATGGTTTGCATCTCTATAATTTTCTTCTGGTGCCTCTTCAACAGGTTCGAAATCAGGATCGCCTAAAGTTTTAGCGATATTATGGAGAATGATACAGGCAATTATTATTTTTGGTATATTTTTCAATTTCACCCGACAAACGTCCTGTAAGATAGGAAACCGGTCAGTTGTCCAAAACATCGTTCAATAATTACTCTTTCTTTTTCCAAAAGCTTATTATATTTTTCTTCCGCACCAGAAGTAGGACTTTCATATGGAGTCATTAGGCATGGTTCTATCCCATATCCGCTGTCACCAATAAGCACAACATTGTTTTGATTTCTTAATTTTAGACACACTTGTGAATTTTTCCATATTCTCGAGTCATGTACGGATCCAGGCCAACTAACGTCAACACTAGTAAAAATTTCGTTGGCATTACAAGTGGCTTGAACAGAGTAGGTTTACCTTTTCGATTAATGTATTCATCTCCATAGAGTTTTGGTTTCAGTATTCCTACGTGGGTACAATCGATTATACCGATAGCTGTCGGAAATTTAAACTTCCTTTGGCATAACTCTTTTGCTTCCGTTATTTCACTATTGGTAGTTGGAAACTTGATCCAATCAGTTGCATGTGCAACTATGCTGTCAACTACTGCATTCACATTCCGAGATACCGTAGCTTGCCTAACACCAAGTTCTTCACCGATACCTTTCTGATATCCTGAGATATCGCAAACATACCTTAATTCTATGGGCAGTTGACAAGGCACCTCCACGAGTTTCTTCATTCGTACCTAAAAATCTCCGCGAGCCACTGAAAATTTCTCTCTTCAAAACGGTATAAATCTTTAAAATCACGAACAAGTGTAGATAAACGGGGCTTGTAATATTTAGCCTCCCTCACATGCACAAAATCTGCCAACGCGCTGAAAATCGGATAACACAACCGTTTATTACCGAGATGAGTCTTCTACTGACCTAACTCAACATTTTGAAGGATTTGCTTTTTATTTAAAGTAAAAGGTCAAGTTTATGCATACCCATTTACTTTTATGTGTATAAAAGGATATGCTTTTACTCGAAAAGTATAAGGTTCTGCTCGAAATTATTATGCATACAAGCAGAAGGATTTCCTTCATATTTGGTAAGTATAAGCATATCCTTTTCTTTATGAATACGGCTCAATGCGCCTGCGCACACTGCTGAAGAAACGAACAACTTTCTTGTGCTCTCGGGCATTCTCCGGATCTAGCGCCGTGTGACTTTTGGCTGTTTCCGAAAATAAAAAAAGATTTGAGGGGAAAAATCTTCACATCTAATGAGGAGATTATTATTGCAGTCAATGTCGAAATTGAAAAGCTCCAAAAAAAATATTTTGGAAGCTGTTTTGAAAGATGGATCTATCGGCTAAAGAAATGTATTGAAATAAATGGGAATTAAAAAAAGATGAAGATTAAATATCTACAGTTAAAATTATTTTTGTGTTTTATTATTCAATCAAATAAGCGAACTTTGTTAGTCCCTACATATTATATTATTATATATATATTTATTTATTTTTATGTTATTTCATTTATTAATGAGTATCGTGTTGTGCGTGTTATATTTTCCACACGAATGGAAAGGACCAGTTTTATGTTGTATCCGAAAGTTAGAATTGAGAAGCTTTATTATCACAGTAATATTGTCTGATGTCTTTCAGACCTCCTCGAGAGATGGGACCGACATTGAATCTCACACGAAGTGGTCTGATGCACTAAGCTACGAAGCCCACTTAGTTGAATAGAAATCCTATGTAATGCAGCTAGTCGCTTAGCCTTAACGTAAGTTTAATGGCGGCGTATAAGGGCTTTACGACGGGTAAATAAATGCGTCAATAGATTCAAACGGATAACCTATTGACTTCAGCTATATTCGGAAAATTTATACTCCAACAATTTATTTACTTGCCATCAATTTAAATAATTACCATCGTTCGTACAGCAATATAGCAATGAAGAATTTACCTAAAAAGATAATAAGAACAAACATTAATTTGGAGTCATACAGAAAGGGTAATAATTTAATATAAATTTTAGTCTAAAGCTTAAATAAGTCGCATTGTAAATATGCTATATTAAAAGAATGTGCTCCATTCGTTTTAAGCTTTTTTGATTTATTTCAGGCTTTATTCACTTCTTAATGGATGAGACCGTATGCAAATAACTTCAATCGATTTTTAAGTAGGGCCAGGGATGTAATAATTTATCGCGTAGATTGAGCAATACTCGTTGTAATCAAAGTAATACACTTTGAGCTAATGCACCTGCACAGCTGCTCAGAGAACAACAATTGTGTCTTCAACACCATAAGGCTAATTAACAAAGTCCAAGAATTTTCAGAAAAAATCCTCATGAAAGAGGACGGATCACTAGCCAAGCTGGTTTCTTTCAAAAGTTTGTAGGCGATTGGAAACTACTAGCTGTACCCGCAGCCATGTCCGCTTTGCAAAAACGTATTATGCTTGCATCATTCATTTTGTCTATTTCTCAGTTTCAGGACAATGTATGAAAATGATCTTTGGCAACAAATACTCTAAACGATAACAATGGTTTCACTAAAAAGAGGTCGTTCTGACGCTATTTGGATAGTTAGTTTTCGAGACGAATGTAACTCTGTGACGCTGACATGGGTCGCTGGTCACGCATGTATTCAGCTGCCGCCCTTGGTGACTCACAACCTTCTTCAAGCTGTTGTTCGCAGGTTCACAAACGTGAAATGACTAAGCTGTTAAGTCATTAGTACTACGGATACTATTGGTATAAACTGAGCTAATTCTAGCAGTCGAAGGAACTGCTGGACGGACCAAAAGAGGGCATAGTTAAATACCTGCTCGGTCTGAATAGACGTGACTTTAGAAATCTTGTAGGTCTTGTCACTGGGTTTAGACAGAATCTGAATGGAACAATAGACTTAGCAAGCTCTGCAAGTGCAACGTTTCGGATTATCACAATTCCACTGCTTTCAACGTAAACAGTGCCCCGCAATATGCTAATGAAGGGATCATATCTCCTCTACTATTGACTCTAGTCGCAAACGAGATCCTTTTGAAATTAGGACATAACGGAGTTAAGGTTGTTGCTAATGCAGAAGACATCGTCCTATTAATGTCCGGCAAATTCCTCGACACAATCACCGAACTTCTACAATCTCCATAACTGGGCGAAAAGTTGTGGACTGAACGTCAACCCAGCGAAAACAGAAGTGGTACTTTCACCAATAAAAGATAAAATCAAGCTTTTGGACCCCTACGACTCGATGGCACTCCAATCCAAGTCTCGGAGAAAGCACGGTATTTAGGGTGCATAGTTGACCGCAAGCTGAGCTGGAGAGACAACACAAATGAAAGAATAAAGAAAGCGTACATTGCGTTCTATGTAGAATTTTTGGTAAAAAATTGGTACCCAAACCTGCCATTATCCACTGGATGTACACTGCCATAGTCAGACCCATTCTAACATATGGGTGCATTGTTTGGTGCCCAATTTCAGAGAAAGTCACATATTTTAAAGAACTAACAAATATCCAGAGACTTGCTTGCATAGCATGTACCGGTGCCCGACCGCAGCCCTTGAAACAATTCTCGCACTGATTCCACTGGACTAATACCTCAAGAAATCAGCCGCGATGAGTGCCCTACAGCTAAAAGTATCAAACTTGTGAAGAAAGGGCTACATGGGCCACCGTACTATTGCAAGGTGGGCTCACCTGGACTCCATCACAGACTATCTTCCGCCATTCCCCGACTTCAGCCTAAACGTCAGAACGGTCATGCCTTCAAGGGAACACTGGCCAGACGGTGGGGCCATCAATCCGTATAGTATTTCTATCTTCACTGACGGGTCCAAAACAAACGAAGGAGTGGGTTCGGGCATATACTCAGCAGAACCCGATATTGAAATATCATTAAGCCTTCCGAACCACGGCACGAGAACTTTCCGCGAATCTTGTTACTAGAAAAGAGATTGACATGTACATAGAAAGTCAAGAAAGAAGATACAACTTGGTGCTTTTTATAGGAATCATTACGGGTTACAATCTTTTGGCGGCCCACCGAATAAGAATGCGGCTAAGTACAGAGGAACATTGCAGATGCTGTGGCATCACAGATGCAGAAGAGGATATAGATCACTTCCTATGCAAATACCCTAGCCTCTGCAACACTAGAAAGACGGCCCTCGGAGAGCACTTTTTCAATCATCTGGGCGATCTGTCCGATAAGCTACCAGCCCCAATTCTGAAATTCATAACTTCTTCAGGATGTTTTCGAGGAGGCCGTTCCAACACCACAGAACTCTAGCTAATTTGTTTATTTTTTTCTAAATGTTCATTGCTTCAGCCAGTAATTTTCACGTCAGGGAAGCACAATGAATCCTTTTTAGATTTGAGTGCAGGCTGCAGCAGTTCGATGCAGCTAACCCCTTTAACCTAACCTAACCTAACCTATCACCTACATTCGTAAATGCGTTTTAATTGTTCCAGCCAGATCAAAAAGGGCAAACTGTTTCAAATTCAAACTCTAAATACGAATGGATTTTTCGAAATGGAAGACAAAGCAAATAAGCACAAGAACCTAGTTAAGATCTCGATATCCAAGCCTCTTTTTGTAATGCTAGTTTTTATTTCGCTGGTTACTATATACGTAGAATGGGCGAACCCCACAGGCGGATTAGTAGAAACGCGGTGAAGTGGGAGGATTATGATCCCTTATTTTCGGATCATAACCTCGCTGATAAAAGGAAGAAGAAGACTATATACGTAGAATGACCTTCGTGCTTTCGCGGTGACATCGCAGTCAGAATTCGTAGTATGGTAGACGTTTTCCTTCTAGCGTCCTCTTCAATTTCAAGTTTTCTTTTGGTCAAGTTAGTCTTCTGTATGGAGAAAGGAAGGGTTCTACAGAAAGAGCATACATTACGTATCAATTATTGCCACGCAGGTTTCGGAGATCAAACTGTCGCCCCATCAAATAAGACAAGAACTTACAGCACAGTACTGGAAACCCATACCATACGAAAGCCCCATACAATCGAAATTGGTTAAAAAAAAAGTCTGCTCCCGCGGAGTCCATATTTCCACCCGTCACTGTGTATAAGCTCTAAGTTTATTTGTATTACCAACTGTAACTCTTAATCCAAGCCTACCTCTATTTCTATGTTTAGTTCTACCCTAAAGGCTAACTCTAAAAATTAATTTTAATCTAAGTGTTTCATGCCTCCAATTTTAGATCAAGTCCTAAATCTGACTAAAACCCCAACCTACCTCCCCAGCTGCAACTTCATCCCACTAATTAAGGCAAATACATACATAAGTAATAATAGCGTAAATTGGATGTTCAAAACGGGGATATCCTCATACTTTAACCACAAAGCCACTGCTAAATTGACTAACACCGCTGCTAAGAACCATGCGTCATTTGATCTTTTGCCAGATCTTTCCACCAATTAACACGCATCCCAACCCCCAAAGAAAGTCCGGCTAAAATTAGTTGCCCAAATTTTATTCACTCGCACACATTTAACCCCCCTCGTCTGATTTCGACGTCTTTTGGGTCGTATTAGTTGCCGTTCATGATCATTATGTCATTATGATGAAACCCTAGTCAAAACCTCGAATTCCACCCTTTTTGAGTTTTTATGCGCAGAAATGGATAGTGCTTAACTAATAACAAAAATTATACTTTTATTTCTGAGAATGTTTTCGTCAGACCATAAAAGGTTCTATACCTACACGGTTAGATCAGTGTGTCTCCGCGTAACGTGGTTATGTACAGGGCTGTCGTTGATGAGCGTAGCCAAACTGTTGGAAGGCCGATCTGCCCGCGCATGACAGTGTAGATTCGACTTCATTTATTTATATAATCAGATAGAACAAAGGTAGTAGTTTGACCGACATTATTTATGTCATTTAGAAATAAGAATCAAACAAACTTTTGAACGCAGATCTGATCTGATTTTCATGTTCACAGTCCAAATCAGTTACCACTATAGAATTAAAATAATCGATTGGATCATTAGTTACATTCTATCAAACAACTACACAAGAATATACATACGAACTAAAGCTGCAGCGTCATTCATCATTCTCAATTGCATTAATTTGTCGAAACTCTTGCGCTTGTTACCGATCCGATGTGAGACGCATGTGCACATTCAGGCCATTAAAGTGCTGAATGAATTTCCTAATCCCATTCTGAAGACACCACATAAACTCCTCGCAAATACAAAACACCAGCGAAAAATTGCAAAGAAACAGAGCAAACGATAGACACCGATCGGTGAGCCATGTACGACTCTTCTCCATTGTGGCATACATCAAAGAGAAATTCCTTTTCTCGTTGACGTCCTCACATTTCCTCCATAAATAAGGCTCCATATACCAGCGATTCCCAGCCCAGCCATCATCTTCATCTTTACCAGATTCAAGTAAGGCAACAAAAACTTGTCACTTTTGAAGATGTACCCAAAGCAGGAGCTGCCTGCCAGCTTTCTTAAACATCTGTGCACAAAAACCATCTCTTACGTATTTGCCTTATTTCAATTGTTCACCATAGGCTTCGGCTCCTCGAATCTCAAAGTAGATCAAGCTCAATCCGTTCAATCCGCAGCATCTTCAGCCATGACAATCAACTTCCCGATGATCTGCCAGAGAGTTGAATGATTCGATGACAAGATCGACGATGATGCCCATCGTTCCTACATGGCGCCTTCGTTTCGGCGCAAAAGTGGACGTCAATTTCGGTCATGGGACATCAATCAAGCGGTCGTCAAATACGTAAGCACTCATCGTGAAAGGCTCGCGGAGCAGCAAACACACAGCACTGGGAATTCCTTTTGGGCGCGCCAAACAATTCAATCGGACATGTGAATAAATCACTTGACCTCCTCCGTGCATTCGAGTGACGAAGATGAGACACCGTATCTTCTTCGTCTTCTTCGGCTGCTGGTACTTCTGTAGCGTGATGAAGTGCGTACCACAGCGGTTTAGGGTTTAGAGAGTCCTTTTGCTTATAGAAACTGCACAGGCTACCATTCCGTTGGCTGATCAGTCGTCAGTCCAGGCAATGGAGCCAATTTGAAATGCAGAAACTCGCGAAACTGTCTCTGGTCGAAATAACATTTAACGAGAATCTTCGGGAGGTGGACGTTGCTGAGGTACACCACTTGTCTTTTGGATGGATCTTGTGCTACGCAATTTGCGCACGTTTAAATAAATGTCAAGAATAATGACTGTCGGAAATTCCGGTGGTTGATGTAGTCACGGGAGGGCTATAAAATCGTGGAACGTGCAACCTGTTGGCGCCAATAGCGCCACCCGATGAGTGTTACAGTAGGAGTCCTCTACGGGACGGCACAAATGTCTTCAATTCGATTCGTGTGCATCACTTATCGGTAAGGAGGGTGGTTCTGAGTATTTTAATCAACGGCGAGTTGTCTGTAAATAGTGCTTGACCTCAAGAGAGTTGTAATGAGCAAAGGAAAAGTGTTAAACTATTTTTTTTTTTAATATTACCTAAAAATCTGCAGGTATACGTAGTTGTATTATGTTAAGTAATCTCTGGATATGCAGTGATTACGAAAGACAACAAATTTTGTTTGTTACAGGTAAGCGAATGAAAATATATTCCCCGTGCAGAGACAGGTTGAACATATCACTGCAGAGCTCCCAAAAAAATAGCTCTTGTCGCAAAAGGCGACTAAGAGGACAAATCAGATCGAGGCAACCAAGTGAGCCCAGGGTCACACCCAATACCTAAAAACGCTCCCACAAATGTGCATGCGAGTCAGGAGTGGAAAGCTCTAAGGTGATAGTTGATAGTCACACTTTTGACAGTCAAAATTGATGATCACACTTTGTTAGCTCTCCGTAAAACGATCGCAGTCACACAAAAACGATCGCAAAAGGGTGATGATCACGCTGATGGTCACCTTAGAGAGAGCAAAACGGATGATTGTGATCGTCAACGATCAACTATCACCTTAGAGGATTCCACTCCAGGAGTATGCAAGTGCCAAAAAAACATCGCTTCAACTAGAACATTATGCTAAAAGGAAAAGCACTATCTACAGAGGTGTGGTATATTGTCAGTGCATATGCTCCGCAAAATGCACGCATATGCTCCGCAAAATGCACGCATATGCTCCGCAAAAGAGTTTCTGTTTGTCGGAAGAGATTTGAATAGACATGTCACAGGAAGTCAAACAAAGACTATAAACACTGCCATGGAGGACCGGGATAAGACATTAGGAAGCATGCGCAGGTCACACGGTCTGGGCAGAAGCTGGAGGAAATATCTTTTTCGGTTGCTGAAGCAAACCAGGAACGGCCACGACACAATATGAACAAGGGCGCAACCATCTTCAAAATGTCCGCTCAAAGAAGGAAGAATGCGCTCCGTTCGCCAAAGTTCATTAACATTGCTCATAGCCAGCTTCTTGCAGATGACGACAAAATTCTGCATATGTCGCGACAGTATTGTGAAGGACTTTTGGGCGAAGAGTTTCCCCGGCTATAATTTCCAAGAGCCACCCCGACATTACATTCTAAGAAGTTAGTGATGCGGTCAAATACTGTAAAAAAACGAAAAGCGGTTGGGCCAGACGAGATACCCTCTGAGTTCTGGAAAAAGATGGGAGACAACCGGTTCAGATGGCTCATGATTCTCATCTCCAAACTTACGAGGGCAAGGTGAAAAGTTATCGGCCTGACGCAGAGATAGCGTTCCAATCAGCAAAAAATTATGTTTCCTGCCTGGGTGCACTTCTCATTAGTTCGTATGACAAGTTTCAACTTGTTCTCTCAAGTAGTTTGTTTACACGAATTTTTGCAGTAGACGTCTTGCGTGTTTTTTGTTAAAATGGATAAACTTGAATATCGTGCGGTCATAAAATTCTTCGTTTTGGATGGGTTAATCCCTAAGGAAATTCATCGAAAGTTGACAAAGGTTTACGGGGACTCTGCTGCTTCCATGTCAACCGTTAAAAAGTGGGCAGCTGAATTTAAACGTGGTCGCACGTCCTTCGAAGATGACCCACGCGAAGGACGGCCGAAAACCGCAACCACACCCGAAACCATCGAAAAAGTGCATGATATCGTGTTGGACGATAGGCGAGTGAAGGTGAGTGAGTTTCACCAGGACAATGCACCTGTACACAAGTGTGTGTTGGCGATGGGAAAACTGCGGGATTTGGGGTACGAATTGCTCGGCCATCCCCCCCATTCACCTGATTTGGCACCCTCAGACTTCCATCTGTTCCAAAACTTGAAGAAATTTGTTTCTGGGAAGCGCTTCGCATCCAATGCAGAAGTTGAGAGGGCCGTAGATGAATGTTTGCACAGCCTTTCAGACTCTCACTTCCAAGAAGGAATACTGATGTTGGAGAAACGCCGGACTAAGTGTGTGTCAAGGGAGATTATGTAGAAAAATAAAATCATTTTTTAACTACAAATCGCAGTCTTTCATTGTCAGGCCGAGAACTTTTCACCTTGCCTTCGTATAGTAGGTGATAAAATACCGAACCAATGGAGGGAGTGTTACCTTCTCCCTGTGTATAAAGGGAAGGGTGGTACGCGAAACTGTGGTGGCCGACTGCGAAAAATAGTACGACTATCTGATAATCAATGGGTTTTTGTCACGGATAAATCAACCACAGATGCAATCCAAAGTGTAAGGATCATAATGGAAAAACATGCTGTATTGGTTGACTTTGAGAAACAATTGGACAGACAACCACGAGATCGGATATGGGTGGCGCTATGACATCGAAAGGTTCCAGAAACTCATGTATAGATGATCATGGACATATACGACGGAGCAAAGACAAGAGGAAGCGTCTTAAGTCCAAAAAAGCCCGAGCACTTGTGCTGCACGTTCTTTGATCCACTCAAGCCTGTTGCAGACATTGCATTGATTTCGCGAAAGAGAAGCAGGCCTAAAAACCCCTGGATCACACAAATGCAACAAAACTAGCATTTAGTTTACATCAGTAACGAAGTGATCCAAAGTCGGAAGACCTGCCGATATTTCCTGAGATCAAACAGGCGAACCCCACAGGCGGATCAGTAGAAATGCAGTGAAGTGCAGGGTTGTAATCCCTTGAGTTCAGATCCTCGTCGAAATTGGAAGAGAAAAAAGTGAATAAAAGATAGGAGTATGATTGATCTATGTACGTATGTAATATCCACGAACTGAAGTCGGAGTTTGATTATTTTTAGAACACAGTTTTATACAAAGGAGCGCAACATCAAATAGAAAGCTTAGAGGAACATGCATTTCGGGACGTAGACCTATTACACGCGAATCAAGACGTCGCAGGACTATAACTTAGTTATTCAAACTCCAGCAAAACATTGGAGTGGGTCACATTGTCTGAATATCACTTTTGCATAATAGCCGACATTCGACAAGTTTCCATCCTTTTGGGAAGTGTTTCAGATCATTTCATTAGCTTCGGATCTTTAGTTTTTTTTTTCTATAATTCATTTCACTCAAGGCGTTATGATTAACCTTAACATGTCTACACACAGGGCATTGGAAAGGATATATATATATATATATATATATATATATATATATAGAGAGAGAGAGAGAGAGAGAGAAAGATTTTGGTGTAGTTGTCTTTGAAGCTCAGTTGTTTATGCTTCAGAGAAACTCCGGGGGTGGCGTCCAGATAACTGGGATAATTTTTGTTATTTTTTTGTCTTTTGCTTCTGATTCACTGTATTTTTTTCCCGATAAACGGTGTCATAAGCAAATCATCATCAATAGAGCGGACAATTCTTCCAGCCATATGACCAACTTACTGCCAGTGTTATTGTGTTCACACAAGCTTTTGATCGAAACGACTCTTTATTTCATGAGAAATAAATAAATGCTTGCTGACATCAGGATTTGAACCATGAACCATTAGCGTGTCAATTGACGACGTTACCACTGCATCATTGCCACACCAGCTGGTCGCACAAATGCAATTCTAGTGCGTCTTAGGCACTAAAGGTTTGATCAACCGATATCAACAAAACGCTTCAGATAAGGAATGATTATACTCGTATTCTTGCTATCGCACATGGATTGGGATTATTCGCATAGCTGCTGAGATAAGGTGACTATGTAGATCAGCTTATATGATATATGGCAAATAACAAACAAAAGCTTCCAATATATGCAAAACTACGATGACAGATAAGGCAGCTGGTGATGAATTGGTAGACGATACACAAACTCATCTCTAAGATTTGATCAGATAAGTGTGTGCCGGATGAATGGAATCTCAGCATCGTTTGCCCGATCCACAAGAAAGGAGACCCCTGAACTGTGCCAATTATAGAGGCATCCGGCCCCTAAACATCGCATATAAGATATTTTCTGCGATATTGTGTGAACGCCTGAAACCTTTTATCAACAGCTTGATTGGCCCTTATCAGTGCGGTTTCAGGCCAGGAAAGTCCACTATCGATCAAATCTTCACACTTCGGCAGATACTGGAGAAAACCTAAGAAGTCTTAATCGATATCAAGGCCGCCTATGACAACACCTATAGAGAAGAGCTTTATCACTGCTAAACTTATTCGTCTGTGCAGGATGACGATGGAGAACGCTCGCTGCTCCATCAAGGTCGGTAATGACCTCACCGAGACCTTTGATGTCAAAAAAGGCTTTAGACAAGACGACGCGCTGTCATGTGACTTCTTTAATATTGTACTTGAACGGATTGTGCGGAACTCACAAGCCAACACCGGAGGCACAATCTATTACAAGTTTGTACAACTGCTTGCATACGCCGACGATATAGACATTATCGGAAGAAATCAGCGGGCTGTCACCGGTGCGGTTGCAAGTATTGAAGCAAGAGCGGCCAAAATGGGTATAGCGGTAGACGATGGTCAAACCAAGGACATGCTGTCAACAAGAAGGGACAATCAATACCGAACAAATTGATAGCATGGCACAGTGGGCAGCTACAACTTCGAGATAGTAAGAGACTTTGTCTACCTTGGTTCTGCTAATGATTTTGAAAACGACATCAGCGTAGAAATCAAACGAAGAATAACTCTTGCCAATCGCTGTTTTTTGGGCTTATAAGGCGATTGAACAGTAAAGCCCTATCTCGAACAACTAAGGAGACTCTGTACAAGACTCTGATCATCCCAGTCCTGATTTACGGCGCTGAAATATGAACTTTATTAAAAGAGGATGAAGATATCCTTGGCCGCTTCGAGAGAAAAATTCTTCGAAAGATATTCGGTCCCGTTTGCGTTGACGGGTTTTGGAGGAGAAGATTCAATCACGAACTATACGAGCTGTACAGCGACATCGACCTAGTCAAAAACAATGGACACTAACGCTCCGGCCCACAGAGTCTTCGAATCTAACCCCGAGGGACGACGCAGCGGATGACCTCCTAGCCGTAGGTGGCGCGCACAAGTTTAAAGGGACCTCGATCAACTTGGAGTGCGCAACTGGAGGCAATTAGCTAAAGACCGAGCTAAATGGAAAGGCTTGTTGGTTGAGGCCCAGGTTTACCCCGAACTGTAGCGTCACCTAAGTAAGTAAGTAAGAAGAAAAATAACGAAAAAGCTACAACAGCTTAATACCTTGCAGTCGTACAAACTCCACTACACGAGGTTTCGGCAGCAAAAGACTTCAAGAATCAGTAAGGTGGCAGCAATTTTAGAAAAGGAGGGAAGCTGTTTAAATCTTTTTTTTTTTAAATAGGATTGGAGTAGATACTTGAAGACAAATCCAAAACTATATCTCACTCAATAATTGCAGCTGCCCCAACAGCAGAGAAAATCGTTCTTCAATCTCAAAGCTATAAGCATCAACTTTCTACTTTTCCTAAGTTGCCTAAAAGAATTTGGTATTGCAAAGTGAAAAGCCTTAATATTAGTTATTATCTGCGAAGTTCAACAACGATACATAAGTATATACTATAAAAGACTCAATGTACGTACCTATGTTTGTATGTATTCTATGGAGTCCGAAACCACCGAACCGATTGATTTCAAATCAGGCAATCTTCGGCATTGACCTGAAAGTGTTTCTATATTTGGTCCAAATCGGTCCAGCCATTTGCTCACAACTGCATTTTGAGAGCGACAGGCACAGCAACACACGCCGGGTACGTATACTGCGATTGGTTTGCAAAAAAAAAAATAATTTTGGTCCATGATATGGCCCGTAGCTCAGGCGAAGCAAAAAAAGTTAAGCTCAATATTAATACCGCTGAAACGAAAGTACTCAAGCTATCAAATTCCATAGCTCAAGTAAATTTTGACGTAGTTTGTCTCGGCGGACGGTCACACTGGACTGCATTTAGAGAACAGAATCAGGAAAGCAAAATCAGCGTTCGATATGCTACCCAAAAATCTAGAAAAGCCATATTTCCAGCATAAGAAGCTGCAAATGATTGGATTTAGTGTTGAGTTAGAACGAGTACTGCTCTATACATATATGCGTGCTTTACTTCGAAAGAGACTAACCATATAGTACTTCGATTGAGCAGTTTCATGTCAAGAACGGGGGCGCAGGTGTTGTTGATGCTCTATTGATATTATTTTCTCTACAGTTCAAGACCTCCTATTCACCGACAAATCAGATTTAGTTGTTCGACGCACCGTTTTCCTGAATTCGTAGTGAAACTTCAGGTAAAAGTACAGAATATAGCAACGCAAGGTTGATATTTTTTTAAATATCAGCCAGTCGTACAGAGAGCTTAATGAGCCTTTAATCCCGAAGAATGGATAAACCGAAAGGTTATCAACTTTTCTAAGGATGAATACCTAACGAAGAGGACAGACTGGCACGGGATTTCTGTGTTTCCCGCGCTTGTAACTATGGTCTATATATATGCCTTGAAGATAAACTCAATACCCTGCGGATATTAATTAAGCAGCTTGTAGCAAAACGATGGGCATTTCAACTGCTTTTTATCGATTTAGAAAATACATGCGTTTGCCTAACGAACCATTTGGAACTTCTTGTATGAACAAATTAATTAAAAGGAATTCAAAGATATTGCAAACACAATAACATATTTATTATTTTCTTTTTCTTTTGGATGAAATTCTAGATTAAACATTAATTCAAATATGTTTGTGAAAGTCTGAGTCGGATATGATGTTGTCATATTCTAATTACTTGTATACACTCTACAAGAGATAAAACTATACGGGCGGCAAAGCAATCCATCTAAGATGAGAATAAAAATTATTAACAATCAAACCATAATCGGTTTCGGCTGACAGACCCTTGTTTTTCTGTCTGACACATCAGCGGGGTACTGAACTTCGGTGCAGACGTTCATATGTACATATGTGCACATTTCCGTAAGGTATTATTCGAGTAAAGATCGCATGAGCTAGGTACGAATTAATTTTTTTTTTTTATATATTTTCGATTGAGTGAATGATTACACCGGAAACACCATTCAAGAAAAAAAAAAACCTCAGATTTTTACAAGGAATGTTTGGTATAACATATTGTAAGTCATCGTTTTAATTAGATGTAAACCTAGTACGAGTATATTTGATCAAACATTAAGTTTATCAAGGAATGCCTCAAGTAATATATTTTAGTGGTTCAATAATTGCAAGATTTATATCTTTGTACGACTATGTTCATGACAGGAAATCTTCTCATGATAAATATTAATGGATTCATATCCTGAACGGGGACTTTTTATCAAGTTTGCGACAGAAATCGCTGTTGCAGATACTTGTACAAAGACGCATTCTAGATTGCACAGCTGCGGTCAACGCACGCATTGTGACGGCAGAAACTCACAAGATCATGTTGACTGATAAGTTGTTTTGATATGCGGTATTCGTTGTTAACAAGGTACTGACGGAATTAAAAAAAAATATTATATACACACAAATTTTGAACAATATACATATGTTAGTAGGTATAACTGAAAAGAGTTCGAAACACAAAAAGTGAAGAAAAGCAAGATAGAAAGGTTATAAGTACAAGTTGTCTGTAAGTCTTGGTGTACCCAATGGTGTCAGGTGAAAAGTTGGTAAATTTGTCAATATGCAGTAAAAGATCATCAACAGTCATTAATGTAAGGAATTGATACATATAATATTAATGAATTCAAGAACTACGGAGGGTGTAACAATAGTTCGCTTAGTTGATGGCAATTTATTATTTTTTGAAAAAGAAAGGAAGAAAAGTTGGTTATCGAATCTTTATAGTTTAACGATATGTCTGTGGCCACAAGTTTAAAGTTTTCGTTTTTACCGAAAACGTATGGGAATTTGAAATTTCTTGTTATTTTGCCTATAACTTGGTAAAGATAACAGTTAATATAAACTTTTGGCAGCATATACTTCGAATAGTATAGCATCTTCTGGCATCCTTAACTCAATTTTGTCCTAACTCGATTTAGGCAGTTTTACCTTGTGGCCACAGATGTTATTAAAGACTTCAGAAGAATCGGTAAGAATTGAAACAAGAAAACGTAAGATTAGTGATGTAAGGTCGGGTAAAATTACACCAACATCACAGCAAGAAAATTGCTTTGCCATTCTCCTCCGATTTCGACGTCAACTCAAGTCCGTACAAATTTTGTTATGAAGGACGAACCTCGCGAACTTCAAAGAACGGCCGAGGAATTGGTAGGTGATGACCTGGGCTTGAATGCCATGACTTTGTTAGGAATATTAAGTCAACACCTGAACTACTCGAACAAATCTTCTGTTATCCAACTGTAATTACAACACTGAAACTCTTGTACTACACCTGCTTATAATTTTTTTTTAAGTAAGTACGTATTGTTAACCCTAAAAGGATTGTCAGATACAATGATTCTGCTTATGCTGCAGAAAAAAACGAGGAATTTCCTGGCGCAATGAAATTCGGCCAGCCCTTATTTGCCGGATCTAGCACCTTGTCACTTTTCGTTGTTTTCAGAAGTTAAAAAAAAAAAATTTTTGAAATGAGAAAAAGAGGCCACTGCCAATATTGAAACTCTCCAAAAATGGGATTCAAAGATGTTTTAAGAAGTGACTCTTCCGTTTAAAAAAAAATGCATGAAAATTAATGGCAATTATGTTGAAAAAATAAAAGTTGATGAAGTTACAAAAGCTTTTCTTTTTCTTTTTTTTTTTTGTAATCAACTTAGCGAACTTTTGTTGACCCATTTTTGGAGCACATACATTCTTGTAGGTTAGGTTAGGTTATGGAAGGGTGTGATGGATTACACTCGGAGAAAAAAGGAAAAAACCTTTCCTGTTAATGACCGACTTGAAAACCAGTGCCCTGTGATTACCCCAGTTAAGATGCGGATAAAAGATTGATCTACTGCGGGAATGCTCTTTGCTTTCATTTTGTTTATTTCCCGCCATACCGTACGAGAGGCACAGTCCTCTCTGGATAACCAGGACGAGTTATACTCTTTCTATATTATGCCGTCTATTATACTACCTATACAGTTTACCAATCGGTGGCAGTACGAAAGTGTCCACTTAACTGATGTTCATTGCCGACCCTATCCTTGCCAAAGCATTCGCCTTTTCGCCCCCATTCTATATTGGTATGCCCGGAAACCCAGCAAAATTCGGCCAAATGATGTCTGATGGCGATCAGTCCATTACGACATTTCTTAACCGCCTTTGATTTTATCGATCTTAGGGCTGCTTGTTGTATCCGACGGAGGAAGGTTACTATCTTCTATGCATTTGCAGCATTTGCTATTGAATATGTATACTATACGCCTCTGGTAGTCTAAAAGATTTCTGATTCTGCAGTGCCTCTGTGAAGCCTTCGGAGTTATATTTTCAGCCCATTGTCATTACTGTGTTCAATATCGCCGCATGCCCATATGCGGCCTGTTTCCACAGGTTGGATTCTCTCATTATTTCAATCTGAGAGCTCCTTTTGTGGCAGAATCTTTTATAAACAGGACCAAGGGAGATATATGAAGTATCTCTAGCCCTGCTTGCGGTGGGCTTCTCACAACTCTCGTGCATTGTACATATACTTTCTTATGCATATATATTTTTGTACAATGCGTACTTATTATAAGCCGATAACCTAGTAACCGAACATTACCACTACCCTTTTTCTTGCACCTATGTACATTATGGTATACTCGTAACTACAGGACAAGTATTGCAATCTTGAACAACTTCAAATTTGAGATTTTAGTCAAGAATGATATTACGATTAAAGCTCGAAAAAATGGGTCTCGCAATTCTGTCCGTCTGTACCTCGGTCTACACCATAACGGTTGTACGGATTTACTTTAACCATCATATCTAGGATCCGTGGGACAATTCCGAGAATAAATCAGAATTTTAATTTGATCTTCAAAATGAAAGGTAATTTAGGTAGGTAGGTAATGTGGCGGTCCAAAAAGAACCCAATTAGCGCTTAAAGTGCGTGGTTTTGTTACCACGGACTCGTGTCTACCTGTTGTAGTGGCTAGTTAAAGATGATGTTAAGTAATTATATAATATAAAATAAGAAAGGTAATTTACTGACGGACGGTTTTGAAAAATTTTAATTTTTTCGAAAACAGCTTTTATATTTTGATTAGTTCGGATATGTAACATGTATGCTATATGTAGACATACCAGTCTCGTATAATGGTAGTTAACTTACTTAACGGTTTCCAAAATTTGGTTTCGAAACCGATTTGTTCTTAGCCGATTTGGAAGAAATTAATATACAAGCAATGCATGCCATATGGAATGACATGGTGTATCAAGATTTGGGAAATTGTAAACGAACATTTTTTGATTTGCAAGGAAATTTTCAGAAAGAATTGTCATTTTATCGATTTTATCAATATACGGATTGATTTTAAACTAATTTGCAAACAAACATCATACGAGTTGAAGTACTTACGTACGATTCCGACGTGCCCTTCATTACTTACAATTTTCCAAAAATTTTCAATTGCTACGTTCCTGCTTATGTCACATTTTGCTACTATTCTGGTACTAGATTGCAGCCAAATGAACTCAGAAAAAGCTGAGACAACCGTTAGCATTAAAATCCTGATTTCGCCTCGAATTGTGACCCAACAGACTCCAGCTATGAAGTACAATAAATCCGTCCAGTCTTTTATACTGCAGGTAGCTGACATATAGACGGACAGACATTGATACTCGTAATACCAAGATTGACCAAAATTGATATAAATTAGCTGTGTAATTCCAAGACAGAAGAATGCGAAACAATCGTAAGAATAGTTTAAAATATTACGGAGGATATCACCTGCCGCCTCTGCCTAGAAGAGGACGAAGCTGCAGAACACATGCTACGTGAGTGCGTAGCTCGGTTTAGAATTAGGAGAAGACTTTTCCTTAAAGAGATCATATCTCCAATAGATTTAAGGAACTCCTCCGCAGCCGTAACTATAGCTTTCATAAGGAGAGTGGAAATACTGCTGCCCTGAAGAGTGGCCTCTGGCACAATAGATCTCCTTGGTCGCAGTGCCTACACGCCATCTGAGCGTGGCCACACATCTGTTTAAAAAAAAGTTCTGGAGGAGTTCTGTTATATTTACATTGCTAACTGAGTTTTGCTTGTTTAATTGAATTTATTTTTAATAACAGTGATTTATTGACAGTTGAAATGCTGAGTATAAAGCTTTTAAGGCGACGGCCGCTCTGCCGCCGGACGACCAAGTAGGAACGGGGAATCGGTCAGCAAAGTTCCATTTGCGGAGAAGATGGAGAAGATATTTGCTTCCCGATGTTAACTAGTATCACGTGTGATCGCAACTCGACCGAGGGGAATTTATCTAACTTAGTGGTTATGGCGCAGTACCTTTTGAATGATATAAGTATCAACCCTCTCTTTTTATAATAAATTCTTAAAAAACGTACGATAAGTTTCGTGTTCACGTATTAGTATATACGATTATAAAAAAAGCTTAATAAATAGTTCTTCTTTCTTTTTCCTATTTCGGCGAGGTTATGATCCGAGACCAAGAGATCATAACCCTCCAACTTTATTGCATTTCTACTGATTCGCCTGTGGGGTTCGGCTATTTGACCTCAGAAAATATCGGCAGGCCTGCCGATTTTGGATCACTCGGTTACTGAGGCCAATGAAATGCCGATGCCGTCGCATTTGTCTGATCCAAGCGTTTATAGGTCTGCCTTTCCTACATCGCGATGTCTTTGGAACGTGCATTGATATTGCCTTTTTAACAGGGTTTAAGCGATCTTTCCTTTGAACGTGGCAATACCAGCAGAGCCGGTCGCACTCTATCTTCTGTACGATGGTTTCCCTGTCATGCGAAGCATCTTCATCTCAGCTGGCGTTAATTTACTCTCATACTTTGGGTACATCGTCCAACATTGTGAACCGTATGTGAGCGCTGGACGCACAACTGCGTTGTAGAGCCTTCCTTTCAACTTAGGTGGCACTTTTCTGTCACAGAAGATAGCGGAATTTTCTCGCCACTTCATCCACCCTACGTTTACACGATGATTGTTGTCGTCATCATAGGTTACTTTCCTATTGATCATAGATCCCAGATATTCGAACTTTTCGCACTTGGGAAGCACTGTTCCATTCAAATAAATGTCTGGAATAGGCCTGAGTGGATCAGAGAACGGGCAGCACAAGTACTCTGTCTTTTTTGAACTAATGCGATACCCATTTCCCCGCAGAACGTCCACCCACACATCAAGTAGTCGTTGCAGGGGTGTAGGATCCTCACTTATGATGGCTCCATCGTCAGCATAGGATAACTGATGTACCTTGGGGTCCATCACTTTACCTTCAAGCAGATAATCTAGGACTGTAATAAAGAGCAAAGGACTTTTACGCTTCCCTGGTACACTCCGACTTTGATTGAAAACTCTTCGGTTACTCCAGCGGGGCATCTTACTCTTGTCTTTGCTCCTTCGTACATGTCCATGATCATCTGTACATAGGTTTCTGGAACCCCTCGATGTCTTAGCGCCACCCATATCAGATCTCGTGGTTGTCTGTCGAATTCCTTTTCAAAGTCAACCAATACAATATGCAAATCCTTTAAGGAACCACGATGTTTTTCCATTATGATCCTTATACTTTGGATTGCATCTGTGGTTGATTTACCCGCGACAAACCCGCACTGATCACCAGATAGCCGTATTATTTTTCGCAGTCGGCCACCTAATACCTGCTCCATCAGCTTGATCGAACGGTAGTTATCACAGTTTCGCGTATCACCCTTCCCTTTGTATACAGGGAGAAGGTAACTTTCCCTGCATTGATTTGGCATCGGTTCACCTCTCATAAATTTGGAGATGAGAATTCTGAGCCTTCTAAGCCCGACGTCTCCCATCTTTTCCAAAACTCAGAGGTCATCTCGTCTGGCCCAACCGCTTTTCGTTTTTTGGAGTATTTGATCGCCTCACTAACTTCTTCGACTGTAATGTCGGGTATTTCTTCAGAGTTAGGGGTGGCTCTTGGAAAGTATAGCCGGGGAAACTGTTCATTCAAAAGTTCTTTACAATACTGCCGCCACCTCTGCAGGATTTTGTCGTCATTCACAAGAAGCTAACCGTGAGTATTGTTAATGAACTTTGGCGAACGAATCTCCTGAGCATTTCTCCTTCTTTACATTTACTATATTTCTTTGACTCAAATCGTCTAGTAGACTTTTCCGCCCGGTGCTGCCTGCTGTTCCTTGGTTAGCTTGCAGTATGGACCCGCAGACCATCAAATTTATGTTTGTTTTCTCGATAATCTTCGGAAACGTGTTTTCAGTAGACCAAATGAATGTTTCACGATGACCCGTCCAGAAGAATGGAGCGCATTAAATCGCCTTTGGACATTCAAGATTGTTCTTTTGTCCTTGAAGGGTGGATACGCAGAATCGCTGAGTAAAAATATATTATTTGCGAAAAGTTCATTCATATCTTGACTAGCATGCTATCACGCAAGGCTCTCCACCGAAGATGTTGATACATTTTTTCTTAGGATCCACTACAGTTTAAATAGAAATACTACAAAACTGATTTATGTAGAAATAGCTTTGCTTTTCAGAAGTGAACACTTTTGTATAGTTTAATTTATATTTGGCTGTCTGACGAATATGAGCCAAGATGTTACCGTCCTGACAATATTCCATGCCTTCGAACTTAAAATCTATATCTATATTCTATATTCTACATACATATAATAAAATGATAACAAGGGCTGTTGTTGGGCGCGTATTATGCAGAAACTACTGTACATATTTAACGAACCTTTTGGCGTTCTACACCTTAGGATATTGCTCCCTATTTCCAATAAGAATTATTACGATACTCCTTAAGGGGATTAAGATATTAAAAGAAATAAATACTGAGATTAAAAAAAACAGACAAAACCAGCCATTATAAAACTATACATTCGGAAAGTTTAAGAAGTATGCGGCGGTTAAAGTCATGCTGGTGTAAGTCATTTCCCAAAAATATTGGTGTAAGTCCAGAAATAAATACTGCACATGCCAAACTGTTGCATGAAAATGTGAAGTAAATTAAAATGTTACTACTTCAACAACAGATGGTAGCACACATTTGATAGATAAAGGAAAAGCTGATATGTATTGTTGAAAGTTAGGCGGTGCAAATCTTAAGTTCTTAAGCTAAATATGACTTACACCAATAACTTTAACCGCTTAATATAAAGTTATTGTGAACCACGCAGGCAAAGTTGCGGGTACCTGCTAGTATCATATTCATTCATTCATTCATTTTCAATGGCCCGCTAATCCTTCATGAGGGTCGCGGGGGTAGGATGCTCAGGTGGACTCTCCATCCTTCTCGATCCTCCGCCATTGACTCCAATTCATCAGGAGGAATCCCTAAGCGGCTCCAGGAGAGATGTCGGACTTGATCCAACCATCTATTTCTAGGCCTACCGCGTCGCCTACCTGATGGCACGGCAACCATGGCGCGTCTTGGAAGCCGGTCTGGGGGCATACGCACTACGTGACCAAACCATCGAAGCATAGATCGTTCCGTTTGGAGAAGTAGCTGCTCAACATTGAGCGCCTCGCGTACTCTGGTGTTGCGCACTCGATCCCTACGAGTTATTCCAACAACACCGCGAAGGAACGTCATTCCGGCAGCTTGTATCCGTGATCTTATTCTTTCGGTCACTACCCAAATTTCATGACCATAGGTGAGAGTTGGAACATACACAGAGTTAAAACCCGATAGCTTAGCTTGAACACTAAGTTCGGCCTTCTTTATAACAGATTGGCCAAGCTCTCTCAAAATTGATCCAGCCTGACCAATTCTACAGGATAACTCGGCATTGCTCCTCCCATCACTCGTGAATAAAACCCCGAGGTACTTAAACTTATCCACCTGCTTCAGTGGGACTCCACTAACATGCAGAGTGCACTGAATGGGTTTTTTTTTAAATGACCATTACTTCTGACTTGTTCACGTTGATCCTCCTTCCAGCATCATCACAAACGGCTACAAACCTTTCGAGTGCGCGCTGAAGTTCGGTTGGAGAGGACCCAAGGATGACCAAATCATCCGCAAAGAGCAGATGACTAATTCTTAGGTCTCCCACTTTGAAACATTCCCCGCCACGGCTGCGCTGTAACATCCAATCCATATATACAATGAAGAGGAGAGGTGACAAAACGCACCCCTGGCGAAGTCCAACGCCCACAGTGAAAGGTATTGATTTAACTCCGTTTATCCGAACACAGCTTCTACAGTTTGTATATAAAGACTGAATCACCCTTAACAGGGAACCATCAATCCCATACTCCTGCAGAACACTCCAGAGTTTGCCTCGAGGAACCCTATCATATGCTTTTTCCAAATCCACAAAACAAGTGTAGACAGGTTTGGCATATTCCCAGGCCTTCTCAAGAACCACTCTGAGAGTGAACAACTGGTCGGTTGTGCTTCTACCGGGACAAAAACCGCACTGCTCATCCCCCAAACTGTCCTCAACCACAGCTCTGGAACGCTTTTCTAGCACCTTAGCGAAGACTTTTCCAGGGAGACTTAAAAGAGATATACCCCTATAGTTGGCGCAATCTCTTTTGTCCCCTTTTTTCAAAAGAGGAACTATCACCCCCATTTGCCAATCACCAGGTGTTTCACCCCATTCCCAGGCCACTTTAATGACACGGGAGAGCCATTGAACTCCCTCTTTACCTAAAGCCTTGAGCATTTCTGGCCGAATTTCATCCACACCAGCAGATTTGCCAACTTTTAGCGCTTTGATCGCCAAAGTTACTTCCTCTACCGTAGGAGAGGATTCCCTGTTCGGGAATGAGCAATTCTGAAAAGTGCTCGCTCCATCTGCGTAAGATGTTCTCCTCATTGGAAAGAAGTCTACCGTCTTCGGATTTGACTCCTTCAACGATATTCAACTTTTTTCCTCTGAGTCGGCGGACGGTCTGCCAGAACATCTTATTTGCAGATCTGTGGTCACGTTCCAATTCCTCGCCAAACTCCTTCTAAGACTGTTCTTTCGCTGTTTTCACAGCTAATTTGCAAGTTCTTCGCGCCTCAGTGTACCGATTTCGAGAATCGGAGTTCTCCAAGTGAATCCACACCTTAAAGGCTCTCTTCTTCTCTCTGATGGCTTCTTGAACTCCGGGCGTTTTAAACCAAGCAGTTATTTTCTCACCACCAGCCGCCACACCAAGCCGCTTCACTCCACAAACATCTCCCGCAGAGGCAATAACCGCTATTGAAAACAGTTGCCATTCTTCCTCTACATTTGATGGAACAGTTGGAATTCGTTCAAACCTCTCAGATATTTGCCGCGCAAATGTCTCCCGTATTTCATCGTCCTGAAACCTCTCCCATCGTATGCGTGTAACCACCCTTGGTTTACGCTTTGGTAGGGGAGGAGCTCTCTCGCTAAGATACAATTTGCACAGAACTGATCAGATGATTAGTTGACGGTTCGGCCCCTCTCAATACGCGAACATCACAAACCATTCTCTTCAGACACGATGGTACCACAAACAAATCGATCAGCTATTTCTGCTGAAGACTCTGACGGTACCACGTGTATTTGTGAATGTCTTTGTGTGGAAAGATAGTGTTCATGATGGATAAGCCATTTTCACAACAAAAATCCAACATCCTCTCTCCGTTCGCGTTTTGATCAAGATCACCATTCCTCCCAATCACACTCCCCCATGTCATAACATCTACACCCACATGAGCATTGAAGTCACCCATCAGGACAAAAGAATCCATATCGGCAACCTTTTCAAGGGCAACATCAACTTCATCTAAGAAAGCTGCGTACTCTGACTGAAGGTTCGGTGCATACACCTGCACCAATGCCAGAGTTGATCTTTCAAGCTTGAGCTTTAAGATCGCAACTCTCCCTCCTAATGGTATCCACTCCAATAATCTGTCTGTCAACCTGGGACTTGTGAGTACCCCACCCCCGCCCGAGCAGACATTGAGGGTGCGACTCCTGACAGGAAGAGCTTCCACCCACCCGAAAGGTCCACCGTTTTAGAACCTCTCTGCTTTGTTGAAGAGACGTCAACTATATCTAGTCGACTTTTAACAGCCTCCCCAACAAGCTCAAGATCCTTCCCTGTGAGCGATGAGACGTTCCATGTGCCTATCCTAAGTCGATGCCGTTGTCGAATCTCAGAGAGTCCATCTGTGCCCCTATCGGTGCACAGCGCGCTCACCCCTTGACCCCCGTAATGGTTCGCGAGACCATTGACAGGAAGATCGTAGCCATTTCGGGTTTGACCCGGCCGGCTGCCGAGCGGGACAGGCCGACCACCAGACGCTCGCATACTGACACCCTTCAGGCCTGTCTCCAAAGGATGCCCTGGCTTACCAGGCTTGGCAATATCCGAGGCCGGTCGATTCCTTCTTGCCATCATGGGGTGTGCGCTTTGTTAGCCGTAACTGGATTGTATGGATGGGAATAACTATTTAAGTTACCCCATCCGCACATCCCAGTCACGTTGCCCGCCCCCCACCACGAGGAGGCCAGCTGCCAGGGGGGCGCTAGTATCATATAAATCCGAAAATTTCGCAAAGTATTTGTGGTTGCCATATACCATAGAAACACAAATATTTCAACTTCCGGTGAAGTTTTTTGGCAGTCATCTCTTTGTTGTGATTCCAGACCGCTCTGATAGTTTATAGTGATCTAAAAGTTGTTGCAAAATACATGTATGCGTCTTTGATCGTTGTAAATCAAAATTCTTTCTACGTAAATATCACAATTTGTCTTTGAAGTCCGAATTGCTGTAACTATAAAATTACTTCTTCGAAATCTTTAGTTCTTTAGTTCAAGTGGAACCCGTGCTTTCGGTATTGAACAATAAAAAACCCGATGAACTATTTCGCCATTGTCATCGTCGCTTTTGAATAAGAATTATGAAATAAAGAAATATTTACTTAAATTGGAGTTACTTCCATGCTTGCTTTTGCTCTTTTTAAACGTTCATTTTTGAAATATCAAGCTATAATATTACCACAACATAAGATTGAAATTGTTTGTTGATCTAGACTATGTTATTTTTGTCGTGTGATCTACTACATATACGTACATGGATCATGGGTGATACAAAAGATACTGCTACTAAGGCAAGTATTGGCTTTCTGCTACTTAGATGAAAGCTAAGGTAAAGATAAAAGATACTCGTAACATGTTAAAATTACTACTATATTTCAAAGTAGGAATTCTATTTTGCTGTCATCTTCAAGGAAACGTAATAAAACTCTTATACATGTCAATATAAAGAAAATATAAACTCTTCCAAAGCGCTTGTTGTATGTCGTTTTAAATAAAAATGTCAAAATCCCTGAAATAGAACGCAAGTTAATCATAACCCCATTCTTCGCATTTATAATTAACCAAAATAGAATTAATTTAGTGTACAAAGTGAGAAGTTGGTCACAAATAATGAAACTCCTGTAAACATAAATATTACACCGCTTACAACAAATTCAACTCACACGCTCGTAAACCCGCAACACAAACGATAAATTAGAATTTCTGTGTTTGTTGAACTTTATTGACTAAAAGATCCCATTTATCTGA
This sequence comes from Brachypalpus laphriformis, assembly GCA_945910035.1. Classification (NCBI taxonomy): domain Eukaryota; kingdom Metazoa; phylum Arthropoda; class Insecta; order Diptera; family Syrphidae; genus Brachypalpus; species Brachypalpus laphriformis. Next base: position 104,195,570 of record OX246756.1, read on the forward strand.
CAGTGTTTGGCATTCATAGATACAACTTCCCCCAACGAGATATTCCTTACTCTGCGATCATATTTATGGGATGTCTAAATGGAGTATTCCCATCGTAATTCTTGTTGCGAGTCGACCTCGCAGTGACAGTCTTCTCCAGACATTGATCTGGCAGCTGTAATTACAAGGCATCGTTCATTCGTCTAGAACTCTACGAACCATAGAGGAGTTGAAGTTCTCGAAAACTCTTCTTTTTCGACATTGAGTGCGACCGTCAGTAGAGGGAATTATCGAAACAGAGTACTTCTTCAACATCAGTGACATGTTGTCGTCTAGTGCCAAAATAAGACGCTGTGCCGCACACTGCAGCTGTTGCGAGATTTGTACGTTTGGTACGCATTAGTGTTTGGTTAAGTGACGAAATGCATTCAAGTGTCAACAATGATCGCTCTAGGCGATGGTCGGGTGAACGTGTTACTTTGAATTGAATTTTAACGACAAAATCACGAAATATAGTAGATACTCATGCATAATTGAGATGATAATTAAGGGTATCTATGTTCTGTAAGGGTCTATGAGAGTAGATAATCGTTTCCTTTTCCCTTCAGATTTGATGGATGTGAGGACATGCTATGATAAATGACAATCGCAATGAGAAAATGCTACTTAAATTAGCTTAATTACATTGGAAGTTGTCATCAGTATTGTCTTGTTAAATGACGGTCCTACATAAACAGATCTGTTGTGAAAAATGTTTAAGATATGTATTAAATTACTAAATATGATATAGTATGTAGTTACGTAGCATGTGTTGAAGATTTGTATGAATAATATGTCCTGATTACACTCTTTATCTCCTTTGAGGTGTTGTATGGTGAGTAGATTTATTCGCGAATTATAAGACCCTTTCCATATTTTATTTCTGGTAAAAGCCGCAAAGTTACTTGAACTAATAAAACTGAAATGTTTACCTCTTACACTACATGTATCCACTTTGTAATTGAAATGGCTCTTAGTCGAATCGAAAGATATATTGCTTTGCGTGCCATCACACAATGTATCAGTATTCATGAATACCTACAATAATTTGTTCGTTAACTGAAAACTAATTACTGAAAGCATATTTTAATAAAAGAAAATATATAGTGTTGTTGAAAATTCAAGGGTGCACATATTTGCAGTTTTCATTACTGCATTTTGTGAGCGACAATTCTCCTATGCCATTTTAGCAAGCCCAGCAATATCACGAAAAATTTCATGTAAAATGAGGAAGTCCACAAAGCATTTTGTATGAAGAAAAAAATCAGGACCACTTGTAAATCCGTATGTAGGTATACATGACTCTTTAAAATAACTAAACTGTCGCTATTAAGTTTAGATATTTTCTTCCTGAATTACTCTTGTGTGAAAATGTTGATGGTTTTCGAAAATATGGTCAAAGACACAAGCAATCAAGAGCGCATTTTATTTTTTGGTGAAAAGTTCTCGGCCTGACGCAGAGATAGCGTTCCAATCAGCAACAATTTATGTTTCCTGCCTGGGTGCACTTCTCATTAGTTCGTATGACAAGTTTCAACTTGTTCTCCCAAGTAGTTTTTTTTACACGAATTTTTGCAGTAGACGTCTTGCGTGTTCTTCGATAAAATGGATAAACTTGAATATCGTGCGGTCATAAAATTCTTGGTTTAGGATGGGTTAACCGCTAAGGAAATTCATCCAAAGTTGACAAAAGTTTACGGGGACTCTGCTCCTTCCATGTCAACCGTTAAAAAGTGGGCAGCTGAATTTAAACGTGGTCGCACGTGATTCGAAGATGACCCACGCGAAGGACGGCCGAAAACCGCAACCACACCCGAAACCATCAAAAAAGTGCATGATATCGTGTTGGACGATAGGCAAGTGAAGGTGAGTGAGATAGCTGAGGCTGTGTGTATATCGGAAGAGAGGGTGCGAAACATCTTGCACAAAAACTTAGGGATGCGAAAGCTGTGCGCAAGATGGGTGCCGCATTTACTGAACGCATATCAATCTTTGGACCGATTCAATAGGGATCCGACCGATTTTGTGCGGCGATTTGTCACCATGATTGAGACATGGGTCCACCACTACACGCAAGAAACGAAGCAGCAGTCGAAGCAGTGGGTGGAAGCCGGTGGTTCAGCGCCAAAGAAAGCGAAGTCGATCGCATCTGCCGGAAAGGTCATGGCCAGTGTGTTTTGGGATGCGAAAGGGATCCTGTTAATTGATTACCTTGAGAAAGGCAGAACAATTACAGGCGAATATTACTCCAACCTTCTTGACCGGCTGGATGCCAAAATTCGCGAGAAGAGGCCTGGCTTGAAGAATAAAAAAATCATCACCAGGACAATGCACTTGTACACAAGTGTGCGTTGGCGATGGGAAAACTGCGGGATTTGGGGTACGTTTTGCTCGGCCATCCCCCATATTCACCTGATTTGGTACCCTCAGACTTCCATCTGTTCCCAAACTTGAAGAAATTTGTTTCTGGGAAGCGCTTCTCATCCAATGCAGAAGTTGAGAGGGCCTGAGATGAATATTTTCACAGCCTTCCAGACTCTCACTTCCGAGAAGGAATACTGATGTTGGAGAAACGCTAGACTAAGTGTGTTGAAGTCAAGCGAGATTATGTAGAAAAATAAAATCATTTTTTAACTGAAAATCGTAGTCTTTCATTATCAGGCCGATAACTTTCCACCTTGCCCTCGTATATAACGGGTGGCCCATCTAGTGGTTTCTTTTTAAATCATAGGTTATTTTGACACTGATAGCTGTTTCCCGCTCGAAATCTTGACAGAAAGTCAGTATCATACCTCCGCGGAACGAAATGAGGCGCTTTACGCTTGAACAATATTGGGAAATATTGAAAACTTATTTCCAAAGTGAATGCTGTGTAGCCCAAGCAGTGCGTTTTTTGAAAAGAAGTTTTAGCCGAAATGAAGCACCCACCGCGCCTGCTGTACGCAAGTTTGTGCAAAAAGTTCGTGAGACTGGTATGCTAGTGGACAACACTCATGGTCCCCGTCGTCGTACGGTGCGCACAGGCGAGGATGTGGCTGCTGTAGCCGAGAGTGTGAGACTCAATTCACGAACATCAACTCGTCATCGATCTCAACAGCTGAACATTTCACGCACTAGCCTCAGGAGAATTCTGCACAAAGATCTGGGATTATTCGCTTACAAGGTCCAATTAATTCAGCAATTGAAAGCGCACGACCATTTGCTTCGTTATCGCTTCGCAGTTTGGGCCTTAGAGCAGCTTGAATTGGACAACGATTTTGGGCGAAAAATCATCTTTTCTGATGAGGCACATTTTCATCATTCATGGCCGCCTCGGAGCTGCGATTTGACCCCTTTGGACTTTTTTTTGTGGGGAACCGTTAAAGACCGATGTTATGCCAACAATCCGGAAACGATTCAAGCACTTAAGGCAAATATCATCCAAGCAATCCGTGAGCTGCAGCCCGAAACCATCAACAAAGTCTTGGAAAATTGGAGTGATAGAATGCGCTACTGCGAGGCCAGCCGAGGCAGCCACTTGAACGACGTTGTGTTCCATAATTAATGGGAATGTTTGCTCTTACTAATAAAGCCGTAATACATAGCAAAAAATTCATTCTGTTCATTTTATTGCATTTTTAAAAAGAAACTTGTAGTTGGCCCACCCTGTACATATCGTTTTAATTAGACGGCTGGGATATGTATAATATACCAAGTTTCTTGTATAAAAATATTCATTTCAAGACGTTCCAAGAATGTTTTCTAACCACCAGCAACAAATTATTGAAATCTGTCGATGCATGCACTTAAAAGCTGTTGCGCCAAATATTTATTTATTTATTTGATATAATATCGAAAAGAAATCCATAAAAATGCCAAAGATGTCGTGGTTGTTACAACGTATCGGAAAAGGGCAAAGTTATACTTCGGATTCGCCGTAAGTGGCATGGAAAATCCATGGTACCGAAATTGTTTTAAAATGTACATATGTCGAACCAAGCTATACAAATGGTTGATGAACGACAACTTCACTAAATGTTTATACCAGCAGCATGGGTAACATTTAAGAGCGCCGTTCAGCACTTCTTTTGTAAGAGAAAAGGTGAGGAATACAGGCAAATTATCGTGGGTTTTTTGAAAAATACCGTAAAATGCGCGTTCCAATGTCATTGAAAATCCGTTTTTTTACATTTCGATCTAGATTTCCTACCTGACAACTTGGGCGATACGAGCGACAAGCAAGGAGAGGGACTACACTATGATTAACAGAAAATTGAGGGAAAATACCAAGGTCTTTGGGATAAAAGAATGCTTAGCGATTATTGTTGGTATCTAACACAGGAAACGGACAAAAAACAATACAAACGGCTGATCCACTGCCCTTCATTTCTGCTTTTTGATTTTTTTTTTTTAATAAAATCACAATTTTTGGTTAAAGATTGCTGAAAAATGGCTCAGTCATTTATCTCGAAAACTTGACCTGCTGTCAAAAATCGAACTGCGGATTCGCGATCAACACCGAAAATTACCTCAAAAACTTAATTTGCCCGCTCGGGTCCAAAACCGTGTAAACCTATGTAACTAATAAGGTATAGCCGTTGTTAGTCGTAAAATATTTTTTTTTCAACTAAAATCCTTAAAAAAAAAACTTATCATTTTTTGCGGCTAACATCTAAGCTCGTTATAAAAACAAGCCTTGTTTAACAGAACCGCAAACAAATAGTTTTTCTATTAATCATTTTATAGTTTCCAAGCATTTTTGTGGTTCTGTAGTTTCTATGAACGCTACTTTATGTCCGAACAACCTCAAGCTTGACAATTTTCTTTTAGTATGCAAAGCTTTTTAGCTCTAGTCTTAAAAGAAATAGTCAATATGTTTTCCAAGATTTTGGCTATGCAACTATTAATGAAACTTCCGCAGTTTTGTTTACCAGAAAATTAAAAATTAAAATTATATATTCGTATATATGTATATGATATATCGGAGTCCTACAGCTTACCAGACATTTTGGTTTAGTCGGATTTAAGCAGAGACAACTTGACCATGACTAGTTCAGTATTTTATTAAGATCTTCATTTACTTTACATATGTATATGCTCCGTTTTCAATAAGACCCAGTGCATAATTATTACACAACTGGATATCATCAACATAAATATAAATAAAGTAGTTTAGTGAGAGCAAAAAAAAACTTATTAATACGTACCCCCTTCGGATAGGGTTAGAATATATCCGAGGTAGGCATGCCTGTCGTAAGAGGCGACTAAAATCCACAAAGCGGAGACGAAAACTTCGCAAAACTTGGAAATAAAAAAACAAATGACCCGGTCCTCCTGGCAGGGGGTTTGTGTTAGAAATTACTGTACTACCCTATTAAACTAATACGGTTACAACAAATGTGGTTATGAACAAAACACATGATATAAATACCCCAGGTGGCAGACCAGGTAAACTGGAAAATCCACCCTCCTTGGAGGTCGGTCCCATGGATTCTGGGGGGGACCATTTATTGCTACACAAACAAAACTCAAGAAGGAGTTCACTCACGCCGAGAACTCCACCAAAAATGATAGCGCCAAAAAGCCTTAGAGCCGAAGTTAGCGCTATAATTGTAAGTATTCCGAAAATACAAAAACAGAAATCTGGAACTGAAACCAATATAATTGAAAGTGAACCTAAAACAGATTCACAAGCAAAAACAAAAACAAACAACTATTACAATGAATGGCAAGCTGAACTTGAAGCAAGGAAAAATCTTGAAATAATAGTTGCAAGTTTGCAAAACCAAATAAGAGAGCTGGAAAAAAGGGTCACCATTCTGGACTGCTCTAACAATTGTCCGGCCCAACCTGCCCAGCAAAATACAGAAAAGGACAGCCATCTAAAGAAAAACAAAAGGCCTACGAAAAAACGCAAGGCAGAAGACAGTCCTGAATTATCTGCAAGAAGACAGGATGCTAAACAAGCAAATTTACAAGGTAAGACAAGTGATAAAAGGCTTGGAAAGTTAACCACTGGTTTGGTAACAGCCGTTACCACCACCAATAATGATCTCGGGAGTGGACAGATTTGGTGAGTTAAAAAAAGTAATAGAACAAAAAACGACAAAGGCTTGTAAATTCACATCCTATAATAACAATAAATGGAAAATAAATATCGATGACAGTGACACATATAGAGAAATCACTGAAGAGTTGACAAAAACAAAGTTCCAGTGGCACACATATGAAAATAAAGCTACTAGACCAGTTAGAGTAGTAGCCAGAGGTCTTCACTTCTCGCGTGATGAACACGATATCGTCGAAGACTTGAGTTATAAAAAATTTAGGATTTTGGAAGCCAAAAACCTAATTAAAAAAGAAACCACACAAGGTAGCGATGGGCAACCAATGACAAGAAACAGAAAATTATCTCTTTTTATGCTCTCTTTTCATAATCAAGAAGAAGTCGAAAAGATATATAACATAAAATCAATAATGGGTATTGTTCTTAAGATCGAGCCACTTCGAAAGAATTCAAACTCAATACCCCAATGCAAACGATGCCAAGCTTTCGGGCATACGCAAAGTTATTGTAAAAGAGATTTTGCTTGCGTTAAATGCGAAGGAAAACATCCCACAAATAATTGTCCTTTTAAGAAGGACGAGAAAGCAAAATGCATCAACTGTCATGGTGATCACCCAGCAGATTATAGGGGTTGTCCGATAGCGAACATACCAACTGCAGAAAGTAAATCGTATTCCCAAATTGTGAAAAATACACAAAGGGAAGGGGAAATATCGGTAAAGGAAATGCTTATTACTATTATCCAAAGATTGGATAATCAGGATAAAATTATTAAACTGCTAAGCAAAGTAGCAGGAAAAAAACAACAAAATATTTATGATTAAAAATAATCTAAATGTCGCAACGTGGAATGCAAATGGTTTACTCCAAATCATCCCTAAATTTTATGTTTTTCTATGTAACGAAGATATTGATCTTTGCCTGATTTCTGAAACTCATTTCAAACAGGGAACTAAGATTAGATTATTGAGGGTCAAGACTAATAACAACAAAAGGCAGGAAGCTCTACAAATCAGGGCGAAATTTTAACTGTGAATTTATTTCGACTGGATCACCAACTTATTGGCCATCTGACCCAACGAAAATACCAGATGTTATCGACTTCTTCATAACGAAAGGTATTAATAGAAAATAAGTTAAAGTTAAAAGCAGTGATGATCTGTCATCGGATCATACACCTGTAATCCTAACAGTCAATGGTTTATCGATAGAACAGATAAAAAACCCACGACTAACAAACAAAAGAACGAACTGGTGTAAATTCAGAGAACTTCTCGAAGGTTTCATTAACCTTAGGTCCCCACTAGTCACAACAAAACATATTGACATTGAAACAGAACAATTCATTGCCGATGTGCAACAGGCAGCAGAAGATAGTACACCGACTTATCAACAAAAAAAACAGGCTTCGGTGAAATACCCCACAGAAATCAAGCAACTTATACTTGAAAAGAGATGAGCTCGTAGAAAATGGCAAGCGACAAGATATCCTGGCGATAAAACCATTTTTAATAGACTCAATAATAGGCTTAAAAAAACTATTACTGAATTCAAAAATGATTCTCTAGCTAAATACCTTTGTAATCTCACGGCTGATAAAGTCACAGACTTCTCCCTTTGGAAGGCTGCTAAACGTTTAAAGAGACCTCAAGCGCAAGATCCCCCGTTGAAAACATCTGATGGGAAATGGATCGGCGATCCAAAGGAAAAGGTTAAACTCTTTTCTCAGCCCCTTTCAAATGTTTTCAAACCGTTTCCACCTAGGGTAGCTAATAAAGATCTTGATTTCTATAACAGAGTAGACGAAGAGGAAATTCCTTATGTTTCGTTAAGAGAGATCGAGACATGTATTCATAAACTAAATAATAGAAAATCGCCAGGTTATGATCTTATAACTGCTCAAATCTTGAAGGACAAGGTAAGCCTTTATCAGAGGTTACCTCATATAGGCCAATCTCACTTTTACCGTTATTTTCAAAACTTTTCGAGAAACTCCTTCTTAAAAGGTTAGACCCAATTATAGAGCAAAGAAAGCTTATCTCTACCCATCAATTCGGGTTTAGGAATTAACACTCGACGATAGACTAGGTGCATCGTATAACTAATGTTATAGAAAAGGCACTGGAAGAAAAACAAATTTGTTCTGCGATATTCTTAGACGTTGCACAGGCTTTTGATAAAGTTTGGCAGAGAGTATAAACTTCATAGGGATCTACCTAGACAGTACTATGAGATCCTTAAATCTTATATACGTAATAGATTCTTTAGAGTTCGTTATGGCTCAGCGTATTCTGAACTTAAAGATATACAAGTAGGTGTTCCACAGGGAAGTGTTCTAGGGCCCACCCTGTATTTATTATATACGAGTGATATACCGCATGCGAGTGATACCATGATAGCCACATTTGCAGACGACACTGCTCTTCTATCAACAGATGGATGTGTGGCTAAAGCTATAGAAAAACTACAAAATTCAATTAACGAGATATGTGATTGGACGCAGCGATGGCGAATTAAACTTAATGAGTCAAAGTCCATCCATATCAATTTTACAAATAAAAAAACAACGAATCTTCCCGTGGTTATTAATAATCAAGTAGTTCCTTACTCTAACACAGCTAAGTACTTCGGTATGAATCTGGATGCTAAACTGAAATGGAAGGAACATGTGCAAAAGAAAGTAGAAGATCTAAATATTAGATATAGAAAACTTTATTGGTTGTTAGGATATAACTCAGAACTGTCCATTGAGAATAAAATCCTATTATACAATCAGATATTAAAACCCGTTTGGACATATGGTATCCAATTATGGGGTTACACAAAGAAAACAAATGTTCAAATGTTGCAAACATTTCAAAATAAGGTCCTTCGGGGAATAGCCCCATGGTACATTAGAAATAGTGACTTGCATCGAGATTTGCAGATCGACCTCGTAGCAGATACAATTAAAAAGTACGCAATGCGTCACAACGAGCGTTTGGAGATGCATATCAATCCTGAGATAGACGATGTCTTAAATGTACGAAATAATATTCGTAGGTTAAGAAGAACCAAGCCCCATGAACTTTTTTGACAATTACGAGAGCCCGTATTTAAATTATAATACCTTCTCAAACCCGACTTAACGTTGAAAATAAAATCTTTGTCGATCACTAGTTGATTGGTCATGTTCAAGGAGGTGTTTTTAATACGTATTGGGAAAAAAGTTAAGGACACAATATTGGCCCTTGAAGATCTCTACCTACTGCTAGTTGAAATTATTTCGTGCGACTTCAATTTCCGTCTTCCTATACGGTGAGCAAGTTTGCGGATGCAGTTGAAAAACTACTCTTGCTGCTTCATCAATCGCATTTTGAGAGAACCCTAATGAATTATGGAGAGAAGAAAAGTTCTTCGAGCGATCTTTGGTCCCGTCTGCATAGACGGTGAGTGGAGGAGAAGGTACAATGCCGAGCTATACGGCATGTACAAGGACATCGAATTAGCCAGAAGAGTTCACATACAGCGACTAAGATGGCTGGGTCATTTAGAGCGGATGGAGCCCAACGTTCCCGCTAAGAAAGTTTTCGAATTCACCCCGGATGGACGGCGCAGTAGAGGACGACCTCACGGTAGGTGGCGCAAACAAGTGGAGGGGGACCTCAACCAACTTGGCGTGCGCAACTGGAGGCAGCTGGCTCGTAATCGTGCTAGCTGGAAAGGTTTGTTGGTTGAGGCCCAGGTCCACCCCGGACCGTAGCGCCATCTAAGTAAGTAAGTAAGTAATGAATTATGGATATACTAAACGGTGTTCGAGGCTGAGAAGTGCTGTATAATGACACAATGAATGCTCTACGTTATAGAACGGTATCACTAAAGTAGATTTTTAAACAGAAACAACTTTATTTTAGGTAGTTTTCTAATAAAAAATAAAAATATTGTATACTTGATATCAATCTGATAATCGGTCTTAAGCCAAACCAAGTAGACTAAGAAAGCAACAAAAGTTTAGCTAATATTCTCTATGATTGTAAGGGAGCCATGCTTCAAAAATTCGAAGAAGGCTTCTGTGAAATAATTTCATACATTTGTTTTAAATGATGTGTATTTCATATGCAAAACGTACTTCGCATTTTAAGAATTTTGCAGTATTTTCCCGACAAAATTGAAGATGCCCTCAGTTGAATTCACACCAATAAAATTATTTAGATAAAAAAGCCATCAACTCTTGGGATGGGTCTTACATATAAAAGCATAGCCGCCCAAGAAATGTTCCCAATTTAGAGTTTAAAAAGTATATTACGGCACAAACCTCTGATTCAAGCCTTCCGTGACATTCTCACCAGCACTAGGGGTCAGCATCAATCTTCATTTGTGATGAGATTCAAGATGCTCGGCTTGTTTAAATTTAACATAATTCAGGCATACGTATTCAGAACCGTAGCCCTATTTTCATGGGAATACGATCTCACAAGTCCAAAACTGGTCCACGGTGCACCTTTCATGTACCCGGACTTTAATAAAAGACACACAGTCACTTCGCCGACACTGTATATAGTTGGTCGAACAATCTATTTTGTAGTAACACAAGATATTTCCCGAAGATGTCACAAGATGTACCCTCATTTACAAATGCATAAAAACAAAAGATGAACCTGGTTCCGAGTCCAGTGTAGTCATTCCGCCTATATGCCGGCCGTGAACCCCTCTTTAGTTTCAGGCGGGATAGCCTTTTAAATTAGTGCAGCGTCAGAGCGTCTGGGACAGCGCGACCATTCTCAATTTAATTCAACATATTAGATAACCGCTAAGGACCCATCGCGACGGACAATTAATGTCGCTGGGGTCTTGGTCTGCCATAAAACCCAGATTTAATCGAATTGAGAAACAATAAATAAATTTCCATTTCAATGAACGCTTCGTACGGCTTAGACTTTGAGGAGCCCGTATTCGTCGCCCAACTCTCAACAAAGGTAAATTCGAGTTTTTCTTTTGTCTTGGGTGAAGTGTGGTCCCGATGATGCATTCCCTTTTCCGAGGAAAGGCGAACTCACAAATACCTACTTTCTTATCAGCGTCGAAAATTAATAGATGCTCGTTCTCCGACAGGTTTCTCCTGATAACGTACCCATCAACGCAGACCTGGCGTAAGTGTTTTCGGGCAGCAACGAACAAGTGGTAAAGAGAAAACCGGGAAATAAAGCAGCCGTGGATATATTATACGCAGTGGTGGTGTACCTGGCCGCAGATGAACCTTCATACAATCAAGCGGCACTGTGGGCTCTGGTCCAGGTGGCATCCACTTAAATGTGTGTGCCTTCGGACAGCTCTGAAAGAGACGAATCACTCTTATCAAGAGTCGTAATTTTTCATTAGATATCACGAGATAAGGTGTCATGGGGTACCAGAATGTTGGGGACTTGGGACCTAGGTGACTCTCCTCGTTTTCAATGATTAACCATCTGCATTTACAATGACAAATTTTGGGAAAGCAGCAACCGAGGATTATTAGTTGCCATCATTGTCGCTGGGCACTATCGGAACGACAAATGGATTATGACTGAGTGAGAATAGCGAAGAACAAATTTAATGGTAGCGTTTAGCATTATCTGTGGGACTTTAATTGTTGAACATTTGACATGGACATTTGTTGTTGGGCTCGATGGGGTATCTACTGAGTTGTATTGTAATCGTAAGGAATGCAATTTGTTAGTGTCGTCAAAAGAGTTGCTTCCGAAGTGGTGGACATTAACATAGATATGCATAGTGTATGGACACTGGACAGGGCATGCCTATTTTGCGTGAAAGGCATTAGGCAAGGTTAGGGTTTTGGGTGAAGTATACCATATTAGGCCGGCCTGACAAAACAGAGAATCAGACCCTTCAAATGTCTTTCTCTAAACTAAGACTTGGTTACAAACTTACAACTTGATCTATAGGTCGTACTGCCGTTGGCACTTCTTCCATCAATGCATTAGCGGTATCAGTCGATATTTAGAGGAAAGAGTTTAAAGCAACTTAGCCTCGAAATAGAATTCGACTTAGTCGTGATGAAAATCAACTTTAACAACAATGGCGCAAAATTATAGTCACCGTATTTTAAGTAGGTTAAGTGCATACTATACGTAAGTAGTATCATGTTAACTCTAAAACCAGGTCCTAACTTTGTATGTAATTATAAACACTTTTAACCTACCTGCAACTAGTATCAGCTGTAGAACGAATCCGCGATGAATTAAAGTCAAACCCAAGAATGACAGTTTGGGAAAACGAACACAGTTTGAGAGATACTCTTTTAACAAATTTAAAGGAATTTGACATAACAATAACCAGTCAAAGGATAGTACATGTAATGCAAGAGGTAAACAATTTTTGGAATTTTGCGATTCTTTTGGGCTGAGAATACTGAATGGAACGAGCGGCAGTGACAGAAATGGTGAGCTCACATTTATTGGAGAACAAGGAGTGTCCGTTACTGACTACTGCTTAATAGGAGGGGCTTGGAACGCTTACAAATTTGGAGGTTAAGCAACTACCATATTCTGATCACTTACCGATTGTAGCTAGCTTTGGTCATCAAATAACGGAAAACGATAGAAGGGATATGAATATTCTGCCCAAACTATTTTGGAATAAACATAAAGCACATTTGTATAGAAGCCTACTGGTGGAGCAACTACAAATACAACAGGATGCAGACCTTAGAAAGATCGAAACAATTATAAAAGATATATATCTGCGTATAACCCCAAGCTCTATCAGAAAGAGGGAGTATAAAGAACCGTGGTTTGACAAAGAGTGCTTTAAAGCAAGGCAATTATCATTTGCCTGGCTCAGGATGTTTCGGCAACACAACGAAGGTGCCATGAAGTGGATGTACCTAAAAGCAAATAGAGAGTTCAAGGACCTATTGAGGGAAAAACGAAGAAGTAACTATGAATCCCTTGCTCGAAGCTTGGCATGTGGTAATAATTCGGCGGATTTTTGGAAAGCGGCTAGAAAACTTAATGGTGGTAACCTTGTCATAAATACGAACTTAAGCCCCAGTGCCCTCCTAGTACATTTTAATGCACTACTGAACCCACACCCTAGTGAATTAGTCTTCAACTATGCTGTTCCGGGATTTCAAAATTATACCTTAGACAGATCGATTAGCTATGAGGAAGTTATCGGAGCTCTAAGTGCACTAAAAGATGGTAAAGCTGCAGGATCGGATGGGATACCTTCCGAGTTCTATAAATATGGTACTAACGAGTTGTACAACAAGCTTACTATGATGTTTGATAATATCCTGAACAGTGGAGTAGTTCCAAACCATTTTAGAGAAGCCTTGATTTTCCCCATACATAAAAAAGGCAGTACATCAGATACAGCGAATTATAGAGGCACTTCTTTCTTAAATGCTTCATATAAGATATTCACAGCAATCTTGCAGGACCGACTATCTACATGGATAAAGGAAAATAATCTACTTAAGGAACATCAAGCGGGTTTTAGGCCAGGATACTATACTATGGACCACGTGTTTGTTTTGTGGAGCATTGTGGAGTCTTACATTGGAAGGGGTAAAAAACTGTATGCATTTTTTGTAGACTTTAAGTCGGCATTTGACACGGTAGACCGAAATGCTCTATTTTATAAGCTTTACTGCATGGGCATGTCGAGGAAGTTCGGACGCGTCATCCAAAATTTGTATTCACATACAAAATCAGCAGTGTGGAGTGGTGAGGAGTTGTCAGGATGGTTCCAGTCATTGTCCGGAGTAAGGCAAGGTTGTTCGCTGAGTCCAAGCTTATTTGCGCTATACATCGAGGACATCGTAGATTTCCTGCCTGGAGTTGTTGAGTACGCAGGACTATTGATCAAAGCACTTCTGTTCACTGACGATATAGTACTAATGGCGCAATCACCTGAATCGTTACAACTAATGATCAACAGGCTGTATGACTACTGTAAGCTATGGAACTTAATCGTAAATCTTAGCAAGTCAAAGGTTATGAAATTTAAGAGAGGGGGCGGAAGGGACTGCAGAAACGAGAAAGGGTACTACAATGGAGAAAGTATTGAAGTCGTTAAGGAATATAAGTATCTTGGGGTCTACTTTACAAAAAATTTAGATATGAAGAGACATCTAAATGAAAAACTAGCAAAGTCTAAAATGGCCATCAATGTTGTATGGAAGAATTGTCTCAGTAATAAATTCATTGCCCACAGCAGTAAATATAAGGTTTTTGTAGCGGTGTCAGAGTCCATCATGTTCTATGCTGCACAAGTTTGGGGAGCAAGGAAGTATGAGGCTGTTGAGAACTACGATACGAGAGCATTTCACCTTCCACCCAAGACTCCCAATTATATGTTAATGCTGGAAACAGGCTTGTCCCCATTGTACATCAAAACTTTTAAATTGTATGTGGACTACATTCTAAAGGTTTTGAATATGCCGGATACCAGACTGCCGAAAAAAGCTGTTCTGCAAGCAATACAATCCAGGACAGGATGGTACAGGGAGTGGTTGGAACTTGCTGAGGACTGTGGGATACATTTGGATCTGGGTAATAGCGGAGACTGGAAACCCCAACTTTATCAACTCATCGCAAGTATGGACGAAAGGCTTGGTTCAGGCATTTAGGGCAAGCTTCAGGATCACTGCATAGAATGATCTACAGCCGCTTAAGTCATAACCTTCAAGAAAATAACTACTTCCGCGATGAATACAGTATATCGGAAATAACGACTGTGTTTAAATTACGGGGAGAGATTCTAAAATTTAATTATATTCCACACAGAGCAGACCTACCAGTGCTATGCAACCTGTGCAACTTGACAGAAAGAGAAGATGTCATACATTTTGGTGGGAAGTGTCCAGTTTTAAGCGAAATTAGGACACATATCTTTGGAAGTAATGTTCTGTCGGTGGATCAAGTTTCTATGCTTCTTAATGAACCAAACGTATTTAAGCTATCCCAGTACTGCAAAATTGCTTTAAATTATCGTGAAAGGATCATTAATGAAGATTTCTAAAATCGCTTAAAATAAAAGAATTATCCAAATATACTTACATATTTTGGTCAATTTTTAATTTTGAATTTATTTAATGTTGTCAATCAGGCAGACGGCAAAGCCATGTTTATTGATTTTTTGTTAAAGCTTTGTGACAATAGTGAAGCACATAAATAAAAATCTATCTATCTATCCATCAATAACCATTTTTTTTTTAAATCCTCAAAAATATCCTCAGAATACATTTT
The DNA here is from genome assembly GCA_945910035.1 of Brachypalpus laphriformis. Taxonomy (NCBI): domain Eukaryota; kingdom Metazoa; phylum Arthropoda; class Insecta; order Diptera; family Syrphidae; genus Brachypalpus; species Brachypalpus laphriformis. The sequence continues at coordinate 104,210,864 of OX246756.1, forward strand.
ATTGAATTTCGCGATGACAGAAGGTTCAAAGCCGATACTAAAACACAATATGGGCTCTCGTTGCTTTTAAGTTACGGGGCTATAAAGATAAAGTAGGTATTAAAAAAATAAATAAATATTTGGCGGAACAGCTCTTTAAAGTGCCAGGGCCTAGCTTCTCACAACCACTCATGTTGTGTGCGTTATATTTCTCACACGAATGGATGTCGAAGCTGGGTAGGACGATCTGTTTGTTGGGTTTCAATCGGTCACGTAGCCCTTGAAGTTCACCTTACGGATCATAATCGAACAATGCGTTGAGTATAGGTTTCCGCTACATTTACTGTTTATCGACTTCGAGAAGGCTTTTGACAGCTTGAATCGAGATGCTATCTGGTTGGCCTTGCGCAGGAGAGGCATTCCAGAAAAACTTATATCTATTATCAAGACTACATACGAGGGCGGTAAGTGTCACGTCGTGCATAATGGTAAGGTGTTGGGCGATTTTGAAGTCCAAAGTGGAGCACGTCAAGGGTGCATACTGTCCCCACTATTGTTCATGGTGGTTATCAGCGATGTACTCCGTGCAGCATTGACGGAAGCTAATTATGGAATTCGTTAGATGATGACATCTTACCTTAAACACCTAGATTACGCTGACGATGTTTGTCTACTTTCACATCGGATAATGGATCTTCATTTGATGGCCCAAAATCTAGAAGCTGAGGCAAACAAAGTGGGGCTAAAAATAAACACAGCCAAAACAAAAGCCATGAGCACTTCTTCTAACAACCGCGCTCAACTTTACATTGCAGGAAAGCAAGTCGAGAAAGTTGATAACTTTCTATATTTAGGAAGTGTCGCCTCGGCTAATCGCGGTGGCACCGAACTGTGCAGTAGAATCGGGAACGCTAAAGCTGCGTTCGGAATGCTGTCCAAAATCTGGAGAAGCAATGTTATCAGCTTAAGAATCAAGCTACAACTGTTCCGCTCCAACGTAGAATCAGTGCTGCTTTATGGGTGCAGTACTTGGAAGGTGGACACCATTAACACACAAAAGCTGCAAGTCTTCGTAAACAAATGCTTAAGAATCATCTTGAGGATTATTTGGCCGAACCGCATCTCCAACGAACAACTTTATCTGAGAACGGGCCAAGAACCTATAAGCATTACTATACGAAGAAGAAAGTAACAATGGATTGGACACACCCTACGGCGCGAAGACAACTCCATTGCGAAATACGCCATGCAGTGGCATCCGCTCACCCAGGCAGGCAGAATAGCAGGACGCCATAGGCAAACGTGGAGCAGAACAGTTGAGGAGGAATCGAGCTCTTTAGGAATGAGTTGGAGGCAGCTCAAATGCGTTGCAGAACTCCGAAAACGATGGCGCTCAGGCGTGGTTGACGCCCTATGCCCCCCGAGGGGTTAAAGGATATAAGTAAGTAAATATTGTCACATACTGTTATACATTCTGTAGAGTTTCGTTGATTACGGCATATATCCACTGGTTCGTTTGGAATTTTTCCCAGGCGAGAGTCGTTTCAACTATCTTTAATTTACGTGTCGAAAGCAATGGTATGTTGTTGAGTAGATTGACAAGCTGATGTTTGACCCTCGGCGGCAAATTGGATGTATTTGAGAGAATAGGTATTTTGCGTTATATATCATGGTACAAGATTCAATATCATCTTCGGATAATATATAATATTCGTCTTGATGAGCGTTTATTGCAAGATATGTCGATGAGCGTTTACTGCAATATATGTCGATGATGGTTCTATGGCGATGAGCGTATTGTTCGTCATTGCTGGAATTGAGATGTTCTTAAACATTGTAAATTTTTCACGATATCTGATCTGAAAGCCCTGACTTTAAGCAACGGATTGGTAGTTATAAGGCGAGTTTTTATGTGTTTTCATTGTTAATTGACTGGACGTGTATAAGTTCCCACCTTCATCATTTCCAGATGAACTTAGATCTTTTATGAATGAATTCAAATCACGTTTTTACAGCACGACTTTTATTATTACGAATATTCTCCTAGTAGAGTGCATGCGGAGAGACGGGCATCTAACCATAAGATTTGTTTGTTTTCTTGTTATATATACTCGTACTGCACCTTTATTTAGAAACAAACCCATTTCTAGACTTAAATATTTTTTTTTTCAAGACATACCATTATCTACAGAGATACTTGCAAAATGTCACTAGACAACAAACTTCGTAGCTATTGTCGACTGGTTGTCTGGGTTGATTGACAATGTTTTATTTATCTAGAGGTCTAAACGAAGCATGATTCTCCAGCATCAAAAGCATGACTTTCTAGGGAAAAGAGAATCGTTTTATCTGCACTAAGTGCATAGAACCTAGTTTATTGTAGAAAGCAGTTGGTCCCGATAAAGAGACCAAAAACACTCTAATTTTACTTTGACAAGGGTCACGATTGTGCCCAATATAAGGATCAATCGTCCCCAACTCCTTGAACATTTGGCAATAGACATGTATTGCACATTTCCATGACTGGGAAAACTTGATTTCCAATATCTAACTAATATTGTTTTGTAGATACATTTTGCGATCATCTTTAAATTATCAAAATGGCTTTATTAGCGCTAAATATTTTTGTTTCAATCACAGGCCAGATTAAAAGTTCAAACTTTTTCTCACGAACCGAAACAATGAATCATTCTGGTGTTGATTATAAAGCGTACATATCTCTATGTATGGCGATAAAACAGATCCTGCCCGCAGCTATTAAAACAAAATCGACATAAATAACTCAATTATATTTGTATTTAATTAAACAGTTTATGCGATTCAATAACTCACTATGCACCCTTTGAGGTCCGGTGGTGAACCGCATTCACGCATATGCAGCGAGCCAACAAACCGAAAAATTATGCCATTTATCATTTTTCTTTATTGGATGCCGTTGCCATTAAATCAAATTCATATCAGCAAGCCTACCCAACAACAGTCCCATCATTCCCTGTATTACCACGAAGAAGACGAAAGCGATGTGACCGTAGCCGGGAGCACTCTTCACAGTCATTACCACAAATCTTTCATCAAGCAATTAAAATATCTAGATGGGTGTCTTTCGGCATGGATCATTATCACTGTCGGTGCTTCCTCTTAAAGGCCGTGACTTCTACCAAAACATTTCAATCAACAGAGGGAGAACACCAAAAAAATCCTTTGAATCTGGAAGGTGGTACCGATGATAAAATTAAGCGATACTCTCAAGAGGTTTCAATCTAAAATGGAACTGTTGCAACTGCAGCGGCAATTGCCGCACAACCGCACCATTGGACAACACTGCAATTAAGAGGAACTCTTTCTCACAGTTCCTTTGATGTCACATCGTAATAAAGTCATTGTGATCCGTCGACTGACAGAGAAATAGGTGGAGGACGTGTTCACAGCCAGCAATTACGAGGTGATGGTCTTGGCAATAAAATTCGTATTCAATTTTTTTATAAGGATCTATAAAGGCTGGGTGGCAGGAAGGAAATGAGCTAAGCGGGAATTTGACCGTCGTCGGTGAGACCATGGCACGGTGGTCACTTTGAACTAGTAGTGATTAGAAAGTTCCACAAATGACACACGAAGTGAAATGATATGAAATGCGTCCTGCGTATGCAATTAAAAGACAAAAAGAAGACGAATATTGTTTGCCAACAACCGATGTCGGTGTAACTATTAAAAGCCGGGGCTATAAATCACAGCTTACAAAAAGACCGAGTACGAGAGAGTGAGGTGCAGGGAACCATCCCTAATTAGGCAATAAATGTCCACATTTATGATTGTTGAATAAGAATCCTCGCACACCGGCCGGATGGCGCCGCCTCTCGGGGCAACATTCCCTTCTTTTGAGATTTGAATTTCAATACGTTCATATTTCCTTTTTTGTCTGTGTTCTTGTATGCACTATAATACATTGGAGTTGGATTCGTGATCTAGTAGATACTAGGTTGACTATATTTCTGAAATAAATAAATGAAAAATGAGTTTCGCCTTCACATACAATGGTATTACTCTTGTGCACTAGAAGTGAGTAAATATGTACACAAATATTGACGTACGAGTATACACAACCAAGTATACCATATGACCTTCTGGCGCAAACTGTACGAGAGAAAAGGATCGACGTAGCCCTAATAAGCGAACCGTACAAGCCCATAAATGGAAGTAGCTGGATAGACGATACCACGAAAAAAGCCGCGATATGGACCTGCGGGAGCTATTCTCTGCAGTCAGTTGGCCACCAGGCTGACCTTTTCGTATATGCAAAAATAAATGATGTGCACTTCTATAGTTGCTATGCGCCCCTCAGTATAACACTGGCGGACTATCTAAAGCTGCTGGACGACATCGTAGCTAACGCGCGGGGGAAACACCCCGTGGCTATTGCTGGAGATTTCAACGCCTGGGCTACTGATTGGGGCAGTAGAACCACAGACGCAAGGGGAAGAGCTCTCCTCGAATGCTTCGCAGCACTGGAAATTAGTCTGGCCAACGACGGTACAGCGGAAACATTTCGAAAGGCAGGCAGAGGGTCAATCACTGACATCACATTCATGAGCAGCTCACTCCTGCGGAAAACCAAATGGTGGGTCAGCGAAGACAATACCCACAGTGACCACCAGGCAATTATATTTAATGTCGGCGAGGAGAAACGTAGACTGCGTCCCACCCTAACAGGACCAAAGTGGAAGGACACGCTCTTCGACAAAGACATGTTCGAAGAAATGTTAAACACCAGCGCGACAACAAATAATGGATTGGCTGAGGCACTTTTGCATCAGCTGATCCAGGTCATAACCACAGCGTGCGACGCAGCAATGCCCAGAAGGTCTGTCAGTAGAAGAGGCGAACCCTGCTACTGGTGGACCGACGAGATTAAACGGCTCAGGGCGAAGTGCCTACAAGCACGACGCAGATCTCAGAGATCCAGAGGCAGACAAGATTTCCAATAGCGGCTAACCACATTTAAATTGGCGAGGCGAGAACTGGAAAGGGCCATTAAGGAGAGTAAGTCAAGGGGCTTTAGGCGGCTCTGTGACGAGGCCGAATTAGACCCCTGGGGCATGGCGTATAGAGTGGTGATGAAGAAGCTTAAAAGCAGCAGGTCTCCACAACATACATGCCCGGCAATACTAAAGACTATAGTAGAGCACCTATTCCCCCATAGACCAACTACTATGGTCTCCATCACGAGGGAGATCAGCATGGAGCATATCCCGACAATCACGTCAGAAGAACTTTTTGGGGCATGCAGAAAAATCGGAGACAGCAAAGCATCTGGAGCGGATGGCATCCCGAATAGGGCAATCAAGGTGACTGTTAAGACGAGACCGGACATCTTTCTAACAACGATGCAAAGGTGCATAGAGGAGGGGGTATTCCCTATACCATGGAAATTGCAACATTTAGTGCTGCTTCCAAAGTGCAATAAGCTGCCCGGACAACCATCATCGTATCGCCCAATATGCCTGCTCGATACGCTAGGAAAGATCCTAGAGCGTATTATATATAACAGACTGCTTGCGCTGGCGGAGGAAAACGGAGCCTTGTCAGACTGTCAGTACGGCTTCAGAAAATCACGCTCTACCGTCGATGCCACAAAGGCGGTAGTAGATATAGCAACTGAAGCAATACAAGGGAAAAGGTGGAAATGGGGGACGAAGAAATACTGCGCAGTAGTAACGCTCGACGTCAAATATGCGTTCAACTCGGCAAGCTGGTCATCCATTAGGAGATCCCTGGCCAGGATGGATACACCATACTACCTGCTGAGGATAGTCACGAACTACTTCAGCAATAGGAAGCTAAGATACTATACTGACGATGGCGTTAAGCACTACAGTGTTTCCGCGGGAGTCCCGCAAGGGTCGGTTCTGGGACCTCTCCTATGGAACATTATATACGACGGGATTCTGCGGCTAACATTACCTGAGGGAGTCAAAGTAATTGGCTTCGCTGACGATATCGCAGTGGTTACAGTAGCCAAGCACGTACACGAGGTGGAGTCTGCCACGGACAAGGCAGTTATAAGAATAAAGGAATGGCTGGAGTCTACCGGTCTGGAACTAGCTGCCCACAAGACCGAAGCTGTCCTAATAACCAGCCGCAAAAAGGTGGAATACGCCAGCTTCCGGGTCGGAAACCAGACAATCAGGTCCAAAGAATCCTTGAGGTACCTTGGAGTCATGCTGGACAACAGGCTGCGCTTCAAAGCCCACGTCGAGTATTCTAGTAAGAAAGCATCGCTGATGCAGGCAGCACTCTCCCGAATGCTCCCGAACATCGGCGGGCCTGGATATGCCCGCAGGATCCAGAGTGGTCAGCTCGGTACTTCTATACGCTGCCCCGATATGGGCAGGTGCACTGGCCACAAATGAGTGCAGGAAGAAGCTATCATCAGCTCACAGTAACTACCACCTCACACAGTTCCTGTCCGGACACGGTGGCTACCGGAAATACCTCCATAGATTTGGACACGATAGTTCGCCCCTGTGTCCAATATGTCCAAACGAAGAGGAGGACGCGGAGCATGCAGTGTTCTACTGCAGACGCTTTGCAGAAAACAGAGCAAACCTGCCAAGTCCAGAAAATCTTGTAAGTCACATGACACGATCAGAGGGCGAGTGGATGGAGATCTGCTCATTCATTGTATGCGCTGCGAAGAGCATAGAGCATAATTGCTAACCAGCCCCGCGAAGAAATGCCTAACGGCAGTACCGCGGGGAGAGTGGTTGAAGTGTGTAGGGTGTGTGTTTAGTACGTAGGCGTATTCCTGGAATCGATTACTCAGGTTTGCGAATGCTAGTAGCACTCGGGCTATTAGTATCTGTGAAGATTATACATCTTTGGCGCAACCTAAAAAAAAAAAAAAAAGCCAAGTATATGCTGTCAACAAGAAGGGCAGAAGGGAAAGCCAACACCGACGCTGGACAAAACGTCACAGTGGGCAGCTATAACTTCGAGGTAGTAAGGGACTTTTTCTACCTTGGCTCTGCTATAAATTCTACAAACAAGATCAGCGCAGAAATCAATCGAAGAATAACTCTTTCCAATCACTGTTTTTTTGGGGCTTATAAGGCAATTCAACAGTAAAGCCCTATCTCGAACAACTAAGGAGACTCTATATAAGACCTTTATCATCCCAGTCCTGCTTTACGGCGCTGAAACATGGACTTTATTAAAAGAGGATGAAGATATCCTTGGTCGCTTCGAGAGAAAAATTCTTCGTTAGATTTTCGGTCCCGTTTGAGTTGACGGGTTTTGGAGGAGACGATTCAATCACGAACTATACGAGCTGTACAGCGACATCGACCTAGTCAAAAAACTGCGTATTGAACGTTTGAGATGGCAAGGAGATGTAAAGCGAATGGACACCAACGCTCCGGCCCGCAGAGTCTTCGAATCTAACCCCGAGGGAATCATCGCCGTAGGTGGCGCGCACAAGTTCAAGGGAACCTCGACCAACTTGGAGTGCGCAACTGGAGGCAATTAGCTAAAGACCGAACTAAATGGAGAGGCTTGTTGGTTGAGGCCCAGGTACATCCCGAACTGAAGCGCCACCTAAGTAAGTAAGTAAGGACAGAAAATATAAAAGTGCAACAAATGAAGATACGTTTAAAACGGCTTAAGATTTGGATTGATACGAAGTGAAACTTCATTACTCTCTCTCTCTATCATCCTTTCCAACGCCGGCACTGTGTGTAAACATGTTAAAGGTATTCATAACCGTTTGAAGTGCGCGCAAATTATAAAAAAAAAAATAAAACGATCAGTAGTGGGATATCTCATTCGAGAGTGATTTTCAGGAAAATGTATTCGGGAAAACTATTACCAAACATTTTCCTGTTGGCATCTGCCGATGACTAATATGAACCTCTTTGGAATTGGAACTTATAATTTAGACCCTATAGCTTATATGAGACTAAAGAAACGCAGCTAACATGCGGCCGTGGGATATTAAAACGAATTAAGTCTAAGGGCTTAATATCCTAGGAGATGTTCAGTGCTGCCAACCATAAAAATGTATAGAAAAGAATTTGTTTCAAATGGCTTTCTGGTGATAACTCTTGCAAGTCAAAGACCTGACTTACGTATCGTCCCCCATATGCCAGAAGCATGAATGTGCAAATTTTAAACTTTTGAGAAATGACCACAATTGTGCTTCTGGCTCTACTAAATAAGAATGAATTCAACACTCACGGCATAGTAAGAAATGGTTGTTTCCACACTTTCTGCACATTTACAGTTCTAAAACAACATAGAATACAGAAAGACTTATCAAACAAAGTAAGAAAGTCGAAAAAACTAAATTTACACATTCATGCTTCTGGCATATGGGGGACGGTATGTTCTATTTTCCCACATCCAATTCGAATATAAATCCAAACATTATGAAAATGCATTACCAAACTATTTAGCCGTACAAGACACCCTAATTGTTAACCAACTAATTTTAGACACAGATTTTGACATTTTAATTTATCTGAAGTCCCTCAAAAATGGTGGCCTCAACGCACAGACAATTATTATTAATTGTTCGTTTTTATTTGAACCAAAATAAATGAGTCAATCTCACCCACCTACTATACGCACGCAACAGTTGTTCTTTGATCGAAAACTGTCGCTCCAATTTGTACACTTCCATTTGAAACACAATATTAATGGAACACTCATCACAAGTAGCGAAACATTCGTCTATGATTAAACGTATACAACACGGACAACAGAAATGAGCTAAGTGTCTGTCAGAGTCGTTTGCTTTCTTAACAGCGGCGCATTCTAGATTGATTTCTCTCCTTTGTTATGGATATTTAAAAATAACATATTTTGTCAATTCAGTGGCTTGGATAATTTTGTTGGTGGTCGGGAATCGATTTAGTCGCCTGTCAAAAGGTCCAACAGAAATCAACCAAACGGATGATAGGATTTTCAATTAACACGAATTCGTTACGAGTTTTAAGCCATAAGTTAGCTGGGTAGTGGACGAAGCGTGGCATGATGTGCGATTGACAATTGAAAATTTCTTCATAATCCACATTTTCATTTAGATTGAAATGAAAAAGGGTTTACCTGGGTGTATCGCATAACTTTCGGGATTACAAGGGAACAGGGAAACGCATGAAACTCAATTAATATCTGTTGGTGGTAGACAGTTTCAATAAACAGAAAGGTTAGTTTAGAAATGTCGGGCATGAATAATTACAACTATGTTGGTGAAAGAGGGAAATTGTTTTTGAAGTAAGATAGCCTTACCCGCGAAATCTGTATTAATAAAAATGAAATGCTGTTCGTTGGTAAGCACATCACTTGAGAACGGCTGGACCGATTTGGCTCATTTTTGTTTAAAATGTTTGTAATAGTTCGAATAAGGTTTTTACGGAAAGAAAAGTTGGAAATGTTGTCCGCAAAATTGGAAAATTCGGGAGTGTTTTTTTCCATGGGTTTTTTTTTTCTCATTCTTTCTTTGTTTACACAAAACCGATTGAGCTCAAATGTTAAGGCAATCTTCGATATTGGACCGAGAGTGTTCCTGTGAAGGGGGCCACTGCTTTAGTATTTAAGTAATTTAGTACTGAAAAAACTGTTCTCTAATAGACTTAGCCCCGGCGCTGCCTGACATTTGTTGACCCAGGCGCCTGCCTGACAGTTTTTTTTTTTTGTTAGGCGCAGCAACGCACGTCGGTACCCGCTAGTATATTATATATTTATTTATTTATTTATCCATTTTTTAATCTTTATTTGCACATATTGCATTGCTATCATGAAAAAATTCAATACGGAGATTTTAAAATTAGTACTACGGTTATATTGGATTGTTGGAAGTCATGACGCATGACATGATATATGGTGTTAGTTGATTTTGGGAAGTTCTAGAGTTATTTGCATCTATTTCCATGTAATTTGACAGCTGACGGTTTGCTTCATTGCAAAAAAAAAGTTGAGCGATTTGGTCGAGTTTTGGGAATTTTACAAAAAGTGGAGGATGGGAAACCAAACTATCGTAAAGAGAAGAATGCGCGTCAAGCTTGTGAAAAGTTGCGCGTGCCAACGATGGTTTATGTAATTCCGTGCTGGTGATAATGGTCTCAACTACGTTCTTCGATCAGGGCGCCCCACCGAGGTTGAGCGACAAAATAATGACATTGATCGAATCTAACCTACATTACACTACACGAGAGATTGCAGAAACATTGAATGTCCATTATTCGGAATAGGCTGTGATACGTTATTAAGCTTGATATTTGGGTTCCCCATGCACTCAAGGAAGTTAATTTCTGTCGTATATAAACACATGTGTGATACGCTCACTAAAAGTAAGGAAGACGACAAATTCCGAATTAGTTGGCCACATGAAGATCCTTGAGGAAATTCTGCTATTAACTTCTTCAGCAGTATGAATCTCAGACTTCATGCCTAAAAAAATCCACCTCAATCACCCCTTCACAGTTAACATACATGACCGCAGCTACTGGAACTATCCTCAAATCCCTCAATCAGCATCTCAAATCAATTGGTACACTGACGGTTCAAAAATGTCAAATGGGCCTGGAGCTGGTATCTTTGGCCCCAACTACAAACTTTTTACACCATTAGGTCAATTCACTACTATCTTCCAAGCAGAGTTCTATGCTATCGAGCTCTGCGCCAGAGAATGCACTAGACGAAACCTCCGAAGATCACATATTAATATAAAATTATATAATTACATATAATTTCTTATAATGTAGCAGGTTTAGTTAATAAAGCTCTCTTTAAAAACTTTTATGATCATATAAATAACTACGATATATTCTTCCTATTTGAAACCTTTATCGAAAAAAACATGGAACAATTCGAACCTTTTTTCCACAACTTTAAACTCCATTGGATCCCAGCAACGCGGACCTCTACCCATGGCAGAGCTAGTGAAGGATGTTTATATGGTTTTAAAACGCAGATCAACAGTAGTATTGGATGCCGGTTTATAAACGAACTCAACAGAACTGTATTGGAAAGTACGTCCGAAAATGTTACCATCTACGCGGTTCCTGTCTACATAAACTGTAACAGATGGACGGAAGACTTTTCGAATCTGTATGATTTCCTACTGGAATTTGGAAAAAAAGACATAATGGTAGTTGGGGACTGCAACGCTAGAATAGGGAATACGCAACTTTTAGAATTCGAGCCGGATAATTTAAATAGCTCAATATACGAACGCAGAAGTGCAGAGGATATGGTACTTAATGGCAATGGAAAAAAATTCGTCGAAATGTGTGAATCGATTGGACTCACAGTAGTAAACGGGAGATCTAAAAGTGATGAGCAAGGTCGCTTCACCTTTTTCAGAGGCACTGCTTGTTCAACGAACGACTACTGTCTGGTGCGAGGAAAGTGGCTGCAATACACAACCGACCTAAAAGTAAAAGAGCTAATCTTTTCCGATCACATGCCTTTAACCATTACGGTAAACTTTGTAGCATCCCCACGAACAACGGACCCCCCAATGCGGTTACTACCAAAAATTCAATGGAAGGAAAGTTTTGCTAATCGTTACAAAATATACCTAGATCAGAAAATAAGCGCGGTAAACGAAACCGAGTTGCAGTCCATTCACGACCCTGATGTACTTACTTCCTGTATCTTAGAGGTTGCGAGACCTTCTCAGTCCACACAAAGGTGTAAGCAGAAACAAGAATGGTTTGACTGGGATTGTATGGCAGCTAGGAGAAAATCGTTCGCTCTCCTTCACTTAATAAGAAAAACAGGCAGTAATATCGCCAAAATTATGTATCAGCAGGCCAATAAAGCATACAAAACGCTATTTAAAGAAAAACAGAAAAGGTACATTGAACATCTGACTCTGGAGATAAAATGGATTCGAGACAGTCGCTCTTTCTGGAAACTCGCAAGGAAGCTCAACGGCACAGCTTTTGCACGGAGTTTACAACTTGAAGCACCTGTGCCAGCTGAGCATTTTAAAAAACTGCTGAACCCGCCTTGCAGCACAAACCAGCTGCAATATGCTCTACCGTTTCAGAGGATCGAAGAGTTGGACCGCAATATATCACCACAAGATGTCCGTAAAGTCATACACCGTTGCAACCTCAACAAAGCTCCAGGGGAAGACCGCATCCCATATGAATTCTTCAAGTACGCGTCCAACGAGTTTCTGGAGAAACTTTCAATGGCGTTTAACTATATTTTAAACACGGGCGAAGTGCCATTAAGCTTCAGGAGGAATATCCTTTTCCTTTTATTTAAAAAGGGTGATTCCAGCTATCCTTGTAACTACAGAGGCCTATCCTTCCTAAACTCCGTGATGAAAATATTTACGGGTATATTCCTGGAATGGGTGCATTCAAATGACCTGCTTAGTGAGTTCCAAGCCGGGTTTAGAAAAGGCTACTCGACAGTAGACAATATTTTTACGTTAACAAGCTTAGCTAGGTCTTACCTGAATAATGGAAAAAAATGTACGCGTTCTTTGTGGACTTCCAAGCGGCATTTGATTCTGTTGATAGAAAAGCGCTTTTCTATAAGTTAAGCAATCTTGGAGTGTCAACAAAAGTGCTAAAAATTATCGAAAGTCTCTATAAGGAGAATATGACTGCAATGGGACGGAAACAATGTTTCAAATTCGTTTGAGTCTCATATGGGTGTTAAGCAGGGTTGTCTCATGAGTCCTCTTCTTTTCGCGCTATTTATGGACGATTTGCCAACATCTCTACCTGGAGGAATCGAGTTCGCTGGAATGAAAATAAGGGTCCTCTATATGCCGATGACATCGTCATCTTGTCGGAAACTCCATCCATGATGCAAATGATGATCAACAAGCTAGAGAAATATTGCAACCTTTGGAACCTAAAATTGAATACAAGCAAGTCCAAAATATTGGTATTCCGAAACGGAACCGGTCGCTTCGCTAGGGACGAAAAATGGTTTTACCAAAACGAAGAAATTGAGAACGTTAAGGAATATAAGTACCTTGGAGCCGTTTTAACACCGCGAGTGGTTTTTAAAAGCACCTTCAGGAAAAACTCAAGGAAGGAAAAAAGGCAATAAATTGTAATTGGAAAGGAATATTTTCTAAAAATAACGTTCCGCTTAGTACAAAGTATAAAGTCTATGAGGCAGTGCTTAGGTCCATCATGTGCTATGGCGCCCAAGTATGGGGCATCTTTCAGTTTGAAGAAGTTGAAAAGCTGCTAAGATACTTTATCAAAAAAATCTTCAGGCTACCGGAAAACACGCCAACGTATATGCTTCACCTGGAAACAGGACTGTCCCCTTTGTACATCTTCACAGTAAAGCTGCACTTTCATTACATTTTAAAAGCAATGTCACTCTCGAGTCAGAGGCTTCCGAATTTGGTTGCAATGCACATAATACACCATAGGCAACCATTTTTCCTCGAATAGCTAATGGTTCATGGTTCAAATCCTGATGTCAGCAAGCATTTATTTATTTCTCATGAAATATATAAAGTCAGTCCGATCAATTACGAAAGCTTGTGTGAACACTACTGCGAAGGCATAACACTGGCAGTAGCTTGGTCATGTGGCTGGAAAAATTGTTCGCTCTGTTGATGATGATTTGCCCTTGACATCGATTATCGGGAAAAAAGTACTGTGAATCGGAAGCAATGACAATAATAACAAAAAAAAAAATAAAAATCTCCCCAGTTATCTGGACGCCACCGCTGGAGAATAGCTGAAGCATAAAACAACTGAGCTTCAACAACCACTACACCAAAATCTTTCTCTCTCTCTCTATATCCATCCTTTCCAACGCCCGCACTGTGTGTAAACATGTTAAAGGTATTCATAACCCTTTGAAGTGCGCGCAAATTATAAAAAAAAAAAAAAAAATTGTCCAGGCTCTGCGGCATTCATGATATCCAACTAGCGGATTACAATCCTACATCTTGGAGAGAGGCACTACAGGAACTGTTGATTAAGATCGACCTATCTACCCGTGATGCATTTAAAGTAAAAACCCAAGAGAGTCAAACCAGACTCATATATCGAACTCTTCAACATGACTTGGGGGAATTCAACTACTTCCACGACCAAAACAGTGTGGAAGTTATTTCAACATTATTTACGGCTAGAGGAGAGCTCCTACGTTTGAATTACATGCCATATAGAACCGAACGAAATTCTGAGTGCTCACTATGCAACCTATATGCCTTAGAAGACGTCTTCCATCTCATCGGTGTATGCCCAATATTAAAGGCGATAAGGCGAACCCAATGGGATAAACATGTGCTATCGGAAGCTGAAGTCAGGGCAATACTAAACGGTCAAAATTGGAAGGTTCTGTTTAGCTACTTAAAGTCCGCTTTAAAATACAGGCAACAAATATTATATGAAGCTTTTTAGAAAAATTAGTGAATATAACTAAAACGAATTTACACAGATAAAGTAATTGAGATCTTTTGAATTCTATTTTAAAATTTTGTAAATCTCTCTTTTCTGGCTGACGGCAAACGCCAATGCATATTTTGTGATTATTTAATTATGTATTAGTAACAATTTTCTAATGTACAATAAAAATCACTTCTACTACTACTACTATTAATATAATGTCAGATAGCCAAGCAGCACTCAAGGCTCTCACGTCGTTTGACTATAAGTCTAAGCTGGTTTGGAATTGTCTCCAGACTCTTTTGCAGCTTCCTGCACACAATAAAATCACACTAATGTGGGTCACCGGGCATAAAGGCATCCCTGGTAATGAAGCGGCTGATAAGCTTTCCAGACTAGGTGCCCAATCTCCTTAGATTGGACAGGAACCCATCTGCGGTTTACCCACTAGCCAGATTAAAATAGAGCTACTTCGCTGGGAACGCGAACAAATGCCTAAGCCTAAGCCATTCCAAGAAATTTATTAATCTATTAATTTCTCAAAAAATAGAACTAGAGACATTCTATCTATGAGCAAACAGAATGCTAAGATCCTTACTGGCTTCCTAACTGGACACTGCTCTCTCAACTACCATCTCAAAAAAAATGGGCCGTGTTCAATCGGAAACGTGCCGTCTCTGTCTTGAAGACACCGAAACAGCCCATCACATACTCTGTGATTGCCCGGCCATAGCTAGACTGAGGCTAAAGCACTTCAATAAATGCATCACATCACCTTCTGATGTCACGTCTTAAGCATAGCACAAAAGATCTTTTTAGGTTGCTGTGCTCCGGGGGTCATTCTCTGCCTTTCCTCCCCTTCATCATCCTATTTTAAAGTGACCGATAACTGGTGATGAAAAGTGGATTGTTCGCAACAAAGTGGAGCTCACGGTTTCAGTCCCGACTTGATGATTCGCCTCTAAAGACAACAAAAGCAGATATTCATCAGAGGAGGGTGTGGCGGGGATTTTAAAGGTATCGCATTTTTCGAGTTCCTACCAAGAAACAAAACAATCGTTTTGAATGCAAACTGTCGACAATTGGACAGTCTGAACGGTTCAACCATCCAGAAATGCCCATCACTACAACGCGCGACCACATACAAGTTTGATCACTCGTCAAAAATTATTGGCGCGTGGATGGGATATGTTGACACACCTACCATACTCGCCCGACTTTGCACCGTCAGACTTCCACTTGTTTCACTCTTTTCAAAATTCCTTGACTGTTATAACATTCAATTCAGGTGAGGCTGTATATCAGCTCCTTACAGATAAAGGCAGTTCCTTCTATGAATGGGGAATAATGAAGCTCACTAAAAGATGGGTAAAAGGTATAGAACAAAATGACCAATATATCATTGGTTGATCTTTGTTCTTTATATAAATACATTACTTTCTAAAAACATAGAAAAAATACGTCATGACTTTTCTGACAACCCAATCGAAAAACGTGAAAAATTTCGTCTCGTAATTCTGTACGTCTGTACCTCGGGCTGCAGCCTAAACGGCTAAACAGATGAATTTCAAACTTCATACCTTGAATTCCTTGGAATTGACTTAAAAAAAAAGGCATTTTTTCTCGCCAACGGATCTAATGATTTTGCTCAAACTTCATATTCGTACTAGTAGTGTAACAGTATCCTATTAGATGGCGTGACAGGTTCTTAAAGTGTAACGGGTCGACGGATTATTAACTACATACATACATACATTTTCAATGGCCCGCTAATCCTTCATGAGGGTGGCGGGGGTAGGATGCTCAGGTGGACTCTCCATCCTTCTCGATCCTCCGCCATCGACTCCAACTCATCAGGAGGAATCCCTAGACGGCTCCAGGAGAGATGCCGGACTTGGTCCAACCATCTATTTCTAGGCCTACCTGATGCTACGGCCACCATGGCGCGTCTTGGAAGCCGGTCTGGGGGCATACGCACTACGTGATCAAACCATCGAAGCATAGATCGTTCCGTTCGGAGAAGTAGCTGCTCAACATTGAGCGCCTCGCGTACTCTGGTGTTGCGCACTCGATCCCTACGAGTTATTCCAGCAACACCGCGAAGGTACCTCTTATTCTTTCGGTCACTACCCAAATTTCATGACCATAGGTGAGAGTTGGAACATACACCGAGTTAAAAACCGATAGCTTAGCTTGAACACTAAGTTCAGATTATTAACTAGCTCCCGAAATTTCAAGATACATTTTTGTTTTTGTATATAGGAGAATTTAAACAAAAAATAATTTTTGCGATTGTAGCTAGATTTCAAAATAATTTGCAAATAAACACCATAACGATCCAGTTGTGCCCTCTATTTGCATGCGTTTTTGTAGCCGAGATAGAATTTTCGAGATATATACAAGATGGCGCTAAAGTCATCATTCGATTTTTTTTTATGATTTAGTCAACTCTTAGGAAATACCCATACTCAGACCCATCGGCTAATGACATAGCCTTGTCGTAAGGGAAGGGGAGTGAAATAAAAGGAATTAAGGAAGAGAATGTGGGTGGACCCAAAATACTAATAAATGTAGCGCTTGCGTCACTGAGGATTATGAATTGGTTAAAAAAATGTTGGCAGTAAATTCCACGTTCGCACAATTTTGCGCAAGAAAGAGTTTCTATACTTTTCTTTGCGGCCAAAGGGAATACCTAATCCACACGGTCGATCATTTATGAGGCGATTTCTCTCGAAGCTATTTTGATCAGTGTTTTAAATACTTTTGATAGAATTGAGGTAAGCGCAATGGGTCTGTAGTTTTAAGCTCCAAGTTCGACTTTTTTTTCTTAACCTATTATTTTGGCTCTAAAGGGAAAAACGTGAGATTGTTGTATTAAACTTTAAAAATTTGACTTGACTTACAAATTTTATGCCATCAAGCTTCGAAGATAACATCCGACAAATGACCACCATTCGAACTGATGCAAATTTGGTCTCTTTTTCTTGCATTTTAAATAGTACTGTGAAGAATTCGCCTGGGATCTTCGATTTCGTTTTGAATATCGTCCTTTAGTTGCTGTAGGGTCTGTGACGTATTTACTTGAAAAAAACCTTAGAGGAGCAGTTAGATCGAGTGATCTGGCTGTCTATGACAAATCATGATACGAGTATATTGTCGCGCAAAAGAGGTATTGTTGCAAGAGTTGTGTATGCCGCGGCATGGTCTTGTTAGAACCACAAGTCCTCCAGTACCAGTTCACTTAGTTTATGTATGAAAAAGTCACCGATTATGGATCAGAGTTCACGAATTGACCATTATTGTGTCACCGTCGTTGTCTTAAAACGGGCCCCACATTTGTTCTTATATCATCCCGCAGCAAATGGCTACTATTTGATGGATGGTTCGAGGGTTTTTCGTTCCCCAATAATGAGAGTTTTGCTAGACAAGTGGAAATGGTCCTCGTCCTTATTATCAATTTCGATGAAGAATCGTAGACGACCAGTGACAATTTTTTCACTTTCTTAAGTGGTATACTTATTTGTTTTCGTGCAAAACAAATTTTTTGAGTTTCTTCCCTTTAAATGTCAAAACACTAGTGACATAACCATACAAATAATTAAGGACTATTCACATCGGATGATGACTTTTTCCTAAGTAGTAATGGAAGAACAATAAAAAAAAAAAAAAAAAATGCAAAACCATGGATGTTTACTTTTTTACATTCAGTCTGTGTAGGACTTTATTTTGTTCACATTTAGTACATGTTATTTAGCGTTTCTATGTAATATAGTATGTACATTCCGTACCAGAATGACAGCATTTTAAATTTAAACATCGCTCCAATAATTACATAAAAGATGAAACTTTATGAGGGGTGGCTGATAAGTTCGCGGCCTGAGATACTCAACGACGAGTCATCTTCTCATAAGATAGTGAGCAGTAACTGCGGCACTCTGTAGTAGTATAAATATCACCTCGTTTCAAAAATAATCTCATTTTGCTATTATCAGTCAGTCAAATCTTAAGCCCCGTGATAAAGAACAATGCGTCGTGAAAAAATGAAAATCGCTTAAAGAAATTTTCGAAGACATGTCACCGACTCGCCCCCCTGGCAGCTGACCTCCTCGTGGTGGGGGGCGGGCAACGTGACTGGGATGTACGGATGGGGTAACTTAAATAGTTATTCCCATCCATACAATCCAGTCACGGCTAACAAAGCGCACATCCCATGATGACAAGACGACGTAAACGGGCCTCGGATATTGCCAAACCTGGTAAGCCAGGCCTGAAGGGTGTCAGTATGCGAGCGTCTGGTGGTCGGCTTGTCCCGCTCGGCAGCCGGCCGGGTCAAACCCTTTTTTTTTTTTTTTTTTTTTAATCGTTTATTTTTCCACTCATACACTAACATAATTTATAGTTCGAATAAACTTAAAACTACACTATCATAATGCCTTAAAGTAACTGACCTGAAGAGTGCTCAATACTTATATTATAATTTTTAAAAAAAATTAAACTTAAAAGCTTGTTTTATTTTAATCGATATTATTTTCTTTAAAACATACATATTTTTATTTTTTTTTCACTTTAAGGAAAAACGTGGGAAAACCTTTTAGAACACATTATCTTATTATTTTTTCATAAAATTAATCTAAAAACTAAACTTAAAGAACTTAAACTGCCTTAACCTAAATCCCGGGCCGGACCATGATATGTGGCTTCCAAATCACCACCGAAAAGACCAATCAAAAGATAGTTAAACCAGTCAATCGGGCCTTCAGTGGTATGCCAGAAACCACAATATCAAGGTCCGGCCTTGCTTACCCTAAATGCTAGCCTCAACCCAGTCGAGCCACCAATATTTCTCCCTATTCAACCTGTCGTTGTTAACTGAATCTCGCTCAGGTATGCTTACGCAGTATCTCAAGTCAGCGTTTCCTTCTGCTGAGTCCATCGGCTCGTAAAGGATACATTTATCTGTCGCCCTTCTAGCAAGATGGTAAATAGTTGGAACGTTCAGCGAATCTGATAAGTAACCATGCGCCTCTAGATACAAGAATGCTTCAGGGGGTATGAACCCACTCATCATAGTATTTCGGAAATACCCAGGGTTAGGATAAAATAAGCCCGACACAAGTTCGTTCTCTGTAACGCTCGCTGACCGCACGAAATGGTACCTCACAAGATCCAGAATGACATTGTCGATTCTGGACACACCGGAAGCATTCAATAGCCTCTTATTCGAAACGTAATGCCGAAAGTCGGAATGTGCGCTTCTATACATACGCATGCAGGTTCGAAGACATTTTCTTTCAAACAGTCTAAGTTTTTCCATATAAGAAGGGCTTATGTTCCACCATACTGGACTCGCATAAGTTAAAATTGGACGAACGAACGCTTGGTAGCAAATGATCTTTACATCGGCTCTAAGATAGTTGGAGTAGAAAAGACGTTTAAGGGACATAAATGCCGCTCTCGCTTTTTGTAACTGCATATTTACGTGCACATTGTAGTACAAAAACTTGTCTAAATGGACACCTAAATACTTCACAACAGTCTTTGACTCGATGCGAAAACCATTTGAACTCACAACTTGCAAGTTTTTCCAGTTGCGTCTCAAATCCGAATTACCACGTCTTATTGGGGTGCGGAACAGTATAGTTTCGCATTTTGCCTAGTTTATTTTGAGCTTCCGCTCTGAGCAGAAAGTTTGCAGTTTATCAAAGCTATTCTGAAGTTTTGTCTGCATGTCTTGGATTCTTGACCCGCTTGCATACAATATAACATCATCAGCGAACGCTATAGAATCATCCATGTCCCTCAGCATTTCCGAGATGTAGATGTTGAAGAGGAGCGGTGCTGTAACTGTGCCTTGTGGCAGACCATTAGCGACTTTAAAAACTTTAGTCGTCGTGTATTGTCCATCTGTTACAACAAATTTCTTCTCGTGCACCATAGATGCAATTATATTTATAAGATGATGTGGGAATTCATATCGGAGAAGTTTATATAAAAGCCCGTCGATCCAAACCGTGTCGAAGGCTTTTTCGATATCCACCAGACAGGCAGCTGTACATCTTTTGGCGTCAAGATTCCAACTAACATCAGAAATCAATTTTGTAACAGCGTGCACCGCCGAATGGTTTCTCTTGAACCCAAATTGGTTTCGCGGTATAATCTCCTTTCTTTCGCACACGAACAAAATAGATTTACTAATAACTACTTCATAAACCTTCCCGATATTAGGCAGGAGACTTATTGGCCTATAGTTGGAAGGATCAGAAGGATCCTTCTTCTTTTTGATTATTGGAAAAACCTTCGATGTCTTCCAATAACTCGGGAAGTAGCTGTTGTTTAAAAAATTATTAAATATATGCAATATTGCCGTATAATTTCGCCCGGTATATGCTTTAGGATTACGTTAGGAATATTATCTAAACCACTTGACTTTTTGTTATTTAGTTTCCTGAATATGTATGTCAGTTCGTCTAGTGTTGTAAAGTAATTGTTAGTCTGTTCGTTTGTTAGTTGGTCTGCTCTTAATTGCTCAGAAAATCTCAGAAGAGTTCGTGTTTCGCTGTTGCGAAACCTGGACAATTCTTCATTTACTTCGCTAGTTTTGCAGCTTGGTAGATCCCTAGCATGGATCGCCTCAAATTGAGAGCCGATTAGATTTAGCTTATCTACCCCACTATCTATAACGAAATGGTTATCGATAATGGGGCAGTGTTGGCTATTGATCTCCGCCTGAGACAGAAGAGACTGAGAAGACAGTGGAACTTTCAATTTTGAGATCTTGACAACGTTACGAGGCTTGAAAAGCTGATTAATCTTAGGAAACATGTTCCTGGAATCAGACTTCAATATGTTTTCGGCGCGTTGCTTCCAATAATCGTTGACACTATTCCGAAACTGCTGACTTAGCAATGTCTTCACATTTCTTAGGAGAGATTTTAACCTATGCAGCTCTAAATTGGGCGATTCATCTTGGAACCGACGTCGTATTCGATTTATCTGAGTGATTAAAAAGCTTTTGTAGGTTTGAAGAGTCTTAATGTCACGGTTTCGATAACATTCGAGTCCGTCTTTGGATTTAATCTTCGGCACTGACGACTCCGTAGCTTGTAATACCACCGTATTTAAGTTCCCGATATAGGAATCACATTCTTCATTAGAAAGTTTCCTATTACTAGGAATATTAGAAGAGAAAGGGCAGTTCCTATATTTTGTGACGGCACAACGTTGAAATTTGCACCAATCAGTCTGCCTAAAATTTAATTTAGGGACTTCGTGCTGCGTTGCGAAGCTAGCCGGGTCAAACCCGAAATGGCTACGAGCTTCCTGTCAATGGTTTCGCGAACCATTACGGGGGTCAAGGGGTGAGCGCGCTGTGCACCGATAGGGGCACGGATGGAATCTCTGAGATTCGACAAGGGCATCGACTTAGGATAGGCACATGGAACGTCTCAACGCTCACAGGGAAGGATCTTGAGCTTGTTGGTGAGGCTGTTAAAAGTCGACTAGATATAGTTGGCGTCTCTTCAACAAAGCAGAGAGGTTCTAAAACTGTGGACCTTTCGGGTGGGTGGAAGCTCTTCCTGTCAGGAGTCGCACCCTCAACGTCTGCTCGGGCGGGAGTGGGGATACTCACAAGTCCCAGGTTGACAGACAGAGTATTGGAATGGATACCATTAGGAGGGAGAGTTGCGATCTTAAAGCTCAAGCTTTAAAGATCAACTCTGGCATTGGTGCAGGTGTATGCACCGAACCTTCAGTCAGAGTACGCAGCTTTCTTAGATGAAGTTGATGTTGCCCTTGAAAAGGTTGCAGATATGGATTCTTTTGTCCTGATGGGTGACTTCAATGCTCATGTGGGTGTAGATGTTATGACATGGGGGAGTGTGATTGGGAGGAACGGTGATCCTGATCAAAACGCGAACGGAGAGAGGTTGTTGGATTTTTGTTGTGAAAATGGCTTATCCATCATGAACACTATCTTTCCACACAAAGACATTCACAAATACACGTGGTACCGTCAGAGTCTTCAGCAGAAGTCGCTGATCAATTTCTTTGTGGTACCATCGTGTCTGAAGAGAATGGTTTGTGATGTTCGCGTATTGAGAGGGGGCGAACTGTCAACTGATCATCACTTAGTGCTGTGCAAATTGTATCTTAGCGAGAGAGTGCCTCCCCTACCAAAGCGTAAACCAAGGATGATTACACGCATACGATGGGAGAGGTTACGATGAGATACGGCAGACATTTGCGCGGCAAATATCTGAAAGGTTTGAACGAATTCCAACTGTTCCATCAAATGTAGAGGAAGAATGGCAACTGTTTTCAATAGCGGTTATTGCCTCTGCGGGAGATGTTTGTGGAGTGAAGCGGCTTGGTGTGGCGGCTGGTGGTGAGAAAATAACTGCTTGGTTTAAAACGCCCGGAGTTCAAGAAGCCATCAGAGAGAAGAAGAGAGCCTTTAAGGTGTGGATTCACTTGGAGAACTCCGATTCTCGAAATCGGTACACTGAGGCGCGAAGAACTTGCAAATTAGCTGTGAAAACAGCGAAAGAACAGTCTTAGAAGGAGTTTGGCGAGGAATTGGAACGTGACCACAGATCTGCAAATAAGATGTTCTGGCAGACCGTCCGCCGACTCAGAGGAAAAAAGTTGAATATCGTTGAAGGAGTCAAATCCGAAGACGGTAGACTTCTTTCCAATGAGGAGAACATCTTACGCAGATGGAGCGAGCACTTTTCAGAATTGCTCATTCCCGAACAGGGCACCGAAGATGACAGACCTATGGTCGAGAGTAGGGCGGAAAGTAGTCCTACGGTAGAGGAAGTAACTTTGGCGATCAAAGCGCTAAATGTTGGCAAATCTGCTGGCGTGGATGAAATTCGGCCAGAAATGCTCAAGGCTTTAGGTAAAGAGGGAGCACAATGGCTCTCGCGTGTCATTAAAGTGGCCTGGGAATGGGGTGAAACACCTGGTGATTGGCAAATGGGGGTGATAGTTCCTCTTTTTAAAAAAGGGGACAAGAGAGATTGCACCAACTATAGGGGTATATGTCTCTTAAGTCTCCCTCGTCTTCGCTAAGGTGCTAGAAAAGCGTTCCAGAGCTGTGGTTGAGGACAGTTTGGGGGATGCGCAGTGCGGTTTTCGTCCCGGTAGAAGCACAACCGACCAGTTATTCACTCTCAGAATGGTTCTTGAGAAGGCATGCGAGTATTCTAAACCTGTCTACACTTGTTTTGTGGATTTGGAAAAAGCATATGATAGGGTTCCTCGAGGCAAACTCTGGAGTGTTCTGCGGAAGTATGGGATTGTTGGTTCCCTGTTAAGGGCGATTCAGTCTTTATATACAAACTGTAGAAGCTGTGTTCGGATAAACGGAGTTAAATCAATACCTTTCACTGTGGGCGTTGGACTCCGCCAAGGGTGCGGTTTGTTACCTCTCCTCTTCATTGTATATATGGATTGGATGTTGCAGCGCAGGCGTGGCGGGGAATGTTTCAAAGTGGGAGACCTAAAGATTAGTCATCTGCTCTTTGCGGATGATTTGGTCATCCTTGGGTCCTCTCAAACCGAACTTCAGCGCGCACTCGAAAGGTTTGTAGCCGTTTGTGATGACGCTGGAATGAAGATCAACGTGAACAAATCGGAAGTAATGGTCATATCCAAAAAACCCCTTTAGTGCACTCTGCATGTTAGTGGAGTCCCACTGAAGCAGGTGGATAAGTTTAAGTACCTCGGGGTCTTATTCACGAGTGATGGGAGGAGCAATACCGAGTTATCCCGTAGAATTGGTCAGGCTGGATCAATTTTGAGAGAGCTTGGCCAATCGGTTATAAAGGAAGGCCGAACTTAGTGTTCAAGCTAAGCTATCGGTTTTTAACTCGGTGTATGTTCCAACTCTCACCTATGGTCATGAAATTTGGGTAGTGACCGAAAGAATAAGATCGCGGATACAAGCTGCCGAAACGAGGTTCCTTCGCGGTGTTGTTGGAATAACTCGTAGGGATCGAATGCGCAACACCAGAGTACGTGAGGCGCTCAATGTTGAGCAGCTACTTCTCCGAACGGAACGATCTATGCTTCGATGGTTTGATCACGTAGTGCGTATGCCCCCAGACCGGCTTCCAAGACGCGCCATGGTTGCCGTGCCATCAGGTAGGCGACTTCGCGGAAGGCCTAGAAATAGATGGTTGGACCAAGTCCGACATCTCTCCTGGAGCCGCTTAGGGATTCCTCCTGATGAATTGGAGTCAATGGCGGAGGATCGAGAAGGATGGAGAGTCCACCTGAGCGTCCTACCCCCGCGACCCTCATGAAGGTTTAGCGAGCCGTTGAAAATGTATGTATGTATGTATGTATGACTCTTCAGTATTCTGGGCCTTCGTATACCATGGTCAAAAAATAGGCTTGCTTATTTCAACAAGAGTGAGAGAGCTGTGAAGACGACACCCGCGCAGGGCGACCTGGGTCAGCGGTCACTAAAGAAAACGTCGAAAAAGTCAAAAAATTAGTTCTGGCCGACCGAAGAATAAAAATTGAGCAGACAGCGGACGAGTTGCATATCAGCAAAAAACGGATTGGAGAAATTTTGCACGAGCATTTGAACATGAAAAACAAATTTGTGCACGTCGGGTACCGTATATCCTCACGCCGCCGTTCGACAAGTAATGACGACTCGATTACCGCAAAGATTTTTTGGAGTTAGCCGGGGACAATCCCGACGAAATTGCAACCGAATCGTAACTGTTGATGAGAATTGGGTACGCCTTTTCCTTTTTCCCAATTTAAAAAACGAGCTACGATGCCCGAGATTTGCACATGAGAACGAGATCAAAGCTGCCGTAGAGTCATTTTGAAGGCAAAGAAAAATAATATATTTTCGGTGGTTTAAGGCACTGTATGCCCGATGTGAGAAATGCATTTTCTTCGAGGGAGATTATATTAAGAAATAATTTTTTTTAAATCTGATCTCTTCTTTCACTTAATGCCTTAGGCCGCAAACTTATCAGCCGCCCCTCGTAAATCAGATTTTACGCAAAATTCTTGGAAGCCAGTGAAATTATTGCTGCATAAATAGTAGTAAAATGTTTTTTATTTCAACTTTGTATACCATTACGTTGTTTTGACAACAAAGTACACAATTTTTGCTGAATAGTAAAAGACTTACGACAGTGACAATAAATAGTCGTTTGTGGGGTAAACTACTATTAAAAATTAGTTTCAATGAGAAGGTATTTAAATTTGGATTTTAAAAACAGTTTTACAAAAGAAGAGAAATAAAACAATAAAAGATGATACTAATCTTTGCACTAATTGAAAGTTGTTTTCTGTAATATAATTGACCAGTCTGTTCTAATCATTCGTGTTTCCTCCATTGAGTACAGTGATGAGTTCACCTTCATTTAAAATTGCCTTTTCTAAATATCTCACTTTGAATTCCCTTAATACAGGGCATCTGACTAAGAAGTGGTGGATGTTTTCTTCTCCTCTCATGTTACACATATTGCATAGAGTTGATTCGTTGCCCCCAAATCTGCTTCCATTAAGTTCCATTAAGATCGCATCTAGCTTTAAAAATCCCCGTAATTTTGTTAATGTTAAAAATCGATAAAATACTGTTTGCCTTTCGATTAATCGATTACTCGACATTATTGATGTAAGAATGTCATCATATATCTAGCCCGCCACCTTTGATTTTTTAACTTTTTCACCGAAGATACCCATATCCGCAACAATCAGAATTACACGATCTGATGCAGCATCTATGTTGGTTCTTCTAACTTGTACCTGTCACTTCGGCTATTTTTCATAATTACAAGATCCTAGTAAATAAAGGCGGCTTGGTCCCGGGCGATGGAAAAACGATTAAAATCCCGTTCCTTCCGGAGGTCCGACTGAGTTGCTCATGTGAAAATTACTTAAAACACAATTTCAGTTGCTACTAAATCGTCTGATAATTTATGTGTGCACCTCGTTCCACCCAGGTCGAAAGTCGATTAATAACTTCAATACGACGACGAGGACGACGAAGAAGATGAATCAGAAGTCCAGGATCTGGACAATAGGGGCATCAAGCAGAATAACCAGTCAGCCCAGAGTTGGCCATGAAGAACTGGCTATACTCGGGAATGCTGCATCATCGTGCTAAATAATCATAAATCATATCACTTGTCGACAAGTCAATAAATTTGTTTGTTAGCCACCACACATGGAATCCTGTTGCAAAGCTACGCAGCACAAACAGCAGCAGAAGTCGATTAGCTTCAGCTCCAACTACCCGATGAAGATTACCTTCGCAGAACACACCACATCGGTTATCCAGGGAGTTAATCTGCTGGAGAGCAATATGCAGATTTGTCCAGTGAGCAGCCAAAGATTCATCTTTCGAGAGTGGTTTCGAATGCCGTTACGCGTCGTCGTCGTCATCGTCGATGCTACTACAAAATTTCGCCTCAAGATATTGTCCAGCAATTTATTCATGCTTCTCTGATTACGCTCCGTGATAGGGCGCAGACGTGGAGGAATAAAACTTGAACCAAAACTCGATTCTTCAATATCGCGCGAGCTTCTCAACCATTTGGCTTAATTTACTTATGACATGATTTGTTCCCTTGGACCGGGACCATGCTCAAAATCAATTTCCTTGTTAAACCTGCCACCGGTTGCAGCTACCGAAAGCCGGCGTCAATCCCGTGAACAGAATGTGCTTCAATTTATGAATGGTGTGGTCCTTTCGTTCCATTCTTTGTCTGTTTGTTCTCGTTTGTCTTCTCTTACTGTTGACTGTTTGTTTGTCTGGCCCGGTAGATGGTGGCTTAAGGGCGGATTTGCAATTTGTCATGCTTGTTAAAGTCTACCACCATCAGAAGAAGACGACGACAACGATGAAGAAGGCCCTCGTGCCCGAGCAAATATAAATTAATAAAAATAAATCATCGGTTTGATGAGGAAGAGCCACACAAGAACAGTGGGAGTTGCCATTGTTGTGGATTTTAAAAAGAAATAAAATGGAAATTAATTGCGCTCCATCGAGGATGGATTTCGCTGTCCGCCGGTGTGAATCGTTTTGTTTATCCTGGCGTTTAAATGGCATCCCCACAACGGAACGGCCGTGCACTCAATTCTCCGCCGTGCTGCTTGAAATGAGCAATCGATACGGACGCGTTGATATTACCACACAGATACTGTTGTGGACCATAAATCCAATATATAATTATTTCCTGTATTGAATTTCCCACCCACTGGACCGCCCCGCCGACAGAGGTGGAAGTCCGCACGGAAATGCACATGGAAATTGCCCGGCGGACCAGCCGCCATGTAAATAATGAAAGGCCGAAAGAAAAATTCGCTTTTATAATTAATTTTCCCTCTTCGTGGCCACAGTGCAACGTAGTACTGGCTCTAGGCGACCTCCGGCCCATTCGCTCTACACTCTCAGTCCCCGGGGAGGGCAGCGGCTCGGTGAAGAGCGCGTGTCAAGTGATTGTGTGGATGAAATAAATTTTAATGTTTTTAAATTAAATGGTTTCGTTTTTGTGGTAATTGATTTTAATGGTCTGTGTGCAAAGTTTGGCGCTCCCATTCGCAGGGCGATATATTTCCATTTCTGTGGACTCCCTGTGCTCTGTGGAAATGGGAGGCGCAGCGGCGCTTCGATTTCGATTTTGATTCACTCCCACAACTCATCTGGGCGCAGATAAATTTAGTACATTTGGCTTAACGCACAAAAAAATTCGATTTTTTTCTCCCTCATTTGATGGCTGATGTTGTGCTGGCACCGCACCCTCGCACGCCGGTTCCTCGGGTCTGTCGTCTTTTTTTTTTTATTCAATTTGTTCATCGGAATAAGATTTATGAGAGTTGTTCATTGTGGGTTCAAGTTTATGGTGGAGTTGATCGCGTACTATGGGGTTGTTCTGCTGCTCGAGCACTGAGATAAGTGATTAATATTTATATTGGCACTTTTTGTTTGTCGGATTTGTTTCGGGCGTTTGTATTTTTAAAAATAGGAAAGTATCTGTGTACGGGTACATGGTTGTAGTAAATTCATGGCGCAATGAGAGGCTGACTTGGGCCGCTAAAGAGTGTGCCGAAATTGAAAGATTTACTGGTTATTCGAAACTTTTAGTTTGTTCTTTAATTGTGGAGGAGTGTTACCAATTATGGACAAACGAGACAACTCCCATGCAAAATGATCGATCAAATTGACAGATAACAGCATTCCTTTTCAATGATTCCATTTGACAATCAAAAGTAACTATTTCTTATACCTTTATAATTTCTAAGTTAGTATAAAAATTCTATATTCTATTCAGGCTACTGGTTATAAACAAGATTGTAGTGAAATTCGGAGGTCCAAGATTAAAATAAATTGCCTATACGGACGACCTCGTTCCAGTTGATGCTGAGCAAGATATGTTCTCGTATAACCATTGCAGCTTTGACAGCAACATAAATTACATCTGAAGTAGTCAGACGGTGTCGCCCAAAGCTCCAGGTTCTTACTAAACAGAACAATATCGATATTAACTATATAATCCAATGATGCTCCAATACTGGACTCTAGAAGTCTGACCTGTTTCACCGACGGTTCGAAAATGGATTCTGGAGTTGGAGCTGGGGTCTTTGGACCCAACACAAAGATTTTGGTATCTATGGGTACGACTCCCACTGTGTTTCAGGCTGAAATCCATGCCATTGAGATCTGCGCCAGACACAATCTCGACAAGGGGATTAAGGGCGCTAGAATACATATCTTTTCAGATAGCCAAGCAGCATTTATGGTACTATCCTCCAACCTAATGGACTCCACAACTGTGAAATGCTGCTACGGTGCATTACAAGACTTTGGCAAATACAACAGGGTAAAGCCCGGTTGGGTCCCTGGACACCAAGGGATTATGGGCAACGAATCTGGAGATGAGCTTGCTAGGACCGGCTCAGAACCTTATTGTGGCGTCAACTGGGCGACAGGCTCAACGCTGATTAACGAATGGGAAAACAAACTCCGTCTAGACCACAGGACTAATGGGTCAGGTCTAAGACAATCCAAACAATTAATCAAGCTTTACTCCTATAAGAAAATTCTTAACTTAGATAGGGAAAGCATTAAGAAGCTGATGAGCTTTCTTACTGGCCATTGCGGCCTGAGATACCATCTTAACAAGATGTACCTGTGCCAAGAGAAGGACTGTCGGTTCTGTTTAGAGGAGGATGAAACATCCGAACACAGTCTTTGTAAATGCCCGACACTGCACTGGTTAAGGAAACGTATTCTCCACAAATACGACTTCGGTGGAACTAAAATGCTCCACTACTAAAGACATACTCACTTTTATAACGGAGGTTATAACTATTAACTCCAACCCTCCGATACAATAGCTCTTTCAGGTCGCAGTGTCGTTGCGCCGTGGGTATGGGTTGTACAAAAAGGAAACTATATGATTGCCAGGTCCTAGTAATGATAAGGGCACAAAAATAATTCCCCGTAAGTTTGAGAAACGGATAGCTTTCACACTCTTTACATCAGTAGTCACGGCTGGTCAAACGGTAGTGCATGCGATCATATGAAAACACAAGCGTTTTCACTCAGATGCCTACCAACTCCTACTCTCAACCTCCACGCGGTGACAGCCGGGTGCCTAGTACCTTAATTCAAGAAATGGGTAACCAACCCCGTTTGGCGGATTCTTGGTGGCAGCAGATGAGAGAGGGGGGGAAGAGTGCTTTTCCACTAGAGCACTTCTTCCTGTTCCAGGCGGCAGCGGACGAATTCCCTAGATGGAGTCAACGGTGGCGTCTATAGTTCCAGTTAGGTTGAACTTAGTGAATACCTTGCGCGAGCTGCTTCGACGTATTCGGATTACAGGTCGGTAAGGAATTACCAATGTTGGTCAGGACATTGGAATAGAGATGGTGGCGGAGGAGCCCTTAACGGGCCAACGGCAGCGCTCATACTCCCGTAGTGGACTAAAGGCACCGGTTTACCCGGCCCCTTGTCCTAGGGGAATAATTAAGGAACTGGCCCACCAGGTTGGGGGTTGTACCGTCGGGGTAACTTCCCTACCACGTAAAAAATGTATGGTTCCGAACCAACCAAAAGCCTCGGATAAGGATGACTCAACTAATGACGACCCCAGCAAACGAAATAAGGACAACGACCTTCGGATCTGTACGTGGAATGTTCTGTCCCTTTACAGACCACGTGCAGGGGAACAACTAGCAGAAGCCCTATACTGCTATAAAGCAAATATTACCGCCATACAGGAAGTGCGATGGGATGGGCCGGGCAAAAAGATGAAAAACTATGACATCTACTACGGTGATTGCTACAGAGGCAACAGGTAACGCTTATTCGGATGCGGATTTGTCATACGCGGCAGACTTAGGCAAGAAGTCTTAAGCTTTCGTTAGCGAGCCTATTATGACTATCCGGATCATGGCTAAATTCGCTAACATAAGCCTAATATGTGTTCATGCCCCCACGGAAGTATGAGCCTGCGAAAATGTCACCTTAGCAAGCATGGTTTCCTCATCTCGATATTCATAAGCAGACATGGCGGTCCAATGATCATGTAACGATCAGCCAAATTGATCATATTGCGATCGACGCAAGGCATGCCTCCAGTATTCTGGATGTCCGGACCTTCCGAGCGGCCAACATAGACTCGGATCATTACCTTGTTGTAGCCAAGGTACGAATGCAGATATCCCAATCTGAGCAACAAAGAAGAATCACTGTGAGAAAATTTAACGTCGAAAAGCTACAATCGCAAGAGACCACCAGACTCTTCGCTGAACGCGTATCTGGAAATCTCTCAATCACCCCAATGCCGCCAGCATCAAGTGCCGAAGACCAGTGGCAACGCTGCCAACATGCCATCAGAAACGCCGCGACTGATGTGCTGGGTCTCGCTCGCCCACAACCGCGAAACCCCTGGTTTGACGAAGAATGCCGGCGAGTGCATGCAGCAAAACAAGAGGCATACAAAGCGGCGCTGCAAAGGAAGACGAGAGCTGCTCGTGAGCTCTACGAGCAAAAGAGACCGGAAGAACATCGGCTTCTCCAAAAGAAGAAGAAAGAGCATGGGAAGCGTGCGTTTGAGAATATCCAGCAACAATGTACGGAAGTTTTACCAAAAGGTTAAAAGAACGTGTCAGAGGAGCAATACCCGTACAGAAACCTGTAGAGATAAAAATGGAAACCTCATAGTAGAATCACAGTCGGTGCTGAGAATATGGAAAAACTACTTCTGCAGACTGTATAATGGCGACGAAGACCAACATCCCGCTGTCAGGCAGAATGAACCATTCAACATAGACGATGATAGTAAAAATTTCCGTCCACCTGACCAAAACGAAGTGAGGATAGCAATATCCAAGCTAAAATCCAACAAGGCAGCTGGACCTGACAGCTTACCGGCCGAACTTTTCAAGGCAGCTGGGGATAGATTGGTAGAGTGCATACACCAACTCATCTCTGAGATTTGGTCAGACGAGTGTATGCCTGATCAATGGAACCTCAGCTTCGTTTGCCCGAACCACAAGAAAGGAGACCCCCTCAACTGCGCCAATTATAGAGGCATCAGTCTCCTCAAAATCGCATACAAGATCTTTTCTGCGATATTGT
Source organism: Brachypalpus laphriformis (assembly GCA_945910035.1). NCBI lineage: Eukaryota > Metazoa > Arthropoda > Insecta > Diptera > Syrphidae > Brachypalpus > Brachypalpus laphriformis. The sequence goes on from OX246756.1 coordinate 104,242,844, forward strand.
GTGAACGCCTGAAACCGTTTATCAACAGCCTGATTGGACCCTATCAGTTCGGTTTCAGGCCAGGAAAGTCCACTATCGATCAAATCTTTACACTTCGGCAGATCCTGGAGAAAACCCAAGAGTTCCAAATCGATACTCACCACCTCTTTATCGATTTCAAGCCCGCCTATGACAGCATCTATAGAGAAGAGCTTTATAGAGCCATGTCTAGTTTTGACATCCCTGCCAAACTTGTGCGTCTGTGCAGGCTGACGATGGAGAATTCTCGCTGCTCCATCAAGGTTTGTAATGACCTCACCGAGACCTTTGATGTCAAAAAAGGCTTTAGACAAGGTGACGCGCTGTCATGTGTCTTCTTCAATGTTGTACTTGAACGGATTGTGCGGAACTCACAAGCCAACACCGGAGGCACAATCTATTACAAGTTTGTACAACTGCTTGCATACGCCGACGATATAGACATTATCGGAAGAACTCAGCGGGCTGTCGTCGGTGCGTTTGCAAGCATTGAGGCGGAAGCGGCCAAAATGGGTTTAGCGATAAACGAGGGCAAAACCAAGTATATGTTGTCAACAAGAAGGGAACGCCAACACCGACGAATAGGACAAAACGTCATTCGAGGTAGTAAGGGACTTTGTCTACCTTGGCTCTGCTATAAATTCTACAAACAAAATCAGCGCAGAAATCAATCGAAGAATAACTCTTGCCAATCGCTGTTTTTTGGGCTTATAAGACAATTCAACAGTAAAGCCCTATCTCGAACAACTAAGGAGACTCTTTATAAGACCTTGAGCATCTCAGTCCTACGGCGCTGAAACATGGACTTTATTGAAAGCGGATGAAGATATCTTTGGTCGCTTCGAGAGAAAAATTCTTCGTGAAATATTCGGTCGCGTTTGCGTTTACGGGTTTTGGGGGAGAAGATTCAATAACGATCTATACGAGCTCTACAGCGACATTGACCTAGTCAAAAAACTGCTTGCATGTAGAGCGAACGGCCACCAACGCTCCGGCCTGCAAAGTCTAACCGGAGGGACGACGCACTATAGGGCCTCGCCGTAGGTGGCGCGCACAAGCTTAAGAGGACCTCGGCCAACTTGGAGTGCGCAGCTGGAGGCAATTAGCTAAATGGAGAAGGCTTGTTTGTTGAGGCCCAGGTTCACCCCAAACTGTAGCGCCATCTAAGTAAGTAAGTAAGTATTTCACGAAAAGTGGGCGAATCAGAAACTGTTTACATGTGTAACTCTACGGGCTACAAGGTGCCCGTGTGTGTAACTTCATCATCCTAGCTTCAAATTTAAGGCTAAAAAACGTGAAACACACGGACGAAGGGTCGGATGAACGGACGGACATTGACTTACTCAACTCGGCTAAGCCCATTACAACAGCTTAAACGCCTAGCGTGTGGAAGGATGCATATTGAGGAACGTTCAATGAAAAACATGACGAACAGCTAGGGCTAATCTTCTCCCCACGAAGAAATGCCAAGGCGGCGCGGTACCGTACGGAAAAAGGGTTGAAACGTTGAAAAGGGTTTTGTCCTATTGGTTGAATGGAATGATATAGTACCACCTTCTTAAGGTTTGCTTTTAGTATTTATTTAGTATTTATTTAATAAATTAAGTATCTTAGTAAGAAAAGACAAGAGCTTTGAAAGTCTAATACTCGTATAATAACTATAGCCGTATTTTATTATCACCCAAGATCCATATAAATCACACGACGAAAATAAAATGATCCGGATCTGGATCAACGAATTATTTTCCTTGTGTCTTATAGTGTGGTTGTGTAACCTACCGAGGAATAAAAAAAAAAAATTCTAGATCACGAAATTGATCCTGATAGAAAGCAAGATCTCGTATTGTTGTTGTATTGCATAGAAACCAATGATCCATATGGATCATGAGTCATAATAAAATACGGCTTATAATACAATATAATATGCAAAGTTTTTGAGTTTTTTGAATGAATTATTTCATTTTATTTCATTTATTTCATTTATTTATTTAAGTTTAAATCTTTTACATTAGACCAATTGATCTCTTAAATTGTAAAAGTACAAGTTAATCATTTCACAAATGCAATAAAAAATGAAGCTACAAAATCGATTTATGACATTAATAAGAAAATAATACATAAGTAATAACATTATGAAGCCAAAACTTGACAAATAAATCCATAAATAAACCTTAATTCTAATAAAACTCTAATATAACTCTATATTTTATAAAGAAATTGTATATTTAAATATTGAGATTTAGATTAAGTTGATAAATGTTGAGATATCCTCCTCTTGAACATGGTCTGCAATTCGACAGGAAGACAATTCCACAGTCGAATTGCTGACACGATGAAGGAACGTTCTGCTATTGTGTGAGAAAAGTGTGGAAATATCAAATTTACGCCTTTACGTGACTGAGCAAAAAGTATCATCTCACTTAAGTATTCAGGACATTTGTTCTGAATAATACAATGCAACTTTAAAAGATTTCTGGAAGAGTAGTATTTATCCAAGCTGACTCCCAGAAGATTAGAATTTAAACGTGAAACACTGGTGGACCTACTGACATTGTATATAAAACGCACACAGTCATTAAACGCAACATTTAATTTACGATGACATTTATAATCCATGTAAGGATACACTTTACAATTATACGTAAAAAACGGGACAATCAGACTTTTCACTAGACGCAATTTCATGCTGGGAACAAGCAATTGAGATGAAAATCTTAAGGTACGAAGACCGGAGTAAATTTTTCTAATTGCATCAAAAACTGCATCACATCAACTTAGAGATAAGTTAATGCTGAAACCCAAACATTTAACCTTAGATCGCCGGAAAACCAAATGGAAGAACTTGAGTTCTCGAGAGGATCATAGCCTCAGTTTTCAAGGGATTAAGCAGAAGTTTATTTAATATCGCCCAACTTTGAATCCTCAATAGATCTTCATTAACTCGAGCAACACAGTCTTCCATCAAACCAATTGGTCGAGCTAGGTATATTGAAACATCATCAGCATACATCAGCACTTTGCAGTGAACAATTGATTCAGGGAGGTCGTTGATTAATATTGAGAACAGTAAGGGTCCCAAAACTCAGCCCTGTGGTACCCCGGAATTTACAACAAAAGGTAAGGATGTTCCGCTTTCAGTTTCTACGATTTGCACTCTTTAATTAGACAGAAAAGAATTAAAAGTTATAAGCCGGCGCGGTGTAGAAAGGGCGATTCCATTTACCGCGGAGTTGATTACGATTTTGAGAGGAGTGTAGTAGATCTGGTAGTGACTCTCAGCAAGATAAATTGATTGAGAGCCTGCCAAATGGAGGAGAAAGAGAGTTTGTATTTTTATACCCAATATGCTTTTTAAGTCTTTTATTGAAACTAAATTTAACAAGTTTTTTCAGCGCAAGAACAGCCAGTGATAGCAGGAGAAGAACCAACAAATGTATTTCAGACTGCAATGCGCATATCACCGACGCAATTTATTCATTCATCTACTCTTTTCACCTGTAAGACTATAGCTACTGCAAGCATCATGCAACTGTTAGAGTGGTAACTTAGCCATTACGCTTATGGGTACAAAACGTGACGCTTCCCTACTCATTGGTCGAGATCGGATTCAGTTATAATAGATACGCAAAATGGGTACCAATGTTCTAATAACGAACACAAGGCAACGTTGTATTATAAAATATGTGCAGATGAAGTAATTACATTCGAAACCTACCCACGTCATGTTTTGTGAATTCTTCTTTTTTTACCAATCCATGCAATGTATCTATTGTGCCCTTCTCTTTTGTTGCGAAAATAGTTACATCTGTATCTAACTTTCCTCCCCACAGATACCCTTTTCGTATTTAAAAAACTTTGAAACAAATCAACATATCCCCGACAGACAACAAAAAAAGAAGATGAATAATAAAATTCAATATTCAATCATGTACCGCTTTGAAGGTGAGTAGCTTCTGCAACTTTATTCTGAAAGTGCTGACAAAAAACTGAATTTACTAAAAATACTGTGTATCGCAGTTTTTGTGTTATGTTGTTAAATCAACAATGTTTTTGCCTGGACTTTTATTTAGCTTTTTTAATATTCGAGTTAGCAGGCAATAAAAGCCATGTTTAATCCCCGGCGACATATTCATCTTGAATGTCCGTGTATGGCCGCATTTATAACCATCATGTGGAGGTGTATGTAAGCCTTCGCGAAACGTAAAGCAAGGGTGACAAAAACTTTATATTCGCTGTGTGTTCACATAAAAAGTCATCAGCATGTTGTACTCGTTGATTAGTCGACCGTACACATCCCTGGTCGAGCATTAAGCTTAGAAACAGAATCGCTGAGCGAATATACAGAAAAAGAGTGTGGATCCTTCACCTGGGAGATAACAACAGCACTACAGCAGTGCTAGAAGTTGCACTGTAGTGGATTCCTTTCGCCATAATTTGTGATTTTATGCTTTGAGTGGTATGTTTTTTTGTTTTAGTGTAAAATGTATCTATTTGTACAGTAACAGGGCGGTACTAGAGAACATTACTTTGACTTTGGAATGGCTACTATAGAAAAAAGGGATTGTCTATGTTATTGCACGAATACGATGTAGGAGGAACTTATTTTCATTCCGCTACATCCTTTGATTAGAATAATAAATTCACGGAGCGAAAAGTTGGTAATATACGTACACTCCAGAGACTTGACCATACCTGTTATATTCTATGGTCACTAAATTGTCCGGGACCATAGCACTGAAGCATTCGGTCATGAACTTCTAACTGATGAAGTACAATCCACACAACTGTGCTGCTTCCAACCTGCCCTTGTCGGTACCCAGCACAGCTCACCCGGTATCGATTGTGTAGTGTTTTCATTAATTAAAATAAATTTCAAAATTCTATGTTTTGAGGTTTAAGAATGGTCAGATGTTCATTTGTTCACAGGGATATGCTCGTCGTAGTGTGAATGGTGTTAAGGGCAGGAGGTAGTGTCCTTTCTCAGCATCTGTTAGTTGTTATGGGGGAAATGTAATCTTCGGTTCGATTCAAAGGACCGGCCGTGGTTTTCTGCATATTAATGTTTATCATAATCTTTTGGGTTTTATTTGAAGACCGTAAAATTATTACGATACTTATGTGGGATTTGTGGAATTTGCGGTTGGTATTTATATTACTAGGACTATAAGACATCTTTAAGTCATTTATAATATTGGGTGATAAATCATATGAAATTACTATTACAGCAAATCCAGGAGTCAGTTATTCACAAGCGTTCTGTTATAAACATTGTTTTTTATTGTATAAGTTAAGAACGTTAATGTTTATACGTCCCGATGGTATTAAGTCAGGCTAAAGTTTGATCTAAGTGCCATGCTGTTGACACCAACGTAGGCAAGGTTAGGTTGAATTAGCCGCCAGCTAACGCCAACACACTTAAACCAATGATAGGTCCATCGTGATACCACATGGATCATGGAAAAGCATATCAGTTTTTATCAGATTACTTAGATCGCTATATGTAGTAGAAATCTCCTAAGTGAAGTTTTCTATTAGAGAGAGCGCATAGAAGGCGGAGAATATTTTTCTCCTCAACTTCGTTCATACGGCTTTCACAGAAATCGTTTGAGTGCACACCAATCCCTGTTGCATGCTTGCCTATTAGACAGTGCCCAGTGATGAAACCTATTGTAGTGCTAATATGCAATCTGTTGAGAGAAATCAAATTCTTAGAGCGTTTCAGATCCAGCTTTGGCCAAATCTGTTTTGTCGCTAAACACGTTGTACCACTTGTCCACCTAGGATTTGTTCTCTCGATAGCATTCAGCTTCAGCTTAAATTTGCATGTAGTGATTGGCACACATAAGGCACATTTTCCTCCTAAAGTGGGTATTATTGTTCCATGTCTGGCGAAATAATCAGCCTAACAGTTTTCTGGAATATCTTTACGCCCGGGCACCCAACAAAGGCGAATATTAAACTGCCCCATAATTTAGAGCTACTAAAGGATTAAGAGAAAAAGATTCTAAAAAAACGTCAAAAAAAAAACGGGGGATATATCTAGCGGATATCACGTTTTTCTTTAGCCAAGATAAAACTTCCTTAATCGCCATTATTTCCCCCTGGAGCACACTACAATGATTTGGGAAACGGAAGGAGGGACTGAGATTAAGCTAATTAGAGAAGCTGCCTCCACCTACCCCAGTCACTTAGTTAGTTAGTTTTTGATCCTTGGGTGTAGAAGTAAATCAAATAGAATTCCAGAAAAATCTCTTGCTCCCAAAATGACCTGGAAGTGATGGTTACCTGGAAGTTTTTGTCAAAATTTAACTTGGAAGTGGTGTAGTCTATGTTTTCGGAGGCGATTTTGAAATTATTCAGAATGTTAGAATGGAGACCTGGCCAAATTCTTTACTGGACCACTGTGAGATTGCTTCAAGGCTAGCAGGCATTTGCCTACCAAATATGTCAAGGGGTGAGAGATGAAATAAAACGTCCAGTGCTACAGAGAATGTCGTTCGAAACGCTCCGCTTATGCTTAAACAAGCTGATCGGTGTGCTTGGGTTAGACTATCACAGTTTACGAATTTTTTTAAAGCAGTCTGCCTACCAGCTTAACAATATACTGCTTGATTCCTACCACGACAGCTGCGTCCCAAAAACCAATGTAAGCAAACGCAAAGTGGCCTGGTGGAATGACCAACTGGCGAAACTTAGAAAGAACGTCAGAAAACTTTTCAACTCCGCAAAGCGAACGAAGATGTGGGACGAATACAGGTTTGCTCTCACAGAATACAATCTAGAATTAAGACGATCTAAACGAGCTGCTTGGAGGAAATGCTGCAAAACCATTGTTGGCATGCCTACAGCGGCACGAATCCATAAATCGCTCGTAAACAATCATGTCAATTGTGTAAGGTTATTGAAGAATAATGACGGAACCTACACGACGGACCGTGTGGATACACTTAGAACCTTACTTCAGGTACATTTCCCAGGCTCGTCTCTTAACACATCTCATGTGTACTCGAGCACAGTTAACCACAAGGTTAATGTGGACAGTAGAGTTAATAGTTTATCTGGAAAAATATTCAGTCCAGACAATGTTGAATGGGCCGTGGGCACATTCAAACCTTTTAAAGCCTCCGGCGGCGACGGTCTGTTCCCAGCACTTCTACAAAAGTCAATTAACCTCATCCTGCCAGGATTGACAGCTTTATTTAGAGCCACCCACCCACCTGGAGACAGGTAAATGTGGTATTTATTCCTAAGCCGGGCCTAGCGAGCTGCCTAAATCTTATAAACCTATAAGTCTAACATCATTTGTCCTCAAGACAATGTAGAGACTCATAGATATTCATATTAGAGAGCGGTTAGATCGGTCTTACTCTCTGCAGTCGAATCAGTACGCATACAGGAAAGGCAAATCCACAGTAGGTGCCCTTCATTATCTCATCAAAAAGATAGAGGGAACACTCAGTTCTAAGGAAATAGCCTTGTGTGCATTTCTTGACATCGAGGGTGCGTTCGATAACAAGGGTGATCAGTAGCAGAGGTATCGAAGAATCGACCAACCAATAGATTAGGGCCATGCTGGTAAGTCGATTCATTACCATGTTATGGTCAATAGTCATCGACAAGTTGTTAGTAGATCTTCACAGATCAAGCTACACTACCGTCGGTTATGCTGATGACTGGCGGTTTTTATTAGTGGTAAATACGGCACGACAATTTCCAACGTCATGCAAAGTGCAATATCTCAAGTTGTAGAATGGTGTAACAAGGAAGGACTATACATCAATCTTAGTAAAACCGCTCTGGTGCCGTTCACAAGAAGACACAGGTCAACCTTGAACCTATTATAATCAGATGCACCATACTAGTTTATTCCAGCGGGGTCAAATATCTTGGTGTAATTCTAGACAAACGACTTAACTGGAATTCACATATTAAGTCCGCCACAGAGCGTGCTACTAGAGCACTGTGGGCCAGTAAACACCTATACGGCAGAACTTGGGAAGATGATACATTGATTTTACATAATGACGGTTAGACCCATTATCACATATGTGGCCATCGTCTGGTGGCCAAAAACTCTCTAGCAGACAACGGCAAACAAGTTGCAGAAGTTGCAAAAAATTGCCTGTCTTGGCATTACGGGTGCGACGCGCACCTGCCTTACGACAGCTCTGGAAGCTATTGTCGGGCTAACACCCCTATCAATATTCATTAGGAAGCTGCAGCTAGATTATGAGTATAAACCAGGTGACCTGCTGGGACATTTAAAGATACTTAACTCAATCCCCAAAAGAGACATGTTCTGCACTATACCAGATATTATAGTCAGGCAACATTGCTTGGATAGGTTATTCGAGGTTAAAATATTGGATCGCGGAAATTCCAATGATGCATTATATCCCATTTTAAATTCATAAAGGAAGAGGGTCCGAATTTGAACCGCCGCGCCGACAGCATGGTAAACAATTCCTATAAAAAAAAAACAACTACACTTGTAACGAACCCTAAAAGTTTCACACGTCAAACACACGTATCACTTTACTTTTTAAAAAAAGAAAATTGCGCGTTCTGCCACTGACTTCGGACTGAGCGGAAATCGGACATTTCATGTGGTACACCCTTATACTTTATTATTAATAACTACAGGAACATTCGTTATTTTTTTAATTGTAAAATTGATATGTGGACTTTGACTCATTAAGTTTAATTCGCCTTCGTTGCGTCCAATCACATATCTTATTAACCGAATTTTGTAGCTTTTCTGTTGCTTTAGCCACGCATCCATCAGTTGACAGGAGAGCAGTGTCATCTGCGAATGTGGCTATCATCGTGTCTTTTGCATGTGGTATATCACTAGTATGTAATAAATATAGGGTGGGTCCTAGAACACTTCCCTGCGGAACACTTGCCTGTATTTCCTTAAGTTCAGAAAACGCTCTAACGCTCTATTGTACCTAATTGCTTCGTCAAATTTAAGTATCTCATAGTAGATCCCTATGAAGTTTATATTCTAAGCCCTTATGCCAAACTTTATCATAAGCCTGTGCATCGTCTAGGAATAATGAAGAACAACCTTGTTTTTCTTCTAGTGATTTTCCTATAACATTAGTTATACGATGCACTTGGTCTACCGTCGATTGCTTGTTTCTAAACCCGAATTGATGTGTGGGAATAAGCCGTCTTTGCTCTATGATTCTGTCTAATCCTTTAAGAAGCAGTTTCTCAAAAAGTTTTGATAATACCGATAAAAGTGAGATTGGCCTATATGAGGAAACTTCTGATAGAGGCTTACCTTGTTTGGGTATAACAAAAATTTCCGCTATCTTCCAGTGATGTGGAACATATCTTTGCTTAAAACAAGCATTAATTATAAGCTTGAGTTTAACCAATGCGATGAAGGGCAGTTCTTTCAGGATTTGGGCAGTTATAGGATAATAACCTAGTGATTTTCGATTAGATAATTTAGATATAATATACGTGCAGATGCGAAACATAAGAGATTACGTCTTCATCTTTTCTATCGGAGAATTCGAGAGTTTCGTTTGTGAAGCACAACTTCGGACGTACTGTCAAATATAGGGATTCATTTATTATCCGAACAACACGTTTGTGGAACGATCTACTTACTTACTTACTTAGGTGGCGCTACAATACGGGGTGAACCTGGGCTTCAACCAACAAGCCTTTCCATTTAGCTCGGTCTTTAGCTAATTGCCTCCAGTTGCGCACTCTAAGTTGGTCGAGGTCTCTTTGAACTTGTGCGCGCCACCTACGGCGATGATTCCCTCTACTGCGTCGTCCCTCGGGGTTAAATTCGAAAACTCTGCGGGCCGGAGCGTTGGTGTCCATTCGTTCTACATGTCCATCATAGCCATTTTAGACGTCCAATACGCAGTTTTTTGACTAGGTCGATGTCGATGTACAGCTCGTATAGTTCGTGATTGAATCTTCTCCTCCAAAACCCGTCAACGCAAACGGGACCGAAAATCTTACGAAGAATTTTTCTCTCGAAGCGACAAAGGATATCTTCATCCTCTTTTAATAAAGTCCACGTTTCAGCACCGTAAGGCAGGACTGGGATGATCAAGGTTTTATATAGAGTCTCCTTAGTTGTTCGAGATAGGGCTTTACTGTTGAATTGCCTTATAAGCCCAAAAAACATCGATTGGCAAGAGTTACTCTTCGATTGATTTCTGCGCTGATCTTGTTTGTGGAATTTATAGCAGAGCCAAGGTAGACAAAGTCCCTTACTACCTTGAAGTTATAGCTGCCCACGGTGACGTTTTGTCCAATTCGTCGGTGTTGGTTTTCCCTTCTTGTTAACAGCATACACTTGGTTTTGCCCTCGTTTATCACTAAACCCATTTTGGCCGCTTCCGCCTCAATGCTTGCAAACGCACCGGTGACAGCCCGCTGAGTTCTTCCGATAATGTCTATATCGTCGGCGTATGCAAGCAGTTGTACAGACTTGTAATAGATTGTGCCTCCGGTGTTGGCTTGTGAGTTCCTTACAATCCATTCAAGTACAATATTAAAGAAGTCACATGACAGCGCGTCACCTTGTCTAAAACCCTTTTTGACATCAAAGGTCTTGGTGAGGTCATTACCGACCTTGATGGAGCAGCGAGCGTTCTCCATCGTCAGCCTGCACAGACGGACAAGTTTGGCAGGGATGTCAAAACTAGACATGGATCTATAAAGCTCTTCTCTATGGATGCTGTCATAGACGACCTTGTATTTGATAAAGAGGTGGTGAGTATCGATTTGGAATTCTTGGGTTTTCTCCAGGATCTGCCGAAGTGTGAAGATTTGACCGATGGTGGACTTTCCTGGCCTGAAACAGCACTGATAGGGTCCAATCAGGCTGTTGATAAAAGGTTTCAGGCGTTCACACAATATCGCAGAAAAGATCTGGTATGCGAAGTTGAGGAGACTGATGCCTCTATAATTGGCGCAGTTGAGGGGGTCTCCTTTCTTGTGGATCGGGCAAACGATGCTGAGGTTCTATTCATTAGGCATATACTCGTCTGACCAAATCTTAGAGATGAGTTAGTGTATGCACTCTACCAATTCATCCCCAGCTGCCTTGAAAAGTTCGGCCAGTAAGCCGGTCTGCAGAAGTAGTTTTTCCATATTCTCAGCACCGACTGTGATTCTACTACGAAGTTTCCATTTTCATCTCTACAGGTTTCTGTACGGGTATTGCTTCTCTGACACGTTCTTCTTGAGTTTTGGTAAAACTTACGTGCATTGTTCCTGGAGTATAAACTCTCGATATTCACAAATGCGCGCTTCTCATGCTCTTTCTTCTTCTTGTGGAGAAGCCGATGTTCTTCCCGTCTCTTTTGCTCATAGAGCTCACGAGCAGCTCTCGTCTTCCTTTGCAGCGCCGCTCCGCTTTGTACGCTTCTTGTTTTGCTGCATGCACTCGCCGGCATTCTTCGTCAAACCAGGGGTTTCGCGGTTGTGGGTGAGCGAGACCCAGCACATCAGTCACGGCGTTTCTGATGGCATGCTGGCAGCGTTGCCACTGGTGTTCGGTACTTGATGCTGGCGGCATAGGGGTGAATGAGAGATTTCGGGATACGCGTTCAGCGAACAGTCTGGCGGTCTCTTGCGATTGTAGCTTTTCGACGTTAAATTTTCTCACAGTGATTCTTTTTTGTTGCTCAGATTGGGATATCCGCATTCGTACCTTGGCTAAAACAATGTAATGATCCGAGTCTATGTTGGCCGCTCGGAAGGTCCGGACATCCAGAATACTGGAGGCATGCCTTTCGTCAATCGCAATATGATCACGTGGTGTCGTGTAGGCTATGCTTACCGACTGCCCTCCTTTCCTATTTTGGCGTTAAAATCGCCCAATACGATTTTAACGTCGTATTTAGGACATTGCTCGTATGTTTTGTTGAGGAGCTCGTAGAAACACTCTTTGGTGGCAGGGTCCTTCTCTTCCATGGGGGCATGAACACATATTAGGCTTATGTTAGCGAATTTAGCCTTGATCCGGATAATCATAATACGCTCGCTTACGTGTCGGAAGCTTAAGACTTCATGCCAAAGTCTGCCGCGTATGACTAATCAGCATCCGAATAAGCATTGCCTGTTGCCTCTGTAGCAATCCAATCCAATCAATTGTAATCCAACTGTCCAACCGTTTAGACGTGTTTTCATTTTCTCCTGCTTCGCGAGTCAATATTTCCGCCAAATCACTCTAAACCGCTTTTTCGCCAACTTAATATTCAGTGCATTACCCCAAGTGTCGCCCGGTTTTGCAATCAATTTCAATTAAGTGACCTACTAACTGTATTCAAGTGCGTTACCTCAAGTACTGACATTCGCCCCACTTTCATCTGACTTTGATAAAAGTGTTCCCATTAAATTTTTGCATAGATCTGCAGTAATTATCGTGCTCTGTGTCACTGTGCCACCAATTCCATTCACCCCATTTTCGCTGACGCGCTTGTTCACCCTATATTTCGCCATGTCTTGCGGTATTATCAACTGCCCAATCACTGACAATAATGCTGATTGGGTTTCTTGTAAAGGAATCTGCGGAAAATCTTTCCATGCCATATGTGTCGGTCTTAACAAAAGAAATACGGTATATGTAAAAGCACTTTCGGACAACCTCCTTTTCTTTTGTGATGAGTGCAAGAATATCTCACTCTCGCACGTTCTCCTCGCGATAAAGTGCCTTAGTGAATCAAATGACTCCCACCAAAAAAATTTCTCTAAAAAGATTATGGGTAAACTCTCCAACTTAGATAGCAGTGTTAGATGTGTTGACGATTTAGGCAACTCGGTTCAGAACTCAACCGAGGATATCAAATCCAAACTATGTAACATTGAAAAAAAAATTGCTGGTCTGACGGAGTTATTTCTTGCCAGTCCCACGAAGGAAGAATCCACCTTGCACCATCTCAACAAAGTGTTTTGTGATCTCAAAGCTAATTATACCTCGCAGATCAGTTCTTTCGATAAATTGCGCGAATGTGTAAACTCCCTACGGGAAGACTTTGACATCCTCTTCCAATCGTCAAGCAAGCATTCATCTCCTAGGCAACCTGATCCAATGCTCGACGTAATTTACGATCGAATCAATGGTGTCGGCGACGAAGTCACTGCAACGCGCTCAATCATTGTGAATGGAATTGAATCGGTATGCCACAAAATCGACGACCTACCTATCCATACCCAACATAACCCAAACATCCATTACAACACATCAATTTTGGATGAGTTACTGGATGCAGATGTCGACTCACACTCAACTCCACCTTCCCTTTTACTGCCGACGGACGAATCATCAAAATCTCTCGCTGCTCCTACTGTCCAAGAGTCCGAAACTCCACCCGTCGCTGCCCCCCGGAAACTCATCAAGCATTTTGGAACAACCTGGACACCTTCTGAGTGGCAGCGTAGGCTGAATAAATTAAGTCCTGACAACCTCCAGGTTACCACCTTCCTCATCAAAGGTAGCCCTCGTAATGCTGATGTCTCGTGGATTACGAATTTGTTTTTAAAAAAATACGGTATCACCATCTCCCGATGCGAACTGATCCTGCCTTCTCACCACAGAAGTCTTCGCAACTTTAAATTCGACCTCCCGGCTAGATACGAATGGCTATTCAAAAACCCTGCTAGTTTAAATTTCAACCTCGGAAAGATGCGTATCTGCAAATGGACGGACAAGTCTACTAACATAGATAAGTTAATTAATAATAGACTTAGTAACAACCTCACCCATAGAGATAAGTTAATTAATAATAAGTTGAACCCACTCTCTGTCCACTCTTCGCATAACAAATCCACCATTTCAAACAATGGACCTACCACCCACCAAAAATCCAGCAGTACTCATCTCCCGTCCTTTAACAAGTCTAAACCCGACACAAATTGGTCTTTCAAAATGGGCATCTTTCCTAACTTCAACTTTAAAACGGCAGCCGTACTGTCTAAGTCTGCTACCAAATCGCCGAATATCAAGCGAGTTTCTTTCGATGTCCCGCCGGTCCCCTCTCCCTCTCCAAACACCAAGGCCACTCCCTCAGTCAACTACCCCAATAGGATTTCAAGTAATCGCGTCTCTTTCAATCTGTCACCTGATTCCTGTCTTCCTCCAAGCCATAGCACTTCTTCTAATAACACTCCCCCCACCGTTAATTACCCGAATTTCACCCACTCCCACACTCTCAATCCTTCCTCGTTAACCACTCCCAGTTGCACCTCTGCCCATACTTCGTCCTCGGTCTCTCTTAACAATTCCATCTCGGCCAATTTGCCATCTACTGCATCTCCCCCCACTTTCGATCCAATGCTTCCTCCCACCGTCAAACTCACGTCTAAATTAATAGACCCAACGTCAACAATCAATGACCTCGATGGCCGCTACATTATGTCAAGATTGCGCGATAACCGGCTTTTTGAAAATGTGCGCCTTTACCTAGCCTATTTACATGACAAGCCTGACTCCGTCTGCATCGACGGAAAAACAAAGACTAATGTCATGGTCTTGATCCAAAAAGAAGGCCTCCCAACTAACCCTATAGCCCTTAAGAATATCTACACGCGTTTTCATGAGAGTTTTAATATCTCCTCTTCCACTGTGGCTAAAGACCTATCAACCTATGGCTCTCATATTGGTTCCAAACGTCTCTCGTATCTCCAAAAAACTCGCAGCAATCATAATAAATATTTTCGTCCCTAACTCCATCACAGTCGATCCATCTCACTCCATTGAAATTGCCCCAAAGCTCCTTTCCCTCTACTATCAGAATGTCAGAGGACTTCGCACCAAAACCCCGATGGTGCACCTGAAATCACAATCGCTTCCCTACGACATTTTTGCCCTAACTGAAACCAACCTTTGTCCCAACGTTCTTAACTGTGAATTATTCACTTCTGACTTCGTAGTCTTTCGCGCTGACGGCCAGAAACATGAAGACCTCTCCTTCGGCCGCGGTGTTCTTTTAGCCGTACATAATCGTCTTGATGCAACCCTCGTCAAATTCTCAAATTCCACTTCTTTTGAATTCGTATCAGCTAAATTATCTGTATCCAAACGGAGCGTATATATTGTTTGCTGTTATATTCGCCCTTCTCAACCCGTCCAAGCATACCAGCTGGCCGTTGATACAGTTGACTCTCTGTTAGATATCGCTTATCCTGATGACGATTTTATAATTGTTGGCGACTTCAACCTTCCACTTTTACAATGGTCTCCATCTGAGGACGAATCATCATTTGTTCCCACTAACTCCTCCTCAGAAAAGGAAACCCTCCTTACTGATCGTCTTTTTGACTCCGGCCTTTTTCAGATCAGTGGCATTACCAACAACTTAGGTAGGCAGCTAGATCTGATTTTCTCATCCGACCCCCATAACTCCTTGGTTACCGCGAGTAACCATCTTCTCTGCACCCTAGACCAATATCACCCTCCTCTAGCTCTTGCCTTTTCGTATGAAAACGTCAACATTACCGTTGATTCTGAGAACTCTCTCTCTTTCAACTTCCGCAAAGCTGACTTCGTTAAACTTAACAACCTACTCAATAGCATAAATTTCAGCCTCTTCCTAAACATTAGCACACCCATTGATATCGCTCTCGTATTCTTCTACACAGCAATCTTTGACTGTCTTCTCCAATCTGTCCCTTATCTGCCTCGTAAAAACTGCTCATCATCACCTCCTTGGTATAATAAGGAACTGCGTACTCTTCGCAACGTCAGAAACAAATTATGGAAAACTTACCTGGTATCCAAATCTGCCTCAGATTACGCATATTACCAGCAAGCTTACTCCCGCTTTTCCATCCTCTGCGAATCCCTCTATCTCGAATACCTCGATAGAATGCAATTTAGTATAATCACTGACCCTAGGCGCTTTTACCAATTTATCAACGTCAAAAGAAAGTCCGACGGCTTTCCTTCCACTCTAAAATTACTTAATATTTCATCTGCTGACCCTAAAGTAATCTCCAACCTCTTTGCAACCTTTTTCAGCCAATCGTATAGTGACCATGTACACGAACCGGACCTAGATTTTTTCTCCTACCTGAATAACTGTCCTCAAACCTCTCTAGCTTCAGTCGACATTAGGTCTGATATTGTGCGAGAAAAAATTAATAGGCTCAAAGATGACTTCTCCCCTGGTCCCGATGGTCTGCCCGCCATCTTACTAAAGCAATGTGTAGATGTCCTGTGTCAGCCCCTTACAACTCTATTTCGTCTCTCACTCTCTCAAGCCGTTTTCCCAAAATTATGGAAGGACTCTTTTATTTTCCCTATCCATAAAAAAGGCAGTAAAAACGACATTTCTAACTATAGACCCATAGCCAAACTTTCCTCTATCCCTAAGCTCTTCGAAAGCATTGTCTACGACTCACTGTATTTCCACTGCAAATCCATTTTTTCCCCACAACAGCATGGTTTCTTAAAAAGTAGGTCCACTACGACTAACCTGACCGAATTCGTTTCCAAAACACTACAAGCATTAGAGAAAGGTAATGAAGTGGATGTCATTACCACCGACTTCAGCAAGGCCTTTGACAAAATCTGTCACCGAACTATTTACCTTAAACTTAAAGCCCTCGGTTTCCCACCCTCTTTCATTTCTTGGCTGAGATCGTACCTAGAAAAACGCCAGTACAGGGTTCTCTTCAGATTTTCAGTCTCTGACCCCATTAACGCCACTTCAGGGGTTCCTCAAGGCAGTCATCTTGGTCCGCTGATCTTTGTCTTAACTATAAACGATGTTGGTCACGTCATAAAAGACTCTGATCTGTCTATTTACGCGGATGATATGAAAATCACTAAGGTAATATCTACCCCCACCGATTCTCTCTTACTTCAAATCGATCTAAATTCATTCCACACATGGTGCGACAAAAACTTTCTAGAACTTAACGTCGCCAAATGTCAATCCATAACATTCTCCCGTAAACGCCTCCCCCCATCCCTCAGAACCTATTACTTTCTTAACGAGCCCGTTCCCTCAGTCTCCTCTATATGCGATTTGGGTATTATTTGTGACAGGGAGCTAAACTTCCGTTCCCACATTGATCATATTGTACACAAGGCCAATTCTTCTCTCGGTTTCATAAAACGCTGGTCTAAAGAATTTTCAAACCCTTACGTTTCTAAATCCCTTTATATCACCTTTGTCCGACCACTCCTGGAATACGCCAGCCAAGTTTGGTCACCTTATCACAACATACACTCCCTTAGAATCGAAGCTGTGCAGCGTAGGTTTATCCGGTTTGCCTTACGCGGTCTCCCATGGGCCGACAACTATATCTTACCTCCCTATGAAGACCGGCTAAAATTGATTAACCTGCAAACCCTTACAAAACGTCGCGATGTCGCTGACATACTTTTCGTGCACCAATTATTAACCGGTATGATCGATTCCACCGCACTACTGGAAATGATTTCCCTTCGCACTAACCCTCGAAACCTCAGGTCCGTACCGCTCTTTCTTCTCCCTCACCACCGCACCAACTACGGAAATTTCGAACCAATTTCCAGAATGTTACGCCTGGCAAATAACTCACAGAACACCCTAGACTTTCACTCGAGTCTATCCGCCCTTAGAAAGTCCCTGTACACCTCTTCATGAACTAACCAGTCCCAGTTCCCTCTCTAGTTTTTAAGATAGATTTTAAGACCTAGTTTAATAAAAAATTTGTGGGCCCCCTGGGGCCCAACAAAAAAAAAAAAAAAAAAAATAAATAAATAAATATATAAAAAAAAAAAAAAAAAAAAAAAAAAAAAAAAAAAAAAAAAAAAAAAAAAAAAAATTAAAAAAAAAAAATAAAAAATTGTTAAGCTTAGAGTTAAGGTCCCTCGGTGTTAGTTCTTAAGTTTAGATTTAAGCTTGCTTGTATTAAGCTAAATAAATAAATCACCGTAGTAGATGACACAGTTTTTCATCCTCTTTTTGCCCGGCCCATCCCAGCGCACTTCCTGGATGGCGGTAATATCTGCTTTATAGCAGTCTAGGGCGTCTGCTAGTTGATCGGCTGCACGTGGTCTGTAAACGGACAGAACATTCCACGTACAGATCCGAAGGTCGTTGTCCTTATTTCGTTTGCTGGGGTCGTCATTAGTTGAGTCATCCTTATCCGAGGATTTTGGTTGTTTCGGAACCATAGATTTTTTACGTGGTAGGGAAGTTACCCCTACGGCACAACCCCCAACCCGTTCCCCTAGGATGAGGGGCCGGGTACACCGGTGCCAGTAGTCCACTACGGGAGTATAAACGCTGCCGTTGGCCCATTAAGGGCTCCTTCGCCACCATCTACCAGCCTCTGTATTTGCTTATCATTACAACCTTCAAACATTTAAAGCCAACGCAAACCGGCATCTCGTCTGTCTCTTTCCCCCTTTTGCCATCCGCCCGTGCCCTGAGAACCAATATAAGGGTATTAATAATCCCTTTCAAAAAAAAAAACTTTTGTAATGTGCTCCGAAAAAAGTTTGACCTTTTCTTTTGGGTCACCGATTCATTTCCCATCAGATGTTTTTAACGGGAGATCTTGCGCTTGAAGTCTCTTTAAATGTTTGGCAGCCTTTCAAAAGGAATAGTCTGTGACTTAGCCAGCGGTTAGGTTATATGGTATTTAGATATTTAGTTAGAGATCTATTTTTAGATTTACCGAAACTTTTCTTAAGTCTGTTATTTAGTTTTTTAAATATAGTTTTATCGACGGGATATATTGCCATTTGCCAAATCCTGCGAGCTCTTCTCTTTTCTGGAATTAGTTCCCTAATTTCCGTATGATATTTAACCGATGCTTGTTTTTTTTTTTTTTTTTTTTTTGTTGATAAATCAGCGTACTATTGGTTGGTTTTGTAAGCATTGGTTGCTACTTTAACTTTTGTTGTTTACCTCGCTTTAGGGGGTTTTACACTTGTATCGATGCCACAATTAAGGAATGCGGTCAACCTATGAGGTGTGAGATATCAGACCGCCCATCAGCGTACTATCTTCTGCTGCCTGTTGTATATCGGCAATGAATTGTTCCACTTCGATGTCAATATTGTTTGTTGAATCCAATGGAGATCTAAGGTTAATAAATCCTTCGATTAATTCTCTAAATTTACACCAGTTAGTTTTTTCGTTGCTAAGTGTTACGTTTTTTATCTGCTCTATTGACATGCCGTTGACTGTTAGGATTACAGATGTATGATCTGACGATAGATCATCACTGCTTTCAGCTTTTACTTCTTTTCTATTAATTCCTTTCGTTATGAAGAAGTCGATCAGATCTGGTGTTTTCGCTGGGTCAGATGGGCAATAAGTAGGCGATCCAGTCGAAATAAAATCACAGTTAAGATTTCCCGACATTTTTAAAACTTCCTGCCTTTTGTTGTTATTAATCTTGACCCCCAGTAAGTGTGTTTTGCATTGAAATTACCTCCAATGATAAAATTGTTGTCCAGAGTTTGAAAAAGGTCATTCAGATCTTCCTCTGTAGGCAAATGCTTGGCTGGGCAGTATATGGCAGCTATTTTAAATCAATAAATGATTCCGAAGAAGATATTTATGTTAGTGGGCGGAAAACATAACATTATCCTACTTTGAAGTAATTTGGTATGTGCCGTTAGTTCCTTATGCTCACACAATGGAGAATGATCAAACGAAATGAATTATTTTTAGTCAACCACTTTGCAGTAAGGTACCATTCGCGTATTAGAAGAAAATTCAAATAAAAGCCTCAATAGAAGATCGGCTCTCAAATAGGTTGAAAATAATTAAGAGAGAGAGAGAGGATGACGCTTTCGGGCGATTTTTTTTATTAATTAACAGGAATACCTCTTCCCGCCTGGTGAGCACCCAGAACGAAAATAAAAACAGGAATCCAATTAGAAGAATTTTTAAAACTATAAATTAATCAATATTCCGTGGTTTCTTTTCGAGTCGTTTTTTGTTTGCTTGTTTTTTTTTTTTTTTTGCCTCTTCATCGCCAGTTGGAAAGTGATACTGTTGTCGTTGCTGCTGGTGTTGTTGTTGTTGTTTTTATAGTTGCTGCAGCTAGTTAGTTACCTTCATCAAATCCTATGTCACATTCTTAAAAATTCCCATAAATCCCACACTGGCAGTCGGATTGCCAAGCTCGATGGTGGGACGTGGGGGCAACACTAACCCATTCAAGACACGAAAGCATTACAGAGACTCTGTCGCTAAAACGGCGTGTTCTTGATTTGAATTTTACGATTTGTTCCTCGCCTCAATGAAGCTGATGGTGGTTGGTAACGCGCTTTTTCGCTCATTCAGTTTTGTTTGTCCTGCCTGCCAGTCTATCACTGGGGAAGTGATTTATATGGGCACTCGTTTCTTCTGCCATCAGTGCAGAATAGAATTCAGAAGTATATTTGAATGAATCCTACTAATTGGGCAACAAATCTGTCATTCCCGGAAATATAAAAACCCGAGAGCGGGATATGATCGGCACACCGAAGTACTGACATACAGACGTACTATTTTCTTCCTCTCTGGTGTGGTGTAGCGAATGAACTGAGAGTGCGCATGTGTTTTTGGATTAATAAATAATTTATAACGAGGCTGTTAATTAAAATAAGAAGACGACTTCAATTCTGGGTAAGTAAAAAAACGGAGCAAATGCAGAGGGGAAGCAGATCCCAACGGCAGGACATCTCTGTTACTTGGGGGATGAATGATGTTAATAAAGTGGCGCACCGTCGCATCGCACATTGAACTGTATGACTGTGGATGCAACGAGACGGAAACACCAATAAATCAAATCCGATGTAGGGTAATTATTAACTCATATTTCCATGGAATTTCATTCTTGTGAAATATTATTAATTGCACGTTGGCAGTTCACGACCGCCCGCTCTGTCTCTTGCAGGCACAAACGTAAGCGATACGGGAACATTTATTTGCACGAGGACTTGCTTGGAGACAGGCAGTCAATTATATGAGTTTTGCATAGGAAGAAAACCTTAATATGGTGGGAACATCTTTATGGTGAATTTGCAAGGGAACAGACTGCACTGGCTTAAATCGAAATGTTATGTATATTATGGGACAACGTACTATACACGTATATATCTACTGAACAGTATGACGACGTTTAAAAACTTTTTAAAATTGGTTTTAACTTAGAAGTTAAGAACTTTTCTATAAGGTTATGGAATAGAGAAAGATGTACTGCTTTCATTTTCTTAAACACAAGGGCGTTCTGGGACACTTAAGGTCAAGAAGCAAATTTTCCATTTTCACCTAAAAATATTTTTTTTTCTAAATTTTACACCTGTTTCACACATAAGCAAAGTCGAAATCAGATTTGTTGGTACATATCCGATATCAGATACACGACATCAGGTATTCTACACGAGGTGTATGGAAATGAGGGCATTCACACTTATCCGGCATCTTAGATTGACAGCAGATCTCAATTATCTACTTTATATCTTCTACAATAGTAATTGAATCCACGCACTGCAGACCAAATAGGTCGGCAGTTTCTTTGCTCTAACGACTCTGAGGAGAACTAGCAATAAACAAGTCAGTTCTTACCACGATTCTATTAAACTTTAATTAGAGCACATCCCAAAATTAGACCAAATGACAGAACAAGGTTTCAAAAATGAGCTTTTTAAAATACTCAATGAATACCTAATGCTAAATGTGTACAGATGAATAACATAGTTCAAACAGACACTTCGAAGACAAGTCCATGACAACAGTGGGTAACAAACTTCAATAAAAAAAAAAAAATTAATAAATAAATAAATAAATAAATACTTGGCTTTCTCGAGACACAATACTCTCGGATGTTTCTCAGATGTTCGCGAGAGGTAGGACCGTGAAAAAACTTCTTGGTGTTTTCTCAGATTCAAACTTGGAACCTCACGCGCAGTGATCCGACACCCTAGCCACTAACGCTACAGCGCCCATAACACGACTTCAACAAAGCATCCCAAATTTACCAATACAGTCGTTTATATCTAGGTCCATACGACAAATTTACAAAGGCCAAGTTTTCTCAATAGACTCTGCTCTTGCTTTTAAAGTGTATTCTAAATTTATTTATTTTAAATGAATTTATTTATTTTAAATGAATTTATTTATTAATTTATTCATTTCAATCAAAAAAACATGAATATGAAACAGCTACTTAAGATACTAACGTGGAACGCAAACGGCCTTCTGAAAAAAATCTACGAGTTAGAAGTGTTTCTACGGAAAAATAATATTGATTTATGTTTGGTATCGGAAACGCACTTAAAAAAGGGACTTAGACCCAAAATAAAAGGTTACAGCGATTACCATGCGAATCATCCTTCGGAAAATGCGAGAGGCGGGTCCTGTCTTTACATCAAAGACTGTATTAAGCACTCCGAAAACATAGAAATAGAATTTGATTCTATGCAAATAAGCTCAGTCTCCGTAAAAATAAACCACTTAGACTACAACATCGGATCTAGTTACTTCCCTCCGGAATATAAGCTAGTAGAAGACAACCTCGTTAGTCTCTTCGACTCACTCGGACCTAATTTTGTCTTAGGTGGTGACTTTAACGCGAAACACACTTTCTGGGGATCAATTTGACAAAAGGCAGATTATTGTACAAAGCCAGCATAAAACGTGGGGTGAACTTTTTTTCGACAGGAAAGCCAACTTATTGGCCAACTGACAAAAATAAAATCCCTGACCTCGTCGACTTCCTTATCGCAGAAGGGTTAACTAAAAATTTGACGGAAGTCGAAGAATGCTATGATCTATGCTCAGATCACTCAGCAGTCACTCTGAAAATAGGTGGAAGTCTAGTAAGAAAAGAAGGACCGCCTAGGGTAACTAGTAACAAAACTACATGGGACGCTTTCAGAAGAGACTGCAAGGAAAATGTTGCTTTAAATATACCGCTAAAGACACCGTTCGAAATAGAAGAAGAAATCGACAAACTCGTCGAAGCCATTCAGAGCTTAGCGTGGAAAAACACTCCTTTGCGGAAGATAGAAGCACGGAACAATAAAGTCAAATACCAGCCTGAAATCGAAGACCACATACGAGAAAAGAGGAGAGCGCGCAAGAGATGGCAACAATCCCATGCGCCACCGGATAAAACTTATTTGAACCACCTTTGTAACAAGCTAAAAAATGTGCTGCAGGACGAGACTTCTACTTACCTCGAGGGTCTGACCGCTGATAAGTTCTATGGAAAGCCTTGAAGTCCATAAGGAAACCTGTAATGCACTCGCCGCCAATTAGGTAAGTTAATGGGGAATGGGCAAAAGAAGACAAAGAGAAAGCAGAATTATTTGCCGATCACTTAGAGGAAACGTTCAAGCCGTTCGATGGACAACCATTGATCGAAGATCCGAATGATAATATGGCACCCGACAACTTTAAAGTAAAAACCGTAACCCTGTCGAATGACAATAAAAAAATATTGAAAAATAACAAGGCTCCGGGATATGATTTAATCACTGGCGAAATTTTGAAAGAGCTACCGAAAAAAGTGCTGGTTAAGGGTAATCTTACCGGAAAAGTTGTACAGAATATTGGAATCTTATCTTGAAAGCAGACTTTTCCGTGTTAGACACGGGAGTGAATATTCGGATTTCAAAGATATTTACGCCGGTGTTCCACAAGGAAGTGTTCTCGGTCCAATCCTGTTCCTGCTCTACACAAGAGATATACCACAAGATGAAGGGACCGTTGTAGCAACGTTCGCAGACGACACGGCTATCCTCGTAACGGATGAGTCAGTCGAATCATAAACGGGAAAACTCCAACGAGCTTTGAACAAAGTATGCGAATGGACAAAAACCTGGCAAATAGTCCTCAATGAGACAAAATCAACGCATGTCAATTTTACGTTAAGAAAGATAAACAATTTACCTATATCCATTAACTCGGTGCAAATACCGTACGCAAACGAGGCAAAATATCTAGGAATGATCCTAGACGCAAAACTTAAGTGGAAACCACACGTTAAAAAGAAGCGCGAAGAGCTCGAAAGCAGATTTAGAGAAATGTATTGGATACTCGGAAGATACTCGAAGTTAAGCGTATACAACAAACTGCTTCTGTATAAGCAAGTGCTAAAACCGTCTTGGACATATGGTATACAACTTTGGGGTTGTACCAAACCAAGCAATATGGCTCTACTGCAAGCATTTCAAAACAAAATACAAAGAGCAATCGTGAATGCTCCTTGGTATATAAGAAATAGTGATATTCACAGAGATCTAGGAATTGCTACCGTGAGGGAAGAAGTAACAAACTTTGCTCGCAAACTTCGTACCCGTCTTCATGTTCACTGCAATAATGAAATAATCCATACTATGGACGTGACAAACCTTGAGCGCCGACTACAAAGAACAAGACCTTTCGACCTAGCGCCGTAAGGAAAAACCGCATGTAATGACGGTATTACTAGGTGCCTTCACTGGACAGCTACCTACCTAACGCGACTAACACTACAGAAGCGTAAACTACTCGTTAAGGGAACTTAGTCGTAGTCATCACAAAAATGAAAAAATGAGAGGGACCAATTTCCTACTACTATGAGTTCGCGCAGCCGGTTCTCATAGCCCGTAGGCATATACTGATGGCATTGTCAGATATATGAATCGGGCATAACCAATGGTACGGACCATTTGTATCTTTTGAAGATTCCTGCACCTCCAGCCGCAACCAAAAAAAAAAAAATTTATTCATTTATCGCAAGGATAAAGGATGACCAAAAACATACTCGCACGTTATCAAATAACGAGAAGGAATGGAAAGGCAATCTTGAATTAAACTGAAAATTACTCACGAGGATAACTTCTTTCTGAGTAACAGGCGTAGACGGTACCCAATTCTTATAATATCAAGCCTTATACAAGGAGTCGTATAAGTCATCACCCTATGGGAAGATGCTCTCCTTTTTTGCAAATTGCGCCTTATGTCATCGCGACTTTGACATTTGTCAAGTAAACAGAAGCAAAATATATGTACACGTAGACAACCCATGGATTGCTATACTCTTCAAGAACGTGGAATTATTGTGTCAATGTTTTTGAGATATAATGAGTCGGTAACTTGACTCAATGCGAATTTCGTCATCGATTTCCTACTCGTGTGGCACCAACTGGTCAAACACTGTGGTGACGTTTAGCTGCTCGCTTTAATGAGGTTTAACACGGGGCAGTAGCATACGTGGCCGGGCCCGGAGCAGCCGTTCGATCGAGACTATCGTTGCTGTGGCTGCAAATATCAAAAGAGGACCCTGAAATATCAACAAGATGATAGGCTACTCAAATGAGCATTCAAAATAGACGGTCTTTACAGGGAATTTTGACGAAAGACTTGAAGATGTACTCGTACAAAGTGCAAACGGTGCATCAGCCATTGCCCACAAACCACCAGTAAATTACACCCAAGCCTTCCTTAACCTCGACGAAGATAATGTTCCATTGAAAATCATCATGAGCGACAAGGCACATTTCGACATATGCAGATACGTAAAAGGCAAAATTATAGCTTCTGGGATATTACACATGTAATGCATGAAGAGTCACTACATCGTGGTGCTGCGTTTACAGAGGAAATGTGATTGGTTCTCTGTTACTGTGACTGGTGAGCGCTACAGAACCATGATCAACGACTACGTGCTGCCGCAAATTGACGAATTAGCTTTAAAGAACATGGTGGTTCCAGCAGGATGGTGCAACCGCACACATAGTGGCCAGCTGCATAATCTCTCGTTTTTGGCGATATGCACTGGTCCACAAGATCGTCCGATTTCAGACTTATTTCTTTGGGGTTTTTGAAGTCACGGGTCTATAAAAACGAACCACAATCCTTGGCGGCCCTAAAAGAGAACATCTGATAAGAAGTGGAGAATTTATCGCCAGAAGTTTTGAGAAGTCATGGAAAATGCTGTGGAACGGGCCCAAATATGCATCAACCCGGGCGGCGCCGGCGGTCACTTGACCGATATTATCTTCGCGACTTATAAAAACAAATTTTAACGTCAAAATAAACATAATCAACAAACAGAATCAATTTTTTTTATTTATAAAAAAAGTAACTGCATTAGGAAATCGAGTGAGGACTTTTGCCCCGCGTTGTACATAGGAATTCAAATGTGAGCAAATGTTCCATATATAGTGCATCAGTGTTTTTAAACAGCTTAAACATCACATCTTAGGAATTCAGGGCAATATTTTCGAAGTCATAAACAAAGTGCAAGTATAATTGCCTCAGACAGAAATGTTGCTAGAATGGTAGGCAAGCAAAATATAAAAGGTTGTGAATGTTATAATTAATGCGTTTGGTTGCGTTTACTTAGGTGCAGTTATTGACACCCTATTCCCTACGAAAGATGACAGGATCTTTGGATAAAAAAATAATAATTTCCAGAAGATTTAAATTTAAATATTGCATTTGGACAATTTTCTAATAAAACCACACTAACACTTATGAATGTATGAAGTGCTTCAAATCGCAGTTACCAAATGAATTTGATCTTAAAAGAGCAATAATTGATCTGTAACAATGGAATGCATAATTTAACGTCCAACATTTATTCATGATCCATGGGTAACGCCTTAAAAATCCATCGTAAAGGCGGGATTTATTCGCAATTACTTCTCCACTCTTTCAGCCATTTAAATCCAGTTGAATCGAAGAAAAGGACAAAATGGAAAGCACCAGCAGCAACGGAAAAAAAAATCACTTACTCACTCACGGATGCAATTCGAACCAAAACGGTCCATAAGACACACATCGTGTGTGTAATATGGCACAGCCCACATCTGTAAAGGAGATTTAAATGAGGAACAACACGGCCAAATACACATACGTGCAGCAGCATTTTCTCTTCCACCACCATCATCCATGACCCACCTATCTATCTATTCGCCGACTGCCTACCTACTTACATGTCCTAGGACAGAGAACACGATTTAAATCTTTGTGGATGGTATCAAGAAAATGCTAAGTGTCGCTGACAAATCACATTTATTGCAGCAATTCTGGGCTGTCATTTTGATGGACTTTGAAGGATTCCCAACAACTGCACGTTTCAAATATACACAATTTTTAATCTCATTTCTGTTGTTTTTCTTTGTGTTGAGATGCCGAGATGTAGAATTATATCTTTGCGTAACTCTGGGGCTGCTTTTAGAAGAAGTGTTTGCCAGCGACATTTAATATGAATCAAAATGCTTGGGACTGTTGCTTTATGGGCTCGTTCTTCCTTGTATGATAGATTGGCCATTTACAGCTGGAACATGAAATCGTAAAATGTGTCATTTTTTAGACATTAAGCAGAAATGAATTTTTTATTGCATTTTACTTTCTGATCTCTTATTGTACCAAATCTGAGGTTCATACATGCATTGAACATTAAATTAAAGAAACCGAACCATTTTGTTTTACGATTCACAACCCCACGACGTATTCTATAGATGTGTTTTAATGAAACCAATATCTTTATCATTTAAGAAACTGTGTTTTCAAAATGTTGCAAGGTTTTTTGAAAGGTTATCCTGTGTTGGATTTAAAAATTAATAATTTAAATGTATGCACATTTGTTGTGTTGGATAGAGGCGACAGTAAAAAACATTGTCTAACTCTGTAAACCTAAAAATTGAATGTTTATTTGTAACAATTTTTTTTGTTCCAAATTGAGTTTGTATAACACTCAATTGGATCCTGAAATAGTGCTGCAATCTTGAGGTACACCTTCTATAATTAATAACTCAATCCGAGATGAAAACGAAGATACATGGAAAGAGGAGCGAGGTAGTTGTTTTAGTGCGGAAAAATCGCACACGACATGAGCTCAGTTTCGCTAATAAAAAAAAACCGAACAAGCATTTCTGAATTAAGACTCAGCGTGGCCATTCGATTAAAATCCTCCTCGTAGTAGTCTAGTTATCACGCTGGCCACCCATCGAACCTTGATCATTTTACCCAAGAAAACAGCGATTACATGCCACCGAAACTGAGATTTGACTGTAACCTCCGAACGAGCATGGGAGTATGCCGACACCTGACAAAGCCGACACCTGATCACTTACAGCAGTGGTGGAGATGAAACTCAGATTGACTACCATTTGGTAGGCAGTTTCATGAAGCCTCGGATAAAAGATTGCAAAGTGATCCTGGGAGAGGCAATCGCTCGACAACACCGTCTCCTGCTAACAGAAATTTTTATGAAAACACCAAAGAAAAGCAAACAAACAAGGGTCTCTGAGAAAATCAAGTGGTACAATCTGGACAAAGAAAAAGGCGAGGCTTTTGTTTTCGTAATGAAGAATTACCTCTCTCACACCATCAACGGAGCTGAGGATGAAGAGTGCAGAGCACAAAATATGTGGGATTCCCTACAGCGAACTTGCTTAAAGAAGGCCAAGTCACTGCTAGGAGCTTCAAAAGGCCACCATCAACACGCCAAAGAAACATGGTGGTGGAGTGATGAAGCTAAGAAAGTGATAAATGAGAAGAAAGCGGCTTTCAAAGCTTGGTCAAAGTACCCCTCTAATAATAGTGACGAAAAAGCTCGCCTCGAAATGGAATACAGATGCTGCAAGAAAAAGCGAAGAAGAAGTGCGCTCGCGCTTCAAGCAGAGAGTACGGAGGGCCTGTATCGGGAGCTGGAGAAAATATTTTCCCCGGTTGCTGATGCAAACCAGGCTATCCAGGAGCTGCGAAGACACAATATGAACAAGAGTGCCACTATCTTCAAAATAGCCGCCCAAAGAAGGAAGAATGCTCAGGAGATTCGTTCGCCAAAGTTCATTAGCAATGCTCATGGCCAGCTTCTTGTGGATGACGACAAAATTCTGCAGAGGTGGCGGCAGTATTGTGAAGAGCTTTTGAATGAACAGTTTCCCCGGCTATACTTTCCAAGAGCCACCCCTAACTGTGAAGAAATACCCGACATTACAGTCGAAGAAGTTAGTGAGGCGGTCAAATACTCCAAAAAACGAAAAGCGATTGGGCCAGACGAAATACCCTCTGAGTTCTGGAAAAAGATGGGAGATATCGGGTTCAGATGGCTCAGAATTCTCATCTCCAAATTCGTGAGAGGTGATCCAATGCCGAATGAATGGAGGGAAAGTTACCTTCTCCCTGTATACAAAGGGAAGGGTGATACGCGAAACTGTGATAACTACCGTTCGATCAAGCTGATGTCACACACCATGAAGATCGTTGAGCGGGTATTAGGTGGCCGACTGCTATCTGATGATCAGTGCGGGTTTGTCTCGGGTAAATCAACCACAGATGCAATCCAAAGTATAAGGATCATAATGGAAAAACATCGTGATTCCTTAAGGGATTTGCATATTGTATTGGTTGACTTTGAAAAGGCATTCGACAGACAACCACGAGATCTGATATGGGTGGCGCTAAGACATCGAGGGGTTCCAGAAACCTATGTACAGATGATTATGGACATGTACGAAGGAGCAAAGACAAAAGTAAGATGCCCCGCTGGAGTAACCGAAGAGTTCCCAATCAAAGTCGGGGTACACCAGGGAAGCGTTTTAAGTCCTTTGCTCTTTATTACAGTCCTTGATTATCTGCTTGAAGGTAAAGTGATGGACCCCAAGGTACATCAGTTATTCTTTGCTGACGATGGAGCCATCATAAGTGAGGATCCTACATCCCTGCAACGAGCACTTGATGTGTCTGTGGACGTTTTGGAGGGAAATGGGTATCGCATTAGTTCAAAAAAGACAGAGTACTTGTGCTGCCCGTTCTCTGATCCACTCAGGCCTATTCCAGATGGAACAGTGCTTCCCAAGTGCGAAAAGTTCAAATATCTGGGATCTATGATCAATAGCAAAGCAACTTGTGATGACGACATCAATCATCGTGTAAGCGTAGGGTGGATGAAGTGGCGAGAAAATTCCGCTATCTTCTGTGACAGAAAAATGCCCCCTAAGTTGAAAGGAAGGCTCTACACCGCAGTTGTACGTCCAGCGCTCACATACGGTTCACAATGTTGGACGATGTACAAAAAGTATGAGAGTAAATTAACGGCAGCTGAGATGAAGATGCTTCGCATGACAGCAGGAGTGACAAAGCTTGATCGAATAAGAAGTTCGAAGACCCGTGGATGCTTTCACATCAAGGAAACCATCGTACAAAAAATAGAACGTGACCGGCTCAGTTGGTATTGCCACGTTCAAAGAAGAGATCATTTGAACACTGTTAAAAAGGCAATATCAATGCACGTTCCAAAGACATCGCGATGTAGGAAAGGCAGGCCTATAAACGCCTGGATCAGACAAATGCGACGACATCGGCATTTCATTGGCCTCAGTAACCGAGTGATCCAAAATCGGCAGGCCTGCCGATATTTTCTGAGGTCAAATAGGCGAACCCCGCATGCGGATCAGTAGAAATGCGGGGAAGTGGGAGGGTTGTGATCCCTTGTTTTCGGATCATGGCCTCGCTGATAAAAGGAAGAAGAAGAAGAAGAAGAGCATGGGAGTATGCTCCCCTGTGGAGGGTAGTTCAGTTCACTTCTACACAGACGGGACCAAATTCGAAAAGCAGGGTGGGTTGTGGTGTCTTCTCTAAAAACCTTAACCTGAGCATCTCCTTCTGCCTCATAGATCACTGTAGTGTATTTCAAGTGAAAATCATACATACAATATATCATACAATATCTGTTAGGCATAATAGCATTTTCACTGACAGTCAAGCGCCAATCGAGTTGCTTTTTCACTTCAGGGGCCCCCTTAAACTGCGGTGCCTCCCCCTGGGTGCTAGGGCACAGAGATCACCTGGGTGACTGCAAGATGAACTCGCCAGACAGGATACGACTCTGAGGATAATGGCGAAATAGCGGACCTTGGGTATGTCGCTACATGTTAACATCTATTCAAACTGGACGCTATTAGCGGAACCAATCACAAATGGAAAAATGACAGGAGGAGGAAACCATCCTTCACCTCCTTTGCACATGCCTGGCCAAGTCCCAAAAAAGACTACTCCATCTAGAGGTATCTCTCTTTGATAACACCGGCGAACTACCGTCCTCAAGTGTCATGAGCATCATTCGCCTTATTTAAAGCTCTGGTTGGTTTGATTAGTCCCTGGGTAGCCAAATGGAAAGATCCATGGCATCAGAATGGGCTTCTTCTGGCCTAAGTGTGTCTGTACTTTTGTACAGACACCAACACTAATCTAGCCTATGGTAGGTAAGATGGTTCTCTATATATATTTCATATTCATCATATTTCATCTAGCATATGGTGGGTAAGAGGGTTCTCTATATAATATGTATATTCTCAATACATACATGTCTGTTGCGTCAAGGTAGGTAGTTTAGATCAGGTTTGGTGAATATCGATCGCATTCGACGGGCCTCACATGGTATTGTACCTTATTAGGTCCAGGCGTTATTTTTTGGAAAATGAGTATCTACGTAGAATCAAGTTTAGGGATTTTAGTTTAGGGACACGTTGCTATCGTTTCATCCGAATTTTCGATATAACCAAGTAAAATAAGAAAACATTTACATTCTTTTTTTTTTTGTTGATTCAGCACAGCTTGCACCGAGATATGATTATTGATACCTTACTACTGCAAGATACAATTGATTTTTAAATGCTTTTTGTATTAGCAAGTATGTTGGAAGGAAAAACTACAGAAAAAACCTCCATATAGAGGAGTAAAATAAGAGATTTCGACATGATTAACACTCCCAATATTTGAACGGGCGGTCAGGAATTTATTTCCTGATTTTTGATATGTAACGGGTGGGCCATCTAGTGGTTTCTTTTTAAATCATAGGTTATTTTGACACTGACAGCTGTTTCCCGCTCGAAATCTTGACAGAAAGTCAGTATCATACCTCCGTGGAACGAAATGAGTCGCTTTACGCTTGAACAACATTAGGAAATATTGAAAACTTATTTCCAAAGTGAGTGCTGTGTAGCCCAAACAGTGCGTTTTTTGAAAAGAAGGTTTGGCCAAAATGAAGCACCCACCGCACCTGCTGTACACAAGTTTGTGCAAAAAGTTCGTGAGACTGGTATGCTAGTGGATAACATTCATGGTCCCCGTCGTCGTACGGTGCGCACAGACGAGAATGTGGCTGCTGTAGCCGAGAGTGTGAGACTCAATTCACGAACATCAACTCGCCATCGATCTCAACAGTTCAACATTTCACGCAGTAGCCTGAGGAGAATTCTGCACAAAGATCTGGGATTATTCGCTTACAAGGTCCAATTGATTCAGCAATTGAAAGCGCACAACCATCCGCTTCGTTATCGCTTCGCAGTTTGGGCCTTAGAGCAGCTTGAATTGGACAACGATTTTGGGCGAAAAATCATCTTTTTTGACGAGGCACATTTTCATCTTGGCGGCTACGTTAACAAACAAAATTGCCGCATCTGGGTCTCGGAAAACCCGCACGTTATTGTCGAGAAGCCAATGCATCCACAGAGAGTGACAGTTTGGTGCGGATTGTGGAGTGGTGGCATCATTGGACCATTTTTCTTCGAAAATGAGGCTGGGAACAACGTTTCGGTCAACTGTGGGCGTTACAGAGGAGCTGCGATTTGACCCCTTTGGACTTTTTTTTGTGGGGAACCGTGAAGGACCGATGTTATGCCAACAATCCGGAAACGATTCAAGCACTCAAGGCCAATATCATCCAAGCAATCCGTGAGCTACAGTCCGAAACCATCAACAAGGTCTTGGAAAATTGGAGTGATTGAATGCGCTACTGCGAAGCCAGCCGAGGCAGCCACTTGAACGACGTTGTGTTCCATAATTAATGTTTGCTCTTACTAATAAAGCCATAATACATGGAAAAAATTTCATTTTGTTCATTTTATTGCATTTTTAAAAAGAAACTTGTAGTTGGCCCACCCTGTATTCCTTAATAATCTTCTTGTTACTGTCCCATTTTTTATAGTCCCTTTTGGATTTTACCTTCAATCAAGTAAAATTTACTGCTAATTTTTCTTTTAAGCTCAGTGCAGAAGTTCAACGCGGGCGTTTCTTGTCGTTCGGTTATCTGTTTATGACGGACGACGTAGAAAAAGATTCGCTTATGGCTATAGTAACTTTTGCAGCCCAGAAACAAGGGTAGAACTGCTAGAAACAAGTCTTTGACCGACAGTCATGATCTGCAAATCAAATGTCGAAGCCGTACTTTGGATATAAGGATAGACCTGAATGACTTCCATGATCACCTAGAAGGAGATATTGGAATTGACAAACTGAACATTCGATTATTATTGTATGCTTATGACATTATAATGACGTGGTAAATCGCATCACCACCTCCTCGTGGTGATCGCTGGATAGCTATCTGATAGTGAACTAAGTGCAAGCACATCTGGGTGAACTTCAGCACACATATGTTTAACCGGACGAGGCATCGCTTGGCTGAAATATGCGTCTCATAAGTCTAGCAATAGCTCCTCAGAAGAAGGACGTGCGGCGGATGAATTCTCCTGATGGAATCAACGGCGAGATCTATAGGCCAACGGAAACCTTACTTGAACTATTTCGACATATTTGGAGCTGAGGTCTGTAAGGATTTTCAATACTACGTCAGGGTATTGAAAAAGAGATGGTGGCGGATGAACCCTTAATGGTTCAACAGCAGCGCTCATATTCCCGAAGCGGGTTACTGGCATCGGTGTATCCGGCCACTCGTTTTAGGGGTTGCAAAAAAGCAAATGGTCGTCCAGGTTGGGGGTTGTGCCAAAAAAAAAAAAACAAAAAAACTTCTTATGAAGCAACCAACAGCCTCGGATGCGGATGATTTGACTGTTGACGATCCAAGCAAACGTAAAAAGGACAACGATCTTCGTGTCTGCAAGTGGAATGTTAGGTCCCTCTACAAACCACGTGCAGCCGAAGAACTTGCGGAGGCCCTAGAGTGTTTCAAAGCAAACAGTACCGCCATCCAAAAAGTGCGATGGGATGGGCCGGGCAAAGGAGGATGAAAAACTGCGACATCTCCTACAGCGAATACTGCAGACAACAAGGACAGCGTCTATTCTGGTGCGGATTTGTCATTGGAGGCAGACTTAGGCAAGAAGTATTGAGTTTGCAGCATGTGAACGAGCGCCTCATGACTATCCGTATCAAGGCTAAATTCGCCAACATTAGCTTAATATGCGCTCACGCCCCTCACCATAAGATGGGCGACGCGACAAAGGATGACTTCTTCCAGCTCTTGGACAAGACGTATGAGCAATGCCCTAGACACGACGTTAAAATTGTCCTAGGCGATTTTAACGCAAAGCTAGGAAGAGAGGACGTCTTTAGTAGTGTTGTCGGAAAGCACTGCCTGCACGACATCACATTTATTTCATTTATTTGATTTATTTATTTAAGTTTAAATCTTTTACATTAGACCAATTGATCTCTTAAATTGTAAAAGTACAAGTTAATCATTTCACAAATTCAATAAAAAATGAAGCTACAAAATCGATTTAAGACATTAATAAGAAAATAATACATAAGTATTATCCGACAACGGACTCAGGCTAGTCGATTTCGCGGCGGGACGAAACTTTGTCGTAGCTAGTACGCGGTTCCCACGTCTCGATATTCACAAGGGAACATGGCTCTCCGTTGATCGAAAAACTGTCAACCACATTGATCACATTGCCGTCGACGCGAGGCATTCGTCCAGTATTTTGGGTATCCAGACTTTCCGAGGAGCCAACGTGGACTCGGATCACTACCTAGTTGTACCCAAGGTACGGATGCGGATATCAAGAATGGAGCGAAAACAATGAAATGCGTATACTGTGAGGAAGTTAGACGTCGGACGGCTATAACCACAAGAGAACGCCAGAACCTTTGCCGATCGAGTTTCATTTTATCTTAATCTAAGTCCTATGCCGCCAGCAGCAAATGCGGAAGACCAGTGGCAGCGTTGCCTACAAGCCATCAGAGATACCGCCTCTGATGTACTGCGTTTCTCTCGGCCACCACAACGAAACCCCTGGTTTGATGACGAATCCCGGCAAGTACATGCAGCAAAACAAGAGGCGTACAAAACGGCGCTGCATAGGACTAGAGCTGCTCGCGAGCTCTGCGGGCGGAGGAGAAAAGAACATCGACTTCACAGAAAGAAGAAAAATGAGCATGAGAAGCGCTCGATCGAGGAGATTGAGAGACTTGATTGCAGGAATGATGTTCGAAAATTGTACCAAAAGGTAAAACGAACAAGCCAGGGTTTCAAAGCCAGAACAGAAGCCTGCAGGGACGAAAATGGCAATATTGCAGTAGAATCGCAGTCGGTGCTGAGGATATGGAAGGAACACTTCTGCAGACTCTTAAACGGCGGTTCAACAATGACGATGACAGTAAAGATTCCCGTCAACCCGATTAGAATGAAGTAAGGAAAGCGATATATAAACTTAAATGCAACGAAGTTGCAGGAGCCGACGGCCTTGCCGCCGAACTTTTCACGGCAGGAGGAGATGAGCTGGTAAGCATGCACCAGCTCATCTGTAAAATCTGGTCGGACGAAAGTATGCCCGATCAATGGAACCTTAGCATCGTTTGCCCGATCCTGAAGAAAGGAAATCCTCTGTACTGCGCCAACTACAGATGTATAAGTCTCCTCAGCATCACATATAAGATCCTGTCTGCCGTATTATGTGAATGCCTAAGACCGATCGTCAACAACCTGATATGTCCTTATTAGTGCGGTTTCAGGCCGGGAAAGTCCACTATTGACCAAATATGCACACTACAGCAGATCTTGGCAAAAACTCATGAACATAAAATCGATACGCACCACCTCTTCATCGATTTCAAAGTTACCTATGATAGCGTGTATAGAGACGAGTTATACAGAGCCATGTTCAGTCTTCACATCCCTGCCAAGCTCGTCCGTTTGTGCAGAATGACAATGGAGAACTCTCGCTGCTCCATCAAATTCGGTAAAAACATCACCGAACCGTTCGATGTCAGGAAAGGTCTTAGACAAGGTGGGGCGATATCAAGCGATATCTTTAACAAAGTACTTGAGAGAATTGTACGAAACTTACAAGCCAACACCAGAAGGTATAATCTTTTACCAGTCTTACAACTACTCGCTTATGCCGATGACATTGACATAATTGGAAGAACTCAGCTAGCCGTCAATGGGGCATTTGCGAGCATTGAGATCGAGGCAGCAAAGATGGGTTTAGCGGTCAATGAAAGCAAAACAAAATATATTCTGTCTACAAAACAGGACACCCAACATCGGCGTCTTGGAGAGAACGCCACAATAGACAGATACAATTTTAAGGTAGTAAAGGGCTTTGTCTACCTAGGCTCTATGGTGAGCTCCGCAAATGATATCAGTGTTGAGATCAAACGAAGAATTACTCTTGCCAATCGTTGTTTCTATGGGCTAAGAAGGCAATTGAGTAGCAAAGCCCTATCTCCAACTACTAAGGTAACTTTTTATAAGATACTAATCATCCCAGTCCTGCTGTATGGCGCAGAGGCATGGGCTTTGTCAAAACCGGATGAGGATGTCCTTGGTATTTTGAGAGAAAAGTTCTTCGTGCGATCTTTGGTGCCGTCTACCCATAATGAATGATCCCTTATTTTCGGATCATAACCTGGCTGAAAAAAGAAAGAAGAAGAAGAAGGAGAATCGACATGGTCTTTCATCTAAAGAATATTCAATTAAGACCCTATCCAAAATGTACGTAAAGTGACATCGATCTGAAGAAATAAGCAACTAAAAAAAAAAAATTCCGAACTTGGTCTTAACTTCCCTAACTTTCGCTGGTCAAAGTTCTACTGCATTTCTACTTTCCAAACCAATGAACATCCTGTTATAATATAAATATTAAAGTAGATTTTGAGTCGAGTTTTCAAAACCAAAAAACAGCTTAGTCTCAACGCTATTTCTGAATAAATAAAACAAATTCAAAAATGCCTGAGTATGACTCACATACTAGTAATTTCATGTTGCTAATCTTCTTGTGACAGAATTCTTGTACGACTCAGCCTCTTGATCTGGAATTTTGTCTGGTTCATTATTTAACCATTCGCATCACCAGCTTGAAATGATCTCGGTTCAAATTGCATTTCAAAAGTACGCTGAACAAAAATATTTTCAAGCCTATACTCGTATAATCACCTCTAGTTACATTTCTATCAAATTACACCAAACAAACACACTGTAGCATAAGTGGGCCCATTTATTTCTGAGTAAAAATGGGAAATGTTCTCAAATATCGATATCCATTTCTCAAGCGGATGGGCGTGATCTTGTCCATTTTTTAAATACTATACGTCTGCTAACCACACATCTCTTAACACATGCATAAGTCTCCAGAATGTAACTACACATCTTTAAGTCACTTCACTTAAATTTATGGTTATTTCTTACGAGGTATTTCGCGTACGATATTGACGACAGTAGAACTGTCACAGAACATGCCACAACCTAATTTTTTGTCTGTTTTCGTTGGCGCATTTTCGTTTCCAGATCACAGCACGTTCAATAAATCTTCTTGTTCAGTCTGTGGTTCATCCGCCTACTGGATTTATATTTTTGAATTAATCGCCGACGACATTGTAGCCACATATTGGCAAGCAAACGCCAGATAACGCTGACACGAACAACAATAATTATTGTTATTCTGTCATAATTTGTAGTAATTACCTCGAATTCTTTTATTGTTCTCTAAAGAAACGAAAGCGCATAAATTACGGTTATCAAAATTTAGCACGATCCTCACAACTCAGGGATTCGGCGGCAGTGCAAACCGCGTCCTACGAAATACTCGTATATTTATTATTTGTATAATAAATTTGTTTTAATAGGGAGAACATTAAAACAAATTGTTCTCGTCTTGGTAATGTTCTTATTCGACTCAATTTATTAAATCCACCCAAAATATATGTTAGCACTTTGTAGTCAAAATGTTAGCATGGCCAATGAACTAATGCTTTTTTTTTTATTTGATTTTGTTACATCATTATGTACAGAGGAAGAAATGCCTTATGTTTGTGTCGATCATCAAAGTAATCTATTTTAAGTCAGTAAAATGTTCTTTTGATTCTTTGTACGTTACATGGTTGTTTTAACAGTATTGTAATGCAAATTGGATCGCTTTACGTGTAAAGACTAAACATATATGCACATGTCCATGTAATCCACAAAACAAATCGGGGTTACATTACACAGTGAGTAGTTTTCCAGCGCCTTTGATGCATTTGTATAGCGTCAATGTTTTTCAACACAAACTCTCACCAATCAAATGTTTTGCAGATTGTAGATTGAATTCTTGTAAGAATAAGAATAACAAATTTTGAGAAAATCCATGCGGGTTGTGAACAAACGAGTATTGTCAAAGAGGAAATTTTTCATTCTTATTGTTTGTATACCTAAGCTCCTTGTATTTAAATTTAAGACATTTGCAACAACACAATGGGATTTTTTCAAAATGATTTGGTACATGTTCAATATGAAAAAAAAATAAATATGTACTGTAACTTGATGGTGCTCAACATCTTGAGAAAGATGAGTCATACACAGCGTAAACGAACAATTGATGAGAACTTTCCAGATATATACTCGTATGTATTTACTGTTCGGCGGAATTATTTGAAAGGATGATATTTGAGATGAGGAAACATTCAAAAGACAATACAATAGAGCTAGCATTTTATTTTTGAATATTTCGTCAAGTACTTTAATAATGTAATTTAGTGATTTTATTGAGCAACTATGAATAGCATTATAAATAATCTGAATGACTGTAGTTAACATTATCTCCGATATATGTAGTTGTTGTAACCGAGCCAAGAAATTTAACCATCATAAAAATAATAAATGTCATCGCTGGGTTTGTCGTACTCAAACCTATTTGGCGTTGCTTTGCAACTCACTCAGACATTAAATTTAAGTGTCACTTTTATTTTTTTTTTATTTAATATAGTTCGACAAAAACCATACGTTAATAGTTTTTCAAAGCTTGATATGGTATGCATGATGCTATGTGCGTATGTGCGTATATGCTTGATATTATATCTAGTCCTGCCATAAATTATGTTACAAAACTTCCCGAGCAAACTGTATGGAAATAACATTAGCCCTTCACTTTCTTTTCAGAACACATACTACAGAACGCAGTAAATATCGCCCAGTTTGATTTTAGCTACTGACCAGTTATCATGGAGTGTGGTATGAAAGAAAATCGTATTGCTGTCATAGCGTTGCATAAATGCGGAAAAAATGTTAACAAAATTATTGAATTTCTAAAACCGTTCCGGATATCAAATTTGTTTGTGTACTGTGGCATATATCGATTTGTTGCATCCTCTCAATTAGAGCACAGACCAATAAGTGAACGTCCACGCGTTGCCCGTACGAGAACTGTTGTAAAATCTGTACGAAGTGATCCCCTTCGAAAACAGGCAATTAAATGATATCGCGTGAGCTAGATATATCCACCAGATCCATGTCAATGATCATTCAGGATGATCTCAACACGAAAGCCTTTCAACTGGCGGTCAAATTAGGCTTGAAAGATGCAAGCGCCTCTTGCACTGGCACTTGGACAACGGCCACGAAAATATCCTTTTTACGGACAAAAAGGGTGAAAGCCTCGAGGAAGTTTTTAATAATAAAAAAAAAAAAAAGAACTATCAAATTTATGTAAGGGTACCCAAAGAAGCAAAAAAAAAAAAACATTTGATAGGATTCACCGCGGCAATCATCTTCTTCTTCTTCTTCCTTTTATCAGCGAGGTTATGATCCGAAAACAAGGGATCACAACCCTCCCACTTCACCGCATTTGTACTGATCCGCCTGTGGGGTTCGCCTATTTGACCTCAGAAAATATCGGCAGGCCCGCCGATTTTGGATCACTCGGTTACTGAGGCCAATGAAATGCCGATGTCGTCGCATTTGTCTGATCCAGGCGTTTATAGGCCTGCCTGCCTTTCCTACATCGCGATGTCTTTGGAACGTGCATAGATATTGCCTTTTTAACAGGGTTCAAATGATCTCTTCTTTGAACGTGGCAATACCAGCTGAGCGGGTCGCGCTCTATTTTTTGTACGATGGTTTCCTTGATGCGAAAGCTTCCACGGATCTTCGAACTTCTTATTCGATCAAGCTTTGTCACTCCCGCTGTCATGCGAAGTATCTTCATCTCAGCTGCCGTTAATTTACTCTCATACTTTTTGTACATCGTCCAACATTGTGAACCGCATGTGAGCGCTGGACGGACAACTGCGGTGTAGAGCCTTCCTTTCAACTTAGGTGACATTTTTCTATCACAGAAGATAGCGGAATTTTCTCGCCACTTCATCCACCCTACGCTTACACGATGATTGATGTCGTCATCACAAGTTGCTTTGCTATTGATTATAGATCCCAAATATTTGAACTTTTCGCACTTGGGAAGCACTGTTCCATTCAAATAAATGTCTGGAATAGGCCTGAGTGGATCAGAGATCGGGCAGCACAAGTACTCTGTCTTTTTTGAACTAATGCGATACCCATTTCCCTCCAAAACGTCCACTCACACATCAAGTGCTCGTTGCAGGGATGTAGGATCTTCACTTATGATGGCTCCATCGTCTGCAAAGAATAACTGATGTACCTTGGGAGCCATCATTTTACCTTCAAGCAGATAATCAAGGAAGAGCAAAGGACTTAAAACGCTTCCCTGGTGCACCCCGACTTTGATTGGGAACTCTTCGGTTACTCCAGCGGGGCATCTTAC
Source organism: Brachypalpus laphriformis (assembly GCA_945910035.1). Lineage (NCBI taxonomy): Eukaryota > Metazoa > Arthropoda > Insecta > Diptera > Syrphidae > Brachypalpus > Brachypalpus laphriformis. Next base: position 104,283,564 of record OX246756.1, read on the forward strand.
TCTTGTCTTTGCTCCTTCGTACATGTCCATGATCACCTGTACATAGGTTTCTGGAACCCCTCGATGTTTTAGCGCCACCCATATCAAATCTCGTGGTTGTCTGTCGAATGCATTTTCAAAGTCAACCAATGCAATATGCAAATCCTTTAAGGAATCACGATGTTTTTCCAGTATGATCCTTATACTTTGGATTGCATCTGTGGTTGATTTACCCGAGACAAAGCCGCACTGATCATCAGATAGCCGTATTATTTTCGCAGTCGGCCACCTAATACCCGCTCAACGATCTTCATGGTGTGTGACATCAGCTTGATCGAACGGTAGCTATCACAGTTTCGCGTATCACCCTTCCCTTTGTATACAGGGAGAAGGTAACTTTCCCTCCATTAATTCGGCATTGGATCACCTCTCACGAATTTGGAGATGAGAATTCTGAGCCATCTGAACCCGATGTCTCCCATCTTTTTCCACAACTCAGAGGGCATCTCGTCTGGCCCAACCGCTTTTCGTTTTTTGGAGTATTTGACCGCCTCACTAACTTCTTCGACTGTAATGTCGGGTATTTCTTCACAGTTAGGGGTGGCTCTTGGAAAGTATAACCGGGGAAACTGTTCATTTAAAAGCTCTTCACAATACTGCCGCCACCTCTGCAGAATTTTCTCGTCATCCACAAGAAGCTGGCCATGAGCATTGCTAATGAACTTTGGCGAACGAATCTCCTGAGCATTCCTCCTTCTTTGGGCGGCTATTTTGAAGATGGTTGCGCTCTTGTTTATATTGTGTCTTCGCAGCTCCTGGGCACCGCGGCAATCATCCTGCTTCGCTAATCTTTTGATGGGGCACGTAGAAAAAGAAGTTGTTGAAATTACCGAAAACGACAGTCAATTCAACGATTTCCGGTCTTGATTTTCAGTTAAGAGCATAAAATGTTGAACTTACGATTTTGCTCGATTGTTACATCAACACAAATCTGTTGAATTTATCGGTGATCTGATAAGAATCTTACAGATACTCCGGCAAAAACGACTGAAATATCTGTAGATTTTGCTGATACAACCACTGGCAGACGAGAAAATCGGTAGAATCATCAAAGTTCTTGTACTACATTACATGAATAGACCTGGACGATTGAAACTGAAATCAGTAAAAGCAACTAAAAAATAAGTTGAAATTTTATTTTGTTTTTGTATTTCGATCAAATCAACAAACTCTCCATTGCTTTTACAGATCCTATTGTCGTTGAAAAGTATCCCAAATCAACCTAAAATTGGCGATTACAGCAGTTTTTGCTGTTGATATACGTATAAATATATTTTTGATAGAAATTTTCTACCGATTTGCTTTTGACAACTGTTGAATTTACAATTTTTTTTCTCTCCGTGGGGGTATCTCATTAAGAAGTTATTGCTCCGCATTTTTTGTGAAAATGGAAATGGCTTAGAATTAATATTCCTGTTTTTATTGCATCCGAGGATTGCGCTCCAGGAAGCCCAAATATAAATCCATTGAATTGTTCTTTGTGATCAGTGTTGAAACGTATGGCTTGCAAGAGATCCCAACCGTGGGTGCCGTTGAAGCCCAGTGGCCTCAACGTTTATGGGTCTGCGTTAAACGAAAAGGCAGTCATAAAACACCTTTGTAGAAAAAATTATTACTAATTGAAGATGTTTTGTTGTTTAATTGTTAACGTTTTGCGCTTGTAACAGAACTTATGGCAGGACTGGATATGTTAATTACACATTGGAATAATATTCGTAAACACCAATATCGCGGTAGAATATCTAGCATTCTGAAAACGGCAAAAGCAACACTTGCGGTCCACTAATGGGGCTACCATGTTCAGGATGTATGTGCACAAACAAAAGACAGATGGCTGAAGTTATTTAAGGTAACGTTATTTAAGGTAACGAATGTAATTTGCTAGTTTCCGTTCCGTTATGAAGTTGTTACGGTTTGTACGATTGTACCTCTTGATTTCGCATGTGTCTTTAATAAATCGACACCGATTTATTTTTCTCCTAACGAACAGGGATAATCTGTTTGACTATGTTTGGCTGCTGTACATTATCGCAGGAATAGACCAATTAATTTCGAGTTTTAAGATGATGCTTACAATGCAGATCACCCATCCACTGCCTTCGATTTATTTCTCCGAAAGCTTCAATTTCATATATCAAATAGCAACCAAAATTTAAATGAAAGAATTAATAAACTCAAAGCTCTCAAGCCCTGGATGAACCTTAGGTTATTAGAGAAAATAACGAAGAAAAATCAAATTCGGGCTCACGTTAAAAAGCATAGCCGGCTTAGAAGGTATTACGATAAATTATGTCGAGAACTGATGACCGAAATTCCTCCTTGCAGAGATGATTATTTCAGAAGCAAACTAACACAGTATACTGGGAACTCTAGAAAAGAATGGGGAGTGGTAAATGAAATCTTAAATAGAAAAAAACTCAACCTTGAAACTGCAATCATTAAGAGCAACGTTAACGTAACTGAACCTTTAGAGATCGCTGATTTATTTAATCATTTTTTTTACTAATATTATTAGCCACGTTCAGGATTCTCCGATGGAGAATTTCACTTCATGCCAGTGTGATAACTCGCTCAGACGGGAGGACTTACAAACAAGAAGTTTTTTTTTTTTAAACCCACCAAACCACCATTGGAAATACATAAAATTATAATGTCACTAAAAGCGTCTAATTCATCTTCCAACGGCAGCATCTCAAGCAGCCTCTTAAAAAAATATCTTTTCATGTTTCTGATATACTCTGCATTATTTTTAATTTAAGCATTCAAAACGGTATTTTCCCTGATTCACTCAAAACTGGAATAGCAATCCCGCTGCATAAAAAAGGTGATACTACTGCTTTAAATAATTACCGTCTCATTTCCCTTTTAAGTACCTTTTCCAAGATTTTCGAATGAGGCAAACAAACTTCTTTAGTAATTTCCAATATGGTTTTAGAAGTGGAAGGTCTACTGAAGATGCTTTATTAAAATTATGTAGTGAAATCCACAGCAGTGTAAAGAAATCGAAAATGCCTGCCGCTCTATTTATAGACAATACCAAAGCATTTGATATGGTCGATCATGGGATTTTATTAAATAAACTGTATAATGCAGCTTTTTAGGGGTTCTGTGTATTCGTGGTTTGCTTCCTATTTAAGTAATCGTAAGCAGAGGGTTAAAATTAAGACTTGCTTGAGTTCGGTGAATCTTACCAATATAGGTGTTCCATAAGGCTCCGTCCTAGGCCCATTATTATTCTTAATTTATCTGAACTCCTGATTTATACAACCTTTCAAAGGCAAGATCACAGCCTTTGCTGATGATACTGCTATATCTTATTCCACTAGTAACCATCTTAACTTATATGCCAATATGAATTTTTGCTTAGATGTTCTTCGTAAGTGGTTTAGCTTTCATAAACTGACGATTAGCGATAAAACAAAGTTCATGTTGTTTAAGGCCATGGGAGCAAGTTATAAAGACATGTCTTTGAGGTATCATTCACCTAGTTGTAATAGACTTCGCCTTCATAATGCTTGCTACCATAATCAGGATCTGCCCACCTTTAACGTAAATGCTAACTGTTCGGTTCATTGCTTCGTAATTGAACGTGTTTAGAGCTTCAAATATCTAGGTATTATTTTGGACCAAAATCTCGGTTGGAAAGAGCACACTTCAAATTTAAAACAATATTTGAATGCACTTGTTAGGCAAATCTATCACCTAAGCCTCTACTGCAATTCTAAAATCCTCAGTTTAGTGTATAATGGTCTTTTTCAGTCTAAACTACAATATGGTATCTCATGTTGGGGTGGTACTCATTTCGTTAAAATTGAACCGCTGCTTATAAAACAGAAGCATGTGGTCCAAATTATTTGTAAAGTTAATCGTAGGACCACAAGTTTTGAGCTATTCAGGAAACTAAAAATTCTTCCTCTACGACATCTTTATTTCTATAAAGTTCTTAAAATATTTTTCCAAAGATCTGGTTTTACAGCTGCTAGACTGTATGGCAGCCATAACCTACGCGTCAAACCCTTGAATTTCGTTGCTGTTCCTGTAATCAATAAAGCCCTTTACTCTAAATTTTATCAAGTTACTTCTACCCGTCTATTTAATAAACTTATAGAAAGACTCAGATGCGAGCGAAACGAGTCGACATTTTTAAAACAGGTTCGAATTTGGCTCTTCTCAATTAGTCATAGTCATATAAAAAATTTGATTAACTCAATACTTTAATATTCTCTTTCTCTGCACATGTGAATTGTATTTGTTTTATTATTATTCTGTTTTATTATTCCTTTGTAAAAGTTAAATTTTATGCTTCATTTTTACACTTTAACGTCCCCTGCAATACAGAACATTTTGTTTATTTAACTTAATGGTGCATTCGCCTCTTGTCCTTCTGACAATAGAATACACCTAACTATTTCATATTTATATTAAAAACATTTTTGCCTAAATCAATAAAATCCTCATACTGAATTGTTAACCTGTAACATGTTTTTATTTGAAATAGAGCTTCTATTATTATTATTATTATTATTATTATTAATAGCCCCCAGTTCTTAATAGGGAGCGACAAAACAAATAGAGCTAGTGGTAACATAGGCTAAGCCTGTTACAGGGGTAACAAAAGAAAAGCAGACGGAACCGGGGCTCAATTTAACCTGATCTCTTATGTTACGTCAAAAATGTTTTCCTAATTTTAAGACACACTCAACAGTATGGGAAACATCAATAATGTCACCCAATACTGAGTGACTAGAGACTAATAAAGAAGGCGACAAAAAGAGCTTGGATAACACTTAGGCTTTAACCATTCTGTGGGATGAGAAAACTCGTAAGCCGCGACAGTAGTTAAAAATAAAAATTCTGGAGAAAATTTCGAAAACTAAGCAGATATTAACTAAAACAAGTCCTTTGTCTTGCTTCAATAGCAATGCACCAAAATCCAAGACCACAAGGACGTTCTAAAAAATACTGGGGGGCCGTACATTCAGATTCTACAAAGGTACGGGCGAGACTCCGGAATGTCGCTAAATCATCTGCAGAGATACATACTCATAAGCGATCAACTGTTTGATAACATAACAAATGTATCGACGAAGGAGTCATACCCTCTCTAGACGCACTCAAGTCTCTGAAAGGAACTAGACCGGAGAGAATAATTTCAGCCAAAAACAGTCTTTAATTCATTTACTCACTCGTATTTAAATTACTGCTATGTCTAGAACTTCGCTGTAGCTACCTGCCTACAAATTATTACTACCATCTGATTTGTTATAAACTAGACCAGATTACATCGAACGAAAACATAAAATGTATTCTTCCAGGTATTAAAATCCACTACATCAAAATACAATACGCAAAGAAACCAACAGAAACAGCAGTTATATACGTATGAATGTATGGATACGTATCTTAAAACTCAAAATCAAGATCATCTTCTTCGAAATAAAAAAAAAACCTCAAAATTAATTGCGCGTCTCCAGGCCAACATAAAAAAAGAAGATATTCGTAATGTCAACCAATTATTTTATTACGTGACAACCAGTGGTCTTTATTATAATTTCCATACGGCTACCGCCGCCACCAAGCTTGCCCAGAGGACAATTCAAGAGAATTAGCACCATAATTAGCCGCAGTAAGCTTCTGCGGAAGCGACACCTATGTAAGATCTATTTTAAAGATCTCTTTCTGAGAAAAGATGATCACGGGGCAATAAGTAGAATTTACGACGATTTTCCAAAGCCGCTTCTAATTAATTAATAAAAAACAGAACTACAGCACACACCGAACACACTCTCTGAGTTATCATGTGGTAACAATACCATAACTTTCCAAGTGTCACATTAGTTTTCCAGTTTATTGCATCAGTGCGTCCCTGAGATTCACGGATCATGGGTGCCTAGGTGTCGACTGACATATAATTGGCCGCGAAGAAATCTCTTGGCGGCGATAAGAGCGCACACTGCACTCCAGCACTCCAATATAGAATACATTTTAGTTTAAGGCCCGATTAACCGCAATTAAGAGCACTTTGTAACGAAACAAAACATGGCCCCGTTCCATGTTCGAAATAAAATATTTGGGTTCATAATTTCCACTGACACATGAAGGGTTGGGTGATCCATGTCGTATGGAGTGGTGTCGTGGGGAGCATTATACTGTTAAATACTATTATTCGCCGAATGATTAACGGTTTGTTGTGCTGCAAAGGGGATATGTGTATCATGTGGATAGATTTAGTTGTCCCCGAATGCAATTTGTATATTTATGAAAAGCCCGACATCGATTCGACACAAACCATTGAGCGTTTTATGTTGATACTACCAGCGATATGCTGTCAAAAAACCCTTGTCCGACAGAAGTGATTGTAATTGAATAGCTGCTACCGACAAAAAAAAAAAAGAGGACAGCCAATACTGGGAATACCTTCACGTATTCATAAATAATCACTTTTCAAGTGGCTACGCAATTCTTGGAAGTAGAATAGCGCATTCGACTGTTATAAGTACCAATTTAAGGAAACACTTATGGCAGCATTATCTTACACACACTCGCATGTGAACAGAGGAATTAATAGTTGGCGCCGAGGTGGTTTACTTGAAGCAGACACAGTGTCATCTTACAAGGACGATGGCGAATGGTCATTTGTTATGTTGTGATAACAAGGGAAACACATGTTTAAAAATTAAGAAAAACATACCTGCAATTTGACTAGTTCAGGATATTCCGATGCTAGTTTTGCTAATTCTTGGTAGTTGGCCTTTGCGGATGATACTACCCACTCTTTTCCCTTCGGATGAGATAGAGTAACTTCTGGTGTCATCTTCTCTTCGATAACCTGCTGGAAGAAAAAAGAATACATTCATAACAATGAGCGAGCAATACGATGCAGCTGTGTAGGCATCGGAGAGTGTATGTGAATATAAAAAAAGTTATTGAACGAAATAGTCAAATGCAAATATATGATATAAATGTCGCATACAATAGCGTCCTTAGAGCATAGTTTTACGTTCCGTAGTTTTAATCCATTGCTTGAGTGGTATTTCTACTAATTTTCCAAATTCTAAAATTATACTGAACTCCATTTAAAGTCTACCAGCTTTTGTCTACCAAACATTTCTTTACATGACGGAGTAGTTTTAGTAGTTTAAGCTTCCTTTCATGGGTCTTAAGGCATCTACTACGCCTACTCCATACGCGTACCTTCTATTCGACCTTCCTCCATAGAACTTCGCTATAACAAAAGCATTTGGCACAGTGGAGCGTAGAATATACTCGTATAGACATCACTGAAAACCAAGGCATTGACTCTTTTCACACAGAAACGTTGAGAAACATTTGCAACGGAAGTGCAGAATGAATAGAAAGTCAATACGCTAAAGAGACCCAAATACGGGGGTACCTAATTTCAGTGGTGGAGTGAGCGCTTTAATGCGCGAAACCGTGCTCAAGAATGCAAGGCTGGGGGTTAAGCCAGTCTCTAACGGAAGATGAACTGCTCGCTTCCAGTCAGGAAAAAAACAATGGAGAGCGAGTCGCTCCCCCAACCACTAGGAGCCACTATACCCACAGCGTCGGACACTCGACTTAGTGCCCATAAGCGCGAAACATCTAATCCTCACAAGTCAGCCAGCGTAGGAAAAGCGTGTACAAGGGTTTTTTTTTTTTTTGGATTGCGCCAGGGATGTGTAATCTTCATAGTGATACTAGCATGCACGATTCGCAAACCTGAGCAATCGATGCCAGGAATACGCCTTCGTACTAAACACACACCCTACACACTTCAACCACTCTCCCCGCGGGACTGCCGTTAGGTATTACTTCGCAGGGCTGGTTGGCAATTTATGCTATGCTTCTTGTGTCAGCTTGACCAAATATTCACACTACGGCAGATCTTGGAAAAAACCTATGAATATAAAATCGATACGCATCACCTTTTCATCGATTTCAAAGTTGCCTATGATAGCGTGTATAGAGACGAGTTATACAAAGCCATGTCTAGTCTTGGCATGCCTGCCAAACTCGTCCGTTTGTGCAGAATGACGATGGAGAACTCTCGCTGCTCCATTAAAGTCGGTAAGAACATCACCGAACCGTTCGATGTCAGGAAAGGTCTTAGACAAGGCGACGCGCTATCATGCGATCTCTTTAACATAGTACTTGAGAGAATTGTACGAAACTCACAAGCCAACCCCGGAGGTACAATCTTCTTCAAGTCTGTACAACTACGCGCTTATGCCGATGACATTGACATAATCGGAAGAACTCAGCGGGCAGTCAATGGGGGATTTACGAGTATTGAGATCGAGGCAGCAAAAATGGGTCTAGCGGTCAATGAAAGCAAAACAAAATATATGCTGTCTACAAAAAAGGACACCCAACATCGGCATCTTGGACAGAACGCCACAATAGACAGATACAATTTTGAGGTAGTAAAGGATTTTGTCTACCTAGGCTCTATGGTCAGCTCCGCAAATGACATCAGTGGAGAGATCACACGGAGAATTACTCTTGCCAATCGTTATTTCTATGGGCTAAAACGGCAATTGAGTAGCAAAGCCCTATCTCGAACTACTAAGGTAACTCTTTATAAGACATTAATCATCCCAGTCCTGCTGTATGGCGCAGAGGCATGGGCTTTGACAAAACCGGATGAGGATGCCCTTGGTTATTTCGAGAGAAAAGTTCTTCGAGCGATCTTTGGTCCCGTCTGCATAGACGGTGAGTGGAGGAGAAGGTACAATGTCGAACTATACGGCCTGTACAAGGACATCGACTTAGCCAGAAGAGTTCATATACAGCGACTAAGATGGCTGGGTCATTTAGAGCGGATGGAGCCCAACCTTCCGCTAAGAAAGTTTTCGAATCCGCCCCGGACGGACGGCGCAGTAGAGGACGACCTCGCGGTAGGTGGCGCAAACAAGTGGAGGGGGACCTCAACCAACTTGGCGTGCGCAACTGGAGGCAGCTGGCTCGTAACCGTGCTGGCTGGAGAGGTTTGTTGGTTGAGGCCCAGGTCCACCCCGGACTGTAGCGCCATCTAAGTAAGTAAGTAAGTCTTGTGTCAGCTTCTTCCGCTGCTTCAGCTGCTCTTCTTAGCTTTTCTATTCTCCGCAGCTCTTTTTGTAGAGTTATTACGAAGGAACATATTGCCATCCAATTCTCTTCCGACCGTAACATATGGTCGAGGAGTAATGACGGACTTGGCAGAGTAATTCTCCATGCCGTGAAACGTGTGCAGTAAAACACTGCGTGCTCCGTATCTTCATCTTCACCTGGGCATTCCGGGCAGGATGGTGAGTTGCCGTGTCCAAATCGGTGTAGATATTTGCGGTAGCCACCGTGGCCAGACAGGAACTGCGTTAGATGGTAGTTGCAGTCTCCGACTTATCCAGTCTTGGATGATAACTGATAACTCTAGAGAGTAGAATCCTTCTAGCGTATCCAAGTCCACCGATGTTAGGCATGATACGCGAGAGAGCTCCCTGCATTTGCGATGCTTTTTTGGTAACAAAATCAACATGCGTTTTAAACCGTAGCTTGTTGTCCAGCATTACTCCAAGGTATTTAACCGCCTCTTTCGACCTGATGGTTTGGTCACCAACCTGAAAGTTGGCAAATTCGACGGTTTTCCGGCTGGTTATAAGAACAGCTTCTGTTTTATGGTCAGCTAGTTCTAGTCCGGCGGATATTAGCCAATCTTTTATCCGGGTAATTGCTTCATTTGTAGCTGATTCGACTGCATGGATCTGTTTAACTACTGTGACGACTGCAATGTCGTCGGCGAATCCAATTATCGTTACTCCCCCAGGTAGCGTTAATCGTAGGACTCCGTCGTACATGATGTTCCACAATAGTGGCCCTAAAACCGATCCCTGTGGAACTCCCGCAGTTACGTTGTAGTATTTTACCCCTTCATCGGTATTGTACCTCAGCTTCCTGTTGTTGAAGTAGTTCGTCACTATCCGTAGCAGGTAATATGGCGTATCCATCCTGGCAAGTGACCTTCTAATAAACGACCAGTCCGCAGAGTTAAATGCGTTTTTAACGTCCAGCGTTACTACTGCACAATACTCCTTTGTGCCATAGAGCCATCTTTCGCCTTCGATGGCACCTTTGGCGATATCAACTACCGCTCTTCTGAAGCCAAATTGGTGATCTGAGAGGGCTCCTTTCTCTTCTGCTACTGCGAGTAATCTATTATAGATTATCTTCTCAAGGATCTTTCCCATGGTGTCCAATAGGCATATTGGACGATAGGATGATGGTTCTCCTGGAGGCTTCTTTCCTTTTGGCAGTAGGACCAAATGCTGTGTCTTCCATTTTTCGGGAAAGGTTCCTTCTTCAAGGCACTTCTGCATTGTTGATATGAAGAGGTCTGGTCTTTTTTTTTACAGCTGCCTTTACTGCCTTATTCGGGATGCCGTCGGGTCCCGGCGCCTTGTTGTCACCTATCTTGCTGCATGCCCTTTGCAGCTCCTCGTGAGTAATTAAAGAAATATCTTCTGGATTGACTTCTCGTATAATATTGCACATAGTAGCAGGCCTTTGAGGGAAGAGGTGCTCTACTATGGATCTCAGCATTATCGGACATGTTATTTGAGGAGTCCTATAGCCCTTCAATTTCGTCATCGCCATTCTGTATGCCGAGCCCCATGGGTTAATGTCGGCTTCTTGACAGACACGTTTAAAACGTGCAGTTTTGCTTTCCTTGATGGCTCTATTTAAGTTACGTCTCGCCAGTCTAAGGGCGTCCAAACATTGTTGGAAATCCGCCCTCCTTCTTGATCGTTGGACTTTGCGCCGGGCTTGTAGACATTTTGCCCGAAGTTCGCCTATTTCCTCGTTCCACCAGTAACACGGTGATGCCTTCCTGGTGTTTGTTCTCCTAGGCATTGATGCGTCGCACGCTGTGGTAATGGTGCCCGTGAGGTGGTGCGCGAGGGTCTCCGCTGTTCCACTTGGAGTTTGATCACCGTTCAACATCTCTTCGAATGCATCCTTATCGAAAGATCTGTCGTTCCATTTTGGGCCAGTAAGTTTTGGGAGCTGGACTGTTTTTGTTCCCTTTTATTTCTAGTATTATCACCTGATGGTCGCTGTGTGAATATTCCTCACTGACCCTCCACTTTATGTTTTTCACGATGGAGTTGCTCGCAAAGGTGATGTCAATGATGGAGCCTACTCCAGCCTTCCGGTAAGTATTTGCCCGGCCCTTATTAGCAATGCCTATCGCTAGGGGAGCGAATGTTTCCAATAAGGCTTGTCCTTTGGTGTTGGTGAGCCTGCTGCCCCATTCTGTGACCCACGCGTTGAAGTCTCCTCCTATAACCACTGGGCTCTCTGGAGCGCATCCGCGGTTAGATGGTCCAGCATTAGTTTATATTCGCTGGTCGTCAAGCTGGGCCTTGCATAGCAGCTATAGAAATGGATTCCATTTATTTTCTCCTTCCGTTTGGTCGTTTGTTTCTTGGCATGGGGTCCACATATCCATATTGCCACCTATTTTGCTTTATCACAGATCCAGTTATTGTTCTGCTCGGGACATTTATAGGGCTCGCTGATCATAACAACGTCGGCTCTTTCGTCCTTGGCTGTTTGTGCCAGGATGTCCTGGGCTATTCTACAGTGATTAAGATTTATCTGTAGTATCTTCATGGTATTTTGCTTGTAATAGCTCTCCTGATGACCGGGCATCTGCTGCTACCAGCTATATGATGCGCGTCGTCTTGGTGGTTTTTCTTGCAGAACATGCAGGATGGTTGCTTATCGCAATTTTTCGCTATGTGGCCCCCTTCACCACATCTCCTACATAGCTTCGAGCAATCTTCTTCGCTTCTGCATTGTGTGGCTAGATGACCATACTCTAGGCACTTGAAGCACGTTTTCAGCAGTGTCAGAGACGACAACCATGCAAATTAAATTTCCCAAAAATTATTATACATACATACATACACACATATTTCGCACAACAGCCGATGAAGGGCCTAGGTCTAGCTTCTCGCAACCATTCATGTTGTGTGCGTTATATTTTTTCGCACGAATGGAAGGGACCTACAACTTTGTGCCCTATCCGAAGGTCAATTTTTATTTTGTTTTTGAGAAGCTTTTTCGTAATAACAATACTCTCGGATTAAACATTGAACCCCATGCGCAGTAGCCCGACATACTAACCACTGTGCCACTTCAAAGCAAAACATCTTTTAAAACAAAAAAAAAAAACTTTATGTTAACAAATTTTGGTGTATAATGTACAATACATTTTTTGAATTTTGAATCTGTAGGAATCTGTAGCACTCGAATCCGTTGAGTAGATTTGAAGTTTTTGAAGCACATACAGTTTTTTCGTAGATATTCAAAAGTACTATTCACTATTATTCGGAAAACATGCGTTTTTTTGTATTCAAATTGCCTGGCAAACATTTGGAGACTAAAACACCCCTATACACCCCAATAGATTTATGCAACATCGATACTCGTGTATCTTATAAAATGTTACATAAGTTTTCATCGCATTAAGAGGCAATGTAGATGGCGTATAATTCATGCAGTCTTTATAATACGAGTATGTAAGACTGTAAGACTTCAACGCTTTTAATGCAAATTCAAATGCTGCATATAAAGATAAGAGACAGGAAAGAAATGTATTTTGATGTAGTGGTTTGAAACTCAACTGATATTAGGCTCCAGTGCATGCTTATCCCATTGGTGGTATCCAAACTTGTCAGGTAGAAATTGCCGACATTCGGTTTCGAATTCTAGTATTTGTTTTGAGTATTTATTGAGTTACTCTAGATGCTTTTATTTTATTACTAGAACAATGTAATAGATATAAATCGACAGCCACTCAATTACACTAAGCCCATTTAAATGGGGTTTCGTTTGTTCAAGTTTAATAAAGGAAATAGTAAATTAAAGTTGTAAGCTAAGTAGATTTTAATTCACATTGCATTGAGGAAGCAAACTAAAAATCCACTTCAAATCTTACTTTTTTTTATCAGTTGTATTGGTACAAACTAGAGAACTATGACAAATCTCTCATTCCACAGTGATTGCCAACCGACCATCCACAATCTTCCTCAAATGGCACATGCTCGATGTGTATTTTTTTCCATATCTAAGCGTTACGGGAAAAAACATCGAAACTTTTTTCTTTAAAGGTATGTACCCTACTTACAAACATTATATCCGGGATATAGTGCTTGGTTAAAGGCAACATAATCTTCGCCTACCACGCGAACCGAAACACACACCCGGAAAATTAATAAGAATTAAAATTTGTATGTTCTAATATTACATAACTTTATTTAGTACGGGTAATGCCAAACATTACATGCAAAGTATTAAAAGTGCAAATTTATTTGTGAATTGAGAATTTATTAAACATCAAAATCACTCACATGGAGAGATTATTATTTCTAATTCTTACCTTACGATGGAGTTATTTCTCAACATCCCATTGAGTTCTAAATCCGAAGACTAGTAATACAAGTTACTGATCACAATGCTCATAGAAAAGCCATTTGTCAACAGTTGATCGATTGCTTGGACGAAATATTATTCAAACAACCTCCATCGGTCATGGTAATCTTCTAACACTGTTTGTGTCGCCTTTGGAATAGCCACTTACTCGTCGTATCCATTCCAGTGTCAGATACCCAAATCAACTATAATCCTTTAGAATGCCCCATTTGATTTATTCGTCCAAGTATGCATACCTAAGCCTAAGTTCACATACAATAGGCCTCTATGGCATACTACCTGCCAAGTGTAATTATATTTATGTGCATATTGCCATTTGTAGAACATATTCCGAATATGGGTCATATATCTTAACCCCCTGCTGATGCTCAAATTTAATGCCGTAATTAAAGGGCTAATTATGTGTATTCGTTTTAATGTTGCATTATCATCCCTTTACAAACTGAAATCGAGATTTATATGCGACTCAGCCGCACAGTGCGTACATGCTCCTTGGGAGTCGGCAAATGTTCCCAGAGAGCGCTCTTGTAAAAATCCATAAAGGAGTTAAACATGTGTGGTTATTATTTATGGGCATTTTTAGAGCTAATTATCAAACTTCTACCTATTACCGTGTTGGCACACGTGAAAACTTTTCGCTGTCGAGGATTCGCCGGGGTACGCCTGGTGACTGCTGCCAATGTGAAAAAGCAATGGGATTTTTGAGAGTTCTAATTTTTTTGTATCCTTTTTGGACAAAAAAGAAAGAGGGTGGGGACTGGCAGAAATACCGCATTGTGTGGAAGTTGCTCCTTGTGTCGTACCTAATATGCCACGTGTGGAATATTTACGGTACTTGACTTTTTGAGCATCGTTTTTCGAGTTATTACCAGATAATTCCGCTAAACTAATTAGATGTCCTGAGCCATAATAGGTGTGCTCATTATTTCGCAGTAACATTTTCTGCGCAAGTGTATGTCCCGGGGGGCTAAATAAAATGTGATGATAGGGTGATTCTTTGTTACAACGTTTTACGTAGGCAAGGGTAGTACTTTGAAGATATGCACCGGTACAATATGACAATGGAGCACTGATAGACACCGTTAGTTAGAGCAGTTAGAATCAAAGTTCATTTAATGAAATTATGCGAATAACCGAAGCATACAAGTAATTATTGGGCCACACTCACATATGTAAGCAGCTTTTTTCGCTAAAAATTAGAGAAACATATTTTTAAGATTCCCCAACACTTACGTTAGGTATGTACATATGTGGGTTGGCAGGGTCAGTGTTGACAAATTGTGATACCCATAGGGGAAAAAGTAATCCCTTACCCATTGAAACCCAGTGAAACCGACAAAAAACTATTCATCTCAATCATTTCCTGTCTAACAAATCGGCGCACTTTAAGCGCTAATTGGGTTCTTTTTGGACCGCCACATTACCAATCATTTCCTTCGATTCTGCATACAAACCACCCTGATTATTTGATGAAGTTCAGCATCTTTCTGTCGAAACACCGGAAAGTTCCTCAAGATTTTGAAAGATATGGTTACATAGGAACTTATTCCTGGAGTGTTGAAGACCCGGACAGTGGCACAGGAAGTGGGTAGTGTCCCCAAAAGCTCCCTCATCACCACAGCCTCTACAGAGTTGCTCCTCCATCAGCCGTAGTTTCTTCATGTGGTACCGCAGACTGTTGTGTCTCGTGATGATAACCCACATTTGGTACAGTAATGTCTCGCTAATCCGAATCACCTTTAATCCGAATATCACGCTAATCCGAACCTGTATTTTTTCTCATTATGTAGAGGTAGAATCACTAAAAGAGGAAAACAAGGCGTTAAAGAATTCACTTTTGCAAAGAGAACGGGAAATTACCCCACCCCGTGCAGCTAGTCCCAAATATCACACGGATGAAGAAGAGCTAGCACGCGAAACAAATGGGGTCTCAAAGAAAAGACCCAGCAAAAAACGAAGAGCCGGTTCTTCACCTGAAGTCGAGCCATGAAAACAAGACAAAGAAAAAGACTTGAAACAGAAACAAACTCACGACAAATTACGTCCCCCGCCTGCAATAAACGTCGTCGGCTTTACGGACTACAATAAATTGCATTGCCTTCTTAAGGGAACTGTGACATCGGAATTTAAAGTAACGTCATTCCGAAACAATGATTGGAAAATTAATGTAGTTGACTCTGACGGCTACCGAGCAATATCGAAAAAACTAAACGCGGAAAAGATCCAGTGGTTCACCTACGAAAATAAATCAGAAAGACCACTCCGTGTTATAGCAAGGGGTCTCCACCCCTCGTGCACTAAAGATGACATTATAAATGACCTTAAAGGAAAAGGCTTGAAAATTATCGACGCAATTAATATCTTAAAGAAGATAAAGCAGAAAACGGAACAAGGCAATGAAATCTTGGTCAAGCATGGACTTCCGCTCTTTATGCTAACCTTCGATAGAAGCGAAAATATAGACGATATTTATAACCTAAAAAGTATTTTGAATATCGTAGTTAAAATCGAGCCTATGCGTACGAATACACGATCGATACCTCAGTGCAAACGCTGTCAAGGTTTCAATCACACCCAGTCGTATTGCCAAAAAGAACCGAAATGTGTAAAATGTGCCGGGAACCACTTATCAGAAAGGTGTGACTTAAATAAGCAGGCTCCGGCGACCTGCATAAACTGTAAAGGCAAGCACCCAGCAAACTATCGAGGTTGTGAAGTAGCAAAGGAGCTTCAAAAAAGGCGCGATACTCTCAAGAAACCGATACACCCGAACCCAAGCTTAAGAGATCGTAAAACCGATAAGCCCAAGACCGCTAAGCCAGTCAAAACGAAGCGACCGATAAAGGGAAATAAAAAAATTGCGCAAGAGAACGTCGCTGGTCCAAGTGCAGCGGAAAAACCGCCACAGGTTGACGCGAGATCGTACGCGCAAGTCGCGTCAAACGAAAACAAATTAAGATCAGCTACAACAGATCCGGTTAGCCAAATATTTACCATTATATTGGAAAAATTTGAGGAGCAAACCAAAGTTAATAAAATCATACTTGACAAATTGAGCAAGCTCGAGTTCAAACCTCGCAAGACAATCAAAAAAACATGAAAATGAAACAGCTACTTAAGATACTAACGTGGAACGCAAACGGCCTTCTGAAAAAAATCGACGAATTAGAAGTGTTTCTACGGAAAAATAACATTGACATATGTTTGGTATCGGAAACGCACTTAAAAAAGGGACTTAGACCCAAAATAAAAGGCTACAGCGATTACCATGCGAATCATCCTTCGGAAAATGCGAGAGGCGGGTCCTCTCTTTACATCAAAGACGGTATTAAGCACTCCGAAAACATAGAAATAGAATTTGATTCTATGCAAATAAGCTCAGTCTCCGTAAAAATAAACCACTTAGACTACAACATCGGATCTAGTTACTTCCCTCCGGGATATAAGCTAGTAGAAGACGACCTCGTTCGTCTCTTTGACTCACTCGGACCTAATTTTGTCTTAGGTGGTGACTTTAACGCGAAACACACTTTCTGGGGATCAAGATGCAATTCGACAAAAGGCAGATTATTGTACAAAGCCAGCATGAAACGTGGGGTGAACTTTTTTTCGACAGGAAAGCCAACTTATTGGCCAACTGACAAAAAATAAAATCCCTGACCTCGTCGACTTCTTTATCGCAAAAGGGTTAACTAAAAATTTGACGGAAATCGAAGAATGCTATGATCTATGCTCAGATCACTCGGCAGTCACTCTGAAAATAGGTGGAAGTCTAGTAAAAAAAGAAGGACCGCCTAGGTTAACTAGTAACAAAACTAACTGGGCCCCTTTAGAAGAGACTGCAAGGAAAATGTTGCTTTAAATGTACCGCAAAAGACACCGTTCGAAATAGAAGAAGAAATCGACAAACTCGTCGAAGCCATTCAGAGCTCAGCGTGGAAAAACACTCCTTTGCGAAAGACAGAAGCGCGGAACAATAAAGTCAAATACCAGCCTGAAATCGAAGACCTCATACGAGAAAAGAGGAGAGCGCGCAAGAGATGGCAACAATCCCGCGCGCCACCGGATAAAACTTATCTGAACCATCTTTGTAACAAGCTTAAAAAAGTGCTGCAGGACCTAAAAAATCACGAGACTTCTACTTACCTCGAGGGTCTGACCGCTGATAAGTATTCAAACTACTCTCTATGGAAAGCCTTGAAGTCCATAAGGAAACCTGTAATGCACTCGCCGCCAATTAGGAAAGCTAACGGGGAATGGGCAAAAGAAGATAAAGAGAAAGCAGAATTATTTGCCGATCACTTAGAGGAAACGTTCAAGCCGTTCGATGGACAACCGTTGATCGAAGATCAGAATGTTAATATGGCACCCGACAACTTTAGAGTAAAAACCGTATCCCTGTCCGAACTTCGAATGACAATACAAAAATTGAAAAATAACAAGGCTCCGGGATATGATTTAATCACTGGCGAAATTTTGAAAGAGCTACCGAAAAAAGTGCTGGTTAAGTTGCTCTACATTATAAATGCTTCCTTAAGACTATTATATGTCCCAAGGCAATGGAAAGTCGCCGAAGTTATTATGGTTCCGAAACCGGGGAAATGTGCAAATGACAAGAAATCATATAGACCCATTTCACTTCTACCAATAATATCTAAGGTCTTCGAGAAACTTCTGCTGAAACGATTGCAACCAGTAATTGAAGAAAGACACTTGATCCCGGATCATCAATTCGGGTTTCGGGTCAAACATTCCACAATCGATCAGGTGTATCGAATAACGAACGAGATTGAAAAAGCTCTAGAAGGGAAAAAAATTTGCTCTAGCGCTTTTCTCGACGTATCGCAAGCCTTCGACAAGGTATGGCACGAAGGCCTAAGGTATAAGCTAAGGGTAATCTTACCGGAAAAGTTGTACAGAATATTGGAATCTTATCTTGAAAACAGACTTTTCCGTGTTAGACACGGGAGTGAATATTCGGATTTCAAAGATATCTACGCCGGTGTTCCACAAGGAAGTGTTCTCGGTCCAATCCTGTTCTTGCTCTACACAAGAGATATACCACAAGATGAAGGGACCGTTGTAGCAACGTTCGCAGACGACACGGCTATCCTCGTAACGGATGAGTCAGTCGAATCATCAACGGGAAAACTCCAACGAGCTTTGAACAATGTATGCGAATGGACAAAAGCCTGGCGAATAGTCCTCAATGAGACAAAATCAACGCATGTCAATTTTACGTTAAGAAAGATAAACAACGTACCTATATCCATTAACTCGGTACAAATACCTTACGCAAACGAGGCAAAATATTTAGGAATGACCCTAGACGCAAAACTTAAGTGGAAACCACACGTTAAAAAGAAGCGCGAAGAGCTCGAAAGCAGATTTAGAGAAATGTATTGGCTACTCGGAAGATACTCGAAGTTAAGCGTATACAACAAACTGCTTCTGCATAAGCAAGTGCTAAAACCGTCTTGGACATATGGTATACAACTTTGGGGTTGTACCAAACCAAGCAATATGGCTCTACTGCAAGCATTTCAAAACAAAATACAAAGAGCAATCGTGAATGCTCCTTGGTATATAAGAAATAGTGATATTCACAGAGATCTAGGAATTGCTACCGTGAGGGAAGAAGTAACAAACTTTGCTCGCAAACTTCGTACCCGTCTTCATGTTCATTGCAATAATGAAATAATCCGTACTATGGACGTGACAAACCTTGAGCGCCGACTACAAAGAACAAGACCTTTCGACCTAGCGCCGTAAGGAAAAACCGCATGTAATGACGGTATTAGTAAGTGCCTTCACTGGAAAGCTACCTACCTAACGCGATTAACACTACAGAAGCGTAAACTACTCGTTAAGGGAACTTAGTCGTAGTCATCACAAAAATGAAAAAATGAGAGGCACGAATTTCCTACTACTATGAGTACGCGCAGCCGGTTCTCATAGTGCCTCTCTGAGGGGGTGAGGTTTAGCCCGTAGGCATATACTGACTAGCACTGATGGCATTGTCAGATATATGAATCGGGCATAACCAATGGTACGGACCATTGGTATCTTTTGAAGATTCCTGCACCTCCAGGCGCAACCAAAAAAAAAAAAAAAAAAAATGTACTCTCCAGTCCGAACCTATCCCGATTTTTGTACGCTGTAATCCGAATTGCAATTGAAAAAACATACAAACGCATTGGTTTTCACAATTTAAGTTTTTACCATAATTTTGTTTATGGATATGTTGGTCGTTATTCGTCTTCTGGCGACCATACTTATGAATGTATACGTATACACATTCTCATCATCTATTTTTGCTTCCCGACTTTAGCATGCATTTGGCTTTTGTTCTTGCTGGTTAAACACGTTCTCAGACGTTTATTTACGGTTATAATAGGTAGTTTTACAGTATAATAAGAAGCATAAAACACTTTTTTTTTGTTTTTGTCGGGATAGCAAATGCTCGACTGGAGCACTCTGACGCAACTGGTCCATTGTCTTTCTACGAAAGCCAAGCAAGCACTTCAGTGATGAGGAGCTTACAGTACCAGCACTCACCACATCCGCACCGAGGATCTGCCACGGCTTCTGCAAGGGCCTCTGCAAAGGCCGGACACTCACAGAGATAATGTTCCGCGGTGTCGTCGCTCTCTCCACAAGCGTCGCAGATTGTAGTGTCACTTAAGCCCAACACATTAAGGTGCTTGGCAAAAGCAAAGTGGCCTGTCAAGATGCCAATAAGTTGTCTACAGTCTTTTCTGCTGAGAGACAGCAAGAATGCCGCTGATTTCTTACAGACGTCCGGGATCATGCGTTTAGTCAACCTACCTCCTGGAGAGTCATGTTACACACAATTGTGCTTGTGAGAGACCCAATCGTTAATGGAAGCCCTAACCGACGACGCAAGGAGACCCAACGAGGGTTCGGGACCTGAGAAAGTCTCCTAGTGTGACCTGGGACCCAGATAAGAGACGACCGACTTCAAAGAGTTTTTGGTTTCACGAATTATTTAGGAAGTGGTTAAAGTATTAAGCAAGGCCTTAAGTGCAGCCTGACTGTCACTACGTCACAAATGCTACGTCCCTTCCACCTGTTCTTCACAACATAGTTCATGGCCATTAGGATTGCATAAGTTTCCGCTTGGAAAACAGATGCATATTTGCCTAACGAAAAGTGAAGTCTAATGTTGTCGACTTCCACGAAGACACCAGCACCACACCCTTGACTGGTTTTGGAACCATCCGCGAAAATACGAATACATTCCATTGCCGGCTCAGACTCTGGCCGAAGCAAGTCCTAAACACAAGGAAAGCCGACTCTGAATTTGCGTATCAGCTGGAGTTCTGGTGTCATTGTATCAGACGGCATATCCATAAGACAGGAGTCGTAAGATAAGTGTCGCGCAAGTGGACACTTCCAGCGTGGAGTATACCAAAAACCGGACCGCCTAAGACGATGGATGGCTTTGATAGTGCAACTCATGATATAAGTATAGAGGGGAGGTAAGTTCAGCAAAGCGTCTAGAGCAGAGCCAGGCGTATTCGGAAAAGCTCCCATGCAGCCGAGACAAGCCGTTCTTTGAAGTTTCGCGCAAAAGGCAACCACATATTTACGCGAGAACCCCTTCCACCAAACAACCGACGCATATGCGAGGAATGGTCTTATCATAGCCATGTAGATCCAAAGAACCATATTCGGTGACAAGCCCCATGTCTTGCCAAAAGCACCCTTACACGGCCAGAAGACTGAGAGCGCCTTAGACGTTTTCGACTCGACGTGTTTAGACCAATGAAGTTTCTTATCTAAAAATCACTCCCAGATAGTTGGCTTCATTGGAAATGCAAATGGAGACGCCTTTTAGCATTGGCTGAGTCAGACCGGTCAAAATCCTCCTTCTCGTAAAAAGAACAACCTCAATTTTAAGAGGATTCACCAAAAGCCCACTCCTAGTACACCATTTATCGATCATGTCTAGCGCCGCCTGCGCGTTAGCACAGACAGAAAGTACAGCGACTTCATCCGCATATGCCTGAGCGTAGACGTCAGAACTATTTAGAGTGTTCAACATAAAGTCGACCACCATGCACCATAACAATGGAGACAGAACGCAACCGCTGTTTACCCATGCGTACAACCGCTGTTTACCCGTGTCATAACATAACGGCCACAATCCGCATCCACTACCAAAGTTCTATTCATTAGCATTGCTTTAATCCACAACATTAATGTTTCATCTACCCCGTGTTGTCTGGCAGAGTCGCACATGCAGTCAAAAGTCGCATTGTCGAAAGCACCTTCAATGTCGATGAAGATACCTTTCGCGTATTCTTTCCTATCAAGCGCGCATTCAATTCTGGCCACTAGATTTTGAAATGCAGTCTCGCGGGATTTCCCACGCTGATAAGCATGCTGCATCTCCGATAGTGGATGCAGCTTCAAAGCAACTTTGCACACGTGAAATTCTACCAGTCTCTCCATACTTTTCAGTAAGAAGGAGGTGAAACTTATAGGTCTGAAACTCTTGGGGAGCGAAAAGCCCTCCTTACACATTTTCGGTATGAGAGCATCTCTGACTGTCCGCCAAGGTGTAGGAATGTATGCCAGCACCAAACCAGCGGTAAAAACTCTTTTCAGTGTTGGCAGCAACTGATCTATACCCTGTTGCAGCATAGCTGGATATATTCCATCAGTGCCAGGCGATTTTAAGCCATCAAAAGATGCCACAGCATATTTGATGGCCTTAACTGTTACTACGGCTGATGCAGTATACCAGCTGCGCCGAGTTTTCTGACTTAGATCAAACTCAGCCTGGGTAAGCGGGCCAAGCTGCGACCTAGTGATTATCTGATTGCCAGGAAAGTGACTCTCCAGCAGAAGACTGTAAGTTTCCGCTTTCGTCTCCGTAAACTTGCCAACAGACCGTCGGAGTGACTCCGGTTTGGTCGGCTTACCCCTTTTGAGGACTTTAACCAACCTACTCGTTTCACCGAGTGTCTCGATCTTTTCAAAAAAATCTCTATAAGACGCACTTTTCGACAACCGAATTAACTTCTTATAGTCTTTTTGCTTCGATCTAATAAGATCCCAGTAGCATAAAACACTCATTTTTAAAAGTCATTTATTTTTTTGATACTCGTAGTTTTTCCATAAAATTCATTCAAATTAATCACAAAGTTTGAGAAAAAAATGGGTAACACCCGTTCAAAAACTTTCCATTTCTCCTTATTTGGGCACTTCTGACTTTATGTGCTTTAAGCGCCAATATTCTGACATGAATTCTAATATGTTGGTACATGTAGTTAGGAATAAAAAAAGTGTTTTTGAGCTCAATTTTAAGATCATTTGAAATACTTACCTTTCAAGAAAATTTAATTTTAAGACAAATGACGTTCAGCATAAAATGAAAACTATAAATTCTGAGTTGGCATATACAAATATTAAGGAAATATGTATATCCAAGGTCTCTATAATGTGCTTTGTAAACTAGTGTTGGGCCAAACTAAACCTTTAATAAAAATAGAATGCGCAAATTAAAAATGCATATTCCGTGAAGGCAAACGACTGACTAGATTCAAGCTCGAGTTAATACTACTTTAAATAAATTTATATAAAATATTAAGCGTAAGAGAAGAAAAACATATCAATTTTAATCCACAAACGATTGTATTATGAGAATACATGGACTTCTAAAAGCAACATAGAACAGATACTCGTACATACTCGTATACGAGTATGATCGTTTATTGGTTTCATTGGAGTAAAATAAAAATAAGCCACATGAATCGAATGGCCGAAGACTGCCTTTAATTAATCTACGAAAGAAAAAAACTTCGATGATTTATGATATAAAACAAATTGTTTTACAACAAATCGACACACCCTTGAAGGATTCAAATTAGAAAGAAATTCGAATCATAAAAAAAAAAGAAGCCAACTCACGGTCCACACGTCGCCACATGAAAGTGTACCTTTTTCATCTCCGTCAACATTTGACGGTACTACATCATTCCCGGCAGAGAAGTAATCGGAAATTTTTCAATCAAAGACACACGGCCAACAAAGAACTTCCAATTCATCAAATCAAAATATAACGGAATTAGGCGCCACATCACAAACGATCCCCAAATAAATTGAAATTAACCCAATCGCTTACTATGACTCGGCAAAATATCTAACAAACTACGTACGCGTATATTGATTGATGGCCAGGGTATACACATAGATGCACCGCAGCTAAACCGTTTCATGGAAGTTGTTAAGGAAAATTTCAATGGACTACGAAGACACAATGAGTATAGCGCCGTACTCTATCGCGGTCTGACAGACAATGTATGACTTGTACGAGATTGATGCACCTTTGTCGCATCGATATAGATTTCTCTTCGCGGAGTGTACCTGATGATGCATTCTATTGTACTTGGCAACACGCTGAGACGTACCAACTTCTCCCAACACCCCGCCTGGGGCCAGCTAAATTATGCCAAAGAGTATAACGTTGTCATTTATACCCGAACAATGTCGTTCGTTTTAAGGGCACTGGACACAAAACTTGTTCGGCTGTAGTATGCAAAGCAATGTATGCAACTGAGATCGCTAGAAAATATCCGCAATACTACATCACTCCACCGGAGCAGAACAATTTAGCCATGCTCCACTCATTTGTGATGAAGTCTTCCCACCCACTTAGGGTGTATAGCAAAGAAGTGTACTTCATCGCTATCCGTTGCACTTCAATATTGTCTCTGTGTTTTGTGCGTATCTATACGATACAGAGTTTCAGGAAAAACATCCACCATTCCCCTATGAACAGTGACAGCCAAAATACGCGACAAACCTATATAAAAGATCATTCTGCATGCATCCCTATTTCGGGTAAACTATACACACAAATGTTTTACTTTTAGAGAGAACGTTGGTTTCTGGTGGTCTCTTTAGCGCAATATATGAAATGTTTGCCTACTTAGCAATTACTTTTTATTGCAATAGATGCAGAAGTGTTGAAAGACTGGCTTTGGACAGAGAAAGTTAAATTAAATTTCAAATAGAAAGATACAAGCAATGAAATTGACAAATCATCCAGAACACAAAAAAGAAGATATTTCTGTTGAAAAATTTGATAGTGTTTTAGAACCTTAAATAAAACGTGAGGATAACAAAGTCTTGCTGTTGTGAAGCTAGATATCGGAACAACATAGTATAAAGGAAGTGTGACGTTTTTCATCTACTATATGATATCTCAAACTCGGAAACCACTAAGCTATGATATAATATTTTCGGAAGTAAGTGAAGCATGTTTTTGGAGAACCGTCTAGCGTTGGTGATTGAGACCATAGCAATTGTTCTTATTATTTTATTATTAATATTATTAAACTTTATTAACAGATAATAAATTATGTGCTAATAGTACAAATTTACAGCGCTGGGTACCAGGACCTTCGGCTAACTATTGTCCTTGTTTGTGCAAATACTCGTAGCACCCAATAAAAGTTTTCACACATTTTGTACTACGAAACATAGCGAAGACATTCGTCGAACGGAAACAGAAGCTTTACACATTTTTCATCGAGTTTAGGGCAACCGATGCCAGGGATCGGTAAAAACTTTCTTTTACAAATTATATCAGTACGGAATGTCTTATAAGTTTGGTAATGTAATAGAGAATTTATACAAAAATAAAAAAGCAGCAGCCTGGAACGGCGAGGAGTAGTCGAAGTGGTTTCCTACAAAAAAAAAAAAAAAAATAAGAAGTTAGGCAAGGATGTAATGTAAGCCCATTAGTATTTGCCCTTTATATGGAAGACATTATTGATAACCTCACAGGAGGAGTCACATTCGCAGATACTCTTATTAAGGCTCTTCTATACGCTGATGACATTGTTCTTTTAGCTAGGTCACCAGTTCTTGCAGCCCATTTTAAACCAGCTGTACTACTACTGCGTACTATGAACTAAACTTAGAATTTAAAACTAAACCTAGGCAAATCGAAAATTATGATTTTTAGAAAGGCTGTATAGAACAGAAAGATGGTAATTTAACAGCGAACCCATTGAAGTGGTTAAACTGTATAAATACCTGGGAGTTGTGCTATAGAGTGACTTGAGTCTGGATACCCATTTAAGAGAAAAATTGAGGTCCAAGCAACATAGAAAATAAGTGCATTGCATAGTGCAATAAACTCTATGTGGCGAATCTGTTCTTGGAGCCGAAGTTTACCTCACAGTGCGAAGTACAGGACCTTTGAAGCTGTATCAAAATCAATACTTTCCTTTGGAACACAGTCATGGGGCTATACGTATTATGATCTAGTAAAATAAAACCAAACTACAGAGGTTTTATCTTCGTAGACAACTTCAACATCCAACAACTGCTCCAAACTATAAATTGACTATCGACACTGACCTTTTCCCGTTGTTTATACAGACTCTTAAATTGAGCGTGGATTATATCCTTAACATACTTACTTAAATCTGGCGGAGACATATGGATACGACCTCATTTTAGACTGGAATGTCCCGACTAGTTGGAATATACATAGATACGTAACAAATATGGTATATCGAGGAAGCAGATCTATCAACCCACAGGGAAATCTATAGGATTCTGCAGTTCAACTTAAGTCCCCTAATTACTTGAGGGATTCTAACAGCGTGAGATGTATCTCTTTGAATTTCCATGCTGGAGGAGAGGTATTGCCACTCGACTTCGCGCCACACAGTGAGGATCTTCCAGTTCTCTGCTCAATTTGCAATTGAGCACAAACAGAGAACTCTATATATTATTTCAAATTACGAGTATGATCAATATTTCGGGGTAAGTACGAGTACATATTAGGCAATTTTGCTTTGGAAAAGCCATATTGACCAGCGAAGAATTAAAGGAGTTTTTCAACGGTGCTAATAGGAAAGCTAATACTGTGAATCAACGTTAGGTTATGGACAAGTTATCATTGAAGAAGGTTTTTAAAATTAAAAACATTACTTTACTATCAAATAAAAATTTCAAGTGACTGTGGGCACCGTGGCGTAAGTGGATAGTGTGTCGGATCACTACGCATGAGATTCCAAGCTCGAATCCGAGAAAATACCAATAAGTTTTTTCACGGTCCCACCTCTCGCGAGCGTCTGACAAACATCGGAGAGTATTGTTGTCACGAAAAAGCTTCTCAAACCGCCGTTCGGAGTCGGCATTTAACTGTAGGTCCCTTCCATTCGTGTGAAAAATATAACGCACACAACATGAGTGGTTGCGAGAAGCTAGGCCCTGGCAATTTAAAGAGCTGTGGCGCCAAATATTTGTATTTTTGACTGTATCACGCAAAGAAGGCGATTCTCGAACGTCGTAATTTGGGTATCATTAACAGTTCTAGATCATCATACGACGTCTGGAAAGCTAAAAATTATATGTATAAATGGGCGTAAACACATCTTGGTGGCAGCATATGAGAGAGGGGGGGAAGAGTGCTTTCCACTAGAGCACTTCTTGGCGGCAGCGGACGAATTCCCTAGACGGAGTCAATGGTGGCGTCTATAGTTCCAGTTAGGTTGAACTTTGTGAATACCTTGCGCGAGCTGCTTCGACGTATACGGATCACAGGTCGGTAAGGAATTTCCCAACAGGCAATGTTGGTCAGGACATTGGAATAGAGATAGTGGCGGAGGAGCCCTTAATGGGCCAACGGCAGCGCTCATACCCCCGTAGTAGACTACTGGCACCGGTACCCAGCCCCTCGTCCTACGGGAATAGTTAAATAACTGGCCCTCCAGGTTGGGGGTTGTGCCGTCGGGGTAACTTCCCTACCACGTAAAAAACTCATGGTTCCGAAACAACCAAAACCTTCGGATAAGGATGACTCAACTAATAAAGACCCCAGCAAACGAAATAAGGACAACGACCTTCCGATCTGTACGTGGAATGTTCTGTCAATTTACAGACCACGTGCAACCGAACAACTAGCAGAGGCCCTAGACTGCTATAAAGCAGATACTACCGCCATTCAGGAAGTGCGATGGGATGGGCCGGGCAAAAAGAGGATGAAAAACTGTGACATCTACTACGGTGATTGTTACAGAGGCAACAGGCAACGCTTATTCGGATGCGGATTTGTCATACGCGGCAGACTTAGGCAAGAAGTCTTAAGCTTCCGACACGTGAGCGAGCGTATTATGACTATCCGGATCAAGGGTAAATTCGCTAACATAAGCCTAATATGTGTTCATGCCCCCACAGAAGAAAAGGACCCTGCCACCAAAGAGTGTTTCTACGAGCTCCTCGACAAAACATACGAGCAATGTCCTAAATACGACGTTAAAATCGTATTGGGCGATTTTAACGCCAAAATAGGAAAGGAGGACGTCTTTGGTAGGGCAGTCGGTAAGCATAGCCTACACGACACCACGTCTGATAACGGACTAAGGCTAATTGATTTCGCTGTGGAGCGAAATGTCACCATAGCAAGCACATGGTTTCCTCATCTCGATATTCATAAGCAGACATGGCGGTCCAATGATCATGTAACGATCAACCAAATTGATCATATTGCGATCGACGCAAGGCATGCCTCCAGTATTCTGGATGTCCGGACCTTCCGAGCAGCCAACATAGACTCGGATCATTACCTTGTTGTAGCCAAGGTACGAATGCGGATATCCCAATCTGAGCAACAAAGAAGAATTACTGTGAGAAAATTTAACGTCGAAAAGCTACAATCGCAAGAGACCGCCAGACTCTTCGCTGAATGCGTATCCCGAAATCTCTCAATCACCCCTTTGCCGCTAACATCAAGTGCCGAAGACCAGTTGCAACGCTGCCAACATGCCATCAGAAACGCCGCGACTGATGTGCTGGGTCTCGCTCGCCCATCACCGCGAAACCCCTGGTTTGACGAAGAATGTCGACGAGTGCATGCAGCAAAACAAGAGGCATACAAAGCGGCGCTGCAAAGGAAGACGAGAGCTGCTCGTGAGCTTTACGAGCAAACGAGACGGGAAGAACATCGGCTTCTCCAAAAGAAGAAGAAAGAGCATGAGAAGCGCGCGTTTGAGAATATCGAGAGTTTATACTCCAGGAACAATGTACGGAAGTTTTACCAAAAGGTAAAAAGAAAGTGTCAGAGAAGCAATACACGTACAGAAACCTGTAGAGATGAAAATGGAAACCTCGTAGTAGAATCACAGTTGGTGCTGAGAATATGGAAAAACTACTTCTGCAGACTGTATAACGGCGACGAAGACCAACATCCCGCTGTCAGGCAGAATGAACCATTCAACATACACGATGATAGTCAAAATTTCCGTCCACCTGACCAAAACGAAGTGAGGATAGCAATATACAAGCTAAAATCCAACAAGACTGCTGGACCTGACGGCTTACCGGCCGAACTTTTCAAGGCAGCTGGGGATGAATTGGTAGAGTGCATACACCAACTCATCTTTAAGATTTGGTCAGACGAGTGTATGCCTGATGAATGGAATCTCAGCATCGTTTGCCCGATCCACAAGAAAGGAGACCCCCTCAACTGCACCAATTATAGAGGCATCAGCATAACAAGATCTTTTCTGCGATATTGTGTGAACGCCTGAAACCGTTTATCACCAGCCTGATTGGACCCTATCAGTGCGGTTTCAGGCCAAGAAAGTCCACCATCGATCAAATCTTCAAACTTCGGCAGATCCTGGAGAAAACCCAAGAATTCCAAATCGATACTCACCACCTCTTTATCGATTTCAAGGCCGCCTATGACAGCATCTATAGAGAAGAGCTTTATAGAGCCATGTCTAGTTTTGACATCCCTGCCAAACTTGCCCGTCTGTGCAGGCTGACGATGGAGAACGCTCGCTGCTCCACCAAGGTCGGTAATGACCTCACCGAGACCTTTGGTGTCAAAAAAGGCTTTAGACAAGGTGATGCACTGTCATGTGACTTCTTCAATATTGTACTTGAACGGATTGTGCGGAACTCACAAGCCAACACCGGAGGCACAATCCATCAAAAGTCTGTACAACTGCTTGCATACGCCGACGATATAGACATTATCGGAAGAACTCAGCCGGCTGTCACGGGTGCGTTTGCAAGCATTGAGGCGGAAGCGGCCAAAATGGGTTTAGCGATAAACGAGGGCAAAACCAAGTATATGCTGTCAACAAGAAGGGAAAGCCAACACCGACGAATTGGACAAAACGTCACAGTGGGCAGCTATAACTTCGAGGTAGTAAGGGACTTTGTCTACCTTGGCTCTGCTATAAATTCTACAAACAAGATCAGCGCAGAAATCAAGCGAAGAATAACTGTTGCCAATTGCTGTTTTTTTGGGCTTATAAGGCAATTCAACAGTAAAGCCCTATCTCGAACAACTAAGGAGACTCTATATAAAACCTTGATCATCCCAGTCCTGCCTTACGGTGCTGAAACGTGGACTTTATTAAAAGAGGATGAAGATATCCTTGGTCGCTCCGAGAGAAAAATTCTTCGTAAGATTTTCGGTCCCGATTGCGTTGACGGGTTTTGGAGGAGAAGATTCAATCACGAACTATATGAGCTGTACAGCGACATCGACCTAGTCAAAAAACTGCGTATTGGACGTCTGAGATGGCTAGGACATGTAGAGCGAATGGACACCAACGCTCCGGCCCGCAGAGTCTTCGAATCTAGCCCGACGCAGTAGAGGGAATCATCGCCGCAGGTGGCGCGCACAAGTTCAAGGGGACCTCGACCAACTTGGAGTGCGCAACTGGAGGCAATTAGCTAATGACCGAGCTAAATGGAGAGGCTTGTTGGTTGAGGCCCAGCTTCACCCCGAACTGTAGCGCCACCTAAGTAAGTAAGTAAGTTTATTCTACTCAAAGCACAACAAATTATGGAGAAGTCTAAAATAAAAAAAGCTCCAGATGAAGATCGCATATCATTTGAATAGTATGAAAACTTTTCCACGCAATTTATATCAACTCTTACGGCTGAATTCAACGGAATCTTCGAAAGAGCTGATGTACCAAAAAGGTTATTAAATCCATTATCTTCCGCTTATATAAAATAGGAGACCTGATCTAATTACAGGGCATACCATTCACGTTTTCGAAAATATGATATATCTAATCAATTTAACACATCAATGGGTGTCAGGAAAGGCTGCATTTTAAGATCACTGCTATTCATTCTATTCATCAATGATATAACTGATGATGCGAGACGCGGAATCAAATTCGGAAACTCAAGGATCATGCAACTCGAGCTGATTGAAGTCGCTCGAGAATAAAAATACCTGAGTATACTAATTCCAGCAAGTCTCAACTTGAAGCAAGGCTGGCTTAAGCAAAACGCACAATTTCTTCACCTTCCGTCCGCTGATTTAATAACAAATGCATCACAATAACACATGCATCTAAAATAAAGTTATTTCGAGCAATGGCGTCATCCATTCCTGAGCACCATTCAGCTCAGGTCCAGTGTTACTGTTCGTTGACTTCTGTGGAAAAACTATTGCGATATTTCCTAAAGCGAGTAATTCGTCTTCCAAATAGTACCCCGAACTATATGCTACATTTAGAAACGGGTCATCCAACTCTTCTTTTAAACACTTTGAAATTGCATTTTGATTATATTATTAAGATTTCCAAGCTTAATCAGGACTCAGGAGAGACTATCTACTGAGATTAGTATAGTCTCAAATCCTCACAGCTAAAAGTAACCTGGTACAAGAATGGGAACGTTTGTTTATGAATGCGGTTTAAACTTATCTATTACGCCTAATGTACAACCTCAATTTCTGTAGTGTTTTTCCACTAACCATAATAGAAACAATTTTAATATAAATAATTTTGTCAAAGGGCCATCTTCCCAGTACAGAAGGTTTTACAGTAAACTAAAATACAATTTGAAAGCCAACACGTGTCTCGTAAACCGACGAAATAAACCTGATTTTTAGAGCAAGAAGAGAGCTACTCAACTTCAATTATATACCACACCGCCCGAATCTGCCTTCTGCAATCTGAAGGAAGGGGAAGACATTCTATATTTTATTGTAGAATCTCGGTTGAGATTATTTGGATCGCAAGTACTGAGGAGGTCATCAAGACGTGAGAAAGGTTGGTGCATTCTCTACCACTTTATTATAAGTGCACTTAGGCACAGAAATCAAATCATCAAATAAGCTTTTTAATACACTTATATACCTAGATATATGGACATTTGTAAGCTGTCAAGATAGTCATGAAAATAAGACCTATAACTATTTTCTATAATAAAAATAAAAAATAAGACTATAAAAATTATTAAGAGTACAATAAAAAAAACATTAAAACAGATTTACAATCTTGGTTTAAAGTGTGCTATAGGAACTACTTTCACTTACTAAATATAACTGAGTAAGTTCTAGCACTTAAGATATTAAATCGTCGAACCTGAGTTTCGTATCTAAGCTAACCTCAATAAATAAATAAGCGTGGATTAATCGAAACACAGGGAAGCTAAATAACACAGGGAAAATACGTTCTAGTAGTAGCACAGTCAAAATATCTATGAAAAACATCACGGGCATCAATGTCGATATGTTGAAGGCAATCCTAGATGAGAAAAATAAAGACCTTATCAAAGAACTGGCTTCCAAATCCGACTTTCAGCTCCTTGTCTCAGAAATAGCTTCTCTAAGGTTAACGCATGATCAGATATCCACAAGGCTGAGCCATTTAGAAAATTGAAACAAGTAACTAGAAACAGAATTGGAAAAACTAATGCAGAAGAACACAGATGTAAACATTGTTGTACATTGTTGTTGAGAAAAACGCAGACATGAAAGAGAAGGTGGGCGCCTTGGCGTAAGTGGTTAGTGTGTCGGATCACTACGCATGAGGTTCCAAGTTCGAATCCCAGAAAATACCAAACAGTTTTTTCACGGTCCCACCTCTCGTGAGTGTCTGACAACCATCCGAGAGTATTGTTGTCACGAAAAAACTTCTCAAATCGCCGTTCGGATTCGGCATTAAACTGTAGGTCCCTTCCATTCGTGTGAAAAATATAACGCACACAACATGAGTGGTTGCGACAAGCTAGGCTCTGGCACTTTAAAGAGCTTTTGCGCCAAATACTTATATTTTGTAAAGAGAAGGCAGAGTTAGTATGTGCTGAACTTCTAAACGAAAATACAGACACCAACATCGATTATGCCTACAATGTTCCCAACCGTAATCCTCTTAAAACACTTGGAAAACACCCACTGTAGGAAACTCACCTACTTGCTCAATTGCACGTTCACATGAGTTTTCTCATACGGGAAGAAGAAATGGGGCATGTATTCTTTTGGAACAAAAAATGGACAAAGACATGCTGTGTTTGGCATGCCGCCACCACATATACGAGATCATGTTGAAAGCAATAGTTATGACAGCACTAGGGCCATCAACAGGTCCAGACATTCTTATTTTTAAACGTTTCAAGAAATCCTGGTCCAACATCGATCGGAAAAACTACGAAACAGTCTTGTCCAATGAAGTTGCCACAGCCGCAGTTATTGAAGTCTCGGAAGAAATGATTGCCTTTTCAAAATCTCAGCTCTAAGAGTTTCAACCTCGAGATGACTACAAAGAACTTCTGGAACTGACAATAATATTCTTAGGAGGAGTTCCTCTGAAAGGAGTATCATTTAAAGCTCCGGCTGGATTACACCGTGCTAGATGGATGTCCAAAGCTATCTACTCCCTTAAGATATGGATGTTCCGTAGTCAGTTCAACCTAACAAAGAGAGAAGAACATGGAATTCCTGACATTTGCCTCTTTGCCGAAATAATCTTGAGCTAATCCAAAACCTTGACAACTACAAAAAAGTAAATGATGTTATTTCAAGAATTGCTCTTCGAAAGTTCCTTGGACACCTCTGGTACTTGTCGGAAGAACTTGTGGCTTTTTGGGTTTTTTGATGATAGAGTGTCCAATGAAACAAAACAGAAGAGGTTTCGCGCCCTCGAAATTGAGGGACTAGAGAACCTCTTAAAGCGAATAACTGTTGACATCGCCAATATTCAATCAAAAGGTTTGGAGGATTTCGTGAGTTCAAATACCCGCCGATTCTTCAATATCACAGGATTTTCGTCAGAGTTCTTGACTAAGGACGTGGATGAGTGGCCCAAGGACAAGGTATACAATGAAGTGAAACATGGAGTACGCAACATGAGAGTTGTCAATGACATAGCTGAGCGAGGAGTAAAGCTTATGAATGGGTACAACAAGCTATACACACTAATAACGAAGAACAGAAGCAGTTTCTATTATTGGTAGTTAAAGACTATAGAAAAAAGTATCCTGACAGGAAGAAATCAACATTGCTAAAGTGAAGTAATCATCTTAATTTATATTTATCCATTAATTTATTACTTGTATTTATGTTTCTTCAATAAATAAAATCTAATTTATAAACCAAATTTTAATTGCAATTTTTTCTAATTATATCCATTAATCCATTATTTACTGGAGCACCCTGCAAAGTTTGGTTGGCGGTAGCGACCCCTAAATATTATCCGATTTGTATAAAATTTTCAGAGAATTTTTTTTTCATGGGAAAGAACAAAATGGCGGGTTGGGACGGTCAAAATTCAACAAAAAAATGTTTTGGATCAAATAAGGTGCACCCTAATGTATAGTCCCTTCGTACTTTGACTGCAGCCACTAGCAAGGCGACTATGAAAAACTTAATGACTTACTGTATAATATAAGTTCAACTGACCTTCTTCTTATTGCTGATTTTAATGGAAGAATAGGGTTGTCACAAAAAAACTTCGTGAGCGGAACTATTGCAATGAGGAAAAGGGCAGAGGGAGGAAAATAATGGAGTTAGCAGATGCATTTGACAGCTGGGTGCTAAACGGAAGTTGTGGTAGTGACCTAAATGGGGAGTACACATTTCTACGAGGTACAGCATGTTCCGTTATTGACTATTGCTTTGTTGCTGGAGACTGGCTACTTTTTTTGCGCCACTTCCGAATAGGCATACAAACGTTTTCTGACCATATGCCTTACTTTCGAGATTTCTGATAATACAAACGTAGCCAACACAAGCCGACTGTATTTTCTGCCGAAACTGTTTTGGGACGACAGAATCCCGAACTCAGTCGATTTGCTAGATCATAAGTCCCATTGCGCATTGAAGTTCTTGCAGAAATTATTAAGAAGGCTGCCCCTCCAAGGCCGTCCGTGAGCCATAAAGCCAAAGGCAGAAAGCAGAAGTGGTTCGACAGAGAATGTGAGAAAGCGAGACGTAAGTCGTTTTACTTATCTAAAACTGTTAAGGAGTATAACTCAAGTACTTTCAAAACGCTTTGTGGAATCTATGTCGTGTGAAAAAGTCCGAATTGGAACAGATTAAGATAGTCTTACTAGCAGCTCTATATTTTCAGCTGACTTTTGGAAAGCAGTTAAGCAGATAAATGGGATAACAAATAGTATTACCCTGCGTCTCCACAACAACAATTGGCTGATCACTTCAAGAAGTTACTAAATACACCGCATATCTTACCGTCATTTCATTATGCTGCCCCACTGTTCGTTGATGACTATCTGGACGCGCCATTTACCTTAATTGAAGTGCAGCAAGTAATCAAGAATGCAAAGAAGAATAAAGCCCCT
Source organism: Brachypalpus laphriformis (assembly GCA_945910035.1). Classification (NCBI taxonomy): domain Eukaryota; kingdom Metazoa; phylum Arthropoda; class Insecta; order Diptera; family Syrphidae; genus Brachypalpus; species Brachypalpus laphriformis. The sequence continues at coordinate 104,318,682 of OX246756.1, forward strand.
GGAGAGGATCGCACCACACTTGCATTTTTTTTTAATTGCACGACTGAATTTACATTAGCACTTACAGAGAAGTTCAATAGAATATTCCAGTCTACCGGCATTCCACAAAGCTTTAAGAAGTCTAATATATCCGCTTCACAAAAAAGGACATTATGATGCGCCAGAAAATTACAGAGGCATATCCTTCTTAAATACTTCCGCCAGGCTTACTCATTGGGTTAAAAATAGAAAAATCCTGCACGAATACCAAGCTGGATTTAGGGAAAAGTACTCGACGGTGGACCATATTTTCACGCTGGTGAATTTTACTGATATACAAAAAAAAAAAAAAAACATAAGCAGTTATATGCCTATTCGTAGATTTCTGTACAACCCCACAGGCGGATCAGTAGAAATGCAGTGAAGTGGAAGGGTTGTGATCCCTTGTTTTCGGATCATAGTCTCGCTGATAAAAGGAAGAAGAAGAAGAAGTAGATTTCTGTGCAGCATTTGACTCCATTGCCCGTGAAGCGCTCTTCTATAAGGTTTACCGAATAGGAATTAGTAGTAAATTCAGAAACATCTTAAGAGCTTTGTATGTCAACAATTTAGCTTCCGTATGGGATGGAAACTGTGTTTCGGATGAATTTCCCACGACAATGGGTGTGAAACAAGGTTGCATCTTAAGTGCACTCCTATTTCTCCTATTTATTAATGACATAACAGATGATATGGGGGTGGTATTGATATCTGACAGACCAAGATTAGCGCACTAATGTAAGCCGATGACATCGTTCTGCTGGCAGATACAGTAAATAAGATGTAGCTTATGATTAATCATCTTGAAATGTACTACGACACCTGGAACTTATCCATAAACTTGGAGAAAACTAAATTGCTTATATTCAGAAATAGAGGCGGACGTTATTCAAGAAGTGGGATTTGGATATATAAAGGAAAAGGAATACAAGTTGTGAAAGAATACAATACTTTGGAGTTTTAATTACAGCTAACCTAGACTTTGAAAAAGCATTTTAAAACCAAATTATCGGAAGCGAAACGCGCAATCAGCTCAGCTTGGGGTAACTGTATTATTGATAAGTGCATTGATCACAGCTCAAAACAAAAAAAATTATTCGTGCAACTGCGATGGCCATTTTTTTATATGGAGCTCAAGTATGGGGTTAGAGTCCTTTCGACGCTATAGAAAAGACTTTTCGTTACTGTGTTAAACGAATTTTTAGACTGCCGAATAGCATACCTAACTATACGATCCATCTAGAGACGGGAACCCCGTCCCTATACTTGGAAACGCTAAAATTGCATTTCAACTATATAGCAAAAGTTATGGATATAGTTCCGTGCAGGGACGGGTTAAGAATATCACTGCAGCGCCCCCCAACAACCAGCGCTTGTCGTAAAAGGCGACTAAGGGGACAAATCAGATCTAGGCAATATAATACCCAAGTGAGCCTAGCGACACATATACTACCTTAAAAAACTCTCCCACAAGTGTGCATGCGAGTCCGTGGGTTGACACGACTGGAGATCACCGGTGTCATAGAAGAAAGATCAAACAATACTAAAACAGGAGCATGCACGTGTCAAACAACAAACACCATCGCAATATGGTAATATTGCAAAACTGTATCATTATGGTAATACTTGCAAGGAAAGGCACTACCCCGCCAGGCACTACCACTGCTGTGCATGGTACTGATCTTGGACCGAGCAGAAATGTTCGGGTCAGAGCTATACGGATTCCGGGGGCTAGCAAAATAATGAAACAGTTTGGACGCAATTTGAGGGTCGCGAGTTGGAACGTTGGAAGCATGACCGGTCGAAGTTACGAGCTGGAAGAGATGATGAATAGAAGGCGGGTGGACATCTTGTGTGTCCAAGAGACGAAATGGAAAAACACCAGAAATCGGGCGCGTTTCTTGGACGTTAGAACTAAAGATTACAAGATGTTCTACTACGGAACGGAAAAGGCTAAGAACGGAATCGGTATCATCCTTGCGGCAGAGCTACTTGGAAACGTCTTGATCATTTCGAAGTCCAGCGACCGTTTGATGTCTCTCAAATTAGTAATACAAGGAGAGGTGTGGAATATTGTCAGTGCATATGCTCCCCAAAATGGGTGCAATCAGAGAGATAAAGATGCATTTTGGCTAGATTTCCACAATCTCCTTAAGAACATCCCAAAGGAAGAGTTTCTGTTTGTTGGAGGAGATTTGAATGGACATGTCGGGAAATCAAACGAAGACTATGAAGACTGCCATGGAGGACTAGGATATGGCACCAGGAACCTTCCTGGTGAAGACATCCTAAGCATGTGCAAATCATACGGTGTTATCGTGTTAAATACTATGTTCATCAAACAAAGCCGACACCTGATCACTTACAGCAGCGGTGGAGATGAAACTCAGATTGACTACCATTTGGTAGCCAGTTTCATGAAGCCTCGGGTAAAAGATTGCAAAGTGATCCTGGGAGAGGCAATCGTTCGGCAACACCGTCTCCTGCTAACAGAAATTTTTATGAAAACACCGAAGAAAAGCAAACAAACAAGGGTCTCTGAGAAAATCAAGTGGTACAATCTGGACAAAGAAAAAGGCGAGGCTTTTGTTTTCGTAATGAAAAATTACCTCTCTCACACCATCAACGGAGCTGAGGATGAAGAGTGCAGAGCACAAAATATGTGGAATTCCCTACAGCGAACTTGCTTAAAGAAGGCCAAATCACTGCCAGGAGCTTCAAAAGGCCACCATCAACACGCCAAAGAAACATGGTGGTGGAGTGATGAAGCTAAGAAAGTGATAAATGAGAAGAAAGCGGCTTTCAAAGCTTGGTCAAAGTGCCCCTCTAATAATAATGACGAAAAAGCTCGCCTCGAAATGGAATACAGATGTTGCAAGAAAAAAGCGAAGAAGAAGTGCGCCCAGCTTCAAGCAAAGAGTACGGAGGGCCTGTATCGGGAGCTGGAGAAAATATCTTCCCCGGTTGCTGATGCAAACCAGGCTATCCAGGAGCTGCGAAGACACAATATGAACAAGAGCGCCACTATCTTCAAATTAGCCGCCCAAAGAAGTTGGAATGCTCAGGAGATTCGTTGGCCAAAGTTCATTAGCAATGCTCATGGCCAGCTTCTTGTGGATGACGACAAAATTCTGCAGAGGTGGCGGCAGTATTGTGAAGAGCTTTTAAATGAACAGTTTCCCCGGCTATACTTTCCAAGAGCCACCCCTAACTGTGCAGAAATACCCGACATTACAGTCGAAGAAGTTAGTGAGGCGGTCAAATACTCCAAAAAACGAAAAGCGGTTGGGCCAGATGAGATGCCCTCTGAGTTCTGGAAAAAGATGGGAGACGTCGGGTTCAGATGGCTCAGAATTCTCATCTCCAAATTCGTGAGAGGTGATCCAATGCCGAATCAATGGAGGGAAAGTTACCTTCTCCCTGTATACGAAGGGAAGGGTGATACGCGAAACTGTGATAGCTACCGTTCGATCAAGCTGATGTCACACACCATGAAGATCGTTGAGCGGGTATTAGGTGGCCGACTGCGAAAAATAATACGGCTATCTGATGATCAGTGCGGGTTTGTCTCGGGTAAATCAACCACAGATGCAATCCAAAGTATAAGGATCATAATGGAAAAACATCGTGATTCCTTAAAGGATTTGCATATTGTATTGGTTGACTTTGAAAAGGCTTTCGACAGACAACGACGAGATTTGATATGGGTGGCGCTAAGACATCGAGGGGTTCCAGAAATCTATGTACAGATGATCATGGACATGTACGAAGGAGCAAAGACAAGAGTAAGATGCCCCGCTGGAGTGACCGAAGAGTTCCCAATCAAAGTCGGGGTACACCAGGTAAGCGTTTTAAGTCCTTTGCTCTTTATTACAGTCCTTGATTATCTGCTAGAAGGTAAAGTGATGGACCCCAAGGTACATCAGTTATTCTTTGCTGACGATGGAGCCATCATAAGTGAGGATCCTACATCCCTGCAACGAGCACTTGATGTGTGGGTGGACGTTTTGGAGGGAAATGGGTATCGCATTAGTTCAAAAAAGACAGAGTACTTGTGCTGCCCGTTCTCTGATCCACTCAGGCCTATTCCAGACATTTATTTGAATGGAACAGTGCTTCCCAAGTGCGAAAAGTTCAAATATCTGGGATCTATGATCAATAGCAAAGCAACTTGTGATGACGACATCAATCATCGTGTAAGCGTAGGGTGGATGAAGTGGCGAAAAAATTCCGCTATCTTCTGTGACAGAAAAATGCCCCCTAAGTTGAAAGGAAGGCACTACACCGCAGTTGTACGTCCAGCGCTCACATACGGTTCACAATGTTGGATGATGTACAAAAGGTATGAGAGTAAATTAACGGCAGCTGAGATGAAGATGCTTCGCATGACAGCAGGAGTGACAAAGCTTGATCGAATAAGAAGTTCGAAGATCCGTGGAAGCTTTCACATCAAGGAAACCATCGTACAAAAAATAGAGCGCGACCGGCTCAGCTGGTATTGCCACGTTCAAAGAAGAGATCATTTGAACACTGTTAAAAAGGCAATATCAATGCACATTCCAAAGACATCGCGATGTAGGAAAGGCAGGCCTATAATCGCCTGGATCAGACAAATGCGACGACATCGGCATTTCATTGGCCTCAGTAACCGAGTGATCCAAATTCGGCAGGCCTGCCGATATTTTCTGAGGTCAAATAGGCGAACCCCACAGGCGGATCAGTAGAAATGCGGTGAAGTGGGAGGGTTGTGATCCCTTGTTTTCGGATCATAACCTCGCTGATAAAAGGAAGAAGAAGAAGCAAAAAATATGGATATAAGATAGGCGAACCCCACATGCGGATCAGTGAAATGCGGTGAAGTGGGAGGGTTAGGATCCCTTGTTTTCGGATCATAATCTCGCTGATAAAAGGAAGAAGAAGAAGTAAAAGTTATGGAAATGGAACAGGAGAGGCTACCGACGATAATGCTTACGCCTATGATCTCGATTAAAGGAAACTACGTTAAAAAATGGGAAGACTTAGCAAGCAACTGTGGATGCAATACAAGTTTTCATCCAGTGATCAATCCACGTCACTAAAAAGGAAATTGAGCAACATACTCAAGAAAATATACAAATTCCTCTTCAATTTTCACGCTAATGAATTAGTAAAATGAATTACTTCCTAAACGAACATACATACTCCTTAAACAGCAGCTCTAAGGATATGATTAGTACAATGTCTGAGGTACAGGAATCAAATATGGGAAGGCGACTTTTGAAATTTTATAACTTAAGTTGATAATAAAAGAAAATGTCTACCTGGTAGACGGCCTTTAGCCAAACCTTTTAGACCTAGAATTTATTAATTGTTAAACATGCACTTTCTGCTTTATGGAATTAAAAGTCAATATAAACTAAAAACTAGCTACCTTGACATTTTAAATTCTTTGGTATATTTAAATTATAATGATATAAAAGTCACCAGTAGCCTGAGGCCAAATAGGCGAACCCCACAGGCGGATCAGTAGAAATACGGTGAAGGTTATGTATGGGATGGTTATGATCCCTTGTATTTGGATCATAGCCTCCACAACCAGTAGTCATCCATCTATCTAATATGAATTCCGATTCAGCTAAAAAAAAAATTGGCTAAAAGTGCAATTAGTTCAATGTGACAGAACTGCTTCTAAAACCGATCGTATCGCTTTCGTCAGTATGAAATACCGAGCCTCCGAAGCAGTATCAAAATCAATACTCTTTTATGGGACACAAAAGTAATTAAGATACGGTGGAAAATTGCAGAGGTTTTAACTGTGTAGAACATTTCGACTTCCTACGACTGCACCGAACTAAGTGTCATGCTTGAAACAGGTCTTGCCCATTTTACCTAACGACGTATTAAAAATATGAGAGGAACAATTTAATCGAGGAACGTTGTTATGTTCTCGGCAAACATTCTGATTATCTGGTATAAGAATTTCTTAAGTCTGAAGGAAAATTATACTGATAACCCTGAGTTGGACTGAAATGCATGGACTGGTTTCGGCTTAAATACTCGTATTTAGTCGAGGGAAAGGGACGTTGCAGTTCAACCTAAGCTGAATTACTTTAAGGATGCAAACAACATAAGATCTACTTCTTTCATATTTCATAAAAGAGAAGAGCTACTTACTGCCGAGTCCTCTCTAACGTTTTTCTTCTGATGGACAGAATAAGTTTGCACTAAGTCTGACTGGCAGGAGCTTCGAAATTTGCTCGCATCATTTGCATGGGCTGATGTATGTTGAATGTTTGCGCAGAGGGCGTCAACAAACTAATCCTTCTCGGAATGGAAATTAACATCCCAAACTCTACAAAAAACATTAGGCTCCAGCAAACCCTGGTTCAACAAGGATTGTAAGCTGCCAAGAACAGAACCTACAGACAATGGCGGTCCGACCCAAATGAACATACAAGAATTAGCTTTGTTAATCTACGAAACACAAGCAAGAAGACGATCGAAACCGCAAAGAATATCACAATGATAAGATCAATAATAAACTCATTTCGTGCCCCCGTGGTTCTCGGGATTTCTGGTCAATGGGAAATGTAATAAACAATAACTTTAGTCATTCTTAATTCAAGGTTATCTGTAGCCAACCACATTTCATTTTGGGGGACCTGCATTGCGATTGATCGGGAAACTACTGACTGCCCAAAACTTGGCTTGGGCCAGTAGCGCAACAATCAAGTTCGTGATGAAGTGCTTACTTTACCTCCTAGTGGTGGTCCCCGGGCAACTATACGTATAAACCCTTGTAAGTGTAGGCTAAAATTGTAAATGCGGGTTGTCTAGACTCGATTCTAGACTAGGTAACGTGAGCAACCTGCGTTACTGAAAACCGACCGCTACAGAAACCGAAACTATGCCTCGGATAAGGAATGATCACATGTTGACGACTTTTGGCTATTGTACCCGGACAAAGATAGGTTTCTGGAATGTAAAGACGCTCCTCGACTCGGGAAGAGAAGGTCCTTACAATGCCAGATTCCTCCAATTGGAAAACGATATAATTTATGCGATATAAACTGGACATTTTGGGGGTAAGTGAAATAAGATAGTTAGAAGCGGGCGAGTACTAGTCCCCAACGCGTAACGCTGCACTACTCTATTCTGGAAGACCATCCGGAAGTCAGCGGGAATATGAAGTCGGGCTACTGCTTACAACAACAGCATGCAAGGGCCTAATTTCCTGGCAGGCTCATGGTGATAGGATTTTGACGGCCAGATTCCGGACTAGAGTACGACGCGTCACCATCATACAGTGTTACGCCCCAACGAATAGTTCGTCTGAGGACGAAAAGGAGAGCTTCTACAATCTTTTAAGTGCCGTCTTCAACACAACACCAAATGGAGACATTGTCATAGTGATGGGGTATTTGAATGCCAAGGTAGGCAAATACAACGAAGGGCTCAAACATGTAATCGGGAAGCATGGACTAGGCAACCGCAATGACAATGGCGAAAGGCTTGTGGATTTCTGCAATGCCAACCGCCTTGTGATAGGTGGCACCATGTTTGAGCACAAGACCTGCCACAAAGTCAGCTGGGTTTCCAACGACAGGCAAGCAACCTCCAACCAAATTGCTAATTTTGCCATCAGCCTCCGCTTTAGAAGTAATCTACTGGACGTCCGAAACAGGCGAGGGGCAGATCTGGGGATAGTACGTGATCACTATCTTATGATAGCTACTCTCCAACTACGCACTGCTGCAGTTCGAAGATCCCACGACAACACAAGAATGTCCAGGTTCAATATCGATAGACTTAGTGATCCCTCAGTGCGCCAACAATTAAGGGAGCACTTTTCGCAAGGTGTGGAAGTAATCAGCAGCTCAATGGCCGCAACCATACAAGAACATTGGTGTGCTGTGAAAAATGTTCTTACATCTGGTGCTGAAAGAATCGTTGGTCGATCGCAGGGAAGACATAGGGCGTGGCTTTCCGAGGATTCCTGGAGACGGATTGACGAACGAACACAGCTGAAAGCTCGCGTTGCAACTACCCCAGCAGCAGGGAGAAGCGAGCTAGAGTCCCTATATCGCATGAAGATGAGAGAAGTTCAGCGTAGCGTGCGACGTGACAAGCGCAACTACATCAACGCACTGGCTACAGAAGCAGAAGAAGCTGCACGGAGGTGCGACAGCAGGACCGTCTACAGAATCACGAAAGAGCTGACAGGTGGTCGCAGCTCCAGCCAACACCCAGTGAAAAGCCTAGACGGCTCCTTGCTCATTTCGGATGAGGACCAGCTCAAGAGATGGAAAGAGCATTTTGGTACGGTTTTAAACCGCGTATTCACTAGCGATATGCACCCAAATCAGACTAAGATGCCCGAGGTGAGAAGTTCCCGAATACGCACCACGACTCCCAGTAGTGATGAGAACACTACCGCGATCAAGGCACTCAAAACCAACAAGGCGGTAGGACTTGACGGTATTCCAGCAGAACTCTTACGAGCAGCGCCCACAACATCGGCTGAGCTTCTGCTTCCACTTACAGAGAGAGCTTGGGAAGCTGAGAGCTTTCCTAACGAGTGGAAAAACGGAATGATCCTCAAGCTTCCTAAGAAAGGAAATTTAATGGAGTGCGGAAACTGGAGGGGTATCTGCGTGCTGCCTGCTGTAGCTAAGATAATAGCTAAAATCATCCTTGAGCGAATCAAACAACATCTCGAAGACACACTCGAAGCCGAACAAGCAGGTTTCCGCTCTGGATCCTCCTGTGCCGACCACATCAACACCCTGCGGATTATCATCGAACAGTGTGTTGAATATCGATCGCCACTGCACCTGCTGTTCATCGATTTTGAGAAGGCGTTCGATAGTGTCAACAGGGAGTTTATTTGGCGTGCCTTACGCAGGAGAGGCATTCCCGATAAACTAATTGCTATCAAAGCTACATATGAAGGCTCCAAATGTCACGTTCTGCACAGGGGAAGGTTGTCTGAGGAATTTGAGATCCAAAGTGGAGTAAGACAATGCTGCATCCTTTCACCAATATTATTCCTATTGGTGATTAGCGATTCGCTTCATGCAGCTTTGTCGACGGGAAACGGAGGAATTCGATGGACTCTTACACCTCAACTGAAACATTTTGACTACGCTGACGATGTTTGCTTACTCTCCCATAGAATTATGGACCTCCACCAAATGCCAACAGATGTGGAGAGGGAGGCAGGGGTCGTCGGGCTAAAAATTAATACGGCAAAAACTAAAATTATCAGCCTTGGAACAAACTCATCGGCTCAAATCTGCATTGCTGGACAACCGGTAGAGAGAGTAGAGGATTTCCAGTATCTTGCAAGTATTGTATCGACCGATGGTGGAACCGGACTGGATATAGCCAACAGGATCGCCAAAGCAAAGTCCCCGTTCGGGATGTTGTCCAAAATATGGCGAAGCAATGCAATCAGTTTGAACACAAAGATAAGACTGTTCCGCTCCAACGTTGAATCCGTGCTGTTATATGGTTGCAGCACATGGAGAGTGACCACTACTATCACCAGAAAGTTGCAAATGTTCGTTAATAGGTGCTTGCGAAATATCTTAAGGATTTTCTGGCCCAATCGTATCTCTAAAGAACACCTTTACGAGAGAACGGGTCAGGAATCAATAGGCACAACCATCCAACGGCGGAAGTGGCAGTGGATTGGTCACACGTTCCGTAAGGGTGACAGTTCCATAGCGAACCATGCTATGCAATGGAACCCTTTAACTCAGGATGGGAGAAGACCTGGCGGTCCAAGGAAAACATGGCGCAGAACAGTCGAGAAGGAGGCACGGCAGTTGGGAAAAGTTGGGGAGAACTCAGACACATTGCCAGAAACCGTACACGATGGCGCGTAGGCGTAGGGCGTAGGCCCTAGGACCTACAAGGGGATACAGGACATAAGTAAAGTAAGTATGCACATTTCAAAAGCATGCGATCGGGTCTGGCCTAGAGCTCTAATAAGCGAGCTATTTTCACAAGGGCTCCCATGACAGCTCTGCGAATGAATGGAAAATTTACTTTATGACTGAACAATATACATAGGTTGTGGTCGATGGTGTGTCGTCTGATTCCTTTTCCATATGCAAAAAATCTTAGAGTAGATACGACTAAATTTAGTGCGTTTCAACCAGAAGGAAACCCAATTTAACGCTTTTTGCAGAAAGAATATGTCTACGGTGCAGCAGTTTCAAATGGACAACCAAACAATCTAACACGGGGAGAGTATGCACCTACTTGGTGTCGGAGTTAAACTGCTACTATATAAAGCATAGGTTAGACCGAGATTAGAATATCGCTCTCATATTTGGAGTTCGGCTTCGAAACACTACCTACACCTACTGGACATTATCCAACGGCAAGCAATTAGATAAATAGAAAACCCAGCATTAACATCCAATCTCCAATAATTGGCTAGTCGTTAGCTGATAGCAGACCTATGTATGTCTATACTACAGACCATGGCAGAAGCTCGGAAGAACACATTGGAATAATTTCTAGAAACATCACATTTGGATGTAATAACAGACAGGTCACTAGAGGGCAACCGCAAGAACATCTCTTTGCCAAAATTACTTTTGTTATAGGACTGGTCAATCTTTGGAATAGGAGAAATGTTACCAGAAACGTACAATGTCCAGCAATTCAAAGCAGAATCAACAAACATCTGCAAGCATCTCAGGGCGCTACTTCAGCACTATAGGTTTGCCTTTCTTGGGAGGAGTTTATAAAAAAAAAAGTGGTACACGATCTAGCAACCAAAGTTGACAAAGTGGGACTGAGAGTTAATACGGCTACGACTTCAGACTTGTGGGTGCGCGGTTTTAGCTGTGAAACTGTTAAAATCATTCCGAAATACTTGTCCTGCTGCATTTTTTGTTTTTCTAAGAAATCGACACAGAACGTGCGGGGGGACGTACAAGATGTATGCCAGAACTTCTGATGAGATAAGTATCTAAATACCGTGTCAATGACATCTATTTCATTTCCATTAAATACGTTGAAAATGCTATTCAATGAGTGTTAATCCTTGACCCAAATGCAAGCATAAGTCTTGCACTATTTTTTTCTCTATTTGGTTTTAAAAAGTTAAGTAAGTATACAATTTTTCCTTTCAAATATGTTATCTAAATTAAAATAAAAAAATTAATGCGATCATCAATACAATTCTCTGTATCAAAACTACAGCTGCTCTTCCAAGAAGTATTAAGACTAGACCTTCCCCTCATATACCTTACACTCGGTTCTTTTCTTAATTTAAACATTTTCTATACCTCCAAGTAAGCTGTTCAAGAATCATTATTTCAACTTCACTTTAAACAAATAATCTCATGAAGTTCATGGAGAATAATGGCAAACATGAACTCACGGAACCCAAGTTCCCAATTTCTTTTCAGACATCAATGGTAACCGAAAACATGCATCAATTTGGGATTTAATTAGATTTTTTCGCCTCGAGCCATGTGTGTACAAAATGGAACAATGTTTTATAATTTGAATATCCACAGAATTACAAAAATTTGTATCTCATTACTTGGACTCTGCAACAAAAGAGATGGGATCGGCGCGGCGCTCGTCGACGACATCGAAAAACCAACTCGAACCCACTCAGTGACATGGGGATTTTCTGTAAGAATTTTCCAAAGTTATATACACAACACACTTACAGAAGAATACATGAGCACCGTCCTGAATGAACAGTAGCCAATCTATTCACTTCACGAACATATACGTACTAAGGGTACACTACACTTCTACGTACGAGCTATTTCCGAAGGACCCTCTCCGAACAATGCCATTTAGGCAAAGCAAAATGGCAGGTATCCTTTCCTGAGTTGCAGGAGCAGTCCTGATACAAAGTGACGCGCGAGGGGCAGTTTTCAATGGCACAGTACAACAACCGAACAGCAACAACAACAACAGTATCACCAACAATTGTGGGGTAAGTTAGTTGGCTGCTTGGTTGACGGGCGGCGGTTGTACGGGAACATTGTGTACCTTTTGATATAAATTGAATGGTTTTTCGACTTGTTATAAATGTAACCGCTGCAGGGCACTTCTCTGACTATATCCACCCATTTCAACTACGGCTTTCATTAAGAGGATATTGCCAACAAAACAGCCATTGTGTTATGGTCCTTCTTACCCTCAGTGGTAGGTGGTGGGTGGGCATTCGGATGGGTGGCGAGGGTAACCACTGGTAAAAGTAGAGTGTATCCATCCGTACGTTAAGGTTGTGGAAACACACACGAGCCTTATGCACTTATAACTTTTCCCTACACCAAATGAAGGAACGCTAAAACACACAATGCCAACCCCCGCAACCATAACAGCAACCACAAACTACACAGCGAATCATGTTCATTTTTATCCTTTTTTTTTTCTCTCTCTCTATCCTTCTCTTGTTCGTACCTTCGTTAACAAAGTTCACTTTAATACTGTACGAGCGTACTAATCAATCAAAACAAAAAAACGCTGCCTACCACTGGAATTTAATTTTTAGCCCGACACGTTGACGGATAAGTCGCCGATGTTAAACTGCAGAAGATACTGTAATTACTGGCGGTTCCATTCATAAGTGCACTTTGTGTGAATCGTAGTACCACTCTTACGAATGCAAAACGATCAATGAGGTGCTCGTGATTCTGAGACTTGGCGTTGCATAAAAATCCGCAATCCGATATTTCTGGGAATAATCCATCATCATATTTCACGGACGAGCACTCGTATATTGACATGTCTATTCGTTGGCGTAAGTGGTTTTCTTGCTGAGATGACGGAACTTTGTGGCCTGCTTGACGGTTGGGAGAATATAATTCGATACGTTTTTCACACTCACGTGTATACTCGTACATCATTAATCCGAATACAAAAGGTTGCTGCAAGCGGCTCGTTGGCGAACTTCTTTAAAGAGCCAATAATATTGCTATAAACAGGGTGTTTCGGAAAGGTTGGGCTGGTTATGTGCGGAAATGTTCGTCGCATCAAAGCTAACAAAGCGTCTTTTCGCTTTGAATTCGCCTTATATCGAGTAAGTGATGACATTTGTGTAGTACATTGGTGGCGTATTGGAAAAGCTAACTAGCTAGTCAATAAAAATTCCTTCTTTGTTCACTTAAAGAAATAGCTATTATATATACAGGGTGTCCTAGTTAAGCAGTATAATCCTTTAAGAGGAGATACTTGAAGTTCCGCCGCACAAAAAATTGTATGGCAGGGTTATTCTCACCACATTTCAAGTTATAGCCCTAACCTATAATCCTTTATTTGGAGATGAAATCACTTTAAACGCTATAACTTCTAAACTATTATAGGTACAAAAATAGTTTTATACATTTTGGAAAGACAATTAGTAGCAAACAAATGGCTTTTACTAAAACTTCTGTTGATCGTACGTAAAAAAGTTGCTTAACATCATTTTAAGGAAATTTTTTAGGGATACAAATTTCATAAAAAAAAATATTAAGTATTGTGTTTGAAACTTGTATGCGCTACTAAATTGTCTTTCCAAAATGTATAAAACTACTTTTGTACGTATAATAGTTGAGAAGTTATAGCGTTTAAAGTGGTTACATCTCCAAATAAAGGATTATAGGTACTGCTTAACTGGGGCACCCTGTATAATATAGTCCTTTAATGAAATGCGAAACTCTTGTGTCTTTGGCATCTGTTTGGAACACTTCAGAATTCTCGCCTCGCTTGTTTTTTTATATCAATTTGCGTCTACCAATTAACTCTTTTAATTCAATTGCGCGACATGAGATCGAAATGAGGAGAAGAGATAGAAAAGAGCTTTTGGTGTAATGGTTTGAAACTCTGCGATATAACGCTTACTTCATGGGTGGTGTCTAAACTAGTCGGAGAAATTATGATGCAAAATATGCATCACTTAGACATGATTTATACACTAACTTAAAGAGAGGCGCATACCTCTCGAGCTTCTTTTCTTCCATTTAATTGCTTATCTCATTTCCATTTGTTAATTTTGAAAAGAGTCGCAGCTTTTGAGGCAGTGTGTAAATCCGCGGATTTGTGACTTAGTCCTTTAAAGTAAAAGCAACACAGTGCTGCAGAATTGGGTACAAAGGAAAAGGAAAGAGATTGAGGTATATATGATGATATTTGGAAATTTTGAGTAAATAGGAGAGATATTGAGGTTTCGACCACATCTGTAAACCTTAAAAACTGTCCCATAAGTGGGCATGCGAGTCCGTTGGGTTGATACGACTGGAGATCACCGGTGTTATAAAAGAAAAATCGAACAATAATAAAACAGGAGCATGCACTGCACGTGTCAAAGATCATCACAATAATATTGCAGAACTGTATCATTATTGAAATTCATGTTAAAAGGAAAGGCACTATCCCGCCAGGCACTACCACTGCTGCGCATGGTATTGATTCTGGACCGAGCAGAAATTTTGGGTTAGGGCTATACAGATTCTGGGGGCTAGCAAAGTAATGAAACAGTTTGGACGAATGATAAGGGCCATGAGTTGGAACGTTGGAAGTATGACCGGCCGAAGTTACGAGGTGGAATAGGTGATCCATAGAAGGCAGGTGGATATATTGTGTGTCCAAGAAGCAAAATGGTAAAACACCGGAAATCGGACGCGTTTCTTAGACGTTAGGTAAAAGCTTACAAGATGTTCTACTACTGAACGCAACAGGCTAGGAACGGAATCGGTATCATTCATGCGGTTGATCTACTTGGTAACGTCTTGACTATTTCGAAGTCCAGCGATCGCTTGATATCTTTCAAAATAGTAATACAACGGGAAGAAGTTCGAAGATCCGAACGTCAAGGAAACCATCTTACGAAAAATAGAGCGCGACCGGCTTAGTTGGTATTGCCATGTTAAAAAAAGAGATCATACTCGTATGAACCCTGTTAAAAAGGCAATATCAATCAACATTCCAAAGACATCGCAAGGCAGGAAAGGCATGCCTATAAACGCCTGGATTACGCAAATGCAACGACACCAGCATTTGATTGACCAAGTGATCGAAAATCGGGAGGCCTGCCGATATTTTCTGAGGTTAGTAGAAATGCGGTAAAGTGGGAGGGTTATGACCCCTTGTTGTCGGATCATAATCTCACCGAAATAGGAAGAAGAAGAGATCTCGAAGTGCTCGAACTACGGATACTGAATGGGTTCGGAAAACTATTGTAATATTGAACAGGGTTAGCGTAGCTGAACACTCAGACCTGTGCAAACACATCTGGATGAACTGCAGCACACATATCTTTAATCGGACGAGGCATCTCTTGTTGACCTGATTGGCTGAAATATGCGTCTCAGAAGTCCAGCAAGAGCTTCTCAGAAGGAGGACGTGCGGCGGATGAATTTTCCCAATGGAATCAACGGTGACGTCTACAGGCCAGCGGATACCTTACTTGAGCTACTTCGAAATATTTGGAGCTGATGTCTGTAAGGATTTTCAATACTGGGTCAGGGTACTGAAAAATAATTGGTGGCGGATGAACCCTAAATGGGTCAACAGCAGCGCTCATATTCCCAAAGTGGGTTACTGGCATCGGTGTATCCGGCCACTCGTCTTAGGGGTTGCAAAAAAGCATATGGTCCTCCAGGTTGAGGGTTATGCCGTCGGGTTAAGTTCCCTTCCATGTAAAAAAAAACTGGTTATGAAGCAACCAACCGCCTCGGATGCGGATGATTTAACTGTTGACGATCCAAGCAAACGTAAAAAGGACAACGATCGTCGTGTCTGCAAGTGGAATGTTAGGTCCCTCTACAAACCACGTGCAGTCGAACAACTTGCTCTAGAGTGTTTCAAAGCAAACATTACCGCCATCCAAAAAGTGTGATGGGATGGGCCGGGCAAAAGGAGGATGAAAAACTGCGACATCTATTACGGCGATTGCTACAGACAACAAGGACAGCGTCTATTCTGGTGCGGATTTGTCATTGGAGGCAGACTTAGGCAAGAAGTATTGGGTTTCCGGCATGTGAACGAGCGCCTCATGATTATCCGTATCGAGGCTTAATGCGCCAACATTAGTCTAATATGCGCTCACGCCCCTCACGATAAGATGGACGACGCGACAAATGAGGGCTTCTACCAGTTCTTGGACAGGATGTATGAGACACGACGTTAAAATTGTCCTAGGAAAAGCTAGGAAGAGAGGACATCTTTAGTAGCGGTCGGAAAGCACTGCCTGCGCGACATCACATCCGACAACGGACTCAGGCTAGTCGACTTTGTGGCGGGACGAAATGTTTTCGTAGCTAGTACGCGGTTCCCACGTCTCGATATTCACAAGGGAACATGGCTCTCCTTCGATCGAAAAACTGTCAACCAAATTGATCACATTGCCGTCGACGCAAGCATTCTTCCAGTATTGTGGGTATCCGAACTTTCCGAGGAGCCAACGTGGACTCGGATGACTACCTAGTTGTAGCTAAGGTACGGATGCGGATATCCAGAATGGAGCGAAAACAACGGAATACTGTGAGGAAGTTTGACGTCGGACGGCTACAATCGTAAGAGAACACCAGAGCCTTTGACGATTGAGTTTCTTTTAATCTTAATCTAAGTCCTATGCCGGTAGTAGCAAATGCGGAAGACCAGTGGCAGCGTTGCCAAAATACCAACAAGCCATCAGAGATGCCGCCTCTGATTTACTGGGTTTCTCTCGGCCACCAGATTGTAAACCCTGGTTTGATGAGGAATGCCGGCAATCACATGTAGCAAAAAAAATAGGCGTACAAAACGGCGCTGCATACGACTAGAGCTGCTCGCGATCTCTACGGCGGAGACGAAAAGAGAAGCAAAGCATCGACTTCTCAGAAAGAAGAAAAAGGAGCATGAGAAAAGCTCGATCGAGGAGATTGAGAGGCTTTAAGGTAAAAAGAATATGCCAGGGTCTAAAAGCCAGAACAGAAGACTGCAGGGATAAAAATGGCATTATACGAGTAGTAGCAGAATCGCAGTCGGTGTTGAGGATATGGAAGGAAAACTTATGCAGACTGTTAAACGGCGATGATGACCAATATTCCGCTGTCAGGCAAAATGAGCCATTCAACAATGACGATGATAGTCAAAATTCCCGTCAACCCGATCAGAATGAAGTAATGATAGTGATATCGAAACTTAAATTTAACAAAGCTGCTGGATCCGACGTCCTCACCGCCGAACTTATCAAGGCAGGAAAAGATGAGTTGGTAAGGAGCATGCACCAGCTCATCTGTAAAATCTGGCCGGACGAAAGTATGCCAGATGAATGGAATCTCAGTATCGTTTGCCTGATCCTGAAGAAAGGAGACCCTCTAAACTACACCAACTACAGAGGTATAAGTCTTCTCAACATCGCATATAAGATCCTGTCTGCCGTATTATGTGAACACCTAAACCCGATCGTCAACAACCTGATAAGTCCTTATCAGTTGGTTTCAGGCTCGCAAAGTCCACCATTGACCAAATATTCACACTACGACAGATCTTGGAAAAAACTCATGAATTTAATATCGATACGCACCACCTTTTATCGATTTCAAAGTTGCTTATGATAGCGTGTATAGAGACGAGTTATACAGAGCCATGTCTAGTCTTGGCATCCTTGCCAAGCTCGTCCATTTGTTCAGAATGACGATGGAGTACTATCGCTGCTCCATCAAAGTCGATACGAACATGACCGAACCATTCGATGTCAGGAAAGGTCTTAGACAAAGTGACAGGCTATCGTTCGATTCCTTTAACATAGTACTTAAGAGAATTGTGCGAAACTCATAAGCCAACACCGGAGATACAATCTTTCACAAGTCTGTACAACTGCTCGCTTACGCTTACGCTTACGCCGATGACATTGACATAGTCGAAAGAACTCAGCGGTCCATCAGTGGGGCATTTACGAGTATTGAGATCGAAGCAGCAAAGGTGGGTTTAGCGGTCAATGAAAACAAAATATATGCTGTCTACGAAAAAAAAAAAGCATCCAACATCGGCGTCTTGGACAGAACGCCACAATAGACAGATATAATTTTGAGGTAATAAAGGACTTTGTCTACCTAGACTCTATGGTGAGCTCCGCAAATGAAATCAGTGGGGAGATTAAACGAAGAATCACTCCTTCCAATCGCAGGTTCTATGGGCAGGCAATTGAGTAACAAAGCCCTATCTCGAACGACTAAGTTAACTCATTATAAGACACTAAAAATCTCAGTCCTGCTGTATGGCGCAGGAGCATGGACTTTGTCAAAACCGGATGAGGATGCTCTTGGTTATTTTGAGAGAAAGGTTCTTCGTGCGATCTTTGTTCCCGTCTGCATAGACCGCGACTGGAGGAGAAGATACAATGCCGAAATAGACGGCCTATACAAGGACATCGACTTAGCCAGAAGAGTTCACATACAGCGACTAAGATGGCTGTGTCATTTAGAGCGGATGGAGTCCAACGTTCCAGCCAAGAAAGCCTTCGAATAGACCCTGGACGGACGGCGCAGTATAGTACGACCTCGACTTAGATGGCCCAAACAAGTGAATGGGGACTTCAACCAACTTGGTGTGCGCAACTGGAGGCAGCTGGCTCGCAACCGGGCTGGCTGGAGAGGTTTTTGGTTGAGGCTTTGGTCCACCCCGGACTGCAGCGCCACCTAATATAAAATGAACCTGGTTCAGTTCGGGATGTAGTGAGGTGCAACTGGAGGTGGAATTTTCTGCCATAACCTATTTAGGTATCACGCTACATCTTAAAAATGATGACAAATGCAGTAGCTGCATTGACGAAAGAATTCATTAAGATACAGCCAGATTTTTCTAACAGATTGTCAAAGCCTGCCTAAGAAAGAGAACATTAACAAAAATTAACAAAAATAATTTGACAGCTCAAGCCATTGTCACAGGCACAGCTATTGGTATTGTGTTCCGACAGTTATATCGACAAAATATTGTAATTAATACCACCTCCACAGACTGCCCTGTGGCAAACAAGTGGTTCAGTGTACGTACCGGACACTCAACTATTCTCAATAACTTACAATTTCTCCCGCAATATACCGACTATACTCTACCGCAACCAATAACTTCACGCGCAGTGGTCTGACGCACTAACCACTGCGCCACAACGCCCAAACCTCTCTTGAGGTTGATTGTGTCGACTACTACGGAGAAATGGACTAATGCGAGATCCTGCCGGTACTGGTTATGTCAAACATATTAGTACGATTGTTTCGGACGACAGCAACACGAAGGGGAATGTGAGCTATTATAAGACGGACGGGTGGACGTCTAAGACAGAACTTCTACAGAGTCGACTAACAGCCAACTGGTCAATCTGGTTGGAAGTGCGGTGCTAATGAGCTGAAGCCCAGCCGATCTTGTGCACTATTAGATTCGTATTAAATCTGTCTATGCTCAGAAATAAGCTCCTTCCATTACTTCAGATTGTCCTCATGACGTCATGGTCATCTGCGATCTAGTATTTCCACAAAAGCGATCTTCGATCGACTCAAATTACTCGAAAAAAATACACACAACTTTAGCATCCTATAATATTGTCGAACATGCAGGTGCACAAAAAGGCAACACACAGGAGCCAGCATGTAGGCAATTTGTTCGACATTTGTTTCAAATAAAATTTTAGATTTAAACACCCCGGCGAAAAGCGAAAAAGTTATTATTCTACTGATCGCCAAACAAATGATCCCATCCGAGGCAAAACACGTGAAACGACGAAAAAAAAAAGAAGAACAATAACGCAAAAGACCAAGGCGACTGTGGGAGAAAACAGGGCGTTCACATTCAAAGCATCCCACCGACCGACGACGCGGACGTTATTACCTGTGTAAGTCATTAGGGCGGTTAGAAACACAACTTTAAATGATGCAAAATGAGTTTTTGTTCCTTTTACTATCACGATCCACACGAGCCAGTGCAGAGCCGGTGTACCCATATCTAGTAACATGTTCGTCCTGATAGCGCATTATCAACATTTAGTGGCATAGGCTCTTCCCCCCTGACAGACTTAATACGTGTAATTGTAGGTGAGCCTCATGTACAAAGAAACATGCACGGGAGGCGCTCCAACGAAACGGCGGCGTGTGCATCGTTCGATCTTACGACCACGTCATGTGTCAGGGCCATTAAGGAGACCATCAAAACTATTATGTTCTCATTATGGCTTTAATGATAAATTTTCTTTTGCACGCCTCATTTTTATGCATTATACGTTTCTTTTGCACACTAAAAGCATGAAATAAGACTTGCAACAGTTTAAAATGACAGGAACTTAACGGGCAGTATTTAAATTATCTCACCGAGTGCATGTATTGTTCTTTATTAAAATGAATGAATTAAACTGCATTTTTAAATTTTATTTACACATTTTTTAAATCGGAAATAAATCAATCTCAAGAGTATGCACATTGAGCTGCTCAACATTGAGCGCCTCGCGCACTAGATCCCTACTAGTTATTCCAGCAACACCGCGAAGGAACCTCATTTCGGCAGCTTGTATCCGCGATCTTATTCTTTCGGTAATTACCCAGACCATAGGTGAGAGTTGGAACACTTAAAAACCGATAACTTAGCTTGAACACTAAGTTCGACCTTCCTTATAACAATTTGACCAACCTCTCTCAAAATTTATCCAGCCTGGTCAATTCTACAGGATAACTCGGCATTACTCTTTCCATCACTCGTGAATAAGACCCCGAGGTACTTAAACGTATCCACCTGCTTCAGTGGGACTCCACTAACATGCAGAATGCACTGAATGAGTTTTTTTTGGAAATGAACATTACTTCCAATTTGTTCACGTTGATCCTCATTTCAGCGTCGTCACAACTGGCTACAAACCGTTCGACTGCGCGCTGAAGTTCAGTTTGAGAGGACCCAATGATGACCAAATCATCCGCAAACAGCAAATGACTAGACCTTAAGTCTCCCACGGTAGTGCATGCGATCATATGAAAACACAAGCGTTTTCACTCAGCTGAGGCCTACCAACTCCTACTCTCAACCTCCACGCGGTGACAGCCGGGTGCCTAGTACCTTAATCCAAGAAATTGGTAACCAACCCCGTTTGGAGGATTCTTGGCGGCAGCAGATGAGAGAGGGGGGGAAGAGTGTTCTCTCACTAGAGCACTTCTTACTGTTCCAGGCGGCAGCGGACGAATTCCCTAGACGGAGTCAACGGTGGCGGAGTCTATAGTTCCAGATAGGCTGAACTAAGTGAATACCTTGCGCGAGCTGCTTTGACGTATTCGGATCACAGGTCGGTAAGGAATTTCCAATGTTGGCCAGGACATTGGAATAGAGATGGTGGCGGAGGAGCCCTTAAGCGGCCAACGGCAGCGCTCATACTCCCGTAGTGGACTACTGGCACCGGTGTACCCGGCCCCTCGTCCTAGGGAAATAATAATTGGAACTGGCACTCCAGGTTGGGGGTTGTGCCGTCGGGGTAACTTCCCTACCACGTAAAAAATCTATGGTTCCGAAACAACCAAAAGCCTCGGCTAAGGATGGTTCAAATAATGACGACCCCAGCAAACGAAATAAGGGCAACGACCTTCGGATCTGTACGTCGAATGTTCTGTCCCTTTACAGACCACGTGCGGCCGAACAACTAGCAGAGGCCCTAGACTGCTATAAAGCAGATATTACCGCCATCCAGGAAGTGCGATGGGATGGGCTGGGCAAAAAGAGGATGAAAAACTGTGACATCTACTACGGTGATTGCTACAGAGGCAACAGGCAACGCTTATTCGGATGCGGTTTTGTCATACGCGGCAGACTTAGGCAAGAAGTCTTAAGCTTCCGACACGTAAGCGAGCGTATTATGAATATCCGGATCAAGGCTAAATTCGCTAACATAAGCCTAATATGTGTTCATGCCCCCACGGAAGAAAAGGACCCTGCCACCAAAGAGTGTTTCTACTCCACCACCACCAAAGAGAGCTCCTCGACAAAACATACGAGAAATGTCCTAAATACGACGTTAAAATCGTATTGGGCGATTTTAACGCCAAAATAGGAAAGGAGGACGTCTTTGGTAGGGCAGTCGGTAAGGAAAGCCTACACGACACCACGTCTGATAGCGGACTAAGGCTAATTGATTTCGCTGTGGAGCGAAATGTCACCATAGCAAGCACATGGTTTCCTCATCTCGATATTCATAAGCAGACATGGCGGTCCAATGATCATGTAACGATCAATCAAATTGATCATATTGCGATCGACGCAAAGCATGCCTCCAGTATTCTGAATGTCCGGACCTTCCGAGTGGCCAACATAGACTCGGATCATTACCTTGTTGTAGCCAAGGTACGAATGCGGATATCCCAATCTGAGCAACAAAGAAGAATCACTGTGAGAAAATTTTACGTCGAAAAGCTACAATCGCAGGAGACCGCCAGACTCTTCGCTGAACGCGTATCCCGAAATCTCTCAATCACCCCTATGCCGCCAGCATCAAGTACCGAAGACCAGTGGCAATGCTGCCAACATGCCATCAGAAACGCCGCGACTGATGTGCTGTGTCTCGCTCGCCCACAACCGCGAAACCCCTGGTTTGACGAAGAATGCCGGCGAGTGCATGCAGCAAAACAAGAGGCATACAAAGCGGCGCTGCAAAGGAAAACGAGAGCTGCTCGTGAGCTCTACGAGCAAAAGAGACGGGAAGAACATTGGCTTCTCTAAAAGAAGAAGAAAGAGCATGAGAAGCGCGCGTTTGAGAATATCGAGAGTTTATACTCCAGGAACAATGTACGGAAGTTTTACCAAAATGTAAAAAGAACGTGTCAGAGAAGCAATACCCGTATAGAAACCTGTAGAGATGAAAATGGAAACCTCGTAGTAGAATCACCGTTGGTGCTGAGAATATGGAAAAACTACTTCTGCAGACTGTATAAGGGCGACGAAGACTAACATCCCGCTGTCAGGCAGAATGAACCATTCAACATAGACAATGATAGTCAAAATTTCCGTCCACCTGACCAAAACGAAGTGAGGATAGCAATATCCAAGCTAAAATCGAACAAGGCTGCCGGACCTGACGGCTTACCGGCCGAACTTTTCAAGGCAGCTGGGAATGAACTGGTAGAGTGCATACACCAACTCATCTCTAAGATTTGGTCAGACGAGTGTATGCCTGATGAATGGAACCTCAGCATCGTTTGATCGATCCACAAGAAAGGAGACCCCCTCAACTGCGCCAATTATAGAGGCATCAGTCTCCTCAACATCGCATATAAGATCTTTTCTGCGATATTGTGTGAACGCCTGAAACCGTTTATCAACATCCTGAATGGACACTATCAGTGCGGTTTCAGGCCATCAATCAAATCTTCACACTTCGGCAGATCCTGGAGAAAACCCAAGAATTCCAAATCGATACTCACCACCTCTTTATCGATTTCAAGGCCGCCTATGACAGCGTCTATAGAGAAGAGCTTTATAGAGCCATGTCTAGTTTTGACATCCCTGCCAAACTTGTCCGTCTGTGCAGGCTGACGATGGAGAACGCTCGCTGCTCCATCAAGGTCGGTAATGACCTCACCGATACCTTTGATGTCAAAAAAGGTTTTAGACAAGGTGACGCCCTGTCATGTGACTTCTTTAATATTGTACTTGAACGGATTGTGCGGAACTCACAAGCCAACACCGGAGGCACAATCTATTACAAGTCTGTACAACTGCTTGCATACGCCGATGATATAGACATTATCGGAAGAACTCAGCGGGCTGTCACCGGTGCGTTTGCAAGCATTGAGGCGGAAGCGGCCAAAATAGGTTTAGCGATAAACGAGGGCAAAACCAAGTATATGCTGTCAACAAGAAGGGAAAGCCAACACCGACGAATTGGACAAAACGTCATAGTGGGCAGCTATAACTTCGAGGTAGTAAGGGACTTTGTCTACCTTGGCTTTGCTATAAATTCTACAAACAAGATCAGCGCAGGAATCAACCGAAGAATAACTCTTGCCAATCGCTGTTTTTTTGGGCTTATAAGGCAATTCAACAGTAAAGCCCCATCTCGAACTACTAAGGAGCGCACTACTATTGAGCGCTTATACTCCAGGAACAATGTCCGCAAGTTTTACCAAAAGCTTAAAACAACTTGTCAGAGAAGCAAAACCCGTACAAAAACCTGTAGAGATGAAAATGGATACCTCGTAGTAGAATCACAGTCGGTGCTGAGAGTATGGAAAAACTACTTCTGCAGACTGTATAACGGCGATGAAGATGAACACCCGCTGTCTGGCAGAATGAAGCATTCAACATAGACGATGATAGTCATCTCTCAGATTTGATCAGACGAGTGTATGCCTGAGCCTGATGGATGGAATCTCAGCATCGTTTGCCCGATTCACAAAAAACGAGACTCCCTCAGCTGCGCCAATTATAGAGGCATCAGTCTTCTCAACATTGCACACGAAATCTTCTCTGAGATATTGTGTGAATACCTGAAAGCTTTAATCAACAGCCTGATTGGCGCCCTATTAGTGCGGTTTCAGACCAGGAAAGTCCACTATCGATCAAATCTTCACACTTCAGCAGATCCCAAGAAGTCCAAATTGATACCCACCATCGCTTTATCGATTTCAAGGCCACCTATGACAGCATCTATAGAGAGGAGCTATAAAGTGCCATGTCTTGTTTGACATACCTGTCAAACTTGTCCGTCTGTGCAGGATGACGATGGAGAACGCTTGCTTGCATACGCCAACGATATTGACATTATTGGAAGAACTCAGCGGGCTGTCACCGGTGCGTTTGCAAGTATTGAAGCAAAAGCGGTCAAAATGGGTACAGCGGTAAACGATGGTCAAACCAAGGACATGCTGTCAACAAGAAGGGACAATCAACACCAAAAAAATGGACAGAACGGCACAGTGGGCAGCTACAACTTCGAGGTAGTAAGAGACTTTGTCTACCTTGGTTCTGCTATTGATTTTGAAAACGACATCAGCGTAGACATCAGCCAATCGCTGTTTTCTTGGGCTAATAAGGCAATTCAATAGTAAAACCCTATCTCGAACAACTAATGAGACTCTATATACGTATAAGACACTTGATCATCCCATTCCTTTATGGCACTGAAACGTGGACTTTATTGAAAGAGGATGAAAATGTCCTAGGTCGTTTTGAGAGAAAAGGTCTAAGGTATTCGGTCCCGTTTGCGTTGACGGGTTTTGGAGGAAAGATTCAATGACGAACTATGCGAGCTACACATATAGCGACACCCATCCAGTCAAAAAATTGCGTATTAGACGTTTGAGATGGCTAAAAGATGTAGAGCGAATGGACACGAACGCTCCGGCCTGCAGAGTTGTTAAAATAGAGAACGCGGGCAGACCGAGCCTCATAATCGCATCCGTCTACATGGCACACGACCGACAAATACCGCCGGAGGAAGTCCATGACGTAATAACCAGCATCTCCACTACAAAGACCAACCTGCTAATGGGCTGCCTTATAAAGACTGCCTCAGAAAATATAAACAATCTATCAGAGTGGCTAAGAGACAGTCATGGATAGATTACTGCCAATTCATTGAGACCCTTAAGGACTCTGCAAGACTCAGTAAAATTCTATCGAAAGAACACTCCAATTCGTCTCTTCTTAGGAAGAATCTCTAGAACTCCTGATAAACACCAATTTTCCCGGTTGCACTTATATTAGTGCAGAGCCTACAAACTCCCAGCGCACGCAATCTAATGCTCCTTATAAATTCCCAGGCCTGGGCGGTATTTTACCCATTATGCTACAGAGGTCGCAGGACCTGGCAATTCCATGGCTCACGTCGATTATCAGGAGCTGTTTACTGAACAACCATGTACCCCCTTCATGGAGACGAGTGAGAGTGGTTTTCATCCCAAAGGCAGGCAAACGCAGTCTTGAAAACTCGAAAGATTTCAGACCAGTCAGTCTAACCTCCTTTGTACTGAAGACACTCGAGTGACTCCTAGACAACCATTTGCGAAACAAAATAGAACCATCCCTCTCCAAAGCTCAGCACGCATACCTCAAAGGTATATCAACAGAGACAGCTCTTCACAAGGTAGTGCGCACTATAGAAAACTCCATATACTACAAAGAATATACCCTAGCTACCTTCCTAGACATAGAAGGAGCTTTTAATAACGGACACACTGAAGCAATCCTAGAGTCCTTTACGGAGCTGGGAATAGAAAGCAATCTAAGTCCATGGACCGTTTCTATGCTTAGCACTAGAATTATTTAGGCAACACTAGGCAGTAGCAATATAACCAAATTTGCCAGTAGGGGAACACACCAGGGTGGTGTTATCTCACCTCTACTATGGCTAATAGTCATGAATAAAATCCTCTTAACATTAGACAGAGAAACAATCAAGGTAGTCGGGTATGCAGACGATATGGTGATACTAGCATCAGGAAAGTTTCTCTCGAAATCACGAAAATGCTTTGAGCAAAATAACCGCTTGGGCCAAAAAGTGTGGTCTCGGTATCAACTCGAGCAAAACTGAACTGATGCTCTTCACTACTAAAACCAAAATACCTGACTTCGTACTTCCTCGGCTAAATGGTCAACCGCTCTCCTTATCGTCCAGTGCTAGGTATTTAGGAGTTATCCTAGATCTTAAGCTTAACTGGAAGCTAAGCATAGAACAACGAGCCTTTCTTAGCATGTATAGCTTTCTATGCTTGTAGCAAAACCTTCGGAAAAAAATGGGAACTGCAGCCAAAATTGACCTTATGGATGTACACAGCCGTGGTACGACCAATTCTCACATATGGGTCAATAGTATGGTGGCCAGCTATAAAAAAGGCTTATAATATAACCAAACTTAATAAGGTACAAAGAACGGCATACATAGGCGTTCTACAGTCACCCCCGACCGACGCTCTAACAGTCTTCTTGCATCTCTTACCTTTAGATCTACACATAATAAACATCACAGCACATAGTGTGGTCAGACTCAGGGAGTCTGGGTGCTGGTTTTCTGAAACCCTATGGGCATAGTAACATTTTAAAATCTCTGCCGAGAGAACTCGCTTTGCCCACAACACATGATTACATGATACCCAAATTGAATTTCACAAAGCGCTTCGACGTTCAATTCCCCACAAGGTCAGAATGGCAAGATGGGCATGTGATTAAGGATTTCGACGTAACAATCTACACAGACGGTTCAAAGATGGGCTGTGGAGTCGGTGCGGATGTTTTTTCCGAATCCTTAAACATCTCTAAATCCTATAGGCTCCCGGATTCTGCCAGTGTGTTCCAGGCAGAATTACTCGCTGTCCGGGAAGCTTGCCGTCAGATCAAAATACACACCAATATAACGCCGATGCAAAAGATTGCTATTTTTATTTACTCGCTATCCGGGAAGCTTGCCGTCAGATCAAAACACACACCAATATACATCTCAACGCCTTTGCATCGATTACTACATCCTCCAAGCTGGTGCTTGAATGCCAAATTGAGCTAGCCTCGCTAGATAGCAAACTCAAGGTAACCCTGATTTGGGTTCCAAGGCACAGTAACGTTTATGGAAACGAGCTTGCAGATGAACCGGCTACGCAAGGCTCAGCCTTCCACAGCTCTCTTGCGGAATCAGTTCAGATTCCGCTTGGAGCAGTCAAAGCAGAAATATCCTCTAAATTCCTCGCCCAAGCCACCATCAGATGGCAAGGCTCAGCCTTCCACAGCTCTCTTGCGGAATCAGTTCAAATTCCACTTGGAGCAGTCAAAGCAGAAATATCCTCTAAATTCCTTGCCCAAGCCACCATCAGATGGCCTAGCCTAACAAACTGTGTCATATCCAGAAAGATGTGGCCAAACTACAACAAATCAAAAACAACCGACTTCTTTAACAGAACGAGTAGTGACACCGACAGGATAACAGCAACCACCACGGGCCACTGGCCTATAGGAGACTATGCGGTCAAACTAGGTATCCCACACAACACACATTGTCGCAGTTGCAATGTCGCAATTGAAAAAGAAACCCTTATTCACTTTTTATGCGCCTATCCGGCCTATCTAGGGCCAGACAACGAGCTTTAGGAAAACTCTTTTCCCTTGAGGACGTCTCAGAGAGAAACATTAAAGATTTAATAATCTTTTTAAACTCCACAGGTTGGATCTAGAGACTCCACACCAACACACCTTTTATATCCAGGCACACGAGTTTTGTGGTATCAAAACGGCACCTAGTGGTAATTGTTTTTTTTTTTAGTAAGTAATATATCATACTCTCTTCGTTGAATTCCCAAGAACTCATCCAAATATCAACGCCATTTAGATATGTGGGCTGGCAGGGAGCGACGCTCTCTGCCACACTCAGGTCAGCGTTGACCCATTGTGGTACAAACGCCATTTATAATATTGCAGCAATTTTGTGTCGACATTGATTCATCATTCTTTAAATAGTAAATTTATGAGATGTATATAAGATGTAAACCATGTTCGCGAGGTCTTAAATTACACATAGAACAAATGATAGGAGCACCATGTAGCGTAGTTCCAGATACAAGCTTTAAAAATTGAAGATACTCGTATCATATCCGTGCTATTGTTCTTCTAAAAATAGTTACGAGAAGGTGAAAAGTTCTCGGCCTGACAATGAAAGACTGCGATTTTCAGTTAAATGATTTTATTTTTCTAGATAATCTCCCTTGACTTCAACACACTTAGTCCAACGTTTCTCCAACATCAGTATTCCTTCTCGGAAGTGAGAGTCTGGAAGGCTGTGAAAATATTCATCTACGGCCCTCTCAACTTCTGCATTGGATGCGAAGCGCTTCCCAGAAACAAATTTCTTCAAGTTTGGGAAAAGATGGAAGTCTGAGGGTGCCAAATCAGGTGAATAGGGGGGATGGCCGAACAAATCGTACCCCAAATCCCGCAGCTTTCCTATCGCCAACGCACACTTGTGTATAGGTGCATTAACCTGGTGAAAGAAATCCTCGAAAATATTTCTACTTCTTTCGCAGATATAATAATCAGCGAGGATTTCAATTGTAACTTGTTGAACAAAGAAATGTCTGAACCGTTTATTCAGACAATGAGCACTTTTAACCTAAGTCCAGTTAACATATCGATGTCCACGCATTTCACAAATACCACAAACACCTTACTGGACCTATTTTTTGTTAGTGACCATAAAGACGTTAGTCTCTACAGTCAAGTGTCGTAACCTTGAAAGAGACGTGTGTAATATGCCTTTGAAATACACGTATAGGGATTTCAAACGTATAAATAATAGTGCCCTGGAGCAAGATCTGCTTGAGACTAACTGGCACAAATATATTTTATGGCATGCCCCGAGGAAAAAGTAGAATGTTTGCAGAATAACATACGACATTTGTTCAATAATCATGTTCCACTTAAAAGCAAAATTGTTAAATATCCAAACAATCCCTGGTTCACCTCTGAAATCCTTCGGCTCAGAAATCAACGTGACATAGCATACAAAAGATGGAAGCGTTTCAAACTTCCTAACTTGTATAACGATTTCCGCTTGTTGCGCAATGAGGTTGTTTCCAAAATAAAACAGGCCAAGAAAATATTTTATTCGGCTAGACTAAATCATAATCTCCCATCCACTACCTTATGGAAAAATTTGGGCGATCTTGGTGTAGGAAGAAAGAAAAAACGAAGCTTAGGTGCGGTAGATCCGGATGCCTTAAATGCTGAATTTTTGAAATTTCAAACAACAAGGTCAACATCTGCAATTTCAAATATCTCAAACATAGCAGCGGCTGGAGCAGATGAATTTCAATTTTCAGGAATTGAACAAACAGATGTGGTTAGAGCTATTCTCAGCATAAAATCGAAGTCAGTAGGTATTGATGACATTCATCCACTCTTCATTAAAATTGTACTTCCCCATATACTCCCAGTGATCACACATACATTCAATTCGTTGATCTCGGCATCATATTTTCCCATAGCATGGAAGTTGGCCAAAGTTGTTCCAATTCTTAAAAATCTAGAAACACGACTTTCACCGCCAGAATACAGGCCAATTTCAATTCTTCCGTATCTGTCAAAAGTTATGGAAAACTACTTTTCTATCAATTGTCGAGTTTCTTGCATTCGAATATGCTAATATGTAATAACCAGTCAGGTTTCAGACCAAAGCACAGCTGTATATCTGCTCTGTTAAGAGTAAGTGATGATATAAGAATTGCAATCGATAATGATTTAATCACATTTCTGACACTCCTAGATTTCTCTAAGGCATTTGACACTGTGGATCACGTAAAACTATTAGATAAGCTTAAAACTGATTTCAGATTCTCGTCGTCCGCAGTGAATTTAATACAGTCGTACCTATATGAAAGGAAACAAACAGTCGTCATAAACAAGAGTAAGTCTCAACTAGCTAACATTCTGAGCGGGGTTCCGCAAGGTTCTATTTTAGGTCCCTTTCTGTTTTCTATTTTTATAAATGACCTTCCTCGCTGTATAAAAACTTCATCCGTACATATGTATGCTGATGATGTACAGCTCTATATGAGTTGCCGGCTAGGACTTATAGAGGATGGTGCTAGTTAACTGAACCATGATTTGCAAAGGATTTTAGATTGGTCCGAGAGTAATCGCTTGCGGCTAAATCCAACCAAATCTAAATGCCTAGTCATTTTAAGAAACAAACTTGATTTGAGCTACTTCCCTACCATTTCTCTCGGAGCCACCCCAATTGAATATATTGATAAGGTCAAAAATCTGGGCGTCTCGTTCAATAGAACGCTTTCCTGGGATAATCACGTCCGTACAGTGATTGGCAAAGTTTACGGTTGTTTAAGGAACCTCTCCCTTTCTCAGCATTATACGCCTTTTGGTACCAGATTGATGCTCGCGAGAGCCCTCATAATTCCTATGATATCCTATGGATGCGAAATATTTTGTAACCATAGTGCAGACACCAAACGGAAGCTAAATGTGGCGTTCAACAATATAGTTCGATACGTATACGATCTCAGGCGCTACGATCATGTCTCCAGATACGTAAAAACAATACTTGGGTGTAGCTTGAATTCCTATTTTGACTACTGTAGTTTAAAGTTATTGCGCAAAGTAATTATAACAAGAGAACCTGCATGCCTTTATAATAAATTGCATTTCTCAAACTCTTCACGTTCACTTGTTCTTATTCATCCTAATTTTAAATGTTTATCTTCCGAGCGTCAATTTTTCGTATGTGCCATTCGTCTGTGGAATTCGTTACTTCTCGACGTAAGAAGACTTTTTTGTGCGGATAATTTTGATGCTGTTTTATTCGCGTATTTGTCTAGTGAGTTATATTGGAGTTATATTAGAATTAAGGTTTATTTATGGATTTATTTGTCAAGTTTTGCTTTCATAATGTTATTACTTATGTATTATTTTCTTATTAATGTCTTAAATCGATTTTGTAGCTTCATTTTTTATTGAATTTCTGAAATTTTATTTTTTTTTTTTTTTTTTTTTTTTCCGAGGGTTGGTGAAAAATCTTCCATAGACACTATGAGAATAGCAAGCGCGTGCTCATAGTAGTGTCAGATTCTTACTGACTAAAAAAACACCACATATTTTCAACATTCGTTTGTCATTCATGTTCTAGTTGAAGTGCGCGTTTTCTGTGAATTATTTTCAAGCTTAACCAGCCTATCGAGAATAATTTTATTTATTTTGCCTTGTTCTTCAAGTTTCGCGAGAATAACTGAGAAAACATGAGAAAAGGGGTCGGTCGAAATTTCAAGGTTTTTTGGTTTTTCGGAAGCCACGGCCTGAGCATAAGACTGCATTGCTGCTGTCCGAGGGTCTGAAATGATTAACTTGTACTTTTACAATTTAAGAGATCAATATGTCTAATGTAAAAGATTTAAACTTAAATAAATAAATGAAATAAATGAAATGAAATTAGTTGTTTTTATTCCTCAAGCCAGGCCTCTTCTCGCGAATTTTGGCATCCAGCTGGTCAAGAAGGTTGGAGTTATATTCGCCTGTAATTGTTCTGCCTTTCTCAAGGTAATCAATTAACAGGATCCCTTTCGCATCCCAAAACACACTGGCCATGAATTTTCCGGCAGATGCGATCAACTTCGCTTTCTTTGGCGGTGAACCACCGGCTTTTACCCAGTGGTTCGACTGCTGTTTCGTTTCTGGCGTGTAGTGGTGGACCCATCTCTCATCCATGGTGACAAATCGCCGCACAAAATCGGTCGGATCCCTATTGAATCGGTCCAAAGATGCCGCGAAAATCGTTTGCGCATTTGCTTTTGATCGTCATTCAGCAAATGTGGCACCCATCTTGCCCAGAGCTTTCGCATCACTAAGTTCCTAAGTCTCTTCCGATATACACACAGCCTCAGCTATCTCACTCACCTTCACTCGCCTATCGTCCAACACGATATCATGCACTTTTTCGATGGTTTCGGGTGTGGTTGCGGTTTTCGGCCGTCCTTTACGTGGGTCATCTTCGAGGGACGTGCGACCACGTTTAAATTCAGCTGCCCACTTTTCAACGGTTGACATTCATCATCAACTTTGGATGAATTTCCTTAGGGGTTAACCCATCCAAAACGAAGAATGAATGCCGGTATCTTGGTTTTAGTGGTAAACAGCATCATTTCAGTCTTCTCCGGATTTACTCCGAAGCCACAGCTCGTAGCCCATGAGTGTACCTTATCCAGAGCCCTCTCCATGAGTTGACTTATCGTGGAGAGGAACTTTCCTGATACTAGTATAACCATATCATCCGCGTACGCAACCACCTTAAAACCCTCCCTATCAAGTCGCACCAAGATTTTATTGATCGCCATTAACCAGAGCAGGGGGGAGATGACTCCGCCTTGTGGAGTTCCTCTGTTTACCGTCTTAGTTGTACTACTATTGCCTAGTGTTGCTTGGATTATACGAGTACTGAGCATAGAAACTATCCATTGGCTAATAAAGCCTTCTACACCTAACTTGGTGAGAGATTCCCGAATAGATTCAGTGAAAATGTTGTTGAAGGCTCCTTCTATATTAAGAAATGTGGCGAAAGTATATTCTTTGTAGTGAAGAGTTTTTCCACTGTACGCACGACCTCATGAAGAGCAGTTTGTGTGGACCGCCCTTTGAGATACGCATGCTGGGATTTCGACAGTGGAGAACTCAGGTTATCGCGGATATGGAAGTCTAGGATACGTTCTAAAGTTTTCAAAACAAAGGAGGACAGGCTTATGGGTCTAAAATCTTTCGCGGATTCATGTCCTCGCCGGCCCGCCTTGGGGATGAAAACCACTTTGATACGTCTCCAGGTTTGGGGAACATGGCTTAGGTTTAAGCAACTCCTATAAATCGGTAATAGCCAGGGAATTGCGATGTCTTGCAATTTCTGCATCATCAATTATTATTAAGACTCCAAATTAATTGCTTTGGCCAAATAAATCAATTCATTACATTTTTTTTAATATGTACCACAGCACCACGAATGATTATGTTACTATAATGTTTGATTTCTCGAGGTTTTAAGTTTTACAATAGCTATGTACAGCATCTATCATTTTCTGCATCTGCTCTGATGATTCTGCGAGAATGACAATATCATCAGCATATCATCAGAGTAGAGTGTTAATACATCCATCAAGTTTTCCGCAATGTCGTTAAAACGAAAAGAAAGAATAAGTTTAACTTATATTTCTGCTCACATGAAAAATGAACTTATTTCTTACACTAAATTGCATTGTATACATTTCGTCCGCTGCAGATGTCACCCCTCCATCTCTTATGAACACGCACTTCTCCATGTTTTACTAGTTGCTTTTGAAGTTTCAGCAAGTTGTTAAAATCCCGAAACACAACTCAATGTGGCACGCGGACACAGTAATCCTTGCGACAAAAACATGAAAAACGTGAGAATTTTCGAAAAACGCTCAAGAATATTAATTCCTTTGTCGGCAAAACACATTTTGATTTAGCTCTGACAGATCTCTTGTTTTGACGTGATGCCTGTGCGTCAATGTACCCCATCCATTGTATGTGCATTCTATTTTGGGGTGACACAACTTGCATGCCCTGACGATGATTGACAGCTGAGAGTGCTGATGCAACTGAAAAGTGGTATTCTTCTCCTGATTTCGTAACGCTTCAGGGGTTTTTGTTCGTCAACATGACACCTTTTTTCATATGCTGCCAAATGATATGGAAATTCATTGCCATCTTGTTGACACGGATACTGGGCAATAATCCCGATTTAGTTGACTTCAAAAAGACAACAACAAAAAAAAAATTAAATCAGGGGAAAGATTACATCGTGCTCAACAACAACACACATGGACTTCCATGTTTCTCAGCAATTTAACAAAGTGTCAAACAATTTCAACATCAATTCAACATCTAGTTGTCATGGACGAGTAGGTACCACCGGTCTCTCTCTCTCTCTGGTTTGATATGTTTGCAGTGCTCTGCCGGGGAATTCCACATCCCAAATGGACATCCAAAAGGATTTCACCTAGGAACCCCGTCCCAGCGGCCAGACTGAAAGTGCTTACACATTTGTCTATGTAAAGTGGAAAAAAATTAAAAGAGACACGGAGGAGGGGCGAAAAGAACATCTCAAGAATCTCATGTCCGTCCGTGCTAAATAAATGTTCAAACCTTGTTCGCTCCCATTTAATAGCATGTTTGCAACTATGATCTAACATGAGTTTGATGTATCTTTAGCCGAAACTCAACAAGGGCACAAATAGTCACACAGACTCTCAGTCAAACTCACTTTGCAGAGTTTCTAGTGTTCTACGAATAAATGACCGACCACCTCCTCGTAGCAGGCGGTGGAGAGTAAAAGTATTTCGGATTCATTTTGGGATGCCGCTCAAACGGGCCTATGGAGCGTACACGTACAACGTGTAAAACAGAAAAAGTACACAGATACACCAAAGTGGATGTCTACTTTATTCGTCCCCCGATGATTAGGTGCAGGGTGCTCACACCCAACGACTCGCACAACGCAGTGGACTATTTTGACTATTTACACGCGAATCGGACCACCATAACAAGGACGTTTTATCATCCATAATAAAATTAATGGACTTATTTAGTTCCGCGCCTGCCGCTACATGACTTTAACAGTGACACCGAACAGAGAATCACCCAGAAGAATTTTGCTAGAGCTTCGATCTGACGGCAAACATTGCGGGTAGCGTCTACTACACCTGACCATGGTACTTCTATACACTCTGTACTCCCTGAGCATGGAGACTAGCACTCCGGTGCTCACTTGAGCACGTCGATGACGACGGTCTCTTGTGCGGGCATGCACCAAGTGGATGAATGCAATTAAAATAGTTCCCCGGGAATTGTTATCTTAATTTCTCCATCTAAGTTTCTGTGGACGTCGTCATCGTAGTCGTCGTCGTGTGTGGATAATTGAACAAAATCCGTGCACTGGGGAACACTGACAAAGATGTTGCGAAGAGTTTCGCGATTTTTCGACTCAGTGAAGCTAAAAGCTAGACAAGAATTCAATTAAACGATGCTATAAATCATTTTTCACAAAAAATTTACATATTGCAATGCAGTGGGAAGCGTTCTACCGGCCGACATTAAAACGGTTTAGGTTTCACAATCGGCATTTGACGGGCTCTTAATTGCGGCATCGCGCACTTAGTTTCGGTTTGTGACGTTCATTTGTGATGAGTAACGATCAAATCGTAGGTTGTCATAACTTTCGCAACAGACGAGCAGACTTACGGTTAGAGTGAGTGATGGCACCTTCGGCTACCTCATGAATACTAGAGAAATGCTATGTTGGCGCCCAGCACGTAACAGGCTTGTGAATGGAGTTTTCTTGCAACGGTAAATGAGCTATTTGCATGACTTCATTGGATGTTGAGATCTGTTCTTTGTGATCTGCATGCCCTCAAGTGCTTGTACTGACGAGTCGGAGACAATAAGTCGTTTAGCGATGATGGATCTTTAATGATCTTCAATTTATTTGTGAATTTGTGTGACTATTTTTTACTGCTTTTATTTATTCCGTGATCTTCAATGTTATCTCCTGTGACATTTTCAGACAATTGAATTGTTGTTACACATAAAGTCTGACCTCACTGAAATGGGACTATGTTGTACACTCTCTCATAGTAAATGTTTTTACTACGAGTCGAAGATGTGGAGTACGAGGTGGATTCATTGTGGGGATTGAAATTCATGATCTACGTATCTCAAAACTAGGTGCATGTATCCGTATGTACTAACAGATTTGGTATATTTTTTAACGCTACTATAGAAGGTGTACGGACATATGATGAAGAAACCACTCTCCATTTCCTTTATACTTCTCCAGTTAAGCGCAAAAAAAGAATGCTCCATCTTGAAGCGTTTCTCTTTCCCAGCCTTAGAGGTCTGGCGCATACTGATATTAGAAGCATCCTGCAGTTAATAATTCTTTAGGTACGAGTAGTTGGCATATCTATATACCCGTATACCATGATGTCTCAATGAGCCACCTTTGATCAAGTGGGTCTTTGTTCAAGTGCACATAGCCACTCTTACTTTATCTAAGGTTAGGTTAGGTTAGGTTGAAGTAGCTGCCAGCTGAGAATCGCCAATACACAATACACAAGGATAGTAGGGAGAAGTTTTTCCCTACCTACTCGTTAAACCACTTTGAGCTTCTTATGAAGCGTAGAAGGCTCTTAATGTCGAGGTTTCCAGGTCGTCTATATCGTTATCGTTATTCCATCAGTATACAGGCCTCTGTGCATGCTGGACACCGCAGGGAAACTCCTAGAAAAGTTTCTAAAACCAAGGCTTACAGCAGCCGTGCAGAGAGCAGGAGATTTGTCCGAAAGACAGCTCGGATTCAGAAAGGGCCACTCTACGATTGGAGCAATTCAAGAAGTGGTAAGGACCGTCCAATTGGCTCAACAGGGCAACCACTATT
Organism: Brachypalpus laphriformis; assembly: GCA_945910035.1. Lineage (NCBI taxonomy): Eukaryota > Metazoa > Arthropoda > Insecta > Diptera > Syrphidae > Brachypalpus > Brachypalpus laphriformis. Next base: position 104,355,580 of record OX246756.1, read on the forward strand.
CAAGGAAAATCGTATTGCTAGCAATTCTGGACGTGCAAAATGCCTTCAATTCAGCCAGATGGAGTAATATGCTGAACGCCCTCGAAAGCACTTTTGATATTCCCGAATATCTCTTGCGGATGGTGAAGGATTATCTCAAGGACCGGAAGCTGTTATACAACACCGCAGAAGGACCACGAATAAAGGAGATTACTGCTGGAGCAGCCCAGGGATCAATCCCGTGACCCGATCTCTGGAACATCTCCTACGATGGCATCATTCGTATGGAAATGCCCGAAGACACCTTCCTGGTGGGGTATGCAGATGATATCGCCGCGGTGATTACCGTAAAAGACACCGAGAGCGCGCAAAGAAAACTCAACCAGGTGTTGAGGCGGGTGCACCTCTGGATGGAATAACATGGCTTAGGTTTGGCCACAGAAAAGACGGAGATAGTCCTTTTGACAAAGAAGAGGATTCCAACTATTGTCAACTTTCAAGTCGGGTCTGAGGTAATAACCAGGAAGGAAGCGGTGAAGTACCTAGGGATGGCCCTTAACACGAAGCTCACTGGTACCAAATAAGATCTGTTTCGGAACGAGCTACGAAGGCCACAATGTCACTGAGCAAACGTTGGAGGCCCAACAGCCAGCAGGAGAAAGCTCCTGATCACAGTCACCCACGCCATTCTCCTGTATGGGTGCGAGATATGGGCCGATGCACTAAGGCAAGAGACATACAGGAAGCAAATGGCCGCTGTACAAAAGCGCGCGGCACTACGGGTTGCAAGTTCGTACCGAGCGGTGTCGGAACCAGCCGTCCTCAGCCGCGGGAGTGACCCCTTTTTATCGCCTTGCGGCAGAGAGGAAGTATGTCTACGACAAAAAGACGGAAATTGGAGTGTAAGCGGCAACCGAGGAGACGAAGGAGCTCACCAAACATAAATGGCAGGAGAGATGGAGTTCAGAAAGCAGAGGACGATGGACCGCGAGGCTGATCAGCAATCAGAATGGAAGGGACGGAAACCCGGGGAAGTAAATTATTACGTCACCCAATTTCTTACCGGACACAGTTATTTCAACGCCTACCTCCACTGAATGGGCAAAACAAGGAGCCCGGCTTGCCAATATGGCGACTCAGAACTGGACGACGCAAACCACACGTTCTTCGAGTGCAACAGATGGGAAGATGAAAGGGGGCGCTAGAAACTTTAATCGGAGTCATCACACCGGAAAACATAGTGACAAAAATGTCAATGAGTGACCAGAGCTGGAATCAAGTACGTTCCTTTATAGAAAAAGTGCTTAAAACAAAAAAGAGAGAGGAAGACCTAATAATCACCCTCATGATATTTATGTAAGCCTGATACAAGCCTTACCGGCAAGAAAAAATTAACCCGCAAGCAAGAGACAAATGTGAAAAAGCCGGCCCCGAAAGGGGAAAGAAAACGACACCACTCTAAAGTAATGCGAAAGCGGTTCCGGAGTGGATGGTGTGAAGTTGAAAAAGGGTTAAAGGTGGTTTTTTAGTGAGTAGAAAGTCCCACACTACTTGAAACATAGCGGGCCTGTTCTCGTGAGCAGTAGCGTTTTCCACCACTCCTTAGGCAAAAAAAAACCTTATAATAGGAGGCTCCTAGATGGAGCTTCCATCTACGGGAGAGAGGTAGGCAGAAACAAGGAAGGTGAGGAATGGTTTCTTTCTCTTCTTTATCCATACAGCTTCTACGAAAGTCGTTCGCAAAAAGGCCCAGCCTTGTAGCTTGTTTGCCTGTTAGACAGTGCTAAGTGATGGCACCTATTGCAGCGCCGATATGTAATCTATTGAGAGAAATTAAATTCTTAGAACGTTATAGATCCAGCTTTGGCCAAATGTGTTTAGTCGCTAGACATGTAGGACCACTTGTCCACCTAAGATTTGTACTCTCGATAGCATCCAGCTTAAACTTGAGTTTGCGAGTAGCGATTGGTTTACCTAAAGTGCCTTTATCCGGCAGGATGGGTATAATTGTTCCTATTCTGGCGAGTTCATCAGCCTTACAATTTCCTGGAATGTCTCTAAGTCCCGGCACTCAACACAGGTGAATATTGAACTGCTCAGCCACCTCCGCGAGAGACGATCGGTCTAGAGCTACTAAGGATTTTATAGATGTCGATTGCAAGGATTTGATTGCTGCTTGGCTGTCTGAAAAGATGCGGATATCTCTGGCAGATATCACGTTTTTCTAAAGCCAAGATAACACCTATTTATTCGCCATTACTTCCGCCTGGCACACGCTACAATGATTTGTGTAGACCTCCACCAACTTCGTCCTCCGTTTTTGAGCCGTCAGTGTAGAAGTGGATCGATCCTTCTTCTAAAAATGCATCGTCATTCCAGAGTGATCTGGAAGGGATAGTGACGAGGAAGTTATTGTCAAAAGTCCGTGTTTTCGGGAGAGATCTTGAATTTATTCAGAATGGAAGCGTGGCCAAATTCTTTTCTTGACCACTGTTGGGTAGCTTCAAGGCGAACGGCTGCATTCGCTGCCATTTGCTTGCTAAATGCATATATCCAGGGGTACAGGCGAAACATAATGTCCAGTGCCGCAGAGGGAGTTGTACGTAGTGCTCCGCTTATGCACCAAAAAGCTGTACGCTAGACCTTACTTAGATAATCGCAATTCATAGCGACCTACAATTTTGTGCCGTATACGAAGTGCATTTTTGTTTTCGAGAAGCTTTCTCGTGACAACGAATGATCACAGATGTTTGTCAAACGTTCGCGAGAGGTGGGACAGTGAAAAAACTTGTTGGTGTTTTCTGGGATTCGATCATGCAACCTCTCGCGCAGTGGTCCGACGTGCTGCGCCACGGCGCCCACAAAATATAGTGAAGCGATTTGGTTTATTAGAATATCCTAAGGCATAGACAACATCTTTTTTAAAATCATTATAATTTAATGGGGTGGAGATTTTGTAAAACATTGGCATTTAGTGGGGATCAAAAATACCAGGAATTTTTATTTTTGTATGCAAAAAAGCATAGTAGAAGTTAAAGTTGTAAATTAAAAGAAAGTGCATCTTGGATGATGCTCATGAAGCTGTATGTTCTTTCTTCTTCTTCTTCCTTTTATCAGAGAGGTTATGATCCGAAAATAAGGGATCACAACCCTCCCACTTCACCGCATTTCTACTGATCCGCCTGTGAGGTTCGCCTGAAGCTGTATGTTGTTCCCTGTTATGTCTTAGAGAACTGAGCCCATTTTAAAAACAGGTCAAATCAAATTGGTATTTTTATCCACATATAATAAGTGGCTAAATGTACCAGTTATTTCAGCCTTCAATTTTTATTGGGCGGACGGAAACTGGTTGATTTAACCATGTATTTTTCTGGTCAAAACAAAAAAGATCATTTGCCCCAATATTATTTCTGGTAAAAATAAATCGATTCATTAGACCCAATATTTTTTGGGCCATCGAAAATGGATAAAAGAGACTTTTAGGTCTTTTACTTATAAGAAACTTTTAGTTATAAGAAAATAAATAATTTGCCGATCTTTTCAAACTCGGTTCAAATTCCGTTTGCAAACAAGGCTAAGTATCTAGGAATGACACTTGATGCAAAGCTGAAATGGAAAGCGCATGTAAACGCAAAAAACTAGATAATAAATATAAAGAAATATATTGGTTAGTTGGAAAATATTCCAAGCTTATTATAGAGAACAAACTGCTTTTATATAAAGCCAGTATGGACATATGGTATACAACTCTGCGGTTGTACCAAAATAAGTAACATTAAAATTTTACAAACTTTTGAAACGAAAGTCCTAAGAGGTATTGTTAATGCGCCATTGTATATAGCAGAAATAGTGATATCCACAGAGATCTTGGGATTAAAACAGTCGAAGACGAAATCAAAAACTACGCGAGAAAGCATAAGAGTCGACTAGAAAGTCACGTAAATATTACAGTCCTGCAAGTTTTGGATGTAAGAAATTTATTACGCCGTCTAGATAGATTATGTGATTTTATTTAATCAGTAATTATTAAATACAAAAAATTCACAATAAATGCATGGCATTAGCCGTCAGCAGAAAAGAAAGATATACTATAATTCAATTTCAAACAAAAAAAAGAAGCTATGTGTAGTATCTAATATAGCTGGAAAAGGAAAACAAATAAATAAAAAAAAAATTGATTTAAAAAAGTTAATTTATAATTTGAGTACGATACTTCAAAGCCGATTTAACGTAGCTAACCAGAGTAAACCAGCTGTGACCATTTAAGATGTTTGTAAGATCCGCCGCTGTTCAACAAATTTTTCCCCAGTGGGTGCGTCTAATTAAATTGAATATGGGACAGGTTCCAATGAAATGTATGATGTCTTCTTTTGCATGCATGTTGCACAGCGAGCACTCGGCATTACTATCACTTCGATGGGACATATAATTGAGGTATAGAAGTTCTCCTCTTGTTTTAAATATGGCAGATACCATATAGTATCTATGCTGTGACTGTAGTGGAAATAATTGTTTTCTAAATTGTGCTCCAAAGTCCGGTATATGATCCTGGATTCACTTTGCTGTGCTCTTTGGTGAAAAAACTCTAATTTCGCTTTTCTTATTTTACCCCACAATGTCAGCAATGAATTTTTCCACAATGCGGTGTTATTACTGTCTAGTTCGGTATTGTTTTCCTAGAACAATCTTAACCACTCGCCAAAGAATTGTGTTTTGCGCTATACGATGTGGGTAGCTACAATTTTAGGAAGTCTATGTGGCTGGTACTCCATGATTTTTCTAACATAGTCGAAGTGTAATTTTAGTGTGTACAGATAGAGGATATAGCCCAGTTTCCAGGTGAAGCATATATGTCGGTGTATTTTCTGGCAGTCGGAATATTTTCTTTAAAAAGTATCTCAGCAGTTTATCCACGTCATTGTACTGGGAGACACCTCAGACCTAGGCTGCGTAGCACATTATAGCCCTAACAACCGCTTCAAATAGATTATAACATACTTCACATGCTGCTATGCTGCTCTTACCCAGGACTCCTTTCCAGTTGCAGTTTATAGCGGTTTTAGCTTCCTGGAGTTTACCTGGAGCTTGAAAATGTTTTTTTAATGAAAGGTTAGGTGTGATGATGATACCTAAGAACTTGTACTCCTTAACCTTTTTCAATTCTTCGCCTTCCCACGACCATTTTTCTTCTCTAGCGTATCGCCCCTTACCTTTTCGAAAGATCATAATTTTCGATTTGCTAGTATTCACCTTTAAATTCCACTTGCCGCAGTATTGCTGCAATTTGTTGATCATGATTTGCATCATGTTCGATCATGTTCGGTGTTTCTGCCAGCAAAACAATGCCGGCAGCATACATAAAGCATTTAATGTTAAGCCCATTAAAAGCAATTCCACCCGGGATAGCGGAAGAAATGTCATCCAAAAAAATTGAAAAAAGTAGGGGGCTCAGTTAGCACCCTTGCTTGACTCCAATTTTGGTATCGAACCAATTAGATAAATGGAAGCCATCCCATACTGCTGCTTGATTTTTCTCATATAAGCTGAATATTATCTTCAGGAATTTCGTCGACACCCCTAAATTGCTTAGTTTAAGAAAAAGAGCATTTCTGTCGATGAAGTCGAAAGCAGCCTACAAACAACCAAGCCTTTAGATTTGGTGCGATAAGTAACCACGTCTAAACTGCGGAGCTAGCAGGAACTTCTAATGGAAACGCACCTGCAAAACGTCCTTATTTCGTGAAATGAAAACTACTTGATAAGCCGAATACTTAGTTGTAGTAAAAATAAAAACAAGTTTGTTTTGACGGGAGGTTTTTTAGTGGTTAAGAATCCCACACTACTATGAACACACGCTAACGATTCTCATAGTGTCTTGTTGAAGATTTTCACCTACCCTCGAAAAAAAAATATGTTTTAAGCTACGCCAAACTCAATTTGAAAAGTAATTGGTAAAGATAAAAAGTAAAAACGATGATGTTAGTACATGCATATGTAGATATTTGGGGCTTTACACACCGACTTAAAGGAGTCGGACCTTGAGAGGTTGTGAATATGTTAGAATATAAGTTCTGTTGCACTGAGGGAAGAATTGGAATTATTTCCTCGTTAGATTTGTTCTCATATAATTGATGTGAATGTACACTCCGTCTCACTTGATTACGAACAGGCAGTTTTTTGTTTTAATTTTACGATATTTTTCAAACCCTTCGCTAATCTGGAAAAAACCAATTGCACAAGGAATGACGGATATATTATGTTTATATTGTAAAAAAAAATGGGACTAAGTTACTAAATGCAACTTTTATGACGCTTTTCCCAAAAAGGTTATAAAATTTACCTGTTTTTTTTGTCTCACTTGATTACAAACAGTAGCTAAATTTACCTGTTACCATGTTTTAAATCAAATAAAAGGATACTTCGAGTATTAGGGAGCTTAGTTCAAGAAATAACTTCATACAATCCACAACTATGGGTAAAGGAAATACATTTGCCAAGGAGGAAATAGGCCAAATTCGAGCGTACCGGGAACAAGGAGAATCCATCCGTTTCATAGCCAGCAAGATTGGTAGATGCGCCACTGTCGTACACAGCTTTATTAAGGACCCGGAGAAGTATGGAAAAAACCGCAATGGAGTCATCAAAGCAACAACATGTCAGGAAAGGCCCGCGATACTGAGAGTTGCTTCAATTCAAGGCTCTCCGTAAGTAAAATTAAGGCAGAAACTGGAGTTACAGCTAGCAGATCAACTGTTCATCGCGTGATACAGAAGGCCAGCCATATTTGCCATAACAAAATGAAGAGGAAACCACCATTGAATGCGGCACGTAAAATGCAGCGGCTTGATTTTACAACAAGTCACATCAGGTGGAATCGACAGTGGCATACCGTCGTCTTTTCTGATGAAAAAAAATTAAATTTGGACGGACCTGATGGATACAGCTGTTATTTTCATGGTTTGAGAAAAGAAGAAATGCATCTTCAAAGGTGGCACAGCAAAGGAGGTGGTGTAATGGTATGGGGAGCAATAAACTATTACGGAACTGTGGAGCTGGATTTCCAAAGCTCCAAAATGACGGCAATCACTTACAAATCGATACTGGAAAGAGCTTTTCCGCAGTTTTCGGAGATGTTTGGTGGACAGCGATGGACTTTCCAACAAGCCAATGCACTGATATATACCGCACGGACAACAAAAGCCTGGATTCAGAACCAAAATGTAAACCTACTTGCATGGCCGCCATTTTCACCCGACCTGAACATCATAGAAAACATGTGGGGTTGGCTTTCAAGAAAAGTCTACGAAGGAGGAAGGCAATACGGAAGAGATTATTGAAGCTATAAAACGAGCCTGGTCCGAAATTTCGCTAGATTATTTGACAGCACTCTATGAATCTCTAAACAGCAGGTTACTTGAAGTGATTCAGCGATCAGGTCGTAGTACCCATTACTAAAAACTATTGCTACTCTTTGAATAAAACCAACATTTATTTATACAAACAAATTTTTTATTGTTTTTTTACCTTTTAAGCTTCTAACAGGTAAATTTAGCTACTGTTTGTAATCAAGTGAGACAAAAAAAAAAGGTAAATTTTATGACCTTTTTGGGAAAAGCGTCATAAAAGTTGCATTTAGTAACTTAGTCCCATTTTTTTTTTACAATATAAACATAATATATCCTTCATTCCTTGTGCAATTGGTTTTTCCCAGATTAGCGAAGGGTTTGAAAAATATCGTAAAATTAAAACAAAGAACTGCCTGTTCGTAATCAAGGGAGTGTATGTACAATGTATATTGTATTAGGTAAAACTAATATTTCAAGCTATTAGGCCTACTGAGTTCAAATAGCATAAGTTCGAAAACCTTTTATTTAGCCAAAAACTTAAAGGGTCTTTCCTACCACAGTGGACGCTCGATATAGTGAACATCGATACAGTGAACAATCCAATATAGTGAACACACAATATTTTATACAGGCTATTCTAAATAGTGAAGAAAAAAAATCTCGCTACAGTGAACTTAAGTTTTTTTATTTTCTTAGAACCTTACAGCATGAAAAAAAAACAGTTAAAACTCCTTAGTGCCATGCAGTCGCTAGTTAGGCCCGCTGGGAAGTACATACAGTGACTCCAAAATCTATTCGCTCACCCACCTATGTAACGGAAAAAAGGAAATGGGGGCTTATATATATTTATTGTAGATAAAAACACTAAAAAAAAATTTAAAAAAAAACAAATGTGATATTACATGATTTAACAAAATAAATGAAGAAAGTATTTATGAACCTCGTATTATATTTATATTTATATATTTATTTATTTATATATCCAAAAAGTATTCGCTCAGTCAATGACTACTGTATTTTATCTCTACGTAACGGAACTTTTAACAGGGAAAAAAGGCAAAACAGACGCGTGGCTCAATATTTGCTATTCAGAAAGTAACAACGGAATAGTTCGTTCTAATGTTTTTGTGATCGGTGGTGACATTTTCTTAAAATGGGTCGAAAAGGAAAGGAGACATCAGTGTAAGCACGAAAAATCATAAAATTGATCTGCGTGAATCCGGTGAATCGATTAGATCTATCGTTAAGAGCGTTAATCGGGCATATTCCACAGTAAAAATCATAATCGATAGGTATTCCGGCAGAAATAATATATCCAGTGCTCCAAGATCGGACCGACCATGTATTTTAACCGAAAGAGAAAAGCATGCAGTAATTAGAAAAGTAAAGCAAAACCCAAAAAAAAGTGCTACGCAAATTCACGCAGAAGTGCAAAATGAATTTGGAGTTCAATTAAGTTTAACACCGTAAGGAATGTCTTATATGATGCCGGTTATCACGGCAGAGTAGCTAGAAAAAAGCCATACATCAGCAGCATCAACAAAAGGAAGAGGCTTTCATTCGCAAAAAAACATAAGAATGAATCAAAAGAGTTTTGGGACAAGTTCATATTTACCGATGAGAGTAAATACAATATTTGTGGATCAGATGGCAGGTGTTTGGTATGGAGAAAAAAAAAATACCGAAGTAGAGGAAAGAAACCTTAAACCGACATTCAAACATGGGAGTGGATCTGTCTTAGTGTGGGGTTGTATGAGTACCAAAGGTGTTGGTAATTTGCACTTTATTGATGGTATAATGGACCACAAGCAGTACATCAGCATTCTAAAAACCCATCTCCAATGCAGTGCAAATAAAATGGGTCTTTATAGCAACTATATTTTTAGTCAGGACAATGACCCCAAGCATACAGCTTGGAACACTAAGATGTGGCTGCTACAACACACCAAAATGGATCGTAACTCCACCACAATCCCCGGATATCAATCCCATTGAAAATGTCCGGAATATATTGGAGCAAAACATAAAACAACATACAATCTGGAACAAAGCTGATTTGAAGGCTGCGTTAATAGCAGAATGGGAAAAAATTACTCCTAGCATAACTCAAAATCTAGTTAACTCCATCCCAACAAGACTGGCACACATTATACAAAAAAAGGGTGGACCAACAAAGTACTAGCTGGCAAAAAAATATGACTTCTTTATAAGTGAGCGAATACTTATTGGGGCTGGTCAAACGGTAGTGCATGCGATCATATGAAAACACAAGCGTTTTCACTCAGCTGAGGCCTACCAACTCCTACTCTCAACCTCCACGCGGTGACAGCCGGGTGCCTAGTACCTTAATCCAAGAAATGGGTAACCAACCCCGTTTGGCGGATTCTTGGTGGCAGCAGATGAGAGAGGGGGGGAAGAGTGCTTTTCTCACTAGAGCGGTTCTTCCTGTTCCAGGCGGCAGCGGACGAATTCCCTAGACGGAGTCAACGGTGGCGTCTATAGTTCCAGTTAGGTTGAACTTAGTGAACACCTTGCGCGAGCTGCTTCGACGTATTCGGATCACAGGTCGGTAAGGAATTTTCAATGTTGGTCAGGACATTGGAATAGAGATGGTGGCGGAGGAGCCCTTAATGGGCCAACGGCAGCACTCATACTCCCGTAGTGGACTACTGGCACCGGTGTACCCGGCCCCTCGTCCTTGGGGAATAATTAAGGAACTGGCCCTCCAGGTTGGGGGTTGTGCCGTCGGGGTAACTTCCCTACCACGTAAAAACCGCATGGTTCCGAAACAACCAAAAGCCTCGGATAAGGATGACTCAACTAATGACGACCCCAGCAAACGAAATAAGGACAACGACCTTCGGATTTGTACGTGGAATGTTCTGTCCCTTTACAGACCACGTGCAGCCGAACAACTAGCAGAGGCCCTAGACTGCTATAAAGCAGATATTACCGCCATCCAGGAAGTGCGATGGGATGGGCCGGGCAAAAAGAGGATGAAAAACTGTGACATCTACTACGGTGATTGCTACAGAGGCAACAGGCAACGCTTATTCGGATGCGGATTTGTCATACGCGGCAGACTTAGGCAAGAAGTCTTAAGCTTCCGACACGTGAGCGAGCGTATTATGACGATCCGGATCAAGGCTAAATTCGCTAACATAAGCCTAATATGTGTTCATGCCCCCACAGAAGAAAAGGACCCTGCCACCAAAGATTGTTTCTACGAGCTCCTCGACAAAACATACAAGCAATGTCCTAAATACGACGTTAAAATTGCATGGGCGATTTTAACGCCAAAATAGGAAAGGAGGACGTTTTTGGTAGGGCAGTCGGTAAGCATAGCCTACACGACACCACGTCTGATAACGGACTAAGGCTAATTGATTTCGCTATGGAGCGAAATGTCACCATAGCAAGCACACGGTTTCCTCATCTCGATATTCATAAGCAGACATGGCGGTCCAATGATCATGTCACGATCAACCAAATTGATCATATTGCGATCGACGCAAGGCATGCCTCCAGTATTCTGGATGTCCGGACCTTCCGAGCGGCCAACATAGACTCGGATCATTACCTTGTTGTAGCCAAGGTACGAATGCGGATATCCCAATCTGAGCAACAAAGAAGAATTACTGTGAGAAAATTTAACGTCGAAAAGCTACAATCGCAAGAGACCGCCAGACTCTTCGCTGAACGCGTATCCCGAAATCTCTCAATCACCCCTATACCGCCAGCATCAAGTGCCGAAGACCAGTGGCAACGCTGCCAACATGCCATCAGAAACGCCGCGACTGATGTGCTGGGTCTCGCTCGCCCACCACCGCGAAACCCCTGGTTTGACGAAGAATGCCGGCGAGTGCATGCAGCAAAACAAGAGGCATACAAAGCGGCGCTGCAAAGGAAGACGAGAGCTGCTCGTGAGCTCTACGAGCAAAAGAGACGGGAAGAACATCGGCTTCTCCAAAAGAAGAAGAAAGAGCATGAGAAGCGCGCGTTTGAGAATATCGAGAGTCTATACTCCAGGAACAATGTACGGAAGTTTTACCAAAAGGTAAAAAGAACGTGTCAGAGAAGTAATACCCGTACAGAAACCTGTAGAGATGAGAATGGAAACCTCGTAGTAGAATCACAGTCGGTGCTGAGAATCTGGAAAAACTACTTCTGCAGACTGTATAACGGCGACGAAGACCAACATCCCGCTGTCAGGCAGAATGAACCATTCAACATGGACGATGATAGTCAAAATTTCCGTCCACCTGACCAAAACGAAGTGAGGATAGCAATATCCAAGCTAAAATCGAACAAGGCTGCTGGACCTGACGGTTTACCGGCCGAACTTTTCAAGGCAGTTGGGATGAATTGGTAGAGTGCATACACCAACTCATTTCTAATATTTGGTCAGAGGAGTGTATGCCTGATGAATGGAATCTCAGCATCGTTTGCCCGATCCACAAGAAAGGAGACCCCCTCAACTGCGCCAATTATAGAGGCATCAGTCTCCTCAACATCGCGTACAAGATCTTTTCTGCGATATTGTGTGAACGCCTGAAACCTTTTATGAACAGCCTGATTGGACCCTATCAGTGCGGTTTCAGGCCAGGAAAGTCCACCATCGATCAAATCTTCACACTTCGGCAGATCCTGGAGAAAACCCAAGAATTCCAAATCGATACTCACCACCTCTTTATCGATTTCAAGGCCGCCTACGACAGCATCTATAGAGAAGAGCTTTATAGAGCCATGTCTAGTTTTGACATCCCTGCCAAACTTGTCCGCCTGTGCAGGCTGACGATGGAGAACGCTCGCTGCTCCATCAAGGTCGGTAATGACCTCACCGAGACCTTTGATGTCAAAAAAGGCTTTAGACAAGGTGACGCGCTGTCATGTGACTTCTTCAATATTGTACTTGAACGGATTGTGCGGAACTCACAAGCCAACACCGGAGGCACAATCTATTACAAGTCTGTACAACTGCTTGCATACGCCGACGATATAGACATTATCGGAAGATCTCAGCGGGCTGTCACCGGTGCTTTTGCAAGCATTGAGGCGGAAGCGGCCAAAATGGGTTTGGCGATAAACGAGGGCAAAACCAAGTATATGCTGTCAACTAGAAGGGAAAACCAACATCGACGAATTGGACAAAACGTCACCGTGGGCAGCTATAACTTCGAGGTAGTAAGGGACTTTGTCTACCTTGGCTCTGCTATAAATTCAGCAAACAAAATCAGCGCAGAAATCAATCGAAGAATAACTCTTGCCAATCGCTGTTTTTTTGGGCTTATAAGGCAATTCAACAGTAAAGCCCTCTCTCGAACAACTAAGGAGACTCTATATAAGACCTTGATCATCCCAGTCCTGCTTTACGGCGCTGAAACATGGACTTTATTAAAAGAGGATGAAGATATCCTTGGTCGCTTCGAGAGAAAAATTCTTCGTAAGATTTTCGGTCCCGTTTGCGTTGACGGGTTTTGGAGGAGAAGATTCAATCACGAACTATACGAGCTGTACAGCGACATCGACCTAGTCAAAAAACTGCGTATTGGACGTCTGAGATGGCTAGGACATGTAGAGCGAATGGACACCAACGCTCCGGCCCGCAGAGTCTTCGAATCTAACCCCGAGGGACGACGCAGTAGAGGGAATTATCGCCGTAGGTGGCGCGCACAAGTTCAAGGGGACCTCGACCAACTTGGAGTGCGCAACTGGAGGCAATTAGCTAAAGACCGAGCTAAATGGAGAGGCTTGTTGGTTGAGGCCCAGGTTCACCCCGAACTGTAGCGCCACCTAAGTAAGTAAGTAAGAATACTTATTGGACATATAATTGCGAGGTTCATGAATACTTTCTTCATTTATTTTGTTAAATCATCTGATATCTAAGTTGGTTCTTTTATTTTTTTAAGTGTTTTTATGTACAATAAATATATATAAGCCCCACTTTCGTGATCCTACTAGTTTTTATTTTACAGCCTTTTTTCCCGTTACACACGTGGGTGAGCGAATAGATTTTGGAGTCACTGTATGTACGTTCATAGATATGCATATCCATATAAATCGTCCAAATTTACCGTTTGTTCTACTCATCGTGGTGTGCGAGTATCTTGCCCGATTATATGCTACTCAGTTTGGGGTTGTTTGTAGTACAAATGCAAACTGCCTGTTGTTGTTTTTGTTAAAAATGAAATATTACGTTCAATAAATATTGGCTGGTTTTTTAGTAATTGCAAAAAAAAAATCTAATTACAGTAAACTCTCGATAATTCGAATTTCATTGGACCAGGGAAAACTTTCGAATTACAAAGGTTTTTAAATTACGGATGTTTCAGAGAGAAAAAAAAAGATTTTTAGAAAACATAATTTTATTTTGAAAATAAATTATAATTTTTTGTATACAAATTACAAAATCTGTAATTTTCTTCTGAGTAAGCGACTGCAAACGGCCTCGGTCTAGGGTCTTTTCGATCGTCATTAAGGCTGAAAAAACGTCATCGTTGACATCTGTCCTCTCTACTCGTATAAGTTCGTTTAGAATGCAAAAATTGTAAACTCTACTGTAAACCATCTGAACACCTTTTCGTTCAATGAATACACAGGGCACAAGTTTTCCCTGCATACGCACTTCAACGAACAGTTGAGTAGAAAGAAATAGACTTAACTTCGAATTATAGAAGTAAAAAAAGCCAACAAGTTTGAATTAGAGAAGTTTTTAGGTTATGTTCTTCTTCTTCCTTTTATCAGCGAGGCTATGATCCGAAAACAAGGGATCACAACCCTCCCACTTCACCGCATTTCTACTGATCCGCCTGTGGGGTTCGCCTATTTGACCTCAGAAAATATCGGCAGGCCTGCCGATTTTGGATCACTCGGTTACTGAGGCCAATGAAATGCCGATGTCGTCGCATTTGTCTGATCCAGGCGTTTATAGGCCTGCCTTTCCTACATCGCGATGTCTTTGGAACGTGCATTGATATTGCCTTTTTAACAGGGTTCAAATGATCTCTTCTTTGAACGTGGCAATACCAACTGAGCCGGTCACGCTCTATTTTTTGTACGATGGTTTCCTTGATGTGAAAGCTTCCACGGATCTTCGAACTTCTTATTCGATCAAGCTTTGTCACTCCTGCTGTCATGCGCAGCATCTTCATCTCAGCTGCCGTTAATTTACTCTCATACTTTTTGTACATCGTCCAACATTGTGAACCGTATGTGAGCGCTGGACGTACAACTGCGGTGTAGAGCCTTCCTTTCAACTTAGGGGGCATTTTTCTGTCACAGAAGATAGCGGAATTTTCTCGCCACTTCATCCACCCTACGCTTACACGATGATTGATGTCGTCATCACAAGTTGCTTTGCTATTGATCATAGATCCCAGATCTTAGGTTATGTTATGTTGCACAAGAATAAGTTCGAATTAACGGAGAGGACAAATTGCATAGGTTTTCTTTGATTAATAGAGGTTTTTTCATTGGACTTAGGCAGTACTTCTATTTATAGAGGTTTTCGAATTATAGAGGGTCAAAGTATCAAGAGTTCACTGTATATTCTATGTTCGATGTATTGTATGTAAAAATATACACTTGATGAAATTTGCTTCAAGGAGTCCACGCTCGTTACAGTGAACAATCTCGTTCCAGTGAACAGGTCCGGTTTTTATTAGTTCACTATATCGAGCGTCTACTGTATTTATTTTTGCCTAAAAAAAAATTTAGGTCAGAAAAATTATTGGCTTAAACTAACCAATTTGCTCCGCCAAAAAAAAAAATATATATATACATACATATATGTATATATTTTGTCAGGTTTCATTGGCCAAACAAAAAAAAAATGGGTCGAGGGAACCCTTTGGATAAAAAAAATGTGCTGATGTGAAAAGTAATTACTTTGCACCACTTTCAGACATTTTCATCTTATCTACATACAATACTATACATATTTATTGTATACTAGTACTATACTATGGTTCTATTCAGCGGATAAAGCACCTGTAATAGAGCTTATATTTACAGAACTGCATAAGGAGTATAGAATGTATTTAAAGCCCGTTAGTATGATATTTAAAGGCTGTTCTTGCATTAAGAACCCAGTCTCTATCCAGCACACATTAGTTTTTGAGATTTCCATTTTTCTCAATGTTTCGCCTGTGACACAGTTTATCATCATAGAAGCTGTTGACTGCTGAAGAAAGCTGTTCTCCCTTCTTTAAGCTTGCTTTATTTATCTCCATTGTAACCTACCCTGGAAATGAATGTTTTTTTTGATCTTGCCTTGACTCTTGAATTTGTGCAAGCGCTCTCATACCGCACCCTTCACAGCCTTAAGCCTGAAACAGATGTCCTGCAAGATCTGTGCAGCAAAATTAGAGAACATGGCTTTCAGTGGGAAATACACGATATAACTGTTGTACCAATGGTTTGATAGCTTTGGTGTTGCATGCGATAATTACATCGTATGTATTCACACAACCGTCCGTTGTACCGATATCGTATGGTCGCATGGTCTTGACTGTACAACCGCTGTTACATGCACAGATTGTATGGAAATTATGGTATATGGTGTGCAGTGTATGTGTAAAATGACTGACTCGTACGTAGTTTGTATAATGTGAAAACTGCATACAACAGTTGGATCGATGTTCGATCGGTACAACACAAGTCGATACGATGGTTGTATCACGTATTTCCCACTTTATATGTAAGAGGACACATGTGTTTGCTGCAAGACGTCTCGTATTTCTATAATAATTTTGATGCACACGTCCAGTAGTAGAACAACAAAATAGTACAATTTTTGTGATTTGACGTTTCATGTAAGTGAGAATGACAACAAACTAATGCGATAAAATGTCAACAATTTACTGCATGTCTGTTTCAAATGAATTGCATGCATCACTGCCAGTAGCTTTGCTGTTTCCAGCCATCTGTTTGGCTTTCTAATGAATTTAAAATTACCTGCCTGTGGTAGTTTTTCGTCTGAGATGGCTAGGACATGTAGAGGAATGGACAACAACGCTTCGGCCCGCAGAGGCTTCGAATCTAACCCCGACGGACGACACAGTAGAGGAAATCATCGCCGTAGGTGGCGCGCACAAGTTCAAGGGGACCTCGACCAACGGAGTGCGAAACTGGAGGCAATTAGCTAAAGACCGAGCTAAATGGAGAGGCTTGTTGGTTGAGGCCCAGGTTCACCCCGAACTGTAGCGCCACCTAAGTAAGTAAGTAAGTGGTAGTTTTTCGCGAACTTAAGCTTAAAAAACATTTGGAATGTCGTGATGGTCCAATAGGATCGACAACAGTTTAGCTTTCGCAAATGCTTAGACTATCAGTTTTTGTTCCAAATATTTATCATGAGTGCCGTAATATGAGATCGCCTTCGATGATTGCTTATTGTTCAAGGTTGCCAAAGTCTATTTCGGGGACTCTAATGACGATGCTAAAATACTAAGATAATGAATCAAATTCGCCTTTCTCCGATATACGTTCTCTACGGTGCAGTAGTCTGGAAGAGTAATATTTCTGGTTTTTCACAAATTTTTTGATGGTACGATGTTATGATCCTATCCGTGTAAGTGATATATGGAATTAAAGCCATAAGCACTCACTGTACGTAAAGCTACATCGACGTAAAGAAATGAACAACTGCAATGAATTAAAAACAATTCCCTGACTTTTTTTACTTCCCCAACCAGTGTACACCCTGTAAAGGACAAAAACTCTAATTTATCTCTCAAAAAATTATATAGGACGAACGGTAAAAGAAATGTCGTTTGAAATTAAGGGCGGATGGTACGTATCCATGATGTTTTTTTAGGTGGTAAGCTCAAATAGCTGGACTAGTAAACCAAATACCAGTTTGATTGTGAAGGAGTACTTCATTGATCCTTCTAATTGAGTCTTCCGGTCTCGGAGCTCAAATAATACAAGATGCTGCAATATTAGGAACAACCAAAGCTTACTTTTTTACTACGCGACTTTAGGTAAAAGTAAACATATCCCCGTTACGAACCGTTTGAATTCAAACACTAAAATTTTAACATTAATTCCTACCTTTTCGGGTTTTTTCTTTGCCTGTGGCGAGATAATCTTTGCTTCCTCCTCCGATGCCATTCGGTTGAATTTCTTTGTTGCCTCCTTAACGCTGATTTGATTTTCAGCATCCGAAGCCGTTTTCTCGCCGCTTTCCATAGAGGAAGTTCCCGAGGAGAAGGAAAACCGCGCGATATTTTCCTTATTTTCACTTTCCATCGAATTTTCACGCGTCAACTGCGACGAAACCACCGCCGACGACTTCATTGCCGCCAGATCACTATTATCATCAGCACTTTCCATTTTGGTGTCATCCCCTTCGGAGGGTGACTCCTCTTGCGGACGCGACGATGACGAATCGATCAAACGCACAGCTGCCGCGAACTCGTTTATACACTCGCGATAGTTTTCCGCACTTTCACTCTGCAACAGTGGTAGCTTGGCTGCATTGGGCGACGCCACCTCCGGGGGTGGCTTATAGGGCGGCGGTTGCCTGAACGGCGAGGCGAGTCCTTCCGAAAGAAGTGACATTCCGCCTGGGCTACTGGGGACGTCAGTGCGCGCAACCGCCTCCTCCGAGGGGCACTCGTTGAGATATTTCTTCCGTAGGATTAAATACTTCTGATTGTTTTCGTTCTTGATGGTCGCCAAAATGTTTACATACGTCTTGAATTGTTTTCGAGCTTCGTCTGGGGAGGAAATTGTAAAATATTAGCGATTACATCAGTGCAACAAGTGGCGGTGAATCACTCGACCCTATTGGGAGCGAGAATGCTATTGGGATTTGCTGCCAAATCAGGGGTTTGCTACTTACTTTGGGTATCGGGATTTGTGAGGAATCGTTTGAAGTGCTTGACCAAAGCATGATTTGTGACTTTGCAGCCATTGTCGAGCATATATTTGCGAATTTCCGCAAGAGATAATTCATTCGGTGACTCCATTGTGGTTATTTACACTTTTCACTGACAGCAGCTGTCACAGAACCCGTTTGATAACAAACGACACGAGAGTAACGTCAAAAATGTCCACCGATGTGCCTATTCGATATGGATGTCAGTGCGAGGAGTACTAAAAGAATTTACGTTGGCGGGGGCATTTGAATTTATCGCATTTAAGGCTTAATTTCCTTATTGGATATATTTGCGATATATTTTGGGGAAATGTTCTAAACTGAAATTTGTTCGGTGTTTTATTTGGAAAAAATTGAAGAGCAAAGCACAATTAGGAAACATTTTACTCCGAAATCTGTTTGTCTACAGCAATGAATTACTTTGTTTTATTACTTTACTAGCGGACCCAGCTAAATTTAAGTACATCTATTATATATACAGGGTGAGCAGATAAGAACGATAGGAAAAAGTTTGAAATAAAACATCAAGGGTGTGAGATATAAAATTTATTTTGACTTTATTTTGAAGATACATTTATGCCATTATGTGTGGAATAGCACATCATTTAAATGGCCGCCTAGGCTTCGCTAGCAGTGCTTCAAGCGGTCGGTCCAATTTTTGATGACCCGGTCCAATACGTACGGCGTTATTCTGGCAATAGCGTCCAAAGTAGTTGGCTTGTTAGCGTAGACTAAGGACTTGACGTAGCCCCAGAGAAAATAATCGACTTGTGTCAAGTCGCATGATCGCGGTGGTCAATTGATGAACGCCCGCCATGAGATGGCACAGTCGCCAAATTTCTCCTTCACAACTTTGAACGTTTCGTCGCTTGTATGGCATGGAGGGCTTCAATTCTTGCATCAGCACAATCATATATGGATGTAGGCCCAAACCCAACCGCAAAATAAGCCGGGTTGACTCTCTGTTGATGACCAATTCAGCTGATCGGCGCCTAATCGACATTTCTGGGTCTTCTTCGATACTGGCCGCTACTGCGCCTATGTTTTCTCCATTTCGCACCAATCTCTGTCTGGTTGGTGGCTTAAGATCCAAAGAGTGTACTGACGCTCAAACTTTTCCACGACCGACCTCACGACGAAATTCACGTTGCGGATTTACAACTGAGCTGAGATTTCGATAATACTTTTTAATAACTTCCGCACGTTCGGCAAGCGTGAAGCGATGAATAACGAAATGGCAAACCTTACTGAATATTTTGACAGCTGCTGAAACAGAACAATTGGAAAAAGTATCATTGCTATCTGGTCACCCTTCATATAATTAAATTAGTGCATACCTTTTTTATTCTTTTATCAATTGGCCCTTGTCATTATACGATAAGCGTAGTAGTTCATAGATGAAACTGGGATCATCCGTGAACGGATAACTCGTCACGTAATTTGCATGTATGTTGTTGCTAGATCTACCAACAACATAATACAAATCACGTTACCAACCATGCGTTGACGGAGGGCGCGATTCGACCCCTGGTTTGCGTAACTGTGCCGCGGTATTTCGATCCACTTGAGGAATATTTATTGAATATTCTTGTCTACCTCGACATTAAATCAAAGTATATTGTAAGGTATCATATGATCGATGAATTTCTGATATTCTTTGGAGATTATCATCACAACTGCATATTACAATATCCCGTCTGTCAAATTGTTGGCCGGCTATGATAACTGCTACCCCAGGTACCTTATCGGCGTGGATTACGACATTGAAGTCTGGTACGTTTTGTGGAACACTCTCAATTACTGTTTTAAAAGACTGAATATAATAACAATATTAAGGGAGTGTAACATATTTTGCAATTGTCTGTTCAATGCATTGTTTAAGGATTGTCGAGCGATAAAACATCGAGTAGAAGCTTGTGTTTCAGGATCTGCGATAAAATATATCTGCAGGAATGTATGGTCATCAGGCCGAAGGGGAAAAGGGCTACCGGTCAAATGATATACATGCCCTTGTACCTTAAACGATGGCATGAAACCACTTTCGACTATTTAAATACTCATGAATAAGGTCATCTGGTATGCGTTATTATTGAGACGAATGTATGTGCTTCAAGAATTTTTTACTTTTGGGATGGTCACCTGTTAGAAGGGAATATAAAGGATCCGGAGGTTCAGAAATTTCCCTTTGCAGTTTGATTCGTCTTTTCATTTAAGGGCAGAGCAATGTGGACAGACAACGGCCATATTACCCAAAATAACTACAGTAATTTTTATAGTTTAGGGAAGAGTTATAATTCATTCCATAACACTCCGTAGTTGCCCCTAAGCGCCTTAGTAGTTTGACATCTCATAACTCGTTCCTTGTTTCTCATATTAAGGTGTATTGTCCTATCTTCGAGTGGCCGATTGCTTCATTCTATATGTGTAGGCAACTCAATTTGCCACTGTAAATCAGGCCTACTCGATGTAGGCAGAAGTCCTTCCCGAAATATTCCTCTCTCGGTTATTAGTCAACTTAGATTCTATTTCTTGTTAACTTTCATTAGCCCGTGATAAACGCTTTCTTTTAGCATTTGTTGTACAACGATCTATATTTGATCTACGCCTTGGCATTATTGCTTTCTAACAAAAAATAAATAAATATTTGGCGCAACTGCTCTTTAAGGGCCAGGGCATAGCTTCTACCAACCACTCATGTTGTGTGCGTTATATTTTTCACACGAATGGAAGGGACCTACAGTTTAGCAGAGTTGTAAAAGAATGCAATCTTTTAGTAATGCATTCCGTGAATTCACATCAAGTACTTCACGTTTTAGAATGCATTCAATTGACTTCACTTTTAGACTGGAACTTCAAAAATTAAATCACCATTCATTTTGAGAAGTCTTTGATTGCGGCAATCATTTGAACCAATCAAAGATTTGAAGTCTCTGGAATGAAATCTTTGTGACTGCACCGCATTCTCTGAAGTCACCAGGAAGTCACTTGCATTCCCTTCAAGTCATCGGCATTCAATTGAAGTCTTTAAGACTTCACACTAATTTTATTGAAGTCTTTAAGACTTCACACTAATTTATTGAAGTCTTTGAGGCTTCACTACATTTTGTGAAGTAAAAACTGACTATGAAAAATTTAATATGTACATATGTATAACAAAATGTAAATTTTCTTTTATTATTATTGAATCACAAATAACAAAAATTAAATAAAATATTTCATTAGAAGACTTTTCGTTTTCGTTTTCATGGTTTTCAATGTATGTATTCCAAATACCTGAAAATGTTAAATCATATCACACAATAGCAATAAGTTGGATCTCACATTTTTTCCCAAAAATTATTAAACCAAATCATATTGAATTTTCCACTGCCAGTTTTGACTTCAACAAATGTAGTGACGTCTCAAAGACTTCAATAAATTAGTGTGAAGTCTCAAAGACTTCAATAAAATTACTGTGAAGTCTTAAAGGCTTCAATGAAATAAGTGTGAAGTCTTAAAGAAATAGTGAAGTCTTAAAGACTTCAATTGAATGCCGATGACTTCAAGAGAATGCAAGTGACTTCAATGTGACTTCAGAGAATGCGGTGCAGTCACAAAGATTTCATTCCAGAGACTTCAAATCTTTGATTGGTTTAAATGATTGCCGCAATCAAAGACTTCTCAAAATGAATGGTGATTTAATTTTTGAAGTTGAAGTCTAAAAGTGAAGTCATGAATTCAAAATCAGAATTTATGAATTCTATTGAATTACATTCTCCAAAGATTTAATTCTTTTACAACTCTGCAGTTTAGTGCCGTATCTGAAGGGCATTTTGTTTTGAGAAGCTTTTTCGAGACAACAATACTCTCGGATGTTTGTCAAACGTTCGCGAGAGGCGGGACTGTGATAAAACTTGTTGGTGTTTTCTGGGGTTCGAACTTGGAACCTCACGCGCAATGGTCCAACACACTAACCACTTACGCCACGGCATCCACACGGCGCCTTCTAACAAAGGGAATAAATAAAATCAACACTTATACTTACAATTACAATAGTTCGGACAAAATGAAAATTGCTTTGAAAAGCACGTCAATAAAAACAATACCCACCTACTTATATAAGTAAGTACACGACAAAATAAAATCAAACCTTAAATACAATAATTTGTACACACAAAATGAAAAAAAAAAAACCTTTTCAATATAATAGCCACTGCTAGACAATACGACTGCTGGCTGTGGTAAAAAAAACCCGCACTAAATCCATTCAGTAGTAGACTTGGATTTGGCACATTACGAGTAGGCATGGGAAAAATCAACCGGTTAAAACCGGAAACCGGTTTTCTTGTTTCGGTTTAGCGTTTTTTTCCTCCGGTTAGAACTGGGTTTTTTTTTTTTTTTTTTTAGACCGGAAACCGGATGAAAAAATAACGGTTATTTACATTGGCGATTGGCAGTTTAACACTAGCAAAAAATGCTTACATTACTAACACTGAAAACTCATTCGTATAAAAATATTCATTTATGCTGAAAAAATTTTTCGCCAAAAGTTTTGCAGCAGCCTTAAAAAGGAGTTCGAAAGTATTGCAGAACCCTCTTCTGTGCCATGCTTCGCTCTCGGATCTTAGGTTAAAAAAAGAAAAATACAAGTCCCTTCGTCGCCAGCAAAGCTGTCGCTAATTTAGGCGAAGAGATTAGGCGCTACTTGCGTGAGATTGGTAAACTTTCTCCTCAGACGGAAGACGGCAGAACATCGAACACAATTTGGTCATCACATGATGAAGCATTAGCGAATAAGGATATTGGCCCAGTTGAAGATGAAATTTCATTTTCAAACGAACTTAGACCGCTCCTCACCAGTCTTGCTACGCAGATAAGTTTTCAATCTGCGAAGACAAGAAAAGACCGTTCACTTGATGCCACAGATATGGGAAGTGTTGCACCGATCTGCATAAAGCGATGTATTGTTTGGTACAACGTTGAATCGCAAAAATTGAGAGCGTCTATAAAATTTGTTGGGCGTTTATCAGTCGGAATATTTAAGCAATGTCTGCAACCATAGTTAATTTAACATTCAAATAGATATCAAGAAAATGAAAGAAAGAAATTTTTACCTGCGCCACATCGTTATTTCGCCTACAATATCATCAGTACATCTTTTGATGTCATTTGGCCATTCTTTTGAAAATACGTTGATAGTGCTACGTATTTCTTCTGTGTCCAGCTAAGAACACTTTTCCGGTAGAATGTTTTGAATTTTAGCAAGGAGTTCTCGATGGCCAAGAAATCCGAAACAGACGTGGAGCTGACGTCGGACAAGAACGAGATCACCATCTTATGGTAGCTCATTAACGCCTTCGTACTGCATGCGGCAACAGCAACCGCTCAAACCTACTTAACATCAACAGGTTTAATGTCGACAGGCTCAAGGTTTCCCAAGTGTAGTACGGTGGCAGATATTTCTATATATATAGGTTTGAACCCCCAAAACCCCCCCGTGCGTTCGCGCCTGCTGCATTCATATACTAGATGTTTGATCGATAGTATTATTTGGTTGGTGTTACAAAGATGACACCTCCTGACCGGACTGTTTCCGGTAAGGAGGTGTCTGTGTGTGAGGATTGTGTGTCCTAATCGGAGTCGGATAAATGTTCCAATAGCTTTCTTGTGACAGTCAATTGGATAGATGGCTGTTTGGCCAACAGGGTTGATTGTTGCATAGTGGTGGCTGTATTCGTTCTACTTTTTTTCCCTTGTTCTGCTTGTTAAATTATTTGGCTACATGGGAATACAATTTTATTGCATTTCATATATCAACTTTTTGTTCAGTGTCTCAGGACAACAAATTTAAATAATTGCCATTTGATAGGTCTATAAATATGTGGTTGGATCAAGTCCGACATCTCTCCTAGATCCGCTTTGGAATTTCCTCGGATGAGTTGGAATCGATGGATCATGGAGGATAGGCGAGCAATTTGAAATCTTGGTGTGTATGTAAACGTATGTAAGATCAGTAACCCTGAGCTGACGGTTAGCTATGAGATGTTAAAATGTGTCTCATAGACTTTAATTAGGTAACGTTAAAGTAAACAACACGACGCGAAATAGACAACACATCCCAAAGTCTTCCTTCAACAGTTGTGTAGATTACACACATTGGAATTGGGATTGCGATCCTGTACCCGAGTTAAGTTTTACATACATCTATAAGGGCAAATATAGTTTTCATGAAAAGAAAAATAACATAAAAGATAACATACTAAAACAAAAGGAACTCAATATAGTGTTTCTCCCAGTTTTTTTCTGTCCCAATCTTTTTGTCTGTGAGTATCTAACGTCGCCTGCATCTTGAGCGATTGGACGGATTTGCTTCAAACTTTATTTGTGTGAGACTAGCTGGTTCACAACTTTAGACCAAATAGGAGTTTCCAATCTAATCTCAAAATGGACAGTACCAAATTTGGAAAAAAAGGTTCTCTTAAAACTGCTCTAGCAAATTTATTCAATATTTTATATTTCATATTCAGGATCTGTTTCAATTTTATATTTGGGATGGCTACTTGGTTTTTACAGACAAATTCGTAAAACGATACTTCGCTGAATAGCTGGTTTTCGACAACTTTCTATTTATCGGCTATTCATCAGTCGATTTGGTTCAAATATAATATTTGAGCAACATTGGACCTATGAAAATACATACGAGTAGCACATCAAGTTTTAAAAAAAAATTATTAAAATAATATTTCCTAACCCGTTGACTGCCAACTACGAGTGTACTCGTAGTAATGCGGTTGGTTCAGGATGCCACCCACGACTATACTCGTACTTTGTAGAACATTTTTGATTTTTAATTTTTTTCTGTAACCTACAGAGCTAGATTGTAATTTTTTGGGGCGATTGAAATAACCTTAAATAAAAGGAAAATTGTAAGCTGTGCAGAACTAAAATGTAATTAAAGGCGATGCTTTAACGGCGATCTCTTTATTGCAACTGATCTCTTTTAACAAATTTCATAAGCTAAAAATAGAACTCTGGGCTAACATAGAAATGTAAGCTAACATGGAATATGTTTGATATATAATATTATGTTAACTTAGCTTAACATTATCATCATACGATAAGACTTTTATATAATAGTTACGTAATTTATATTCTGTTAAATAAAGTAAAACGAGTATGTAGGTGCACATAGATTGTGCGTAAAGTGTGACACGTTACAAACAATAATTAATTACTTTTTTGTTAGTCAAATTGATTCCCTTACACCTCTATCATCCTCACTGTAAATCGCCCTCGATTTACCATCATATCCATCCGATAAGAATATCGCCATCTACATTGACAGTCAGGCTGCGCTAAAGGCGCTAGAGTCTTACGCCACCAAATCTGAGTTAATCAGGAATTGCCGCACAATGCTTAGGGTATTATGTACGCAGAACCGAGTCAGATTATGTTGGGTACCTGGACACTGCGATATCGAAGGCAACGAGCAAGCCGATGCGCTGGCTAAAAGAGGAGCGGAGCTCCCACGTAGCGATATAATTGGTAGTATTAAACCACCAGGGTGCGTGGCTAAGGGAATTATCCGGGATAAAATCATTGACACGGCTAATCTAAGATGGTCAAACTTAGATGGTCACAGAGTGTCTAAGGCCTTGTGGCCTATGTTAGATCGCAGAAAATCTGGGGAGATAATTAAGTTAGATAGATCGAGGCTAAGAACAGCGATAGGAATACTCTCTGGCCACTGTCTCCTAAAGAGGCATGCCATGAGACTAGGATTATCCGATACGGATGTTTGTAGGTACTGCGATGACCTACATGTCTCAGAGGATATAACTCATATACTCTGTGAATGTCAAGGAATTGCCAGGATAAGGCTAAAGTACCTGGGTAGATACTTCTTCGATAACTTGGAGGAGGTGAGGTCCTTGAACCATAACAAGGATCTCTTCAGATTTTGTAGGGAGATTAATTGCTTGGAGGATTGGGTTTAGGTTTTTTGCCGTGAAGTTTTCCTAGGGATCGCGATGGGCCCACATTGGTGCCTAGTGTTTTATGACAACCTCATAACCCTACCCAACCTAACCTAACCTAACCTACCATCATATGCACTAACATAAGTCAAGTTTGTATATTATGTCTCGTGACAATATTGACTTAAAATATTAACAATATCTTCATAATTAAAATTTTTAATACATATTTTTTTCATATTATAATTATAGATATTGTAATATTCTCGCTGGGGTTCGTTTAAGTAAAACTGTCTTTTGTATATTTCAACGGTTTATTTATTATCAATTACCAACTTTACTTTAACACAATATGCAATTCTTTATTTATTTCAAATTAAACTGTCTTTACAGATTTGGTTTCAATCACAATGTCGCTTATTTTCACCACTTGGTCGAGTCTCTCTTTCAATCGCTGTATTCACTTTATTAACAACTGTACCGACGGTGGTTGTGGTATGTGTATTTATACAAAATGCAAGAGTTCTAGAACATGCTAGATGTCACTAGGGGTGGTGAATTGATGACTATAGACTTTTGAAGAAAGCAGCTCTATAATCTATACCAAGTAAAACTGGTTGGTACAAAGAGCGGCTGGAAATAGCAAGTTGATGTGGAATGGAGCTTAGTGTGGAGGATGTGAGGAGTTGGAAGCCTACACTTTACCAATTGATCACGCGTGTGGATGAGCAGATCAGAAAAAGATTTCTAGAGGAGGCATCAGGGTCAATCCATCCGGTTATGCCACAATTTGGAGCACAATAATTACTTCCGGGATGAGTACAGCATAGAAGAAATAACAACGGTCCTAAAACTGGGTGACAGTTCCTGAAATTGAACTATGTACCCCATAGGGATGAATTACCGATAGTCTGCAGCATGAGCAATTTGTCTGAGAGAGAGGTTAGGTTAGGTTAGGTATGTGGGCTGGCAGGGAGCGACGCTCTCTGCCACACTCAGGTCAGCGATGACCCATTGTGGTACCCATGGGGGAAAAAGTGATCCCTTACCCAATGAAACTAAAAACTACTCAGTCACTTACTTCATTTCTGCATACAAACCACCCCGATGATTTGATGAAGTTCAACATCCTTTCCGTTGAAACGCCGGAGAGTTCCTCGAGATCCTGGAAGAAGAATTTACCAAGGAACTTTTTCCTGGAATGCTGAAGACTCGGGCAGTGGCACAGGAAGTGGGTTGTGTCCTCAAAAACTTCCTCGTCACCACAGCCTCTGCAGAGTTCCTCCTCCGTCAGGCGTAGTTTCTTCAAGTGGTACCGCAGAGTGTTGTGTCCCGTGATGATGCCCACGAGGGTGGAAAGGGATTTCCTGTCTTTACGGATGATTCTCTCGGTCTTTGCTTTGTCGAAAGATGGCCATAGCTTCCTAGTGATGGCGCAAGTTTCCATGGAGTTCCATCTTGTGTTCGCCTCCTCAGTGGCTTTATTCCCTGCAGCGAGCTTGAGTGTGCAAGGCGGGATACACACAGGGGGGTCAACTTGTTCTGTTGGGGCTGCTGAGCCGATTCTCGCCAGCTCGTCGGCTTTCTCATTGCCTGGGATACCCTCGTGTCCAGGGACCCAACAGAGCGATACCTTGTGCTGTGTTCCAAGAACCCTGAGCTCTTCTCGACAACACTTCACAAGCTTCGATTTAATTTCTATGGCAGTAATCGCTTTTATAGCTGCCTGGCTGTCGATAAAGATGGTGATACCTTCTGGCGGTATTGCCCTTATCGCAGACTCACGGGCGGCTGTTGCCACTGCTAAGACCTCTGCTTGGAAAACACTGCTGTGGTCTGGAAGTCGTATGGATATTGATACACCTAGAGGGTCGGAGAAGATACCTGATCCTACACCAGTGCGCATTTTTGAACCATCCGTGTAGATGGCTATAGATTCGGCATTAGGTATATTATTATTAATTAAATTAAGAAAGGCCTTGTAAAGTCTAAATATGGCGTCATGTAATCCGTTACGGGCATGAGGCCAAAGTAATCGAGTAGGATCATCGAGTGACCTGTTCTGCTTGGTTTCCAGTTCGCTGACTGACTTATTCTCATAGCATTAATGGCTGCTGATGTTCGTGTAAAGATGTCTAGCGGAAGCAGGTTGAGGATAGCCTCGAGTCCTGCGGTTGGGGTTGTCCTCATTGCACTGGTGATGCCAATGCACGCTAGTCTTTGAACTTTGGTGATTGCCTTTAAGTTGGTGGATTTGTTGACAGCTGGCCACCATACTAGATTGCCGTAAGTCAGTATGGGTCTAACTATAGCCGTATACATCTATAGTATGATTTTGGGGGAGGGTCCCCAGGTTCTACCAAAAATTCTACTACATGAGTAAAAGGCTATTGTTGCTTTCTTGATTCTTTCCTCTATATTTAATCTCCAGTTGAGCTTTTTGTCAAGTACGAGGCCCAGGTATTTTGCGCTATCGGACAATCTGAGTGGGATACCATCAACAGAAGGTGTATTGAACTCCGGTATTTTCCTCTTGTTCGTAAAAAGTACGAGTTCGGTTTTTTGGGGATTAACCTTTAAACCGCAGCTCCTGGCCCATATGCTAAGAGTATTAAGGGCTCCGTCAAGTTGTTCGCTGAGGGTAGGCAGGAATTTACCTGTAGCAAGCAGCACGACGTCATCCGCGTACGCTGTAGCTCTGACCCCGCTGTACCTTAGTTGTTGTAGTACCTCATTAAGAACAATGACCCAGAGCAGTGGGGAGATTACCCCGCCTTGAGGGGTACCCCTCGAGGCGTATGCTTCGAGCTTTGAACCCTTAAGTTCGGTGGTTATATGTCGTTCCTCGAGCATGCTAACAATCCAGTTAATTAGACTAATGTCGATGTCTAGGTTTCTTAGGGTTCTTTTAACCGCTTCGGTATTTACATTATTGAAGGCTCCTTCAATGTCCAAAAAAGCAGCTAGTGTGAACTCTTTATCCTTAAGTGATTTTTCTATAGAGCCGACAACATGATGTAGGGCAGTTTCCACACATTTACCCTTCGTGTATGCGTGTTGGGCTGGGGATAAGTCCCCCGGGCGTATTCTGCTACGTATGTAGATGTCGAGCAATCTTTCAAAAGTTTTCAGGATGAAAGAGGTAAGGCTAATTGGTCTGAAGTCCTTCGCGGTGGTGTGACTAGCCTTGCCCGCCTTGGGTATAAAAACCACCTTTACCTCCCTCCATGTTCTTGGTATGTAACATTGTTTAAGACTACTGGCAAATAGCTTTTTGAGAATTGGGGTAATGATTGGTGCAGTTTTTTGCAGCATGATCGGTATAATCCCATCAAGTCCTGGGGATTTAAAAGGGGAGAACGATCTTATTGCCCACTCTATTCTGTCCTCTGTTACCAGATCCGCAGGGGGTTCCGATTCGCTGTGATTGTTATTAGTACTGCTACATGGTACGGTAGTACACCCCGGGAAGTGCGTTTTAATAAGCAATTCAAGGGATTCCGAACAGGACTCGGTCCAGTTTCCTTCAGTGTTCTTTAGGGAACCTAGAGTCTTCGATTCTCTGGAGAGGATTTTCCTCAATCTGGTCGTTTCTGTTGTACCCTTGATCTCGTCGCAGAAGCGTTGCCACGACTGTCTTCTGGCCTTTTGCGTTGCGCTCTTGAAGTTCCTCTGACTGGCTTTGTATAGCTCCCAGTCAGAGTCAGCTCCCGTTGATTTTGCCAGGTTCAAGAGTTTCCTTGTTTCTCTCCTTATTCTGGCTAGTTCTTTGGTCCACCATGGGGGGGAGACTTTTGTCTTAGGTCTAGATACGGGACATGCCTTCTGGAAAGCCTCTTTGAAGACGGCAGTGATTTCCTCGGCTTTTCGGTCAATGTCCGCTGGCTCATGTAGGTCACATTCTTGTGGTAGATTCGCCTTCCTCCGCACCTCGTAACTGAAGGTAGTCCAGTCGGTCTTCCTTGGGTTTCTATGGGGTTTGGGAAAGTCGCATCTTTCAATGAGATTAAATTCAATAAATCTGTGATCGGAATAGGATTCTATCTCCAAAGTATTCCAATTGTCTATAGAGAGGGTATTTGAGTTACTCGCTAGTGTAATGTCAATAACCTCCTGCCTGTTTCTAACTACGAAAGTGGGTTCAGAACCCCTATTGGCTACTAAAAGATTATGTTCGATAATAAATTCGAAAATCAACTCACCGCGTGGGTTTGTATCACCACTGCCCCATTGCGCGTGGTGTGCGTTCGCATCGCAGCCTAGTAGTAGGTCCCATCTCTCGATTTCCGCTTTCCTGGTTAAGGCGCGGGTGAGTTCGGATGGCGGTCCATCATTTCCGTCGTAAGGCATGTACACGGCTGAGATAATCAGTGGGGAGAGCCCCCTCCGGTCAAGCCTTACTACCGTCTGGTCTGAATTGCTGTAGGTAGATAGAAGAAATAAGTTAATGTGTTTCCTAGCTACGATACAAGTTCTGTTCTTACGGTCCGCGTTTAGCGGTTCGCTGCTGTACAGTGCTAAATCTTTATGATTTAGCCCACTAATTATGCCACGGGAGATCCATGGCTCTTGTACGAGAGCTATGTCTATGTTCCTTTCGCCTAGAAGATATATAAGATTGGCGCTAGCAGATATGCTGTGGTGCAGGTTTATTTGAATGAATTTCATGTTCTTCTTACCTTGTCACCCGCCCCCCTTTGCTTCCTCTCTGTCCTATCCGTAAAGGGTCGGACTTTACACCGGGTGATACCAGTGCGAACTTTATTGTTGAACCTTCTTAGCATAGGCATTGATCTATGGTTGAGCAGGACCACGATCTCTGTGCCCTTTTCTGAGTGCTCGCCCATTTCAAGCACCTCCCAGTCGTCGCTAAGGAGCTCCGGGTTAAGGTGCCGTAGGTTCCTTTCAATACGCTCCTTGGGAATATGAGGGCCAGGTATCAGGATACGCCCTTTTGGCCTAGTAAATTCTAGCAGGTCCTTCTTTTCGAGGTCGAATGTCGGCATTAGCCCATGGAGCCTGCGTGCTAGCCACGAAAGTTTGGAGCCACTTAAGCGTGAAGTCGTTGTCGCATGAAAGGAGCTTAAAACCTCTGAAGGTGGTCAGTTGCTCAAAGAAAGGGGATTGTCCCTCCTTCTCGACAATGGTGGAATTGATGGCTTCGAGTATGCGCAACTCGATGAGCCTCCACTGGTCTTTGCTGAGTCTTTTCTCTGGGCTGTTATGGTCTACAATCGCCACCTGTAGACCAGCACTAGCAGATGCGGCCAGCCTGGCCTTCTTGCTGGTACTGTTCGTAGGCGGCGAGATCGTGTCGTCATGTCTACCTCGTTTGGAACTGCTCGCAATCGGCTCGGATGAGGTCTTAATGACTGACTCCGGCTCGGTTGACAAGGGCCTCAGCCTGCCCGTGATCGGGGAGGTTGGCAAGAGGCTTACCTTCCCTCTCGCGAGTAGGCCTCCGTCCGTTCCCCTAGTCTGCCCTGCGCTGCGTTCTCTAGCGTCTGCGTAAGCCCTAGAACTTCTCACGATGGGGACGGGTTGTATCCCTTTACCCCGAACAGTCGAGAGCGGCGTAGGTTTGTTTGCAGCAGAGGAGGGTGGCAAACGGCATTCCCCCCTCAACGCAATCTGACCCTTGCCCGTTCGTAGTGCTGTGTCGTCGTCCTTTCTGCAGGTTGCCTTCTTGGGGTAGTCTGCAGCCGGCCCTGCCACAGATGGGTTAGGTTCGGTTGCTGACCGAAGACCAGCTACGATCGAGATGGGGAGCTGACGGCTTCCCGCTCCCACCGTAGGCGATCTTCTTACCTTCCGGTCCTGCTGATCAGTGCACCTAGTCGACCCTGCGAGCTTGAGCGTGTTGTTGGCCCTGTCCAGAGCCTCCCTTTCCTTGTCCGTGAAGGACTTCGGATCACGCTTTTTAAGCCGCCGAATTAGCCTAATGGCATTACGCTTCCTATTTCTGAGCGTTGTTGTCCTCTTCTGTGCCCTAACCTCCCTAGTCTTTTCGGACGTGGATGATGGTCGGGCTAGTCCCAGGCCAAGTCCACCCGCGCTGACTACTGTCGCGAAACTACAGGTAGTAGAGTTTCCATTGTCAGCAGGGCCACATTCACCATCCGGCATGGGCGCTGACCGATTTTCCTCACGAGGCTGGCTGCGGCTTGCCCCGTTCGGATCGTCCGTCTTCGCCACCCCGACATCTAAATTGCTGCCCTCGGATGGTTTCTGTGGCTCTGCTGCGATGGGAGGCTGCTCCGAGATTGCCAATGTGATCGCCTCAGGTCTAGACTGGCTACGGCTTATCGTAGACTTTGGCGGTCCCATCGGTTCTATCACGCTCAGGATAGCTGCAGGGGTCTTCCCCATCGGTGAGCCCGTCACTGACGAGCGCTCTGATAAGGCCAACTCCTGCATCTGGCTCTGAGAGCTCTTCCCACCTCTTAGTCCCTAGTCTCTTGACCGTCAACTTGCAGTTTTTTGCTCGTCGGGAGCTAGTTGACGCATTAGAGAGGGATGAGCTAGCGATGGAGCAAGCGTCATCTAGAAAGAGCCTTTCCAGGTTCAGGTCGATTGCTCCAACGCTTTCTTCATCCGAAGTATGAAGCAGAGCTTCCTCCGTATCTCCTATCGACCGGTCGGTTTTTATAGAGCCCGACCGGTTTACACTCTTCGCTTTTTGAGTTATATTATTGTTTTTAAGATTTGACATTAGGGTCCCACGAGTAAGGGGGAAGAAGATGTCCGCCTGTACTCACCCCCTGTATACAGGTAAGGGGAATTAATTGAAACTGGAGGACCCCAAGGTATCCAGAGTTCACCGTTAGAAGACACCGTAACGTGGTGCCATTCATCCCATAGGCACGGTAGTTTACACCTGGGATTCCGGGTTTTTTCAAGTTTTCCTCTTTAGATCCGCCATATTCCGTTAACAACAGCGGCACCTCGTGTAGGGTGTAGCTCTTCACCACGTATGGACGGTCTTAGGGAAGAGAAACAACTTATTCCTGACCCTCTGGCCCCTTTGCCTGGAGACCTTACCGCCGAGAGAGAGGATACTTTTCATTTTGTTGGCAAAAGACCAATTTTGCGAGAAACAAGGAAATCTGTGTTTGAAAACGATATTTTATTGGAGAACGAAGTCTTGCAAATCCTTAACGAGAATAACGTCACAACACTAGCCAGATACTACAAATCTGCTTCAATATAAAGAAAGAGTTTTGAATGGAAACTCTGAAAAAAAAATTTAAAGAAATAAGAAAAATAAAGAACTAATCCATTTCTGTGCTATTAGTCTATAATCAATAATTTGTTAACTTTTTGTCAACCAGGCAATGCCATGCTAACCGATTTTTGTTTCTACACTATTTTGTAAAATTTTTTAGTATAAAAATAAAAATCTATTTAATCTAATCTGATCATACACTAAATCCTGGGCCGGACCCTGATGTGTGATTTCCAACTCACCACTGGGAAGACCAATCAAATGAAAGTTAAACCAGTCAATCGGCCATTCAGTGATATGCTAGAAATCACATATCAGGATCCGGCCCTACTAAACCTAGATGCTAGCCCCAACCCAGTCAAGCCACCGATATCTCTCCCTATTCAATCTGTCGCCGTTAACTGAATACCGCTCAGGTATGCTTACGCCGTATCTCAATTCAGCGTTTCCTTCTCCTGAGTCCACCGGCTCGTATAGGATACGTTTATCGGTCGCCCTTTCAGCAAGATGGTAAATAATTGGAACGTTCAGCGAATCTGACAAGTAACCATTCCAGGCAGTAACTCTGCCTTGTGGCAGACCATTATTGACATTAAAAACTTTAGTCGTCGTGTATTGTCCATCTGTTACAAGACATTTTTTCTGATGATATGGTAACTCATATTGGAGAAGTTTATATAAAAGCCCGTCGATCCAAATCGTGTCGAAGTCTTTTTCGATATCCACTAGATAAGCAGCTGTACATCTTTTGGCGTTAAGATTCCAATTAACATCTGAAATCAATTTTATAGCGCATGCACTGCCGAATGCTTTCTCTTGAACCCAAATTGGTTCCAAGGTATGATTTCCTTTCTTTAGCACGCTAACAAAATAGACTTACTACCCTTTTTGTTGCTTATTGGGCAACTTGTTTCTTACGTGTTTGTAATAAGGCTATTAATGCCTTCTACTGTGTTTTCTTACTCTAGGTAATAGACTGGAGCCCTGCTAGGGTTGCTTTGAAGGTCCCCAAATTGTTTTGTTATTTTTTGTGATAATGCATTGTCTAGGCCGAACAAAATTATTCAGTGGTCAGACAGTGACGGCTCATTAGATACTTTTCAGTTCCTAACTAGCCTACTTATGCTCAGAATGCCTTGCGTAAGATCAAGAACTTTCTGTCTAGCTCTAGTAACAAATATGGATTTATTCCCTACATTATATATGTACCTATGCATACAAGTATATCAAGGGATGAACTCACGCCTCGTATTGATGTCGGTGCTTCCCCAGATGACATACTACTTAACATTGGGGAAAAGTAAACATCCTTGTATATAAAATATTTCCTATGGAAGCGATCTTGGTTCACTAGGGATCTTTTTAAATGTTAGCTTTTAAGGCTCGAAATTACATTTGCAAAATGTAAGCGAAAAGTGTTGTTATTGATGGATAAATGCGCAGCTGCCCCAAAATATGTGCAGAAAAGTTCATAAGGTTGGCGTATTTTCCACCTAATATGACTCCCGTGCAGCCGACTTGCGTTATAGATATCGTATGTTCAATTAAATAACTACAAAACAACGCTGCGTTAATACACTATAGACATCTGCTACTGGGATGTCGGTTCCACTGGCCAATATGCAAAATGAAAATCGCGCAGTTAAAGCGAATCTACAAACATTGGTGGAAGCAGGTTTTGAATTTGGAGACGTAACTTCGCTAGATTATGTTCAAGTGAACACTGAGACTATTTGATTATATTTTACGCAAACTCAAAACAATTTTAAAGGAAATTTGTAATAACACTTATGTTTTCTTGGAAAAAAACGACGAATATCACGTCAAACATCAACTTTACAGGGCGAATTCCAAGAGCTTTAATTATTATTTATTTATCTATAGAAAGGGCTAACATAATTTTTGCACCAAGGATCCTTTTCGACGTAGAAATTTTAGAAGTTTTTGCATAGAAACTTTCCATTCTGAAAATGTCCTTACTATTTATGTAGGGTATTCAATTTCAGACGGCCAAACTTTGTGAGACTATGGTAATAAAAAAATTTGAGCAAGCTAGGCATTTCCTCTCAATTTCAATTCACGGATAAGTGATATTAAAAAAAAAAATAAAGAAATGAATGTATAAAGTGCGCAAATTGTAACACCGTAAAGATGCGTGCGCCTTTAGCAAGGCCCCTAACCAAGAAAACCCTTAGGGATCAATTTGTCACATCAACCTTGCAACTGTGAAAACATCACTCCATCAAAGTTTCTTCTATTACAGATTAAGTCTTTGGAGCCCACTACGAGGATACATTCTCCAACAATCCATTACATTGCTTCCAGCATTTACAGAGTTGGACACTTGTTCAATATTTGCACATCGGCAGCTAAACGCCTTTTGGTAGAACACTCCACCGGCCGAGAAATTGAACTCTTCTTCTCATTGGTGTATTTTCATCTGCGAAAGTGGTTACTTAGTTGCACCGATATGTGTTTGGGGGATGATCGTAGTCATTCTGAAAATTGAACGCATAAATTGTGGCCAATAGAACCGTCGCCACCATCGCCGCCCAACCACGGTGCTACAACTTTTACAAATAAATATAGTAGTAGCGTCATGTTCTAAATGCCACCGACCATTGAAAGTCTATAGTGAACAGTGCCACCGCACAATGATTCTATCTGGCCGGTATAACCTACGTGACCGCCACTTGAGCCACCTGCCGGCACTCGCTGCATCATAACGCATCCACACGGGGTAGCATTCAATACCATCGAAGGTATACCTATATACCGCTAACCAAAGAAACTCTTGTAAAATATTGGTACTTTAATGTCACCCCCCAAATCCCCGGGGAGTGCCTTTCAAGTGGTCCTAAACCACCACCCCACTCTCACCCCAATCCTCGTCACCCATCGCTTGTACGCTTCGACCTAAAACGCTTTATGTCCTGCAAACAACGAAACTCATTTATCTTATATGTTCACCCCATCGAAAGAGTGCAGCAGTTCCGAACTGCGGCGTCCCCATACGACTCATAAAATTAGCACAAGAGGGTAGCCTGCACATCGCCTCTTCACTGGAGGACTACTCCGCCTGCGGCACTCAACAAACCTTTTCATGTGCAAATGAGCCAAGGTGCACCAAGCATGACTCCTCGAATTTTTTTCGGTTCCCTTTTCGCAACCGGGCCAGACGCACCGCCTTGCACAAAGTGAAAAATTAAAACATTAATTTGGTGCTTTGTCCTGGGAATACGTACCGAATTTTAAATTAACCCGAAACATGTTTAGGGGTTGCCACCGAACTGCCGGATAAATCTCACCGAAGGGCCCTCCGCGTAGCTAATAGCAGTACAATTCCCCACCGGATGACCACCTAAATTGCCATTCATTCGGGATCAATTGAGTTACAATGCAATGCAAATGACGAGGTGGGGTGCAGAAGGTGGGTGATCGAAAGGATTGCAGGGATAATTGAATATGCGGAATGGAAAAATGTTGAATTTGTGTGAAGGCAATTTGCATGCTTAGCTCTAGGATGGGTTGTGGGTACAATGCCCAATTAAATTCCGACACGACACCAGTAACCGAATCACCCACCGAAACAAACCAGTCCCAGAGGGCTGGGGACCTCCCTATATGGTGTCCCTCAAAAAGCTAACTAATGCAGAACAATATCCTGTTGCCGTAAATTTTCCCCATTTTGGAGATACCATCCAGTGTGTGGGTGGGTATGTGGGGGCAATGTGGGCGATGGGTTAAGGATATCATTTATATGGCTAGTAGATAGACTATGCCGCCTGCCGGCCGTTCACGTTAACAAAACCACCGACGGTAATAAAATCGACAACAATCGCTATAATTCATTTGGGGCACAAAAATTGTTTCACGACTGTTTTCCATTTGGAGCAATCCGGGTTATGGCCGGGTGGGGGCAACGCAACGAAATTAATTTATTAACTTACCCCCGATCGATCGGAGCATTTTAAATTATTGCACTTTTTACTCAAAATAAAAATGTTGTGGTTTCTCCCATCCGACCCCGCGTGGGAGCATCAAAAAACCACAAACGGGAGCAATAATGACGGCGAATAAAAATTAAAAGAACTCTGAAAATTTGAGACGAGTATGTGTGTGCAATCGTGCGGGCAATGAATTGTTCCACAATATGACTGCCGGTACTGGAATACGCCTACGCCTCTGCCTCACGCTTTCGGCGTTGAGCTATTTTTTTACCAATTATCAACAGATGGCATCGCGCCGCACGGCTTACCAAATGAGTGGTGTTCTCGTCCTTTTTGTGGTGTCTGCCGAACATGGTGTTGAACATAAATTCAATGGGAGCACTTTTTTCCGGACTTGGAACTGGTGGCGGTTAATACAAGTAGAACTCCCGAAAAGTTATAGTTTAAATTAAGTTGGTTCTTAGGTCATTATCCTGTGCATTTTCATTTTTGAAAACTTCGAACATTTTTGAGCATCATTTGCGACTATGATGCTAGACTATGCAGAAAAAATTAACAGCAGGAAAACTTATTCCTTTGGACCGATGTCAACATTTTTATATTAAATAAGGTTAGGTTGGGAAGGGTGTGCACTTCGTTCTATTTAGAAAACTTAGCAGATCCGATATCTATGGCCCTCTTTTCCTTGCTATGAAAAATATATGTACATAGGTTTCTTTCTTATAAACGGGACCATGCCAAAGAAGATGCTAAATCGACTTCTCTCCCTCGTCTCTGTAGCGTCTGCATAAATCCTTGAAATCATTCAATTTCTAGAGCACATCTCTAATGGCTTAGTGCTTGGTGACTACTCCAATTAGTATAAGGATAGATGATCGATGTAGAACCAGAATGCAACTTTCTGTCACTGGCAGTGTCTATTGCAGTAACTTTTCTATTATTATTATTACTCCAAATGGCAACAATACCGCGATCAAGGCACTCAAAACCAACAAGGCGGTAGGATTGACGGTATTCCAGCAGAGCTCTTACGAGCAGCGCCCACAACATCGGCTGAGCTTCTGCTTCCACTTCTAGAGAGAGATTGGGAAGCTGAGAGCTTTCC
The DNA here is from genome assembly GCA_945910035.1 of Brachypalpus laphriformis. Taxonomy (NCBI): domain Eukaryota; kingdom Metazoa; phylum Arthropoda; class Insecta; order Diptera; family Syrphidae; genus Brachypalpus; species Brachypalpus laphriformis. The sequence goes on from OX246756.1 coordinate 104,394,019, forward strand.
TAACGAGTGGAAAAAGGGAATGATCCTCAAGCTTCCTAAGAAAGGTAATCTAATGAAGTGCGGAAACTGGAGGGGTATCTGTGTGCTGCTTGCTGTAGCTAAGATAATAGCTAAAATCACTCTGGAGCGAATTAAACAACATCTCGAAGACACACTCGATGCGAACAAGCAGGTTTCCGCTCTGGATCCTCCTGTGTCGACCACATCAACACCCGGCTGATTATCATCGAACAGTGCGTTGAATATCGATCGCCACTCCACCTTCTGTTCATCGATTTTGAGAAGGCGTTCGATGGTGCCAACAGGGAGTTTATTTGGCGTGCCTTACGCAGGAGAGGTATTCCCGATAAACTAATTGCTATTATCAAAGCTACATATGATGGCTCCAACTGTCACGTTCTGCATAGGGGAAGGTTGTTTGAGGAATTTGAGATCCAAAGTGGGGTAAGACAAGGCTGTATCCTTTCACCAATATTATTCCTATTGGTGATTAGCGATGTGCTTCATGCAGCTTTGTCGACGGGAAACGGAGGAATTCGATGGATTCTTACATTTCAACTGAAACATCTTGACTACCCTGACGATGTATGCTTACTCTCCCACAGAATTATGGACCTCCACCAAATGACAGCAGATGTGGAGAGGGGAGCAGGTGTCGTCGGGCTAAAAATTAATACGGTAAAAAATAAAATTATCAGCCTTGGAAGAAACTCATTGGCTCAAATATGCATTGCTGGACAACCGGTAGAGAGAGTAGAGGATTTCCAGTACCTTGGGAGTATTGTCTCGACCGATGGTGGAACAGAACTGGATATAGCTAACAGGATCGCCAAAGCAAAGTCCGCGTTCGGGATGTTGTCCAAAATATGGCAAAGCAATGCAATCAGTTTGAGCACCAAATTAAGACTGTTCCGCTGCAACGTTGAATCCGTGCTGCTATATGGTTGCAGCACGTGGAGAGTGACCACTATATATCACCAGAAAGCTGCAAACGTTTGTTAATAGGTGTCTGCGCAATATCTTAAGCGAACCGTGCTATGCAATGGAACCGTCTAACTCAGGATGGCAGAAGACCTGGCGGTCCGAAGAGAACATGGCGCAGATCAATCGAGAAGGAGGCACGGCAGTGAGGGGAAAAGTTGGGGAGAACTCAGACACATTGCCAGAAACCGTACGCGATGGCGTGTAGGCGTGGTAGAGGCCCTAGGACCCACAAGGGGATACAGGACATAAGTAATGCCACTTTGTCTTCTTTGATGATCTTTGAGACTACTTCTTCGGCCATTTGTAGGTAGGAAAGGAATCATAGTCCTGTATGGGCTGCTTCAGTTATTGGTAAGATTTCTTGGGATAATACCTTTCTAAGTATTTTGGCCTCATTTATGTCTTCCAATAGATCACAGAGAGTTTGCTATATCCTTTATTTCTCCCTTCGAATACAATAATTTTGATAGTTATAAACCCGATCTTTAATTATCCCAGCTAGCTGTTCTTTGATCTATCAAAAAAAATTCCTATACTGGCTTGGTCTTATGTCGTAACTCCACCAGACAGCGCCAACTTTCTTACGAGGTCGACTGATAGCACAAGAGGTGTTAAACGATACTTTCATAATATTCGCAAACTTGTCGACTGCTTTTCCAATGCATTTCGCGTTTGAAGTAACTAGGGCCGATCGAAGAGTTGGTTTTGTGGCAACTAGGTTTGAGAATTCTTTCCAGTTAACTTTTTAAGGCTTTCCGGAAGGTTTGGGTTCATCTTTGTTAAAGTTAAAAATGAGTTCAACTTGATTGTATTTTAGAAGTAAAAACTTATTAGAAAATATAAAACAACAGAATTGGTTTAAGGACAAGTAACTAGATCAAATCCATAAATATTTTCAAGGCCGATTATGCAAAGTTGAAGCATTGCCTTTGTTAATTGAAAGATTAATTTAAAAAAAAAAGCATTAAGGTCTCATCCAATTAGATTTTTCTGCGTTATATTGCATTCTTCACTAGTGCTCGAACTGTTTGTGGTGGAGACTCATTTTCTTCCTATGGCATGTATGGTAAAGATAGGAGCAAATCTGACTGTGCAAGCTAGCATTCTACATTCTATAAGTGGATAGTACAAATTGTTCTTTAGACTTTAAACCTTGAATTCGCGTTTGCATATCAATATTCTTTAGTTAAGACTTTTAACACTTCATTTTGTTACCCAAAGCTGTCCTTTGGGTGGTACATTCATCATCATTCGCTTCTCCTCGCTTTCGAAGTTCAAAGATAGAATTTATGTAATACTACCGAAATTGCTCTTTAAGTTGTTTAGTGAATTTGGATACCCAGCGATTAGGTGGCTGAACGGATAATTCTTCAGCTCAAATCTCTGTTCTGCTTATTGGTCGATCTCTTAATCTGGAACCGGTGATGGAGGCCATGTTAGACAAATTTGAAGGAGAGGAACGACCGATCGGGTGGCGACATTTAACTTGGCCGTGACTAAATTTGGCGACAGCAATTGAATGTCCGTGAGGAAGAGATTTATTGTTGCCACAGCTGACAACTTTGACTCCATATTTTCATTCTACCGGAACGACCGACAATAGCTGGCATGGCATAGTTGAAGCTATTGTATATGAAGGCTTTAGCTTTCTTGACTTCCTTAAAAATTTACAGAAAGTTCGACTATTTTAACGATCTGCTCGCTTTTGAAAACAGTATCTGGTTTTAACTCTACAACTTCTACCAGTGGTTCTGCTGCGCGGCGTTTGCCTTGAACCTTATTTATGGACGTTTTATTGCTTGTCGATGCGACGGTGCTTGCTCCATCTTGTATCGGGCTCTTGACTTGTGATCGTTGTTTAATGAGGGTCCTCTCTTTCTCATTTTCTTTAAGTACTGAAACGAATCTTTTGTTTTCTCACCTTTTTAGAATTATTAATTACCAATTTTCTTATTGAAACGCACGAGCCTCGGTGCGGTTGGCCTCTAATGATATCAAATATACATAGTCTCGTTGAGACGGGTACAAATCTGCAATCCCTGAAAATGAGCACCGATGAAATCGTCTTCCGAGTCAATCAGCCCATTCATGTTAATATCCTTATCACTTACACATACATATACCTAGTCACAGGGTTCGCAATGGATATTTAATAGTAATAGTAGTTTAGTAGAGGGTGCAGATTATTCATGTATACGTATTTTTGTGTTCTTTGTTGTCTCGTGCTATTGTAATAAAAAAAATATGTTCCAGCGACTAGTTAGGGAAAGAGTGCACAATCTGCATATAAACTCGTATTATTCAAATAAGACTAGTGAACTTGTTGCTGAATTGTTCTACCTTTTCTAGAATACATATAGTGGAGAGTAGTGCAAGTGATAATAATATCACGAACTCTAAAGAAAAAGATTACCTACTGGCTGCAAAGTTCACATCAATACACTGAACCCAGCTTAAAATAATTTAAGACAAATGTCTCTTCCGAACGCATTCAGTAGCTCGAGTCCTAAAAGTTCTTAAATTTACAATCCACCTGTTACTTCACAGTTAATAAGCATAGAAAGTTATTTGACTCAAATTGCTTAAACCTGCTTTAAGTCTTCAACAGGTTGTGGCAATACAATGAAATATTTTTATTTATTTATTTCATCATAGAGCACCCAGAACACTACGCTCTCTCAGTGTATACTCTCATTAGCGCTTTACTTACTTACTTAGGTGGCGTTACAGTTCGGGGTGAACCTGGGCCTCAACCAACAAGCCTCTCCATTTAGCTCGGTCTTTAGCTAATTGCCTCCAGTTGCGCACTCCAAGTTTGTCGAGGTCCCCTTGAACTTGTGCGCGCCACCTATGGCGATGATTCCCTCTACTGCGTCCTCCCTCGTGGTTAGATTCGAAGACGCAGCGGGCCGGAGCGTTGGTGTCCATTCGATCTACATGACCAAGTCATCTCAGACATCCAATACACAGTTTTTTGACTATATTTTTCTCTCAAAGCGACCAAGGATATCTTCATCCTCTTTTAATAAAGTCCATGTTTCAGCGCCGTAAGGCAGGATGATCAGGGTCTTATACGGAGTCTCTTTAGTTGTTCGAGATAGGGCTTTACTATTGTATTGCCTTATACTCGTAAGCCAAAAAAAACAGCGATTGGCAAAAGTTATTCCTTGCTTGATTTCTGCGCTGATCTTGTTTTTAGAGTTTATAGCAGAGCCAAGGTAGACAAAGTCCCTTACTACCTCGAAGTTATAGCTGCCCACGGTGACGTGTTGTCCAATTCTTCGGTGTTGATTGTCCCTTCTTGTTGACAGCTTATACTTGGTTTTGCCCTCGTTTATCGCTAAACCCATTTTGGCCGCTTCCGCCTCAATGCTTGCAAACGCACTGGTGACAGCCTGCTGAGTTCCTCCGATAATGTCTATATCGTCGGCGTATGCAAGCAGTTGTACAGACTTTTGATGGATTGTGCCTCTGGTGTTGGCTTGTGTGTTCCGCACAATCCGTTCAAGTACAATATTAAAGAAGTCACATAACAGCATTTTTTGACATCAAAGGTCTCGGTGAGGTCATTACCGACCTTGATGGAGCAGCGAGCGTTCTCCATCATCGGATAAGTTTGGCAGAGTGGTCAAAACTAGACATGGCTCTATAAAGCTCTTCTCTAAAGATGCTATCATAGGCGGCCTTGAAATGGATAAAGAAATGGTGAGTATCGATTTGGAATTCTTGGGTTTTCTCCAGGATCTGCCGAAGTGTGAAGATTTGATCGATGGTGGACTTTCCTGGCCTGAAACCGCACTGATAGGGTCCAATCAGGCTGTTCATAAAAGGTTTCAGGCATTCACACAATATCGCAGGAAAGATCTTGTATGCGATGTTGAGGAGACTGATGCCTCTATAATTGGCGCAGTTGAGGGGGTCTCCTTTCTTGTGGATCGGGCAAACGATGCTGAGATTCCATTCATCAGGCATACACTCGTCTGACCAAATATTATAAATGAGTTGGTGTATGCACTCTACCAATTCATCCCCAGCTGCCTTGAAAAGTTCGGCCGGTAAGCCGTCAGGTCCAGCAGCCTTGTTCGATTTTTAGCTTGGATATTGCTATTTTCACTTCGTTTTGGTCAGGTGGACGGAAATTTTGACTATCTTCGTCTATGTTGAATGGTTCATTTTGCCTGACAGCGGGATGTTGGTCTTCGTCGCCGTTATACAGTCTGCAGAAGTAGTTTATCCATATTCTCAGCACCGACTGTGATTCTACTACGAGGTTTCCATTTTCATCTCTACAGGTTTCTGTACGGGTATTGCTTCTCTGACACGTTCTTTTTACCTTTTGGTAAAACCTCCGTACATTGTTTCTGGAGTATAAACTCTCGATATTCTCAAACGCGCGCTTCTCATGCTCTTTCTTCTTTTTTTTGGAGAAGCCGATGTTCTTCCCGTCTCGTACAGCTCACGAGCAGCTCTCGTCTTCCCTTGCAGCGCCCCTTGGGGGGCATAGGGCATCAAGCACGCTTTTGCGCAATCTTGTTCGGAGTTCTGCAACGCGTTTGAGCTGCTTCTAGCTCATTCCTAAAGAGCTCGATTCCTCCTCAACTGTTCTGCGCCACGTTTGCCTAGGGCGTCTCTGCTATTCTGCCTGCCTGGCTGAGCGGATTCCACTGCATGGCGTATTTCGCAATGGAGTTGTCTTCGCGCCGTAGGGTGTGTCCAATCCATTGCCACTTTCTTCTTCGTATAGCAAATGCTCGTTCTCGTATAAAGTTGTTCGTTGGGAATGTGGTTCGGCCAAAAAATCCTCAAGATGATCCTTAAACATTTGCTTACGAAGACTTGCAGCTTACATGTGATAATGGTGTCCATCTTCCAAGTACTGCAACCGTAAAGCAGCACCGATCCCACGTTGGAGCGGAACAGTCGTAGCATGGTTCTTAAGTTGATAACATTGCATCTCCAGATTTTGGATAGCATTCCGAACGCAGCTTTAGTCTTCCTGATTCTGCTGCACACATCCAGTGCGGTGCCACCACGATTAGCCGAGACCACACTTCCTAGATAAAGAAAGCTATCAACTTTCTCGACTTACTGTCCGGCAATGTTAAGTTGAGCGCAGGTATAAGAAGTGCTCAGGGCTTTTGTTTTGGCTGTGTTTATTTTTAGCCCCATTTTGTTTGCCTCGGCTTCTAGATTTTGGGCCATCAAATGAAGATCCATAATCTGATGTAAAAGTAGAAAAATATCGTCAGCGTAATCTAGGTGTTTAAGGTAAGATGTCATCGTCCAACGAATTCCATAATTAGCTTCAGTCAATGCTGCACGGAGTACATCGCTGATAACCACCAACATCAATAGTGGCGACAGTATGCAGCCTTGACGTACTCCACTTTGGACTTCAAAATCCTCCGACATCTTACCAATGTGTAAGATGTGACATTTACCGCCCTCATATGTAGCTTTGATAATAGTTATAAGTTTTTCTGGGATGCCTCTCCTGCGCAAGGCCAACCAGATAGCATCTCGATTCAAGCTGTCGAAAGTTTTCTCGAAGTCGATAAACAGCAAATGTAGCGGAGGCCTGTACTCAACCCATTGTTCGATTATGATCCGTAAGGTGCTTATGTGGTCGATGCAGGAGGATCCAGCACGAAAGCCTGCCTGTTCGACGTCGAGAGTTGAATCTGAATGCTCTTTGATTCATTTCAGAATTATTCTAGCTATTATTTTGGCTACGGCTGGAAGAACGCAAATACCTCTCCAGTTTTCGCATTCCGTCAAGTTTCAATTAAGAAATTTAAATTTATTTAAAACTGGAGTAAATTACTTATTAAAAAACAATTTTATTTGAAATACATTATTGTAATTAAAGTTAAGAGTTTACGAACTAATAAAACCTCTAAGTAAAAAAATAAAAGATGTCTATGTTATAGCGTGCGAATTCTCGTTTCATTTGGAGGAATCTAGCGTTATATGGGCTTTCCTGGAGTGAGTCCAGGAGAGTCTTAACCAGAATCCGATCGTTGTCCATGTTCGATAGCCAAAGGTCGTCATCAAATTATCCGTCGGTATCCGAGGCGTTGGTTTTCGTTTCGGAGCAAGATTTTTTTATTATTGTGGCTCGCTGGGCCACAGACCAACAGACACTTATCCTGTTTTGTGGCGCAGGGTACTCGCCATTGTCCTCTTCCGTTCGCAATTTCCAGAGAAATTCCTGGATGGGATCACGAAGAGGTGGAAGTAGGACTTACTAATATCGCTGCAAGTTGTTCGGCTGCAGTGGCTCTTTCTCGTTATTAAGCGGACCAACACCTATCGGGAGATGCTGCTCCTACGAGGCCTTTGTTAGTCGTTTGCCATCCAAATCGGCCTTTGTTAGTCGAAGATCGTCAAAGATCGCGACTGGCTCAGCTGGTACTGTCATGTTCAAAGAAGACATCATTTGAACCCCATTAAAGTTAACGGACAATGTCAAAGAACGTTCCACTGATATAGCGAATGATTTCTGGATATGCATTTGATTTGCCTCCGAAAGGAAGTGATCCAAAATCGGGAGGTCTGCCAATATTTCCTTAAGTCAAACAGGCGAACTCCATAGGCGGATCAGTAGAAATACAGTGAGGTGGGAGGGTTGATGATCCCTTGTGTTCAGATCATAGCCTCGCCGAAATAGGAAGAAGAATCATGAAAGTTGGAATCATAAGTTGGATTGTAACCAATTTTAATACATTTGAAAGCTTATACGAGTAAGAGTAAATTAATCTGACATTGAAATTATTTTTAATATTTACAATTTTCCCGAGCTTAGCATGGACTTCTTTATTTTTTGTTTTCTGTGGTGGTTTTATCACATATCAGCTAAAGATTTGCAGGACAATTTTTAAAAGACGTTACGATATGAAGTGCTACCATATATAGAACAGGTTTTCGAGAGAGCATTTCGAAAAAAAAAATTAAATTGCAGGGTTAACTCTTACAATACCATTTGTTACCATAATCTTTCGGATCTATTGTATTATTTACAAATTTTGCGTAGACTCAATTTATTTGTACTTTTTACAATATTCATCTCATTTTCTTGTAACCTTTTGCAAATGGTTATTTAATTTGTTGACGGTAAATAAATGTAATTTAAACTTTCGACAGGATCTGCGATCGAAATATGTACCGTTATTTGATTTAACAACAATAGATGTTCTCGTTTCAATTGAATGCTAACCGTTGCTGGTGTTTAAAATATGTGTAGGTAAGCATTTAGTTGGAAGAAAAACTAAATGGGCAAAATTTATTTAACGAAACTACGTCACCCAATTTAGCAAGAAGAAGACCGCTCATCTTTTGTAGTAGTAAAGTACCACAATAATTTTGCCAGTAAAAATAAAAGCGGTAATAATTTGGTCACTTTTGTGTTCAATGTTTATTCATGAAAATAGAGAGATTAAGTAGTGGTTTTTCCTTCTTAATTTTAACTTAATATTCTGCATGCTATGGTCAATACTTATATAATATGGAGATAAAAAATAATAACATATAAAAGTTGTTGCTACTCATTTATTTTCATGCGTTTCATTGAAGTTTGCCTTGTCATTTACTGCTTTTTTTGATACGTTAAAAGGGAGATTCTCGGTGTTATATCAAAACTTGAGTTATTTTGTTGGCGTTCCTTACTGCTATTTTGCTTGAAGCGAATGATATTTAAAAGCCATCCTGATGCGTTTCTCCCGACAAACTACTGCACATATCCGGCCCTGAGTAGGATATAGAGTGTAAAAGGTTGCAATCATTTTGAATGCATTCATTTATTGACTTCATTTTGCAATTTCGAAAAAGAATGCAATAACCATTAATTTAGCATTTGAAGGATTGCACTCATTTTTCTATCATTCAATTGAATGCAAGCATTTATGAATTCATATGACCTTTAGCGATATTTATCTTAAGACTCCGGTCTCTGACGCAATAACACTAGAACTTCGGCTGATCCGCACATTCAAAGTCGACATTCTTTATTTTCAGGACTGGCTTCGGTCAGAGCCTGAGTCAGCAATGGAATGTAGCCGCAGTTTCTTAGCTAAAAAAACCAGTCAGCGTCTGGTGCTAGGCCCTGGCACTTTAAATAGCTGTTGCGCCAAATATTTGTATTTTTTGGTGCTGGCATCTTCCTGTGTTATAACAATATTAGGTTTCATTAGACAAATATGAGTCTCTTTTCCAAGCGGAAATTTACGCAATCCTGATGGCTATAGACTATATTGTAAGGAGCAGATTGTAGTATTTGTGTCTGTAGTGACAGTCGGGTTGAGATTAATCTTTTAGCCACTTCCAAAAGTGAGTGAACTTAAAAACTTTTTGAACTCGGTCCCAAAGCTGAATTATCTGTCTCATATCTGAATAAAGAGCACACTGGGATCTTGGAGAACAAGATCACCGATAGGATTGATATACAAGGCTCCAGAAGGTTTTCTCAAAACCCGTTATTGCGTTGGGTCTTCCTACGTCTCCGGCAGCTGTACATTGACAATTGGGTTTCTCATAAACACAATTGTGTGTAGTTTGACTCCCCAGGATACAGGTTGACTAAACGAACACTCCCAGACGTCTATAAGAAACCAGCGGTTTTCTTACTGTCTCTCAGCAGAAAAGACTGCAGACAACATAGGTTGCGTCATCTTGACAGATCGCTCCGCTTTCGCCAAGCATCTTAACCTTCCGTCGGGCGCAATTGATCTGACAGGCATAGCTTGCATTGCATTGTAAAGAATATTTTGTCTACAAAAGCAGTAAAAAAAAACTATTTATAACTTGAAATACTATGTATGGATCTGTCAGGCACATTGCGCCCGTTCATGTCCATATTACTATTGCACTCGGCGGAAGGTAAATCTATAACGCTTAAGTGACACTATAGTCTGCGGCTCTTATGGTGTGTGCTGGTACTGTAAGCTCCTAAAAGTACTTGCTTCGCTTTCAGAAAAAGACAACGAAATTGCAATAAAATAGCTAAACCAGGGTTTTTTCTCTCTGGTAGTACAATGGACCAGGTGCATCTGAATACTCCAGTTAAGCGTTTCCTATCCTAACAAAAAAAAAATCGCATATGGAATGAGGTCAATGCCGAAGAAACCCTTCAGGCAAAATTACATCCAGAAAAGTCCACCGTTTGGTGCGGTTTCCACGCTGGTGGCATCATGGGATATTATTTCCTCAAAAGTGGGGTGGAACCTCACGAGATGAAGTTTCAGCAGGATGACGCTACTTACTATATGGCGACCTAAGCCATCGACTTATTAAAATCTCAATTTGGCGATAAGTTGATTTCGAAAAAAGGACCAATTGGCCTCCAGGATCGTGCGATTTGACAACCATGGATATTATGTAAAATCATCGGCATATGCTGATAAACCAGTAAAAATGTACATCTTGAAGGACAACAGTGTTTGTGTTATTCGAGAAATACGGTCACCATTGCTCAAAAAAGTGACGCAAAAGTAGAAGGTCAGAATGCATTTTGTCAAGAACAGCTGCGAAGGCCATATGCCCAAAATCCTTTTCGAATATTACTGTCATGAATACATCTTTCGAATAAAAAGAATTGATCTAAAATCAATTTTGTGTGTTATTCTTTTTTTTTTTATTTCGGGGTTATAAAACATCCTTTACATTCTTCTTCTTCTTCCTTTTATCAGCGGGGCTATGATCCGAAAACAAGGGATCACAACCTTCCCACTTCACCGCATTTCTACTGATCCGCCTGTGGGGTTCGCCTATTTGACCTCAAAAAATATCGGCAGGCCTGCTGATTTTGGATCACTCGGTTACTGAGGCCAATGAAATGCCGATGTCGTCGCATTTGTCTGATCCAGGCGTTTATAGGCCTGCCTTTCCTACATCGCGATGTCTTTGGAACGTGCATTGTATATATGTATATATATATACAAAATTATGCAGATAGCAGTGTTTGGTTTAACCTCTTTTAGGTTAACCAAACGTTTTTAACTTAGAACTTTTTATTCATAGACCTTTCTGAATGTTAATTTGCAGAATATTTTTTGCAAAATTATTGTTCTGGTGTTATTATGTATGTACTGTACATATGTACCTAAGTAGCTCCAAGAATTCAGATGAATGAGTCTTTCCTTCTTTATCAAAGGTTATAAAAGCTTTTATAACGTCGACATCTAAAATAGGAGCATTATTTCAAACATCAAAGAACACAGAAGCTATTATATACTCAACTACTTATAATTAACTCAAAATATATGGAACTACTTAGAGTACAATTTGGAAAGTATATATGTACATATTTCCATTCCATTTGATTTGACTCAAACCAAATATTTATGGAGTCCATTTCGTTTTTCGAATAGTAAAATTATATACCAACCTTATGGATGGAGGTCTATTCATAAATTAACATAGAGCAGGCTTAATCATACTCTCTCTATAATGAAATCCCTTGGAACACAGACTGATTAGTCTCTATACCCATCAAAAGGCTTAATTCAAATATTCATCGAAGCATCCCTCCTCCTAATTTCCATGAATTCTATTCGACTTTTAACTGAAGCCAAAGAGGAGACATCCTCCCATAAACCATACAAATACGGCTCCTAAGACAATATACTATATGAGACACAATAATGAAAGATATCTCATCTATAAGGTCAAATTAAATGCAAAATTCCCTTCCTCGCCCCATCCATAGGATTTCACGAAGAATTACACTAAATGAATTCCCAAATGCCAGAGAAACCACCCCCGGGCAAAAGCTGATCCAAACCCTATCATATGCAAATCCGAGAGGGCAAATTCCAATTATCAATGAAATGTGTTACGGAGGATGTGAAGTGAGTGCTATACCAATATATTTATGTATCTGGAGCTGTACCCGTATATAATTACTTTACACATGATCCCAAGTCACACTATTTTCAATATTCCCAGCAGAGGAGGATGATAACGACATCCGAACAAGCTCCTCAACAGCATAAGAACGGATGCAGACGGGATACCTTCATAAATTCATTCGTCATAGACCTGTGTGTGCGTGTGTTTGCTAAAAATGCATGAGTAGCTCTTCCTAGCGTTGATGTTACTGGCAGCTCAATGTTGCAATTGACAAACGGCTACAAATTGTACAAAATTTCAATGTCTCAGCGTGTCCTGGCGATGCTTGTTCATTCCAAATTTTAAGTGTTAATCCCCATTCGAAGGTCCAAGAATCCATTTATCATTTCTCTTGAGGATGTCACCTAATCTTGGCGCGACGATGAATGACAATCTGCAACTGCATCAGGACGAATAATAATTCACAATTAAATCTATTTATTCCACATGGGCGAGAGATATGTGGTCATACACACTTACACGAATCCCTTTAATGGATTTCGTAAGGACAATGGGAGTTAAGGATTAAACCAGATCCTTGAAAAGTGGTTTCACTGATTCCATCATCGTATTGCATTGGCTCATCACCTCGAATCGTCTGTCCAGGCCTTCGTCGCATCGGTTATTTAATTTGAGTTTCAGTTTTGGTTTTGACATCGACTGTCAGTATGTATTTTGCCATCACCAAGAACACTTGAGAGGTGCGACGATCGGCAGCAAGTAGACAGGCCTCTTGCACCACCATCGTCGGCATCCGACGGGTCTGTCGCTTTAGGGAAAATCCAACATTTTGAATGATTACCCAAGGACTGCAAAGTGACATTTTACACAAACCAAAATGCTGGTTAGGTGTGGCAGCGCACATAGCTCGAATCGTCGTTGTTGTCGTCCGGCCGCTTCGAGCTCTTGAGAGAGCGTCGTGGCATATCTGATTTTGATAAATGCCATCATGAAATGACTAATGAGATTTTAAGTTAAGTCTCGAATAGTGGCTATATAATGCCATAGGTCAAGTGTACCTGTATTCTGTCGCATGGCTAGCTGCGGCTGAAGGGTGTACGCGGGAAAGTATAGCGCGTTGTCCGGCATTGGCTTTTAAAACGAATTATTTGTTTTATCGCTTACGTTTGGGGGTCCAAGGAAGTTGGTCAAACGCACGATTTTCTCTGTGCTACTAGGAATGGCCATCATGGTAAAACTTTGAATTCTGTATCCGAATAGTTTGAGTTTGATGAATGATATGAATTCAAGCGACGACGCAGGTAAGACTCGTAGTTCAATTCAAAGTCGTGATTGACCTCCTTTGTCCGGGTGCGAGAGATAATTTAAATTATTTTCGAATGGCGCATGTGTGTGTTGATTGATGTTTTTCTATTTTGCCGAATGAAGAGTTTTAAGTAAAAGCATTTGATATGCCACTTGAACTTGTGTCGTCAACACGTAACACTAATTTAGAGTCAGGCGAATTTTTTTTTTTTTAGAATTTCGTGACTGTGATTGTGAGTGTGCCGTGGCGTTACTACCTAATTAGATTAATCTCCACATTTCTTCTCATTTTTTTACTCTAAAAGTCCAAAATTTGATTTCAGCTGTTTAAAACAGCTTTCCATATTCACAAATTTTCGTAAGCTTCGTAAATTCCGAACATTTTTTGGTCAATTTACCGAACAATCTCAAAGAATTGGTACAGATTTGATAAAGATACTCGTATATCCAAAACAAGACAACGCAATGGTACCAAAACGACCTTTATAACCCGTCATTGATATCATACACTTTTTGGTACAGTGATATAGTTAAAGGAGAGATCCGGTTTCTTGATCATTTCCATCGCGAACTTAAAATTGAGTGCAAAATTGAGGCTATAGAGCATGGTCCTAACCCATCTGGTAGTAGGTTTGTCTATTCCCCTACGTCTCATGGCACTAGTGATGGATTCATAACCAGTGTTATCAAAAGCACCTTCTATGTCAAGGAATGCCCAAAGGGAGATTTCTTTGGAGAGTAGCGGTAGGCAGAAAAAGGGCATACAAATCATGGGCCAGTGAATCCAATTTACAGACTGTGCCTCGAGATTGACGATGTGATCGGCAAGAATTTTGAAGTAGTAGTATAAAGTCGAAAAAGTAAAGAAGTAATACCTTTGTAAGTAAGTAAGTAAGTAATAGAAGCAAAATTTCTGGTCTGGATTAGCACCATAGAGATGATATCGCTCATTTACTTGAAGACTGTCATAACTCAAAAAACGCTGAGTTAATGATCCAGAATTATTCGTTTTATCATGCTTCATATTGTGTAAAAATTTCATATTAATATCTTCTATACTCTCCGTGTTAGAATTATAAGATGTCTTCTTTTTCTGCAAAGTGGTAGGCAAAAATTGTCTCCAAAATCCGTTTTTTTGACAGTCTTCAAGTAAATGAGCGATATAGTGAAGCTTTGAGAAACAAATTCATATTAAGCGCCAAAATATAGTGGTTCAATGAATAAAATGCAAAACTCCTACATAAAATCTAAGAAAAAGTTCTTATTGGGCTGGAACGAGCGTATCCCTTAGCCCTTCTAGCTAAAACTTATACACATTTCATAAAGAGGTGTAACAACTAGAGCAGAAATTGAGTACTTTGAAGATGATCGGAACTTCGGCCAACGGCTAAAGACGGGTTAGTCAACGAATCCTGCTACCAAAAAGAAATTAAATAATTTCTTTTCTATTTAACATTTGGAATCCACTTTTTTTGTCAATATGTAGATTCATCTTCGGAATAGATGGCGGACATATAAACCGAATTTTAGAGTTCGTTCGATCGACGCTCTAACATTTCTCCTGATGTTGGAAGAGTTTTTCTTCACAGAACTGCACAGGAAACGAATCCGATTTAACTTAGTATAATTTCAGCAAGACGGGACACTAGTCCACATCGTTTCAGACATACACTCCTCGACAACTGGTTGAGACACCCCTCTAATTTCAGCGTTTCTCGATAATTTTGTTTCGTATGTGCTCCAAATATTGCTATCAGGTAATCATTATCAATTTCTAAAATCATTCTAATCACCATAAATCTTTTTTTACCTTAATTTTCTTGGAATTTGCAATTTGTTCCTAATTACCCACGACAAGTGGTTGAGACATGGTATAAATACTTTGGAATTTCAGTTGCGGACTCTATTCCCAGTGTGAATTGTTAGTCAGTTTTAGTGACTGGATTTAAAAGAAAGAACTTAAACACGTCTTAGAAGCAAACAAAAAAGTTAAAAATGTGTTCTGGAAAGATGTTAAACCAAACGGAAATCCAAAACAGTTAAAAAATGCGTCAAAAGGGATATTCTCTCAACAAGATTGTAAAACTTTTGACCCGCAGTCGTACAGCGGTTTCAAACTGTTTAAAGAATCCAGAAAACTATGAGAAAAGATTCTTATCTGAACGAAAATATAGCTTGACACCAGCAGATCGGCGGTCCCTACTAAAAGAATCGTCAAATTCAAAAGCAACAACAAGGGAAATCGCGGTATCAGCAGGGATTTCGAATTTGGGTAGAAAAATGAGGATTTGCCAGGGTGTTTTAGCTGAAGCGGAACATTTTCAAAGAAAGCGTTTAGAAAGAAAATCCACTCTACTACAACGTCATCGAAATGCCCATTGGACCTTTGCCAGAAATAGTTTAAGATGGAAGAAGCATTAGAGAAATCTATCATCTTCACCGATGAGAAACGCTTTTGTCTTGATGGACAAAGTCGATTTCTCCGCTTTTGTCTTGATGGACAAAGTCGATTTCTTTATTATTTTCATGATTTGAGGAAGGAGGACCTGTCTTTAAGAGGCGAATATTTGGATATATATTTCTATCATACCAAAATAAGACTAATATTCGCATCGTAAATGGCAGGATAAAAAGACGAAGAGGTCGTGGATCTTCATAACCAAAAAAAATTGCGCGAAAACTTCATCCTGCAACAAGATAATGCAGCAATCCGCACAGCCCGGAAGGTAAAAAAAGTACTTCGAGCGTAACAACGTTTATGTTCTTGACTGGCCAGTATTGTCTCCAGACCTCAACATAATTGGGAATGTATGAGGGCATCTCTCCAGAGCTGTCTACCAAGACTGACGACAATTCAATAGGAAACCTTAAAGACGCCATTGAAACTGAATGGGACAAAATCCAACGAAAATTAATTAAAAAACTGTTTAAATCTCTTCCATCAAGAATGTTATAATAATGTTGTTGTGATTAGAATTTTCTTAAAAATTAGTAATTCTAAGTAACAGCAATATTTGCAGCACATAGAGAAACGCCGAAATCAGGGGAGTGTCTCAACAAGTTGTCGAGGAGTGTATGTAGCGTGCAACACTGAAAAGGAATTGAACCGATGGCCTCACTGCACCATCTTTTTATGGAACTAGTTCTTATAAGCAAGAAGTCTAAAAGACCAGACGAACTAATATTGATGAGTTGAAGCAAGCGATCACCATGGTATTATAATTGAGGGGATTCCACGTGGGGGTTAAATGTTTGCTTATATATAGGGTACGCATTGATGAACGTGAATGTCATTTAAAATCGAGTATGTATTTTAAAATATAAATTGGGAGATAGTAGGTAGGTACTATGATATTTTTTTTATATAATAAAATAAAATTAGCTTTAACAATCTTTGTAGCATAATTCACTAACTGCAGTACTTGAAGTACCAGACTTAAAGTCGCTGAAATACTTGAAGTACTGCATTACCTGGATACTGGTTCTTGCAATTTTGTACCAATAAGAGCCAGTACGTGTCTCAAAGCAGACATTACCGCCATCCAAGAAGTGCGATGGGATGGGCCGGGCAAAAGGAGTATGAAAAACTGCGACATCTACTACGGCGATTGCTTCAGACAAAACGGACAGCGTCTATTCGGGTGCGGATTTGTCATTGGAGGCAGACTTAGGCAAGAAGTCTTGAGTTTCCGGCATGTGAACGAGCGCCTTATGACTATCCGTATCAAGGCTAAATTTGCCAACATTAGCCCTATATGCGTGGGCGCCGTGGCGTAAGTGGTTATAGTGTCGGATCACTACGCACGAGGTTCCAAGTTCGAACCCCAAAAAACACCAACAAGTTTTTTTCACGGTCCCACCTTTCGCGAGCGTCTGACAAACATCCGAGAGTATTGTTGTCACGAAAAAGCTTCTCAAATCGCCGTTCGGACTCGGCATTAAACTGTAGGTCCCTTTCATTCGTGTGAAAAAATATAACGCACACAACATGAGTGGTTGCGAGAAGCTAGGCCCTGGCACTTTAAAGAGCTGTTGCGCCAAATATTTGTTTTTGTTTTAACCTCATATGCGTTCACGCCCCTCACGAGGAGAAGGACGACGCGATAAAGGATGACTTCTACCAGCTCTTGGACAAGACGTATGAGCAATGCCCTAGCCAGAACGTTAAAATTATCCTAGGTGATTTTAAAGCAAAGCTAGGAAGAGAGGACATCTTTAGTAGCGTGGTCGAAAACATAGCCTGCACGACATCACATCCGGCAACGGAATCAGGCTAATCGACTTTGCGGTGGGGCGAAACTTTGTCGTAGCTAGTACGCGGTTCCCACGTCTCGACATTCACAAAGGAACATGGCTCTCTTTTGATCGAAAAACTGTCAACCAAATCGATCACATTGCGATCGACGCAAGGCACTCTTCCAGTATTCTGGGTGTCCGGACTTTCCGAGGAGCCAACGTGGACTCGGATCACTACCTAGTTGTAGCCAAGGTACGGATGCGGATATCCAGAACGGAGCGAAATCAACGAAATACTGTGAGGAAATTAAACGCCGGGCGGATACAATCGCAAGAGACCGCTAGAGCCTTTGCCGATCGAGTTTCTCTTAATCTTAATCTAAATCCAATGCCGCCAGCAGTAAATGCGGAAGAGCAGTGGCAGCGTTGCCAAAAAGCCATCAGAGATGCCGCCTCTGATGTACTGGGTTTCTCTCGCCCACCACAACGAAACCCCTGGTTTGATGAGGAATGCCGGCAAGCAAATGCAGCAAAAAAAGAGGCGTACAAAGCGGCGCTGCATAGAAGGACTAGAGCTGCTTACGAGCTCTACGTGCGCAGGAGAAAAGAGGAACATCGACTTCTCAGAAAGAAGAAAAAGGAGCATGAGAAGCGCTCGATCGAGGAGATTGAGAGACTTTATTGCAGGAATGATGTTCGAAAATTTTACCAAAAGGTAAAAGGAACATGCCAGGGTTTCAAAGCCTGAACAGAAGCCTACAGGGACGAAAATGGTAACATAGTAGTAGAAGTTACAAAACATCCAAGATAGAGCGATCAAGCTACTATCTAGAAGAGGCACTATAAGCAGCAGCGTAAGAGTTCTAAAAGTGAAGCAGATATACGAAATGACAGCGGCGCTGGAATACTATGATGATCCGAACTTCCGAACACAAATCAGTCACCAGTTCAATACCAGACGACGAACGGAGGGAATGTATCAACTTCCTTCCATTATAAATGAGTACGGCAAAAGAAGACTTATGTACACCGTGCCCGGAATATTCAACAACCTACCCCAACATCTGAAAAATATAAACCAGGTCAATGTCAGAAAGAGAAAATTAAAATCATTTTTATTAGAAATAACACAATATTTTATTTCTTAATATTTAAATAAAAAAATAAAAATTGAAAAGTAAATTCGTAACTTGAATTAAATTTTAATCTTTTTCATAAATTCTTCATTTGTCATTTTTAAAGCATATCAAAATTCACTTTGATGATTGAATTTATATTAAAAAGTAAAATCTGGCGAATAATCTCCTGCAGATAAGCCATGCGGCTTCGCAGGTTACCAATTGTAGAGTCATAAAAAAATGTGAATAAATAAAACATGAAAACATGAAATCGCAGTCGGTGCTGAGGATATGGAAGAAACACTTCTGCAGACTGTTAAACGGCGATGATGAACAATATTCCGCTGTCAGGCAGAATGAGCCATTCAACAGTGACGATGACAGTCAAGATTCCCGTTAACCCGATCAGAATGAAGTGAGGATAGCGATATCTAAACTCAAATCCAACAAAGCTGCTGGAGCCGAGGGCCTTGCCGCTGAACTCTTCAAGACAGGAGGAGATGGGTTGGTAAGGAGCATGCACCAGCTCATCCGTTAAATCTGGTCGGACGAAAGTATGCCCGATGAATGGAACCTCAGCATCGTTTGCCCGATCCTGAAGAAAGGAGACCCTCTGAACTGCGCCAATTACAGAGGTATAAGTCTCCTCAACATCGCATATAAGATCCTGTCTGCCGTATTATGTGAACGCCTAAAACCGATCGTCAACAACCTGATAGGTCCTTATCAGTGCGGTTTCAGGCCTGGAAAGTCCACCATTGACCAAATATTCACACTACGGCAGATCTTGGAAAAAACCCATGAATATAAAATCGATACGCATTACCTCTTCATCGATTTCAAAGTTGCCTATGATAGCGTGTATAGAGACGATGTATACAGAGCCATGTCTAGTCTTAGCATCCCTGCTAAGCTCGTCCGTTTGTGCAGAATGACAATGGAGAACTCTCGCTGCTCCATCAACTTCGATAAGAACATCACCGAACCATTCGATGTCAGGAAAGGTCTTAGACAAGGTGACGCGCTATCGTGCGATCCCTTTAACATAGTACTTGAAAGAATTGTATGAAACTCACAAGCCAACACCGGAGGTACAATCTTTCACAAGTCTGCACAACTACTCGCTTATGCCGATGACATTGACATAATCGGAAGAACTCAGCGGGACGTCAATGGGGCATTTACGAGTATTGAGATCGAGGCAGCAAAGATGTGTCTAGCGGTCAATGAAAGCAAAACAAAATATATGCTGTCTGCAAAAAAGGACACCCAACATCGGCGTCTTGGGCAGAACGCCACAATAGACAAATACAATTTTGAGGTAGTAAAGGATTTTGTCTACCTAGGCTCTATGGTGAACTCCGCAAATGACATCGGTAGGGATATCACACGAAGAATCACTCTTGCCAATCGTTGTTTCTATGGGCTAAAACGGCAATTGAGTAGCAAAGTCCTATCAAGAACTACTAAGGTAAAAAATTATCCCAGTCCTGCTGTATGGCGCAGAGGCATGGGCTTTGACAAAACCGGATGAGGATGCCCTTGGTTATTTCGAGAGAAAAGTTCTTCGAGCGATCTTTGGTCCCGTCTGCATAGACGGTGAGTGGAGGAGTTGGTACAATTCCGAACTATACGGTATAAGGACATCGACTTAGCCAGAAGAGTTCACATACAGCGACTAAGATGGCTGGGTCATTTAGAGCGGATGGAGCCCAACGTTCCCGCTAAGAAAGTCTTCGAATCCACCCTAGATGGACGACGCAGTAGAGGAGGACCTCCCTGTAGGTGGCGCAAACAAATGAAGGGGGACCTCAACCAACTTGGCGTGCGCAACTGGTGGCAGCTGGCTCGTAACCGTGCTAGCTGGAGAGGTTTGTTGGTTGAGGCCCAGGTCCACCCCGGACCGTAGCGCCATCTAAGTAAGTAAGTAAGAGCCAGTATACATAAATCCCTGTACTGGTACCGATACTGATACTAGGACTAGTACTGGTACTAGTGTCTCAAATTGCACATCTCTGCGCTTAAGTGGGAACTTCTACCATATGTACTTGTGTGATTAAAATTTCCATAAAGGTATGTTTATAAGAAAGCAAGTACTTACTTCCTTGGACAGCTACAAGTGTACTTGGGAGAGGTCGGTGATTAAGAGGGCAATATGTTAATTAAAGCAGAAGAACAGCCACTACATTCGTGCTTTCCAATTTCCGAAAACAAGCATGCCCCAACAGAGCGATTGGAAAACCTGATGCTGGGGACTCAAAGTTGCGATTTGATCAACGAGCCTTGTATCCTGTTGGCCGTTGGCTATATGAAAAAAGTTTCAGGATTATGGTAACAGTATGGACAGCTCAATTCTACCCAGAAATAGTTGATGGTATTTTGCTGTATAGACATAGGAAGGACCAAAATCGTGTCCAAGAATAAAGAGAAAGAGATTTTGCAAAAAAGTGGTATAGGTACATTAACTTGCATCACATAATGGCTTCGGCAATAAATAGCTAATACGTGCACATTAAAGAAGAATCGTAAAGTAATGTATGCCTTGCAAGGGATAAACACATCAAATTTGCATGAAAAGTCCCTGATATATGCAAACTAGCTGACCCACCCGACTTCGCTTGTGGTCATAAATTATTTTAATTGTAAATTTTTAGATATGTGCATTTATATTTTTTAAGTATTTTAAACTTACGTACCACTAATTTATTTCATTGGATCTCTATAATATATTTTCCTAAAAATTCAACTAAGGGAATAAAAATTCGAAAAAAAATTGTTTAAAGGAACATTTTTTGTATACTCTTGATTGCTCCTTTGTGTGATATAGTGCTGTATAAGTTTGCATTCTAGAACCAGCTGAGCTGTATGATCAAATTTGAAAACCCAATTGTTTTTCCAAAATAGATCGCCGATTTAATATGACGTTTCTCTGAAGTAGTTGTGGTTGACAGGTGTTTCAGCTCATACTTAGAGCTCAACTCTTTTTTTGTGTTTATTTGGTCAAACTGTCTCTGTCCAACTCTCTGGGAGTCTCCTAGAGACGTAGTGGATGCAACACTTTGCAACAAAAGAAAGCATAAAAGCAAAATGACGACGTAAATCAGAAACAGAAATCTTCCATTGTCTGGCCTTAATGTTTTCAAATAGGTCCCGATCCTGGCAAGCTGAGTGAAACATAGAATTATCAAGACTCTTGAATTTTAGGAAGCAAGATCTTCTTTACTTCAGATTGCCTGGATATTTGTGTTCCCTGTTTTAAATGTTACTCCAATTGGCCTCTGAACTGGCGATGTATCATCCGATCTCTTATAATGGTTTTTTAAAGTGCAAATGCTGCTGAATCAATCACGTTCTTGCCCCGACAATTTCTGTTGGTACAATTTAACCGAAAGCAGCTGTAAAAAACTATATTTGTCAAATCAGCTTTGACATTTTTACTGCGTTTTGAATTAGTTTTCAAGGATGCACCAGTTTTGTGGTTTAATACGTTTCCGTATTATTGTTCTTCTCTAATTTGTCTCCTAATCTTCAACATTTTAACTTGTTCTATCTTTAGTCTAAGAAGTAGGAAAACAGACTTAAAGTATGGGTATTCAACCTGCAGTATACTGCCTACGCTACCCTGTTAATAATTTATTTTAAATATATCAAAACATTCTAAAATGTGGACAAATCGATCGATCAACAACAGTTTCTATATCTGTACATGCATATGTATGTACGGTACATATTGCCAAATTTCTTAATTGTACGAAGTTTTGATAGCACATGCATATCCTAATTTATAAAAATTTAAATGTCCTAGATTTGGCACTTATAATGCTTTTTTTTTTAGAAGAGCTCACACACTAAAGTTCAAAGCATAATCTTGTTATAGCGTGCCCATATACTCACACACACACTATTGCAACGATAGCCACTGCTGCATGAATGCTGGCAGTGGACTCCACCCAAGGAAAATTGTGGGTGATGATTTGATTAATTGTTTTTAGCATTGCTCAGCTTCAAACAACGCAGAACGATGTTTTATACCTTAAATGAATCAGCGGCAAATTTACTAAATTCACCCATTTATTATTTTTTTAATCCGGAGAGCCAGTACTGAGCTACAGCTGCGGAATCAATATTTACAGATGGAAAATTCGATCTCAACCACCTTTATGCCACTTAGACCTTGAATTTTGGAAAATCCCTTCTTATCTCACATCTAGGCAAAATAAGGAAAACTGTGCAAAATTTCAAGTACCTACGTCTAGTAGCTTTCGAGAAACGGTGTTCACAAGGAAAATCGACTTTGCTTTTAGAGTATTTAAGATGTCTTACTGAAAATTAATAGCTTAGCACAGAAAGGCAACATTTGCCTCAAAAACTCACGCCGGAAGTCAGCATTAATTGTTTGACTTCTTCGGATACTCAAAACGCCTATTAGAAACCAGTTTGTAATTTTGTTCTTATTGACTGACGAAGATAATAATTTAATTGAATTTAAGAAGCGACAATTGATCTGCTACAAAGCGACCTAATGCAGTCACCAATTAAAATCCTTAATAATTCTACGTATAATTAAACTGGCTGAGATAGAAGAACTGGGAATTCCATTTCTCTCAAATTCTATTAATTAAACAGCATTGTCACACTATAAATAGATGGCACGCAGTTAGAAATCTGAATTTTCACCAATCACGAATGTGTATAAGACCACCGCGTCTTAGGATTACCCAACATGATGGGAATAAAGGTTTAAGGCATATGCTTTTTTAGAGACCAGGGCAAAAGGTAAACATACACAGCGACGCCATCGCCCATCGTCTTCGCATTTGTTGCTGTATCTTCCATAATCAGCACAGAAGAGACTCACCTAGTCTAACTCAAGCGCCAAGCTTCGAGAATTGTAATAGTGCGCGCGATGACAACACTTTATGGGAAACACGAGTGGACCACCAAAGTGCAACATGGGCATTAAGGCTTTATACACAATTATGCAAAAGTCACGTCCACTAGGAGGAAAGCGGACCGAATTCTGGGCACTGTCTGTACGAGCAACATCGCTAGCACAGGTGAAACGTCCAACCGAATGGAGAGCTACGACCGCTCTCTATACAGTAGTCGATGCATTTGAGCATAAGGTCGACGGCGACGACGACAACGAACTGGGGGTTCGCCTTACACTGCAGACGCCATTAAAATCCACTTCCATCCGCCTAGTATGAGCCACCGTGCAGCGCAAGTTTGAATGAAAATCGCAGAAATAAAAATAAAAAAAAAAAAAAAACACAAAATCTCTAAAGACGAAAAAGAAATAAATAAAATTATAAAATAAGCATTTGCAAATTTCGCAAAGGATCAGAATGAAGATAAATCCCTCGATGAAGCTCGATGAAGACCACAGATAACGCCGGGGATTTAAATCGGATCACTTCTTCATTATACGAGTGCATATCGTGTGGTGGCCTCTTTCTCTCGGTCTGTATCTATGGTGACGGTGGTAGGTACTTAAGTTTAAGAGATTGCAGATTTTGAGATCCTCTTCTACGGCGATCAATTCGATCACAAAGCCGTTGTGCTTCCCGAACTCGGCTACTGCGCTTGTAATTGAATCGATTGCACGCAAGCGCACAAGTCGTGGTGGCTGCGGCGGTGGCGGCTCCCACCATGGCGTAAGAGAGCGGTATGGGGGAGAAGTGTGCTTCGTGTGAATGCTTAGGTTGGCAGAAACTCATGGAAATTCATGAGTAGTTTAATTTTTTCCTTCTTTTAGTTTTATTGCGTAACCTGTTAATGGCGATGCGGGTGCAGATTGCTGGGCTGGGCAGTCGTTCGATGTCAACTTTTAAAATCCCTTGATTCTTACACCTGTGTGTCACGTCTAACTCGAAACTGAATTAAGTTAATGACCACCTAGCTCTACGCACTGATGCATGCTTAATGGCAAGTTTTGTCCCTATTCAGATGGACCGCAACCGAACATGGGGGTGGATTGGTTTTACAAAGAGCGTTTCAATGTACATCTACCTGCAGATGAGATGTTTGATCGAAACAGTTGGATGGTTTCATTGAATTCTATTGTTAGTAAAGCAAAAAAAAAAACAAAGCTGGGGTGTAGTTACCTCCAGCAGACTCTGCATGGTCCAGCATTATGAAAAGCAAAGGCTATTTAAATTGAGACCATCATACATTCATAGCAAAATAATTTTTGCTCACCACTTCAAAATGGTACGACGAAACAACCAAAGGCTAGGCTTAATTCAAATATAAAATAATATAAAATATAATTAATTGTAATACCGGTCGCACTGAAAGCGATCTGTAGAATTGGGCAAATATTCGGCATTCAAACCGCTCTATGTTTGGAGAAGCCCTTAATGTGGGGGTCTTAAGTTTTGTAACTAGGTGCAATCATTTTTAAATAATAAAATCTATCAGCCTCACTCTGACTGCAGGCAAATATTCATGTGGAAATATAAAGCTGGCGAACTCTGAAGTAATCTGTAGTAGTACGGGATTCGTTCCTCCCCCCTTTTCCTATCCGCCCGTGCCCTGAGCATCAGTATAAGGGTTTATAAATAAACTGTAGAAGCTGCGTTCAGGTGAACGACGTTAAATTAATTCACTGTTGGCGTTGGACTTCCCTATAGGTGCGTCTTCGCTCAATGTAGAGCAGCTACTTCTTCTACTTGGCTTCGTATAGGCACTCCGAACTTTATTTCGAACGGTGTTTTATTCGTACTGCGGCTGACTGAACTATTAAGCATTTGTTGAAATTTCGACACACGTTTATACCATTTCATGGGATCCTCAATCGACAACTTTGTTAGCACTTCGATTATCATTCTGTTAATGCATTCAACCTGTCCGTTTCCTCGTGGAACTCCTGTTGTTGTAAGGACGTGCTGAATCCTACCGTCATCGCAAAATTGGCGGAAAGCATTTGAGGTGTGGGCGCCGTGGCGTAAGTGGTTAGTGTGTCGGATCACTACGCATGAGGTTCCAAGTTCGAATCCCAGAAAATACCAAAAAGTTTTTTCACGGTCCCACCTCTCGCGAGCGTCTGACAAACATCCGAGAGTATTGTTGTCACGAAAAAGCTTCTCAAATCGCCGTTCGGATTCGGCAGTAAACTGTAGGTCCTTTCCATTCGTGTGGAAAATATAACGCACACAACATGAGTGGTTGCGAGAAGCTAGGCCCTGGCACTTTAAAGAGCTGTTGCGCCAAATATTTGTATTTGTATTTGAGGTGAAAGCGGCTCCCTTATCCGATATAATACCAAGAGGATCTCCAAATACCTCTGCCTGAAGCTCTATCTTCTTAACGAGTTCCTCAGCAGTGGTCGACTTTACAGGGTACGCCCAAACAAACTTTGAAAAAGCATCAACGTAAATGTGCTTATAATTTTTTGCCGCGGACGGCATTGGACCCAAGTGATCAACGTGGTAAGTATGCAAGGGAACGTCGCTCTTGTCGATAGGATTTAAGAATCCCTCCTGCTTTCCTTGCTTTCTTGTTGCGATGATGCACGCAACAAAGTTGGAAATAACCCGTTGTACCTTCTCCAACATCCTTGGTATAAAATATTCTTGCTTGGCATCAGCTTCTACTTTTCGAGCATTGAAATGTCCCTGTTGGTGAATACTGCGAAGAACTTCTCTCTGCAGTACTTTTGGCACAACTAACAAATGGCGTCCTTCAACGAACTTGTACAAAATCCGGCGACGTATTTCAAAGTCTTCATATATCTGCCTATCTTGCGGTATTGTCGTTACAAATTTGCAGTACTCGTCGGTTTCCTGTGCCCTTTTTACGTGCTGTAGCATTCCATCTTCGATTCTAAGAATCACCGGAAACCTTCTTAAGGCATTTACATGGCACCTTGACGTTCCTGGCCGATGAAACACGACGCGATCAAACTCTTGAAGCCATATAGCCCATCTAGGTACCCTTGGACACAGCTCCTTCTTACTCATCGTAGCTTTAAATGCCTTGCAGTTGATGTAAATCGTAAATTTGAGTCCTAACAAGTATACTCGAAGCTTTTTCAAGGACTTAACGATGGCCAAAACTTCCTGCTCGTAACTTGTGTAGTTTTTCTCCGCTGGCGATGCTTTAAAACTTAAGTAGAAGACTGGATGTAAATTGGCCTCGTGCTTCTACAACAAAACTCCTCCATAACCAACCATGCTAGCATCAGTATGCAGTTTGGTTTGTAGAAGCGGGTTGAAAAGTTTCAATATCGGGTCTTCACATAACATGTCTTTTAACGACTGAAAGGCAGCAATTTGGTTGGTACCAAACTCGAATTTCTGGTCCTTCTTAATCAAGTCGGACAAAGGTTTAGCGTATGTTGCATAGTTGGGAACAAACTTGCGAAAAAACCCAGTCAAACCTAAAAAGCTTTGGACTTCTTTGACATTTCCAGGCCTTGGAAAGCGCTTAACGGCCTTCATCTTTTCGGCGGACGGCTTTAGTTTAGTTTAGTTTGTTTAAGATAATTTTCATTCTCAACAATATGGCTACAAATTCAACTGAGAGACTTAAAAAGTCACAGTTCTCCCATTTAATTACGAGTATTAAGCCATTATCCTCAGCCACTTTCATAACAACTGTAAGCTTTTCTAAATTCTCTTTCTTAATTTCTGCTGGAATAACTACATCATCTTGGCAAAGCAGTAAATAACCTTCTCGGATCAAGTTCTGGAAAACCGTGTTCACAAATCTTTGGAAAACAGAGGGTGAGTTGCACAGTCCAAAGGAAACTTTTTAAAATTCATATTGACCATCCGGTGTTACAGAGGATGTGTATTTCCTGCTTCCTTCGGCGATGTCAACATGAAAAAATCCATTTCGAAGATCCAAGGTCATAAACACTTTCGCAGCGTAAAGATTTTCCAATACGTCCTCCATAACCGGTAGTGGATATCTGTCCTTGACGACTTTGGCATTAAGCTTGCGATAAAATCAATACAAAGCCTGTTACTACCATCCTTCTTCTTCACCATTACGATCGGGCTTGCGAAATCCGAGTTACTGTGCTATATGACTCCATTGATAAGCCATTCTTCAATCTGCTTGTTTACTGCTTCCTTTTCCGTGTGCCCTAACCGCCTTGCCTTTTGATGTACAGGGCGTTCATCCTGCAGCAGAATACACATTTCGATGCAAGATTTTTTTACATTTTTCGGTTTATAATTCTCGATCAAGCTCGCGATTAATTTCGTCATCCTCGACCTTTCGTACCAAATCCAACGTGCTATTTTCAACTGCGTTCACCAGTGTTGTCATCTAGAAAATTTGCGTCAACCTTGTCTTCTAACTTTGACATAGCCTTACAAATTTTTACTTCCCCATTTTCAATTAAAAGTGAGACATTTCTAAAACGTTGTTACCCAATATAACGTCATCAGACAACCAATCGTCTGGAACAACCTGGAAACGAACTGAATACTTTTCGCATCGAACCTTCATATCCACTAGTAAAGAGCCCAATGGTTTACGTAGCTCTTAAGCATCAAATCCGGCCAATAAAACCACTTTAGCATCGTATTTTTCTAGTCCGATTTCACGTTTGATCGGCTCCTTCTTAATAGTAACCTCACTTCCGATATAAATTAAGGCATGATAAATTCTACCTCCAATGTTGACGAAAATTCTGGAACTACTGGCGCTAATGCGACTGACATTGGCCCTTCTACCTGAACTACCGCCTTCATTGTGTCTCCTTTGCGGACAATTTGTTGAAATGTGTCCAAATTCATTGCAAGAGAAACAATGCGATCCTCTATTTCTGTTCGGGCATTCTTGAGCCACATGGGAAAATGACCCACAGTTGCCGCATTTTCTTCCGCTCTGATTCTCCCTTGTAGACGTACCTGGCTGCTCCTCCATCCTTGCCTTAGGTTTGAATATACCGCCAATCGAGTGTCGCATTTTCTCATAGACCGAGAACTTCTTCTTCAACTTTTCCAACGTTGTTGCCTCGTAAAGTACGGTTTTACTCATGATATCACCCGGAATCCCTTCAACAACGTATGCTATTAGTGACTGATCGTCAACATTTCCTTCATTCGCAATTTGATGCATTGTGTAGAAATACTCCAATAAACTCTCCGTTGATCCTTTCTTGCGAGACTCAAGCGCGCGATGAATGTCGTTGCTGGGACAAGGATCATGATATTCAGCTACCAAAGTCGCCTTTAAAATATCGTAGCTAGTAATTCCGGCCTTAGCTTTAATAGCAAGCTTAGCCGCACCTCGTAACAGACGTCTGGCATACAAATATTTTTGCAAAATTCTGCAGAGGTGACGGCAGTATTGTGAAGAACTTTTGAATGAACACTTTCCCCGGCTATACTTTACAAGAGCCACCCCTAGCTCTGAAGAAATACCCGACATTACAGTCGAAAAAGTTAGTGAGGTGGTCAAATATTCCAAAACACGAAGAGCGGTTGGGCCAGGCGAGATGCCCTCTGAGTTGTGGAAAAAGATGAGAGACATCGGGTTCAGATGGCTAAGAATTCTCATCTCCAAATTTGTGAGATGTGATCCAATGCCGAATCAATGAAGGGAAAGTTACCTTCTCTCTGTATACAAAGGGAAGGGTGATACGTGAAACTGTGATAACTACCGTTCGATCAAGCTGATATCACCATGTCATCATGAAGATCGTTGAGCGGGTATTAGGTGGCCGACTGCGAAAACTAAAACGGCTATCTGATGATCAGTGCGGGTTTGTCGCGGGTAAATGAACCACAGATGGAACCAAAGTATAAGGATCATAATGGAAAAACATCGTGATTCCTTAAGGGATTTGCATATTGTATTGGTTGACTTTGAAAAGGCATTCGACAGACAACCACGAGATCTGATATGGGTGGCGCTAAGGCAGCGAGGGGTTCCAGAAACCTATGTACAGATGATCACGGACATGTACGATGGAGCATGGACAAGAGTAAGATGTCCCGCTGGAGTAACCAAAGAGTAACCCCAATCAAAGTCGGGGTGCACCAGGGAAGCGTTTTAAGTCCTTTGCTTTTTATTACAGTCCTTGATTATCTGCTTGAAGGTGAAGTGATGGACCCCAAGGTACATCAGTTATTCTTTGCTGACGATGCAGCCATCATAAGTGAGGATCCAACATCCCTGCAACGAGCACTTGATGTGTGGGTGGACGTTCTGAAGGGAAAAGGGGATTCCATTAGTTCAAAAATGACCGAGTACTTGTGCTGCCCGTTCTCTGATCCAGACATTTGTTTGAATGGAACAGTGCTTCCCAAGTGCGAAAAGTTCAAATATCTGAGATCTATGATCAATAGCAAAGCAACCTGTGATGACAACATCAATCATCGCGTAATCGTAGAGTGGATGAAGTGGCGAGAAAGTTGCACTATCTTCTGTGACCGAAAAATGTCACCTAATTTGGAAGGAAGGCTCTACACCGCAGTTGTGCGTCCAGCGCTCACATACGGTTCACAATGTTGGACGATGTACAAAAATTATGAGAGTAAATTAACGGCAGCTGAGATGAATATGCTTCGCTTGAAGGCAGGAGTGACAAAGTTTGATCGAATAAGAAGTTCGAAGATCCGTGGAAGCTTTCACGTCAAGGAAACCATCGTACCAAAGATAGAGCGCGACCAGCTCAGCTGGAATTGCCACGTTCAAAGAAAAGATCATTTGAACCCTGTTAAAAAGGCAATATCAATGCACGTTCCAAAGACATCGTGATGTAGGAAAGGCAGGCCTATAAATGCCTGGATCACACAAATGCGACGACATCGGCATTTCATTGGCCTCAGTAACCGAGTGATCCATAATCGGGAGGCCTGCCGATATTTTCTGAGCTCAAATAGGCAAACCCCACAGGCGGATCAGTAGAAATGCGGTGAAGTGGGGGGGTTGTGATCCCTTATTTTCGGATCATAACCTCGCTGAAAAAGGAAGAAGAAGAAGGAGTTTAAGAAAGATCTCACCGATTTTGATGGCTTGCCGTTGTGGTATTGCGGTACGGAAATTGATGCTCCGTTTTAAGATTAACTTTTTTTTTTTTTTATTTCACTGCACTATATGTTTGCAATTAACCAATTTATGGCTGGGGGGGTATTTCATGTCAATATCTCTATATACGTTAAGCTACATCAAGCCATTTAACCGCTCCTCTCTAGTCTTGCTACGCAGATAAGTTTTCAATCTGCGAAGACAAGAAAAAGACCGTTTACTTGATGCCACAGATACGGGAAGTGCTGCACCGATCTGCATAAAGCGATGTATTGTTTGGTGCAACGTTGAATCGCAACAATTGAGAGCGTCTATAAAATTTGTTGGCCGTT
This sequence comes from Brachypalpus laphriformis, assembly GCA_945910035.1. Classification (NCBI taxonomy): domain Eukaryota; kingdom Metazoa; phylum Arthropoda; class Insecta; order Diptera; family Syrphidae; genus Brachypalpus; species Brachypalpus laphriformis. The sequence continues at coordinate 104,424,830 of OX246756.1, forward strand.
TATCAATCGGAATATTTAAGCAATGTCTGCAACCATAGTTAATTTAACATTCAAACAGAAATCAAGAGAATGAAAGAAAGAAATTTTTACCTGCGCCACATCGTCATTTCGCCTCGAATATCATCAGTACATCTTTTGATGTCATTTGGCCATTCTTTTGAAAATACGTTGATAGTGCTACGTATTTCTTCTATTTCCAGCTTAGAACACTTTTCCGGTAGAATGTTTTGAATTTTAGAAAGGAGTTCTCGATGGCCAATAAATCCGAAACAGACGTGGAGCTGACGTCGGACTAGAACGAGATCACCATCTTATGGTAGCTCATTTACGCATTCGTACTGCATCCGTCAACAGCAACCGCTCAAACCTACTTAACATCACCAGGTTTAATATCGACAGGCTCAAAGTTCCCCAAGTGCGCCAACAGTTCAGGGACCATCTTGCCTTAGAAGCAGAAGCAATCAGCAGCATACTGGAAGAGAACATGGATGACCACTGGAGCGCTGTGAAAAGTGCTTTTGCGACTGGGGCACGCACGTGTGTCGGTAAAAAGCAGAAACACCACCACATGGCTTTCTACAGACACCTGAGCGTACAGCAATCAAGGCTCGGATTGCAGCGGCCTCAGCAGTAGAGAGAACCGAGCTTGAAACCCAATACCGTGCGAAGAAGAAAGAAGTGCAGCGTAGTGTGAGACGTGACAAACGTCAATATGTCAACTCACTGGCCTCAAGGGCTGAAGAAGCAGCGAGTAGGTGCGACAGTAGGACTGTTTATAGCATCACTAAGGAGCTCATTGGTGGTCGAAACTCCAAACAACATCCAGTGAAGAGTCTAGACGGTAACCTTCTGATTTCGGATGCGGATCAGCTCACTAGATGGAGAGAACATTTTGCTACAGTGCTAAATCACATAGACGATAGCGGTATGATCTCGAATTCGAATGAGCAGTTCGAAGCAACAAATTCCCGAATTCGCACCGTACCTCCCAGTAAAACCGAGATAATAACAGCAATCAAGTCCCTCAAGAAGAACAAGGCGGTGGGTATTGATGGCATCCCTGCCGAGCTATTTCAAGCGGCGCCAAATACATCGGCAGATCTGCTGCATCCCCTAATACGGAGAGCTTGGGATAGTGAACAATTTCCACAGGAGTGGAAAATGAGGATGATCATTAAACTTCCAAAGAAGGGAAACTTGATGGAATGCGGTAACTGGAGAGGCATACGCGTTCTTTCAGCCGTGGCCAAAATAATAGCTAAAATAATTCTAAACCGAATTAAGGAACATTTAGATTCAACTCTCGATGTCGAACACGCAGGCTTTCGCGCTGGATCCTCCTGCATCGACCACATAAACACCTTACGGATCATAATCGAACAATGCGTTGAGTATAGGTCTCCGCTACATTTACTGTTTATCGACTTCGAGTAGGCTTTCGACAGCTTGAATCGAAATGCTATCTGGTTGGCCTTGCGCAGGAGAGGAATTCCAGAAAAACTTATATCTATTATCAAGGCTACATACGAGAGCGGTAAGTGTCACGTCGTGCACAATGGTAAGGTGTCGGAGGATTTTGAAGTCCAAAGTGTAGTACGTCAAGGGTGCATACTGTCACCACTATTGTTCTTGGTGGTTATTAGCGATGTACTCCGTGCAGCATTGACGGAAGCTAATTATGGAATTCGTTGGACGATAACATCTTACCTTAAACACTTAGATTACGCTGATGATGTTTGTGTACTTTCACATCGGATAATGATGGCCCAAAATCTAGAAGCTGAGGCAAACAAAGTGGGGCTAAAAATAAACACAGCCAAAACAAAAACCCTGAGCACTTCTTCTAACAACCGTGCTCAACTTTACATTGCCGGAAAGCAAGTCGAGAAAGTTGATAACTTTCTATATTTAGGAAGTGTGGTCTCGGCTAATCGCGGTGGCACCGAACTGGATGTGTGCAGCAGAATCGGGAAGGCTAAAGCTGCATTCGGAATGCTGTCCAAAATCTGGAGAAGCAATGTTATTAGCTTAAGAACCAAGCTAAGACTGTTCCGCTCCAACGTAGAATCAGTGCTGCTTTATGGGTGCAGTATTTGGAAGGTGGACACGATTAACACACGCAAGCTACAAGTCTTCGTAAACAAATGCTTAAGAATCGTGTTGAGGATTTTTTGGCCGAACCGCATCTCCAACGAACAACTTTATACGAGAGCAGGCCAAGAACCTATAAGCATTACTATACGAAGAAGAAAGTGGCAATGGATTGGACACACCCTACGGCGCGAAGACAACTCCATTGCGAAATACGCCATGCAGTGGAATCCGCTCAACCAGGCAGGCAGAATAAATAGCAGGGACGCCCTAGGCAAACGTGGCGAAGAACAGTTGAGGAGGAATCGAGCTCTTTAGGAATGAGTTGGAGGCAGCTCAAACGCGTTGCAGAGCTTCGAACAAGATGGCGCGCAGGCGTGGTTGACGCCCTATGCCCCCCGATGGGTTAAATGATCTAAGTAAGTAAGTAAAGTAATTCTTGCGGTTTGTAGGATCGAGTTTGGAAGTAAGATAGAAATTGTTCAAATCGTCCCACTGATCAACTGGCCTCCTTAGATTCTTTAAAGCGTCGAGCATGTCTTGTGTTGTATCTAATAAACGTCTGACTTCGCCGATGGTTTCTCCTTTCGATACTGGGAGCGTGGTGAACTTTCTTAAGTAAGTCATGACGATGATTCGCTCGTTCTCGTAGCGACACTTCAACAATATCCACGCGACGTCATAGTTGGCTTCTTCAAGGGCAATATTCTTTAATAGAAGTGCCGCCTCATCCGTGAGATGCCCCTTTAGATGGGACAACTTGTCCACCTTTGAAATTGGTGCCGTATGAACAATGCTCGAGAACAAGTCACGAAATGACATCCACGACAAATAATCCCCCGAAAACACAACAAGGTTGATTTTTGGTAGCTGAAAGGACATGACTTGCTGAGGTTTTGTGGAATCGTTGCTCGGTGAAGTCTATGCTACCACCTTCTCATCAAGCTGATCTGTTAAGTATCCCAAAGTTTCACAAAAGACATTTTCTATTTCTGTATACTTATCTTTTACGAAATAATCTTCCTTCTGATCACCTTTTATTAGCAAGTCATTGTGTATTTATTGGAATTTAAGCCAGTATCCTTTAAGGGGATCAATTCGCGTTTTGATATACCCTGTTGTACGAGTTGCTTTGCCGACTTTATTGAAGTTAACCCGAAAATTATTAATTAAACTCATTGCGCTGTTTTGTTTTTTCCATAACTCTTCCATGGCAAAATTAGCTGATTTTTGTAACCCGCAATTAGACTGCAGACGATGCGAGGGTATGATAGCACCGCAAAGTAAACCGCTAATATAAGACGACTCTAGTGAAAGCACTGTCCACTAACACAAGCTTAAGTTCAGTATATAGGTATTGCGTGATTTCGCTCATAGAAATCCAATATATATGTACCGGTGTACATGCATTAATGTATATTGCACGAAATAATAACAAAAAATCTCCCCAGTTAGCTGGACGCCACCCCCGGAGAATAGCTGAAGCATAAACAACTGAGCTTCAATAACCACTACACCAAAATCTTTCTCTCTCTCTCTCTCTATCCATCCTTTCCAACGCCCGCACTGTGTGTAAACATGTTAAAGGTATTCATAACCCTTTGAGTGCGCGCAAATTAAAAAAAAAAAAAAAAAATGGACTTTACACCAAAGTTTGTGAAAAATCCACGTTATTTAATAAATCCAATTAAATTGTTTTAGAATTTCCCGAGTGAAAGGTCAGTACATTGTTCTATCCGGCTCGAAGGACCAGAAAATGTGGATTAAAACATGTAGTCGCGAAGGGAAAGAAAAGACCCAACTGTGACAATGATCACGCAAGACGGCCTTACTCGTCGCTTGTTATAATTCAACCCACTTTATTTCATTATATTGGCGAGCTTGAAGCTCTCTAAGAACAATAGGTTCGATGCTTATGTACATGTAAAGAAGTAAATAGCCAAGGCGAATAGATAACATGGTAAATTAGAATACATGTGGTGAGTATAGAATAGGGTATGTAAATACACGGATTGTGAGGCCATAGTTGCGACCAGCAATTGATTCCCTGGATGGGACGATGGTGACTCAAACTCCAAGAGTTCGCCTACGAAACAGTTCATCAGCCATGTTGACGCCTTAAGCCGACAACCTATGCAAGGCGAGCAGTGGAGGAGGCATCTGCGCTGATCCTGAATGTCAATATCTCCGCAGAGGATTGGGTGGGTACCATGCAGTGGCGTAACCGGATGCTATACGACGTAATTTCCACGTTGAAGGCAACTGAGAACGAATTTTGAAAATATGCCACGACAACGTGGGACACCTTGGTGACGAGAAGACACTGGAGAGGATAAGGCAGACGTTTTGGTTCCCAAAGATGAAGGAGCCACATTAAGTCGTGCGTTGAGTGCGCTTACGGAAAGAGGAGAGGGGGCAAGTCTGCATATAACGCGTTCCTTTCCCCTTCGACACGGTACACTTGGATCACCTTGGCGAACCCCACAGGCGGATCAGTAGAAATGCGGTGAAGTGGGAGGGTTGTGATCCCTTGTTTGCGGATCATAGCCTCGCTCATAAAAGGAAGAAGAAGAAGATCACTTGGATCACCTTGGACCATTTACAAAGGGGAAAGGCGGAACCAGATACGTTCTGGCCCTGGTCGACAACTTCACCAAGTACACCACACTATGAGCCGTAAAAGTCACCAACAGTAAAGGGGTTCTTAGTGTGCCGAACGAGGTGGCCAGCTATTTTGGATTGACCCGAAGGATCGTCACTGACCGAGGAACCGCCATCACATCGCAGATGCCTGAGCAGTTCTGTGAGAAGAATGACACTGCAACCGCACCGCAGCCGCACCGGTGCGACTGCGGTGTCCCTGCGGTGCCCCTGAGGTGTTCCTGCGGTGCGGCTGCGGTGTCTCTGCGGTGCAGCTGCGGTGTCTCTGCGGTGCGGCTGCGGTGCGGTTGCGGTGTCCCTGCGGTGCGGCTGCGGTACAGCTGCGGTGTCCCTGCGGTGTCAATGCGGTGTCCCTGCGGTGTCCCTGCAGATGCGGTGCGGTGCAGATGCGGTGTGCCTGCGGTGCGGCTGCGGTGTGGCTGCGGTGCGCCTGCGGTGCGGTTGCGGTGTCCCTGCGGTGCGGCTGCGGTGCGGCTGCGGTGTCCCTGCGGTGCCCCTGCGGTGCGGCTGCGGTGCGGTTGCGGTGTCCCTGCGGTGCAGCTGCGGTGTCTCTGCGGTGCGGCTGCGGTGCGGCTGCGGCGTCCCTGCGGTGCGGCTGCGGTGCAGCTGCGGTGTCCCTGCGGTGCGGCTGCGGTGCGGCTGCGGTGCTGCTGCGGTGCGGCTGCGGTGCGGTTGCGATGTCTATGCGGTGCCCCTGCGGTGCGGTAGCGGTGTCCCTGCGGTGTCAATGCGGTGTCGCTGCGGTGTCCCTGCGGTGTCCCTGCGGTGTCCCTGTGGTGTCCCTGCGGTGTCCTTGCAGATGCGGTGCGGTGCAGATGCGGTGTGCCTGCGGTGCGGCTGCGGTGTGGCTGCGGTGCGGCTGCGGTGCGGTTGCGGTGTCATTGCGGTGCGGCTGCGGTGCGGCTGCGGTGTCCCTGCGGTGCCCCTGCGGTGCGGCTGCGGTGCGGTTGCGGTGTCCCTGCGGTGCCCCTGCGGTGTCTCTGCGGTGCGGCTGCGGTACAGCTGCGGTGTCCCTGCGTTGTCAATGCGGTGTCCCTGCGGTGTCCCTGCAGATGCGGTGCGGTGCAGATGCGGTGCGGCTGCGGTGTGGCTGCGGTGCGGCTGCGGTGCGGCTGCGGTGCGGTGTCCCTGCGGTGCGGCTGCGGTGTCCCTGCGGTGTCCCTGCGGTGTCCCTGCGGTGCCCCTGCGGCGCCCCTGCGGTGCGGTTGCGGTGTCCCTGCGGTGCGGCTGCGGTGCGGCTGCGGTGCAGCTGCGGTGTCTCTGCGGTGCGGCTGCGGTGCGGTTGCGGCGTCCCTGCGGTGCGGCTGCGGTGCGGCTGCGGTGCGGCTGCGGTGCGGCTGCGGTGCGGCTGCGGTGCGGTTGCGGTGTCCCTGCGGTGCGGCTGCGGTGCGGTTGCGGTGTCCCTGCGGTACGGCTGCGGTGCGGTTGCGGTGTCTCTGCGGTGCGGCTGCGGTGCCCTGCGGTGCCCCTGCGGTGCGGCTGCGGTGCGGTTGCGGTGTCCCTGCGGTGCCCCTGCGGTGTCCCTGCGGTGCGGCTGCGGTGCAGCTGCGGTGCAGCTGCGGTGCAGCTGCGGTGTCTCTGCGGTGCAGCTGCGGTGTCTCTGCGGTGTCCCTGCGGTGCGGTTGCGGCGTCCCTGCGGTGCGGCTGCGGTGCGGCTGCGGTGCGGTTGCGGTGTCCCTGCAGTGCGGCTGCGGTGTGGCTGCGGTGCAGATGCGATGTGCCTGCGGTGCGGATGCGGTGTGGCTGCGGTACCGTTGCGGTGTCCCTGCGGTGCGGCTGCGGTGCTGCTGCGGTGTGGCTGCGGTACCGTTGCGGTGTCCCTGCGGTGCGGCTGCGGTGTGGATGCGGTGCGGCTGCGGTGCGGTTGCGGTGTCCCTGCGGTGCGGCTGCGGTGTGGCTGCCGTGCGGCTGCGGTGTCCCTGCGGTGCCCCTGCGGTGCCCCTGCGGTGCGGCTGCGGTGCGGTTGCGGTTTCCGCAGCCGTACCGTTGCGGTGTGCCTGCGGTGCGGCTGCGGTGTGGCTGCGGTGCGGCTACGGTGTGGCTGCGGTTGCGGTGTCCCTGCGGTGCCCCTGCGGTGCGGTTGCGGTGTCCCTGTGGTGCCCCTGCGGTGTCTCTGCGGTGCAGCTGCGGCGCGGCTGCGGTGCGGCTGCGGTGCGCTGCGGTGCAGATGCGATGTGCCTGCGGTGCGGCTGCGGTGTGGCTGCGGTACCGTTGCGGTGTCCCTGCGGTGCGGCTGCGGTGCTGCTGCGGTGCGGCTGCGGTGTGGATGCGGTGCGGCTGCGGTGCGGTTGCGGTGTCCCTGCGGTGCGGCTGCGGTGTGGCTGCCGTGCGGCTGCGGTGTCCCTGCGGTGTCCCTGCGGTGCCCCTGCGGTGCGGCTGCGGTGCGGTTGCGGTTTCCCTGCGGTGCGGCTGCGGTGCAGCTGCGGTGCAGCTACGGTGTTTCTGCGGTGCGGCTGCGGTGCGGTTGCGGTGTCCTTGCGGTGTCCCTGCGGTACAGCTGCGGTGTCCCTGCGGTGTCCCTGCGGTGTCCCTGCGGTGTCCCTGCAGTGTCCCTGCGGTGCCGCTGCGGTGTGGCTGCGGTGTGGCTGCGGTGCGGCTGCGTGTCCCTGCGGTGCCCCTGCGGTGCGGCTGCGGTACCGTTGCGGTGTCCCTGCGGTGCGGCTGCGGTGCGGCTGCGGTGCGGCTGCGGTGCGGTTGCGGTGTCCCTGCAGTGCGGCTGCGGTGTTTCTGCGGTGCGCTGCGGTGCGGTTGCGGTGTCCCTGCGGTGTCGCTGCGGTGCCGCTGCGGTGTGGCTGCGGTGCAGATGCGATGTGCCTGCGGTGCGGCTGCGGTGTGGCTGCGGTACCGTTGCGGTGTGCCTGCGGTGTGGCTGCGGTGCGGCTGCGGTGTCCCTGCGGTGCCCCTGCGGTGCGGCTGCGGTACCGTTGCGGTGTCCCTGCGGTGCGGCTGCGGTGCGGCTGCGGTGTGGTTGCGGTGCGGCTGCGGTGCGGCTGCGGTGCGGCTGCGGTGTCCCTGCGGTGCCCCTGCGGTGTCTCTGCGGTGCGGCTGCGGTGCGGTTGCGGTGCGGCTGCGGTATCCCTGCGGTGCAGCTGCTGTGCGGTTGCGGTGCCCCTGCGGTGCGGCTGCGGTGCGGTTGCGGTGTCCCTGCAGTGCGGTTGCGGTGCAGCTGCGGTGTCTCTGTGGTGCGGCTGCGGTGCGGCTGCGGTGCGGCTGCGGTGCGGCTGCGGTACGGCTGCGGTGCGGCTGCGGTGCGGCTGCGGTGTCCCTGCGGTGCGGCTGCGGTGCGGCTGCGGTGTCCCTGCGGTGTCCCTGCAGATGCGGTGCGGTGCAGATGCGGTGTGCCTGCGGTGCCCCTGCGGTGTGGCTGCGGTGCGGTTGCGGTGTCCCTGCGGTGCGGCTGCGGTGCGGCTGCGGTGTCCCTGCGGTGCGCCTGTGGTGCGGCTGCGGTGCGGTTGCGGTGTCCCTGCGGTGCAGCTGCGGTGCCACTGCGGTGTCTCTGCGGTGCAGCTGCGGTGTCTCTGCGGTGCGGCTGCGGTGCGGCTGCGGTGTCCCTGCGGTGCGGCTGCGGTGTCCCTGCGGTGCGGCTGCGGTGCGGCTGCGGTGTCCCTGCGGTGCGGCTGCGGTGCGGCTGCGGTGTCCCTGCGGTGCGGCTGCGGTGTCCCTGCGGTGCGGCTGCGGTGCGGCTGCGGTGCGGCTGCGGTGCGGCTGCGGTGCGGCTGCGGTGCGGCTGCGGTGCGGCTGCGGTGTCCCTGCGGTGCGGCTGCGGTGCGGTTGCGGTGTCCCTGCGGTGTCCCTGCGGTGCCCCTGCGGTGCGGCTGCGGTGCGGTTGCGGTGTCCCTGCAGTGCGGCCGCGGTGCAGCTGCAGTGTCTCTGCGGTGTGGCTGCGGTGCGGTTGCGGTACAGCTGCGGTGCGCCTGCGGTGTCCCTGCGGTGCAGATGCGGTGTGCCTGCGGTGCGGCTGCAGTGTTGCTGCGGTACCGTTGCGGTGTCCCTGCGGTGCGGCTGCGGTGCGGCTGCGGTGCGGCTCCGGTGCGGTTGCGGTGTACCTGTGGTGCGGCTGCGGTGCAGCTGCGGTGTCCCTGCGGTGCCCCTGCGGTGCGACAGCGGTGTGGCTGCGGTGCGGCTGCGGTCTGGCTGCCGTGCCGTTGCGGTGTCCCTGCGGTGCGGCTGCGGTGCGGCTGCGGTGCGGGTGCGGTGTCCCTGCGGTGTCAATTCGGTGTCCCTGCGGTGCCCCTGCGGTGTCCCTGCAGATGCGGTGCGGTGCAGATGCGGTGTGCCTGCGGTGCGGCTGCGGTGTGGCTGCGGTGCGGCTGCGGTGCGGTTGCGGTGTCATTGCGGTGCGGCTGCGGTGCGGCTGCGGTGCGGCTGCGGTGTTCCTGCGGTGCCCCTGCGGTGCGGCTGCGGTACGGTTGCGGTGTCCCTGCGGTGCCCCTGCGGTGTCTCTGCGGTGTCCCTGCGGTGCGGCTGCGGTACAGCTGCGGTGTCCCTGCGTTGTCAATGCGGTGTCCCTGCGGTGTCCCTGCAGATGCGGTTGCGGTGTCCCTGCGGTGCGGCTGCGGTGCGGTTGCGGTTTCCCTGCGGTGCGGCTGCGGTGCGGCTGCGGTGCGGTTGCGGTGTCCCTGCGGTGCAGCTGCGGTACAGCTGCGGTGTCCCTGCGGTGTCCCTGCGGTGTCCCTGCGGTGCCGCTGCGGTGTGGCTGCAGTGTCCTTGCAGTGTCCTTGCGGTGCAGATGCGGTGTGCCTGCGGTGTGCCTGCGGTGTGCCTGCGGTGCGGCTGCGGTGCGGCTGCGGTACCGTTGCGGTGTCCCTGCGGTGCGGCTGCGGTGCGGCTGCGGTGTGGCTGCGGTGCGGCTACGGTGCTGCTGCGGTGCGGCTGCGGTGTCCCTGCGGTGCCCCTGCGGTGCGGTTGCGGTGTCCCTGTGGTGCCCCTGCGGTGTCTCTGCGGTGCAGCTTCGGCGCGGCTGCGGTGCGGCTGCGGTGCGGTTGCGGTGTCCCTGCAGTGCGGCTGCGGTGCAGCTGCGGTGTTTCTGCGGTGCGGCTGCGGTGCGGTTGCGGTGTCCCTGCGGTGTCGCTGCGGTGCCGCTGCGGTGTGGCTGCGGTGCAGATGCGATGTGCCTGCGGTGCGGCTGCGGTATGGCTGCGGTACCGTTGCGGTGTGCCTGCGGTGTGGCTGCGGTGCGGCTGCGGTGTCCCTGCGGTGCCCCTGCGGTGCGGCTGCGGTACCGTTGCGGTGTCCCTGCGGTGCGGCTGCGGTGCGGCTGCGGTGTGGTTGCGGTGCGGCTGCGGTGCGGCTGCGGTGCGGCTGCGGTGCGGCTGCGGTGTCCCTGCGGTGCCCCTGCGGTGTCTCTGCGGTGCGGCTGCAGTGCGGTTGCGGTGCGGCTGCGGTGTCCCTGCGGTGCAGCTGCTGTGCGGTTGCGGTGCCCCTGCGGTGCGGCTGCGGTGCGGTTGCGGTGTCCCTGCAGTGCGGCTGCGGTGCAGCTGCGGTGTCTCTGCGGTGCGGCTGCGGTGCGGCCGCGGTGCGGCTGCGGTGCGGCTGCGGTGCGGCTGCGGTACGGCTGCGGTGCGGCTGCGGTGCGGCTGCGGTGTCCCTGCGGTGCGGCTGCGGTGTCCCTGCGGTGCGGCTGCGGTGCGGCTGCGGTGCGGCTGCGGTGTCCCTGCGGTGCGGCTGCGGTGTCCCTGCGGTGTCAATGCGGTGTCCCTGCAGATGCGGTGCGGTGCAGATGCGGTGTGCCTGCGGTGCCCCTGCGGTGTGGCTGCGGTGCGGTTGCGGTGTCCCTGCGGTGCTTCTGCGGTGCTTCTGCGGTGCGGCTGCGGTGTCCCTGCGGTGCGCCTGTGGTGCGGCTGCGGTGCGGTTGCGGTGTCCCTGCGGTGCAGCTGCGGTGCCGCTGCGGTGTCTCTGCGGTGCAGCTGCGGTGTCTCTGCGGTGCGGCTGCGGTGCGGCTGCGGTGCGGCTGCGGTGTCCCTGCGGTGTCCCTGCGGTGCGGCTGCGGTGTCCCTGCGGTGCGGCTGCGGTGCGGCTGCGGTGTCCCTGCGGTGTCCCTGCGGTGCCCCTGCGGTGCGGCTGCGGTGCGGTTGCGGTGTCCCTGCAGTGCGGCCGCGGTGCAGCTGCGGTGCGGCTGCGGTGTCCCTGCGGTGCGGCTGCGGTGTCCATGCGGTGCGGCAGCGGTGCGGCTGCGGTGCGGCTGCGGTGCGGCTGCGGTGTCCCTGCGGTGCGGCTGCGGTGCGGTTGCGGTGTCCCTGCGGTGTCCCTGCGGTGCCCCTGCGGTGCGGCTGCGGTGCGGTTGCGGTGTCCCTGCAGTGCGGCCGCGGTGCAGCTGCAGTGTCTCTGCGGTGTGGCTGCGGTGCGGTTGCGGTACAGCTGCGGTGCGCCTGCGGTGTCCCTGCGGTGCAGATGCGGTGTGCCTGCGGTGCGGCTGCAGTGTTGCTGCGGTACCGTTGCGGTGTCCCTGCGGTGCGGCTGCGGTGCGGCTGCGGTGCGGCTCCGGTGCGGTTGCGGTGTACCTGTGGTGCGGCTGCGGTGTCCCTGCGGTGCCCCTGCGGTGCGACAGCGGTGTGGCTGCGGTGCGGCTGCGGTCTGGCTGCCGTGCCGTTGCGGTGTCCCTGCGGTGCGGCTGCGGTGCGGGTGCAGTGTCCCTGCGGTGCGGCTGCGGTGCGGGTGCGGTGTCCCTGCGGTGTCAGTTCGGTGTCCCTGCGGTGTTCCTGCGGTGCGGTGCAGATGCGGTGTGCCTGCGGTGCGGCTGCGGTGTGGCTGCGGTGCGGCTGCGGTGCGGTTGCGGTGTCATTGCGGTGCGGCTGCGGTGCGGCTGCGGTGCGGCTGCGGTGCGGCTGCGGTGCGGCTGCGGTGTTCCTGCGGTGCCCCTGCGGTGTCTCTGCGGTGTCCCTGCGGTGCGGCTGCGGTACAGCTGCGGTGTCCCTGCGTTGTCAATGCGGTGTCCCTGCGGTGTCCCTGCAGATGCGGTTGCGGTGTCCCTGCGGTGCGGCTGCGGTGCGGCTGCGGTGTCACTGCGGTGTCCCTGCGGTGTCCCTGCAGATGCGGTTGCGGTGCCCCTGCGGTGCGGCTGCGGTACGGTTGCGGTGTCCCTGCGGTGCCCCTGCGGTGTCTCTGCGGTGTCCCTGCGGTGCGGCTGCGGTACAGCTGCGGTGTCCCTGCGTTGTCAATGCGGTGTCCATGCGGTGTTCCTGCAGATGCGGTTGCGGTGTCCCTGCGGTGCGGCTGCGGTGCGGTTGCGGTTTCCCTGCGGTGCGGCTGCGGTGCGGCTGCGGTGCGGCTGCGGTGCGGTTGCGGTGTCCCTGCGGTGCAGCTGCGGTACAGCTGCGGTGTCCCTGCGGTGTCCCTGCGGTGCCGCTGCGGTGTGGCTGCAGTGTCCTTGCGGTGCGGCTGCGGTGCTGCTGCGGTGCGGCTGCGGTGTGGCTGCGGTGCGGCTGCGGTGCGGTTGCGGTGTCCCTGCGGTGCGGCTGCGGTGCGGCTGCGGTGTCCCTGCGGTGCGGCTGCGGTGCGGCTGCGATGTGGCTGCGGTGCGGTTGCGGTGTCCCTGCGGTGCGGCTGCGGTGTCCCTGCGGTGCCTCTGCGGTGCGGCTGCGGTACGGTTGCGGTGTCCCTGCGGTGCGGCTGCGGTGTGGCTGCGGTGTCCCTGCGGTGCAGATGCGGTGTGCCTGCGGTGCGGCTGCAGTATGGCTGCGGTACCGTTGCGGTGTCCCTGTGGTGCGGCTGCGGTGCGGCTCCGGTGCGGTTGCGGTGTACCTGTGGTGCGGCTGCGGTGCGGCTCCGGTGCGGTTGCGGTGTACCTGTGGTGCGGCTGCGGTGCAGCTGCGGTGTGCCTGCGGTGCGGCTGCGGTGTGGCTGCGGTGCGGCTGCGGTCTGGCTGCGGTGCGGGTGCAGTGTCCCTGTGGTGCGGCTGCGGTGCAGCTGCGGTGTCTCTGCGGTGTGGCTGCGGTGCGGTTGCGGTGTCCCTTCGGTGCGGCTGCGGTGCAGCTGCGGTGTCCCTGCGGTGCGGCTGCCGTGCGGTTGCGGTGTCCCTGCGGTGCGACTGCGGTGTCCCTGCGGTGCCCCTGCGGTGCGGCTGCGGTGTCCCTGCGGTGCCCCTGCGGTGCGGCTGCGGTGCGGCTGTGGTGCGGTTGCGGTGTCCCTGCGGTTTCCCTGCGGTGCGGTTGCGGTGCGGCTGCGGTGCGGCTGCGGTGCGGCTGCGGTGCGGCTGCGATGCGGTTGCGGTGTCCCTTCGGTGCGGCTGCGGTGTAGCTGCGGTTCCCCTGCGGTGCAGCTGCGGTGTCCCCGCGGTGCGGCTGCAGTGTCCATGCGGTGCAGCTGCAGTGTCCCTGCGGTGCCCATGCGGTGCTGCTGCGGTGCAGCTGCGGTGTCCCTGCGGTGCGGCGGAGGTATTCCTGCGGTGCGGCTGCGGTGTGGCTGCGGTGCGGCTATGGTGTGGCTGCGGTGTCCCTGCGGTGCAGCTGCGGTGTGCCTGCGGTGCGTGTGCGGTGTCACTGCGGTGCGGCTGCGGTGCAGCTGCGGTGTGCCTGCTGTGCGGATGCGGTGTGGCTGCGGTGCCGTTGCGGTGTCCCTGCGGTGCGGCTGCGGTGCGGCTGCGGTGTCCCTGCGACGCGGCTGAGGTGTTCCTGTGGTGCGGCTGCGGTGTCTCTGCGGTGCAGCTGCGGTGTCTCTGCGGTGCAGCTGCGGTGCCGTTGCGGTGTGTTTTCGGTGCGGCTGCGGGCAGCTGCGGTACCATTGCAGTTTCCCTGCGATGTGGCTGCGGTGTAGTTGCGGTGCGGCTTCGGTGTAGTTGCGGTGCCGCTGCGGTGTACTTGCGGTGGAATTGCGGTGCAGTTGCGGTGCCGCTGCGGTGTGGCTGCAAGTCGTCTGGAATTTATTTCCTCATGTAAATGGTTTGTATATTCCATACAGCAACTGAGATCACATTCTTTTTTTTGTAAAAGTTCACTTACATTTTTCATTAGGCTGAAAATTGGCTTAGTCACTGTTAAGGATATTATAAATTGGGAAGTTTATATAGCAGCAAGTAGAACATGAGGTTTGACTCCTTCGGTTTTCATATTTCGTACATCCAGATACTCTAATGAGCAACAGATATATTCATAGACACCATAGAACAAATTGAGGTGAATTCAAGTGCACAACCCAATGCGTTTCGCAAAATTTTAAAAGACGCGTTTGTTTTGCTTTTGGGCAAGACACCTGAATTTTGTCTTTTAAAACTAGAGCTGCTTTATGTTATTAGATAATCGGAATAATTTAACAACCTCTTTAATGGTTCCTATGTAATTTCGTATAGACGGTATGTTACAAGCGCGTGTAATGGCCAAATTCAAATTATGATTAGCACAGTGGACGTAAATAGCTTCTGGATACAATGCTCTAACTTTGGCAGCACAGCCGTTGAATTGACCGGGCCCCATCATACCCTAAACATGTGATGTAATTTATTACCTAATCGGCCTAACTGACAGTTTTATTTACATAGATAGTGTGAATTATTGACACTCACCTTGCCCTCTCATATTAGCCAAATTTATGCCAATATTTTTCATCGTGGTCAGCAACGTACTTGCAAGACCTTTTCCCGTAATGACGTCAACAGGAACGAAACACAAAAAGTCTTCCCGATTCGTATATTCGTTGTCAATTGTATCAACATAACGAACGCATTTTGAAAACTGTTCAATGCGATGTGGCACGATCGTATTTTTGCCATGGCAATTTCCTAGTACCTAGTAGAACGGTGGCAGATATTTCGGGGGGGTTTGAACCCCCAAAACCCCCCGTGCGTTCGCGCCTGTCTTTCTGGAATTTTTTTAGATGTGCTGCTCGAGTTAGAAGGTTATTTTTCTTCTTGGCATCCTGTATGAGATTACTTGTTAAAACGCCTAAGCAAATAACATAGGTAAGTAGAGAAATTTTGGTATTAGGAATGAGCTGCTTTGTATTTTCAAAAATATCATCGCATTTTCGTTTACCGATGATGCACCTTTAAAACCAAAATTATGCACATTCGTTTAGCCCATCAAATTAAACGACAAAGGATCAGCTTTCGAAACAGTATAATTCAAAGTAACCTTCCGTATTAAGTCGTCCATCGATCTCGTTAGACGTCATAAATATTGAGCTGAAAAGAAAGTGTTTAGCCTTCCGTAGTAAAGCCCAAATCATTTTTTTTTTTCTATTTTAAATGAATTTTATGTAATCAAATATTGTACACTTTGATCGATGACCTTTTGCTTTTTTTTTTACTTTTACAGTCGTCCGTCGATCAGAGATGGGGTCTATCTTTGACATCAACATTTCTAGAACGGAATCGAGCAAACCATCTTTTGGCTACTGCTTTTGATAAAGCACCTTCACCATAAACAGCACAACTTTCAAGCCTGGCATTCCCAGCCTTTTTTTAAATTGATGTACGATGCCACCTTTTAAACGCTGGTATGAGTTGCCAGATCGGATTAATATTACTAGCATTTTCTTACTTTAATGCCATCTAGTGACAAAAAGGCTCAATCCAATAAATTAGGAATTAACATCGACAGCAACTTTATATTGGATAAGCATATCGAGGAACATCAAAAAAGCACTGTTCACCCTGTTTTACCATGTAAACTATTCAACACCACAAGTTAAAAAGCAAATGTACTATGCTTAAGTCAAATTCAAACTAAGGTATGGGATACTAGCTTGGAGCAATGCATTTTACACATAGTTACACAAACTGCAACATTTTCAAAGCGCCTTCCTTAGGAAGATGAATAAAAATAAATCTATCTAATTCATTCGGGGAAACTGTTTTAATTTACTAGGAGTTTAAAAAAAAATATTTAAAATCACGTTAGCTCTGGAATACTATGATGACATGCGTTTTTATGTTCTCGTGGGTCATCCGTTTAACACAAAAAAGTGAGCTTAAGGATACAAACACAGCTGAGTATCAATAAGTATGGTTCCGAGAGATCTCATATGAACACCGCTGAGATCTCAAAATCTCACTCCATTTACTAAATTTATTTTTTTGTGCAAGGGAATTGTTGGTATATTTTTGGAAATATTTTCCCTAAATGCTTCGCAACCGCATCACTGGGCAGAAATGGTTTAATATAAAGTGACGTGGCAGTGGAAAGATTTCCAAATGTTTAATCTCCAAAGAAAGTAAGCATTCAAAGCGTCGATGCACAAAATTTCAGCTATAAAGCAAAAAACCTAAAGGGCTCGTATAGGTCCAGGCGTTTTTAGGCCTGTCTTCATTTCGCGATGTCTTTGGAACGTTCATTGATATTGTCTTTTTAAAAGGGTTCAAATGATATCTTCTTTGAAGAGTGCTTTGTGCTTTATTCTTCGACCCCTTCGGGTAGGGGCCAGAATATACCCGAGGTAAGCATGCCTGTCGTAAGAGGCGACTAAAATCCACCCTTCGTATACCGGGGATAAAATGTATACATAATATGCAATGAGTAAAACAAATAGATATAGTACCCCAGGTGGCAGTCCAGGTTCTCTGGAAAATCCACCCTCTTCGGAGGTAGGCTCTACGGATTCTGGGGAGAGCCAATTGTTGCATTTAATAAACCCCTTTTTGAGAAATTCAAGGGTAACTCGGTCTACACCATCAAGACCGAATGTCTCCGGAAAAAGAAGTCCGCCGGAAGCGCAAGCGCAAGAGAAACGAGACTCAGTGAAATGTAATAGCTTTGAGGAAGAAAACAATGAACTCCGTATTAAGCTAAATAAAATGGATCTACTCTACCAAGAGCTTAAGAGAGAGGTAGAATCACTAAAAGAGGAAAACAAGGCCTTAAAGAATTCTCTTTTGCAAAGATAACGCGAAGTTACCCCACCCCGTGTAGCTAGTCCCAAATATCACACGGATGAAGACGAGCTAGCACGCGAAACAAATGGGGTCTCAAAGAAAAGACCCAGCAAAAAACGAAGAGCCGGTTCTTAACCTGAAATCGAGCCACGAAAACAAGACAAAGAAAAAGATTTGAAACAGAAACAAACTCACGACAAATTACGTCCCCCGCCTGCAATAAACGTCGTCGGCATTACGGACTACAATAAATTGCATTGCCTTCTCAAGGGAACTATGACATCGGAATTTAAAGTAACGTCATTCCGAAACAATGATTGGAAAATTAATGTAGTTGACTCTGACGGCTACCGAGCAATATCGAAAAAACTACACGCGGAAAAGATCCAGTTGTTCACCTACGAAAATAAATCAGAAAGACCACTCCGTGTTATAGCAAGGGGTCTCGACCCCTCGTGCACTAAAGATCACATTATAAATGACCTTAGAGGAAAAGGCTTGAAAATTATCGACGCAATTAATATCTTAAAGAAGATAAAGCAGAAAACGGAACAAGGCAATGAAATCTTGGTCAAGCATGGACTTCCGCTCTTTATGCTAACCTTCGATAGAAGCGAAAATATAGACGATATTTATAACCTAAAAAGTATTTTGAATATCGTAGTTAAAATCGAGCCTATGCGTACGAATACACGATCGATACCTCAGTGCAAACGCTGTCAAGGTTTCAATCACACCCAGTCGTATTGCCAAAAAGAACTGAAATGTGTAAAATGTGCCGGGAACCACTTATCAGAAAGGTGCGACTTAAATAAGCAGGCTCGGGCGACCTGCATAAACTGCAAAGGCAAGCACCCAGCAAACTATCGAGTTTGTGAAGTAGCAAAGGAGCTTCAAAAAAGGCGCGATACTCTGAAGAAACCGATACACGCGAACCCAAGCTTAAGAGATCGTAAAACCGATAAGCCTAAGACCGCTAAGCCAGTTAAAACGACGAGACCGATAAAGGAAAATAAAAAAATTGCGCAAGAGAACTTCGCTGGTCCAAGTGCAGCGGAAAAACCGCCACAGGTTGACGCGAGATCGTACGCGCAAGTCGCGTCAAACGAAAACAAATCAAGATCAGCTACAACAGCTCCGGTCAGCCAAATATTTACCATTATATTGGAAAAATTTGAGGAGCAAACTAAGGTTAATAAAATTATACTTGACAAATTGAGCAAGCTCGAGTTCAAACCTCGCAAGACAATCAAAAAAACATGAAAATGAAACAGCTACTTAAGATACTAACGTGGAACGCAAACGGCCTTCTGAAAAAAATCGACGAATTAGAAGTGTTTCTACGGAAAAATAACATTGATATATGTTTGGTATCGGAAACGCACTTAAAAAAGGGACTTAGACCCAAAATAAAAGGTTACACCGATTACCATGCGAATCATCCTTCGGAAAATGCGAGAGGCGAGTGCTCTCTTTACATCAAAGACTGTATTAAGCACTCCGAAAACATAGAAATAGAATTTGATTCTATGCAAATAAGCTCAGTCTCCGTAAAAATAAACCACTTAGACTACAACATCGGATCTAGTTACTTCCCTCCGGGATATAAGCTAGTAGAAGACAACCTCGTTAGTCTCTTTGACTCACTCGGACCTAATTTTGTCTTAGGTGGTGACTTTAACGCGAAACACACTTTCTGGGGATCAAGATGCAATTCGACAAAAGGCAGATTATTGTACAAAGCCAGCATGAAACGTGGGGTGAACTTTTTTTCGAAAGGAAAGTCAACTTATTGGCCAACTGACAAAAATAAAATCCCTGACCTCGTCGACTTCTTAATCGCCAAAGGGTTAACTAAAAATTTGACGGAAGTCGAAGAATGCTATGATCTATGCTCAGATCACTCAGCAGTCATTCTGAAAATAGGTGGAAGTCTAGTAAAAAAAGAAAGACCGCCTAGGTTAACTAGTAACAAAACTAACTGGGACGCTTTCAGAAGAGACTGCAAGGAAAATGTTCGAAATAGAAGAAGAAATCGACAAACTCGTCGAAGCCATTCAGAGCTCAGCGTGGAAAAACACTCCTTTGCAGAAGACAGAAGCACAGAACAATAAAGTCAAATACCAGCCTGAAATCGAAGAGCTCATACGAGAAAAGAGGAGACCGCGCAAGAGATGGCAACAATCCCGCGCGCCACCGGATAAAACTTATCTGAACCACCTTTGTAACAAGCTAAAAAATGTGCTGCAGGACCTAAAAAATCACGAGACTTCTATTTACCTCGAGGATCTGACCGCTGATAAGTATTCAAACTACTCTCCATGGAAAGCCTTGAATTCCATAAGGTAACCTGTAATGGAGGTTGTCTGTGGAGATTTCAACTGTAATCTACTCAATAAAGACAGATCAGAGTTGTTCTTAGACACAATGAAATCCATGAGTCTGTATCCATTAAATACGACGACTCCAACCCACTTCACTGCTACTACTAGCACACTTCTGGATCTGTTTTTCACTAGTAACCATCATCATCATGATATTTTTTATGACCAGTTATCTGCTCCAGCTTTTTCTAAGCACGACTTAATATTTGCTACATTCAATATTGGGTATTCCATACAAAACGTTTCGTATATGTATAGAGATTTTAAGAACATGAATATGAGTGAACTAAACAGAGATCTGCTTAGGGTGGATTGGCGGCAGATATGTTATATTACCTCAGTTGATGAACAAGTTGACCTACTGCAGAAAAACATCCTGAATCTGTTTAATTAACATGTACCTCTTAAAACTAAATCAAATTACGTCAATTGTTTCAACTCTTGGTTTACCACTGAGATACTTAGTCTTAAAAATAAACGAGATTCGGCTTTTAAGAGATGGAAACGATTCCGGTTACCTGAATTTTACAATACTTTTCGTCTTTTGAGAAACTTAGTTCACCACAAAGTTCGTTTAGCTAAACGTAATTTTTATTCTCACCGTCTTAATGCTAATTTACCACCCAACATTTTATGGAAAAACTTACGTGAAATAGGAGTCGGCAAGAAAACGCTGAATAATCTCGAAAACGTGCATCCTGACGAATTGAACAGAGAGTTCGTGAATATTCAGGCGGGATCTAACGTTATCTCACAAGTTGCCAGAGATACACCTATCAACACTAGTTTGTTTGAATTCTCCAGAGTTGAGCAAACCGATGTTGTTAAGGCGATCCTCGATATTAAATCGAAATCTGTAAGCTTAGATGAAATGCATCCATGTTTTGTAAAGATTATATTACCGCACATACTTCCCTTTCTGACCCACATGTGTAATACTGTTTTAATGACATCCTCTTTCCCTAATATTTGGAAAGTTGCGAAGGTGATTCCTGTATTAAAAAAGGAAGGCACAGCTCTTTCGCCACCAGAATACAGGCCTATTTCAATTCTCCCGTTTTTGTCAAAGGTTATGGAGAAACTCATTCATTGTCAGGTCTCCAACTTCCTAGAACGCAACTCTCTGTTGTGTGCAAGTCAATCTGGCTTCAGAAAAAAGCATAGTTGCACATCTGCGCTCCTAAAAGTTACGGATGATCTTAGAGTTGCCATGGACAATGATATGATCACATTTCTAACCCTGTTGGATTTCTCCAAAGCCTTTGATACTGTGGATCACTTGCAACTCTTGTCAAAACTAGAGAATTCATATGGTTTTACATCGTCTGCTGTACTACTAATTGGATCCTACCTATCTGGTAGAAAACAAGCAGTGGTGGTGAATGAAAAGATATCCGGTCTACTTGAAGTATCTTCAGGTGTACCACAGGGATCTATCTTGGGCCCGCTTTTATTCACCATGTTCATAAATGAGCTGCCAAAATTAATAGTTCATTGCTCTACACATATGTACGCTGACGATGTACAACTGTATAAGAGTTGTAAACTGGGTCTTATTGAAGACTCGGTCACAAGACTTAACGAGGATCTCGATAAAATTTTGAAGTGGTCGGATGAGAACTTCCTACGTCTGAATCCAAAAAAATCCAAATGCTTAGTGATTTCCAAAAATGGAGTGGACTTGAGTAGTTTTCCATCTGTTTGTCTTGGCAACGAGCCTGTCGACTATATAATTAAGGGCAAAAATTTGGGTGTGTGGTTCAATGATAGGCTAACCTGGGATGATCACGTACGTGTAGTTACGGGTAAGATATACGGCTGTCTTAGGAAACTCCACATGACGCAGCACTATACTCCTCTAAAGACCCGACTAAAGTTGGCAAAGTCACTTTTGGTTCCGACTATAACTTATGGATGCGAAATTTTCTGCAAAACCAATGCTGAAACTACGAGAAAACTGAATGTGGCATTCAACAATATAATTCGGTATGTGTACGACCTAAGACGTTATGATCATGTTTCGTCATATGTTCATAATATTCTCGGTTGTACTTTAAATTCTTATTTAGAATTCTGCGCCTTGAAGTACTTGCATAAGATAATAACTACCAGGCACCCTCAATACTTATATGAAAAACTTAGATTTTCTAGTTCATCGCGATCTCTCACTTTCATTCCTCCTCGTACTACTTCCATGAATACTGATCGTCAGTTCTTCACTCATGTCATTCGTCTATGGAACGCCCTTCCATTAGGTATTAGAAGACTTTGTTATGCGGATTGTTTCAGTGGCACTCTTTTATCTCACCTGGCTGGCAGAAGGTAAATTTAATTATTTTTCAATTTGAATTTTTCCTTTTTTTTTTAATTTGTTATTCTGATTTATATTCTTTTTTAAATTTAAATATACTTTTTCTTTTCTCCATTTTAAAATTAATCCATGAAATTATCACATTTATAAAATATGAGATTATCATTATCTTATGTAAATGTAATTTAACTGATTAATAAATATGAAATATGAAATGCACTCGCCGCCAATTAGGAAAGCTAACGGAGAGTGGGCAAAAGAAGACAAAGAGAAAGCAGAATTATTTGCCAATCACTTAGAGGAAACATTCAAGCCGTTCGATGGACAACCGTTGATCGAAGATCCGAATGATAATACGGCACCCGACAACTTTAAAGTAAAAACCGTATCCCTGCCCGAACTTCGAATGATAATAAAAAAATTGAAAAATAACAAGGCTCCGGGATATGATTTAATCACTGGCGAAATTTTGAAAGAGCTACCGAAAAAAGTGCTGGTTAAGTTTCTTTACATTATAAATGCTTCTTTAAGACTGTTATATGTTCCAAGGCAATGGAAAGTCGCCGAAGTTATTATGGTTCCGAAACCGGGGAAGTTTGCAAATGACAAGAAATCATATAGACCCATTTTACTTCTGCCAATAATATCTAAGGTCTTCGAGAAACTTCTGCTGAAACGATTGCAACCAGTAATTGAAGAAAGACACTTGATCCCGGATCATCAATTCGGCTTTCGGATCAAACATTCCACAATCGATCAGGTGTATCGAATAACGAACGAATTTGAAAAAGCTCTAGAATGGAAAAAAATATGCTCTAGCGCTTTTCTACACGTATCGCAAGCCTTCGACAAGGTATGGCAGGAAGGACTAAGGTATAAGATAAGGGTAATCTTACCGGAAAAGTTGTACAGAATATTGGAATCTTATCTTGAAAACAGACTTTTCCGTGTTAGACACGGGAGTGAATATTCGGATTTCAAAGATATCTACGCCGGTGTTCCACAAGGAAGTGTTCTCGGTCCAATCCTGTTCCTGCTCTACACAAGAGATATACCACAAGATGAAGGGACCGTTGTAGCAACGTTCGCAGACGACACGGCTATCCTCGTAACGGATGAGTCAGTCGAATCATCAACGGGAAAATGAGACAAAATCAACGCATGTCAATTTTACGTTGAGAAAGATAAACAACTTACCTATATCTATTAACTCGGTGCAAATACCGTACGCAAACGAGGCAAAATATCTAGGAATGACCCTAGACGCAAAACTTAAGTGGAAACCACACGTTAAAAAGAAGTGCGAAGAGCTCGAAATCAGATTTAGAGAAATGTATTGGCTACTCGGAAGATACTCGAAGTTAAGCGTATACAACAAACTGCTTCTGTATAAGCAAGTGCTAAAACCGTCTTGGACATATGGTATACAACTTTGGGGTTGTACCAAACCAAGCAATATGGCTCTACTGCATGCATTTCAAAACAAAATACTAAGAGCAATCGTGAATGCTCCTTGGTATATAAGGAATAGTGATATTCACAGAGATTTAGGAATTGCTACCGTGAGGGACGAAGTAACAAACTTTGCTCGAAAACTTCGTACCCGTCTCCATGTTCATTGCAATAATGAAATAATCCGTACTATGGACGTGACAAACCTTGAGCGCCGACTACAAAGAACTAGACCTTTCGACCTAGCGCCGTAAGGAAAAACCGCATGTAATGACGGTATTAGTAGGTGCCTTCACTGGAAAGCTACCTACCTAACGCGATTAACACTACAGAAGCGTAAACTACTCGTTAAGGGAACTTAGTCGTAGTCATCACAAAAATGAAAAAATGAGAGGCACGAATTTCCTACTACTATGAGTACGCGCAGCCGGTTCTCATAGTGCCTCTCTGAGGGGGTGAGGTTTAGCCCGTAGGCATATACTGACTAGCACTGATGGCATTGTCAGATATATGAATCGGGCATAACCAATGGTACGGACCATTGGTATCTTTTGAAGATTCCTGCACCTCCAGGCGAAAAAAAAAAAAAATTCTTCGTGAGATGGTTTCCTTGACATGAAGGCTTCCACTGATCTTCGAACGTCTTATTCGATCAAGCTTTGTTACTCCTGCTAACGTACGAATCTTCATTTTGTCTGCTGTTCATTCACTCTTATAATTTTTCTACATTGTCCAACATGGTGTACCGTATGGGAGCACTAGAGGAACAATTGCGTTGTAGAGCCTTCCTTTCAACTTATGGCATATTTTTCGATCACACAAGATAGCGGAGTTTTCCCGCCACTTCATCCAACCTACGCTTACGCGATGATTGATGTCGTCATCACAGCATGCTTTGCTATTGATACTCGTAAATTCCAAATGAATATTTAAACTTTGTGCACTTGGAAAGCACTGTTCCATTCAAAGAAATGTCTGGAATAGGCCTGAGTGGTTAGCACAAGTACTCTCTTTTTTTTAACTAATACTTTACTCTTTTCCCTCCAAAACGTCCACCCATTCAATAAGTGCTCGTTGCAGACATATAGGGTCCTCACTTATAGTAAGTCCACCGTCAGCAAAGAATAATTGCCGTACTTTGGGGTCCGTCACTTTGTCTTCAAGCAGATAGTCAAGGACTGCAATAAACAGCAAGGGACTTAAGACGCTTCCCTGCTTCACCCCGACTTTGATTGGGAACCTTTCGGTTATTCCAGCTGGGCATCCTACTCTTACTTTTGTTTGTGTAAATACGAGTAGTTTTGTGGAACCCCTCGATGTCTTAGCGCCACACATATCAGATTTCGTGGTTGTCTGTTGAATACCTTTCCAAAGTCAATCAAAGCAATATGAAAATCATTTAGGGCTTCACGATATTTTTCCGTTATGATCCTTATATATTGGATTCCATCAGTGGTTGATTTACCCGCGATAAACTCGCACTTATCATCAAACGACCGTTTTATATTTTTCGCAGTCGACCACTAATACCCGCTCAATAATCTTCATGGTATGTGACGCCAGGTTTGGAGATGAGAATACGAAGCGATGTCTCCCATTCTTTTCTAGAACTCAGAAGGCATCTCGTCTGACCCAACCGTTTCCGTTTTTTTGAGTACTTGACTGCCTCACTAACTTCTTCGACTATAATGTCGGGTATTTCTTCACAATTGGGGGTGGCTCTTGGAAAGTATAGCCGGGAAAACTGTTCATTCAAAAGACTTTCAAAATACTGCCGCCAACTCTGCAGAATTTGTTCGTCATTAACAATGCTCATGGCCAGCTTCTTGTGAATGACGAAAAAATTCTCTTGTTCATATTGTGTCGTCGCAGCTCCTAGATAGTCTAGTTTGCATCAGCAACCGGGGAAGATATTTTCTCCAGCTCCCGATACAGGCCCTCCGTACTCTTGAAGCTGGGCGCACTTCTTCTTAGCTTTTTTTCTTGCAACATCTGTATTCCATTTCGAGGCGAACTTTTTCGTCTCTATTATTAGAGGGGCACTTTGACCAAGCAGTGAAATCCGCTTTCTTCTTATTTACTACTTCTTTAACTTCATCACACTACCACCATGTTTCTTTGACGTGTTGGTGATGGCATCTTGAAGGTCCTAGCAGTGACTTGGCCTTCTTTAAGCAAGTTCGCTGTAGAAAATTCCATATATCTTGTGCTCTGCACTCTTTATATATGAGAGAGGTAATTTTTCATCACGAAAACAAAAACCTCGCCAGATTGTACTAGTTGATTTTCCCAGAGACCATTGTTTGTTTGCTTTTCTTCTGTGTCTCCATAAAAATGTCTGTTAGCAGTAGACAGTGTTGCTGAGCAATCGCCTCTCCCAAAATCACTTTGACATCTTTTACCTAAGGCTTCATGAAACGGTTTCAATTCCACCACTGTTGTAAGTAACCAGGTGCCGGCTTTGTTTGATGAACATTGTACGACTATTTAAGATTATAAGACCATGTGACCAGCACATGCTTAGGATGTCTTCACCAAGAAGGTTCCTGATGCCGTATCCCAGTCCTCCATGGCAGTCTTCATAGTCTTCGTTAGACTTTCCGTCATGTCCATTCAAATCTCCTCCAACAAACATAAACTCTTCCTTTGGAATGTTCTTCAGGTGATTGTGAAAATCTAGCCAAAATGCAACTTCTTCCCTCTGATCGCACCCAATAGGGGGAGCATTTGCACTTACAATATTCCACATATCTCCTTGTATTACTAGTTTGAGACACATCAAACGGTCGCTGGACTTCGAAATGGTGCAGACGTTACCAAGTAGCTCTGCCGCAAGAATGATACCGATTCCGTTACGTAGTAGAACATCCTGTAAGCTTTTGTCCTAACGTTAAGAAAATGCGCCCGATTTCCGGTGTTTTAGTAATTCGTTTGGTGCTTGGTCTCAAAATACAATACTATCTAAATCTACTTGACAGCATCCAGAGGTGAGCAGTTCGCTTAATAGAAGATCCAACACTGACGTCCAACCTTCAATCGTTAGCTCATCGAAGGCAGGTGGTATAATTATGCATGTTCTGCAGATACTACCATGGCAAATGTTCAGAAGGTCTCAACAGAACGATCCCTTAAAATTCGTCTTTTCAACGTCCTATCAGCAGACCACTGAAGCACAAAATTTTCATGTTTTTATTTTTTATGTTAAATGCAGAATTAACAAACATCTGCAGGCATCTCGGGGCGCTAGCTCAACGTTATAAGTTCGACTTTTCCCGAGAGAGGTTTATACAAAACAAAAAAAAAAACTCGACTTTGATAATTCTTGGTCTTAATTCTCAATTACAAAGCTAATATGTATGTATATACTTTATGTGTAAATAATGAAATTCTTCCAACAAAAGTACACGATTAGCAATTATAGCAATTTAACTCTACAACAAAATCCCTTCTGACATGTGAATCACCTCCATCCACTTCGGTGCAAGAACCGTCAAATCGTACATCCCAGCTAATACCGCCTTTAAACTAATTACGCTGTTCTGCCCAGCACATTATCGCATGGCATATTAAATGCAGAGTCTAAATAATTTATTACGCACACTATAATGAGCAGCAGCAAGGCATTAAATTAAAAACAAATCCCACGGAGCATCGTGTCTTATGATAAATGCAGGAGTCTCATAAGTCCAAGAGCACTGTGGTGCCCAACAACGTACAATACATAGTCGTCTCCGTCATCGTCGTCGTTGTGATTACGGTGGTATCCGTTGCTGGGTCTACCTGTCTTTCATCCAAATCTCCATGAATCCCATTAAATTAAGTAGTCTCCACATTCCGGGGTGTATATGACGGTCATTTACTGCCACCACCCCATGTGAGATCGAAGGCTCACTCCATTTGCACTTCGTTCGTTTAATTTGTAAGTGCGGTTGAATCGAAAACAAGGACAATGCATCTAGCAGTCGATATTAGTTGCACTACAGCTACAGATAGACCTGTGACTGGGAGGTGGAGCGGAGATGGCATGGCAATAGGCAGACCGGAGAAAAGACAGTCCACCGCCGAATCGCACAAGCAATAGCAGCAGCATCAGCAAGTGGCGATATTTATAGCCCAATGATAAATTATCTGACACGGCTAATTGCAACGGAATTAGTGTTTAATTTAACATGCTACTCGAATGCCGGGCCAGGCCCATCGGGGCACGAGGCAAGCGACGAGCTATGGCACCATGCGACACCGAGAGATATTATTATTAGTTATATGGTGAAAATGCATATTAATATCCGTAGCGCATTAATTTCTGCGTAAATAGTTATGTCAACCGATGTTGCGGATGATCGCAGCACTCTAAAACTCAACCAGAGATAGAGATGCATCGTCGTCCGGGTGCGCAGAGAATGCCACATCGCACCGCCAAGACAACATGACACCTCCGATTTGGGCGTACTAGAGAGAGAAATCCTGAAACAAACTGATTTCTGTTGACGACATTTTTCGAGAGAAGTGTGCACTATCGTGCCCTCTTCCGCAGACAAAGGCAAGGGGAATTCTCCGGATAACTGCGGGGCGATTCACGCATTCCCAAAATGATTTACGTGGAATAAATCTAATTTTAATTTATAAAATTGAAACTGTGCCGCATGTACGCGTTGGGTGGTTTTTGGTGGGACGAACGTGTTTGCTGCAAGTTGCGTATTTATCTCTGCCCCCAGCCCGGGAGGAAATTATTAATTGTCGCGACATATGTTTAAGATTGCGGGATGCTCACCCGAATCTCTGATGAATTACCGATAGATTGTCACTTACGGACGTGTACGCCTCGAAGAATCTGTCCACTTTGGTGGCGGAGGTGTCTCTGGGGGTGCAATGGGAACCTGTGTTACACGTCTTACATGGACTTTCAATCCTGTACTCTTTGATTTTTAATTAATATACATATTTTTTTTTAGAGTTTTCGTGATTCAAATATATGCCTACCCGTGCGATTCAAGCTATCAGAACTGTTGCATCCTGTTGTAGCTGCAACCGGCGATTGTCAGTTCGGTTTGGTAATTTATTTGTAATGAGACACTTAGGGGTTAATTACATATCAATCATGAATGGGGCTTAATGCCAATTAATTATAGTTTTATTTGCGTACGAAGTGTTGGATGGTGCTATAAAGTGTCGGCCACCCAAGTGGGGCTGTGCGCGGTATGTTGCCTCTAATCTGGTGGTTTATTGCAATGAATTGCCGATTATGTTGGATGTAACCGGAGGTTAATACATGAAATTGAGGGTCACGATGCAAATTAATCAGGGGGATTGGTAGTCATCATTTTATGAAATACGTAAAGCTGTGGTTTATTGGAAATACGAGTTCCAATGTGTTTTAAATCATTATTTAAATAAATTCGTATAATTTGGTATAAAATGTAAAGGTGCATACTAGGAACATTTATGTGCATATGCTTTAAGTGGCAGAGTTCATACTTAGAAAGAGGATACAACTTTTACAATATTAGAACTTCTTACAAACTTGATGTGTTTGCTTTTTTTTATATTTCATAAAACATAAATGTGTTTTTTGAACTTAAACGCAGAATATAATTCGAGGAACGTTAAGAGAATGTTAAGAATTAGTTTTGAATATACTCGTATGTCCCAAAATTTGAATGTCGTGTAAATAAATAGTCCAAAATAACTGAGGGATCAAACTTAAACAAAAAACAAGTTCCTGTGTCTTCTCTGTGAAACTATTTCGAACCTTTTTCAAAAACTTGCAGTTACTGTTCATTTTAGGGATAAATTACAAATCCTGTTCGGGGTTTCAGCCCACCATTGTCCGATACGAAGTTTAAAGTATTTTTATCCAGCCGTAACGCACGAACTGAAAGACCACAACTGTCGGACTTTGTTTGAAAAATTTTTGGATGAAATAATTCGTCACGACGTAGAAAGACATGTTAGCCATTAACTACAATCCAACTACAATCAAACTCAAACGCCACTTTTAAATATCTGTTTAACGTTAAATAATTTGCAGCAAATGCTAAAACTTAGCAGTCAATGTAATTTCCTTCTTTTCGTTTTTTTTAACCGAACTGCTGTTACTCTGCGCAGATGGTCCTAGCTGTATGAGGGCGAGCGTTATCCCGATGCCGACATTATTCTGATCAGCTGTTGACAGTAGCCTTCTGTGGTAATAGTCTAGTTACGAGGCAGTAGCTCAGAGTGGACCATACACACAGTAACACCTTGAGCGAGTGAATTCCATCTCTTCGATGTTGTGATGATCTGTCTTCTGGACTAAGCCATTGGTGGCGAGACTTAATGTAATTGTAAAGAACCCATTTTTTATCTTCGGCAACGATCCGGTTCAAAAACGGCTCTTGACGGTGATTCTTTGAAGTTTAAGATTATTTTGCGATAGGTGGTATGGTACCCATTTTCCCATCTTTGTTAGGTGTCGATGGATGGTCATATGGCTATTGTTGAGCTCTCTTGAGAATTCCCTTACCGTAACCGTGGAATTTCTTTTGACGGTGGACTTCGGAAGTTCATGGTCTAGCTCTTATTGCCTACCTGAACGAGGTTCATCCCTTAGGTTAAAAATTAAATTTCTGAACTTTGCAAACCAACGCCGACACTAAGACTCACTGAGAACACCCTCTCCATCCACATTTCGGATTTCTGTAGTTGCTTCACTTTCGGTTTGCTTTTTCCGAAACAACAACAATAAAGATCGCGGATACAAGCTGTCGAAATAAAGTTCCTTTGCAGTGTTGCTGGAGAAACATGTAGGGATCGAATTCTTTATTTTTTTTTTTTTTGCCGAGAGCAGGTGAAAAATCTTCTAAAGACACCACAAGGACCGACCACGCGTGCTTATGGTAGTGTGAGATTTTTACTCACTTAAAAAACACCCAATTAATACTACAACTAAGCCGACGCTTATCCAGTAGTTTTATTTTCGCTTACGAGACACGTGATTTTTGGAAAAAATGATGTTCGTATGAAATTAAGAGGAATGTAGAACTTTGGGTATATAGGTTAAATTCCACTGAAAGTTCATGCGTTTTTCGCGACCGGCATATACTATGACGCGAGGTCAAAAGATCTTGTCCTCTGCAGACGACGAATTGAATTATTCGCCTCAAGTAGTTGAATGACAGTATGGTTACAATGGCCGTGAACACGATCTTTGTATTTACGCGCAAATTTTGTTATCTCTTCGACGACGCTGGGAATTCCCAGATCTCAATGAATATCTTCGTTACGTACATACCACGGTGCGTTGACGATCGTTCAAAGAACTTTATTTTCAAAAGTTTGTATGATGTTTCTATTGCTTTTCCTGGTACAACCCCATAGCTGTATACCATACGTCCACACAGGCTTTAGGATTTACTTATAGATAAGCAGTTTGTTTTGTAGGCTCAACTTCGAATGTTTTCCGAGTAGCCAGTACATTTGTCGGTATTTGTTTTCGAGCTCATCGCGTTTCTTTTTTACGTACGATTTCGATTTAAGCTTAATATCTAGAGTCATTCGTAAATATTTTGCTTCGTTCGCGTACGGTACTTGAGCCGACTTAAGATATACAGGCAATCTATCCACTTTTTTGTAGGTAAAGTTGACGTGAGTAGATTTGCCTTCGTTCAGCACAATACGCCAAGAATTCGTCCAAGTGTGGACTTTATTAATAGCATGTTGAAGCTTTCCAGTTGCTGCTGCAATAGTTTCGCCCGTGGTCAATATCGCCCGTGCAGTAGTCGTTGCAATTTATACTCCAAGCATTCGTGCCAAACCTTATCGAAAGCTTGTGAGATGTCAAGAAATACACCACAAAAAACTTTTTTTCCCCGAGAGCTTTCTCAATCACGCCAGTTATTTTGTGGTCTTGGTCGATTGTAGAATGTTTGATTCTAAATATAAACTGATGGTCAGGAATGAGACGTCTTTTGTCGGTTACGGGCTGTAGACGTTTGGAAAGAAGTTTTTCAAATATTTTTGAGAAAAACGGCAATACGGAAACAGGCCGATATGATTTCTTCTCATTTAGCGGCTTGCCTGGTTTCGGGACCATTATAATCTCGGCGACTTTCCATTGTCTCGGAACGTAGAGCAATCTGAATGAAGCGTTGATCAAATAGAGCAGTTTGATAAGAGCTTTATTCGGCAGTTCCTTGACAACCTGCGCCGTTATCAAGTCGTAATCCGGAGCGTTTTTCGTCTTTAAATTTTTAATCACTTCCCTCAGTTCAATCAATGCAACTTTTTTTACTTTAAAGTTGTCAGGTGTCGTGACTGGGGAGTCGAGCATCAATGAAGGGCCGTCGAACGGCTTAAACGTTTC
This sequence comes from Brachypalpus laphriformis, assembly GCA_945910035.1. Classification (NCBI taxonomy): domain Eukaryota; kingdom Metazoa; phylum Arthropoda; class Insecta; order Diptera; family Syrphidae; genus Brachypalpus; species Brachypalpus laphriformis. The sequence continues at coordinate 104,455,873 of OX246756.1, forward strand.
TTCTAAGTGCAAAGCAAAAAGTTCTGCCTTTTCTTTGTCACTCTTGGCAGTTTCCATCATTTTTCCGAATTGGTGGCGCTTGCATTTGAGGTTTCCGGATCCCTTTTAGCGCTTTCCAAAGCGATTAATTTGATTCTCTTTCACCGGAGAGATTTTCAAGGTAGGTTGCTATCTTATTGCTTTTAAATTCCCGAATACTATCTCTAAGGCGATTGCATAGTCGGTTACGGACCGTTTTTATGCTGCGGTGCACGAGTAGTTTGCCATTTCTTTCGTGCTTTTCGTTTCTCTCTCACCAGTTCAATGATTTCTCTGCGATACTTTCGTCGCGGTTGATCTTATAGCTTCTAGAAGGAGTGTTTCTCCATGCCGCTCTTTGGATTGCTTCCACGAAACGATGAACTTCGCCCTCTAGTTGATAAGGTGTTGTTAGTGATACGTTTAAGGCGATATTTGTTTCGCAATCATTTCTAAAGCCCTCCCAGCTTGTTCTATTGCTAGTAAGTCTTGGACGTCCTTTTTTCTTGATCAGCGCTTCTCCAAGTAACAAAATTGCCGGCGAGTGGTCAGAAGAGAGATCAAAACATTCTTTGACTGTAATAAACTTCTCGTAAATACCTTTTGTAACAAAAAATCGATAAGATCGGGAATTTTTCCTAAATCGGTTGGCCAATAGGTCGGTTTTCCTGTCGAATAAAAACAACAACCGATTTCATTTGCCTTTTCGTAGAGAATTTTTCCTTTAGAAGATGTACATCTTGAACCCCAGAAGGTGTGCCTCGCGTTGAAATCTCCACCAATATGAAAATTCGAACCAGGGGCATTGAAGACACGAAAGTAGTTATCTTTTTCTAGTGAGCATCGCGGCGGACAGTAAACAGATGCTATATTGTAGCTCAGGTGTTTATTTTTAACCCTTACCGCGCACAACTGAATTTTTTTCGTTGTTAAGCTTTTGAGATACAGCCCGATAGCCCTCGGCGTCATTAACCTTGATTTTCCATGCATCGCTTTGCAAGGAAGTTGCTTTAAATTGAGTAGAGCTCGTTGTTTTTAAAATTTTCCTCAAAGAATTGTAGTCTGCAGCGCCTGTGGTGGAGGTGCGCGTTTGCTTTCAATTTTCTTATTAGATTTTGCCTGCGCTTTCCGATTAGGTTCGCGTTGTGGAACAACCTCGGGCGATGAGCCGGCCTTGCGTTTTTTAGATGGTCTTCATTTAAGTATCCAATCCGTTTCGCGAGCAAGTTCTTCTTCGTCCGTACTGTAGTGGTGGCTACCCGGAGAAGGCTCACTATGAGTAACCGTCTGTGTTTTTGAAGACTTGTTTTGAAGCAAAGATACTTTATTCTCTGATTCAAGTTTCTCAACCTTGCTTTTGAGCTCCCGACACAACAGCTCCATTTCATCGAGCCTCTTACGGAGAACGGCGTTTTCCGCTTTCAGAGTACTCTCTTCCAAGGTTTGCGTTTCCCGAATTAACACATCCGGGCTTGCGAGACTTTCATTTTGCGCTTTAGGAGAAGTCTTTTGAGGTGGAGATCTTTGTAGCCTTGAACTTTTCCTAAATGGGTTCATTAAATTTTGATGCAATAAATAGCTCTCCCCAAAATCCGTAGAGCATGCCTCTAGCGAGGGGGGATTTTCCAGTTGAACTGGGCTGCCACCTGGGGTATTAATACCGTCCGTTGTGTTCATTGCATACATTTTAGTACCATAATCTAAAGAAAGACGGCGGGTTGGCATTTTAGTCGCCTTTTACGACAGGCATGCCTACCGAGGGTATATTCTGTCCCCTAACCCACGGGGGTAGCGATCGAATGCGAAACACCAGAGTACGCGAGGCGCTCAATGTTTAGCAGCTACTTCTCCAAACTGAACGATCTATGCTCCAATGGTTTGGTCATGTAGTGACGTATGCCCACAGACCGGCTTCCAAGACGTGCCATGATTACCGTGCCATAAGGTATGCGACTCATCGGTAGGCGTAGAAACAGATGGTTGGACCAAGTCAGACATCTCTCCTGGAGCTGTCTAGGTATTTCTCCTGATGAGTTGAAGTCAATGGCGGAGAATCAAGAAGGATGGAGAGTACATCTGATGATCCTACCCTCGCGACCCTCATGGCGCCTACAAAATAAATAAATAAGTAAATAAATACTCGTACATATACGAGTATGTATGTGTCCGAACTCTTGGACATTAAAACAACACTTAAACGATTGAACTGCATTCATTTTTTATTGTTCATCGCTTTCCTGTAAAGCATTTGGTCCCGTCTGTGCAGCTCTAAGGTTTTTCTTTTTTAATTCGAAGCACAGTTGTCAAAAAGTTGTTTGTATTTCTTTCTTAACTCAGAGAATGTAGAGATTGAAACTGGTGTTTCTTTATTTAATAATAATAACAGAAAGGCAAGAGCGCGTTCTGTGGGCTCGAAAGAAATTGTTCGAATAATCTGACCAAAAGAGTGAAAACTGTCGAAAATAATAGAAATATCAGGAGAAGAGTGTACAAAAACAAAACGAAATGATACTCTTCTTCTCTTCTTCTGATACTCATTGAAAAGTAATAAAATTATAAATGTTTTAACCGTTTGACAGCTGAGTATTCAAAATGTTTCGCAAGCAAATCAAAGCGCTCTGAAGACATTCTATTCAAAGCATACTATACTTGACGAGCGTGTGCTCCCTTCAATACTCTGTTCAGATCAAAAAAGAAAAAAGTTTAATGCAGTCCTTAATGCATACCGCGCAGTACCAAACGATATTTTTCAGTTGACATGACGCGTTTAGACCCACCTCCATATACACACAATAGCATGCAGTTCCTGACAGTAAGCCCCTGATACAGTTAACTGTTTCTTAATTGTTAAGATTTCCCGACGCAATTTCTATCAGTTCCTTGCACTCCGATCCTTTCACATAGTGTGACGATTTTTAATTCTGTATAATCCTATCTCCATGTTAATAGTTCGTTTAAAATGATGTGGTTAAATATAGACTGCATGACATAAATATGAAGATATTTCTAAAGTAGGAGAAGAATCACGGAAAAACACGGAAACACTGCTGGCTACTAATAGCAATTCATTCGAGTGAGGTGTATTTTAAAAACGAAGCCTTACTATGACCTTCTACCACTCCTGATAACTATGTACCTACTTTAGATGTACTTCTTAGCACGAAATGATTTTAATTCAAAATTACAATATCATATTCTCTAATTCTTATGCTAAACTCAATTCGTAGCAACAATCAGAAAACTACTTTGAACTAGATAATTCTCCAGTCTTTCATCACAAAACCATCACTTGCTTGTCAAAAATACACAGATGCCAACGAACTATGCAAAACTGGCAAGTAGCAGAAAACAACCAAAAATAATCCACCAGCCGCCCCACTAACGAACACAATCAAGTAGAATAAAAAAAAATCGAATACAAATATTCGGTTGAATCATCCCAAACATCAAACTAACATGAAGTACACTCCAGTGTTGTTCCATACTGCATGTGATTGTGCCAGTACCATTGAGAGTAAAACACAAAGAGATATGCGCGTTAAGGATATACCAATCGATGTCGGTTGATATCTGTGTGTGTTGCTACACAACCACCACAATGATGATGATGATGATGGGAACACGAGAAGGAAGAGGACACTCCTCCCTTCTTCCTGCTCAGTAAGGTGTCCTCAACGATAGGAAGCTTGAGACTATTGCTGCAAGAAATATCCGCAACCGCGCACACGTCCCCTGAGCAACTCAAACCGTGTGATATGGTTTCCTTCTTAATTCGTTCCAACTGTCCGACCTACAGAATTCTAGTTTCCAAAAACAAAAACCGACAAACAAACGAACTACGAGTGACGGTGGCTCATTTCTTTATCTCTTAATTCCAATGAGGAGTTTGAGTGCTCGTCGAGCAAACAAGCGTTGCACAGACAACAACATATTAATCGTGTTTTCATTCTTTTGCACAAATTCGGACAACAATCTGTCTGAGCCATTCGTCCAAAAGACCACCATCATAGTTACCACAGTGCTTCCAGTTGACGCCAGTTGACGATCTGCATGTGTACCTTACGCGCAACACATTGCATCTGCAATCTCGGGAACACACCAGATCAGGAATTTGAAGGATCTGTACGGCCGGGTGGTATCTCTTGCGTTGAGATAAGAGACATAAAGTGTGAAAGTTTAGGATGAAGCTTTATTTGCAGGAAAAAAACTCATAAGACATCATAGTAGGCTGGCTGAACGTGTCCAGTACATATCTGCAATTAATTTAAGTGCCTAGAGGTGTATCTAACACTTTGTGTTGTTCTTTTCCTTCCATTTTAAAAACTTCTTTTTATCGAAAAATTAATTTCGTGTAATGTGATAAGGAAAGTGGCAGAAAGTTGAAAATTCGCCGCCTACACTTTCTGCGGGGGAGTGTACGGCATAATCTAGCAATCAGAACAACAGGACAATTAAAAATCCATTAAAAAGCACTCGGATGGTGAATGGTTGGCGGTGGAAAAGAAAGTGGGGCATCAAAATTATCAGAAGGCTTGAGCCCGCACGCCGTCAGTGTTATTAAGTTTGATATTCGCTTCCGAGTTAATCACACACGGAGTTGTGTAGCGCGGCGCATTTCGGTTAAAACTTTCAACGGCCAAAAGCTCGCAGCAGCATAAATCGAGAACAATAACAAAGCCAAGATAAATTGTCCTCGTACGTCACTGGATTGGTGGGCCTTATACCAACACACGCAGATACACACATGCAAGTATCGTAGGCACGCACCAATGCTGCTGACTATCGAGCATTTAGGAAACTTTCGACACGGAATTTCTGGATTCGTGCAATTCGCATTTCATGTATGGTAGGAGAACGCAAAAGGTCCTACGAGAGAAGTCACGTCGCAGGAATCGTGTATTCGACTTGAAGGTAGAGCTGTTCATAGCCAATACGGTTTTTTTTGTCGTGTCTCGTTTGTTTGTGTACGAAGTCAAAAGTTTGAGTGCTCGAGAGTGGAAAATAAAAGGTCGTAATCGCTGGTGGTTTCTCCTCGATTATTCTTCGCCTATGTCCTTGTTTGTCACCAAATGAGGTTGAACTGATAAGAAAGTTTTTTTTTTTGAGCGTGCTGGGCGAGTTTTTTTCGATTGTTTTCTAGTTGGTGTCGATGGTGGTTAAATGTGATCAGTGTTGATAGTTACATTTTTGTAAACAAGCAAAAGGATAAGGGAGTTTGAGTAAATTTGTGTAAATTGTGGCAAGTAAACAGTTGCACATATTGGTGTCAAGATGGACTTGAATAGTGTGAGTGAAGACTGGGAGCATCCGGTGTCAGCGTTTTTGCCGGAAATGAATAGTTGCGATGACGAGTTTTTCAATCCACATGAGGTGAGTTTGGTTAATGTATTTTTTCTTATATTTGCCTTGTAAAATAGGCAGACTACTGTGATTAGTATTTTAGGATAATGCTGTTCGAGAGGATATGTTACACTGTTTATGCTAAATCGCTCAGTGGAATTTTAAGTAGAGCTTATTGAACAATTGAAATCAATAAATACAAAATGTACGTGTACATATACATACATCCGTAGCTATTTTTATTTAATAGTTCTCATTTGCCATTGCAGATTGTAAAACATCCTCAATAAATTTTACACAAGCTCCCTAAAAATAAATTTCACTAATTTTTATGAAGTAATATAAATTTGCCAATAACTTGAACAGAAATACTCGTAGGTAGGCATACCAGAAGGATGATAGGTAGTCCGATAGTGCAAGTCCAAAAACACAATTTCAAAGCTTACAAATTTATAATATAAAAGTGCGAGTGACAGTAATGAATGAATAAAAGTATTCTTCTGCAATTTTATATGTACATAAAATCAGTTAATGTGTGTACGAATGAAACATATTTGGAAAATTGCAGAAAGAATGACTTTAAGCTTGTGTAGTTACACATCGTTTTAGCCTCTTCATAACCTCGTTATTTACAAAAGTTTTTCAGATTTCAAAAGTTCATGAAAATGACGAATACGTATTAATTTCACAAATTTCTATTACTTTTGGAATTATGTATTGGTATTTGCTTAGTTTTTATTCAAAATTAAACAATCTCTACGCAAATTCTAAACGTGGATTTTGGCGGACAACTTTACTCAGCACTTAAGCTATCTTGCTTCAAATTTTTAAAGGCAAATTTTGATCAATGTGGTGGATCGTTCGGTATAAAACAAGGTTTGTGACACATTTATATTGATAGTTAAACCTCCAAAGGTATAGAAATATGCTTTTCGTCATACTGCATAAAAAAAAGTCCTGGCCGGAATGACCAATGTGACTATTTTGAGTCTTTTACCAATCAGCATAGAAGATAAAAGCCATTTATATTGCATTAAATGGGGTAGTTTTGGTTTCAGTCATTCCGAAAAAAGTTTAGTCACCACTGCCTTTCGTTGTAACCTTAAATTATTATACCTAAGCTAATTTAAAAAAAGACCAGATCTAAGCCTGAACATTTTAAATTTAAACTAGGAATAAACTTCATCATGCTTAAATATAACCATTCTTTAGGATTTAAGTCCCGTTAGTTTTTAACTTCTAGATTTCAGATTTCGTTGAGTTTTATTTCATAAAAAAAGAAGGTCGTTACATACATTAGAGACTACAAGTCTAATTGGATTTGGCCTTAGGCCGTCTACCAGATTGACAAAATAAATTGATTAAGATAAATTACATGTGAAAGTACGAAAAACAAAGGTGAACTAAAGAGTTCCCTCAATAATATGTTTTCTATATCGAAGTGAGTTAACTGTATATTTATATAACGCGTCCCACCCGTATTCCTCATTAAGTATACTCATCGCGAAATTCTTTTAACACAGGACATCTTGCAAGGAAATGGACTACATCTTCTCTCTCTTTTAGGTTACAAATATCGCACTGATTTGGAAGGTCTGGCCGATGAGGCATAAAATGCAAGTTGATTAATTCTCCTCTTGTTTTAAAAATGGTACTTATCATCTCAGTTGAGTTTGAGTTTAGAAAGTAAGTTCTATCTTGTAGGTTATACTTCAAACGGCAATAGTAGGTCCTGTAGATTGACTGCTGAGCATCGGCTATGTACTTATAGTATGTCATATTTGCAGTTCTTTCTAGGAGGGTGTTAAATTATTTCCTTACTGATGAGTACTCCATATCTAGCGTTACGTTGAAATTCAAGCTGCAACTGGACGCTAGAATTTCCCACTCTGCGGCAAAGCTTGCTTTTGATAATAGAACTTGGGGTAATCTTAGTCTCGGCAGTCTTTCTTGGTCCATAGCCATAATTTTCGTAACATAATCAAAATGAATTTTTAAACTGTCCAGGAAGAGGGGAGGTGTCCCGGTCTCCAGATGCAACATTTAGTTAGGAGTGTTACTCGGCAGGTGAAAAGTTCGTTTGATGAAAGAACTTAGAAATTTTTCGACTTCCTCGAAAGAGCAATACCCCTACACTTGAGCTCCATATAAAAGTATAGACTTAGCAGTTGCGCTAAATATTTTCTGCTTTGAACTATGATTTATGTACTTGTTTTTCATGCAGCGATTCCAAACAGCACAGATTGCACGCTTGGCTTCTGCCAATTTAATCGTAAGATGTTTTTTCATATTCAAGTTTGCTGAAATCAGAACTCCCAGATATTTGTACTCTCGTACGATTTCTATGTCCTCTCCCTGATAGGTCCACTTTTCACTTCTGGAATACCTGCCGCCCCCGTTTCTAAGGATCATCATTTTTGATTTTTCAAGATTCACAAAGATATTCCAAGTTTTACAGTATTTGTCGAGTCTGTTTATCATCATTTGTAATTGTTCCACAGAATCCGCCAGAAACATGATGTCATCTGCGTACTTTAGACCCGGAATCTTGTTTGATCCAATCTCTATACCACCTCGTACTATGTCCATTATGTCGTTAATGAATATAATGAAAAGTAGCGCACTTAGGATGCATCCCTGTTTCACCCCCATTGTAGTTTCGAACTCATCCGATATCTGCTCCCCATCCCAAACATAGGCGACATTTTCCGTGTACATAGCTCTCAGTATCTTAATGATTTTTCTTGATAATCCAATTCTGTATAGCTTATAGAAGAGTGCATCACGGGCAATGGAGTTGAAGGCTGCACGAAAGTCCACGAAAAATACATACAGCTTTTTACTTTTCATCTTGTAGATCTCGGCGATATTGACGAGTGAAAAGATCTGGTCTACCGCTGAAAAATTTCTTCTAAATCCAGCTTGAAATTCACTCAGAATTTTGTTGTCCTCTATCCATCGTGAAATCCTGTTATATAGCAACGCACCAAACAACTTAGCGGAAGTGTTCAAAAACGAGATTCCTCTGTAATAGGATGCATTCTCGCAACTTCCTTTTTTATGTAACGGAAAGATTATCGCTTTCTTGAAGCTCTTAGGGACATCAGCTGTTTCAAATATGCGATTGAACTCAGTGGTAAGCGCAACAAGAAATTCTGTCGAACAATTTTTATAAAATTCAAAAGAGATGCTGTCGTCACCTGGGGCTTTCTTGACTTTTGAATTTTTGATGACCTCTTGTACTTCAAGCAGTGACAATGGTGTATCCAAGTACTCGTCGAAAAACATGGGAGCCGCATATTGGAAAGGTAGTGAGATTTGCGGAGTATTGAGTAGCCTATTAAAGTGGTCCTTTAGTTCCGGTGCCTTTAAGGATCGAGCAACGATACTTGGCTGTCCGTTTATATACCGCACAGTTCTCCAAAACTCGGCCGATGATCTAGATATGTTTAATTGGGCGATTTTAAGCTGCTCAAATGCTTTTTTTTTCTTATAATAGATACATTTAAATTCTTTATTTGCTTCCCCATAAAGAGCTTTGAAAATCCTGGAGTTGAAAGATCTCAGGAGCTTTAAAAAAGCAAAGGACTTTTCTCTAGCTTGAAGGCATTCTTTATCAAACCACTTTTTTAACTTCTAAAGCATAGAGAATGGTCAATTTATCGCAAAAGCAGACCAACTTACACAAAATGTGTATGAGAAATATGTACTATACATAGTACATCAGAGAACGTGCAACAGTTTTCGGCTATTTAGCCAAAGCAGTTATTGAAAAATTTGCATCGACAAAAGTTACTTATCTGTTAGAACTAATTCTTGGAATGCTTTAAGTTAATATTAATAATAGTTTTTATTATGTCAATCCGTAGCTTCTTAAATAAATAAATAAAGAGTATCTCGTATAAGAATCATCAGCACTTCAGACACGAATCTAGGGACAATTCAAACTCAAATTCAATTAATTCAACAAAATATTGGAATGTTGATTGACGAATTTCAAACAGAGTTTTCAATCGATTGAAGAAACTTTCAAGTATGTACAATACGAGCAAGGCGTTAATTTGTGTGTATTTGAGTGCAAACTGTATTTGAGTATTTTTTTTCCCTTGTGATGATCAAAACTTCACAAAAGAAGAAGAAATTGAAAGAAAAATTCAAGGTCTATGCTAAAATGTGTCTTAAGGTCGATTCACAGTTCAGCGACCTGCGAATGCGAATGAGCGAATATTCGCCAATTTTGACATTTCATTCACAGCCGCTTTTTTTGTGGTCGCGGCAATCCACGAATTTGAGTTGTCATTAATTTTATAACTAATTGCCTAAACGTGAAAAATGCATAAATACAAAGCGTAGCTTTCATTCAGAAGGTAATATCCTACATTCTTTCGATAAATTCAACCACGATCTTACCCACCAAGAACAAAGCAAATTAATTGTGAGGTTAAATTCTCGCGAATGTTTTGGTCGCGGGAATGTGGATTGCGTCTTACATGTGTGGAATGTGAATAAAAGTTGACAGTTCGCAGAAATCATTCGCTTATTCGCAGAAAAATCGGCGAATTGTTAATTTCTTCGCAGAAACTAATTACAATTCAACTTTTTATATATTAATCAATGGATAAATTAAGCTCCGTTCCTTTGGAATAATAAAATTGCCAAGGGCGTGCTTATAAATGTGCTAAAAACTGTTTGTTCGCAGTTTAGGCATTCGCAGTTCGCTGAGCTGTGAATGGACCTTTACTCTTTTCGGCATTTGTTTTTTTTTTTTTTTACAAACTCTTCAATCAAAAACCGATCGTCTGTACCATCCTTAAGGTGAAAATTTATTTATCATCATTTCCTCGTGGGGTCTTAGTTTCTGAGATTAAAAAAGGTTGAGTATGTAAATTAGGTTTGAATGTATGTTGATACAAATTAAATTTTATTGACAAGACTACAAAACAATTTCTTACAATTCAAGGAGTAGCTTTTATACCTAAGTATTTCACTGCAAAGTCAAAATAAATTCATACTTGCTTCTTTTCTGAAATATCCGATCATTTTTCTTAAAAGGAACGATCATAATTTGACAAAATTATTTTTTTGAATATACCTAATACAAAAATGATTAGTCAAAAATTCGGTAGAATAGAAGTAGAATTTGTTGAGAATAATAAGCTCTTACTCGTAATGTGATTGTCATTCTAAACTTCGCAGAAAGTGTGTCTGAAAATGCATGCACATTTTTAGATATTCACCCCGATTACCGTTGGCGTTTTACGCTTTTCCACGATTGTCGTTTTATTCATAGCTACGACCTGCTGACCGTTAAACGTCACTACTTAAGCACTGTTTTTGTCATCTGGAATACTACGAGTATTACAACTCTTTTACATTGAAAAAGTTATGAAAATGAATTCGTGGTACATCTGAGGAATAAAACGACAATCGTCGAAAAGCGTAAAACGCCAACGGTAATCAAGGTGATTACATTTTTTTAAATTATTCTGAAGACTTTGATATGTATACAAATGTGATGGATGATCTTATTTCGATGTCCAACAAAAGTCTGCGAGCATTCTCGATGACCATTTCCCTTGATATCTCTTTTCCCTCGCCATTATGTTTTGATGAAATCTCACCCTATGCTCATCGCAAAGCCATGCATTTTTTCCTGCGTATTTAATTTTTCAATTAAATTTGAATCCTTCATGAATTTTCTTATATTTGGCCCCAGAAAAATAGCTTCTTTTAATTTAGCTTCGCTCAATCTGCGAATCAAAGCCTTTAAAGAGAGTAAACCTTGTCCAGTTCTATCCATAGCTTTAACGAATTTTTCATATGGCCCAATTCGATGTATAAGAGCGGTAAAATGATGTTTTTTGGCTTTACTAAGAGACTTTGGGCAGTATGTTTTTGTCCTCGAGTCTAATTACTTACATACATACATACATACATACATTTTCAATGGCCCGCTAATCCTTCATGAGGGTCGTGGGGGTAGGATGCTCAGATGGACCCTCCATCCTTCTCGATCTTCCGCTATTGAACTCATAAGGAGGAATCTCTAGACGCCTCCAGGACAGATGTCGGACTTGGTTCAACCATCTATTTCTAGGCCTACCTGATGGCATGGCATGTCTCGGAAGCCGGTCTGTGGGCATACGTAATACGTGACCAAAACATCGAAGCATAAATCGTTCCGTTCGGAGAAGTAGCTGCTCAGCATTAAGCGCCTCTTGTACGCTGGTGTTGCGCACTCGATCCCTACAAGTTATTCCAACAATACCGCGAAGGAACCTCATTTCGGCAGTGTATCCGCGATCTTATTCTTTCGGTCACTACCCAAATTTCATGACTATAGGTCCAATCGTTTTTGTATCAATAAAAGGTTGAAATGGCTGTTTTTTTTTATCATACTTGTAAGCAATCCTAAACATTATTGATCTACTTAACCAAGAATGTGACCTATACTGCAAAAAATACATGCTTTTCGCCAGGATGTGGTTTTTGGAGTATAGACTACAAATTCCTTTTGTGATTTGTAAATTTCGGAACTCCACTTAAACACTTTACATTTGCAACTAGTAATAGTTGATATTTAAACGAACTTTTGATTAACCAAAAATGTTTTAAACTGCATTTTGTTTGTAATAATAACAATTTTCTCGTTAGAAGGATAACCCTGTTGTCCTGTTTCGGTTTTCTTGACTTAACTAAATGTAGGTTAGGTTTGGATAAAAAAGAACACATGAAATGCAGTCAGCAGGTCCCAAAAAGAGTGTACAACTTTTTGGGTTCACAATTTACAAAACATTCTGTTGCCTGGATTGCCAGGACACTTTTCAATTATTAATAACGTAGTCTTAACACACTTTCGGTTAATTCAATTAATACTGTATATTATATACTTTTGCAACAACAAAATCTAAGGTGTAAAACATAAGAAAGAAAATAACCATGGAGGTTAGTTTGCTAGTCTGAGAACAACAGACCCAATTGATGGTCTAAGTGAGCAATGACGGACGTCGCAATGCGCCCATCTTTCTACTTAGCTAGTTTTACTAGTTTTCTAGTAAGGTCAATAAGTGGTCTTTTAGATCTTTTGGCTATAATGCTTTTAGTTAATTTAAATTATTCAATTCTTTTCGAAGAAAGTTATGGGCTCCGGCGGACGGAAACAAAGCAATGCAGTAAAATAAAAGTCGTCGATATTTTTCGTTAAATTGTACTCTGCTATGTGAACACGGTGATAGTTTCCTGCGTAAGCAAAATAGAATGGTGGTATTAAGGGCAACAAAACGCTACCTCGCTAATAAGAACGGTTTTTCCTAATACAAATCCAAAATGTATACTCAATAATACATGTTTTTCATTCCTTTGCTTTCTCTAATATGAAAATAATGTTCCTTGCAGTATTCGAAAAATGTTCTTAAATGTTCTCTACCACTTAGATCTAACTGGTGTTTAAAGTCTTAAAATTCAGTGATGGATGGAGTGAAACTTGAATGTGCGCCCGGAAGCCAAAGTGTATGCATGTGCTGATAAACCACCTTTAATCGGAACCACCTTTAATCCGAATATCGCTGTAATCCGAATCACCCATTACTTTCCATTATGTGCTCTACAGTCCTCATCAGTACCAAGATTATGTATTCTGTAATCTCAATTTCAGTAAGCATACATACAATCCTCTGTAACATACTTATAACACATTTTTAAAAATGAAAATATACAGGCTAGTACTACGCTCTAGTTCATTTTGGCGTTCGTAGAATCCTTTCCAACGATTCACAATTTATTCTTTCTTAATTGTCTGCGATCATCTAAGAAGAAACGGTCTCAATCTTTCCTATAGTATTAGCAACAATGAAAACCTTTTCAAAAACTACTGTTTCGCCTCTGATTCGCTTATTCGCCGCGAACATTAATCTTCTTCAAATCACCTGATTTGTTGGGATATCGCCTTTGACTGTCACTGTCAACAAAAGTAACCTCAAATAAGGTCAGATACAACTTGTAAGAAATAAATTTAGCATTCCACACAAACAGCCCATAAAGGACTTATCTATGACCTAACTTCTCTCAGCCATTCATTATATTTTCCCACGAATATAAAGCGTCTATATTTTCAAGCCGTTTTCGAAGGGCAGTATTTAAAAAAAAAAACCCTACGGTGTTTGTCAGATATTCTGGAGAGGTGGAAACGTAAAAAAAAATGTTTGGTATACTTTCTCTGATTTGAACCGTGAAGCTCCGGCCAGGTATTCCGAATTCCGCCTGTACAATGTTTACCCTTGCTTGAAATTAAGAACGATTGATATGTGTATTCACGTATGCATAACTTTCGGTCAGATCATTAATTTTGAAAATAACGTTTATTTAAAAATTTTACTCGTATATTTCTTTTGTGCACGCTAGATTATAGACTGCACCGATTTGAATAAATCTTTTGCAGAGTACAGTGCAAAGAGAATAGAGAGTAGTGAAATTGTGCGTTTATTTTGCGAATTGTGCGTCCAAATTTACTCCTAGTTGCCTACTTATTACATCTTGTGCACAAAATAACATTATGATGTATAATTCCGTGGCGCGTAGGTCCATACTAATTGTTTCTCCAAGTAAGGCTATGTACTCTCCAATCCGAATTATTCGATAATCTGGAGTATCCCTTGCAATAAATTTCGGATTAACGAGACATTATGGTATATTCATCCGAACACATACTTACATATAATATGTATCCAACATTCCGGCGCGGCGGTGTTCAAGCGAAGGAATTTGACTGCAAATAGACTGATCACCAATTAACCTAAGCACGACGCTGAAAATGATTAAGTAAGCTCTAGCATCTGCACGGGGATCCAGTCGGATAAAATTTGCGAGTTACGGATATGGATACATCTATATATACCCATAGATTGTAGCGTAATCTGTGGGAGTGAAAAAACGTTCACACCTTTGGAGGAATACGAGGCATCTGCATCATCTTTGCTGCTTTAGTAATCTGCTGATTCCAGCGAAGGTCTAGGCTAGCATCCATACCAAGCATTTACAAACCATTTGATTCTTTAACGTTAACTCTATTCATATTTAGTTTGGCCACTATACTAATATCCCGCTTTAGAGACAGGAGACATCACAGGGTTAGATGTAAGGAAATTCTGAAACCATCTATTTCACAATAAGGGCAAAATCAGACAAGGCCAATTTTTATTCCATTACATTAAATTAAATAAAATAATTCACACGACGCTTAGGCACCGTCTAGTATTCGCCTAGGAGTCAAATTGACAGCGCTTCGACAAAAATGTTTTTAATTTTTTTGGCCCCAAAAGTTTCTCTGTAGAAAATTGTTTGCAATGCCTTACCTCTATGCGTAATATCAACAATTTTGGTGCACTACTTCCTTCGCAGACATGTATGTATACTATAAGTTTGTACACCTTCAATTAGCTAGTTTTGCTCATACTTATATGTATGGAACTTAATCTTTTGTAAAGAATAAAATAATCCGGTTTAATTATTTCTATTATCCGAGGTATGGTAATAAAACGTTCATTGTATTCCGTCTTTTAATAATTGTATCTTTGTTATATTTTAAGGTTAAGAAAAAATTTAAACTATGTCAGCATATCATAAGAATCAATATACCATCCTTTTGCGAAGACACTATTTCCTGTTTGTGTAGGTCACTATAAGGCTGATAGTATCAGCTATGCAAAGAAGTTCTGTGACGACGCATCCATTAGTAAAACCAACAACATGCATCTAGATACATGCGTATGGCTAGAGTACTATAGCTGGTCTATGACAAGAGGAGATCCATTTCTCTACTTAAACTTGGTCGCAAGGACGCACTGAGCGTCTCCGGTATAATTACTGGGGAACCATTGGCATCCATGCAGATCGTCTCGACGTGCTTCAACACATTGTGGGCAGTAAGGACTGTCGTTATTTTGCACTAATTAGGGTACGATCGGAAACACTCATGCGCCGTCATGAACTGGCTTAGATAGTAGTCTACTTCTCCATGTCTTCTTTCGATCTTCGACAGGAAACGTGAGCTAAGTCGGTACATCCATATGCCTTTTGTATAACTAGTCCAACGTTCTTGCCATGCCACTATACTTGCCATCTTTCTGATAGGTGCCTGTTTTCGATATCAGACCTGCTTTTGGAATCTACACTGTATAATAGTTTGAAGAATACTGTCGACGCTAGAATGTCTATGGGAAGCATTTTTGCCAGTATGCATGCTGCGTCATATCGTTTGATATTATACGAAAAGTACAGATTGCTTTCAGCGCGCAGATTCGATATGCTTACGCAATCCTGTTGCTATGGCATATCATTCTCGTAGCTGTCGTCCAGGTTGGTGAGACATATACAAACGTTACTGCCCATGCTTTTGTACGGTTCGCTGAATATAACAACATCAGTTTTTCTAAGTGAGCGGTAACTTTGTCACAAATCACCATTCTACCTACATACACTGCTGGTCAAAGAAATAGGTGTGATCCGTTTGCTTTCATAGTTTTGATTTGATGATAGTTTAACTGCTATTTTGGCATCGCTAAATGTGCAACAACATGGAAATGTAAAGATTGACATTTTACGGTTGGAACGATACCAACATCTTTTCAATTGTGGCACATGCTTATTCGTATTTTGTTTAATTGAGCGTGAGGGTTGATTTGTTTACGCTTTGAAAGTTGGTCTATAAAATAGGTGCGTGTGAATCCAAATCGAAGTTCTGGACATTATTTTATTAGTTTAATACTGATTATATCAAAGTGAGTTTCTTTAGATTATAGCAGGTACTTTAAGCTAATAGTTTAATAAAATAGCTTTAAAATATGTGACAAAAAGCTCATTGCACCCAAGAAGAACGAAATTTGGTAAGAAATCTAAGGGATTCGGGAAAAACGTAAAAGTTTATAGCTGAGACACTAGGGCGCTCTGAGAACTTTGTAAAGAATGCCCTCAAGCCTTGAAAAGTCACGGAAAATCGGGGAAAGCAGAAAAAAACCTCACCGACTACTAAAATAAAAATAAATAAATATTTGGCGCAATAGCTCTTTAAGTGTCAGGGCCTAGCTTCTCGCAACCATGTTGTATGCGTTATATTTTTCACACGAATGGAAGGGACCTACAGTTTAGTGCCGAATCCGAACGGCGATTTGAGAAGCTTTTTCGTGACAACAATACTCTCGGATGTTTGTCAGACGCTTGCGAGAGGTGGGACCGTGAAAAAACTTTTTGGTGTTTTCTGGGATTCGAACTTGAAACCTCATGCGTAGTGATCCGACACACTAACCACTTACGCCACGGCGCCCACAGCCGCATTGTTACTATCCAAATGTGACAGGACCGTGTTAAAGGACCATTTGTGCACAAATTGGAAATGTAGTGAGTGCGCGTATAGTTTGTCGAAGACTCCAGGATGCCAAATTACCAGGAAAAATCGCCAGGAAAGTTCGACTTTTAAGAGGCCAGAACTTAAAGTCTCACAAAGAATTCTCTTTAAGGTACAAAGTGTGGACCGGACCTGAAGGATTAAGAAATTGGTATAACATCCTTTGGATTGACGAAACAAAAATAAATTTGTTTTGGTCGGACTCTGGACATAACGTGCGAAGGCCAAAACGTAGGGAGTTTGAAGCGCGCTAAACAAGAAAAACGGTTAGGCACGGTGGGGACAATATCATGATGTGGGATTGCTTTTCGTGGCAATCCAAGTTCGAATACAAGGACATTTTGGAGAACATAATGCTTACAAATGCCGGAGAAAACATGCTCCGATGGCACTACCAGCAAGATAATGACCCGAAACACACATCGAGCCTTGTAAAGGATTGGTTTTGAGATAATGAAGTGTCTGTAATCCCGTGGCCCAGTCAGTCCCCTGATCTCAATCTTATTGAGAACTTGTGGAATGGGCTGAAGAGGAGATTAGCGGGTCAATATTTCACCAACAGGGATCAGTTATGAGAAACGGTACAAAGACAGTGGTATGCTATAGCCTTGGCAACCTGTCAAAAACTAGTCAATTCAATGCCACGAAGTATTGAAAACGTTTTAGTTTTAGATGGAGGATATTCAGGATATTAAGGTAAGGAAACGGAAAACGTTAGAATTTTCAAAAACATGTTGGTAAAAATGATAAATTTCATTGTTTCCGGTCAACACACCTATTTCATTGGCCACGAAAAAATCATGAAATTCAACTAATTTTGTCATTTTATTTATTAATTTCTTAATTTTAGAGTTGTTATGCATATAAATCATTGGTGTATTTTATTTAAATTAATTTAAACCCGAAAAACATTAAAACTATTGAAAATATTTGGTGCAAATCAATTTTGAAAAAAAAAAAAAAAAAAGTTCACACCTATTTCTTTGACCAGCTGTGTACCTGCCTAAGCATATTTACTTTATCTGAATTTCAAACCACCCGCTGGTAGTTTGTTATCCCGCTCATCCTTTTTATTTAACCAGATAATTCTTATTTTGTACTCAAATAGCAGACAAATTAAGTTAGGAAAATATACTTCAGACTATTCCATTAATTAAATACATTCATTTCGTCCCAAAAGTTGCAAATTTCCGATAAAGATACTTTCACAACAAAATTGTTAGACCATGTTATTGATAAATACATACAACAACTGATGACAACTGTAAGGATCGAAACATAAAACATATCAAACTAACAGTTTTCGATTGATCAAAAGCAACTTTGTCATGAGCAAATAAGAAGCACTTGAATGACGCCCAAATTAATCTATTTAATAAAAACAACTTTTTACTGAAACAAGTAAATAGGTTCTGTAAAAAAAAGCGCAGTAATGAATCAATCCAATTGTTTCAGCTACACAATGGGAAAGCAAAGAACTCAGTTCAAACCTATGTACCTATAATACAACAAGTGGAAACAATGGAAGGCCGCGACAGTGCAGTTTTTGCTTTGCATAAATTCCGCATAACCAAACGCCGTGTTTTATGTCACGAGCAAATGAATTGTTAATTACACAATTAAATGGGAAATGCCTATTTGATTGCTCATTACCCACTCCTTTCGCGCGGACTGCTGCTGCATGTCACCAACGCTGAATACCGTTAAATCAAAATCCCATTGAAATGTATTGGCCTATGGCCAAGTATTCTCGAGACTCATTGGGAGTTTTAAAGTTTCAATCAGCATATGTACGAGTAATTTAATAGTTCACTAAATTTAATAAATTTCTTAAAATCTTAATTAATTGTCATCGCCTTGATTTGACCACAACAATGCTTGTGCATTCGCCACTTTGGTGATTGATCATTGTTCAACTACAAAGTATTCTGACAGGGAATATTTTCACGGTACGCTGATGAAAAGTTGGATAATGGAAAACTCTGCCAAGTGTTTGACGTTTTCTAGTGCCTGACACCAAACAATAGTGTTGTATAAATACATTTTTATTTTATTTTTTTCTCTTAATGCAGTTTTTACCTTTCATTTATTCGCTTTGAATTAAAAGCACGTTTACGCTTTTGATTAATGTGAAATTGTAAGCAAGCTGAAAGTGAAGCAGACAGTTGTTGAACACAGTGTCAGTGTAATTAAATCAAATTTCTTTAATTAATAGCAAGATTTAAATTTTTTGTTGTTGCTCATTAAATATAATTTAATTTTATGCTTGGAGGGATATCAGATTTTAAAGAACAACGAAAAGAAAACTGTAAGCAAATGAATACCCTTTCCCAAAGGGAAAGTTAACTTATTAAAGGGGAGTTTTAAATGATGATACAAGAACCTTTTTAATTTGGTGAGGCAAACAGCAAAGTTTGGAAAGTTTGACTATATGCGGTTGAATTGAAATAAATTGTTAAATATTGGGAAATTAAAACAATTATTGAAGATCAACAAATTTATGTCGTAAGAGTTGTTGGTCTTATAACATCCGGCTGAAGATAGCATTAATATGTCTACCAGGTTTTATTGTACGGTATTCTTTTCTGATTGTACGAGTAGTTTCCTAGAAGTTATTTCGCATGTCTGAATTGGGAGATATCGTCCCAATGCTTGACCCATTTGATCTCTTTTTCTTTTGATAGTTACTTTGTTAGCCTCCCCAAGACTGTTGATTTTGGTGAGGCACTCCTATACCAGTCTGGATCTGACTTCGTGTGAGCTCATTGATTGTCGCACTTAACTCAAGGTTTGGGACCGTGCAAACATGGGAGCAATATTCGAGCCCCGGTCTTAAATGTGTTTTGGTAAGAAAAGACGCTGTGAAGTACCATTTTGCTCTAAATAGGAATCTCAACTTATGGACGCTACTATTATGGTATAGTGGGCGTACTATTTCTGGAAAAGGAAGTAGATTGTGTTTTCTTAGAGAAAATAATAATGCCAGACTCGATCTAAAGTTTTTGAGGTGTCCAGGATAACAGCGCTAGATTCCTGATGCTTTTCGATAGCTGACATTTATAGGTGAGTTACATAGCTCAGCAAGTTTCCAGTGGAACGGAAACTACTCGTACACTGCCAGTTGCAGTGTTACTTTAGTAGAAAATTAATAAATTAGTTAATAAAAAAATAATAAATTAATTAATAAGAAATGAATAGTTCATTCTGTTTAACCTCTACAACATGTGCTAACTATAATGGAAAGCACCCGGCAAATTACAGAGGCTGTGAAGTAGCTAAGGCGTTGCAAAAACGGAGAGACGTGCTCCTTAAGCCCCTAAATGCAAAATCTAAGCTGCAAACTAAGCCAAAGCGTAAAAATGCACAGGAAAAACTAGCTAAACTAAAACTACCGGGTTCAGAGCGCAAAAAGGTGACGGAAAGAGTGACAACAGAAAAGTCCTCGACCTCTGCTCTTAAAATAAACGGTACTGAAAAGCTAACATCGAAAAAGCCGCCAGGTAATGGCCCTCGGATATTGCAGACTTACGCTCAGGTCGCGGCATTCGAAAAACCAAAAATCGTTGAAATTTCGACGGACCCTGTCTCTCATGTTTTGTCGGTTATTCTCGAGAAATTCGAAGAACAAAGCAAAATAAATAAAATAATTCTCGATAGGCTGGTTAAGCTTGAAAATAATTCTCAGAAAACGCGTACTTCAACTAGAATATGAATAACAAACGAATGTTAAAAATATGTACTTGGAATGCAAACGGACTTTTGCAAAAACTCGACGAATTGGAAATATTCATGCGATATTGATATTTGCTTGATTTCTGAAACCCATGTAAAACAGGAATCGCATTTAATAATAAAAGGCTATAATGATTACCACGCTTGTCACCCTTCGGGAAAAGTGAGAGGCGGATCATCCTTGTTTATTAAAGACTGTATCGAACAATCCGAAGACCTAAAGATAGAACTTGAAACTTTGCAACTGTGCACGATTCGAGTTAAAAATAGTCAGCGTACTCTTAAAATCTCATCTATCTACTGCCCACCGCGTTCCGCGCTTGAAAAATTTGATTTTACTAACTTGTTTGAATCGCTGAAACCTAATTTTATCACCAACGGCGACTTTAATGCAAAACATACGTTCTGGGGCTCAAGATACAGCTCGAAAAAAGGTAGAATGCTCTATGGGGCAGGTATGGAGTACAGTTGTGATTTCCATTCGACGGGTAAACCGACTTACTGGCCAACTAATACTTCGAAAATACCTGACCTGATCGATATTTTCGTGGTGAAAGGAATATCTACCAACCATATAAAAGTCGAAGACAGCTTTGATCTGTCGTCTGATCATTCCCCGGTTATTTTGACAATCAGCGAAAAACTAGTCTATAACCTAGAGCCAGCGAGATTAACTGGTCGAACAACTAACTGGGAAGGCTTTAGGAACGAAATCGAAGATAATGTTGAACTGAGCGTTCCACTCACGACGCCCTATGAACTTGAGGTTGAAGTTGATCGCTTCGTTGAGATCGTACAGCTCGCCTCTTGGAATAATACGCCCAATCCAAGGAAAACGCCCGATAGATACGGTTTACGATATCCTCCGGAAATAAAAGAATTGGTTAAAGTAAAAAAGAAAAGCACGTAAAAAATGGCAACAGAGTTGTGCTCCGCAGCATAAAGCACACTTGAATCGTCTGTGCAAAACTTACAAATGAGATCGAGAATCTAAAACCTAAGAATACCGGAGAAATTCTCAAAGTTTTACCTAGAAAAGCATTGATTAAGCTTCTCCATATTGTAAATGCTGCGCTCAGATTAAAACACGTGCCGAGCCAATGGAAGGTTGCGGAAGTCATAATGGTTTTAATACCAGGAAAACCGCCAAATGAAGTTAAATCGTATAGACCAATTTCACTTCTTCCAATCATATCGAACATTTTCGAGAGGATATTATTAAGGCGTCTCCAACCGGTTGTAGAAGAAAATAATCTTATCCCTGACAACCAGTTTGGGTTCAGAAGTAAGCATTCGACGATTGACCAGGTGCATATAATTACTGACGTAATCGAGAAAGCACTTGAAGAAAAAAAGATTTGCTCAAGCGTATTTCTCGACGTCTCGCAAGTCTTTGATAAGATGTGGCATGATGGCTTGAAATGCAAACTACGACAAGTTCTCCCTGTATGCTTATACGATATTCTAGAATCATATCTTCGGGAATAGACTCTTTCGTGTTAGACATGGAGTCGAATACTCCGAGCTCAAAGAAATTTCGGACGGCGTACCGCAAGGAAGCGTTATTGGGCCGCTTCTCTATTTGCTATATACTCGTGATATACCGAAAGAAGATGGCACTAACCTTGCTACGTTTGCCAATGACACCGCTATCCTAGCAGTAGGTAAAACAATCGAAGAAACGACTGCAAAACTCCAAAACGCACTGAATAATGTAAATGAATGGACGAGGGACTGGCGGATCGCCCTCAACGAATCTAAATCTGTTCACGTGAATTTCACTTACAACAAAACTAATAACTTGCCAATTTTCCTAAACTCGGCCCAAATACCTTTTGCAAACGAGACTAAATACCTAGGAATGACACTCGACGCTAGGCTGAAATGGAATTCGCACGTGAAAATGAAACGAAAAGAACTCGAAATCAAATATAGAGAAATTTACTGGTTACTCGGAAAACATTCCCTGCTCAGTACTGAGAACAAACTGCTTTTATACAAGCAAGTGCTAAAGCCGGTGTGGACCTACAGTATACAACTTTGGGGTTGTACCAAGAAAACAAATGCAAATATTTTACAAGCTTTTCAAAATAAAGTGCTAAGAGAAATAGTACAAGCACCGTGGTATAGTAGAAACGACGATATCCACAGGGATCTTGGAATTCCGACAATCAAAGCTGAAACTATAAGCTTCGCGAGGAATCATAAAAACCGACTAATCGGACATGTCAACAATACAGTCCTACAAATTTTGGATGAGAGCAATTTATTGCGCCGACTACAAAGGACGAAACCTTTCGACTTGGCGAGATAATGATTAATCGCGTCTAGATTGCGGAATATGCAGGACCTTTCAGTGGAAAGTAACCTGCCAAACGTTTTCATTTCGTGATAGAAAAATTGCTTGATAAGTTTATACTTAGTTGCGATATCTAACAAATTTATATCGAAGGGTGGTGTTTTTTTGACGGACTAATATACAATAGTTATGCACCAGTATGAGTGAAATAAACAACTTTTCAACTTCCGGCGGTTTTTCAAAAATGTCCAAATTGGAAACTTTGTGTATCTTTTTATTTTATTGCGTACTATAACACTAGCGATTTCCAACTTTTTAAGCTATCTCATTGTTTTTAATGTTACTATCGCATGCCTAGTTAGGCCCAAAAGGCTCAAGTCTACTCGGACTGTAGCACCATCTAAGGTAGAAAGATAGATGCAAAAGACAGAAGTAAGTGAGAAATGTTTCGCTTGCGATACTATTCTATAACATATTCTGTTCGTATGTGCTAGAAGATATCCGCGTATCCCTAAGTATTCCTCACATGCTTAACTTAAGAACTTTCGGATGGATTCTAATAATGCTATTTTGTTTTTTATGTTGGCCTTTTAAGTAATAAGTTTCATCAAATTTTAAAATCCTTGGTGTGAAACTGATATTGAAATTAGTTGGGGGGTATGATTTAGAGGTCGGGTTTCACGTGCCTTTTAGAAAAGCAAATTTTTCTTTCAATTAAACTGAATTAAAAAGTTAAGAATTTGGATACACTGTATTTGGAGTTTGGACAACTTTTTTTGGTCACTTTTAAGATTTTCTCATAGTCACTGTTGGCTAAGACGAGCAGCTGCTGGGCTTGCCTTATGCTCTTAGAACTAAAATAAAGTCAGTATGCTATCTAAAAGAGCTTAGCTAGAGCTTATAGTACCAGCACTCACCAACACTGATAAGAGCAAATGCAGGACACTCACATAGGTTATGATTCGCAGTGTAGTCGCCATCCCCACAAGAATCGTCAGTGGAAGGGATTACCAAGAACGCAGGAAGACCCAACGCCGGTTCGAGTCATGAGAAATCTTCTTCTGGCCCTCTTCTCTTCGGGTATCCCTTTCTTCAAGATCCCAGTATGACCTGGGACTCAGACAAGAATCAGAGAAATTCATCTTGCGGCAGAATATGCAAAGTTATTACTCTAACGAACTATTTTAGAAATGGTTAAAGGGCTGAGCTTGGCCCTAAGCATAGTCTGCAAACGCAAATACTTATTCTGATCATTTTATCTGTCCCTTACAATATAGTCCACGGTTATAAGGGTTGCAGTCTTCGTTTGGAAAACAGACGCTTATTTCCCCAACAAGAAATGAGGCGTAATGATGTCGCTTTCCACGAAGTTTCCAACACCGGCTCCAGTACTAGACGACCCGTGGAGCCGTTGAGAATCAGATAAATTAGATAAACCTAGAAATCAAATTGCAATGGAATACATTTTTGAAGCCACACTTTTAAAAAATAAATAAATAAATAAATATTTGGCGCAACAGCTCTTTAAGTGCCAGGGCCTAGCTTCTCGCAACCACTCATGTTGTGTGCGTTATATTTTTCACACGAATGGAAGGGACCTACAGTTTAGTGCCGTATCCGAACGGCGATTTGAGAAGCTTCTTCGAGACAACAATACTCTCGGATGTTTGTCAGACGCTCGCGAGAGGTGGGACCGTGAAAAAACTTTTTGGTATTTTGTGGGATTCGAACTTGGAACCTCATGCGTTGTGATCCGACACACTAACTACTTACGCCACGGCGCCCACTTTTACCTCTTACCATTTTACTCCATCCAACATGATCGATTTTTTAAATAATAGCTTACACACCAAAATGAATAATTTTTATCATCAAAACCTACTTCTTCTTCTTTCTTCTTCCTATTTCGGCGAGGTTACGATCTGAAAACAAGGAAACTTAACTCTCCTACTTCACTGCATTTCTATTGATCCTCCTGTAGGGTTCGCCTATTTGACCTCAGAAAATATCGGCAGACCTCACTTCATTACTGAGGCAAATCAAATGCTGGTGTCTTTGCATTTGTGTGAAGCGTTTAAAGGCCTGCATTTCCTATATCGCGACGTCCTTGGAACGTTTATTTATACTACCTTTTTAACAGGGTTCAAATGATCTGTTCTTTGAACGTGGCAATAACACTTGAGCCGGTCGCGCTCTATTCTTTTTCGGATGGTTTCTTTGACGGATCTTCGAACTCCTTATTCGATCATGCTTTGGCACTCCTGCTGTCATGCGAAGCATCTTCATCTTAGCTGCGGTTAATTTACTCTCATACTTCTTGTACATTGCCCAACATAGAGATCCGTATGTGAATGTTGGACGAACAACTGCGGTGTAGAAGAAGACTGCGGAGATTTCCCGCCACTTCATCCACCCTACGCTTACGCGATGATTGATGTCGTCATCACAGGTTGCTTTGCTATTGATCATAGATCCCAGATATTTGAACTTTTCGCACTTGGGAAGCACTGTTTCATTCAAATAAATGTATAGAATAGGTCTAAGTTGATCAGAGAACGGGGAACACAAGTACTCTGTCTTTTTTGGACTAATGCGGTACCCATTCCCCCCAAAACGTCCACCCATACATCAAGTACTCATTGTAGGGACGTAGGATCCTCACTTAAGATGGCTCCATAGTCAGCAAAGAATAATTGATGTACCTTGGGCTCCGTCACTTTACCTTCAAACAGATAATCAAGGAATGCAATAAAGATCAAATGACTTAAGACGACTTTGATTGGGACCTCTTCGGTTATTCCAGCTGGGCATCCTACTCTTATCCTTGCTCCTTCGTTTATGTCCATGAAAACATCTGTACATATGTTTCTGGAACCGTCGATGTCTTAGCACCACCCATATCAGATCTCGTGGTTGTCTGTCGAATGTATTTCCAAAGTCAATCAAAGCAATATGAAAACCATTTAGGGATTCACGATGTTTTTCCGTAAGGATCCTTATATATTGGATTGGATCTGTGGTTGATTTACCCGCGAAAAACTCGTAGTGATCATCAAATAACCGTTTTATATTTCGCAGTCGGCCAATTAATACTCAACGATCTTCATCAGCTTGATCGAACGGTAATTATCACAGTTTCACGTATCATCCTTCCCTTTGTACACAGGAAGAGTTAACTTTCCCCCATTAATTCGGCATTGGGTCACTCTTATAGGTTTGGAGATGAGAATACGAAGACATCTGAAAGCGATGTTTCCCATATTTTTCTAGAACTCAGAGGGAATATCGTCTGACCCAACCGCTTTCCGTTTTTTAGAGTATTTGACCGCCTCACTAACTTCTTCGACTATAATGTCGGGTATTTCTTCACAGTTGGGGGTGGCTCTTGTAAAGTATAGCCGGGAAAACTTTTCATTCAAAAGACTTTCACAATACTGCCGCTAAATCTGCAGAATTTTTTCGTCATTCACAAGAAGTTGGCCATGAGCACCGTTAATGAACTTTGGTGAACGAATCTCCTGAGCATTCCTTCTTTTATGGGTGGCTATTTTGAAGATGATTGCGCTCTTGTTCATATTGTGTATTCACAGCTCCTAGATAGTCTGATTAGCATCAGCAACCGGGGAAGATATTTTCTTCAGCTCCCAATACAGACCCCCGTTGTCTCTGCTTGAATCTGTGCGCACTTCTTCTTCGCTTGTCTCTTACAACGTCTGTATTCCACTTCGAAGCGAACTTTCTCGTCTCTATTATTAGAGGGGCACTTTGACCAAGCTGTGAAAATCGCTTTCTTCTTATTTACTACTTCTTTAGCTCCATCACTCTACCACCATGTTTCTTTGACGTGTTGGTGATGGCATTTTGACGTTCCTAGCAGTGACTTGGCCTTCTTTAAGCAAGTTCGCTGTTTGAAATTCCACATATCTTGTGCTCTGCACTGTTCATCCCGAGCTCGGTAGATGGTGTGAGAGATGAAATTTTATATCACGAAAACAAAAGCCTCGCATTTTTCTTCGTCCAGGTTATACCAGTCGATTTTCCCAGAGACCCTTGTTTGTTTGCTTTTGTTCGGTGCATCCATAAACATTTTTCTTAGCAGAAGACGGTGTTGCTGCTAAGAACACTCACTGCTGTAAGTGAGTTGTTTGATGAACATGGTATTTAACACGATACATTCTACGTATCACCAGGAAGGTTCCAGGTGCCGTATCCCAGTCCTCCATGGCAGTCTTCATAGTCTTCGTTTGACTTCCTGTCATTTCCATTCAAATCTCCTCCAACAAACAGAAACTCTTTCATGGGTATGTTCTTAAGAAGATTGTGAAAATCTAGCCAAAATGCATCTATTTGACTCTGATCGCACCCACTAGGGGGAGCATATGCACTGACAATATTCCGCACACTAGTTTGAGAAATATTAAACGATCGCTGGACTTCGAAATGGTTCAGACGTTGCCAAGTAGCTCTGCCGCAAGAATGATACCGATTCTCTTCCTACCCTGTTTCATTCCATAATAGAACATCTTGTTTTTTTTGTCTTAACGTTAAAGAAACGCGCCCGATTTCCAATGTTTGCCATTTCGTTTCTTGCAGACACATGATATCCGCCCGCCTTCTATGCTTCATTTCTTCCAGCTCGTAACTTTAACCTCACGGCCTTTAAATTTCGTCCAAACTGTTTCGTTACTTTGCTTTCCCCCGGAATCCGTATACCTCTGACCTGACCCGAACATTTCCGCCTGGTCCAGGATCTGTACGATGCGCAGCAGTGGTAGTCCCTTTCCTTTTAGCAAGTATTTCCATAATGTTACAGTTTTTGCAATATTCTAGCGATGGTTTGCTAAGTGCATGCTCCTGTTTTAATATTGTTTGATCTTTCTTTTATAACGCCGGTGATCTTCAGTCGTGTCAACCCACGGACTCGCATGCACTGTACACTTGTGGGAGAGTTTTTAGTTATTGCATGTGTCGCTGGGCTCACTTGGGTGTTATATTGCCTAGATCTGATTTGTCCCCTTGGTTGACTTTTACATTGTGTGCGTAAGGATAAGGATGTTTATGATTTTCAGGCTGAACTATTTGCAAAAACGTTAGGCTTCATTACGGGCATATTTGACGATCACAATTTTCGAGATACATTTTATTATTATTTTCTCATCAAACCCAACTTCCCATTACACAAGTATGTATTATCCATCAAACTCGCCACTTGATTAGAAATCGAATTGGAATGCCCCACTCTATCAACCTTCGCATCAAGCATTTCAACCTCAACATAATCATAAAAAGGTGCTCAGAAAATATCTCACTTAGTCAAAGCGAAACCATTGCTCATTCGCCTCTTCGTCTTGCTTTCGATGAGCAAATTATAAATTCTTCGCCTCATTTAGACTCCCAGCGGAGCTCGTCTTAGCAGCGGGAAGATGTCAAATCACCAACAGTGATGCGTTCGATGTTGTACCACGCGCGCTGTTGCTGTCTTCTTGCAAATGTCGCGATTTTTGCATTCACTTTAGCTCCGACATCCAGTCAGAGTGGAGTGCGAAAGTCGTGTGTTGGAACATGGCAATTATAATTACTAAAAACGACGACGATTAATTGAGTGATTTATAGGGATGTCAGCCACATAATCGTGAGACGTGCATGTGCCGGATCGCAACTTCACGGTTCTGCGATATGTTAATGGAGCATTACCACACATATAGAAATCCCTGCTTCGCATTTGGGATTAGAATTGAAATGTCTCTGCGAAAGTGGAATCCTCACTAACGAAACACCATTTATTGGGTGGGTAATTACGGATCAACTCTTCACACACAATTCTGCTACACATAGTTAGCAAATTTAAATTAATTGATAAGCTATTTTCTGTGCGGGCGGGAAAACCATTCACAACTATTTGGGACTTTTTTCAGGGGGTTATCTCTCTGTGGCATACAGACGTAATTAGGATATTCTCATATACGAATTGACATCCTTTACCTCTAAAGTAGGTATTTTTTAGGCCTGCCGGCGCAATTAGTGAATCCGCTATATATTATGATTATTCGCATCCTATAAGATACGAGAGGAGTGCCTAACATCCATTATTAGGTTTTTGTTCGTTTTGATCCTCGGGCGGTTTAATGTCCTGGTAACCCTTTTTATTAGCATAAAAGACACATATTCACATTTGTGCCCCATTTGCAATGTGTGAATACATTAATAAAACTTTTCGTATCTCTTTTAACCCCCTCCGCCCATTAGCAGTTGTTACAGCGAACCGTAGTACTTGCAGAAGGAAAGGGCAATTCAGGGCGGTACTAGGTCCTATATCCTTTTCTTTTGTGTTTTAATGTTAGGCTTATGATGAAAAAACCTCAATGCGTGGTAATTAAAAGCACAAAAGTAAACGTAGATAAACGAACATACATATTAACATGACGGCTTAAAAGGATACAAGAAGAAAAAAAGAGGGTGTTTTTTTTCGTCAGGATAATGCTGTGCAAAGTATTTTTTTTTTTTTCGTTTTCTAGCTAACGACAACCCGTTTTACCAATTATGTTTTAGTAAAATGGAACAATGTTTTATATGATTTCACCGTGAGCACTTATGCTGCAGCAACATGTCTCCAAGGACTCTTGTTGGGTATTATTTCACGTAATTTTCCGTCGAGTTTTCTAGTGCCACTGGCTGGTGGTGATGGTGGTGGTTGTGGATCCTTTGCCGTTCTGGTTGATGGTTGAAGTTATTCATATATCGCAAGCAAAATACCACCACCCAGGAGCTTTTTTTTTTTGCTTTACTTCTATGTTTAAGCAACTTTTACTACATGCAATTATTTAATAAAAAAAAAATGGAGAAAAACAAAAGGAGCAAGGTACGTTGTATCCTCGTTCATGGTGCAGGGTAACCTGAAATGTAACTACATTCTGGTTACGTCTCTACAATCCACAGCTCCAGGGAAATGATGGTACTTCTTGTTTGAGAACTTATTATCCTGATTCCTGATACAACTTGCTATTGCTACTCTACTTACATACTAAGAACTTTCTTCTCCCTTGCTGATGTTGCACAAGAGATTTGACGGTGCTTCCGTGTATTGTTTGAAATCAGGAAGTAAACGATTTCTCAGAGCAGATTATTAGGTACCGTAGTTACCTAATTAAAATTACGGTTAACGGACTTAATCCTTATCATACTGGAGTGATTTGGATTAGTTTGTATGTGATAACTTTTAATTGATTTGCGCATAACTTTCATACATTTAAATTAAAAACTGAGTAATACTTTGTGGATATTAATACTTCGTCGAGGTTTTATTTAGGTTTAAAAAGTTAATTGGTGTGTCTGTTACATGAATTGTAAAATGTATGTGATCTACATCGTCATATCATTTGATACCAAGACAGATCAATGCGATTTCCAATTTCGAAACCGAAAGATTGACTCAAATGTATGTGCCGTATCATGAATATTATAGAAATATTCACGGATACGGATTCCACGAAAAAACTGAGACAGTGCTGTCTGGTTGATCAACATCCCAAATAACTATGAACTGTTACATTATTTCACTTTCTTGTTAGTTTTGCCCACATTTTATATTGTGTGTTTTTTGTCACAGAAAGTAGTGCGACAGATCCAATGTCCAATCGATAAATGCGAGTAAAAAAAATTTCAAACTCCACGTTCATGAAATAAGTTAATATTCACTTCCCGCGTATAACGTCGGAAGGATGTCGCTGCAAAAAAAAGTCGTTGATGTGCACTATACTGTAAAAAATTGTATGATTCATTAATAACAGATCTACTACTTAACCTGCAATGCTTCGAATTATCTACCTAAATTCTTATCCCTTCGTCTGTAAATGTTTTTTCGGCACCTCCCGTTTGTAAACCCAGATCTTTCAATAAAATTCGTCTGTAAACCTGGGTCTTTCGTGTCCGCCCCGAATTTGACCTGCTCACAACAGCTGCCAAGAAGGGTCTGGAAACTTCAGCCGTGGGCGTCTGTTCCCCTTCCTATATAACCGTTTTTAGGTGGTGGTAGCAGTGCCCTCCCTTCCCTTCCTAGGAAGTTATTAACCGAAACCGTTTTGGCTTGGATACGAAAGACCCAGGTTTATAGACGAAGGGTTATTTTTACAAGCAAAATATGCATAGAACTAGTGATACACATCAGATCACTCCGTTCAAATGATGCCCTCGAGTCCTTAGATATTTCAAATAAACTTCATGGTAGTATATTCAGATATAATAAGTATAGATTTTGCAGATTTACAATAAGACAACGCAATACGAGGTTTTTAGCTCACAGAATTTATTTTTTATCGAGCAATGTTGCTCACACGAATTTCTTAGAAAATACTCGAAAACTTATAATCAGTCAGATACTTCTTTTTCCACGTTGTAAATC
Source organism: Brachypalpus laphriformis (assembly GCA_945910035.1). Lineage (NCBI taxonomy): Eukaryota > Metazoa > Arthropoda > Insecta > Diptera > Syrphidae > Brachypalpus > Brachypalpus laphriformis. The sequence goes on from OX246756.1 coordinate 104,487,058, forward strand.
ATTAGGTGGCTCTTTTAAATTTTACAAAAACTGTACACCTGGGGTTTTTTCAGTCCTCGTATGTGAATTCAATTGAATTTTTTAAACTGCAGATGTCCCAGCTAGCTTTAAGAAGGCTATCATTTTCCCTCTGCATAAAAAGGGCGACTACAATGATCCAGCAAGATATAGGGGGATATCATTTTTTAAAACTTTGGTAACAAATTTTGCATGAATGCCAAGCTGGGTTTAGGTAGAACTACTCAACTGTTGACCAAATTTTGTCGCTTTACAATATAGCTCAGATCTGTAAAAGAAGACGCAAGAAGCTGTATACCTTCTTTGATTCCATAGCCCTAGAAGTGCTTTTTTACAAATTTAATAAAGTTGGAATCTCAACTAAAATCATCAATGAATTGCGGGCTATGTGCAAAATCAACAAGCAAGTGTCTGGGACGGAATCAACATACATATCTGAAGAATTTGGATCAACAATGGGTGTAAAGCAGGGATGCATCCTGAGTACATTATTGATCATTTTATATATCAATGATATTACGGATGCAGTTGGAGGAGGAATGAAATTAAGCAAAACAAAGATTCCGGCTGAAATGTTTGCGGATAGCATTGTCTTTCTCGCTGACCCTGTAGATAGCATGCAGCTTATGATTAACAGGCTTGAAAATTACTGCAAAACCTGGAACCTGTTTGTTTATTCCTACAAAGTCAAAGATAATGATAATGAGGAAGGGCGGGGGGCGAATAGAAAAGTGGACGTTCGAAGGAGAAGACATAGATATTGTACATGAAAACAAGTATGTCGGAGTAACGATTATACCAATTAAAAACGAACAAAAACCTACAAATTGCCCACTAGTACACTTACTTACATGCTACACCTAGAGACTGGGATCCCACCACTGTTTTTGAATACTCTAAAGCTCCATTTAGAGTATGTGGTAAGATTTATAGCAATGGAGCAGAAACGGATTCCAAAATTAGTGCTATCCCACATGTTGTCGACTAAGGGAAACTGTGTCCATTGTCCGATTGTGATTTGGATTTGCAGATTAGACCTAATGAGCAATCTACATCTTTAAAATCCAAGTTCAACATCCTACCGAAAAAGACTGGAGAAGAAATGTACGACAAACTTATAAACGAGGCGCAACTATCACTATATATGTAGAAGATATTACAGGAAAATGAGTCAGCATCTGCAAAACAGAACGTATTACGTTGCTGGAAACACAACCGAAAAGATAAGTACGATATTTAAAATAAGAGGAGAGTTAATTATCCTGAACTTTATACTACACCATTCGGATCTACCGTATTTATGCGAGCTCTGTAACCGGGAAGAGCGAGAGGATGTTTTTCATTTCCATACCAGAGTTGTAAAAGAATTAAATATTTTGGGAGGATAATTCAATTGAAGAAGATTCAAAAAAATCGATGTCACCATTCATTTGAAGTCAGTGATTAGTGCATTCAATTTTGAACAATCATTGAATTAAGTGAAATGATTGCATTCTTTCGAATTACATTACTGAATTCACTTGATGTTAGCTGAAGTCCGCAGTGAATTCACATAAAATCCGTTGAAGCCAGTGAATTCAATAAAAAGAATTTGAATTCATTTGACTTCAATGGGTGGCTATTTCTTAATTTTTGAATGATTCACGAATAATCTCGCTTACGATCTTAATTTTTTTCTAGTCTTACTGATTGCAGGAGCAAATAATTTTAAAGTGAATTCACTGACTTCGAATGAATTAATTACTGACTTCAACGAAATATATGAATTCACTGCTGACTTCAACTTACATTGAGTATAATACAAGTGAATTCAATTGACTTTCAAAAATGATTTCAATTCTATGATTGCTAAAAATTGAATGCACCAATCATTGACTTCAAAAGAATGGTTGGTGATTTAAGTTTTTTCAAATCGCAGACTTTCTTGAATTCGATTACATCAATCAAAAATTTGAATTCTATTTTTCGAATTCGGTGAATACATTCCCAACTCGGCCCCATACTTAAGGAATTTCGATGCAAGTATTTAGGACACTGGAGTTAAGGAAATCGATCAATATTTCAAACGGTGATCGAGGCTGGAATGCTTTGTATAATTTTACAACGAATGCACTACGTTATAGAATACGCATAGTGGAAATATTTGTTTATTTTACGCATTACTTAAGGGGAGAATTTTATTTTATTACTTAATGGCAATCTAGTAGTCGGCCTTAAGCCAAACTAATTAAACTAAGAAAAAAAAATGTATTATGTATTTTTATGAATTAAATAAATAGTCAATAAAACTGAAACTAACTAAAGGTGCCTCTTGGATTTCCTTACCGAAGATTTGGAAATTGAATGAATTCATAGTTATTATTATACGGTACATTTAGAGATCCGAAAAGTTCGCACTTAATAGACGAGCATAGATAAGGCAAACGGCGCACCTGTTATGCAAGAAGGTGTAGTAAGGTTTATAAATGGGTAATCAAACATCATTGCCAAATCTTTGCAAGTACTCCAGCTGAGGCACCACTTCAAAAGCATCTTAAAGCCAATACGAACCGCTCCATCAGTTCAATATGCTGCCCCTTTGTTTTTTAATGAGTTTCAATGTTCACCCACTTCGCGTTATTGACTTTGTGTTATCGATCTTATATTGTTGACGGCGTTAACTTTCCCTTTCAATACTACAGGAACTGCACTCCAGAATTTGTACCAAGCCACACATTAGAATACAATCACATACTTAAAACTGCTGACGTTCCGGAAAGCTTAAAAAAAAAATAACGTATATACATATGTATATCCGTTACAATCAAAAGAAGACCACGAAAGCGCGTAAATATATAGAGGCACATCCTTTTTTAATATACATATGTGCCAAGTTGTTGGGTACCTTGATCGGTAACAGTCGAAAACAGTCAAGTTTTAGTTAAATTGCAAGCTGGATTCAGGAAAACCTACTTTACTTTACTTTCAATATTGCTTGTACTGAAATTTATAAAAAGAAACGAAGAAAACTATATACATATGTATGTATGTGTACATGCGAAATGAGAAAAGCGGCAGATGAATTTAGAGATGGAAACAGGAAGAAACTTACTGAAATGTGTGAAACGATTAGGCTTACACTGTTAAACGGGCGCACCATATCCGACGGAAAAGGAAATTTTACATTTATAAGAGGTACCGCGTGCTCAGCAATTGATGATTGCTTCGTGCGTGGAAAGTAGCTTAAGCATACAGTTGACCTCGAAGTGAGAAAGTTAACTCATTCAGATCACATACCAGTAATCATCAAAATAAAGTTGAACCACAAGAAGCCCCGCTTCTCAGAAGTCCTTGCTACCAAGACTAAGATTGAAAAAGGAGAACTTGGAAGGATACAAACTGAATCTGAAGCTCGAAATAAACGGAATAAATAATGCTGGCCTCCAGTCTATCAGAGGTACAGAAATCCTTTCTACTTGTATCGTGAATGCAGCAAATCCCTTGCAATTAGCAATAAGAAAGAAAGGGAAGCAACCGTGGTATGAGTGGGAGTGCGAAGCAGCCAGAAATAAATCATTCGGCTTCCTGCGGCTACTGAGAAGTGTAGGTACCAATAATGCAAAATGTATATGTCTGGCTGCAAACAGGAGTTTCAAAAACCTCTGTGAACAAAAACATAGAATACACATCAGAAATCTATGAACAATGCTTACGAACATAAAAGATAGTCGGTCCTTTTCGAAAACTGCCAAAACACTAAACGGTGCGCTGTTCGCGCAGAGCATCAAAGTTGAAGCACCCATATTAGCTGAATACTTTGAAAAATTGCTGAATCCACCTCCAAATATAATACAAATGCAATATGCTCTTCCTCTTCTCGAAGCCCTATATTTGGATCAACTTATTTCTGTCGAGGATGTCACTAGGGCCATAAAGAAATGCTGCGATAATAAAGCTCCGGGGAAGGATCGAATTCCTTACGAATTCTTTAAAAATGCTTACGGAAAATTACAACTTTATATTCTCTACGGGCGAAATGCCAGCAACTCTAAAAAAAAATATAATATTTCCGATATTTAAGGAAGAAAACCCAAATGAGCCAAGACACAAGAGGGATATCGTTTTTAAACACTATCACAAACATTTTCACGGAAATCATTTTGGAACGCCTGACAAACTGGATTCGAGAAAACGAACTACTTAGCGAGTTTCAAGCTCGTTTTCGCATAGACTATTCCACAGTGGATACAACGAACGAACGAACGTATTTGGACAAGGGTACAAAAACTGCATATGTATATGTTTTCTTTATTGATTTTAAGGCGGCCTTTGGTTCTATCAACAGAAAAACCTTATTTTTTAAACTAAGCCTACTTGGACTTTCAAACAAAATGCTAGGATTGCTACAACAAATATATGAAGACAACAACACAGCGGTCTGGGATGGGAACATCTTATTGGAATGTTTCCAATCGGAATCAGGTGTTAAGCAAGGATGCCTTTTGAGCCCCCTCCTATCTCAATTCTTTTGGACGATCTTGTTGAATCTCTACCGGGAGGAATACCTTTCGTGGGTTTATCTATAAACCTGTTACTCTATACTGTCGACATCATTATACTTGGGGAAAGTCCAAGCATGATAAACAAGCTTCAACAATACTGTGACATGTGGAATTTGCACTCAATACAGCAAATCGAAAATTATGATTTTTCGGAACGAACGTGGTCGATATGCAAGGAATGAAAAATGGACGTAGCAAAATGAAGAACTAAAGAAAGTTAAAGAATACAAGTACCTCGGAATCCTAATTACCCCCCAGTTATCATTTAAAAAACACCTTCAGGAGAAACTAAGGGAATCGAAACGCGCAATTGATTGCGGCTGGAAAGGTTCCTTAAGCAAAAAGAATATTGCGCCGAGTACAAAGTATAAAATTTTCGAAGCAGTCATGAGATCAAAATCCGCGTAACACGCGGCACAAAAAAAAAAAAATAAATATTTGGCGCAACAGTTCTTTAAGCGCCAGGGCCTAGCTTCTCGCAACCACTCATGGTGTGTGCGTTATATTTTTTCCAAGAATGGAAGGGACCTACAGTTTAGTGCCGTGTCCGAAGGGCAATTTGGTTTGGGAAGCTTTTTCGAGACAACAATACTCTCGGATGTTTGTCAGACGTTCGCGAGAGGTAGGACCGTGAAAAAACTTTTTGGTGTTTTCTGGGATTCGAACTTCGAACCTCACGCGCAGTGATCCGACACACTAACCACTTACGCCACAGTGGCGCCCATGCGGTACAAGTGTGGGGAATTTTGGAGTTTTGAAAGAGGTTGAGAAACTTTCAACCTATTTATATTTCCTCAAGAAAATGTTGCACTTGGAAACTGAACTAACACCACTGTACATATTTTGCGCTTAGATTACACTTTCAACAACCAAGTCATCGTCTCCCCCATAAGATTGCTATGCATCTTAAAACTAGGAACCTTCATTTCTTTGGTGAATGGGTAAGGCTGGGCCGTGGGCATAATGTTCCCCTGCAGGTAAATCTTGTCAATGGAGCGGCCTTTGGAAATTCTTTATAGGACGAACTTACTAAGATCGAGGGTTCAACACGGGGACATTTAGGATCCAACCCCAACAAAGTCAAGCAAGAAACATGTATAAAATACTTCATTACGAAAAAACCTACTTTCATGACCGGCACGGACTAGATGTAATTTCAAAAAAATTCAAAGCGAGGGGTAAAATGTTACACTTGAACTACATGCCATATAGAACTGATAGAATTGATAATTGTACTCTGTGTAATCATGGAACTAGAGAAACGTCCTGCATTTTATCGGAACCTGCCTATACTGAGCTCAATTAGAAGTTACAACTTTGGGGAAAACACTCTCTCTTCGGATGTCATTCGTTTTCTAAATGGAGAAAACTGGGCCATTCTGTATATTTTTTTAAAATCTGTTCTAACATACCGGCAACAAATTTTTTACGAAGCTTTTCTTCAATTCAAATTGTCAATCACTTCAAATGAAATAATAATTATTAAAGGTTAAAACTTTCTCTTTCGGCTGACGGCAGAAGCCAATGCTTGTTGCAAATTTTGTAACAAATTAACTTTTTTGAATAAATAAAAAATACTATTACTTACTTACTTACATACTTTTATTTTAGACTTCCGCGCAGCTCTATACTCCGTAAAGTTCTCTTTTTATAAACACTATAGCATCGCAATAGTAGAATGTATAGGATGGTGATTCTATGCAGTGGTCGACACAGTGGAATTTCATACCAAATACGAAAAGTAAATGACTACAACTTTTACATTTTTGATTTTTACACTTTTACGTTATTTTTTGTACGTTTTGTGTAGAATATTAGTTGTCAAGTAAAAAAAAAAAGAAAAATAGCAACTTGACCTATCATAAGTCATGAACACAGAAAACAAAATTGAAAAAATGATGCTGAAATGCTTAGAAGCAAATGTGTCAGCCCAATATTGTTGAATTACTCACGAGAATGACTGAAAATTCTGTTTTCGATGTAGATTTTCTGACACTTTTGCTGAAAAGAGTTTCTTTCCGGACCATTAATAAAACAACGAAACAGCGAATCTATGAGGAAATACATATAGAAATGGACACGTTCAATTAAATTAGTCAAATGGGTTTCTTCCGTGAATATGTATTTCTTTATGACCATCAAAATAGATAAGAAATAGAAGTATCGAAAGCTTATCAACTAAATATGGAACATCAGTAATAGAACTTTTGAAAAAAATAAAAGTGAGTAAAACAATGCAGTATGCTTTAAAGGGACGTGGCGAAAGTTAAATTTCGCTCTACGGACTTTTTTTGATACTAAATTTCATAGTACGAATGCAAAATAAAACCCACATTTCTTTGTTGTCGAAATAAAAATAATAAAATTAGCTCGAAAAAAGGTAGAATGCTCTATGGGGCAAGTATGGAGCACAGTTGTGATTTCGATTCGACGGGTAAACCGACTTACTGGCCAACTGATACTTCGAAAATACCTGACCTGATCGATTTTTTTCGTTGCGAAAGGAATATCTACCAACCACATAAAAGTCAAAGAGAGCTTTGATCTGTCGTCTGATCATTCCCCGGTTATTTTAATATGAAAATAGAAAAGCGCATAAAAAATGGCAACAGAGTCGTGCTCCGCAGCATAGAGCACACTTGAATCGTCTGTGCAATTTGTTGAAGAAGACTATTACGGATTTTAAGAATCGTGCAATAGGCTCTTACCTTGAAAGTTTAACAGCGAAAAAAGATTCCAATTATTCACTTTGGAAAGCTGTAAAAGGCACCAAAAGGCCCAAAGTCCCCGCGCCGCCAATCAAATTAAATCAAAATGAATGGGCGAGGGAAGATAAAGAAAAAGTGGACGTCTTTGCGGCCCACCTGGAAGAAATCTTTAAACCGTACGATGGTCAAGTGGTTTACGACAAACGCAATAGGCTGAATTTACCATCTGACGATTTGACGTTCACAAGTGCAACGCTAAGGGAACTCAAACATGAGATCGAAAATCTAAAACCTAAGAAAGCTCCTGGTTATGATTTGATTACCGGAAAAATTCTCAAAGGTTTACTTAGAAAAGCATTGATTAAGCTTCTCCATATTGTAAATGCTGCACTCAGATTAAAACACGTGCCGAGCCAATGGAACGTTGCGGAAGTCATAATGGTTTTAAAACCAGGAATACCGCCAAATGAGGTAAAATCGTATAGACCAATTTCGCTTTTTCCAATCATATCGAACATTTTCGACCGGTTATAGAAGAAAATAATCTTATCCCTGACCACCAGTTTGGGTTCAGAAGTAAGCATTCGACGATTGACCAGGTGCATAGAATTACTGACGTAATCGAGAAAGCACTTGAATACAAAAAAGATTTGCTCAAGCGTATTTCTTGACGTCTCGCAAGTCTTTGATATGGTGTGGCATGATGGCTTGAAATGCAAACTACGACAAGTTCTCCCTGTACGCTTATACTATATTCTAGAATCATATCTCGGGAATAGACTCTTTCGTATTAGACATGGAGTCGAATACTCTGAGCTCAAAGAAATTTCGGACGGCGTACCGCAAGGAAGCGTTATTGGGCGGGTTCTCTATTTGCTATATACTCGTGATATACCGATCGAAGATGGCACTAACCTTGCTACGTTTGCCGATGACACCGTTATCCTAGCAGTAAGTAAAACAATCGAAGAAACGACTGCAAAACTGCAAAACGCACTGAATAATGTAAATGAATGAACGAGGGACTAGCGGATCGCTCTCAACGACTCTAAATCTGTTCACGTGAATTTCACTTACAACAAAACTAATAACTTGCCAATTTTCCTAAACTCGGCCCGAATACCTTTTGCAAACGAGGCCAAATGACACTCGACGCAAGACTGAAATGGAATTCGCACGTGAAAATGAAACGTAAAGAACTCGAAATGAAATATAGAGAAATGTACTGGTTACTCGGAAAACATTCCCAGCTCAGTACTGAGAACAAACTGCTTTTATACAAGCAAGTGCTAAAGCCGGTGTGGACCTACGGTATACAACTTTGGGGTTGTACCAAGAAAACAAATGTAAATATTTTGCAAGCTTTTCAAAATAAAGTGCTAAGAGAAATAGTCCAAGCACCGTGGTATAGTAGAAACGACGATATTCACAGGGATCTCGGAATTCCGACAATCGAAGCTGAAACTAGAAGCTTCGCGAGAAAGCATAGAAACCGACTAATCGGACATGTCAACAATACAGTCCTACAAATTTTGGATGAGAGCAATTTATTGTGCCGACTACAAAGGACGAAACCTTTCGACTTGGCGAGATAATGATTAACCGCGTCTAGATTGCGGAGTATGCAGGATCTTTCAATGGAAAGAAACCTGCCAAACGTTTTTATTTCATGATAGAAAAATTGCTTGATAAGTTAATACTTAGTTGCGATATCTAACAAATTTATATCGAAGGGTGGTGTTTTTTTAGTCAGTAAGAATCGGACACTACTATGAGCACGCGCTTGCTATTCTCATAGTGTCTATGGAAGATTTTTCACCAGCCCTCGGAAAAAAAACGCTATTAAAAGAGCCAGCGAAAGTGCATACAACCAGCTAGTTTGGCTTAAAACGTCTTAGTCTTTTAGATGTCAATTGATAGAGAGTTGCTGTTGTTATTAGACTTTTACAAGTCGGTCTTGATTTAGCCATGGAATGCTGCACGATTAATAGTACATACACTGCATTCAAATTATTGCAATACATCAACACTTGAATATATTCACATTCCTATGGTCAGAAATCAGAATGATTAGCCAACTAAAGACACAGAAGCCGGCCTTAGGCCACCGTCACAAAAAAATATTATCGCCGTTCGCAAAAGCATGCCTGAGAGTACAAATCAGTTCCTTATCGTTTGCAACATGAACACTTCCAATTACTAAATTCAACCAAGAGGCTTGAGCTTTCATTATATAAAGTTCAGTTGACTCAGAAATTTAGGCCACTCACTGATTATTTTCAGCGCCAACGATTTCCTGCTTATACCCTACTTACTTACTTAGGTGGCGCTACAGTTCGGGGTGAACCTGGGCCTCAACCAACAAGCCTCTCCATTTAGCTCGGTCTTTAGCTAATTGCCTCTAGTTGCGCACTCCAAGTTGGTCGAAGTCCCCTTGAACTTGTGCGCGCCACCTACGGCGATGATTCCCTCTAATGCGTCGTCCCTCGGGGTTAGATTCGAAGACTCTGCGGGCCGGAGCGTTGGTGTCCATTCGCTCTACATGTCCTAGCCATCTCAGATGTCCAATACGCAGTTTTTTGACTAGGTCCATGTCGCTGTACAGCTCGTATAGTTCGTGATTGAATCTTCTCCTCCAAAACCCGTCAACGCAAACGGGACCGAAAATCTTACGAAGAATTTTTCTCTCGAAGCGACCATGGATATCTTCATCCTCTTTTAATAAAGTCCATGTTTCAGCGCCGTAAAGCAGGACTGGGATGATCAAGGTCTTATATAGAGTCTCCTTAGTTGTTCGAGAGAGGGCTTTACTGTTGAATTGCCTTATAAGCCCAAAAAAACAGCGATTGGCAAGAGTTTTTCTTCGATTGATTTCTGCACTGATTTTGTTTGTAGAATTTATAGCAGAGCCAAGGTAGACAAAGTCCCTAACTACCTTGAAGCTATAGCTGCCCACGGTGACGTTTTGTCCAATTTGTCGGTGTTGGTTTTCCCTTCTAGTTGACAGCATATACTTTGTTTTGCCCTCGTTTATCGCTAAACCCACTTTGCCCGCTTCCGCCTCAATGCCTGCAAAAGCACCGGTGACAGCCCGCTGAGATCTTCCGATAATGTCTATATCGTCGGCGTATGCAAGCAGTTGTACAGACTTGTAATAGATTGTGCCTCCGGTGTTGGCTTGTGAGTTCCGCACAATCCGTTCAAGTACAATATTAAAGAAGTCACATGACAGCGCGTCACCTTGCCTAAAGCCTTTTTTGACATCAAAGGTCTCGGTAAGGTCATTACCAACCTTGATGGAGCAGCGAGCGTTCTCCATCGTCAGCCTGCACAGACGGGCAAGTTTGGCAGGGATGTCAAAACTAGACATGGCTCTATAAAGCTCGTCTCTATAGATGCTGTCATAGGCGGCCTTGAAATCGATAAAGAGGTGGTGAGTATCGATATGGAATTCTTGGGTTTTCTCCAGGATCTGCCGAAGTGTGAAGATTTGATCGATGGTGGACTTTCCTGGCCTGAAACCGCACTGATAGGGTCCAATCAGGCTGTTGATAAAAGGTTTCAGGCGTTCACACAATATCGCAGAAAAGATCTTGTATGCGATTCTTGTGGATCGGGCAAACGATGCTGAGATTCCATTCATCAGGCATACACTCGTCTGACCAAATATTAGAAATGAGTTGGTGTATGCACTCTACCAATTCATCCCCAGCTGCCTTGAAAAATTGGGGCGGTAAGCCGTCAGGTCCAGCAGTCTTGTTGGATTTTAGCTTGGATATTGCTATCCTCACTTCGTTTTGGTCAGGTGGACGGAAATTTAGGCTATCATCGTCTATATTGATTGAATGGTTCATTCTGCCTGACAGCGGGATGTTGGTCTTCGTCGCCGTTATACAGTCTGCAAAAGTAGTTTTTCCATATTCTCAGCACCGACTGTGATTCTACTACGAGGTTTCCATTTTCATCTCTACAGGTTTCTGTATGGGTATTACTTCTCTGACACTTTCTTTTTACCTTTTGGTAAAACTTCCGTACGTTGTTCCTGGAGTATAAACTCTCGATATTCTCAAACGCGCGCTTCTCATGCTCTTTCTTCTTCTTTTGGAGAAGCCGATGTTCTTCCCGTCTCTTTTGATCGTAGAGCTCACGAGCAGCTCTCGTCTTCCTTTGCAGCGCCACTTTGTATGCCTCTTGTTTTGCTGCATGCACTCGCCGGCATTCTTCGTCAAACCAGGGGTTTCGCGGTGGTGGGCGAACGAGACCCGGCACACCAGTCGCGGCGTTTCTGATGGCATGTTGGCAGCGTTGCCACTGGTCTTCGGTACTTGATGCTGGCGGCAAAGGGGTCGTTGAGAGATTTCGGAATACGCGTTCAGCGAAGAGTCTGGCGGTCTCTTGCGATTGTAGCTTTTCGACGTTAAATTTTCTTACAGTAATTCTTCTTTGTTGCTCAGATTGGGATATCCGCATTCGTACCTTGGCTACAACAAGGTAATGATCTGAGTCTATGTTGGCCGCTCGGATGGTCCAGACATCCAGAATACTGGAGGCATGCCTTGCGTCGATCGCAATATGATCAATTTGGTTGATCGTTACATGATCATTGAACCGCCATGTCTGCTTATGAATATCGAGATGAGGAAACCATGTGCTTGCTATGGTGACATTTCGCTCCATAGCGAAATCAATTAGCCTTAGTCCGTTATCAGACGTGGTGTCGTGTAGGCTATGCTTACCGACTGCCCTACCAAAAACGTCCTCCTTTCCTATTTTGGCGTTAAAATCGCCCATGCAATTTTAACGTCGTATTTAGGACATTGCTTGTATGTTTTGTCGAGGAGCTCGTAGAAACACTCTTTGGTGGCAGGGTCCTTTTCTTCTGTGGGGGCATGAACACATATTAGGCTTATGTTAGCGAATTTAGCCTTGATCCGGATAGTCATAATACGCTCGCTTACGTATCGGAAGCTTAAGACTTCTTGCCTAAGTCTGCCGCGTATGACAAATCCGCATCCGAATAAGCGTTGCCTGTTGCCTCTGTAGCAATCACCGTAGTAGATGTCACAGTTTTTCATCCTCTTTTTGCCCGGCCCATCCCATCGCACTTCCTGGATGGCGGTAATATTTGCTTTATAGCAGTCTAGGGCCTCTGCTAGTTGTTCGGCTGCACGTGGTCCGTAAAGGGACAGAACATTCCACGTACAGATCCGAAGGTCGTTGTCCTTATTTCGTTTGCTGGGGTCGTCATTAGTTGAGTCATCCTTATCCGAGGCTTTTGGTTGTTTCGGAACCATGAGTTTTTAACGTGGTAGGGAAGTTACCCCGACGGTACAACCCCCAACCTGGAGGTTGGGCTGGGAGGTTGAGCTTGTACCCTGCTGCAGTTGAAAACTGACACATGTGAGCGAGTTTCAAAGATTGTTTCTCCTGTAACGAAAAGAATTTTGATAGAATGATGTTTTTGCGGTTGCCAGTCGAAGGTAAAAGTTGTGTGCTCTAGTGGACGTTGAGAAGTCGAGTTTCTAGCGATTATTCTGTTGAGATCTTTTGAACATCTGCCATGGTACTCGTAGGACTCGTATTTGTATTACAGGCATACGTCTACACCCCACCTTCGATTAAGCGAACTGTTTGCCTCTGGATGCTGCCAAGTTGATTTAGAAAGTGTTTTGGGGTGAAGCTCCAAACATGAGAGCAGGAAACAAGCCCGGGCTTACCTGTGATTTGTATAAAATAAGAAGTTGCGGCGCGGCGGCGTAGAATACTTCTTTGCTCTGAAAAAATAACTTCGTTTCCTATGACATCCAGTAAATGCATGGTCTCCTTTGGTTATCCATTTGAAGCTGGTGAGCAGTAGATGTATTGCTTCTGAAAAATGTGGGGGATTGTGTTTTCTTCGCGTTGAACTCCACAAGGCTTGCTTTTCCCTATTGCAAGATTTTTTGTAAATATTCGTTAATCGTGTAGATTTGTTCACTATTAGCATTCATGGGCATGTTGTTAGAGCAAGGTGCTACAAGGGGCTGTCATCGGCGGAACTAAACATTTCATTATTTGTTGATTCTAGTAGATCATTGATATGGAATACAAATAATGTTGGGAAAAGAATGGATCCCATGAGGTACACAAGCATTGGCAACAAAAGTGATGGATGGCACACCGTTGACAACGAACCTGAGTTGATCTGCTCTGAAGGAAATTCCCCATCCATTTACATAACTGTTGTGGTAGTCCACGAGAAGCTAGTTTACTTGATCAAACGCTTTTGAGATGTCTAATTCAGCCGCTCTTGATTCACCACATTGTTCAATAGCATAGATGGATTACGTAACTCAGCAGGTCTGATGAACGCCACCTACGAAAACCTTACTGCCGGTCACTTATTAGTTCATGACCGTACATATTTGATAATATCGGCGTGTACGGTCTTTTCTACAAGTTTAGAAAGCATAGATAGCAGGAGTATGGGGCGGTCATTTTGCGGCAGCCACATCTTTCCTTTTCAAGGAATCGGTTGGATGGGGGCGGTTTTCCTGTACAATGGGTAAGATAAAGAAAAAAGTTTGTAAAGAATCGGTGCTAGTTCTTGCGCATAGTTTTTGCGTGCGACTGGTATTCGGTCTGCCCCATTGGCTTTTTTGCAGTCCAGGTTTGTAAGGATGCGCCTCAGATTCGCCTCAGACATCGGTGTACACCCGGTATAAATGTTGGATCTACTTGCGCCGGATAAAGTGTCGAATTGAATGAAAAGATGTTTGAGAAAAGATCAACTTTTTCTTTATGTGTTGTTGTGTGGATAGTAATTCGTCCTCTTTTACTAATGGAGGGAAGAAAGAAAAACAAAAGTTGTTGCTAATCACTTTGCCATTGACCAGAACAGACGTGATTCACTAGGACATTGGAGAAGTTAGTTGGTGGCTGTCTCACTGCGTTTTTTCCTTCGCTGTTTCTATCGTTAGATTGCATCCGTTTAGAAAGGTCACGGAGCTCCCACTCCTCTGTTCTTTCGGGTTGGATTGTCACTGCCTACAGGCTCTATTTTCTTAAGTTAAGTTTATTTTGCTATTTAACTCCATTCCAAGAAGAATTGCTACAGTGACGGCTTCTGTACATTAGTTTAAATCGGTACTTTTAAAACATGGAAAAGATGCATAAAAATCATGTAGCTCATTCTAGCTCGTATCATACAGCTCACTAGCTAGAGCCCTTTTCATATGGCTCGCAAGTGCGAGCGTTTCAATTTTCCGTTCCCCTGCAATTTACCGCTTTATAATTCTTCTTGTGGAGATAAATGAAATCTCTCGTCTACATCAATAAGGGTAGAGCTACATTGAAGATCTAAAGGACGGCATTGTTTGTGTTGTTGGTGAAATAGATTCGCATTTTAATTCAGCGTAGCGCATGCACGCAGTTCACCGAATCCGCGAACGATATTTAGTGCCGTATTCTATTCACAATGAGATCAAGTGTTATTAAATACTAATACACTCACGTACAACTTGTATAACTTAACTTACAAGATACTATGTTGTTATAAAAGTTCATGTGCACAGCTGTCATTAAAATAAGCAATCTATTTTATAACGTAACACATCTATTCCTCAAAGTAAGCAGAATTATTGTTTTATCTATATTTCTGCTTACATTGCTTAAAAAAAAACGACATATGAATTGTTGTGCCCAATTGACGATTGGGACCTGTCCTATTGGACACGAAACATACTTGTATATCATTCATAAACGGCTTCGAGTATGAACCGACATAAAGTGATCAGATGTTCTAATGTCTACTTCCCGCACAACTGCTAATATCCAATCATCATACTTCCACCTGAACTTATTTTTCGCTACTATAAGACTCATTTGTCTGTGAATGTCTTTAACTGACGAGTGGTTTTTTACTATTTTGCGGCGCTAATTTGGAAGTGTTCAATCACCATCGAACTTTATTAGGGGTGTTGTCCTTTAGTCTTTCCATCTGCTTTAGCTGCCGTTGAACTTTTCAACAGCTTTCCAGCATTGCGGTTGCCTTTTAACAAATTGATTATTATCGTACAGAAGTTTTTAGCCTGACGTTTGATTAGACGTCCGCTTCATATATTAAGCTATTTTGACATTCTCGTGCTACAACTATCAGATATCGTCCCGCTTGTGTCATGAAGCTAATCTTATTAAAAAAAATGGCGCAACAGCTCTTTAAATGCCTGTTTGTCAGACGTTCGCGAGAGGTGGGGCGGAACATGAATGGGATTCGAACATGGAACCTCACGCGTAGTGATCCGATACACTAACCCACTTATTATATGTATGCTAATCTTATTATGGCATATGAATTTCCTAGGATGAGTTTAACGATGTATCAAAACTTTTGGAGAAATCTCTAAAAACAGTCTTTGGTGTCGTACATCTTGTCATAATCTTACTAGCGTGAAAGGCGAACACTTGACATTTTTGATAATTATGTCTCTCCTAATAACTAGGGTAAGTAGCAACAGAATAAATATCTCAACTTCAGTTATTCTCAAGCTTCCTTAATAGAGCTTAATCACATCTCGAATCGAGAAGACAAAAAACAAATCTCCTTAACCACTCTTCTTTCAACATAAAATACAGTGCCGGTCAGCTCACAACAAATACCAAAAGCAGTGCCAATAAACACCTGTTCGAGATCACTGAACTTAGGAACCTCATCCCTTTCAGATAACTAGACCGAAAAGGCAAACTCACATTTAATTCTCTGTGCATCTTGTGCAATGCAAAACGAATTATCGCCATCTCCCTTCAAAGAAAGAATTGTGGCTAGACCGTTCATTGCAGCAGCTCACTGTCCGATTTACGACTATACATCAGGCTATGAATATAATATACCAATCATACCGTTCCCAATCACTCCCGATAAGATACCCCGCAAAATGACGTCGGCGGCGACGAAGATGACGACGACACTGCGCCTGAGAATCGAGTCTGCGAGACAATCATATAAATAAATTGGTAAGCAGGCACCTACAGAGCTGCAGCCTTCTCAACGTTCGTCTGAATATTGCATCTGCAACTGCGAACAGAGTGCCAACCATGTCATAATGTAGATAGATACCACATACTTATTTTTTTTATTTTTTTCTGCCGTCCGAGACATAGGTATCGATCTCTCCGTCTACCTATATCCACACATCCGCCATATGTACCTACGTACAAACACATATCTAAGAACTACAACTCCTTTTCGTCCTTTTTGTCTCATCGTACAATTCTCGATTTTATTATTTTCACTTGCCTCTTTTGTACATGTGATCTGATAATGATACAGAAAATGTGTGAAAAAACCACCAGCTATGATGCTTCAGGGATCTCCAGACGTGGACGTGCACACTGCAGCCAGAAATTGCTGCCGCTGCTGGTGCTGCTGCAATAACATGAAGTGGATGCAGACGAATGAAAAAAACAACGATACAAGTCCAGCTCAGTACAAAAAAAAAAGAAATAAAAATGGTCAAAAAAGGATAAAGATTCTGAGAGAAAGATTTACGACTGGACAAACGTCTGTTTGCTAGCTCCGGTGAGCGCAGTAGACCCTGCCCATTTGGCATTGGCATCTTCTCCCTGTATGATGTCTGGCTGTGAGGATGACCAAAATACTCTGGAAAGTGTGCAAAAAAAAGAACAGAAAAACGAAACGAAGACAAAAACAGGAAAACAAACAAAAATCCCAAAACAGCATCCAGTGTGCGATCAATCTCTCTTCCTGCTCTCTGGTGCTTGCAGTTATGATTCTGGCGCCACAACACCTTCTTCTAACCTCATTGCACTTTGCAATTGCATCCAAACGAACGGAAAAAAGGCAAAAAAGATACAAAGATACTTCTACGCCAATTGCAGATGCTGCAGTACACCATACCCGAAGGTAAACGAATGTATCCTAGAAGACTTAGCCAGTCTGGTCACGCTGATGCCTAAATTCGATTTGATGCACATGAAATAACTCAATTAAACACAAGAGGGTTATGCGTCTGCCTGATCTTTAAAATTCCATCCATCATCAGTGACCCGCAAAAAATAATGTTTTGACATCGGATTCATCCAGTTTTAGAAACTTGTATCTGAGTGCAGGGGTAGGCAGATTGACAATTGTTAATAAAAACGTCACACGTATTTGTTACACCCCTAGCAGTGGAATCGAAACCGCACAGCAGATGTTGCAATTATTTCGAGTAATGAATAAGGAGGGTAATTTAAATTGACACATTATATACCGGAACAATGGCTGTCAGATTTCTCGTTCTGCTGCACAGAGTTCATTGGGACAATCTTCTCGACTGGTGAAGGTGGAGTTGACTGGAATATTTTTGTCCTCCTCTCAAGTGACTTGGATTTTTACTTTTTTTGACCATCGCTCCCCAAAAGCAACAGGACGACCACTAAAACCCGATCCATATGTGGTATTTAATGGTTGAACACCGGGTGGGCTGCTCACATAGTGCGTCGAGCAACCCTCTTAAGATCGCTAATTCACTTTAGTTTGATTTATTCACTGAAATTACCGCATACTCAGAGATTATTTTGCGCATTAGAGACGAACCCCTGACGTAGTAAACACTTAAGGACTCAGCAGGACACTCCATAGTCGATTTGTTTTTTTTTTTTTGTTTTTTTTTCTTGTTGCCCCTCTCTGTGTTAGTTAGTGAGCTGTGTAAAAGGTAAAACCTCATTTTATGTTCTGCACTGTTAGGCGATGTGGTGCAAACAGTTTTATGTATTCAATTTTATAACCCTATAAAAAACGCAAACTATAAAACTCACCCCCAAGGTTGTCACTTTATATTCTACAATATTTTCCTGCTAAGTCAAAGTAAACAAATGCATCAGCAACGGAAAAAAAAAGCGAAGTATCCGGATGTCCCGCCCAAATGTCGTTCGGGGTATTTTTTACGCTTTTACTACTAGTGGTAGTGCTAATGTCAAAATGTCATATAACCCGCGATTTGCACCCCCTCCAAGAGAGTTGACACATGAAAAAGCCGAGATTTTGCTTTTGTCTGTAAAATTTGCCACTTTGTTAGCGGCACTTTGGTGTCGAGAGTGCTTGAAATCTTAAACAAAGCATAATGCTGATGAGGGTGGGAATATCAACCCCTGGGGGAATTCACTGCACTTCACAGGCTCAAGAGACCGGCACCATTGCGACTGTCAAACATTGCCAGATTGAAGGGGGATCAGAGAACTTTGTAAACAAATGTGTTAGCGCTAAAACCCATTAATCGGTTTACCTCTAAGCTCGATCGACATTTAATGACTCAATAATGAGACACATCATCCTCAAGGCAAACAAGTGGAGTTGGGGTGGGAAATTTTGCAACCTGTCTTCGAACTCCATACGAGTGGGCTTTCCATTTTGTCGCTTTCGTTAAATCAAATACACAATGCCTATGTGTGCACTTATAATTTACGACAATTTAAGCCTCATAAATTGTCAACGCAAATACATTGGTGTATTGGGCTTATCGCAATGGCACTGGCACTGGCGGGCAGTAAATCTCATTTGTGGAGACGTACCCAACGGTCCCCGGAGGAGACAAACCACAATCTGATGAAGCCCGGGATCATACGCGCGTACTTATTTAAATTTAATCCGATTTTACTGATCGCAACAGCCACCACTGAGCTACGGGACAGTAGGGCGCTGGCCACTTTCCGCGGGCCAACAACATGCGCGCGCAAGAATGATGATCGTCGAGGAAATTGCTTCATCTCTACCCCCAAAATGATGGGGCACACACCGGAGGCACCGCAGTAAGTGTGTAGCTTTGAATAAGAAACATGTCACTTCAGTCGATTGGGCCAGGCCAAGTCGGTCGTGTCCACTGCATGGCGAGGCATTGCCCATAGAGGGGCCAATAAATTGAAGATAATTTGTTGCATCACAGGGGGCAGGAAAGTATCTGTTATCTCTCTATTGTTTTGTTGGTTTTTGCTTATTTTGCGGATTGTGTACTGTATTTCTGGTTGTATGCGGAACCTGTTCAATGAGAGAGTATTTGTGAACTCGGTGAGAGCCAACTCTAAACAGTTACGTACCTACATATTTTCGTAAGTAACTTTTATTACTTTTTATTTTTTGTTTTATCGTGCTTTCAATGATGGGAGTAATAACTACTCTGGCTGATCATTCTGTTGGGATTGATTGTTTTTCTTTCCAGCAAATCTACAATTAATTTGCCAACAGAGGTGAAATATCCGTAGAATGATGATCTTTTTATTCGTGGAAAGTAGGGTTTTTATCTCAAATTTCTTGTTTCATATCTTTTATTATTATTTTTTTTTTTAATGAGTTATTTCAACTACTATTAGAGTTCAAACCGATGGTGTTGTAAAAAAATGTCATCAACACCATCCCTTCGAACAAGATTGAAAAGATTCTAGATGGAAATGATTCCAGGTTTCCAGATACAGTGTACCTTTAAAGATGCATTAAGAGCGGTTTAATATGCTTAAAAATAAGTAAGCCGCAGAATACGAAAGCTAAACTTACGTAAAATTAATAAATCATCAATCGCGACGCCTTGAAAACATATCTGTAAGCATAAATCAAGCCCTCGCTGGCATAAAAGATATCGAATGCTTACCATAATTGGTTTTATGCCTTCTAAAGAAAAGTAAGTTTCTCACCTGAAGAGATCTATGGGGAGCATATATAAACATGACATCAGTTTCCTTATGCCTGAAAATTAAAGTTCACAAGCCAGTAAATTTGCATCTTTCGTCATAACTACGAAGTTCATCAAATATATTGTGATAAAATTGACTTTTCCTGGGGGAAAAGTTAATTGGGGAAAAAATGAAAACACGTGCGTCCTTTGTGAAATATGAAAATTAACTCCATTTTATTCTTCTCTTCCTTTTTCTATCTTAATCCTATTTTCTTTGCGCCCCCTATTACTGGATCCACGTAGCTAAGTTAGTCTCAAGGCAACGCCATCTGCACATTCGTAACACTGCCCCTCCCTTTAAGCTTGAGACTCCTGGCCAAGCTGGATGAACGGAGCTAATCTGTCGTAGCGCACTACCTTCGTAGTCCTCCTTCCGAAATCCTTGCAAATCCTATAGATGACGTCGGACAACCGATCACTGATGGTATACGGACAATCCCAAACTGACTGCAACTTTGGGCTGTAACCCTGTGTGTACCACCCACATATCCAGTAACAAAGAGAAGGTTACCTCCACATGCACCAATTCGGATTGGCGGCCCATTCTAGTCAACTGGAGCTGTCACTTCACAGTTTACGGAAAGAGTTGATTGCGGAAGGTTTCTGGACGTAAGTTTTCGTTGCTGTGGTGAATGAGTGGGGATATTTTTATTGGAAATAGGTACAAAGTTCTCTCTAGTTACTCGTATTGCCTGCAAATTGGGAGAAGCAGTAACCAGATCGAATTCTAATTGCATACCCACCTGTAAGTCGGGGTCATTGCTTGAATGAACTGTGACGATATCTCGGTTGTTAAAATATATGTTGTGGTGAACTGCCGGACAGCTTATAAATCCAAATTGCCGAGAAGGGTTGTACCATTTTACCTTACCTTGGTAGCGGGTGTTATTTTTTTCGTGTTGTTTTGGTGTAACCGAGCGGATTTTTGTTGGGGCTGTGGGGTGTAACGTTGTCAGCTCCTGCCCCGTTAAGTTGACAAGTTTTCGTTTCCCGGCTCCACTTCCGGATCGTTTACCTGTAGTGTAACAACTTTTAGAACTCTTCTAGCTGCCCTAGTTGCCATTCTGCTTGATTCAATTCGAATTGCAGATTCCAGTGCACTGTTCAGCGTCGTCGGTGCACTCTCTCGAGCCCGGCATTGAGTTTCTAAATCTGCTATACCGTCTAAGAACTGATGTAAGCAGAGACCGTCAAGAACATCTGTCGTCCACATAGGGAAAGCAATTTTCGCTAGACGCTGTAATTCTGTGGCGAATTCGATGAAACGTTCACTAGTCTTTTGAACACGTCCTCTTAATTGAGCATGTGCCGTTCCGCCGATGTTAGTTGTTCCAAATCGCCTACATAGTGCTGGTACTAACAGCTTAAAATTGTCTCTTACATTTGCATCCAAGGACTCCAAGTAGCTTAACGCAGACCCACGTAGGCTTGCGCACATGAATATTGCCGCTTCCTCGCTTGTCCATCCATTTCCTTTGCAAACCATGTTCAAGTGAGTCGCGTAAAGCTCCCAGCAAAGTTTTCCATCGTACTCCATAAGTGGTAACACAGGTTTGGAAATTGTACAAGTGACTTCCCCTGGCAATTGACGGATGTTAGAAGCGAGGTTCCCCGGCTCGCTATTGACGGATCTATGGATGGGTTGCTGTGGATTGCTAAAAGCTCGTCGCGCGTCTTGGGTTGACTACCCAAATGTTTGGTTGAGTGAAGGAGGCTCTACGGTAGATGCAAAGACATGTTCAGCAAAGGTTGATGAGCTTAGCGTGCGTTCGATTTCGCCGATTCTATTTTCAAACGTAGTGGTAAAATCTGTCATACGTGCTCCGAGGTTAAGCACTGCGTCCAGTAGACTCGCCGTGTCTGCATTGGAGCGTGGGCCATTCATTTTCGGAATATTGGAATAAAAACCCCACATCTGACACCAATGTGATAAAATTGACTTTTCCTTGGGGAAAGTTAATTGAAGAAAAAATGAAAACTTTGTGAAATATGAAAATTAACTCCATTTTATTCTTCTTTTTCTTTTTCTATCTTAATTCTATTTACTTTGCGCCCCCTATAACTGGATCCACGTAGCTAAGTTAGTCTCAAGGCAACGCCATCTGCACATTCGTAACAATATTTAATTGACGGATAGCATATCTCGTGAAATTCGTTTGCACTCTTTCCAACCTAAGCTCTTGAACACCATGTGGGGAATCCTAAATGATAGGGGAATAAATAAATAAGGTCTGACCAACGAGCAATAGATAGTTTTAAGACTATAGACATCTCGAAAGTCTTTGCGATTTCGTTTAAATAATCCTAACATATAGTTAGACTTAGCAATGGCATAATCATAATGTAATGAGAAATTCAATTTAGTGTCAAATATGACCCGAAATCGTTGACTTCATCAAGGCAAAGAAGTTTAAGATCGTTAATAAAACAATAAAAATAAAGGGACGTTATAATACGGTGTGCTGTAAGTATCTTACATTTAGAAATATTAAGGTCTAATTATGTTTACCTAATGTTGCCATCTATCCTTTTTTTCGCGGGATACTCCTTTTTTCAGCTCCCAAAAACCTATCCCGCGAAAATTTTCTAAATCCTTTTTTTCATACAAAATTCCTAACGTATAGGTATATTATTTTGAATTTGATATGTGGCGAACATTAGACTGTTAGACTGAACGATGACAGCAGGCGAATATTGTACATGTTCACAGCGAACGAGTAAAGGCTGAATTATAATATGATAGTCAGAAGCAATAGGAAGCTAATGTCACAATTCTGCGTTAAGTTTCCTTCAGTACTGTCAATTGCAAAAGTTGCCCATAATATGCGTATGTGTTCGGAAGCAATTGTGTGGTTCATAGCCATTCACAGCTGTGCAAATGTCAAATTTTCGTATGAAAGAGCGAATGGATTCGGCCTTTCGTAAATGATCAAAAGTGAACGAACCCTAAGGAATCGAAGCAAAAAGCTATTATGGTCGCACAATACAAATCCTTTGTATTCGCACTGTTTCGGAAGTGGTCGTACGAAACCATTATATATACACATACTACTATCATTCATGTGCACGTCACTTTTTTTTAATTTGATGCACGTCAGTTTTAGCGGAGTTTTTCGCATCAGTGTTTCGTTAATCTAAAGAAAAAAGAATGTCGAAACCAAAAGGAAAATTCATCTTCAACGCAAAAGTTCGCGAGAGTCGCACATTGAAAGCGATTCTCACGGTGAAATGCAATTTGACATACTCATGCGTAGAGTTCTGCCACTTTTTGAAGACAAAGCCAGATTAACTCCTCCAAATTGCTAAAAAGGAGAAATATTCCACCAAAAGTGACGCCAATGAGAGTGCGATTCACTTTGAAGACGATGACAATGAAGTTGCAATAAAGTTGGTTGATTGGTTGGTATAAGCGTATATGTGTTTTTGACGAATAAACTATGAATTTGCGGCAGACATTTTTTTATATTTGATATCCTTTTATTATCTTTTTTTCCTTCATTTCGATATCCCGCGAAATTGCCGAATTTAAGGGATTTTTCCTTTTTTTCTACCAAAAAAAGATGGTAAGTTTATGTTTACCCAATACCGACAACCTATTAATATCCGATTGAAATCGAATGCAGTTAGCTATATTATTTATTCGGGCCTAGAGGACTACCTTATGGGACGCCAGAAGTTACTTTTATTACGCGAGATGTAAAACTATCCTTACTTACTTACTTACTTAGGTGGCGCTACAGTTCGGGGTGAACCTGGGCCTCAATCAACAAGCCTTTCCATTTAACTCGGTCTTTAGCTTATTGCCTGCAGTTGCGCACTCTCAGTTGGTCGAGGTCCCTTTGAACTTGTGCCCCCTATGGCGAGGAGGCCCTCTACTGCGTCGTCCCTCCGGGCTAGATTCGAAGATTATCCACCTTTATCAATTGCCAAGGATTGCCAATATCTTTGCTTAGATTAATTTTTTTTATCGAAACCGGAACCGTATGTTCTGTTGTTCATTACATTTTTGTCGGACATTACATTTTTGCAATAACGGCGCTTTATTTCACATTTTAGTATATCAGCAGAATAGTTTCGCTCTGGAAAACGCTCTTATGACTTCTAGCATAAGATTTAGTGATCATTTCTCGGTGGATTTAGGACAACTTTCTTACAAACCACCCTTATTGCATACATGGTGATCCAGATTACAGTGTAAATCCACCGGGCATGATTCTTTGGTGGAAAAAGTGAAATAAATTGCATTGGATGGACGTATATTGAATCATATCATCTTTGGCCATTTTGACGGGAACAATTTGCCTTCTTTTGTTAAAGGGAACCCAAATTTCATCGCACTCAGACTCGCTGGCACAGGAATTTTTCTTTGGTGCAGTGGCTGGAAAACTTCAATATTATTCTTTTGCTTTTTTAAAATCGGGCGGCTTATGATTATTGTTGCCCGCTGCGGCTTGAGCCTACACACATTGACTAACGAGTAAATGTACTACCCACTGCACCATTGCCACCCATTTGTAAAGATCAGTGAATTTCAAGTGCAAAACTCACGTTCTTTCAGTCGGCTTTAAGGCTGCATATAGCAGCATATTTTCCACATGGCGTTGCTTTTGGAACTGGGAAATACGCGGTGCATTGTGCAGTTCGGAATTAGCTCACGTAAACCATTCTAAACATGCATCACATTTCGACAAATGTGCGGCCCTTTACACTATTTCTTAATCTTCTGCTGGAGCAGCACACAACACGAGTGGTTGCGAGAAATTAGGCCCAGGCACTTAAAGAGCTGTTGCGCCAAATAATTTTTTTTTTAAGGAAAATAAATTATCGCCATCAATATGTTGTCAGCCTAATTAGAAACCTTATTAACTCCATTTTGGCTGGAGATAAAGAAATACCGAAATGTATTTAAGCTCTTAACGGCATCTGACAGGAAATTATTACATAAGTCCCGTATACTTATGCATGTTTTCAACTACTTTAAAAATTATAGAGCACTCAGACTGCACGCGGTCCATTGCACTACCGAAAAGAAGCTTTTCTTTAGCGCACTGCTCTATGCTTGAGTGACTGTTGGTTGTTATTCCCTCTGAAGTTCGAACCTGCAAACATCGGGCAACAAGCAAACACACTGTCCATTGCTTGCTAAAGTGGGTGTTTGTTATTAGACCACATAGCCCAATATCTTCCATTTGGAATCCCGTTTTTAAAGTCCTAAGCTATGGTCATTCTTGCTGCGTCCTCTAATCGCTGATACTTATGATAAAGAAGCTGGCGAAGTACCTATAGCGCATTATAGAATTTGATTGTGAACATATAGAATTTCAAGTTTTTATAGGTATGTATTAGAAGTGGATTCAGGTCAGAAACCGCAAGCGGAAAGTAACCGAAAAGCAACCTTTTAAATATCGGCATCATTTGAGAGGGAAAGGATATTTTTACTGCGACACAATTTTGAGCTCAGATAAAATGGGCAGTGGTGTGCAGTTAATTGTGCCCTTGAGTGTAGTCCATTGACTTAAGTTGAGCGTTTCTATTGTCCCATCTTTCTCCTTATGCATATGTTGGCTTCTTAACTGCTTAAAGTGGTGTGTAAGTAGAGGGTGTTTTTTTTTTGTTTCAGGCCGATGTTTTTTGCTTGACTAACTATGAAGTGATTATAAAGCCTTGGAGAATTCCAAGCTAATTATACTGGAAAAAGCTTAACGAGTTGCATGCGTTAGCATTACTGGTGCACTGAGAACCCCTAACACAGCAGTGCTCTAAGCCATGCTCCACCTACTCTTAACTGACATCGTCAGTAAACAGTTGAATACGAGCTTAATAAAGAAGATCCAAACAATGGAGAGAGCAATATACGGGACACGTCAAAATACTATCGAAACATCGTCATCTTCCCAAGGTCTTCGACCACGTGCCAACTGAACTCAAGTTCAACTTGGGCTACGGACATTCAATACCCGACAAAACAGAGTGGACGCAACGTGATATCCTGTATAACGAATCGCTATTCATTTTCATGGAGGGGTCTGAAACCAAAGACAGAGTCGGTGCTGGAGTCTACTCGGAAGACCTTGATATCCACGTCTCTTTATCCATCCAAACCAATCTTTTTCTGGCCGAAGTTACCGGTCGCCAAGTCGCTGACTACTTACGGTCAATAGAGTATCAAGATTGAATATTATCATATTCGAGTACATCGACTGTTAGGCAGCCATCAAATTCCTCGCATCCAGCGCTATGAGATCTAAGGCACTGAAAGACTGCAGCATATCTCTTAAAGAGATAGTTGGACAGTACAACCTCAATCTTTGCTGGGTCCTAGGTCACTGTGACATACCAGGGAATTGTGAAGCCAACGTCTTTTGTTAACTATCTTATCCACGTCGACGTGGTGAGTGAGGTAATCATTGATTGGAACACTTAGGCCAGTGTAGCACCACCAGGCTACTTTGTCCAATATTGAATGAAACTAGATCCACCAGACTCCTGAAACACAAGAGAGGAGCCGTCTCCAAAATAACAAACGTCCACACCGGACACTGTGCTATAGGAAGACATGCCCATAGGCTAGGTATCTCCTACAACGAATTCTGTATAATTTGTAAGAACGAGGAGGAAGAAAAGGCCATCAGACACTTTCTACGCACTTTCCATGCACTCGCCAATATCAGAAAGGCTACCCTAGGTGAATACTTTTACAGTGATCTAAATGATCTCAGCAACGCCTGTACAGCTAAAATTAACTCCTTCAAACAAAGAAGTAAATAGTTCCAAGAATAAGAGTAAGACCCCTTACACATCGGCAGCAGAGTGGACCTACATATCTTTGGTCTAAACTGCATTCTCATCGAGAAACGTTTCTAACTAAACAAATATGAAGTAAAACGCAAGTTTTTTTTAATTTATTTTATTCACCAATTACTTAACTTATAACAATTATAATATGTATGGAATATTATATCGCCGAAATGACAGCCTCTGTCCGCGGTGCAGATGCGTGCTCTTTCAACCATATTTTACATAACATTTTGGCACCTTTTGGGTGTTTTTTCATTAATTTCTTAAACATTTGTTTGTTTTAGCATCGGGATTATGGTTGTCTTTGATGAGCAGATTATTCTCGCAAATTATCCAGTGTATCGTTAGATGTGTGGTGTATGATGTGGCACCGCCCTGTTGGAGCCACATATGTAGGCTCAATCGATCCAATTTGGCACCAAGAAGTTTTGCTACATGTCACGATAACGATCACCAGTAACTGTTATAGCATTGCGTCCTGCGGAAACAAAAAATGTGTGCCAGTGATGCCGCCGGCCCAAATGGCACAGCATACAGTAACTCTACCAGGATGTTGGTGTATCAATTGAAAACTTCCAATACCCCAATAGCGGATATTTTGTTTATTAACCAAGACAGATAACTCGAAATGAGCTTTGACATTCAAGATATTTTCGCAAAAATTGGGGTCGTCAATATGGAGCTACTCAATTCTCGCTGGCGCATATTGTCATTTCCCATTGTTGAGTCAATTGAATGCAAATGCAAATCTTTTTTGATTTACTTTAAACCCAAAAATTTGAGTAGCAAGACTTTTTTTTTTTTTTTTAATGAAGGTGAAAATCCCGAAGACACTGTGGGGCTAGAAACCCAGAATAGTGTGGGACTCTACATACACACATACATTTTCAAATGGCCCGCTAATCCTTCATGAGGGATGCTCAGGTGGACTCTCCATCCTTCTCGATCCTCTGCCATTGACTCCAACTCATCAGGAGGAATCCCTAGACGGCTCCAGGAGAGATGTCGGACTTGGTCCAACCATCTATTTCTAGGCCTACCGCGGGGTCGCCTACCTGATGGCACGGCCACTATGGCACGTCTTGGAAGCCGGTCTGGGGGCATACGCACTACGTGACCAAACCATCGGAGCATAGATCGTTCCGTTCGGAGAAGTAGCTGCTCAACATTGAGCGCCTCGCGTACTCTGGTGTTGCGCACTCGATCCCTACGAGTTATTCCAGCAACACCGCGAAGTAACTTCATTTCGGCAGCTTGTATCCGGGATCTTATTCTTTCGGTCACTACCCAAATTTCATGGCCATAGGTGAGAGTTGGAACATACACCGAGTTAAAAACCGAAAGCTTAGCTTGAACACTAAGTTCGGCCTTTCTTATAACAGATTGGCCAAGCTCTCTCAAAATTGATCTAGCCTGACTAATTCTACAGGATAACCCGGCATTGCTATTCCCATCACTCGTGAATAAGACCCCGAGGTAGTTAAGCTTATCTACCTGCTTCAGTGGAACTCCACTAACATGCAGAGTGCACTGAATGGGTTTTTTGGAAAGGACCATTACTTCTTACTTGTTCACGTTGATCTGCATTCCAGCATCATCACAAACGGCTAGAAACCTTTCGAGTGCGCGCTGAAGTTCGGTTAGAGAGGACCCAAGGAAGACCAAATCATCCGCAAAGAGCAGATGACTAATCCTTAGGTCTCCCACTTTGAAACATTCCCCGCCATGGCTGCGCTGCAACATCCAATCCATATACACAATGAAGAGGAGAGGTGACAAAACGCACCCCTGGCAAAGTCCAACGCCCACAGTGAAAGGTATTGACTTAACACCGTTTATCCGAACACAGCTTTTACAGTTTGTATATAAAGAGTGAATCGCCCTTAACAGGGTACCATCAATCCCATACTCCTGCAGAACACTCCAGAGTTTGCCTCAAGGAACCATATCATATGCTTTTTCCAAATCCACAAAACAAGTTTAGGCAGGTTTAGCATACTCCCAGGCCTTCTCAAGAACCATTCTGAGAGTGAATAACTGGTCGGTTGTGGTTCTACCGGGACGAAAACCGCACTGCTCATCCCCCAAACTGTCCTCAACCACAGCTCTGGAACACTTTTCTAGCACCTTAGCGAAGACTTTTCCAGGGAGACTTAAAAGAGATATACCTCTATAGTTGGTGCAATCTCTTTTGTCCCCTTTTTTAAAAAGAGGAACTATCACCCCCATTTGCCAATCACCAGGTGTTTCACCGCATTCCCAGGCCACTTTAATGACACGCGAGAGCCATTGCACTCCCTCTTTACTTAAAGCCTTGAGCATTTCTAGCCGAAATTCATCCACACCAGTAGATTTGCCAACTTTTAGCGCTTTGATCGCCAAAGTTACTTCCTCTACCGTAGGACTACTTTCCGCCCAACTCTCGACAATAGGTCTGTCATCTTCGGTGCCCTGTTCGGGATTGAGCAATTCTGAAAAGTGCTCGCTCCATCTGCGTAAGATATCCTCCTCATTGGAAAGAAGTGTACCGGCTTTGGATTTAACTCCTTCAACGATATTGAACTTTTTTCCTCTGAGTCGGCGGACGGTCTGCCAGGACATCTTATTTGCAGATCTGTGGTCACGTTCCAATTTTTCGCCAAACTCCTTTCAAGATTGTTCTTTCGCTGTTTTCACAGCTTATTTGCAAGTTCTTCCCGCCTCAGTGTACCGATTTCGAGAATCGGAGTTCCCCAAGTGAATCCACACCTTAAAGGCTCTCTTCTTCTCTCTGATGGCTTCTTAAGCTCCGGGCGTTTTAAACCAAGCAGTCCTTTTCTCACCACCAGCCGCCATACCAAGCCGCTTCACTCCACAAACATCTCCCGCAGAGGCAATAACCGCTGTTGAAAACAGTTGCCATTCTTCGTCTACATTTGTGTGATGATCAGTTGACAGTTCGGCCCCTCTCAATACGCGAACATCACAAACCATTCTCTTCAGACACGATGGTACTACAAATAAATCGATCAGTGACTTCTGCTGAAGTTGGTGCCGTTGTCGAAAATCGGAAAGTCCATCTGTGCCCCTATCGGTGAACAGCGCGCTCACCACTTGACCCCCGTAATGGATCGCGAGACCATTGACAGGAAGCTCGTAGCCATTTCGGGTTTGACCCGGCCGGCTGCCGAGCGGGACAGGCCGACCACCAGGTGCTCGCATACTGACACCCTTCAGGCCTGGCTCCAAAGGTTTACCAGGTTTGGCAATATCCGAGGCCTGTCGTCTTCTTTTTGTCATCATGGGGTGTGCACTTTGTTAGCCATGACTGGATTGTATGGATGGACTGGATTGTATAGAAAGATCGACAAATGATTTTAATTTCAACGTTCAGTTGCGTTTGAGAAGGTATTATAAATTAAATATGGGTTCTCATAATTGTCAAATTATAAGTTCGTGAGGTTTAGTTTTTCTTAATCTACGAATATTATATCGTACATTTCAGATGTCTTCTATCTCAGGATTAATATGCATCTGCAGACGCTCGTTGTGACGGATTGCATTCTTTTTAATTGCGTCCGTCACATGATCAATCTGCAAATCACGATGCAAGTCATCATTTTTAATATACCATGGGACATTTTCTATTCCCCGAAGGACTTTGTTTTGAAATGTTTGTATTATTTGTACATTTGTTTCTTTTGTACAACCCCATAATTGGATACCATAGGTCCAAACAGGTTTTAGTATCTGCTTATACACTCCATTTCATAACTATATCACAATCCCTGTATTTGAATTTTTTTTAAGATTTAAATCTTTTTTTTGCAAGTAACTGTTTTTACCCAAAAGAGCAATGAAAACGTAAACAATTCTGTAAAAAGTCGTACAGTTCCGTTATCCTTTCTGAGAGAAAAGACAAGAAAACATTGCATTTTTCATAACTATAACACCACGAACTGCACATGCGTGAGGTCGATAGTTTCAGTTAAAGTTTTTCGTCGAAATCAGTTTAACGGTTCAAATAAGAAGTTCTTCGAGTTTTTTCTAAAAAAATGCTGCGCGGAAAATATTTATCGGAGGAAGAAAAAGGTAAAATTATTGCTTACCATGATCAAGGGCTGTCTTTTCGTAAAATTGGTACACAAATCGGACGTGATCACGTAACGGTTTAACATTTTTTGAAAAATCAAGACTCCTTTGGTTCTAAGAAAACTGGTGGTCCGAAAAGAAAGTTATCCTTAAGACAAGTGCGTTGCATTGTCAAGGCAACAAGCAATTCAACAAAGAGCTTAAGACAGTTGAAGAATAAACTCATTAAGTTTAATTCGACATCAATGCGTCCAATCACATATCTCGTTAACTGAATTTTGAAGCTTTTCAGTTGCTCTAGCTACGCATCCATCAGATGATAAAAGAGCAGTGCCGTCTGCGAATGTGGCTATCATCGTGTCATTCGCATGTGGTATATCCCTAGTATATAATAAATATAAATTGGGCCCTAGAACACTTCCCTGTGGAACACCTGCTTGTATTTCTTTAAGTTCAGAATACGCTGAACCATAGCGAACTCTAAAGAATCTATTTGCTATATAAGATTCAAGTATCCCATAATATTGTCTAGGTAAGTCCCTATGAAGTTTGTACTCTAAACCCTTATGCCAAACTTTATCAAAAGCCTGTGCAATGTCTAAGAATATTGCAGATCAAATTTGTTTTTCTTCTAGTGCTTTTTCTGTAACATTAGTTATACGATGCACTTGGTCTATTGTCGACTGTTTATTTCTAAACCCGAACTGATGGGTGGGAATAAGCCTTCTTTGCTCTATCATTCTGTCCTGTAGAAGTGAGAGATAGAAACAACTGGAGAGAGTTCTTAAAGAAGAGAAAGCAGAAACTAGGGAAACACCTCGACACCTTAAGGGTAAAAGAGGATCGAATTATGTGTGCATCTATGTTAAACTTGCTGGAAACATTCCAAATTCTAGTGCACGGCTTCTAACGGAGGTTCGTCCCTGCAGCAATATTTTGTGCCGTACGTATACATACACTTTGACTCGGTCTTCACTTCACCTGCCACCTGCCAGTGTATACTGAGTTTCAAACGAATTCTTTATATATATGTATATACGAGTATACGCTGCATACATTGATTATCGGTGACAAGATACGTTGGCATGTCATAGAGCGTGCGATCTAAGAATGAAGTTAGCCAGTAGCGGTCTTCCGTAGAGATCCATGTAATACACCTATAAAGTGCTTATTTCAGGATCCTATATGTATACATATACATTGCTATGTACATGCATACACATGTATTTATGAACATATGTATGTACAATGTACATTCAGCTATATGCGTACGTAAATGGCAGCTAGGCAAATACATACTCGTATGTGCATAGTATCACCGTTAGTTCTTCGAAAATATTTATCTATTATTCACTACTGGGAAATGATTTTGGATCTTTTTTTTTCTATTTCTAAGAAAATGAGTGTTCCGTTTCGCAATATTATACATCATATAGATGGACGTGGATTTTTTATTCCGACTGTAGCCAAAATGGCAATAACTACGCAATCTCTTGGTTGTACATATGCATTTTACAACGGTTAGCTAATCCTATGTACATAGTAAGTGTACTGTCCTTTTTATTTACACCTTAATTTGTTTTTTTATTAATAAAAAAAAAAAGGTTTTAAACCCATTTCTTAGGCTTGAAATTACTACCTGTTTTGGTAAATGAATCAGAGATTGATGGCAAAAATTGGTGAAGAAAAATCTTGTTTAGAGAATCTCGTCAGCGCTTATTATGTTCATTTAAATTGACTATTCAATCTGGTTCTCAAAACCTAGACAATGGGTAGAGAAATTCGTTTTAATTTGCGATTTCAATGCGTTGCACGTGCCATATATTTATAACAGACTACAATAAATTTGTTAACATTGACAGTCTAGGACATCAACAAACAACAGCTCAACATAAAAATGTTGTCGTACAGAGTTACGAGCTGTTATTTAGCACAATCCATAGAATGATTTATATCAATCAAATTGCACACCCACCGTTTTATCACGCATACACACCGCACAGGTTCATGTATGCAGATTAATCTAATTAACATTGTTTAATCATTAAGGCATAGACGAAAGCAATAAAGTATTACAAAAGCTGACGGAGTATCCGACCAATGGCCTGTTTTTAATTATATTTCGAATTTGGAGACCAAACAATTAAAAATTCATTGGTTCGCCTACCCGCTCTAAACGACAAAGATTCATCAGTGGCGGAGCTGTCAGTTACATTTTGTCACTGACAGACTTTGGAGCATAGAGATCTCTTGCACCCATAAACAATCCATCCTGGGGGTAATTTAAAATTCAAATTTAACTGTTTTGGTGAACAGCAAAAATTGAGAGTATCTTGCTTCTGTTCAAATTTATTGATCTTCACTGCAAAGTAAAACCTGAGATAAATAACTATAAATGGCAAGAAGATGGGTGTAGTGACAGTTATTGGTTATGGAGTCATATTGCACTGTAGTATATAACCCTGTCGTTGGCAGACCAACTGAACTTGTTATATTTGAGCTTGAAATGTTATGTTTTTTGCAACACTCTGTATTTTGAAACGATTCAAATTGGTGATGTGCTTCTAGAGTACACGTTCTTGGAACTGTATTTGAGAATAATCAGGTATGTTGGAGTCTTTGCTTTCAGTCGGTGTAGTGAACCGGTATATCATAAGCTATACAGAGGCTTC
Source organism: Brachypalpus laphriformis (assembly GCA_945910035.1). Taxonomy (NCBI): domain Eukaryota; kingdom Metazoa; phylum Arthropoda; class Insecta; order Diptera; family Syrphidae; genus Brachypalpus; species Brachypalpus laphriformis. The sequence continues at coordinate 104,520,570 of OX246756.1, forward strand.
CCGTAACACTATATTTACAGGAATAAAGTACAAAAACGAATATCATCTTCTACGCCTTTAATAAGGTGCCTTCGCGTTCATTTACCATATTATTCTGGATATAATGAGGAATCAGTTCGCGCAGTCACTTAATTTGATGGAATCATTTGGGGATTTGTTGAGTCAGTCAGTCATTTGACTGCATATTGTTAATTGCCAAACTCGATATTCATAGTCGGATACGGATTTGAGAGCAAAATAAAAAAAAATCAACTTCTTACAGGGCTACCCCGCAACAGAAAGAACTAGTGAGGATGGCCAGAACAGCTTTTATAGTTATAGACATCGTCATCTGAATGGGGGGATTTCATAACTAAGATAGAAAAAGACAATAGCGTTAACAAATTTCACGAAAATTGATCACATGGGTCGAAAAATACAATAACGGCAAACTTGTTGTGGATATCTGCCACCAAATTTGCTGAATTTCGATAAAGCAGAAATACTGCATTTTAGTTTTCCGCAAAAACATAGAACGGCTCGAACTGGAATTTAAATGTTGCATGAAGAGACAACAAGGCATGACAAACATAGCCAAACAAACGTTTGGCACTTGCTTTACAAGCTGATGAGTGGCAACGCGATAGTTTTTAGAATTGAACACATAGCATAAGTATTATAGTGTAGAACGGTGATCCGGCCGTTTTAGAAATGTAGAGACATTCACCTCGATTACCGTTGGCGTTTTACGCTTTTTGACGATTGTCGTTTTATTCATAGCTACGACCTGCTGACCGTTAAACGTCACTAATGCCCGTTTTCACAATGCGAGCTTAAGTGTTGGTTTAGCTAAGTATAGGATCGAACATAAACTTCACTTAAGATTTTGTTTTCACAGTCAATATTTAAAGGTGGTTTAGTTAAGCCATGGATTCAGTGTCATTGTGAACCATTTATGGAAAATAGTTATTTTGATTGAACACGAAGTGTCAAACGAAATTAGTTTTTCATCGCGTCAAAGAGTTTATTTAAAAAAAACAATTGAAAATAATGATGAAACTTATGAAACTGATGAAACGGAAACACCACTAAAGTCTCCAGCGGATATTAGCATCCTTCCACATGCATAAAATTGCAATGCCAGCAGTAGCATACATTCTGGAGATACGGCAAGAAAAACAACCAACTACTTCCATTTGTTTACAATTGAACAAGAAAATTAAATTGACATTTGCCTTCAACAGCATTGCCGGACAAAATATATTGTTGCTTATGTAGCTTTTCTCTAATGTATTTTGGGGTTAATATTATTTCAGTTCACTAATGGCAACTTTGTACTCTCTGGATCGACACTTAAGCCACGGAAGTCTTTGGTTTAAGTTAAACCACTATTTAAGTGGAGTTTATCGTTAAGCCTGCACTGTGAAAACGATATTTGTGTCGATCGTGAGTTTATCCTTGGATCGACACTTTAGCTCGCACTGTGAAAACGGTCATAAGCATTGTTTTTGTCATGTGGAATACTATTACAACTCGTTCACATTGAAGAAGTTATGAAAATGAATTCGTGGTACATCTGAGGAATAAAATGACAATAGTCGAAAAGCGTAAAACGCCAACGATAATCAGAGTGATTAACTGCAATCAACCCAATTAAAAAAAAAAAGCAGTAAGCAGTGGAGTAGGGATTTGATATCAGTGGGTTTTCCAATTCTGTCCATCTATATCTCGGCTCGTATTTAAGTTAACTTGGCAACTATGTTATTTTCATTTTCATGCAAACCACATTTTAGCTAATAAACTGCTTTTAAAATGATTACACTGGTCGACAAATTAATATTTTTTTTTTGCCACACGAGAAACTAAACCTGATTTTGATGCTATAAGGAACTCCTAACAGGACTATAACTTTGAAATTTTTCTGACACGTATCAATTGTTTAAACTTTTCGTTAATTTTTTCCAAATATTTATTAAAAACAATATCAAGATTTGAATGGTTTTAACATTGAAAGGTTATCAGATTATGATTTTCTTGAATATTTAGCTTCCGGAAGATCCCTTTTCAGCGTCCAACAGTAGTCAGCCAGCATACTTGGACTCCACTTGCCTTGGTACCGTTTCTCCATGCCAGAAATGTCCTGGTGTAACCTCTTTTCAGCTCATTTGCATGATTTCGGTAACAACAGATTTTTGTTTCACGAGAAAGTAAATTCCAACCTTTCAACCTTTCAACCTGGATCCTAAAAGCTCTGCTTGTTTCTTGGACAACTTCAAATCACGAACTAGGTCGTTAAGTTCTCCTTGTTCAATCAAATGGGGCTCACTTGAGGCACTTGTTTCAAAGGTTGAATCATCATCATCAGCATTATTATCATTGTGGCTAGAAACGAGAATTGATGCATCGTCACTTTCCATATTTTCTGGAGGTACTGGCACAAGTAAGTCTTCATTATGAGGAATTGGTCTCTTTGCAGATGGCAGATCAGGATACTACAAGGTGTGATTGGACTTAGTTGTAATACCTTTTATATTTGTCAAACAATAGTAGCAATCTGTTAGGTGATTGGTTGGTTCTGTCCAAATCATTGGAACTGCAAAAGGCATATGTCGAGATCCTTTTGCCCACCCCGTAAGATTTTTAACACACATTGTACAGCAGATATGAGAGGCCCAATATTTGTCCTGGTGACGAACTGGAATACCAAAGTATTCAAAATAACACTTACTTATTAAATGCGTAACATTTCGTCGTTGCTTTTTAAAAGTAGTTTCTCCACACACGTAAGAAAAACAGTTAGGATGGTTTAAACAGTTTCTTGGCATGTTTTTACACTTATACGGCTTATTAGGATCACAAAAATAAAAATTCACGATTTTCGGGTAAAAATAAAGTATAAAGTTCTTAAGCGTGCACAAAACGTATCCAGGCTTTGCAGTGCGACTTTTACTATTTGTCGCGAAAAAACTATGCGTGATGGCAAATAAAAAATAACAGTATAATGATAAGGTGACCTAAATAAGCTATAATCAGAAAACGGTTTTCTTGTGGCAAAAATCTTGTTGATCAGTGATTATTAAAAAAATTGCAGTTGAAAAGTGTTGCTCAAATTTATGTTTGCTTTCCAAAGCCAAAGTTGCGACAGTTACTCGTACAATGTCAACTTAAATCAGTAATACTCTGCACTGTTATTCGAGAGCTGTAGGCTTCCGTTGACGTCAGTCTGCGTATCACCTATGGGTCTTCCAACTCAGCTGTAGTTTTAACAAAAGGTACATGGACTGCACTAACACGTCACAATTCTTCTAAAAAAGTAGTAGAGATCTGTACGAAGAAAATTCCGTTGCCAAATTTACCAAACAATTACTGTTAGAAACGTCAATGGTCTTAAGTCTGTGCGACTCCTAACTTAAGGAGTCCGGTGGCCATTAGCCGAAATTGATTACTACTTTAATTTCAAATGCCGAACCACTTTTCCCGTGAGAAAGGTAAGCAATTTATAGAGAATATCCTTAGACAAGTCTCTACACTGGTGAAGGATAACCGGTTTCTGTAAGGCTTTTTTGACTCGTCTTGCTTAACGCACATTCGCTACATTTTCCAGATGCAAACAATATCAATCAAAGCAGGTACAGCGTTTGAATAATAGATTAGATATTTGTACGAATATCTGAAATGTGGGCAACGATTCAAGGGCAGGGTTCAGAAAGAACAGCTTGCGGTGAACCTCAAAACACATCTTGAACATTTTCAATCGAAGATCTTTGTCATACTCAGAGGCATTAAAGAACCTTTATGGGTCCACACCCAGTGTTTTGGCGTTTACATTTATTTACTTATTAACATAGCCAATCGGTATTGATGGCACTCACCAATGAATGTAAGAAAAACTCAGGAAGTATTCTACAAGATTTCTATCAAATTAGTCTGCTGTTAATATTTGGTTTCCACCAAATAAAACAACAGGGAACGGGTTAGGAAATGGACATAGAACCTGAGCACTAGCTAACGGTTATCGGAACAATATAGAGCGCATTAGTTCGAGCAACTGAAAATTAAGCTTCGATTAAACACCTTAGTTTTCAAATTTACATATGGTACATAAGTCTATAGACTCTATCCCGCCGGTTGCCCCAATTTGCTTAATTTTCTTCTGGTTCAGCATGTTATTGGATGGCATTCTTTCAAACCCTAAACGCAATTAATTAGTAGTTAGGCCACATAGGGTGATTGGGAAAAATACAAGTTCCACCTGTCGAAATAAGTTCTTGTTTGGGAAGTAGATGCTTTGAAGTTAGATTAGGTCTGGATTTTTTGACAAATCTATAGATGGGACTTTTTCTATGAGTCTCTGTAAGCAATCAACGGAATTTCAGTTCCAATAGCTAAGCTGGTCTAACCCTGATACTAAACTATTGCAGTTCAATAAACCCCTTGACCTCAAGGCTATTCTACGGAGGAAGAAGAAGCTATTTCTAAATTCAATTAGGATATGAAAGGAGGATGATTGTAGGATAAATGGAGGCTTTAAAGCGAAAAGGAAAGCTGAAAGGTTTCGGCTCGAAAAGGAGCACTCAAACCAACGCAAATATATTTGAAGAAAATTCGTTATAGCCGCTTTCTAATATATCAATTTTTTTCCAAAATTAACCTTAAGTAAAGTACCGTTAGTTTTGAGGTTAGAATGCTAATTCTGATTTCGTCTCGGATTATGGCTCCGCAGACCCAGACACGGAGTTCGAAGTATGCATACAGATGGACAGACATACATAAAGAATACAAAAATGAATCAAAATTTTGAGATTTAAAATGTTCACGAAATAACATTATATGTACTTGTTCTTATAGGTGTTTTTACAGTTGATCAATTGCTCCAAAATTACGGTAATATAAACATAATAAGTTTAGTTAGTTAGTTAGTTTTTATAACTATTTATTTGGAAAAAAGGTATTTGTTGACAATATAAGTACTTAGTCTATCACGAATCGATGCCCTTACGGATATAGTTAAAAAATCAGCGCCGCATAATATGACATCAAGAGCAAAAAAAGAAAACAAATAAGCAAAAATGGTTTGATACGAGTAGTGAGTAGTGATGCATACGAGCTAGGAAGTCTTCGTTTACGTTTCTGAGACTATTAAGGATGTAAAACAGCGACGTTTTTAAAGTTCCATATGCAGCTCCACACAAGTATTACAAAACCCTTTGCCTTAAAAAAAGAACTAGCCTTCAATCAACAAAATATCTTCCTTTTGAACGGAACTAGATCATCAGCTGAATAGCTGGAAAGCTGTTAAGCTAATAAATGAGATAAAAAATATTATAACTTGCAAGCAGAACAGTTAAAAGACCACTTTACAAATCTTCTCAATGCGCCGCAAATATCTCCATCTTTTCAATATGCAGTTCCTATGATCACCGATCACCGTAGCGGAAGTAGAATTTGTCATCGAGAAATCCAAAAAAAATAAAGCTCCAGAAAAAAATCGTATTCCGTTTGAATATTGGAATTTCTGTCCGCACTTGCATTGGAATTCAACCGGATATTCCAAATCGTAGATGTTTCAGACCGCTTTCGTAGTGCTATAATTTTCAAACTGCACAAGAAAAGAGAGCACGACAATCCAGCAAACTATATAACATACCATAGGTATCTCGTTTTTCAACACATCCGCCAAGCTGTTTGCCGAGGTGCTTTTTCACAGACTTACCCAATGGGTGGAAGACAAGAACATCCTAATTGAACTTTAGGCAGGTTTTAGAAAAAACTATTCAACCATAGACCAAATATTCTCCTTAGTTAATATTACTGAGATTTTTAAGAGAAAACATAAGAAGTAGTACGCCTTATTTGTAGATTTTAGTGCGGCATTCGACTCTGTAGCTCGGGAAGCACTTTTCTATACGAGTAAGTTGTGTAGATATGGAATTTCGACTAAATTCATCAACGTGTTAAGAGCTATGTTTGAGAATAATGTGGCGTGCGTTTGGGATGATAATATAACAGAGCATGCAAAAGGTGGAATTGAGCTGAACCGAAGAAAAATCCCAGCATGATTATTTGCTGATGACATTGTCTTCCTTGCAGACACGGTTGACACTATGCAGTTGATGATTAACCGACTGAAAAACTGCTGCAAAACATGGAACTTGCCCGTAAATTTAGCGAAGACGAAGATGATGATTTTAAGAGACGGCGGCGGCAGGAACTCTCGAAGCGAAAAAAGAAGGCGAAGAAATTTACATAGTTCGAGAATATAGATATATAGATTACAGCAAACCTTAATATGACCAAGCATCTTCAAATGAAATCAGCATAAGCAAAACGGGCGATTTCTGCATTTTGGGGAAGTTGTATCAACAATAGAAACATCATACATGCCACGAAGCAGAAGGTATTCCGTGCAACCGCAGCGTCCATTCTTTTATATGCGGCGCATGTATGGGGTTACTGCTCTTTTGAAGTAGAGGAAAAGTTCCTTCGCTATTTTACTTACTTCTTAGGTGGCGCTACAGTTCGGGGTGAACCTGGGCCTCAACCAACAAGCCTCTCCATTTAGCTCGGTCTTTAGCTAATTGCCTCCAGTTGCGTACTCCAAGTTGGTGGAGGTCCATTGAACTTGTGCGCACCACCTGCGGCAAGGAGGTCCTCCACTGCGTCGTCCCTCGGGGTCAGATTCGAAGACTCTGTGGGCCGGAGCGTTGGTGTCCATTCGCTCTACATGTCCTAGCTATCTCAGACGTCCAATACGCAGTTTTTTGACTAGGTAGGGAATCTTCTCCTCCAAAACCCGTCAACGCAAAAGGGACCGAATATCTTACGAAAAATTTGTCTCTCGAAGCGACCTAGTATATCTTCATCCTCTTTTAATAAAGTCCCTGTTTCTGCTCCGTAAGGCAGGACTGAGATGATCAGAGTCTTCTACAGAAACTCCTTAATTGTTCGAGATAGGGCTTTACTGTTGAATGGCCTTATAAGCCCACAGAAACAGCGATTGGCAAGAGTTATTTTTCGCTTGATTTCTGTGCTGATGTTGTTTTTAGAGTTTATAGCAGAGCCAAGGTAGACAAAGTCCCTTACTACCTCGAAGTTATAGCTACCCACTGTGACGTTTTGTCCAATTCGTCGGTGTGGGTTGTCCCTTCTTGTTGACAGCATATACTTGGTTTTGCCCTCGTTTGTCGCTAAACCCATTTTGGCGGCTTCCGCTCCACACTGGCAAACGCACCGGAGACAGCCCGCTGAGTTCTTTCGATAATGTCAATATCGTCGGCTTATGCAAGCAGTTGTGCAGACTTTTGATAGATTGTGCCTCCGGTGTTGGCTTGTGAGTTCCGCACAATCCGTTCAAGTACAATGTTAAAGCAGTCACATGACAGGGCGTCACCTTGTCTAAAACCTTTTTTGACATCAAAGGTTTCGGTGAGGTCATTACCGACCTTGAGCAGCGAGCCTTCTTCATCGTCATCGTGCACATACGAACAAGTTTGGCAAGGATGTCGATACTAGACATGGCTCTATAAAGCTTTTCTCTATAGATGCTGTCATAGGCGGCCTTAAAATCGGTGAACAGATGGTGAGCATCAATTTGGACTTCTTGGGTTTTCTCCAGGATCTGCCGAAGTGTGAAGATTTGATTAATGGTGGACTTTCCTGGCCTGAAACCGCACTGATAGGGTCCAAACAGGCTGTTGATAAAAGATTTCAGGCGTTCACACAATATCGCAGAAAAGATCTTGTATGCGATGTTGAGGAGATTGATGCCTCTATAATTGGTGCAGTTGAGGGGGTCTCCTTTCTTGTGGATCTTGTGGATCGCTATTTTATCAAGCGAATTTTCAGATTTCCGAGTACTTATCCCAACTATGTGATACACCTTGAGACTGGACTAGCACCCCTATTCTTGGATATCCTCAAACTTCATCTATACTATGTGGTAAAAGTCTTAGCAATGAGCCAAGAAAGGCTACCGCGAATGGTGCTTTCTCACATGCTACAGTACGGGGGAGATTTTATACAAGGATGGATAAATATAGCAACCGAATGCGACCTGGCTTTAAATATTTCTCAACATGAACCACCGACCATTGCGAAGCAAACATTTTATCCCTTATTGAAGAAAATTGGCAAAAAAATTTACGATCATTTTGCACGTGAAGCCAAGTCCTCGCAGTACGAGTATAATAGCTAATTGAACCGTCATTTACAGGACAGCACGTATTTAAAAAAAAAAAAAGCCCAACAGATATGTTAAACATTATCCTTAAAGTAAGAGGTGAGCTGATCAACTTGAACTACATACCGCATCGACCGGAACTGCCAATTATATGCGACCTATGCAACCTCAAGCAGCGTGAGGCTGTGTTTCATTTCATCGGGATATGCCGCGTTTTTCAAGAATTTCGCCAAAGATACTTTGGAGCACAGGTACTTTAGTTATATGAAACGATTAATATCCTTAATGGTGTCCGTGGCTGGGATTTATTGTGTAACTACACGGTTAACGCGCTACGGTACAAAATTGCATTATCCAAGGAAGTTTTAGAAATAAGCGTCAGCCTCGCAAGAGGGCTGTATTATTATAAGAAACAATATTAAAAATTTATCAATCTGGTAGGCGCCCTAAAGCCAAGCCTTATGACTAAGAACTTATATTGTGAACAAGTACAAATTATTTTTTTTAAATAAATAGTCATAAAAAATAACAAACTAAGTAAATAAAATAATATTTAAATAAACATGCTAATATGCAAGTAAGTAAGCTAGAACTGGGGAATTCCGAAACCCGTTTAAGCTTTGAGAAGGAATAGAAAGCAGCAACAGTGTCGGGCGGTATATGAAATCATACTTTTGAAAAGCTTCTGGAGCGATTCCGCAGCTTCCATCAGGAAAACCTGAGTGGGCCGAAAATTGTGACTACGCCACAGCACTAAGCAAGAGAGAATGAGTTGGAAACTGGAAACACTGTTCAACTACAAAGTATTTTAAAGAAATAATCGTATGAACATAAACCTTCGTTTATACATCTCCTGCCTTATCCTTTACGAAATAATGTAGGCAATAATTTATATCATGGTCTAAAACGCCTCTCGGCTGTAATTATTTCGATTTGGTAAACAATTTAACCAAAACAAAATGGACTCAAAAAACAATCTCTAGATGTTGATGCAGCTCAAAGGACTTGTTCCGTGGCCACCAATAAACCCTCATACATACATATATCCATGTGAAATATATGTATACATTGCATATGCGAAGAATTCTATTGATAGGTATAATCTGGAGCAATCGTAGGTGGGGCACGAAATCTCTTGTCCAAATGTTTCTCAGGTGACACGAAACAACACTTAGAAGCATCTCATTGTTCTTTTGGGGGAATCTAAAGTGGAAATGTAAGAAGAAACACTGGCTGACAGCCTTCTTTGTTTCATACACTTGAACCACTCATACAAGCAGGCACTTACTCCTGAAAGATTTGCATGTGTTGGCGCTCCATTCTCGTCGCAATGTGAGCATATCTGTTCACTTAGAAATGTATCGAAGTATTTATTCGTATTTACTAAAAGGATATAAATCATTGAGTAACTGCTATCCTGCACTTGTATTCGGCACCTTTTCCATAATTTCCTAAGCGTCGGCGGTGATGGTGGTGGTGGTTATACAGCACTCGAGTGTGATTGGAAAACATGTGTAGCAATTCTCATAATGTGAATGAATTCACAAGTGATATCCGCACTTTGGTGGGTATACCTACGTATATGTATCCGTACCTATCCACGGGCATGTGAAAACAACCCAATTGTGCACTAAACTGGTGTCCCGATATATTAAAGTGATGGGTTTGCTCTTCAAGTATCGATTATGGTATCCTTTATTCCTGGTTTTACGTAATTATATAAAGATAAAGGAAAGCAGAATTTCTCAGGAAAACACAAAAAGGTAAAGGACTGCTATCTGTCCCAGAGTTTGGACTCAATAGACTCGTTAAACTGTATCTAAACAAACAAATATGTGCGGTCTACATTCGCCCATTGCCCATCTATAGGTATATCCTTCTTGTATACGAGTACCTACCTGAAGCAAAGAAATCGGGTCCATGTGGTCCTTTGACATGGAACAATAAACCAATTTACCTAGCATGAAGCACTTCACAATACGTGAGTCTATTGACACTGGTCCGTAAGTTGAAAGGATATGAATGAAAATTAAACTGTTACTCGTACATCATATCGAGGATGTGGAAAATTTCTTCTTGCAAAACGCTGCTTCTTCCGTGCAGACACAAAAACAATTTGATTGTTTACAAAGGCGTCAACATTGCATACATGCCTCCCACAACATGGCACGAAAGAAATCTAATTAAATGTCCACCACAGTGGGTTGAGTGACTGACTGATTGTGTGTATGCATGTGTAAAAAGGTGCGAGACCATAAGTTGTCCTTTTTCCCTCGTTAGTTTCGTTGCTTTGGCACAGCAATAACAAAGGACTGCCACTACTGCAGCAATGGTAGCAATAAATGTTCACCTTTTGTGGGTGAGGAAGAGGGGGCGTATGAAGTGTGACACCTCCTTTTATTACCTTTATTGAGTTTGACTGTAACCACATCCGACGGTCGGCGTTGCTATCAGAATTTTGATTTTGGGGCTTTCCCCCAAACCTATGATGTGATATTGTTCAAATAATAGGAGCAAATTAATTTTGGGACACACCGACCAAGAGTGCGTGCCGCCAAAAGATGTTTTTTTTTTTTTTTTTTCGACTGAAAATGTACGACGCCCTACCCTGCCTCATCAACAAAAAAAAAATGGATGAGTGTTCTGTAGGGGGAGGCCAGATAAATAGATAAGATTAGACCTCAGGCATTCCGAAATCGATATTATTCGGAACAAGAACCGTGAGCTGCTAAAATCAAAGACAAACAAATGAGATCATTTTGTTTTGGGGCTTGTGAACATTTGGCTAGAATGTTTATCGATATGACTTTTCCCTTTAAACCAACCCTAAATGTAATGTCTGAAATAAAGATCACTCTTATATATTACATATTGGAAATGAAAATGTGTTCCAGAAATGAACTTGACAAATTTTAGAGTTTTTATTCTTAAGTTTCCATATCCTATTTGGGTCGGGTTTTTATCAAATACAAAAAAATATAGAAAACTGGTACGTGATGCGCCTATTTAATATAAAACAGTAGGGCAAGAAACAAAACTTGGCTTAAAAGAGAATAAATACGAGTATAAGTATATTATTTTTTCACGCACATGAAACGTCTTCCGGCCAAAAACTGTTGAACGTAAAAACAAATTAAATTATTAATTAATTTATGTAAATTATTTTCAAAACCGAACAAGGATTTTAATGTGAAAATTGTCGATGCAATAAGAACACTAAAGAGCCTAAATATCAATTTAATAAACTGAAATCTATGAGTTCGCGGGGAATACGAATACGAATTTAATTTAGTGTTGGTGATTCGCTATAAAAGAAAAGATACCATTCGATGTCTTTTCTGGCGCGACGTCTTGTTTTATAGTAGTTACACATACGTTTTCAAAGCAAAAGTGGCTAGTCTACTGCTCCTATTCACTTTACCAGATTTACTTAAGTTATTAATAGTTATAAAAAACATAGAATAGCTTTGTTTCAATCGAAATGAATTTGCGTCTGAAGTTGGTTATAATATAGTAATAAGCAAGTGAAAACATACCGCTCACGGCTTCAAGAAAAAACAGAATATCTAACGTACATCCATTGTTTAAAGCGGGTTTCAGGGGTAAAGTTCTTGATTGGTTTGCGCCTTATTTAAAGAACAGAAAACAAAATGTAAAAACTAGGGATAATTTTAGTTCAGAAGGTGTATAGTTATAGATAATCCACAAGGTTCCTTCTTGGGCCTTATCATATTCTTAATTTGTGTGAACTCGTACTTTATTCAACCATTTATTGACGACATTGCTCTATCATATTCTTCAAAAAATAATTTCTTTTTATTAATTGATGCAAATTATGATCTAGAAATACTGCTACCAAAACAGCTGTTGCAGTATGCAGTGCATTTTAAAACCATCATCTACAAGGATTGGATTAACCTAGCGGCGAACAGTGGTATTACTCTTGATCTGTTTGGGAAGGGTCCCGCAGAGTGGAGAAGCTCATTGTATGAAATAATCAGGACAATAGATGAGAATAAGAGATACTCTTTTATTGAAAGAGCTAGATCTTCTATGGAAAGAAATTTCTATTCGAAGGTCAATTAGAATCATAAGGATCTGAATTATTTCAAGAACGACTACACCTGCACTATAATAGGAACCATCTTTAGACTAAGAGGAGAACTGCAGAAACTAAACTTTCAGCCACATAGGAGCGGAAATGCTGCATAATGCACCCTATGTAACAAACAGAACAAAAATAAGATATCGGCCACTTTCTTGGGACATGTCCAATCCTGATGGAGTTAAGGAGATTCTTTTTCGGCAATAATGTGCTATTAGTGCTTGACGTTTTTGATTTTCTGAACGGAGCCAATTGGATCCAGCTGTACGAGTATTGCAATGAGGCTATGTCATACAGAACAAACATTATCAGCGAAAGTTTTTAAAATCAATATTTTTCGTTTTAGCCAAACTAAAAGTCCTTAAGAAACAAATTTTCGACGGTATTTTCTTAACCATATATGAACGTTTTTAAATTTTTTATTTTTTTTTCTTCGTTTTAACTAAACTAAAAGTCCTGAAACTATAAAATCGTAAAGAAAAAGTGACAATTCTTATAGTCCCAAAGTCTGAAAATATTTTTTTTTTTGTAAATTGAATTGCCACTCAGGCAGACGATATTTATGGCATGTCTTAAGTCATTCTAAAAATGAAAAATTAAAATTGAACTGTTAATTTATATTGCGATGAATAAACTATCTATATATCTATCTATATACTGCGGAAATACTTTTACATTCATGGATTTGCTATAAGTAACAAAACGAAATTCATGGTTTTAAATATTTTGGGTACAATCTCTAAAGATGGTGTACTGAATTATCTTCTTCTTCCTTTTATCAGCGAGGCTATGATCCGAAAGCAAGGGATCACAACCCTCCCACTTCACCGCATTTCTACTGATCCGCATGTGGGGTTCGCCTATTTGACCTCAGAAAATATAGGCAGGCCTGCCGATTTTGGATCACTCGGTTACTGAGGCCAATGAAATGCCGATGTCGTCGCATTTGTCTGATCCAGGCGTTTATAGGCCTGCCTTTCCTACATCGCGATGTCTTTGGAACGTGCATTGATATTGCCTTTTTAACGGGGTTCAAATGATCTCTTCTTTGAACGTGGCAATACCAACTGAGCCGGTCGCGCTCTATTTTTTGTACGATGGTTTCCTTGTTGTGAAAGCTTCCACGGATCTTCGAACTTCTTATTCGATCAAGCTTTGTCACTCCTGCTGTCATGCGAAACATCTTCATCTCAGCTGCCGTTAATTTACTCTCATACTTTTGTACATCGTCCAACATTGTGAACTGTATGTGAGCGCTGGACGCACAACTGCGGTGTAGAGCCTTCCTTTCAACTTAGGGGGCATTTCTCTCTCACAGAAGATAGCGGAATTTTCTCGCCACTTCATCCACCCTACGCTTATACGATGATTGATGTCGTCATCACAAGTTGCTTTGCTATTGATCATAGATCCCAGATATTTGAACTTGTCGCACTTGGGAAGCAGTGTTCCATTCAAATAAATGTCTCGAATAGGCCTGAGTGGATCAGAGAACGGGCAGCACAAGTACTCGGTCTTTTTTGAACTAATGCGATACCCATTTCCCTCCAGAGTGTCCACCCACACATCAAGTGCTCGTTGCAGGGATGTAGGATCCTCACTTATGATGGCTCCATCGTCAGCAAAGAATAACTGATGTACCTTGGGGTCCATCACTTTACCTTCAAGCAGATAATCAAGGACTGTAATAAAGAGCAAAGGACTTAAAACGCTTCCCTGGTGCACCCCGACTTTGATTGGGAACTCTTCCGTTACTCCAGCGGGGCATCTTACTCTTGTCTTTGCTCCTTCGTACATTTCCATGATCATCTGTACATAGGTTTCTGAAACCCCTCGATGTCTTAGCGCCACCCATATCAGATCTCGTGGTTGTCTGTCGAATGCCTTTTCAAAGTCAACCAATACAATATGCAAATCCCTTAAGGAATCACGATGTTTTTCCATTATGATCCTTATACTTTGGATTGCATCTGTGGTTGATTTACCCGAGACAAACCCGCACTGATCATCAGATAGCCGTATTATTTTTCGCAGTCGGCCACCTAATACCCGCTCAACAATCTTCATGATGTGTGACATCAGCTTGATCGAACGGTAGTTATCACAGTTTCGTTGTATACAGGGAGATGGTAACTTTCCCTCCATTGATTCGGCACTGGATCACCTCTCACGAATTTGGAGATGAGAATTTTGAGCCATCTGAACCCGATGTCTCCCACTTTTTTCCAGAACTCAGAGGGTATCTCGTCTGACCGCTTTTAGTTTTTTGGAGTATTTGACCGCCTCACTAACTTCTTCGACTGTAATGTCGGGTATTTCTTCACAGTTAGGGGTGGCTCTTGGAAAGTATAACCGGGGAAACTGTTCATTTAAAAGCTCTTCACAATACTGCCGCCACCTCTGCAGAATTTTGTCGTCATCCACAAGAAGCTGGCCATGAGCATTGCTAATGAACTTTGGCGAACGAATCTCCTGAGCATTCTTCCTTCTTTGGGCGGCTATTTTGAAGATAGTGGCGCTCTGTTCATATTGTGTCTTCGCAGCTCCTGGATAGCCTGGTTTGCATCAGCAACCGGGGAAAATATTTTCTCCAGCTCCCGATACAGGCCCTCCGTACTCTCTGCTTGAAGCGGGGCGAGCGTTTTCGTCACTATTATTAGCGGGGCACTTTGACCAAGCTTTGACTAAGCTTTTACAACGGTTTATTTCAATCTAGACTGCAGTATGGTCTATCATGTAGGGGTGGTACTCATCATAATAAAATTTAACCTTTGCTTATTAAGCAAAACCATGCAATTCGCATTTTTCGTAGGATTAGTCGTAGAACTTTCAGCTTTTATTTATTCTATAGCTATATTTTTTTGGAAGTGGGTGCCGTGGCGTAAGTGGTTAGTGTGTCGGATCAATACGCATGAGGTTCTAAGTTCGAATCCCAGAAAACAGCAAAAAGTTTTTTTCACGGTCCCACCTCTCGCGAGCGTCTGGCAAACATCCGAGAGTACTGTTGTCTCGGAAAAGCTTCTCAAGACAAATTACCCTTCGCATACGGCACTAAACTCTATGTCCCTTCCATTCATGCGAAAAATATAACGCACACAGCATGAGTGATTGCAAGAAGCTAGACCTTGGCACTTAAAGAGCTGTTGCGCCAAATATTTTTTTTTTTCTTCGGGATACACAACTGTAAGATTATATGGATATTATGATCTACGCATCAATAGAAGGAATCTACTTGCTGTACCTAAAAAACCTTTCTCACTGTTATATAGTAGAAGGTTACTGCATCTCGTTTATCCAGTAGCCTGCCAGAAAATCTAAGACCCGAGAGAGTCAAATCAGTACAACTTTTGCTTTTTTCGTTTAACTATGACTATGACAAACTATGTTATTGTTTGTGCTTTTTAATAATTTAATCGCTTTGTACTTATCAATTAATGAATTTTACGTCATTACAATCGGAAATAAATTACTTTAATTTGTTGCTTACCGATAAATATTCATTATATTAAACACTGATAATAATTAATCCCCTCAATAGTAACTTAATTTTATGTAATTACTGAATTTGATATTTTTCTTCCGAGAGTAGGTGAAAATCTTCAACAAGACCGCCAGCGCGTGCTCATAGTAGGTTTTTACCTACTAGAAAATCTACCATCAAAACAATCTTGTTTTTTTTACTACAACTAAGTTTTCGGCTTATCAAACAGTTTTTCTTTCATAAAATAAGGACGTTTGGCAGGTACCTTGTCATTGGAAGTGTCTGCTAGCTCTGCAGTTTAGACGCGGTTGCCCGCTATCGCGCTAAGTCTAAAGGTTTGGTCTTTGTAGACGACGCAGTAAGTTTCTGCCTTCGATTGCTTTAATACCGAAATCTCTGTGAATATTACTGTTTTTGATATACCACTGTGCATTCACAATTCCTCCTTATAGTTTGTTTTCAAAAGTTTGTAAAATATTTGTACTACTTATTTTGGTACAACCCCAAAGTTATATACCATATGCCTACATCGGCTTTAGCACTTGCTTGTATAAAAGTAGTTTTTCTCTACGAATATATTAAACTTAGAATATTTTCCAAGTAATCAATACATTTCCCTGTATTTATTTTCTAACTCGGTGTTTTTTCTTTACATGCGACTTAAATTTCAGCATTGTATCGAGTGTCATTCCAAGATGCTTAGACTCTTTCACAGATGAAATGAAATGAAATAATCGGTAAATTATAAATTTGTTTGTAAGAAAAATTTACATGAACAGATTTGGTTTCATTCAGTGCGATTCGCGATCCGACAAAGATTTGTCGATTCATTTGCTCTGATCAATGCTTCTTGCAATTTCCCGGTGGTCTCTTCGACCGTTTCACATACTGCCAAGATTGTCGGCAAATGTAGCCAACGCAGTGCCAAATACTTGCGGTATATCACGAGTATACTCGTATAATAGATACAAAAGTGGACCGAGGGCGTTTCCTTTCCTTCAGCCGTTATCTCCTTAAAGTCTGAACATTCATTTCCGCATTTGACGCGGATATATTTACAAAAGGACTCGGGCAAAAGTTGTCGTAGTTTGAGCTTAAAGTCTTCATTCCAGACCTTATCAAAAACTTGAGAGACGTCAAGGACTACACTTGAACAGATCTTTTTTCGATTACATCTGTTACTCTATGTACTTGATCAACTGTAAAATGCTTGATTCTAAATACAAATTGGTGATTCGGGATGTGATGTTTTTCTTCTACAACTGGCTACACTCGCATAAGCAATATTTTCTCGAATACTTTGGATATAATTGGAAGAAACGAACTTGGTCTATAAGACATTTTCTTCCAGGAGGTTGGCAAAAACTTGCGCTTTCTCTGTCATCCCTGCCCCATTTGTCGTGATTTTTCTTGCCTGGCGCGGCTTGAATTTAAAGCTTTTTTCATACCCTTTACAGTCCTCCAAAGCGAATAACTGGAATCCTTTTCTGCGGATAAACTTTCAGGGTAAGTTTGCATTTCACGATTTTTAAAATCCTTAATCCCCTTTTTAAACGAGTTGCACACACGTTTTAGTTGTGGTTTATATTGCGGAGCCCGACTTTGTTGCAATTTTCTACACAGTCTTTTCTTCTCCTTGATCATCTCTTTTATTTCTTGTGAATATGTTTGGACGTAGCTGGCCGGCATTTTCTCTTGATTGGGAGTATATTTCCACGAGGCGCCTTGTTAGATTTCAACTTCGCCTCAAGTTCATAGTGCGTTTTGTGTGATACGCTCAGCTCAATATTTGCTGCAATATCTTTTTTGAAGTCATCCCAATTAGTTTTCACGCTAGCTAATCTGGCTGGTGGTACTTTTTAAATAAGAGCTTCACTTATCCTTATAATGATTGGAGAATGATCAGAGGATTACTAAATGTTTCATTCTTGTCTCTTGTCTTTTGGACGTTACTAACTACTTTCTTTGTAATTCTTATATTATTTCTTTTTGGTGTTTTATGAATTTCGAAACACAATATAATAATAGCTAGAAGTTTTCCAATGAAATAAAGTAAAAAAAAAGAATTCGTGCAACGTTCTTCGATTCGTAAGTCTACCTATAAAGTATTATTATGTACACAGTTATATGTATACGAAGCTAGAGTAGTCACAAGAGGATCATGGCATCACAAGAATATATGCTATAAACGATATATATACGTTATATACGAAATCGAAGATAAAGATAGCATGTCTAACAGGTATTGTAAAAGAAACACAAGAAAGGATAATGATTGATATACCTACATATGATATCAGGTGGTCGGGAAGCAGAAGCAAAGACAAAAATAGCTATCCCAGTTATCTGTAGGCCACCCCCCGGAGTTTTTCTAAAACATACCATCTGAGTTTCAAACCACTTCGCCAATCTTTCTCCATTTCTATCTATCCTTTCCAACGCCCGCACTATGTAAGAACATTTAACAGGTATTCATAATCCCTTGAGTGCGCCCAAATTAAAAAAAAATAATATAATTTCAATTCCGTTTGCTAGATGAATGATAAAATATCCTTTTGATATAATATCTAAACAGCTTCGTAACTGTAACATATCCCTTGCATCCTCACATCTGAGCAGCGTAAAACAAAACTTTGGAAACCGTCTCTAATACTTTGTATTTGCTATGAGTGACGTGCTTATTAGCAAAACATTTCTTCCAAGTAGTATTTATTGTGGATTTTGTTTTCGCAACCTTTTTATTTTATTAAAACTACTCATCTCCTTTTTAAAAACCACCGCTTTCGATTTCTCTACATTAGTTATTATTAATCATATGTTAGACCAATTGGAGTAGAATTCTAGTAACACTCCGTCATCAATAGTAGGAGCAAAAGTCGGTGAAGGTCTTAATAAAGAGAGAGAAAAAAACCTGGTCTCAGGGTACATCCTTGACTTCGTTTAAAACCACTCCGAAAAAGCGTTCCCATTCCACACTGTCGCCAGGGAAAATTTGTATAGGTTTTGTACAACTCTACGAAATTTTGGCGACATTCCCATACCGAACTACTTATAAAGAAAAGCATTCAGCTCCACTGTATCGAAAGCTGCCCAATACCATCAACACCTGCTCAATTATCAGAGTTCAAATTAGAAAGAGCCTCTGCAATTTCAGTAACTGATAAATAAAGGCTACTGATGTTAATAGAATTTTGTGAAAAATCACTTATCGTGGGGATGTTATTGAACGATCAGAATATACAGATTGAAAATACTTAGCAAACAAGTTGCATATAACTGAAATATCAGATGAAGTAACACCCTAATAATGCATGCTATTCGGAATACCATTTGACTGATTTTTTATGCTGTTTATGAAACTCCAGAAACATTTTCTATTATTTTTTATATTACTTTATTACTTTCAACTGAAAGAAAATAATTTTTGAACAAAAATTTAATATTTAAAACATCGAATTCTTTCTGAAGCATTCGATATTGACGATGAAGTTCAGCGTCATCATTTAATTTACGCCACCGTTTATAAACCTTGTTCTTTCTATTGAGTTTTTAAGGTGTTTATTGAACCATATAGGCTTTGAACTGTTAAACAATTTTACCTTCGGCATATTTGCATCAATTGTCTCTTTAACAAACTTAATGAGAAGAGTAAAAGAATTTTTTTTCTAAATAACGATTACCAATTAATAGAATTTAAGCGATTTTCAATATTCAAAAAGTTTGCCGTAGCAAAATTTTACTTCAAAGTTGAACTAGATGCCGGTTTAAGAAATTGATAGGCTGCCTGGCTAAAATCTTTATATTTGTCTTATTTCATACCAACATGTTTTAGATTTTGTTTGTATGATTCGCATATTTATAAAGTTAAATGCATACCACAATCTATTTATCTATTCCTCCTAGTTGTGCCTCTAAAAAGGAGAAACATAAAAACACAATTTAAAGTATAATAGGTATCAAAAATGTCTTACTTTCTTATCTTTAATTTTATTAGTCATGGAGATAATTAATGTCATCCTTAGTTTTTCGGAATCCATACCCTGATAAGGGACGGACAGCCGCACCTTAAAGGAGCAGCCATGAGAAAACCTAACGTGAATGCAAAACCATTCAAGAAATGCTATGCGACATCATTTGATGAATGAATCCCGGTATCACTTTGATATTTTTCGCCTCCAGCTTCTGTCTGGCGCGGCAAATATTTAATTTCCGAAATATTCTCTTCAAATGAAACTACCTACCCGAGACCAAGATCCCGGCTCGAATTCTTTATCTCGCCTTCGTTTTTTTATTGAAATCCAAGCCGTGATGAGTCCATTAATGACTCGAAAACACAATAACTTCTCATAATGGTGTGGCTTCCAATTTGAGTGTACTGTCTGCACGAAATCGAGGTATCAAGTTCTATGCGCGATCTTATCAGGGATTGAAATTGCCCTCAAATCTATCATTGAAACGTTTGATTAATTGTCAAGATGGTACCTGTTTATGCACCGGTAAGTGGGAGTTACGCTGGTCATTAATTAAAAGCGGACTTGTCATTGATTCCATCGATTAAAATCAAATTATACTAATGAGTGCGTAGGATATTTTATTTGGTCACAATACATATTTTGCAAGCGGTTTAGTGATAATTGAGGTCTATTTTACCCTTCAGGACGTTATCAAATGCTTATTAACCGAATAAAATCAATAAGGTTACGATAATTGTTATGAATTCCATATGTCACTCGTATTTCATCAAATAGTTTACGTCTTTAGTAACAGAAATTAAATTCCAAAATCATTTGCACAGCTACGATTAGATTGTTTGACACATTTCGATGACAAATGATGTCACAAATTTTCTGTTTTAAACGTTTACGCCGTTTGACCGTGTTTATAGTCTTGTCAAACAATGTAATCGGCTATAAAGTTATCAAACCAATTTTTTTGCTTGTGACGTCAGTTTCTGCAGTGTGATATAAATCTATCATTTTCATTTCACAATAAAAACAAAAACAAACTTTTTAATAAATCAAATACTCTTTAGGGAATTGGGGAATGCTATTGCAGCGACCTGAAACTATCAATAGATAGAAAGCTTAATGTCAATACCAGTCGGCCCGCCGGCTGGTGCATACTCCTACCAATTTGTGTACTTTAGTTTTAGATTAGCGACGTGACGATATTGCGCAAACATCGAAACTATTAAATTGTTCTCCAGATAAAATT
The DNA here is from genome assembly GCA_945910035.1 of Brachypalpus laphriformis. NCBI lineage: Eukaryota > Metazoa > Arthropoda > Insecta > Diptera > Syrphidae > Brachypalpus > Brachypalpus laphriformis. The sequence goes on from OX246756.1 coordinate 104,541,528, forward strand.
ATCGTACAGCGTCGGCTCCTCGTCCTTAAGATCCTCTTTCCTTATTTCCTCTTTTCGTAATTCCCCATTCAGTTTTTGACCCATACATTACGCAGGTTCTGCAAAAAGTGCTCTGCAATAGAGATATTGCGACAAGCATTGTCCTCAACTGCCAGTAAATACGCGACCAAAATCACTCCGGGCACCGCTTTTAGTCCAATTTCACAGGTTTTGCAAATGGAATGAAATGTATTTAATTAAAAAGCCGATCCTATTTTAGTGTTTGAAACACTTACAGCTCATTCCGAACAAATTTCTGAACAACTGTCAAACACCTTCAATAAAATATTTTTTTTTTTTGGAAAACACTGTTATATAATGTAATATATGGTCAAATACTTTCACGGGCTGTTAGCAGAAAGTTGATGGGAAATGAAAACGACACATTTTCTGAAATTGTCAAAATGAAAATGTTCCTGTCAATCGATTAACCTTAAGTCAAACAATCTTATCGTAGCTTAAGAGTACTATAGTTCTCCATTTGTGTACTATGTACATATACAGCTGCATTCAAGAAAATAGCGGTGAAAATACCAAATTTACAAAAGGCTGATTCTGACATTGAAGCTTCATTGAATTGACTAGGGACTGACACATCTCCAGCAGTATTGACATTAACGCTCGCCTAAGCACCAAAGTTGATTATTTTTCAGTGTCTTTGCCTCGGAAACAAATTATTTACAACAGCCGCCCAGAGGTTTTTAATTGTGCTGAGGTCAGGGAATTGAGCAGGCATGACCCATGACACCAATTCCGTTCACCTGAAACCAATTTTTCACCGTTTAAGGTGGTTATCTTATTAAAACACCTATTTGACATACCGGGTGGGCCATCTAGTGATTTATTTTTAAATCATAGGTTATTTTGACACTGACAGCTGTTTCCCACTCAAAATCTTAACAAAAAGTCAGTATCATACCTCCGCGGAACGAAATGAGTCGCTTTACGCTTGAACAACATTGGGAAATATTGAAAACTTATTTCCAAAGTGAGTGCTGTTTAGCCCAAACAGTGCGTTTTTTGAAAAGAAGTTTTGGCCGAAATGAAGCACCCTCCGCGCCTGCTGTACCCAAGCTTGTGCAAAAAGTTCGTGAAACTGGTATGCTAGTGGACAACACTCATGGTCCCCGTCATCGTGCGGTGCGCACAAACGAGAATGTGGCTGCTGTAGCCGAGAGTGTAAGACTCAATTCACGAACATCAACTCGTCATCGATCTCAACAGCTCAACATTTCACGCACTAGCCTGAGGAGAATTCTGCACAAAGATCTGGGATTATTCGCTTACAAGGTCCAATTGATTCAGCAATTGAAAGCGCACGACCATCCGCTTCGTTATCGCTTCGCAGTTTGGGCCTAAGAGCAGCTTCAATTGGACAACGATTTTGGGCGAATAATAACGTTAACGGGTACGTTGGGCGGGTACATTAAGAAACAAAATTGCCGCATCTGGGGCTCGGAAAACCCGCATATTATAGTCGAGAAGCCAATGCATCCACAGAGAGTGACAGTTTTGTGCGGGTTGTGGAGTGGTGGCATCATTGGACCATTTTTCTTCGAAAATGAGGCTGGGAACAACGTTTCGGTCAACGTTGGGCGTTACAGAGCCATGTTAATGACTTTTTTTTTTACTGAAATTGAAGACATGGATTTGGACGACCTCTGGTTCATGCAAGATGGCGCGCCATGCCACACAGCCCATGCCACAATCGGTCTTTTGCGCACCAAATTCCCAAAATCGTGTTATTAGCCGTCTTGGCGATGTCAATTGGCCACCTCGGAGCTGCGATTTGACCCCTTTAGACTTTTTTTTGTGGGGAACCGTGAAGAACCGATGTTATACAAACAATCCGGAAACGATTCAAGCACTTAAGGCAAATATCATCCAAGCAATCCGTGAGCTACAGCCCGAAACCATCAACAAGGTGTTGGAAAATTGGAGTGATAGAATGCGCTACTGCGAGGCCAGCTGAGGCAGCCACTTGAACGACGTTGTATTCCATAATTAATGGGAATGTTTGCTCTTACTAATAAAGTCATAATACATGGAAAAAATTTCATTTTGTTCATTTTATTGCATTTTTAAGAAGAAACTTGTAGTTGGCCCACCCTGTACATTTCAAATTCAGCATTACGATAATTCGTTCGAGAATGTCAACGCAAATTCTGATCCATCGTCCCAAAATCTACAGTATTCTACGCTGTAATAGAAAACGTTTTAACGTTTTTTTTTCCATATACATAATCTAGGATTGTATTCTGTATTTGGTGGACGTCTCACGTATTCACGGGACGCAGTGCAAAACTGTTTTGCTCTAGTCTGTTCATAGGAAATATTTCCACTTTAGGATGGGCCAGTCAACATGGGCTTTGCCGAAATTAAGTGTTTTTGAAAGGTGCTGTTTTTTTTAAAGTGGGATTTTTCGTGGAAATGTAGATCGCAATGTAATGTTGTTTATTAGTACCCTTCGTGCTGTAGCAATACGAACTAATAAGTTTAATTCCTTTTTAATCTCTTTAGCTGGAACACTGGGATTGTGCATCGAATATCTAATAATGCGTTTCATCATTCTTGCAGAGATAACTCTTTTTTGATCTCGAGTTTCAGGTTTTTTTTTGTATTTTTTAGCAATAGCTGCGCACCCAACGGTTTTTTAAATTTCTTTGTATGTTTTCCGATCTGTAAGAAGTCTTCGAAATAAATGCTTTTCTTTGGTGCAATGATGCATATTTAAATTGTATACTAAATAGCTGGAGACAAGTACTGAAATCAACATGTAGACCAAAACCCTTTACTAAAAAGTTGTAATCTTTCCTCTCTAACCCGGAAATTAAAACTCATACCTTTTTTCAGCCAAATAGATATTTATCTATTTCTAATTTGTAACCTACAGTATTCGAATTCCTATTCCGTTTCTTCAATAAACTCCAACGAAAGTTTTACGCACTGTGCCTAAAAAAAAAATTAATTAATTTGACACTAACTGAGTACGCTGAGATTGCTAAGAACGTTGGTATCTAACCTGGAATAACCGTAGAAATTTTGTCGTAGGTTTGTAAAGTCAACACGTTCTGGATTTAATTCCCGTTCGAATGACTTCTCAAATTTAGAACGGGGTGGTACGCAGCTTCTAAAAGTAGTCGTCAATAGTCGTTTCTGAATACAGAGGATCTCTCAGTCGTCTCTCAGGACGTTAATTACTGTTATGATCGAATAGGCATGCTCTTAAATATTGGCACTGTTCTCCAAGCTTCGATATGTGGAGAAGATGTCCATGTATCACATCAATACGCTTTAGATCAGCAAGATTGCCCCAGCTTGAATTGTTTGTTTTGCATTTACCCTTTGAGCTGCCAGTATTATTTGAGGCACACAACAAAAATGACACAGTGTCAAACTAATTTCAAATGCATACAACAAGGGTCACTAAAAAAGCACAAGCGCATTAAGTTAGATAATCAAATCAAACAAACTCGTTCACTTGATCTGCCATAATTAGTCTTCTTCGTGTGGATAGAAGTGGATGGTACCGAAGACATCTTAAGAAAGGAAAAACGAGTATCTACGAGGATCACTTTGGATGCAACCGATGCACTTTAGGGTTTCCTGTAACATGCACCTCCATTATCGTTATTTAAACAAGATGACACACTTGTCGTGTGTCGGGCGTATTAATTTCCGATCAATAGGCAGCGCTCGGGACAGAGACATAAGTTATGGGGAAACGATTCCCCTGTCACACCGCACCGCCGCCGGCCGACCGCTCTCAGATGTACAAGTATCTGCTTGATGTCGTCGGCGTGCTGTCTTCCATTTTATTTATTTATTTGTTTTTTTTTTCTGTCTATTTTCACTGTGTTACTGTCGCAGACTGTTCGCATAGTACTCTGACCTGACCCCAGCATCGTGGTAAGGTCTTAGCTTTTGAATGCTCCGCTCATAGTGCTATTCATGTGTTCTTATTTTTTATTTGCTTTTCTTAGACCGTTCGCGCACTTCATTTTGGGTTTAGTGTGTGGTGTTGAGCTGAGAGGTCTGTCTAACATACATACATATACTCGTATGAACATTTCTCTTTTTCTTTTCATTAATTTCGATTAAAACGGATGAAGAACGCGGAATGCTTCTCGTTCGGCCGTGTCCGTCCACACTATCCACCCCTGCACGTGAGAGACCTATCGACGGACCTCGGCTCATTTACGTACAGAGCACCTATCGTCCGGATATCGGAATGGACGCGGAAACTTTCTGCCCCCCTGTCCTCACCTTGTGGCACCGCAAGCGCATAAATTCTTCGAATGTTTTTTTTTTCGTTGGTTGGGCTTGTTTTTTTTTTTGCTCTTCAAGCCGCCAAAATGTTGGTGTTTTGTGGATTCAGTGGTGTGGTTCCATGGTGTGGTTCATTTACTTTTCTGAGGAGGAGAATACAAAGACGACCCGGATCGTGGCGATCCGAACAAGAGGAAAATTTTCTTTAATTGAATGTTTTATTTCCATTTTTTCTTTCGTTTTTTTTTTTTGTTCTTCGCTGCGTTTGTTATGCCATCAGCGATAGTTTATCACGGTTAAGTGAGGAATTTCTTGTTTTAAATTGATTGCTCGAATTCGGTGATAATTTTTCCCTCGTTTAGGGATATCGTCTTTGTAGTCGCCTTTGCTGTTGTTGTTCGTGGTGTTGTTGTTGTTATTGTTATCGGCGGAGGGTTCTCAAAAGCCTCCACATCGTACACAAAATTAATGACACATTTTGGGTGGTGATAAGAGCTGGAACAGGTATTTAGAGGTGTCCATGGAATAAATAAAAAAAAAAACAACAAGAAACCTAAAGACTCCACTCTGTCTGCCGGATTTATGTATTGCTGTCTGGAGTGCCGCGATTCGAGCAGTAATGCCCTCTGATAGATATGATCTGCTATTAATTGAAATTTTTGCGACGGGAAAAGTGTTCTAGTATCAAGGACCACCCTAGGATTGAGTTTCGCTGGAACATGCCTTTGGTTCTAAAATTCACATATCATCCGTCACAGTTGAACCACTTGTGGATAAATACTGCACAACATAGAGTCATAAATTGTTCTTGCCGAACTAGGACACATACATAGTTGTCAATGGTAAAGGATCTGCAATTGTGGTTGCTTCACAGGAATTGACGAGTTTCGGACAAAGGATAGAATGGATATTTTGTTTTGTAAGGTGAGATTTTCTGTGACACAGATATATTGCGTAGGAGAAGACAAAGGTTTTAGTTAGAGAATGCATGCTGGCGCCAGTCTAAGAATCTCTTGATAAAAAATTGAGTTAAGTGCTTGAAGCAAGATGTGTGTGGACAATTGACGCAACGTAATCGAAACAAATCCTTTGTAATGATATCTGCTGGTCTATGCTACTGAAATCACAAGGATTCCATCTAAAATGCATTCAGAAGAAAACGATCTTGTTTGGACAAAACGTAGTATTTTAAGTGAGTGCAGATCAATTCGTCGTACTTTAGCGGACCCTTAAATAAACGATAGAACCCCAGAAAAGGGTGATAGTGTTGGAAAAAAAAGAGTACATACGTAATGCTTTTGTTAAACAGTGCCATTTGTTACACTTGGACTGCTTGTATGTCACGAAGCGCCATCTTGCTGGAACCAGTTCAAGTCCAAGTCTATTTTTTAAGTTTCAGACCAAAAAAAAAGTCGGTAATCTAATTATGCCTCAGAAGGGCTCTCCGTTGAAGACAAATGGGTCAATAATGCCACCATTGCACAAACCACAAACTTTCGGTAGCAGCAACAATATTCTCGGTTGAGCGCAAAGAACGAACTTGAGGATAACTTGCGTTATCAATTAGTTTACCAATCTCACGAACTTTCTTAAACTTGTATACGGCTAGGTTGGTGCATTATTTCGACTGAAATTTATTTTCAAAATTAGCACAATTTCGGCAACAAAGCACTGCCTGGAAATAAGTTTCCTCGAGAAGACAACGACCACAAGCAATTGATAAAAATAACATCGCTTTGGTTTGATCAAACTATTGTTGATATTTTGTGGCCTCTCCAGTCACGAAACTGACGAATGATTAAGAATATTAGACTAAACTTCAAACTGAAATCAAGAAAGAGATATACGTATATTTGGAGAATCCGTTTGGTCTTAAAGTCCTGCATATTTAAGAACACTAAGGGGAACGCTTACATACGTATCATATATTACGTATGTAATGGTTAAAATAAAATTTAAATATTTTTTTTTTTAAAAATCTGTTTATATAAACTTTATTAATATTAGAATATTACCGAATTATTAGATGCAACACTCCTTTATCGATACTTCAATCGCAAATGTTCAGATAAGTAGTTGTATGCCGCCAGTTTCTCTGTTCAATTATTGCTTTTAATTACTGCTCGTGAAGTAATTTCTTCACATTCTGTGAGCCTGCTCTCAGGAGCACCGGTAGGTTAGGGAGATAATTTTGTAGGCACTAAAGAACACACAAAGGCCCCTAAGGTGGCGCGAACAATAAGAAAGGACATCAACAAACTTGGCGCTGACAACTGGAGCCAAATGACTAATTTCCAAGCCGTCTGGAGAGGCTGTTGGTTGAGGCCCAGGTCCACCCCGGAATGTGGCGCGATCTTAGTAACATAAGTGTGAAATGATTTACCCCCCTCCAGAGTGAAATGATTGAATCAGCTCTTAATAGTCTCGAAAAATGGAGTAGAGGGTGTGGACTAAATGTCAACCCGGATACAACGGATACAATTTACAGCAGAAAATACATAATATGTGCCACCCTTCAAACTGCCTGAGCTAGCACGGGTGGAGCTTTTCCTTTCGGATCGCGTTAGATATCTTGTTATAATGTTAGACAGGACACTAAATTGGAAACTTAACATATAGGAAAGAGTCCGCAAGGCTTATAATGCTCATCTATAAGAGGACTGCGAGGAAAAAATGGTGCATGAAGCCTGCAATGATTCACTGGCTATACATCATGATAGTCGGACCCATTCTTACGTATGGGGCTCTTTATACGAAAAATACACGGGATATGTTGGTCAGAGTACAAAAACAGCCTACGTTGCCATCACGGGTGCTCTACGCATAACACCTACTGTTGCACTCGAGATCTTTCTGTATATTTAAGCACTACACCTACAAATCAAATTTCAAGTGCCCAACAGTGCGCTTCGGCTCACTAACGTAGGTCTCTTCAAGACTACTAACGTGGGATATAGCTCCATTCTTAGGGGATAATTTCCCCCTGAAGAACCGGATGATATCCTTGGCAACTTAGACTTCGTGACACCATACGAAGTAAGGTATCCTATTGGATTGGTGTACGACCAGAGAGGGCACGAAGTCAGGTATTTACTCGAGAGATATGAACCTACAGGTGACCCTGAGATTTCCGGACACGTGCAGTGTGCTTCAAGCAGATGATCTAGCTGTACAAAGCTGCAGAATTACTTGAGATGGGATCAATATCCGACAAGAATATCGCCTTCTACATTGACAGTCAGGCTGCGCTAAAGGCGCTAGGGTCTTACGAGTACGTCATCAAATCTGAAACCGTCAGAAATTGCTGCACAATGCTTAAGGCATTATGTTCGTAGAACGGAGTCCGATTATGTTGGGTACCTGAACACTGTGATATTGAAGGCAACATGAAAGTCGACGCGCTGGCCAAAAGGCGAGCGGAGCTCCCACATAATGACATAATTGGTAGCATTAAACCACCAATTAATGCGTGGTTAAGGAATTTATTCGTGATAGAATCATCGACATGGCTAAAATGGTCAAACTTAGATGGTCATAGGGTGTCCAAGGCCTTGTGGCCTGTATTAGACCGCAGAAAATCTGGAGAGATCATAGAATTAGAAAGATCACGGCTAAGAGCAGTCTTCTTAGGAAGTATGCTATTTATTAAACTAGGATTATCTAACACGGATGTTTGTAGGTACTAAAATGACCTATGGTACATGTCTCAGAACACATATACTCTGCGAGTGCCAATGCATTGCCAGCGCAAATTCTGTACCTAGGGAAATTACGCGTGTGGGAGAATAGGTTTAAGTCTTTTTGCCGTGAAGGTTCCCTAGGGATCACGATGGGCCCACTTTGGTGCCTAGTATTTTATGATAACCTCATAACTCTGCTCAATCTTACCTAACCTAACCGACCCTCCTCCAGTAATGAATGATATGCAAAGATTTAAAACTAATGCGTATTTAACCATTCTAAAGAGAAATCTACGACGGCGTATGATTCTTGCCCTTGTCGGTATAGTACAGTTCACACAGGTAGCGGCCGCTGCAACTCACCGGACACCATGGCCGTCTTCTCCAGTCGTCTCCATAGATGGTATTCTGCTAGTAATAGTGCAAACGCTTTGAACAAGCGCTGAACTATAAAGAACAAGCAATGCATACAGAAAAAAAATATTTTGCAAGTATTGATAGGAAAGCGAAGTTGCCGGTTTCAAAAATTATATTTTATGAAGTAGTAATTAAAATTTGAGGCAACATTTTATTGCGGCGTTATTTTGCGGAGCCGTCGGTGCCATTATACCACTAGATTTGCAAGGCAAATGAAATTGAATTTAAATCGCCCATCGATTACGTTTCGGTTTTTTTTTTTACGCTAGGAGATGGTCGTCTTCAAAAGACAAAACTGAGCCCGTACTCAGTAACCGTGTGGGATTTTTACCCACTAACCCCTTCTTCCTTCTTACGTTTTCTCCCTACGGAACCGCCTTCTTGGCATTTCATCGTAGTGGGTTTCTGACTTAGTTGTCATTTGTATTCGTGTTAGTCCTTAATTCCTAATTTCATGAGCAAATTAAATTCCAAGGATCATCATAAGTTTCTGATATTTTCCATCCGTGTGACTTTTTCGACCCACTTCAGCATCCGCATTTCTGTGACATAGAATCTTTGTCCGTTAACTTTTCTCATTGCCCAACACCCTGATCCGTACAGCAGTGCCATTGACCCTGTATGAAATCTAGGGTCAATTGATTACCCAGACCAAAAAGTAATAGTAATAATTGTGATTTTATTGGACATAAGAAAAAAGTAATTACAAAATTCATAAAATTCACAAAATACATCATTGGCATTTGCCGTCAGCCGGATAGAAGAGATTTACAATTCTTAGCAGGGTATTATTGAAGATGTGATAAATAGTTAATTTTACTTTTTTTTAATGCATGTACAAATGTGATTTAAAATGATTCATCTACTATTTGCTGTCTATATTTCAATGATAACTTTAAGTAGCTAGACAGTGTATTCCAATTTTGGCCATTTAGGATTGAAATGATTTCGCTTGTTGATAAACTATGTTTTCCCCAATGTGCTCTTCTAATCTCCCTCAGTATTGGACATATTCCGACTAGGTGATGTACGTCTTCAATAGCTCGTAGATTGCACAAAGAACATTCTGCCGCCTTGTTCCGGATGGTTATATGCGGCCTGCAATTTAACTGCAAAAGCTCCCCTCTGGCCTTGAATATCATCGATATTGTGTATATGGTGTTTTGATCGTGAAAGTAATTTTTTTCACCTAGGTCGTATTGTAGCGTACAATACGAATGTCTAGTTAGGCTTTGCTGGGCTTTTACTCTAAACGCGGCACGGGTGGATAAATCAATCTTCGCTAGCAGTTCCTTTAAAGTCGTTTTCTATGTTGTTTCATTGTAGGGTGTTAGTTCGACGTCATGTTCGTTGCACAATCTAGACCATTCATTGAAAAATTGTAGTTTACGGCGTATATGATGCATTGCGACGATATGTGGCAGACGTTGGCTCGGAAGGGACATTACTTTTACAATGTACAGAAAGTGCAGTCGTAGTGTATAGATGTATAATGGGGGCAGTCCGGTTTCCAGGTGGAGCATATAGTTTGGGGTGTTTTCCGGCAATCTAAATATTTTTTTAATGAAGTACCTCAACAACTTTTCAATTTCAACTTCTTCATATTGGTAGATGCCCCACACTTGGGCTGCATAGCACATGATCGACCTCGCTACTGCTTCAAAGATTTTATATTTTGTGCTTAAAGCAATGTTTTTTTTTACAGAGTATGCCTCTCCAACTACAGTTGATTGCTCTTTTTGCCTCTTTTAATTTTTCTTGCAGGTGTTTTTTGAAAGTCAGTCGCGGTGTTACTATGACCCCGAGGTACTTGTACTCCTTTACATTTTCTAATTCCTCGCTTTGCCAAGTCTACCTTTTATTCCTTGCGAATCGCCCAAGACTATTCCGAAAGACCATCATTTTTGATTTATTTGTGTTCACCTGTAAGTCCCACAAACTGCAGTATTGTTCTAATTTGTTGACCATGTTTTGCATAATTGTTGGCGTTTCCGATAGAATGACTATGTCATCCGCGTACATAAGGAGTTTTACTTTTACCCCGTCAAACTCAATTCCCCCAGGCAAGAAGGTTGGCAGGTCGTCCAAAAACAGAGAGAAGAGTAGGGGACTCATGAGGCATCCTTGTTTTTGGTTGACACGTTGTGACCATCCCATACTGCAGTTCTGTTTTCATCGTAAAGACTTTGTATAACCTTAAGTACTTTCGTTGACACTCCAAGATTACTAAGTTTATAGAACAGCGATTTTCTGACAATGGAGTCGAAGGCTGTCTTGAAGTCTACGAAAAACGCTTATAGTTTTTTGCCCTTATCGAGATAAGTCTTAGCCATACTGGTCAGAGTGAAGATATTATCCACTGTGGAGTAGTTCTTTCTGAATCCCGCTTGAAACTCACTGAGTAGTTCGTTTGCCTGCACCCATGCGGACAGCCGATCCAAGATGATTCCGGTGAAGATTTTCATTATAGAGTTCAGGAAAGTTATGCCCCTATATTTACTCGGATCACTGTGATCTCCTGATTATCCAGACCATTTAATTTTCATCAATTCGTCTCTCCATCCTATTTTCTATGTCCTTCTCTGTAGACACTTGATTTTAAAGTAACAATGAATCCGAGGTATTTGTTTTATGTTTTTTGTGTGCTGACCCTAAGCCTGTGCCCAAGCATATCGCACCACGCATTGTTTTGTAATGTTATAACCCAGTATTGGAGTAAATGGAAAGGTTAGAGGGAAGAATTAAAGATTGAATGGAAAAATAAGAACGAAAAATTAGAGCCATCTACCACTTTGCAGCATCTAGGTCTAGGCTAATATACGTACTAATTATTAACACGCCATCGGATGCAAACTCCATTCATTTCATGTTTGGTTCTCCTACTTCAGAAACTGTAAGCAGCACTGGATCCTTACGCGTTAAACTCAACTCGGTTCTTAGCAGGGAAAAGGTCGTTGATATAAAACGAAAAAAATTGGGTCGGGGTGAGGACAGAGGCCCGAGGAACACCAGCATTAGGTAAGAATGGGGTGGAAGTACATCCGTCTAATACAACTTGTATTGAACGATTATTTAAACAACTCGCTTTTCATTTCGAAAAAGTGTCAGCGATGACATGCTATTGCATATTTTATTATAGATAAACCAAGCGTGATCAATGAAACGCAATTAATCAATAAATGTAGGAATTGGAGACAAACTTTAACCGTAACGATAGAGAATATCAGCACATGTTTGATTTAATATAGTATTTTATATAATACCTATTATAATACAAATTTTGCGCAACAACTCGTTAAGTGCCTAGGCCAAGCTTCTCGGAACCACTCGTGTTGTGTGCGTTATATTTTTCGCACAAATAACAAATACTCTCGAATGTTTGTCAGACGTTCGCGAGAGGTGGGACCGTGAAAAAGCTTGTTGGTGTTTTCTGGGATTCGAACATGGAACCTCACTCGCAGTGGTCCGACACACTAACAACTGTTCCACGGCGCCGAATTGAATTTTTTTTTTCAAAAAATAAATAAATATTGACGCAACAGTTCTTTAAGTTCCTAGGCCTAGCTCCTCGCAACGATTCGTGTGCGTTATATTTTTCATACGAATGAAAGGGACCTACAGTTTAGTGCCGTATCCCAAGGGCAATTTGTTTCGAGAAGCTTTTTCGGGACAAAGAGACTCGCGAATGTTTGCCAGACGTTCGCGAGACGTTCGCGAGAGGTGGGACTCTGAAAAAACGTTTTCGTCTTTTCTTTCACTTGCGCCACGACGCCCACTTGAGTTTTTTTTTTTTTGGTTAAGCAAAATGTTAATGAACCTAGTTTCCGTAGTTTATGTATAAGATCGATAGGAGGAAATTGGGATATTTTTTGTGTTTCTCTAAGTTGAAATTATTTTATGCAATCGCTTTGGGAGGAATAAATATTATAAAGACGAAAACACTATCCGAAAATGCCACCTAAGTTGAAAGGAAGGCTCTACACCGCAGTTGTGCGTCCATCTGTTTTTTTTTTTTTTGTTCTGTTTTCATTCACTGTCGGCCATAAGCTGCGAGATATGCCACAATCGCTTCTGGCGTGCCAAGCGGAGTTAATCAGTTCTCTTGCTTTTAGGCCTATTTGCCTTTTCAGTTCACCAATTGGAGTTTTTACTGACATCCGAGTGTGTTGAAGATCTAATACTGATCCCGTTTTGGCTAGTTCATCTGCTGTCTCGTTACCTTTAATATTGCTATGTCCGGTAACCCAGCAAAGAGTTACGTCATGGGTGTTGCATATAGTATTCTGTTCAACGTGTTACGGCATCTGGAAACTGTTTGAGAGATAACTTCCTGGCTGTCTAGTGCTTTGATTGCCGCTTGACTATCCACAAAAATGTTAATCTTGGAAGGATTTCGTTTTTTGTTATGTATAGTCTGTGCAGCAATGTTAATGGGGAAGACCTCAGCTTGAAAGATGCTACAGTCATCCAAGAGTTTGTATGAGTCGTTGATTTCAAGTGACTCGCAGAAAACTCTAGAGTCAGTTCCGATATCAATTTTAGACCCGTCCGTGTAGAGTTGGCCTCAGTAACCGAGTGATCCAAAATCGGGAGGCCTGCCGATATTTTCTGAGGTCAACTAGGTGAATCCCACAGGCGGATCAGTAGAAATGGTTTAAGTGGGAGGGTTATGATCCCTTGTTTTCGGATCATAACCTCGCTGATAAAAGGAGGAAGAAGATTTCTGTGCGCCCGCTGGCGTGGCGTAGTGGTTAGTGTGTCGGACCACGCCCGTGAGGTTCAATGTTTCGAATCCTAGTAAACACCAATATTTTTTAATGATCTCCCCTCTCACGAATGTCTGGCAAACATCCGAGAGTATTGTTGTTATGAGAAAGCTTCTCAAGAAAACAAAATAGAAATTGGTCTTTGGATACGGCGCAATGTATGTAAGGAAAAATCTCGGACGAATAAAAATATCGTCGGTGGAAATCTATTTTCATGAAAAGCAGTATCTATCATAGATACATACGTCTAGTACAGTAAAACTCAGCTATCAAAATGCGGTATTATGCGACTATATGTACTCGTACATATGATAGAGAGATATAGCATGAAGAAAGAAAAGTTACAAAATCGCTTAAATATGCAACATGAGTCTGGGGCAAATGGTACTAGAGCAATTGACTTAAGGCTTAACTATAATAGAAAAATGGTTTCGTACGACCACTCTGAAACTGTGCAAATACAAAGGATTTGCATTGTGTGACCATATTAGCTTTTGCTTCGATTCGTGAAGTTGTTCACTTTTGGTTGCTTACGAAAGAGGGAATCCATCCGCATTTTCATTACAAAATTTGATAGTTAAGCAGCTGTGAATGGCTATGAACCACACAATTGCTTCCGAACACATACGCCTATTATGGGTTACTTTAGCAACTGACAGTACTGAAGGAAACTTAACGCATAATTATGATATTAGCTTCCGATTGCGTTCGACTATTGTAGTTTAGCCTTTTGAATTACATACCGATTTCTTTTATCCTATAACTACAAAATTTTACGGCACTAAAGGAATTCAAAAAGGGAGTTTGATTCAAATTGGTAGTTTGAAAGAAAGGAAACACGTCAACTAGCCCAGCAGGTCTGAAATTACTTATGCTTTTATGAGAACGGTGAAATAAAATAAATATATACTGCACTCTCTTTTATAATATTTTATCAGGAGAGGCGAACCTATATCGCTAGGATAGATTCAAAATGCCTACAGTTATCTATATGAGATTTGCACCGCTGTAACTTACGTAACTAACGCTTTTCCTTTTATGTATTAGACTTGTGTTACCATCTTTTGTTAAAGTAGTAACATTTTAACTTACTTCACTTTTCATGCAATAGTTTGGCATGTGTAGTGTAGTATCATTTCTGTACTTACACCAACATTTTTGAGAAAAGATTTACAAATATACTTCGTGGATTAATTTTCTAATGTTTTCTACGTTACAGACTATATCAGACTGCCAAACGATAAAATTAACAAAAAAAACTCAGTTCTTCCTCTAAATTTCATTAAAATCTACAACTCTCAGGTGTTCTTCTTGGAAATATTGGTCGATTTTACTCACGATAAGTCTTTTTGTCGTTACTTCTGTTTAACGATTCTGTTTGAACACTCTAGTCAGTATACTTATGTTTTTGTGATTTAAAGATCACAACCCGGAATATATAATCATGTAAACAAAAAGTAAGCATTATTGAAACCGCAAACGATTCGCACTCCATACAAAGTCAGACGTTTTCAATACGTATCAAAATAGCTGCGAATTACGGTAACAGTTGGTAATTTTTCTCTTCGAAATGATGAAAAGCAATAAAAAGTATGTTTTAATATACACACATATGAAGATAGACAGATACTTATCTGAATTTAAGTTTGGGCGGACTACAAGTCATCCTTACGAAAGAAATTGGCCCACAATAAACGTGAGTTGAAAGCTACAGGTGGTGGGGAAAACAATGAAGTTCATTTCACTCCTTTGGAGGACGATGTAATTAAAATCATGTGCTTGAAAGGCTGCATGGCGGGTTTGCTTGAGACAAAGATTTATGGTAGACCAATAAAAACCATTGCCTCTACCTGTAGTATGCCACAAGATATGGATATGTCTCTTGAAAGTGAAATGAACTTGCTAACTGAAACATCTGATGACAGAAGCAATACGTTCATAGGCTTAGGAACCGTCGAGAAAAAAACTAAATGTATGAAAAAATATCCAAACTGCTTTTAACTGTTAGAGAACAATCCGGGGAAACAAATTCTTGTTTGAAATAAGTCTACCGGTCAATAGATCGACTGAGTGACTACCAAAGAAAACGGAGTGCAATCCATCAGTTACTGCTTGAAGAAATAAAAAGGCACAATGAACGCACGGAACAACTCGCAGTAGAAAAAAAAAAAAAAAAGTGATAACCTTCAACTTGAGTTAATGATTTCCATTATTTTCAAAATATCTCGCCTGTTTTCAAAATTTGTTGAGGAATATTTTTATTTGACAGGAAAAGGGCTGAATTCGATGTCGTTAATAATTTTCTTTTGCGGACCGATAATGTAGGTCGTCCGGTGGTTTCAATAATGGGATCACACAGAGAAAGTGAATAGGTGCGGATCGGATGAGATCCCTCCGCAATCAAGCCGCCGGATTCAATAATCAGCATGAATATAACTAACAATTACAACTTGTTATTCTTTAGCATATCAATTTCTTATTATTTTAATTTTTTTTTTTATTCTTCGTCGAGTAGTGCACAAATTAAGATGATTGAAACATACCATATTCATATTGTAGGGTTGGTGTAGCGACGCGAAAACTCCAGTCTTCTGTGGCCGAAAAATGCTCCCTAAGATGAAAAGAAGGCTCTACACCACAATTGTGCGTTCAGCGCTCACGTACGGTTCACAATATTGGAAAATGTACAAAACGTATGAGAGGAAATTAACGGCAGCTGAAATGAAGATGCTTCGCCTGACAGCAGAAGTGATAAATAAACCATCTCACGAAATATGAAGTGCGACCACCTCAGCTGGTACAGTCATGTTCAAAGAAGAGATCATTTGAACTCCGTTAAAAACGCAATATCAATGAACTTTCTTAAGATATCTCGACAGAGATGCAGGCCTAAAAACTCCTGGATCACACAAATGCGACGAGACCAGCATTTGATTGGCCTCAGTAACGAAGTGACTCAAAATCGAGGGGCCAGTCGATATTTTCTGAGGTCAAACAGGCGTACCCGTCAGGTGGATCAGTACAAATACAGTGAAGGGGGAGAGTTATGATCCCTTGAGTTCAGATCATACCCTCGCCGTAATATGTAGAAGAAGAAAGCAATTGTAGTGGCAGCAAAGTGAGTTTCCATTTCCACACTATTGAGTTCATACAGTTGGCTGTTTCGCTACGGTGAAGTACTTGTTAAAATGGCTTGAAAATGTTAAGGATATGTTTGTTGACATTAACTTGAGTTGTAATTGTTGTTTTTTGGTACAGACTTCCAGATTTACTTCCTTAACTCTAACTTATTGTTTATTCAATAAAAGAAAAACGAACGCTTTCTTCACGACATGGAATTCACACGACACTGACTATGTAAATGGAAAAGTGGACCAAATTGACGAAAGATGAATACACTGCAGATACAGTGAAAAAGAAAACAAATCCTAGTCTGGCTACGACTTTCTAAAATAATTTACGAAATTAATTTATTAAAAAGCCTTTCAATTTTAAAACTCTGCCAAAAGCAACCAAGTACTTACTTACTTAGGTGGCGCTACAGTTCGGGGTGAACCTGGGCTTCAACCAACAAGCCTCTCCATTTAGCTCGGTCTTTAGCTAATTGCCCCCAGTTGCGCACTCCAAGTTGGTCGAGGTCCCCTTGAACTTGTGCGCGCCACCTACGGCGATAATTCCCTCTACTGCGTCGTCCCTCGGGGTTAGATTCGAAGACTCTGCGGGCCGGAGCGTTGGTGTCCATTCGCTCTACATGTCCTAGCCATCTCAGACGTCCAATACGCAGTTTTTTGACTAGGTCGATGTCGCTGTACAGCTCGTATAGTTCGTGATTGAATCTTCTCCTCCAAAACCCGTCAACGCAAACGGGACCGAAAATCTTACGAAGAATTTTTCTCTCGAAGCGACCAAGGATATCTTCATCCTCTTTTAATAAAGTCCATGTTTCAGCGCCGTAAAGCAGGACTGGGATGATCAAGGTCTTATATAGAGTCTCCTTAGTTGTTCGAGAGAGGGCTTTACTGTTGAATTGCCTTATAAGCCCAAAAAAACAGCGATTGGCAAGAGTTATTCTTCGATTCATTTCTGCGCTGATTTTGTTTGCTGAATTTATAGCAGAGCCAAGGTAGACAAAGTCCCTTACTACCTCGAAGTTATAGCTGCCCACGGTGACGTTTTGTCCAATTCGTCGATGTTGGTTTTCCCTTCTAGTTGACAGCATATACTTGGTTTTGCCCTCGTTTATCGCCAAACCCATTTTGGCCGCTTCCGCCTCAATGCTTGCAAAAGCACCGGTGACAGCCCGCTGAGATCTTCCGATAATGTCTATATCGTCGGCGTATGCAAGCAGTTGTACAGACTTGTAATAGATTGTGCCTCCGGTGTTGGCTTGTGAGTTCCGCACAATCCGTTCAAGTACAATATTGAAGAAGTCACATGACAGCGCGTCACCTTGTCTAAAGCCTTTTTTGACATCAAAGGTCTCGGTGAGGTCATTACCGACCTTGATGGAGCAGCGAGCGTTCTCCATCGTCAGCCTGCACAGGCGGACAAGTTTGGCAGGGATGTCAAAACTAGACATGGCTCTATAAAGCTCTTCTCTATAGATGCTGTCATAGGCGGCCTTGAAATCGATAAAGAGGTGGTGAGTATCGATTTGGAATTCTTGGGTTTTCTCCAGGATCTGCCGAAGTGTGAAGATTTGATCGATGGTGGACTTTCCTGGCCTGAAACCGCACTGATAGGGTCCAATCAGGCTGTTGATAAAAGGTTTCAGGCGTTCACACAATATCGCAGAAAAGATCTTGTATGCGATGTTGAGGAGACTGATGCCTCTATAATTGGCGCAGTTGAGGGGGTCTCCTTTCTTGTGGATCGGGCAAACGATGCTGAGATTCCATTCATCAGGCATACACTCGTCTGACCAAATATTAGAAATGAGTTGGTGTATGCACTCTACCAATTCATCCCCAGCTGCCTTGAAAAGTTCGGCCGGTAAACCGTCAGGTCCAGCAGCCTTGTTCGATTTTAGCTTGGATATTGCTATCCTCACTTCGTTTTGGTCAGGTGGACGGAAATTTTGACTATCATCGTCCACGTTGAATGGTTCATTCTGCCTGACAGCGGGATGTTGGTCTTCGTCGCCGTTATACAGTCTGCAGAAGTAGTTTTTCCATATTCTCAGCACCGACTGTGATTCTACTACGAGGTTTCCATTCTCATCTCTACAGGTTTCTGTACGGGTATTACTTCTCTGACACGTTCTTTTTACCTTTTGGTAAAACTTCCGTACATTGTTCCTGGAGTATAGACTCTCGATATTCTCAAACGCGCGCTTCTCATGCTCTTTCTTCTTCTTTTGGAGAAGCCGATGTTCTTCCCGTCTCTTTTGCTCGTAGAGCTCACGAGCAGCTCTCGTCTTCCTTTGCAGCGCCGCTTTGTATGCCTCTTGTTTTGCTGCATGCACTCGCCGGCATTCTTCGTCAAACCAGGGGTTTCGCGGTGGTGGGCGAGCGAGACCCAGCACATCAGTCGCGGCGTTTCTGATGGCATGTTGGCAGCGTTGCCACTGGTCTTCGGCACTTGATGCTGGCGGTATAGGGGTGATTGAGAGATTTCGGGATACGCGTTCAGCGAAGAGTCTGGCGGTCTCTTGCGATTGTAGCTTTTCGACGTTAAATTTTCTCACAGTAATTCTTCTTTGTTGCTCAGATTGGGATATCCGCATTCGTACCTTGGCTACAACAAGGTAATGATCCGAGTCTATGTTGGCCGCTCGGAAGGTCCGGACATCCAGAATACTGGAGGCATGCCTTGCGTCGATCGCAATATGATCAATTTGGTTGATCGTGACATGATCATTGGACCGCCATGTCTGCTTATGAATATCGAGATGAGGAAACCATGTGCTTGCTATGGTGACGTTTCGCTCCACAGCGAAATCAATTAGCCTTAGTCCGTTATCAGACGTGGTGTCGTGTAGGCTATGCTTACCGACTGCTCTACCGAAGACGTCCTCCTTTCCTATTTTGGCGTTAAAATCGCCCAATACGATCTTAATGTCGTATTTAGGACATTGCTCGTATGTTTTGTCGAGGAGCTCGTAGAAACACTCTTTGGAGGCAGGGTCCTTTTCTTCTGTGGGGGCATGAACACATATTAGGCTTATGTTAGCGAATTTAGCCTTGATCCGGATAGTCATAATACGCTCGCTCACGTGTCGGAAGCTTAAGACTTCTTGCCTAAGTCTGCCGCGTATGACAAATCCGCATCCGAATAAGCGTTGCCTGTTGCCTCTGTAGCAATCACCGTAGTAGATGTCACAGTTTTTCATCCTCTTTTTGCCCGGCCCATCCCATCGCACTTCCTGGATGGCGGTAATATCTGCTTTATAGCAGTCTAGGGCCTCTGCTAGTTGTTCGGCTGCACGTGGTCTGTAAAGGGACAGAACATTCCACGTACAGATCCGAAGGTCGTTGTCCTTATTTCGTTTGCTGGGGTCGTCATTAGTTGGGTCATCCTTATCCGAGGCTTTTGGTTGTTTCGGAACCATGCGCTTTTTACGTGGTAGGGAAGTTACCCCGACGGCACAACCCCCAACCTGGAGGGCCAGTTCCTTAATTATTCCCCTAGGACGAGGGGCCGGGTACACCGGTGCCAGTAGTCCTTACGGGAGTATGAGCGCTGCCGTTGGCCCATTAAGGGCTCCTCCGCCACCACCTCTATTCCAATGTCCTGACCAACATTGGAAATTCCTTACCGACCTGTGATCCGAATACGTCGAAGCAGCTCGCGCAAGGTATTCACTAAGTTCAACCTAACTGGAACTATAGACGCCACCGTTGACTCCGTCTAGGGAATTCGTCCGCTGCCGCCTGGAACAGGAAGAAGTGCTCTAGTGAGAAAAGCACTCTTCCCCCCCTCTCTCATCTGCTGCCACCAAGAATCCGCCAAACGGGGTTGGTTACCCATTTCTTGGATTAAGGTACTAGGCACCCGGCTGTCACCGCGTGGAGGTTGAGAGTAGGAGTTGGTAGGCCTCAGCTGAGTGAAAACGCTTGTGTTTTCATATGATCGCATGCACTACCGTTTGACTAGCCAAGCAGCTATTCAAAAAAAAAAAACTTCTAGATGAGGTTCGGTTCGGCGTCCGGTTGTTCTTAATTTTCACATTCATTTGCCAGTTTTAAGTATGTAAAGGAATATATATATGGTTCCTGTCATATTAAACACCGAAACGGAGATATACTTAAAATAAAATACTTTCAACGACAGACATTACAAAAAATAATAACTATTCTAATAAATTATAATACAAATCATGGACAAAGGTACATAGTAATATAAATGAAGACGAATAAAAATAAATAAAATAACTTCAAAATACAAGATTTGTATAAAATCCATATGATCCGTAGTTAAAATAAAAAAACTTCAATAGTATTGCTACGAGTATAAGTATTATTTGTGTTTTTAGCTGAGAAATTAACTTATTCGAACACGGCAATGTACCTACTTAATTGTTAACTTTTATCCGATACATTGAAGTTCTCTTCTGTGCAAAGAATTGCCTTGGAGAATGAACTATAGATCCAATCCGAGCAAAAAATGTACTGATTCAGATAAAATGACTAGTCTTTACTGATGACCAGAGCAAAAGTACAGCATTCTGATCAACTGATCTTTGTTGTCTGACTGCGAGCACATTGAGCGTCAACCCTAAGGCTTATACATTTTAAACTGCAGCAACACTAACTGCGACAATACTCTTTGTAAGATACATGTTACTCTCGTGCGCTTAGTTAAGACTGTGGTTTGCCGGTGGGAGAAATGAATTAGTAGGGAAATCCAAAGTTTACAAATGAAAAAATAAAAAACGGGCAACCTAGAAGAAATGGGAAATGATATTAGATGCACCCAGAGAAATTGTGCAGATTCTGAAGTGAGAATTAAAGCACAGGTAAACACAGCAACAAAATTAAAAATGTCACCACCAAGCAGTCTAACCTTCTCAACCGGGATAGTGACTAAGTAAAAAAGTTTGCTTAAAGCAAATATAGGTGGCTTAAATGATTTAACATTTGAGCTGTTTGATGCTACTGGATATTTGGTAAAGAGCATTCACCACTCACATTACGCCAGATGGATAAGATCGAAGAATATTAAATTTTGATATCCACAGTACAGGTTCATCAATTCCAATGCTGCTCGGTATACGTGTGTACTGCTCGTGTCTTATTTTGGCAATCAAAATAAAATAATTAATTATGATGAGGACGGAGATTGTTCTATGCAAAGAACGAGAAAGTTAAAAGTAGCGCAACATGTGAGGCAAACCAATATACTCGTACCTACAAAGAAATTAAATAATGTGTGAAAATTTACAACTTGGAGATTACTTATGACTTGGTCGTGAGCTTAGACGACATATTTTAACATGGCATATATTGTTCATGTTTTCTAGGAAAACTAACTAATTTAAGATTAGATTCTTCTTTCTGACATGAAACATTCATTCATCGGTCAGAATCAGTTTACCATAAGTCGTTAGTGGTCTTGTGTAAGCTTTATTTTCGGTTAATCAATCCAACCAGTGCTATCAAGGATTATTACGCATAATGTATGTTTTCCTTACGCGTACAAAATTTTATAATACGTAAGCTAGTTGTAGACTACAAATACAAATTCGGACAAAGCTATCTACGAGTAGATCCTTACTCCTTGTAGAGCGCTTGCTTATGTATTTCAAAGGCAACTCAGTGTAGATATTTTTCACTCAATGATTTTATTTCTAACTTTTGAAGTAATTTTAATGTTAGGATACTGAATGTCGAGGTGTACCACTTCAGATATTCATATACCAAAAATATAAGAAATTATTACTTATTTTACAAATTAATGAATGACCGTGTTTACTATTTACTTTTGTTTGCACTTCTTTTTGTGAAAAGCTCAAATAAATCGTTTTATACGCCAAAGTGCCAGCAATGCATCCAACCATACTCGTATGTTATCCGAGTATTCCTATTTTGACGCTGATATTTTTGTACAACTTTAAATTCGTATTTACGACATTGGTCGTACACAAATACATACACATGTGCTGTCAATCACTTGGAGGAACAAAAAAACTTGCTTGAAACTTGCACTTAATGTCGATTCTTATCAATTGTTCATTTCTGTACATGTACTCGTATATGAACGTTCCAAAGATAATGCGAAAGAGAGGCAGGCCTAAAAACTCCTGGATTAGACAAACGCAATGTCACCAGCATTTGGTTTGCCTCAGTAACGAAGTGATTCAAAATTGGGGGGGCTTCCGATGTTTTCTGAGGACAAACAGGCGTGCTCCTCAAGCGGATTAGTACAAATGCAATGAAGTGGACGGGTTATGATCCCTTGTTTTCAGATCATAACCTAGCTGAAATAGGAAGAAGATCAAGAGGTTTTGCTGGTGACATCTGTAAATAAAGCTTTTTCTACAGTCCGCAACGTGGTTCCTAGATATTTGCTAGTTGACCATTTAAAATCATCGTCAATCGACTGCTAGCAATTAGATCGGGGTCAGAACATGATTAGGATTGTTCGAAAAGTCCCTATCCTTTGCACGTTTGTTGGAATCATTGATCGAGTAGTTTGTTTAACCAAATCGGTTTTATTTCTTCTTTACTCGTACAATGCAATGCGCACATTGGATACTTATATAACTCATTGTAATTCTCTGTTATCTTGTATCAACACAGAGAACTAGATGGTTCCAGGAGAAGAAAGGGATCGAAATCGCTTCTTCTTAATGGTATCACAATGGACCTATCTTTGTTTAAGTGGATTTCATCGAGAACCATTTTCTATCCACCTTGAAATTGTTTCAGCAATGTTTTGCTAATCTGAACCATCCTTAATCCGAATATTGCGCTAATACACACCACCTATTACTTCGCATTATGTATTCTACAGTCGAATCAGCACCAAGATCTGTATTCTGTTACTCGAGTTCCAATAAAGTTGCATGCAAGGGCAGGTAGTTTTTTATGTTTAATAATTATTTAAACTCTCCTGTCAAAATATTTTACCCGAAATAAGGTCAGATGTACATTCTAGAAATTATAATAAACATTTCGGGCTAACTGTCCATAAAGGATATATCATATTTACCTAACTTCTGGCAACCGCCTGCGTTGTATTTTTTTTTTATTTATTGGGTCATTACTTTTGTGCCACCATCCATTTTTTTTTTTAACTACGTTCAGATTAGGTGGAGCTGAAAAGTCAAGATTAAATTGGAGTGCTTACAGTGGGAGATTGTGTTGATTAAAGGTTTCTACTTAATTTTTGTAAGCTATGTACCTAGTATATTCTTTGTATAGTATTTGCGCGGAAGTGGCAAACCTCGTTTTTTCCCTGTCATCGAATTTTGTCAGGGATCCGTTGATTCGGTTGCATTAATGAGATTAACAGTCGTCTTTACAATCTTTCGGAATGAAGACATCCGATTGCTAAAACGTGTTCATCTCCCAGTGGTGGAGTGTGATTATCCTTTCTTCATTTATGTTGTTATACAATATTTGCAAATATTTCACAACTTTTTCTTCCTATTTCGGCAAGGTTATTATCCGTAAACAAGAGATCATAACCCTCCCACTTCACTGCATTTCTACTGATCCACCTGTGGGGTTCGCCTATTTGACATCAGAAAATATCGGCAGGCCTCCCGATTTTGGATCACTGGGTTACTGAGTCCAATCGAATGCCGATTTCGTCGCATTTGTGTGATCCAGGCGTTTATAGTCATGCCTCTCCTGCTTCGCCATGTCTTTGGAACGTTAATTGATATTGCCTTTTTAATAGTTCAAATGGTCTCTTCTTTGAACGTGGCAATACCAACCGAGCCGGTCACGCTTTATTTTTCGTAAAATGCTTTCCTTGACGTGAAGGTTTCCACGGATCTTCGGACTTTGCTTTGCTATTGATCATGGATCCCAGATATTTGAACTTTTCGCACTTGGGAAGCACTGTTCCATTCAAATAAATGTCTGTAATAGGCCTGAGTGGATCAGAAAACGGGCAGCATAAGTACTCTTTTTTTTCAACTAACGCGATATCCATTTCCCTCCAAAACGTCCATCCACACATCAAGTGCTCGTTGCAGGGTCGTAGGATTCTCACTTAAATATTTCTCAACATACAATAGAACAGATTTAGGCGAACCTCACAGGCGGATCAGTAGAAATGCGGTGAAGTGGAAGGGGGGTGATCCCTTGTTTTCGGATCATAACCTCGCTAATAAAAGGAAGAAGAAGAAGAAGACAATAGAAAAGATTCATTTGTTTTGTTAAATTCAAACATTTCAACGCAGCGTTCAAATAATTCTATCCACAGCAAAATACTTAACTCGTTTTAGCTAAGGGGAAGTCTAATTACACTATGAAACCGAGTTATTTTAACTTTAGATTGAAACTCGTGTACGGATTTAGTTAAACTTGAGCTTAAACATGCACTGTGAAATCGGGCGTATAGAATTGTTACACAGAATTTTCATCCGAACTACAATGCTTGGCCGCTGGTAGCATTGTCACTACTTATCAATTTGAAACCTTTTTTTATATTTAAGAACTTTTCAGATACAAAAGAGAGTTCACATAACGTCTTTGATCAGGCTCACAACTGGACTCAAGCTAGGTGTACAAATAATATAATTATGCTTTAAAATACATCCACCAGATTGCATGTCAAGACTCATTCAAGAAATATCCTTTATCCGGAAGAAAACATTTTCGTCGTCGAGGAATTTTTTAATAAACATTTTATGCATGCAAGGACATCAAATCAAGCAGTTACTGCTCTCTATTTTTGTGAAAAAGTGGTCAAAACTGAAGAAAGGCTTACAAACAAGGTGTCGTAGAAAGTGTCGTTAGTAAAATAAAATAAAATAACAAATAACAATAAAACTCTACTCCAGCACATAAAGCTAAAACAACTCAGCAGTGAATCAATATTCCTGCTTTTCAGGAAGCCCAAATTTGAAACTTTTTTGGTCAGTTTTGGAAAGCGTGGCCTGCTAGAGACTCCACCAAAATTAGGGGAGGATGAAAAGTCCTTTAACGATAGCAGCGTTATTCATACCCCTCGAAGCTGCGTGTGCTGCTGTAGCTTAGTAATCAAATATATAGGAACAAATAATTTAAACGAACAGTTCATGTGCAAGCGTAAATTCCATCAACAAGTAAAAAGATGTTCATTTTATAATAGTTATCAAGTTAAAATGCGTGCCCGCAATAGTTAAGGACTTATTACTAAAGAAAGCGTGAGATGAGTACTCATTTAATTGGAATATATTCTTTACTTATTTAACGTCCAAATGTATAAGTATTTTTTATACTTTTTTCTGTAAATCTAAGGTAACAAATGTAAATTATAATAATTTAAAGATTGAAAAGATTTGAGGACCCGTGTTACTCGCAAAGCAACAGTCAGTTACTTTGTATAAACCGCAATTTTTTTAAATGCCTTCTAATTTACGCAAACAAATTTTATAAATATGGTAGAATCTCGGAAAGATGAACTTTTCTATAAGATGAAGTAGAATCCAGAAATAATAATATTTTCAACATTACAGTGTTCCACGAACGGATTGAGTTTTGAATTCTCGAAAAGACGAACGCTCCACTCGTAACTCATTTTTCTTCTTTCTATCTTATTAAGTTCATCGTAGTAAATTCATATGAATGCTATTTAGTTATGAAGGCGATGCTTTTCTGCTTGCAATTTGTGGTTCCCCCATTTGTTTTCATCTCAGTGTGAAGTGAATTTATTTAGAAGACATTGTTCGTGATGTAAGTCCCCATTTTTTTATTCAAATCCCGCTTTCTATTCAAATTTCGTCAAACCAGCACAATCCATTTCGGCCATCAACATTTGTCTGAAATTTGCAGAGCAATGTGAAAGCCACGTTCCCACAATTTTAAGCTTGAGAAACTTAAGAGAGAAGGTTATCTTTCTTCTTCAGCTCGCGCTGTCGATCCTCATAGTGTCTTGTTGAAGATTTTCACCTACCAAATCTTCTTCTTCTTCAAAAAACTTTCTTCTGGTTGGTAAACCACGATACATTTTTTAAGAACACCTCTAAATAAATTTTCTTACATATATAAGACGGGCGCCGTGGCGGAATTGGTTAGTGTGTCGCACCACTGCGCATGAGGTTCCAAGTTCGAATCCCAAAAAACACCAAAAAGTTGTTCACGGTCCCACTCCCACCTCTCGCAAGCGAATTGTTGTCACGAGGTCCCTTCCATTTGTGTGAAAAATATAACGCACACAACAGGAGTGGTTGAGAGAAGCTATGCCTTGTTTGCTTGTGTTTAAAAAAAAAATGAATTGTTGTCCTGTTGTTTTTAATATTTTTACGTTATACTTTGAAAGACTTAACTAGTTCTTCTTTCTCAACCAAAATTTGAAAAGATGAACGAGTCCTGTTTTTTATAAAGTTTTTATAACGTTTTGCACTTCTGACAGAACTTATAGCAGGGCTAGGTATAATCCGTCAAACCATTTCTTAACACCTTTGCTTCTAGTGCATTTACTCGCATTATTTTGCCCGTGGCAGATTTTTTTTCTATTCAAAGCAATACCAAATGAGAACATAATAAGCTTTTCGCCTGAAGTTACTTGGTTAGATCTTATTTTATTGATAATAAAACCCTTAAAGCAAAACGTGGATGATTGAATTACGTAGTTCCGTGGTTACATACATACATGAGAGAATACATGAGATATGTGTTATAAACGAGAAATCAACATCTGCGAATTTCAGTCAGTATGTTAATACATTATATGTAATATTGCCATTTTTGCAAAAGTTCAGTGAGTAAACTTCTATCTACCAGTTCGGTGTGTATACCTATGTATGTGTGTAGATACTATTTGCAGAATAGCTCTTAACTTTTATTAGCTGTATGCATCAATCTTTACATCCAACCAGTAGGTAATTAATTTTGCTAACTTATAGGTATTTAAAACAAAATTTACAATGCAGAACATAATATAAACTCTCAGTAGCGCTATAAATTTCCGTATTCATTTTTTATTTATTCCTTTTTAATTCGATTCTCTTTAACCGTCAAGGGGAAACCAGTCTAGCGAAGATGCTTACTTAATTAGCAACCATTTGCACACCTTCCAATAGCTTATGTAACAATATTTTGCATACTTATCATAAAATGGTCCTATACCTATAAACAGGAAAAGATACACAGTATCTCTAACACTCCTTCTTCTTCTCATTAACCCTTCATGTTCTCCGGTACAAAATCATGTCCGACCAACTCTAATCTCATTAGCATTCCTCCAAAGCAATTCACAAAAAAAAAGAAACAAGCAATAAAAAAAAAATCAAATAAATGGCGGGGGAGAAACAAAAATAATAATAACCGAACTCTTTTATAAAAAAAAGGACAGACCTGACAGTATCCATTTACACAATCGGATAACCGCAAAACAACATCCCAATATTACTCAAAGAACATCCTTAATAAAATTTAGAAAAAAAAGGGCAAAAACACAAAAACAAAAATAGAACTCCTATTTCAACTCAGTGGAGGAAGAAAAGTAAAAAAAAAAAAAATGAAAAAAGAAAACTTCACACAAACACCAACATCAAACCTTCACCCATTTTGAAGTGAATACTCGTAGTCAAAGGACTACACAACAAGAACACTGATGGGTATTTAGGTTAGGTAGATGGCCGCACTGCCTATGCGGTACGCCTATCCCAGGACTACGACAACAAACCGGAGCCAAATTGCACGACAACGGGACAAAATGCAATAAAGAAAAAAAAAAAAAAAAAACCAATACAGGAAAAGGACTCTACAGCTCCTTCTCGATACAAGTACTACACACATATCCAATAAGAAGCATATCGTCACCGCCATCAGCTAACATAGCGCGAGCAGTCAAAGTAATCCAACTTCAACCCATAAACCACCCACCACCTCTGGCAGCAATCCTTTAACGCCCGCACACATACACTCAAACACAGCCAGGCACTCTCAATCACAAAAGGACTACACGATGTTCGCCCTGCATTTCAATTTCTCCCAGTGAACATACCCACTCGTATATCCTTATGAATGGCCCATGTTCCTGTTTGTTATCCCTTTTGTGGAACACTAACTCTGCCATCGTACACCATCATCGTAGGTATATCCTTGCATGCCCGCACACCGCCACTCAACTCTTTCTGTCGGTGACCAGGAAGCAAGCCACCCGGCTGTTGGCGCTCTCAATGACTGTCCTGTAAACCTAAGTCCCCGTCAAATAGGGGATATTGCAAGGATTTGTCAATTGTCAGCCGTAAGGACACGCTGCCTTGTTCTGTTAGCTTCTCTTGTATGCGTAGGCAGTAGATACCTCAAGCTTTCGTAAGCAATTCAAAGCAAGCTCCCGATGCAAGCATCTCGCAAAGACAACTTGCTCTATCGACACCAGTCGGAAGGATCCAAAGGAATTTCAGAGCCGTCAAATGCGAATGAATCTCTTCTCCCGTGTCTGTGCCATGCCAGCCACATCCTCTAAGAGAAATATTTCCTTCTCTCAACTGAGCAGCTGAACCTGTAGGTGGAGTAATACCTGAGCCATTTTTAAAATTTCCCCACTAAAGCCGCATATGATTGTCACTCATTTAGGAGGGCGTGGCATCCCTTCAAATTGTAGACTTAACCAATTGCCACACCCTTTGCGGTGAGCACACCCATCAGTCAGCTGTTGCATGCCATTGCCAATACTTACCTCAAGTCATCCCCGAAGCAGCTCACTATGCTGAGCAAACATATCAAACTGTCTTAGCTGACACCAACCAATCAGCGCAATGCGCATGTTCCCTCTCCAATCAACAGCGACATCTATTGAACAACTCTGTATGGAGAGAAAGAGAATTCGATACATCATGGCTAAAAAAAGATACACAACCAGTTGTGCGTGTTCGTCGACCGGCTGCGAAACCGGAATAACAACAACTGCTCGCCATGGTGGTGGTATCGGGGCTAGTAGTGGTGGCACTACTCGTCTATACTGGGCGGATCTATCTGCAACACAAAAGATACGAGAATCTCATTCCTAAGCTAACACACTACCAATGGGAGTACAACTGTGACTGTGTGCGAGGCCACATCCCTTGATAAACCTGCTCCGACTGTAGATACACTCGAGTGTAACAGTTTTGGGCTGCATCCACTGACAGTGTCGGGCGAACCAGTTAGTGCTTGAACGTGAATACGTGCGCATCGTGTGACACGCAGAATCTTAGCTCGTTGGCTTTTCGTATCCGACTTGCCGCAGTGTTCTATGCTTGTTTATACCTCGTCTACTTCATATTGCGCGAGGGATACTATACTGTTTCGTTTGTTTTTTTTTTTTTTTCTCTCTTTTCCGTGTGTGTTTTGATTTGAGTGTTGATTCCAATTGTCCTCCTCGATACTGTCATCATCATCGGCGCACCGACGAGCAGCCACTGCAAGGACTACAACGTGAGGATGCGACACAGCTTTTGAGTAGATACAATCTTTGTGTAGAGTGTTTCTATACGATTTCCTTTCCTGTTCGTCGTTTGGGAAATATTCTCTTCTTTGTTTAAAAAACGCGCTCTCTTTCTCTTAACACATCACTTGTGGATGTAGTGTATCCTTAGCGCGGTCGTTAAAAAGTTTCCTTATTTCCCACCGGATGACATGCACCTTTCAAAATAAACAAATCGTACGCGGTGTTTCTAGAATCAAGAATTGTTCAGAAAGTGTCACAAAATAAGAAATCTACTCCAATACTAAATCTGATTTTTGAAGTGTTACGTGTTTTTTTTTTTAATGACATTGACAAGGATTACAAGTGTTGCAATGGTGTACTTTTAAAAAAAATTTGAACGAGGACGAAGAAGACGCGAGGAACACCGTATGTGGTGTTCGCAGAGTGGTGGAGCTGTCAAGTGACTGCTGCATGCAAAGTGTTGTAAATCCTTTGTCAATGGTGGTCCAGGTCCAGTGACAGCGAACCTAATGAGAAGAATAATATTTGTTTGTTTATAACACCCAAGGATAGCACAAGGAGATTCAAAGGAGTTTAGTTAGTAGATTATACAGCTAGTGTAAATAGCATTTTTTTTACATACACCAACACATACAGAAATGGCAGCATATGCGCAGTTCGGATATGGATATCCGTCGGCAAGTCAGGTAAAGTTTTGTCAACTATTTTGTGGTGATTCTGTTACTATAAGTTTGTTACATTGTACTTCTTCAGTCTAAAAGTTCAGCGTCGCATTTCATTAAAGTTAAACTTTGTCATTAAAAATGATTCTCGTAGATGTGCCATCCCCAGTGTATATCGTGCTTGAAATAAAATTGTTTACAATCTGTGTTGACACTTAAAGTGCTTAGGAGTTAATGGTAATGATTAGTAGGGATGGCATCGTTTTGAACTTTAACTAAAACTCGGTACATGTCTGGTTGCTGACAGCTCTTACTATACCCACTCTCACGTGTACCTCCATGAAAATGTTGCGTTTTTATCTCTTCTAAAGTGATACCCATTGTATCTTTTTTTTCTACGTTTCCTCACTCAATCGGATCTGTCTAGCAAAACTGCTACTTGTCTTTCATTTTTTGTGTTGTTTTTGGCGCCTCCAATTTTAGTCACTTTCAAATCAATTCATAGCAGTTGTATTATTTACATAACATGGGCACATACTGTGTCTAATATATTATACCGATGTAGGTACAATCATACGAAATCGAATGCTCTGATAGAACTGCAGAGCCACAGAAATTATTTATTAGACAAGGTTTGGAAATCGAAACTGATAAAGTACATATATGGAGTGATTTGACTGCGTTACTACGGATTTTATTGGTTTGTTTCTGCTACAATCACAACTTATTATGCTCCCACCTATATTAAAGAAAAAACCTCTACATACTCGTATGTATTAAAGATATTAAACCCTTCTGGGTTTGTATGCACCAAGGAATACATATTTGCTTAACTATTTTAAAAGCTGTATGACTAATTCAAGTTCAAGCATATTTTATTACAATTACAGAATATAATATACCTAATGATGAGTAATACGTTAACAAATTTTTTAAATGTATAATAAAATAAAAGAAGTAAACAGTGACATTGTCGTTTGTCTGATTAACTTGGTATTAAATTAGTATCTTCAATATATTATTATACGTACCTACCTACTTGTATTTAATTAGGAACATGACTGTCATAATAAATGTATTTGGATCAGAAATGTAGGTAGGTATGATATTTTGAGACGTTATTTTGTGAGCTTCGCAACGGGCATCTTCTTTTCCAGAATTACTTTCTTCGGACCCTTTCTTACAATGCAGATTATAGACACCACACATAATTATACCTTATCGTCCCTGTTCCTCCGCCTACAATTTAAACTTCATACCTATCTAGAATTTTTGCTATTTTTACTGCATACTCCTACGATAACATAAAGTAATACTCAGTACTCGCGTACTCAGTACCTCGGTAGAAATTTGAGTAACAGTACTGCAAGCTGGAGTACCATATTATTCGGTTTTTTCCTAGACGATTTGCTCAAATTTTGGATCTTGTCCTAAAATATGACATTTAGAACATGTGGGTACCCTACCCACTTACCTACTTACGTACTTAAGTGGCGCTTCTACTCCGGGTTGAATCTGGCCCTCAACCAACAAGCCTCTCCATTTCGCTCTGTTTTTAGCTAATTGCATCCAGTTGCGCACTCCAAGTTTGTCGAGGTCCCCTTGAGCTTACGCGCCCCACCTACGGCGAGGAGGTTCTCTACTGCGTCATCTCTCTGGGCTAGATTCGAAGATTCTGCAGTATGTAGGTCCCTACATATATTTGTATTTAGTTACACTAGAATGAAGGACAAACGAACTGCAATCATATATTTTTATTCGGATGTACTCGTATGTACGCATAAAAAATGTTTAAGGACGGCGTCTTGTATCAGGGACTGTGATTTATTTTAAGTACCCAGCGGCAACTGTAGTAGACTCACATGCCTTAAACAGTTCTTCATAATATATACATATATTTATGTATACATATGAGTATATCTGTGCAGAGGACGGGCATTTTTTGGCTTTAAAAGTATCGTTTTGATATCTTACTTAACACTTAGTCGTCAAAATAGTTTAAGCAATACATCATCGGCATTCGCTTTTTATTTATCGGTGCTATTCAGTATGCAATGATTTGTTGTCTGTTACCGCATTCTAGAACATCGTAAATAATCCATTATTATTACAAATTCTATTATGCACTTCGTTATTTAATTTTAATTAAAGATAACAATTAGTTTTACAAAAGGAACTATAAGCATAAACTGCTGCATAAAGTTATTTATTGAAATTAAATTATATTAACAATATTTTTATATTTTGATGTACATACCATATGTATGTACCAGTAAAATGTTTACCTCAAAGTTAGTAACAAACCATACATCTATAAAACTGTTGTGATAGTTATGGGTATCACTTAGAAAAGTTGCGCACCTTCGATTTATATTATCACTCAAATACATATTTGCTTACCTTCCTAAAATGTGAGAAAACTTATGGTGAAATATGAGTACAGTGGGCGCCGTGGCGTAAGTGGTTAGTGTGTCGGATCACTACGCATGAGGTTCCAAGTTCGAGTCCCAGAAAATACCAAAAAGTTTTTTCACGGCCCCACCTCTCGCGAGCGTCTGACAAGCATCCGAGAGTATTGTTGTCACGAAAAAGCTTCTCAAATCGCCGTTCGGAGTCGGCATTAAACTGTAGGTCCTTTCCATTCGTGTGAAAAATATAACGCACACAACATGAGTGGTTGCGAGAAGCTTGGCCCTGGCACCTTAAAGAGCTGTTGCGCCAAATATTTGTATTTTTGTATTTGTTTTTTTCGTAGTTGCTGTAGTATTAGAATCACTGCCTCCGAAACGTCTTCATCCTTATTACGATTGCAAAGGCTACAGATTGTTCGAAGACGCCCTCTTTCTATCTATACATACATATATAGCTTTTGATAGTTCACGCAGCAGTTTAGATCACCAAAAGAATTTTGATCTGGTTTCCGTTTGTTGTACAGTTTATGTGCCTAGGAGTAATCTAAAGCATTCATCCGTACCATCTCGATAGAATATCAGGAAACTATCTACTGACCAAAATAATGTCGGAATGGTGAAATAAATTCTGTAGCTTAGAGTATTTATCGATAGAAATTTAAAGCCTTATAGGCAGATCATTTTCCTAAGCTGTTCTCAAGCTAATACTTTTGCATAATAGTTTTTTTTGCACTCGAGCAGGGCTGTGGGGACACCTGACAAAATGTCATCTAATTGAAACTTAAAGATCTTCGATTCCATTTAAAAAAAACTTAAGTCTGTACGTTACGTACGTACTCGCACATGTCAAATGTGCTTTAATGAGACAAGCATTTTTGCCCGAAAGGGAACGTTGGAATTTGTACACTGTTGTACTTAATAACCTATATATATATAAAAGTTAATGTACCTATGTACCTATGTTTGTATGTATACTATGGACTCTGAAACCACCGAACCGATTGAGCTCAAAAAGGCACTCTTCGGTATTGGCCCGAGAGTGTTTCTGTGAAGTTTGGTCAAAATCGGTCCAGCAGTTTTGTTAGGCGCAGCAACGCACACTGGGTACCCACTGGTTTAATATAAAGCACAATCTTTGGTTAAATATTCATTTATAATAAGAAAAAAAATTAGATAATTAGCTGTCAACTGTCAAAAAAATGTTAATGTGTCAAAAGGAAAACTGACAGAAAATATACCTGAATACGTTTTCGCATTTTCTATGCTTATAAGGTACGTATTCACGCCAAAGGTTATCTTCGACCTCATAATAGTCACACTTCTCTTTTTACATTTTCAATACATAAAAACAAAAAGTATCATTGGGGCTAAGCTTATAAGCTTATCTGGTTGACTGTCATCTTCTTCCCAAAATACGTGTACGTATAGTTGTTTGAAGGGTTTCATGGCAAAAATATGTCTGTAGACGGAAATAAAGAGAAAAATGGACTAAAAAATTAACGACCTATAGAACTTTTAAAAAATCATTTTTATTTTTAGAATTAAATACAAAAAAGTTCCTAAACTGATAACCTACAGAAATAAACCAAAATTAGAACAGAAACTAGAAAATCATTGGCCCACCTTTTATTCTGACACTCATCACTCACCGAGCTATTATCTAAAGATCTCAGAAGGTTAATGTGTCAAAAAGAAATACACTGTTGACATATTCCTCAAGCTATCACTAAAAAACGAACAAAAATTCTTTGAACTTCTTTGCTATGAGGATTTGAATGAATACATGTCATGAACTGATTTTACAACGAAAGCATTACACGCAGATTAAATTATTTTTTGCACCTTTATAGATTTTATGTATGATACACAGGTACACTTTCAAAAAGAAAAAGTAGAAAATATGTAGTAGCCAATTAATTTCAATTAGATACGGTATATAAAAAAGTGGCGGCACTCCTTCCTGCCAAGTTTCAAAAATGTAGTATTATAGCTAATTCGCCAAATCGTCGTCTACTATGGGTTCGGTGTTTGAAATCAATTGAAAATAATTCTTTAACGAATGATTCTAAAAAATGCATTTTTATTAATTATAAAGAAAAATAAACCTTGAAACAAGAAGTACAACAGAAAAGTCGCTGTAATAAGGTTTTTGAATTAATGTCTTCCACATTTGGAACGATCGTTGCCGTAGCTCAAAATTGGAATTTGGTCATAAGTAACTGGTTCGTTTAAAGCTCGGTTTCACCGTTCCTTTGATGTAGAATAGATTTCGAATACGAATAAATACAATATTCAAACTAGAAGCTGGAAGTTAGCACACTTAACGAGGATCTGCACTTCTTTTCATACGCTGGACTCAAAAGCCACCTAATGAATATTAATTATACTGTTTGATTTACTAGTAGTGTCTAAATCACGGACTGGTAAATTGATTTTCATTAAATTTGGTTTACTAGTTTGGTTTGAAGTGCAGATTTTTTCACATTAAAATGATTACAAACTAATTGTTTGATACCACAGAGTACACAAAACATTTAGGAAAAAATGTAAAATAACAAATAACAATTTTCTGCACTCTGAGATCGAAATTGATTGTGGTTGGTATTAGCAAGTTCTTTCAACAGCTAACGAGCTTTAAATAAATATCTCACAAAATTTGCAAATCACAATAGAGTGACTAGGCTAGGTAGTACCTAAGTTTTTTTCTATTCTATTCCGTTTCCTTTTTATACTCGACTGGCTGATGATTGCTATTCCCCGCTGGGGCTTGAATTTGAACACATCGGTTAACGAGCAAACGACATTTTTTAAACAGGTTTATTGCAAATTAAATGCGTATGAGCGGATAATTCGGTTAAGGATTTTGGAATTCCAGGAATAAAAATAGCTAATTTTGAAAAAGAAACAAAAGCATAATAGCTTTCGTGAAGATAAAATGTATTAAATAGTTTATTTTAAATTTTAAAAATGATAATGAGCTGATTTACCCTGTCGCATCACGCGTGCCCTTGGCTCTTTGGTTCTCTCACAATTTATTTAAAAGCTTGCCACATATTTGCACTTTTTACTAATCCGAACATTCGAAACATTATTCAAAGTGCTTTAGTCAATTAATATCGGTAACTGTTGTGACGGCGCAATTTTAGAATTTATAATCCATGTTAACATAGCAATAATTAGCAGGCCCGCTTCGCATTACCAGTGTCAAACAAGTTGTTTTTATTTTATTATCCATTATTGTTTTGACTTCTTAGTGCATTTACTACTCGTCGCACGTGCGAGTAAGTAATTAAACCTTCCCGAAGCAATAAGCGACGACCGGATCAAAATTCGCTTAAGTGTTTCCGACATTATCGTGATCATACGTATTAACAAAAAGTCTGGTAAAAAAAGCCGCATTTTCAATTACACATAGTGACGTTAACGATTCTGACGTGTGTAACGAAATTTGGAAAAAAAAATTTATATGCTAAAAAATAGACAGTGGATAATAGCAAAAAGGACAGCAATGTTCACATGATGGAAAAAATAAACGCTTTATTTTCTCAATTACACGTTAAAAATTATTTGTCAAATATTGACACAATAGCCGTATTTTATTATCACACGACGAAAATAAAACGATCCGGATTTGGATCAACGAAATTATTTTCCTTATGTCTTGTAGCGTGGTTGTGTAACCTACCAAGGAATATAAAAAAAATTCTAGATCACGAAATTGATCCTGATAGAAAGCAAGATCTCGTATTGTTGTTGTATTGCATAGAAATCACTGATCCATATGGATCATGAGCGATAATAAAATACGGCTAATGTATTCATGCCTATTTCTGCAAACAGGGGACTAAAAATTTCGAAATTGATTATTTTCAGTTCAAACTTACAAACCCTGCATGTCATTTTGATCGTAACACAGAATTTACAACCCTTAGCTGTCGTTCGCATCCCTCTGTTAGACGTAGCTTGTAGGCTTACCTCTTTAGTTATGTTCAAATAACTTTGGGCTTTGTTCAAAAACACCCTGTAAATCAATGGTCTTTTCCTTATTTTATATATCTCATACATACTGCTCTACTATCGTCTTAAAGTTTTTTAGATCATCCTCAAACTATTGTAAATCTTGTTCACGCCAAACAGTGAAGCCATAGTAGGGATAAAATTAATTGGATGTGTTTTTTGGTAACTTATATGAACCAAGGTGTGTGTTAAATACAACATAGACCATAACCTATCTATCTTGTTGCTTTGTTATCGATAACTTTCAGAGAAATCGTACACACAGCTTCTGGTTTTATTTTTAAGTGCACCATTAATAACTGGAAGGGAAAAATAAAAAATAAATAAAATTAGTTAACTATTTGCATTTCAGTGGCTTATGTACGCCACTTTTTTTTTTTATTTTGATTATTTTTTGTTGTAATGTTCTTAAAGCGATATAACTCCTAAAAAGGGGTTGGAACATTGTTTTAAGCTTATATAAGACACAAACAAAAAACACCTTTTATAGCTTTCTGCTAATCCGTTTCTTTGAGACATGTTCAAACGATCTGTGGAAGAATTGGGAATGTCATAAGACCGCTGGGACCTTTATTGTAGCCTATTACAAATGTCGACGAATAATTTATAAAGGTGGACGTCAAGATACGATTGTAGATATTTTAGAATTCACGCTGTCGACGAAAGGAAATAGGCTTCATCTAGTTTTAATTTTTTTTTATTATTAGCGAGGGTCACATTATACGATTTGCTTGATTGATTTACTTGACGACCAAATATTGCTTAGCGTTCGAATTGTACTACATGCTTGATAGACTTCATTTGTGATATAGATTTCGAACTGTGAACATCTCGGCGGATGTTTAGTTGCGGCTCTTGTTATCGACTAAATATTGGGAATTTAGGAAAATAAGAGAAAAGAAAAAAGAAAAAAACGAATGTGGGTTACACCTTGAATAA
Organism: Brachypalpus laphriformis; assembly: GCA_945910035.1. NCBI lineage: Eukaryota > Metazoa > Arthropoda > Insecta > Diptera > Syrphidae > Brachypalpus > Brachypalpus laphriformis. The sequence continues at coordinate 104,579,261 of OX246756.1, forward strand.
AAAAAAGGAATACATTTTCATCCGTAAACTTGTTGAGCGAATTGGAAGAAAATTCGCCTGACGATTTTCGGAATTACTTAAGGATAGACGCGGTGACGTATGAGCAACTATTAACAAAAATAACTTCTTCTTCCTTTTATCAGCGAGGTTACGATCCGAAAACAAGCGATAATAACCCTCCCACTTCACCGCATTTCCACTGATCCGCCTGTGGGGTTCGCCTTGTCGTAAAAGGCGACTAAGGGGACAAATCAGATCTAGGCAATATAACACCCAAGTGAGCCTACCTTAAAAACCCTCCCACAAGTGTGCATGCGAGTCCGTGGGTTGACACGACTGGAGATCACCGGTGTCTTAGAAGAAAGATCAAACAATACTACTATTAACAAAAATAAGAATTCATATAAAAAGATAAAATACACACTTGAGGAAATTGCCGGTATAGTTAAAAAATAGCATTGCTACTGCAACTGGCAAACACACAGAAACTCTCAGGTCAATCCTCCAATATGCTCTCTATCGGCTTACCAGATGGACCTTTAAGTATGGATTGGGGATAACTCTCATCAAACCGAACTCGTTCCCTTCACTAGGAAATATAAAGTTCCCCTCATAGACCCTCCTACGATAAATGGCACCAGTCTCACCTTTACTGAAAACGAAAAATACCTGGGTCTTATTTTGGATAGAAAATTAAACTGGAAAGCTAATTTAATAGAACGCGTGAGGAAAGCCAATGCAGCTCTCTATTCTCGTAGAAAGGTTATACATATGTATGAGTTGCGGTATGAAACCTCAAAGCACTCGTTGGCTGGACTTGTCCGTTATCAGGGCTATACTGCTCTATGGTGGCATGCTCTTAATAGAGCTGTCCACCTCAATCAACTATGTAGCTAAGATGCAAGGATCCGCATGCATGTGCATCAGTGGTGCACTGAGAAATGCTCCCTCTACGGTACTGGACATTTTGTTCCATCTGCTGCCCTTAGATATTTTTGGCAAACAGATTACTGCCAGTGCGGCCTTCCGTTTAAAAGCCTCCTCGCAGTGGTGTAGTTATCACACTGCACCCATGAAAATACGGACTACACCCCACAGAAACTGAGATTTGACCATATCTTCCGTGCGAGTATCCCTGAACGGGATGAATGGGACCACTCTCCCCCAGCTGATGGCAGTTCGGTTCACTTCTTCACAGATGGCTCTAAGACCGGGTTGTGGTGTTTTCGCCGAAAAGCTTAACTTTATCATCTCGTTCACCTCCTATGCGCATGTTCAGCTTTATCGCGCAAAAGAATACTCCATCTAGGAGCCACCTTTCTTGATGACCTCGGCGATTTGGCGTCCTTAGGCGTCATGAGCATCCATTGCCTTATCAAAAGCTTTTTTTGGTTTGATTAGCCCCTGAGTTGTCTACTGGTAGATCCATGGCATCACAAATGACATTTACTGGTCAAAGTATATCTGCACAAGAGTGCCAACATAGCCTGACCTAATTCAAAAAACTCCTGCCAAAACTATTTGTCTGCTCTCGGCACCATATTTTTATATTAAGCTTCGATGCTTTCTCATCGAAATCAGAAACAAAAATGAAAAATGCTCTGAAGTTGTTCGACAAGTGTATGACGATATGTCTGTCAAGCGAAGCAAAAAGTTGAAAAATTCGAAAAATCGTCCTACAAATTGGATGACTTGCTTGATGAGTGTTCAAATTGTACGATTTGGTCGGTCGTCAAGCAAATCGTATAATGTGAACCCCGCTATTATTTTAAATTTTTTATTTTATTATTGCGTTTAAATGTAATATTCATTTTCCCGTCGAAGTTGAGGATGTGCACATTTTGTGGGATTGCAATGAGCAATGCAGAAACTAAATGTTTCTATACAAATAAGAATATTAGTTACAACCAACTAGTGCAACACCAGTCAAGTTGCATTTCTAAGCTCATTATGAAAACATTAAATTAAACGTTCAACATCCCTCCAAAGTATGCGAATATTTGGGGAAGATTCGTATTTCCTTTGTGTGCCATTACAATAACCTAATTATTTTTCGCTGTAGTCGCCTTGAAAAATCTATTTTTGAAGAGCTGTATTATCTCGTGACAACAGCAGATTGAACATTTGGAATGAAACGAATCGTTTTGTACTTCGACAGTCGTCAATTCAACCGCCTCCATCCTTTCTTTATTTATAAATATTTCTGTCTCTGAGGGCTCTCCCGGGCATTGTTCAAACTCGTATCGTTCTCGAACTACGATGCTACAATTTTTCGTGGCAACAGATCCTCTGACTTAAACATAACTTTTCCTGGCTTGAGATATCTATCAATCCACAAAACTGCATATCTACTATATATTTACCATATTTTTAGTTAAATTCGAACTTATAGCATTCTTAGAATGAAAGTGTAATGACTACTTTTTTTCGAACATTTTTGTATTAAATGAGAGAAAAAGTGGAGACTATCAGTTATGTTTTGAGAAAGTGGTCCAATATCCGCACGTTTTAAGACTTCAAAGTTGCAGAGTTGTTGACATTAACCAATATGTTGTTTGTAAATCTGTAGACGTGTTAATTAGCCTCCATTGAGTCCTTAAACATAATAATTGGAAGAGCTCAGTGGGCTGTCATCGATGCGTTTGCAAGCATTGAAGCAGAAGCGGGCAAAATGGGTTTAGCGATAAACGAGGAGAAAACCAAGTATATGCTGTCACAAGAAGGCACAATCAACACCGACGAATTAGACAGAACCTCAAAGTGGGCAGCTATAACTTCGGAGTAGTAAGGGACTCTGTCTACCTTGGCTCTGCTATAAACTCTGAGAACGACGTTAGCGCAGAAATTAAGCGAAGAATAACTCTTGCCAATCGCTGTCTTTTTGGGCTTATAAGGCAATACAACAGTAAAGCCCTATCTCGAACAACTAAGGAGACTCTGTATAAGAATATGATCATCCCAGTCCTGCTTTACGGCAGGAAACATGGACTTTATTAAAAGCGGATGAAGATATCCTCGGTTGCTTCGGGAGAAAATTTCTTCGTAAGATATTCGGTCCCGTTTGCGTTGACGGGTTTGGGAGGAGAAGATTCAATAACGAACTATACGAACCGTACAGCGAGATCGACCAAGTAAAAAAAACTGAGCGAAGACACCAACGTTCCGGCCCGCAGAGTCTCCGAATCTAACCCGGATGGACAACGCAGTAGAGGAAATCCTCAACGTAAGTAGCGCGCACAAGTTCAAGGGGACCTCGACCAACTTGGAGTGCGCACCTGGAGGCAATAAGCTAAAGACCGAACTAAATGCAGAGTCTTGTTGGTTGAGGCGCAGGTGCACCCCGATCTGTAGCTCCACCTAAGTAAGTAAATAAGATTCCTTAAACACCCAAGTCGAACTCACATTGTTGGAGAAAATCCAGTAAAACGGAACGAATGTACCTCAAAACCTACATTGCTTTTGATGACTTTTATCTCGGAAACAGCCCGATGAGCAAATCATCATTATAATATTTTGGCCATAGAATCATCCCTAGATTAATCTCTAAAATTCTGACGAATCTTTTGTAGACACCCTATATGATTTAACTCTAAAAATAACGAAACTCTAAATCTACAAATTAGAGAATTCGTGGTGGTTGGGCTCGACAGTAGATGGTCACCATATCTTATCTAGACGCACTGTTTACTCGGTACATACTGAGGTCTTATAAGTTCATTTGGTAAAAGCAGATGTGAATTATAAGCTTCCACTCGTCTTGGGTTGAAGACTTCAAAGTGGAAGACTATAAAGCCCTCGACCAGGCTTTATCTAAGCAAAAAGTTTTATTGACAATATGAACTATTACTAGAAATAGTAATGAAATGTAAAAAAAAATGTTTAAGTGGAGTGCTAAAATTTACAAATTAGAACATTTGTGGCCTTAGACTCCTTAGAGCTCAACCACCACATCGGGGCGAAACGCATATTTCTTTGGAGTCTAAGACCACGAATTCTCTAATTTGTAGATTTTGGCACTCCATTTAATTTACAATATCAAACTTTTTTGAAACTCTAAATCATCAAATATGTATTTTACCAGACCAGCTCGTTTCAGAGTTTAGAGAAATTGTGACTAAAATTTAGATTACTTAAAGATTATGGTAACTGAACAATCACTACTTTTCACTATACGACAAGATCGTTAGTTAGTTTGCATGGAAATCCTTCATACGAGAATATATATCCAGTGATACATTTTTCGCTCAATTTGAATAGTTTATTTTTGTATTTACCGTTGTTAATAAGTACCTTCCTTTACATGTCCAGAGTTCCGATTCCTCGAATAATAATGTGATAATTATCACTCTCTGCTTGTGTTATCTTATCTGTGATGGATAAGCCTAATTGATGAAAGAATACAGCGAATTAACGATTTAATTATGATAATTGTTCAACGAAATATGATACAGATCTTATCAGTTTGAAATTACAACGCGCATGTAAGGCTTGAACTATTATTGGAACCTACTCAGACAAACAATGATTTTTTAGAAACAAACAGTCAAGTTTTACACAGCGTAAATTTGGTATGTATCTGCATCTATATACATTTCTGCTTATTCGGCTAGTGCCGACGGGTAATCGTATGATCCTACAGTTGCTTTTACCATTAACTACACTTCTTGTGCATTGTTGTTCTTCTTCAGCGTTTTCGGAACGATGTGATTAGAATTTGTCAAAAGAAAGTAAGTTGAACAACACCACTTTGTTTGGAAACGTAGGGCCAGTGTTTGTACGGCATATGGATTTTCTAGTTGGTATTTATTAACATGTACCATATATTCTATTCATGGCAGGACAATTACCCTGACGTTAAACACCTAAGCCTGCAGAATTTGGTCTTTAGTTAAAACCCGTAAAAGCTATCAGGGTAAAACGGTTCAAGTAACTCAATTCGGGGATACTAGCGCTGTTGTTAGCTCATCCATTACTATCATTTCTTCAAATCAAACACTTATAATGGAAAATCCTTACATAGTTATGTCGGAGTAGTCTATACTTTAAGTGTATGTTAATAGCTCGACTTGACTGGAAAATTAGATGCCACTGGTGTTCTCCATCTGCAAAATTTTTCTGATTCCGCCTAGATAAAAAGACGAATGTGTACTTATTGTTGTCTGTGATCTGTCTTCTGATCTAGTTGCAACACACATAAGGGTTCTAGAACGAACTTTAATCAGAAAGTCACAAAAGCTATAGCCCCTTCTGACCCATAGCCTTCCTATCAATGCTGTCCAAGGTATTGGCAACATTGGCAATCATTCAATTATATCTCTGACTTGGCCTCTAATATTTATTAATGACTTTCTCTATCTTACTCCAACCCTATCCAAAGACAGTACTCTTAACCTCGCTTACTCCTTATTGTCTCCACGACAAGTGTTATCCATTCGGATGCTAATTTAGAGTAACAGCTCTTTAAGTGTCTGGCCCAGCTCCTTGCAACCACTGGTGTTGTGTGCGTTAATATTTTTCACACGAATGGAAGGGGTCTACAGTTTAGTGCCGTATCCGAAGGACAATTTGTTTTGAGAAGCTTTCTCGTAACAACAATACTCACGGATGTTTGTCAGAGGTTCGCGAGAGGTGGGACCGTGAAAAAAACTTTTTGGTGTTTTCTGGGATTCGAACTTGGAACCTTACGCACAGTGGTTCGAGACATTAACCACTTGCGTTACAGCGCCCCTACTTACTACCCTGTAAGTATAACTCGTAAAAATCTCAGTGCTGATGCCATAAAAAGTGGTGCTAGATGACACGCGAAATGTAAACCTTTTCACGCGATGTGTAAACCTTTCCGATCTCACATCGTGCTTAAGTTTACTTGATCATGTTCAACCATAGGCGATTATTGACTAGAATATTGAAAACTTCAATAGCGATGGAAGCGTTAGCAATAAATCACGTATTGGACGACTGAGGTTCAGGACTTTAATTGAAGATCGAAACATGACGATAACCAGCAAACTTTGCCTTACCGCACCGGAAATAGTACGCCAAGTTATTCTGGAAAGGGTAAGAGTGAGAATTGTTTCAGTCGTTAAGCGAAGAGCTCAAGAAGCCAAGTGGCCATTGTTGCAAGTCGTGAATAAACTGTTTTGAGGAAAATACAGTCCACAATTTGTAAAATCCAAACTATAAAAATGAGTAGGCATGTAGAAATTGGCAAATTGTTGTAAGTTAAACGGGAAAATTTGATTTCGATTTTTATAATAAAGCCCACGAATTATTTGACAACTGATTAAACATGGGACAAAATGTTGGATAAATATTCACACCTTTTGCATGATACCACTCTTAAATCAAGTTTTTCCTAACGTTTTGCCATAAATGGGACTCTATCTCCTCAACTATGCATATAATTTAGCTCTAAAATCATCTGAGGGCCTGTGCAAGCATATACCTATCGAAGAACTTCAACACACTCGTACTAAAGTAGCGTCTCAGAAATCTAACAAGAACCCACACAGGGAAAACGTCAACAACGGTGCTCATATCCCTGAAGTGGGTAACTGGCATTAGTAATCCAAAGCGTAGAGTCTGGCCTTCCTGGTTGGGGGTGAACTCCGGGGTAACTGCCCTACCACCAACATTGATCTAGTAAGGATGCTTTTCACGTAACCCTAGAAAAAGAAGTCAGTTGATGTCAAATCACAAGATCTCGGCGGAAATTGTGCTTCATGGTTAATTTTGATTTTATCCGGAAAACTATTATAAGCTGCTTGCCACTCGAGTATTCAATACGTAAATGTGCGGTGCTGGAATTCATCTTCATGCTTCAATTCTTGCATAAATTGAATCTATTAGTCGTGTTAATGCAAATGTTCCATAAAATGTTGTGTAAGGTTGAGTTACAAATGTTTTATTCCTTTGCATGTAGTGAATTGAGACTTCCGGATACACGCGCGGAAATCAGCATCCAACAACTGTTTTATTGCTCTTCGGGCAATATTTGAACAAGCTAAAGGAACGTTCAATTTTTTCGTTTGGCCACTACAGTCTACTGAACTCAGCCGCATTTAGATTTAGTGGGGTGAGTTGGACAGGAACTTAAGAAATTTCGCCCCACTTCCGCAGAACACTTATTGAATATTTTGCAAGCCGAACACGCCAAATTCACACAGAATCCCTTTTCAAATTAGTAAACTTGTGTGACAATTTATTAACAAAACTGTTATATATTTTTTCTTATTTTTTCTTATTTTCATAAAATATTTCAGTTATTAGAAGAAGTTTTGCGCTCATTTGTCTTACCTGAAAATTATTGATTACATAGGGTGTACAAATACTTGCGAGCGATAGTGTATCAGTACATTAAGTGAAACAGCGTCGGAATTATTTGATAATGTTCAGGGAAGGGTATATAGACTGCTCGGTGATCAGTCCATTCGAAGCGAAATATGTATGTATATAGTACCCTACCTAACAGTAGACAGACATAAAAACAGAAAATAGAATAAGGTAAATAACAATAAGAAATTGGCACCGAATTCATAAGTTGGATGCCATTTCTATTTAGCAAACAGGCTGCCTACTGAAGAAAAACCTTTATAGCTCTCTATTCCCATTTATTTCCAAACTTCCTTTAGGTCTTTAAAAGGAATATACGAAACAGAAATATAGTAGTACATAGAAACGTAAGGATTTAACTTCTTTTTTTAGACGTCATTACTCGCGGAGTAGTATATATTGTACATATACTCTCTGAGGCGCTTCTAAACCTTTTATTTGCAAGCAGATGTCATCTTTTGTTGGCTTACGTAACCAATATTTTCTGCCCGTTTTCCATAACTTTCTTTGGAATATTTATAGTGACGATTTGTTACAAATTTGGTGGTTCATGTCTCAGCTAGTTGCGAGTATGTATACGGGTCAGAGTTGTTATCAATGCACTTGTCGGTCAACAGTAAGTGGAAGTTCACACGTTCGACAATTGGCTTGGAAGGCTAATCCAATTCGAATTCTTTTTCAAGTTATTCCTTATATTCTTACCACTTTTGTACCCGTTTGATCAACTGTTCAAACCACTGGAATCAAAATCAGCAGTCACGTTAAAAAATATTCTTTCGCAGGCTTCGAGCAAGAATAGTAATCATAACCCAACCGCGAATATAAGAGAGTGCAATGGTAGTGCAATGCCTGGTAGTGCAATGGACCGCAACGACTATAAGTGCTGTGTAATTTGGGTTTCTTAAAAAAAAAACTGTTTTCTTATTTGTGATCAAATTTGGTTTCCTTTCTCAAACAAATTCTCCCCTACGCGCCAAACACTAACTAATTGCTGCTTGGCATCTTTATTAAATCCCAAAACCTCTTTTAATCATGCCAATTTCTTCTTTTTTTTTTTTTACTATATGCATTTTTCTTTTATTGTTCTTATTGCCGTCTATCTTTGTGGTCCAAATATGCTCTCCTTTCGCTCAGGCGTAACCTGCAGTTCCCAACAACTTCTATTAAGTCAGATACGATAAGATAAGATAAGATATCTACTGAATGTGACAAGCATGTATGTAGATGTTTTAAATTCGAAGAAAAATCATACCTCTTGATGCTGCTCCAAACTTATCTACCTAATCTGCATTTTCACGTGTTCAACACCACATAATGCCTATTACCTTCTGGCAGCACCTTTCAATTTAAATTTGAAATAGCTTGTCAGAGAGAATCATTTTTTTCATAAATAACTAAGAACCGATGACCTTTTCAGCATGAAAAAGCACTGCCAATCTACCGATCTAAGCGCTGAGTCAGAAGCACAAAACGTGATCAATCGTTGCGCCTTCCAGATACTAACCAAAAATGTTTCCCATGGGGGCGTACCTCAAATTGCGCAGCTTTATCTATGCATGTCATCTGATTAGATTCACTTTTCGTTTAATAGTTTGCAAAATAACCTTATAACTCCCATAAATTAACCGCAAAGCATCTTTGTGCAAGCTACCCCGATTCCTGTTGCTGCTGATGTTTACAAAGCTCGAACAAAGAGATACCCATCACGGGAATGCTGTCCCTCCCCGAGGCCAATAACAATAAAAACCTCATTAGCGGATAATAAATTCATTTCGATTCATTTCGAATCTATAAATATTAAAAAGTGTCAGAGAGCCGCTGCGCACAGCACTGACCGGATCGACGAAATTTCACACGCAACAAAAACGATCTCGCATTTGCCATGCTAACTGAAAATCCTGTCGATCCCCTTCTGGGCACAGATTCCTTATTGATTTATGAATTTTCAGCATAAATTACTCATCAAGGGCCAGAAAAAGGTCTAACGTGACAAAAAGAGTCACCCGAATGTCAAAACAGCGATCGATTCCCGAGTGAATCCTACATCTCTGGCTGATTGGCTCTGATGTGTGTGTGTCTGTTGCGGGAGGGGGATGCACAACAAAAATAAAACCCAAACCAGCCAACAATAAAATCCATTTACCCGAACATAAATCATAAAATTCATAACCGTAAACTGACAGCTACAGTCCAAACATAGAAGCAACGTTGAACTGCTTCTGCTGTTGGGGCAAAAAACCAAAACACGGCGAAAGCACACAAGAGAGGGAGATGCACAATCAGATTGGATCAGCCCAACACTGCCGGCGCTCCATGTGCAATCATCGTCATGATGACGATGATCGTCATCATCTGGGGATCGAATCGGTGTTCGGAATGTCATGCTGGATACGTGGCCAGTCAATGTTGCGCCCGGCTGGAGATTGGCTGGCAGGTCCATCGATTGTGCGATATCTCTCTTCATCAAGATAACCCTGTCTTGACGTTTCATCGATCTTTCAGTTTTTTTGTTTCGTGGACCGGGATAGACGATCTGGATTTAGCTAGGAACTAGGATGAATAGTATGTTACCCCATCCGTACTGAACTGCATGTACTTATTATGAATTATTAATTAATTAAAGGCGCACTCACAGGCCGGCCCACTCAGTAAGCCTGTCGCGTACTCTGCCGCAGACCTTATACGGCTTATCTTATCGCACTCCCATAACCGTTCCGAGTGAAACAAATTTCCTATGCGGAATTGGAATTGCCCTGAAAGTGGCCAGTTCCAGTGGTTTTTTTTTTTGCACCAAGTTAACCCAAACGAGTAAGCAATCAGAAGAAGTCTACCTTAGGCGGAGATCGAAAAGAAAAAATTGGGACAAGAATCTGTCATACGAGTATATGGGAAAGGGATCTGTAAGATCAGTGCAGAGCGCGATGTGTGTTATCCCTTCACAGAGCCGCAAAAACTGCGCTGATATGCTCACAATTTCCGAGTCTCGCGCATAATTGTCATTGAGAGCTGGGCGCGAGGGCAGCGAGAACGCGGCATAGCCAGCCAAGTACCCAACGATCGGCGTAGATTGGCATCGCTTCCATCAAAACTTTTGACAAGTTCGCAGATGAATTGCGTTGATGGAAATTATTGGAATCACGATGCATGATGGGAATTCGCGATGACATTTCATGCATTCTTGTGTACAGCTTGGTTTTTCTTGTGTTTGCTGATATTTTTTGTAGCGTTTTCTTGTTTTGTACGCGGTCATGGATGCGTTTCCGATGTATTCGAATGAAGCTCTGCGATCATTCAGGTGAAATTTCACGAAGATTGTGTACCGGCATATACATCATTCATATTCGCAGATAATTCCTTTTATTCGTTGGAATTACATATAATACATATGATTAAATCGATGTGGGAAAATCGCGAAGAAATAATACATCGGTTATACTCGTAGAAGGAAATATGCGGGTGAGTGAATGCTATTAGAATAATCAAGTGTTTAGTGTTTTCACCTAACCACACTGAGCTTAAAAGCATGCCTGTACTAAATCATATGAATAATTTTCAAATACAATGCTAAACCTGCACCTTATGCATACAAAAAGTAGGGAAATAATTTTAAAACAATACTTTTGCTATTTAAACGAAACAACTTTGAAACGTATTAAAAAACCCATCTGGGTCGAATAATACCAACGGATCCAATCTTCTTGATGTTTCTTAAATAAACAGTGCTAGCTTCTGGTGCGCTTGCTGTTAGGGGTTTGAGTCAAGCGACGGATTAACGGCCACAGTCAGCATAGTCCGACATTGTTTGGTTTGTGATAGGTCTGCCTCCTCTAGTCCAAATAGACTTATGTTTCCTTTACTTCGAGGCTAAGGATAACAGCTGCTAATGCGAAGCAATTGCAAAGGGTCAACAACCTTCGATTTATTGGCTATGCTCTTTAATTGCTGAGTCGACTGATTATAAGGCATTCTAGCAGATTTGGGTGCAGTTCTCATGCGGAATAGTGTGTTCTGTTGAAACAAAATGATGCCCTAAACTAATCAGTGATGTATAATCACCTCTTACAAGCCAAATGAAGTAAAGTATAAGTATCACTAACCCTCTAAATTAAAGTGTCGGAGCTATAGGGCATTGCAGGAAGCATGGATTCATGACTATTTGCAGTGGCAAGTCTAGTAAATCAGTACTTCAATCCAATTCAAGCTTTATTTCATACGATATTTCAAACAGCAACATTTTTTAAATACAATAGTTTTCCCACTAAGACTATGGCTTATTTGCAGAAGGTTTTTTGTTTTTATTATTATCAGATCGTTTTAAACGGTTAGAAATAGAAAAAGGCAGCAATGAGCAATCGAATGTAACAGTGGGCTTATAACGAATTGTATGATGCTTTTTAACACATAAAACACATTTGCACAGGCTTTTGATTAATGACAATTCTTGACAGTCATATTTGATTGTTATGCTTACTTACTTACTTAGGTGGAGCTACAGTCCGGGGTGGACCTAGGCCTCAACCAACAAACCTCTCCAGCCAGCTGCCTCCAGTTGCGCACGCCAAGTTGGTTGAGGTCTCCCTCCACTTGTTTGCGCCACCTACCGCGGGGTCGTCCTCTACTGCGCCGTCCATCCGGGGTGGATTCGAAGACTTTCCGGGCTCCATCCACTGTCACTGTAAAGGCCTTATGGTCGAGCATTGCATCTTCTCCTCCACTCACCGTCTATTACGACGGGACGAAAGATCACTCGGTGAACTTTTCTCTCAAAGTAACCAAGGGCATCCTTATCTGATTTTGACAAATTCCATGTCTCTGCGAATTACAGAAGGACTGGGATGATTAGTGTCTTATACAGAGTTACTTTAGTAATTCGAGGGAGGGCTTTGTCACCCAATTGCCTTCTTAGCCCATAGAAACACCGATTGGCAAGAGTAATTCTTCGTTTGATCTCCCCACTGGTGCCATTTACGGAGCTCACCATAGAGCCTATGTCGACAAAGTGCTTTACTACCTCAAATTTGTATCTGTCTATTGTGTTGTTCTGTCCAAGGCGCCGATGTTGGGTGTCCTCTTTTGTAGACGGCATATATTTTGTTTTGCTTTCATTGGCCGCCAAAACCATCTTTGCTGCCTCGATTTCAATACTCACAAATGCACCACTGACAACCTACTGAGTTCTTTCGACTATGTCAATGACATCGGCGTAAGCGAGTAGTTGTACAGACTTGTAAAATACTCGTATGTGTTGGGTTGTGAGTTCTGTTCAATTCTTTACCTTCCCTGACATCGAACGTTTCGGTAATGTTCTTTTCGACTTTGATGGAGCAACGAGAGTTCTCCATCGTCATCCTGTACAAACGGACAAGCTTAGCAGGGATGCCGAGACTAGACATGGCTCTATATAACTCGTCCCTATACACGCTGTCATAGGAAACTTTGAAATCGATGAAAAGGTGATGCGTACCTATCGATTTTATATTGGTAGGTTTTTCCAAGATCTGCCGTAGTGTGAATATTTGGTCAATAGTGGACTTTCCCGATCTGAAACTGCACTGAAAATGACCTATCAGGTTGTTGAGGATCGGTTTTAACCGTTCAGGTAATACGACAGTAAAAGAGATAACGGTAGCAGCTAAAACGGCTATCAATATTATGTGGAGGAGGTTTTTTTTGTAACCAACTCTTGTCTTTGCTACAGCAACCAGACCTTCGAATACCAACAAACTGAAGAGTTTGAATACATTCAAGGCACTTTTTGCAAGCGCATCTTTAAGCTGCCCGTGAGAACGCCCACCTACGCAATACATGTTAAATCTGGGCTCCCATAAATCTATCTAAAAAATCTCAAGGCAAATGCAGATTATATCATCAAGGTTATACGCAGGAGGGATAAAAATCTCCAAAAAGGCTTATGCAATTTGCGCTTCAATGCCGCTCAACACGCTTTAAAGAATGGTATCATATAGCAAACGAACGCGGTGTTGGTTTCGACCTGGATTAGTTAAAGCTTAACGATTGACAAGATATGTTTTATCACAGCATAGCAAAGGTCGGCGAGTATTTATACCAACAATGTCTGAGCAGGGCCCGGGAGTCAACAAGTAGGCTTATTTATAAGGAACTTTGCCATTCTTTAGGTACAAGCAACTATTTTTGCAGGCAACTAACAGTCAGTCAGATAAGCTCAGTGTTTAAAATAAGAACGGGGGTCTTAGCTTTCAATTATGTACATCCAGCATAGGCAGAATCTTCGTACAATTTGCACCCTTTGTAATAAAAAAATGAAAATGAAAATATTTACAACTTCTTAAGGTGCGTCCAGACCAAAGAAACATTTCAGAAACATTTCAGAAACATTTCAGAAACAGAGAAACATTTCTGAAATGTTTCTGAAATGTTTCCGAAATGTTTCTGAAATGTTTCTTTGGTGTGGACGCCGATGAAACATTTCTGAAATGTTTCTGAAATGTTTCTCAGTTTCCCATTCGCGACGGAAAACTATTTTTGTTTCTCAAGCTCCACGTGCAGAAAGTGAGTGTTTTTTTGTGAAAATAAAATTAAAAAAATGTCACGAAAGGCGTGAAGTAATGAGGATACAATTTCTTTAATTAAATTGTATGAAACTAAAAGAGTTTTATGGGATTCCCAAAACGAAAATTACAAAAAAAGAATTTTCTCTATTTTTAAAAAAATATCTTTGCCACTGTTTTTTTTTTCTTCTTCTTATCGTTTTCTATTTTTTTCATGATGATGAAGCACGACGCTATTAATACTACCTCTTTTGAGCCCATCATCTTCAAGTGCAAAAATGGATAAAAAGAAACATTTCAGAAACATTTCAGAAATGTTTCATTTGGCGTCCACACCAAAAGAAACATTTTAGAAACATTTCTGAAATGTTTCTGAAATGTTTCTGAAGCAAATGGGAAACAATCGGGAAACATTTCAGAAACATTTCAGAAACAATGTTTCTGAAATGTTTCTTTGGTCTGCACCCACCTTTAGAAGTATGCCCCATACTTCAGGAGATACGTCGATTATATTTCTCCAGGAATTGTCTCACACGTGAAAGCAAGCTCTTAACGGTTTATATGGTTTGAAACGACTCTCATCTCACTGTAGTCATGACTATAACTATCGCAACAGTTTCATAAATTTATAAATGCTAGTAACTATATTAATAAAATATCGTAATTAATCAAACTTGTAACTTTTATTATTTATGTATTATGTCCACTAATTATTTATTTTTGAATTATTATCATGAAGTCAATTCTCGGCAGACGGCAATTTATGCCATGCTTACAAATTCTTTTGTTAATCAAAATGTAATATTATAATGAATTTCAATAAAGAATACTATTAATAATAATAATAATAATAATAATAGTACGACAGTCGGGATCTTATATGCGAAGTTGAGAAGACTTATACCTCTGTAGGTGGCACAGTTCAAAGGATCTCATTTCTTCAGGATCGGGCAAACGATGCTGAGGTTCCATTCATCAGGCAATGCAGATGAGCTGGTGCATGCTCCTTACCAACTCATCTTTCCTTGCATTGTAAAGTTCGGCCGCAAGGCCGTCGGCTCAAACAGCTTTGTTGGATTTAAGTTTAGATATCGCTGTCTTCAATTCATTCTGATCGTATTGACGGGAATCTTGACCATCATCATCACTGTTGAATAGCTTATTCTGCCTAATAACGGAATATTGGTCATCGTCGCCCTTTAGCAGTCTGCAGAAGTGTTCCGTCCCTTATCCTCAGCACCGACTTCGATTCTACCACTAAATTACCATTTTCGTCCCTACGAAGTCGATGACCCCTCTTGTCTACTCCGCTCGAAGAGCTCGCGAGCAGCTCTAGTCCTTCTATGCAGCGCCGCCCTATACGCCTCTTGTTTTGCTGCATGTGCTTGTCAGCATTTCTCATCAAACCAGGGCATCTCTGACGGCTTGTTGGCATAGGATTAAAAGAGACTTGATCGGCAAAGGCTCTGGTGGTCCCTTGCGATCGAAGCCGTCCAACGTCAAACTTCCTCCCAGTATTCCGTTGATCGCTCCGTTCTGAATATTCGCATTCGTACTTAATATGATCAGATATATGTGAAGTACAGCACAGTGAATTTTGACATTATTATAACACCCCCACTATATCAAAATACATATTACATTTCAAGAATAGCTAATTTTACAGTAAAACTGTAATGTTTCGAATTTCAATTATTTTGTCAGCGGGCATATCAGCTCTCGGTAAATACTTAATTTTAACAATTCTGTTTGGTGCATCTTCTCTTACAAAATGATGCGTAACATCTATGTT
Organism: Brachypalpus laphriformis; assembly: GCA_945910035.1. Lineage (NCBI taxonomy): Eukaryota > Metazoa > Arthropoda > Insecta > Diptera > Syrphidae > Brachypalpus > Brachypalpus laphriformis. Next base: position 104,594,915 of record OX246756.1, read on the forward strand.
TTGTTCTATTATGAAATACAGAATTTGCCGATAGCTTCTGTGCACTTTGATTTTCGTTATAGGTTGTTTCAGTAGATATACAATATTTTGTGTTACTTCAAATTCTAAATTTCTAAAATATATAGCTTTTTTTACAAACTTTAGATACAGCGATGTATTCGGCTTCAATAATTGATAAAGCTGAAGTGTTTTGTTTCTTAATCTCCCACGAAATTGCAGACCAACACAATTTGAACCAGTATATACTTCCTGACAATTGTAGTACTGACCGAATTCGCGTCCACAAGACCTTCTACTTCTGCATTTCCGTCTACATATCTTAATCCGATATGTTTAGCTTTTTGTATCTCCAAATTCGTTTAGTGTAATTCCAATGTTCTTCTTCTTCTGTATACCAATTATTAAAAAAACTTGCAGAGAAAGCAATGGCAAGTCTAGTTAATACAGACAGATATATCAGACTACTAATGAGTTGCTTATAGGAAAGTTAAGATTCACATTTATCCCCATTAACAATATTTAACTTAGCGTTCGTAGGAGTTAAAGCACTTTTACAGTTTGACATGTTGGATTTATTCAAAAACTCATTTACATACTGTTCTTGGTCTAATGTTATAAAGCTTTGTTTTTGCATCAATATTTACTCTTACTCCAAGACATTGTTTTATTTGACCCAAGCCTTAAATATCAATCTTCATATACAAAAGCCTTTTCAAATTATTAGTGTCAGTTTCGTTATTTGAAAAAATGAAAAATCATCTACAGCCATAACAGTTTTAAAACATTTTTAAAATTTTAGTAAACAAAAATGTTAGTCCTTATTTTAACCTCTTATAAGCCATAGCTTCAAGATTTGCATCCACCTTTTCTTGAGGATTGTTTTAGGCCATATATAATACACAAATATCTATAAAATTAGGAGAAGGTGGAGGGGAATTGAAAGGAAAAGGAGGTTTTTAGTTCAGATTTGAAAAGTGTTTTAAGACAGCATCTTTAAAGCTTGAAGCGTTATTTAATCTTTTAATTCGTATAGGGAAGCCATTCCAAAGCCTTATAGTATGAACAAAAAAGAATCTAGAAGAATTAAGGTATTTGAAGCTACCAAGGACTAAGTTTAATGTTCTGATGATATATGGTCATGTCTTCTTAGTCGGGAAAATATCGCACCACATCCTTAAAAGCTACATGTAGCTTGCGCTGAAATAAATAGTCAAGATTGCCATAGACTATTTCTGAATACGTTATTATTGGCACAATAAGATTCAGTACAAGTTTTCGTCGAGTTTCAGAAGGCGTAAAGCTACCTGCTAACCACAGCTTACGGAGACATCCATAAATCCTGGCAATCGCCATGTTCACGTGGTTATACCCAGAGATATTTCAATTGACTTCGAAACCTTAGCTAGTAGCAGATTCAACTATGTCTAGATTGCTTTTTCCCAAGCGAACAATAGGTAAACTATCAAGCTGAAGTGTTCTATTTGCAAAGGGTACAATTTTACATTTGTTGGGTTTATTAGCAGGCCATTCAGTGCGGCTCATCTGTATATGCTACCCAAATCAGCGTTAATCAAGTTAACAAGCTCGTCCGTTTTACCGAAAGGGCGGCTAGGCGTAGTTGGACGTCATCCGCATAGAGGTGTATCGACGAATAACGACATACAAGCGGCAGATCATTTATAAAAGCGCAAAATAAGATGGGCCCTAGAATGGAACACTGAGGAACACCTTGAGTTATAGTTTTGAAACCAGAAAAACAATCACCGTTGGCAACTCTTTGCATCCTGTAAGTAAGAAAACTCTTTATAAGTTTTAAAGCCCTTTCGCTGAATCCAAAAAGGTGTTCAAGTTTCCAACAGAGAATTTCATGGTTGATATTGTCAAACGCTTTCGAAAATCATGCAGACGGAGAAGAGTCAGATACCCTTTTATCAAACTGTCTTATATCTACTAATATGTTGACCATCGCCGAAGAACAACTAAGGCTTTTTTTTTAAAGCCGATTGAAAAGGACTAAGAAGTGCATTTCGGGACAAATGGTTTTGAACCTGCCTAGCTATGATTTTTTCCAACACTTTTGACAGACATGGCAAGATGCTTATTGGCCTATAATCATTTACGAAGATTGGGTTCAATTTGTTAGCTATTGGAATGACCTTCGCAATTTTCAGAGATTGTGGAAAAGTTGACGTAGCGATGCAGTGATTAATATTATGGGTTAGATAGGGTATACTCAAAGGCAGAATAAGTTTAATAAATTGTATTGTGAATCTATCTTCGCCGGCAGAGTTCGATTTATAGCTGCAACACATTCAACGACATCAATTTCAGTTTCAACTTCAAAGTCGGTACATCGAGGAACCGATGGCTCATCAGGAGATATGTAATCGAAGTGGTTGTCAGCAACTAATTTACCCAAGAAGTGGTCATTCATTTCATCAGGATCAAAATCACATTTTATAATGTTTTTACTTTCGGTAATCCCAATCTTGCGCAAGTTTTTCCATAACTTCTTAGGAGGTATTGATGCATTAAGCTTCGAAGTAAAGCAGTTTATTTTAGAGTTGCGAATAGCGGAAGTAGTATTATTCGGTGAAACTTTAAAAGCACTCCAATTAGATTTAGAGGGATGTCGCTTCCATTTGGAATACTTTTTGCTACGCATTTTAATTTGGTTCATGACTTCAGAAGTGTACAAAGGACAGCTTTTGTTTCGAATAATCACAGCTTTTGTCGGGCCACATTCATCGTATAGATATTCAACAAATTGTTAAATATATCCAATTTTTTATTCGCCTCAGAACTCAGCCAACAATTTTCCCAAGGCAAAGTATGTGAAGCCTCTTGTAGAGCTAGAAAATCAACAGATCTTAGGTTTCTGTATTCGAATAATAAAGGGTTGGTAGAACGTTCATATTGGGTATGGCCTGTAGTACAAAATAGTAAGTCATGGTCGGAAATAGAAGAGAGCTGGTCAAAAAGCAGTAAGGTGGAATAATTAGACACTATAGCAGAATTGGAGCGGAGTTTTTGCAGAAGCGTGTGGGATTAGAGTTGCTGACAATGCTAAGACCCAGCGAAGAAATCATACCCTTCAGCTGGAAGGAACGCGTATTTAATTTGAGCAAATCGATATTAAAATCTCCGCAGACAATAATATCATATAAGGCAGAAAACTCAGAGAGAGCTGTGAAAAAAGGTTCAGGGGAACAGGTTTTGTGTGTGTTATCGTCCTTCTTTATTTTAAAACTTTTTTACAATCACTTGATAAGCCGTTAGGCTTATTAACGCTTACAAATAAACGCTTTTCTCAAGAACATCATTTAAAAAGGCTGTTATTACATTTAATATTTAGTTCTAATTTAGTTGATAATGCAAGTAATAATCTTGATATGGAATATCTGATTACTGGCAAGCAGTTTCATAAAAATCAGTAGCTGGGTTTTAGGTATATCTCCTTGCCACCAATCGTGCTCTATAGCGTTGTTTTTTTTATTTTGGTTGTCGATTTTCTTCAGGCCCATTCGCACTGTATGATGGTTCCATATTCGGGCGCCTCCACAAATTAACTCTATACATACATATACAGTGCACAGTTGATCTATTAGGTGATATAATTGCCTTCGATCCCCGGTTATTTATTAAAGTATTTATAAGAAATCATTCTCTAATTTCAATGCAATATAGTGTTATTTTCACAATCACTCTAGGCCATTTAGCTAAGTTTACTGGCACTTGATTCCTGATGGATATAGTTACTGTGTCTAGAATATTCAAATTCAGATGTTTCCAGAAAAGTTTCCTGCAATTGCCTGCAAACGAAAAATTTGGATGTCACAGCGGCTAATTCTGAAGTCTATTGACAGTAATTATATTCCTCAGATCATATATACTCGTACAGTCACAGCAATAAAGGACCTTCAAGAACCACTAGACCAAAATCTTTCTTTCTCTATCTATCCTATCCTATCCAACGCCCGCACTGTGTGTAGACATGTTAAAGGTATTCATAACCCTTTGAGTGCGCACAAAACTATAAAACAAAATAAAAAAAAAATTTCATAGCCCCTATAAAAAAAAAGTGTTTACACAATAGGTATTATATTTTGCAACAAATTGTTTAGGCCTATAGCGCCCTACACACGATCAATGTTAATTGGCAAAATTGTTTGGATCAGTCACATTTAAATTAAAATTGATCGTGTGTATGCTTGTAGTGACTCACTACATGCGTCCCAAAATATTATAATAACAATATACCTACACATGTATGTCGATTCCATCCCTAACTATCGCATAGCAACTCTTAAGTGTAATCGCTTAAGTTGCTTTTTCATTACACAGTAAATGCGACTAATCCGGATGTTGCTGAATGCAATAAACATAAGAACGGATCACCGACGGTACCTGATCACAGGAAATAGGTTATACGTTTTATGATCAGGTACGCAAAGATCAATGGTGGTACCGAATGTACATAATGTCTTATGTGGATGATATGGATAGAATCGATACTATATAAGGCGGAGAATGGGTAGGAATAAGCTAGTATAGATTTAGAATTTAACAAGATAAGTTCTTGATTATAACTCGAACGGCCGCAGCCAAGCATTAAGACAGCGGGCCCTAGAACAAATAAACATTGTCAAGCAAACTGGTTGTTTTGTTTTAAAAACTATACTCCGGTTCGTACTCTTCTCCCGAATACGGGAAAGCACGGTACGTGATCGCAACATGCTCATCAATGTCCATGTCAAACAAAAAGTTTGCATTGAGAGAAATCAAAATCAATTTGATTTTCTTCAATGTTCCTGACAATTCTTGACAGCAGCGAAACGACTCAATGTAATTTGTATGCAAATATTGTCAATATTTGTTACGTGTGCAGGCACAAGCTCGTCAATGACAATGACTTGACAAAAAAAACCTCAATAATACTTGGTAAGTAACATTGATTGTGTGTGGGACGCTTATGGGTCTGTACTGTATCCGAAAGCAGGAGAAATGGAAGCCTGAAAACAATTTATTGTTTTATAAGATTCCAACTTTAAATCTCTCGCTCTTACAAAAAAACCGTTGGCCCACGTCGTCTATAGGTTTTTTTGCCTTCCAAAAATCAGTGCTGTTTTGTTCTGTTTTCTACTCCTATCTGTCAAATCCACACTGGTTTTGCGCACGTGGTATCCCAAACCAAACTAAACCAGAGTAAATAACAGGCCTAATATTAGGTCTCCATATCTTATCTCCTAACTGGACAAGCTACTAACAGCAGCCGGTTTCAAAATCGTTTAAACGCGCTTGGTCTAAGACCAGAGAAACATATTTTGCTTCAGAAGTAAGTCGTAATCACGCTACGAAGTAACAGCAGTCGCACAACCGTTTAACCCTAAATTTGTCTCATCTTGCTTTTTCCAAGAAAATTATATTGTTTTATGATGAAGAACCGCATAATACTAATGAGAAAAACACACGTTTTTCAAATGTTCATCTGCAATACACTTGTTCAGATCTCGTTGTCTCGAGCGCGTGTAGCAATAGCGGAGATCTCTCATAAAGAATTCCCATAACAACCGCCAACGCAGGCAAAATAACCCCTTTCTTCGGAGGGGGCAATTCATTTGACGATTATGAGGCTCCTTTACGCCCAGCAATTCCGCTTGATAGCCCATTCCGTAAAATCTGCTCAACGCCAATGAAAAAGTACTTCTTAACACCTCGTATCTAATCATCCCTAAATACTATGAATTAACTTGCTGGCCAACCTGCCCACGACGACGGCCACTTGTGATTCGGCGGCTGGTGATTCCGGGAACATCCTCCATTCACTACTGCTACTCTGCTACCGCAGGTGTCGGTGCCTGGTGGGAGTGGGGTGAGAGTCTCGTTCTCCAGTTGCAAAGCACAGCAGCGGAAGAACGTTTTAGCTTTTTGTGCGCCATAATAATACTTGAAAATGCCCGTTATTATCAGCACGCAATCCAGTTTTTTAATGATTCCATTCATTCCTTCCTTTGCTTCGTCCTGCTCCACAATAACTGTTGCCAACACCGCACTCAGCTCCTTGTAGTCATGTTCGTAACATTACATCCCGTGATATCGAGGCGCATAAACATTTACAACTCCAATTTGGTAGATAACAACGGCAGGGAGGAGGACTCGCCGCCACTGCCGTCGAATACAATGTGGACAAGTGGTGGTAATCTCTTCGAAGAACCCGGTAGCGGTAGCTCCCCAGACAGCACAGATGACACAAGAGTTTGCGGGCAAATATTTATTTGTCGTCGTCACATTATTATTCTGATGACTCAGATTTTATGGCTTCAGATATACTCGCATCCGAGTGGATTTTATCGCCTTGCAATTCATTAGGATGCAGCAGGAGCATTCTCTCCTTCGGGCGAGCGCAAAATATTACGCCACGGACTCTCCCGAGAAATCATAATTATGATAATTTTTGGTGATTTTTGTATCTACACAGTACACGAAGACAAAAGAAAAAAAAAACAGATACCTTGGTGCTGCGCTCCTGCATAATGACCAGTTGCAGCAGCGCGGAAGGGTAGCAGCGATTTTCTGCCGATTTTCACTCGTGATTATGATTTTTTGGAAAAGCCTCGCAACCGGTAATTAGCATAATTTTTGGCCAGCATCGATCGATTCTAAGCGTGTTAGCGGGACGTGATGGCACTCAAACCGGTTGTGTTGTTGTTGGTTGGTTGGCTGCGTTCGTAATTAGGCAGACGTATTTAAATTTGTTTGCTAATTTTTTCGCTGCGTATATTCACTGCCGGAGGGAATATTAAGGGACGACTACGAGCATAGAAGCAGCATCGGCTAGACTTCTTGCGCTTTCCACTGGAGTCCCATTAGGAGTCGTGCTCTTTTTTGTTCGTTTCTTATATGAAATAATTACCCGGATGATGATGGCAGTGGCGGTGGTGTTGTTTCACGATAGTGGGCTTGTACAAGCGTATTATGATAATAACCGAAGTAGCAAAATGATTGTAATTAATATAATGACCAAAGATTATCGTTTGTAATTACACTCGGACGCGGACCCTTCTTTGGTTGTGGTACGTTGTTGCAGTATTCCTTGTTTTGGATTCTTTTCCTACTAATATATAATAATAATATTGAATAATATCTTATTGGATCAAAATGGCGTAGAGTGTTTTGCAAGGTATACAGGCTAAAATGCACTTCGCATCTGTGAACAAAAATGAGAAAATGTCAGGAATGATATTCTACAATACGTTCGCTTTAGCGAAACCTAACACTTTCACAACTGAAATTCGTATTCAATTAATCGCCAGGAATTGGCATTATTGATGCAAAACACATGTATCGAATGGTGTTTAAACTTAAGCGGAATTGGAGGGAATTGAAGGCGTTCCTTTTCTTTATCTAGGAAGTATTGTTTCGGTCTATCGGAGGCAGCAAGACCAGCAAAACTAAAGCTGAGTTTGGTATTTAGCATGCTGACGTAAATCCAAAGAAGAAATATTTTCAGTACAAAACCAAAGCTGCGGCTATTTCACTCAAATTCGGAATTCAACACTGCTTCACGTGTACTTCGAATACTAGACAATATAAATGTACATAACCTTGTACTCACAGACAATGCTAAATATCTGGGTCTCATTCTAGACAAGAACTTAAACTGGAAACACAATATCCTAGAGTGGGTAAAGAAAGCTACATCAGCTCTATACTATAGCGAAAAAGCTATAGGAAGTAAGTGGGGATTACAGCCAGTTATCAGGCCTTTGCAACTATCTCGAACGATTGCAAAAATCGCCCTGTATTAGTGGGACTCTTAGAACCCCTCGCCAAACGACTCTCGAAATATTGTTTTACATACTGCCCTTAGACATTTGTACCAAACAAATGACAGCCAATGCAGTCATATGCACTAAAGTCATATTTCTTACAAAGGATGATCTAAGGCGGCAAAGGGGGACTCTATGCCTCCAAAGATCTCCTTCCACCTCCCTAGCTACTGCAGCTTTTCCCAGGCGAAGATTATGGCGACCAAAGAGGACTTGTCGTGGGTGAAGTATAATGTAATATCTAGGCGGGATATTACTATTTTTACCCACAGCCAAGCCGCGATTAAATCTCTAGAATCTGTCATCCTTAATTCGAAAACCGATCTAAACTGCGGCTTGTCTCTTAACGAAATGGCTGAATAATTCAAAATCCACTTTATTTGGGTGCCAGGGCATAGGGGCCCTCCCGGGAACTGTAAGGCTGACAAATTGCCAGGGATGGCACAACCCTACCGATTCTACCGGAGAAAGGGAATTGACGTACCTCTCGCTACTTGCAAACTACATATTACTCAAACTAAATGCGATTGATACCACCAATCGCAGATGGGCAGATGGTACCACGTGCCGTATCGCCAGACAGATCTGGCCCGAGCTGATTCACAAACACCCCAACTATTTAATTACACAGAAAGGAAAGGTGTCATTACAGGGCACTACGTCATTGGCCGCCATGTCAGTAGGCTGGGCATCCTCTCAAATTACTTCTGCCTGGACGAAGATGAGGAGGCAACGATACTTCACCTCCTCTGCGCGCGTCCAGATGTCTCCAATCGAAGGAAAACACACATTGGAGGTAACTTCTTCGATGAACTCGGCGAGCTTATCAACATAAACATCAGACGCCTACAGCGCTTTATAACAAACTCCGGTTGGTTCTGCGGGCTACTCTGGAGAATACCCAGATCCTCGTGGTTTCACAATGAATATTGGTCTAAGTATGCATCTGCTGCCACTCTAACCTAAACTAACCTATCGTTGATTACGCATATTAAAGGAATGAGTTAGGAGAGTTAAAATGTATTGCAGAAATCCGTACATGATGCCGTAAATGTGTTGGTTACACCTTATGCCTCGTTTGGGGTAACAGGATTACAGGAAGTATGTATGTATATAAATTTATAATATAAATATTACTTTTGAGTAAATAAATCTACACCCAACTGAAGATGCCACTTAGAATTACCCAAATATCTCACAGCTTATGGCCGACAGTGGATAAAAAAAAACAAAGAGCCTAATGGCGATGAATAAAATAGAAACTCGCATCTTGATAGGCGCGATAGGGGAAATGGCTGCTAGATTAAGCGCCAACACACCCGACCGCTGCAGGAGCTGTCAAGATATAGAGCAGACAGAAACCATCAAACTCTTGTTATGTTATTGCCCAAATCTTCAAATCGCCACCTCTGTCATATGGGAAACAGGCTTTGTGACGATCTAGAGGATCTCGTACAAGTCCCATTTAGGAACATGAAAGGCTTCATAAAGAGCACAGGCTGGTTTGCAACAGAACCAACCGCAAGACCTACGTTTTAAATATAGGTTTCACACAACAAAAGGGAAACACAATGGGGAACCCCGCACTTAGGTGCAATTCGCTCCAACATAGAATTACCCAGAAAGCAATTCTGGAAAAATCCACAGCAGCAATATGGTAAAAAGACAGGAAAACGGCGAGAAGATTATATCGTTTGGTGAGCGAAAAACGGTCAAATCGTCAGAGGATGACTGCGAATGTGATGTGAAAAAGGTACGGCAAAATTTGGAGGAACAAAATTGAAGAAAGGAAAATGTTTCAAAAACCCGAAAATATGGTGGAATAAACTTTCAGATATCCAAGTTAAAAATAATTCACTGCGTCGCACCTACTTATAAATTTTAAGAATTGGAAATCGTGTGCTAGCTGCGTTGAGACCCACATAAGCTGTATATTTCGACTACGTCCTCAAAAATGTCCTTTTTGTGTGCGTTAAAATCCCCAACCTAAGCATTATATTTCAGACGCTGCACGTGTCGTGTCAACATTTTTCAGGCCGAGAATTGTCACGGTACCTTAGTGCGAGTTGTTAGCAAATGTTCGTTCATAACTCCTTTTAGAAGCGTTTTCTTTTATCAATGGTGTGTCATGCCCATTCCTCCATCGACCTTAACTACCTGAACACAATACACGGTAGCTGTGGCGTACCAGTAGCAGTAGTAACAGCTGTGAAATGGTGTGGCGCTGCACTCCCAAAATTCGCCCACAATGATGTAGCGCGTAGTAATGACAAATTATAAAAAAAGGGCCCTATCTCGAACTACTAAGGTAACTGAAGTTCCATTCATCGGTGCTGGTGCATGCTCCTTACCAACTCATCTCCTCCTGCCTTGAAAAGTTCAGCGGCAAGGCCGTCGGCTCCAGCAGCTTTGTTGGATTTGAGTTTAGATATCGCTATCCTCACTTCATTCTGATAGGGTTGACGGGAATCTTGACTGTCATCGTCACTGTTGAATGGCTCATTCTGCCTGACAGCGGAATATTGGTCATCATCGCCGTTTAACAGTCTGCAGAAGTGTTCCTTCCATATCCTCAGCACCGACTGCGATTCTACTACTATACTGCCATTTTTGTCCCTGCAGGCTTCTGTCCTGGCTTTGAAGCCCTGGCATGTTCTTTTTACCTTTTGGTAAAATTTTCGAACATCATTCCTGCAATAAAGTCTCTCAATCTCCTCGATCGAGCTCTTCTCATGCTCCTTTTTCTTCTTTCTGAGAAGTCGATGTTCCTCTTTTCTTCTGCTCACGTAAAGCTCGTAAGCAGCTCTAGTCCTTCTATGCAGCGCCGCTTTGTACGCCTCTTGTTTAGCTGCATGTGCTTGCCGGCATTCCTCATCAAACCAGGGGTTTCGTTGTGCTGGGCGAGAGAAACCCAGTACATCAGAGGCGGCATCTCTGATGGCTTGTTGGCAACGCTGCCACAGGTCTTCCGCATTTGCTGCTGGCGGAATAGGACTTATATTGAGATTAGAAGAAACTCGATCGGCAAAGGTTCTGGCGGTCTCTTGCGATTGTAGGCGCCCGACGTCAAATTTCCTCACATTATTTCGTTGATTTCGCTCCGTTCTGGATATCCGCCTCCGTACCTTGGCTACAACTAGGTAGTGATCCGAGTCCACGTTGGCTCCTCGGAAAGTCCGGACACCCAGAATACTGGAAGAGTGCCTTGCGTCGATCGCAATGTGATCGATTTGGTTGACGATTTTTCGATCAAAGGAGAGCCATGTTTCTTTGTGAATATCGAGACGAGGGAACCGCGTACTAGCTACGACAAGTTTCGCCCCACCGCAAAGTCGATTAGCCTGAGTCCATTGTCGGATGTGATGTCGTACAGGCTGTGCTTTCCGACCACGCTACTAAAGACGTCCTCTCTTCCTAGCTTTGCGTTAAAATCGCCTAGGATAATTTTAACGTCGTGGCTAGGGCATTGCTCATACGTCTTGTCCAAGAGCTGGTAGAAGTCATCCTTTGACGCGTCGTCCTTCTCCTCGTGAGGTGCGTGAGCGCATGTTAAGAAAAATGTTGGCAAATTTAGCCTTGATACGGATAGTCATGAGGCGCTCGTTCACATGCCGGAAACTCAAGACTTCTTGCCTAAGTCTGCCACCAATGACAAATCTGCACCCGAATAGACGCTGTCCTTGTTGTCTGTAGCAGTCCCCGTAGTAGATGTCGCAGTTTTTCATACTCCTTTTGCCCGGCCTATCCCATCGCACTTCTTGGATGGCAGTAATGTCTGCTTTAAAACACTCTAGGGCCTCCGCAAGTTGTTCGGCTGCACGTGGTTTGTAGAGGGACCTAGCATTCCACGTGCAGACACGAAGATCGTGGTCCTTTTTACGTTTGCATGGGTCGTCAACAGTAAGATCATCCGTATCCGCAGTTGGTTGCTTCGTAACCAAAGGTTTTTTACGTGGTAGCGAAGTTAACCCGACGGCACAACCCCCAACTTGGAGGGCCACAATGCCGAACTACACGGCCTATATAAGGACATCGACTTAGCCAGAAAAATACCAAAAAGTTTTTTCACAGTCCCACCTCTTGCGAGCGTCTGAGAAACATCCGAGAGTATTGTTGTCACGAAAAAGCTTTTCAAATCGCCGTTCGGATCCGGCATTAAACTGTAGGTCCCTTCCATTCGTGTGAAAAATATAACGCACACAACATGAGTGGTTGCGAGAAGCTAGGCCCTGGCACTTTAAAGAGCTGTTGCGCCAAATATTTGTATTTGACTTAGCCAGAAGAGTTCACATACAGTGTCTAAATTGACTGGATCATTTAGAGCGGATGGAGCCCAACGTTTTCGCCAAGAAAGTCTTCGAATCGGATCGATTCAGTAGGTGACGCAAACAAGTGGAGGGGGACCTCAACCAAATTGGCGTGCGCAACTGGAGGCAGCTAGCTCGTAACCGTGCTGTCTGAAGAGGTTTGTTGGTTGAGGCTCAGGTCCACCCGGACTGTAGCGCCATCTAAGTAAGAAGTAAATATCTTTTTTCGATTACAGTAAAGTCGCGATTTGAACACTGCCTCAAAAAATGCAACTTTCTTTTGAACGCTCATAGTAAAAATATAAGGATAAGGGGAAAAACGAATAACATCGAAGTTGGAAAAACCACTGCACAAAAAAAATTTACGATGGGAGTCAGTACAAAATGTCTATTAATATCCTATTTCATTTCCACTTATTAAATTTGGAAAGAGTCGCGTCTTTTGAGTCAGTATGTAAATCCGCACTATTTAGTTACTATTGTGGGGATGTCACGTTGACGTTAATGAAATTAATGAAATCATTAACCTTATTTTATTTACTCGTCAACACTAATATCTTTGACTAAAAACATGTTATCTTATAATCCTTTCAATTGGCAAAAGTACTTGGTACAATCAAGAATGTGCCTAAGAATTTGACTGGGACTTTTATAATTGCCCTGAGGTATATTATATGTGGGCCGTTGCGGAATGGTTAGTGTTTGGGATCACTGCGCGTTAGGTTCAATGTTCGAATCCCAGAAAACATCAAACGTTTTTGGACCATCCCACCTCTGGGGAATGTCTGAAAAACATCCAAGAGTATTGCTGTCATGAAAAAGCTTCTCAAAAACGATGTAGAAATTGCCCTTCGGATATGGCACAAAACTGTAGATCCCTTCAATTCCTGCGAAAAATATAACGCACACAACACGAGTGGTTGCGAGAAGCTGGGCTTCGGTCCCCCATGGGCTGTTGCACGATGTATGTATGTTTGTGTAACACGAGTGGTTGCGAGGAGCTAGGCCTAGGCCCTTCACGGGCTTTTTTTTTTTTTTTTTTTTTGATTTGGAGGGGTAATCTTCAAAAGACGAAACTCAGTACGTCCTGAGTAACAGTGTGGGACTCTTACCCACTAAACCCCCCTCCCACGACCGCCCCATTCCCCGCGGTACTGCCGTCAAGCATTTCATCGCGGGGGGGGTTTTAGTCTGATGTATTCGACTAGTGCATGTTTGCATTATCCTGCTCAGCATTGATTGTATTTCGCCGGTCTGATTCTTTCCTTTCTCTTTCTAGGGTTCTTAGAATCTTCATTATGCGCATTGTGCTCCCAGCGACTGCGTCCCATGCCTCCTGGCTTTTGAGCATTTCGCCAACGATGTTTTCTGGCGTCAGTGGGTGGCCGAGTTCACTCCTTAGTGCATTCCTTTCGTCGAGGAATCTTGGGCAATCAAAAAATATATGTTCTGCGTTTTCTACGCAGTCAGCGCAATGCGGACAGTAAGGGCTATTGTCGTGTTTATACTTATGAAAGTACGAACGAAAGCATCCATGGCCCGTTAGGAACTGCGTTAAGTAGAACTCAAGTTCTCCATGTTGCCTGTCGAACCATGGGTGGATTTGTGGTATGAGCCTATGGGTCCACCTGCCTTTCTCAGAAGCATTCCAGTGTTCTTGCCATTCTCTTAGGCTTGCCATTCTCTTAGGCTTTCTAAGAGCCGGTTTTCGCTGGCCTCGTTTCTTTCTCTTCTTGCACAGTACTGACGTTGCTGTTCTACTGCCAGGATATCTATTGGGAGCATTCTCGCTACCACGCAAGCTGCATTTCTAGAAGTAGTGCGAAATGCGCAGCTAGCTCTCAATGCACATATTCGATACACAGATGTGATATGTGATCTGTATGTTTTAATTGCCATGGCCCCGGCCCAAATTGGTGCGGCGTATAGGATTATAGACGTAACCACTCTAGCCAGAAGTAACCTACGGCTATGTCTTGGTCCTCCTATGTTGGGCATGATACCCGCGAGTGCAGCACTTGCTATTGCACCTTTTCGGCCTACATACTTAAGGTGATCTCTAAATGAAAGTCTCGTATCTATCATGACACCTAGGTATTTTATATGCGGTTTAGATGTTATTTCATGGCCGCTGACTATAATGGTGAGAGTTTCTACCTTCTTTCTACTACTTATCAGGACTGCTTCAGTTTTATGCTCCGCCAGTGTTAGATCAACTGAGTTGAGCAATTTTCGTATTATCCTTATTGTCGCATTGCTTATCTGTTCCAGCTCCTCCAACAGTTTAGCAGTGACAATAATGGCGATATCATCAGCAAATCCCACTATTTTTGTTTCTGCGGGTATAGGAAGTCGCAGTATACCGTCATACATAATATTCCAGAGCAAAGGGCCAAGGACTGAGCCCTGTGGTACTCCGCCTGTGATCTTATATTCCTTGGGGCCGCGGTCTGTATTGTATACCAAGATTCTGCACCTGAAGTAGTCAACAATAACGTCTATGAGGTATTGTGGAACTCTCATCCTTCTGAGCGCTTGTAAGATATGACTCCAATTTGCCGTATTGAAGGCGTTTTTTATGTCAAGAGTTATAACCAAGCAGTACTTTTTGGAACCGCCTCTCCATCTTCTTCCCTGTAGGCCCTTCACGGGCTGTTGCACCTAGTATGTATGTATGTGTATGTCAAATGTACCTCTACTCTAAAAGACTAATCCTTGTTAGCTACAAACAGAGCGAAATTTGTTGTTCCAAATGTCTCATAATATAAAACTTACTTATTATGAGTTGAATGATGAGAGTCAATAAAATTGAATTAACATCCGTTCTTCCCCATTTCGAAATTTATTCTAGATTTTTAATTAATTTCATTTAGGCAGAAAACTAATTGCAGGACCGTGCAAAAAATTTGCATGTAATTAAAAAAGAAGGGTAAACTACGATGAGATCGTCGCTTCCCACAGCACCATCGTCCATCGTCGGTCGGTCGGTGACATGTGACTTGCTAATAAAAGGATGCCGCCTCGTCCCGAAGTGCTCGCAAGGAATTTCTTATTCCGGCAAAGGACTACTACAACACATCCACTACTGTAGGTTCGCGAGCTCAGAAAAAAAAAAAATGAATGTAAGAGCAAAAACATAATAAGACCAAAAACTTCCAAACCATGCTATAAGCGGGACCAGGGGTACTTTACCACACTTCTCCTCCACTTTCTTGGCCTTTTTTTTTTTTTTTCTGTTTTCGTTATTTTGTGTTACTGTTCGGTTTTGAGGACACGCTCTGGTTGCCATGGACTCGGCGGGGACGCGAAATGCAAAACCCAAACTTGCTAGCTACTAGTTGTTTGCTCTCTCTTAAAGTAGTAGATTACTTCACGGTCCACTTTTGCAGTGGTGGTGTGGTGTCCTTTCTTTTTTGTTTCTTTGTTTTTTTCTTTTTGCTTGTTTTATTTTAGTCTTTTGGAAGAAAATCTTCTGCGGTTACAGTTATAGTACAGTTGTCGTT
This sequence comes from Brachypalpus laphriformis, assembly GCA_945910035.1. Taxonomy (NCBI): domain Eukaryota; kingdom Metazoa; phylum Arthropoda; class Insecta; order Diptera; family Syrphidae; genus Brachypalpus; species Brachypalpus laphriformis. The sequence continues at coordinate 104,610,554 of OX246756.1, forward strand.
GTTGACTGTGAGGAGGTGACGTAGAGGTAGACGTGGACGTTGGTCGTGCAGTAGTTCTTCGCAGGCGGTGATTACACATTTTGCCTGCAGAGTTTTAACTATGTACGATGCATTGCAACACAATCCAGCGCGTTGATTGTACTCATGGAGTACATTCCTAGATATTTTTCCACGGCGCGACGGGGACCCACAAATTCACTTACCTCAGTAAAATGCCAAAAGTGAAAGTCCGAAGAATCTTTTACTCACAATCTCACTCACATTGGAGAGAAAGAATATCCTTCCCTTATTCTTTGAGTAGATCCTTTTCGCTGACAGTCATCAGACATTCTTTTCTGTCGCTTTTCTCCCCTCTGAAAGGAAATTTATGACTTCCTCGTAAGCACACACTCTGCCAAGGATACGCGGCCATCATCAGAGTCGGTAAAAATTTGTCAAACGTATTTTTGACGAATTTATGAACGGACTCCTGTAGTAACCTTGGCGTGGGTTCGTCGTTCGCTAAGTGTCTTTGTGCCAACATGCCGACATTTCATTAACCTGTCAAAGGAGCAAATATGCGGAACGAGCAAAGCAAGATTTCTATTTCAGATATCCATTGCCCACTAATCACATCGGGAACGTGAAGATAAATAGTACATATTCTTATTCAATAATCAGCGCTGTTCGACATGGCACATTGCACACGGCTGCGATTAGCATTATTTTCCAATTTGCACAGCAATCAAATTAATTAATCGAAATATGAAAAATATCATAACACGAAGCCTGGCGGCCGTGAAATGGCCCCACACATCAGACTGGACGCATTCGGATCACTTGAATGACGGCTATGGTGATGGCATTATAATTTGTGCGATTGGAACATGAACATCTGCAATTGTTGTGCAATCACTCACTACAAACTAATAGCCCCAATATTCAATTGGCCCGCAAAAACTTTTCCCTACTGCGGCAACGAAAACACCCCAACTCCATGCCCAGTGCAAATGGCAGCATCAAAGTAGCTGTATGTAATCGCCGTGTGTGTGCACACCGAGCATACGCCGGATTTTCTATTTGTCATACAGAGGAGTACATAAAAGCACTTAACGCTGATGAGAGAGACGACCATTCCTGAGTTGAAATGGAACCCGCAATTCCATGCGCAACTACAATGGTTTTAATGATATTAACACCGAACAATACAAACAAAACGAATGTACAGATACTACTCGTAACTACCCCAACACCGTTACTCCGACACGGCAGTTTGAGCGACAATAAAACCCTCTCGTTGTTCGCCCCGGAACAATAATGAGCAACACAACAACGACAACGACACAAATATGGATTACATTTGAGTTGACAATAATTACTGTTTTTATTTGACATTATTGTTGTCAATTTTCCATTTACCCATTGTTGTTCTGCAATAGACAAGCCCGCAGATACTAGACGCAAACGAATGAGTGCGAATGAGTGAGTGAACGAGAGTGGGCTTGGCTTTTAGGGGTTTTTCACACACCAAGTGCGAGGGGGGTTTGAACCATAAACCCACAACCACCACCACCGCCGCCGCCGGTCAAACGTGTATTTATAGATTTTGACAGTTTACCCAACCATTTTGTAGAATGTCCGATTCGTTTCAATGGAGGCCGTTGCCGGAGAGTGATTAATGGTAAAAAAGATACGTCGATTGGAGTCCAACGACGAACCACGGACATGAACCACCGTTCGGTACCCTTGGTATATGCAGGTGGGTTCACTCGAAAATGAGTCAATTTTGTATGTGGCGAAGTGACTGTCCGGATTTATGGTGATGACGAAGGATTTGTAAACAGACTATTTTTTTATTTTGGAATTATGTATTTTGTTTAGAGATTTGGTCGACAAGCAGTACAAGTAATGTTAGTGGTTACGTTTATGATAGGACGGACGATGATTGCGAAACTGTTTAAATGGTGGAAGCGAACAGAAATTAACTTTAAATTTAAATGTATTATTCGGAGTTACTCGTATAGAAAACAAGTAGGTATTGGTTTCGTGACGATTTCGATCACGGGGCTTTTTACCAATCGTTGGTATTATAGTTTCACTAATGCAAAATCAGATAGTTTGTTCATTTTATAGGAGTTTGTGGGACTTTTTGCATTGCATGTCTGCAGAATATATTTCAATAAACTTAGCAAAGAGAATATTATCATAGTAAGAAACTTTGCGGTAAATTTGTTTCTTCATGTGTTTTTTGCGCACGTTCGGTGGTGGTTAGGTTTGGAGCTAAGGAATCCTACATGTACTACGTCTTTTAAGATCGGTAGGCTGAGGATCTAAGTTTCGGCGTAGTTGATTTTTAATCCGTCCGTATTTGCCACGCCCGCCAAACCGGTGATCATTTGGTGTAAGTCAATTTATTGTGTAATTATTATTATTATTTGTTTAGGGTTATTTTGCACTGCGACCTAATGGTCTATTGTGCCCCCTGCTACTACCTTGGGGAGGTTGGTCCCCTTGTTAGAGTCCCCTTCGCAATTGTAATTCCTGAGGAATTGTGTTTGAAGGTCATATGCTCTTACTTTGCCTTGGCGAGAATAGTTCACCTTAGAGCTCTTTCTCCAGACTAATTTCTTTTAAAAATCTGAGAATGAGAAGTGGGTCCATGGTTGGCATATCCTCTTCTGATACTTTGTATTTGCCCAAGTATTTCAATCTTTTGTGGGTAAGTGCCCCACAGGACTCCAGAAGGTGTTCCGGAGTCTCACATGACTCGTTGCAGAATCTGCACAGACCTTCATTTGTTATACCTAGTTTCCGTAGATGCTCCCTGAGTTTACAGTGCCCCGTTAGGAAGCCTGTTAGGATCCGTAGGTTATTCTTGATAAGGCAGATGCAGGCTTCGAATCTTTTCCGGTTGTAACATCCCAGTAGTTTCTTAGCTTGCCTCAGGCCTGTGGTGTTGTTCCAGGTTTTTGCCGTCTTCTCTCTCCATTTTCCTGAATTTCTCGCGTATGGTGTGTTCCCCCATTCCATAGAATGATTCAGGTCCAATGAAGGGTTCTGCAGCCCCTGGTCTTGTAAAGGCGTCTGCTGCTTCGTTACCTTTTATCCCGACGTGACCGGGTATCCAGTAAAGTGTAACTTCATTGTTTCTGCCCAATTCATTAAGCTTGCATAGGCATTCCCACACAAGTTTTGACTTAATGACATAGGAGTCAAGTGCTTTGATAGCTGCTTGGCTGTCTGACAGTATTGCTATGTCGCAGTTACTGTATCCCTTTTCGAGATTGAGTTGTATGCATCTGTTTATAGCACATATTTCAGCTTGGAAGATGCTGGTGCACTTGCCTATAGGTTCTGAGTGCTTGGTCCTTGGCCCAAATAGGCCCGCCCCTGTTCCCTCTCCAGTTCTCGAACCGTCTGTATACCACTTTATCGTGTGGCTGCCCAGTCCGTACACCGTGGATTCGTTGCTCCACTCTTTATTGTTTTTGTGTTGTAAATGATAAATATTATCTGGATGAAGGTTCACCGTTTTCACCGGCAAAACTCCGCGAAACACTTTTCAAATAACCACCACAAATAGTAGTGGAGACAATGTATAGCCCTGTCGGGCACCACTTGAAATCTCAAATTCCTCAAACAACGTACGACATGTATACAGCATGTGACAACTTGCGCTCATAATTGACACACATTTTCTGGAATACCAATTCTCGCATTCAATAAAATTACTTTTGTTTGGGAGGTTGGCGATCATTCCCTTCAGCCACTCGCCAGTGAAGGTCTTAGTCTTCCAAGTCCTTTTTATAAGTGGGAATGACAGGAATGCCATTAAGTCCCGCGACATTGTTTCATTTGAGCGTTCTTATTGCGGCTATTATTTCATTTTTACTAGAAGGTGCTCTGCGAATCCGGGAATTTTGAACATCGGATAGCTTATTCTGTTTTTAAGGCACTTATCCCTACACTTTCTATGATGGCACAGTGCTCATTCCATCGTTTTGCACTGTAGCATTCGTCAATACGAACGGATGCAGTTCGAAGGCGGATAGAAGCTATCGTGAGGTGGTGTCTGTTTCAAATATCTAAAGACAATTTCTTAGACGATAGCAAATCGCCACGTGATCAATTTGGTATTAACTTCGCTGCCGGTCATTACAAGCCTAACTGGCTTTATGAAAATTCTTGTGGCCGTACATGGTACCGCCAATGGCAATTTGGTGTTTCATTGTACTGGCATGGCGTTGAGCTTATTATAGAAATCGTCCTTTTCATCTTCAGTTATTTTATTCAATGGAGCGAAACTCGGTATGATGGTGATTCTTCTTACCTTCGTCCTAAATTTAGCCGTCAAAATCCGGCCACTAAGAGGCTCCCAGGAAATGAGGCCTTTGTGTGCGTTTGATAACAAAAGCAAACCTACGCCACACTCGCGCGATTGTTAGTGATTGGAATTCACATGCCTCGGGACATCTTATTTCGCTTAGGATGTCCAATTTATACCGCAAAAACTCCTTCTCAAGCTGTAGTAGGATCTGACTTTTTGAGGGCCATCCTTGAGTCGAGAAGGGTTTTATTCCAGAAAGCAATCTTTGTCCGGGCACGATAGCCGGGTGTATTTAAGGGCAGGGCCATAAAATGTTAAAATTTTCTTGGCTACACACTAAGGTCGAGAAGGAAAATGAAGAATTTTGTTTAAACGTGTGGCCCGAGGTGATATTGTCTGAAATTTATCAAGTCAGACTGGGGGTAAGATTCGAGGGAAGCCTTTATCATCCATCGAATAGGTGAATGGGTTTTTATTTAAAGTGCTTCATCAACCTTTTTTACATATTTATTGTCATTTCGACATTACCTATAATTTGATTATCAAACGGTTCTGATATTACTATGGCGTTGCCGTTTTTTCATACAGACTCGGAACACTTAAAATGGTTTTAAAAAACTCTATTGCTGGTGGTTGTTATTACCTTATTCTTTTTCATTAACAATAACAAAACCATTTGCTGTTTTTTTTGTACCTCAAATGCCATTTAAATTACTGCATGACTAACTAATCGCTTACGAAAAAGTGCATCATTGATTGTTTTTATCGCCTATTTATAACATCCACATATATCGCCTTCCGTATATGTACAACATCTCTTTCGGGAACAAAGTGAAATCGCTATTATTAAAACCGTCGATTAATCGATTATTCCAGAACATACGTATACACACAGAATTCACATTTTTACTACCATATCACCATAAAACAGTTTACCAGGCTATAAAATGTTATTCGCACCCCTTTCGCGCGCGCGATGGTTTGTGTTGTTTGCGTACTTTCATGAAACAGTCCACGTTTCACTTTAACGCTCTTTAACGAACCCTGTTAATCTCCGAGGTGATGTTTACATAGTAAGTGCTATGAAAGTCTACTGGATTATACAAATAAAAAAAAATAAACAAATCTAACGTATTCAACACATCTCGGTATCCGACACTGAGGCAATTAAAATTATGGTTATTGCCTCTTTAATTTGTACTTAAAAACCCAAATAAAGATAAACCATCTCTTACGCGAGTACCTTACATCGTAAACACAGATACTATGCCAATGTGTGACATCTGCTTGATTATATCGCAGCAATCGGTATCCAATCGGACCGCAATATCTATAAAATTCCCACTTCTATCTCGATAGCGATACAGATACCATCGGTTGCCTTCAAATTTGTGTTTATCTGAATATTTTGTTCTAACGATGTCCTCCAGTAAATTATGGCGGAACCCATAAGAAGGTCGATAAAAGTAGAAAATCGGTTGCCTTCATCGATATCAACGTTGGGTGACAAAAGCCAACACCACTTTAAAGATACGAACCGCCGTGGAATTTATTTGTTTTTTATTAAAATATCTTTGTCATCACGGTTAGAGGAGGCAATTAAATCCCGCCAACGTATAGGGTAATAAATTCCAAACGATCGACATTACCAGCTACGACTACCATCCAAATTACAGAAACTCCTTTCGAATAGCGACGGCTAATTATGACATAAACCTGAACTTCAAAGCACTTGGTGAACTTCCTAGAAAAAGTCCCCAAACTCTTTAGCGCATATGCAGGTACGCACTCATACACGTTCACTATCCACATCTGCCTGTCTGATTCTGGTGATCGTCCAACCCACACGATCGCCATTGAGTAGAGCAAGCGAGGAAGATCCGAATAAATATCGGCGAATGACAATCATTAAGTAATTTGATATCGGTTTTTATGCGATTTTCCATTCCAGTGTTTGCATTTGGCCGGCGAGTCTTGGATCGATTTGCTACGAGGATCCCTTTGGACGACGTAACTCTTTCCACGCCCAGGTGCCTCAGAACCAACACCATGATGACACACAATCATTAAATTTGTCGCTGGCGTTACACCGCCACAATGAAGATGACTGTGGCGATGATGATGATGATGATGATGATGATCCTTCGCATGCATGAATACGGAAAATAAAATCCTAATAAACCAAAAACAAACAAAGAAGAAGAACCACAACAACAGTGAATAAAACCAAAACATACCGTCCAGCTGTAATAACGCGACGGATACTGTGTGTTTGATGACCATTGCGAGCATCCACTCCGGCAAGCAGCACCAGATACAGGGTATCTTTTGCTTGCCATTCGCTCAAATCTGATAATAAAAAAGAAATTATAATAAAAAATTGTGAGGACCAAACGTGGCACAAATAAAACAAAAAAAAAAAACTCAATCCCCAGCAAGATCGAGGACCCCGTCCTTTGACTTTTTTTTATTGTATCTTTTTTTCTTTTTATCCGATACGATACCTTGGACTCTTCATTATTTGTCTTCGCTTTCAGTTAATTTTTGTTTATCTTTTGTTGCTTTTGTCCTCCTTTTGATATCAACAGAAATTAATAAGATGCGACGCTATTCATGATTTGCCTCCCTCCAGAAAAAACCGAAATAAAGTATCTGCAGCGGCGCATTGTATTTTACCTGCCGAAGCCAAAACGAATCACTGGCCATTGGAAAAGTGACAGGAGCTATGGTAGGAGCTTGTGCCTTTCTCTCCCTCCTTGGCTCTGTTATGACAGGCAGAATTTTCGGTTGATGGTTAATGAAGTGGAAATAGACTTAAGAATAGGAAACCTTGGCTGCAAATATTTTGACATTCCAGTCAGAATCAATCAACTTCTTAATTAGGTTACGATGATGGGAGCAGGGATATTAATCTAAATCATTCGTTCTCGTGTTGCTTTTACTTGTGTGATTAATATTTTTTTTTTGTTTTTCTCTTTGATTTCAGCTTCTGGTCGGTAGTGGCGGTGGCGGAGGTGGTGGACAGTCAACAACAGCAGCCTCTAGTGCCCAATCGCCGATATCAGGTGCAAATGCACCATCACTAAGTCCATCTGGCGGTTCAGGCACCGGTGTACCGGCCGGTGCTCTGAGTCCTGGCGGAATTTCGCAAACATCAAACGCAGCACCCGGCACCGGTACCTGCTGTGAGAATGGGCGACCAATTATGACAGATCCTGTATCAGGACAAACGGTGTGTTCGTGCCAATACGATTCTGCTCGCTTAGCGTTATCAAGCTACTCGAGGATACAAACAGCCGGTGTCGGTGTCTATGGAACACCGTATCCATCGACCGATCAGAATCCTTATCCCAGCATTGGTGTGGACAGCTCAGCTTTCTATTCGCCGCTTGTAAGTATGATTATTATTTTTACTTGCATTTATAACAAGTATGGATTTCGTGACAATGTTCGCTTTGAAGATTTTGATAAATATAGACATTTAGCGTCACGATTCAAAGCGAAGCCGGAATTTTCATAATAATCCCAAAATTAATTGGAGGAACTGGATTTTCGCGAAGCGAATATGTTGTTTTTTTTTTTTTTCATATTTTATAAGTTGATTAGGGTAGGTATGCTGTCAGTCACATTACTCGTACTTTTGGCCAAAAATTCGCGTAAATGTTCCTTACCGCTTTTCGGGATTAGCTATTTATCATATCCTAGGGTATGGCATACCAGGTCCTAGTTTAAATAAAGAATTTTACATTTTAACGAAAGAAAAAAAAAAAAAAAAAAAACTAAAAGGATATCTAGCTAATCAAAACCACATTCAATCTAAATATCACGCTAATCGGATACCGATTATTTCTCATTATGTATTCTTCAGTCCGAACCAGCCCCAAGATCCGGATTCAGTAAACCGGTATTGTAAACAAAATTGTACCCAGATACTAATTGCAAGCATTAAAATCAACATTCCGCGGTAACAGCTCATAAAGGGTCTCTAACCTAACTTCTGGCAGCCATTTTCGCTGCTAGTATTACCTTTTGTTTTGCACAATTGAAGGGAACCTACCGTTTTCTAAAGTAAAATATTTTAGGAAAACCATTGGCACTCTCGAATGTGTGGTAGGCACTAGTGATGTGTCAACTCGAGTTGATAAACCGAGTTAAACCGAGTTACATTAATATCAAACCGAGTTTGCAAATCCGAGATAGCATTAAACCGAGTTGAACACACGATTCGGTTTGAGTTGGTTAGGATAAGTAAACACAATGCACTAACATATAAATGTACCCGTTTATTAAGTCGAGTTGGAAAGCAGTCTGTTGTTTTCATACAAACCGAGTTGCACTACCCGATTCCATACCTACATATTTTGAATTCGGTTTCTCATTAGACGATGGCTCCTGTTTTCTCTCATTGTTGGTTTTTTTCACATAGTTGTGTTAGTTTTTTTTTTTTGTTTGTGTATGCGCTGTTTTGATGTGTGTTCCATCGAACCAAGTCGATTGAGCGTATACATTACATACCTAGTTAAGCCGAGTTGTATTATTGATTCAATATCTACAACACTTCGAATTCGTATTCGCTTCGGTTTCTTATGTGACTGTGGCACAATTTTGTTACAAACCGAGTTAGCCAACAAAATTTATGGGGAACTAAGTTAAAAAAAAGTTCAAATTTACACTTAGTTCGCACTTTAAAGTTTTTTTTTCGAAATCTAGTTGAGAAAATAATTTATTGTTCTCCATTCCAACTTCTAAGCTACGAAGGCTATGAACTGCTCAGTCAGAATTATTAATTCGGATGACCGAGATATTACGGAAAGCGATCAGCGTTGCCATCACAGGTGGGGCACTGCTTTATTCTTATGCCCGGTTTTACAGTTTTACTTTATACTCCGATTAACTATAAATCGAGTTTAAGGCGAAATGGTGTATTCCTGTGCTGGTTAGGTTTTAACCGATAGTTTAAACTGAGTTTCACTTAAACGGCCATGGATGAGGGTTTAAACCGACGTTTGTGGTGCAATCGGACTAGGTATATATTCATATACACTCGATAATTTTGTTCCGCATGTGCTGCAAATGTTGCTGTTAAATAATTATTACCAATTTCAAGGAATTTCCAAATTGTACTTGTCGGAAGAGACCTTAAAGACGCCATTGGGACGGAATGGGACAAAATCAAAAAAAAAAATAAAAACAAAACTCTTCCATCAAGAATATTAGAGCTTCTAAGTAATGAGGGAGGAAGTACTCATTACTAAAACAAAATTTGTTTCTATTTAAAAAAAAAAAACAATCCTGTCTCAACCACTTGTCCCGGGTAATTAGGATCTAATTGCAAATTACAATTAAGGGAAAAAACGATTTGTGGTGATTAAAATTTTTCTAGAAATTGGTAATGATTTATTATCTAACAGCAATATTTGCAGCACATACGGAAGAAAATTATCGAGAAACGATGGCGAAAATTCCAAAACAAATGAGTTTGGCAATTACAGTGACCTACAAAACAGACAAGAAAACTAAACCGGAGTTTAACTAAACGTTCGCTCATTTCTACCGTAAGACACTCACTCACGGTTTAAGTACCCATACTTAATTTAAACTCGCTTGCGAGTTTAACTAAACCGTAGTTTAAACCTGCAATGTAACACCGGGTATAAGTGAACTTATAACGGATGAAAACCTATCTGTATTAGGTTTTGCGACTCCATTTGTAATAACGCAACGCTAAAGGGATTATTGGCAAATAGAAGCAGTAATATGATAAAAAGAATTTGCTTATCTAGAACCCTAGTCTAGTTCTAATATTTAATGTGCTGAGCTAGAGCTAAAAGTATCTACAAGACTTCCGGATACACCCAGTTTGTCGGAAGTGGTGGTGGATGGTGGAATTATTTGTCCTGTTACATTACTTTCTGAGAACGTTCTGTCGCGTTATCAAATGGTGCAGTATGCACATGTACCTACTTCGAAAAGTAACTTCATAACCATAACATTGCTTATCTGTCTTATTGAACGAGTAATGAGATATGTAACGTCGTTCTAAAATCAAATGAATCCAAAGCAATGTCAGTTTTGGACCTTATTCTTTGTCACGTTGATACGAGTATGTATGTAGAACCTATTGAATCTATCTCTCTTAGGCAATTCGAGACGTTATACCAGTAATTTTGCTACAAAGTAATGTTGTTTTTGCACCTGATAGCGCTATTATTTTTTTTTTTTGTCGCGATAAGGCGTGAAACGTTCATAGCAAATTTAGGTTTATTTTTTTTTCCGAGGCTAGGTGAAAAATCTTCCATAGACACTATGAGAATAGCAAGCGCGTGCTCATAGTAGTGTCAGATTCTTACTGACTAAAAAAACACCACCCTTCGATATAAATTTGTTAGATATCGCAACTAAGTATTAACTTATCAAGCAATTTTTCTATCATGAAATAAAAACGTTTGGCAGGTTACTTTTCACTGAGAGATCCTGCATATTCCGCAATCTAGACGCGGTTAATCATTATCACGATAAGTCGAAAGGTTTCGTCCTTTGTAGTCGGCGCAATAAATTGCTGTATTGTTGACATGTCCGATTAGTCGGTTTCTATGCTCTCTCGCGAAGCTTCTAGTTTCAGCTTCGATTTTCGGAATTCCGAGATCCCTGTGGATATCGTCGTTTCTACTATACCACGTTGCTTGGACAATTTCTCTTAGCACTTTATTTTGAAAGGTTTGTAAAATATTTGCATTTGTTTTCTTGGCACAACCCCAAAGTTGTATACCGTAGGTCCACAACGGCTTTAGCACTTGTTTGTATAAACTGGTGGAGCGGGATAAGATTATTTTCTTCTATAACCGGTTGGAGACGCCTTAATAATATCCTCTCGAAAATGTTCGATATGATTGGAAGAAGCGAAATTGGTCTATACGATTTTACCTCATTTGGCGGTTTTCCTGGTTTTAAAACCATTATGACTTCCGCAACTTTCCATTGGCTCGGAACGTGTTTTAATCTAAGTGTAGCATTTATAATATGGAGAAGCTTAATCAATGTGTTTCTAGGTAAAAGTTTGAGAATTTCTCCGGTATTCAAATCATAACTAGGAGATTTCTTAAGTTTTTAAAATGCAAAAATACTAGATTTATTGCTCGATGCCAAACGATTACAAATTTTTCAGTTTTTTTCTGGGCTGAAGGCCTCTTTACTCTTCGGCTGATTTTGTTCAAGTGAACAGAGTTGGATCGACCCGAAGTTGGGTGCTAAACAATACAATGATACATAGATGGCGCTCACACGAATGAACGCGTTCAACTAGAACAGATAAAAATGTATAATAAAAGTGCTTAAAACTCGGCCGATCTGACAATTGGTCGACCACGAACAATCAAATTTTAACAATGGTACAACATTTTAAGTTTAAATTACATATTACTTAAGGTCTACATCGGGAGTGTTGCCCCGGTTATTGATATCTACAGCCTTGTTGTCGGGTTTCGAAATCCACTTCCGCATTCTATTGGCTTCAACGACCCCATCGTAAGGTAGCTGACTCAACTGGCAATTTTCAATGTCTCGTAGTATATATCTATCATTTCCTAAAACTTTATGTACAACATAAGGTCCACAGAATTTCGGCAACAACTTTTTATTTGTTCCCGTCGTAGTATCGACATTTAGCATGACAACAAAATCGCCAACCTGATAATTTTTTACCTCCTTGCTGTGCCTAAGAAAATAACTCAAATTATATTCCTGAGAACTATCAATTCCCTTTGAGGCATCTGCCCTGAATTATAGGAGATCACGCGGAGTATCCGAACCCAATTTATCGTCTAAATGTTCCATAATTTCGTCTATTAACTCCCCTCGTTGTTCCACGCCAAACAGCAACATACTAGGGGAGTTTCTCGTCGCCTTGTGAATAGAATTATTAACGGCAAATTCTACCTGTAGAAGCTTACAAGACCAATCGGCATGATTGACGGGTTCACATAATTTCGCCAACATAGCTTTAATCACCCGATTAATTCGCTCTACTTGCCCATTCGCCTGGGGCGAAGCCACTGCTACCTTCACGTGTCCTATATTTCATGTCAGCAAGAATTCCTCAAACTCAAGTGACGAAAAGCACGTACCTCGTATTCCAGCGTCTACGATAACCAGGATATGTTTCCTTTTCGAATTTACGGACGACAGCGGGCCAAAATGGTCCAAGTGGATGGTATCAAACGGCAGCGGCTTTTTCGTTGTTTGCGGCCGACACGTCATCGTCAGCTTTCCTGGTGGTTCGTCTCGTCACACGTGATGTCATCAGAATAGGTTTAAAGAAACAGTTTTTCCGAAAAATTCATTTAGTACAGTTTGGGCCAGCTTGTCCTGACCCCACATCTGAGTTTTAAAATGCAAAAATACTAGATTTATTGCTCGATGCCAAACGATTACAATTTTTTCTGTTTTTTTCTGGGCTGAAGGCCTCTTTACTCTTCGGCTGATTTTGTTCAAGTGAACAGAGTTGGATCGACCCGAAGTTGGGTGCTAAACAATACAATGACACATAGATGGCGCTCACACGAATGAACGCGTTCAACTAGAACAGATAAAGATGTATAATAAAAGTGCTTACAGGTTTAAGATTCTCGATCTCATGTTTGAGTTCCCTTAGCGTTGCACTTGTGAGCGTCAAATCGTCAGATGGTAAATCCAGCCTATTGCGGTTGTCGTAAACCACTTGACCATCGTACGGTTTAAAGGTTTCTTCCAGGTGCCCCGCAAAGACGTCCGCTTTTTCTTTATCTTCCCTCGCCCATTCATCTTGATTTAATTTGATTGGCGGCGCGGGGACTTTGGGCTTTTTGGTGCCTTTTACAGCTTCTCAAAGTGAATAATTGGAACCTTTTTTCGCTGTTAAACTTTCAAGGTAAGAGCCTATTCCACTATTCTTAAAATCCTTAATAGTCTTCTTCAACATATTGCACAGATGATTCAAGTGTGCTTTATGCTGCGGAGCTCGACTCTGTTGCCATTTTTTACGCGCTTTTCTTTTTTCCTTGGCCAATTCTTTTATTTCCGGAGGATATCGTTAACGTTTTCGCGTTTTCCTTGGATTGGGCGTATTATTCCAAGAGGCGAGCTGTACGATCTCAACGAAGCGATCAACTTCAACTTCAAGTTCATAGGGCGTCGTAAGTGGAACGCTCAGTTCAACATTATCTTCAATTTCATTCCTAAAGCTTTCCCAGTTAGTTGTTCGACCAGTTAATCTCGCTGGCTCTAGGCTATAGACTAGTTTTTCGCTGATTGTTAAAATAACCGGGGAATGATCAGACGACAGATCAAAGCTCTCTTTGACTTTTATGCGGTTGGTAGATATTCCCTTCACAACGAAAAAATCGATCAGGTCAGGTATTTTCGAAGTATCAGTTGGCCAGTAAGTCGGTTTACCCGTCGAATGGAAATCGCAACTGTACTCCATACCTGCCCCGTAGAGCATTCTACCTTTTGTCGAACTGTATCTTGAGCCCCAGAACGTATGTTTCCCATCAAAATCGCCGCCAATAATAAAATTAGGTTTCAGCGATTCAAACAAGTTAGTAAAATCAGATTTTTCAAGCGCGGAACGCGGTGGGCAGTAGATAGATGAGATTTTAAGAGTACGCTGACTATTTTTAACTCGAATCGTGCACAGTTGCAAAGTTTCAAGCTCTATCTTTATGTCTTCGGATTGTTTGATTCAGTCTTTAATAAACAAGGATGATCCGCCTCTCGCTTTTCCCGAAGGGTGACAAGCGTGGTATTCATTATAGCCTTTTATTTTTAAATGCGATTCCTTTTTTACGTGGGTTTCAGAAATCAAGCAAATATCAATATTTTCATTTTCAGTTTTCACGCACGAATATTTCCAATTCGTCGAGTTTTTGCAAAAGTTCGTTTGCATTCCATGTACATATTTTTAACATTCGTTTGTTATTCATATTCTAGTTGAAGTACGCGTTTTCTGAGAATTATTTTCAAGCTTAACTAGCCTATCGAGAATAATTTTATTTATTTTGCTTTGTTCTTCAAATTCCTCGAGAATAACCGACAAAACATGAGAGACAGGGTCCGTCGAAATTTCAACGTTTTTTGGTTTTTCGGATGCCGCGGCCTGAGCGTAAGTCTGCACTCCTGCTGTCCGAGGGCCCTTACCTGGCGGCTTTTTCGATGTTAGCTTATCAGTATCGTTTCTTTTAAGAACTGAGGTCGACTTTTCTGTTGTTCATCTTTCCCTCACCTTTTTGCGCTCTGAACCCGGTAGTTTTAGTTTAGCTAGTTTCTCCTGTGCATTCTTACGCTTTGGCCTAGTTTGCAGCTTAGATTTTGCATTTGGGGGTTTAAGGAGCACATCTCTCCGTTTTTGCAACTCCTTAGCTACTTCACACCCCCTATAATTTGCCGGGTGCTTTCCCTTACAATTAGCACATGTTGCAGAGGTTTGTTTATTTACTCCACAGACTTGGGAGAGGTGATTTCCGGCGTATTTCACACATCGCGGTTCTTTTTTGCAGTACATTTGCATATGGTTAAATCCTTGGCAACGTTTGCACTGCGGAATCATCCTTAAATTTCTGCGCATGGGCTCGATTTTGACCACGATATTTAGTATAGCTCCAATTCGGTAGATATCGTCGATATTATCAGACTTATCGAAGGTAAGCATAAAAAGCAGAAGTCCACGCCTTACCAAGACGTCTTTATCTAGTTCCGTTTGTTGCTTCTCCTTCTTAATGATATTAACGGCATCAAAAATTTGAAAGCATTTGGATTGAAGATCAGTCATAACCTCTTCTTTGGTGCATGAGGGGTGGAGTCCCCTTGCAACAACACGATGTGTCCTTTCTGACTTGATTTCGAAAGTATACCACTGAATCTTTTCGGTATTTAGCTTTTGGGACACAGCTCGGTAGTCCTTGTAGTTATCGACGTTAACTTTCCACGCATTATCCCTCAAAGTTGTAACCTTATACTTTGATGTTATTATTCCTTTACGGAGGCTTTGCAACTTATTGTATTCCGTTATCCCGACGATGTTTATTGGTGGGGGTGGACGAAATTGCGCTCGAAGTTGCTTTTCTTGTGGGTCTTTGTGATTTTCTTCGTTCACGGGCTCGACTTCGGGCGATGAACCGGCTCTCCGTTTTTTACTAGGTCTTTTCTTTGGGACCCGATACGTTTCGCGTGCTAGCTCTTCTTCGTCTGTGTGATATTCCAGACTAGCTAAGCGTGCTGGAGTACATTCGCGTTCTCTCTGGATATGCGTGTTCTTTAGGACCTTATTTTCTTCTTTTAATTAGTCTATCTCTTTCTAAAGATCTTGATAGAGTAGGTCCATTTCGTTAAGCTTAATTCGGAGTATTTTATTTTCTTCCTCAAGACTTTTGTATTTCGCTGAGTCCTGAATTTCGCGCGCTGCCGTTCCCGGTGGACTTCTTTTCCCGTAGTTATTCGATCTTGGTGGAGGAGATCGACATACCCTTGTACTTTTTAAGAAAGGATTTATTAGGTGCAATAACTGGCTCTCCCCAGAATCCGTAGAGGGTCAATTTTCCAGTGAACCTGGGCTGCCACCTGGGGTAATCAATCGTTTTGTTTTGTTCATTGCATTTTGTGTATACACTATGCTCGGTATACGGAGGATTGATTTTAGTCGCCTCTTATGACAGGCATGCCTACCTCGGGTATATTCTAACCCCTACCCGAAGGGGTTCATAGCAATTATTTTGTTACAAGCAGAGATTCTAGTTGTACTTAAGGCTGCGGAACTACTAGAGTTGGATTATTTGGCAAGATAAACCAAATAAGAAAACTAGGGAAATTATTATATTAAATTAGGTGCCCTCAATTGAAAATACATAACCAGAGGAATCCTGTCTGGACACTTTCTTCTGAGAAAGCATACAAGGAAACTAGAACTTCCAGACTCTGACGATTGTACACATTGCGATGAAAATGAAAAAGTTTATGAAATACATTCTTACAAAAGTATTCCTTTAGTAACTTGAAGGAATATCATTTCATTGATTAAAACCATAGCTTACAATTTTACGCGGAAATTGAATACTTTGAAGAAAAAGTTTTTGGTATTATTGCCTTTTTAATAATACTGCTGATGCCTAGCGTTTTATAAAAGATTTGTTTCATAAGCTTAATAAACCTGAACTAACTTGTCTGTCTATGTGTAAATGTATACAGTGGAAGTTACAGAGTTTGGATAAAAATTGTTCAATTCATTTGATTTTGAAACTGAATGAATTTTTCTGTACAGTTTTGATACCTTAGACAAAGTATCCGCTATTAGCCTTCAATTTGGAGCAAATTGTTTGCATTTAAGTTTAATTATTCTTTATTTACGAGTAGATGTAAATATGGATTTATATATAGGTATATTATTTTATGATGGCCACACTGATTGCGATGTTGAATTATAACATATCAGACTCCGATATCAGTAAAAAATATATGGATAGGTCGAATTTGAAAACATCGTGAAACATCATGTTACAAAGATCGGTGCTTGTCGGTGGATCGTAGTCGATACTTTTTACTCACCGGAAAACCAGATTTTTATTGGATAAGGGACACAAATTTACATTGTGGGGGTCGATCCCTGTGGCTATATTTTAGTATTTTATTGGCGACACGACAGAAATTATAATATATCGTACTGCTGACCATAAAAGAGAGACTATAACTAAAACTTCTGCTGTGATTACGTTAAGTAAAATGAGTATCGCCAAATAAAAAAGTACAAAAAATGATTGCGTAAGGTAAGGTTATGATTAAAAATCGCAAGAAAATTTCATGTCACGCGGATTTTAACTTTAGAATCAGACAAACACTAGTCTTTCTCGAACTTTTTTATCGGCACATTGATTTCCATTAACAAAATGAAATGAAAAACGACTTATTTATAGCTACTGTGCGCACAAACTTACCCCGATAATTGGCTGTTTAGACCACAAAACTGTACATGTGTAATTAGATTATGGCCATGGGTGTAGTCTCCGTAAAACAGTAGTTTATAATCACAATATCTTGCTAATTTAATGAATTAATCCCGAACCAGTTCACCTGCAGCCAGTGGTGGAAATGTCGACCCAAAGCGCTGCACCATAGAACCATCCAACCAAATCAATCCGAATCTATCTTAGATACGGAACAAATTTAAAGCTCACTCTTCGATTTTAATGTGCCTCTGTCTCCTCCCCATCAGCTACGGTGTAAGCGACAACTACAGCACTGACGATGTAAACACGTATTAAAAGTCTAAATTGCCATGTTAAATAATTATACTTATCTACTTATTCCCATCAACCCCTGCGTGTGAGTGTGTGTATGCACTTTTTTTTTGCAAAGCCAAGTATCCACCAGTGTACTTTGTTGACTCGCTTTTCCGTTGCTTTTTATTATTAACACATATTTCTTTTTATTAGTATTGCATTTCACTAGCTTCTATTATTTATATGAGCATGCATATGAGCAACTGCAAAGTGTGGCGTGCATCACTGCATCGATGGGCTCCTCACCACCCCTTTTCCAAGATCGTCTCGAAATGGTAGTTTGATACTAGTTCGGGAAGTCTTATGCGTGTTATTAATATCATACGGCGGGCGACAACGAACTCGGCCGCTGCTGCAGCAACAGAGCGTGAGTAGTTAATGTGAGAGCCCGCCAAACAAAGCGACTGAGAGAGTGTCGACAAATTATTAATTATCCTACGTCGCGGTGACACATGTAGACATTGATTCGTAATCGTATCAAAACGTTGCATTTAGCATTGATTCGTATTCCCCATCATATAATAGGGTATGATAATTGCAGTGGAAAAAATAATAAACGCTTGTCATGTCAGGCAGTTCCAAGAACATTGGTGGGGAGAGTATCAATCGACGTGAATACACTAGCAGAGATTGACAGTACATTTATCAAACGCTCTCCGATTCGTCACTTCGATGTTGATCAGCTCATGACAGCCATCTTTGGTACAAATTAAAACCTGACCAGGTTGTGTGTTTGTGAGGCTTGAGCAGAGCAAGCATTGAAGCGAAAGCGGCCAAATCGGGTTTAGCGGTAAACGAGGACAAAACCAAGTATATGCTGTCAATAAGAAAGGGAAATCAATGCCGACGAATTGGATGGAACGTCATAGTGGGCAGCTATAACTTCGAGATAGTTAGGAACTTGGTCTACCTTGGCTTAACTATTAATTCTGAGAATGCAACAAGCCTCTCCATTTAGTTCGGTCTTTAGCTAATTGCCTCCAGTTGCGCACTCCAAGTTGGTCGAGTCCCCTTGAACTTGTGCGCGTCACCTACGGCGATGATTCCCTCTACTGCGTCGTCCCTCGGGGTTAGATTCGAAGACTCTGCGGGCCGGAGCGTTGGTGTCCATTCGCTCTACATGTCCTAGCCATCTCAGACGTCCAATACGCAGTTTTTTGACTAGGTCGATGTCGCTGTACAGCTCGTATAGTTCGTGATTGAATCTTCTCCTCCAAAATCCGTCAACCCAAACGGGACCGAAAATCTTGCGAAGAATTTTTCTCTCGAAGTGACCAAGGATATCTTCATACTCTTTTAATAAAGTCCATGTTTCAGCGCCGTAAAGCAGGACTGGGATGTTCAGGGTCTTATACGGAGCCTTCTTAGTTGTTCGAGATAGGGCTTTACTGTTAAATTGCCTCTTAAGCCCAAAAAAAAAACAGCGATTGGCAAGAGTTATTACTGGCTTGATTTCTGCGCTGATGTTATTTTTCGAGTTTATAGCAGAGCCAAGGTAGACAAAGTCCCTTTCTACCTCGAAATTATAGCTGCCCACTGTGACGTTCTGTCTAATTCGTCGGTGTTGGCTGTCCCTTCTTGTTGACAGCATATACTTGGTTTTGCCCTCGTTTATCGCTAAACCCATTTTAGCCGCTTCCGCCTCAATGCTTGCAAGCGCACCGGTGACAGCCCGCTGAGTTCTTCCGATAATGTCTATATCGTCGGCGTATGCAAGCAGTTGTACAGACTTGTAATATATTGTGCCTCCGGTGTTGACTTGTGAGTTCCGCACAATCTGTTCAAGTATACAATATTGAAGAAGTCGCATGACAGCACATCTCCTTGTCTAAAACCTTTTTTGACATCAAAGGTGTCGGTGAGGTCATTACCATCCTTGATGGAGCAGCGAGCGTTCTCCATCGTCGTCCTGCACAGACGGACAAGTTTGGCAGGGATGTCAAAACTAGACATGGCTCTATACAGCTCTTCTCTATAGATGCTGTCATAGGCGGCCTTGAAATCGATAAAAAGGTGGTGAGTATCGATTTGAAATTCTTGGGTTTTCTCCAGGACCTGCCGAAGTGTGAAGATTTGATCGATGGTGGACTTTCCTGGCCTGAAACGGCACTGATAGGGTCCAATCAGGCTGTTCATAAAAGGTTTCAGGCGTTCCCACAATATCGCAGAAAAGATCTTGTATACGATGTTGAGGAGACTGATGCCTCTATAATTGGCGCAGTTGAGAGGGTCTCCTTTCTTGTGGATCGGAGAAACGATGCTGAGATTCCATTCATCAGGCATACACTCGTCTGACCAAATCTTAGAAATGAGTTGGTGTATGCACTCTACCAATTCATCACCAGCTGCCTTGAAAAGTTCGGCCGGTAAGCCGTCAGGTCCAGCAGCCTTGTTGGATATTGCTATCCTCACTTCGTTTTGGTCAGGTGGACGGAAATTGTGACTATCTTCGTCTATGTTGAATGGTTCATTCTGCCTGACAGGGGGATGTTGGTCTTCGTCGCCGTTATACAGTCTGCAGAAGTAATTTTTTCCATATTCTCAGCACCGACTGATTCTACTACGAGGTTTCCATTTTCATCTCTACAGGTTTCTGTACGGGTATTGCTTTTCTGGCACGTTCTTTTTACCTTTTGGTAAAACTTCCGTACATTGTTCCTGGAATACAAACTCTCGACGTTCTCGAACGCGCGCTTCTCATGCTCTTTCTCCTTCTTTTGGAGAAGCCGATGTTCTTCCTGTCTCTTTTGCTCGTAGAACTCACGAGCGGCTCTCGTCTTCCTTTGCCGCCGCTTTGTATGCCTCTTGTTTTGCTGCATGCACTCGCCGGCATTCTTCGTCAAACCAGGGGTTTTGCGGTTGTGGGCGAACGAGACCCAGCACATCAGTCGCGGCGTTTCTGATGGCATGTTGGAAGCGTTGCCACTGGTCTTCGGCACTTGATGCTGGCGGCATAGGGGTGATTGAGAGATATCGGGATACGCGTTCAGCGAAGAGTCTGGCGGTCTCTTGCGATTGTAGCTTTTCGACGTTAAATTTTCTCACAGTGATTCTTCTTTGTTGCTCAGAATTCAACACTAAAGCCCCATCTCGAATAACTAAAGAGACAGTATATAAGACGCTGATTACCCCAGTTCTGCTTTACGGCGCGGATGAAGATACCCTTGGTTGCTTCGAGAAAAAAATTCATCGCAAAATATTCTACATATTGGGTGTTTAAAATGGCTAGGACATGTAGAGCGAATGGACACCAACGCTCCGGCCCGTAGAGCCTCCCAAATCTTACCCAGAGGGACGGCGCAATAGAGGACCTCTTCGCCATACAACTTGGAGTGTGCAACTGGAGGCGGTTGGCTAGTGACCGGGCTGAATTGAGAGGCTTGTTGGTTGAGTCGCAGGTTCACCCCGAACTGTAGCGACACCTAAGTAAGTAAGTGTAGGTAATTTCGAATTCTGCTCCCGCACACAGTATGGTCACCCGAGGAAAGGTGATCCACTCGCTCTGAAGTTGATAACCCATAACAAAATGGTGTTTCGAATAGGTTTGGGATCACGTCTACCAAGAGCGAAGTGCTCACGAAACGCTTTTTCTGTTGCAGTTACTGATTCGTTGTTTTTCATAAACGTTTTCTTAATTATGTAGTAACTTCCCGATTTTTTACCTTTAGCGAGTTAACCGGTTTTTCGGTTCTTTTCTGCCACCTTCTTACTGAATGGGCATTCATTTGACTCACTCTTTTCTGGTTTATATAAAATTGACAACAGAGTTGACCAACAGCTTATTTCTAAATGACAAAAGGAAACATCAAATTAATGTTTTTTCCACTTTCAAGTGTGAAATACCTACTGAAAATGCTTATAAGTAGACATCTGACAAACATTTAAGAGTATTGTTGTCATGAGAAAGCTTATTAAAACAATGCCCTTCGGATTCGCATAAAACTGTAGGTCCCTTCCATTCGTGCGAAAAACATAACGCACACAATGCGAGTGGTTGCGTGAAGCTAGGCTCTTCATTGGCTGTTTTGTTTGCACCAAAACATGTATGTACTATATATATAACTGGAAGTAGAAAAAAACGGGAGATTAATTGATTACGTACTATTTTTAAAAGCTTTTATTTAACTTTCTTTGTTGTCCGTCTCTCTGTTACAAATCTTGCAATCAAAATTGCGTCCGGTAGGTATTTGAAATTTTTGACAATGACAAGGCAATGGTGTATTTCTAATATCCTTCAAAATCCAGTGCTTATTCTTAAAAAGTATTTTTTAAATATAACTCTATTTGGCTTAAAATTACGTCTACTACATATTGTATTAATGTTGACCCTTAGTCCCGAAACATCCTGCATATAGTATCATTGCAAATTCATAAAACATTTGATACGTGTACTAAAATTGCAAAAAGTGAAATTCGATATTTCTCGCTTAAACTGTAAAGTTCAATCTACTCAGCTGTTTGGGCTATTCACTTGTATATTTACAGGCCATATGGGGTTGTACTCTATAGCCCACACAATACATGTATCAGAATTAATATATCCTATAGAAAAGGGTGTGAAAACAATCCATTTAGCATTTCGACGTTACACAATCTATACAATAAATTGCAAACTATTCGCCACGTTTTGTTTTAAAGACATTCACTCATAATGCGACAAGATGCCACTAGTAAATCTACTCTTTCTGTTACTGTCTACGCTATAGTCGATCGATTGTCAACAAAAGGAAAAGAAAAAACTCACCGTGAATATAAAATGTAGCCAAGGACCAGGCTCGAACGGATGATCAAATATTAGGTTACACTTACATATTATGTTGTTCTATAGTAGTTATAATGCCTATGTTTTATCTCATGTTAACAAGTGAGATACTTACCCAATGCATTTCATTTAGTTGTAGCTTTTTTTCTTCCTCTCCTTTATTCACGTTGTTTTTGCTGTGTAGGTATTTGTTTTCATTTTGACCAGGTTTCTGCATGGATACGCCACACACATACTGGAGCAAGCGCATTGGGTTTCCACTTTTTGTTAAGTATTTGAATGCTTGCACATCAATTTGATGGGGGGATGGATTGGCTTTGAAATTGAATACAATTAAAAGTGTATCGGAAAATCGAAGCGGTACAGATCAGATACGGGCGACCTGTCCCCAATGCGCTTGCAACTTTAATTGGATTGTTAAACAGAGCCACCATTCCAACACGAATAGGAAAAATTGTTTGCTCCTCTTCTAAATAGGTTGTTTCAACTTCAACAAAGTAGATACTAGATACATGTCGTAACAATTAAAATGGCGTTCAACAGACACAGAATAGCCCCAGCAAGGACGCGTTTGGAACGAGGTATACACACACTGCCGATTGTGGGTGCTTAAACTAGTTACAAGTGCATTAAATATATCTTAAGCTAAGTTGCTGGGCGTGTGTTCGTTCGTGTGGACTCTAAATCCAAATTGGTTTTTTTTTCTACAAACATCTGCTTGCTGCTGTGCTCTTCGTATGCACCACAAGGATTAAGCATGCAGCTTAAGTGTGGATTTATGCAAATAATAAACACTCCGCAAGTGCATAAGTGTGTGCAGAGGTAGAGTGCCACACATGTAGTTGGTTATAATGGTGGAATGTGCAGCTATTTTTTTGTTCCTATTTTAGTGTCAACTTTCACCGTACATTGTTATCCACAAACTATACCCCTAGAGGGAAAGTTTTGTCCTTACACACGGTGTTTGTTAGCGGATTACGGAAGTTGGGCGTTATCCTCCCGTATACCAGCCAGCACTAGCACGTGTTTAGTTCTATGCACGCGCAAAATCTTTGATGTCCTCTTACATTTACCGACATAATTCTTTTAATTCTCCGAGTACTATTTCATGGTGAGTTGGAGTTGGTTAACATCCTTTAGATCGGTATCAAAGGTGTTTATTGCAACAAAACACAACAATGTAGGCAGTTGAAAGCTATCAGCAAAACCACGCATCCATCCCCAGTCGTCAATTATTATTAATTATCATCTCTCTGTAGCGACGCAGACGAAGACATCAGCAAGACAGCTGCACCAGCCAAACATGACCTTTCCGTGAGAGGTGTGACTAATCACTCGTTTTTACATCACATTAACTCTGCGCTGCGCGGGGTACAGGGTGTGCTAGCGAGAGAGTGCAATTATTTTAATGTTTAATAATTTGCATAAAATTCTAATTAAGGCCCAGTGTGCACTGCCCGACACACATCCATGTCCATGATGATGGATATACCGTTACCGTTCGTGAAAGCGAAAGGAGTTTAGGCCGCCACAGCTAACTCTTGAATTTGCGCGCCGCCGTGCCCACTATTGCTCACTCCAAAGATAGATAACAACAATGGACTGTTGGACAGATTATAATCCGATGACGTGTTGATGACAAAGTTAACGATATTGCAAAAAAACAAGTAGATAATCTGCGCTGATCCCATATTTGAACAAAGCAGCAATGATCCTAGAAGGCAACGAATGGACAAAGTGGAATAGTAGAGATGTGTGGTGGCAAGCAATATGGCGATGAAGCAATCAAAGCAAATACATACACATAAATTCAGCACTAAATTCCGCTTCGGTGATAATTGAACAAAACTATCGCATATTTGAACCAAGGAAAGCAGGTGATAAACGAAGCGTAAATGTGCAAAACACATTTTAGTGGGGCAGGTTGCACAAGCAAACACAGGTGGCGGGAACTGTTTTTGCTTTTACCCTAAAAAAAGAAGGCGAAAGGAAGAGAATATCTCGCGTGAATAAATTTCTTAATAAAAAACCGTTTGCAATACATATTTGAAACCGAATTATGTTAATATCAAAAGGCAATAAAATGTACCAAGTTTTCTACAAAAATAAAAAATAAAAATATTATTTGTACATATCTTTGAATTCAAAACTTAAGATACTTAATTTCCTTTCAATTCCACAATAAAAAAAAAATTATAACACATTCATTAAAACGGTGCTATTCTTGCTTCACAAGCTGAGAAAATTCAGCGAAACCTCACTTGAACAGAGACCGATTAGACTGTGAAATTTGTCGGCTTAAGGTAGGTGTCTGTTATAGTTTGCATATAAATCTGGATCGTTGGTCATGGATAACTTGTCCGCTTGACAGAGGAGTCCGCTTATCAAAGGTGTCCGTTAAGGGAGTTTTCACTGTATATGTAACTCCAGATCCCAATACAGGCCCTCGTACTCTCTGCTGAAGCTGGACGCACTTTTTCTCCGCTTGCCTGGTGCAACGGGCTTTTTCGTCTCTATTATTAGAGGTGCCCTTCGACTGAGCTTAGAAAGCCGATTTTTTTTTCATCACTCCACCACCATGTTTTTTGCCGTGATGATGGTCTTTCGGAGCTCCTAGCAGTAACTTGGTTCTCTCTAAGCAAGTTCGATGTAGAGAATACTACTTATTTTGTGCTCTACACTTTCCATCACCAGCTCCGTTGATGGTATGCAAGGGGTAATTTTTCATATAATGTTTGCAATACTTTTGCGATCATTTTTACGACGAACTGTTTCTTTTATGATGCCAGTCGTGTCAACCCACGGAATTTGCATATAAATCTGGATCGTTGGTCATGGATAACTTGTCCGCTTGACAGAGGAGTCCGCTTATCAAAGGTGTCCGTTAAGGGAGTTTTCACTGTATATGTAACTCCAGCTCACAATACAGGCCCAATAGGTATTGTATGTGTCGCTGGCATCACTTGGATGCTAAATTGCCTAGATTTGATTTGTCTCCATTTTTTGTTAGTAATAAGAAAATCCAAATTCCAGAGTACTCACACTCTCCTGTCCATTGCACTACTAGACAGGAACCTTTATTTGGTGCAGTGGTTGGAAAAACTTCGATACCATTGCCACACCTGATTTGTCTCCTTAGTCGCATTTTACGACAAGCGCTGTTGGAGGCGTTGCAGTAATATTCTTAATCCGTCAATGCACGGGTTAACACTAAATATAAATATTTTCGAAAAAACAAAATCGTACGTACGCAGATTTCAAATAGCTGTAAAAGCCATTTTGAATATTCGTTTTAGACAGTTATACGCAGATAAAAGTACGAGTATGGCTTGTGAAGTATTCCGGTTTAAAAGACTATGATAAGTTGCAGTATGAGCTAAAATACACACATAAAAACGTATAATACATACATATGTATATGATGAAGAAGCAATGGCTCCCTTGTCTTCACCTTCTATGGTCACAAAGTTGTTGACTGAAACATAATTATTGTAATAAACCATTTGCCTTCCTTTGTTTAGGCAAGAATTGTTGCCTGCCTCTGAGGACCTTTATGTGGAAGAAAGATTTATACAAATGTGGCTGTAATGAACAGAATTACACTTATTTGCAAAGTTTGAAAAAATAAAGTGCACGTTGCACGCACATATTATATGCTGTTCGGTTGTAGTTTATTCAGATTGAGAATTCTATTATAGAAAAACGGCTAAAATCTTTTTTTTTTTAAATACTTCAGAAACCAAATACAAAATTCCGAAATAAGTTCTCAATGTTATTCAATGTATGTCATATCTAGCTTAGATAATTATTTTGAGCCATATCAGTTCAGAAAATGTTTTGAAAGAACAGGCGATTTTCAAAAACATGTTACTGAATAAAATACCATTATACACATATTTAGCAGCGTCCTAGTATGATATTTTATACTTACTTACTTAGATGGCGCTACGGTCCGGGGTGGACCTGCGCCTCAACCAACAAACCTCTCCAGCTAGCACGATTACGAGCCAGCTGCCTCCAGTTGCGCACGCTAAGTTGGTTCAGGTCCCCCTCCACTTGTTTGCGCCACCTACCGCGAGGTTGTCCTCTACTGTGTCGTCCATCCGGGATGGATTCGAAAACTTTCTTAGCGGGAACGTTGGGCTCCATCCGCTCTAAATGACCCAGCCATCTTAGTCGCTGTATGTGAACTCTTCTGGCTAAGTCGATGTCCTTGTACAGGCCGTATAGTTCGGCATTGTACCTTCTTCTCCACTCACCGTTTATGCAAACTGGACCAAAGATCGCTCGAAGAACTTTTCTCTCGAAATAACCAAGGGCATCCTCACCGGTTTTGTCAAAGCCCATGCATCTGCGCCATACAGCAGGACTGGGATGATTAGAGTCTTATAAAGAGTTACCTTAGTAGTTCGAGAGAGGGCTTTGCTACTCAATTGCCTTTTTACCACATAGAAACAACGAGGCGAACCCCACAGGCGGATCAGTAGAAATGCGGTGAAGTGGGAGGGCTGTGATCCCTTGTTTTCGGATCATAGCCTCGCTAATAAAAGGAAGAAGAAGAAGAAACAACGATTGGCAAGAGCAATACTTCGTGTGATCTCTCTACTGATGTCATTTGCGGAGTTCACCATAGAGCCTAGGTAGACAAAATCCTTTACTACCTCAAAATTGTATCTGTCTATTGTGGCGTTCTCTCGAAGACGCCGATGTTGGGTGTCCTTTTTTATAGACAGCATATATTTTGTTTTGCTTTCATTGACCGCTAGACCCATCTTTGCTGCCTCGATCTCAATACTCGTAAATGCCCCATTGACGGCCCGCTGAGTTCTTCCGATTGTGTCAATGTCATCGGCATAAGCGAGTAGTTGTACAGACTTGTAAAAGATTGTACCTCCGGTGTTGGCTTGTGAGTTTCGTACAATTCTCTCAAGTACTATGTTAAAGAGATCACATGATAGCGCGTCACCTTGTCTAAGACCTTTCCTGACATCGAACGGTTCGGTGATGTTCTTACCGACTTTGATGGAGCAGCGAGAGTTCTCCATCGTCATTCTGCACAAACGGACGGCCTTGGCAGGCATATCAAGACTAGACATTGCTCTGTATAACTCGTCTCTATACACGCTATCATAGGCAACTTTGAAATCGATGAAGAGGTGATGCGTATCGATTTTATATTCATGGGTTTTTTCCAAGATCTGCCGTAGTGTGAATATTTGGTCAATGGTGGACTTTCCCGGCCTGAAACCGCACTGATAAGGACCTATCAGGTTGTTGACGATCGGTTTTAGGCGTTCACATAGTACGGCAGACATGATCTTATATGCGATGTTGAGGAGACTTATACTTCTGTAATTGGCGCAGTTCAGAGGGTCTCATTTCTTCAGGATCGGGCAAATGATGCTGAGGTTCCATTCATCGGGCATACTTTCGTCCGACCAGATTTTACAGATGAGCTGGTGCATGCTCTTTACCAACTCATCTCCTCCTGCCTTGAAAAGTTCAGCGACGAGGCTGTCGGCTCCAGCAGCTTTGTTGAATTTGAGTTTAGATATCGCTATCCTCACTTCATTCTGATCGGGTTGACAGGAATCTTGACTGTCATCATCACTGTTGAATGGCTCATTCTGCCTGACAGCGGAATATTGATCATCATCGCCGTTTACCAGTCTGCAGAAGTGTTCCTTCCATATCCGCAGCACCGACTGCGATTCTACTACTATGTTGCAATTTTCGTCCCCGCAGGCTTCTGTTCTGGCTTTGAAACCCTGGCATGCTCTTTTTACCTCTTGGTCAAATTTTCGAACATTATTCCTGCAATAAAGTCTCTCAATCTCCTCGATCGAGCGCTTCTCATGCTCCTTTTTCTTCTTTCTGAGAAGTCGATGTTGCTCTTTTCTCCTGCGCACGTAGAGCGCGTAAGCAGCTCTAGTCCTTCTATGCAGCGCCGCTTTGTACGCCTCCTGTTTTGCTGCATGTGCTTGCCGGCATTCCTCATCAAACCAGGGGTTTCGTTGTGGTGGCCGAGAAAAACCCAGTACATCAGAGGCGGCATCTCTGATGGCTTGTTGGCAACGCTGCCACTGGTCTTCCGCATTTGCTGCTGGCGGCATAGGACTTAGATTAAGATTAGGAGAAACTCGATCGGCAAAGGTTCTGGCGGTCTCTTGCGATTGTAGCTTTTCGACGTCAAATTTCCTCACAGTATTTCGTTGATTTCGCTCCGTTCTGGATATCCGCCTCCGTACCTTGGCTACAACTAGGTAGTCCACGTTGGCTCCTCGGAAAGTCCGGACACCCAGAATACTGGAAGAGTGCCTTGCGTCGATCGAAATGAGATCGATTTGGTTGACAGTTTTTCGATCAAAGGAGAGCCATGTTCCTTTGTGAATGTCGAGACGTGGGAACCGCATACTAGCTACGACAAAGTTTCGCCCCGCTGCATCCGACAACGGAATCCCTTCTGGGATTTGAACTTGGAACCTCATACGCAGTGATCCGACACACTAACCACTTACGCCACGGCGCCCACCTTTTTGTGACAACACTCTCGGATATTTGTCTAACGTTTGGGAGAGGTGATGTCCTGTTTACGGGTCATGTTGTTTAGAATATGTTATGTCTCGAGAGTGTAGCAATTTCATTTGTGTTTCTTCGTTTGGATATGATGTTCGCTTTAAGATTGGACGTCAGTTGAAGGAGCTATACCAATGTATTATAGATCACAGGCTTGCAGATCACATTTGTGCATTTGTGCATCTACTTCTATGTTTTGACCGTAGGTTTTTTGAAAAAAAAAAAAAAAATGCAAGCAACTTGTTGACTTACACGTCAGATTGAAATCCTTGATGCTCTTGCTGATGGCCTGTTGATTGTCATCTGCCAGTTTAGAAACGTAGACCGTGCTCTTGTAAACCTTTTTAGTTGTTCACGCATTACTTATAAAATATTGAACACATTTTTATCGGGTTTTCACTATTGGGCGGCTTAGAGCCCTCGAAATAATCTGAGTTTTATATTATCTCGCTCTTCAGTACAATATCAAGAAGCTAATCAGAAAACTAATCAAAAAGTTGATTACTAGCTAACATAATAATTCAAGTAGTAATCAATTACGCGCCACTAACTTAAGAACCACTTTACCAATTTCATTAAAATCAAATTTAACGTTAAGAGTATTTACCGCCAGGGATTTAGAACTACACATTGTTTTTGTACTTTATCCTGTAGTTGAAAATCATCGATAAATATCAGTTGAGAGAGAATTACTAATGCTGTTGTTGGGCTTTGCGGTCAATTGCCATCGCTTTCCATTTGGCTGTCGCATACACGCTAGTTTGTTTTACACGGGGTTTTTTTTTATTAGAAGAAAAGGGAGCGTGGTGAGATATGCGAACGGATCAGGGTTGATAACCAATGATTTTTATTGTTCCACAAATCGTTTTTGGTGCATAGCTTGTCGTAATTTAAGCTACGCTGATAATATTTCTTCACTTTTGCATAAAGGGCATAACGAAGACAGTCAAAGTTCCACTGCTCTTAATGAATTCCTCCAAAACTTTGTTCGACATACTGTCAAAAAACTCGGCACATTTTCTTTGCTTGAAAACACAACGCGTTAGCCGCAGGTTAGGTAATCCTTTGCCTTTGGATTCTGACTACCGTTGTTTAATTTATGCGATTAATTTGTCATTCAAAATACACTTTTAGTTGAAAACGTAAATATTTTGTCACCCAGAGATTATTTTAAAAGATGTTACTAAAAATATCGTAAAGCCCGAGTTTGTTTGCTGGAGAAACATATTCAAAGATACATACATATGTGTCACATGAAATTGTGTTTAATAGAGTCACTGGTAAGTTTAAAATGTCAAAAATCGCATCTTTAAAACGTTATAATTCAAAAGCTAATGAAATGTGGAAGGTACATTTAAGTACAGATTTGAATTCAACGTATGACTTTACTTTTTAGTGCCTCATTCATACGCCAAACTCGAGTACCTTCTCATGACTCTCGGAGGTTCATCAGTCACTTGCGAAAGATGTTGCCATTTAATTGAAAATGTACTTACTTACTTACTTAGATTCTTTAACCCCTCGGGGGGCATAGGGCGTCAACCACGCCTGCGCGCCATCGTGTTCGAAGTTCTGCAACGCGTTTGAGCTGCCTCCCACTCATTCCTAAAGAGCTCGATTCCTCCTCAACTGTTCTGCGCCACGTTTGCCTAGAGCGTCCCGCTATTCTGCCTGCCTGGGTGAGCGGATTCCACTGTATGGCGTATTTCGCAATGGAGTTGTCTTCGCGCCGTAGGGTGTGTCCAATCCATTGCCACTTTCTTCTTCGTATAGTAATGCTTATAGGTTCTTGGCCCGTTCTCAAATAAAGTTGTTCGTTAGAGATGCGGTTCGGCCAACAAATCCTCAAGATGATTCTTAAGCATTTGTTTACAAAGACTTACAGCTTGCGTGTGTTAATGGTGTCCATCTTCCAAGTACTGCACCCATAAAGCAGCACTGATTCTACCTTGGAGCGGAACAGTCGTAGCTTGGTTCTTAAGCTGATAACATTACTTCTCCAGATTTTAGATAGCATTCCGAACGCAGCTTTAGCCTTCCCGATTCTGCTGCACACATCCAGTTCGGTGCCACCGCGATTAGCCGAGACCACACTTCCTAAATAAAGAATGTTACCAAATTTCTCGACTTCCTGTCCGGCAATGTAAAGTTGAGCACGGTTGTTAGAAGAAGTGCTCAGGGTTTTTGTTTTGGCTGTGTTTATTTTTAGCCCCACTTTGTTTGCCTCAGCTTCTAGATTTTGGGCCATCATTATCCGATGTGAAAGTACACAAACATCATCAGCGTAATCTAAGTGTTTAAGGTAAGATGTTATCGTCCAACGAATTCCATAATTAGCTTCCGTCAATGCTGCACGGAGTACATCGCTAATAACCACCAAGAACAATAGTGGTGACAGTATGCACCCTTGACGTACTACACTTTGGACTTCAAAATCCTCCGACACCTTACCATTGTGCACGACGTGACACTTACCGCTCTCGTATGTAGCCTTGATAATAGATATAAGTTTTTCTGGAATTCCTCTCCTGCGCAAGGCCAACCAGATAGCATTTCGATTCAAGCTGTCGAAAGCCTTCTCGAAGTCGATAAACATTAAATGTAGCGGAAACCTATACTCAACGCATTGTTCGATTATGATCCGTAAGGTGTTTATGTGGTCGATGCAGGAGGATCCAGCGCGAAAGCCTGCGTGTTCGACATCGAGAGTTGAATCTAAATGTTCTTTAATTCGGTTTAGAATTATTTTAGCTATTATTTTGGCCACGGCTGAAAGAACGCATATGCCTCTCCAGTTACCGCATTCCATCAAGTTTCCCTTCTTTGGAAGTTTAATGATCATCCTCCTTTTGCACTACTGTGGAAATTGTTCACTATCCCAAGCTCTCCGTATTAGGGGATGCAGCAGATCTGCCGATGTATTTGGCGCCGCTTGAAATAGCTCGGCAGGGATGCCATCAATACCCACCGCCTTGTTCTTCTTGAGGGACTTGATTGCTGTTATTATCTCGGTTTTACTGGGAGGTGCGGTGCGAATTCGGGAATTTGTTGCTTCGAACTGCTCATTCGAATTCGAGATCATACCGCCATCGTCTAAGTGATTTAGCACTGTAGCAAAATGTTCTCTCCATCTAGTGAGCTGATCCTCACCCGAAATCAGAAGGTTACCGTCTAGACTCTTCACTGGATGTTGTTTGGAGTTTCGACCACCGATGAGCTCCTTAGTGATGCTATAAACAGTTCTACTGTCGCACCTACTCGCTGCTTCTTCAGCCCTTGAGACCAATGAGTTGACATATTGACGTTTGTCACGTCTCACACTACGCTGCACTTCTTTTTTCTTCGCACGGTATTGGGTTTCAAGCTCGGTTCTCTCTACTGCTGAGGCCGCTGCAATCCGAGCCTTTATTGTTGTACGCTCATCGAACCGTCTCCAGGTGTCTGTAGAAAGCCATGTGCGGTGGTATTTCTGGTTTTTACCGACATACGTGCGTGCCCCAGTCGCAAAAGCATTTTTCACAGCACTCCAGTGGTCATCCAGGTCATCAAGATGGTCCCTGAACTGTTGGCGCACTTGGGGAACCTTGAGCCTGTCGATTTTAAACCTGGTGATGTTAAGTAGGTTTGAGCGGTTGCTGTTGACGGATGCAGTACGCAGGCGTAAATGAGCTACCATAAGATGGTAATCTCGTTCTAGTCCGACGTCAGCTCCACGTCTGTTTCGGACGTCCAG
Source organism: Brachypalpus laphriformis (assembly GCA_945910035.1). Taxonomy (NCBI): domain Eukaryota; kingdom Metazoa; phylum Arthropoda; class Insecta; order Diptera; family Syrphidae; genus Brachypalpus; species Brachypalpus laphriformis. Next base: position 104,643,235 of record OX246756.1, read on the forward strand.
GAGACAATTTCTAAAGCGGCGACTGATCGCAATGTGGTCGATCTGGTTGGATGTTCGTTGCCTATCAGTAGAGACCCAACTGATTTTGTGGCAGGTGTTATGCTTAAACGGCGTACCTCCGATGACTAAGCGGTTGGTATTGCAGAAGTTCACAAACCGCTCACCGTTATCATTACGGTCTCCCACGCCGTGAACTCCCATCACGTGCTTAAGCATGGTGTTGTCGCTACCCACCTTGGCATTGAGATCTCCCATCACCATTACTATGTCCCCATTAAGCGTTTGGTTGTAGGCGGCGCCTAAATGGCTATAAAAATCATACTTTTCAACCTCAGTCGCGTCTAGAGTCGGAGCATAACACTGTATGATGGTAATTTTTCTAACTCTACTCTGGAACCTAGCCGTCAATATCCGGTCACTATGGGGTTTCCAGGATATGAGGCTACTACGTGCTGCTGGAGTTAGCATGAGTCCTACTCCGGAACTCCGTGCACTTCCAGCTGGCTTACTAGAGTAGAGTATGACAGTGCTTTTTGTTGGGGAGATGAATTCCCCAGCATCGAACCATCTTATCTCGCTCAGCCCTAAGATGCCTATTTTATACCGTGCGAATTCGCGTTCTAATTGGAGGAATCTGGCGTTATAAGACCCTTCCTTGAGTGAGTCCAGGAGGGTCTTAACGTTCCAGAATCCGATCGTTGTCCGTGTCCGATAGCCAAAGGTCGTCATCAAATTATCCGTTCGTATCCGAGGCGTTGGTTTCCGTTTCGGAGCAAGATTTGTTTTTACGGTTGCGGCTCGCTGGGCCACAGACCAACCGACACTTATCCTGTTTTTTGGCGCAGGAAGCTCGCCATTCGTCCTCTCCCGTTAGCAATTTCCGAAGAAATCCCCAGATGGCACCACGAGGAGGTGGGAGTAGGGGTTACTAACAGAGTTGCTAGGTTTTCGGCAGTGGCTCTTTCTCGTTACTTAGCGGACCAACACCTATCGGGAGATGCTGCCCCTTCGAGGCCTTTGTTAGTCGTTTGCCATCCAAATGCATATTAGTAGGTATTATTAAATTATCCTGTTGGAGCTATGTATTTAGTAATTAAGTATCATCACTGACAATGTTCTAGCAAAGGCAAAACCTGTTTGTGACAATGAGCTATTGTATTCTACTGTAATTGGTTCGATTTTTAGCTCTAGGCAATGCATATTAAACGAAATGCGTTGGTATGGATATTTCATAGCCTAGCTCTGACAATCTTTTGGTTGTTGAATGTCACGCAACTAACGTTAAAATCATGCACATTATTACCAATTGCATTACGGCCCATTTCGGCGTTTGAGCTGGATTGAAAAATGCCTAACCGACATACATGCATTAAACTTGAGGGCTTATGTTGCGTTTTAGTACGACATACATAAAAATATTCAGCAAATATATTTTTTTTAAACGTTTTATTGGCCCCCAGTGGGAGAGGGTATTATGCTAATTGCAACAACTTTAGCAGGTAAACAGTTTACTCATTTAATTATGCCGAATAAAAGAATGATGGGTTGCTTTTTTTTTACTCTACTTAACGCATCACACGCGCCTCCTTTGGCACTATAGGTTTTTACATTGAATTAACTCGCAACTGCTGCAACAATAATTTTTGTTTCTACAGTGACGGTCAATGAAATGACACTCACATTTGTAGTAGCAAATACGATTTTTGGTATAATCGTTTCGTTTTATAATTATATTTATTTGCGATATTTTGTTTGCTACTATCGCTACTATTATGTAATAGTGCTTTAGAAAAGAAACACATTATCGGTTAAGCATAGTGTCAAAATTGCATAAGGACATCTCGGTAAAAGGGAATATTTCTTTAGCGAAATAAAATTAAATTCTAAAACATATAAATAAAGGCAAACGACACATAAAGGAACGAATTTATTAAAACAAATTAACTTCTTTTCTTTTCTTTTTTTGGGTAACGATATTATAAAAGCCATACTTATTATTGTCACAAATATTGTCGGTCACGCCGAATACGACTTCCCAAAGATAGAGATGAATGATTGCGGAAAACAATCAATTTTTCTGGTTTTTTTTGCTATTGTGCCCGCGTAACAATATTTTGTAGACTTAGCGGTTATGACCACGGCAATCCTCCTTGGCATTGACTCAACCAGACTTTTTATTGCGTCCATCGGAATTTCTTCGCACCATTTTTTTTTCTAATAACATTTCTGAAGGGTTGGTTTTTGATATTTTAACTCCCATCAAAAAGGTTTTTAACATGGTTTAAATCAGGTGTACTACTTACTTAATTACGTAGCGCTGCAGTTCAGCGTGAACGTGAGCCTCAACCAATAAGCATATCCATTTAGCTCGGTCTTTAGCTAATTGCTTCTAGTTGCGCACTCTAAGCTGGTCAAGGTCCCATTGAACTTGTGGGTTAGATCCGAAGACTCTGCGGATGGGAGCGTTGGTGTCCATTCGCTATACATGTCTTAGCCATCTCAGAAGTCCAATACGCAGTTCTTTAACGAGGTCGATGTCACTGTACAGCTCGTATAGTTCGTTTTCGATTTTTTTTCTCCAAAACCCGTCAACGCAAACGGGACCGAATATCTTACGAAGAAATTTTCTCTCGAAACGAGAATATCTTTATCAGCTTTCAATAAAGTCCATGTTTCAGCGCCGTAAAGCAGGACTGGGATGATCAGAGTCTTATACAGAGTCTCCTTAGTTGTTTGAGATATGGCTTTACTATTGAATTGCCTTATAAGCCCAAAAAAACAGCGATTGGCAAGAGTTATTCTAGATCTTCCAATAATATCAATATCGTCGGCGTATTCAAGCAGTTGTATGGAGGATTTGATAGATTGTGTCTCCAGTGTTGGGTCGTGAGTTCTGCACAATCCTTTCAAGTATACAATATTAAAGAAGTCGCATGACTGCGTGTGACCTTGTCTATAACCTTTTTAACATCAAAGGTCTCGGTTACAAGTTTGGCAGGGATGTCAAAACTAGACATGGCTCTATATAGCTCTTCTCTATAGATGCTTTCATAGGCGGTTTTGAAATCGATAAAAAGATGATAAGTATCGATTTGGATTTCTTGGAGGGCTCAATCAGGAGTGCACACAATATCGCAGAAAAGATCTTGTATGCGATGTTGAAGAGACTGATGTCTCTATAATTAGCGCAGTTGAGGGAGTCTCCTTTCTTGTGAATCGGGCAAACGATGCTAAGATTCCATTCATCAGGCATAAACTCGTCTGACCAAATCTTAGATATGAGTTGGTGTGTGCTCTCTACTAATTCGTCAGCATCTGTCTTGAAAATTTCGGCCGGTAAGCGGTCAGGTCCAGCAGCATTGTTGGATTTTAGTTTGAATATTACTATCCTCATTTCGCGTTGGTCAGGTGGACGGAAATTTTGGCTATCATCATCTATATTGAATGGTTCATTCTGCCTGACAGTGGGATGTTGGTCTTCGTCGTTATTATGCAGTCTGCGGAAGAAGTTTTTCCACATTCTCACCACCGACTTCTATTTTCATCTCTACAGGTTTCTGTACGCGTTTTGTTTTTCTGACACATCCTTTTTACATTTTGGTAAAACTTCCGTACATTGTTCCTGGTGTACAAGCTCTCAATAGTTTCGATCGCACGGTTCTCATGCTCTTTCTTCTTCTTTTGGAGAAGCCGATATTCTTCCCGTCTCTTTTGCTCGTAGAGCTCTCGTTTTCTTTTGCAGCGCCCCTTTATATTCCTCTTGTTTTGCTGCATGCACTCGCCGGTATTCTTCGTCAAACCAGGTGTTTCGCGGTGTTGGTCGGGCGATACCTAGCACATCAGTTGTGGCGATTCTGGTGGCATGTTGGTAGCGTTGCTACTGGTCTTTGGCGCTTGATGTTGGCGGCATAGGGGTGATTGAGAGATTTCGGGATACGCGTTCAACGAAGAGTCTGGCGGTCTCTTGCGATTGTACTTTTTCGACGTTAAATTTTCTCACAGTGATTCTTCTTTCTTGCTCAGTTTGGGATATCCCCATTCGTACCTTGGCTACAACGAGGTAAAGATCCGAGTCTATGTTGGCCGCTCGGAAGGTTCGGACATCCAGAATACTGGAGGCATGTTTTACGTCGATCACAATATGATCAGTTTGGTTGATCGCTAAATAACCATTGGACCGTCATCTCTGCTTGTGAATATTGAAATGAGGAAACCATGTGCTGGCTATGGTGACATTTCGCTCCACAGCGAAATCAATTAGCCTTAGGTCTCGGTAAAACTTATGATCAAATGGTACCAGACTTCGTTCTAATATATTGATATATGTTTTTACGTTTACAGTTCCCCTGATTTTCTCTAAATGTTCAACTCCATAAAATGAAAAGTATCCCCAAACCATTTTTTTTCATCTGAATGCTCAATCGTTTTTCTGGTGCATTGGTCACTGTGACGCTCCCCATCTTTTCATCGCACGTTAATCATCCATCAGAACCGTGACGGTTGAATTTACTTCCATCTGAAAAGATTATGTTTTCCCATGCATACGCAGTCCAACTTTGCTGATTTTTGCCTATTTCAACCGAGCAGCCTTCATATTTTTTGTGTGCAATGGCTTTTTTGTTGGTTTCATAGCCAACAGTTCTCCTTTTCTTAAACATCTACGAACAGTTTGAACACTAATTCCTAAATTTGCGTTTTCCTCGGGGCCCCTTCGAATCCCAGTAGCTGATTTAAAATGGTCGCAGAGGTTCACCGTTACAATAAACAGGTCTTGTGAGGCCAAAGTCTTTTTTTTTTTTTTTGAGTGGGAACCTTTCTTGCTCTCATAATCTCCAGGATTTTCAATTTTTTTTTTTTAGACTCGGTCCACCATCATGAATGGTGTCTTATTCTCCTATGCGCCTGCGCCCCACAATCTGCGACTTTTCATTGGGCGTTAACTCTGACATTTTAAACAAGAGTGTTTTTAATTCTTAGTGCTGCGATTTCATTGACCGCCACTGTATCTGCATACGCAATGTTTGGGGGCGGAAATTATATGTACATCGCATCTGGATACCTGTGTAGATACATACATATGTATATTCATATTTAGCCTCATCGACATCATAATTGTATGCAAGGCTGAATAAGTGCGTGATGATGGCAAAGTGTACTCTGCTTATTGCGGGACCTTGTTGCGGCTCATAAGTGGCAAGTACTGTAGCTCGCATGCAATGTAAACTCCTCTAATTAACTTTTCATCGTAAAAATGGAAAATTTCAAATGAATTAAGGAAAACGCGTTATATTAAGCGATCCTCCGCATTCACATATACATACATATGTACATTCTGCATACAAAAAATAAACACGCAGTTCTTTCATGTGAGTGGAGAAATTCTATGAAAGTTCTAGTACAACTAAACACATGTGTTCGCGTTTTGTTTGTGGCTGCACCGGAGAGATGCGGATTGCGTATAATTATTTTTAATTTAGTTGTACATATACCTACTAATTGACTCATTACGGCGAGTAGTTCTCATTATTTGAATTGGAAAAAGAAGAATTAAACACTTGAGCACACAAGTATTAATTCTTTTTTTATATAGAAATCTTTTGATTCATAACATCAATTCAAGACATCGACTTGGAGTCATTTGGAATTAAGACTCGTGGAAAGACGTTAAGTCAAAAGAATGCAGTTTTTTTTTATTGATTTGCATTTATTAAAGTAAGTGAAATCACTAAAGCCGTCGCATTCGCATACAATGTCCTTTTTCAGCAGACTTCACTAACTTCGCTGACTTTAATAAATTGATTTAAACAGAGCCGAAAATAGTTGCTCCAGTTACTAATATTAAAAATAGGATGATATATATATTTAATTGCAGAAGTTCGATTGAAACACAAAAACTATTTTGTTTGCTGTCTGTGACTTCGAGGAATACATTCAAAAATTAGTTATTGTTAAACTTTGTGAAAGTGCAAGCCTTATGGTTATAGTGCCTGGGTTCAGAAGCAGCCAATTTCAGTCAAAGCTGCGCGTGAGGTTCAATATTTGATCTTCAGAACACACCAACATGACCTCATCTCTAGCGAACGTGTGACAAGCATACTAGAGTATTCTCGTCTTGAGAAAGCTTCTCAAAAAAATAAATTGCCCTTCGGATACGGCATTAAAATGTAAATTCATACCGTTCCTGTAAAAACACAAATAGTTGCTAGAAGCTAGACCGTATGCCTTTTATTGCCCGTTTTCTGCCAACAATTTGTTGTTTTGTCGTCGAAGCTTTAAAGGTGCCGTATTGAGCTTCTCAGTTCTAAGTTCTTTAAGTGCATTTCGTCATTCACTGGAGTATCTCGCACCTAGCGGGTTGCCCACAACCCTCAATTGTGGGATCGTCTGTAAGTGCCTTGAAGGGAGGCGCTTACATCTTTACGTCTCCATAAATAAATTGATTAAATCAAATCAATATCACTTTTCAGGGATACCTACACCTGAAACTATGGATTAGAACGAGTGTTTTTGACTTTAAAAATAGAACAGGTATGCCATCTAATAGCAATTGCCTGAATTTACTCAAATATGAACCAAATCTTTAACCCGTTTTGGAGAAAAGTTTTTTTCTCATTCTTTAGCAATAACCTTGTAGTCGGAATGAAGATTCCGATTTCTCTTCGAAACAAACCTCAGGTATGAAGTTTTCAGTAATTACGATTAGATGTTCAGACTGCAGTCCAGCCAACACACATATAGACAGACAGGCAAGCAGACAAATTGAAAGCCCAGCTTTTTTAGTTTTTTTCTATCAAATTAATACCAAGATTGATCAATATGTGCCAAAAATGAAATTTTATGTATTATATATATAATACACTGCCATAAAGTGGACTGTAGAATACGTACACTTTAGCCTCAATAAGTTTTGTTTACGAATATCTATCAACCCTTAAAGAAGAACTTTATAAAAATAAATGTATGCATGTATGTATGTATTACTTACTTACTTAGGTGGCGCTACAGTTCGGGGTGAACCTTGAACCCTCAACCAACAAGCCTCTCCATTTAGCTCGGTCTTTAGCTAATTGCCTCCAGTTGCGCACTCCAAGTTGGTCGAGGTCCCCTTGAACTTGTGCGCGTCACCTATGGCGAGGAGGTCCTCTACGCGTCGTCCCCCCGGGTTAGATTCGAAGACTCTGCGAGCCGGAGCGTTGGTGTCCATTCGTTCTATATGTCCTAGCCATCTCAGACGTCCAATACAGAGTTTTTTGACTAGGTCCATGTCGCTGTACAGCTCGTATAGTTCATTATTGAATCTTCTCCTCCAAAACCTATCAACGCAAATGGGACCGAATATCTTACGAAGAATTTTTCTCTCGAAGCGACCAAGGATATCTTCATTCTCTTTTAATAAAGTCCATGTTTCCATATTTCCTGCCGTAAAGTAGTCTTATGTAGTCTTATACAGAGTCTCCTTAGTTGTTCGAAATAGGGATGTTCGAGATGTATGTATTATATTAGTAGCAACATTAACGTAAGCAGAAGGGTACAGCAAATTGAGATAAAAAAAAAGTCTTCAAACCCATTTTGTGTGTTTGAGTTTACTAATCTACGCTACTTCAAGAACAGCAACAATGAGCACTGCTTGAATCTGAAAAAAAATTTGAGGAGATATTGGAAAACGATGGAATATTCTCATATTAAATCACTCTTGAAGCAGCCAATTGCAGGGTCAGTGATAGAGGAAAATCTCAGTGCGTACTCTAATCAGAGGATCTGGCTGTACCTATACTCAAAGCAGCGGTAATACTTAGATTATGTATATTGATAGTTAGACTTTTACTGAACCTTAAAACATGAAAATATTTTAGCAACCAAAATAGTATTATTTCTATTTACCAGATTGTGTTTATGCTAAAAATACTGAATACAACATAACTATAAGATTTAGGCCAAGCAAAGTCGTAAGTAAATGAATGGATGAGAATAAGCTGCGATCGATAAAAACTCTAGTCTTCTTGTTACGTTTTTTAAGTGGTGGAGAACATTCACCAAAAAAAGTTGTTTGGTTATATGATATTAAACAAATCGACAACATTTTAATTGTCTATTTCTCCTCATAAAATCGTCGCCGAAAACCGGAGTTAAAACGGCTACGGTTTTCCATAAGAGTGTGTTTCACCATGATCGTCATCAAAGCACAGGATTGAATCCGAAGTGCATCTCCAATAGAGCGAGTATTTTTTTCCTACAATCACCACTTAACTTACATATTTAAGAGCAGAGGCCATCCAACAGGGACGTTGCTGTTAAGTGCGGAGGCGTCCCCATCCTAAATTTATTCGTGCAGACAATTAATTTTTTAAATAAATGAATTAATTATTATAAACTTTACCAAGCAGTGCAAATAGTGAATTATAATACTGATCTTAACCAAAAGAAAGAATTTTCATTGCAATTCTATTGTTAACTATTCTTAGTTGTTCTTTCTCTATCATAATGCATTTGAGTATGCACTTTGGTACACCACTCTTTCTCTATTATTATTTTAAGCTATATTTTACAATTATAACAAAATGTTTCTTGTACTGCAATCATCTAAAATATAAATCATCATAAATAAACATTCCAAAAAATAGAATTAAGTAATTAAAATTAAAATTAAAATGTTGGGAAACAATGTCTGAATTTATAAGAATACTCCTTTATTGAGTCCTATTTAACTAAGAAAAACATATTCATTTTCAGAGCAACCCCTATGCCTTGAAAGAAAGTGGCCCAGGGTCTGATATGAGTGCGTGGACGTCGGCCGGACTGCAGCCAACAACCGGATACTATCCCTATGACCCCACTCTAGCTGCGTACGGGTAAGTTACTCCATTTTAATTGATAAATCGGTGTGCATCGATTCAATTCGATTGTCATAAATTATTATCCAGTCCCGTCGCGCACCCTCCTACACCACATTACACAGCTATCAGGATCATCTACGAAAAAAAGGAAAATCCCACAACAGCTCGCCCATTACAACGCCGATTACGGAGCACATATCTCAGCTCAGAACTCAACGCGTTGGAATTCATAAATCACTGCGATTAAATAATTATTGCCATTATCAGCCGATGAGATTATGTATTGGTCGACGCGTCGGCGGCGTTTAGGAGGCAAACAAAAACTCTCTACATTGAGAGGAAGTGTACGCTACTGGAGGCATATGTACATATACTCATACTCGTAGCCTGCATAAAAACTTCAATGACCCATATCCGATTAGAAAATTAAAATTATTTATTTATTGCGAGCACAATTAACCACACAAGCAGAACTGCTGCTAGTTTACCCATAATTATCGGGTGATATTGAGATTTAATAATTTTGTTTTGCCCTGGTGGTGGGGGTGAATTATGGTGGCACTTGCTACACTGGTATCGCTTGGTTGTGTGCTTATCACTTATATTGGGTAGCAATCGTAAATTACCCTTGTCCTTTGTGCACCCTCTTCTGTGTTTGTTTTGGTTCGGGTGTGCACTTGACCTAAAACAGATTTATTACTCGTTGAAGAGGAAGGCGCAAAGCAAATACATACATAGGTAAATCATAATTTACCTCGAAACATTTTCATTAAATCCTCCGTCCCAGCACTGGCGCTCCTTCTGTGTAGCGGAAACAATTGATTGTAAGTTGAAGCAAAGGTACTGCTTATTGAAGATACATTTGCACTATCAAAAATATACAAATGTATCCAACCATGTCATCGTCCAATGAAAAGTCCATCAAGATCGAAATTTGCCTAATGGGTTCAAAAGTGGTAATGCAAGTGAAAATGTATGGAAATCCTTTAAGTGAATTTGTACTTTAAATATGCACTCATATATACTTCTTTTCACTTGTTTAAAAGTAATTAGTTCTTTAAATATTGAACGCGATACCTCTACATTTAGTATCTTATTAAAGTTCGACTGTACCCAGCGAAAGAGGCCTTAATTGACACAGTTGACATTGTTTTTTTTTAATAATTTAGTTCCAATTTCGAACCATTTTTAACACGTTCTAACTGAATGCAGTCACCAAATTTACAACTTTGTTTCAAAATACTCCAAATCTGTAAAAAAAACTACTTGTTACTATTTTAAAACACAAACAATAGTTTTCAGCACATTGGTATTGCTTTTTGTGACTTTAATCAATTGCAAGTGCTTCAGTATCTTCTACAATAGTTTTAGACATCTATTGTAATACTGCAGGAAATATGTGAACAGGATGACACAGACTTAAGACATACAGGTAGGTATTGGTATTGAGCTTGAGGTAAGACAGAAAAAAAAAATGTAACCGGAAGCGAGTCAGTAAAACACTGTGAATGTTGTAAGGGCAAGTTTTGGTTGAAGCATAAAATTCACAGATTGAGGTAGATAGATAGTTAGGAGTTTATCAAACCACGACTGGAAGAGTTATAAGCCGCTTCCAAGAAACGTGTTCCGATGGGGAGGATTGCAGAAGATAATTAAGTAAAATTTGTGATCGTTTCCTGAAGGAGAATAGTCCATCCGCAGCCGCAACGATTACAGAGCTAAATGGTTTAATAAGAGAGGTAAGGTATGTACATATTTCTAGGCAAACAGTCTGGCGACTTCTTTGAGAGTTCGTTTAACTGCTCATCCAACGCCACTAGACATTGGATGACTGGAAGCAAGTACTCTTCTCAGACGAAGAGACTTACTCTGCATTTCCCAGAGAATGTTAACGAACGTTAACGTGTATAAAGAGGAAGAAGGGAGAGGTTTGTTAAGTTCGTTTTTCATTCCGCGAATCATTTAGAGGTGGCGCGTACAGATTTGGTGAGCGTACCTACACCTACTTTGAATGTCCAAAGATACGTGACTGACATCCTTGAAGAGTATGTAGTGCCATTTACTTCTCTCATTGCTTCAATGAGCTTTTTATCATGTAACATGCCAATGTACATGACAAAAAGACAGGATCTAGAATGAAATCCACCTCCGGACAATCTTGCTCAGTTTGATACCTTAAATATGGATGTCACAAAATTCCCCTTATTCTCTTAAATATGTAGTGTAGATAGATGATTATTTTCCAAACACGATTTATTTTACAACGAGTTCCTTGATATTTTCTATCTTTTTCCGTAAAATAATATAGGTAAAATGAATCAGAAGCAAAGACGAAATATGAAAACAAATCTCCCCGGAGTTTTTCTGAAACCTAATATCTGAGTTTCAAACCACTACACTAATCTTTGTCAATTTGTCTATCATTTCCAACGCCCGCACATTTGAATTGTGTTCATTAGCTCTTCAGTGTGTGCAAATTATAAAAAAATGTTATATCTACCAAAATCTAACAAAATCCTTAATACATATGTATAATAGAACATCAAAAATTCTGGCCGAATGTCTACCCTTTCACTATTCTATGTTTAAACATCTTAGTTGATTAAAAATATTCAAATGAAGAAATCGTTCAAATTAAATTCGCTTACTTTTTATATATTTATTTAAATATATAGCATATAATGTTGATGTATAGGACAATTGAGCACCCGTAAGTCGAATCCAAAGCCTTAGCTCTTTGTTAGATTAGATATTAGATTAGATTAGATTTTATTTGCTTCAATTTTCAGTTTATACATATTTTCAATCAAAAAGCATGGCAACGCCGTCTGCCAGCTCAGCTCTTTGTTCTGTCGCCCAATAAATTAATACATGTTTGCTCATAGCCTTCGCGTAATCATCATTAATCAATCCCGACAAATTCTCATTTAAATATGAAACTGATTAACGAATCATGTAAGAATGTGTAAACTTTTTTACTCATTTGTCAGAGACTGCAACATTTTCATTAAAGTGCCTAAGGAGTTGATTTATTAATTAATTTGCAAAACACAATTAGAAAGTGCCTTTAAAAATCTCAGCGCAAATAGAAGATTGGAGCTTGGAGATTGTACATCTTTAAAAGGTACATCTCACCCAGCAGCACATATATGACCCTCGGTAAACAAACCATCAACCCCTTTGGCCAAATGTGATACAACGTTGAGTAATAAATCGATTATCCCACTCCGAGATCCATCGAATTTGCATTTATTTAAATTTAAATTTATATAGTAAAACCTATAAGTACGACAGCGGGGGTGTTTTTGTGCGGCTGGTACTGGTACACATGTTGTGCTGCACACACATGTACAGTGTACAGATTCTCTCTCACTCTGGCTGAACCTTTTCAATTTCGGCACAGTCCAACCCATCGAATCGAAAATATCAATCCACCTGATGAAAATGAAAATAGATGCGATGCGATGTGTGTGCTGTGTGTGCCATTTGTTGGCGGAATTGACGGCTGTCTGCTGTTTGAAATAAGGGTGCACGGTAAATAACCGCCACTCTGCACATCACCGATCAACCCCCGGCAAAATCATTTGCAAAGGGGTGTGTTGTGAACTCATTTATTTACATTTTTCCCCATTCTGAGCGCGGGGGATCCATGTATCTAAACATCCCAGGCAATACCCACCCGCCAAATGGTACGGTGCTGGTATGTTACCCTCATCATCATCACCATCATCATCATCATCGCCATCGTCGTCGTTGTCTTGCCTCGGATAAAGTCGCATCACATTGAGTGATGTCAATTAGATTGATTTGATCGCTGAAATGTATGTGCGAGCTTGTGATTTATCTCTGGCTGCTGATTCCACTGCTACAATTTATGCGATACAACGAGACATTTCCGAGAAATTCCAACACCCGTTCAGCGCAAATCTGATGCCACCATCATGGCAAACAATCCCAATGAGTCCTTTTATCTGCTAACATGATGTACGACGCTGAATTCGTTCGGTCCGTGGCATGGGGTGGTGTCAAGTGAAAGAATGAAAACAAAAATTCCACACATACGAGTGCGTATGCATATAAATGTTGTAGAGGATATGATCCTTGCATCCACGGTATGAGGGGGATAAAGGCGCACATTGTCAATCGACAATCGGCATGCGAGGATGCGTGACGTGTGTGTATCAATCAAAGTTTCACCCGTCATTGTGACAAATTTAAACAGCGCCATCTAGACTTAAGTTTATTTAATAGGTTTTTCAGTTCAACCACACTCCTCCTCGATTTGGAAAGGCCCTAGCTACCACCACCACCACAGGCCGTATGCCGCCGCTATAATAAAGTGAATAAAATGGAGCGAAATGTGTGTTTTATTGCCATATTAAACCCGTAACAGTTCCACACTGACTCTGGTGATTTACGAGCAGTGTTTGCACCCGAAATTTTCTTACCAGCTCTGTGGCACCCCCCACCAGTGACACTTTCTCTTACTTGCTGTAACTCAATAAAAAGGCACCGCGCATAAATCTGGCAATCAAGCCATGGGAACAAACCAATTCAATTGGATTTTTGATTTATTTTATGTTTATTGTGACGTTCCACTCCGGTTTTGTTTACTGTCATCCACGCCTGTTTTTTGCTGGGCTGTGATCATTTGTCAAATTCGAATTCAGTGTCTTTGCTTACGTCTTCCACCCCCACTCCAATCGTGATGGTGGCGGTAAATGAGGGTGTTATTGCTCCGTGATCGGAAAACCACAAAAGTAGTCATTACTTCAGTTTCATTAGGAAATAAAATGAAAAAAAACTCGGGTACTCGGGTGTATAAATAAACACCTTTAAGGGGTCCACGCCGTCCGACAAGTTGCGTGACTACGGTTCCCTTGTTATCCGTACATTGTTGCACACTATTTGCCAGGTACTTCAGTAACATTGCACTCCAGAGACGAAGTTAGACTCAACTACCAACGTCACTCAAGTGGCTCGCTGTTGAGATTTGTAGAAAACTGTTGAGCACACTTTGATTTTCTTCGAAAAACATTGTCACACAAAGCATTCGCGTGGAATGAAAGGACCCCGCGCGGTTGCAAAAGATAACAGATTTATTTGCAATACAATGACTAAAACATCGTATCTACGCAGCCATTGACATTGACGCACGTTTAGTGATAGAGTTTTGTCATTAACTTGAAACAAACTGGGAGCAACATTGAGTTAGACGTCTCTAACGTCTTATTCGGAATGAAGTAGTATGTATTATCTGAGTGGTTGAGCACTAGATAACTTCTTGATGGAAATTTAATTTTGCGTTTAATTCGTTTTGATACATGAATTTGAGGCTTTTTTTAAATCATGTAGGAGTATTGGTTGCTTGATGCAGTGCAGAGACCAGAGAGTATCCACCTCCTCTTCAAAAAAGTATTTGAAAATTTGAAACTGTACAGTCTTTATCCAGTTCAATCACCGTTCTTGGGTATGTCATGGTGACAGTAGTAGGCATATAACAAGTGTACTATTCTACCCTTCACTGCGCTTGGGCTACCAATGGATATTTATAAAATACATGACTTCGTCATACGGTTTTAGTTACACTTGTATAGTGCTTATTTGCAGTTTGATTGTTTGTTTGTTTATTAATCGTCTATTTTTCCACTCTAACATTTAGATAATTCACAGTTTAAATAAACTTAGAACTATATTATTATAATACCTTACAGTAACTGACCTGAAGGGTGCTCAATACTTATATTATAATTTTTAGAAAATTTACAATAATTTTTGTGCTTTATTTTAATCAGCATGTTTTGTTTTTGTTATTTTAAAACATGTTTGTATATATTTTTTTTTACTTCAATTTACGGGAAAATTTGGCAAAACCTTCAAGAACACATATTTTTTTTTTATAAAATTAATCTAAAAAAAACTAAACTAAAAACTGAAACTTAAAAATTCGCTTACTTCATTAGCTTATTCAGTGGTAAGCGGGAAATCACATATCAGGATCCGGCCCTGCTTAAGCTAAATGCTAGTCCCAACCCAGTCAAGCCACCAATATCTCCGCCTATTCAACCTGTCGTCGTTAACTGAATCCCGCTCAGGTATGCTTACGCAGTATCTCAAGTCAGCATTTCCTTCTCCTGAGTCTATCGACTCGTATAGGATACGTTTATCTGTCGCCCTTCTAGCAAAATGGTAAATAATTGAAACGTTCAGCCAATCTAGCAAGTAACCATACGCATTTAGATAAAAGAATACTTCAGGGTATATGAATCCACTCAACATAGTGCTTCGGAAATACCTAGGGTAAGGATAAAATAAGCCCGACACAAGTTCGTTTTCTCTAAGGTTCGCTGACCATGCGAAATGGTTCCTTATAAGATCCAGAATGACATTTTCGATTCTGGACACCCCGGAAGCATCCAATAGCATCTTATTAGAAAGTTAATGCCGAAAGTCGGAGTGGGCGCGTGCAGGCTCGAAGACATTTTCTCTCAAATAGTGTAAGTTTGTCCACATAAGAAGGGCTTATGTTCCACCATACTGGACTCGCATAAGTCAAAATTGGACGAACGAACGCTTGGTAGCAAATGATCTTTACATCGACTCTAAGATAGTTGGAGTAGAAAAGACATTTGAGGGACATAAAGGCCGTTCTCGCTTTTTGTAACTGCATATTTACGTGCACATTGTAGTACAAAAACTTGTCTAAATTGACACCTAAATACTTCACAACAGTCTTTGACTCGATGCGAAGACCATTAGAACTCACTATTTGCAAATTTGTCGAATTGCGTCTCAAATCTGAATGACCGTGTCTTACTGGGATGTGGAACAGTACAGTTTCGCATTTTGCTTAATTTATTTTAAGCTTCCACTCTGAGCAAAAAGTTTGATTGTAAATCTATCTAAGAAAGCTCCATAAAATAATATTGAGAATTCCTCTAAAAACTAAAAAAATATATTTTCACAACTTTTCATGGCTTTGTAAGTATGTCGTTCTATGTATCACATATATTTGGGATAGAATGAAAATTCCGGTTTGAAGTAAATTCGTTCAGCAGTTTAGGCTGCATACCGAGGTACACACATACCGATAGAATTGAGAGACACACTTTTTCGAGTTTGTCTATGATCGTAATATCAATTTTGATTACAAGGTATAGTGCTATCTCGATATTGTGAACTAATTAAAACACAGACACTTCACAACTCGGAGGTTCCTACATTAGTGGATATCATTGCAAAACTATGGCTGGATTCGACTTAGTTTAGGTTAGGTTAAACTGTGGCTCGACTAGATGTCTGAAGTGCCTCCATGGGTTCGCACCCAGCATAAGTGTATGTTGCATTGTTCGTTATATCCATGAGAGATAAGCGAAATTATAGAGCGGACTTTATAGTGAGTTAGGCTAATTCCAAGGATTTTATTGCCGCATGACTATCCTTGAAAATGTAATACTAATTTCAGTTGGGAAGTTACAGAAGTTACGTAGCTGCCAATTTGTTTCGCGTTTCAACTCGTCTATACTTGTCATTTAATCATGGAAAAGGACAATCTTTAACGTTTGCAAATTATTTAAAAAAATGTCCCGTGACCGCGTTATCTAAAGAAATGGACCAGCCAGTTGGCCACTTCGTTCATCGGATTTGAAGCTTTTGGACATTTTTCTTTCAAGCTACGTCAAGTCCATAATCTATGCCAATAAGCCAGAGACTTAGGACGACCTCAGGACAAACATCGAACGCAAAATTGCCGGCATATTGCCCGATTTGTGCGAAAAAGTCATGGAGAATTGTGTTCAGTGCATTCACTCGTTCAGGCGTTTCCGTGGAGAAGATTTGAATGATATTGTGTTCCATAATTAATGCATCGATGGTACTTTAACCCGAAGTAAGTTTGTTTTCTTGGTATCTCAAACACAAGCTGTTTTATAAAAAAAAAAAACGCGACACTCTTAAATAAAAACCTTATATTTACAATTCATTTCTTTTTAGCAACAGAAATAAGAATAGTAATTAAATAAAAAACATTAAAGTAACGAAGGAGAAAACAACATTTTAAAAGTATTTCAGATAAACATATTTAAAGAATGAACAAAATAAAAGGAATTCACATTACAAAGAGCAAAGAAATCAAAAACATACATTATGGAGTATATGTGCATACTCGTACATGTTCGGTTCACATTATCGGTGCGAGGTAACACTGTACAATTAAAATTGAAATTAATTTCCATATAATTACCGTGGTAAAATGCCGACAGTATGTTTGGCCGTTTCCCTATCGATTCCTTTCGAATTGTTGCACCGTTTATTTGCAATACCACCTAAGTCCGCTGAGTGAATTTTCGCTTATAAAATAAATTCAGATGCCTACCTACCAAGCTAAAATTTTTAACTTAATAGTGTTTTTCATTTTAACAAGTTGCACACGACCACCCAACGCTGAGTAACTTTTATTCTATAACCGACTTTAAATGAGTTGCTCAGTAAGTTCAATTAGCTCTTTTTATAGGCATATTATTTTTTGCCCTTTGTAGATACACGTCTGTATATATACGCATGTTGTAAAAATATTACATATGTATGTGTACTTTCTACTACGCGACAGAAAATTACTTAAAAGAACCTTAACTATGACTAATCAGTGCCTATGATTTTATTTGATAGTATGTCAGAATGAAATATTGTTGGAAAATTACGCAAAGAAGAAAACATTTCGCCCAAAGGCAGGAGACGTACCTGCGATAGTTTTAGTTTTAGCCACCAACGCCTTACAAACTATAACTAAGTTGTTGATTTCTTCTTTGGGTAATTCCCCAACATCACTACACATACGAAAATTGACCATAATTCAAAAAACTGTATATAACACAAGTAACGGCTAATTAACTAAGGGACGGATATTATTCATAGCTTAATAGATCTTGTCAAAACTCCAGAATTTGGCTCAGTTCTAGCCCCACTTCTGCCAACTCTCTTAGAGAACAACTTTTTTTTTTAACCAGTTTCTTGGAAGAATGCACTGTTAAGACTTGAACAAATTGTCTTCTTTTCTATGTATATGTATGCAGTTCTAACAGGTCATATTTCACTAGCGCGGAATGCAAAAACCGCACGTTATTACCATACGTTTTATAAATCTATTGTACTTAGGTCGCATTTAATATAAGTTGTTATAATATCCATCGTTAAATTTCAAATATGGAGAAGAAACTAGTATGCGAAACTAAAGAAAGTTCGGTAAGATGGTGTGAAAATAAAAATTAAAAACTTTTTTTAATATTTATCAATTTCTATCAATATATCAATGTCATGCAATTTGTAAGAGGCAGAACCATCTTTCGAAACACTTCTCAAAATCGTATTCCGGCATTGAGTGCTTTTGTTATTTTCTCATTTGAAAAGAAGAACTACATTAACTTTTATTTTTGGTAACAACCAGAATCTTGGGGCCGAATCATGATCGAATTTCATTGATACCTGAGGGGGCCGAAAAATGCTCATTGTAGTGTGAGGGGGTGCCTTTTCGTTGTGCAAAAATATGATCCTTCTTCTGATTTTCAAACAATTTTTAAAAACTTTTGATAAACAAGTTTCAGTAAACTTACCAATTGGCAGTAACTGTCTGACCAGTTTTTTTCGTTGTCTTGTCTTAACAGGGCGAATTTCCCGTTTCGGGCTATGTACCATGGATTGCTGTTTCATTCCCATGTTGTTATATTCGTTATATGTCCTGATAAACATTTCCTGATTTCCGTGTCATCAGGTAAGTGACTCCCCGGTAGGCCTATAAAAAGATGGTTGGATCAAGTCCGACATCTCTCCTGGAGAGATGGGGAGGATCGAGAAGGATGGAGATACATTTTTAATTTTTTTTCTAAATGAATCTTTTGTTTTAAATATTTTTTTTTAGCTATGTTAAATTTATAAATTATTAAGTTACTCCTATTTTAAATAATAACCAACCAAAAGTTTTGCTGCAATAACTTTTCCCACCCAGATTGCTAAATTTACACAGAGACACCCTGTGTAAGTGAGTATATTCCACTATGTTCTATTGATTTACCAAGTATAAATTAAGTACTTCTGAATCTATGTACCATGCTAGCATTTTTTCCAAACGCAGTTGATCGCCCGCTAAGTGGACTAGAGCTCAATGATAAAAAAAACACTGCATTATGTAACTTTCGGGCAATAGCCGGCTAGTCATTCAATCACTCAAACACTCCAAATAAAATCGTCTACTAGTACCTAGTAAAAGAAGTAGACCTTTCAAAGAAAAAAAAAATTACATTTTTGACTCGATATCCCGATTGAAGTTGAAAATGAAGAGACATTTTGGCGCCACTGAAATCTTAGAATCTCTACCTTCTAAACCGACGTACCACGACTTAATCAAAATCACGATTAATCCCTAAAATTCTCTTCTATGTGAAAAATGAATAATGCACACACGTTCATGTAATTTTTTATCTAATCACATTTCCAAAAACTAACACAGAACCGAGAATAAATTCTATCTTAGATAGCATCCGGAGCATTTGTGTATTCTATTCCAACGTCGACCGCATAGAGCTGTATAAAACCTCGCATCGGATTGAAAAGTAGTACGCGGACAAAATCAACAACGGCATCTAACATACAATTCGTCTGTATGCATCTAGCATCCGGATTCACATCCCCCGTGCTCAATTCCCCAATGCTCCTGTTCGCCAACTTGTTCAATAGTCCCTACAGTGCGATGTGGTATTCAGATGAAAACTCTGTAAATCTGGTTATCCTGGTTTTGCATGGGAACCAACACACGAACCTGCACACCCTGATACACACGTCGCCATCATCAGCAGCAAAAGTACTCGTTGTTGTGTGGTAAGAAATGCGAAAAGTTTGCACAGCGAATGTGTAATTTCGTTCCCTAATGCCAGGACTCTCTATAAGACCGACGCACGTGAGTCCTGGTATTTCTCCTTTTTTGTATACATCCTTCAAAACCTCCCACTAATCGCATTCCGCCCGCCTTTGTGATGTTTTCATTCATTCGGTTTTTTTTTTTCTTCTGTTTGTCGTCCTCGTTTTTCTGCGGTACCCAACTCACGCTTCCAACCACGAGTGAGGGTGATGTTCACTTGACTTCAAGATCCGGAGGAAAATGTAACAGTTCAGACAACCGCACTTATGGTTGGAACTTTCACATTTACTTCCTGAAAATCGCCCTTATTCAATCAATTGGCATTACGAGGATACACAAGGACTGTACGAACGATTCATCCGTCTCTACATGTGTATCGAATGAGCAAAATGCCAACAATGAAAATAGCAACAACAACCATAGCTACAGCAATGATGCCAGTAAAGGAGAAATGACAAAAAAAAGTATATCCTTCCAACATCTGGAAAAAAAATTAACCGCCACGGTCTCTTACTCCCGGGCGTTATGTCGTATCCTTCGGATTATATCCTCCTGTTGATTGTTTCTTTGTTGCCGCCGGAGTACTACACGACGACTCACGTTCCGGCACTCTCTGATGAGGAAATCATATCATAACGGTTAAGGATACAATCCCTACGAGTGCCATAAAAAAAAAAAACACACACACACACACAGACAACAACAACGTCGATGAAAACCAATAAAAATGTCGAATGAAAAAGTGAATCTGAGGATTTTTCTCATCGTCTTCGGTCGTTTGCCCACAAAATCTGCGCGTTTACTGTAAGTGGACCTTGAGGTATGGGTGGGTGTTGAACGAATTCGTCCGTCGTCTCTGGCTGAGTGGTCGCACAAAAAAGGGAAGAAGACCACAGGAAAAAAATGAAGGAAGTGTACATATAATGGACTTTGGTAAGAATGAGCGTGGCAATATCGTTCTTTTGTTATTGTCAATGGGAATAAAATTGAATTTGTCTGAGAGGTGACCGACCCCCGACCTACAGTCAAATATTATAAGACAATGTTGATACTTGAATCTACTTTGGTCGACAATGAATTATGAATGCGAGTATTATTGGGTGACAAAACAGATATACGAGCTTTTTCCTCCACCACAGGAACAAATCTTTATCATATTTGCCAAAGATCATGTTCATTCTAATTGCTACACTTGCTCAAATTATGCTAATTGAGAGAATTAAAATTGATTTGCAGCTAATGAAACGCTGTTGGATATAGCACGAGACTGACTACTCACATTAAGAGTCATTCATTATGACAGATTAAAGATACACACATTGTAATTTAATGGGGTGTAAGGAACTACAATAGAACGTAAAACAAAGTGGCTTACACAGTAACCGATCGTCAGTCAATATAGAATGGTGTAGAGAAGTAAATCTTTACGAAGTGATATTTAGGTTATTTGTAATTAAACGATTGTAGGATATTAACGTCGTAAATCTAGGTTGAAATTAATATAAGAAAACAAAGCTTTATTCGCCTTATTTTAAAGAGTCCGACCAATATTTCATTGCATTATGGTGGTTTGGTGTGTTTTAGTTGATAGAGCATTGTGAAAATATCTTACTTAAGCCGAGGTGCCTGCTAGCCGGATTTAAAGCAATTCGTTTGATTTTTTTTGCGTATAAATAACTAAGCACGCTTTTATCGGTTCTCTCTTAAGAAAATGTTAAAGGAAGTATGGGGCAGAGTTACCGTTTCAAACATAAAAAGATGCTGGGGTTTGAGAAAAAATAATGGTCTGAAATGTTTCCGGCCTCAACATGAAGATGGCAGCACTCATCAACAAAATCTAGGGAATGTATTTGCGCATCTTGCGAAAGGTACTCAGCGAAATTCCAGCCATTTTGGACGCGCAGTTGTTGTTTGACAATCGTTTGAGTGAATTGATGTGAGTGTTTTTGTGAAAATGGAAAAAATCGGAAATAATCTGCCATTAAATATTATATTTGTTTTTGAAAGGCAAAATGCCTACGCAAATCAAAGACGAGTTGGGCGCTGTGTATGGGGACTCTGCACCACTATTTACCACCGTGAAATTTTGGCCAGCTGAATTTAAACGTGGCCATATCAGCTTGGGAGACAATGAACGTTCGGGACGTCCAAAAACTGCAATCACTGACGATAGCATCGCTCAAGTTCACCAGATGGTGCTAGACAACCGTCGAATTAAAGTGATAGAGATAGCAGAGGGTATGAATATATCCAAAGAACGTGTTTGTCACATATTGAATAAAGATTTAGGCATGAGAAAGCTGACCGCGCGTTGAGTGTCGCGTTTGCTCACGTTAGCGCAAAAACGTCTTCGAATCAACATTTCCAAGGCTCTGTTGGCGCAGTTTAGGCGGAATAAATCAGAGTTAATTACTGTAGATGAAACATGAATATACCATTATACGCCAGAAATAAAAATACAGTCAAAACACTAGACTGTGAGGGGGGAATCGGCTCCAAAAAAAGCAAAAATAGTTTTTTCGGCTGGGAAAGTGATGGCGACGGTTTTTTGGGATAGTCATGGAGATATCGTAATCGATTATCTTCAGAAAGGAAAAAAAACATTACAGGAGCATACTACGCATCATTACTTGACAAGTTGAAGGCAGAAATTGCGGAAAACGGCCACATTTGCAGTAAAAAAAAAAAGTTGTTCGTCTCATACCTCAGTGGTTTCCATTGCGAAAATCGACGAATTACGGTTTGAACTGCTGGATCACCCTCCTTACTCACCAGATCTAGCCTTAAGCGATTTTTTTTCTTCCCTAAGCTAAAAGATGCGCTCGGAGGACAGAGACTTTCGTCAAATGCGGATTCCATCACCTTCGTAAACAATTATTTTGCAGAGGAAGACGCGGAGTAGTATTTAGGCGGGTTAAAGAGATGGGTGTATCACTGGGGGAGTTGTGTAGACTTACAAGGAGACTATGTACAAAAAAAAGATTCAAGAAAAAATGTCTTGTATCATTGCTAGGTCGGAAAGTTTTCAGACTACCCTCGTAGTGTGTCGTGATGTGCACACTACCTCAAAAGATGCAAATCCCTTTTTTCATCTCTTCTGAACACTCATCCTAAAAGTGATCCGCATCTCACATTGCCTCTTTTGATAATTCATTTTTTTAATTTTACTTTAATTTTGTATTTATACATCGCTTTTAAAAAATATAATAGTTGGTTCAAAAGCGTTTGTTTTTGTGTCATTTCTTTGGTAGAAGTGTGTCACATCACATCATCCTCATAGTATGACGGTCTTTTTAATTCCTTCTAAGGCATGGCCGTAGATGCATATTCTCTTCAGGATCTTGCAGCCTTTCGCGTTGCAGCTTTTAAAGGTACATGCATATATGTACAGCTGAAGGGGTATAATGGGAAAAAGGAACGTACCACCAAGCACAAAATTTGAAAATTTTAAAGCGTCCATGAGGTCCATCATGTGCTATGCGGCAGAAGTTTAGTGTATATTTCAATATGAAGATGTAGATAAACTCCTGAGATACTTTATCAAAAAATGTTCCGATTACTTGAAAATACATCGAGCTACATGCTGCATTTGGAAACGAGATTGTCCCCATTGTACATTTTCGCGCTAAGGTTATACTTATTCTATATTCTGAAAACATTGGAACTCCCCGGATACATACAGTAGAGCGACATCTAATACAGAGAAAAAACAACTTTTCAGTTAATGGTCCAGACTAAGCGGCAAACAAAACATCCCATCAGAATATAATCTTGGAAGTATACTCGTAACATGCAAAAGCTTCTAATTGTCGTTAAAGACTCCATTCGTGCAACATTCAGAGAGAAAGCGCAACAAAGTGAGGTTAGGCTTATACATATATCGGGTGCTAAAAAGATAAAAGTTACGCGTCCGAAAGATGAAGTCACCTTTAGCTTAAATGGGCAATTGTTCTATACAGCTGTTTGAAATCTGTCTGTAAATACCGAGAGCAAATAGTGAATGAATCCTTGGAATTAATTGAAATTAGTTTAATTTCTTTAACTTGAAATCATAAATCGTTAAATTTTATATTTATTATACATCTTTCTCTGTTATTCGACGT
Organism: Brachypalpus laphriformis; assembly: GCA_945910035.1. Lineage (NCBI taxonomy): Eukaryota > Metazoa > Arthropoda > Insecta > Diptera > Syrphidae > Brachypalpus > Brachypalpus laphriformis. Next base: position 104,667,081 of record OX246756.1, read on the forward strand.
GGTGTAAGTGGTAAGTGTGTCGGATCACTATGCATGAGGTTCCAAGTTCGAATCCCATAAAACACCAACAAGTTTTTTCACGGTCCCACCTCTCGTGAGCGTCTGAAAAACATCCGAGAGTATTGTTGTCACGAAAAAGCTTCTCAAATCGCCGTTTGGATTCGGCATTAAACTGTAGGTCCCTTCCATTCGTGTGAAAAATATAACGCACACAACATGAGTGGTTGCGAGAAGCTAGGCCCTGGCACTTTAAAGAGCTGTTGCGCCAAATATTTGTATTTGTATTTTTCTGTTATTCGACTGACAGCAAACCACTAATGCTCATTATTGTGAACTCTGTAATTTTATGAAAATATTAATAAAATAAGTCATGATTTCATGTAATATTTAAACAAACGGGCTCCAGTTAAGTCGCTTCACCAAGTGTCAAATCCGAAGTGTGTCAAACACCGTCAATACGCAAATGGTCAAGCGTATTGACGAGTTAACCCTAATTACCAGCTTAAATGGTCAAATAGTGTAATCATAGCTTAAAATGTGTAAAAGTTATGCTTTTTGAGGAACACAAGGGGTGTAGTGGTGCAAAACATTTAGTTGGATTTGAAGCTGAACTTCTCGTTTAGTAGTCCAAACGATTTACCGCTGACCCGATGTCATCCACTGCTTTATTTCTTGGTATGGTTGGTTGGTTGGTTGTGGTGGCCGTTCAAAATGACCCGATTTGCGCTATTGCGCCATTTTGATACCGCAAAACTCATGTACACCTGATTGTATGATGGAGTATTCGGTTGATGAATATGATGGATATGCTAGATCCAGCCAGTCGAGTTTAGGTAAAGAATGAGGGCTCCAATCTTTTTCTCAGATATTCCTCCCAGGTTGTCGAAGAATAGTTTACATAGGGTAGGCTTTCTGGTTTTCGCTAGGGCTGGGCATCTGCAAAGAAAATAAAAAAAAAATGATCTCTCATTAGCATCTCTGCAGCTACGGCTGAAGGTATTATGGGGGATGCCAAGCGTGGCTGCGTGGTCTCATATCGGCCAATGGCATGTACTGATGGCTACTATTCTGGCAGTATCTGATCTTTTTCTGCTAAGTAGCTTATTTGATTCAGGTTTCTTATAGCTGGGCCATGTCTTTCTTGATACAACGCAGCTAGAAAACGATTTCCACCCGTGGTTCTTGGTATGTCAAGCTTTATAAGTATGTGCATGTATGTTGATAGTTCGTATAGTTCAGATAGTTCAAATACTAAAGATGTTAAGGTATTTTGAAGATTTCGGAAAGTCGTATTTCAAACTCAAAGGGTACAAATGAAATCACTTCTGTCCGAAAACACAAACATATGCATGTATCATATATGCCAGAAAATTAAATGAGTTGGGTTGAGGTATTAAAAACAAGATTAAAGTAGTGATATGAATGAATTGAAAACTTGGTATTAGCCTGTGTTTGCTGACTAGTTATGGTTTTTGAGAACTAAGCAAAAAACAAAGCATCCTGGGATAGCTCAGTTGGTGCAGCTTTGGTGGCTAAGACCAAAACCATCACAGGTTCAGTTGCTGTTTAACGATTAATGTTTTTTACCATACACTACCATTATAGATCTAATGTGAACCTGTCATTAAAGTTCTTTGAGTGGTTCACATGACTGGGGCTGAACTCTTTTAAGTCATAAAAACCAGCAACAACTCGGCAACACTCACAGTTCAAATACATATATTTGATTCAGTAAATGTATGTTCCTTAAGCATTAGCTTCAATATGTAAGTTATTAATTCGTGAAAAGTGTGATCGCCAAAGTTCATTGTTATGTGTAAAGGCGCCTGGTTTGTTCAACAATAGGCTTATTTAAACAAAGCTCCTTCCGTGTTGACACTTGCTCTGTCTTTTTGTACATTGATAAAATGAACTGAGCTTTATTCATTCAGTCTAGTCTTCACTGTTGGGCCTAAATTTTATTTCACCCTCCTGTCACATATATTATGCGGCCACAAAACCAAATTTTCCTAATTTGTACATTAATCAAACGCAATTACACAAAAACCTCTTCGCATGACAGATCCAAATTAAGAGCTCCATAAAGCAGAGTCCAAGAAACAACCCATCATCTACTGCCAACCAAACAGCAGGTTGTCCGAACCAAAATGCTAATAGCGCACATGTTGAGTTGAGTTACTTTCAGTGGGACACAACTCTCCACCCTATGAGATCGTTAAATTCCATCAACAAAACCTGAATCACTTTTAACGGCGTTCGCACTATTTATGGTTTCGACAAAACCATTCAAAATACGATTTCGTTAAACGCCGATCGGTGATAAATCACGACACAAAGATGACAATACGTGCGTAGGTTTTAAACAGAAAAAATCGGTTTCTCTCTCTCTCATCACGATTGTTTAACCGTCAGTCCTGCATAAATTAAATCACTCAAACAGTGGATGCCGGTTCCTGATTTTAAATCTTTAATAAACAATCCTAATCAATAGCAGTCTCTACGTACGGTACTGCTCATCCGCACATCCTTCTCAAGTATTTTCGAGTGCCTACGTGAGATAATTCCATCTGTTTCCATTAAAAAGTCAGAGGTTGGTACTATTTGGGAGGTGGTGGTGGTGGGGCATATCTGAGATACCCAAGATACCACTTCTGTATCTCGCTATCGGTGTGTACCTCTCTAAGTGTGTATGTAAAGTTGGTAATTTTTTTGGGGCCAGGCACTTTAAAAAGCCGAAAAACTTTCTCTCTCTGTTCCTTGCTTTTTGACTTTTTTTTTATATTTTTGTTGTCCTTCCCGAGAAGTCGCACATAGACGACAAAAAGTTTTCATATACTCCTTCCCCCGGACGACAACGACTCAACGACAACGACCCTCATGATGAAGTCATGAAGTTGAAACACTTAAGAGGACAATAATAATATTTAATACAGGCTTCAGCCTCCAGCGCCTCTATCTACCCCTATAGCATATTGTAGCACAAGCCAGTTTTAAAAAAAATTATCTAAAATTCCAACTGGGGACGTGTCCCATAATGGAGATAAAGTTAAGCGAGGCCAAGAGGGAATCTTTTAGGCATCCTCATCGTTTTTTGTTTTTTTTTTTGCTAATTTTGAAAAATTGCGCGCAAATAATGTTAGAAGTGAAATCAGACACCGCCTGTGTTGGGACAGAGGTATCCTGAATTCTAGCTAGCTGGCATACATACATATGTATGTACATTAACATATAATTGACCTGACCATCGGCGGAACTTACTGTCCAATTGTCCACTGAGTCTACTCCCGCTGCCGTCGTTGTTCTATAAACTTCTGTTATAGTTCGAGACATTAGGATGACATGGATGTCTACATAATCTGTGTGCAAAGAGAATATCGATTTTCACTGGGCCTATGCAAAGTGTGTGCTGTGAGTTGTATGTGTTTTTGCTACTAAGCGATGTGATATACAAGCACTTCTCGTTCAGTCGCCATTTTGAGGTTAATGCTTAAACTTGTATCTACACGAATGCACGAAAGAGGAGAACGTGTCTGCAATGTCCTCCATTCAATCTAGACAAGGATGATATTGTTACACCCTCATTTACCAGCCAGCCTGCTTGAATGTGCGGTGTGGATGGGAGAAACAAGAGATGTTTCCATTATTTTATGTAAAGTACAAGCACACAAACACACTGACAGGCCAAACCATATAGTAAATACTTCTTTGTGTGCGCCTAGTCATAGGAGTGCACACGTATCTATTCATCCAGCTGGAAGCGAAAGCGGTGAAACAAGGAGGAAATTTATAGGCCGCCAGTGCAAGGGTGAGAGTGGGTTGAAGAAACTTATTTTTTTTTGTCTCTATTATCCACCTTAGACTCACACACAAGTTGCTGCAGTAAACCCTCAAAATTTAGAGCTCAGATGGTCAGTATAACCCTTATGCACTGGATGAGCAACCACCACCACCCTGGTACTACATCTCGAAAGTTTTGTAGAACAATATTAAACTACAGATGTAGACATGAATTTGGGGGTTACTCCACCGTCGCTGAGCTATACACACTTATTGCACCCACCACGACGACACTAGTCGTTGTAGTCGGTTGCCCAGTGTCCAACGCCACCACCATAACGGATTCTCATCATCATTCTCGTAGTCATCGTCGTCGTCGTAGTCATTGTCGTAGTCATCATCATCATGGTCGGAGTAACACACATATATCCAAAGCTTCGTCCTCTTCATTCCATCGTCCTGAAAGTTTGTAACTTGATTCTGCATTCCTTTTACCAGGGGGACCAGAGTGTAAAGGCTGCTGGCCTTTATTTTTCCCAACTCAGAGCTCATGCCAAAATGCAAAATCTCTATACAGATATACAAATGAGCGCATGACTGTTTTGCCAGGGGATGGTTATGATGTTGACAATGGGGGTGGTGGTGGTTCACCACTCTCTCGCTCTTAAGTTTGTTTGCCTGTAAGGCTCTCGTTTCCATTTTCAAGTAGTAGGCTGTACAAGTGTTTCATATTATTTCCAACTCCTTCCCAACCCCCTTTGTATACAACAAATTCATAACAAAAGGAGATGAACTCGTGCAAGGATGCACACACAAATTCCATTCCATCTGTGCGTGCACTTTAATGCACGAAGAATAAGTTCACGCTACCAACTTCTGCCTAGCGTTGTTGTTTAATGATCTCTGTGCCTGGGTGCCTGCGATTTCACCCCTTTCCCTATTCGCCCGCCCTTTAAAGGGCAATAAGAGCCTCAGCTGCAGCACAATGCACCTTGTTAACAAATGAATTCCATGTTCACACACAAAATCCAAGGTTATCATTAAATTTAATAACATATAATGCATGTGCGGATGCATGATGTACCGACTTGAACAAATAATGAAATGATCGCTTTACACGCCACATTGCGAAAGCCAGGGAGCGTCAATGTGCACACCACCACCTTCTTCGTCGCCGTTACCGGATGGACACGAATCTTGCACGAATTTGCTTTTCAATTGTTGGCTAGCGGGGGCAGCTTTTACGCCCGCCCTTATAGCAATTAAAGTGGCAGTGCCAGTGCAATACGTAAGTAATGCCAACTGCCAGTGATCAGGTATATCAATTAAAATCGACAAATCCTTGCCAATTAAATCGTAAAAGTACTGCTTTTGCAATGTGTGTGTGCTATTACCGAGAAGCGAGCACTAAACATCTTAATCAATGGCTAAATGGAGCGATCTCACGTCGTAATTGAATGAATCAATTGAGAGGATTCCGGAGGATTGTTTTTTGGTTTTTGTTATTCAATTAAGGGTGAAACAAGGGATGAACCAGACGAATTAGTTTGTTGGCAGTGCTACAGTCTGATGGGGCAAAGGAAAATCACTGATACACTTGCAGGCGCAGCCAAGTTTATTTCCTTTAAAATTAAAGATACTTGTCTACACAAGTTTCTTTAGTTTTAGTGGCAAACGGTATTAAAAATTATCCAAGAAATATAAATTCTTCAAAAACATTTTGTTTTAAAAAACGATTGTTCATTTTTGAGGTTAGAATTAAACTTCTTATTTCGTTTCGAATTGGAACTGCTCAAACTCCAAATCAGGAGTTTGAAACAAATATGACCCTAGAATTATATGTATGGGTGGCAGTTCAACTTTCTTACGACAGGTAAGGGATAGGGATCTAATTTTTTGAGTTTTCTCGGGTTCGAGCATGTTCATCAAATCATTCCAATGTCTGCAATGGTAACATTCTATGACATAATTTCTCATGGTGGGCACCGTGGCGTAAGTGGTTAGTGTGTCGGACCACTGCGCGTGAGGTTTCAAGTTCGAATCCCGGAAAACACCCAAAAGTTTTTTCACGGTCCCACCTCTCGCGAACGTCTGACAAACATCCGAGAGTATTGTTATCTCGAAAAAGCTTCTCAAACCAAACTGCTCTTCGGATACGGCACTAAACTGTAGGCCCTTTCATTCGTTCGAAAAATATAACGCACACAACATGAGTGGTTGCGAGAAGCTAGGCCCAGGCACTTAAAGCGCTGTTGCGCCAAATATTTTTATATTTTTTTTAACTTCTCAAGAGGCAATGTGCAAATATAAATAAAGTAGACCACTTTGTTTAGTCCCTATTCATCTCTCCCTCCCTGGGCGCAGTCCTTCGTGTTAACGTCAGCATTTGCTTGAAGGTTACCTCTCTAATCCTCCCGTTTTCTAAGAAGTGATAGCCCAATATCCCTCTGTTCCTGCTAGCAATTACCAGACATTTCTTCCAGGCATAGTCGGCAGATATTATTTTTTAGAAGACCTGTATTCTTCAAATGATATCTAAAGTTACCAAGTCGTAGGACCACTTACTGTTTGAGTGCTTTTCGTAAGAACATTTCGTTTGGTAGAGTTTTCTATATCTGTTTATGGTGTTCAATAGTGGCCTATTTTTGGATCAAACCCGTTATAGTTCTAGTGCAGTAAATGGTTCGGGACCAAGGAATCCCCAGGTTGACCACTGCCAACCGCTCGAAGTTGAACTACACTAAGTTTATTCTTGACATGCAACGTGGTAAAAATTTAATGACGATCGTTTGAGCTGTTAAAGTGGCTATTCGAAACAAACAAACAGACAAAATTTCACTTTTATATTGTGTATAGATGAATAATTACCAATGCCCAATTGGACTGAATCATGTCCGTCTATTCAACTGTCCTTATATCACCAGTTTTTAAGGGGCGAAACGGAACAGATGTGAATATTTTTAAATGTTATTTTCAGTCAATGCATTTGATGAAAATCATAAACAAAATGATTCGGAATGAACCTCCCCTTTAATTCATTACATAGGACCGCGCCCACTTTTTGTGAGCGTTTTCTTTAAAAAGAGCGTATTTTAGTAAGATCTTTGCTGAACTCTGCGTCCACTTTCTTCCATTTCGGTCTGATTGCAAGCACTCTATGGGTTTTTATTGCTTTATGCCAAGTATTGTTAAATATTATTCTAAATTTAAGGAACTTAACTGCAGTTCAATAACATGGGCCATTAGAAGATATTCCTTATAATAATGCTTAAAGACTTCCTCCGATTGTAAAATTGGAGCAAGACCCGCTCAGCGGCTCCTTAAACGCAGGTAGCTAGGAACGCTTGCCTCCTCTGAAAGTTTAGTGTTACATTCGCACCTTTAAGAATTTTCTTACTAAAGTAGAGATGATTCCGTTTTGAAAAAGTAGAAGTGTCAAGAGTTCCTAATTTTCTAAGAATGTGTACAGATTGTAGATTGTAGACAGTTGTTTGAGGTGGGATTAGGTCGCCTTATTCATTCAATATGCCCGAATGGTGATGAAATCTACTATGCTAGAATTTACGTAAATAACGATGACGTATTCTGATTAGACAATTACAGTGACATAAGATATGTTCTGCTGATTCTTCGTCTTCGTTGCACGTTCTGCAAATGTTGTTTTGTGCTATTGCCATAGCCATGAGATGTTTTTACTCGACAGTTGCCTGTAAGGAAACCTGCGGCTATTCAAATCTGACCCCTAGTAGTATTTGGCAGAAAGATCTTGACTTGTCTGTTACCTTCAATTTACTTCCAGCAATGATGCGCTTTGTCTTTCGCCAATTTTTTATACAGCTTTTGCTGTACTCACCGGTAATCTACATAATGATCTTGGAATCATGAAGTTTGATTCAACTCCTGTTCTGGCTAGTAAGTCAGCCTTTTCATTTTCTTCATATCCGCTGTGTCCTGGCACCCAAATGAGATGAACTATGCTTGTGTCTGCTAGTGTTATGAGAAGTTAAAGACAGTCCGATACGAGTTTGGATGTTATTTCATAAGCCTTAATTGCTAATAGAGCAGCCTTGCTATGTGATAAAATATAAATGTTCTGGCTATAGATCTGTTAATTTTTTCTCTGATGCATAGTTCTATAGCAAATACTTCGGCTTGGAATACGGAGTTACTTCTTTCCATACACGAGTGGATGAAGGCCTTCGTAGTAGCGCCTTATAATCCAACCTCAACTCCTTTATCTGTCTTGGATCTATATGTGTACAATACATTAAAGTTATTGGCAATTTTAGGTTTATTCTGTTGCCAGTTATTGCGTTATGTGGGCGCTCTAATCTAATCCTAGCACTTAATCTGTGTCTTTCGACCTAATCTAACTAAATTTATTTGTACTAACTTAACTAATTGTACTAAGAAACATTTTTTTGTTTAGGTTTAGGTTTAGTAGGTATATGGACTTTATTTTATTATAATATAAACGAAACTTATAAGCTACCTTAAAACAATCTTAACCTAAGCGATTAACCTTGAAGTTTTGGCTGAAGTTAAATCTTGGCAGACATTTGTCCGTAATTGCTATTCCTAGTGGTTCATTACTGTTGATTTCATGCGCAATGTCCGAGTGAATTAGTTTGGAATTTACGAGTAAGTTATCTTCTGCGATGAGCATAAAGGCGTTAACCATAACTTCATTCTTGGAAGGAGGTGATATGTTTAGAATAACCTCCAGCGCTGCAGTAGATAAAGTTTTCATTGCACCTGTTGCGCATACACAGGCTAGTCTTTGTAGTTCATTGAGTCTGTCCTGTGTACACTCTTGCTTTGTTTTTTGCCACGATACTGGTGCTGCATATGTGACCATAACATGATCTGGGGATTTAGGCTCCAATTTCTACCAGTGAAACTTTTCCTGGTCCATAAAGAGATGCTGGCTTTGTTCATGGCTTTCATTAGGTAAGAATTGGAAGTATGAATGCGTAAAGACTCACAATTTAATACTGCTCCTCCAATGGTATAGATTGCAGATAGATTGCCTTATCAAAATTTACTCCCATGTAACGGTCTACCCGACATTCATAAGGAAATATACCATATGTTTGCCAATACAGTGGTATTGAAAATACATCATTTGCATATGATACTTTTTATACCATATCGTATAAGGTATACAATGAGGATAGACCCTACAAAGTATGTATATATATACAACCAGCACTACTTTTCGAGTCTATTGAGCCCTATCTGTTTGCCTTAAATTTTGAGCTAGGAAATAGGACCTTATGAGTGTGAGAAGTAGTACAATTGTAAGCATTTTTTAAATGCGGAAAATTCAACTTAAAAAAAATGATTAAAATCCTAAAAAGTTGTTTCGGCATTATATGCAGACATTCGGTGTCTGTATGTTCAGCTGTAGAGTATACTGTATATTTATATTATTATTATTTATTTAACTCGTTCGAGGCATTTTCTTTAAAAAAAACTGTCATTCCATACAATTTCTGCAATGTCGGAGGAAATCTACCTTGGAAGCAAATTTTAATTAAACATCCCGCACTTTATGGCTGGTCACGTTGTGCGCTTGTCTTCGGAATGGCTTGCAGAAAGTGTCATGATTGCCATGGCACTAATTAGGCGTAGGAATGGATAGTTCGATCAAGTTCGTCATCTCTCTTGCAACCGTTTGGGGATTCCCCCTGGATTGGTTTGTATGGCGGATAATCGAGAAGGATGGACAGTTCACCTTAGCATCCTACCCTTCGACCCTCATGAAGGATAAGCAGGCCACCGAAAGTGCACATACGTACGCCCACTTTAATAAAACCGGATTAAAAAATAGGATGTATCATAAGACCCGTTCTGGATGGATTTTAACTCTTTTTGTGTATATCTCCTGGCTGGTCTCTGCCTATCGTGTATTTTAAAAATATTGAATTTGCCTACACTAGGTATTATAACACTAATAGATTTATGTTCAAGAAGTTCTACTCTGGTCGTTAGACTAAGCATTGTTGGAAAATAAAAAACTTATTACGTGCACGCACATGATTATTGATTGCGTCCCACATACCTCATATTCAATTTCTATCGACCTCAGAATCAAACTGCATCCAAATCTGTACAATAAAAACTACATTTGCAAAATGTGTCGCAATCGCAAACTACCTACCAAATCCTGATCTCCACCAACTTATTCCCTCCAATTCATGTGGTAGCTGCATCTCATTGAACTCTGGCATTGTAAGTCGTGCGAACCAGCACAGCGAATAACACAACACACACCCCCCGCTGCCGTTTGAATTTTTTTCCTACTCAATTCTCGTAGTTGGCCTGCATTCTCGTCCTTCAGTCGATTTTCTTACTCAGCCATGTGATAGATGCTAAATTGACTAAGCACGCCACGCAACATATAATACTGCATGAGGTCGCGCAAGAAGCCACGGATCCCAGGGCAAAGATGTTCACGATAAATAATATCCAGCTAAAGGGGAATGTATCAAGCAGGACACCCGCCGTGAGTTATGATGTTCAAAAACAACAGAGTCCCCATATCGGTCATTTAATAAAGTTATGAAATATGTCTACTGCGTCACATTGCGGGTATCGCACCGATCGGTGGTGATCCAGTCCAAGTCTATTTGTGTGTCTGTTCTCCACGTTCCACCAAGTCTCCTTACCTAGTTCGATCGATTTGTACGACAAATGCGTTAATGTTGAATTTGTTTTGCTTTCAGATATGGCGCCGGTTATGATTTAGCAGCGCGACGGAAGAATGCAACCCGCGAGTCGACGGCTACCCTCAAGGCTTGGCTGAACGAGCACAAAAAGAACCCATACCCGACCAAGGGTGAGAAGATCATGTTGGCGATAATTACAAAGATGACCTTAACACAAGTATCGACGTGGTTTGCAAATGCCCGCCGGCGACTGAAAAAGGAGAACAAAATGACTTGGGAACCGAAAAACAAAACCGATGATGACGACGACGCAATGGTGTCCGACGAGGAAAAGGACAAGGACGACATTGATGCGGACAAAAATCGTGACCACAAAGGTAAGAACAGAGCATCCGATATAACACCTCTATCTCGACTACCAGCACCACCATCATCTCCACCCCCATCAGGAGCACAGCACCATCATCGTCATCTTTTTACACTGCCTCCGACTGGGCTATTTGCGTTTAATTTATGGTGCTCCCATTTCAACCCCCTATTATTCATCCTTTCAGTTTCAATTAACTGCTCTTATAGAGTCGATGGGGTAGAGACGGGGAGGTTGGCCACCACCGAGAGAGTAGAATTCAATAGCCAGGCGCTGCCTTTGCCACTCTGCCGCCACCGCTGCTGCCGCTGCCGTGCAGTGCTCAGACAAAAGAGCAATCCATGTACTATATCTTATTAACCCTCGAGCCACCATAAAACACTTTGCATAATACCCACGTATACCGAGCTGACATAATAATAGAAACACATTACCAAAGCAGCAAGGACGACGACGGCAACGGCAACGACGAATACCCACGCGGAAGACCGAATGAATGAGAGACGCCGCTGTCGTCGTCGCCGTTGCCGCTGCCGCCTAAAAACAACCCCTATGAAACAAAAAAGCCTTCAACCCCTTTTGTCGTCGCGCATTACTGCTGCTTTATTATCACGAGCGCTATTTTAAATTCGACTCCAACTCCAACTTAAAGTGCGTTAACTCAGTTCTGGTTTGGGTGGAAGGAAGACCGGTTCTCAACAACTATCAATTGCACACACACAAACGACCTTACCCTGCCCGTTGCCTTAATTAATAGTCTCAAAGTCGCACGGATTCGGGCTCACCCCTTTCGCTGTTGCGCCAAATTAAGTTCAACCTCAATTGAGGGGTTAATCTATCACCCAAATAGACCGTATCATAGCGCATCTTCATCTGCCCCCTTGGAAAAATTCATTACTCCCGTTCGCACCAAAAACAATTCCATCCCCTATTGTTTGTAGCCACCCACCGTTAGTGCTCTGACTCGCATAAAATAATAAAGAGCTTCATTGTCATCTATTATCGCAAGGGATGCTGCTCCTTCTTCTTCTTTGCCGTTGTCGTCTCTTGTAGCATAATACCACCCGGGGGGATAGACGGGATGAAGCATATGCGTACCGTTCAAGTGACGATAGTCGTTGACTTTGACTTCCACCGTCATCGCATGAGGGTTACACGCTTCAACGCCTGTAAGTGGGCTGCTTATGATAAGGGGGTAGCTTGCATTTTGTGCGTAGCTTCCTAGGGCGATACGATGTGTTTTTGATGCAGTCGCACTACATAAACACCAAATCTCTAGATCTTGGCCGAACAAGTGGCATTCTCACTTTGTCCTAATCCTTAGTGAGGGGATGTGCTGTGTGGCACGCGAGCCTTTTAACTAATCCTCAGCTTTTATACCGATATGCGAAGTGGTCGGTGGGTGGGGTGAGATAACAGAACACCACCATCCTCCAACTTCGTAATGGATGGATGGATAGACGGATGGATGGATGGATGGATGGATGGATGGGTGAATGAAACAATGAATGAGCGGTCGTAGCGCAATGAAGGTATATCAGTGAGTTCCCCATTTAAGTGCTTCGTAATTGATGTTATAAAATATTTATGACAGCCATAGTGCGGCCGTGTGCTGTGGCTGGAAGATGCAGAGTTTTGACAGGCAAATTGATGGAAGATTCCCATTGAAGCGAACTCAGATTTTTTGTTTGAAAGGTGTGTGGTACCTTCTCATTTAATAAGGGCTCTTCTTTCTCTCTTCATACGGTAACTGTAGATAGATATAAAGAAGTCGTCAAGTTTAAGCAGAAGCCATAGTAAAACGATTTGTACAAATTACGTATAGCTGTTCTGTGGAATTCGCGATCGGGCTTTAAATACTTCCTAATTCTCAAACTTTGTCAACATTCTCCAAGGCTTTGCAACCTTATACAGGTACACAGCTTATATAGGACGCTCTATCCTATTCTTATGGTCATAGTATCCATGAACTTTATGACTCAAGCCCCCATCGACGCACCGAATTAATATTTAAGCTGCAGAATTACTGCTATAAGATGCAGTATGTTGAAGTCACATTGCGAAACATCTGTTTCCAGATTGTTTTTAAACTATATTATCCGCGTGTGTAAGTACAATATAAGAACTGTAAGCAGCTTTCGTTACTGACAAGTTTTTTTTCTAAGCCTTGTTCCAGGTTTAGAGCCAACTACGAGAATCTGCAGCTTAAAGAAGCTCATGCTCTAGATTGTCTCCGTGATTAAGTTGACCAAAGAAAAGTTTGTTTGTCCGACCACATTGCACATACAAATTAAAACCTTTTTATGTACTTTTGTAGAGGCTTTTAATTTCCAAACAAACTTATCTTCATAGTTAGATTCTAGCTTGTGTGATCTGAATGCAACATAGGTTGAACTGACCTAGTCATAACATACCCAACCCTGTCTGTTAAATGTCTTACAAACATTTGAATTCTGATCTAAGTAATACTCCAACTGATATTTTACAACATTTTTGTTTTCGTTCTAATTCATTCATTATTTATTTTCAAATTTTTAAATCTTTCAGTCTTAACTAAACAGAACAATTCCTTACAGATAAGCATACAGCCACAGTTGAAAATGCCTTCATTTCGCAGGATATTCACTTAATATTAGCCTTTTGTTGATTGGGTTTAAAGGGGTTATAATAAGTTGTGTTCACCTTCTAAGTATTGTAAAAAACACCACTCTATAAAAATAGAGGTTTATGGATTAAGGGTATAAAAAATAGTAAAGATATCTTTTTCTTAATATCGCTGTTGGAGGATAGTCGTAGTGGAAACGTTCCAAATACTGTTTCACTCATAGCCTAAGTTAACCTCCAAACCCAACCTAGGTTAACAAGGCCCAAGATTGGACTAAAAGGAATGATAATATGAAATGAATCAGAAGAAGAAAGGGAAAGATTAATTGCATCTTCTTTTCAGTAAAGTAGTTCGTGTTATACTATCTTAGGGCTGTAGACAGGTTCGTCCTTAACTTAAGGTTAAGGTTATGTGTTGCATGTTTCTTAGCGACTTGACTAAATCAAATCAATTATATTCATTTTTGGTGTAGGAGCTGCGAGTTGGATGTACTCACCGGGCTTAGTTCAACTTGTTTATGTCAAATAAATGATTTCACCTAAACTGCATCAATACCACTAAATCGGTTTTAACTCCTTCATTCTAATAGCGTGTCATCATATGAAGCATTTTGAATTGATCTCTTCATGGAATTTTCGGATGTGAATGTCAAATCTTAGTTAAACTTACCTCATTGTAGTGAGTGTGTTCATTTAAAAGTATTTACCAACATTTACTACATATCCTTACACTACGTGCTTTTGTTGGTGTTTGCCAGTACAAATCCATTTACTGTCCGATCTACGGGTTAGTGAGTTAATATCGGCAGTGGTCTTAAGATTGCAAGTTCAAGGGATATTCTGCTTTTGATGGTTTGAAACTCAGTCCGTAAAGTAGTAGTAAATATTTTAAAGTTTATGCTTAATCTGACAAGACTTGTGGGTTCTGTCAGTGCTCGAAAATAACTCCAAATGGTACTTAGATAACATTTGGGGTTATTATTATAACCATACCGTCTTGACAAAGTAAACATGATATTAAGTGGATTCATTGGTTGAGGTTAAGTACAACGTCTTGCACGTCATCTTGACCAAAGTCTTCTTGAAATAAACCTATTTGCTTGGCATTACGTTACTAATTCCTCACTAGTTCTAAAATTATTCAATAGAATTGTTTCAATCTATGTTCTGACATAGCTTGAAATTAAGAAAGGCTAACATTTAACCGAAGAAAGCTTTAGCTTTCCAACTTACTTGCCAAGTAAACAAAAAAAAAAAACAACAAAAGCTGCTCACATAATAAGTCTAAATGTAAAGCCACCCTGTGCGAATCGGGTGCTATTAGAAATTGCACACTTAACACAAGGAACCCCGTTTTAAATTCCACCCTCAGCTTTTCTTTTCAACATTTCACCGTTTATTTGTTTGCCCAGGATATCATGACGATTGCTCTATTATGACTTTTGATTATGTGCGATCGTTTCACAGTCTCGTGCCTTCCAACTGTAAATAAACTCACATACTCTCTGCTCTCGAAGGAAGTTATCCCCCTTCAGAAATAACAGCAACCCCGAAATTGAGTCATACACAGGAAAGAGGGCGATATAGGATAGCAGAGTTTCTGCTACCCACCCTCAATCATTGGTATGGAAATTTTAATAAGATTTCCTCCCCTTCCGTATCCACTACATTGCAGAGCTCTCCATTTTCTCACGTAGATATTTCATTATTCTGGGGATTTGCATGTGCCTATCTCGGTGTACTTTACAACCCCGAGCAACTCACCTCGCCTGTGAACAAAGTGAATTTCGTATGTCTGTGGGGAAATTTGTCAAGCTGTCATGAAGTATCTGACCAACGTATCTGGTGCGTGTACACGACATAGGAATTTTCCTGGGGCTTTTGCACGAAAGACGACAAAATCTCAGTAAGGTTGGGATTTAGAATTCCATTGCAAAGTATTCCTTCATCACCTCGACCCACCTGTCGTTGTGGCGACTAGGGCTACGTTAGTAGTAGAGTTTTGGGGTTGCTGGTTGAATGAACACTGAACACGAAGAACATACAATAGACACTTAGACTTGGTTCTCTTTTAGATTCGATGCACCATGTGAAGTCTGAGCATGAAAAGGACGACGACGATGATGATCTAACAGATGACGATAGGAAACCAGAGAACTTGGGAATAGTCGGAGGACATGGTGGGCATCATATGAATGCACACCATCACCACCATCCGGCGTATCAGCATCATCATGCCATGCTGGGTGGCTATCCCGGCATCAAAGACGAAATGAGCGGTCCAAAAAACCAGATAAGCAGCGACTGTGGTGTCCCGATTCCAGCTACCAAGCCCAAAATCTGGAGTCTGGCAGACACAGCCGCTTGCAAAACACCACCACCTTCGGCGTTTCTCGGACAGCAACTGCACCATCACCATCAACTGCAACAGCAGCAGCAGCAACAGCAACAACAGCAACATCACCAGCAGCAGCAGCAACACCATCAGCAGCAGCAGCATCAAATGCAGCATGTTTGGATGGGAAACTATCAACAGCAGCATCCATCTCAACATCACCATTTGCACAACACCCAACAGCAGGCGGAACATCCTCAGCAACTCACTACCAATCCGAGTGGTGGAAACGGTACGCGAATGATAAATATGCAAGATCCTATGACCAATATGGCGGCTGGTATGACACAACAGCAACAGATGCAACAGCAGCAGCAGCAGCAGGGCCAACAGTTGCAACAGCAACAACAGCAGCACCATCAAATGAATCCGATGAACAATTTCGGAAGTTCGCCTTATTCTCGGGGGTACGGGGGGTTTCTAGGGGCTACAGCGGGTGCCCAACAGGGGGCCTACCCTACGAACAATATGACAAATACACATCAACAAAGTACGCCTACCACCCCTATTACGGCGGCTATTCCGGGGAATACGAGCGTAAATCCTACCCAGCTCCAACAGCAGCAGCAGCTGTCCCCACAGCAACAACACCAACAGCAACAGCAGCAGCAATCGAATCAGATGGGGTTTCCCGATGTCCAAACCGATACGCCGCCCCAAACTCCGCCGAATATGAAGCTGCCGAGCGTGGCGGGGAACCTTCTTACCGGTTCAACAACCCCTACGACAGGTACCTGCTACAGTAATGTGGCAGTTGTTGCCGCAGCATCCAATCCGAATATCCCAAACAATCCTTCGAATAGCAGCTCAAGCGGCTACATTGGTGATTCTTCGCCCAACAGCAACAGCAGCAATAGTAACAGTAGCTACGTTGCCAATTTCACACGCCTGCAGGACCATTCACCCGGCAAGGACTACAACCAACAAATGATGGATAGTCCCCATAACCACCACCACCACCATCAGGATAGTGTTGCGGCAGCCTTCAAGCCATTTTTCAAGAGGTGACAACCAACTTTAATTTTTTTCTTGTATCCAGTTCTAAACGATCTAATCAACTTCCTTTCCATTCCATGTATACAGTCAGCAAATCTCGACGGGATTTGTATCGCCGGTTTAAGCTCAGCTCAGCAAACAGTGCAGCCAGTAACAGTCACGACTCTACTCTCTAGCCTTCCTATTCAGCAACAATGAGCTCTACGCGCTTCAAGGTGAGTTGATGTTAATTTGCATGAAACTCTCCCACTCCTGGCCCGGTCCCCTCTGTTTCTTCCTCTCTTTCTCTTTCTATTTCTCTATCTCTCTCTCTCTCTCTCTCTCTGTTGTTTCGAAATCCTTTTCAATTAAGTTCATCCACAAAATTACTCACTTCATTAACCTTCTGGCTCGAAGTGGGTTCTCTTAATTCCACTGAAGCCACCATCACCACCACCACCCATCGTGTACTGTAGTTTCTTCAAGGGCGACTTCAACCCTCGGTCGTTTGAATAACGACGAAGTCATCTAGAAAATTGAATGAAATAATTAAATCTCAATCAGAATCCATTAAGATTAACCATGGGGAACCCCTTGGATTGGTACGAAAATTTAAGATATACAAAAAAAAGCCGCAATAGGATTTCAAGGTTAAATGTATTCAAGGGATGAAAATCGCCAAAAATGAGTAAGCATTGCAACCCTTGCTGATATGAAATTTTTTGAACGACCTCTTGCATCTCATCGTCAGCTAATATTTGCCAAACTCTCCCAAAAGAGTTGAACTCCCAAAAGAGCTATTCCCATTCCCGATTCCAGAGCCACTCTCTAATAAATTAAATCGTTTCAATCTGATTAGACGATGAATGCCAAACACAGTACAAAGTAGCTGACATTCGAGACTGAATGGAGAGATAAGCATCAATGACGACCACGACCACGATGATGATGACTCGTTTCCCAAAGTAAATCACACAGAGCCTCTTCGTAGTCATCGTCGTCGTCGTTTGCTGCTCTGAGAGAGGCTCAATTAATTAACCGAAACAGTCGCGCGGCATCGACACCGGGCGATAATTTAGAACATCCTGTGTTGTGGTGATGGTGCTGTGCTTTGGATCGACCGGATATCTTTTATCTTTGAGGACATCTTCTCAATCTCTAACCCTTTTGCAGTCGTTGATTGAGTCTTGCGTCAAGGTGAAGCGTTTGATTCACCTCGAAAGAATGCCGCGCACATAGAATGGGAACCATCAATCAGTTACTTTACCACTTTCGGCAGGCCGAACAAAGTGGAGAGCGTATATAGTATGTCACTGACGCCCACATTTGCAGAAATTTTGACATTCCGTATAAATTTTCGAACTTTGTGTTTTTTTTATTATTATTTTCTTTTATTTTCGTTGTCCGTTGAACATTCATGAATGGGACGAGCGACCAACAAGTGTGTGTAACTTGAGATGAGGCGAGTTAGTGTGGGGATATGGAGTGCTCGTAGGACTCGTTTTCATTTCCCTGCCCCAGACATGAATTTGCAAGTGATTGCATGGATTTTGCCCCTCTTTTGGAAACAGGTACGCAATCAAATTCAAACGTCATCTGCATATCGTCCGCGCTTACCAGCAAACGCGATTTCATTGGTCCACCGCTGCAGCATTCTGCACATAGTCTGTATGTAGATTGGTAAAGACACACGTGCAACCTGTTGTTATCTGTCGAGAGTGATGGATGAAGAGCTGGTTGCATTTTATTCCTTCGCCAGCCGTGGCGCGGATCTTAGTGGTGTAGCGGCTGCTGATCAACGTTGCCGATGTAACACGATCGTGCTATTTGGAAACTTTTTATTTTAAACAGCACCATGTCACGAAAAAAAATTCATGACGCGCTTGCACATTGACCTGTTGGATTTAATGAAACATCTTTTAATATCACTCATTAATTGTATTGAACTTTATAACTGGGAATGTAATTTTTTTAACTGGCAACACTCTCCGCCGATCTTAACAACCGTGTAAACTATTCGTCGTAATTTTTACACTTAGCCTTTATAAAATTGAAATGCAATAATAAATGCATAATAATTATGAAATATTATTTTTGAAGATGTTACACTCTCTCTAAGTATATAAATGCAGTAACCTCAAAAGTTGGTAAGAGTTTTGATGATAATTCATTGTCTATGCATTGACGGAAATTACATCAGAATTTGTTCACTGACCTGAGAGCTAATAGGGCACAGACACAACAAACTCCTCATTTAAAAGTGTAGTAAAGGATGTAGATAGAAAAAAAGAGATGTAGCAGAAAATATTTCACCATTTTTCGTCAGAGTTATCACGGAATATTTTTTCTGGTACGGCAACGCTGCTGCCAACAGCAGTCAGGCAAATCCCAAACCAGTTTTTTTCCCCCACCGACCAGAAATGTTGGTATGTTGCGCATCCGCTCTAGAGTTCAGTGAATGAATTGGTTCTCGGCGGTGAATGAGTACAGAATCTTAATGCGGCCGCTGCACCTCGTCACCTGAGGCTAAGGTTCTCCTCCTCTGCGGTGGATCATTCGTGCAAAGTTAACAGTGTTCGCCACCAAGGTGGCTAATTAATTAATTTCATTTTTCAGTTTGCATTGCGATGCGAACGCACGGAGAGACTTGTGGGGCTGTTTTTCTTCACTGAATTCCAGTGATACATGGGAAGAGCTTGTGAAGATTTTTCAAAGCAGTTAAGTACAGTGCGCCGGACAAGAAAAATTACCACTTGAGACTTTGATCTTGCAAATCACGTAGATTTAGCGTAATTCAGTTACTCTTGGCAACTATATTTCAACTTAGGGTATATAAATTTATGCTCACATTTAAGTCCAACATCAAATTGGATTCCATTAACAGAAGAACATTGGATCGGTTAATGTCTGTGTCGCTCTTATCGCATTTGCAAGGTCAAAATTCTTCGGAAGGTGTAGGACTTAATCCAATAAGGAAATTGAGTCACTTCTCTGATTGATATCTGATTAATGATTTAATCTTATCCTCTAGATCAAAAGTTCCTATTACGAACGACTTTAAAAAATCTTTTGTAAACAATCTTTTAAGACTTATAAGTACTAAAGATTTAAATTGACAAACGCGAGTGTGATAGGTATCCCAAATGAATTTAGTAACAAGATAGATCCTTGTAACTACACAGGCTTATCCTTCCTAAACTCCATGATGAAAATATTTACGGGTATAATCCTGGAACGGTTGACAGAGTTGGTTTAGTCAAATGACCTGCTTAGTGAATTCCAAGCCGGGTTTAGGAAATGCTACCCGACAGTAGAGAATATTTGCCCGTTAATAAGCAGAGCTTAAAAAAAAAATATTTGGCGCAACAGCTCTTTAAGTGCCAGGGCCTTCTCGCTTCCACTCATGTTGTGCGCGTTATATTTTTCACACGAATGGAAGGGGCCTACAGTTTAGTGCCGTATCCGAAGGGTAATTTGTTTTCAGAAGCTTTCTCGAGACAACAATACTCTCGGATGTTTGTCAGACGTTCGCGAGAGGTGGCACCGTGAAAAAACGTTTGGCTGTTTTCTGAAATTCGAACCTGGAACCTCACGAGCAGTGGTCCGACACACTAACAACTCACGCCACGGCACGCGCCCATGCATAGCTAAGTCTTACTTGAATAATACAAAATAATTGTACGCGTTCTTTGTGGACTTCCAAGCGGCATTTGATTCCCTTGATATAAAACCGCTTTTCTAAAAGTTAAGCAAAATAATGGTAATCCGAAATGGGGCGGGTCGCTTAGCTGGGGATGAAAACTGGTTTTACCAAAACGAAGAACTTTTAACACCGCAAATGGATTTTTAAAAGCACTTGCAGGAAAAATGCAAGTGCTTTCCAAAAATAACCTTCCGCTTAGTACAAAGTATAAAATCTATGAAGCAGTGGTTAAGTCGATGTGCTATGCCACCCAAGTATGGGGTATCTTTCAGTTTGAAGAAGTCGAAGAAAAGCCGCTGAGATGCTTTATCAAAAAAATCTTCAAATTACCGAAAAACACAGCAACGTATACGCTTCAGCTAGAAATTGGACTGTCCCCTTTGTACATCTTCACAATAAAGCTGCACTTTCACTACGTTCTAAAAGCAATGTCACTCTCGAGTCAGAGGCTTCCGAATTTAGTTGCAATGCACATAATGCGCCATAGGCAATACTTTTTCCTTGAATGGTTCAGGCTCTGCGACATTCAGGATATCCAGGTAGCGGACTACAATCCTACATCTTGGAGAGGCACTACAGGAACTGGTGATAAAGATCGACCTATCTTCCCATAATGCATTCAAAATAAAAGCCCAAAAGAGTAAAACCAGACTCACGTATCGTAGTATTCAGTATGACCTGGGGGAATTGAATTACTTCGAGGACCAAACCAGTGTGGAAGTTATTTCAACATATTGAAGGCTAGGGCGAGCTCCTCCATATAGAACTGAACGAAATTCTGAATGCTCACTGTGCAACCTACATGTCATAAAAGACGTCTTCCATCTCATCTGAGTATGTCAAATATTAAAGGCGATAAGGCGAACTCATTGGGAAAATCATATGCTATCGGAAACTGAAGACAGCACAATACTAAACGGTCAAAGTTGAAAGGTTCTCTTAAGCTACTTAAAGTCTGCTTTGAAATACCGGCAACAAATAATACACGAAGTTTTTTAGAAAAATTAGAGAAAATAACTAAAATTAATCTACATAGGTAAATTAACGGAGCTCTTTTGAATTCTATTTTAAAATTTTATAAAACTCACTTTTCCGGCTGACGGCAAACGCCAATTCTTAATTTGTGATTATGTAGTTATGTCTAAGTAACAAGTTTTTAATGTTCAATAAATCACTTCTTCTACTACTAGAACCGAGTGAGGCATAGCACAGCAACGTAGACCAAAAATAATGATAATATCCAAACTTTACAGAATATTTACAGAATACAGAAGTAGTTTTAAATGAAAATCCCCTAACAACAGAAGATTCAGGCGTGTGGCTAAGGCAACACCTGTATCGGGAATCCTTCACTCCTGTTGGCATTATTGTTACTTGCTTTTGATAAGCTTCCTACAAGAAATTATAGTATTGTACTAGGTAGTACAGCAAAGTCTTATTTCACAAGAATACAAAATAAATAAGAGCACCATATGACCCAAGCTTTAACCGGTTACACTCACTTTTCTACCGATGCGATTGCCTAAGAACTGACAAGAGGAAATCAGAGGCCTGCTTGAAACCTACAACCGCAGTGATTGTTTTAATTTTACACAACAGTGAATAGGCAGGCT
Source organism: Brachypalpus laphriformis (assembly GCA_945910035.1). Classification (NCBI taxonomy): domain Eukaryota; kingdom Metazoa; phylum Arthropoda; class Insecta; order Diptera; family Syrphidae; genus Brachypalpus; species Brachypalpus laphriformis. Next base: position 104,689,186 of record OX246756.1, read on the forward strand.
GAGGCTTTCGCGAGATTAGCGATGTTTATAATGCCGTAAATAAAAAGCCGAACACTCAATCGCATGTCTTTATTAATCCTTGGGATATTAAAAAAAAAATGCATAAAATTGAAAGTGAACTAGTTCCGCTCCAAGCAATGTACAATGATATCTACAACACGTGATATCAAATGAATTGAAACGCAAACATGTAAAATACGAATACTATTGGCCATACACGCAACTCGATGAACTGCTTAAGGGTACTTAAAAACATGACTAGAAATATTTGTTAATAACCCCCTCTCGGGCAAAATCCTGAGTTAATACTCCATAAGTTTTGTCTTTCCTTGTTTCTTTTCGTATACTAGTGACTTGACTACACAACAAATGACTTTAGGTGTGAGCAAATGTTTGTTATTTAACAATGCAAGGGAAAATTAGGCATAGAAGGACGCCAATCACATTGGGAAACTCTTGGAAAAATTATAGTACAAATGTTGCACAAGTGCCTTTAAAAGTCAAATAAAAAATGATAGTTATTCACGGCCAGGTTTGAACAACAATAGTTGCTTTTTAATTGTTAAAACTCCTTTGTTTTTCAATAAGTAATTGTTTAATTGTGATGGCCTGAACAACGTGCGAGTATACAAGTACAAATAAAATTGTGATTCATTTTTTCAGTATTCATACTAATTTAAAAGTAATACTAGCATTCCAAACTGTTTCATTAATGTAAAAAATGTATGCAAACCCCAAAATTCGAAATAACAAACGGAACGTGTTAGGGGGCCATCAATAGCTCGAGATGCTTATGTACTCGTATACCACATACTTGCAACATACAAACCTTGCGCTATTCTTACTTTTTGATGCAATTCTTGACAGAAAATAATACTTGTATATTGCAGAAGTGAATCACCTGAAACTATCGAGATATGGGATCCAATGTGGTAAGCAACGTTGAGTTCTACAACACTATTTTTGTGCATTAGGTAAGGTTGTCGTGGCGGCTATAAACATAAGAACAGCTTTCACTCGGATCTCTGAGAATCTTTTATAGTAGTGCAAAGCAGAAACCTTTAAGAAGGGAACTATTTTTAGTTCTCTTTCTTTGGATTTAACCCCGCCTCCCTGAACTATTCCCAGTTCAGTATGAATTTTAGAATCGTTTTTGGTAAGCTAACAGTTGAAGGACTATTCTCCTTGGACTTCGATTATTGTTCTGCTAAGGCTTGGGCTTTCGTAAAAAAGAAGCGGATTTACATCGACATAGGTTCTGCATAGGTTTCTATTGCTTAAATGTATTCAATTAAGGTGAACCACCAGTAAGTTATGGCCTGTAATTGTACTTATTAGAAGTGCTAAGTTCTGTCTTTGAAACGTAACTATTTCTTTTGTGTTTCTCTTGTTATAGTGTGTCAAGAGTGTTCAGAGTGCACTCCAACTTTCATCCGTTAGCTTTTGAAAGTTCTCGATTATAATGCATTTTATAAGTGACAAAGCGGTCACAAAGGAATTTCTGACCATAGGTCTGAACCGTTTCTTGGTAATCGTCGGTCACCTCGTTACCATGGGTTCCTTTGTGCCCTGGGGCGTAGTAGAGTGTTACATTGTGACTTACACTGAGTGCTCTCAGTTCATCACGACTTCGCTTCAGTAGATTTGGGCTGGCTTTGATGGCTGGTTACTGGTCTACATATGTAAATGTCGATATCTTTTCTAGTGGTAAAGTCTCCACCCCACTTTTAGTACATTTAAAGTAAGTGTATATTTCCACCCGTTGCGGTTTTTTCACCATAAAATGCATGGTGGATTGACACAATTTTTACGGCAAACTATTCTTTATATAGAGCATTGACTGCCAGCATAGTAGTGGCAGTGACAGAATTCTGGATGATGATTCTGGATCTGATTCAGGAGCACGTCGATTCAACTCTGAGTGTGGAACAAGCAGGCAAGCGATAAAAACAGACAAAAATCTAGAGTTAGAACGAAAATTCTGACTTCGCCTGTATAGAGGAATACGGTATTCGAATTAAATCCGAGGCACAGATGTCATTTGATTTAAATCTCTAAATCAAAATTTTTCACGATTATACTTATACTTGCCTTGCGAGATTTGATGACGTTCTTAATTTAAATGTGATTCCACCTCAATTATCAGCTTTTCGGTAGGAAACTGACACCTCGAACAACAAATAATTGCAGTAGAAGATTAAAATTCGATAGGTTAAATTAAGAAAGCTGAACCTATTTTAGGGACCACTTTCTTTGTTTATTTCCCTCAGTTCTGTAGCATTTGTCAGGGCCCTAGACAACTTTCGAACCTTTACCGAGATCAGTGATACATATCCAGTGTAAGCACTACTGTTACGTCAAAAATCTTTAATGAATCTGTGAATTTGTGAACCAGAATCTGTGCTGTTTGTTTTGAAGTATTGTACTAAAATTATTATTATTAGACAAAAAGAAGCAAAGTATAGTTAGAATTTTTACAGAAAATGTCTTGAAGGATCTTTTTAATTTTTTTAGTTATGACTTTCAAATATGTGTTTATATCCCAGATAACTAAATATTCTTTTATTAAATGAACATTGAATACACATTTCTACAATATATTCAAGAATGCATGTCGGCCCATAGCTCCACAAATCATTTCAAATTTACAAATACATGCATACATATATGCATGTATATTAATTTAAACCTACATAAACTAAATCCTCCTTTTTCATCTTTCATCTAAAATGCTTTACAAAAGGACTTTGAGTAAATATAGTAGATTTAATCCATACTAAGGATATTTTATAGATCAACAACAAATACTAATTCAAAATTCTTTTCTTTCAGATTATAATTACCCCCAACAAAGCTATTACCATTATAATTAGCTAGATGCTAGCGAAATCGTTCCCAGTGACATTAGTATACGACAACCATTATCCTATCAGATGAAAACTAAAATTATTAATATTTTTCGAAGAGCTTTATACTGCAAATTTACCACTCCACACGTATAGACACATTCAGACATACCCACACATACACTCACGTTTTATATGGGCAAAGTGCAACCACATGATGAAGACTTATTGCAATATCAGAACGTGCATAGAATTATTTTAATTTTTCCTTCTAATAGCTGTTAACGCAATTTGTTTCCTTCAAGCATTATTAAAAAAAATAATAATAATATTTATAAATATGAGTATTTTATTCTTCTTTTTTTCTTCTCTACCTGCGTAGTATGTAAAAATTAAACAAAAAACAACAAAAAGCTAAATTATAGGCATTAATATAGTCATTAAGGTAAAGAGAAAAACAAAAATAAACTAAAAGAAACAAGAAAATTATCAGTAATGTAATTTTAAAGTAAAAAGGAAAAAATCATTAATGAATTATTAATTATAAATAATTATGTAAAGCATTTGTAATCTGTGATAAACTTGAAAATGTATTGTAAAATAAATAAGAAACGTAAAACATTTGATAAAAAAAAATTAACAAGAGCAAAACACAAACACACAAATTTAAGGCCTAATATAAATAACTTAAAAATTAAAATTTTCTAATAATTCTTTTCAAATTTGGTCCTTAAAATAAAATTCAATTTTATACGAAAAATTTCGTAAGATAAATATTTCGAGAGACGTTCGAAACGTTGCGCATTTACGTTTGTATCTTCAAAGTTGATATTATTGAATATATTTGTTTGTTATAAAAGTCTCCTCAAACTGTATCTAACCTGGTTAAATTTGTAACTCTTCTAAACAGAAATTTTAAATCTAACAAAACCCCGATCAATATAGTTCTTTACATTTGTACATTTGTATTACCTTAAAACAGAAAATAAAAATAAAATAAAAAACAAAGTCTAATTTCGGGAAGTTTAAAATGAGAAAATTCATATCAAAAACGGTTGACCATAAACTAGAAGTAAACTCAATTTTCCTTCCAAGTATCCTTTGTTGAAAAGCAATACGTTTCCAACGACCCTCGAAAAAAATATGAATATATACAAATATGTATGTATGTATATCTTTTTGTTAATTGTTATCCTTGCAATATTATTTCGTAAACTTTTAGTCATGTAATTGTAAATACTTTTAATTCACATAATAAATATATATGTACGAGTATAATGTGGATTTGTATGTTTTAATTATTCAATAATTTCCCACGAAACATCAATAAAACGAGTTAGGGGTATTGAGATATTGAAACAACTAAATATCGTAGACACTTACATTTGAAAGAATCTTTTACTCCAAGTTTCTTTGTCAAACAACACATACATAGATAATATAGTTAATTTATGTTCATTTCGTGTTAAATTCATAAAAGAAACAAAAAATAAAATACAAAAAAAAATGTATGTAAATTTGTAAACACATACACCACACATACATACATGATGAGTATTGCAATAAGAAACACGTAAGACGTAAGAGGGAATCTATAGCGAGTATAGATGGCAAAAAGCAACAAAAAATTACTTTATTATTATTATTATTACTGAAATTAAATAATTATTATAAAATAATAATGGAAATACAGTTTTAGTATAAAAGAAATTATTATAGAAACTAAATTATATCGAAAATATATGATGGAACTATTAAAATTGAAAAATTTTCAAGTATTGCTTTGTAGTTTTAAAAACATCGTTACAAGACTCCTTTTTGATTTGGGCTCAAGTTACTGATAAAAAATGGGGAATTTTTTCCAAGTCTTGATCAAATACTCTCATCTGTTCTCTCATTAAAATAGGATGCAACCAGCCTAGTTGAAATATTAATTTGTAAGTCATTATTCCGCTCATATACTCCTATGTATGTAAAACCGCATGTATCTAATGGATTTAAAATATAAATCTATTTGACAAAATATTATTTTAAAATCCTTCTTGATAGGGATTACACTTTTACTCCTCACTATAAACGAGATTTGAAAGAAGAATTATGCATATTTTTCCCAACACCTAAGGCAAGGCTTTTCTCTACTGCGTTTTCCCTACGGGCTAGACTCTGTGGGCCGGAGCGTTAATGTCCACTCGCTCTACATATACAATCCATCCGAGGTAATGGATATGAATTTTACGTTTGCATCAGCGCAAACGGGACCGAATATCTTATGAAATTTCTCCTTTGAAACTATCTAGAATAATGTCATTCGGTTGGTTTCAACAAAGTTTCAGCGCCACAGAATACTACTGTGATGATTAAGGTATTATGTAATACAGTCTTATTAGTTATTTTATTTTTCTTAGCTCGAAAAAACAGCGATTGGCAAGATGTAATAGAGAAACCGAGGTAGTCAAAATCCCTTACTACCTCGAAGTATTAGCTGTCTACTGCAACATTCTGGCAGATACATCGTTGTTGGGTGTCCCTTCTCAGTGACAGAATATACTTAGTTTAGCCTTCGTTCATAGCCAAACTCATTTTGGCCGCTTCTGTCTCTATGTTCGCAAACGCAGCGATGGCAGCCAGCTGCGTTCTGTCAATAATGTCAACATTGTTGGCGTACGCAAGTTATTGGACACACTGAGAGATTATGCCTTCGGTATTGGCTTCTGAGTTTCGTACAATCCTTTTAACTACGATGTGGAAGATGTCGCATGAATACCCATCACCATATCACCATGTCTAAATCCTTTTTTTGACGTCAAAGGTCTCAGTGAGATCGTTACTGACCTTGATGTGGTTGCGAACATTCACCATCATCATCCTACACAGGTCAGGGATGCCACAACTAGGCATGGCTGTGCCTAGGTTAGGTTAGGTTAGATTGGCTGTCTGCACCACGATGCAGACACACTTAGACCAGTAAAGGTCCATTGTGATGCCAAGGATCTACCATTAGACCACTCAGGAACTAATAAAACCAACCGGAGCTTTTGATGAAGCGATGGATGCTCGTGACGTCTAAGGACGTCAAATCGCTGAGGTCGTAAGGAAGGGAGCTCCTAGATGGAGCATTCTTTTGCGTGATAGAGCAGGACATGTGCATAGGAAGTGGAGAATGGTTTCCTCCTCCTCCTCGTCCCTACAGCTCCTGCAGAAGTCATTGGAAAAGAGGCCAAGTCTTTTGGCATGTTGGCCGATTAGACAGTGTCCGGTGATGACACCGATAACGCAGCTGATCTGTGATCGCTTTAGTTTAACCAACTTGGCACTACGTTTCTGGTCCAGCTTAGGCCAGATCTGCCTCGAAATGAGACACGTAGAGCCACTATCCCACCTAAGGTTGGTCTTACTAATAGCGTTCAGCTTCAGTAGATGCTTACATGTAGCGAGGGGCATACCTAGGGCTTGCCTATCTGGCAGAATCCTTAGAGTAGTACCCTGTCTAGCGAGTTCATCCGCCCTACAGTTTCCTGGAATGTCTCTGTGACCTGGCACCCAGCATAGGTGAATGTTGAACTGCTCTGTCATCTCTGTAAGAGATGAACGGCAGTCTAAGACGGTCTTTGAAGTAAAGGAGCACGATTCCAGGGACTTGATAGCAGCTTGACTGTCAGTGAAAATGCTAATATCGCTGACAGATAGTACATTACATTTCAGCCAAGACAGGGCTTCCTTAATCGCCATGATTTCCGCCTGAAAAACGCTACAATGATCAGGGAGGCGGAATGGCTGTGTCTAGCTTGAATCAATAAACGCTGTCATAGATGTTGAAATGAGCTCATGTATGCTCTCTTCCAGAACATATTATCAGCAGTGACTGTGACTACTACCAACTGTGACTACTAACAGATTCCGTTTTTCCATGACACATTCCTTCACTTTTTAGCAAAACACCCAAACCTCTCTATATTCTCGATTGCTTCTCATGCTACTTCTTTTTTCTTTCGGAGTTAATTCAATTGTCATAAAACAATGACAATGCTAGAGCGGAAATTTCTGCAAGTATAACTGACAACAATAGGGGTGGCAATGGTGTAGTGGTAACTTCGTCAATTGCCACACTGATTGTTCACGGTTCAAATCCTGACGTCAGCCAGTATTTATTTATTTCTCATGAAATATATAAAGTAAATCCGATCAATTGCGAAAGCTTGTGTGAACACTACTCCGAAGGCATAACGCTGGCAGTAGATTAGTCATATGGCCGGAAAAATCGATTAAAAAATACTGTGAATCAGAAGCAACGGCAACAAATAACAAAAATCCCCCCAGTTATATGGACGCCACACCCGAAGTTTCTCTGAAGCATAAACAACTGAGCTTCAAACCACTACACCAAAACTTTCACTCTCTCTGTTTCTATCCTTTCCAACGCCCGCACTGTGTAGAAACATATTAAGGGTATTCATAACCCATTGAGTGCGCGCAAATTATATAAAAAAAAAAAAAAACAGACAGTGACAAAATTGAGGGATGCACTTATTTGTGTACAGTTTTGTTATCTACATAATGTAGTAACCCCTTTTCCGGTTTTTAGTGAAAGTATAACTTTCTTCAAAGCAATTTAATTGGGAAATCTGGTCTCAGCCGCCCTCAATAAATCCAAATCCGTCCGCAGACACAATTACATTAAAAAAAATGTTAGGGTTTGCTGAATATACAATATTACGAAAAGCCTTATACTCTCGCTCAGTCGTCCGTTTGTCTGTCTTTTTAACCACCTGTCTGCCTGCCACCACTTAAACGACTGTATGTACGCAAACTGTGAATGCATACATGCTTTTTGAATAAACTTTGCAAAATATCGACGTCAAGACATAGTTGGTGCAATTTTTCCAACAATTGTTATTTTCTTAAACTATTGTACATTGTAGAAGCAAAAGTACCAGCTACAAATTATTTTCTCCAATATGCATACATATGTAGGGGAACCAGCGGGGAAACGAACGTTTTTCAAATAAACAGTATTCTGTTGTAATGTAAAAAAAAAAAAATGTTATTATAAAAAAGTCAAAGATTAACATCTACCATTTGATTAAGTATAGTCAGGTATGGAAAATTATGTCAGTCAGATAGCGGCCATCCTCTCGAACGCATTTTTTAAGTCTCTGGTCATTTATAACCCGGGCCTGGTCGGGCACTTCCTCAGTTATGGCATCTTTCAATTCCATTAGACTGTGGGGCTTGTGAACATAAACACATTCATTCAAATATCCCAACAGGAAATAGTCACAGGAGGACAAGTCGGGTCATCTTGGAGGCTACGGCACATCACCAAAAGGTAAAATGAGACGCGCGCCGGGGAATATGATCATCACAACTTCCAGGGATGCGTTGCAGCGTGCACTATGGCACCATCCTATTGGAAATAATTATTTCTCATGTTTACTCGTCTCCTCTGAAGTTCTGATCTAAAAAACGTATTCAGCATTCGAATTTATATAACGTTCTGAGTGTTCTGTCACTTCAACGCCATTTTCTTCAAAAAATACGTCGCGATTACACCGCGCATCAAACTGTCACTCGTTCTGAGCTTAGAGGTCCGTCACTGACATTGCGAGGATATTGACGGGATCTGTATCTAAAGTATTGGCTCTTCGCTAGACCGTTCAAATGAAAATGAGTTTCATCGCTCATTGTCACTACTACAGTTGGGTCAATTTCAAAGATTACCTGCATACGCAGGGTAAAATCTTTTCGTTGTGCGCCATTGGGTCCTACTACTGAACAACCTGCATTTTATACGGATGAACTTTTAAATCCAAATGCAAACCTTTTCTCAAAGATTAACGGCGCATTCTAATGAGAGAAGCTCCTAATGAGTGCTCCTATTACTATGGCGACATTTTCGGACGTCGTCGCAGTTCCTATAGGGTTCTTAAAGCTTTAACCCACTTTAAGATAGTATTGCGGCTGAGAACTGCGTCATCCCGATCGATGTGGAAATGAGGACGAAAGATCCACTGTGTTGTGATGACAGATTCATCATTTCGTACGAGGATATTGTGTGCAGTGTGACCATACATGCATACATATTTGGCGCAACATCCCATGAAGAGCCCAGGCCTAGCTTCTCGCAACCACTCGTGCTGTGTGCGTTATATTTTTCGCACGTATGGACCAACAGTTTTATGCCATATCCGAAGGGCAATTTTTATTTTGTTTTTGAGAAGCTTTTTCATGACAATAATACCTTCGGATGTTTGTCAAACGTTCGTGAGAGGTGGGACCGTGAAAAAAACGTTTAGTCTCACGTTTTAAATCGCACGCGCAGTGGACCGACACACAGCCCATGCTGACCATAGTGGAATATATTCCACTTATGGAGTATTTTAGTACTGCTGTGCATATATTTTTTTGGAAAAATAGTCGCATGTCTAAAGTGGAAAGTGGAATATGTGTTCTCTAAAAGGAATATTTAGATAAAAATAATATTATCCATAAATTTGAATTTAATTCTTTACTTTAATTAGGTTAGGTTAGGTTGGCTGTCTGTACCATGGTACAAACACACTTAGACTAGAAGAGGTCCATTGTAATGTTGTGGATCTTTACATTTGGCTACCAAGGGACTTAAACCAACCGGAGCTTTTAATAAAGCGAAGGATGCTCAGCACTCCTGAGGACGCCAGCTAGCCGAGTCATGTTTGGCCTATCAGACAGTGTCCAATGAGGATACCGATAACGTAGCTGATCGGTGATCACTTTAGCTTAACCAATCCGACACAATCCAGCCTAGGCCAGATCTGTCTCGAAATATAACACGTTAAACCATTTTCCCATCTCATGTTTACATGTAGCGAGGGTTATACCCAGGGTCTGTCATTTTGCCAGAATCCTTAGAATCGTTCCCTGTCTGGCCAGCTCATCAGCCTTGCAGTTAACCGGAATGACCAAATATTCACACTATGGCAGATGTTGGAAAAAACTCATAAATTTTATATTCGATACGCATCACCTCTTCATTGATAATTTTTTTTTTTACAATATAATTTGCGCGCACTCAAAGGGCTATGAATACCTTTAACATGTTTACACACAGAACGGGCATTGGGAAGGATAGAGAGAGAGAACGATTTTGATGTAGCGGCTCTTAAAGCTCAGTTGTTTATGCAAAGGGCACTATCAACAGAGCGATCAATTTTTCCAGTCACATGACCAAGCTACTGCCAGTGTTATGCCTTCGGAGTAGTGTTCACACAAGCTTTCGCAAATGATCGGACTGACTTTATATATTCTATGAGAAATAAATAAATGCTTGCTAACATCAGGATTTGAACCATGAACCATTAGAGTGGCAATTGACGACTACACTTTATTGTGCTGAATCGAACGGTTTGTCACACACAAGGCTTTTCACATCCAGAATTTTGAATATGGTATTGTTGCAATGACCAGGAATACGGAGTTTGCGAGCTAAATTTATAATTTCGTCTTCAACAGTATTTATTCCTTAGTCTACTTGGATATCTCTGTTCCTAGTATTCCATCGAACATTCAGGATTGCTCTTAGCAATTCGTATTGAAAATATTTATTGCTTGGTTTAATTCAACCCTAGAGTTGTATACCGTATGTCCATACCGGTGTAAGCACTTGCACACTGAACTCCAGTGACGGTTTCCTTAAATTCTGAGTATTAGGTTCCGCGTTCAACACGGACATCAAGAAAAGCGCCAGAAGATATGTTTTCTCTTCTAGGGCTTCCTCAATTTGATTGGTTATTCTATGAACGTGGTCGATTCTGGAGTGCTTATTTCTGAAGACGAATTGATGATCAGCAATCATACGTATGTATTTAACAGTAGTTTTTCAAATATCGCTAATATTATTGACAGGAGCGATATCGGTCTCTACGATTTTTTGTCGTTTGGAGATTTTCCTGGCTTAGGAACTATCAGTATTTCGGATACTTTCTGTTTTCTTGGAACGTATAATAGTCATAGCGCCGCATTTACAGCATGAATCGGTTTGACTTTCTTTCTTAACAATTCCTTGAAGATTTGGGGCCGAGCTCTGTATTGTTATTCTAAAGTCAAGTCATTAGCATTCGCAAAATCGGCACTCTCTTACTCGCTTGCCAAATGCAATTGTGCGAAAATCAAACAGTCTCTAGTTGCCAACTTCAATTTTGATTTCTCTTCGCAAAATTGGCACTTTGTATTGCGAAGCTATACGTAAATGTTAATGCCATTCGACTTCACACAATTTTGTTCGATTGATGTTTTGCTTACATAGAAGTCTATCAAAACTATAAATGCTCAATGATCCTCTATGCGCGGCAGAACTGGATGGACCCAAAAAACCACAACAACCAATAGAGACCAATTCAATTTTTATTACGATTTTGCACATTTTTATGTGCATTTGTCGGAGATATATGTATATAAGCAAATCAAATTTCTGAAAAACAAAAATTTGTCTTGATGACATTGTTACTTCGAGTCTGGAAACTATAATCGCAATTTTTTTTTAGCGCGAATCGGCAACAGTTGCATTCGATTCTGTTTTGATACAGAGAGCTGGCTAATATTAGGCTCCCAAATCACTTTCGCATATATTTGGCCTTGGAACAGCAATACAGAGTGAAGCCCTTTCCTGTTATTAAATTATATCCAAAGGGTCTTGTTGTTTTTTAAATGTTGTATTATCTTATCTTAAAATTGCTGGTTAATATAAGTAAAATTCGTTGAAAATATGGCTATTATAAAAAGCGTAAAAACATTGTAGTATTTAAAAAACGGACCTGCATTCGTATTGCATATTCATTTATATATGTTTTTTTTTTTTAATTCAAAATATTAAGGAATATACGAGTACACATTTCTCTGGTCGGGTTCATTTTACCATTATGTATGCATGTGTATTTTTTTTCTGCGTCGCAAGGTGGGAACCCTTTAAAAACGAAACTGAGTGACAGTGTGGGATTTCTACCCACTAAACCCACCTCCCCTTCTACCCCTTGTCCTCGCGGCGTTGCTTACTTACTTACTCAGGTGACACTACAGTTCGGGGTGAACCTGGGCCTCAACCAACAAGCCTCTCCATTTAGCACCACCTACGGCGAGGAGGTCCTCTACTGCGTCGTCCCTCGGGGTTAGATTCGAAGACTCTGTGGGCCGGAGTTGGTTTCCATTCGCTCTACATGTCCTAGCCAACTCAGACGTCCAATACACAGTTTTTTGACGAGGTCGATGTCGCTGTACAGCTCGTATAGTTCGTGATTGAACCTTTTCCTCCAAAACCCGTCAACGCAAACGGGACCGAAAATCTTACGAAGAATTTTTTCTCTCGCAGCGACCAAGGATATCTTCATCCTCTTTTAATAAAGTCCATGTTTCAGCGCCGTAAAGCAGGACTGGGATGATCAGGGTCTTATACAGAGTCTCCTTAGTTGTTCCAGATAGGGCTTTACTGTTGAATTGACTTATAAGCCCAAAAAGCAGCGATTGGCAAGAGTTATTCTTCGCTCGATTTCTGCGCTGATTTTATAGCAGAGCCAAGGTAGACAAAGTCCCTTACTACCTCGAAATTATAGCTGCCCACTGTGACGCTCTGTCTATTTCGTCGGAGTTGGTTGTCCCTTCTTGTTGACAGTATATACTTGGTTTTGCCCTCGTTTATCGCTAAACCCATTTTGACCACTTCCGCATCAATGCTTGCAAACGCATCGGTGACAGCCCGCTGAGTTCTTCCAATAATATCTATATCGTCAGCGTATGCAAGCAGTTGAACAGACTTGTAATATGGTAGATTGTGCCTCTGGTGTTGGGCTTGTGAGTTCCGCACAATCCGTTCAAGTACAATATTAAAGAAGTCATATGACAGCGCGTCACCTTGTCTAAAACCTTTTTTGACATCAAAGGTCTCGGTGAGGTCTTTACCGACCTTGATGGAGTAGCGAGCATTCTCCATCGTCAGCCTGCACAGACGGACAAGTTTGGCAGTGATGTCAAAACTAGACATGGCTCTATAAAGCTCTTCTCTATAGATGCTGTCATAGGCGGACTTGAAATCGATAAAGAGGTGGTGAGTATCGGTTTGGAATTCTTGAGTTTCTCCAGGATCTGCCGAAGTGTGAAGATTTGATCGATGGTGGACTTTCCTGGCCTGAAACCGTACTGATAGGGTCCAATCAAGCTGTTGATAAAAGGTTTCAGGCGTTCACACAATATCGCAGAAAAGATCTTGTATGCGATGTTGAGGAGACTGATGCCTCTATAATTGGTGCAGTTGAGGGGGTCTCCTTTTTTGTGGATCGGGCAAACGATGCTTAGAGATGAGTTGGTGTATGCACTCTACCAATTCATCACCAGCTGCCTTGAAAAATTCGGCCGGTAAGCCGTCAGGTCCAGCAGCGTTGTTGGATTTTAGCTTGGATATTGCTATCCTTACTTCGTTTTGGTCAGGTGGACGAACATTTTGACTGGTTCATTTTGAATGGTTCATTCTGCCTGACAGCGGAATGTTGGTCTTCGTCGCCGTTGTACAGTCTGCAGAAGTAATTTTTCCATATTCTCAGCACCGACTGTGATTCTACTACGAGGTTTCCATTTTCATCTCTACAGGTTTCTGTACGGGTATTGCTCCTCTGACACGTTCTTTTTACCTTTTGGTAAAACTTTCGTACATTGCTCCTGGAGTAGAAACTCTCGATGTTCTCGAACGCGCGCTTCTCATGCTCTTTCTTCTTCTTTTGGAGAAACCGACGTTCTTCCCGTCTCTTTTGCTCGTATAGCTCACGAGCAGCTCTCGTCTTCCTTTGCAGCGCCGCTTTGTATGCCTCTTGTTTTGCTGCATGGACTCGCCGGCATTCTTCGTCAAACCAGGGGTTTTGCGGTGGTGGGCGAACGAGACCCAGTACATCAGTCGCGGCGTTTCCGATGGCATGTTGGCAGCGTTGCCACTGGTCTTCGGCACTTGATGCTGGCGGCATAGGCGTGATTGAGAGATTTCGGGATACGCGTTTAGCGAAGAATCTGGCGGTCTCTTGCGATTGTAGCTTTTCGACGTTAAATTTTGTCACAACGATTCTTCTTTGTCACTCAGTTTGGGATATCCGCATTCGTATCTTGGCTATAACAAGGTAATGATGTTGGCCGCTCGGAAGGCCCGGGTTCCAGAATACTGGAGGCATGCCTTGCGTCGATCGCAATATCATCACTTTGGTTGATCGTTGCATGATCATTGGACCGCCATCTCTGCTTATGAATATCGAGATGAGGAAACCATGTGCTTGCTGTGGTGACATTTCGCTCCACAGCGAAACCAATTGCCTTAGTCTGTTATCAAACGTGGTGTCGTGTAGGATATGCTTACCGTCTGCCCTACCAAAGACGTCCTTCTTTCCTATTTTGGCGTTAAAATACGATTAACGCCCAATACGATTTTACGTCGTATTTAAGACATTGCTCGTATGTTTTGTGTAGGAGCTCGTAGAAACAATCTTGGCTGGCAGGGTCCTTTTCTTTTGTGGGGCCATGAACACATATTAGGCTTATGGTAGCGAATTTAGCCTTGATCCGGACAGTTGTAATACGCTCGCTCACGTGTCGGAAGCTTAAGACTTCTTGCCTAAGTCTGCCGCGTATAACAAATCCGCATCCGAATAAGCGCTGCCTGTTGCCTCTGTAGCAATCACCGTAGTAGATGTCACAGTTTTTCATCCTCTTTTTGCCTGGTCCATCCCATCGCATGGATGGCGGTAATACCTGCTTTATAGCATTCTAGGGCCTCTGCTAATTGTTCGGCTGCACGTGGTCTGTAAGGGGACGGAACATTCTACGTACAGTTCCGAAGGTCGTTGTCCTTATTTCATTTGCTGGGTTCGTCATTAGTTGAGTCATCCTTATCGGAGGCTTTTGGTTGTTTCTTAAACATTCGTTTTTTACGTGGTAGGGAAGTTCCCTCGATGGCACGACCCCCAACCTGAAGGGCCAGTTCCTTTAGTTATTCCCCTAGGATGAGGGGCCGGGTACACCGGTGCCAGGAATCCACTACGGGAGTATGAGCGCTGCCGTTGGACCATTACGGGCTCCTCCGCCACCATCTCTATTCCAAGGTCTTGACTAACATTGGAAATTCCTTACCGACCTGTAATCCGAATACGTCGAAGCAGCTCGCGCAAGGTCTTCACTAAGTTCAACTTAACTGGAACTATAGACGCCACCGTTTACTCCGTCTAGGGAATTGGTCCGCCGCCGCCTGGAACAGGAAGAAGTGCTCTAGTGAGAAAGCACTCTTCCCCCTTTCTCATCTGCTGCCGCCAAGAAACCGCCAAACGGGGTTGGTTACCTATTTCTTGGATTAAGGTACTAGGCACCCGGCTGTCACCGCGTGGAGGTTGAGAGTAGGAGTTGGTAGGTCTCAGCTAAGTGAAAACGCTTGTGTTTTTATATGATCGCATGCACTACCGTTTGACCTAGAGGGAGAAAGTACGCATTACTAAAAAAATAAAACCGTTGTAATAAAACTTCCAATTTTGTTTCTATTTAAAAAAAAAAAAATAAACGAAATCCTGTCTCAACCACTTTTCGCGGTCATTTAGGGAAAAATTGCAAATTCCAAGAAAATGAAGGGAAAAAAGATTTATGGTTATTAAAATTATCTTAAAAATTAGTAATGATCACCTAATAGGAATATTTGCAGCACACATGGAAGAAAATTATTGAGAAACGCTGAAATTAGGGGGGTGTCTCAACCAGTTGTCAGTGAGTGTATGTATGTACAATACCTATTTCGAAGTAATTGAAGATCAAATTGAAGAGTCGGAAGTGTGCTTTCCTTCGCACTCGCATTCAGAATAATAAGTCATGTCCATTTGGTGTCATCATACATTTTCAAAGCAAAAGACCGAGAAGAATATTATTTACCATACTCGTTACAGATGCATACGAAAGCGAGATCAATAATTCTATGTAACGAAATAGTGTTGCATATGTATGGGCGCATCAAATTTTGTATTTTCTATATTGTGTCATGTTTTTAATTCGAACTGTAGCTCTACTCAAGATTAAATATTTCAAAAGAGCATTGTTTTGTTTAAAACTCTGTACACGCACACCAATTAAATATGGGTTACTTCATTTCGCTAATATTTTCACATATAAACAGCGAGGTGCAAGGCCAATGAAGAAATGAATGGATTTAAAGTATCCAGTTAACCAAAACTGTAGTATATGCGCAGGCGAATGAGGAAATTACTCCAAATTAGAATTTCTATTTCCTATTTAATTTGAACAGCGCGAATGCTAATAAGAATATATTTCTTATCATTATTGAAAAATATTGCATAGCAATTCACGAAACAATATGATCCAATTAGCATTAGCATTTTCGAAATTCTTCATTTGTAACCAATTATATTTACCAATACAGAGAATATCCGTTATGTCATCCCATAAGTAGTGGCGAACAGGAACATAGGAATTCTAATTCACATTATTTAGTTACCAAATTTACTTACCTATCTGACTCTAGCAAGATCACTTACGAATAGATTGCTGGGTGTTTCTAAAAGTAGTAGACTATAAAAATAAAAAGTTTGCAGACAGTTTCCGGTAGATGGCTATTGTGATTGATAAATAAATCTCTGAGACGATAAAGGTGATTCCTAACTCTATTTACCATATTTACGTATAATTCCACAATTAACCTACACTTAGTCAAAGTATGTTTTAGCCGTAGATTGAGCTACCATCTTACCTTACTTAACCTAACAGAATCTAAGTCTACCTTTTAAATTTATACAATTTTCATTTTATATGCATATGTATGTTTATGTACATACATATGTATCTATGTAACGGGTGTGCCATCTTTTATGTCAGTATGTAAACATTGAATAACTTTGACATTTATCAACCGACTGACTTTAGTAGATATGTTTTTGAAACGTCAATTCAGTACAATTTTAACCATCGCTTCACACCAAAACAACGAGCCGAATTAGTGGCGCTGCACATTGAAAATAGCCGTTCAGTTGTGGTAACTCAACGTACATATCGTCGAAAATATCGTGGCCAACAAGCACCGTCTGGCAATACTATTTGTCGTTTGGTGTCGAACTGACACTGAACCTGATTTTTTTAAGCAAATTGTGATGACCTACGAGGCCCATTTCACACTCTCTGATGCCGTTAACAAGCAAAATTTCCGCATTTGGGGAACGGAGAATCCACACGAGATCCACGAAACACTGTTGCATGACCAAAACGTGACTGTTCGCGCCGGCGTTTGCACCAAAACCATCATTGGGCTTTTTTCAGAGAAAGCGAAACAGTTGATGGGAATCGATATCGGTGGATGTTGGCTCATTATGTCTGTCTACAAATGTGTGAAAAAAGTCTGGACGGTTACTGGTTTCAACAAGATGGTGCGCTATACCACACTGCAAATCAAACAATGCAGTTTCTGCAACTAAAATTCCCTGGACGTCTGCTGTCAAAAAATTGCGACATTGAATGGCCACCCAGATCTCCTGATTTGACCCCTCCGAACCTCTTTTTGTGGGGTTATTTGAAAAACAAAGTGTACGCCAGCAAGCCTCAGACCATTGACGAGCTCACGGCAAACATTCGTGCCGAAATCATTGCTATACCGCCCGAAATCCTCGAAAAAGTGATGGAAAACGCAGCAAAAAGGGCACACTTTGCTTTGATCAATAGAGGCGGTCACTTGATTGATGTTGTATTCAAAAACTAGTCCAAATAAATTGTAAAGGACCAACTTAAAATACCTCATATATGGAAATCGGTTTTTTTAAAAAGTTATTCAATATTAACATACCGACATAAAAGATACCTGTACATGCTGTTAATTTGGATGAAATTTCTTTATCGAAACCACGAGAGTTAAAGCTAATAAAATTTAGTACATAGGAAATCGGGTATCATTAGGGAAAATGAAGCCAAACAAGCTTTTAAGGCGTGTAACTGTTGCTGCGCCAGGAGGCGGCCTCTTGCTGGGCCTAGGAACAGAGCTGTCGGAAGGGCTCCTTTAGGAGTTTTTGGTTGCTCTGCTGAGCACTGGACTCCCCATAAATCAAAAAGTCTCCCCAAATTTTAAAGTTAAATTTGTAAAAAACAAAACTAATAAGGTAAAAATAAAACATATACTAAACAATATTTTCATTCTATTACAACTTCATAGCGAATATTCGTTCCATACATAATTTGCACATCTCTTACTTACTTTACTTATGTCCAACTTTTCCCTAACTGCCGTGCCTCCTTCTCGACTGTTCTGTGCCATGTTCTCCTCGGACCGCCAGGTTTTCTGCCATTCTGAGTTAGAGGGTTCCATTGCATAGCATGGTTCGCTATGGAACTGTCACCCTTTCGGAACGTGTGACCAATCCACTGCCACTTCCGCCATTGGATGGTTGTGCCTATTGGTTCCAGACCCGTTCTCTCTTAAAGGTGTTCGTTAGAGATACGGTTGGGCCAGAAAATCCTAAAGATATTGCGCAGGCACCTATTAACGAACGTTTGCAGCTTTCTGGTAATAGTAGTGGTCACTCTCCACGTGCTGCAACCATATAACAGCACGGATTTAACGTTGGATCGGAACAGTCTTATCTTGGTGCTCAAACTGATTGCATTGCTTCGCCATATTTTGGGCAACATCCCGAACGCGGACTTTACTTTGGCGATCCTGTTGGCTATATCCAGTTCGTTTCCATCATCGGTCGAGACAATACTCACAAGATACTGGAAATCCTCTACTCTCTCTACCGGTTGTCCAGCAATGCATATTTGAGCTGATGCGTTTGTTCCAAGGCTGATAATTTTAGTTTTTGCCGTATTAATTTTCAGCCCGACGACACCTGCCTCCCTCTCCACATCTGCTGTCATTTGTTGGAGGTCCTTAATTCTGTGGGAGAGTAAGCATACATAGTCTGCGTAGTCAAGATGTTTCAGTTGAGATGTAAGAGTCCATCGCATTCCACCGTTTCCCGTCGACAAAGCTGCATGAAGCACATCGCTAATCACCAATAGGAATAATATTGGTGAAAGGATACAGCCTCGTCTTATCCCACTTTGGATTTCAAATTCCTCAGACAACCTTTCCCTGTGCAGAACGTGACATTTGGAGCCTTCATATGTAGCTTTGATAATAGCAATTAATTTATCGGGAATGCCTCTCCTGCGTAAGGCACGCCAAATAAACTCCCTGTTGACACTATCGAACGTCTTCTCAAAATCGATGAACAGCAGGTGCAGTGGCGATCGATATTCAACACACTGTTCGATGATAATCCGCAGGGTGTTGATGTGGTCGGCACAGGAGGATCCACAGCGGAAACCTGCTTGTTCGGCATCGAGTGTGTCTTCGAGATGTTGTTTGATTCGCTCAAGGATGATTTTAGCTATTATCTTAGCTATAGCAAGCAGCACGCAGATACCCCCCCAGTTTCCGCACTCCATTAAATTTCCTTTCTTAGGAAGCTTGACGATCATTCCCTTTTTCCCCTCGTTAGGAAAGCTCTCAGCTTCCCAAGGTCTCTCTATAAGTGGAAGCAGAAGCTCAGCCGATGTTGTGGGCGCTGCTCGTAAGAGCTCTGCTGGAATGCCGTCAAGTCCTACCGCCTTGTTGGTTTTGAGTGCCTTGATCGCGGTAATGATCTCATCTTTACTGGGAGTCGTGGTGCGTATTCGAGAGCTTCTCACCTCGGGCATCTCAGTCTGATTTGGGAGCATATCGCCAGCGAATACACGGTTCAAAACCGTAGAAAAATGCTCTTTCCATCTCTTGAGCTGGTCCTCATCCGAAATGAGCAAGGAGCCGTCTAGACTTTTCACTGTGTGTTGGCTGGAGCTGCGACCACCTGTCAGCTCTTTCGTGATTCTGTAGACGGTCCTGCTGTCGCACCTTCGTGCAGCTTCTTCTGCTTCTGTAGTCAATGCGTTGATGTAGTTGCGCTTGTCACGTCGCACGCTACGCTGAACTTCTCTTATCTTCATGCGATATAGGGACTCTAGCTCGCTTCTCCCTGCTGCTGGGGTAGCTGCAACGCGAGCTTTCAGCTGTTTTCGTTCGTCAATCCGTCTCCAGGTATCCTCGGAAAGCCACGCCCTATGTCTTCCCTTCGATCGACCGACAATTCTTTCAGCACCAGATGTAAAAACATTTTTCACAGCACACCAATGTTCTTGGATGGTTGCGGGCATTGAGCTGCTGATTGCTTCCACACCTTGCGAAAAGTGCTCCGTTAATTGTTGGCGCACTGAGGGATCACTAAGTCTATCGATGTTGAACCTGGGCATTCTTGTGATGTCGTGGGATCTTCGAACTGCAGCAGTGTGTAGTTGAAGAGTAGCTATCATAAGATGGTGATCACGTACTATCCCCACATCTGCCCTTCGCCTGTTTCGGACGTCCAGGAGACTACTTCTAAAGCGGCGGCTGATAGCAAAATGGTCAATTTGGTTGGAGGTTGCTTGCCTGTCGTTGGAAACCCAGCTGACTTTGTGGCAGGTCTTGCGCTCAAATATGGTGCCACCTATCACAAGGCGGCTGTCATTGCAGAAATCCACAAACCTTTCGTCGTTGTGATTACGGTTGCCTAGTCCATGCTTCCCGATTACATGTTTGAGCCCTTCGTTGTGGTTGCCTACCTTGGCATTCAAATCCCCCATCACTATGACAATGTCTCCACTTGGTGTTGTGTTGAAGATGGCGTTTAAGAGATTGTAGAAGCTCTCCTTTTCGTCCTCAGACGAACTATTCGTTGGGGCGTAACACTGTATGATGGTGACGCGTCGTACTCTAGTCCGGAATCTGGCCGTCAAAATCCTATCACCATGAGGCTGCCAGGAAATTACGCCCTTGCGTGCTGCTGTTGTTAGCAGTAGTCCGACTCCATATTCCCGCGGACTTCCGGATGGTCTTCCAGAATAGATTAGTACAGTGTTACGCGTTGGAGACTGGTAATCACCCGCTTCTAAGCATCTTACTTCACTTACGCCCAAAATGTCCAATTGATATCGCATGGATTCCTTTTTTCCAATTGGAGGAATCTGGCATTGTAAGAACCTTGCTTCCCGAGTCGAGGAGCGTCTTTACATTCCAGAAACCTATCTTTGTCCGGGTACAATAGCCAAAAGTCGTCAACATGTGATCATTCCTTATCCGAGGCATAGTGTCGGCTTCTGTAGCGGGCAATATTCGGTAACGCAGGTTGCTTGCCCACGTTACCTAGCCTAGAATCAAGGCCCTAGACAACCCGCACTTACAATTTTGGCCTAAACGTATAAGGGTTTATACGTATAGTTGCCCGGGGACCACCACTAGGAGGTAAAGTAAGCACTTCGTCCCGAACTTGATTGTTGCGCTACTGGCCGAAGCCAAGTTTTGAGCAGTCAGTAGTTTCCCGATCAATCGCAATGCAGGTCCCCACATCTCTGTGCAATATGAAGTTTTTTTTTTTTTTATAAAAAAAATATTGTCAACAAAATAATTTGGGTTTTCCCTTTCGCAATCGATCTCCTTTTCATTTTTAAGTGATACAATTCAATGGATTAATCGTTACACGAAATATTTTATACTTTTTCGGAGGCCCTCTTTCACGGAAATGGCTCCCCCAAATCTTCAAATGAGCTCGTCTTGAAATTGAAAACGACAGCAGTGGCTAGGAATACATAGATAGTTGAATCAAGTTTGACATCTCTCCTGGATCCGTCTGAGGATCGAACATGACGTAGAGATCACTTGTACATCCTATCTCTGCGACCTTCAGTAGGGATAAGCGGGTCATTAAATTTTTTTTTATAATTTGCGGGTGCCAAAGGGATTATTAATACCCTTATACTGGTTCTCAGAGCGCGGGCAAATGGGGGGGAAAAAGACAGAGGAGATGCGGGTTTCCATTGGCTTTAAATGTTTGAAGATTGTAATGATTAGGAAATACAGAAGCTGGAAGATCGTTCCACAAACGTGTATGACGGCTTATAAACGAATCCTTATATTTGACTGTTTGTCCGAAGTTGGGCTTGAGGGTGAACTGATGTGCATTCGAAGCATGATGCGTATTGCGGGTGAAGTTTTGAAGGGGAGGAATGCAACTGGCTATTTCGCTGGAGCATTTTTATAAAAAAAAAACCATAAAAAAGGGAACGACACGAGACATTTCTACGATGTTCAAGTGAGTTTTTTGCACCGCTTAAGAAATACTAGACATTTTGCAGCATTTTTGGTGACCTCGAGTATGTGATCGTTCCATCGAAGACGGTTATTAATGCACATACCGATAAGGGCAAGCCTTTCGGATTCAGCGATACAAGTACCATTCAAGGATAATGGTTGAGGGTCCTGGTTTCGCTTGAGAGACAGAAGACAGCATTGTGTTTTAGATGCATTAAATCCCACTCTATTGGTTGAATCCCATTTGGTTATGCTGCCCGTGTCGGAATTTTATGTGTTTAACATACGTTGTCGTTCCTCTTCCACGGCCGAAGAGCAGGGACGTGAGTTAGGGAACGAATATGAAAAACTGAGGGTACAATCATCAGCGAAGGAATGGATTGGATTGGAAGAAATGATGATGATAAAAGAGAAAAATACGAAAACAATTAAAATATCAGATATACGAGTGCGTACAGATGTATGTATGTAGGTTATGTGTCTGTAGTCACTGCTAACGTAGACCAACAGTTACATTAACCATTGTCTTTACCCTGAGAATCTAAAAAGTGAAACCCGCTGGATTAGAAACAGTCGAATAGCGATAAAAGTCTCAGCAAGTGCCGCAGCTTAACGTACTGTAAATCTCATAGCTCAACGAAAAAGTTACGGTGAAGAGTCCTAAGTCTTCTATTGGTTCCTCGTCGCAGCAATCCCACACATGGATTCAAATTTCGACATAGATTAACTTCACTTTATTTGCCTTTCGGATATGCCACCTAGTTAATCATATAGTAAAGTACCTATTCCTATTTAAGCAATGTTATGATTCCTGTTATGATTATTATTAGTTCAAGATAATATCGAATTGCCTGCGATTCACTATTTTTTTTTGATTGAGCTATTTTTTGCCAGAAAGTGCATATTATCAAAATTGAGTTTATACGAGTATATGGAGAATTTACGACAAACAGCATAAGCTACTTAATTTAAATCTATATATTTTATTGTGATCTCAACGTTAAGATTATTCTGAAACAAGTTACGGAAGCATATATCCATATTAATATTGGCAGAAGACCCAGTTTCTTCGTAGTTGTTTCAACCATCGCACAGTCTAACCTGCATTCAACTTCTAGGGGCATATCATCTGCAAATGCCGTCATCCACATGAAAAAGTTGCCAAAAAAGAAATAGTCGAGGACTGAACAGGCTGCTCGGCGAATGAAAGTTATTTCTCCTGCAACATCACATTCGAAGCTTCCGATAAAAATTGTCAATCTAGCATATCCATATTCACTTCAAAAATCTTAGAATCTATTTATCTATCATAACATTTATCTTTGGAGTTGCAGGTTAAACTCAACGCCGCTGTGTTATGACCACAAACGAAACTGTTTTGAGCTAAACCAATTCTTCCGTTGAAGTTGCCGATGAGCATAAGATGTGTTAAGGTTACACAAAACTTCTTGAAATTTTCAAATTTGCCAAAATTAAGAATTTTAAGTAATAATATTTGATGTGCAGGGACGGGTTAAGAATATCACTGCAGCGCCCCCCAACAACTAGCGCTTGTCGTAAAAGGCGACTAAGGGGTCAAATCAGATCTAGGCAATATAACACACAAGTGAGCCTAGCGACACATATACTACCTTAAAAACCATCCCACAAGTGTGCATGCGAGTCCGTGGATTGACACGACTGGAGATCACCGGTGTCATAGAAGAAAGATCAAACAACAATAATAAAACAGGAGCATGCACGTGTCAAACAACAAACACCATCGTAATATGGTAATATTGCAAAACTGTATCATTATGGTAATACTTGCTAAAAGGAAAGGCACTACCCCGCCAGGCACTAAGACTGCTGTGCACGGTACTGATCCTGGACCGAGCAGAAATGTTCGGGTCAGAGCTTTAAGGATTCCGGAGTCTAGCAAAATAATGAAACAGTTTGGAAAAAATTTGAGGGTCGAGAGTTGGAACGTTGGAAGCATGACCGGTCGAAGTTACGAGCTGGAAGAGATGATGAATAGAAAGCGGGTGGATATCTTGTGTGTCCAAGAGACGAAATGGAAAAACACCGGAAATCGGGCGCGTTTCTTGAACGTTAGGACAAAAGATTACAAGATGTTCTACTACGGAACGGAAAAGGCTAAGAACGGAATCGGTATCATCCTTGCGGCAGAGCTACTTGGTAACGTCTTGAGCATTTCGAAGTCCAGCGATCGTTTGATGTCTCTCAAACTAGTAATACAAGGAGAGGTGTGGAATATTGTCAGTGCATATGCTCCCCAAAATGGGTGCAATCAGGGAGATAAAGATGCATTTTGGGTAGATTTCCACAATCTCCTTAAGAAGATCCCAAAGGAAGAGTTTCTGTTCGTTGGAGGAGATTTGAATGGACATGTCGGGAAGTCAAATGAAGACTATGAAGACTGCCATGGAGGACTAGGATATGGCACCAGGAACCTTCCTGGTGAAGACATCCTAAACGTGTGCAAATCACACGGTCTTATCGTGTTAAATACCATGTTCATCAAACAAAGCCGACACCTGATCACTTACAGCAGTGGTGGAGATGAAACTCAGATTGACTACCATTTGGTAGCCAGTTTCATGAAGCCTCGGGTAAAAGATTGCAAAGTGATCCTGGGAGAGGCAATCGCTCGGTAATACCGTCTCCTGGTAACAGAAATTTTTATGAAAACACCGAAGGAAAGCAAACAAACAAGGCTCTCTAAGAAAATTAAGTGCTACAATCTGGACAAAGAAAAAGGCGGGGTTTTTGTTTTCGTAATGAAAAATTATATCTCTCACACCACCAACGGAGCTGAGGATGAAGAGTGCAGAGCACAAAATATGTGGGATTCCCTACAGCGAACTTGCTTCAAAAGGCCACCATCAACACGCCAACGAAACATGGTGGTGGAGTGATGAAGCTAAGAATGTGATAAATGAGAAGAAAGCGGCTTTCAAAGCTTGGTCAAAGTGCCCCTCTAATAATAGTGACGAAAAAGTTCGCCTCGAAATGGAATACAGATGTTGCAAGAAAAAAGCGAAGAAGAAGTGCGCCCCGCTTCAAGCAGAAAGTACGGAGGGCCTGTATCGGAAGCTGGAGAAAATATCTTCCTCGGTTGCTGATGCATACCAGGCTATCCAGGAGCTGCGAAGACACAATATGAACAAGAGCACAACCATCTTCAAAATAGCCGCCCAAAGAAGGAGGAATGCTCAGGAAATTCATTCGCCAAAGTTCATTAACAATGCTCATGGCCAGCTTCTTGTGGATGACGACAAAATTCTGCAGAGGTGGTGGCAGTATTGTGAAGAACTTTTAAATGAACAGTTTCCCCGGCTATACTTTCCAAGAGCCACCCCTAACTGTGAAGAAATACCCGACATTACAGTCGAAGAAGTTAGTGAGGCGGTCAAATACTCCAAAAAACGAAAAACGGTTGGGCCAGACGAGATGCCCTCTGAGTTCTGGAAAAAGATGGGAGACATCGGGTTCAGATGGCTCAGAATTTTCATCTCCAAATTCGTGAGAGGTGACCCAATGCCCCATCAATGGAGGGAAAGTTACCTTCTCCCTGTATACAAAGGGAAGGGTGATACGCGAAACTGTGATAACTACCGTTCGATCAAGCTGATGTCACACATCATGAAGATCGGTGAGCGAAAAATAATACGGCTATCTGATGATCAGTGCGGGTTTGTCTCGGGTAAATCAACCACAGATGTAATCCAAAGTATAAGGATCATAATGGAAAAACATCGTGATTCCTTAAAAGATTTGCATGTTGTATTGGTTGACTTTGAAAAGGCATTCGACAGACAACCACGAGATCTGATATGGGTGGCGCTAAGACATCGAGGGTTTCCAGAAACCTATGTACAGATGATCATGGACATTTACGAAGCAGCAAAGATAAGAGTAAGATGCCCCACTGGAGTAACCGAAGAGTTCCCAATCAAAGTCGGGGTGCACCAGGGAAGCGTTTTAAGTCCTTTGCTTGTGATGACGACATCAATCTTCGCGTAAGCGTAGGGCGAGAAAATTCCGCTATCTTCTGTGACAGAAAAATGCCACCTAAGTTGAAGGGAAGGCTCTACACCGCAATTGTGCGTCCCGCGCTCACATACGGTTCACAATGTTGGACGATGTATAAAACGTATGAGAGTAAATTAACGGCAGCTGAGATGAAGTTGCTTTGCATGACAGCAAGAGTGACAAAGCTTAATCGAATAAGAAGCTTTCACATCAAGGAAACCATCGTACAAAAGATAGAGCGCGACCGGCTCAGCTGGTATTGCCACGTTCAAAGAAGAGATCATTTGAACCCCGTTAAAAGGCAATATCAATGCACGTTCCAAAGACATCGCGATGTAGGAAAGGCAGGCCTATAAACGCCTGGATCAGACAAATGCGACGACATCGGTATTTCACCGGTCTCAGTAACCGAGTAATCCAAAATCGGCAGGCCTGCTGATATTTTCTGAGGTCAAATAGGCGAACCCCACAGGCGGATCAGTAGAAATGCGGTGAAGTGGGAGGGTTGTGATCCCTTGTTTTCGGACCATAGCCTCGCTGATAAAAGAAGAAGAAGAAGAAGATGTTTATATATTACTAGAAACACGTAGTACTAAAAAATCTAAAGGATGATGAAAATGAATACATATGGGAAAAAAGAGTTTTTGCCGAATTTTGCAGTAGAATTTGCTTCTGCTATAAAATCAGAAGTCTTTGGAAGAGGAAAAGGTGACGAAATGCTCTACCACAATAAGAATATCGAGGGGCAAGAGAAAACTATATTTCTTCATCTCGCGTGGTTTCTGTGTTTAACACGTTATGTAAAGGCTTAGGTTAGGAAAATTGGTGCCCTTGTTGATGGAGATGTCAACATTTAGCCGACATAGAGTCCACTGTGCCTACGTAAATGGTTACAACTGCAATTAATACGTTGCAAACGAAATAAGGACAACGACCTTCGGATCTGTACGTGGAATGTTCTGTCCCTTTACAGACCACGTGCAGCCGAACAACTAGCAGATGCCCTAGACTGCTATAAAGCAGATATTACCGCCATCCAGGAAGTGCGATGGGATGGGCCGGGCAAAAAGAGGATGAAAAACTGTGACATCTACTACGGTGATTGCTACAGAGGCAACAGGCAACGCTTATTCGGATGCGGATTTGTCATACGCGGCAGACTTAGGCAAGAAGTCTTAAGCTTCCGACACGTGAGCGAGCGTATTATGACTATCCGGATCAAGGCTAAATTCGCTAACATAAGCCTAATATGTGTTCATGCCCCCACAGAAGAAAAGGACCCTGCCACCAAAGAGTGTTTCTACGAGCTCCTCGACAAAACATACGAGCAATGTCCTAAATACGACGTAAAAATCGTATTGGGCGATTTTAACGCCAAAATAGGAAAGGAGGACGTCTTTGGTAGGGCAGTCGGTAAGCATAGCCTACACGACACCACGTCTGATAACGGACTAAGGCTAATTGATTTCGCTGTTGAGCGAAATGTCACCATAGCAAGCACCTGGTTTCCTCATCTCGATATTCATAAGCAGACATGGCGGTCCAATGATCATGTAACGATCAACCAAATTGATCATATTGCGACTGACGCAAGGCATGCCTCCAGTATTCTGGATGTCCGGACCTTCCGAGCAGCCAACATAGACTCGGATCATTACCTTGTTGTAGCCAAGGTACGAATGCGGATATCCCAATCTGAGCAACAAAGAAGAATTACTGTGAGAAAATTTAACGTCGAAAAGCTACAATCGCAAGAGACCGCCAGACTCTTCGCTGAACGCGTATCCCGAAATCTCTCAATCACCACTTTGCCGCCAGCATCAAGTACCGAAGACCAGTGGCAACGCTGCCAACATGCCATCGGAAACGCCGCGACTGATGTGCTGGGTCTCGCTCGCCCACCACCGCGAAACCCCTGGTTTGACGAAGAATGCCGGCGAGTGCATGCAGCAAAACAAGAGGCATACAAAGCGGCGCTGCAAAGAAAGACGAGAGCTGCTCGTGAGCTCTACGAGCAAAAGAGACGGGAAGAACATCGGCTTCTCCAAAAGAAGAAGAAAGAGCATGAGAAGCGCGCGTTTGAGAATATCGAGAGTCTATACTCCAGGAACAATGTACGGAAGTTTTACCAAAAGGTAAAAAGAACGTGTCAGAGAAGTAATACCCGTACAGAAACCTGTAGAGATGAAAATGGAAACTTCGTAGTAGAATCACAGTCGGTGCTGAGAATATGGAAAAACTACTTCTGCAGACTGTATAACGGCGACGAAGACCAACATCCCGCTGTCAGGCAGAATGAACCATTCAACATAGACGATGATAGTCAAAATTTCCGTCCATCTGACCAAAACGAAGTGAGGATAGCAATATCCAAGCTAAAATCCAACAAGGCTGCTGGACCTGACGGCTTACCGACCGAACTTTTCAAGGCAGCTGGGGATCTTTTCTGCGATATTGTGTGAACGCCTGAAACCCTTTATCAACAGCCTGATTGGACCCTATCAGTGCGGTTTCAGGCCAGGAATGTCCACCATCGATCAAATCTTCACACTTCGGCAGGTCCTGGAGAAAACCCAAGAATTCCAAATCGATACTCACCACCTCTTTATCGATTTCAAGGCCGCCTATGACAGCATCTATAGAGAAGAGCTTTATAGAGCCATGTCTAGTTTTGACATCCCTGCCAAACTTGTCCGTCTGTGCAGGCTGACGATGGAGAACGCTCGCTGCTCCATCAAGGTCGGTAATGACCTCACCGAGACCTTTGATGTCAAAAAAGGCTTTAGACAAGGTGACGCGCTGTCATGTGACTTCTTCAATATTGTACTTGAACGGATTGTGCGGAACTCACAAGCCAACACCGGAGGCACAATCTATTACAAGTCTGTACAACTGCTAGCATACGCCGACGAT
Organism: Brachypalpus laphriformis; assembly: GCA_945910035.1. NCBI lineage: Eukaryota > Metazoa > Arthropoda > Insecta > Diptera > Syrphidae > Brachypalpus > Brachypalpus laphriformis. The sequence continues at coordinate 104,718,166 of OX246756.1, forward strand.
ATAGACATTATCGGACGATCTCAGCGGGCTGTCACCGGTGCTTTTGCAAGCATTGAGGCGGAAGCGGCCAAAATGGGTTTGGCGATAAACGAGGGCAAAACCAAGTATATGCTGTCAACTAGAAGGGAAAACCAACACCGACGAATTGGACAAAACGTCACAGTGGGCAGCTATAACTTCGTGGTAGTAAGGGACTTTGTCTACCTTGGCTCTGCTATAAATTCTTCCAACAAAATCAGCGTAGAAATCAATCGAAGAATAACTCTTGCCAATCGCTGTTTTTTTGGGCTTATAAGGCAATTCAACAGTAAAGCCCTATCTCGAACAATTAAGGAGACTCTATATAAGACCCTGATCATCCCAGTCCTGCTTTACGGCGCTGAAACATGGACTTTATTAAAAGAGGATGAAGATATCCTTGGTCGCTTCGAGAGAAAAATTCTTCGTAAGATTTTCGGTCCCGTTTGCGTTGACGGGTTTTGGAGGAGAAGATTCAATCACGAACTATACGAGCTGTACAGCGACATCGACCTAGTCAAAAAACTGCGTATTGGACGTCTGAGATGGCTAGGACATGTAGAGCGAATGGACACCAACGCTCCGGCCCGCAGAGTCTTCGAATCTAACCCGGAGGGACGACGCAGTAGAGGGAATCATCGCCGTAGGTGGCGCGCACAAGTTCAAGGGGACCTCGACCAACTTGGAGTGCGCAACTGGAGGCAATTAGCTAAAGACCGAGCTAAATGGAGAGGCTTGTTGGTTGAGGCCCAGGTTCACCCCGAACTGTAGCGCCACCTAAGTAAGTAAGTAAGAACATGGAAAAGAGCTATTTGTTGATCCCTTAGGGCGCCGTGGGGCAGTGGTTAGTGTGTCGCGCCACTGCACATGAGGTTCAATGTTCGAATCCCAGAAAACACCAAACATTTTTTCACGGTCCAGCTCTCGCGAACATTTGACAAATATCCGAGAGTATTTGTTGTCACGAGAAAGCTTCTCGAAAACAAAAATGCCCTTTGGGTACGGCACAAAACTGTAGTTCCCTTTCATTCGTGCGGAAAATATAACGCACACAACACGAGTGGTTGCTAGAAGCTAGGCCTAGGCATTTAATGATCTGTTGCGCCTAATTTATTATTGTATTATTATTATTATTAGGTCCTCCTTGTACCAAAAGAAAGAAATATATTATTGTTCCCAAATTATGTGACTTATCAAATAGCACCTGAAGATTAAACGCCCAGTATACGAGTACATAACAAAAGGTTTTTTTTTCTCTCTTTCCGTGTTTTGAATTGAAAACTAGTGAGATAAAAATTTCGCATGTTTATAAGTTTTTGAGAGCCAGGTGGTAAACATTTAAAAAGAATACAACAAAGCTTCCATTTCTGCTGGATGCACATAGAAACACGTCCAATTTCCAAAAAAAAAAAACAATTGAACACGAATGGATAATATCAGAAGACTGTAAACAGTTTTAAATGGTTTTCCAACCTTTTGTCCGAAAAACTTTATTAAAATAGTTAACCTTTTTCTTAGCATACAGAAACCGGAGTAGGAAAACGTCATTGGAGCACTCAGACTCGAATACTGGTCCATTTTAATACCTAAAGTTAAGAGTTTTATTTACTTTAGATAACTGAGAAAAGACTACTCGTATTACTCTCAATAAGGATATTAATACGCGTACTTCACTTACTTAAAACTATACAACACCTGCAGAGATAACACCTTCATGCAGATCTAAAGAAGGCTATCGGTGGAACTTATTTGGTAAAGTAACTAACTTAGCGGCCAAAATTGATAGAAGTTTTGGCAGTACCGTTATAGTGTAGAGAACGCAAGAAAAAGAAAGAGAAATCCTTGCTTTTAACTTGAAAATATTCAAAATGGCATCGTCTGTTGGCCTTAGCGCCAGACATGTAGAGGTTAAAAGTAAAGTCCGATCCAATTAAACACTAACGTTACCCTCCTTAGATTCAATTATAAATAAAGGTCCTTGTAAGATATACCATCAATCTGTCTTCCAATTAAAATGCATATCCCAAAAAAATCTTCCAATTATAATAAATCCCTCAAAAAGTGCGAATGTAATTGCGAAACACAAAAATGAGCATCGGTGACACAAGAGGTTAGAGTGCATTACAGAACTCTCAAGAGCACTTCCCATAAATCACCCCTGACGAATGAAAGTAATCCTGATGTGCTTCTGACACAACTCGCCCAGGGAATATTTATTAGTTTTTTCCTTCGTAATATTTGTCAAATACATTCCTACTGCTGTCGGTCATATTCATTGTGACACATCTGCGAGGGTGTGCTGGCATAGTGTCCCCGCCAATGAATTTGACATTGGGTGGATGCATAGTGATTTATTGGATTCACTGCGTATAGCCTTACAGATACTAGAAACTGCTAAAAATACCCCTGATCACCTCTTGTCATAAATTCACAGCAAAATGACAAAGGGACAACAAAATGAGTAACATCTCATGTAAGGAAGTTCTGCAACCAAAGTCTTCTAGTTTGCTGCGACCACAGGCGATGATCCAGAGAACCACCAGTGGACCAGAGTGTCGGACCTGAAAAATGATATTATTCGTGGGCAATCGTGAAATGGTACCATAACCCAGCGTGACAGGTGGCGCCAACTTCGGTCTTATTCTCGTTTGTATCTCATTATGGAACCCAGGCAACGGATGTTATCCTCCACTCTAAGCTAAATTTATGCCAAAGTATTCAGAACAATGGATTTGCGCTATTGCTGATCGTTATCTCTTCGAAATGCATTATCGAGATGACCAGCTCATGAATTGTTTGCATGATTGTTCAGCGCGCACTCATATTCTGGTTTGGTCGTTTTGTATCGCTCTTTACATTGTATTGTTAAATGTATACATATATGTGTGGGTTTGTAGATTGTCCAATTACATGCGTTTAATCTCCTTACAAGGAGTCGCTATTATGAATAATGACTGACGCTACGTCCCCGCCTCTGTAGTTATTCTTCATATTAAGATTAATAGCAGATATTATTGAATAATATAAAAACGTATCATTTACTCGTATGTACAGGGGTTAATACACTGGACTCAGTTGCATATTTAAGTTCAGTGCCACCCCAAGCTATTTAAAATTGGCCGCCCCCACCGCCAGCCTTATTTATTTTAGAATTTTTCATCGCGACTGCTGTGACGCGAAGGAGTCAATTATATCCGAATAATCTACCTATATTACATATTACACACATATTGGACAATGTCTCAATTAATATTATCAAGAAGTGATGCAAAAAATCACTACGTTGGTAGATGAAAAACTAAAAAATATTTCAACAAAAGACGATATACAGAATGTTAGTCAGGCTATTACTGGCATAAAAAAGAAATAGATGCTGTTAAAGCAAATATTTCTCTTATAATGGAGGAAAACCGGAAACTCAGAGAAGAAGATTGAATACCGTCGACACAGCTGTAGTTCAAACCTTAACCAGAAAATATAAAACTACACTCGGAGTTGATATCAACGTTATGAAATTAAGGCGTTCTCAAACTTTGGACAGCTGAAGAGCTACATCAATAAAGAATTCACATTCTATGAACCAAAACAACGATTCCAATTGAGGCAGGTTAAAAAAGATCTGCTGAAAGACAAGATCAACAGTTCAGTGCAAATCAAAAGGATTGAATTTGGTGATCAATAGGAGACTCTGTACCATGTCTCAAGAGGGAAATATTCTGGCAAACTCTGATGAAGACAAAAAATAAATCGATGGATTCTTCTAATTAGGGGAAGGCTGGCATACTGGATAGCAGACTATTTGCCAGAAGAACACTGCGAGCGAGAGTCAAAGTTTGTTACTTACTTACTTACTTAGGTGGCGCTACAGTTCGGGGTGAACCTGGGCCTCAACCAACAAGCCTCTCCATTTAGCTCGGTCTTTAGCTAATTGCCTCCAGTTGCGCACTCCAAGTTGGTCGAGGCCCCCTTGAACTTGTGCGCACCACCTACGGCGATGATTCCCTCTACTGCGTCGTCGCTCGGGATTAGATTCGAAGACTCTGCGGGCCGGAGCGTTACTTTTACTTACTTATGTTCTGTATCCCCTTGTGGGTCCTAGGGCCTCTACTACGCCTACGCGCCATCGTGTACGGTTTCTGGCAATGTGTCTGAGTTCTCCCCAACTTTTCCACAACTGCCGTGCCTCCTTCTCGACCGCTCTGCGACATGTTCTCCTCGGACCGCCTGGTCTTCTGCCATTCTGAGTTAGAGGGTTCCATTGCATAGCATGGTTCGCTATGGAACTGTCACCCTTACGGAACGTGTGACCAATTCACTGCCACTTCCGCCATTGGATGGTTGTGCCTATTCGTTCCTCACCCGTTCTCTCGTAAAGGTGTTCGTTAGAGATAGGATTGGGCCAGAAAATCCTTAAGATATTGCGAAGGCACCTATTAACAAACGCTTGCAGCTTTCTGATGATAGTAGTGGTCACTCTCCACGTGCTGCAACCATATAACAGCACGGATTCAACGTTGGAGCGGAACAGTCTTATCTCGGTGCTCAAATTGATTGCATTGCTGCGCCATATTTTGGACAACATACCGAACGCGGACTTTGCTTTCCCGATCCTGTTGGCTATATCCAGTTCGGTTCCACCATCGGTCGAGACAATACTCCCAAGATACTGAAAATCCTCTACTCTCTCTATCGGTTGTCCAGCAATGCATATTTGACCCGATGAGTTAGTTCCAAGGCTGATAATTTTAGTTTTTGCCGTATTCATTTTCAGCCCGACGACGCCTGCCTCCCTCTCCACATCTGCTGTCATTTGGTGGAGGTCCTTAATTCTGTGGGAGAGTAAGCATACATCGTCAGCGTAGTAAAGATGTTTCAGTTGAGATGTAAGAGTCCATCGAATTCCTCCGTTTCCCGTCCACAAAGCTGCACAAAGCACATCGCTAATCACCAATAGGAATAATATTGGTGAAAGGACACAGCCATGTCTTACCCCACTTTGGATCTCAAATTCCTCAGACAATCTTCCTCTGTGCAGAACGTGACATTTGGAGCCTTCATATGTAGCTTTGATAATAGCAATTAGTTTATCGGGAATACCTCTCCTGCGTAAGGCACGCCCAAAAGGCACGCATTTCAAAACCGTAGCAAAATGTTTTTTCCATCTCTTGAGCTGATCCTCATCCGAAATGAGCAAGGAGCTGTCTAGGCTTTTCACTGGGTGTTGGCTGGAGCTGCGACCACTTGTCAGCTCTTTGGTGATTCTGTAGTCGGTTCTGCTGTGGTACCTCCATGCAGCTTCTTCTGCTTCTGTATCCAGCGTGTTGATGTTGCGCTTGTCACGTCGGGCGCTACGCTGAACTTCTCTCATCTTCATGCGATATATGGACTCTAGCTCGCTTCTCCCTGATGCTGGAATAGCTGCAACGCAAGCTTTCAGCTGTTTTCGTTCGTCAATCCGTCTCGAGGTATCCTCGGAAAGCCACGCCCTATGTCTTCCTATGTTTTCCCTTCGATCGACCGACAATTCTTTCAGCACCAGATGTAAAAACATTTTTCACAGCACACCAATGGTCTTGTATGGTTGCGGACAGTGAGCTGCTGATTGCTTCCACACCTTGCTAAGTCTATCGATGTTAAACCTGGGCATTCTTGTTGTTATCGTGGGATCTTCGAACTGCAGCAGTGCGTAGTTGGAGAGTAGCTATCATAAAATGGTAGTCTCATACTATCCCCACATCTGCCCCGCGGTTGTTTCGGACGTCCAGGAGACAACTTCTAAAGCGGCGGCTGATGGCAAAATGGTCAATTTGATTGGAGGTTGCTTGTCTGTCATTGGAAACCTAGCTGACTTTGTGGCAGGTCTTGTGCTCAAACATGGTGCCACCTATCACAAGGCTGTTGGCATTGCAGAAATCCACAAACTTTTCGTCGTTGTCATTGCGGTTGCCTAGTCCATGCTTCCCGATTACATGATTAAGCCCTTCGTTGTCGTTGCCTACCTTGGCATTCAAATCCCCATCACTATGACAATGTCTCCATTTGGTGTTGTGTTGAAGACGGCACTTAAGAGATTGTGGAAGTTCTCCTTTTCGTCCTCAGACGAATCATTCGTTGGGGCGTAACACTGTATGATGGTGAGGCATCGTATTCTAGTCCGAAATCTGGCCGTCATAATCCTATCACAATGAGGCTGGCAGGAAATTAGGCCCTTACGTGCTGTTGTTTTAACAGTAGTCCGACTCCATATTCCCGCGGACTTCCGAATGGTCTTCCAGAATAGAGTAGTACAGTGGTACGCGTTGGGGGCTGGTACTCGCCCGCTTCTAACCATCTTATTTCACTTACCCCCAAAATGTCCATGTTTATATCGCATGAATTCTTTTTCCAATTGAAAGAATCTGGCATTGTAAGGACCTTCGCTTCCCGAGTCGAGGAGCGTCTTTACATTCCAGAAAACTATCTTTGTCCGGGTACAATAGCCAAAAGTCGTCAACATGTGATCATTCCTTATCCGAAGCATAGTGTCGGTTTCTGTAGCGGTCGATTTTCAGTAACGCAGGCCGCTGGCCCACGTTACCTAGTGTAGAATCAAGGCCCTAGACAACCCGCACTTGTAATTTTAGCCTACACGTATAAGAGTTTATACGTATAGTTGCCCGGGGACCACCACTAGGAGGTAAAGTAAGCACTTCGTCCCGAACTTGATTGTTGCGCTACTGGCCCAAGCCAAGTTTTGAGCAGTCAGTAGTTTCCCGATCAATCGCAATACAGGTCCCCAAGAAGATCTTACATGGAGAAAAATAAAAGCAAAACTATACGTGTTCTTTGTCGATTTCAAGGCTGTCTTCGACGAAGTAAACCGGGAGGCTCTGGTATATAAGCTTCATAATTTTGAAGTGTCATCTAAGACCATACGGCTGCTAAAAAATATATATAGCAACCCGCAATCAGCTGTTTAAGATGACATGCATATATGAAAGCGTTTACACAGATGGCCTTACAATATTTGCGGACAATCCAATGGCATTGAAAAATATGATTAACCGCTGGAGTACTGTGACAGAGGGAACCTAATTGAAATTGAAAATCGTTGTATTCAGAAAAGGGAGTAGGATGGCTGCTAATGAAAAATGGTATTATAAGGGCACAGAATTGGTGAGAATTATACAAAGCAAAGTGGAAGCTTCTACACAAAACGATCCCCAGTCAATCTGGTTTAAAAGTTTTTTTTGAAGATTTTTGATTGAATTGAAATTGAATTGAAAAGTATGAAAAAGTTATGCTTAAATTTGTGAAATACTACTGAATCATTCAACTTGAATCAAATTGAATGAAAATCTCGCTTCAGCGCCGTCTAAAATTAAGTAGAGCAAATTAAACATCCCAACTCAGAAAAAAGTTAAAATGGTTGCCAGCAATTTTTTGTTGTTGTACTCTGTGGTAAATCTTACTTGACTGAGAAGCGACGTCTCATCAAAACACGCCAATAGTAAACGAATATATATTATGTATTGAGGGATGACGTTTACTCACAAGTCGCAGTGCGAACCAGTTACACTTAAATGAAAAATGTTTAATGTCAAAATCAGCCTTAAACGCAGTCTACTCTTTGTTCATCAATGACACAAAGATTCTACCCTAAAAAGTAATATAAAATTTTTGAGGCAACCGCTAGATGAATCTTATTCTATACAAATACAAATACAAATATTTGGCGCAACAGCTCTTTAAAGTGCCAGGGCCTAGCTTCTCGCAACCACTCATGTTGTGTGCGTTATATTTTTCACACAAATGGAAGGGACCTACAGTTTAATGCCGACTCCGAACGGCGAATTGAGAAGCTTTTCGTGACAACAATACTCTCGGATGTTTGTCAGACGCTCGCGAGAGGTGGGACCGTGAAAAAACTTTTTGGTGTTTTCTGGGATTCGAACTTGGAACCTCATGCGTAGTGATCCGACACACTAACCACTTACGCCACGGCGCCCAATCTTATTTTATGCCGCATATGGTATGTCTGGGGTTTTTCACAGCAAGAGAAGCAGAAAAATTGTTAAGATACTTTGTGAAGAGAATATTCGAATTGAATATTATAACACACCAAATTAATTGATTCACATTGAAACTGGGCTCTCGTCTCTGTTCCTGCAGAGTTTGCGCATCCATTTCAGATATATTCAAAAAATATTCACCTATGTACTCTAATAGTAGGCGAACCCCACAGGCGGATCAGTAGAAATGCGGTGAAGTGGGAGGGTTATGATCACTTATTTTTGGATCATAACCTCGCTGATAAAAGGAAGAAGAAGAAGAAGAAGTACTCTAATAGTAGACTACCAAAGATACTAGCGAATCAAATAATACGTGAAAAAATCTGTTGGACAAAAGAATGGGTGACAATCTCTGACTCGGTGAATATGCATATAGATCTAAATAGTACAGATACGCAATTGGCAAGGATCTCATGCGCAAATTATTCTCGCTTTACAAAAAGCTAATAATGGAGCGATCACTAAAGCGATAAATAAAGCATCCTCAAATATGACGGAATACTAAGCTACTTTCTGATGAAAGCAATTAATCACAGGCTTAAGTTTTTTATTTAAGTACCTATATCTTCAAAGTGTATATGTTATTATTGAAATGGTAATATCAAATAAAGAACTCAACTAGCTAAATAAAAATACAAATATTTGGCGCAACAGCTCTTTAAAGTGCCAGGGCATAGCTTCTCGCAACTACTCATGTTGTGTGCGTTATATTTTTCGCACGAATGGAAGGGACCAACAGTTTAATGCCGAATCCGAACGGCGATTTGAGAAGCTTTTTCGTGACAACAATACTCTCGGATGTTTGTCAGACGCCCGCGAGAGGTGGGACCGTGAAAAAACTTTGTTTTGGTATTTTCTGGGATTCGAACTTGGAACCTCATGCGTAGTGATCCGACAAACTAACCACTCACGCCACGGCGCCCACTCAACTAGCTAACTACACACATATTGCTAGCTTCCAGAGGCCTGAAGATCAAATTCGAATGATACTTTCCAATAATGCAGAAGAGGCAGGTACGAGTATTGAAGGCTCACAAATGTATTTTGCTTCTCACTTACTAATGAAGTAAACAATATAACATAACATAAGTAAAAGTAATTTAAGCAAAAACAAATATTTTCAAAACAAAAACAAGACTAAATCCGCAGGCGTCGCACACTTCCTACTCTTGTTACAGGTAGATGAGAATATGGACAATGAAATGGACCACAACGACATCCAGCTGCGCTGAGAGTTGCGTGAGCATTCGTTTTTAATTGAGTTATCCGAAATGCCAGTGGGGGGTGCCACACCGGCCGTTGTGTTTTGACATTTATTAATATCTGACTGACGTCGATTTGGGCACAAGCTTATGATCGTGCACCATGCGATTACTCTTTAGTATGAATGATTCCGGTATTTTGTTGGCATTCAGACGGCAGAAAACTCAGTACATCGTTTGAATGAGAGTTGTTTTTACAGCGTAAGGATTCCTGACCAAAGAAAATTGCACATGCATGCCTTTATAATTGCACGAGTATCATTGCTTGCAAATTTCATCTGCAGATTAATGTAAGAGTATTGAACGTCAAAGTTTTGTTTTCCACAAAAAAAAAAAATAAAAAATAAAAAATATTACCGATTTTGCAATTTTCCAAAACTGGTATTGAAGCAAGAGATCGCTTCCATTTATAAAAGAAACCTCAACGGAATTCTGCGAGTTCATCAAAAACTATATCTTGAGGACATACCTGTAGTGGAAATCATAAAGACGTCTTGCCTAGAAGCGAGTCGAAACAATGGTTTGACAATGAATGTAGAAAGGTAAGACGCATATCGTCATTTGCGAAATTCCAAAGAAGCAACATTATGTTGATGCATATACTTACTTACTTACTCACTTAGGTGGCGCTACAGTCCGGGTGGACCTGGGCTTCAACCAACAACCCTCTCCAACCAGCACGGTTATGAGCCAGCTGCCTAAAGTTACGCACGCCAAGTCGGTTAACGTCCCCCTCCACTTGTTTGCGCCACCTACCGCGAGGCCGTCCTATACTGCGCCGTCCATCCTTGGCGGATTCGAAGACTTTCTTGGCTGAAGCGTTGGGTTCCATCCGCTCTAAATGACCCAGCCATCTTAGTCGCTGTATGTGAACTCTTTTTCCTAAGTCAGTGTCATTATATACTCGTAGGCCGTATAGTACGGCATCGTACATTCTCCTCCACTTGCTATCTATGCAGACGGAGCCAAAGGTCACTCGAAGAACTTTTTTCTTAACGTAACCAAGGGCTTCCTCATCCAATTTTGACAAATTCCATGGCTCTACGCCATACAACAGGACTGGTATAATGAATGTCTTACACAGAGTTAGTAGTTCGAGAGGGCTTCGTTACTCAATTGCCTTTTAACACACAAAAACACAGATTAGTTGTTGACGTTCAGAGGGTTTCCTTTCTTCAGGATCGGGCAAACGATGCTGAGGTTTCATTCATCGAGCATGCTTTCGTCCGACCAGATTTTACAGATAAGCTGGTGCATTCTCCTTACCAACTCATCTACTCCTGCCTTGAAAATTTCGGTGGCAAGGCCGTTGGCTCCAGCAGCTTTGTTGAATTTTAGTTTAGATATCGCTATCCTCACTTCGTTCTGATGGGGTTGACGGGAATCTTGACTATCGTCACTGTTGAATGGCTCGTTCTGCCTGACAGTGGAATATTGGTCATCGTTGCCGTTTAGCAGTCTGCAGAGTGTTCCTTCCATATCCTAAACACCGACTGCGATTCTACTACCATATTGCCATTTTCGTACCTGCAGGTTTCTATTCTGGCTTTGAAACCCTGGCATGTTCTTTTTACCTTCTGGTCAAATTTTCGAACATCATTCCTACAATAAAGTCTCTCAATCTCCTCGATCGAGGACTTACGAGGGCAAGGTGAAAAGTTCCTGGTGCCTGACAATGAAAGGCTGCGATCTTCAATTAAAAAATGATTTTATTTTTCTACATAATCTCCCTTGACTTAGTCCAGCGTTTCTCCAACGTCAGTATTCCTTCTCGGAAGTGAGAGCCTGGAAGGCTGTGAAAATATTCATCTACGGCCCTCTCAGCTTCTGCATTGGATGCGAAGCGCTTTCCAGAAACAAATTTCTTCAAGTTTAGGGAACAGATGGACGTCTGAGGGTGCCAAAACAGGTGAATAGTGGGATGGCCGAGCAAATCGTACACTAAATCCCGCAGTTTTCCCATCACCAACCCACACTTGTGTACAGGTACATTGTCCTGGTGAAAGATGATGTTTTTCTTCTTCAAGCTAGGCCTCTTCTCACGAATTTTGGCATCCAGCTGGTCAAGAAGGTTGGAGTAATATTCGCTTGTAATTGTTCTGCCTTTCTCAAGGTAATCAATTAACAGGATCCCTTTCGCATCCCAAAACACACTGGCCATGACCGGCAGATGCGATCGACTTGACTTTCTTTGGCGCTGAACCACCGGCTTCCACCCACTGCTTCGACTGCTGTTTCGTTTCTGGCGTGTAGTGGTGGACCCATGTCTCATCCATGGTGACAAACCGCCGCACAAAATCGATTGGATCCCTATTGAATCGGTCCAAAGATTGCCGCGAAAATCGTTTGCGCATTTGATTTTGATCGGCATTCAGCATATGCGGCACCCATCTTGCGCAGAGCTTTCGCATCCCTAAGTTTTTGTGCAAGATGTTTCGCACCCTCTCTTCCGATATACACACAGCCTCAGCTATCTCACTCACCTTCACTTGCCTATCGTCCAACACGATATCATGCACTTTTTTTGATGGTTTCGGGTGTGGTTGCGGTTTTTGGCCGTCCTACACGTGGGTCATCTTCGAGGGACGTACGACCACGTTTAAATCCAGCTGCCCACTTTTTAACCGTTTACATGGAAGGAGCAGAGTCTCCGTAAACTTTTGTCAACTTTGGATGAGTTTCCTTAGGGGTTAACCCATCCAAAACGAAGAATTTTATGACCGCATGATATTCAAATTTATCCATTTTAACGAAAAACACGCAAGACGTCTACTGCAAAAATTCATGTAAACAAACTGCTTGAGAGAACAAGTTGAAACTTGTCATACGAACTAATGAGAAGTGCACCCAGGCAGGAAACATAAATTTGTACTGATTGGAATGCTATCTCTGCGTCAGGCCGAGAACTTTTCACCTTGCCCTCGTATCATACTCCTTTTTCTTTTTTCTGAAAAGTCGATGATTCTCTTGTCTCCTCCGCTCGTAGAGCTCGCGAACAGCTCTAGTCCTTCTATGCAGCGCCGCCTTGTACGCCTCTTTTTTTGCTGCATGTGCTTGCCGGCATTCCTCATCAAACCAGGGGTTTGGTTGTGGTGGACGATACATCAAAATGGGTTTCAATACATCAGATGCGGCATTTCAGATGGCTTGTTGGCAACGCTGCCACTGGTCTTCCGCAATTGCTGTTGGCCGCATAGGACTTAGATTGAGATTAAAGGAGACTCGATCGGCAAAGGCTCTGGTGGTCTCTTGCGATCGTAGTGATCCGACGTCAAACTTCCTCACAGTATTTCCCTTGTGAATATCAAGACGTGGGAACCGCGTACTAGCTATGACAGCATTTCGTCCGGCGGCAAAGTTGACTATCGTGAATCCGTTCTCGGATGTGGTGTCGTGCAGACTGTGCTTTCCGACTAAGTTACTAAAGACGTCCTCTTTCCCTAGCCTTGCTTCAAAATCACCTAGATTAATTTTAACGTCGTGGCCAGAGCATTGGTCATATGTGATGTTCTTGTCGTGAAGGGTGAGCGCATAATAGGCTAATGTTGCATATATGCATATATAATATTATAGAGAGCATAAGGCACTGTGCAGGAGGAGTAGGAGAATCGGAGGCTATTTTTTATTATATATTTCATTTCATTTATTATTTCAGAATATCTTTTACAGTGGACTAAAGTCTTTTATAGCAAAAGTTAAGTTACAATTAATGGTAAATATAACAAACTAAAACTTAACGTAAATAATTCAATTTCGGAGCCTTATTTTCATGATTGTGAATCAAAAGAATTACATGAGTATAATTATTGATTCTGCCATTTTATATAATCAATTGATTAGTATTAATTGAATACCCCCTTCGGGTAGGGGGCAGAATATACCCGAGGTAGGCATGCCTGTCGTAAGAGGCGACTAAAATCCACCCTTCGTATACCGGGGATAAAATGTATACATAATATGCAATGAGTAAAACAAATAGATATAGTACCCCAGGTGGCAGTCCAGGTTCTCTGGAAAATCCACCCTCTTCGGAGGTAGGCTCTACGGATTCTGGGGAGAGCCAATTGTTGCATTTAATAAACCCCTTTTTGAGAAATTCAAGGGTAACTCGGTCTCCACCATCAAGACCGAATGTCTCCGGAAAAAGAAGTCCGCCGGAAGCGCAAGCGCAAGAGAAACGGAACTCAGTGAAATGTAATAGCTTTGAGGAAGAAAACAATGAACTCCGTATTAAGCTAAATAAAATGGATCTACTCTACCAAGAGCTTAAGAGAGAGGTAGAATCACTAAAAGAGAAAAACAAGGCGTTAAAGAATTCACTTTTGCAAAGAGAACGGGAAATTACCCCACCCCGTGCAGCTAGTCCCAAATATCACACGGATGAAGAAGAGCTAGCACGCGAAACAAATGGGGTCTCAAAGAAAAGACCCAGCAAAAAACGAAGAGCCGGTTCTTCACCTGAAGTCGAGCCACGAAAACAAGACAAGGAAAAAGACTTGAAACAGAAACAAACTCACGACAAATTACGTCCCCTGCCTGCAATAAACGTCGTCGGCTTTACGGACTACAATAAATTGCATTGCCTTCTTAAGGGAACTGTGACATCGGAATTTAAAGTAACGTCATTCCGAAACAATGATTGGAAAATTAATGTAGTTGACTCTGACGGCTACCGAGCAATATCGAAAAAACTAAACGCGGAAAAGATCCAGTGGTTCACCTACGAAAATAAATCAGAAAGACCACTCCGTGTTATAGCAAGGGGTCTCCACCCCTCATGCACTAAAGATGACATTATAAATGACCTTAAAGGAAAAGGCTTGAAAATTATCGACGCAATTAATATCTTAAAGAAGATAAAGCAGAAAACGGAACAAGGCAATGAAATCTTGGTCAAGCATGGACTTCCGCTCTTTATGCTAACCTTCGATAGAAGCGAAAATATAGACGATATTTATAACGTAAAAAGTATTTTGAATATCGTAGTTAAAATCGAGCCTATGCGTACGAATACACGATCGATACCTCAGTGCAAACGCTGTCAAGGTTTCAATCACACCCAGTCGTATTGCCAAAAAGAACCGAAATGTGTAAAATGTGCCGGGAACCACTTATCAGAAAGGTGTGACTTAAATAAGCAGGCTCCGGCGACCTGCATAAACTGTAAAGGCAAGCACCCAGCAAACTATCGAGGTTGTGAAGTAGCAAAGGAGCTTCAAAAAAGGCGCGATACTCTCAAGAAACCGATACACGCGAACCCAAGCTTAAGAGATCGTAAAACCGATAAGCCTAAGACCGCTAAGCCAGTTAAAACGACGAGACCGATAAAGGGAAATAAAAAAATTGCGCAAGAGAACGTCGCTGGTCCAAGTGCAGCGGAAAAACCGCCACAGGTTGACGCGAGATCGTACGCGCAAGTCGCGTCAAACGAAAACAAATTAAGATCAGCTACAACAGATCCGGTTAGCCAAATATTTACCATTATATTGGAAAAATTTGAGGAGCAAACCAAAGTTAATAAAATTATACTTGACAAATTGAGCAAGCTCGAGTTCAAACCTCGCAAGACAATCAAAAAAACATGAATATGAAACAGCTACTTAAGATACTAACGTGGAACGCAAACGGTCTTCTGAAAAAAATCGACGAGTTAGAAATGTTTCTACGGAAAAATAACATTGACATATGTTTGGTATCGGAAACGCACTTAAAAAAGGGACTTAGACCCAAAATAAAAGGCTACAGCGATTACCATGCGAATCATCCTTCGGAAAATGCGAGAGGCGGGTCCTCTCTTTACATCAAAGACTGTATTAAGCACTCCGAAAACATAGAAATAGAATTTGATTCTATGCAAATAAGCTCAGTCTCCGTAAAAATAAACCACTTAGACTACAACATCGGATCTAGTTACTTCCCTCCGGGATATAAGCTAGTAGAAGACGACCTCGTTCGTCTCTTTGACTCACTCGGACCTAATTTTGTCTTAGGTGGTGACTTTAACGCGAAACACACTTTTTGGGGATCCAGATGCAATTCGACAAAAGGCAGATTATTGTACAAAGCCAGCATGAAACGTGGGGTGAACTTTTTTTCGACAGGAAAGCCAACTTATTGGCCAACTGACAAAAATAAAATCCCTGACCTCGTCGACTTCTTTATCGTAAAAGGGTTAACTAAAAATTTGACGGAAATCGAAGAATGCTATGATCTATGCTCAGATCACTCGGCAGTCACTCTGAAAATAGGTGGAAGTCTAGTAAAAACTAGGTTAACTAGTAACAAAACTAACTGGGACGCTTTCAGAAGAGACTGCAAGGAAAATGTTGCTTTAAATGTACCGCTAAAGACACCGTTCGAAATAGAAGAAGAAATCGACAAACTCGTCGAAGCCATTCAGAGCTCAGCGTGGAAAAACACTCCTTTGCGAAAGACAGAAGCGCGGAACAATAAAGTCAAATACCAGCCTGAAATCGAAGACCTCATACGAGAAAAGAGGAGAGCGCGCAAGAGATGGCAACAATCCCGCGCGCCACCGGATAAAACTTATCTGAACCATCTTTGTAACAAGCTTAAAAAAGTGCTGCAGGACCTAAAAAATCACGAGACTTCTACTTACCTCGAGGGTTTGACCGCTGATAAGTATTCAAACTACTCTCTATGGAAAGCCTTGAAGTCCATAAGGAAACCTGTAATGCACTCGCCGCCAATTAGGAAAGCTAACGGGGAATGGGCAAAAGAAGATAAAGAGAAAGCAGAATTATTTGCCGATCACTTAGAGGAAACGTTCAAGCCGTTCGATGGACAACCGTTGATCGAAGATCCGAATGATAATATGGCACCCGACAACTTTAGAGTAAAAACCGTATCCCTGTCCGAACTTCGAATGACAATACAAAAATTGAAAAATAACAAGGCTCCGGGATATGATTTAATCACTGGCGAAATTTTGAAAGAGCTACCGAAAAAAGTGCTGGTTAAGTTGCTCTACATTATAAATGCTTCCTTAAGACTATTATATGTCCCAAGGCAATGGAAAGTCGCCGAAGTTATTATGGTTCCAAAACCGGGGAAATGTGCAAATGACAAGAAATCATATAGACCCATTTCACTTCTGCCAATAATATCTAAGGTCTTCGAGAAACTTCTGCTGAAACGATTGCAACCAGTAATTGAAGAAAGACACTTGATCCCGGATCATCAATTCGGGTTTCGGGTCAAACATTCCACAATCGATCAGGTGTATCGAATAACGAACGAGATTGAAAAAGCTCTAGAAGGGAAAAAAATATGCTCTAGCGCTTTTCTCGACGTATCGCAAGCCTTCGACAAGGTATGGCACGAAGGCCTAAGGTATAAGCTAAGGGTAATCTTACCGGAAAAGTTGTACAGAATATTGGAATCTTATCTTGAAAACAGACTTTTCCGTGTTAGACACGGGAGTGAATATTCGGATTTCAAAGATATCTACGCCGGTGTTCCACAAGGAAGTGTTCTCGGTCCAATCCTGTTCTTGCTCTACACAAGAGATATACCACAAGATGAAGGGACCGTTGTAGCAACGTTCGCAGACGACACGGCTATCCTCGTAACGGATGAGTCAGTCGAATCATCAACGGGAAAACTCCAACGAGCTTTGAACAATGTATGCGAATGGACAAAAACCTGGCGAATAGTCCTCAATGAGACAAAATCAACGCATGTCAATTTTACGTTGAGAAAGATAAACAACTTACCTATATCCATTAACTCGGTACAAATACCTTACGCAAACGAAGCAAAATATTTAGGAATGACCCTAGACGCAAAACTTAAGTGGAAACCACACGTTAAAAAGAAGCGCGAAGAGCTCGAAATCAGATTTAGAGAAATGTATTGGCTACTCGGAATATACTCGAAGTTAAGCGTATACAACAAACTGCTTCTGTATAAGCAAGTGCTAAAACCATCTTGGACATATGGTATACAACTTTGGGGTTGTACCAAACCAAGCAATATGGCTCTACTGCAAGCATTTCAAAATAAAATGCTAAGAGCAATCGTGAATGCTCCTTGGTATATAAGGAATAGTGATATTCACAGAGATCTAGGAATTGCTACCGTGAGGGACGAAGTAACAAACTTTGCTCGCAAACTTCGTACCCGTCTTCGTGTTCATTGCAATAATGAAATAATCCGTACTATGGACGTGACAAGCCTTGAGCGCCGACTACAAAGAACAAGACCTTTCGACCTAGCGCCGTAAGGAAAAACCGCATGTAATGACGGTATTAGTAGGTGCCTTCACTGGAAAGCTACCTACCTAACGCGATTAACACTACAGAAGCGTAAACTACTCGTTAAGGCAACTTAGTCGTAGTCATCACAAAAAATGAAAAAATGAGAGGAACGAATTTCCTACTACTATGAGTACGCGCAGCCGGTTCTCATAGTGCCTCTCTGAGGGGGTGAGGTTTAGCCCGTAGGCATATACTGACTAGCACTGATGGCATTGTCAGATATATGAATCGGGCATAACCAATGGTACGGACCATTGGTATCTTTTGAAGATTCCTGCACCTCCAGGCGCAACAAAAAAAAAAAAAAAAAAATCGATTAGAGATTTACATTTTTAAAGTTCTAAAATTAAGAAAATAAAATCAAATTTCTTGGATTTAAGAATTTTCTGCCAAATATCTGGAGAGAACGCGTTGAAAGAGCTGAGTTCCTCGGAGTTTTCTAATGTCTAGGGGTAGAGAGTTCCATTGCCTGACAGCACAAACAAAGAATTGGCGCTCTGATAGAATGCATGTGAATCTAGGTTGAATAAATATAAAAGACCGACTTGAATTAGGAAACGCTATTTTATTATAAAGATACGATGGCTCTTTCCTCATTATAATATTATTCAAAGCCTTTAATGTGTGGTAATTTATGTAAGCGTGTAAGGTGCAACCCAAGACGCTCTTCGTGTATCTGGTCACATGATCAAAACGCTTAAGATTATAGACGTAACGCACTATGTTGTTAAATGCAACAGTAAGATTTCTCCTAGATTCCGAACTAAGACTGCAAAAAATCGGACATCCGTATATAATGAAAGGGATAATTAATGTTTTTGCCAAACGGAGTCTTATACTTTGTGGGGTATAGCGCTTTGTAAAGGAAAGACTTCGCAAACATTCATAAATTCTCCCTATAACTAGCTGTATATGATAGTCCCAGCTAAGTGTACTGTTGAACCAAATACCCAGGTTCTTGGCCTTTTCCACATAAATTATTTCTTGGTTTCCAATGTGTAAAGGAGGAAAATAACTAAGGTCAAGTTCATTTTTGTAAACGACTAAGCATTTTGATTTTGTCGGATTCAACTTCAAGTTATTTGCCTCGGACCAACGTAAGATACAATCAAGGCCTTTGTTCAATAAATATACACCGTTCTCGATCATGCCCAATTTGCAACTGAGGCGAATCTGTGCATCAACGGCATACAAATCAATCGATGAGTTCTGAACTTGCACCGGAAGGTCATTAATACACATTGAAAACAACAGTGACCCAAGTATAGATCCCTGGGGTACTCCAGAAAAAAAGTTTTGCGCGCAACTGGAGGCAGCTGGCTCGTAACCGTGCTAGCTGGAGAGATTTGTTGGTTGAGGCCCAGGTCCACCCCGGACCGTAGCGCCATTTAAGTAAGTAAGTAAAAATTATACTAAATCTACATCCATAGCGCATCTGAGTTCCTCAGTTACTTTAAGGACAGAAGATACGCAACTGTGGTTTTGTCTAAAGCTCGATTGGTTCGCACATAAGAGATTATTGTTTTTTATGAAACTTGAGATCTGGCAGTGCAAAAGCTTTTCGAAAACCTTCAAGATAAAAGGAAGAATCGGTATTAGCCTATATTCAGGTGGCGATAGACGTGTGGCAGGTTTTTTAACAACGGGGATAAATTTGGCAATTTTCCAAATGCTGGGGAAGGGGGATGTCATGATTATTATTATCTTCTTTTTTTAATATAAGCTTACACATTACATGATTGCACGACGTAAGTTAGAAAGAACAGACAAGAGAAAAAGATTTGGCTAGTGGTTTGAAACTCTGGCAATATAAAGTTTCAGAAACCATCCTAGGTAGCTATATGGCTAGCACATAGTAATAACGCCGCAGAGTTTTGGAAAGTAACTGGGAAACTCAACGGTGAAAAAATTCGCCTTCATCAGAGATCTAAGCTCAAACGTGCCCCAGAGCTTAGGTAAATCTTAAATACTATAAAAGCAAAGTCGATTTTCCTTGTGCACACCGTTTCTCGAAAGCTACTAGACGCAGCTACTTGAAATTTTGCACAGTTATTTTGCCTAGATGCGAGATAAGAAGGGCTTTTTTAAAATTCGAGGTCTAAGTGCCATAAAGGGGGTCGAGATCGAATTTTCCATCTGTAAATATTGATTCCACAACCGTAGCTCAGTACTGGCACTCCGGATTAAAAAAATAAAAAACAGGTGAATTTAGTAAATTCGCCGCTGATTCATTTAAGTTATAAAACACCCTTCTGCGTTGTCCTGAAGCTGAGCAATGCTAAAAACAATTAATCAAATCATCGCCCACAATTTTCTTTCAGTGGAGACCACTGCCAGCAGTCATGCAGCAGTGGCTATCGCTACAATAGTGTGTGTGTGAGTATATGTGTGAGCTGTCTTGAACTTTAGGGTGTGATCTCTTCTAGAGTAAAAATAACAAAAAAATCATTATCAGTGCCAAATCTAAGACATTTTAATTTTTAATAATTAGGATATGTCTGTGCTATCAAAACTTCGTGCAATTAAGAGATTTGGCAATATACGCGTACATATGTATGTAAATACATATGCATGTACAGGCATAGAAACATTGCAATATTTTTCCATTTTGTTAGATGAGATGTTGTCGATCGTTGGATTTGTCTACATTTTAGTATGTTTTATTGGATTTAACATAAATTGTTTGTTGTGAGCGAATTTGAGTGTGCTCTGGTGGCGATTCCCACGGGGGAAGTTATAATTGAGTTTATACATTTTTGGTATTGTATTCAGTTGGCAATTATGTTTCAATAATTAAATAACCGTCAAATAAAATGCGGGCGAAGCAAGGCGAGCACTGGTCAGCTAGTATTTTATTATGCTTCACCAGATTTCATGAACGATATCTTGTATGCACAAATAACTCACCAGGAAGTTTTGACGATGGAGGACTTAAGGATGGTAGGGAACCTGGACATAAGAGAATACCAACTGAACTCTATATCATTGATTAATTCTCAGCTCTATTTAGCAATATATTGGAATATAGTGTAATCCCGCAACAATTTAAGAAGACACTGATTTTTTCCAATTAAAAAAGGAGCCTAAATTATCGAGGAATATTGTTTCTTAACGCCTTATATAAAATTTTCAGAACAATTTTGGAAAGACAACTTACAGTAGAGTGCCAATAACAATTTACCCTAACAGCGGTATGAAATGGAGACGTGCTCTTCGAGAAGTTTCAAACGATGTCAGGACTTAAGCAAGCACTACACTGAGACCATGTTTGTTCTCGCTCTCAATTGAGAACATTAACAATTATTGACCGGAAGTAGGTATTGAGTTTGCCGGTATATGTAGTAAAACCGAACTTGCCGATGGGATAATGTTACTAACATACTCCCTTTAATCGCTTCAGCTTATGATTAATGGGAAGTCTAATAGGTTAGGTTAGGTTAGGTTAGGTAAAGGTGGCTGTCCTGACAGGGTCAGGACACACTTAGACCACATGGGTCCATTGTGATACCACAACTGTCTAATAGTTAGTCTAGGGAAAGTGATGATTTTTAAAAAGGGTGGGGACTGAAGTAGAAAAGTAATACAAGCACCTCGGTGTATATCTTACAATATACCTGAACGTGAAAAAAACACTTGAAAAAAAAGATCGCCAAAGCAAAAACCGCAATAAATACTACTTGGAGGATATGTTTTGCTAATAAATACGTCACCCATAGCAGTAAATACTCGTACATAGTATTTGAGGCAGTCTCCAGCATTGTTTTACGCTGTTCAAGTGTGGATTTGCAAGAGATATGATACAGTTGAGAAACTCTTAAAATAGTTTACCAAAAAGGCATTTCATCTTCCATCTGGCAGAACTATTACACTATATGCTAATGTTAGTAAGTAGATCTACCACAATTTTGCACGTTTTTTTTTTCAAATCGACCACATCTACACCAGAATGTTGTTGTCCTCATCCGTACATCATTTGATGCAAAGTATTCATTTTGTATGTATAGTTAAATGTACCATATACATATGTATGCAATATTGTTCTTTAAATAAATAATTTGGAAACATCGTTAGAACATATTCTATTTATTTGAATAGTTTTCCTTGTTATGAATAACTAATTTTTGCAAACGGGAGTTTTTGTTATTTTTGTTGGTTGCGCCAAGGGATATTCGAAAGATACTAGAAGCCCGGGCTACTAGCATGCACGACTCGCAAGCCCGAATATGCCAGGAATGCGCCTAAGTACTAATCCACACTCTGCACACTTCTACCACTCTCCCTGCGGGATTTCCGTAAGGTATTACTTTGCGGGGCTGGTTAACAATTTATGGTGTATTCTCTGCTTCTCCATGTATTCTTTCCTGAATTCGAAGTTTTTTTTGCACGTGCGTAATAATAATATATTTTTATTTTTTTGCACGCGCAAATTTCTATCCATTTTTCCTCAGATTGTACTATATGGTCTATGAGGAATGGAGGACAGATATACCAATGTCAATATTATATCAAATCTACCATCCTTTTTGTAAATCTACCATATTTTTTTGTCCAATCTATCGCTTTTTTCAAAATCCAAGTGGCAACAAGTAAGTGGACTATGTTTTAAAAGTTTTAAATATGCCGAATGAACAGCTATCTAAAAAAATTGCTCTGAAAATAAGACGTATCAGTACTAGTTAGTAGGATGAGTAGGTGCATTCATGATAAAGATGTGGGATGGAGCCTAATCTAAATGCGGAAGAACGTTCTTTCAGCCTATACACACCAAGCAAACTTGATAATCTTGATTTCACAGAGGTTTCTGAACGTTACCAGTAAGAAGAGAATTGGCTTTTTCTAAATAAAAGAAGCACATTATCGACAGCAAATGCCAAGGACGAACATATTTGGATCTGCTCCGCTTTTTGAAGATATATTTGAGCGACAGTTTTGTCTAATGTTTCATGTCCAGATTTGCTGAATCCAAATGAATTTCATGGTCACCGGATTCAGTATTTTCTAACTTTTTTCTATAGGGGTGATAGATAGATAATTAATAGTTCTGAGATGCACGTGCACTGCGACCTTTAGCAGATCTATTGTGCCCCTCAAACTAAGGCTCTGGTCCAGCTGCTGCTATGAGGCGGAGTATCTTGAGTGGATCCAGCGAAGTTCGATCCAATTCTGATAGAAGGTGAAATGATTTCTTCTTTTGTGGATCGGGGCTTCGCATTCTATAAGAAGGTGCGCTGGTGTTTCTGCGAAGTCCCTGCAGAGTCCGCAGTGTATGTCTCTCTAATTTGCAGTGACTCGTTAACATGCCCGTCAAGATGCGAAGTCGATTCTTGCTGACTCTTAGGCAGGTTCTACTTCTTTTCTGGTTGTATTTCCCCAGAAGTTCTTTCGCCTGTCTTAGTTGTCTCAATGCTTAGCCCATTTGTTCCCATCCTCTTTCCTTAAGTCTTCCCTTATTTTGTGGGGTCCTATCCCAAAAAAGGGTTCTGGTCCAAAGAACAGCGTGTCTGATCCGTTTCTTGCTAGTTCATCAGCTGCTTCGTTTCCCTCTACTTCTACGTGACCTGGTACCCAGTAGTTAGTTACTTTATTTGCCTCTCCCAGTTTGTTGATCCTGGTGAGGCATTCCCATACCAGTTTGGATCTGATCTCGTGTGAGGTCAGTGCTTTGATAGCGGCTTGGCTGTCTGACAGTATTGCGATGTCCTGCCTGCGATAATTCCTGTCTAGGTTGAATTGCGTGCATCTTTCGATCGCGTAAATTTCTGCTTGAAATATACTGGGGAATATTTCCAGTGATTCTGAGTATCTGATCCTGGGCCCGTACACCCCCGCCACAGTGCCTGTAGATGTTTTCGATTTTTTGTATGTGTTTGAGTTGGTACTTATCGGACTCACTGCTCCAATCCTTTTTGTTGCCCGTATGTGATGATGGGACTTACTATTATCATATTCATCCACCTCAGTGTGGCTGGGCTGCAACCGAAGGCCTTTCCTGAAATGTTCCTGCACACCATAAGTGCTTCTAAAGGAGTTATTTCCAAAGGGGTTTACTGTCTAGTGTTATACCTAGATACTTGACCTGTTTCTGTGGGTCGATCGTGATGCCTTCCAATAGGATATGTATACAACCTACGCTTGAGCGGTCTTTTCTTGGTGAAGGGTATCACAGTAGTTTTGGTAGGATTCGGTCTAAGTCTTACCGTGTCGCACCATTTCTGTATGATTCTAACTCCCCTTTGAATGATTTCGCATAGCGTTTCTTCAAATTTTCCTCTTTCAACAATGACTATATCGTCAACGTACCCCTGACACTTTATGCCGTCATCTGTCAATTTGTGCAGTAATTCATTTACTACTACCCCCTCCTTGTGGGCAGCCTCTAGATGTGCTTGAAGTGATGGTTTTTTGACCCACCTCTGTCTCAGCCGTCATAGGTCTCAGCATCTCACACATCCAATTACTTGTGGAGTGATTTACTTCTTTTATTTCAAGACCCCTCCTAATTGCTTCATGGGAGGTGTTGTTGAAGGCTGCTTCGATGTCTAGAAAAGCACATATGTACTGCCGTTTCCTTGCTCTCCAGTGCTTCCTGGACCCAACTTGTCAGCTGGTAGGGCCCGGTTTCGGTGGATCTTCCTGCTCTGTAGGCATGTTGATTGTGGTGGAGAGGTATTCTTTCCATCACAGTCATCCTTACGTGATTATCTATGACCTTTCCTAGCGTTTTTAGCATGAATGAGGTCCGGCTAATGGGTCTTAAGGATTTAGGTGAAGTGGTCTCTTTTACCCACTTTCCAGATGAATATGACCTTTGCCCTTCTCCAGATTTTTGGTATATGCCCAAGTGTTAGGCTGCTTCTCAATAGGACTAGGAGATGTGGCATAATGATTTCCTGTCCTTTTTGTAATAGGGCAAAGAATATTCCGTCCGCTCCCGGTGCTTTAAACTGTTAAAATGTGTTTAGAGCACAACTTAGCCTTTGTTTTGTGCAGATGACTCTTGCCTTCGCCCAGTCTTCTCTCCTGGGCCCTTTAAACCTTTCGAATACATCTGTGCTGCTATAGATTGAGCTACGCGGAAAGTGTGTTTTTAGTAGTAAAAGCGCCCTCTGCTCTTCATCTTCGGTGTAGCTGCCATCTTGCTTTTTCAGTGAGCACGGAGCGCCTGCTTTCTCCTTAGCCAGTGCCTTATGTAATCTGGCCGCTGTAGGGGTTGACGCTATGTTCTCACAGAATGCTCTGAAGCTATTCCGTTTAGCTTTCCTTCCGAGTTGCATCTTGTTAATTGCTCAGTGTACGTCTGACAGTTTCCGTCACGCTTTGCTTTGTTAAAGAGCTTGCACACCTTTGTCCTTCATTCGACCAGTGTTTTGTTCCACCATGAAGTATCCTTCGGATCTTTCTTTCGACTAATAGGGCAACTGCTTTCATATACCTTATAATAGCCCTGTTGACCACTCCCACGTTGTTTTCGAGTTCTAGGAAGTGGCTCGCCGTTTTCGTCCCTTTCACATTTATTAGGTCCCAGTTTGTTTTGCGGGGGTTCCTGTTCGGAGTAATTTCCTTTTTGGGACCTTCAATGCTGAAAGTGATGATACTGTGGTGTCTGACATGGACGGCTCGTCGGAAACTTTCCAACCTGTTATACAGTTACTGTGGGCGCCGTGGCTTAAGTGGTTAGTGTGTTGGACCACTACGCATGAGGTTCCAAGTTCGAATCCCAGAAAATACCAAAAAGTTTTTTTCACGGTCCCACCTCTCGCGAGCGTCTGACAAACATCCGAGAGTATTGTTGTCACGAAAAAGCTTTTCAAATCGCCGTTCGGATTCGGCATTAAACTGTAGGTCCCTTCCATTCGTGTGAAAAATATAACGCACACAACATGAGTGGTTGCGAGAAGCTAGGCCCTGGCACTTTAAAGAGCTGTTGCGCCAAATATTTGTTTTGTTTGCTACCAAACAGGTGGTCTGGATGACCCGCTGAGAAAAGGACTCAGTGGAGCGGGTGCAAAGGCAGAGACGATTGCCAAACAAGGCTACACGATCCGGTATAGGTTCGGCAAAATAAATGTCTGCGAACTGAGGAAGTAGGCAGCCGAGAAAGCCGAAACTGTTGGTAGCATGGGAGGTTTATGAATCCGATCTCTTGGTCTGCTACTCTTCTTGCATCCCGGGAAGTGTATTCCTTCCTTATCAGGGATCTTGGCTTCTGTGTGCTAGTAAGTCTTGGAGCGTCAGTGTCCCTGTGCCTGTAATGCTCTGTGTTTAACATGCGCCTAGGGCTAAGGCTGCGCCCTGGAGGTTATGTCCTACGACGCCTGGCCTATCGTAGTCGTCGTCTCTCTAGACGATTTGCCATTTCTGTGGCGGTGATATCCCCCATAGGACATATTTTATTTTTTTATTTATTTTTTCTTTATTCATGGTCCCACGAGTAGCTGGGGAAATATTCATCAGCCACATCAAAGCCCCGCATGATGTGGTCTGGTTACGTATACTCCCTGAGGCGACCTGGTGTCAGGAAGGCTCCGTTCGAATACAGCCGGTATACTTCCTGGCTGCAAACCATCCAATAGGCACGGTCTCGCTTAACACTCTGGATTAGGAGGGCTATTCTTGGTTCGTCACTCCTCAGTCAGCTCATCCGAGAGCGAAGCTCCCGCGGTTGAGTGAGTCTGCTTTGGGGACAGTGAACATTTTCAGAAATGAAATTTATCCGAGGTCATTCAAAAACGAAAGCAAACACGGCTGCTGGACAGGACGGCTTACCGACAGAATTTTTTAAAGCAGCTGGTGATGAATTGGTAGAAAGTATACATCAACTCATCTCTAAGATTTCGCCAGATGAATGTATGCTTGAAGAATGGAATCTCAACATCGTTTACCCGATCAACAAGATAGGAGACCCCCTTAACTGCGCCAGTTATAGCTGCATAAGTCTTCTCAGCTTACATGTACATTGTACATACATATGTGTATTTGATTAATGCTACAAGGTAAAAAGACACTTTTCTATGCACCTTCATTCTGCACTTGCACTTTATTTTCATTTCCAAAAATGAATCGAGCAAACCTTTTAATTCTTCGCAATTAAAAAAGACCGTTTTAACAAATCTGCTTAAATTTTGATCCTGAGTAATTTGCAAATGACTAGCACACGCATAGGTGCAAGTACATACGTGCGGCACAGTAGAGGCCTTTAATTTCTTGGTGGCCTATTTCCAATTAATCAAAACTACTCGTACATACAAGTAAAATATTGTAAAGGACGCACGAACCTGTTTCTTGGTGATTATAAATGTCGTTGCATTATTAATGCTTTTGAAACTTAAAATTCACTAAAAAAAAAAAAAAAAACACCCTGTAGCCTATAACAAAAATTGAACCTAATCGTCTACGGTGAACATACATATTACTTTGCATATTATTTTGCTAGGCTGCAAAAAAAAGGATTAATATAGAATTCCCAAAAAGGTAAAACACTCAGAAACACGACCTAACCAATGATGAAATTCAATATCAGCGATATAATGTTAACCATGTCATTCGGGTTATTATTCATGTTAACGTATTAAAATCAAACGAACGAAGTGTGGCATGAATTTCTCTTGTAGTCGTACTCGGACGATCTTCGCATACCGCTGTCTGGCCATGAATATAGACGTGAATAAATATTTACTTTTTAGGCCTGATTTAATTTTACGCTTTTTGGTCTTGAAAAATAACTATTTAAATAAATGTACGACTGGGTCGCAGATTGAAAATAAAAAAAAAAATAAAAATTAAAGCAACTTTTCGACAAATTCGTTGAAGCTTAATTTTCGTAGAAGATCAGCAGAAAGTTCTACGAATAAAATGTGTACCGCGTGGTAGACTGTACCAGATGAAACGTTCGGTAAAACTTGGAAGACTTGCGAAAGAAAATACTCCTTTTAAAGGTGTAACAGTCGACAGATTGGTTGAAATGCTTGAATCAGAAATAATTCCAGACATCATTGCAACCCTTTTAATTAGGCCTGAGCGTGATAGTTTTGCCCCCATGCCTCTTCCAGTCAGGGACGGCGAAAGGCTTAGCTTGTTAAGATGGTACCTCAGACAACAACGACATGTGATAAGGTCCACCAGCTTCCTTATGGTCTCCTTATAAAGTGTAAGGATTTTTTTGTAAGAATAATACAATATGGTTTGATTAATATTTTGGACTGTCTTAGTCTAGAAATTATTTTTGAATGATACGCGTGATATATAATATATGTTCCCAGTTGTTAATCAAAGCTGTGGCCTTACACATTCGGTGCCATAAAGAGACATATGGATTTAGAATGCAGTAGTTAAGCTAGCGCTAGTCAAATTACCCGCGGTCGTCACGGTGAGCAGGTTTTCAACCAAATCTTACCTTCAAGGGTTCAAAGTACTTGACTAACTATCGGAAAAGATATGAATTCTCTTTTCAAGGTTTATTTTGGCATTGCATCTTGAAAGTGGTATCTGGACTTTAGTGTTGGGATTCCTAAGTGAACAATACCAGTCTTTTAGAGATTATTAGCACAATATATGCTGTCCAAAACCACCCAAAAAGCTTACAGAAAGGTCATCCGTAACAGCAAGAGCCAGGCTTCATCGACGTCTGCAATAAAGCCGATTAAAACTAGAGCTCTTGATAGTCGGGTACCCGGGTACCCGGATACACGTATTTTCGGGTATTACCCGTTTATTAAAATTTACCCATATCTTAGAAACCGTTTAATTCTGAAAAGTTGAGTCTTAACACAAAATATAAATTAACCATAATCACAATTCAACAAACTTCTCTTTCTGTGGTATATATTTATTTACCCCTAAAGACAAAAAACAGAGCTGGATAAAATATTGCCAATCTATCGAAACCCTAAAGGAATCAGCAAGACTCGGCAAGATTTTGTCCAAGGGAGATAGTAATGCGTCCTTTCTGAGACAGATAGATGGAAGCTGGACAGATTCCACTGCGGAATCCCTGAAGCTGCTTATCAACATTCACTTCCCAGGTTACTGCGACAGCACAACAGAGCAAGATAGTTCAAATGATGGGAAGTCAGCATCAGGGAACAGTATCTATATATACCATAAGTATCTATATATACCATATAATCCCCTAGGCTATTAATAGCATATCTCCATATAAGTCCAGTGGCTTCGACAACATAATGCCTATTATGTTGCAGAAATTGCAAGACATATTATAGTAATTCCCTGGCTAGTGACGTTTTACACGAGTTGCATCATTTATAACCATGCTCCTCAAACTTGGAGACGTGTCCGTTCATCCCAAAGGTGAGCCAGCGGGGACATTAATCCGCAAAGGATTTTAGGTCTACGGATATTAGCCTGACTTCTCTTGCTCTGAAGACAATGGGATGTATTGTAGTCACTCACACCCGTAAAACTCTGGAAAGATCGCCACTGTCCAACTCTCAACACGCATACCTCAAAGGAAAATCCACAGTGATAGCTCACGCACTGTGCACACTGCTAAAAGAACACGTCACTACAAAGAATACACTCTTGCTATCTTTTTAGGCATAGAGGGAGCTCTTAACAACATTCACAATGAAGCGATTCAACAATCCCTCGTCGAGCTAGGTATAGAGGAGTACATTAGCAAATGGATAGTATCCATGCTAAGAACGCGAATTATTCAGTCAACAGTCGACACGATAGAGGTGTTTAGGTGAGAATTATGCAAAGCAAAGTAAAAGCTTCTCACCAAAATGATTCACAGTCAATCTGGGTTGAAACCTTTTTTTCAATATTTGAAGATTGGCGCACCTGCTCGCTATTAGCTTGACAAAATATTCGAGCTGTAAAAAAATTCTTTTCAGCGCCCTCTGAAATTGAGTATTGCAAACTATAGATCGCAATTCACTTTTGACTGAACATAAAAGCTTAAGTAGTTGCCAGTCATTTTTTATTTTTTTTTTGTACTCCGTGTTAGATTTTGCTTTACTGAAATGACTGAGCAGCGTTGTCTCACCAAAACACGCCTGATAGCACAACTAAAATAGTAAATAGAGAAACTCCTAAAGGAGGTGTCATCTCCTCTCTTGTATGGCTAATGGTCATGAACAAAATGCTGGAGTTACTCGACAGGAAGGGTTTTAAGGTGGTTGCGTATACGGACGATTTGGTAATCTTAGTGTCAGTGTAGTGTTTCTCTCTGTGATAAGACCACTCATGGTTAATGGTCTAGATTTAGTACACAAATAGGCCAAGAGCTGTGGCCTCGGAAAAAATCATGACAAAACTGAAATTACCACAAAACCAAAAAAAAAAAGAAACTTCACTTCACTTTCTTTATGTTCGAGTGCAAAATATCTAGGCACAATTTTCGACCTAAAACTTAGTTGGAAGGTATATATCGAACAGCGAGTGAAGAAAACATAGCATAGCTTTATACGCATGCAACAAAACTTTCGGCAAAAGAATGGGGTCTTCCGCCACGAATTCACCTTCGGAGTTATCGTTCGATGGGCTGCCCTAAGTAAAAAATACAATGTTGATAGACTAAAAAAGTCCAAAGAGCTTCTTATGCAGGTGCCACGGGCGCTTTGAAATTCTGTCCAATAGATGCTCTAACTGTGATTCTTCACTTCTTCACTCATCCTCTCAAATTTCACATCAAAGATACAGTTTCATGCTGCGCAGTCGGATTAGAGAATATGGGTTCTGGACTGCTATGCCATATGGCCATAGTAACGTCCTGGAGACGGTACCAGACAATGTCAATAAAGTCCTTCTATGCGTCTTCGACTGATTACAAAATTTACAATTTAAAGTTAAAAAAACTTTTCTCAGTAACTTTCCCAAGTAGAGGAGAATGGAAGAACGGTAAAATAATCAAAGACTTTGATATAACCATCTATATGGGCGGATCGAACATCGACTGCGGAGTCGGCGCAGGCGTTTTTTTCGGGCATGCTGAACGTATCGCGATCTTTTTTTCAAGCAGAACAGAGTTGTGAATATCCTTTATATATTTTCACACAGTACGAGTGTTGGAGAGGATAGATAGAGAGAGAGAAGGATTTGGTGTAGTGGTTTAAAGCTCAGTTATTTATGTTTCAGAACAACTCCAGGGATGGCGCCCAAATAAATAACAATTTTTCAGCCATATGACCAAGCTACTGCCAGTGTTATGCCTTCACAGTAGCGTTCAACCAAGCTTTCGCAATTGATCTCGCTATTCGGGACCCCTGTCGTATACTGAACGTTTTGTCAACATCTAACTGCAATCTTGCTATCTTCACTGATAGCCAAGCTGCTATCAAACTCATTGATTCAGCTACCACATCTTCAAAACTGGTATAGCAATGCCAGAAAGAATTAAATAAACTAGACGTCCAGTCAAAAATCAGCCTCATCTAGGTCTCAATGCACAGTAACTTCGAGGGAAACGAGCGGCCGGGTGATCTGGCCAGGCAAGGGTCAGCCCTTACCAAGTCTCTAGCAGAAAAAGTCAAAGTTCCGCTAGGAATCTTTAAGGGTAACATACATCATAATTTCTTAAAGTTGGTTCAGCTCAGTTGGAACACACTTTCTAGCTGCGTCACATCAAGAAAAACATAGCCCAACTACAACAAACCTAAATCAAACGAGTTACTGAGCAAATCAAGACCAAATATTACCAAAATTGTAGTCATAAGCACAGACCATTGGCTACTAGGAGAGCATGCAACCAAACACATTCTGCCGCAGATGCAGAGATACTAGCGAGAAGGAATCTCTCCTTGACTTTCTTTGCAGATGCCCGGCTATAGCAAAAACCCGACAATGTACTCTAGGCAAACTCTTCTTCAACGACCTGAGAGAAATACATATCTAACAAAAGGATTGGTGCCCTCATCATTTAACTGAACTCCACAGGATGGGTCTAGTATATCTCTCTTTCTCAACAGAAAACTTTATTATACAACCAGGTTACATGAGTTTGTGGTAGCAAAATGGCACAACTAGCGCCACTTGGATTTTATTGAAGCGCCACCTTTACCTTCTTCTTCCTTTCATCAGCGAGGCTATGATACGAAAATAAGGGATCACAACCCTCCCACTTCACCGCATTTCTACTGATCCGCCTGTGGGGTTCGTCTATTTGAACTCAGAAAATATCGGAAGGCCCGCCGATTTTGGATCACTCGGTTACTGAGGCCAATGAAATGCCGATGTCGTCGCATTTGTCTGATCCAGGCGTTTATAGGCCTGCCTTTCCTACATCGCGATGTCTTTGGAACGTGCATTGATATTGCCTTTTTAATGGGGTTCAAATGATCTCTTCTTTGAACGTGGCAATACCAGTTGAGCCGGTCGCGCTCTATTTTTTGTACGATGGTTTCCTTGATGTGAAAGCTTCCACGGATCTTCGAACTTCTAATTCGATCAATCTTTGTCACACCTGCTGTCATGCGAAGCATCTTCATATCAGCTGCCGTTTAATTTACTCTCATACTCTTTGTACATCGTCCAACATTGTGAACCGTATGTGAGTGCTGGACAGACAACTGTGGTGTAGAGCCTTTCTTTCAAATTAAGGGGAATTTTTCTGCCACAGAAGATAGCGGAGATTTCTCGCCACTTCATCCACCCTACCCTTATGCGATGATTGATGTCTTCATCACAGGCTGCTTCGCTATTAATCATAGATCCCAGATATTTGAACTTTTCGCACTTGGGAGCACTGTTCCATTCAAATAAATGTCTGGAATAGGTCTGAGTGGATCAGAGAACGGGCAGCACAAGAACTCTGTCTTTTTTTAATTAATGCGATACCCATTTTCCTCCAAAACGTTCACCCACACATCAAGTGCTCGTTGCAGGGATCTAGGATCCTCACTTATGATGGCTCCATCGTCAGCAAAGAATAACTGATGTACCTTGGGGTCCATCACTTTACCTTCAAGCAGATAGTCAAGGACTGCAATGAAGAGTAAAGGACTTAAAACGCTTCCCTGGTGCACCCCGACTTTGATTGGGAACTCTTCGGTTACTCCAGCGGGACATCTTACTCTTGTCTTTGCTCTTTCGTACATGTCCATGATCATCTGTACATAGGTTTCTGGAACCCCTCGATGTCTTAGCGCAACCCATATCAGATCTCTTGGTTGTCTATCGAATGCCTTTTCAAAGTTAACCAATACAGTATGCAATTTCAAATTTTCAATTTCATTATGATCCTTATACATTGGATTATGTACATCTGTGGTTGATTTACTCACGACAAACCCCTCACGATCAGTGATGATCAATCAGATAGCCGTATTATTTTTATGAATGAAATTGTACTAATACAATAAGTACACAATTCTAAAAAAAAAAAATTACTAAAACAATTTTCTGAACAGAAGTTTTAGTTGCTTAAACTAAAGCTTTTACTTCTATTAACCTCTATTTTTCAATAAAGGTGTCAGTCCGTTTTAATTTTAAATCAAACCAAAATTCGCGGAAGGCTAATTTTTTCTTAGGGGATTTGGGAATGCATGCCCCTATTCCGGGAATGACCTCAAGTGCTTACCTACGGATCCCTAGTCTAATCACACCAGAAACTGCGAAATAACCACCCAGTTATATAGGATGTAATTTCCTACAATTAAATCAACTTATGACTTGAATAGATACAGACTGGCCCTGTTCATGATTAGAATACATTTATAATGCATATTACTTACGATTTCAGGCTAACTATTGGTTATTCAGTATAACTATTAGACATGTATTGATCTGGGATCACCATTGTTAATTCTCACACTCAGACTTCTAGCTCAGTCCAAGTTGTCAATAATTTCAAGAACCGAATTCTAGCCCTAATTCACCATTTCTAACCGTGGCTTTACTGCATTCAATTCAAATACCTATAATAGTTTCAAATGATATTACGAGATTGTAGATTGAGACTAGTAACTGTTGCAGCGAACACACATTCCCATTCAAATGATATTTGACCGCATAGATTGTCTATTACCTGTGAATCTTTAATGCAACAACACTTAATTTAACAGCTACAACAGTTTCCCGCAGCCCATTATCATGACTCAAATGGTGGACAACAAATCCTTGCTCATGTCACCCAGATACCAACCGACACCAACAGAAAGAAAGCACTGGACCATACAGAATCCAAAGCCTGCGCACCGCGCCGAGAACAATAATAAAACCCAAAAGACATCTAATTGATGTGTCGCTTTACGTTTTGTTAATTCTCGACAAGATTTGGCCATTAAGACAACCCCGATATCTTCACCGAAATCTCTGATAAAATTCCCCAAAATAAAGAAGAAGAGGTCCACACAGAAAAAAAACACACTCAT
This sequence comes from Brachypalpus laphriformis, assembly GCA_945910035.1. NCBI lineage: Eukaryota > Metazoa > Arthropoda > Insecta > Diptera > Syrphidae > Brachypalpus > Brachypalpus laphriformis. The sequence continues at coordinate 104,752,107 of OX246756.1, forward strand.
CCAACTTTTGGACGAATAATTTCTTACCTATCGAAGTTTTTCGTGGCCGATTCATTTTGAAAGACGTCTTACGCTTGGAGGCACCCAGTCCAAGCCGCCGCCAATAACAGAACCGATTTCAGGCAAAATACCAAAGCAAATTAAAAGTTAAAAATAAAGCAAACTGAATAACGAATGAATAAGGAAAGGCCGAGGCGATAAGGATGCCAGAATTGCCGCGCGCCGGTTCAATATACGACACCGCCATGCACAGCGCTCATATTATACCATTGCATTCTATTTATATGAAACGCACAAAATTGATGGTGGTTCCTCCTGTTGAATGTGGCACCTATAAGGTGAATATGCGAATGCACTTCTCTTCGGCAAATGAATGAAAATCAGCCTTTGGAACTGTTGCAGCCCAACCCTTCGGCATAAATCTTTAATCGTCGCAGATCGCTTGGTATCGATGACGCGGTGTATTAATTGAGTCGGCATCGGCGTTTGATCGATTTGTCTCCAGAGACACACAGGAAAAAAAGAGAGCCCTAGAAACCTCCATAAATATCCACATCATCGTCATCGCTTGACGTTATCTTTAGCTGCTTCATGCGACAACAACAAAAACGACGTTAAATCTGGAATGGACGCTTGTCCACTATCCTTTTTTGCATCGGTTACATCCTTTTGATCAGATTTTGATAGGATGGGGATGCAGCGACCAATTTACCGGATTAATTAATTAGGACCCGCATGGGTCAGAATCGGTGCTGTCTACCGCACCAATTGGAACCTTAACTGTGGCGGGCTATTAAAAGTTTCACTTCATCCAAGGATAACTACGGCGCACAGGTACCTGACGAGGGACAGTGGAAATGGGAAACTGCTTTTTGCGGTTACTCGCAGCTAGTGCATTTAATAGTCCTGTCGTTGTCCTAGATACCTGAATATTCATATCGGACAACCGGAGTAAACATAAATTCCTTTTAATATGTCATGTTGGCTGATGGCTTCGACTCTCGTCAACTCGAGAGAACCTTATCTAATCTCTGTAGCAACATAAGAACCCTGCACGCCATGATCCTTTTGGTCAGAGGAGGGAATCGACAATCACTCGAATGTTAAAATGATACTTTGTCGTGTCACAGGAAAAATGGAAAGTACTCGACGCGCACAGTCGTTAACAGATTTATATCGAGATTTGTGTGCGGAGGCGCCATACCGTATCATATCTCGAGGAGAGTTATGAATGAAAAACACAGTGTCGCCATGTTTCTAATGGCCTATTGTTTTAATTGCCAAACCAACAAACCTTTTCTTTAGCTGATGCAAACATGGGTATCTGTGTCATCCCTTCGGGAAAGAGATATGTATGCATTCACAAGGGTGGGAGTGATATTGAATTTTTTTTTGTCTTTTCAAATAGAGTCTACCTGCATATCTGCAAGCATAATCAAAGAAACAAGAGTATTTAGTCCTTGATTTATGGACTGTGGTATTTGGTTTTACTGCAGACATTTCGATTACGTGAACATTTCCCATTAAACCCTCTGTAAGAGGTTTGAAAACGAGATGAGTTCGGTCATGCATATAATGAAGTTTAAATTGACATCACAGAGATTGATAGTGGAATGTCCAACCAGTTTTGTACTTCTATATTCAATTTTGGACTAAATAGATGAGGACAGTTTTGGAAACCTTCACGAAATTATCAGTTCGGGTTCTTCGATCAAATGCACGGAAAACACTTGCGTTGCACTTAACTATAGAGGCTATATATGTACGTACTGCTGTATATACCGACGTATTATATCATAAGTATAATAAGTACGGAAGGGGAACCCAACTGCTTTTCTGTGTATCAATAAAAAAATTAGATATACTCGTATTGCTTAGTTTTGGACAGTCGCTCCAATGCAGAATTGCGAAGTATATAATAATATACTTTAATAACATATAACAACATTTTAGTTTTTCTTGTTTATTTATATGATATTTTTGTATTCTTTTTCCTTAGTACATATTAGCTCATTGCAAAAGTAGGCATTACTATTTCTCTTAAGTGTTCGCTGCATTACTTTATCAAAAATATTATATTTATACGCTTTTATTCAAACTTTGGTAAAAAACAAAAAACAAATAATGTTCAAATTTTACTCCAAATGTGTTATTTCATACATATCTTAAATACTATCATTGTACATACAACTAGTATCTATGTTAGTATATCAATGTTAGTATCTCAAGAGCATCTTACGTTTAAACCGATTTTATTTAAAAGATCCGGTGAGTCAATACAGCCATTTACTAGTTGGTGGAAAAATGCTACATCACATACTTCCCGACGTTTCTCCAAAGAATTAAGATTTAAGAAAAGAGGGCGATTGCAATATGTTGAAAGAAGAGTAGGGTCATTCCAGTTTAAGTGGCGAAGTGCAAATCGGGCAAGCTTACGCTGTACTTTTACGCTGACGGCTCAAGACCGAAGGACGGAATTGGTGGAAGTGTTTTCTCTGACAGGCTTAATCTTAAGCTATCCTTCCGTCTACCAAATCATTGTAGCGTGTTCCAGGCGGAAATTATGGCGATTAAAGAGGTCTTATCTTAGCTTAAGAAAAACGTGATATCTGCTAGAAATATCCGTATCTTTTCAGACAGCCAAGTAGCAATCAAATCCTTAAAAATCGACCTCTATAAATTCCTTAGTAGCTCTAGACTGCCGATCGTCTCTCGCGGAGATGGCTGAGCAGTTCAATATTCACCTGTGTTGGGTGCCGGGGCTCAGGGAAATTTCAGGGAATTGTACGGCCGATGAACTCGCCAGAATAGGAACAACTATACCCATCCTGCCGGACAAAGGCACCTTAGGTATACCATTCGCTACTTTCAAACTTAAATTTAAGCTGGATGCTATAGAGGGTACACATCTTAGGTGGTCAAGTGGACCTACATGTCTAGCGACAAAACAGATTTGGTCAAAGCTGGGTCTAAAAAGTTCTAAGAATTTGATTTCTCTCAACAGATTGCATATCGGCGCTACAATAGGTGTCATCCCTGGGCACTGTCAGGATTGCTATACAAACTTAGATTACTCCTTCCCAAAGAATTTACGGCACTACTGGAGTCATATGTCTGGAAAAGATACTTTCCTATCAAACAAGAAGATGCTTATTCAAGTCTTAAAGAAATAAAATGCTGCAGTACCGCGAGAATGTATATTAGATCCAATATTATATCTACTCTTTACGAATGATCTACCAGTCCCTGCAAGTAGTATAATAGCCACATTCCCTGATGACACAGTAATACTTGCAATGGAGAAAAGCGAAGTAGAGTCAACCAGGATCCTTCAAAATGCTGTAGATACTGTAGGCACCTGGACCAAGAAGTGGCGCATAAATCTCAACAGCACTAAATCAGTACATGTCAACTTCACCAATAAAAAGATTCAACGGCTTTCGATTACAATCTTTGGAATGCAAGTCCCTTACTGCAACACAGCCAAGTATCTAGGAATGAGCCTAGATGCCAAACTTAAATGGAAAGAACACTTGAAAAAGAAAAGAGAAGAACTGAACATTAAATTGAGAAATATGTACTGGCTTATTGGTAGAAGATCACCCTTATCTATACATAAGAAACTGTTATTGTATAAACAAATACTAAAACCCATATGGACATACGGAATTCAGTTATGGGGATGTACGACTTAGAATAATATCAATATATTGTTACTCAACTTCTTCTTCTTCCTCCTTCTTTTTTTTTTTTATCAGCGAGGTTATGATCCCAAAATAAGGGATCATAACCCTCCCACTTCACCACATTTCTACTAATCCGCCTGTGGGGTTCGCCTAATATATTGTAACTCAACGTTTTCAAAATAATGTATTGAGAGGCATAGTAAATGCATCATGGTATATTAAGAACGTAGATCTTCATCGCGATCTTTAACTGAAGACTGTAGCAGAAACCATTGCAGATTACGCAGGAGCCTATGACCAAAGGCTGAGACAACACATGAACCCGGTAGCAGTGAAACTCACCGATACAAACGGACTTACTAAAAGACTGAAGCGTGTCAAACCACATGACCTAATTGTTGGCAACTAAAAAGATGATTATATGTTTTGTAATTTTGTATATATTAAAATATTATGTTTTAAAATATATTTTATATGTATCAAATATGAACTGCTCGTTAGAGTAGGTAAACTAGTTGTAGCATAATAAAATGGGAACATTTTTATAAGGTTTCAATAAAAGAAAAAAAAAAAAAAAAACTGGGCATTGTCTAATAGGCAGGCATGCTACAAGGCTGGGATTTGCGAACGACTTTTGTAGATGCTGCATGGATAAAGAAGAGGAAGAAACTATTCCTAACCTTCTTTGTTTCTGCTCAGCTCTCTCCCGTAGAAGGAAGCTTCAGCTAAGAGCCTCCTATTACAACTATATCGTCGACCTACGCTTCATAAGAAGCTGAAAATGGTTTAACGAGTAGGTAGGAGAAACTTTCTGCCATGATCCACGTGGTATCGCAATGGACCTATTATTGGTCTAAGTGTGTTGGCGATTCTCAGCTGGCAGCCACTTCAACCTTACCTAACCTATGATGTACCGATTCAATATTGTTAATGTGTACTGCGTACATTGCAGACCAAATGTTAGATGCATACTTTAACTGGGGACGAACAAAAGTGTTATAAAGCGTGGATGTTATAAGTGGAGATGAGAACTCCTTACTCCAATGCTTTATAAAGCCAAACATTGAATTTGCTTTATTGACAATCTATGAAAATCGGAATCAATATTTTGAGAAAATGCGCTCCTAAATCACATATTTATATAACTTTCTTAAGTACAAATTCTTTGAGGTTATAACCATGATCCACCAAATTGTGTAATCTTAAAAAGCTCATCGACTGGCATTTAGATACGTTCAAAAATAAATTGTTATACAGCACCACTCTGCGGCGAACGTATTTAAATCATTATGCATAGCGATGCAATCGGACTGACTCCGGACAAGTGAACCTAAAGATTTTTATGTCGTCAGGATAGATTAAAATGCGAGAACTCTTAAGTATTGCCACTACATCTTTGATGGCAATAATAAATAAAAGCGGACCTAAGTGACTACCTTGGGGCACACCGGATGTAGCTAAAATTGTATCGGAAAAATGCACGGCCTTTGAATGAAAGACTGTTGTATGTTACATACCACGAAGACCTACTTTTGGAAGTTACGACACTTGTCATCTCAGGGTGCGATATTCACGTTAACGCCTTCAACCGACCGTCTAAGAAATTTGCGGCCCATCCTAAGGTATGCAAGCCAAATCTAATCACCTTACTACAAAACTCGTATCCTGCGAATTGAAGGTATCCAGCGTAGGCTCTGTTTTGCCTTACGTGGTACAGCCTAACCCCTTACCTAAATCAATTGAAACTGATCAATGTACAGTCGTTTGCAAAACGCCGTGGAGTTGCCGATCTACTGTTTATTTATCACCTATTAGTTGATAACTGATTGCGGCACGCTGCTTCGAACGATCTCCCTTAAAACAAATCTTCGCAATCGCAACCTCATGTCTGTATCTACTCCTCTTACATCATACTCCTCATTACACGATCTATGGTTATCTGGAACCGATGTTCAGAATTATGCGCACGACTAATTGCATGCAAAACAATTTCATTTTTTTCTGTAGCAAAATACCACTTAAAAAGGCCATTTACTGCTATACTACTTCCCTCTGCAGCCTATTTCACTGACTCAAATTGTCAATTGGAGTACATTTTCACAAAATTTCTATAAAAATCAATAAGCTTCGTTTCACGAAATTTTCGTATAAGCAAGTAATTATTTGATTCATCACAATTAATTTGTTATGCATAGTTTACAGGTAAAAATTCGTAGATATTCAAGTTTCACCAAATAACTTAAAGTTACAAGTTTTGTCAAGTTAATAAAAAAATTAGTGGCCTTTACTCAAGAATGCCTTTCGCCTTGATATAGTGACTAGACTCGTCAGTAGACGACCACCAAATCTCATTTAGACGCATATAACCTGTGCGATTTTATCTGCTTTAAACTTTTGTGAATCATATGGTATATGTTAACGCATCTTTGGTGAAAAACCGCAGTGGAATTTCGGTTTGGCCTTTTTATTTTCTCCAGTGAAAGGATGCACCAGAGAAGCGCTTTAAATCCTTTGCTCTTTATTAGTCCTTGACTATCTGCTTGAAAGTCAAGTGACTGACCATCTTCTTCGACTACATACCTTGCCGCGGTGAAAATGCTTAGTAAGGATCCAATGATCCCGAAGGGCGATTGCAGTAGGGCCACCCATGCTGTAAGGTCTTTGGGGAAGAGTATCTGAAGCTAAAGTGTAGTCAACCCATTCTAAAGGGTGGAGTGAGCGTTTCATGTAAACCGTGCCCAGGGATGAAAGGCTGAGGGTTTTTATCAGTCCCTAACGAGCTCCTTCAGGTGCCCTGGCAGAGCCTGTCGTAATAAGCCTTACCGCCAGTAGAACCGGCTATGCTGGCGGTGGACACTTCTCACCGGCTTACTAGTGGGAACATGCTTAAAACTTTCATTACAAAACCAAACAAAAAAACAAAAACAAACACAAATACAAATTCCGAGGCTTTGCTTCCAAACTCAACGAACAAGGACAACGAACCGACCGACAAACCTACATACAGAGAGACGACGGACAACGACAACTACAAGAACCCTTCGGATTCTGATGCCAGATCCATTGACAATTCCGCTTCGGGTGCGGAGTCCCAGGCAAAAGTCGTATCGGCACGTTGCATCCTGAAGTTGATCCGCATTCAAAATCCTGACCTTCCAACCGCCAATTGGAAGATCATTAAAGCCGATGAACCGGTAGAGGCAGGAAGGTTAGTCTCATTCCTCCTCAACTAAGAATCCCTGGAGGTTTTAAGCAAAAGGGATTACAAAATTAAAAGTCAACAAATACGAAAGACAAAGGCTCATCTGGTTTCCTCTTTAAGTAGTCTTGGATTGGATACCGAACCAGATAGCCTTCCGTCGGACTCACAACCGTCAGCTTCCACTTCGACCCAGGCCGTAACGCCAGCTGAGTCAACAGGCGTCAAAGTAATTGCGGCGGTCGGTACACCAGCTGAGTCAGCAGGTGAGATAGAGACAGTTTCGCTGCCAAAGCAAAACAGTGGTGAATCTTCCGAGCCGGAGGATGGTGACACAACAGTAAAAGAGGCATCTGTACCAGTCAGGAATGATGCTCCGACTGGTACAGATTAATCTACACTATTTTATATCAGCTTCTGCTAACATTTTGCTTCGCCTGCAGTCAGGAGGAGAGGACATTGCCCTTATTCAGGAACCTTGGGTAACAAGCGATAACCGCATAGCTGGATTAAGGTCAAAGAATTATTCCTTGCTTAATGCCAAAGGATCAGGTAAACAAAAATCCTGCCTTCTTCTTAGCAAATTTCAGCGATTCGGACTTAACATGTGTGGAGTTAGACCACGATGGGAAAGACAGGCTATGGATATCGTCAGCGTATATGCCCTACGATGACACAGGCCCACTACCAACACCAAATATACGCGAGACGATAAAGTCGGCCCAAGTAGGCAACATCCTCATAGTGATAGGCGCTGACGCCAATGCCCACCACAACCTTTGAGGAAGCAGTGATACAAACAATCGAGGTGAGCGTCTTTTCGATTTCATCATAGAAACTAACCTCGTAGTTGGCAGGTTTATAACACATTTTTAAATAAAGAACTCAGCACCGAGATAACTCAACCTTGCTCACCATCCGAAATCGACCAGATCGTAGACAAAGTTTCCGGAACTATGAACAAAGTCTTCTTGAAAGCTTGCCCGATAAGCAGGCACAGAAACGGCAATAAACCACCTTGGTGGAATTCTAACATAGCAAAATTCCAAAATGATAGTAGGAAACAGTTCAATATAGCAAAGTCTTCACGATCTCCAGAAGATTGGGAAAACTATAAGAACAGCCTCAGGGTCTTCAAAAAAGAGATAAGGAAAGCTCAGCGAGAATCGTGGAGATAATTCTGTAGCAATATAGAAAGGACAAACGATTCTAGCAGATTGTGGGAAATTCTTTCCAACTCTCCTCATATCCCTAGCTTTATCCAGAAACCTAAAGGAGACTGGACCAAGTCCACTGAAGAAACATTAAACCTTCTTATGGACACGCATTTCCCAGGAAACTCTATAGATACGAACATATCTATACCCCAACACCACTCAATCATGGACGTTCCGTCAGGAATAATAAACACCCATACTATTCATTGGGCTGTTAATAGCTTCCTACCATATAAATCTCCAGGTTTAGATGGTAGAACACCAGTAGAACTGCAAGAGGGCATAAATCCCTTAGCCCCCTGGCCTTAGGTGATTTTCAACAGCTGCCTTAAATTCGGCTATACCCCATCCTCGTGGAAAAGAGTTAAGGTGGTCTTCATCCCGAAATGCGGTAAGACCTCCCACTATAATCCGAAAGATTTCAGGCCAATCAGCCTCTCCTCCTTCTTTCTGAAAACGTTAGAAAGGCTAGTCGATAACTATATCCGTTCAAAACGCAAGGTACAAACCTTATCTAGCTCCCAGCATGCTTACCGGAAAGGTTTTTTTAGTGGAAACAGCTCTACATTCGTTAGTAGGCACCATTGAAAAATCTCTCGCTGTTAAAGAATATACTATGGTGTCTTTCCTTGACATAGAAGGCGCCTTTAATAACGTCAATACAGAATCCATCACAAGAGCGTGCGCTGACCTGAAGGTGGACTGCTGCCTTTGCATCTGGATAGAGTGAATGCTGAACAGCAGGCAGATTCTATGCGAGCTCGGGTGCTGCTCAACCAAAAGGTTAGCACACAGAGGCACACCCCAGGGGTGTGTTCTCTCTCCGCTACTTTGGATATTAATAGTGAATGAGCTCCTCACTTCACTAGGAAATAAAGGCTACAATGTCGTAGCATATGCTGACGATATTGCCCCCAAACCCTAAGAGATCTAATGAACTCGGTGCTAAATTTAGTAGCGAAATGGACGGACAGCGTTGGGCTCAACGTAAATCCGTCCAAAACTGAACTAGTACTTTTTACTAGGAAATACAAAATCCCGTTCATAGCTCCACCTAAGCTTAGAAACACGGAACTCAGCTTTACAAACAAAGCAAAATACTTAAGTTCGACCCTCGATAGTAAACTTAACTGGAAACAGAGCATTCTAGACCGAACCAGAAAAGCGGAAATCGCCATCTACGCCTGTAAAAAGGCTAGAGGTCCAGAATGGGTTCTTCAACGTAATATAGTCCACTGCTTTTACCTGGCGGTGGTCAGACAAATGCTGCTTTATGGCGCTCTCGTCTGGTGGCCTGCACTCGAAACAAGGTGCAACACAAACTCTATCGAAAGAGTACAACGATTAGCATGCAGATACATCACAGGGGCTCTCAGGTCTACCCCCACAGACGCCTTAGAAACTCTTCTTAATATATATCCCATTGACATCTTTGGGAAAGTGGTAGCATCTAAAGCAGCCCTAAGACCTAGAGAATCTCTCGGCTCACAAATCGGCCACATGAAAATCTTACAAAATTCCAATCCCAGAGTAACAGATTACATATCCCCATTTATTGATTTCAATATCAAATATAAAACCACCATCCCTGACAAATCCGCATGGGCTGAAGGTATCATTCTAAATAACGCCGCAATCGAAATCTATACAGATGGTTCCAAAACATCGGAGGGCGCGGGATTAGGTATATTTTCCGAATCACCTATTATAAACGTAGCTCTCCGAATATCGGCTGTTCGTGAAGCAGCGCGCAGACTCTCTATGCACCCGATAGATGGTAAGTCTATCGTCCTTTACATAGACAGTCAGTCAGCGAATAAAGCTCTGGAAACGGCAACAATAAGATCTAAATTGGTCAAACATTGCCGCGAATCTCTTAACGAGATTGCGGACAGATACAATATTACTCTGTGCTGGGTCCCGGGACACAGAGATATTCCAGGCAACTGTAAAGCGGATGAACTAGCTGAACAAGGCACCGTACTACCTCTAGATGTCAATAGAGAGGTACCGGCACCACCAATACAATTGATGAAACTCCGTATCTTTAACGAAGCACAAGCTATTGCAAACAATAGATGGAGTAATCTAGCTACGTGCGTATCGACCAGGATGATCTGGCCTTTACTAGACGCACAGAAAACCAAAAATCTCCGTTCATTAAATAGAAGGAACATAAGCCTTACAGTAGGAATAATCACAGGACACTGCTTGTTAGGTAGACACGCCACTAGAATAGGTGTCTCAGCAAACGATTTCTGTAGAAGCTGCAAAGATGAAGAGGAGGAGGAGAATAGTCTCCGACTCCTCGGCACATGCCCAGCGCTAGCCACACTAAGAAAGAAGCTACTAGGTGAATACTTCTTTGAGGACCTAAGTGACCTGTCTAACATAGACATTAGAAACTTACATAGATACATAGGTAAATCCAACCGGTTTATATTTTATAATTCTTTTTAAATTTCCCAACTCAAACTAAATATGTAAGCTTACTGCTACCCTTTTTCTTAAGTCCCCCTAAGTTTTATATCTTAAGTCTTAGCTATCTCTATTGAAAGACATAACACCAATAACTGCAAATCGATTATCCTTGCAATTCTTTTACTTGGTTCCAAATCGAATAATGGAGGATAACTGGAAAGTCTGCACAGATATTCCGAGAAGAAAAATCGGTCGTCAAATATTTGTTCTTGGGTAATCTTGGATGCGACATGGAAGAAAAGTTCCGGGTTTTGATGAGAATAGAGCATTTATCACTTTCTGATATGATACCTGACAGTTCGTGTATTTCATCATTATTCTCGCATTCACATTTTCACAAATCAATAACATTGAAAATTAGTATACACATGGTTGCACATGAGCGGTATCCTCATAGAATTATAAAGATATTACATTACATTTACCATCGAACTTATGGTACTAAATAGAATTATCAAACACCACTCAATCATCCTCTTATGCAAAACAAAAGGTTACCATTTGACGCACTGCTATGCTAATTGAATTTGAAATTCCCCTTAAGCAAGGGGTAATCGAAAAACATTCGCCTCTGATAAACACGCTAAGCGCTAATGAACCTTATAACATGTGTCTTCATTGCCCTTGCAGTGTATTGAAATCTCTTCTTGCCTTGGATTCATTTCATCGAGGCGTGCTTCATTTACGTGCCGAATCGCGCTTAATCAATAATTACTTCTAATCCATCAAGTATAAAATGTCAAATGCATTCGCGGTTTAAGTAAAGAAAAAAAGAAATGTATTATGTCATGTACAGAAACTGTCAGTCGATTCCCCTTTCCGCACTTTATGAGGCCGGAAAAAGAAAATACCACGATAGTATCAACCCGACATCTGCATGTAGAACAACCACTTCAACATTCAACCCTTATTCACGGATCAACTGGGTGTATGCAAAAAGCCTTTCACAAACAGTCTATGCAAATTCCAAGCGTTATAGGAAGTGTATTTGATACCCGCGAAAAGACCATCCGTCAAATCGGAGTCATCCTTTTTTGGGAATAGAATAACAACTGACGAAACAGGGCGGACCAACGGCTAGGCTTGCCATGTCAATTAGGTATGATTGATGAATTATCGTCTCGTCGTCAACTCTTTCCGTCTGTGTCTGTCTGATACGCTAACATGTCAGTAACTCAAAGGATAACATCTTGCGTGGAGCACGAATTTAATGGGAATCTTATTACTGCACAGCACACCCATGAAGGGGCCTCGATTGATGCGGAATTCAATATGTGGGTGTTCGATATATTGAACCTCAGATTGTAAAGAAAAAACTTAAAAAGTTTTTTTTTACTAAAACATATAAAACCCAAATTTTAAAATCATGTATACTGTGAAAAATATAGAGATGTATGATTTCGCACTTAATGATACAATTTATAACTCTTACAGCCGTATTCATTACATTTTCGTATTTGCCTCTTGATTCATGGGCTACATAATTTTCCACTGAAAAGTTGATCATAGTGTTATTCATAACAAAACTGTGAGCTGATAATAACTAATTTTGCTTTGGTGAAAGGTTTTCGAAACATAATTGTACTTGAATAATGTCAAACTACACCATGAACTTTGATCACAAAACAAAAAAATTGATATGGCAACATATTGCGTTTAGCAAGCGCGCTGACAATTGGGAATTTAAATAAAAAACATTAAATAGCAAAAGGAATAATGTTTTTATGGTTATAAAAAAAAGTGTATAACGAATAAAGCGGTCTATTTGAAACATGGGAATATTCATGCATTTCTCAACAAAAGTGTTGATTAATAAATGCCCTGCGGCTTATTTCCGGTACATCAACTTTTTCTACAAGTGGTTGCATACATTCATTCGGGGACACGAAATCATGCAAATCTTCTAAAAGAAAAAAAAAAGTTCAAAACAATATTTGCTAAGGTAAGAGCAGTCAAATTATAGTATCATTGAAATCAATGGCTGGTAGAGCAATTACTTTCCTTTTAACTGATTCTATTGGACCTCTTATGCCATTAAGAATGATGCGAAATGTCTGCTTCCACGCGCGAAAACACCTTTCAACAGCATTTCAAGTTCCAATATGAGCATTACTGTTTCGCTTCTCTTCTGGGGTTTGGAAATGCGGATTAAGTATAGAAGTAAACAGATACGGTGTACAATCATACCCACCATCTCCCAGCAAGCGTCCTCTAAACTCGTCACTTCCTAAATGACTTTTTATTCTCCTCCCTTTTAATATTCTAGAGAGATCCTTAAAGTGATTCTCGACTTACAGTGCCGCTTCTCCACCTCTTAACTACATAACATGTCAAACGGGGACTTTGTGGTAGATTAAATGTTCATTGTCGGAAAATCCACATATGAGGCAATTATTACCAAACTAAATAGCTCGTAAGTTTTAATAACAAAAAACTCGAACATTTCAATGGGTTTTCACTCTCACTAAAGTTTTCCCAAATATATGCTTATACTTTTACTTTGTCCTGATAATATCAATTTGACCAATATTAAAGCTGAATGCGCACTAGCCCTTTCACGTATCTATAAAAAACCCTATTGTACGAGTATATACAGGGTGGGCCATCTAGTGATTTCTTTTTAAATCATAAGTTATTTTGACACTGACAGCTGTTTCCCGCTCAAAATCTTCACAGAAAGTCAGTACCATACCTCCGCGGAACGAAATGAGTCACTTTACGCTTGAACAACATTGAGAAATATTGAAAACTTATTTCCAAAGTGAGTGCTGTTTAGCCCAAACAGTGCGTTTTTTGAAAAGAAGTTTTGGCCGAAATGAAGCACCCTCCGCGCCTGCTGTACCCAAGCTTGTGCAAAAAGTTCGTGAGACTGGTATGCTAGTGGACAACACTCATGGTCCCCGTCGTCGTGCAGCAATTGAAAGCGCACGACCATCCGCTTCGTTATCGCTTCGCAGTTTGGGCCTTAGAGCAGCTTAAATTGGACAACGATTTTGGGCGAAAAATCATCTTTTCTGACGAAGCACATTTTCATCTCGGCGGCTACGTTAACAAACAAAGTTGCCGCATCTGGGGCTCGGAAAACCCTCACGTTATTGTCGAGAAGCCAATGTATCCACAGAGAGTGACAGTTTGGTGCGGATTGTGGAGTGGTGGCGTCATTGGACCATTTTTCTTCGAAAATGAGGCTGGGAACAACGTTTCGGTCAACAGTGGGCGTTACAGAGCCATGTTAACGACTTTTTTTTTTACTGAAATTGAAGACATGGATTTGGACGAGCTCTGGTTCATGTAGGATGGCGCGCCATGCCACACAGTACAGCCCATGCCGCAATCGGTCTTTTGCGCACCAAATTCCCAAATCGTGTTATCAGCCGTCTTTGCGATGTCAATTGGCCGCCTCGGAGCTGCGATTTGACCCCTTTGGACTTTTTTTTGTGGGGAACCATGAAGGACCGATGTTATGCCAACAATCCGGAAACGATTCAAGCACTTAAGGCCAATATCATCCAAGCAATCCGTTAGCTACAGCCCGAAACCATCAACAAGGTCTTGGAAAATTGGAGTGATAGAATGCGCTACTGCGAGGCCAGCCGAGGCCGCCACTTGAACGACGTTGTATTCCATAATTAATGGGAATGTTTTCTCTTACTAATAAAGTTATAATACATGTAAAAAATTCAATTTTGTTCATTTTATTGCATTTTTAAAAAGAAACTTGTAGTTGGCCCACCCGTTACTTGTAAAATTCTGCTTAAATCAAATAAATATGAATGAATAATGAAATATCCTACTGTCGTGAGTACTTCCACGTCAGTGAAATATAATTGACAGACAGACAGACAGACATGGCGTTCCAATGATCATATAACGATCAACCAAATTGATCGTTATATCGATGTCCGAACCGAGCGGATACCATAGACTTGAAGCCAAGGTCCGAATGCGTATATCCCAAACGGAGCAACAAAGAAGAATCGCTGTGTGCAAAATTTAACGTCGAAAAGCTACAATCATATGAAACCGCCAGAGTATACGCTGAACGCATATACCGAAATCTCTCAATCACCCCTATGCCGCCAGCACCAAGTGCCGAGCGAGGATATTGAGAGGGTATACTTCAGGAACAATGTACGGAATTTTACCTAAAGGTAAAACGAACGTGTCAGAGGAGCAAAACCCATACAGAAACCTGTATAGATGACAATGGAAACCTTGCAGTAACAGCCGGTGCTGATAATCTGGAAAAACTACTTCTGCAGACTGTATAACGGCAACGGAAACCAACATCGAAGCAGAATAAACCATTCAACATAGACGATGATAGTCGAAATACCGCCCACCTAATCAAAGCGAAGTGGGGATAGCAATATCCAAGCTGAAATACAACAAAGCGGTTGCACCTGACGGCTTATCGGGCAAACTTTTCGGATGAATTGACTGAGAGCATACACCAGCTCATCTCTGAGATTTGGTTAGACGAGTGTATGCCTGATAAATGGAATCTCAGCATCGTCTGCTGGATCCACAAGAAAGGAAACCCCCTCAACTGCGCCAACAGTCTCCTCAACATTGCATACAAGATCTTTTCTGCGATATTGCGTGAACGCCTGAAGAATCATCAACAGCCTGATTGCCCCTTATCAATGCGGTTTCAGACCAGGAAAGTCCAACATTGATCAATTCTTTACATTTCGGCAGATCCTAGAGAAAACCCCAAAAGTTCAAAACAGTACTCATCATCTCTTAGTCGATTTCAAGGCCGCTTATAACAGCATTTATGGAGAAGAGCTATATAGAGCCATGTCTAGTTTTGACATCGCTGCTAAACTCGACCGTCAGTGCAGAATGACGATGAAGGACGCTCGGTGCTCCATCAAGGTCGGTAATGACCTCACCGAGACCTTTGATGTCAAATAATGTTTTAGACAAGGTGATGTGCTATCATGCGACTTCTTTCATTTTATGCTTGAACGGATTCTATCAAAAGTCTGTACAAATGCTAGCATACGCCGACGATATTGATATTATTGGTGGAACTCAGCGGGTCACCGGTGCGTTTGCAAGTATTGAAGCAGAAGCAGCCAAAATGGGTTTAGTAATAACTGACAGCAAAATCAAGTATATGCTGTCAACAAGAAAGGACAATTAACACCGACGAATTGAACGGAACGTCACAGTGGCCAGGTACAACTTCGAGGTAGTAAGGGACTTTGTCTACTTCGGTTCTGCTTTTTCTGAAAATTACAGCAGCGCAAAAATCAAGCGTAGAATAACTCTTCCTAATCGCTGTTTTTTTGGGCTAATAAGGCAATTCATCAGTAAAGCCCTTTCTCGAACACCTAAGAAGACTCTGTATAAGATCCTGATCATCCTAGTCCTGCTTGACGGCGCTGAAACATGGACTTTATTGAAAGCGTATGAAGATATCCTTGGTCGCTCCGAGAGAAAAATTCTTCGTAATTCATTTGCATTGACGGGTCTTTGAGGAGAAGATTCAACGACGAACTATACGAGCTGTACAGCGACATCGACCCAGTAAAAATACTGCGTATGTACGTTTTAGATGGCTAAGACATGTAGAGCGAATGAACGCACCCTCCGGCATACAGAGTCTTCGAATCTAACCCCGACGGACGACGCAGTAGAGGACTTCCTCGCCATGGGAAGGAGGTGGCGCGCACAAATTCAAGGGGAACTCGACCAACTTATAGTGCCCAGCTGAAGGCAATTCGCTAAAGACCGAGCTAAATGGAAAGGCTTGTAGATTGAGGCCCAGGTAAGTAAGTTTCGCGGCTAAGAAAGGAGGTTCCCCAATATATGTTATTAAAATATATAGTACATATACCACAGTTTACACCTATGTGCAGAGAAGGCAACACATTGCTTACCAGATGAAATCGAAGCTTTGGAAAGCTAGACTGCTAACAGGTTTAGCTGGAGTACCCTTAGGTGAATTTATTACTCCTATAGAAAATTTTAATTAATAAACAATTATATCGGCCCACTAAAACCCACAAAAATAAGTCAAACTAAATGGATTTCGAAGTACGAATCCATTAACCAAATTGGTAATCAGTACAAAGCTGAAAATTCAGAAACATTGGATATATAGAAATCAAGCTTGGAAAATTATTTGGCTCCCGCACAACTTGAGTGAAAAAAATGTATTGGATCAGCGATTCCCTGCAGAAAGGCAATGAATGAACCATTCCTGAAAAGGATGATTACGGGTGAAAAAGAAGTGGATTCTTTATAATAACATGGAACGAAAAAGATCATGGACCAAAAGCAGTGAGCCACCTTCAGCCATTCCAGAGGATGGTCTTCACCCGAAAAAAGTTATTCGCTGTATTTGCTGGTATTGCAAAGGAATTGTATACCATGAGCTTCTTTCGCATAACCAAACCATTGATTCCTACCAGTACCGCTCATAATTAAATAGACTGATGCCAAACACGCCCGGAACTGATTATTCGGAGGGGTGTCATGTTTTATTAAGACAACCCTAGACCGCATGTCTCTTCCTAGAGTTGGCAGAAGTTGGTGTCGTTTATATGGGATATCTTACCCCACCCGCCGTATTCATCTAATCTTACACCTTCCAAGTGCCATTTATTCCAGTCTCTACAGCTCTCATTAAATGGAAAAATTTCGCTTCTCTGGTACTGTTGTCAGAACTTTAAAAAGCATAATGCCAGATTGTATACATAATTGAATTAGTGCTTTAAGAAAGACATATTCTTCTTCCTTTTTATCAGCGAGGTTGTGATCCGAAAACAAGGAATCACAACCCTATCACTTCACCACATTTCTACTGATTCGCCTGTACTTACTTACTTAAGTGGCGCTACAGTTCGGGGTGAACCTGGGCCTCAACCAACAAACCTAGATTCGAAGACTCTGCGGGCCGGAGCGTTGGTGTCCATTCGCTCTACATGTCCTAGCCATCTCAGACGTCCAATACGCAGTTTTTTGACTAGGTCGATGTCGCTGTACAGCTCGTATAGTTCGTGATTGAATCTTCTCCTCCAAAACCCGTCAACGCAAACGAGACCGAAAATCTTACGAAGAATTTTTCTCTCGAAGCGACCAAGGATATCTTTATCCTCTTTTAATAAAGTCCATGTTTCAGCGCCGTAAAGCAGGACTGGGATGATCAAGGTCTTACATAGAGTCTCCTTAGTTGTTCGAGATAGGACTTTACTGTTGAATTGCCTTATAAGCCCAAAAAAACAGCGATTGGCAAGAGTTATTCTTCGCTTAATTTCTGCGCTGATGTTGTTTGTAGAATTTATAGCAGACCCAAGGTAGACAAAGTCCCTTACTACCTCGAAGTTATAGCTGCCCACGGTGACGTTTTGTCCAATTCGTCGGTGTTGGCTTTCCCTTCTTGTTGACAGCATATACGGTGCCGTGAACTAAGGCCATATGAACTAACGCCATAATGGCGTTAAATCACTTTCAAATACGAATTAAAGCCATAATCCACATATGGCTTTAATTCACTTTCAAATGAGAACTAAAGCCATCACTTAATGTGAACTAACGCCATATGGTGTTAATTCACATTCAAATATGAACTAATGCCATAAAATGTTTTTGAGCTCTGAAGCACAGCCAGTGCAAAGCAACACTTTTGATAAAACTTTATCAGTCCAATGTCACACCACGATCGGCTCACGTTTAGTCCACAATGGACTTCTGACCCACCTGGGCCAACAGTCCACAACATTTAGGGCCATAGTTCCACAATCTTAAGTTCAAAACTATTCTTATGACTTATATGGCGCAGGGACATAAGCCCCAATTTTTTCTTTTGGGACTTATGTCCAACCCCATCGAGACATTAAGTCCAAATTTTTTTTTACGAAAATGGGACATAAGTCCAAAATTGTCGAAGATGACGCATACATAAGTCTACAATGCATAAACAGTGCAATGTAAACTTGGTACACACTCGAAAATATGAAGAGGGAAGTAACCTACAATAACTAATAATGTTTGTTTCTTAAAACATATGAATATCGACATAGATGCATACACAGGTATATACATTTTACGGCGTATAAACAGTGAGGTAGGTATGGGGGGCATGCTGCCCCCCTGCAACCCCCCTGCCTGGGGTCACTGTTGGATTTGAGGTGGGTGCGAGGATGGGTGTATGTAAAGTTCTTTTATATCCATGTTTCTCACCCAACCTCGCACCCACCTCAAATCCAACAGCGACCCCAGGCAGGGGGGTTGCAGGAGGGCAGCATGCCCCCCCATACCTACCTCACTGTTTATACGCCGTAAAATGTATATACCAATGTATATACATTATTAGTTATTGTAGGTTACTTCCCTCTTCATGTTTTCGAAGAAAGTGAAGTTCATCCCCACCTTTATAGATGAGAAATAACTTCATATGACTTTAACTCACATTCAAATGAGAACTTAGGCCACTTTCTAAAACGAACTAACACCATATGGCTTTAGTTCTCATTTGAAAGTGAAATAAGGCCATAAGTGGATTATGGCGTTAATTCGCATTTGAAAATGAATTCGCACCATTATGGCGTTAATTCATATGGCCTTAGTTCACGGCACCGCATATACTTGGTTTTGCCCTCGTTTATCGCTAAACCCATTTTGGCCGCTTCCACCTCAATGCTTGCAAACGCACCGGTGACAGCCCGCTGAGATCTTCCGATAATGTCTATATCGTCGGCGTATGCAAGCAGTTGTACAGACTTGTAATAGATTGTGCCTCCGGTGTTGGCTTGTGAGTTCCGCACAATCCGTTCAAGTACAATATTGAAGAAGTCACATGACAGCGCGTCACCTTGTCTAAAGCCTTTTTTGACATCAAAGGTCTAGGTGAGGTCATTACCGACCTTGATGGAGCAGCGAGCATTCTCCATCGTCAGCCTGCACAGACGGACAAGTTTGGCAGGGATGTCAAAACTAGACATGGCTCTATAAAGCTCTTCTCTATAGATGCTGTCCAAGGCGGCCTTGAAATCGATAAAG
Organism: Brachypalpus laphriformis; assembly: GCA_945910035.1. Taxonomy (NCBI): domain Eukaryota; kingdom Metazoa; phylum Arthropoda; class Insecta; order Diptera; family Syrphidae; genus Brachypalpus; species Brachypalpus laphriformis. The sequence goes on from OX246756.1 coordinate 104,771,705, forward strand.
AGGTGGTGAGTATCGATTTGGAATTCTTGGGTTTTCTCCAGGATCTGCCGAAGTGTGAAGATTTGATCGATGGTGGACTTTCCTGGCCTGAAACCGCACTGATAGGGTCCAATCAGGTTGTTGATAAAAGGTTTCAGGCGTTCACACAATATCGCAGAAAAGATCTTGTATGCGATGTTGAGGAGACTGATGCCTCTAGAGTTGGCGCAATTGAGGGGGTCTCCCTTCTTGTGGATCGGGCAAACGATGCTGAGATTCCATTCATCAGGCATACACTCGTCTGACCAAATATTAGAAATGAGTTGTTGTATGCACTCTACCAATTCATCCCCTGCTGCCTTGAAGAGTTCGGCCGGTAAGCCGTCAGGTCCAGCAGCCTTGTTGGATTTTAGCTTGGATATTGCTATCCTCACTTCGTTTTGGTCAGGTGGACGGAAATTTTGACTATCATCGTCTATGTTGAATGGTTCATTCTGCCTGACAGCGGGATGTTGGTCTTCGTCGCCGTTATACAGTCTGCAGAAGTAGTTTTTCCATATTCTCAGCACCGACTGTGATTCTACTACGAGGTTTCCATTGTCATCTCTACAGGTTTCTGTACGGGTATTACTTCTCTGACACGTTCTTTTTACCTTTTGGTAAAACTTCCGTACATTGTTTCTGGAGTATAAACTCTCGATATTCTCAAACGCGCGCTTCTCATGCTCTTTCTTCTTCTTTTGGAGAAGCCGATGTTCTTCCCGTCTCTTTTGCTCGTAGAGCTCACGAGCAGCTCTCGTCTTCCTTTGCCGCGCCGCTTTATATGCCTCTTGTTTTGCTGCATGCGATCGCCGGCATTCTTCGTCAAACCATGGGTTTCGCGGTGGTGGGCGAGCGAGACCCAGCACATCAGTCGCGGCGTTTCTGATGGCATGTTGGCAGCGTTGTCACTGGTCTTCGGTACTTGATGCTGGCGGCAAAGTGGTGATTGAGAGATTTCGGGATACGCGTTCAGCGAAGAGTCTGGCGGTCTCTTGCGATTGTAGCTTTTCGACGTTAAATTTTCTCACAGTAATTCTTCTTTGTTGCTCAGATTGGGATATCCGCATTCGTAACTTGGCTACAACAGGTAATGATCCGAGTCTATGTTGGCCGCTCGGAAGGTCCGGACATCCAGAATACTGGAGGCATGCCTTGCGTCGATCGCAATATGATCAATTTGGTTGTTCGTTACATGATCATTGGACCGCCATGTCTGCTTATGAATATCGAGATGAGGAAACCATGTGCTTGTTATGGTGACATTTCGCTCAACAGCGAAATCAATCAGCCTTAGTCCGTTATCAGACGTGGTGTCGTGTAGGCTATGCTTACCGACTGCCCTACCAAAGACGTCCTCCTTTCCTATTTTGGCGTTAAAATCGCCCAATACGATTTTATGACCCTCCCACTTCACCGCATTTCTACTGATCCGCCTGTGGGGTTCGCCTATTTCACCTCAGAAAATATCGGCAAGCCGGCCGATTTTGGATCGGTTCCTGAGGCCAATGAAATGCCGATGACGTCGCATTTGTCAGATCCAGGCGTTTATAGGCCTGCCTTTCCTACATCGCGATGTCTTTGGAATGTGCATTGATATTGCCTTTTTAACAGGGTTCAAATGATCTCTTCTTTGAACGTGACAATACCAGCTGAGCCGGTCGCGCTCTATCTTTTGTACAATGGTTTCCTTGACGTGAAGGCTTCCACGGATCTTCGAACTTCTTATTCGATCCTGCTGTCATGCGAAGCCTCTTCATCTCAGCTGCCGTTAATTTACGCACATATGTTACTTTTGTACATCGTCCAACATTGTGAACCGTATGTGAGTTGCAAAAAGTCGTGAGCTGCTAATTGTGATAAGTAAAGTAAACAGAAATAGCTATTGTTGAAAGCATTTCTTTTACTTACGAGTGAAATGGAAAGGAAGTGAAAGGCAAGGACCATTGTATGTATTTCAATTTTATTTCGAAAATGCTCTGTCTTCCCAATACTCGTAGCTCAGCAGCAGCTAAGCGAGTTTTTTCTGATCTAAATCATACCAAATTAATTGTGATTTTTTTTTTCATTAAGTATTTGTTTTTGTTAAAGTTTATGTAATTTATTCTTATATTCTTTATTTATTCATCAGCCATTTTTGTAAAATAAACTGGTTTCTCTTATAAACGCTGCTGTTGTTTTTTTTTTTGCTACTTTAGGCTACTTTTCAAAATGGAAAATTTAGCTACTTTTGCTACTTTTCCCAATTTTTTGGGCTACATTTAACCAGAATCGAGCGGCAACCCTGGTCTAGACCAATTTTTATGAGCAAACCGACACTACTACACGATTTGTGGTTATCGCAATGTGTAGATTCGAGTTTGGATCTTGTGGTGAAATTATGTACCAGCAAACATCCCTGCATGTTAATTTCGGGTGTACACTTATGATGAGATTTTTTTCGCCGGACAAAAAAAGCAAATTATGCCATGGCATATGGCATTTTTTTCCTGAGTAAAATGCTTTTGACTCCTCCAAAATACTAGATCTAGCTTTAAAAGTGCCAAAATGGCAACAATGCTCGCCGGAAGCTTGTAAAATCCACTTGGACCAATTCTTTTTTCAGAAAAAGCAAACGTTCTACGAAAGGGGCATTATGAAATCGCGCGAAAGGTGGCAGAAAGTTGCCAAAAATAATTGCGCATATATATAGCTGATTAAAGTTTTTTCTTACAATATACATTCAGCATTTTATTGCAACTACAAAAACAGAGTGGGCGCCGTGGCGTAAGTGGTTAGTATGTGAGGTTACAACACCAAAAAGATTTTTCACGATCCCACCTCTCGCGAACGTCTGACAAACATCCGAGAGTATTGTTGTCACGAAAAAGCTTCTCAAAACAAATTGCCCTTCGGATACGGCACTAAACTGTAGATCCCTTCCATTCGTCTGATAAATATAACGCACACAACATGAATGGTTGCGAGAAGCTAGGCCTTGGCACTTAAAGAGCTGTTGCCCAAATATATATTTTTTTTTTGTAGCAAAACAGAGTGAACTTAGGAACCCAATAATACACGGTTTACAAACATGCACTTATACTCGTACGAATAGTCTGCAAACTACTCCATTTGGATGCATTCGAATAACTTTCGATTCATCATAACCGTACATACATACATATATTTTCAATACTGTTAATCCTTCATGAGGGTCGCGGGGGTAGGATGCTCAGTTGGACTCTCCATCCTTCTCGATCCTCCGCCTAGACGACTCCAGGAGAGATGTCAGACTTGATCCAATCATCTATGGTACTTCTACCGGGGAGTCGCCTACCTGATGGCACGGCAACCATGGCAAGTCTTGGAAGCCAGTCTAGGGGCATACGCACTACGTGAACAAACCATCGAAGGATAGATCGTTCCGTTCGGAGAAGTAGCTGTTCAACATTGAGCGCGTCGGGTACTCTGCTGTTGCGCACTCGATTCCTACGAGTTATGCCAGCAATACTGCGAAGGAACCTCATTTCGGCAGTTTGTATCCGCCGTCTTATTCTTTCGGTCACTACCCAAATTTCGTGACCATAGGTGAGAGTTGGGACATACACCGAGTTAAAAACCGAAAGCTTAGCTTGAACAGTGAGGTCGAACCTTCCTTATAACAGATTGACCAACCTCTCTCAAAATTTATCCAGCCTGGTCAATTCTACAGGGTAACTCGGTATTGCTCTTTCCATCACTCGTGGTTCGTGAATAAGACGCCGAGGTACTTAAACTTATCCACCTGCTTCAGTGGGACTCCACTAACATGTAGAGTGCACTGAATGGTTTTTTTTGGAAATGACCATTACTTCCAATTTGTCCATGTTGATCCTCATTCCAGCATCATCACAATTGGCTACAAACCTTTCGACTGCGCGCTGAATTTCAGTTCAAGAGGACCCAATGATGACCAAATCATCCGCAAAGAGCAAATGACTAATGTTTAAGTCTCCCATTTTGAAAAATTCTCCACCACGGCTGCGCTGTAACATCCAGTCCATATATACAATGAAGAGGAGAAGTGACAAAACGCACTCTTGGCGAAGTCCAACGCCCACAATGAAAGGTATTGATTTAACGGCGCTTATCCCAACACAGCTTCTACAGATTGTATATAAGGACTGAATTGCCCTTAACAAGGAACCATCAATAGCATACTTCCGCAGAACACTCCAGAGTTTGTCTCGAGGAACCCTATCATATGCTTTTTCCAAATTTACGAAACATGTGGAGATAGGTTTAGCATACTCCCAGGCCTTCTCAAGAACTCTTCTGAGAGTGAATAACGGGTCAGTTGTACTTCTACCGGGACGAAAACCACATTGCTCATTCCCCAAACTGTCCTCAACCACAGCTCTGAAACGCATTTCTAACACCTTAGCAAAGACTTTTCTTCTCTTTTTTCCCCCTTTTAAAAAAAGGAACAAACACTCCCATTTCCCAATCACTAGATGTTTCACCACATTCCCAGGCCACTTTAATGACACGGGAGAGCCATTGCACTCCCTCTTTACCTAAAGCCTTGAGCATTTCTGGCCGGATTCCATCCACACCGGCAGATCTGTCAACTTTTAGCGATTTGATCGCCAAAGTTACTTCCTCTACAGGAGGACTACTCTCGACTATAGGTCTGCCATCTTCGGTGCCCTATTCGGGATTGAGCAAGTCTGAGAAGTGCTCGCTCCATTTGCGTAAGATGTCCTCCTCATTGGAAAGAAGTGTACCGTCTTTGGATTTGACTTCTTTTACGATATTCAACTTACTTCCTCTGAGTCGGCGAATAGTCTGCCAGAACATCTTATTTGCAGATCTGTAATCATGTTCCAATTTCTCCCCAAACTCGTTCCAAGATTGTTCTTTCGCTGTTTTCACATCTAATTTGCAAGTTCTTCACGCCTAACTGTACCGATTTCGAGAATCGGAGTTCCCCAAGTGAATCCACACCTTAAAGACTCTTTTCTCTTCTCTGGTGGCTTCTTGAACTCCGGGTGTTTTGAACCAAAACGTTCTTTTCTCACCACCAGCCGCCACACCAAGCTGCTTCACTCCACAAACATCTCCCGCAAAGGCAATAACCGCTGTTGAAAACAGTTGCCATTCTTCCTCTACGATTGCTAGAACAGTTGGAATTCGTTCAAATCTTTCAGATATTTGCCGTATCTCATCGGTGACTAACCCACCATTTGCACCAAAAACCGTGCTATCAGACGTGGGATAAAACTGACACATTTGGAGAAAAAACATGTAAGTACCCTAATCGTCAGCAGGAAAAAAGATTTCAAATAAAAAAATTGTACGAACAGTGTTCCAATATCAAAGATAAGTCGTTCGAATTTCTGATCCGAATTGTTTAAAAAAGAATCAACGAAAGCAGTTAAAATGTACCTTCATCATGAAGACTTCATATGTAAATGTAAGTAGGTACAGATCCATCGGTACTCGTACATCTTACAAACTTAAATAAATCATGAGAAAGTATAAGCGGCAGCGTTTTCAATTTTAAACTTAGTACAACAGGATCTACATATGTATGAGTGGGTCAGAGCAATAGTGAACCAAGGCTTTTTTTTCAATCGAGATAAAACCAATAAGCAAGGCTCTTATCAGTAATATTCTCAGCCAAGTCCTTCGTTCACTAGATCTCTCATAGATAGCAAGAACAGGATCTAGCTATGGAAGGAACAGAAAAACAGTCGGAGCAATGGTGAACTAAGTCCAACCTCGTCTACTGACGCACGTCTCCGCTTGTCGTCAACCCACTATTCATAACCTGGAGCTAGTTGTTAGCGTCTGGTGTAGCGTCCTCGTGTTTTATGACATTTGTCTTTAGACTTCCAACGAAACAAAGGAATTCAGGGAGGTTTCTCGGGCAAAGAAGACCATGGGGGACAGGCTAAACTCTCTTGCAAATATTGAAAGTGAACAACTCTACGACCAAAGAAAAAAAGATGACATGATGCCACAGTCACAAAAACAAACAAACACATGCTTGTAAAAATTACTCCGTCTACACAGCAAGTGGCGTCCGATGACGACGAGTGTACGTATCAGTATAATGACTGATTTCAGTTATTTCCACTTTCAAGTTATTTACGTCTCACGTATTGCCACGTTAAAAGAAGAGATCATTTGAACCCTGTTAAAAATGCGATATCAATGCACGTTCCAAAGACGTCGCGATGTAGGAAAGGCAGGCCTATAAAGGCCTGGATCACACAAATGCGACGACTTCGGCATTTCATTGGCCTCAGTAACCGAGTGATCCGAAATCGGTAGGCCTGCCGATATTTTCTGAGTTCAAATAGACGAACCCCACAGGCGGATCAATAGAAATGCGGTGTAGTGGGAGGGTTGTGATCTCTTATTTTCGGATCATAATCTCGCTGAATAAAGGAAGAAGAAGAAGTTATTTACGTCTCACAATGTCATGTTCTTCGAACTTCTAGAGAATTTTTTTTGTATTTTTATCCTGACTCATTTTTAGTTTCGATTAATCATTTCAGTTTCATTTTTCTAATGTGCTAATGTTTTCCAACATCCTTCTTTTTATATTTTGACCATAACAAATGTTGTATTTCGTTAACTTTTAGTACGCTGTTTTAATTTTCTTTCTATTCCCTCGCTGGGACCTGCAGAGCACTGAACAACTTGGCATTTCTTTCAGAGCATAAGTGGACTAAGTCTAGATTTTTTTGCGCTACATCATTCTAACACCCCAGTGACAACTTTTTTTTTTTGCAGGATAGGCAACGTTCAACGGGAACACTCAGACGCAACTGATCCATTGTACTACTAGAAGCAAAACCCTGGTTTACCCATTTTATTAGAATTTTCTTGTCTTTCTAAGAAAACCAAGCAAGGACATAAGTGATGAGGAGATTACAATACAGGAATACCTCGATTTAAGTCGTCTTGGCGAAAGTCGTTTCAACCTCAACTCGTTGAGAAATTCCCACCCCGACTCGATATACGACAACTCTGTTTCGCACTTACGTCGCCACTTCAAGGAATTCCAAAAATCGAAATCTCATTCGCAGTACTATAAAGAGAGGAATCCCGGAATATTGAATTTTTTTTTTTTTTTTTTTTTCCGAGGGTAGGTGAAAATCTTCAACAAGACACTATGAGGATCGACAGCGCGTGCTCATAGTAGTGTGGGATTCTTACCCACTAAAAAACCTCCCTTCAAAACAGACTTGTTTTTATTTTTACTACAACTAAGTAATCGACTTATCAAGTAGTTTTCGTTTCGCGAAATAATGACGATTTGCAGGTACCTTCCCATTGGAAGTTCCTGCTAGCTCCGCAGTTTAGACGCGGTTACTTATCGCGCTAGGTCTAAAGGTTTGGTTCTTTGTAGACGGCGCAGTAAATTTCTTTCTTCCAAAAGTTGGAGGACTGTAATATTTACGTGACTTTCTAGTCGACTTCTATGCTTTCTCGCGTAGGTTTGAATTTCGTCTTCGATTGTTTTAATGCCAAGGTCTCTGTGGATATCGCTATTTCTGATATACCATGGCGCATTTACAATACCTCTTACCACTTTGTTTTCAAAAGTTTGTAAAATTTTAATATTACTTATTTTGGTACAACCCCAGAGTTGTATACCATATGTCCATACAGGCTTTAGCACTTGCTTATATAAAAGCAGTTTGTTATATATATTAAGCTTGGAATATTTTCCAAGTAACCAATACATTTCTCGATATTTGTTATCTAGTTCTTTGCGTTTTTTCTTAACGTGCGTTTTCCATTTCAGCTTTGTATCAAGTGTCATTCCAAGATACTTAGCCTCGTTTGCAAACGGGATTTGAACCGAGTTTGAAAAGATCGGCAAATTATTTATTTTCTTATAAGTAAAATTTACATGAACAGATTTGGTCTCGTTGAGTGCGATTCGCCAAATCTTTGTCCATTCATTTACTCTATTCAAAGCTTCTTGCAGTTTTTCTGTAGTATCTTCGACCGTTTTACCTACTGTCAAGATAGCAGTGTCGTCGGCAAATGTAGCTAGCTCAGTGCCTTCTACTTGCGGTATATCACGAGTGTATAATAGATATAAGACTGGACCAAGAACGCTTCCTTGCGGCACCCCAGCCATTATTTCCTTAAAATCTGAATATTCGTTTCCACATTTGACGCGGAATAGTCTATTCGTAAGGTAGTTCTTCAAAATATTATATAGGTGCTCTGGCAGAACTTGTCGTAATTTAAACTTTAAGCCTTCGTGCCAGACCTTGTCAAAGGCTTGAGAAACGTCAAGGAATACGATTGAACAAATCTTTTTTTCTTCAAGTGATTTTTCGATTACATGTGTTATTCGATGTACTTGTTCAACTGTAGAATGCTTACTTCTAAATCCGAATTGATGATCAGGGATGAGATGCCCTTCTTCTATAACCGGCTGTATTCGCCTAACCAATATTCTCTCGAACACTTTGGATATAATTGGAAGAAGCGAAATCGGTCTATAAGAGGTTTTTTCATTCGGCGGTTTTCCAGGCTTAAGGACCATTATAACTTCTAGTCTAATCGCGGCGTTTATAATGAACAGAAGCTTAATTAGAGCTTTTCTTGGTAGTGCTTTAAGAACCTCTCCCGTAATTAGGTCGTATCCAGGAGCTTTCTTAGGTTTAAGTTTCTTTATTTCTTCCTTAAGTTCGGTAAGCGTTGCATTTCTTATTACACTATTGTCTATATACGACGTATTTATATTTTCAATAAGAGCTTGTCCATCAAACGGTTTGAAAGTTTCTTCCAGGTGGGCGGCAAAAACTTGCGCTTTCTCTTTATCATGCCTGGCCGATTCGTCTTGATTTTTCCTAATTGGCGCGGCTTGAATTTGAGGTTTTTTAATACCTTTTATAGCCTTCCAAAGCGAATAGTTAGAATCTTTTTCTGCCGTTAAGCTTTCTAGGTAAGTTTGTATTTCATTATTCTTAAGGTCTTTAATAGATCGCTTTAGTGAGTTGCACAAACGGTTAAGATGTGCTTTATGTTGCGGAGCCCGAGTTTGTTGCCATCTTTTACGCGCTTTTCTCTTCTCCTTAATCATCTCTTTTATTTCCTGCGGATAAATTTTAATGTAACTGGCCGGGGTTCTCTTTAGGTTGGGAGTATTCTTCCACGCGGCATCCTGTAAGATTTCGACGAAGCGATCTACTTCAACTTCAATTTTATAGGGCGTTTTAAGTGATACGCTCAGCTCAATATTTGCTTCAATATCTTTTTTAAAGCCGTCCCAATTAGTTTTCGCGCCAGTTACTCTGGCCGGTCCTACTTTTTTAATCAAAGCTTCGCTTATCGTCATAATGATTGGAGAATGATCAGAGGAGAGATCAAAGCTTTCTTCAACTTTTATACAGTTGCTAGATATTCCTTTAACAACAAAGAAATCAATCAGATCTGGTATCTTATTTCTATCAGTTGGCCAATATGTTGGTTTACCCGTCGAGTAAAAATCACAACTGAATTGAATACCCGCATTATAAAGCTTTCTACCTTTCTGAGAGGCGTATTTTGAGCCCCAGAAGGGGTGTTTCGCGTTGAAGTCACCACCAATAATAAAATTTGGTTTAAGGAAGTTGAAGATGTTTGTGAAATCACTTTCTTCAAGTTTACATCGCAGTGGACAATATATAGACGAAATGTTGAAAGCAAAATGTCTATTTCTAACGCGTACCGTGCTTACTTGCATTGCTTCTAATTCAATTTTTATTTCCGCTGAGTGTTCGATATTTTCTTTTATAAACAAAGATGATCCGCCTCTGGCTCTTTCCGATGGGTGAAAGGCGTGATATCCGCTATATCCCCTTATCTTAATATTCGATTGCTTTTTCAGATGAGTTTCACAGACCAAGCATATATCAATATCTTTCTCTCGCATAAATATTTCTAACTCGTCGAGTCTTTGTATGAGCCCGTTAGCGTTCCAAGTAAGAATTTTAAGCGTTTCTTTCATATTCTGGTTGAAGTGCGCGTGTTATGAATGTTGTTTTCTAGTGCAACTAGTCTCTCGAAAATTAGTTTATTTGTTTTGCATTGCTCTTCAAGTTTCGCAAGAATCAGGGAAAAAACATTGGATACATGATCTTCTGAACTACCTCTATCACTATTTTTCAATGTCGCAACTTGAGAAGGAGTTTTTACATTAAAGTTTGGACGGTTTCTTGCTTTGATCTCCCGTGAGTTGTCGGTCGTGTACGTACCCTTAACTGTCTTCGCCGCTTGAGCATAAGACTGCACGCCAATATTCGGAGATTTTGCTTCTGTTACCTTATCTCTATTACTTTCGGATTTTTTATCATTAACCGATCTTAAGTTAATATTGACGGACTTTCTATCTTTCGCTGCTCTTTTTTCGTAGCTATTTTGGGTCTGTTCTTGATTGGTTTCATATTCGGACGCATCGAATTTTTTAGCGTATCGCGGCGTTTTTGAAGCTCGTTCGCCACTTCGCAACCTCGATAGTTCGCAGGATGTTTTCCCTTGCAATTTATACAAGTGGCTGGGGTTTGCTTGTTTAGGTGACACTCTTCCGAGAGATGTTCACCTGCGCATTTGACGCATCGCGGCTCTTTCTGGCAGTAAGTCTGCGTGTGATTGAAGCCTTGACAGCGCTTACACTGCGGGATCGATCTGGAGGTCTTACGCATGGGTTCGATTTTGACCACGATGTTTAGAATAGTCTTGATACCATATATAATGTCTTTATTTTCGTCTTTATCAAAACTAAGCATGAATAGTGGAAGACCGCGCTTTACCAATTTTTCATGATCTCCCTCCGACTGTTGCTTCTCCTTCTTGATAATATTGACGGCATCAAGAATTTTAAAGCCTTTGTCTTGAAGGTCGTGCATTACATCTTCTTTAGTGCACGAGGGGTGGAGTCCCCTTGCTACAACACGCAGTGGTCTTTCTAACTTATTTTCATAAGTATACCACTGAATCTTTTCGGCATTCAATTTTTTAGATACTGATCGGTAACCGTCGGCATCATCGACATTGATTTTCCACGTATTGTTTCGCAGAGATGTCACCTTAAACTTCGAAGCCAGAGTTCCTTTAAGGAGGCAATGCAACTTATTATAGTCCGTAATTCCAACGACGTTTATCGGTGGCGGAGGACGTAATTTTGGTTGTTGTTGCTTTTCTTGCATCTCCTTGCGCTTTTCATCTTTTTGTGGCTCGACTTCCGGTGAGGAACCAGCTTTTCGTTTTTTGCTAGGTCGTTTCTTTTCGACCCAATTCGTTTCGCGTGTTAGCTCTTCTTCATCCGTCTGGTATTCGCGACTAGGTGAGCGATGTGAGCTAACTGTATTTTCTTTTTGTAGGTACGTGTTTTTTAGGGCATTATTTTCTTGCCTGAGTAAATCTACCTCTTTCTTGAGCTCACGATAGAGTAGCTCCATTTCGCTAAGCTTGGTACGGAGTACGTCGTTTTCCTCCTCAATGCTTTTAGAATATTGAATGGCAGTTTTTTTTTTCGATGTTCAATTCTTTTCATTTATTTGTTTTCGGTTGTTGTCAAATAAGGTTCTATTTTTTTGTGAAGATATTGAGTGGAAAACGTAGTGTCCATAGATCTGCTGAAAGCAAATCAGAAAAAGTTCCAAAAACTATCACATTAGAAAAGAAATTGGATGTCTTAAGGGACATATGTAGATTCAGGTGGAAGGTTATGACCATTGGACAAACAGAATATAAGTAATGCCGGAATTACTTGTATATCTATTCGCTGAAAAAGCGAATCAGCGCAGCTGAGCGGAATATACATAGATGCGTAGTTTCCAAAGATCGCGCGGCAAACAACACGTTCGTTATCACCCACCGCCACTTCAAAAGAAAGCATGAACTAATTTAATGTACCATTTATTTATGTACGTAAAATGAATTGGTTTAGTCAACCTGCATCCTGGAGAGTCATGCGATGGAAGCCCTAACCGAGGATGCAGAGAGACCCAACGCATGTTCGGGTGCTGAGAAAACCACCTCAGAGCCTTGCATATCAATCTTATCGGAGATCTCGTTCGCCAAGATCCCAATGTGTCCTGCGACCCAGATAAGAGACAGAGAATTCAGCCTTGCGATCGAGTTCAAAGAGTTCTAACATTCACAAACTATTTTGGAAGTGTCTCAAGGGTTAAGCAAGGCCTTAAACGCAGCCTGTTTGTCACTACAGCCCAAAATACTTCGATCCTTCCACCTGTTCTTCGCAGCATAGTTCATGGCCATTAAAATTGCACAAGTTTCCGGTTGGAAAACAGATGCATATTTGCCTAACGAAGAAAAGTGAAGCCTAATGTTGTCGTCTTCCATGAAGACACAGGCACCAGATCCTCGATTGGTTTTGGATTCATCCGTGAAAATACGACTACCTTCCATTCCTGCCTCAAACTCTGACCGAATCCAGTCCTCAACACGAGGAGAGTCGACTTTAAATTTGCGCAACGGCCGGAGTTTTGATGTCATTACGTCAGGTGGCATACCTACCCATGAGACCAAAGTCGTGGAATAAGTGTCGCGCAAGATTATCAAAACTGCAATGTGGATTATACCAAAAACCACCACGCCAAAGACGATGGATGGATTTGATAGTGCAGCCCATCATATAAGTATCAAGAGGAGGTAGCATCTAGAGCAAAGCCAGGCGTACTCAGAAAAGCAGCTCCCGTGCAACCGAGACAAGCCGTTCGTTGGAGCTTGGCGCAAAAGGCAGCCACATATTTAAGCGAAAGCCCGTTCCACCAAACAGCCGACGCATATGGAAAGAATGGTCTTATCATAGCCCTATAGATCCAGAGAATCTTATTCGGTCTCACCATGTCTCACCTTGGGTCCTTTCGTACCTTTAGCATCTTTGTCTCTTAAGCCGTCCCACCACGTCAAGGCAACTGAAGAATGCGAACGGTTTCACGACCTTAGATTATAAGATTATGAGTGGTAGCATTAATGGCACAAAACCTTGAAATTAGATAAAGTTAACATTTTAGCAGTAAGGTTATGAAAAAACCGCTCCGGCATTTTTTTCGAGGTCTCGTCCACAGCACTTAACCAAGCCTTTTGACTTCTCAAAATATGTCGGACTGGACTTGGTTCACTTTTACTCTGACCCAGTCATATGTCTGCATACATTTTAAATTTCTTATTAATTACCACAAACTACCTACGTAGGTACCTCACTTATATCATCCCCGAACTGACAAATTATCCTAATGTCAACCGCCAGGAATGAAACGCGTCTGACAAATATATACGACATTCCTGTTGTACATTGTAGCTCAGATGGTGCACATCGAAACGGACCTGAAAAAACACCCTACACCATCAAGAACCTAAAAAAAAAAAAGACAGAAACCAAAATTGATGTCCACATTGTCCAGTCACAATTTTATGGTCACTTGACCATTTGCTAATTTATTAACTATTTCCGTGAGTGACCAATTTTCCACATTTTTCTTTTTCTTCTCCTTCATTGTTTATCTTTTGTGCTGTGAGCATGAATGACAGGTTGTAGTATACGCAAACGTCCTTATTTTGACATTAAGTCGAACCGTAAGAAAGGGAAGCAGGCGAACCAGCACACCAAGGCGACTACTGTTTGATTAATTGCCTAATTTTCGGTCTACTTATTCATGTTTTTTATGTGTCATTCGTTCGTTTTGTTTGTTTGTTTATTTATTTTGTTTTTATTTATTTGCGATTGGGTCATCGCTCATTTGCATCTGATGGTTGTTTTCGCATTAAAGAGCATGGATTCTCGTTGGGTTGACAAGTCGGTTGAAACAAAGACTTATCTTATTTTGATTGATCGATGTGAACATGAAGTCATATGTCAATTCAATAAATGTTAACTTTTGACATTATGTCGATAAACCATAAAAAAACAACAACAAAACAAAGCATCACTTCCAGCGACAACATAGTAAACAAGCTCTTATACCTTCTGGCATCAGTTACGCCTCCTGTAAACAAACGGCAATTCCGTGAACTTTTAAATGCAACACGGCTTTCAGCCAAGTTATGTGTAGGTACCTCACAGCCAGTTGAAGAAATTCGATACCACAACTTGCCATGCCATCCGAACAGTGCTGGAAAGCAGCAACCACATAGCGCCGAAGCTCACTTTAGCCAGCAGTGGTGCACTCAAGCGGCAATCCAATGCACTACAAAGCCCCCAATATCCCCATCTGAAATAATGCATTAAATTTCCAGTACATAAGGCATAGGGTTACCCTCTTTGCAAAGCTCCTATTTACAAATACAAACATTCTACAAATGATGTGGATGACACAATCACAGATGGCCATAATGGTGGCATGCGCCCTAATCACGCCCCTCCAAAGCTCAGCTTTTATGTTTCTGTTGTGCTTTGGTAAAACTAAAAAAAATAGTTCATTCTCCGACCTGTATTTCCCATTCAACAGCAGAATTTATTTCCCAGTATTTCTCTGGTTCCGCCCCAAGTGATCGCAAAGCAAATAAGAATTTTTTCCCCTTACACCGCAGTACTGGCGTGTGAAGAGTGCAGCTCTATACGGTGTCATTACCATTTCTGTCACTATTTCCCCTCACACCAACACACTTAAACCAACGTTCAACTTATTTATCAGCAGCTTCTCTTTGCGGTGACATTCGCCGGAGGGTTTCCTGGAATTTGTTTGATTCTACTTTTCAAATCATTTCGATTCGTTGACCCGTCACGATGCTCTGTGCTTATGTTTTGCTTGACGGAAGGAAATTTTCATTGGTTGCGTGTGGAGGAGGCATGTAGCTATCTCTACTCGGAGTAGTTTCCGTGTATCTAAATAGCTTAGGATTGATAAGGATGTTCTGTGCGTTGAAAAAGTTTTATTTAATTGCTTGTGATGAGAGTGATTATGTAGATAAATTTAGTTGGAGCAACTAGAAAATCCAAAGAAACATAACGAATAACAACCGATTTAATTACTTAATAGATAGTTATGATAACATGGTTCCTTCAGGGTGGGTTTTTAGCGAAAATGCAGCAGTAGTCATGCACTAAATAATTTCGCGTAACTTTTATAAATTGTTTAATGAAACAGTGAACGTGTTCGTAATTTTAGAGTAATTAAAGTTTCCTACTCGTATATTCCTAGAGAAATATATCAAAAATGTTGGAGATGCAGCTGCTACCGCGTATCCGTTTATGCCCTAGAAGTAAATGCTTGGTTATTATTATTCAGTTGGTGATTGGTTTGCTTTGTCGTTGGCTTTAACCTGTACTTGGTTTAGAGAGCTAAAAAAATGCTCGTATATTCTGCTGTCACAAAACAGCAAGATGAAATTTAAATTTCAAAGCAATTTTCACTTCAGACGTACTTATATGTACATATCTACAACTCGAATATTTAAAATGAACTTAAGTCTTTTCGTTTATAGCTTTAAAAAACAACGGTCTGTTTCGAAACGTAGACGACGGTGTGGGTAACTTTAACTCTTTGACCTTAAACTCGTATAGGTAATTGTCTGAAATTTTGAGAGTCGATCTGAAAACAGTTACTAAAATTAAGCAAATAACACCACTACTAGGTGTACAGCCAGTTAAAAACTGTATTTTAATATACTTTCGAGAAATTGAATACATACATATATATTCTTCTTGTTTTAGATATTTTTAAATGTGAATTCATTGTACCAGGAATGCTAAGAAACAGGGCGTACTTCAAGGGTTTATTCTGGGTTCAATTCTGTTCTGTATGTTTGAAAAAGACTTGCTATTAGGCCTGTGAGTACACCTCGGTCTATCTGTATGCGGACGATGTTCAGCTCTACTCGGCCGGACCAATTAATAATATAACTGAGCTTGTCATTCATATCAACGAAGATTTGTCTGGGATACACAATTGGTCGGTAACTAACAGACTGCTTTTAAATCCAACAAAGTCGCAGTTTATTCCAATATCCAATTAAGTGTTCGACTTTAATCTTTTGCCTGATGTACTGCTTGGGAGTAAACTTAAGATTGCTGACACCGTAGGTTAGGTTAGGTTGGCTGTCCACACGAGAGTGCAGACACACTTAGACCAGTGAAGGTCCTTTGTGATACCATGGATCAAACCATTAGGCCACTCAGGGACTAACAAAACCAACTGGAGCTTTTGACAAAGCGATGGATGCTCATGACGTCCAGGGACGCCAGATCGCAGAGGTCGTCAAGGAAGGGGGATATGTGCATAGGAGGTGAAGGATGGTTTCCTCCTCCTCCTCGTCCCTACAGCTCCTGCAGAAGTCGTTGGAGAAGAGACCAAGCCTTCTGGTGTGTTGGCCTATAAGACAGTGTCCAGTGAGAGTACCGACAACGCAGCTGATTTGTGTACGCTTTAGCTTGATCAGATCGGCACTACGGTTTTGATCCAGCTTAGGCCAGATCTGTCTCGAAATGTGACACGTTGAGCCGTTTCCCCATCTGAGGTTGGTCGTGCTAATAGCGTTCAGCTTTAGTAGATACTTACATGTAGCGAGGGGCATACACAGGGCTTGCCTTTCAGGCAAAATCCTTAGAGTGGTACCCTGTCTGGCGAGGTCGTCAGCCCTGCAGTTACCTGGAATGTTTCTGTGGCCCGGCACCCAGCATAGGTGAATGTAGAACTGCTCTGTCATCTCTATAAGAGATAGACGACAGTTTAAGGCAGCCTTTGAAGTGAAGGAGAACGATTCCAGGGACTTGATTGCCGCTTGGCTGTCAATGAAAATGCTAATATCCCTGACAGATAATACATTACATTTCAGCCAGGACAGAGCCTCCTTAATCGCCATGATTTCCGCCTGGAAAACGCTACAATGATCAAGGAGGCAGATGCTGACACCGTAACTAGCTTAGGATTTGTTATTAATTGTAGGCTTTCAGCATACGATTACATCAACACCGTAATCAGGCGTATTTATGCATGCATTCG
This sequence comes from Brachypalpus laphriformis, assembly GCA_945910035.1. Classification (NCBI taxonomy): domain Eukaryota; kingdom Metazoa; phylum Arthropoda; class Insecta; order Diptera; family Syrphidae; genus Brachypalpus; species Brachypalpus laphriformis. Next base: position 104,788,663 of record OX246756.1, read on the forward strand.
CAAGGTTTTACGCCTACTGAAACCCGAAGGAAGCTTGTAATTAGCCGTGTTCTACTCTTAATTACTTATGCTAAAGTTGTGTACTGTAATATTGATTCTCTATCACAACTGAAGTTACAAGTAGCATTCAATGATATAGTGAAATATATTTACGGTCTACGTAGATATGACCATATATCTGAATATTCGAAGAACTTGCTAGGTATCTCCTTCTTCTTCTTCTTCCTTTTATCAGCGAGGCCATGATCCGAAAACAATGGATCACAACAGTCCCACTTCAGCGCATTTCTACTGATCCGCCTGTGGGGTTCGCCTCTTGCTAGGTATCACTATTCAAAAACGCATCAACGCTAGAAATTGTATTTTCTTACACAGTATTGTAAAAAAAAAAAAAAAAAACGCCGGAGTGCCTGTTTGTACAAAAATTTAATTTCACTCGTCTGCTCAGAACCCCTAGCTTAATTTCATTGCGTCATCGGTATTTAAACTATGGAATTCTTTATCTTTAAGTATTAGAAATATTTCCAATACCACACGCTTCAAAAGTGCAGTCCTTGATTATTTCTCTCTTCATACTTGAATACCATATTTTCTTAGTCCCTTTATTCTCTAATGAAATTCGTGCATCTTAATTTTTATTTTTTTGTATTTAAGATGATTAAACATTTTTTAGCTCTGAATATTAATTCTACCTACTATAGAAGATTTTATCTTAATGTGCATACCACTAAATTAAATAAATTAAAATTCAATGTAACCAAACAAATTGAACTATTGCTCAATGTATGCAACAAGAAAAAGATTTAAGAAATTTCTGTTCCTTTATATCACATTAAACCGGTAGGGTACTTACTATTCCCGTATTTGTTTTCTCCCAATTTTTATACCTATTAATTTTTAGTTCTTTCGCGCAAGGATATTTCTTTTTTTTATTTCGCAAATTTTAGTTCGCATTTCTATTAGTTAGATTCTCTGTTGATTAGGTTCTGATTAATTAGCATTTTACTATTTCGCCGCGCTTTATTTAGTATTTCGAGCGAAATTTTATCAACGTGTCATGCCAAAAGAATAAAAACCAAATACAGTAAAAAGCGATCATAACAAACTCGAAGGTACTGTGAAATTTGTTCGTTATATCCGATATTTCCTTATACTTAACTAATTTTTTAATTTATTTGTTTTCTAATGAAAAAGCTAACGGATGCGATGATTGTTTTAAAGATTTTAATTTATTCATGATTGGAATACATTATTTAGCTGTCCTATCTGAAAGATACACGACTTTTTTATTTTTTTTCAAATTCCATCAGTGTTTAGAGGTCGCTACTAGGCGCTTTTCTTTTTAGCGCCTGCTGGATTACGTCAAGCTAGATGGATGGCAAAGTCAACTATTCACTCAAAATTAATTTATTTAAATATCAATTCATGATGTTGAAAAAATGAGAAAAAGGAATTAAAGACATCTGCATTTCTACAGCCAGGATTTATGCAAAATATTGGTCCCAAGATCCTGCAGGATGGTCTGTACCTAGAAATGATTTACAGCTCTGATACTGTCTGATACCATTGTATATACATCTTGATGTATATACAATACATCAAGATGTATATACAATGCTGATACTAAATAAAAGCCTCTACGATTTTTTTTATCGAGCAACACATTGAGATTTTTTAGGATAGCTGCGCTCTCCTCTTAGTTTTTGAAGAAGTTGAAGAAGTTTACAAAACAAGCAAAACAGTTGTTTTTTCTATGCGAATTTTATGAGCGGCAACGACCTCTAGAACTTATTTTAAAAATATGAAAAAATGCCTGCAGTAATTTATTGCGGTATGGAACATATTTAAGGGTTACCGCAAACAAATTTTTAAAAAATGTCTGATCCATATAAGAACTACCCTAGAGTAAATAGTAATCTGTAATTTTTTGTTGTCGAGTGTTTTTTTTCGTTGGAATTATTTCACTTTCTGTAGAGAAATGCTGCAAAATGTTGTCAAAACGTCCGAATAACAAGGATCAAGCAGTCTTAACCATCTTCATTTTCTACACTCTCCACATCTTCACTTTGCACGCAATCCGGAATTAGTTCATCGGTTACAAATTCTGCAGTCACAATGCTGTCATCCAGATGCATAAATTAAAAACGCTCTCTAATGACTGGATACGTCTTGTCGAGTGAGTCAAAGGGCAATTATTTTCTTCGAATTCCGTTTGTAGCTATGGTTGCCACTAACACCCTCTCGCAGTAGAATGGCATCTAGTTAACTTATTCAAACTAAAACACAAGCTCGATAGAAACCAATCAACCGTTGGTTGTGCACGACAATTGTCCATTAGCGATAATATTTGATCCTTTTGATTGACAATTGCCACCCCAATTTCTCAAAAAATGTTCGAATATGTCCGATGTCATCAAGGCTCTTTTAGTACTCTCATACAATATTAGAAGCGTTTCTATATTTTTAAAACATCTCGAATTTTTCGATTTCCTAATAACCAATAGCTTTTTCTTTTTAGTTCCAGTCATATTAACTTCTACTAAAACCGTTTTTCGTTCTTTGGACATTTTGCCTCTAACGCACTTTTAAAGTTGTATTGGATGTTTTTTTGTAAAATAATCCTGTTTCGTCAATGTTAAAAATGATCCAATCGTTTCGAAGTTTCGGTCAAACAACACATAACCTATTTATCTCTACTGTAGAAACGCTGCCCGATTCACCGCTTACATTTCCACTTTGAACATTTAAACAGAGCAGAGCAGCTTCAATGTCAGGATATTGACATCGCATTTTTTTTTTTTTTTAATTTTCTTTTTTAAGTTTCTTGTTTAATTTTGTTGATAGCTTTGAAGGCGATATTGAGTATTTTTAGCTGCTGAGTTTTTTATTCGAATTGCCAGCTTTACTGAAATTACATTTTCTTCAATACTAAAAATTCTCCGTTTCGCCCTCATTTTCAGAAAAATAAAATAAAATACACCATAAGCAAATAACGGGGCGCCGTGGCGTAAGTGGTTAGTGTGTCGGATCACTACGCATGAGGTTCCAAGTTCGAATCCCAGAAAATACCAAAAAGTTTTTTCACGGTCCCACCTCTCGCGAGCGTCTGACAAACATCCGAGAGTATTGTTGTCACGAAAAAAGCTTCTCAAATCGCCGTTCGGATTCGGCATTAAACTGTACGTCCCTTCCATTCGTGTGAAAAATATAACGCACACAACATGAGTGGTTGCGAGAAGCTAGGCCCTGGCACTTTAAAGAGCTGTTGCGCAAATATTTGTATAAGCAAATAACTGTTAGATTAAAAAAAATAAATCAACGACGAAACACTTCTTGCATGAACTGATATCAAATCGAAAATGATTATCCCAGTCAAATATCAAACAAATGGATGATGCGCTATTTATAGTAAAAATCGAAAGGAATAAACGAAAAGCGAGCACTAAATTATTAAGAAGAGCCCTCAGTGCTTTCTACTTTCATCGCACCTCCTTTGCCCTTCCAACATTTTTTCAACACCGTTACAAGCGATATATGGTCTGTGTAATTTGTATATATCTCAGTCTATACTTCGAGATTTGTTCGCAATAACTAATATTTCGTTACAATCGATTTCTACTGTAATACACTGTCACATAAAATATTTATACTTCGAGTGCTGTATTAATATTTCAAAAAATGGTGTTATATTTAAGTTTAAGTTTGTCAAAAGAATCAAAAATTGCCTTCACTCGAACAATCGTTTATCGAGAATTTCTTATAATCAACGTAATCAACGTAATTTACATTCATTCAAAAATCACAATATGCGGACTTAGGTATATTTCAACAGAGTGACTAGAAAAAGTAACATACTCGTACTTCGCGTTTTAATATAATACATAACATTTCGTATATAGCTTAAGTCGATTTAAGTCAAAATGGGATTAATTATAGCAATCTTATCTGTTAGTTGCATATCCCTAAAGATTGCTTAGTCATGGCTATCAGAGTAGCGCAGCGGTACAATTCAAAATTTTCATACGATTTTCACATGAGCGACAACTTTAAATGCCCCTCCTGAAAAATCGTACAAATTGACTTAAGCTACTTTAACTTATTGCCACATAAGAAATAAATAAAAACAAAGCAAAAGGCAGTTTTCTACGAACGTTTCTTCAAATTCGAAAAGGTAAACCCTGGAAGGCTTAGGGACGAATGATAGAGTAGACAAAAGATGATCGGTTCTTATCACTTTCTCTTAAATTTGTACTTTCTTGCATATGTTCAGACTTCGAGTTAATGTATGTAATTATTTTATTTTTAAGTTCTTACACTGATCGGGAACAGCGCCGCAATGAGATCGAAAATTATACCGTGTTTCACCAATTTTGGTCATTTGCCAAGAGACATATTTATTCATTGTTGTTGCATAAAAATATGTTAAGCTAAACTCAGATGTAACAATTTGTGAAATTTTCGAAAACAAAACTTATTGCCTAAGCAAAATATATAGTAATAGCGGTTACGATAATGTAAAAAATATTTTTTCTACCACTAGTTCGTTTAGTCCCGTGCCCGTAAGGTCAACAGTCTCGTGTCTAATTTTCAAATATTGAATTACAGAACATCATTCAGCACGGGTCGTATTTTTTGTTGTTGTTTTGTTTCTCTAACACTTGACTTGCAAGCTAAACATTGCCACCATTGCCCCATCTCATACTCACTGCGTAACATGATCACGGACACGGTCGATTACCTTCCGCTTGTACTAGATTTCTATGTAAGTCAACCCTTTCTTATGAAATTAGAAATGGACGACGTGTCGTCGCAGTGCGATGGCGGATGTGCAAATTCCCTTCCGGTTCAATAGGAGCAAATGGACATGTACGGACATCCTTTGCAACACCAACTCTTATAACCATTAAAGTTAGGTTCGTAGAAAACTTAATTAGAATCTAAGAGCAATTAATTAATGTAAATCGAAATGCAGTCGTAACTTTATGCATATCATTGTGTCGGAGTATGCTCATAAATAATTCACCATTGTAGACTGTTTCGCAGCGCAGCACAGTAATTAAAAAGGACAGAGATGTTCTGTCGTCGCGCCTGCGGCCTTCTATGGCAACGGGACCACCGCCATAGATGAACGCAACATTGGAATGCAGAGCACCCGTCCTCGAGTGTTTCGATTAATTAACAAAATTGTCTCTGAGTGGCCCATATGACATCCGGGTGTGAAACTGTCGGTGCTTGGCATGTGCCAAGCACATACGTATATTCTGCTTCTGAGGGATAATTTGATCCACTGTTCGGCCGCGCGCCGTATGGCACAATTCCATTCACCGTTTTGTGTTGGTGAGTTATTTATTTGACATTATTGAGTTTAATGTGATGAAAGGGAACTTCATCTCGATTTTAGATACAATTGAAAATGATTGAGTATTATAAGTTATTGATAATTGAGTGTAATGAATGAGTAAAGCATTTAAAGGGCATTTTTAAGACAGTCCTTAAAACGGAACGGTGTCTAGAAAAGAAACAAAAATTAGGAATTTTGTAAAATATACGAGTGGTTTTACTATGTAAGCGTAGATAAAGTAAAATACTTTTTTTATTTGTAATAAGAAATTCTCGATGTTATTCGTCCGCTTTTATTTAACCATCTTTTAGTTGTCTCTCAGTCAAAAAAAGAAATTGCTCCGCAATCAAAAAAAGAAATTGTTAAGTGCAAGTTTGTTTGTACACAGAGGACAGAGGGGTTCGAGAAAGTAGACACATTGTTCTACCGGTACATTTTTTGTTTAACTTCTGATTTTTTTTAGGCACTAGAAAACGTTCCTCCAGGGTGGTTGATAAAATACAAAGATCAATCCATAGGCACAAATGGTCATATCTGGTAAGCTGCACAAAATTGCTCGGTTTTTTCAAAAGCTCATCCACTGTGAGCGCATGTTTCACACAATGTATTCGAAAAAAATATTTTTTAATTCTACTTAGAAAGATGTTCTTAACTATTTAACCATGCGTACAAGTTATTAATTTCTCCGTGGTGAATAAATAAAACAAAATATTTTTTCCAGACGGATGACCGTCCTCTTGCAAATCTTTATTAAAACCCAAACTTAATCTACAAATTAGAATTATTTATAACGTGGGATATACAATGTTCCTGAGGGTAGACGCTGCGTCGTCAGCTTGGGAAATAATCTCTGGGAACAGTGCTTAGAGGTGTCGGTGATTGCTAGGAATAACTGTGCATGATTTGAGTCCACCTGCTTCGGTGATTTCTGAGAATAGCTGGGTAAAGGCGTACGAGCGGTGCATCTCATGTGCAGGTGGGTGACTTGGATATTCGATCTTCTGGGTGATAACTTATATACTCTTACGCATGTACAGTGTGAGCCAAGGAGATGTGATTTTTTTTTTTTTCAAAAAGCAAGTACATATATTATACGGTTATTTTTTTAAAAAAATAGATTTTTTATTTTTTACACAAAATAAAATTTAAAAATCCAAGTCATAAACGGAAAATGACGTCCGTTTTTGTCCACGCATTCACAGAAATAAGAAAAATTCTCCGTGCACTTCTCTAACATTGCTGTTGGAATCGCTCGAATTTCTCTTATAATGGCCGCTGGCAATTCATCAAGTACATATACCGAGTTTTCCTGCAAAAACCTTGGTTTTCAAATAACCCCATAAGAAATAATCACACGGAGACAAATCCGGTGATCAAGGGGCCACTCAGGCGATCGCCAAAATAGTGCAAAGCTCCATGACAATTGAAAGGACAGATAATAAGGAGTGTATACCAACCATTTCAAGAATATTAGCGGAGCTAATATGTACTGGAGCTACATACCTCCAAGACAACGGTTGCAAAAATCATGCACATAGCGTACATCGTTTAGGAGCTCAAACACCTACGCAAAGGACTGCTTCATGGTCTGTATTAAAAGTGTGCAAGGTCTCCACCAACTACTGGAAGGCGTTACAAGCAGCATTATTACTGTGCAATAACTGTTCTGTAAAATGTATCATCGCAGTGCACATTGGACTCCATATCTCGCATATTTTAAGCGATATTAGAATTACAAACGTTGGTACTGGTATGCATTAAACTGTGCTCACAGTTCCAAGAATATTTTTTACTCGTTTGCCAAAAATTGAAATGGAAAGTTAAAAGAGAAGGAAATGAATTCGCTTCGGAACATCTACATCAACTTCAGTGGCAAGCAGTAAACATTTTAAAAATACGATATGGAGGATGGTGGCAAACCAGAAACTGAATTTTTCAGATTTTCTTACGTAGTAACTAGAACACTCACAAATCATTCCCAAATAATTCAATATTGTTATTTCAAATGTCTATTCCCACCTGTGGATTACTTACTTACTTACTTAGATGGCGCTACGGTCCGGGGTGGACCTGGGCCTCAACCAACAAACCTCTCCAGCTACACGATTACGAGCCAGCTGCCTCCAGTTGCGCACGCCAAGTTGGTTGAGGTCCCCCTCCACTTGTTTGCGCCACCTACCGCGAGGTCGTCCTCTACTGCGTCGTCCATCCGGGGTGGATTCGAAAACTTTCTTAGCGGGAACGTTGGGCTCCATCCGCTCTAAATGACCCAGCCGTCTTAGTCGCTGTATGTGAACTCTTTTGGCTAAGTCGATGTCCTTGTACAGGCCGTATAGTTCGGCATTGTACCTTCTCCTCCACTCACCGTCTATGCAGACGGGACCAAAGATCGCTCGAAGAACTTTTCTCTCGAAATAACCAAGGGCATCCTTGGTGCTTCGATCTGAATACTCGTAAATGGCCCCATTACCTGCCCGCTGAGTTCTTCCGATTATGTCAATGTCATCGGCATAAGCGAGTAGTTATACAGACTTGTAAAAGATTGTACCTCCGGTGTTGGCTTGTGAGTTTCGTACAATTCTCTCAAGTACTATGTTAAAGAGATCGCATGATAGCGCGTCACCTTGTCTAAGACCTTTCCTGCCATCGAACGGTTCGGTGATGTTATTACCGAAGTTGATGGAGCAGCGAGAGTTCTCCATTGTCATTCTGCACAAACGGACGAGCTTAGCAGGGATGCTAAGACTAGACATGGCTCTGTATACATCGTCTCTATACACGCTATCATAGGCAACTTTGAAATCGATGAAGAGGTGGTGCGTATAGATTTTATATTCATGGGCTTTTTCCAAGATCTGCCGTAGTGTGAATATTTGGTCAATGGTGGACTTTCCCGACCTGAAACCGCACTGATAAGGACCTATCAGGTTGTTGACGATCGGTTTTAGGCGTTCACATAATACGGTATACAGGATCTTATATGCGATGTCGAGGAGACTTATACCTCTGTAATTGGCGCAGTTCAGAGGGTCTCCTTTCTTCAGGATCGGGCAAACGATGCTGAGGTTCCATTCATCGGGCATACTTTCATTCGACCAGATTTTACAGATAAGCTGGTGCATGCTCCTTACCAACTCATCTCCTCCTGCCTTGAAAAGTTCAACGGCAAGGCCGTCGGCTCCAGCAGCTTTGTTGGATTTGAGTTTAGATATCGCTATCCTCACTTCATTCTGATCGGGTTGACGGGAATCTTGACTGCCATCGTCACTGTTGAATGGCTCATTCTGCCTGTTAGCGGAATATTGGTCATCATCGCCGTTTAACAGTCTGCAGAAGTGTTCCTTCCATATCCTCAGCACCGACTGCGATTCTACTAATATGTTACCATTTCCGTCCCTGCAGGCTTCTGTTCTGGCTTTGAAACCCTGGTATGTTCTTTTTACCCTTTGGTAAAATTTTCGAACATTATTCCTGCAATAAAATCTCTCAATCTCCTCGATCGAGCGCTTTTCATGCTCTTTTTCTTCTTTCTGAGAAGTCAATGTTCCTCTTTTCTCCTGCGCACGTAGAGCTCGTAAGCAGCTCTAGTCCTTCTATGCAGAGCTGCTTTGTACGCCTCTTGTTTTGCTGCATGTGCTTGCCGGCATTCCTCATCAAACCAGGGGTTTCGTTGTGGTGGCCGAGAGAAACCCAGTACATCAGAGGCAGCATCTCTGATGGCTTGTTGGCAACGCTGCCACTGGTCTTCCGCATTTGCTGCTGGCGGCATAGGACTTAGATTGAGATTAGAAGAAACACGATCGGCAAAGGTTCTGGCGGTCTCTTGCGATTGTAGCTTTTCGACGTAAAATTTCCTCACAGTATCCCCCCTGTGGGTTAGAGGACAGAATATACCCACGGTAGGCATGCCTGTCGTAAAAGGCGACTAAAATGCCAACCCGCCGTCTTTCTTACGGTAACAAAAAACTATGCAATGAACAAAACTAACGGTATTGATACCCCAGGTGGCAGCCCAGTTCAACTGGAAAATCCACCCACGCAAGAGGCATACCATACTCTACGAATTCTAGGGAGAGCTATTTATTGCATCAGAATTTAATCAACCCATTTAGGAAAAGCTCAAGGCTACAAAGATTTCCGCCTCGAAAGACTTCTCCTAAAGCGCAAAATAAAAGTCTCGCGAATCCGGACGTGTTAATTCGGAAAACGCAAGATTTGGAACAAAGTACTCTGGGAAAGGATAACGCCGTGCTCCGAAAGAGCCTCGATGAAATGGAGCTGTTGAGTAAGCTCAAAAGCAAAATTGAGAATAAAGTATCTTTGCTTCAAAACGAGTCTTCAAAAACAGGGTAATTAATAGTGAGCCTTCTCCGGGTAGCAATCACTACAGTACGGACGAAGAAGAACTCGCGCGCGAAACGGATTGGTCACTTAAACGAAGACCATCTAAAAATCGTAAGACCGGTTCATCGCCAGAGGTTGTTCCGCAACACGAACCTAATCGCAAAGCGCAGCCAAAAGCAGAAAAGCAAACTAAAAACAAACGCGCCCCTCCACCAATAAATATTACAGGCGTTGCAGACTATAATTCTTTAAGGAATATTTTAAAAACAACGATTGCTACTGAATTTAAAGTAACTTCCTTGCGAAACGATGCATGGAAAATCAAGGTTAATGATGCTGAGGGCTACTCTGCTGTATCTCAAAAGCTTAACAATGAACAAATTCAATGGCATACTTACGAAGACAAGTCTGAGAGACCCTTGAGGGTCGTAGCTAGAGGACTTCATCCATCATGCGCTAAATAAGACCTTATAGGTGATTTACGCGATAGAGGTTATAACATTCTCGACGCCGTGAACTTTTTAAAAAAAGAGAGAAAACGACCCGACCGTGGAGAAGAAGCTATAGTGACACGTGAACTTCCGCTTTTTGTGCTATCATTCGATAAAAGCGAAAGCCAGGAAAAGATATATAATATTCGTACAATCATGAGTATGGTCGTTAAAATCGAGCCACTACGTGTCAACACGAAGACAACCGCTCAATGCAAGCGATGCCAAGAGTTTAACCATACACAGGCGTACTGTCGGAAGGAGCCGCGCTGCGTTAAGTGCGCTGGAAAACAGTCTCCGGAAAATTGTAGTTTAAGCAAAAATGAGAAAGCTACTTGCGTTAACTGTAAAGGAAGACACACAGCAAATTATCGCGGTTGCGAGGTCGCAAAGGAATTACAGATCGACGCGCCGTTTGTACGGGGAACTAAATCAGTCGATCGGGCTCCTAAGTCGGTAGAACGTGTTGCTAAGCAGACTGAGCAGGCTTGTAAGCCAGTTGCACAGACTCCTAAGCCGACTGAAAGGACGCTCGAATCAGCAGTGCAGACTCTTGAAACAGTCAATCAGCCTTCTAAGTCGATTAAAAGTACGTCAAAGTCGTCCACTTAAAAGGCTGAACGAAAAATAACACCGGAAAAGCCAGTGTACCCCAGTTATCTGACGTATTCTCAGGCTGCAGTCAAAGCAACCAAGCGGAACGACGGGCCACCCTCTGATCCGTTGAAAGAAATAAAGAGCTGCATCTACGCTAAGTTCGAGGAACAATGCGAAATGAATAAACGGATTCTCGAACGTCTTAGTAACGACGAAAGCTATTGTATATACCTTATATCTAAATCTAAGTAGATATGGACTCTTTGCTTAAAATAGTAACATGGGATGCAAACGGACTCTTACAAAAATTTAACGAATTAGAAATATTCCTAATGAGAGAAAACATCGACATATGTTTGATCGGGCATCGCAAATAAAGATAAGAGGCTACGCTGGTTATCACGCATATCATCCTTCTGATAGAGCGCGGGGCGGTTCGTCCTTATTCATTAAAACTAACATCAAACACTCAGTCGATATTAGCATAGAGCTGGAAAGACTTCAGTTGTGCGCGGTAAGGGTTGAAAATAAAAACCTGAGCTTCAATATAGCATCTGTTTACTGTCCGCCGCAATGCTCGCTTGGTGGAGATTTCAACGCGAAGCACACCTTCTGGGGTTTAAGATACACATCTTCTAAAGGAAAAATTCTCTACGAAGTGGCAGATGAATTCGGTTGTTGTTTTTATTCGACAGGAAAACCGACTCAGGAAAAATTCCCGATTTATCGATTTTTCGTTACAAAAGGCATTTTCGATAAGTTTATTACAGTCAAAGAATGTTTTGATCTCTCTTCTGACCACTCGCCGGTAATTTTACTACTTGGAGAAGCGCTGATCAAGAAAAAAGGACCTTCAAGAGGATATTTCTGCTTTGACTGTTCCAAGCGGAATCTGAACTAATTCCCCAAGAGAGCTGTGGAAGGCTGAGCCTTGCCTAGCCAGTTCAACAGCATGTTCGTTTCCATAAACGTTACTGTGCCCTGGAACCCAAATCAGGGTTACCTTGAATTGGCTATCTAGCGAAGCTAGCTCATTTCGGCATTCAAGCACCAGCTTGGAGGATGTAGTAACCGATGCAATGGCTTTGATGGCTGCTTGGCTATCAATAAAAATAGCAATCTTTTGCCTTGGCGTTATATTGGTGTGTGTTTTGATCTGACGGCAAGCTTCCCGGGCAGAGAGTAATTCTGCCTGGAACACACTGGCAGAATCCGGGAGCCTAAATGACTTAAAGATGTTTAAGGATTCGGAAAACACACCCGCACCGACTCCACAGTCCATCTTTGAACCGTCTGTGAAGATTGTTACGTCGAAATGCTTAATCACCTGTCCATCTTGCCATTCTATACTTGTGGGGAATTGAACGTAGAAGCGCTTTGTGAAATTCAATTTGGGTATCATGTAATCTGTTGTGGGCAAAGCGAGTTCTTTTGGCAGAGAGTTTAAAATGTTACTATGCCCATTGGGTTTCATAAACCAGCACCCAGACTTCTTGAGTCTGACCGCACTATGTGCTGTGATGTTTATTATGTGTAGATCTAAAGGTAGGAGATGCAAGAAGACTGTTAGAGCAACGGTCAGGGTTGACCACAGAGCGCCTTATAAAGACTGCCAGTATTTACAGCTATGGCAGATATTGAAGGTCTCTCTCGTCAGCTTCCTAAGACGTGAGAGTTCTTCGGTCCACCAAGGTGGGAATGTTTTCTTGCTATATTTGACTGGACACGAGACTTTATACGTCCTAAAGAAAGCATGGTCATGCGTCCTGTCGAAGAACTCAGCAGGCGTTTGTTTATATGCATGCCGCTCGAGATAGGTGCTGTCATAGCTGTTCCTTCTTCTTCTTTGGACGGCCCATACCATCGATCTTTTTGAGTGGCAATAATGTTTGATTTAGACTAGTGTGAGGTCTCTGCTCATTATTCATGCACGTGGCTTGTTAAAGTCCGAATATTTCACACGAAGACTTGAAAGTTGTTCTTCATATTTCATTTGCAAGAGTTGTCAAACTTGTTATGGAATCTTGTAGTTGCTTCGTGTTTTTGTCTTTACAACCCTTAGGACAAATAGGTATAAGATCACTACGAGTAAGTGTTTTTCCTTGACTGGAACTGTAAACGCCTCCATATGCAGAATTCTTTCGGTGACACCTGGAACTAAGTAAGAGTGACACATATGCATACCGTACTAATTAAACAAGCACATATACCTACTTAATCCTTGCTCAAATTCTTATTCTGGTAGATCGTAAAACTTCATGATGATTACAATGATCTTAATTCTTCTTTATCAAGATTCGATCGCTGAAATGTTTTCTGGATATGAAATCTATGCTTGGGCTGAAAGTTGACCTACCTAATATACTATATACACTAAGCTCACGTACTATCGGGCAGTTTTCCTGAATATAAGACAGCTTTACACATTTTTTTCAATTCATTTCAATTTATTTAAAATAGTGCGAGTTCTACATTAATTTTAATGACAGTATTAAGATGATTTATATTTAGTTAAATTAGATTACATATTTGTACTACATAAATTATTTGAATTCATATTTATGAGATGTAAGATTTGAATTTAAAGGAGAGAACTGGGATATATGGATTTTATTGCTGCATACTGAAGGGTCGCATAATTGCTTTTTTTTTTAAAACTTACGGTAATTAGTATTGCTTTGACATGTACGGGCAGAGAGTTCCATAGCCTGACACCGTGAATGAAAAATAATCGAGATAAATTTAAATAGGTGTTGAGACCTCAGTGAATGTACAAAAATTAATTTAGTTTAGAGATATGTTGGTGTTAAATTCTTTATGATGGTGTGAAGAAAAATAAAACTTTTTGCGTTTACATAATCATCAGGGAACACCTAAAGATATTCCAAGAGCAAACTGAGATAGGATCCGACCTTCGGAGTCCATATAAGTATAAGCCGTACAACACGTTTGTGGAACGAATTACCACCCTCTGTATTTCTTAATCATTACAACCTTCAAACATTTAAAGCCAACGTAAACCGGCATCTCCTCTCTGTCTTTCTCCCCTTTTCCCATCCGACCGTGCCCTGAGAACCAGTATAAGGGTATTAATAATCCCTTTGGCACGCGCAAATTATAAAAAAAAAATAAAAATATCGGGCTGGGTCATTAATTGATACCTAAAGTAGAATACTACTGTCAGAGCAACCACCAACAACACCGAGTGTCTACCCATATTATGTCACTTGGAGCTTATACCAATAATCTTTTTTAATTTAGGAATCTGGAATCTTAGTGCTCTTCTTTGCCAAAGTTAAAGAGGATTTTCACATTCCAGGCACCGTTCCTTGTCCTTCTACGGTAACCTACAGTCAACGTACTATCGATTCTTGTTCAATGTCATTTTTCATTCCTAGACCAGCGTACTGTGATACTAGTTAGATCACGCATTTGCAACTTTAGCTCACATTAAGCGATAACGTATTGCAGGAACCATTCTACTAGGTTAGGTTAGGTTAGGTTAAGTAGGGTTATGAGATTATCATAGAACACTAGGCACCAAAGTGGACCCATTGCGATCCCTAAAGAACCTTCACGGCAAAGGACCTAAACCAATTCTCCCATACAATTAATCTCCCTACAGAATTTGAAAAGTTCCTTGTTGTGGTTCAAGGACCTCACCTCTTCTAGGTTATGGAAGAAGTATCTACCAAGGTGCTTTAGCCTTGTCCTGGCAATGCCTTGGCACTCACAGAGTATATGTGTTATGCCCTCTGAGACATGTATGTAGGTCATTGCAGTACCTACAAACATCCGTATTAGATAATCCTAGTCTCAAAGCATGCTTCCTTAGGAGACAGTGGCCAGAGAGTGTTCCTGACTCTGTTCTTAGCCGTAATCTTTCTAATTTTATGATCTCCCCAGATTTTCCGCGCTCTAACACAGGCCACAAGGCCTTAGACTCCCTGTTTCCATTTAAGTTTGACCATCTTAGATTAGCCGTGTCGATGATTCCATCACAAATAATTCCCTTAGCCACGCGCCTTGATGGTTTAATACTGCCAATTATGTCACTATCTGGGAGCCCCGCTCCTCTTTTAGCCAGCACGTCGGCTTGCTCGTTGCCTTCGATATCGCACTGTCCAGGTACCAGGGCCGCTTATACCTGGAGGCGAGTGAGGCAATTGCCTCAGGGCCCCTACATCCAGGGGCCCCCGCTTCCGGAGAGGCCCCCCCAAAAAAAGTTGTCGAAAAACCAAAAAAAATTGCCAAAAAAGCCAAAGAAAAGAAACGGGTGATTTTACACTGGAATAACATTCGTTCGTTAAAATTGAACAGTAAAAGTAGGGGCTCCCAAAAAAACTTGCCTCAGGGTCTCCGAAATTCAAGGAGTGGCACTACCAGGCACTCAACGTAATTTGATTCGATTCAGCGAACATAATGCCCTAAGCATTGTGCGGCAATTCCTGATTATCTCAGAATAGGTGACGTAAGACTCTATCGCTTTTAGCGCAGCCTGATTGCCAATGTAGATGGCGATATTTTTGTCGGATATTGATCCCTTCTCAAGTAATACCGCAGCTTTAAGTACAGCTAGAACCTCTGCTTAAACATACTGCATGGAGGTATTTACATCTCTCGAGTAAATACCTGACACCGTGCCCTCTATGGTCTGGGAACCATCTGTGCATATTGCAAGCTTGTTATGGACAGAGACTGTCTTCCTTTGCCAAGCCTCTCTAATCGGATACATTACTTCGTATAGTGTGTCGAGGTCTAAAGTGCTAAGGATATTGTCTGATTCGTCAGGGATTTCCGGAAATGATTCATTGAGAATGGAGCTAGGTCCACCGTTATTAGCCTTGAAGAGACCAACGTTAGTGAGCCAAAGCGCACTGTTGCTTGAAATTTGACTTGTAGGTCTAGTGGTAAAAGATACAGAAAGATCTCGAGTGCAGCCATAGGTATTGTGCGTAGAGCACCCGTGATGGCAATGCAAGCTGTTCTTTGTACAATGGCCAATGGTGTTTTTCGTATTCGTTGTCTTACACCACACAAGAGCCCCATACGTAAGGATGGGTCTGTCTATCATGATGTGTAGCCAGTGCATCATTGCGGGCTTCAGGCCCGCAGACTCTTGCGGATTCTTTCCTGTATGTTAAGTTTCGAATTAAAAATACTCTACCTTTAAAGTTCTATCAAAGGCATAGACGCTTTAAGCCTTTTTGCAACACTCACATCGGCACGTACATGTGTATCAATGTGGTTGGCTGGCCCAACAGATTGATATGCAAGTATAAAATAATAATATAAATTTGGCGCAACAGCTCATTGAGTGCATAGGCGCAGCTTCTCCCAACCACTCGTGTTGTGTGCGTTATATTCTTCTCACGAATGGAAGGGACCTACCTTTTGTGCCGTATCGGAACTCTCGGATGTTTGTCAGACGTTCGCAAGAGGTGGGACGGTGAAAAACTTTTTGATGTTTTTTTGGGATTCGAACATTGAACCTCACCCTCACCACGGCGCCCCCAGATTGATAATAAAGCAAAATGTTCACCGAAGAAAAAACTAAAAAGAATTAAGAAATTACACGTCAAAACCTCATCATCCATTTTAAGGCTGCGTAATGATATTAGCTCTATGCGGCGATGGCTAACTTCGGGACACCATCAAAACTGATCCAGCTGTATCACGTAACGTTTTAAAATATGGGGTGTATTGTGCAGTTTAGATACAAATCATCTGAAATCTTTCAAACATTCATTTAACTTTGGAAAAAGGTGCGTTGTCATGTGATTTCCTCAATGTCGTGCTGGAGCTAATAGCGTCCAAGTGTTAACAAGGAAGGTATTGCCGTTCACTAGTCCGACCAGATTCTGGGATGTACAGAACTTCACTGTCGATAACTCTGACTTCGAAATACTTAAGAAGTTTATCCACCTCGGAATCCACCTTCGTAGTCTAGTTTCAATGAACAATATTTTAAGGAAACTACTGCCACTTCGGTTTGGCAAAACTGTTGTCTGAAAACGAAAGACAAAATTTGATACTCTACTTCTTCTTCCTTTTATCAGCGAGGTTATGATCCGAAAATAAGGGATCATAACCCTCCCATTTCACCGCATTTCTACTGATCCGCCTGTGGGATTCGCCTATTTGACCTCAGAAAATATCGGCAGACCTGCCGATTTTGGATCACTCGGTTACTGAGGCCAATGAAATGCCGATGTCGTCGCATTTGTCTGATCCAGGCGTTTATAGGCCTGCCTTTCCTACATCGCGATGTCTTTGGAACGTGCATAGATATTGCCTTTTTAACAGGGTTCAAATGATCTCTTCTTTGAACGTGGCAATACCAGCTGAGCCGGCCGCGCTCTATTTTTTGTACAATGGTTTCCTTGATGTGAAAGCTTTCACGGATCTTCGAACTTCTTATTCGATCAAGCTTTGTCACTCCTGCTGTCATGCGAAGCATCTTCATCTCAGCTGCCGTTAATTTACTCTCATACTTTTTATACATCGTCCAACATTGTGAATCGTATGTGAGCGCTAGACACACAACTGCGGTGTAGAGCCTTCCTTTCAACTTAGGTGAGCGGAATTTTCTCGCCACTTCATCCACCCTACGCTTACGCGAGGATTGATATCGTCATCACAAGTTGCTTTGCTATTGATCATAGATCCCAGATATTTGAACTTTACGCACTTGGGAAGCACTGTTCCATTCAAATAAATGTCTGGAATAGGCCTGAGTGGATCAGAGAACGGGCAGCACAAGTACTCTGTCTTTTTTGAACTAATGCGATACCCATTTCCCTCCAAAACGTCCACCCACACACCACCTACTCCATCGGCCGCAAAGAATAACTGATGTATCTTGGGATCCATCACTTTACCTTGAAGCAGATAATCAAGGACTGTAATAAAGAGCAAAGGACTTAAAACGTGCACCCCGACTTTAATTGGGAACTCTTCGGTTACTCCAGCGGCGCATCTAACTCTTGTCTTTGCTCCTTCGTACATGTCCATGATCATCTGCACATGGGTTTCTCGAACCCCTCGATGTCTTAGCGCCACCCATATCAGATCTCGTGGTTGTCTGTCGAATTCCTTTTCAAAGTCAACCAATACAATATGCAAATCTCTTAAGGAATCACGATGTTTTTCCACTATGATCCTTATACTTTGGATTGCAACTGTGGTTGAGTTACCCGAGACAAACCCGCACTGATCATCGGATAGCCGTATTATTTTTCGCAGTCGGCCACCTAATACCCACTCAACGATCTTCATGGTTGTGACATCAGCTTGATCGAACGGTAGTTATCACAGTTTCGCGTATCACCCTTTGTATACAGCGAGAAGGTAACTTTCCCTCCATTGATTCGGCATTGGATCACCTCTGACGAATTTGGAGATGAGAATTCTGAGCCATCTGAACCCGACGTCTCCCATCTTTTTCCAGAACTCAGAGGGCATATCGTCTGGCCCAACCGCTTTTCGTTTTTTGGAGTATTTGACCGCCTCACTAACTTCTTCGACGGTAATGTCGGGTATTTCTTCACAGTTAGGGGTGGCTCTTGGAAAGTATAGCCGGGGATCTATTTTGATACTCTACGTAACGCTAATTTTACAATTCCTACTATATGGCGCCCAGTGTTGCATGATTAGGTACTGTACTCTGTATCAAGCTGTATCAAGATGTGGATGTACCCTTTACAGCTAAGGCACATCGACTATATTATTGGGTCGGTCATAATGGACAACAATGCCCAATCGAAGAGGATATTTGAAACTCATTCACCATGCTCGAGACGATAAGAAAAAGCGTTATAGAAACCAGTTGATTGCGGACGCCAGAAGGCTTGCAGTAAATATGCGATTTCTAGGGCAGAGACTATTCACTGCAAACATTTTTTTACATACAGTTTTCGGGAATTGCCACGATATGGTGAACCAAGCATAGCCCTACGAACTTTACAAACTTTACGAATTTCCTCAACTTTGCACTGAATTGTAAGCCCATGGTAGGTTTTGAACAGTCAGTAGTTTTCAGTCCAATATCCAAACTGATTCGAGCATAGCCGCATAATTATAGGTAGAAGACTGCTCATTTATTGACTAGATTAGAGTTTTCTACGCCCACGCTTAAGCGCAGCTGATAGTTAGTCACAGTTACAGTCATACACTTTTATCACATAACTTCGAATGAGAGCCTGCATGGTGCATAACGATTATTGGTCTTTGGATACACTCACAGGAGACACATTTCCAGAAGATTGCAATCTACATCAGCTCAAGAGGTACCTCGGTTAAAGGTCATACAAATTAACAAAAGCGAAAAAGGCAGTTGATTCTAGGGTATTTTAACACAATGTCACAAAAGATTGGGGAATTATAATGGGATTTGATGCAATATTAGGTCCATCAGTTAAGTACAAGCTGAAGTAGTTAGTTGTTATATACCGTACGCGATACCTATACATTCATCGTATGAAGGATCCACTCGTTAGTAAAAGTGCCACATACATATGATCAGCTAAGCCGCTCTGTAGATAACTATATGTGCCTTGGAATTGCCATGAAGTCACCCATCCGAAACCTTGAGATCATTCGACTTCCATTCAGCATTATTCCTGATAGAAAATATAGAAAGTGATTTGTAGGTTAGCAAACAAGCAAACAAATGCCTGTTAAAGTAAATACCTTTGAATTATATGACTCAATTCCCGACTCACAATTTGCTATCTGACAAAAGACGTTTTTTTAATAAAACGTATGTGCACCCAGTCTAATCACTGCAATAATATTTTCCACGTGACTAACCGATTAATCTCGCCAAACCTAAGAATTTCAATAAACAATAGTTTCCAATTAATTTTTCCCCGATTAAATGTGCCAAAATAACAAAATGCACAAGTGGCGGATATCACTCCTCAGATTGAATGAATACCTACAAAGATCATCCTCGATAAGAGCACACCAAAGCCTGTGAACTACGCCGAACTGTACTTTGCACGTTGTGCGACAAAGTAAAAACCTCAAAAACCAGATAAACCAAATTAAATTACCGAAAACAAAAATTAACGTAAAATCCACTAATCAGAGTGTCGAGCGAGCCAAAAATCCAGCAAATCACTGCTACACCTACAAAGGATATTATCGTCGTGAATCACGGAAAGGCCGAAACCCTCCGCCTCCATTCACCCTCGGGCTAATTAAACAGTGGCGTTTGCTGTTCGCGGCGCTGATCATATTGACACAAGGTTATTAGTTTTATGTTTCCTTTCGACTACGCACTCTTTATCGGAATGTTCCAGTGTAGCAACCCGTGCTGAAAGAGGCCACGACATCAGCGGGCATTGTGGGCAAACGATAAAAACGCGAGGCGCTGATTTGAGGACGAACACCAAGGCTTTCAAGTTGCCGCAAATATTGTTGCAGATAGCATTGGGGTGGTTATATCGGTACCTCGTCATCGATGATGATTAGATGGCAGATACACGCACATAGTATATCTGGTGTTTCCGTGCTTCACTTCTCCCGTTACCAGGGTCCATCATAATGCCGGCTCTATCGGTTGCGATTACTGGCGTCAGCGCGCCCGCCGCGGGAATAGATGTATTTTATTTTTAATTAAATCGACGCGTCTTATTGCTCGATTTTTATCTACGAGAACTCTGCTGGCTTCCGATGGCGGTGGTTGAACACTCCGAAACCATGTTGTGTGCTTGTCGGGGGTGTTGGTGGGTAGGTCGTCTTGATAACCACGGAGTTATTCATTGGCAGTTAGCACTTCATTGTGCTGATGATGATGAGAAGTACGAGAGTGCTGAATGAATAGGGCTCCTGAGTATGGCGCCAGTAGAGCGATTGTAATCGATCAAGAGAAACCAAACCAAAAGGAAGAACCCGGTGGGCACACAGTTAGGTGCGAATTGCGCATACACTTCGTAAGTGGTTCAAGTGAGCTGACTGGCCACCTATGTTGGATGATCATCTGAATAGCTTCTGTTTAGTTTAGATGTCTGTACTTCATTGTTGTGGCATACTTGACTTACTTTAGATGGTGGAAGAAGTATTAGGAGGGAAGGTTTGCCCAGGAATCTTGTCGCCTGTGCTGTGATACAATTAATAGTATTACCAATCGTGGTCGATGATATTTGTAGATCTACAAACAAAGCCTACTTTGGGGAAAACAAGGAATTTCAGAAGCTGTTTAATAGATTGCTTTTTCAGGTCTACAAATACATGCATACGTACATGTATTTCACCAAGAGAAGGAGTAGAAGAAATATTTGGCACCTCTCTTGAAGTCATTCACAGTCACGTATAATTCACAGATCAAATGACTACATACGTAAACAATTTAATAAGACTAGAGCGGATCATATCTTACGCTGTGGGTGCATTTAAGCTATTTTCACATCTGTACCGCGTTGGATTTCAGAAAGATTATAGTATACCAAGTTTGATTTTGTGAATATGCGACATTTACAACAGATTGGGTAGGTAAGTTAGTTATCCTCCGTAATCGGTAAGATCCACATAGACCAAATGAGGCCCATTGTGTTAATACATGACCCGGTTATTTCCATTACTCGTTGAACCATTTGATTTTTGAATTAATTTCTAGATTTTATTGATATCAGAGTCGGCAATATCCATCATTTTCTCAAAGGAATATCCATCAAGTATCTGCTCTATTGCTGAGGAGAGGATTGTGCTGTGCATACTAATGAGCTACTAGGATCAATAAATAATAGGAGTAACATTTTTAGTCTCGCCGTTGACAGCACCTCAGTCGCATCTTGCTCAAACAACATGCCCGTGAGAGTGACTGTCAATACCTCACATAGTCAGAGATGCGAAAAATTCCACACAATTAACAAAGATCTACAGAAAATATTTTATATCTACTGTTTCCCAGCTTCAAATGGATAACGATATAGTCGAATACAAGGAGACCATGCATTTACTGGGTGTTACTCTGGAGTAACATGGCATGGCCACATATCCAACATCGCAACATCAGATTGCACGAAGTTGAGTTATCTTTTCAGAGCAAAGAAGTACTTTACACCGCTGCAACTTTTTCAAGAAAGACCGTCTAGACCTCGACCCAAAAAAAAAGGTAGGTTTTACAGATACTACCATGGCAGATATTCGGACGATTTCAACAGAATGTTCACTAGAAACTCGACTTATCAACGTTCTTCTAGACAGGCCACTTAGAGATCACAACTTTCATGTTCACCTGGCAATAGAAAGAATATCATTTTACCAAAATTCATGTTGTTACAGATCAAGCAATCTTTGAAACTCACTCACAGGCGAAACAGTCCCAGAAAACTATGATCTTCAATAATTTAAATGCAGAATTAACAGAAAGTCGTGGCGGACCAACAAAAATTCTGTATTATTTATTATACGGAAGGACTACAAAAGTTCGCTTAGTTAGTGTCAATTTAGTGGTTTTTGAAAAAAAAAAGATTTATTTCTGTAGCTTATAATCTAGCAATATTTATTTCCAAATTTCAGAACAATAGGTAAAAATGGAGACGAGAAAGAGAAAAATTAGTGACGTTAGCTCGGTTGAAGTTCCACCGCCATCACAGGAAGAAATTCGTTTGGCCATTCTCTTCGGATTTCGACGTCAACACATGCCAGTCAAAATTCTGCACGAATGCCTAAATGCATACGGAATAAATGCACCATCTCTTGGTACTTTTTCAAAGTGGTTTCGAAGATTCCAGACTGCTCATTTTTCTGTAGAGGACGAACCTCGTGAAGGTCGGCCCAAATCATGGACCCACGATAAAAATGAGGCCCTGGTGAAGGTTAAAATTGACGAAGATGCCAGGATGATGCAGGAGATAATAGCGGATGAACTGGGCTTGAATGCCATGGCTGTGTCACGAATTTTAAATGATCAGCTGAAATATTCGAAGAAGTCAGCTCGATGGGTTCCAAAAATGTTGAATGGAGAGAAAAAAGAGGCTCGTGTTCGTTTTGCTCAATATTTCCTGGATAAGTTTGAAAATGGAGAGTCAAGCTGCTTCAATAAGTTCGTTACAGGTGACGAATCTTGGTTTTACAAGTACGACCCGAAAACCAAACAGCAGTCCATGGTATGGAGCCCAGAAAGTGCAAATCCTCTAGTAAAGGCCAAACAACAAAAGTTATGATGTCGATGTACTTCACCAGGACGAAAATGGTCGCCGTCACCCCGCTTAAAACTGGTCAGCCAGTCACTGCTAATTAGTTACTTACTTAGGTGGCGCTACAGTTCGGGGTGAACCTGGGCCTCAACCAACAACCCTCTCCATTTAGCTCGGTCTTTAGCTAATTGCCTTGAGGTGGTCGAGGTCCCCTTGAACTTGTGCGCGCCACCTACGGCGATGATTCCCTCTACTGCGTCGTCCCTCGGGGTTAGATTCGAAGACTCTGCGGGCCGGAGCGTTGGTGTCCATTCGCTCTACATGTCCTAGCCATCTCAGACGTCTAATACACAGTTTTTTGACTAGGTCGATGTCGCTGTACAGCTCGTATAGTTCGTGATTGAATCTTCTCCTCCAAAACCCGTCAACGCAAACGGGACCGAAAATCTTACGAAGAATTTTTCTCTCGAAGCGACCAAGGATATCTTCATCCTCTTTTAATAAAGTCCATGTTTCAGCGCCATAAAGCAGGACTGGGATGATCAGGGTCTTATACAGAGTCTCCTTAGTAGTTCGAGATAGGGCTTTACTGTTGAATTGCCAAAAAAACAGCGATTGGCAAGAGTTATTCTTCGCTTGATTTCTGTGCTGATGTTGTTCTCAGAGTTTATAGTAGAGCCAAGGTAGACAAAGTCCCTTACTACCTCGAAGTTATAGCTGCCCACTGTGACGTTTTGTCCAATTCGTCGGTGTTGGCTTTCCCTTTTTGTTGACAGCATATATTTGGTTTTGCCCTCGTTTATCGCCAAACCCATTTTGGCCGCTTCCGCCTCAATGCTTGCAAACGCACCGGTGACAGCCCGCTGAGATCTTCCGATAATGTCTATATCAACGGCGTATGCTAGCAGTTGTACAGACTTGTAATAGATTGTGCCTCCGGTGTTGGCTTGTGAGTTCCGCATAATCCGTTCAAGTACAATATTGAAGAAGTCACGTGACAGCGCGTCACCTTGTGTAAAGCCTTTTTTGACATCAAAGGTCTCGGTGAGGTCATTACCGACCTTGATGGAGCAGCGAGCGTTCTCCATCGTCAGCCTGCACAGACGGACAAGTTTGGCAGGGATGTCAAAACTAGACATGGCTCTATAAAGCTCTTCTCTATAGATGCTGTCATAGGCGGCCTTGAAATCGATAAAGAGGTGGTGAGTATCGATTTGGAATTCTTGGGTTTTCTCCAGGATCTGCCGAAGTGTGAAGATTTGATCGATGGTGGACTTTCCTGGCCTGAAACCGCACTGATAGGGTCCAATCAGGCTGTTGATAAAAGGTTTCAGGCGTTCACACAATATCGCAGAAAAGATCTTGTATGCGATGTTGAGGAGACTGATGCCTCTATAATTGGCGCAGTTGAGGGGGTCTCCTTTCTTGTTGATCGGGCAAACGATGCTGAGATTCCATTCATCAGGCATACACTCGTCTGACCAAATATTAGAAATGAGTTGGTGTATGCACTCTACCAATTCATCCCCAGCTGCCTTGAAAAGTTCGGCCGGTAAGCCGTCAGGTCCAGCATCCTTGTTGGATTTTAGCTTGGATATTGCTATCCTCACTTCGTTTTGGTCAGGTGGACCGAAATTTTGGCTATCATCGTCTATGTTGAATGGTTCATTCTGCCTGACAGCGGGATGTTGGTCTTCGTCGCCGTTATACAGTCTGCAGAAGTAGTTTTTCCATATTCTCAGCACCGACTGTGATTCTACTGCGAGGTTTCCATTTTCATTTCTACAGGTTTCTGTACGGGTATTACTTCTCTGACACGTTCTTTTTACCTTTTGGTAAAACTTCCGTACATTGTTCCTGGAGTATAAACTCTCGATATTCTCAAACGCTCGCATCTCATGCTCTTTCTTCTTATTTTGGAGAAGCCGATGTTCTTCCCGTCTCTTTTGCTCGTAGAGCTCACGAGCAGCTCTCGTTTTCCTTTGCAGCGCCGCTTTGTATGCCTCTTGTTTTGTTGCATGCACTCGCCGGCATTCTTCGTCAAACCACGGGTTTCGCGGTGGTGGGCGAGCGAGACCCATCACATCAGTCGCGGCGTTTCTGATGGCATGTTGGCAGCGTTGCCACTGGTCTTCGGCACTTGATGCTTGCGGCATAGGGGTGATTGAGAGATTTCGGGATACGCGTTCAGCGAAGAGTCTGGCGGTCTCTTGCGATTGTAGCTCTTCGACGTTAAATTTTCTCACAGTGATTCTCCTTTGTTGCTCAGATTGGGATATCCGCATTCGTAACTTGGCTACAACAAGGTAATGATCCGAGTCTATGTTGGCCGGAAGGTCCGGACATCCAGAATACTGGAGGCATGCCTTGCGTCGATCGCAATATGATCAATTTGGTTGATCGTTACATGATCATTGGACCGCCATGTCTGCTTATGAATATCGAGATGAGGAAACCATGTGCATGCTATGGTGACATTTCGCTCCACAGCGAAATCAATTAGCCTTAGTCCGTTATCAGACATGGTGTCGTGTAGGCTATGCTTACCGACTGCCCTACCAAAGACGTCCTCCTTTTCTATTTTGGCGTTAAAATCGCCCAATACGATTTTAACGTCGTATTTAGAATATTGCTCGTATGTTTTGTCGAGGAGCTCGTAGAAACACTCTTTGGTGGCAGGGTCTTTTTCTTCCGTGGGGCATAAACACATATTAGGCTTATGTTAGCGAATTTAGCCTTGATCCGGATAGTCATAATACGCTCGCTAACGTGTCGGAGGCTTAAGACTTTTTGCCTAAGTCTGCCGCGTGTGACAAATCCGAATCCGAATAAGCGTTGCCTGTTGCCTCTGTAGCAATCACCGTAGTAGATGCCACCGTTTTTCATCCTCTTTTTGCCCGGCCCATCCCATCGCACTTCCTGGATGGCGGTCATATCTGCTTTATAACAGTCTAGGGCCTCTGCTAGTTGTTCGGCTGCACGTGGTCTGTAAAGGGACAGAACATTCCACGTACAGATCCGAAGGTCGTTGTCCTTATTTCGTTTGTTGGGGTCGTCATTAGTTGAGTCATCCTTATCCGAGGCTTTTGGTTGTTTCGGAACCATCGATTTTTTACGTGGTAGGGAAGTTACCCCGACGGCACAACCCCCAACCTGGTGGGCCAGTTCCTTAATTATTCCCCTTGGACGAGGGGGCGGGTACACCGGTGCCAGTAGTCAACTACGGGAGTATGAGCGCTGCCGTTGGCCCATTAAGGGCTCCTCCGCCACCATCTCTATTCCAATGTCCTGACCAACATTGGAAATTCCTTACCGACCTGTGATCCGAATACGTCGAAGCAGCTCGCACAAGGTATTCACTAAGTTCAACCTAACTGGAACTATAGACGCCACCATTGACTCCGTCTAGGGAATTCGTCCCCTGCCGCCTGGAACAGGAAGAAGTGCTCTAGTGAGAGAACACTCTTCCCCCCCCCCCCCCTCGTTCTTCTGCTGCCGCCAAGAATCCTCCAAACGGGGTTGGTTACCCATTTCTTGGATTAAGGTACCCGGCTGTCACCGCGTGGAGTAGGAGGAATTGGTAGGCCTCTGCTGATTGAAAACGCTTGTGTCTTCATGTGATCGCATGCACTACCGTTTGACCACTGCTAATTGGTTTACTGAAAATTGAAAGAGGAGCAGCGCCGCCACTTATGGCACCACGGCAATGCGCCTGCGCACACTGCTGAAAAAGCCAACAACTTTCTTGTGCTCTCGGGCATCAATGAAATTCGTCCAGCGCCTTATTTTCCGAATCTAGCTCCGTGTGACTTTTGGCTGTTTCCGAAAATAATGAAAGATTTAAGGGGAAAAATCTTCACATCTAATGAGGAGATTATTAATGCAGTCAATGTCGAAATCGAAAGGCTCCAAAAAGAGGATTTTGAGAGCTGTTTTGAAAGATCTATCGGCTGAAGAAGTGTATTGAAATAAATGGGAATTATGTCGCGAAATTAAAAAAAAGATGAAATTAAATATCTTAAGTTAAAATTATTTTTGTGTTTTATTATTCAATCAACTAAGCGAACTTTTGTTAGTCCCTACGTGCACATTTAGGTATATTGGTAGACGATTATAAAGTTTCCTTTCAATTTTTTAATTTGTGCCTTTAATAATATAATACAAGGTGGCGAAAAGTAATAACCGGAGGCACCGGAGTCTGTACAACTGCTTGCATACGCCGACCATATAGACATTATCGGAAGAACTCAGCGGGCTGTCACCGGTGCGTTTGCAAGCATTGAGGCGGAAGCAGCCAAAATGGGTTTAGCGATAAACGAAGGCAAAACCAAGTATATGCTGTCAACAAGAAGGGAAGCCAACACCGACGAATTGGACAAAACGTCACCGTGGGCAGCTATAACTTCGAGGTAGTAAGGGACTTTGTCTACCTTGGCTCTGCTACAAATTCTACAAACAAGATCAGCGCAGAAATCAATCGAAGAATAACTCTTGCCAATCGCTGTTTTTTGGGCAATTCAACAGTAAAGCCCGATCTCGAACTACTAAGGAGACTCTGTATAAGACCCTGATCATCCCAGTCCTGCTTTACGGGGCTGAAACATGGACTTTATTAAAAGAGGATGAAGATATCCTTGGTCGCTTCGAGAGAAAAATTCTTCGTAAGATTTTCGGTCCCGTTTGCGTTGACGGGTTTTGGAGTAGAAGATTTAATGACGAATACGAGCTGTACAGCGACATCGACCTAGTCAAAAAAACTGCGTATTGGACGTCTGAGATGGCTAGGACATATAGAGCGAATGTACACCAACGCTCCGGCCCGCAGAGTCTCCGAATCTAACCCCGAGGGACGACGCAGTAGAGGGAATCATCGCCGTAGGTGGCGCGCACAAGTTCAAGGGGACCTCGACCAACTTGGAGTGCGCAACTGGAGGCAATTAGCTAAAGACCGAGCTAAATGGAGAGGCTTGTTGGTTGAGACCCAGGTTCAGCTCGAACTGTAGCGCCACCTAAGTAAGTAAGTAAGTAAGTAAGTAAGAAAAGAATGTGAAATATTTATGCCGATACTTTTGAGAAATAATTCATAAGCGACAAGAAAATTGTCGAAGATATGTCACCGTTCGGCGCTGACTGGTCGCATAATTCGACGCCTAGCCGCACTTTTCGAAAATTCTGGCTCAGCACGAGGTAGGAACAGGTCTTTTTGCGGGGAATATTGATGCTGGGCGCGAGAATATGGAAGTGTTCAGAAATATCGAGGAAACGACCAGCTACGAAATGTGACATTACAAGCGGACTTTGCAGCGTATTTTGGTGAACGACTTGAAGATGTTTACGTATAAAATTGTATCAGCAGCTGCCCGCAGACCACCAAGCCCGCCTGGACTATAGCGAGCGCATCATAAACATCAACCATGAAGAGGACGATTTTCCTTAAAATTTAATCATGAGTAACGAAGCAAATTTCCATCTCTCCGGACATGTCAACAAGCAGAATACTCGTTTCTGGGCACTGAAAACCCCCGTATCGCGTCTACATCCACTGAAAGTTATTGTGTGGTGCAGCGTCTATGCTTTTTCGAAGATGCTACTGACAACGCGATAATTATCTCTGGCGAGCGTTACCTGACTTTTTGATACTCGAATTGGATGAATTGGGTTTGGATCTTAGAGCATATGTGGTTTCAACAAGACTTTGCAAATAAATACACACCGGCGACTCAAAGAACTTCGTGAGGACATACGAGTATTTCCAGGCCCTGGTATCTACCATTTTGTTGATTTGAATTGGCCCGCAAGATCGACTGATCAGACCATTCCAGACTTCTTTCTAGAGAACATACCGCCCAAAGTATTCGTATTTCAATTTTCAGGTAGGTGGTTCGCTTCGCTTGCGGTAGAGTCTTCAAATATAAGAATGACCTTTTTTAATGGCCGGTGTAAGTCTAAATTTGGGCATGGGCATTATAGCCTTAACATTTGGTAATATACTTTTGTTTCATCTTGTTGTCCATAGACCTCCCACAAAGTGCACTCCAATCTTGATAGTATGTAAATACTTTAGTACGTAAGGCTTGGACGCCATGTTAGAGAATAAACCAAGTGATAGATTAAACACAGTTAGCTCAAGAAGTTAACTTCATCGGCAAAATGTCTTTGAAAGCGATAAAACTGTGATCTAGCTGCTAGATCAAGTTAAATAAACTTAATTAAGGTTAAATTTAATAAATCATGTGATCGCCAAAAAGTGATCACACTTGTTCAAGTATATCACAGCCAGATAGCATGAATTTTGTTATCAAAATGCCTAAAGAAAGTAATTATTTAGATAGTAAGACATATGAAATAACAAATATAATAATTTTTTTCCAATGTGTAATTTGTTCTAATTAAACGGATGGTATTATTGGTATCTGGATATCTCCCTCGAACAGGCAGAACGAAAAATTTAAATGGAAATGTAAAAGCATGGAGGAAGCTTTAATATCAAGACGAAAAGCTGCAGGTATAAGTCTATGAAGTTTGGTCGAAACGACATGAATCCATTTTTGGCGAAATTGGGTTGAGTATGTACGAGTAGAGCTGTTCAGACAAAAATCTATTTTCCTTTAATCTTAACAGCATAGCTTTTAGTAGACAGAATTATTATCATTGCATAACAACATTACTAAAAATCATCAACTGTGATCTTGGCCATACGTCGTTTTAACCAAACTTCATTGAAATATAGGCTCTACTTACCCTCTGGCCATACTATAATACATAGCCTGATGCCGCCTACTTTTGAATGTTTCTCAGTAGTTGACTGCTGTTGTTAAATAATTAAAAATTTGAGTTCTAAGAAAAAAATATACCCGTTTGAATAGGATTGTATCTAACACTGTAACACTGCTGATGAGTCAGGTGATGAGAGATTAAAGGGAGCTCTGCCATTCGGACGATCTCAGCTCAATTGAGAAATAATGATACACAAGCTAAGAAGAAGGCAGATGAGCTCGAAATGCCAAACTTAGTGTCAACGATAAAATATCTAATTTAAGTTGGTATATGTCCCAACTCTCACATATGGTGATCTGATCTAAGATCGCGGGTACAAGCTGCTGAAATGAGATTCCTTTGTATTGTTGCTAGAAATTACTCAAAGTACTCAATGTTGAACAACAGCTTTTCTGAGCTGCTTCGATGATTTGGTCAAGTACTGCGCACGACCCCAAACTGGCTTCCAAGATGTGTCATGATTGCCGTACCATCAGCAAGCTGTGCTATGGTAGGCCTACTAATAGTTAGCTAGATCAAGTCCGACATCATTCTTGTCAGGGAATTCCTCGTAAGGAATTATAGTCTTTGGCAGAGGATCAAGAATGATGGACATTTCACCATCATGAAATGATGATGATTATGATGATGTGTTAAAATGTAGTGCTACAAGGAGAAGGAAAGAAACATACAAATTCATTTTACCACCCCACTCTCGGATTTTACTTTTCAATAGACATATTTTAACGTATTTGACAAGACCTTCTACATACTGAAGTAAAGAAAAATCTTTCATTTAAAGGCACTTAAATTGGTGCACTGTAAAAAATCAGCGAATTTCTGGAAACGGATACGTAATATTAATGGTAGGAACTACGTGATGGGGGCTACTAGTGGGCGCCGTGGCGTAAGTGGTTAGTGTGTCGGATCACTACGCATGAGGTTCCAAGTTCGAATCCCAGAAAACACCAAAAAGTTTTTTCACGGTCCCACCTCTCGCGAGCGTCTGACAAACATCCGAGAGTATATTGTTGTCACGAAAAAGCTTCTCAAATCGCCGTTCGGATACGGCACTAAACTGTAGGTCCCTTCCATTCATGTGAAAAATATAACGCACACAACATGAGTGGTTGCGAGAAGCTAGGCCCTGGCACTTTAAAGAGCTTTTGCGCCAAATAATTATTTTTTAACTACGTGATTAACGGGGAGTTAAACCTTAGCATTTTCCGAGAGCGCTTCGACAGCTTATTGTACCCATTTGCGCATGGTATAAGCCCGTCCATCCGGGGTGGATTCGAAGACTTTCCGGGTGGGAATGTTTTGCTCCATCCGCTCTACATGACCTTATTGCTTATACCAACCATCCCGTACGGCTGTTGTTGTAGTGCGATTATTAAGCGTAAGCTCTAGGTTGCATTCAACAATATCACTCGCTACGTTTATGGTTTGACACGGCATGATCACATTTTATCATATGTTAAAAGTATACTCGGTTCTACGCTAGACAAGTATTTAGAGTTTTGTGTACTCAAGAATCGACACAAAGTTATTATCAACAAACAGCCTCCATATTTATTTGCAAACAATTTTAAGCTCGCACCAGCCCCTTAGTATTTTGTCAAAACTCAGAGCGACAAATTTTCATTAATGCTACTCGTCTTTAGAATTCGCTTCCTCTTGGAGTGAAAGAGGCTTTATAACGCGAATCGTTTTGAAGAGACTCTCTTTCCGCATTTGACAGGTTTATGGTAATACAACAAATAGATGCACTTGAGGTTTACATTATAGGTAAACTTTGGTGGGCGCCCGTGGCGTAAGTGGTTAGTGTGTCGGACCACATTTTTTTTTTTTTTTTGGTTGCGCCTGGAGGTGCAGGAATCTTCTAAAGATACCAATGGTCCGTACCATTGGTTATGCCCGATTCATATATCTGACAATGCCATCAGTGCTAGTCAGTATATGCCTACGGGCTAAACCTCACCCCTAAGAGAGGCACTATGAGAACCAGCTGCGCGTACTCATAGTAGTAGGAAATTCGTCCTTCTCATTTTTTCATTTTTGTGATGTTTACGCCTTTGTAGTGTTAATCGCGTTAGGTAGGTAGCTTTCCAGTGAAGGCACCTACTAATACCGTCATTACGTGCGGTTTTTCCATACGGTGCTAGGTCGAAAAGTCTTGTTCTTTGTAGTCGGCGCTCAAGGTTTGTCACGTCCATAGTACGGATTATTTCATTTTTGCAGTGAACATGAAGACTGGTACGAAGTTTGCGAGCAAAGTTTGTTACTTCGTCCCTCACGGTAGCAATTCCTAGATCTCTGTGAATATCACTATTTCTTATATACCAAAGAGCATTCACGATTGCTCTTAGTTTTTGTTTTGAAATGCTTGCAGTAGAGCCATATTGCTTGGTTTGGTACAACCCCAAAGTTGTATACCATATGTCCAAGACCGTTTTAGGACTTGCTTATACAGAAGCAGTTTTTTGTATACGCTTAACTTCGAGTATCTTCCGAGTAGCCAATACATTTCTCTAAATCTGATTTCGAGCTCTTCGCCTTCTTTTTAACGTGTGGTTTCCAGTTAAGTTTGGCGTCTAGGGTCATTCCTAGATATGTTGCCTCGTTTGCGTACGGTATTTGCACCGAGTTAATGGATATAGGTAAGTTGTTTATCTTTCTTAACGTAAAATTGACATGCGCTGATTTTGTCTCATTGAGGACTATTCGCCAGGTTTTTGTCCATTCGCATACTTTGTTCAAAGCTCGTTGGAGTTTTCCCGTTGATGATTCGACAAACTCATCCGTTACGAGAATAGCTGTGTCGTCTGCGAACGTTGCTACAACGGTCCCTTCATCTTGTGGTATATCTCTTATGTAGAGCAGGAACAGGATTGGACCGAGAACACTTCCTTGTGGAACACAGGCGTAGATTTCTTTGAAATCCGAATATTCACTCCCATGTCTAACACGGAAAAGTCTGTTTTCAAGATAAGATTCCAATATTCTGTACAACTTTTCCGGTAAGATTACTCTTAGCTTATACCTTAGGCCTTCGTGCCATACCTTGTCGAAGGCTTGCGATACGTCGAGAAAAGCGCTAGAGCATATTTTTTTCCCTTCTAGAGCTTTTTCAATTTCGTTCGTTATTCGATACACCTGATCGATTGTGGAATGTTTGACCCGAAAGCCGAATTGATGATCCGGGATCAAGTGTCTTTCTTCAATTATTGGTTGCAATCGTTTCAGCAGAAGTTTCTCGAAGACCTTAGATATTATTGGCAGAAGTGAAATGGGTCTATATGATTTCTTGTCATTTGCACATTTCCCCGGTTTTGGAACCATAATAACTTCGGCGACTTTCCATTGCCTTGGAACATATAATAGTCTTAAAGAAGCATTTATAATGTAGAGCAACTTAATCAGCACTTTTTTCGGTAGCTCTTTCAAAATTTCGTCAGTGATTAAATCATATCCCGGAGCCTTGTTATTTTTCAATTTTTTTATTGTCATTCGAAGTTCGGACAGTGATACGGTTTTTACTTTAAAGTTGTCGGGTGCCATGTTATCATTCGAATCTTCGATCAATGGTTGTCCATCGAACGGCTTGAACGTTTCCTCTAAGTGATCGGCAAATAATTCTGCTTTCTCTTTGTCTTCTTTTGCCCATTCCCCGTTAGCTTTCTTAATTGGCGGCGAGTGCATTACAGGTTTCCTTATGGACTTCAAGGCTTTCCATAGAGAGTAGTTTGAATACTTATCACCGGTCAGACCCTCGAGGTAAGTAGAAGTCTCGTGATTTTGTAGGTCCTGCAGCACATTTTTTAGCTTGTTACAAAGGTGGTTCAGATAAGATTTATCCGGTGGCGCGCGGGATTGTTGCCATCTCTTGCGCGCTCTCCTCTTTTTTCGTACGAGGTCTTCGATTTCAGGCTGGTATTTGACTTTATTGTTCCGTGCTTCTGTCTTCCGGAAAGGAGTGTTTTTTCACGCTGAGCTCTGAATGGCTACGACGAGTTTGTCGATTTCTTCTTCTATTTCGAACGGTGTCTTTAGCGGTATATTTAAAGCAAAATTTTCCTTGCAATCTCTTCTGAAAGCGTCCCAGTTATTTTTGTTACTAGTTAACCTAGGCGGTCCTTCTTTTTTTACTAGACTTCCACCTATTTTCAGAGTGACTGCTGAGTGATCTGAGCATAGATCACAGCATTCTTCGACTTCCGTCAAATTTTGAGTTAACCCTTTTGCGATAAAGAAGTCGACGAGGTAAGGGATTTTATTTTTCTCAGTTGGCCAATAAGTTGGCTTTCCTGTCGAAAAAAAGTGCAGCCCACGTTTCATGCTAGCTTTGTTCAATAATCTGCCTTTCGTCGAATTGCATCTTGATCCCCAGAAAGTGTGTTTCGCGTTAAAGTCACCACCTAAGACAAAATTAGGTCCGAGTGAGTCAAAGAGACGAACGAGGTCGTCTTCTACTAGCTTATATCCCGGAGGGAAGTAACTAGATCCGATGTTGTAGTCTAAATGGTTTATTTTTACGGAGACTGAGCTTATTTGCATAGAATCAAATTCTATTTATATGTTTTCGGAGTGTCGGACCACATAGGTGCAACAACTCGTCTAGTGCCTGGGATTAGCTTCTCACAACGTGTTGTGTGCGTCATATTTTTCATACGAATGGAAGGGACCTACAGTTTAGTGCCGTACCCGAAGCTTTCTCGTGGATGTTTGTCAGACGTTCGCGAGTGGTGGGACCGTGAAAAAACTTGTTGGTGTTTTATGGGGTTCAAACATGGAACCTCACGCGCAGTGGTCTGACACACTAACCACTTGCTCCACGGCGCCCACGCCACGATAGGGTTCTAAAACCTCTAACTATACCAACCCACCATCTGCCGCGAAAAGCAGCTCTGAATGCTGTTGAAACAAGAGCGGCTTAGTATAGACAGAAGAAGATATGCAGAGGAGGCAGCTGCTTCCCTACATGGGATGATATACAGTCGGCTTGATCATAATCTAGAGAATAATTATTACTTTCATAACAAACATAGGTTCGAAGGAATAGCGACAATACTAAGACTGTGGGGGCTCTTGATCATGAAAAACGTACCCCACAGAGAAGACTTACCATCTTATGCAGCATGTGTAATCTGGGAAGATCTTTTCCATTTTATGGGGAAATATCCGATCCTGCGTGAAGTAAGAAGGTATATATTTGGCGTCAATGTCCTGACCGAGGATCAAGTGGTAACAATTAGGATGATATACGAAAACATATATTGGGCCTTATTAATAGATAAATCTAGAAATCTAGAAATCGGTACTAATAAATGACGCATATCACTCGGAAGTGGCAACCTTTCATTTTAGTTGCATTTTAAGGGACAGTCAATAGCATTCATTAATTTTATTTTATTTGGATAATCATCATGACAAGAATGTACTAATAACATACTTGAATACTTACTTACTTACTTACTTACTACTTCAGTATTCAGCAAAAAATATAACCCATACCTTAAAATGTGATACCAATAACCAATTAAGTATACATGTGAACATAGCATTTCGCTTAATATAACAAAAAGAGCTTTATAGATTGAAGTCAACTATCTGGAAGTGGTGAAAATTTTACATCTTCTGAGAAATCTCAGGCATTTAACACCACCTTTATTTATTTATTTTGCTTATTTAATAGACTACATTTACATTAGATTTTACTATCCTTAGAGAAAATATTATAATTTCATAATTAAAACATTAGTAGTAGTAGTAGTAAACAGTATATTTATTCTCAACAAAAAATGTTTAACATATTCATTATAAACAATTCAAATTTAACATTTGTGTTGGTAAATATAATATTACGACAATGACCATATTAGTCGTCTGTCGGAAAGTTGGTTAATTAGATTTATTTACAGCGATACAAGTGAACTTAGTATTATATAAAGAGCACAATATAAAGAAAGAATAAGTGACATATTAGCGGATAGCAAATGATAGTACTTTTAATTGAATTCTTGAATGAGTACTTTTCTGTAAGACAGACCTATTTTCATAAAATTTGATAGTCTATTCTAATCATTGGGGTTTTCTCCATTAAGAATTCCTATTATTTCTTCATCAGTAAGACAAGTTTTTCCGAGGTAACGCAATCTAAATTCATTTAACACAGGACATCTGCCTAGAAAATGCTGGATATTCTCTACTTCGAGCATATTGCATAGTGAGCATAAGGTTGACTCCCAATTTCCGAATCTACTACCTTTAAGCCATAGTATATTACATCTTGCTTTTAAAAATCCAGATGATTTTGTTTAGATCATTATGGTCCGAAAAGTAAATTTGTCCTCTTGAATAACCCAAATATTTGTAAAATCTCGTGTTACTTAATACTTACTAATCTTAATATTCTTTTTAAAAAGTAGCGTTGTAGTTTGTCCACCTCTTCAAACATACCAAACCCCCAGACTTGCGCACTATAAGTTTGAATAGCTCTACTTACTGCCTGGAATAATCCCCATTTTGCGCTAAGTGGTATATTTTTTTTGCTAACAAGCATTGCCATGTTGCATTAATAGAACTTTTTGCTGCTGCGTTCCTTTTTGCTACATGTTGAGCAAAGGAAAGTTTTGGGGTCAGTATTACTCCTAGATAATTGTAGCTAGATACAACTCGTACACATTCTCCGTTAAAAGTCCAGTGCTCTCGATTAGATAATTGCCCTCCATTTCTAAAAACCATAATTTCAGATTTGGATAGATTCACTTCCAAGCTCCACATCTTGCAGTATTCCTCCAAGCGCACTATCATTTGTTGCAGAACTTTGGGATCATCCGCCAAAATTAACATATCATCTGCATTTAATAACAGCCTTATCCTTAGAGTGTCGATATTTAGCCCTCCTCCTAAGGTGTCATGAAACATTACCATTTAATGGGAGTAAAATAGAAATACTAAGAAAAACTCACAAAAACTTACTTACAGCGGCACCGCCGCACCACTGCAGCCGCACCTCAGCAGCAAGGCTCTATGGACCACTTTTCGAATACCTTACTAATGTTCGGAAGGAGACTTATCAACCAGAGATTCCCCGGATTGCAACTGTCTTTATCCCTTTTGGGAATGGGCTGCACCACCTCTGCTGTTTCCCAATGCGCTGGATAATAGGCACTATTAGTCCAACCAACTCTTTTGGGCGAAAAAAGGATATCTACGTTGAAAAGAAAGGATAAATAACTACATGTAAGTACCTATTTCAGCTGAAAATTTGTGTGTAACATCAGAGTTTAAGTTCAAAAATGAATTGAAAATAAAAATCGAAACAATTTATTGACTTCCATTCACATCAACTGAGATTGTTGACAATGCTACCGGTCTTATCTCGGCTTGAATTTCGCTTGGTTTGAAATTGTACTTGTCCTGGCTCGCAATTTTTCGTAGCAGTTCCGGTTGAGTTTTGATAACATTATAAAAGCCGATGCACGCAAATTCCAAATTGATTTTCGCAGTTAAAATAGCTTTCGTCGTCAATATCTGAAGAGCAGAGCTCTCCACTTCCAAACTTTCTTCGCTTGCGAAAACATGCGTTCAACCGGAGTTGAAGAACCCAGGAAGCAAATGGTATGTATTGAGCGTCCATATGTTGCAAGACTTCCACCAAACGTTGAATGTGAATGTGAATGTCAAACACGTCACAGAAGTCGTTTATATTCAATGGATGTGTTTGATGTAGACAATACGTACCGTTGAAGTTGGGTTTTTATGAGTATACCATATACCATTTCTTCCTTGATTTCGGGCCGAAAAAAGGACCGAAAAAGTACAAAATAAAGGAGTGAAATCAAAAAGGATCTGGATATGGAAAAAATGAGTTTCCTTTATAATAAATAGAGTTGGCAGGACAAGGCACTATTCTTTCCATTATTAAACAGGATGGTGTAATGTTCCCCGCTTCAGTGTTGGGTAAACCATCGATTCCCACGGATTTCTTTTTCTCTACTCTGACTCTATCATCGCAGTCTTGCTTCACAGCACTGAAACATGGACTTTATTGAAAGCGAATGAAGATATTCTTGGCCGCTTCGAGAGAAAAATTCTTCGCAAATATTCATTCGGCGCAAAATAGGTGGCGCGCACAAGTTCAAGGAGACCTCGACCAACTTGGAGTGCTCAACTGGAAGCAATTAGCTAAAGACCGAGATAAATGTAGAGGCTGGTTGGTCGAGGCCCAGGTTCACCCCGAACTGAAGCGCCACCTAAGTAAATAAGTAAGATGTTATCAGAGATTTCGCTATTAAAAAGTCGAGAAAACAATATTTCAGCCAGTAGAATATATTTTAAACTATTTCGTTACTATTTAGTATTATGATGGGAATTATGCTTAGAACTAGCGTTATTCTTAGGCTTAGAGTTAGAATTATAAAAAACAAATAAATATCATTTGAACCCTGTTAAAAAGGCAATATCAATGAACGTTCCAAAGACATCGCGAGGCAGGAGAGGCTATAAACACCTGGCCCTGGATCACACAAATACGGCGACATCGGCATTTCATTGGCCTCAGTAACCGGGAGGCCTGCCGATATTTTCTGAGGTCGAATAGGCGAACTCCATGGGCGGATAAGTAGAAATGCGGTGAAGTGGGAGGGTTATGATTCCTTGTTTTCGGATCATAACCTCGCCGAAATAGGAAGAAGAAGAAGAGAATTTCTTAAGGAAAATGTTCTTTAACCAGGATTTATCTATATGTCTAGGAGCTTTATTTGTAATGATGGCAGTGTGCTCTTCATGACCTTGCTGATTGCATTTCTTAAGTTTGTCAAATCTGTTGCTCCATTCAGTTCGATTCCAAGAAGTTCCAATAGCTGGGCTTACTGGAGTGCTGGAGGAGTTTTCGGTTTCACCAATAGAAACATCATGCAGATCTGCACTGCATGCAGCAAATACATGAGACGTTGTTTATTTAAAAATGTGTATTTTAATTTCGCTGCATGCAGAACACTCCACATGTTTTTCTGGCATTATGCGCGCATCTACGCGCAGAAGTTTTGCATGCAGTGCTGCGTGTAGATTTGCAAGTGAAACACATGTGCGGACCTTTTTTCAAACGCATCGCATTGGCTACTGTCAATCGCTGACTACAGCCAAATTGAAATGATATGGCATTGTTCATTTAACTATGTATATTTCACTTTCGCTGTATGCAGAACTCTACACATGTGTTTCTGGTACTACGTTGTATCCGATTTGTTTCAGCACTGACTACACAACAGATTTTGCAGTCATATGGTATGTGAGAATAGGTACGATTAAAGCTTTCACGAGCATAAGTCCTGTGTTAATTGTAGTATAGTATTGCGAAACAAACAGATTTATAAGTGCGCCGTTTCCCAATGACACTAGGCACATGGTCAATTTAAGAACACATTTAATTGTTTATTATTATTATTATTATTTTTTTTTTTTGGCTGACGGCAATTGCCAATGTCATTTACTGTGAATTATTGTAACAGACCAAACTTTTGTTAGATAAAAATCACAAATTACTACTACTACTACTACTACTTATTATTTTTTCAACACTCTAATGAATGTTCAGTTTAGCTGGCCTTAACAATATGGAGCTACTTAACAATGAGTTGAGTCCTATTTCAATATGTGCTCTTACGAGACCCGGTGTAAGCTAACCTTAACAATTTTCTTCTATTGTACTTAACAATATTCGCGTCCGTTGGTGGTAGATACTTGGGCCGTCACTTGGGCAGCAACCGCTGGTGGCAGTCACTTGGCAGCAACGGCTTCGGGACGTTACTTAGACAGCAACTGCTTGTGGCAGTCACGTGGCAGCAACGGCTTAGGGCCGTCACTTAGACAGCAACTGCTTGTGGCAGTCACTTAGGCGGCAACTGCTTGTGGCAGCTACTTGGCAGCAACGTCTTGTGGCAGTCACTTAGGCAGCAACTGCTTGTGGCAGTCACTTGGCAGCAACGTCTTGTGGTCACTTAGGAAGCAACCATCTTAGGTGGTCTGCAGTTCGATAAGGACTTCAACTAACTTGGCATGCGAAACTGGAATCAACCAAGATCGAGCTAGCTGGACAGATCTGTTGGATGCGGCTCGGGTCCACCACGGGCTATATTGTCGCCTAAAGTAAGTAAGTAACCAAGATAAGTTTTCAACTTCATAAAATTACGTGACTTAATTGATGAATATGTTCTCTACATCTTTAAGAGCTTTACCACTGCCTTTTCCACTATAGTCACAATATTCTCACTTCCTTATGTTAAATTCGATCGTCGAGGTCACTCGACCTCACCATTTTTGAAGTTAAATTGGTGTGAAAACAGTCGATACGAGGAAAATAAATGCATTGTTGCGTTGCCTGTATGCGATGAAGAACCGTCCTATTGAAACCAAATAATTTTTTAATCGTCTGACAGTATCGTTCTCCCCTAACAGTAACTCCAAAGTATGACTCCTCTAAGATAGTAGCTAAAGTTACACTGGATCTTAACTCCACTCTCGAAGTCCATCAAACAGGTTTCCGCTCGGGATATTCCTGTATCGACCACATAAACACCTTGCGGATCATTATAAAGCAGTGCATCGAGTACAAGTCTTCGCTCCATCTGCTATTAATCGATTTCGAGAAAGATTTCGACAGTGTAAATCGTTAATTCTACTTACCTATGTGCCCTGCGCAGGAGAGGTATGACTGAGAAACTAGTAGTCAAAGACCAAACAGCGACTGTTCAGCTCCAATGTCGATTCAGTACTACCATACGGATGCAAGTAGTACTTGGAGAATCAACGTACTTGTCATTCGTAACCTGCCATCATTCTTAGGATTTTCTGGCATAATCGCAACTCGGACGAACGCATCCACTCGAGAAAAGATGGGGAACTTATTAGAATCATAATTGGATGAAAGAAATGGCAAATGGTCCTACGCCGCGAAGAAAATTCCGTTGCCAAACAAGCCATGCAATGGAATCCCTTTACTCAATCTGGCAGTACTGGGGTCGCTATAGGCATACGTGGCGCCCGTCGAGGGGTGACAGAACTTGAGTGAGTAAGTAATGACCCCTCCAGACTCAAAAGCGCACAATGCTGTCACTTCGTAGGGTGTTAAGATGGCTCATGAATAATTCGTGTATTTTCATTTGTCGAGAACGGATTGTGTTTTGATTAACATATCCATTTAAAGAAAATGCGCTCATAACTCATTACGATTTTTTCATGAAAATCAGGGCTATCATTAACAAACTGTAACATCTCATTGCTACATGTCTAACGACGTGAATGGTCTTAAGGGAGAAGCTGTTGCTACAACCCAATTTTGAACGGAAACAAATTTAAATTGTTTGGAAGAATTCACAACAAAGCATTTGGACTAATCTCAAGTTCCTGTGAACGGTATCAAATTACTGTTGAAGGCTATTTGGGCACGCTGTCTCAGACAGATGTAAAATTTTCAAATGCTGCAGCAGTACAACGTGAGCCAAGTTTTGGGTTGTCTGCAAAAGTGCCTCTTTCTTCAAATTCACGTACTATTCGGGAAATATCGCCCTTGATGGCGCATTATTTCGACCCGATCATATGGTTGCCATCAACTTTTTAACCACTAGAACACGTTGATTTACCAAATATTGTTTCATGATAAATTTGCTACGTCTAAACTTTATAAATGCCAAATAAGAACTCGGTTCAAAACTAATCTACAATCTACATATACACTAATGGCGACGTGAAAAATTAATGTATTATACCTTTCCGTAGAGTACGCTGTAGATTGCTAAAACCGGATGTATACATACAGTCACTCCAAGCCAAACTCGGACACTCTAGCAGTTGTGGTTCCAATGCTGGAAAACTAGTTTTAGAACCAGTTCTAAGTAGCACAATAAAAAAGAAGTAAAAGTAAAAAAAACAAAAAGAAATAAAAAATACTGTGAATCAGAAGCAAAGACTAAAAGTAATAAAAATCTTGCCAGTTATCTGGACGCCACCCCCGAAATTGCTCTGAAACATCCCATCTGAGTTAAAAAAAAAAGTTACATTAATCTTTCTCTCTCTATCCTTTCCACGCCCCGCACTGTGTGCAAACATATTACGGGTATTCATAACCCCTTGAGTGCGCAGAAATTATAAAAAAAATATTTTCAAACATGATCCTTATTGTGTTTTCAAAAACAGAAAGCAAATATTCCGTCGTTGGCATCATTTCAACAAGTTTTGTACAAAAAGATGACTCGATTTTTAAAATCCCTATTAGTAGGTACTTTCTTATTTGAAATAGGATGTTTTTGGATACTTTCTTTGAGTTGCCTTAAATTCTCAATAGAATTTATGTCTGGACTTTGCGGAGAAGTTCCCATAATGTTGGCATAATTATTCAGCAACCGCAAGCGAACATTGTGGGCCTTTGTCATGTCATGATAAAATTGCTAGCAGCTTTCAAGTCCCAATTTGTTCACATTTTGTGTAAAATTTTGTTTCAAAATATCGTGGCATATTTTTTGATCCATTTTCTCCTCGATGAAATGTAGACGTCCAGGCACAGCAGCTGAAAACAACCCTCAAATTATCCCATACCTGTCAGCATATCCAATATCCGTCAGCATGTTAGCTTTTTCAAAAGGAGCTCTCGTTTTGCATTTCTCTGTAACTATTACTATTGCTTTACCATCAGAGCAAAAAATAGTAAACTTACTCTCATCGGTAAACAAAACAGTTTTCCAAAATGCTAACTCTTTATTTTGAACCCCTATTGCGAACTAAAGTCCCTTTTTGGTTCTGCCTACTTATAAATGGCTTTTGTTTAGCTCTTCGACAATTTAAATTGCCTCTTTGCAGAACATTTCTTATAGTGGATGGGCAGATCGTTAGGTCTTATTGTTTTTATCCATTGTTTTTGTGTTTAAATCCATTAATCATTTGATTTCATTGTTAA
This sequence comes from Brachypalpus laphriformis, assembly GCA_945910035.1. Classification (NCBI taxonomy): domain Eukaryota; kingdom Metazoa; phylum Arthropoda; class Insecta; order Diptera; family Syrphidae; genus Brachypalpus; species Brachypalpus laphriformis. Next base: position 104,831,293 of record OX246756.1, read on the forward strand.
AAATGTTTAATGTGTTATTTAAAGAAGCTTCTAAAGCTGATTTTTCAGTAGGTACTAAAATATTATTATACCCATGATAGAGCTTTATGCCACAATGCGATTATAGAAATGATACTTTCTCGTGCGAAGCATATTTCAATGCCGTATCTGCAAGGTAAAATTCGAAGCAAATGAGCATCCGTATTATCGAAGTTATAATCGTTGTCCTCATTTTACCATCCTCACAATAATTGTAAAACAAAAATTAGCTTAATATAATAATTAACCGGTAGTAAGTCAGAATATCCATGGAAGGCAGGCAGAATATACCTGGATAGCGTAAAACTTGATAGGAATTTTGCAATACACACGTTATAAGTACATTTTTGGAGGACCCAAAAGTTGCTAATATCTATTAATTTGGTCCACAGCCCTGCCTTATTCGTGCGAAGACATGCTATAGCAATAGACTGGAACTAGAGAATACCTCTTCCTTCTACTAACGTACACGTGTACGTACATATGTATTATAGATAAGTACTTGAATTTCTGTTAGTTGATATGAACTTAATTTTTAGAAATCAGAGGTGAGTATGAGGTATATATGTACATGCAATGTACATTCTCTTCACCTTTCACCATGCAGTGAGTAGACATCACATGAGTGATGTTATCGCTATATTTTCCAAGAAGCCAATCTTTGGACAAGGCACAAAAAAACCCAGCTATGGCGTGATTAAGTTCGCCATTCTTGAGATCTTCAAATGCAGGCCAATTAAGGCTAATCAAATCAAAGGCAACAAACATCCAACGCGGCAGTTACGATGGCCGACTGATAAGTCGTTTGCCAACCAAAAAACACGAGTCGGGGTTACTCGTAAGTATACATATTCTGTTCATACTTACCAGCCCCCACCACTCCCCCATAAGGTTCCTTTTTTTTGTGTTAACCAACAACCCCTACAAGACACTACCGGGCGGTCCACCAGTGCACCCGTTGCATACAAGCACCACTAACCATTACGTTGCTTGCTTACATGCAGTACTTGGATGTTAGGTAACTGGTTTTTAATGTAAACATAGCAGGCGAACAATGGCGTATAATACCCGCGACGTCTTCCAAGACGGCAGTTTCGTAAGGCGAAACAGATTCCAAGAGTTTCGATTTGTATGTAGCTATGTACCAAGCGTATACATGGAAGGGGTACGTACACAGCACTGCAACGAGGTATCGATGATGATGCTGCTCCTGCCCCCATTCCTACTCCTGCTCCATTAACAACAAAAATCTGTTGGATCATACTAAAACACGCGCGTGGAGCCATTTCAGTGCTGCACTCATAGTTCGTTGTGTTTGTACATGGCCAGGGCACTACATCAATTCGTAGAACTACATGTGTAGCTACAAGAGTGCAGAAATAAAAGTACTACCACCATCAGTCTGGTGGGCTGGAACCACCCAGGCCCCATCCACTCACCCCACTCACGGCGACACAGCCACCCGAGCCAACGCCAATTGCACGAAGCTGCCTCTAAAGCGGACAATGCAATCGGCCATCACTTGCGGCTCTTGATTTGACTGTGTGCGAAGACACAACCATTTAAAAACTCGAACCGGTTTCGTTAAAAATAAGGCACAAAACAGCGAAAAAGCTCGCTCCAAGGGGTGGCAACGATTAAAAGAAGAGCTTTTGGCCCACCCGCTACAGTTGTCAAAAGAAAAAGAAATAATATTGCAAGTTCTACTATCATCGTGTAATGATCTACTTGTCAAAGTAAATGTCGAGGAATTGTGCATCATCTTTCTCATTGTAAGAGGCACAGAATACCTCCTTGGAATCTGCACCTGGAAACAAAAAGCTCCAAGTTCCATGGAATGTGGGAGTGGAGACCATTTACCCACATTAGTGTGCGGTGTAGAAAGTTTCTTATTTTGCTTTTGTTTTCATTTTTATTTTCTTGGTTCTCTCTGTTTACTCTGTTCATTGCGAGGCATGTGTATGGAGACGGGGTACATAGGCGGATAATAATAAAAAAAAAAAAACCCACACTAGCAGTCACACCAGATGGGGAATGATCCACGGAACACTTGTACTGTTGACAGAGGGCGCTGCTGTGTGGTTTTCGTGCGCTGGCAGTGTGGGTGAGGGCAGCGAGGCAATACTGAACGCGTCCGCATACTTGATGGCCAGCGTCAAGTGCATGGTTGACCAGTGAAGCCAGTTTTCTTTGGTTGTTTCGATGTTTAGCAGATGTTTACCCGTTTTTTTCGCTTGACCGTGTGTGCGTCGTTCCATTGGTCGCTCCGTAGTGGTTTGAGAGGTAATTTTTTGCCCGTCCGCCTTGGTCTGACGTTTGCATCGTCGACGCTCCGACGCAGTGTGTGCCCGGTGAAGTGGTTTGGGGATTATTTGTATCTCCTGTGTTTTGTTTTATTAGAATTTCTGTTTTTTTTTTTTTTTTGTCGTCTCCCCTTCCTCGAGTGTTTTTTGTTCTTATCGTCCACCTTTCGGACTGCTGCGGTGTAACTGAAGTACATCATCGGTCGTCATCGGTGCATTGCCGTCGCTACTGATCGACAGATTACGGCAATTTGCATGCCAGATTCTGTGCATCTCGGCGTAGTGCAGTGAAGTGGGTAGTAGTGGTTTTTGACACCATCACCGTACATGAGCAACACGAATACTTTGACATCGCACATTACAAAGTGGAACATCTTTGACGACAACAACGACGACGACGACGACGACAACACAAAAACACAGCCATATCAGTTTTATATCGGTTTTATGAGCAGAGAGCAAACATACACTACACTTTGTGTAGTAGTTATACCACAGTTGCTGTTGCTTCTGTTCAGTGCGAGTTCTGTTGGTACTTAGCTGCGACTCCTCTAATGACGACCAATCGGCGGTAGGTGTGGTTGGAGCATCGTATATCGTGCACTGTCTGTCTGTCCTACAATTCAGCTGCCGCCCCCTTTACCAGACGGTGCAGCAAAAGAAACGAAAACAAAATATACAAATAATAATAAGAAAAAAAAAAAAAAGAAAACGATGGCAATTATTACAGCGTCGCTGTTTCACTTGTAATCGGTGTCTTTTGGTCGGTTATCGGACAAGCAGCGACTTGATAAATCTGCTACTGTAGCGCGCGCTTAGATTTGCCACCAACTCCGAACCGACGTCGACGGGGTGGAAGTGTTTTTCTTTTGTTTTCTGTTCGCATAATGAATTTACTTAGATTAACGCGATTTAGAGTTTAAGAGTGATAAGTGTTTAGTTGTTTTTTTTTTTTTATTTTTTTTTTCATTTCTATAGTGCAATGCAATTGGGGTGAATGTGTATAAAAATATAATCAACTACCCACGCGTAATGTGTAGTGTTGCCGTTGCAGCTGAATAACCATCCCCTGTAATACACGCATAGGTACACCATTTTTTCAAAGGCATATTGAATGATTGAGATTGTGCTCTACGACATGTCACATTTTTCCTTGAGAGGTTCACCCAGTAATCAGGTATGCTCACAGTTTCGGTTATCTTATCCTATTTGAGCTTTTTTGTCTTATTACAAATTTATATTTAGCGGCGGCATTTCATCTGACATCACATACCTACCAAAAAACATTAAGCGGTTTTATATTCCACGCGGAACTTAAAATTAAAGAAAAATAACTATAGGGTGGCAATGATGCAGTGGGTTGTGTGTTTGCTCGTTAACCGATGTGTGGTTGTTCAAGCCCCAGCGGGGAACAGCAATCATGAGCCACCCGAGTATAAAGGAAAATGAATTACATCGAAGTTTTTCCAACGACTGCACCAAAGACAACTTCCTGCCCTGGTAGTACAATTGACCGCAGAGTCTGAGTGCTCTGGGATTTGGGTTTCCTTTTAAAAAAAGAGAAAAGGAGATCACAGAACAGACTAGCTTTAGAATTCCTTAAAGTAGATACTATTAGATCTGTGTCGTTGAGAGCTTATTGCAGGCAACTTCTACGATCAGAGATTTGAGGATGGCAATGGTGTAGTGGTAATGTCATCAATTGCCACACTAATGGTTCATGGTTCAAATCCTGACGTCACCAAGCATTTATTTATTTCTCATGAAATATATAAAGTCAGCCCGATCAATTGCGAAAACTTGTGTGAACACTACTACGAAGGCATAACACTGGCAGTAGCTTGGTCATATGGCTGGAAAATTGTTCGCTCTCTTGGATGATTGATTTGCCTATGACGTCGGTAATCGCGAAAAATATGCTATGAGTCAGAAGCAAGCAAACGCAAAAAATAACAAAAATCTCCCCAGTTATCTGGACGCCACCCCCGGAGATTCTCAGAAACGTAAACAACTGAGCTTCAAACGACTACACCAAATCTTTTCTCTCTCTCTCTCTCTCTATCTATCATTTCCAACGCCCGCACTGTGTAAAAACATGTTAAGGGTATTCATAACCCCTTGAGTGCGGACAAATTATAAAAAAAAAGCAAATCAGCAAAATCTAGTTCTTCTTCCTATTTCGACGCGGTTATGATCTGAACTTAAGGGATCATAAGCCTCCCACTTTACTGCATTTCTATTGATATGCCTATGCGGTTCGCATATATGAACAGTTTTGAATGGAGCTTTCTACATGCCACTCGCAGTCTAATTCATTCCTTCTCGGATGACAGCACTATTCATTTACGACACCACGACAAGAGTCCCAAGTTGTGGAGCCACAGCGATAGCGAATGTCAACCGATAATCAATTGTTATTCATATTATCAACAATTTGGGTGCCAAGAACTGAGTTGAGTTCAACACTTCAAAAACTCAGTGCTGTCTTATATCTCTGAAGCAGGACACTACCGTAGCCAAACTTAATTTGAATGTAGTTGACATCGAAAGATCTGATGGCTGTCAATGCTCGGTATGCACATTGACCCAGACCTTCGTTGGAATTAGCAAATTACTGAAGCTGCGAAAGGTGGTGCTATATATAATAGATGCCTCGATTTTCTCGAATATTTTTTTTTTCACTCCCTCAGAATTGCATCTATAAAGCTACCTATTATATTAGCTGCCAAATTTCTTCACTGGAAGATCGCCGAAGTGCTCCTATGTATATCGATACTTCCTTTCCCGGCCGTTTGTCTATTCAATTGCAATACCTATACATGCAGCAGCGTCTGCGCAAAATTACCCTATAGGCATTTATGTAACGTTAAGTTCTGGTTATGGATTTGTAGCCGCACTGCATGAATGTGGAATAGCTTGCCTTCTTCCATATTTTGAAATTGTGCAAAAAATCAAAACCACAGTTTTTCTTTTAAGTTCCTCTCTTTGATTCTTCCGTATACCCTTTCCTTTCACACAATCACTGGGTTTCTACCGCTTAGAGGCACTGTGTTCTAAGTAGTAGAGGACATTTAAAAAATAGTAATGTAGTTAGACTTGTTGACGATTAAATGAATATGCTTCAAAAACGATGCTTATGCCAAAAATAGTAATGTCACGCTGATTCAAATGACATTAAGCCAAATATAGCACTTATTCGTATCACCCATTAATTCCACCATCAGCGAGAAAATCTGTATTCTCCAATCCAAATCTCTCTTATCTCTAATTCCGAGATAAAGTCAGATGAGGTTATAAATTAGACGGTCTGTGCAAACATCCCACAAGGGACCTGCTATCAAGCTTATTGTAACTATTCGCGTTGTACGTGTACGACTAGGATCTACAATTCTATGCTGTTTTCGAAGGGCAACATTTTTGAAATATTTGCTCGTGACACTTGCACTCTCGGGAGACACTCGCGAGAGGTGGGAACGTAAAAAAAGGTGTTTTCTGCGATTTGAACCTCCTGCCTCCTGCTCAGTATTCCGACATAATAACCACATACGCACAAGTTCTATAAAAAATACTCAAAACATAGAGAAAGACATATTTTTCGTCGCTTCTAATGGTGGCATCCCCAACGAGCTGGTAATTGCTCTGTGTCAGATTTATAATATTCCTCTAGTTTAGAAGTGAGAATCTCGTCTAGTACACTTTCGACATCGGTATAATTTCTCATCCTCCGATTACTTAGATGATTTTGCAAACTCCTGAAAAGATGGTAATCACAAAGGGTAATGTCAGAAGAGTACGCTGGATGATCCATAATTTTCTAACCAAAGCTATGGATTTTCTGGTTTGTGTCTCTTATTGAGGAGTATCTGTTAGCGATTGACTAATGCTGGCCATTTTTCTGTAATTGGTTAACTGTAATTCTCTTTTGTGATGGTTTTGCCAGGAGGACACCATGCATATCACACCAGACAGAAGGCCTTATATTTTTGGGTTGGCGACCTGCCTTAGCCACTTGGTGCGGTTTATCTGAAGGACTCAGCCACTGCCTGGGACGCTTAATATTTTCATAAGAAATTCATTTCTCATCCCCCTAACCAGTTTTGTAAGCAACGAATTGAAAATTGTTATTCGTCGCTCAAATCTTGCTATACCCATTTTCCGAACTTATATATTTTTCCAAGTGCTTTTAATTGTCCATGTACCTACTGTAGAAGCATGGTGAATATGCTCCTTGGTCACTTCCAAATTCCAAACATCGAAAGAAGAAAAGCTATTTATTAACATCAAAAGTAAAACATGACCCACGGAAAAATCTTATTTGAAAGTCTTATAGAGACAACTTAATGGTATCGGAAACCAGCACTATTTATGGGATGATCTGATATAAAAGCTGAAGTAATAGCTCTTCTTAGTAGTATGGATGTTTCTAGGCTGTAGCATTATTACGAAATTCTCCGTTAGACTAATTTCTTAATTTTTTTTAAAATCTATTTACATTTCATAGTTCAAAATCAATGCTTGATGATTTTTCTATAATATTGAAAGTTGTGAAAGTTTTGGAAAGTCAGCGCCTAAATTTGATATAAATTTGACCTAATGAGACCTTATATTAATGCAGGAATTGAGAACTGATGGGAATAAGGATTATTGGGAAACCATAAGGTTTAAGTTTAATATCTATCAAATGATGAAAGAGTTGATCAAACTGTATAGGTAGCATTATGCCATTGAAGACATTCCATTGGTCGACCTGTTTCTAGTAAATCTATGCCTTTTTTGGAAGATAGGAATGAACCGACCTTTTCTAAAAACTATAAAACCGCACAGAAGTTAAGGGCAACTCAAACAAAGGCCTGAATTATTCAATTCACTTAAACTGGGCCAAAATGTTAACCTCTTTGGAATTGCCACGCTATGGTTTATGGTCCAAATCCCGATCTCAGCAAGCATTTATTTATTTCTCATGGAATGAACACCCAGTCCGATCAAATGTGAAAGCTTGTGTGAACACTACTGCGAAGGCATAACACTGCCAGTGGGTTGATCACATGGCTGGAAAAATTGTTCGCTCTGTTGGGTGATTGATATGCCTATACACAACAGGTAGTCGGAAAAAAAAATACTGTGAATCAGAAGCAAAGACAAAGAGAATAATAAAAATCGCCCCAGTTATCTGGACGCCACCCCCGGAGTTTCTCTGAAACACAACGAGTTTAAAAAAAAAAACACTACACCAATCTTTCTCTCTCTCTCTCCTTTTCAATGCCCGCACTGTGCGTAAACATGTAGAGGGTATTCATAGCCCCTGGAGTTCACGCAAATTATAATATAAAATAGTAGGAATAAATAAATAATTATAAATTATAATTTCTAGCCTAAGTTACATAGCTCGATCGATATTTTACAGTTAAACTCTTGGAAAGTGAAGTCACATTCATATTTGAAGTTATTTAATATGATAGGGAAGTTAAGTTTTTACCTGGACACAATAGCAAGCATTGATTGAGATGCTTAGTGGATGCTCCGTAATGGGAATCCAAAAAATGCCCCACCTAGGAGTAATGCCGCCGTCTTAGTACATACGAGTATTTGTCAATAATTAATCATAAAATCTGAATTAACCCTAACGAAGTCTCCATTGAATTGAAATGCATTCAAATGACTTCAATTGAATGAATGTAATGAATTCAACCAGATTGCATTCTTTTTTTCCGCCAAATTGATTTAATTGAATTGTGACTCCGTTTTTAAATCACAATTCAAAAGAGAAATCAACACATACTTTTGCTCTTAAAAACTGCATTTTTCTTTAATTTCAATGATTCTGCGATATCTTTTAGAGTACAACACGATCAAAATGTCAACGAATTACTAAAGTCAAGGTTCATCGCTGGAACTGACGACATCACTCATTCTGTATGCTTGCGAATTCGTAGCTAGGCATTTTGTACCTTGTATGTGGTTGGTCATTATCTAAATGAAAGTTGAAAAATAGGAATAGATTTTGTTTGGACAAACACCCAAACAAGTAAACGTATTTATTCACCTCTCTTAATAGATCAAAAACCAAATTGCATCAATATTTTACATCTACTGCATCGGCTTTCGATGATTTCAAACAAGATGCAACAACTTATTTATTGTTTCTTGTAAAAGACGTGTGGGAACAGAAAAGTAGTCATGGAACAACATGCAGTTTTTGTTTGTCCTGCCCCTCCCACAAAAGATGGCATATCTTCATCCTTTACCTCTGAAGAATAAGGCAGCAGAATTAGAAAGTATAGGACTGAGCCACACTCACTTGCACTTATGTACATATATAGAGCTATTTTGAGCCTTTTCGACAACTGAAATTAAGAATGGATTTAAGAAAAAGGCATTATCCCAGCTTACATACATATATGTAAATATGTGCAATAATAACATTGTCCTACAGAGTATTTCCCTTTTTAATTTTGAGAAGTGATTCCTATAGATTTTAGTGCACTGATTACGAGAAAAATAGTGAAAAACATCCATCACGCCACAATTTTCGATAATACATTTTTCACATTTTTATTATTTTTCTATAGAAATGTACTTTATGACATTATAATAGGTATCTATAAAGTAATGAGGGTATCTTTGGAATATTATTACTATGTACCCATCTGTTATTAGTTTATTAATCAAGTAACTAGTTCCTACCATTCATAAAAAATCATAAAAATTTAGTTACAGTTTTGACTAAAATCAACTACAACCAGCGTATGTTGATTCTGGGTGGAGATTTAAAAATGCTTGGTATGTTATCAGGACAGAAAGCAGCTTTACTAAATATTCGTGCTTCTTATGTGAGTGGGACAGCAGAAATATGATACAACATTACACGAGAAAAGAATAGTTGGCGAGTACTAATTTGAATCCAGGAAATAAAAATATAATTGGTCGCAACTTAGTGCCACCTAAAAAAGTCTTATTACCACCTCTGCACATACAACGTGGTATCATGAAATGGATAGGAAACTGAATCCTATAGAATTGGCAGCATGTCGTTAAAAGTAGTAACTAGGAACTTCCGGGAAACCAAATTTCCAAAGATTCGGTTGTCTGATGAGCTTCACACTTCACTTTCTTCATTCTCATTTAAGCTACTCTCCTGATAATTTGGGAGCTGTAAGTTAAGAGTAAGGTGAAAGATTTCATTAGGATATAAAAGAAATGGAACGTAGGTATCAGGAAAAATGTAACACAAGCATGATGGCAGATTACTGCTGGATGTTAAAGCGTGATCACTCAAACAAGACTTACAAGAGAAAATCGTCCCACAGAAGTTTTCATGAAAAAAGACAAGGTTTCACAAGCCTTTGTAATCTTTGAAAACACTTATTTTTATGTATCCAGTATATTTATATAAAAAAAAAATATCAACTACACACTTATTTTTTTACTATGATATTTTTTTTTACTAAAATACTTTAATTATTGAGTAATTATCAAAAATGTGCATTGTGAAAAATCCTGACGTGATAGAAAAAACCGAGTTTAGATTCGTAAATAGGAGGTCCCAAACTCCCAAACATAATCAGCTATATACACCGAGAAAGGAGAAAAAAGTTGTCAATTTGTAGGACTGTGCTAATAATAAACAAAATGACGATGTATGTTAATATCCGCTCAGTGGCAAGATGGACTCTTGAATCGCTACAAATCATGCACTATTTCTACACTATCTGATTCAGTTAAATTTTGCATAAGATCATTCCAATATAATGTCAAACCCCAGAACTCAATTTGATCAAAACTCGTTGGTTGATTCTTGGTAATTCTAGTTTTAAGAATGACTGACCCTTCGTCTCTCATATTTTAACACCACTCTGGTCGAATTTATTTGTTTCTTACACAGAACTACATTCCAAAACCAATTAGCATTAGAAACCAATTTGAATCAAAAATTCTTCAGTAGTTCTTAAGTAATGGTTTACTGTTTAGGTCTATATTCGACATTTAATACGTTTGAAGATATCGTATCCGCCGTCTTTTATCCGATGCTGGATGAATAGTGCAAAAGCTTTCAACTATTTTTATACACTGTGATGTATCCGACATCCGATGATGGATAGAACTGAGCGGCAGAGAAAACATCGTTTATCCGGCATTTGTGTCGTGTATCCGATGCCGGATAATTGTAAAAGCTCTCATTGAGTTCTGTACATTTTTGTTCGGAGTGGCCGATAAGTGTGAAACTGGGTTGAAGCTAGAACTATTTGTATAAGTGATGGGAAATGGTGTTATGCCAGAGCAGCCGAAGAGGACTTTTTTCCGATATTTTGTTTTATACACATATATATTCCCATTATCTTGATATGGGTGGCGCTAAGACATCGAGGGGTTCCAGAAACCTATGTACAGATGATCATGGACATGTACGAAGGAGCAAAGACAAAAGCAAGATGCCCGGGTGGAGTAACCGAAGAGTTCCCAATCAAAGTCAGGGTGCATCAGGGAATCGTCTTAAGTCCTTTGCTCTTTATTACATTCCTTGATTATCTGCTTGAAGGTAAAGCGATGGACCCCAAGGTACATCAGTTATTCTTTGCTGACGATGGAGCCATCATAAGTGAGGATCCTGCATCCCTGCAACGAGCACTTGATGCGTGGGTGGACGTTCTGGAGGGAAATGGGTATCGCATTAGTTCAAAAAAGACAGAGTACTTGTGAACGGGCAGTTCTCTGATCCACTCAGGCCTATTCCAGACATTTATTTGAATGGAACAGTGCTTCCCAAGTGCGAAAAGTTCAGATATCTGGTATCTATGATCAATAGCAAAGTAACTTGTGATGACGACATCAATCATCGCATAAGCGTAGGGTGGATGAAATGGCGAGAAAATTCCGCTATATTCTGTGGCAGAAAAATGCCACCTAAGTTGAAAGAAAGGCTCTACACGGCAGTTGTGCGTCCAGCGCTGACATACGGTTCACAATGTTGGACGACGTACAAAACGTATGAGAGTAAATTTACGCCAGCTGAGATGAAGATGCTTCGCATGACAGCAGGAGTGACAAAGCTTCATCGAATAAGAAGTTCGAAGATCCGTGCTTTCACATCAAGGAAACCATCGTACAAAAAATAGAGCGCGACCGGCTCCGCTGGTATTACCACGTTCAAGGAAGAGATCATTTGAACCCTGTTAAAAAGGCAATATCAATGCACGTTCCAAAGACATCGTGATGTAGGAAAGGCAGGCCTATAAACGGCATTTCATTGGCCTCAGTAACCGAGTGATCCAAAATCGGCGGGCCTGCCGATATCTGAGGTCAAATAGGCGAACCCCACAGGCGGATCAGTAGAAATGCGATGAAGTGGGAGGGTTGTGATCCGTTATTTTCAGATCATAACCTCGCTGATAAAAGGAAGAAGAAGAAGAAGATATTTCCATTATCTTATTAAAATATCTGCTATTTAAAAAAAAAAATAGTTTTATTAAAAAGCAAAGTTCTACTTTGGACACCCTTTTCTTTAATCTTGCTACAGCTTGAGTGAGTGGTCAGATATACGCAGTATTTATATTGCAGAAAAAGACTTTAGACTAACGTAGGTAGTTCTTCCAGGAACAGCATTAGGTATAGGTACCCAAATTTGTAGTTTGTCTAATGTGTCAACGCCTGCTTTGGTTTTTTTGCGGTTCATTTTTGTTTCATCCCCATAGGTAATTTGCCGTAATGAAAGTATTGATATACGAGTCAATGTCACTCTATGGGAGGATGATCTCATTTTTGCAAATCGCGTCTTATGCCGTCGCGACTTGACTCGCCTTGATGAGACTAGCTCAACACGGGACAGTAGTAGGCGTTCGGTTGAGAATATTGCTTCTGTGGCTGCAGATATCCAAGAGGACTTTCAAACATCAACCAGACGATGCGACGGCCCTCTCAACTGCGCATCAATAGATGGCCTTTGCAATTAATTTTTCTGAAAGACTTGAAGATGTATCCGTGCAAATGCAAACAGATCATCAGCTATTGCCTGCAGACCACTAAGCGCTTCTAAACCTCGACCGCGATGAGGATGATTTTCCATTGAAAATTATAATAATAATCCATTATAGCTTCTTGGGTTTAAAAATCCGCGTGTAATGCAAGAAAAGCCATTATATATTCTCAAAGGCATTACGTTTACGGAGGAAATGGTGATTAGCCCATTTTTTTCCGAAGGCGGCCTCGGCAACACTGTTTCTGTGAATGGTGAGCGCTACAGAACCATAATCAACGACTTCTTGTTGCCGCAAATCGACGGATTGTGTTTGGAGAACATGTGGTTCCAGCAGGACGGTGCTACCACACATACAGCACGAGCGACGGTGGACGAAGCACCAAGCATTTCCCGTCGAAATAATCTCTCACTTTGGCGATTTGCACTGGGCCGCAAGATTGTCCTATTTTGTCTTTTGAAGTCACGGGTCTATATGAACAACTCACAAAGCTTGGCGGCCCTCAAGGAGAAGTCATGCAAAATGCTGTGAAACGAGCCCGAATGTGCATCAACATTAGAGGCGGCCATTTGACCGATATTATCTTCGCGACTTAATGAAAAACAATTTCAACGTCTAAATAAACATAATCAAAAAAAAGAACCAATTCTTTTTATACATAAAAAAGTCACTGCCTTCGGAAATCGAGTGAGGACTTTTGCGCCACCTTGTACATACCATTCTATGATTGCAGGTAGTGCAGTAGTCTTTAAGAATTCTTATTTTTTAAGGATTTGGATTAAACTCAGCCGGTTGACTTCCAATGTCGGTTTCAATACTTTCTAGTATTATTCTTTCCTCAGCACCATGATTCAAAGCGAAAGTTATAGCCCCATCGCCAGTCTTAAGCTCAGCGATTGTTTACGAATTACATAAAATGAACTCTAAAAGTCTGCATGTTCTTGGTTCTATTCGTAATTCCATTCCATGCATTACAAAGGGTTACAGTTTTGAATTGTATTTGAAATAAAAGTTTGAGGGCTGGTGGACTGTAACTTTACTTATACTTCAAAAACTAATGAAAAACACTAAAACTCTTGCTGTGCCACGCACTAGAACAAGTCTTCTTTATTCAAAAGTTCCTTCAGAAGTCATAACAATGTTTAAGGTTTTCAAAGAGAGCGATCCCACATGCACACACACAGGACCAAATGATGGTGCACAGCCAGCCGCGTCTATCGCTCATGCAGTGATGTGTGCAGATCATTTCTCTCAATATTAACAGAATTTCGAACACGACGATCTATAGGTATAGAGTTACAATTCAAGACCAAATCGAAATTTTCACTCGCACCCCAAAACTAAATACACCTAAGCTGATTTTGAAAAAAAAAAATCACTCTTGTTAACTTGTAAGATACCTATATAGGTAATTAAAAATATTTCGTTTTGACAACTACATATCATTGTATAATACATATTTACAAATTAAGTTGTTTTTGGTTCATTCGTGCCTTATGACGTAAATGACTTATTCGAAACAAATTTTAATTTTCAATAAACAAATATTTTTGTAATTATACATATGTAACTGTGCCTATACGAGTATTGCTTGCTGCATTTACATTAAATTCTTTAAAGAACAAATTAATTTACAATAAACAAATTATGCAAATTTATGAAGCCCTCCATAACACACATAGGTAAACGTCTATATTTTTGTGTGGTCGACATATTTTATTAATGTTATTTTAAAAAAAAATAGTAAACCGGTCCAAGCGCTGTTCACTTCAAATGTCTGCTACCGGAATTGTTAATATGCAATAAAAAACTTTGTTTATTAATGCGAATAATAAAATTGGGTATATATGGAAAGTTCTGCAGAAATTAATAATAAATTTTAACAATAAATTTATGAAGTTTAATTTAACGTTCTTCTGGCGCTTATCTAGGTACATATTCTTTTTAAAGTTTGTTTTAGAATGCTAACGATATAATTCCACCTTTTTATGGAAGGTTTTGAAATGGTAGAATGTCAATGGTTGCACAGAATCCGTGTTGAACATTTGTTAATATTAAATACGAGTCACGTTTTTTTAACATACGAGTATGTCTAAGAGTTTAGATTTTTACTGCAATTGCAGAAAAGATATGATAGAAAGTAATTTTGGTGTAGTTGTCTGAAATTCAAGTGGAATTAGGTTGCAGGGCATGTTTACTTCATGAGTGATGTCCCAACTAGTCGGGGAGAATCTGCTGCGAGTTTTTGCACTCGGTTTTGATTTCTAGTATTTATTTATTTATCTTTAGTTTTCAATTCGCATGAAGCAGTCGCGATGGACATAGCGAATAGTGGGGTAAGCCATCCGATTTCAAAATAGATGTATAAAATGCTAGCTACGAGACCTTTTGGCTGATGTGCTATTATATATTGTGTGGACACCCTTTAGAAGACGAACTCCTCGATAAGGTAGCAAGTTGTGGAATAAACTATTTTGGACGTACAGGTGATATCGTTTTAGTATCTAGGCCAAGTTTGAGGAGGCACTCTGAGGTATATAATAGAGAGGATTTAGGATATCAATTCAGACAAGACAAAGGTGAAACATTTCCAGAAAAAAAATTTACCTCATCAACGCCTACTCGGCTAGGAGGAGTTCAAATTGAAAGCTGTAAGTCAATTACTTAGCAAAGCAACTATATTCGATAACAAACTACTATGGAATAAACACAAGGAAGAATTTGTAAGAAAAGTTTTGTGTGTGCTCATGGTTTGCAAATGTCTAGCAGATAGAAGCTGGGATGTAGTTCTAATATTTTGAGTGATGGTGATAATAATAATGTATGTATAATAAAAAACTGCTTTCGACAGCTTGAATCGAGATGCTATCTGGTTGGCCTTGCGCAGGAGAGGCATCCCAGAAAAACTCGTAGCTATTATCAAGGCTACATATAACGGTAGTAAGTGCCACGTCCTTCACAATGGTAAGGTGTCGGAAGATTTTGAAGTCCAAAGTGGAGTATGTCAAGGGTGCATACTGTCACCGCTATTGTTCTTGGTGGTTATTAGCGATGTGCTCCGTGCAGCATTGATGGAAGATAACAATGGAATTCGATGGACAACTTATCTTAAACGCCTCGACTACGCTGACTATGTTTGCCTACTTTCGCATCGGATAATGGACCTTCATCTGATGGCCCAAAATTTAGAAGCTGAGGCAAACAAAGTGGGGATTAAGATACACACAAGCAAAACCAAAGTCCTGAGTGCTTCTAACACCCGCGCTGAACTCAACATTGTTGGACAGGTAGTCGAGAAAGAAGACAACTTTCTATACTTAGGAAGTGTGGTGTTGGCTACTTTACTTTACTTTACTTTACTAGGGCCTTGTACGCACTGCGACCTATAAGATCTATTGTGCTAGCCCGGTGTTTAGCTGAGAACTTGGTTAAGGCACTTGATAAACCTCAACAAAGCTCCAGGCTCAATATTCCAGAAGTCAGAGAGACTCAATAAAGCCCTTCCGATATGGAGAAGTCTTTTTCTTGCGGCCATGAGGCATTCACAAAGAATATGTTCTGCCGTCTCTTTTTGCTCTCCACATAGCCAGCATTCGCCTGTATCTGCTACTCCTATCTTGTGCAGATGGTACCTGAGTGGGCAATGACCAGTCAAGTACCCTGTTATGGTTCTTAAGTCTGCTTTCCTAAGCTCGAGTAGCTTTTTAGCCTTGCAGCGGTCTTGCCTGTCTTAGGCCCTTGAGTTTGGCCCAGTACTCTGCATGATGATCATCTTCCTATTTCTTTATTTTGATGTTAACGCTACTCCGTGCGACTCGAAAATAGGGTTCAGGACCGACTAGTGGTCGACTAGTGCCTCTTCTTGCTAAGTAGTCCGCCCGTTCGTTGCCCTCGAAGCCTTTGTGTCCTGTTATCCAGGCCACAGTGACTGTGTTTTTTTGTGATGCGAGATCTTCGAGTAGGTTTAGACAGGCCCATACAAGTTTTGATCCTACCGTGTACGATTTTAGAGCCATAAGTGCTGCCTGGCTGTCTGAGAGGATATAGATACGAGTACCCTCGACTCTTCTACGCAGACATTCTCGTACGCAGAGCTCGATCGCATGGACTTCCGCCTGAAATATTGCTGGTGATTTGCCAAGCGCAGCCGCACGTTGGAACCTGGGTCCATAAGCCCCTGCGCCAGTGCTACCATTTTCCAATTTGGAGCCATCTGTGTACCAAGTTTGAGAGTTTGGTAAGACTGCAAGTCCTTCATTCCTCCATGTGTGGCGGTCACCTATGACCACATTGAATTTCCTGGAGAACCGGTATGTCTTGATCATAGTATCTGGGATTTTGAGAATAGGGTCATTTTGAATATAACTTAGAATCTTCAAATGGCTTGTAAAGTTGCCGATTTTAAGGTCCGAGATCTTGGGTAGCCTAAGAGCACTCAGCATAGCTTCTTTTTGTGCTGCAAGGTGCAACGGTGTGAGGCAAAGCATTGCTCCCATTGTTGCCGTAGGGCACGTTCTCATTGCTCCTGTGATACTCAGACAGGCTAAACGATGTATTTTATTTATTTTATGTTGGCTGACCGCGGTGGCACCGAACTAGATGTCTGCAGCAGAATCGGGAATGCGAAAGCTGCGTTCGGAATGCTATCGAAAGTCTGGGGAAGGAACAAAGCTACAAGCCTTCATAAGCAAATGTCTAAGAATCATCTTGAGGATATTTTACCTCAATCGTATCTCCAAGGGACAACTTTATCTGAGAACGGGCCAAGAACCTATAAACATTACTGTGTGAAGGAGAAAGTGGCAGTGGATCGGGCACACCATACGGCGCGAAGACAACTCCATAGCGAAATACGCCGCTTACTCAGGCAGGCAGAACAGCGGGACGCCTAGGGAAACATGACGCAGAACAGTCGAGGAGGAATCTAGTTCTTTGGGAATGCCCAATGCGCCTCGAGGGATTCAAGGATTTAAAGAAAGAAGAAGAAAAGACGGTCGGGGCCTTGTAGACTGATTATAGAAAAGATCACCTACATATTTTGTTAGCAAACCTTTTTATCATTTTTTTAAAAGTGGGCGCGTGGATTGAGTGTATTTTAAAAATGTTTACACTTTATACTGATATGACCCAGGACAAACCTCCAATACGTTCTCTTTCGGTTCACCAGATGGGCCTCCAAATGTGGACTGGGGGTTAACCCTCATAAAACGAAACTCGTTCTCTTCACGAGGAAATACATATAAAGTTCCCCTTATAGACCCTCCTATGATAAATGGCACCAGTCTCATCTTCACTAAAATTGCAAAATACCTGGGTCGCACTTCGGACAGAAAACTGAACTGGAAGGCCAATGTTGGTCTCTATTCTTCTAAAAAGGCTATAGGTAGGAGCTGGCGTATAAAACCTCAAATCATTCGTTGGGTGTACGTGTCCGTCATCAGGCCTATACTAATCTATGGCGTGATCGTAAGGTGGCCTGCTCTTGATAGGCCTATCCACCTCACTTAAATAGCTAAGGTGCAAAGATCTACATGCATTTGCATCAGTGGTGCACTGAGTACTACTCCCTCTGCGGCATTGGACATTTTGTTCAACCTGCTACCCTTCGATATTTTTGGCAAACAGATTGCTGCTAGTGCGGCCATCCGTCTAAGAGACTCCTCTTAGTGGTCTAGTTATCACATTAGCCACTCCTCGATCTTTGATCTTCCCAACTTTACCCACGAAATCACGGACTCAACACCGCCGAAACTGAGATTTGACCGAAACTTCCGTACGAGCAACCTTAAACGTGATAAATAGGACAACTCTCTCCCTGTCGATGGTAGTGCGGTTCACTTCCTTACAGATGGCCGAAGGTGGGTGGGTTGTGGTGTTTTCTCTGGAAAGCTCAACTTGAGCATCTCCTTCCGCCTCCCTAATCATTGTAGTGTTTTTCAGCTAAAAATCATGGCGATTAAGAAAGCCCTGTCCTGGCTGAAGTGTAATGTACTATCTGTCGGAGATATTAGCATTTTCACTGACACTCAAGCGGCAAACAAGTCCCTGGAATCGTGTTCCTTCACTTCAAATGCCACCTTAAACAGCCGTTTATCTCTTACGGAGATGACAGAGCAGTTCAACATTCACCCAGAATATGTGCCATGCCACATTTCAGAAAACTGCAGGGCGGACGACCTTACCAGACAGGGTTCAACTCTAAGGATTCTGCCTGATATTCACGCCCTAGGTATGCCCTCGTAATATGTATGCATCTACTAAAGCTGAATGCTATTGGCAAGACCAGTCATAAATGGGAAAATGGCTCAACGTGTCACATTTCGAGACAAATCTGGCCTAAACTGGACCAGAAACGTAGTGCAGAGTTAGTCAAGTTAAAGCGACCACAGATCAGCTGCGTTGTCGGAGTTATCAATGGACACTGTCTTATAGGCCTCTTCTCCAAAAACTTCTGCAAATGCTGTAGGGCGGAGGAAGAAACCATCCTTCGCATCCTATGCACTTGTCCAGCCTTGTCGCATAAAAGAATGCTCCATCTAGGGGCCCCCTGCCTTGAAGACATCGGCGATTCATGAGCATCCATCGCTTTAACTAAAGCTACGGTTGGCTTTATTAGTCCCTAAGTGGCCTAATGGTTGATCCATGGTATCACAAAAGACCTTAACTGGCCGAAGTGTGTCTGCAGTCCTAACCTAACCTAACCTATACTTATTCGAGCTCTCAAAAGCCGAATTATGAGTATGTATAAAATTTCACCCTCTTAACTTGAAATAAAAAAAAAAAATATGTTTGCGAAAAACACTTATAAAAAGTGTGTTTGCCCGTGCACCCAGTATAGACGAAATGTCTTTATATTTTGTGAATTATTTTATCAATTTCTAGTAAAAATATGGAAAAAAATTGTTTTTTCGCTAAGTGGGCATAGTATTAGAGGCGGTAATTCAAGCAAGTGTTTAAAATTGTTTTGACAGCGGTGGTGAGGTAAGCATGTGGACAAGTCTTCGAGAGCAGTACAAAATGAATTTTAAGGTGGGAACCTAGTGCCTTAAATGCAGCTTGTGCTTGACTATTTACAAGTTTATGGATGAATGCACCCTGAATAAGGTAAAACTGGGACCTATTATATGTGGTTTTGAAACTTTGTAATACGTTAAAACTAACTCCAGAATACACTTTTGACTCATCCGTATACCAGGCATTAAGTGCATCTTTAGCTCAGTAAAGTAAGAAAACAAGACTTTATGACACAAAGATACAATCAAGTTAGCCCATTATTGCATTTGGGGCTGTCGTGGGACAGGTACGCATACCACCTGTCATACCAAAACAAGCTACTTGTAAAGGTGCCAACAGATTTGAGAAGAAATGTTCCTCCGAGAGAGCGTTTTGGGGATGAGTTGCCACAGGGAGTGAATCAATTTTTTTACAGTTCTTTCCCCATGACAGTCTCTTGGATCCACTTAACTCTCTATTGAATTTAGTCGAAGCGGACGACGTTTGTTCGATGAGAAAAGAACGTCTAGTTTTCAGGTTTTTGGTTAAAAATTCGTATAATGAAACTTAACTTATTAACCGATTATTGAAATTCATTTATCTCTTCGCTGCTTTGGCTTAAAATGTATATCCAAGCAATATATTGCATGTGAAATAAATAAAAACAACTGTCATCTATGTTTTAACAGGTGCAAGAACATGCGACCCAGGCGTGACCCCTATATATAAAGTCTTGCGGTTTATTTCTAGAACAAAAAACAAAAAAAGAATTACCGACTTCCACCTAGTATTCACTGGTTAGATAACAGAGGCAAATCTATTGAGGCCCGAGGAGTAATGTCCGAAGAATTCTGGGCATTTCTGGGCAAACCAATTGGAACTCGGCAATGTAGTGCCTTCCGGAAGTGCTGCCGGAGATTATAGACTAATACGTGTCTAATGGATCCGCGTTTTCAGAACCATCAACATATTAAATTTACGATGTAGGGTGAAATTTATTATGAGAACATTAAGTATTTGCTTGACGTAGTAACTGGATTCGTTTTCGCGAAAATGTATGGTATACTACGTATGTATATCCCAATTGTCGAAAACTTAAGTACCTATGCCACAAGAAAAGAGACCCCCTCAACTGCGCCAATTATAGAGGCATCAGTCTCCTCAGCATCGCATATAAGATCATTTCATCAACAGCCTGATTGGCCCCTATCCGTGCGGTTTCAGGTCAGGAAAGTCCATCATCGGTCATATCTTCACACTTTGGTAGATCCTGGAGAAAACCCAAGAAGTCCAAATCGATACCCACCATCTCTTTATCGATTTCAAGGCTGCCTATGACAGCATCTATAGAGAAGAGCTTTATAAAGCCATGTCTAGTTTTGACATCCCTGCCAAACTTGTTCGTCTGTTCAGGATGACGATGGAGCAGGCTCGCTGATCCATCAAGGTCGGTAATGACTTTACCGAGACCTTTGATGTCAAAAAAGGTTTTAGACAAGGTGACGCGCTGTTATCTGACTTCTTTAATATTGTACTTGAACGGATTGTGCGGAACTCACAAGCCAACACCAGAGGTACAATCTATCAAAAGTCTGTACAACTGCTTGCATACGCCGACGATTTTGACATAATTGGAAGAACTCGGTGAACTCGGAAGAACTATGTCGAACAACTAAAGAGGCTCTGTATAAAACTCTGGCAACCCAGTCCTGTTTTACGGCGCTGAAATATGGACTTTATTAAAAGAGGATGCAGATATTCTTGGTTGCTTCGAGAGAAAAATTCTTCGTAAGATTTTCGGTCCCATTTACGTTGACGGGTTTTGGAGGAGAAGATTCAATCATGAACTATACGAGCTGTACAGCGACATCGACCTAGTCAAAGAACTGCGTATTGGACGTCTGAGATAGCTAGGACATCTAGAGCGAATGGACAACAACGCTCCGGTCCGCAGAGTCTTCGAATCTAACCCGGAGGGACGACGCAATAGAGGACCTTCTCACCGTAGGTGGCGCGCACAAGTTCAAGGGGACCTCGACCAACTTGGAATGCGCAACTGGAGGCAATTAGCTAAAGACCGAGCTAAATGGAGAAGGCTTGTTGGTTAAGGCCCAGGTTCACCCCGAACTGTAGCGCCACCTAAGTAAGTAAGTAAGAAGTATGCCACCTGGTAGCGTATGTAAATATGAGTACATACATATGAATGTATGTCCGCCCTAGTCCAAATATGAAATTTCGTTGTAGAACACAACAGTTTTTTAAAATCTGCCTTAAACAAAGTACCGTTATTTTTGCGAATAAATTCTCGCTATTATCTCGGCGCTTAAGGCTACAAACTCCAGATATGGAGTTTGATAGAAACCCATTTAGCTGTTTAGGACCGAAGTACAGATGGACAGACGGACAGAATCGCCAAACCCACATTTCCTAGTTTTTCTATACCTAATCGTAATATGAGTATCAAATCTGATTAAAATCTCGGTTCGATTTTATTCATTCATTACAATACTTGTTCTAAGTAGTATGCCGTCGAGCGTGTTAGACTCCACTTTGAATCTGTGGCATGGTACTCCTACGCTTACCTGTTTCATCACATGTGTGTATTAGTCCCCACTTTACATATATAGTTGTCTAAACGCCATACAAATGCTTTCTATTTTACCAAAATTCTCAACGATCGCACGGCGCTTACATGTACATACATACTATCATTCTCAGAATTATATTTTGATTACATATTTGAACAAAATTCGCATTGTTAGTCGCTAAAGGTGGATGATAATTCATAATTTTATAACCCATTTGAGATTCTTTACAACTCGACTGCAACAAAAGAACAACATCGTTATGGATGGCGCCCTCCTCTAAATCACTTTGCATACCAAACTCCAAAGTACTACACACAGATTCAACTCTCAATAACAAATGCGACTTAGTGCCTACAACAGGCATTCCTACGACCCCGGGTCATGTTGTTGCCAAGTTGTATGACTTGTGAAAATAGCTCTAAGGGCTGTTTTGCATTCATTCCCATCTTCCCGACTTCCATCAGCCAGTGTAGTATATGAGTGTGTGTAAAACAACACCTTCGCTGGATGTGCCTACTGCATAAACATCCATTAAGGACGAAGGCGGCACATCACGCAAGCTTTATAAATCTCGGAGTGGGTTTACAATGTTCGCAAACAACAAGTAATTAATTTTACCACTACAAGGCCTTAATGGCTCCTAAAAACTTTCAACTTTGTGTTGTTTTTGTTGTCCGTGGCTGTGGCTGGTGGTGGTGATTTTGTTGTTGGCTGTGTTTTCGGGGTGCCATAAATGTAAGACTCTGTCGACTACATGGCGTTACGCCACAAGAGAAGTTTTTTAGGTGGTTGGAACAACGACGACGCGGACCATTGTAGCCTTTGGGCATACTTCACGGAGCTCAACCCTATTCACCACATGTTAATGCCTCGCTCACATAATCATCTGCGATGACGTCGACAATGATGATGAATGCCCACCAGAATGCTTCCAATCGTTGCCGCAGCGATTTCTCTAGCACGAATAGCAAATCACGCACAGATCTATGTGCTCCGACAAAGTCAAAGTGTCAAAAGCTATCAATACCCAGTAGCTGGGTGCGACAAATGTACTACGAGCATAGTTGAGAGCTACCGCGCATAACGCCTTCGATAGTGGATTAGTTCCCTGTTGCCTGATTACATCGGACCGTGTTAAAGAGTTTTCGCAACCCATATTCGAACGTATTGTGTTCAGAGCAATGTAGCTGGAGGAACTAGCTGCTTATCGGTACTCGGTGTACCTGGATAATTGGAAATTTGTGCTTTTTTTTTGCTGTGATAACGGATGCTTCTGCGATTAGTGGGACGGCAGGGGAATATTTGTTGTCGTGGTTATGGAGTATTAGTTCATGTTTCCTCATTAGAGGTGCGTGCTACAATTGTAGTACAATTTGTGATCGGGCTAACATGGAGTCACTTTTTCTGGTGTTGTATCGTAGCTTATCGCGAGTGAAACATTGGAAAGTTATAGATACACAAGAGTGGTGGGTATCTGCTTAATTGATCACTGATGTCATGTGTCAACTGTGTTGTGGAAGGAATTTGTTCGTTAATGGATTGAGAGTGTTGTGTTTTGCTCTGCAATCTGCTACCGTGTTTGTACAAGCAACCGTTGAAGAGATTGTCTCAAATCCATTTTAAACATGTAATTGGTTTAAGATACTTTGGGAGTGTGATTGATATGTGGTGATGTTATTCAGTGAAATCGAAATATGTATTGTCGATATCGCCGAAGCAAATCCAGACTAGAGTGTTGTTTTTTATCAAGTTGACAGGTTTGTGCATTCCAGTGAGAAATGATCTAGAGTATTTGTCTTATTTAATTAATGGAGTTGAGCCTGGCTATTTGTGATATCAAGCTAGAGGTTATATATGGATTTAAGGAGATCATAGTAAGTATGTCATTGGGCTATTGTACGCGGGTGCTAATTGAATTGCCGACCGCAAATTGAACCTGAATGTACCCTTTACAGGCTGAACTCCATCAGCTTTCCGTTTTTGAGGAATGATAGTCCATGGCAATTGTGGGCGACATTGTGGGCGTCGTGGCGTAAGTGGTTAGTGTGTCGGATCACTGCGCGTGAGGTTGCAACGTTCGAATGCCAGAAAAAGACCAACAAGTTTTTTCACTGTCCCACCTCTCGCGAACGTCTTGCAAACGTCCGAGAGTATTGTTGTCTCGAAAAAGCTTCTCAAAACAAATTTCCCTTCGTATACGGCACTAAACTGTAGGTCCCTTCCAGTCCTGTGAAAAATATAACGCACACATCATGAGTGGTTGCGAGACGCTAGGCCCTGGGTTAAAGAGCTGCTGCGCCAAGTATTTGTTTTTTTTTTTTAGTCCATGGCAGTCCTCAAGAACATGTATCAAGTATAATGTAGCCTACTTTCCCTCAGATCTGTCAGTTGGGCCCAGCTTTGTTTATCCTATTATACTATGGCGATTACTATAAATTTCTGAAAGTATTAGAGTACGGCATTCCTTATAAGGCGTCTTATATTTATTTTAAGGTGTAACCTCAGTCACTTCGTTTCCCACCTTTACTGAAACAGTACAGTTCTATTATTACAATCCACGATCTAGTCAACTTTGGACCCAAGGGGACTCACTAAACTGTATTAAAAATGCGCTTATTTATGGTATGTACTTGTGTCACTAAAGGCATCCTTAAACATTTATATACATCTCTAAAAGGCAATTTGACCCTAAAAATTTATTTTCTCTGTAGCATATGTAGCATATGTACGCTACATTGTGCCAACATTCATTCACTCGTCATAGAAGAGCTGTCCCATAAAAATCCTACCTAAAGTATCCAAAGTGATGGAAGTTATTAATAAAGAAATAATCACATAGAGCGACTAATAAGATTAGCTATGTAATCGCCAAATACAAGTCAACCAAAGAGCAACTCGAAGAATCAACAGCCGTCACTAGCTTGCCTTCTACAGCAAGCGTTTCTGTTTCGATTGAAAAATTTCTTCAGAATCGTCCCCCTTTTTGGTCGATTCCGAGGGATTTCCTAAAAAAACTGAAGAGCATCATGAATCATTTGTTTTATTACCCATGTTGCTCTGCCCGTATTATCGCCATGCAGGATTTTTGAGTTAACCGGGGAGTTTACTCCACAAACCCAGTTAATTGTCTCACATTTGCAGTTCACCCACATTTCTACATTAATATTGGCCAAACAATTTATTTTTATTTTTGTTGAACAAATAAACTTTAGAATATTTCTAGAAACTTTAAATCTCCAGCTGTTCAAGAACAGAGTCGAAAGGTACCCGCAAGTCTCTCGGGCGCTATCGTTCTCGTCTCTCCTGATCGAAAATTATAAAAAGTTCCGCTGATCCTGTGCGTGAAGTCTATGACTGTTCCGTTTTGGAAGCGTATTAATAAGTAATGTTTTATGCTCTGCAGACCTAGATTTGCAGAGCTTGGTGGAATATACGAGCTGCCTTCATTTAGTCAGCCATTCCACATACCGAGAGCACATTACATGTCATTTAGTCGATCGTCGATCTTGCTAAAGACTGAAACGTTTCGTAGATTCGTACCTAAGGGAGGTGGAGCGCAAGAACCGAGTCTACCGTTAGCAGCCAAAATTCAATATCGGCTTTTGCGAAATTGGGTTCAGCTCTACTCCAATTTTCCAATTCAAGTCAGAGTTCTTTCGGTCCTGATATTCTTATGGCCAAGAAGATCTCAAGAATTTTAGAACATATTCTGACTGGTGCCGAAAAGATTCAGTGGTATACTTATGAAAATAAGTTAGAAAGACCACTGCGTGTTGTAGCAAGGGGACTCCACCACTCGTGTACTAAAGAAGATGTTATAAACGACCTTCAAGACAAAGGCTTTAAAATTCTTGATGCCGTCAATATTATCAAGAAGGAGAAGCAACAGTTGGAGGAAGATCAGGAAAAATTGGTAAGGCGTGGACTTCCACTATTCATGCTTAGTTTCGATAAAGACGAAAATAAAAATGTTATTTATGGTATTAAGACTATTTTAAACATCGTGGTCAAAATCGAACCTATGCGTAAGAGCTCCAGATTGATCCCGCAGTGTAGGCGCTGTCAAGGTTTCAATCACATGCAGACTTACTGCCAGAAAGAACCGCGATGCGTCAAATGCACAGGTGAACATCTCTCAGATGAGTGTCACCTAAATAAGCAAACCTAAGCCACTTGCATAAGCGGCAAAGGTAAACACCCTGCGAAATATCGAGGTTGCGAAGTGGCGAAAGAGCTCCAAAAAAGGCGCGATACGCTCAAAAATTCCATGGGCACGAATCCAAAACTAATTAAGAATAGACCCCAAATAGCTACGAAAAAAGCAGCGAAAGATAAAAAATCCGTCAATATTCTCTTAAGATCGGGTAATTACGAAAAACCCAAACGTAGTAGAGAAAAGGTGACAGGAGCTAAATCCTCGAATATTGGCGTGCAGTCTTATGCTCAAGCGGCGATGACAGCTAATGACAAGTACAAGACCGACAGCTCACGGGAGATCAAAGCAAGAAATCATCCAAACTTTAACGTAAAGACTCCTGCTCAAGCTGCGACATTGGAAAACGGTGATAGAGGCAGCTTAGGTTAGGTTAGGTTAGGTTAGGTAGGGTTATGAGGTTATCATAAAACACTAGGCACCAAAGTGGGCCCATCGCGATCCCTAGGGAACCTTTACGGCAGAAGACCTAAACCCATTCTCCCAAGCAATTAATCTCCCTACAGAATCTGAAAAGATCCTTGTTATGGTTTAGGGACCTCACCTCTTCAAGGTTATCGAAGAAGTATCTTCCAAGATACTTTAGCCTTGTCCTGGCAATTCCTTGACATTCACAGAGTATATGAGTTATATCCTCTGAGACATGTAGGTCGTCGCAGTACCTACAAACATCCGTATCGGATAACCCTAGTCTCATGGCATGCCTCCTTAGGAGACAGTGGCCAGAGAGTATTCCTATCACTGTTCTCAACCGCGATCTATCTAACTTGATTATCTCCCCAGATTTTCTGCGATCTAGCACAGGCCACAAGGTCTTAGACACCCTGTGACCATCTATGTTTGACCATCTTAGATTAGCCGTGTCAATGATTTTATCCCAAATAATTCCCTTGGCCACGCACCCTGGTGGCTTAATGCTACCAATTATATCGCTACGTGGGAGCCCCGCTCCTCTTTTAGCCAGCGCGTCGGCCTGCTCGTTGCCTTCAATATCGCAGTGTCCAGGTACCCAGCATAATCTGACTCGGTTCTGCGTACATAATGCCCTAAGCATTGTGCGGCAATTCCTGATTATATCAGATTTGGTGACGTAAGACTCTAGCGCCTTTAGCGCAGCCTGACTGTCAATGTAGATGGCGATATTCTTATCGGATATTGATCCCATCTCAAGTAATTCCGCAGCTTTAAGTACAGCTAGAACCTCTGCTTGGAACACACTGCATGTGTCCGGAAGTCTCAGGGCCACCTGTAGGTTCGTATCTCTCGAGTAAATACCTGACCCCGTGCCCTCGTTGGTCTTAGAACCATCTGTGTATATTGCAATCTCGTTATGGACAGAGACTGTCTTCCTTCGCCAGTCCTCTCTAACTGGATACAGTACTTCGTATGGTGTGTCGAAGTCTAAGGTGCCAAGTATATCGTCCGATTCGTCAGGGATACCGGGAAAAGATTCCTTGAGAATGGAGCTGTGTCCTATGTTATTAGTCCTGAAGAGACCAACGTTAGTGAGCCGGAGCGCACTATTGCCCGCTTGAAATTTAATTTGTAGGTCTAATGGTAAAAGATACAGAAAGATCTCGAGTGCAGCCGTAGGTGTTGTGCGTAGAGCACCCGTGATGGCAATGCAAGCTGTTCTTTGTACCATGGCCAACATATCCCGTGTGTTTTTCGTATTCGTTGCCTTCCACCACACAAGAGCCCCATACGTGAGTATGGGTCTGACTACCATGATGTATAGCCAGTGCATCATTGCGGGCTTCAGGCCCCATTTTTTCCCCGCGGTCCGCTTACAGATGAAAAGAGCATTATAAGCTTTGCGGACCCTTTCCTGTATGTTAAGTTTCCAATTTAGTTTCCTATCTAGCAATATCCCAAGATATCTAGCGCGATCCGAAAGGGAAAGCTCCACCCCTGCTAGCTTAGGCAGTTTGAGGGGTGGTATCTTGTATTTTTTGCTGAAGAGTACCAATTCGGTTTTATCCGGGTTGACGTGTAGTCCACACCCTCTAGCCCATTTTTCTAGACTATTAAGAGCTGATTCCATAATTTCACTTAATGTGTCAAGGAACTTGCCTTGAACTAAAATCACCACGTCGTCTGCGTAAGCAGTGACGCTTATGCCTGTGTTGCTTAGTTCTTTAAGTATCTCATCGATGACTAGAACCCAGAGGAGGGGTGAGATAACGCCTCCCTGGGGAGTCCCCCTGGTAACGGATTTTCTTATTGAACTGTTTCCGATAGTGGAGTTAATGTTTCTAGTGCCTAGCATATTGCAGAGCCAATTGGTAATGCTATGCTCGACGTTCATTGTTTCCAGGGCCTGTTTGATGGCCCTTCCTTCTACGTTATTGAACGCCCCTTCTATATCTAGGAAGGCTGCTAGTGCATATTCCTTATGGTGAAGGCTAGTCTCTATCTTCCCTACTACGTAGTGTAAAGCTGTTTCCACCGATTTCCCCTTCAGATATGCGTGCTGAGCTTTGCATAGAATCCCGTTGCAACACTTACTTCTGATGTGAATATCAAGAAGTCTTTCAAGTGTCTTGAGGAGGAATGACGAGAGACTTATGGGTCTGTAGTCTTTCGCTGAAGTGTGGCTTGGTTTACCTGCTTTAGGTATGAATATAACCCGCACTTCCCTCCATGCCACTGGTACGTAACATGACCTTAAACAATGTTTAAAAATTTCCCTAAGCTTGCTTCTGACCTTGGCTGGAGCTTTTTGCAGCATAGCTGGCAAAATTCCATCAGGGCCTGGTGCTTTGAATGGTGCGAATGACATAATGGCCCATCGCAGATTCTTCCATGTAATGAGATTCTCTACGTCGTCCCCTATTGACCTACCATTGTACGAGTAGCTATTAGTAGTAGAATCCATTGGCGATCTACTTCCTGGGAAGTGAGCTTCAATTAACGTTTCTAAAACTTCTTCGCTACTTTCTGCCCACGAGCCGTCAGATTTTTTGATGAAGCTTGGGACAGAAGTGTCTTTGGCTAGCATCTTGCGAAGTCTGGAAGCTTCACTAGTATCCGCAATGGACTGACAAAATTCCTTCCAGGACTTTCTTTTTGATTGCCTGATTAAGTACTTAAACTCCCGCTTGCGGTCCATATATTCATCCCATGTGGTACCGTCTCCTATTTCTTTGGCCCTGTTGTAGAAATGCCTAACCTGTTTTTTCTTGGAGTTGATTTCCTTGCTCCACCAAGGAGGTTGGGACCTCTTGGACTTCTTTCTTAGTGGACAGGCCCTTTCAGCTTACAAGATCATGTATCCCATGTTTTTTCCCTAATTCTTGCGAAACTTGAAGAGCAATCCAAAACAAACAAACTTATTCTCGAGAGACTAGTTGCTTTAGAAAACAACATTCATAACACGCGCACTTCAACCAGAATATGAAAGCAACGCTTAAAATTCTTACTTGGAACGCCAACGGGCTTATATGAAGACTCGACGAGTTAGAAATCTTTATACGAGAAAAAGACATTGATATATGCTTGGTCTGTGAAACTCATCTGACAAAGCAATCGAATGTTAAGATAAGGGGATATAGCGTGTATCACGCCTTCCACCCATCGGAAAGAGCCAGATGCGGATCATCTTTGTTTATAAAAGAATCTATCGAACACTCAGCAGAAATAAAGATTGAATGAATAGCAATGCAAGTAAGCACGGTACGCGTTAGAAATAGACATTTTGCCTTCACCATTTCGTCTATATATTGTCCACTGCGATGTAAACTTACTTACTTACTTACTTAGATCCTTTAACTCCTCGGGGGGCATAGGGCGTCAACCTCGCCTGCGCGCCATCTTGTTCGAAGTTCTGCAACGCGTTTGAGCTGCCTCCAACTCATTCCTAAAGAGCTAGATTCCTCCTCAACGGTTCTGCGCCACGTTTGTCTAGGGCGCCCCGCTATTCTGCCTGCCTGGGTGAGCGGATTCCACTGCATGGCGTATTTCGCAATGGAGTTGTCTTCGCGACGTAGGGTGTGTCCAATCCATTGCCACTTTTTTCTACGTATAGTAATGCTTATAGGTTCTTGGCCCGTTCACCGATAAAGTTGTTCGTTGAAGATGCGGTTCGGCCAAAAATCTTCAAGATGATACTTAAGCATTTGTTTACGAAGACTTGCAGCTTGCGTGTGCTAATGGTGTCCACCTTCCAGGTACTGCACCCATAGAGCAGCATTGATTCTACGTTGGAGCGGAACAGTCGTAGCTTGGTTCTTAAGCTGATAACATTGGTTCTCCAGATTTTGGATAGCATTCCGAACGCAGCTTTAGCCTTCCCGATTCTGCTGCACACATCCAGTTCGGTGCCACCGCGATTAGCCGCGACGACACTTCCTAAATATAGAAAGTTATCAACTTTCTCGACTTCCTGTCCGGCAATGTTATGTTGAGCGCGGGTATTAGAAGTGCTCATCGCTTTTGTTTTGGTTGTGTTTATTTTTAGTCCCACTTTGTTTGCCTCAGCTTCTAGATTTTGGGCCATCAAATAAAGATCCATTATCCGATGTGAGAGTAGACAAACACCATCAGCGTAATCTAGGTGCTTAAGGTAAGATGTCATCGTCAGATGAAGAAAGTGATTTCACAAACATCTTCAACTACCTTAAACCAAATTTTACTATTGGTGGCGGCT
Organism: Brachypalpus laphriformis; assembly: GCA_945910035.1. Lineage (NCBI taxonomy): Eukaryota > Metazoa > Arthropoda > Insecta > Diptera > Syrphidae > Brachypalpus > Brachypalpus laphriformis. Next base: position 104,862,027 of record OX246756.1, read on the forward strand.
TCAACGCGAATCACCCCTTCTGGGGTTCAAGGTACTCCTCTCAGAAAGGTAGAAAGCTTTATAATGCGGGTATGCAATTCAGTTGTGATTTTCACTTGACGGGTAAACCAACATATTGGCCGACTGATAGAAATAAGATACCAGATCTGAACGGTTTCTTTGTTGTTAAAGGAATATCTGGCAACTGTATAAAAGTGGAAGAAAGCTTTGATCTCTCCTCTGATCATTCTCCAATCATTATGATGATAGGCGAAGCTCTGATTAAAAAAGTAGAAGCGCCCAGATTAACCAGCGCGAAAACTAATTGGGATGGCTTTAAAAAAGATATTGAAGCAAATATTGAGCTGAGCGTATCACTTAAAACGCCCTATGAACTTGAAGTTGAAGTAGATCGCTTCGTCGAAATCTTACAGGATGCCGCGTGGAAGAAATTCCCAAACCAAAGAGAACCCCGGTCGGTTACATTCAAACTTATCCGCAGGAAATAAAAGAGATGATTAAGGAGAAGAGAAAAGCGCGTAAAAGATGGCAACAAACTCGGGCTCCGCAACATAAAGCACATCTTAACCGTTTGTGCAACTCACTAAAACGATCTATTAAAGACCTTAAGAATAATGAAATGCAAACTTACCTAGAAAGCTTAACGGCAGAAAAAGATTCTAATTACTCGCTTTGGAAGGCTATAAAAGGTATTAAAAAACCTCAAATTCAAGCCGCACCAATTAGGAAAAATCAAGACGAATGGGTCAGGCATGATAAAGAGAAAGCGCAAGTTTTTGCCACCCACCTGCAAGAAACTTTCAAACCGTTGGGTGGACAAGCTCTCATTCAAAATATAAATACATCATACCATATATAGACAATAGCGTAATAAGAAATGCAACACTTACCGAAATTGAGGAAGAAATAAAGAAACTTAAGCCAAAGAAGGCTCCTGGATACGACCTAATTAAGGGAGAGGTTCTTAAAGCACAACCAAGAAAAGCTCTAATTAAGCTTCTGTTCATTATAAACGCCGCGATTAGACTAAAATATGTTCCCAGTCAATGGAAAGTCGCCGAAGTAATAATGGTCCTTAAGCCCGGAAAACCGCCGAATGAAAAAACGTCTTATAGACCGATTTCGCTTCTTCCAATTATATCCAAAGTGTTCGAGAGAATATTGATTATGCGAATACAGCCGGTAATAGAAGAAGGGCATCTCATTCCGGATCATCAATTCGGATTCAGAAGTAAGCATTCTACAGTTGAACAAGTACATCGAATAACACATGTAATCGAAAAGTCACTTGAAGAAAAAAAGATTTGTTCAAGCGTATTCCTTGACGTCTCTCAAGCCTTTGACAAGGTCTGGCACGAAGGCTTAAAGTTTAAATTACGATAAGTTCTGCCAGAGCACCTATATAATATTTTGAAGAACTACCTTACGAATAGACTATTCCGCGTCAAATGTGGAAACGAGTATTCGGATTTTAAGGAAATAATGGCTGGGGTTTCGCAAGGAAGCTTTCTTGGTCCGGTTTTATATTTGTTATATGCTCGTGATATACCGCAAGTAGAAGGCACTGAGCTAGCTACATTTGCCGATGACACTGCTATCTTGGCAGTAGGTAAAACGGTCGAAGATACTACAGAAAAACTGCAAGAAGCTTTGGATAGAGTAAATGAATGGACAAAGGTTTGGCGAATCGCACTCAACGAGACCAAATCTGTTCATGTAAATTTTACTTATAGGAAAATTAATAATTTGCCGATCTTTTTAAACTCGGTTAAAAATCCCGTTTGCAAACGAGGCTAAGTATCTTGGAATGACACTTGATGCAAAGCTGAAATGGAAAACGCTTGTAAAGAAAAAACGCAGAAAACTAGATAATAGATATAGAGAAATATATTGGTTACTTGGAAAATATTCCAAGCTTAATATAGAGAACAAACTGTTTCTATATAAGCAAGTGCCAAAGCCTGTATGGACATATGGAAACAACTCTGGGGTTGTACCAAAATAAGTAATATTAAAATTTTACAAACTTTTGAAAACAAAGTGCTAAGAGGTATTGTAAATGCGCCATGGTATATCAGAAATAGCGATATCCATAGAGATCTTGGCATTAAAACAATCGTAGACGAAATTCAAACCTACGCGAGAAAGCATAGAAGTCGACTAGAAAGTCACGTAAATATTACAGTCCTCCAAGTTTTGGAAGAAAGAAATTCACTACGCCGTCTACAAAGAACCAAACCTTTAGACTTAGCGCGATAAGTAACCGCGTCTAAACTGCGGAGCTGGTAGGAACTTCTAATAGGAAGGTCCCTGCAGAACGTCCCTATTTTGTGAAATGAAAACTACTTGATAAGTCGAATACTTAGTTGTAGTAAAAAAATATAAACAAGTTTGTTTTGAAGGGAGGTTTTTTAGTGGGTAAGAATCCCACACTACTATGAGCACGCGCTGTCAATCCTCATAGTGTCTTGTTGAAGATTTTCACCTACCCTCGGAAAAAAAAGAATATTCTGACTGGTAGACGCATATTAACATTCGACGTATCTCTTTGAGAATACAGTCATCACTCAGGCCCAGCAGTCAAATCAAAAGGATTAAAACAGTGTAGATGGCACTTAATTGAGAGAGAATAAGGGTATTCCTGGCTAGGCACTTAAGAACATAATCGCAGTTTTGATACGTTACAAGCCTCTCTTCAGCTAAACTTGGTATTCCTGCAGAGTTCCTCGACGAAGTCATCGATGGCTATTGCAGGAGTATGATTAAACCGTTTAAATGTCCTGCTCCAGACAACATTTGAGTTTTGATAGTCACGTTTTCGAATACTTGAAGAGCTTACATAACGCAGCTGAGAGATTTTCTGATGTTAATTTTGTCTTCAGGTTGACTCTAATCTATACTATAAATACTATTTACCAAGATCAATGGGATGATCATGGCTAAATAAGTGTATAATTTGTATACAATACTGTATGTCGTGATTGTATCTGAATCTGGTTTGCTTTTCTCTGTTGAATATATGTAATTTTCACGGTCGGTGTCTCAACGTGGGTACATGATTTAGTACTGTTGCATTCTCACACCCTGGAACAAATTGTGGCATGCATGAGTCAATTAATCGCATGGCGAGTACACATATATGTCTACATTGTACATATATGTATAAGTTCAACTCAATAAAGTTATTTGTATTAATTTTTTTTATAAAACGCTACTGCTGCTAATGCACCCATGACGGTTTAATTTATTTATTTAGCGTTTTGCAATGGACCTACAAACAGTTAATAAGATGTGGTTTCGAGAATTCTTATTCTGAATTGTGAAAAAAAAAAGTTGAGTCCGGAAATCCCAGAAACACATATTTAATTTTTTTCAAAAAAATACTGACTAGCTCAACTGCTATGTCTCGAAAGGAAAGCATGCAGGACAGAAGATCAACTACTTGGTTTAGAGTCGATAGTAAAATTCACTGTTTCCTGCGCTTCTCTCTGAGAAAACGTTCCATAGTGGTATTCCTCTAATCCATTTGTTCTGGGCCCTTAGTTTTGTAAATTTTTCAAATTCATTTGCACGTTGCAGATGACAAAAGAGAATTTAAAAAAACTCTACATGAGAAGGTCCTAAGTCCCAGTATCCCTGTAGAGAAGTCAAAGAAAACCGAACATCGCGTTTAATAGAAAGCGATCACCGATGTTTGACTTGAAAAACAGAGTAAAGTGCCACGATCAAGAAGTATGACAGCTGTGGTGTCTCACGCAGAGACTATCCAGGAATCCAGAACGCATAAGAATTAAAAACAAATTCACAAGGCTGGGTGAGTATAAAGGAAAATTAAAAGTTTCTATTGAGGATTTGGTCTAAACGATAAATTATACGGAAACTTGTATGTTCATTAACTACGGAAAAACATATAAAGCGGGTCAGAGATTCTTTTTCAGTTGCGACTTTGCAAATGCGGTAATGGGTATTATGGGGAATGCCTATTGTGGCTACATAGCGATATCACTGCATGTGTTCTTTTAGGGATCATTTCTTTTTGCCTTCTTATAGTTTGTTCATATCTTTCTTGATATGACATACACAATCTAGTCCACCTGCGATTGGTTTATGACAACCGGAATATGTATTGCATCTGTAAGTGAGAGTGGAGAGCTGAGCCTTGCTTAGCCAGTTCCGTCAACGTGTTCGTTTCCGTCAATATCACTGTGCCTTGGAACCCAATTTGAACTAACAATGGAGAGAGGCTAGCTCATTTCGGCGTACTTGAACTAGTTTGGATGATGTGGTAACCAAAGCATTGACTTTGATAGCGACTTGGCTGTCAATGAAGACGGTGACGTTTTGCATTGGTATTGTATTGATGTGTAGTTTGATCTGACGGTAAGTTTTTCAAATTGCCAATAACTCCGGAAGTCAAGTCAAGACAATTTTAAAGTAGTTTATCGTTTCAAAAAAATAGTGTAATTTCGCATTTTTTTAGAAATAAGTATAGAAACAAGATGGGGTGATTCGAATTACGTTGAGAAAATAAAAGTTTTTTTAAGACATGTTTTAGACCCTGGGTTATAAACAGGAATAGTAAAATAGACACACATAGACACAGACATGTAATAAAGAAGAATCAGTCCTAAGTTTTCTTTATAAACATAACTGATTTTTGAGTTGTAGTGGAATAGCTGTCACCTCAAAGGTCTAAAGCATCTCTTTTTTAACAAAATGCTAGTGTTCAGGGATCTAAAAAGCGAATGTTTGCTGTGCGTAGGCGGCTTAAATCGCTACCACTTTTATTTTCAATATTCTATTAATTACGGATAAAATTGGGAATTGAAATACTATTGGACAGCTTGAAATTGCTCTAAAGAACAGGTTACCTTATTGCCTGTAATACGTAAAATATCATCTTTATTGCACATTTTCAAGTTTTTTTTTTTCCCGAGGGTAGGTGAAAAATCTTCCATAGACACTATGAGAATAGCAAGCGCGTGCTCATAGTAGTGTCAGATTCTTACTGACTAAAAAAACACCACCCTTCGATATAAATTTGTTAGATATCGCAACTAAGTAATAACTTATCAAGCAATTTTTCTATCATGAAATAAAAACGTTTGGCAGGTTACTTTCCACTGAAGGATCCTGCATATTCCGCAATCTAGACGCGGTTAATCATTATCTCGCCAAGTCGAAAGGTTTCGTCCTTTGTAATCGGCGCAATAAATTGCTCTCATCCAAAATTTGTAGGACTGTATTGTTGACATGTCCGAATAGTCGGTTTTTATGCTTTCTCGCGAAGCTTCTAGTTTCAGCTTCGATTGTTGGAATTCCGAGATCCCTGTGGATATCGTCGTTTCTACTATACCACGGTGCTTGGACAATTTCTCTTAGCACTTTATTTTGAAAAGCTTGTAAAATATTTGCATTTGTTTTCTTGGTACAACGCCAAAGTTGTATACCGTAGGTCCACATCGGCTTTAGCATTTGCTTGTATAAAAGCAGTTTGTTCTTAGTACTGAGCTGGGAATGTTTTCCGAGTAACCAGTACATTTCTCTATATTTGATTTCGAGTTCTTTACGTTTCATTTTCACATGCGAATTCCATTTCAGCCTTGCGTCGAGTGTCATTCCCAGGTATTTGGTCTCGTTTGCAAAAGGTATTCGGGCCGAGTTTACGAAAATTGGCAAGTCATTAATTTTCTTGTAAGTGAAATTCACGTGAACAGATTTAGATTCGTTGAGGGCGATCCGCCAGTCCCTCGTCCATTCATTTACATTATTCAGTGCGTTTTGCAATTTTGCAGTCATTTCTTCGATTGTTTTACCTACTGCTAGGATAGCGGTGTCATCGGCAAACGTAGCAAGGATAGTGCCATCTTCGTTCGGTATATCACGAGTATATAGCAAATAGAGAAGCGGCCCAAGAACGCTTCCTTGCGGTACGCCTGCCGAAATTTCCTTGAGCTCGGAGTATTCGACTCCATTTCTAACACGAAAGAGTCTATTCCCGAGATATGATTCTAGAATATCGTATAAGCATACAAGGAGGACTTGTCGTAGTTTGCATTTCAGGCCATCATGCCACACCTTATCGAAGGCTTGCGAGACGTCAAGAAATACGCTTGAGCAAATCTTTTTTTCTTCAAGTGCTTTCTCGATTACGTCAGTAATTCTATGCACTTGGTCAATCGTCGAATGCTTACTTCTGAACCCAAACTGGTGATCAGGGATAAAATTATTTTCTTCTATAACCAGTTGGAGATGCCTTAGTAATATCCTCTAGAAAATTTTCGATATGATTGGAAGAAGCGAAATTGGTCTATACGATTTTACTTCATTAGGCGGTTTTCCTGGTTTTAAAACCATTATGACTTCCGCAACTTTCCATTGGCTCGGCACGTGTTTTAATCTGAGTGCAGCATTTACAATATGGAGTAGCTTAATCAATGCTTTTCTAGGTAAAACTTTGAGAATTTCTCCGGTAATCAAATCATAACCAGGAGATTTCTTAGGTTTTAGATTCTCGATCTCATGTTTGAGTTCCCTTAGCGTTGCACTTGTGAGCGTCAAATCGTCAGATATTAAATCCAGCCTATTGCCGTTGTCGTAAACCACTTGACCATCGTACGGTTTAAAGGTCTCTTCCAGGTGCGCCGCAAAGACGTCCGCTTTTTCTTTATCTTCCCTCGCCCATTCATTTTGATTTAATTTTATTGGCAGCGCGGAGACTTTGGGCCGTTTGGTGCCTTTTACAGCTTTCCAAAGTGAATAATTGGAATCTTTTTTCGCTGTTAAACTTTCAAGGTAAGAGCCTATTGCACGATTCTTAAAATCCTTAATAGTCTTCTTCAACAAATTGCACAGACGATTCAAGTGTGCTTTATGCTGCGGAGCACGTCTCTGTAGCCATTTTTTTTTTTACGCGCTTTTCTTTTTTCCTTGACCAATTCTTTTATTTCCGGAGGATATCGCAAACCGTATCTGTCCGGCGTTTTCCTTGGATTGAGCGTATTATTCCAAGAGGCGAGCTGTACGATCTCAACGAAGCGATCAACTTCAACCTCAAGTTCATAGAGTGTCGTAAGTGGAACGCTCAGTTCAACATTCGTTCCTAAAGCCTTCCCAGTTAGTTGTTCGACCAGTTAATCTCGCTGGCTCTAGGTTATAGATTAGTTTTTCGCTGATTGTTAAAATAACCGGGGAATGGTCAGACGACAGATCAAAGCTGCCTTCGACATTTATGTGGTTGGTAGATATTCCTTTCACAACGAAAAAATCGATCAGGTCAGGTATTTTCGAAGTATCAGTTGGGCAGTAAGTCGGTTTACCCGTCGAATAGAAATCACAACTGTAATCCATACCTGCCCCATAAAGCATTCTACCTTTTTTCGAGGTGTATCTTGAGCCCCAGAACGTATGTTTCGCGTTAAAGTGGACGCGGAACGCGGTGGACAGTAGATAGATGAGATTTTAAGAGTACGCTGACTATTTTTAACTCGAATCGTGCACAGTTGCAAAGTTTAAAGCTCTATCTTTAGGTCTTCGGATTGTTCGATGCAGTCTTTAATAAGCAAGTAAGATCCGCCTCTTGCTTTTCCGAAGGGTGACAAGCGTGGTAATCATTATAGCCTTTTATTTTTAAATGCGATTCCTTTTTTACGTGGGTTTCAGAAATCAAGCAAATATCAATATCTTTTTCACGCATGAATATTTCCAATTCGTCGAGTTTTTGCAAAAGTCCGTTTGCATTCCAAGTACATATTTTTAACATTCGTTTGTCATTCATATTTTAGTTGAAGTACGCGTTTTCTGAAAATTATTTTCAAGCTTAACCAGCCTGTCAAGAATAGTTTTATTTATTTTGCTTTGTTCTTCGAATTTTTCGAGAATAACCGACAAAACATGAGAGACAGTCGAAATTTCAACGTTTTTTGGTTTTTCGGATGCCGCGGCCTGAGCGTAAGTCTGTACTCCTGCTGTCCGAGGGCCATTACCTGGCGGCTTTTTCGATGTTAGCTTTTCAGTACCGTTTCTTTTAAGAACTGAGATCGAGGACTTTTCTGTTGTCACTCTTTCCCTCACTTTTGTGCGCTCTGAACCCGGTAGTTTTAGTTTAGCTAGTTTCTCCTGTGCATTCTTACGCTTTGGCTTAGTTTGCAGCTTAGATTTTGCATTTAGGGGCTTAAGGAGCACATCTCTCCGTTTTTGCAACTCCTTAGCTACTTCACAGCCTCTATAATTTGCCGGGTGCTTTCCCTTATAATTAGCACATGTTGCAAAGGTTTGTTTATTTACTCCACAGACTTGGGAGAGGTGATTTCCGGCGCATTTCACACATCGCGGTTCTTTTTTGCAGTACATTTGCGTATGGTTAAATCCTTGGCAACGTTTGCACTGCGGAATCATCCTTAAATTTCTACGCATGGGCTCGATTTTGACCACGATATTTAGTATGGCTCTATTTCGGTAGATATCGTCGATATTATTCGATTTATCGAAGGTAAGCATAAAAAGCGGAAGTCCACGCCTTACCAAGATGTCTTTATCTATTTCCGTTTGTTGCTTCTCCTTCTTGATGATATTAACGGCATCAAGAATTTTAAAGCCTTTGGCTTGAAGGTCCGTCATAACCTCTTCTTTGTGCATGAGGGGTGGAGTCCCCTTGCAACAACACGATGTGGCCTTTCTGACTTGATTTCGAAAGTATACCACTGAATCTTTTCGGTATTTAGCTTTTGGGACACAGCTCGGTAGTCATTGTAGTCGTCGACGTTGATTTTCCACGCATTATCCCTCAAAGATGTAACCTTATACTTGGATGTTATTATTCCTTTGAGGAGGCTTTGCAACTTATTGTATTCCGTTATCCCGACGATGTTTATTGGTGGGGCTGGACGAAGTTGCGCTCGACGTTGCTTTTCTTGCGGTTCTTTGTGATTTTCTTGTTTCACGGGCTCGACTTCGGGCGATGAACCGGCTCTCCGTTTTTTACAAGGTCTTTTCTTTGGGACCCGATACGTTTCGCGTGCTAGCTCTTCTTCGTCTGTGTGATATTCCACACTAGCTAAGCGTGCTGGGGTACATTCGCGTTCTCTCTCGAAATGCATGTTCGTTAGGACCATATTCTCTTCTTTTAATAAGTCTATCTCTTTCTTAAGATCTTGATAGAGTAGATCCATTTCGTTAAGCTTGATTCGGAGTGTTTTATTTTCTTCCTCAAGACTTTTATATTTCGCTGAGTCCTGGATTTCGCGCGCTGGCGCTTCCGGTGGACTTCTTTTCCCGGAGTTATTCGATCTTGGTGGAGGAGATCGACATACCCATGCACTTTTTAAGAAGGGATTTATTTACTGCAATAACTGGCTCTCCCCAGAATCCGTAGAGCCGACCTCCGAAGAGGGTGGACTTTCCAGTGAACCTGGGCTGCCACCTTGGGTAATTAATCGTTTTGTTTTGTTCATTGCATTTTGTGTATACGCTACGCTCGGTATACGGAGGGTGGATTTTAGTCGCCTCTTACGACAGGCATGCCTACCTCGGGTATATTTTAACCCCTACCCGAAGGGGGTAGGTGAACTTTCAAGTAATACAATCCTCTTTACAAAGATCAATCCAATCTCAGATAAACTAATTTATATAATAAACTGAACGAACGCAACATGTACCTTCGATATAACAAACAAATAATTGCTTGAACTAGTTGTACAAAATCGAAAGAAGTAGTGCGGTAGTACAGAGTAACCGAAAATATTACAATTACAAACGACATCATTGATTGGGAATTTATTTTGTCATTGGCATATGGTAGCATTGATATCTGAAAAATTATTTTATGTTTTTCAATCTCCTTAACAATAAATTTTATTTTACCCCTTAACTTTTGGAGTTATTTTCAAAACTCTTTGAGATTGTTGAGTTAAAGCTCATTTTTAAGTTTCCATCGAAATTAAAATCAAACTCATATGCGGAGTTGAACTGGAGCTTAAAGTTAAATTTTAGAGTTTTATGTCAATTTTATGAATATGAACCATCAGATTCATTGACATCGCATCCTAGCTGCAAAGGTTATCTTTGCGTTCTGCTTTGTTACACTAGCCTTTGTTTTTCAACTGGCATGATCTTCGATAGTGTAACTTCGACGGCTCTGGAATTGCTCTTGATATGGCCTGACCTATGGGACTTGACGCCGTTCCCAGTTTGAGGGAAAAATAGCATTTTTTTTTAGAGAAAAGGAAATAAGCGACTACTCGTATATTCAAAAAGAAGAAAAATGTGTGTCTAATGCTTTGTTATTATTCTAATATGTCTTTGTTTTTTTTTTCTTTAGATCCTTTAACCCCTCGGGGGGCGTCAACCACGCCTGCGCGCCATCTTGTTCAGAGTTCTGCAACGCGTTTGAGCTGCCTTTAACTTATTCCCAAAGAGCTCGATTCCTCCTCAACTGTTCTGCGCCACGTTTGCCTAGGGCGCCCCGCTATTCTGCCTGCCTCGGTGAGCGGATTCCGGATGCGGATGCTCAAGATGATTCTTAAGCATTTGTTTACGACGACTTGCAGCTTGCGTGTGTTAATGGTGCCCACCTTCCAAGTACTGCACCCATAAAGCAGCACTGATTCTACGTTGGAGCGGAACAGTCACAGCTTAGTTCTTAAGCTAATAACATTACTTCTCCAGATTTTAGACAGTATTCCGAACGCAGCTTTAGCCTTCCTGATTCTGCCGCACATATACAGTTCGGTGCCACCACGATTAGCCGAGACCGCACTTCCTAAATAAAGAAAGTTATCCACTTTCTCGACTTACTGTCCGGCAATGTTAAGTTGAACGCGGGTATTAGAAGTGCTCAGGGCTTTTGTTTTGGCCGTGTTTATTTTTAGCCCCACTTCGTTTGCCTCAGCTTCTAGATTGTGGGCCATCAGATGAAGGTCCATTATCTGATGAGAAAGTAAACAAACATCGTCAGCGTAATCTAGGTATTTAAGGTAAGATGTCATAGTCCAACGAATTCCATAGTTACCTTCCGACAATGATGCAATCGCTGATAATCACCAAGAACAATAGTGGGGACAGTATGCACCCTTGACGTACTCCACTTTGGACTTCAAAATCCTCCGACACCTTACCATTGTGCACGACGTGACACTTGCCGCCCTCGTATATAGCCTTGATAATAGCTATTAGTTTTTCTGGGATACCTCTCCTGCGCAAGGCCATCCATCCAGATAGCATCTCGATTCAATCTAGCGGAGACCAATACTCAACGCATTGCTCGATTATGATCCGTAAGGTATTTATGTGGTCGATGCAGGAGGATCCAGCTCGAAAGCCTGCCTGTTCGACATCAAGAGTTGAATCTAAATGTTCTTTAATTCATTCTAGAATTATTCTAGCTATTATTTTGGCTGCAGCTGGAAGAACGCATATACCTCTCCAGTTACCGCATTCCATCAAGTTTCCCTTCTTTGGATGCTTAATGATCATCCCTCTTTTCCACACCGGTGGAAATTGTTTACTATCCCAAGCTCTCCGTATTAGCGGATGCAGCAAGTCTGCCGATACAGGCCTAATACAGGCGCTGCTTGAAATAGCTCGGCGGGGATGCCATCAATACCCACCGCCTTGTTCTTCTTGAGGGACTTGATTGCTGTTATTATCTCGATTTAGTACTGTATATTATTATACAGTTATACGGTTATCTCGATTTTACTGGGAGGTGCGGTGCGAATTCGGGAATTTGTTGCTTCGAACTGCTCATTCGAATTCGAGATCATACCGCCATCGTCTAAGTGACTTAGCATTGTAGCAAAATGTTCTCTCCATCTAGTGAGCTGATCCTCATCCGAAACCAGAAGGTTACCGTCTAGACTCTTCACTGGATGTTGTTTGGAGTTTCGACCACCAATGAGCTCCTTAGTGATACTGTAAACAGTCCTACTGTCGCACCTACTCGCTGCTTCTTCAGCCCTTGAAGCCAGTGAGTTGATATATTGAGGTTTGTTACGTCTCACATTACGCTGCACTTATTTCTTCTTCGCATGGTATTGGGTTTCAAGCTTGGTCCTCTCTACTGCTGAGGCCGCTGCAATCCGAGCCTTGATTGCTGTACGCTCATCGATCCGTCTCCAGGTGTCTGAAGAAAGCCATGTGCGGTGGTGTTTCTGCTTTTTGCCGACATAGGTGCGTGCCCCAGTCGCAAAAGAATTTTTCACAGCACTCCAGTGGTCATCCATGTTCTCTATGCTACTGATTGCTTCTGGTTCTAAGGCAAGATGGTCCCTGAACTGTTGGGGCACTTGGGGAATCTTGAGCCTGTCGATATTAAACCCGGTGATGTTAAGTAGGTTTGAGCGGTTGCTGTTGACGGATGCAGTACGAAGGCGTAAATGAGCTACCATAAGATGGTGATCCCGTTCTTGTCAGATGACAGTTCCACATCTGTTTTGGACGTCCAGGAGACAATTTTTAAAGCGGCGACCGATCGCAATGTGGTCGATCTGGTTGGATGTTCGTTGCCTATCAGTAGAGACCCAACTGATCTTGTGCCAGGTTTTATGCTTAAACAGCGTACCTCCAATGACTAAGCGGTTGGTATTGCAGAAGTCCACAAACCGCTCACCGTTGTCATTACAGTCTCCCACGCCGTGAACTCCCATCACGTGCTTAAACATGGTGTTGTCGCTATCCACCTTGGCATTGAGTTCTCCCATCACAATTACGATGTCCCCATTAGGCGTTTGGTTGTAGGTGGCGCCTAAGTGGCTATAAAAATCATCCTTTTCATCCTCAGTCGCGTCTAGTGTCGGAGCATAATACTGTATGATGTTAATTTTTCTAACTCTACTCTGGAACCTAACTGTCAATATCCGGTCACTATGGGGTTTCCAGGATATGAGGCTACTACGTGCTGCTGGAGTTAGCATGAGTCCTACTCCGGAACTTCGTGCACTTCCAGCTGACTTACCAGAGTGGAGCATGACAGTGGTTTTTTTTTTTGGGAGACCTATTCCCCAGCATCGTACCATCTTATCTCGCTCAGCCCTAAGATGTCTATTTTATACCGTGCAAATTCGAGCTCCAATTGGGGGAATCTGGCGTTATAAGGCCCTTCCTTGAGTGAATCCAGGAGGGTCTTAACGTTCCAGAATCCTATCGTTGTCCGTGTTCGATAGCCAAAGGTCGTCATCAAAATTTCCGTCCGTATCCGAGGCGTTGGTTCCCGTTTCGGAGCGATTATTTTTTTTTACGGTTGCGGCTCGCTGGGCCACAGACCAACCGACACTTATCCTGTTTTTTGGCGCAGGAAGCTCGCCATTCGTCCTCTTCCGTTAGCAATTTCCGAAGAATTCCCAGATAGCACCGCGAGGAGGTGCTAGATTTTCGGCTGCAGTGGCTCTTTCTCGTTACTTAGCGGACCAACACCTATCGGGAGGTGCTGCCCCTACGAGGCCTTTGTTGGTGTTATGTACATATGTAAGAACACAAAACGCACCACTTGAAAAGTTGCGGCCAGGCTGCTAACCGTGTGTGTTTTAGCCAAGCCAAATGGAAACAATGTGAGAAAAATAAACTTTGAGATTGTTTACTATAAAGTTAGTACAAGTATGCTGGAAAAAGGAAAAATAAATTTAGATGATGAGGGAATACTGCTTGCAATCGCCTTAAACATTCCTGATACCACTATAAGTTTGGCATAATATATAGAAACGTTTTTTGGCAGAATATTTAAAAAAAAAAATGGATGCTGGGAGTGTAAACCAGATCAAATGAGTTCGAGTTTTGACCATCTAGGCTACCGCAAGTGGAAATCATATACAGAAGAAAACCGAATAAGGATTTGATAAATATTCGTGTAAATAGGTGAATGTAACATGAGATGCTTTGTTTAAAAAACACTCAATACCAAACATGAATTCTTCTCACCCACAACACCATCACCTGTAATCTGCACAAAATGCATCTTAAATTTCTACAGCACGCTGTCCTGGCTCGCTCCAAGCACCCTGAGCTAAGCGGGTCTCCATAAAACGAATAAATGCTGCAATTTCGTGTGTGTTAAGCCAAATGGAATTTTTCTAAATTGAAAATTAATTTTATAACACGAAATGAGCGGCCTTTCACGTTAACCTATAAGCAATCGTACCGTGACAGGCGGTAACACGCAGGCATTTTCGAGACCCAAAAAATGTCTTTGCTGGGACGGAGAACTGGTGTCCCCATCATAATAATAAAATGTCGAATTTAAAAGCGGTCATCAACGACCGCCGCCAACGATCGCGAACAACTCTTAGCCAATTAGTGCTGAAACGAATGCCGGCCACTTGCAGCGAAATTCGACACCGCGAACTGGCCAAAAGCATTCGGCATGGTGTGTGTATACTGTGAACTTTAAAGCCCCCAAACATGGCACTACACTTAAGTCTGAATCCAGGCGGCTGGATGCCGGATGAGAAGATGGAGGAGTAGGCACTGGAAACACGAAAACGCCAAAGAAAAACTGGACAAAAAAAGTGTATGCATGTAAGACTCACTGCAAACGAAGGGCACTCTAAGCGTTTACTTCTGCGTCTGACCTAGTAGGCAAACCAACCTTAAAGCACTTTAATGCGTGCATCACACTCTGTGTCAGAGAGTGTGAACTACTTCCGACGAGAAGCATGCACAGCTAGGTTTATTACTTTACGAGTCAGCAAAATGACATCTAACTACTCCGTGAGCGTGTGAAGGAGTAAACATCAGCTGGCAGATGAACCTCCTTGATGACGACTTGTAGCGAAAGTGGTTCAACTCAGTATTTCTTAATTTTGCATTTGCTGCAGTGGACACTACACACACAGGGCCCGTGCACTTGTGTCGTGTTAGAGTGTAACCAGATTTTGAACAAGCCACCACAGTTCTGCCACCAGTTCTTCCTCGTTCTTTTAGCCGCGCGACAAATGCAAAATTTGTCTCCGAAGCAGCCTTGCATGCTTTGACTGCAGTGCACCCCGCCGGCCGATTTAAATGTGGTGCGAAGGCGAAGTGATTTGTTTTCTTTAGATGCAGGCGAGGGGGACCTGTGTAACTTGAGAACTTTGTGTCTAATAAAGTGACTAGACTACATCGGCTTAAATAATTGAAATTATTGGTTCAACAAGACTAAATGTACCCATGAAATCGAAGCATTACATTCAACCGGTCTGCCAGCTGTTCTAGAAGATGGACATGGAGAGAAGGAGAAGGTGGAATTGTGGTTTCAGTGGTATGCTTGGTTAAGTTGGGGTTCCTTTATACAAGATATTAAATTTGTTTTGTCCAGGATTAGGATTAGTTGGCGCTACTTAGCGATATAGAATTGGATACTTAATATTGAGTTAGGTCATGCTCTGTTTAGCGGGTAGTGGATAGTGGTCTTAGGGTGGTGGGTGTGTACTGACTTGTGCTCTAGAAGATACACATACACCTAGATGGTCCTATTTCTGTTGACGATGCAATTTTTATATTATGTCGTGGAAAAATTAGACTTCTAAAGTATGTGGATAAAGTGGAAGATTACCCAGTAGAGGGTGGAGGAAGTTGAGTTCTTTATTTTCGTTTTGGAATAGATTGCTTATCCGAACTGTAGAATTGGCATAGTGAATGGTCGAGTAGTTACTTTGCAAGAATATAGTCACTTTGACGCATTTTATATACACTTTTGTTGTTTATACCTAGAACGTTACAGTGGCTAGGTAGACAGCAGTGAATGAGAATCAACTGTCCAATGAGCCCTCTGAAAAATCCGCAAGGTGCATGCAATGAACTATTGCCATGGAAATGACACAACAGAGAATAATTTTAAATTGTCTAGCTACTTTGTTAAGATATAAGTACATTTGTTTACTGAGCGGGCTGCGATGGTTCGTTCTCACTGCTGCGTAGCTCTCAATTTAACTTACAAATTCAGTTCGTGATATTCGATTCTTTGACAGACAGATCAAATCCTGTTAAATATGGTATAATAGCACTAATTTTAACCTGGAAAATACTTAAATGGGTGCATTAACTTCAACTTGTGCATTAACTGAGAAGGATTTTATATTTGAGCCATCTGTAAAAATAGATATTTCATTGTATAGAGCTTTCTTATGTTCTTACTCTCCTCTGCCTGGTATAACATCAGTAGTCAAAAGACATGCTAGTATAGTGCCATGAAGTTTAAAATGTTCCATATTCATTATTACTTGTATTACATTTTTGGCTTCCATTATTACCAGTCCAACAGCCTTAGGAATGAGTTTGTGCCCCATTAAACAATTTTTTTATTAAGAATAAGTACAGTACGGTTTTACAGTGTTGCAATGATTGTAGAGGTGAGACTATAATTGCTATCTATGCTATCTGTTCTTAGCTTAAATTAGTGTAGGTATGTATAGGAAGAGGAAAACTTCAAGAAGCACTTTGTACATATCGCTAAACAAGGCATAATTGTGATTGTGATGTATTACAACTTCTCGACTGCTCCGTCTACATACCGATTCGCGGCGAACTGTTGTGATTATTGGTGCTCAGTAGTGTAACGTTTAGGCTGCTCAGGGTAGGTACTTACTAATTCGTAATGTAACCATATTTTTCCCCTTCTCATGAAATATATGTATATACGGACATATATGTACGTACATAACCTAGTAGAAAGCATTTAATACTCACTGTGCTCGAGATACAAACCATCCGAAGGACTTAATAACGTTTGCGATGTCGTTCACCTGGACAACTCTTCTATATCTTGAAAAAAGAATTGTCCGAGAAACTTGCTTTTTATAAAGCAGAGGCCTGGGCCGTGGCAGAGGAAGTGGGTAGTGCCCCTCCCTGAACCTCCTCGTTACCACAGCCCCTGCAAAAGTCTTCGTCCGTCACATGTAACCTTTTCATGTCGTATATCACAAAGTGTTATGAACCGTCATGACTCCTATAAGAACAGAGAAGGATTTATTATCCCTCTGCATGAGCCTATTGCGTATTGGACGTTTGAGATGGCTAGGACAAGTAGAGCAAATTGACACCAACGCTCTGGTCCGCAGAGTTTGAATCAAAACCGGAGGAACGGCGCAGTAGAGGAGCTCCTCGCCGTAGGTAGCGCGCATAAGTTCAAGGGGACCTCGATCAACTTGGAATGCGTAACTGGAGGTAATTCACCCCGAACTGTAGCGCCACCTAAGTAGGTAAGTATGAGTCTATTGGGTCTTGCTTTGTCGAAAGTAGGTCATTGGTGGTGAGCCAATTACCTAAAAAGGTCCACCTATTGTTCGCCTCCATTAGAGCTTTTTTTCCTTGCTTCGAGGTTAAATGTGCACATTCAGGTGTCGAAATGATCCGAGTTTAGTGCCGAGTCTCCTCTTGCCAGTTCGTCTGGCTTCTCGTCCCCTCGTATACCCTCGTGTTCAGGGACCCAGCAGAGCTTTACCCTGTGCTGTAGTCCAAGAAACTTGACCTCTTTTCAACAACACTTCACAAGCTTAGATTTTATTTCTGTAGCAGATATTGCTTTTATTGCTGCCTGGCTGTCGATGAAAAACGTGATGTCTTTCTGTGGTATTGGTCTCACCGGCTGCTACGAGTATTGTTACTGCTAGGACCTCTACCTGAAAATCGCTGCTGTAGTTTGGAAGCCGAATTGACACGAAGAAGTTCAGAAAAGATTTCTGCGTCTACACCTATTTCCATTTTTTATTTCTATCGGTGTATACAGCTATGTGTTCATTAGGTGTTCTATCGTTTTTCCACTCGTTCCTGTTCGGGTAGGTGTTTAAACTATACAAGGCTGCCGTAAGTTAGTATAGGCGTTACTATAGCCGTGATTCCATATCCATAGCATGATTTTGGTATATGGTACGCAAGTTTTCCCGAATATTCTGTTGCATGAGTAGAAAGTTATCGTCGCTTTTTCGACTTTGTCGTTAATGTTCAATCTCTATCATACTGAGCACTAGACCCAAATATCTCGCACTGTTATATATACTTAGAGGGAAACCCCAAACCGAAGGTGTTACGAATTGTGTAAACCATTTATATAAAGAAACCCTATCCCTATTAACTGACTTTTTTCTTAGTACAGCGTCCCACAAGAGACTTACAGGTCAATCTATTGGAATGCAATTAATGCTTTCATCAAAACGGTGAGTGAAGGGTAGTTTGTCTTCATATCGTCAAAGTATTCAATGGAATGTGGCCTTCGTTAACAAGCTTTCTGAAAATGAATTGCGGGATTTTTTCTCATTCTTACATTTCTTTCCTTTCTTACCTGAAAGAAAGAAAGGGTGGGTGGTTTTCAAAAATGTTTATATATGTGCTGAACTGGAGATCCTAAAGCTTCCCAAAGCCTGTGTATAAATATGAGGTTGGAAAGAAAGTATTGAGCCTTTTTATTACTAGATGGTAAGAAAGTGAGAAATCTCTGGTAATTTCTACAAGCATTTGAAAGGTTGCATTTTGTAAATCTTTTTAGGAAAAAAACTGACAACATTTGATCATTTTGATCAAGATTCTAAAAAATTTGATACATTTTGCAATTTTACTTCGAAGAAGGCAAAAATCTTGCGAAAGCTCGTGAAGAAATTTGTGCTACTTATGTGAGCAATACTATTAAGAGCAATAGCCAAAAGTTGGTAGCTCGATTCTGTTCTGGAATTTTTGATGTCAAAATACTCTCCGCTCTGGTTGATCAACGGCTGAAAAAGTAGATGAAATCCAAAAAAAATGGAGAAAGACCGGCACATAAGCAGCCATGATATGGCTTTGGAGCTAAACATTAGCCACACAACAGTTTTAAATCATATGTATGTAGAAGGCTGGAGACACAAAGAAACTCGACGTTTGGGTACCACACAATCAGACTGAAACAAATTTTGAAAAAATTGGGAATCGCTGGTAAATCGAAACGAAATTGAGCGGATCACGTACGACAATGCGGTTGGCATTTTCTCCAACCACGACCACATATTTCTCTGGTAGCCCACCAAAAACTGAGAGAGATTGGCTAGGAAGTTTTGATGCATCACCGTATAGTCCAGACCTTGCACCATCGGATTACCATTTGTTTCGGTCCATGCAGAATTATCTTAATGGTGTAAAGCTTTATTCCATAAAAGACAGCGAAATTCGCTTGTCAGAGTTTATCAGCAAGAACTCTCAGAAGTCCTATAAGGATGGCGATGCAGATATGATATTGCTTAAAAAATAACAAAATGTCTTCTTCTTCCTTATATCAGCGAGGTTATGATCCGAAAATAAGGGATCATAACCATCCCACTTCACCGCATTTCTACTGATCCGCCTGTGGAGTTCGCCTATTTGACCTCAGCAAATATCCGCAGGCCTGCCGATTTTGGATCACTTGGTTACTGAGGCCAATGAAATGCCGATATTGTCGCATTTGTCTCATCCAGGCGTTTATAGGCCTGCCTTTCCTACATCGCGATGTCTTTGGCATTGATATTGCCTTTTTAACGGGTTTCAAATGATCTCTTCCTTGAACGTGGCAACACCAGCTGAGCCGGTCGCGCTCTATTTTTTGTACAATGGTTTCCTTGATGTGAAAGCTTCCACGGATCTTCGAACTTCTTATTCGATCAATCTTTGTCACTCCTGCTGTCATGCGAAGCATCTTCATCTCAGCTGCCGTTAATTTACTCTCATACGTTTTGTACATCGTCCAACATTGTGAACCGTATGTGAGCGCTGGACGCACAACTGCGGTGTAGAGCCTTCCTTTCAACTTGGGGGCCTTTTTCTGTCACAGAAGATAGCGGAATTTTCTCGCCACTTCATCCACCCTACGCTTACGCGATGATTGATGTCGTCATCACAAGTTGCTTTGCTATTGATCATAGATCCCAGATATTTGAACTTTTCGCACTTGGGAAGCTCTGTTCCATTCAAATAAATGTCTGGAATAGGCCTGAGTAGATCAGAGAACGGGCAGCACAAGTACTCTGTCTTTTTTGAACTAATGCGATACCCATTTCCCTCCAGAGCGTCCACCCACACATCAAGTGCTGGGTGCAGGGATGTAGGATCCTCACTTATGATGGCTCTATCGTCAGCAAAGAATAACTGATGTACCTTGGGGTCCATCACTTTACCTTCAAGAAGATAATCAAGGACTGTAATAAAGAGCAAAGGACTTAAGACGCTTCACTGATGCACCCCGAATTTGATTGGGAGCTCTTCATTTACTCCAGCGGGGCATCTTACTCTTATCTTTGCTCCTTCGTACATGTCCATGATCATCTGTACATAGGTTTCTGGAATCCCTCGATGTCTTAGCGCCACCCATATCAGATCTTGTCTGTCGAATGCCTTTTCAAAGTCAACCAAAACAATATGCAAATCCCTTAAGGAATCACGATGTTTCTCCATTATGATCCTTATACTTTGGATTGCATCTGTGGTTGATTTACCCGAGACAAACCCGCACTGATCATCAGATAACCGTATTATTTTTCGCAGTCGGCCACCTAATACCCGCTCAACGATCTTCATGATGTGTGACATCAGCTTGATCGAACGGTAGTTATCACAGTTTCGTGTATCACTCTTCCCTTTGCATACAAGGAGAAGGTAACTTTCCCTCCATTGATTCGGCATTGGATCACCTCTCACAAATTTAGAGATGAGAATTCTGAGCCATCTGAACCCGATGTCTCCCATCTTTTTCCAGAACTCAGAGGGCATCTCGTCTGGCCCAACCGCTTTTCGTTTTTTGGAGTATATTTGACCGCCTCACTAACTTCTTCGACTGTAATGTCGGGTATTTCTTCAGAGTTAGGGGTGGCTCTTGGAAGTATAACCGGGGAAACTGTTCATTTAAAAGTTCTTCACAATACTGCCGCCACCTCTGCAGAATTTTGTCGTCATCCACAAGAAGCTGGCCATGAGCATTGTTAATAAATTTTGGCGAACGAATCTCCTGAGCATTCTTCCTTCTTTGGGCTGCTATTTTGAAGATTGTTGGGCTCTTGTTCATATTGTGTCTTCGCAGCTCCTGGATAGACTGGTTTGCATCAGCAACCGGGGAAGATATTTTCTCCAGCTCCCGATACAGGCCCTCCGTACTCTCTGCTTGAAGCTGGGCGCAATTCTTCTTCGCTTTTTTCTTGCAACATCTGTATTCCATTTCTAGGCGAACTTTTTCATCACTACTATTAGAGGGGCACTTTGACCAAGCTTTAAAAGCTGCTTTCTTCTCATTTATCACCTTCTTAGCTTCATCACTCAACCACCATGTTTCTTTGGCGTGTTGATGGTGGCCTTCTGAAGCTCCTAGCAGTGATTTGGCCTTCTTTAAGCAAGTTCGCTGAAGGGAATCCCACATATTTTGTGCCCTGCACTCTTCATCCTCAGCTCCGTTGATGGTGTGAGAGAGGTAATTTTTCATTACGAAAACAAAAGCCTCGCCTTTTTCCTTGTCTAGATTGTACCACTTGATTTTCTCAGAGACCCTTGCTTGTTTGCTTTTCTTCGGTGTTTTCATAAAAATGTCTGTTAGCAGGAGACGGTGTTGCCGAATGATTGCCTCTCCCAGGATCACTTTGCAATCTTTTACCCGAGGCTTCATGAAACTGGCTACCAAATGGTAGTCAATCTGGGTTTCATCTCCACCACTGCTGTAAGTGATCAGGTGTCGGCTTTGTTTGATGAACATGGTATTTAACACGATAAGACCGTGTGATTTGCACATGCTTAGGATGTCTTAACCAGGAAGGTTCCTGGTGCCATATCCTAGTCCTCCATGGCAGTCTTCATAGTCTTCATTTGACTTCCCGATATGTCCATTCAAATCTCTTCCAACAAACAGAAACTCTTCCTTTGGGATCTTCTTAAGGAGATTGTGGAAATCTACCCAAAGTGCATCCTTATCTCCCTGATTGCACCCATTTTGGGGAGCATATGCACTGACAATATTCCACACCTCTCCTTGTATTACTAGTTTGAGAGACATCAAACTGTAGCTGGACTTCGAAATGCTCAAGACGTTACCAAGTAGCTCTGCCGTAAGGATGATACCGATTCGGTTCCTAGCCTTTTCCGTTCGTAGTAGAACATTTTGTAATCTTTTGTCCTAACGTCCAAGAAACGCGCCCGATTTCCGGTGTTTTTCCATTTCGTGTCTTGGACACGCAAGATATCCACCCGGAGGGCTGCAGTGATATTCTTAGCCCGTCCCTACACGGGGAGAAAAATAACAAAATGTCATTGATCAAAATGGGCAATATTTGTTTTCATGAAATTCATTTAAAATAGGAAAAAAAGACATTATTTAGACTTTCCCAACAAAAGGCTTACTACTTTCTTTCCAACTGTTTATATGAAATCTCGGACAGACGAACGTAGTGACAATGACACGGCTGCGATTAGTAATACATCATTTGTGGTTTCTCTATGCGATATGAACAATGTACGTGACAACTTAACTTAACCTAAGGATAGGGTATATGATATAGTAGAACCATTCTAGCCCGATAACATATCGGAGAAACATCAGTTCTCTGCACGTAACCAATGGAGCTGCTTGAACTGCTTATATTTGACTCCTATGTTGAATTCAATTCTATTTTACTTATTTTAATTTCTAATAGTATAAACATATACAGATCTCTTTCTCAAAAGAAGAAAATAATAAATTCCTCTTGTACATTTCGCGCTTTATAGCTACAATTTCAATTTCGTACGTAGTAATATCCAAGTAAGGAGTAGAAATAAAACGAAACAAATACTTTTACTTGTCAATATATTCTCCCTGATCCTCACTTTTTAAATCGATTAACTAATGTGTTTAAGCCATCGAAAAAGTATTCCGAAGTTTTGTCCTCAAAATAACTTAAGACAGCAGTTGAAATTTCATCATCGTTGTTGTTTTTTCCTCGAAGGGCATACTTTAATTTGCTGAATAACAAATAGTCGCTAGTGGTCAAATTGTGGCTATAAGGTAGGTGATCAATTTGTAAGAATCCACAATTGCATATGGCGGCATGTACAATAGTAGCGGTGTGAACGGGTGCATTGTTTTTCCGCGTCTTTTTTCCTTTATACCCGCCCGAAGTTTATGCAGCAGTGGAGCACTTTTTGCAATTTTTAAAATCAATCAACATAAGAATTCCTTTAGAGTCCCAAAACATGATTGCTATTACCTTTTCAAAGCTTTTTGATACCCTCACTTTTTGGGGCGCTGCTCATCAGGACGGCGCTACTCCATCGATTCTCTTTTTATTGTCGGATCATAATAAAACACCATTGTTTTGTCTCCAGTATCAATCCACCTGATTAGTTCTCACCACAGAGCTTCTAAAGTCACTTACAACAATCTAGCCCTAGCTGTTTTTGAACTTCGCAAAGGATTCAAAGTACCCATTTTGCGCTAACGTTGATAATACAAAGATGATCATGCTGTATCCTGAGAACCATTGTTTTTGATCATGTATTTTGTGCTGTGATTTCTTAATTTTTCAGCCTTTGGTCACTCAGAACAACTTGTTTTAAAAATTCAAAATTTTCTTGTGT
Organism: Brachypalpus laphriformis; assembly: GCA_945910035.1. Lineage (NCBI taxonomy): Eukaryota > Metazoa > Arthropoda > Insecta > Diptera > Syrphidae > Brachypalpus > Brachypalpus laphriformis. The sequence continues at coordinate 104,885,532 of OX246756.1, forward strand.
GACCGCATTTGCTGGTCCACCTGATCGAGGGTCATCTTTAAGAGACTCCACAACGAAATCGCTTAGACCAGTCCTCAATCATTGTATATGATGGTGAAGATTCCGCATAAACAGAATCCAGCTCATCTTATATTTGTTTGTAGTAAATTCCATCTTTGAAATACTTGATATGTATACATATGTAGGTAATATTGAAAACCCAAACATTTTTTTAAAAGAATTTTAACTTTACATAAACAACGTCTAATATATTTGTATCCAAGCCTGGGCTATCGCACCTCTCTCTTCATATCATAATTTCCAATATCAAATAATTCCTTCACTAGCCCTGCAATATTCCGACCTCGCACTTCTGTTTATGTTAAATCGACTTTTCGCCGACAGGAAATTGCATAAATTAAATTTAAGCCTGCGATAAAAGCGGTGTGTTAAGTCAGCCGATTGCGTTCTTATGCAGTCCTTTATCCCGAAATTCGCTTATCACACCAGCCCTCGTTTCCTCTATTAACTTTGCTTGGACCAGCAAAAGCTGCCCAAAAAGAGAACCAGAACCCACTTTGTCCATACTCAAGTTTAACAAGTGACAGAAAGCAATAATAATCGTCGTCTCAAGTGACGGGCCATTCATGGATTTGGATTTCATTCATTAAACCGAATGCGAACACCTCTTTCAGTGGGTGACTAGTGACTCGTATAGTGGCGGGCGGGTGAGGCGGTGGCCGAGCGGGCGGACTTGTTGGTGCCTACGGGTGTTAATCGTGTTTAATTGGTGTCAACCGGGTGTTTGACAATAATTATTGTTATTTTGACAAAGTTCCGTTTCATTGTTGCTATTGCTGTGTGTTGCAGTGGTGGCAAAACATGAATACGCAAGTAACGCGAGCCAGTGTGTGCGTATGGCGTATGGATAATTTATTTATTGTTTGCGAACGTAGATAGTTTTTTATTTATTTTTTTTTTTGAGTTCATTGTTTTATGAATTAGCTTGTGAGGTGTTGACTTTTTTCTTTTCTTGTATTTTCGATGACCCAGCTGCTGGTTCGTGTGGCGTTCGTCTTTTTTCGCCAATTAATGAATGAAGTTGTATTTCCGGTATGACACCGGACTACAACCATTGTAATTGTGGATACTTTTTTTTTAGTTTTCAGGAGGGATTGCTTAATCACAATATCTAAGCAAATATTAATGAAGCTGATTATTTTGCTGAAACGCTTGCTTTAGGTCATTACGCGTAGATGAACTCGTGCATGGGTCGGGAAAATCTAGGCCAACAGTATCAGTTTGCTTAAGACTTCGAGATATCGAGTAGAGCTTGATACTTAAAAACAAAAAAATGTTTGTAGGATATTAGGTTAATATTTCTACTTTGAACTTCCCGAATTCGAAAATAGTGGTTGGTTGGTCTCGTGTAGCTGAAGGTATTTAAGTGATATTACCCATTCGAGAAATATTTTTACGAACATGAGCAATAAAATCAAAGAATATACATTTTTTTTCTTTCTTTTTTGTCGGGATAGGAAACACTCGATTGTACTGCCAGAAAGCAAAACATTGATTTACCCATTTTTTTGGAATTTCCTTGACTTTCTAAGAGAGCCAAGCAAGCACTTCAGTGATGAGGACATTACAGTACCAGCACTCACCACATCCGCACCGAAGATCTGCCACCTGATACAAGCAAATGCCGGACACTCACAGAGATAATGTTCCGCGGTGTCGTCGCTCTCTCCACAAGCTTGGTGCTTGGCAAAAGCAAAGTGGCCTGTCAAGACACCAATAAGTTGTCTACAGTCTTTTCTGCTGAGAGACAGCAAGAATGCCGCTGATTTCTTACAGATGTCCGGGAGCATGCGTTTAGTCAACCTGTATCCTGCAGAGTCATGCCACACACAATTGTGCTCGTGAGAGACCCAAACGTCAATGGAAGCCCTAACCGAGGACGCTGGAAGACCCAACACGGGTTCGGGACCTGAGAAAGCCTCCTCTGAGCCTTGTCTAGCAATCTCATCGGAGATCTCGTTCCCCAAGATCCCAGTGTGACCTGGGACCCAGATAAGAGACAGAGAATTCAGCCTTGCGACCGAGTTCAAAGAGTTTTTGATTTTACGAACTATTTTGGAAGTGGTTAAAGGGTTAAGCAAGGCCTTAAGCGCAGCCTGACTGTCACTACAGACACAAATGCTACGTCCCTTCACCCTGTTCTTCACAACATAGTTCATGCCCATTAAGTTTGCATAAGTTTCCCCTTCGAAAATAGACGCATACCATATTTGCCTAACGAGAAGTGAAGTCTTATGTTGTAGGAGAGAGGTGAATTAATAAGCGACCGGCAATATGGTTTCGAAAGCACCGTTCAACCTGAGACTTGCTGAGCTACGTAACTCATGTATAGACGTCAGCCATCGAACAACACGGGGAATTAAGTACCGTGACATATTTGCAGTAAGCGCTGGAGAACCACAGGGCTCTTTTTCTCCTCCATATTAATGACCTGCTTAAGTCGACATAGGATATGTATAAGAATATTAAACTTTGCCAATAATAGTACCCTAATAGCGTCTTGTTCGAACAACACCGCCGTTAATAAAAGCAACTCTCACATCCAGAGATGCGACTAAATCCAGACATAAAATTAAGATTTGTAAAGAAAATTGGCATGTAGAAAGACTAACTTTGTCGAATACAATACAAAGAAAACCCAATACACAGCGCTTTCGAGGAAGAATCACATGTTCACCTAGACCAACCGCGCGAACATCTGTCTATCAAAAGTCTTCTTATTACAGAATGAGCAAATTTTGGGACACTCTCCCAGGAAAGATATTTCCAGAAGAAATCAATTTTCAACTATTCAACAGACAATCTGCAGACATCACGGGGCGGCAAATGCTCCCATATTTTTATTTTTTTTACAGAATTTCGCAATCATTTCATGCTTTCACAGTTATATTTTCGACTGTTTGTCAACATATTTCATCTACGATGGTGGTCTGAAACATTTTCGAGGAAGAAATTTTTTCTTCAAATTTATTTTTATTTTTTACATAGCCTCCTTGTAAGTCTACACATTTCTCCCAGCGATGCACTCATCTCTTTAACCCGTCCAAATAATACTCAGCGTCTTTCTCTGCATAATAATTATTTACGAAGGTGATCGCCTCCTCATTTGACGAAAATCTCTGTCCTTCGAGCGCAACTTTTAGTTTAGGAAACAAAAAAAAAGTCACTTGGGGCTAGATCTGGTGAGTAAGAAAGGTTCAAGCAGTTGAAACCGTAATTCGTCGATTTGTGTCATGGCAACTGCTGAGATACGAGACGGCACTGTCTTGGTGAAATAAATTTTTTTTTTACTGCAATGTGGCCGTTTTTCCGCAATTTCTGTCTTCAGCCTGTCAAGTAATGATGCGTAGTATGCTCCTGTAATGGTTTCTTTTTTTTTTGAGATAATCGATTAAGATAAGTTCGTGACTATCCCAAAAAAAAAAAACAGTTGCCATCACTTTCCCGGCCGAAAAACAGTTTTTGCTTTATTTTTGGAGTCGATTCCCCCCTCGCAGTCCACTGTTTTGACTGTATTTTTGCTTCTGTGGTATAACTTTACTTACTTACGAGTAGATAGCAATACAGTCCGGGGTGGACCTGGGCCTCAACCAACAAACCTCTTCAGCCAGCACGGTTACGAACCAGCTGCAAGTTGGTTGAGGTCCCCCTCCACTTGTTTGCGCCACCGACCGCGAGGTCATCCTTTATTGCGTCGTCCATCCGGGGTGGATGCGAAGACCTTCTTAGCCGGAACGTTGGGCTCCATCAGCTCTAAATGACCCAGCCATCTTAGTCGCTGTATGTGAACTCTTCTGGCTAAGTCAATGTCCTTGTACAGGCTGTATAGTTCGGCATTGTAGCTTCTCCTCCACTTGCTATCTATGCAGACGGGGCCAAAGATCGCTCGAAGAACTTTTCTCTCGAAATAACCAAGGGCATCCTCATCCGGTTTTGTCAAAGCCCATGCCTCTGCGCCATACAGCAGCACTGGGATGATTAGAGTCTTATAAAGAGTTACCTTAGTAGTTCGAGATAGGGCTTTGCTACTCAATTGCCGACTTAGCCCATAGAAACAACGATTGGCAAGAGTAATGTCATTTGCCTAGGTAGACAAAATTCTTTACTACCTCAAAATTATATCTGTCTATTGTGGCGCTCTGTCCAAGAGGCCGATGTTGAGTGTCCTTTTTGTAGACAGCATATTTTTTTTATAATTTACGCGCACTACCTTTAACATGTTTACACACAGTACGGGTGTTGGAAAGGATGGATAGAGAGAGAGAGAGAAAGATTTTGGTGTAGTGGTTCTTGAAGCTCAGTTGTTTATGCTTCAGCTATTCTCCGGGGGTGGCGTCCAGATAACTGGGGAGATTTTTGTTATCATTGTCTTTGCTTCTGATTCGCAGTACTTTTTTCCCGATAACCGATGTCAAGGGCAAATCATCATCAACAGAGCGAACAATTTTTCCAGCCACATGACCAAGCTACTGCCAGTGTTATGCCTTCGCAGTAGTGTTCACAGAAGCGTTTGCAAATGATCGGACTGACTTTATATATTTCATGAGAAATAAATAAATGCTTGCTGACATCAGGAATTGAACCATGAACCATTAGCGTGGCAATTCATGAAGTTACCACTACACCATTTGTTTTGCTTTCATTGACCGCTAAATCCATATTTGCTGCCTCGATCTCAATACTCGTAAATGCCCCATTGACTGCCCGCTGAGTTCCTCCGATTATGTCAATGTCATCGGCATAAGCGAGTAGTTGTACAGACTTGTAAAAGATTGTACCTCCAGTGTTTGCTTGTGAGTTTCGTACAATTCTCTCAAGTACTATGTTAAAGAGATCGCATGATAGCGCGTCACCTTGTCTAAGACCTTTCTTGACATCGAACGTTTCGGTGATGTTCTTACCGACTTTGATGGAGCAGCGAGAGTTCTCCATTGTCATTCCGCACAAACGGACGAGCTTGGCAGGGATGCCAAGACTAGACATGGCTCTGTATAACTCGTCTCTATACACGTTGTCATAGGCAACTTTGAAATCGATGAAAAGGTGGTGCTTATCGATTTTATATTCATGGGTTTTTTCCAAGATCTGCCGTAGTGTGAATATGTGGTCAATGGTGGATTTTCCCGGCCTGAAACCGCACTGATAAGGACCTATCAGGTTGTTGACGATCGGTTTTATTCGTTCACATACTACGGCAGACAGGATCTTATACAAGATGTTGAGGAGACTTATACCCCTGTAGTTGGCGCAGTTCAGAGGGTCTCCTTTCTTCAGGATCGGGCAAACGATGCTGAGGTTCCATTTATCGGGCATACTTTCGTCCGACCAGTTTTTACAGATGAGCTGGTGCATGCTCCTTACCAACTCATCTCCTCCTGCCTTGAAAAGTTCAGCGGGAAGGCCGTCGGCTCCAGCAGGTTTGCTGGATTTGAGTTTAGATATCGCTATCGTCACTTCATTCTGATCGGGTTGACGGGAATCTTGACTGCCATCGTCACTGTTGAATGGCTCATTCTGCCTGAGAGCGGAATTTTGGTCATCATCGCCGTTTAACAGTCTGCAGAAGTGTTCCTTCCATATCCTCAGCACCGACTGCAATTCTACTACTATGTTGCCATTTTCGTCCCTGCAAGCTTCTGTTCTGGCTTTGAAACCCTGGCATGTTTTCTTTACCTTTTGGTCAAATTTTCGAACATCATTCATGCAATAAAGCCTCTCAATCTCCTCGATCGAGCTATGCAGCGCCGCTTTGTACGCCTCTTATTTAGCTGCATGTGCTTGCCAGCATTCCTCACCAAACCAGGAGTTTCGTTGTGGTGGCCGAGAAAAACCCAGTACATCAGAGGCGGCATCCCTGATGGCTTGTTGGCAACGCTGCCACTGGTCTTCCGCATTTGCTGCTGGCGGCATAGGACTTAGACTGAGATTAGAAGAAACACGATCGGCAAAGGCTATGGCGGTCTCTTGCGATTGTAGACGCCCGACGTCAAATTTCCTCCCAGTATTTCGTTGATTTCGCTCCGTTCTGGATATCCACATCCGTACCTTGGCTACAACTAGATAGTGATCCGAGTCCACGTTGGCTCCTCGGAAAGTCCAGACAACCAGTTTCGTCCCGCCGCAAAGTCGATTAGCCTGAGTCCGTTGTCGGATATGATGTCATGCAGGCTGTGCTTTCCGACCACTAAAGACGTCCTCTCTTCCTAGCCCGATACGGATAGTCATGAGGCGCTCGTTCACATGTCGGAAACTCAAGACTTCTTGCCTAAGTCTATCTCCAATGACAAATCCACAACCGAATAGACGCTGTCCTTGTTGTCTGTAGCAATCGCCGTAGTAGATGTTGCAGATTTCCATCCTCCTTTTGCCCAGCCCATCCCATCGCACTTCTTGGATGGCGGTAATATCTGCTTTGAAACACTCTAGGGCCTCCGCAAGCTGTTCGGCTGTGGTTTGTAGAGAGACCTATTTGGCACAACAGTTCTTTTAGTGCCAGGGCCTAGCTTCTCGCAACCACTCATGTTGTGGGCGTTATATTTTTCACACGAATGGAAGGGACCTACAGTTTAGTGCCGTATCCGAACGGCGATTTGAGAAGCTTTTTCGTGACAACAATACTCTCGGATGTTTGTCAGACGCTCGCGAGAAGTGGGACCGTGAAAAAACTTTTTGGTGTTTTCTGGGATTCGAACTTGGAACCTCATGCGTAGTGATCCGACACACTAACATTTACGTCACGGCGCCCACGCAAACAAATTGTTATATAATAATAAAAAAAACGAATATGTAATAACAATACGTATAAAATGCGTATAGGATAATTATATTTTTATCAGCATAAAGGTGTATTAAAAGAATTAAAAGCTTCAAAACACACTATATTTCTTGCTTACCTGGTACATACTCGTATTAGAGTCAATAGTTTTGGTTGACTAGAAACATAAAACCGTTTTTAATTAGTTGTTGTTTTTTTGTTAATATTCCATACTTACGTTTATCCGTCCTTCCGTCTGTCTGCCCTTAGGAATATGAAATTTAACTATAACAGGATTGTGTTCCGTCTGTCTGGCCTTAGGAATATGAAATTTAACTATAATAGGATTGGGTTAAAGGATAAAAGATACGATATTATACCATCCGTTCCAGACGGACTGTAACTTTTGTGTATATTTATTCAAATCCAAATTACCTTTTGATCAATCATTTATTATATATATTATTTACTGGTAAGCAATATAATTGTTTGCGGATGTAGTTTATTTGCATCGGCTGGTCAAACGGTAGTGCATGCGATCATATGAAAACACAAGCGTTTTCACTCAGCTGAGGCCTACCAACTCCTACTCTCAACCTCCACGCGGTGACAGCCGGGTGCCTAGTACCTTAATCCAAGAAATGGGTAACCAACCCCGTTTGGCGGATTCTTGGTGGCAGCAGATGAGAGAGGGGGGGAAGAGTGCTTTTCTCACTAGAGCGCTTCTTCCTGTTCCAGGCGGCAGCGGACGAATTCCCTAGACGGAGTCAACGGTGGCGTCTATAGTTCCAGTTAGGTTGAACTTAGTGAACACCTTGCGCGAGCTGCTTCGACGTATTCGGATCACAGGTCGGTAAGGAATTTCCAATGTTGGTCAGGACATTGGAATAGAGATGGTGGCGGAGGAGCCCTTAATGGGCCAACGGCAGCGCTCATACTCCCGTAGTGGACTACTGGCACCGGTGTACCCGGCCCCTCGTCCTAGGGGAATAATTAAGGAACTGGCCCTCCAGGTTGGGGGTTGTGCCGTCGGGGTAACTTCCCTACCACGTAAAAACCGCATGGTTCCGAAACAACCAAAAGCCTCGGATAAGGATGACTCAACTAATGACGACCCCAGCAAACGAAATAAGGACAACGACCTTCGGATCTGTACGTGGAATGTTCTGTCCCTTTACAGACCACGTGCAGCCGAACAACTAGCAGGAACCCTAGACTGCTATAAAGCAGATATGACCGCCATCCAGGAAGTGCGATGGGATGGGCCGGGCAAAAAGAGGATGAAAAACTGTGACATCTACTACGGTGATTGCTACAGAGGCAACAGGCAACGCTTATTCGGATGCGGATTTGTCATACGCGGCAGACTTAGGCAAGAAGTCTTAAGCTTCCGACACGTGAGCGAGCGTATTATGACCATCCGGATCAAGGCTAAATTCGCTAACATAAGCCTAATATGTGTTCATGCCCCCCAGAAGAAAAGGACCCTGCCACCAAAGAGTGTTTCTACGAGCTCCTCGACAAAACATAGGAGCGATGTCCTAAATACGACGTTAAAATCGTATGGGCGATTTTAACGCCAAAATAGGAAAGAAGGACGTCTTTGGTAGGGCAGTCGGTAAGCATAGCCTACACGACACCACGTCTGATAACGGACTAAGGCTAATTGATTTCGCTGTGGAGCGAAATGTCACCATAGCATGCACATGGTTTCCTCATCTCGATATTCATAAGCAGACATGGCGGTCCAATGATCATGTAACGATCAACCAAATTGATCATATTGCGATCGACGCAAGGCATGACTCCAGTATTCTGGATGTCCGGACCTTCCGAGCGGCCAACATAGACTCAGATCATTACCTTGTTGTAGCCAAGGTACGAATGCGGATATCCCAATCTGAGCAACAAAGAAGAATTACTGTGAGAAAATTTAACGTCGAAAAGCTACAATCGCAAGAGACCGCCAGACTCTTCGCTGAACGCGTATCCCGAAATCTCTCAATCACCCCTTTGTCGCCAGCATCAAGTACCGAAGACCAGTGGCAACGCTGCCAACATGCCATCAGAAACGCCGCGACTGTTGTGTTGGGTCTCGCTCGACCACCACCGCAAAACCCCTGGTTTGACGAAGAATGGCGGCGAGTGCATGCAGCAAAACAAGAGGCATACAAAGCGGCGCTGCAAAGGAAGACGAGAGCTGCTCGTGAGCTCTACGAGCAAAAGAGACGGGAAGAACATCGGCTTCTCCAAAAGAAGAAGAAAGAGCATGAGAAGCGCGCGTTTGAGAATATCGAGAGTCTATACTCCAGGAACAATGTACGGAAGTTTTACCAAAAGGTAAAAAGAACGTGTCAGAGAAGTAATACCCGTACAGAAACCTGTAGAGATGAAAATGGAAACCTCGTAGTAGAATCACAGTCGGTGCTGAGAATATGGAAAAACTACTTCTGCAGACTGTATAACGGCGACGAAGACCAACATCCCGCTGTCAGGCAGAATGAACCATTCAACATAGACGATGATAGTCAAAATTTCCGTCCACCTGACCAAAACGAAGTGAGGATAGCAATATCCAAGCTAAAATCCAACAAGGCTGCTGGACCTGACGGTTTACCGGCCGAACTTTTCAAGGCAGCTGGGGATGAATTGGTAGAGTGCATACACCAACTCATTTCTAATATTTGGTCAGACGAGTGTATGCCTGATGAATGGAATCTCAGCATCGTTTGCCCGATCCACAAGAAAGGAGACCCCCTCAACTGCGCCAATTATAGAGGCATCAGTCTCCTCAACATCGCATACAAGATCTTTTCTGCGATATTGTGTGAACGCCTGAAACTCTTTATCAACAGCCTGATTGGACCCTATCAGTGCGGTTTCAGGCCAGGAAAGTCCACCATCGATCAAATCTTCACACTTCGGCAGATCCTGGAGAAAACCCAAGAATTCCAAATCGATACTCACCCCCTCTTTATCGATTTCAAGGCCGCCTATGACAGCATCTATAGAGAAGAGCTTTATAGAGCCATATCTAGTTTTGACATCCCTGCCAAACTTGTCCGTCTGTGCAGGCTGATGATGGAGAACGCTCGCTGCTCCATCAAGGTCGGTAATGACCTCACCGAGACCTTTGATGTCAAAAAAGGCTTTAGACAAGGTGACGCGCTGTCATGTGACTTCTTCAATATTGTACTTGAACGGATTGTGCGGAACTCACAAGCCAACACCGGAGGCACAATCTACTACAAGTCTGTACAACTGCTTGCATACGCCGACGATATAGACATTATCGGAAGATCTCAGCGGGCTGTCACCGGTGCTTTTGCAAGCATTGAGGTGGAAGCGGCCAAAATGGGTTTGGCGATAAACGAGGGCAAAACCAAGTATATGCTGTCAACTAGAAGGGAAAACCAACACCGACGAATTGGACAAAACGTCACCGTGGGCAGCTATAACTTCGAGGTAGTAAGGGACTTTGTCTACCTTGGCTCTGCTATAAATTCTTCTAACAAAATCAGCGTAGAAATCAATCGAAGAATAACTCTTGCCAATCGCTGTTTTTTTGGGCTTATAAGGCAATTCAACAGTAAAGCCCTATCTCGAACAACTAAGGAGACTCTGTATAAGACCTTGATCATCCCAGTCCTGGTTTACGGTGCTGAAACATGGGCTTTGTTAAAAGAGGATGAAGATATCCTTGGTCGCTTCGAGAGAAAAATTCTTCGTAAGATTTTCGGTCCCGTTTGTGTTGACGGATTTTGGAGGAGAAGATTCAATCACGAACTATACGAGCTGTACAGCGACATCGACCTAGTCAAAAAACTGCGTATTGGACGTCTGAGATGGCTAGGACATGTAGAGCGAATGGACACCAACGCTCCGGCCCGCAGAGTCTTCGAATCTAACCCGGAGGGACGACGCAGTAGAGGGAATCATCGCCGTAGGTGGCGCGCACAAGTTCAAGGGGACCTCGACCAACTTGGAGTGCGCAACTGGAGGCAATTAGCTAAAGACCGAGCTAAATGGAGAGGCTTGTTGGTTGAGGCCCAGGTTCACCCCGAACTGTAGCGCCACCTAAGTAAGTAAGTAAGTTTATTTGCATCTAAGTCTGCGTTTCTTTTATATTTATCGGAGAAAATTGTTTCAATTAATTCACTATGTTTACTATTAGTTTATAAGAACATATTTAGTAACCTTTCACACGATCCGCCTATCTGTCATTATTATGATCCACCTATCTAAAAACGGTAATGCAATAATTTCCGAAAATTTAACAACGACACGCCCACTTTAGTGGGGCTATGGTATCAACGATGCATTGAAGGCGGATGTTAATGTTTCTGTGACTTTGCAGTCAAGCTATCCGACTCAAAAGTTTATACAACACTTCACCGATGAAAGATTGCAATCAAGCTACTAAAAAGTACATCAAGCTCGAGATTTAAGTGTCCTTATCGTTATAAAACAGACAAGCATCGAGTAGTCAGACAATTTTCTTGGCTTGATGAAATTGTATAGCCCGAAAAGACGACCAAATAATGATATTGCCAAACGCAAGCATTATGCACATCATGTACCATAGGTATACCTAAGACTAAACCCGATTAAATCGATCTAACACCAATTCAACAAAAGATTAGAGATTCATAACCTTCCCTAGGCGAATTTGCGCCGCACAAAACAATTGATCCCAAATCCATAACACCCTGTAAAGCAGTGAAACACCAACGCAAATCCTCTGTCAGTGATGCTGCTATGCTGCTATGCTGCTATGCTGTTACCTCCCTTGCGTTAAGGAAGATTATCTGTCGTCGAACAGACAGACATACTTTAGCGTACGACACAGCCCTGAAAATCGAAGACATTCTGAAACTGAAATGGAATTGCAATTTCAAATGGACCCACCACTACCGCTACCCGCCTGCCTTTCCTTATACGGGATCTGACGACGTGGCAGTCAATTTCGAATTTGAGGTTTTCTTTTTCGTTGCCTTCTGCTGCTGGAGAGATTGTCCCGATTCGATAAGAACACCTCGGGTGCGAGGTTAAAACAATGGTTCATTCATGTCGTCGAGGCTTCTATCTTTCATTCAAGAAACACTCCGAATACAAACTTTTTTTGTTTGGTTTTTCTCTCTTCTTGTTCTCTAGCCCCACTGGGAAGCGACTCATTCATTCATCGGTCCGACTGAAATCCTCATCGTGCAACTGCAGCCACATTTGATTCACAATCGTTTCGACATGTCAAAGCACTGGCAAGGAGTCGAATAGTACTCTTGGCACAGGTATCGGTTTCGATGATTCCCATCTTTATGCTTGCATGGACAGTGGATGAAAGAAGGGGCAAACAAAAAAATAAACAATCTGTTTTAGAACATCCGGTCGCGAAAGATCTCCGTCCTTTGAGTGGACATCAAATAAGAGTGTCGATTATAGTGGAACTGAAAGCGCGGTAGGTAACAAGTTTGCTCTACGTGTGATGCAACCGTCTGACGAGACATTTATCGTGGCACACAAGTAATGGTGACACTTCAAGGAATGATCGCTTCATGATGCATGTGCTTGAGGTCGTGAGCTGGGGCAGATTATGTTGCTGGCTGGTTAGGTTGTTAATATGCTCATAATAAATCGACCAACTTATGTATTTACATAGATGGCGCTATAATGCGTGTAGATCTTCTTCTTCTTCTCTCCTTGACAACTGTACATCTTATGTTAAGTATTTCTCTCACGTATTATATATGTAAGTATGTACCTGCCTTGCTGCTGCGCCGCTTGTGGGGTTGGTTAAGTTTGTGGATTTTGATGTCATTCATTGCCTCTCTATTTTGGATCACATCAATACTGAGGGTAACAGTTTGCTCTTGTTTTTCTAATTTTTTTTTCTTCGTCTGTCCGTCATTATTTGTACGAGTATATAACAGTACCAGCGTTCAGCCTGGGGTTTTCGCATAATCGGTTCCTTTCTGCGAATACGCGTACTTATAAAAAGGTTTTGTAGCTAGTTTTGATACTGCCACTGATATCCGTAACATTTTCATTTCCGACGCCGCTTTTGAGTGTAAATAGTAATTTTCGGTCACAAAAGACTGGGGAGTTTTCTAGCTATTCTTACCACCCATACGCCCTAGATGTGCAATATCGACTTCACGATTTCCCAAGGATTTTAATCCATAGCATTTCACGCAAAATAACTCCATCAGAATAACTCTAGCAGAATATCTGCGATCGGATTAACAGATTCGGAAAAACATCAATGCGAATATTCTGTCTTCATGATTTTTAAGCCACCAAAAATGGATGCACCCGGCATGTTCAGGATCGATAATGAAATCACTTTGTGCGAACGGCTACTGCTATGGAGAATAAACTAGTTCTTGGACTATTTTATCCTAATCAAGAGTATTTTAAAAATGTAATAGAAAATGGGCTGAAGCATTTTTGTATCTGGATGCGTATGGTTATTTATCAGACTCGTCCAACATTCCTATCATATATCATGTTTTAGGACGGTAGACAATGGCAATGCTTTACTTTAACTAGCACTGGCGGGGAATATAGCACGCGCCGAATAAATTAAATTAAGAGAGTTTTAATTTGTCTGTTACTTACTTACTTACTTAGGTGGCTCTACAGCCTCTCTATTTAGCTCGGTCTTAAGCTAATTGCCTTACCTCTAGTTGCGCACTCTAAGTTATTCGAGGCTCTCTTAAACGTGTGCGTGCCACCTACTGCGAGGAGGACCTCTACTGCGTCGTCCCTCCGAGTTAGATTCGAATAATCTTTTCTCTTTTTCTACCTTGGTTCTGCTATAAATTCTGAAACCGACACCAGCACAGAAATCAAGCCAAGCAAATCGCTGCTTTTTTGGGCTTATAATGTAATTAACAGTAAAGCCCTATCTCGAAAAACTAAGGAGACTTTATATAAGACTCGGGTCATCCCAGTCGAAACATGGACTTTACTCATCAGGGGAAGGAAATTTTAGCTTTCATCGTCTATGTTAAATGGTTGGTTCTGTCTGACAGTGGGATACTGGTCTTCATCGCCGTTATACAGTTTGCAGAACTAACGTTCCCATATTCTCAGCACCAACCGTGATTCTACTACGACGTTTCCATTTTCAGGTTTCTGTTCAGGTTCTGCTTCTCTGACACGTTCATTTTACCTTTTTGGTAAAACTTCTGCATTGCACTTGGGGATTTGTATTGCGATTGATCGGGAAACTACTGATGGCTCAAAACTTGGCTTGGGTCGCGATGAAATGCTTACCTTACCTCCTAGTGGTGGTTCCCGTGCAACTATACGTATAAGCCCTTATACGTGTAGGCTAAAGTTGGAAGTGCGGGTTGTCTAGGGCCTTGATTCTAAACAAGGTAACGTGGACCATATCGCATGAAGATGAGAGAAGTTCAGCGTAGCGTGCGACATGACAGGCGCAACTACATAAACGCGCTGGCTACAGAAGCAGAGAAGGTGCACGTAGGTGTGACAGCAAGACCGTTTACAGAATTACCAAAGAGCTGACAGGTGGCCGGAGCTTCAGTCAATACCCAGTGAAAAGCCTAGATGGTTCCTTGCTCATTTCGGATGAGGGCTAAATCAGACTGAGGTGCCCGAGGTGAGAAATGTCCGAATACGCACGACAACTCACTATCGTGGCCAAAGCACTTAAAACGAACGAGGCAGTAGGACTTGCCGCAGAGCTCTTACGAGCAGTGCAAACAACATCGGCTGAGCTTGGGAATGGCAACTTAATTAATGTCAATCTTAAAAAAAACTACCATAGTCTCGTAATCTTCATCGACTTTAAAAAGGCTTTCGACACTTTAAGAGATAAAAAACTGTTTGAAATGCTAAAGAAAATCGGGATCCGAGGACATATTTTGGAATGGTTCAAAAGCTACTTGAAAAATAGAAGAATGAAAGTTAAAATTTCAAACACATATAGCCAAGAAAAATATCTCAGATACGGGGTTCCCCAAGGCTCTATACTGAGACATTTACTCTATATTATATATGTAAATCAAATACTTACCATGCTGAGAGGTAGTGTTGGATTTGCTTTTGCGGCTGATACAGCGATAGTTGTCAGCCACAGGGATTTTTCAACGGCGACCACCATCATGCAGGTCGAGTTTGACTCTAGTACAATGGTGTCACGATTTCGGACTAATCATAAAAGCTAAAAAAAACTAAATTAATGCACATCAGACCAACAACATGTATTAAAAACCAAAATTTACATTAAGTGTAACAACAAGCGTGCATCATAATGCCGACAAGGCAAGTCTTAATTACGACGACAGCTGCAACAAATTTATTGAAAATGTACAACATCTAAAATATCTCGGTGTGGAAGTTGACTGCTTCGTCAAATGGGATTTATATGTAACGCAGCTTTGCAAAAGACTTCGGAAAGCTCTGTACTCTTCACCATTTGAGTATCCATACTAGCTACACTGTCCTCGAACAAGTTTATTTTGCATTGGTGGAGTCGGTATTAAGGACTTTGTACGTCTCCTTGACTCACTTGGACCGAATTTCATTATAGGTGGCGATTTCAACGCAAAACACACCTTTTGGGGTTCCAGATCTAATTCACGGAAAGGCAGACTTCTGTACGAAGCCGGTATGCAATTCGGGGTTGATTTCTTTTCGACGGGGAAACCGACGTATTGGCCCTCTGATACAGCAAAAACACCGGACCTAATAGACTTCTTCGTAGCAAAAGGAGTATCTTCAAATTTTGCGAAAGTAGAGGAAAGCTTTGATCTCTCCTCAGATCACTCGCCAGTAATCTTGACAATAAGTGACCGACTAATGACAGTAGAAGGTGTGCCTAGATTAACTAACAAAAAAACTAACTGGCGCGACTTTAGAACTGATTGCGAAGAATATATTGTCTTAAATGTATCGCTCAAAACACCCTTCGAAATAGAAGATGAACTCGGCAAATTTATTGAATCAATACAGAATGCCGCGTGGAAAAATACACCTTTAAGGAGGAAAGAAGTCCCATGCAATGAAGCTAATTATCCGCCAGAAATAAAAGAACTTATTGGAGAAAAGAGGAGAGCACGCAAAATATGGCAACAAACTCGCGCTCCCCAGCATAAAACCCACTCGAATTTCCTATGCAATAAGCTTAAAAAAGCGATCCAAGAACTAAAAAACCGAGAGACTTCAGCTTATCTTGAAGGTTTAACCGCCGAAAAAACCACTAATTACTCGCTCTGGAAAGCTGTCAAAAGAATTAAAAAACCCCAAATACATTCGCCACCGATAAGAAAAAACAACGACGAATGGGCAAAAGGTGACAAGGTTAGGTTAGGTATGTGGGCTGGCAGGGAGCGACGCTCTCTGCCACACTCAGGTCAGCGATGACCCATTGTGGTACCCATGGGGGAAAAAGTGATCCCTTACCCAATGAAACTAAAAACTACTCAGTCACTTACTTCATTTCTGCATACAAGCCACCCCGATGATTTGATGAAGTTCAACATCTTTTCCGTTGAAACGCCGGAGAGTTCCTCGAGATCCTGGAAGAAGAATTTACCAAGGAACTTTTTCCTGGAATGCTGAAGACTCGGGCAGTGGCACAGGAAGTGGGTTGTGTCCTCAAAAACTTCCTCGTCACCACAGCCTCTGCAGAGTTCCTCCTCCGTCAGGCGTAGTTTCTTCAAGTGGTACCGCAGAGTATTGTGTCCCGTGATGATGCCCACGAGGGTGGAAAGGGATTTCCTATCTTTACGGATGATTCTCTCGGTCTTTGCTTTGTCGAAAGATGGCCATAGCTTCCTAGTGATGGTGCAAGTTTCCATGGAGTTCCATCTTGTGTTCGCCTCCTCAGTGGCTTTATTCCCTGCAGCGAGCTTGAGTGTGCAAGGCGGGATACACACAGGGGGGTCAACTTGTTCTGTTGGGGCTGCTGAGCCGATTCTCGCCAGCTCGTCGGCTTTCTCATTGCCTGGGATACCCTCGTGTCCAGGGACCCAACAGAGCGATACCTTGTGCTGTGTTCCAAGAACCCTGAGCTCTTCTCGACAACACTTCACAAGCTTCGATTTAATTTCTATTGCAGTAATCGCTTTTATAGCTGCCTGGCTGTCGATAAAGATGGTGATACCTTCTGGCGGTATTGCCCTTATCGCAGACTCACGGGCGGCTGTTGCCACTGCTAAGACCTCTGCTTGGAAAACACTGCTGTGGTCTGGAAGTCGTATGGATATTGATACACCTAGAGGGTCGGAGAAGATACCTGATCCTACACCAGTGCGCATTTTTGAACCATCCGTGTAGATGGCTATAGATTCGGCATTAGGTATATGACCGCTTTTCCAATCTTCCCTGCTAGGGTAGGCGGTAGAGAAAGGCCTTGTAAAGTCTAAATATGGCGTCATGTAATCCGTTACGGGCATGAGGCCAAAGTAATCGAGTAGGATCATCGAGTGACCTGTTCTGCTTGGTTTCCAGTTCGCTGACTGACTTATTCTCATAGCATTAATGGCTGCTGATGTTCGTGTAAAGATGTCTAGCGGCAGCAGGTTGAGGATAGCCTCGAGTCCTGCGGTTGGGGTTGTCCTCATTGCACTAGTGATGCCAATGCACGCTAGTCTTTGAACTTTGGTGATTGCCTTTAAGTTGGTGCATTTGTTGACAGCTGGCCACCATACTAGATTGCCGTAAGTCAGTATGGGTCTAACTATAGCCGTATACATCCATAGTATGATTTTGGGGGAGGGTCCCCAGGTTCTGAAAGAAAACACGGATCTATTTGCCGAGCACTTAGAAGAGACTTTTAAGCCATTTGATGGAGAAACATTGGTAGACGATTTTACCGGTACGACTACGACATCTGACAACCTTAGAATAAAAAGTGTGTCATTTATAGAACTTTGCCAGGCAATGAAAAACCTGAAAAATAATAAAGCTCCTGGCTATGATTTAATAACCGGACAAATCCTCAAGGAATTACCAAAATAGGCACTATTAAAATTGCTTTATTTAATAAATGCTTCCATTAGATATTATACGTTCCAAATCAATAGAAAGTCGCAGAAGTCATAATGGTTCCGAAACCGGGGAAATCTCCAAATCACAAAAAATCGTACAGACCGATATCGCTACTACCAATAATATCGAAGGTATTTGAAAAACTCCTTCTGAAACGGATTCTTCCGGTCATTGAAGAGAGACGCCTAATACCTGACCACCAATTCGGGTTCAGAATCAAGCATTCCACAATTGACCAGGTTTATAGAATAACCGACGAAATTGAAAAAGCCCTTGAGGAGAAAAAGATTTGTTCCAGCGCTTTTCTTGACGTATCTCAAGCCTTCGACAGGGTTTGGCACGATGGATTGAATTATATGCTAAGACGAATCCTTCCGGAGCAACTTCATAAGATCTTAGAATCATACCTTAAAAACAGACTTTTTCGTGTCAAGCACGGAACTGAATATTCTGATTTTAAAGAAATCACCGCCGGAGTTCCGCAAGGAAATGTTCTTGGGCCTATCTTATTCTTGCTGTACACTCGGGACATACCACAAACTGAAGGCACTATTGTAGCTACGTTCGCGGACGATACGGCTATTCTGGCAACGGAAAGTTCAATCGAGTCAGCAACCATAAAACTCCAACGAGCCTTGGATAAAATCTGTGAGTGGACAAAAACTTGGCGCATTGTTCTTAACGAGACCAAATCGACGCATGTTAACTTCACCTACAAGAAAATAATCAACCTTCCCGTTTTCATTAACTCGGTACAAATACCGCATGCAAACGAAGCTAAATATCTGGGAATGACACTAGACGCGAAACTTAAATGGAAACCTCACGTTAAAAAGAAACGTGACGAAGTCGAAAATCGACTTAGAGAAATGTATTGGCTAATTGGAAGATATTCCAAACTAAGCGTATATAACAAACTGCTTCTGTATAAGCAAGTGCTTAAACCCGTGTGGACGTACGGTATACAACTCTGGGGTTGTACCAAACCAAGCAATAGGAATCTCATACAATCATTCCAAAATAAAATTATAAGAATAATCGTGAACGCTCCCTGGTATATCAGAAACAATGATATCCACAGAGACTTAGGGATAGCTACCGTGGAAGACAAAATAAAAAACTTCGCTCGCAAGCTTCGTATTCGTCTTCATGGCCATTGCAACTGTGCCATACTCCAAACTTTGGATGTGACAAATCTTACGCGCCGACTTCAAAGAACGAAACCGTTCGAATTAGCGCAATAAGACAAAAAGCCGCATGTCATGACGGTTTCAGCAGGTGCTTTTATTGAAAATCGACCTGCCTCACGCGAACATTCTCTTCTGAAGCTTAAACTACTTGATAAGGTCTAACTTAGTCGTAGTAAACAAAACGAAGGGAAGGGTGTTTTTAGTCAGTAGAAATCTGACACTGCTATGAGTACACGGTCTCATAGTGTCTCATGAAGACTTTCACCTACCCACGAAAAAAAAAAAAAAAAAAAATTGGCTGAGGGGCGCCGTGGCGTAGGTGGTTAGTGTGTCGGATCACTACGCATGAGGTTCCAAGTTCGAATCCCATTAAACTGTAGGTCCCTTCCATTCGTGTGAAAAATATAACGCACACAACATGAGTGGTTGCGAGAAGCTAGGCCCTGGCACTTTAAAGAGCTGTTGCGCCAAATATTAATTTTTTTTTTCATAAAATTGGCCTCAGTAACCGAGTGATCCAAAATCGGGAGTCCTGCCCAAGCCCAAATAGGTGAACCCCACAGGCGGATCAGTAGAAATGCAGTGAAGTGGGAGGGCTATGATCCCTTGCTTTCGGATCAGAACCTCGCCGAAATAGGAAGAAGAAGACTGCACGTAAGTATTAGTATGATTTTATTTCTTCGCTTTTTCGAATCTGATGACAGAATGAACCTATCCTCTATGTTTTCGCAATTAAGACTGAACTTGTTGAGTATTTTCATTTATTTATGTACCATAGGTGGGTTGAAAGTTCCACCTTGAGGGCAACTTTTTGCAGCTACGACTCTGAGCTTATAGCTGAATTATGAGTACTTGTATTCTTCTTACATGCGTTTTATGCGATCACACATATGCGGTATTATATACTCCTGTGTTTTGTACACATTGATCTGCGTACTTTCACTGCTGAACAACGCTGTCTCGATGACAAAAATGACAGATCTTAACGACTAAGGAATTTTCCAGTCGTTGATGTAAAGTTTAAAAAAAAATGGGTAATTGATCTCTCGGGTTGAAAGGTATACATATAACTATCTGTGAAAGGAATTTATACTGCACTGTTGCGACTGTTTCTGCAACGATTTAGACTTCTCATGTGATTTTAAAGGGTTGAAGCGTGACGACCATGACGACTCTTACCAGTGTAGAAAGGGATTTCCTGTCCTTTTGCATATTGTTATCGGTCTTGTTGTGTCAAAGTGCCATATTTTTCTCGTGGTTGTACAAGTGCCCCCTTTAGTGCATTAATCCATGCTTCGAGCTTCATTGTGCAAGGTGGGATGTTCACCGAGTGGTCGACTTCTTCTAGCCATTGCGCCGGCTTTTTTATTTCCTTGCATGCCTTAATGTCAAGGGAACCAGCAGAGCGTAACCTTTAGCTCCTCTCGACAGCACTCACAAGCTTGGATTTTGTTTCGATAGCAGAAACTAATTCTATTGCTATCCGGCTGTCGATGAAAAAGGTGATACCATTCTGTCGTATTGCTTTCAACGCACAGTTTCATGGTATTATCACTACTGGTCAAATACCAAGTCTTACAATACATTCTCAACGGCACATTTCATTTACTTTAAAAATTATTATTTTTATGTAAAAGACAAATTGAATTGTAATTAACAATCAGCAAACAAAAACATTAAATAATTATAGACAGCGTGACTATTGTAAACACACATATGTATATAGGTTTGATCGATTAGAGACTCCCAGGTTTGCTGCTAAACACTGATGATGATAAATGGCGATATGACAAATTTGAACACATTCCAAAATTTATACGACCATTGTCGACAGGGTGTGTCACAGTATCGAAATATGCTAATTCACATTGAACACCTGTGCAGTATACGACGGAAATACTTAAGTGGGTGTCAACATTAAAGGGTGAACTAATAAATAGTTAAGGATCGATTGCACCGTCCGATGAATTTCAATTTTAAGTTGCCTTCACGTGCTTAATGACCGAGCAAAATACTCCTCGTACTGTATCTGTGATGATCACAAAGAAGCGCTCTGAAGCCGGGCATTTACCAACCACGCCTCCCGCAACAACACTCATTCTTTCACAGACAATGGCAATCGAGTGCAATTTAATTCACGCAATAAACAAAACATTAATCTTAACAAATGTTTATTTGAGGGCAAACACCGCCTAGCACAACAAAATACACATAACAACAGTGCCATAAAACCAAGGGTAGGAGAAGAAGAAACGCCATCGGTTCGGTTCCTCCACCAGGAGAAGAGCGGACATGCAACAAAATGTTGTTGTGCCTTTTATCTTGCGTCGTTGTATTGCACTTGTTAAATTTTAATTTACGAACCGATTTAGCATTTAATTGCTTCTTGCGAGTGCACTGCGGTCCGTGGTGGTTCGGTGCAGGACGGCGATTGCCTCCACCACCACCGTCAGTCCTGGTCGGGCGCCATATTTCAATTTGGAGTTTTTGCTGGCCGCTTTATCGTGCGTTATATCGGGGAATTATTGCCCGATGGCTACTTAGTGGAATGTACATGCACATGGAGCAGCAACACAAACAATACAGGATACGTGCTGGCTTAGGTGCTGCTCGGTGTTTTCGTATGGCTCACTGCGAGAGGACCACCTGAGTAGGGATGTGCACGGTGGAGGCGATAATCTAAAGTCGAAATGATTTTTGGCGATTTTACGGATCGGGTTTTTTTTTCAGTGGTGGCCACTGGACCACTGAAATTGACTGCGAGGAGAATGACCATTGCACAAAAGTTATTTTTTGTCGAAAATTTATGTGATACCAAGATCCGTGGCGTGGAATTGTATTTCCATCGATTTTCATTCCCGACGCAGTGTATCAAGCTACTTGAACATTAATAATGGTTATTGCAATTGTGGTCAATCGATTGCATTCGAATTTTGATTGATTACTTATAACTTCTAAATATTCGCATGTTACGAGTGTGTATTAAAAAAAGCTGTAGTGGTAGTCGTTATTTTTAGACGAACGGCTGCAGTTCGATTGTTTTGGTATTTTTAGATGAAGTTTAAATAAATCTTGTATTGGTGTTTTTTATTGTTATTAAGCAAAAAATTAAGAAAAAATGTCCATACCAGGTATGCAATCAAATTTTAGGGTGGTCACAGTTCCCACAAAAGTATATATGTATTGTTATTTGCATGTCCTGTACACTCAATTTTAGCATGACTTCAAGCCGAAATGTGCAACATAGACATGAGCACAAGCTAGGTATGTTTAAGTTGCCATTTCTTCCTCCTCTTCGGGTAACATCAGGATAAAATCGCCGGAAACACTGTTTTGCATGTTTCTAAAAGTAGCAAAAGTAGGGAAATGATAAAAAGAAACATGTTACGAGCACCTCATACTTAATCTTTAAATCAAAGCAAAAACAAAATGTATTCGAAAAAAGTGGTTCAAGAATACTTGAAAAATGTTCGGTTTAATATTTAATATTAATATTGTATTTAATCCAAAACATTTATTCTCATATGTACATAAGTATATCCACCCCCCTCGTGCAGGGACGGGTTAAGAATATGACTGCAACAAATAGCGCTTGTTGTAAAAGTCGACTAAGGGGACAAATCAGATCTAGGTAATATATCACCCAAGTGAGCCCAGCGATACATACACTACCTTAAAAGCCCTCCCACAAGCGTGCATGCGAGTCCGTGTGTTGACACGATTGGAGATCACCGGTGTCATAGAAGAAAGACCAAAAAAAAAATAATAAAACAGGGGAATGCAGGTGCCAAACAACAAACACCATCGTAATAAGATTGCAAGACTGTATCATTATGGCAATACTTGCTTAAGGCAAGGCGCTACCGGCGTAACGAACTTGCTTAAAGAAGGCCAAATCACTGCTAGGAGCTTCAAGAGGTCACCATCAATACGCCAAAGAAACATGGTGGTGGAGTAATGAAGCTAAGAAGGTGATAAAGGAGAAGAAAGCGGTTTTCACAGCTTGGTCAAAGTGCCCCTCTAATAATAGAGACGAAAGAGCTCGCCTCTAAGTGGAATACAAAAATACAAATAATTGGCGCAACAGCTCCTTAAAGTGCCAGGGCCTAGCTTCTCGCAACCACTCATGTTGTGTGCGTTATATTTTTCACACGAATGGAAGGGACCTACAGTTTAATGCCGAGTCCGAACGGCGATTTGAGAAGCTTTTTCGTGACAACAATACTCTCGGATGTTTGTCAGACGCTCGCGAGAGGTGGGACCGTGAAAAAACTCTTTGATGTTTTCTGGGATTCGAACTTGGAACCTCACGCGTAGTGATCCGACACACTAACCACTTACGCCACGGCGCCCGCAGTGGAATACAGATGTTGCAAGAAAAAAGCGAAGAAAAAATGCGCCCAGCTTCGAGCAGAGAGTACGGAGGGCCTGTATCGGGAGCTGGAGAAAATATGTTCCCCGGTTGCTGATGCAAACCAGGCTATCCAGGAGCTGCGAAGAAACAATATTAATAAGAGCGTAACCATCTTCAAAATAGCCGCCCAAAAGAAGAAGAAGAAGGAAAAAGATGGGAGACATCAGGTTAAAATGGCTCAGAATTCCCATCTTCAAATTTATGAGAGGTGATCTAATGCCGAATCAATGGAGGGAAAATTACCTTCCCCCTGTATACAAAGGGGAGGGTGATAACTACCGTTTGATCAAGCTGATGCCACACACCATCAAAATCGTTGAGTGGGTACTAGGTGGCCGACTGCGAAAAATAACACGGCTATCTGACTATCAGTGCGGGTTTGTCGTGGGTATATCAACCACAAATGCAATCTAAAGTATAAGGATCATAATGGAAAAACGTCGTGATTCCTTAAAGGATTTGCATATTGTATTAGTTGACTTTGAAAAGGCATTCGACAGATAACCCACGAGATGGGTGGCGCTAAGCCATCGAGGTGTTCGAGAAACCCATGTGCAGATGATCATAGATATGTACGAAAGAGCAAAGACAAGAGTCAGGTGCCCCGCTGGAGTAACCGAAGAGTTCCCAATCAAAGTCGGGGTGCATCAGGGAAGCGTCTTAAGTCCTTTGCTCTTTATTACAGTAAAGACCCAAGGTACATCAATTATTTTTTGCTGACGATGGAGGCATCATAAGTGAGGATCCTACGTCCCTGCAACGAGTTCTTGATGTGTGTGTGGACGTTTTGGAGGGAAATGGGTATCGCATTAGTTCAAAAAAGACAGAGTACTTGTGCTGCCCATTCTCTGATCCACTCAGGCCTATTCCAGACATTTATTTGAATGGAACAGTGCTTCCCAAGTGTGTAAAGTACCCAAATATCTGGGATCTATGATCAATAGCAAAGCAACTTGTGATGACGACATCAATCATCGCGTAAGCGTAGGGTGGATGAAGTGGCGAGAATACTCCGCTATCTTCTGTGAGCGAAAAATTCCGCTTAAGTTGAAAGGAAGGCTCTACACCACAGTTGTGCGGCCAGCGCTCACATACGGTTCACAATGTTGGACGATGTACAAAACGTATGAGAGTAAATTAACGGCAGCTGAGATGAAGATGCTTCGCATGACAGCAGGAGTGACAAAGCTTGATCGAATAAGAAGTTCGAAAATCCGTGAAAGCCTTCACGTCAAGGAAACCATCTTATGAAAGATAGAGCGCGACTGGGTCAGCTGGAATTGCTACGTTCAAAGAAGAGATCATTTGAACCCTGTTAAAAAGGCAATATCAATGCACGTTCCAAAGACGTTGCGTCGGCATTTCATTGGCCTTAGTAACCGAGTGATCAAAAATCGGGAGGCCTGCCGATATTTTCTGAGGTCAAGTAGGTGAGCCCCAAAGGCGGGCCCTTGTTTCGGATCATAACTTCGCCGAAATGTGAAGAAGAAGAAGACATAAGTATATCCATCAAATGGTTGTAAAAGTCCTTATTCACAGATTTTAATTTTTATGCTATTATTTACTTTGTGAATATACGATACGATGTTTGGGGCCCAAGTGCACTGCCACGTAAAAGATCTATTGGCGCAATGGTTAACCAGAAGAAAAATTGAGGCTTTTGATAAACCTCAATAATGTCTTGGGTTCCGTGTTCCAGGTATCCGCTGAGCTCATCAAGACCCGCGTTAGGCGGAGTAATCGTCGCTTTGCATTCACAAAGTCTTTATTCTGCGGTTTCTCGTTGTTTCCCGTAGAATCGGCACATGGCTATATCTGATAGTTTTATTTTATACAGATGATACCTGCGTGGACAATGTCCCGTTAGGCAGCCCGTTAGAGTTCGCAAATCGTCTTTGCTGAGTTCAAGTAACTTGCCTGCTATAGGTTTGTTGGGATTTATGAACTTTTTCGCTTGCCTTATGCCCTTTTGGTTGGCCCAGTGTTCGGCGAGTCCTTTAGCTTCCAATTGGTTGTACCCCGAAGTAGGGTTCAGGGCCGATGAGTGGGCGCCCAGCGCCTCTCCTCGCCAGACAGTCTGCTCGTTCGTTTCGCTCAAAGCCTTTATGTCCAAGGCTCCATGTTATGGTAACCTGATTTGGGAATGTGAGGCTGTCAAGGTGATTGAAACAGTCCCACACCCTACAGTGTAGAAATAAAAGTCCCTTAATGCTGTCTGAATCTCAGAATAGATGTAGATGCAGGTTTCCGGTGGTGCTTGCGAATACAGTCAGCCACAAAAGTTATCCGTATTTACTTCCAAAAAATGTACATGTCAAGATGCCGACTCAAAAAGAGTCAACGTGAAATTACGTTTATATACTTGTATCAATTCTTTTGGAATCTCAAATTGCCTCGCGAAATATAAATGAGGGATCTCGTTGTCCTTCATTGTTTCTACTTTCACCAAGACCTTCCTGGTCATCGTTATAATTTTGGATCAAATTTGTTTGTTCATCGGTATTAGAAAAGTTATGGAATGTTACTGAATTGCATTCTGATTGAATCTCTGACTTTCTATTATCATTTCCGTGTAGTTTTTGATTCCTCATAGTGACAACATTATGCTTAAAATTACAATAATTTTTCGGAAAACCAAAGTTTTAACCTTTTGAATAGCAACCTTTGTTTCGTACCATGGGTGTACCAAGGTCAATGCTATGATTCTATGCTACTAACTTTAACTTTTCACAAAATATCAACCCTAATACTTTTGGTATTGAAATTACTTATACGAACAAGCTATTAAAATTGAACTGAATTATCACCGCTTTTACAGGTTTTAGGGGATTGATACACTTTCAACAACTGACTACGTAACTTTTTTTCAAAATTGCATATACTTAGCCTTTTCCTCCATATGATATAAAGGGTGACCAGATAGCAATGATACTTATTCGAATTGTTATGTTTCAGCAGCTGTCAACGTTACCAATGACATCCAGCTGTCAAAATATTCAGTAAGGTTTGCCATTTCATCAAGCTTCGTTTCACGCTTGCCGAACGTGCGGAAATTATTAAAAACTATTATCGAAATTCCGGCTCAGTTGTAAATACGCAACGTGAATTTCGTCGTGAGGATGGTCGTGATCATGGCTTCAGGGTGCAGGCAATTCGTCGCACAGTCGAAAAGTTTGAGCGTGAGTACACTCTTTTGGATCTTAAGCCACCAACTAGATAGAGATTGGTGCGAAATGAAGAAAACATAGGCACCGTAGCGGCCAGTATCGAAGAAGACCCAGAAATGTCGATTCGGCGCCGATCAGCTGAATTGGGCAATCACTAGAGAGTCAACCCGGCTTATTTTGCAGTTGGATTTCGGCCTACATCCATATAATATTGTGCTGATGCAATAATTAAAGCCGAACGACCACAACGCCATACAAGCGACGAAACGCTCAAAGTTGTGAAGGAGAAATTTGGCGACTGGGTCATCTCACGGCGAGCGTTCATCAGTTGGTCACCGCTATCATGCGACTTGACACCACTCGATTATTTTCTCTGGGGCTACGTCAATTGCCATACGTATTGGACCGAGTCATCAAAAATTGGACCGACCGCTTGAAGCACTGCCAGCGAAGCCGAGGCGCCCATTTAAATAATGTGCTATTCCACACATCATGGCATGAATGTATCTTCAAAATCAAGCCAGATTCAATTTTATATCTCACACCGTTGTTGTTTTATTTAATTTTGTACATACATATATTTTTGTCTAAAAATTCGATTTCGAATTTACACAGAAATTTTATTATTTAAGTTATACCATTGCAAATTAGAGCTAGAAAGAAATCCTATGTTTGTAATATGTTTCCTGTGTCTCTTTGAGCACGCAAGTATTGCTTTATGGACTGACCTATTTTTGCTTTATCAATAAATTTTTTAATGGACCTTGAACATCACCCATAGTAGTCTAACGCAAAAATATGTATCTCGTTAAAATGCCAGTATAAAAAATATTATAAGAGAATTTTTTTTTCTTTTTGCATATAAAACCGGAACGGCTCTTATGATATCCTATTGCTTCCAAGCTTTAAATTTAGGGCCCAAATTGCAGAAGAAAGTAGTCAAGAGACAGTGCATAGATCTATGTATACGCTTGCCTTCCCCAGTATTTTCAGATACCTAAAATTTGCAAAGATTTTAAACTAACGCGCAACATCAACTTTCTCTAAATTCTTTTAATCTTTGATTCCACCTATACTCTTTCCTCACAGCCCAGAACTGGGGTTCTCAACTCTAAAGAGCAGAGTCCCAAGGAATATTAAAAATATACATACATACTTATGTATTTACATTTTGATAATTAAGGGTATAAAAGTGAGAGCAAAGGGTATAAAAGTGAGGCGAACCCCACATGCGGATCAGTAGAAATGCGGTGAAGTGGGAGGGTTGTGATCCCTTGTTTTCGGATCATGGCCTCGCTGATAAAAGGAAGAAGAAGAAGAAAAGTGAGAGCAAATAGAGAGCGTTAGCTTAGCAATTTAGTCCCTGACGTCCTTTCAATCACAGAAATAGCTACAACTGGTATCATCAATAATGACATCAGTGTCATCGGAATGTAAATTTGGAACAAGAGAAGTCATTAAGAGTCCCTCTCAAAATAAATTTCGTAGGCAGCGGATTCAATGCGCGGTAAAACAAACAAACCATCCAAAATCAAAATAGTCATAGAGCCCAGAAGTGACTTCCTCCGCCACCGGACCACTCGAGCGATAAAAATGTAACCCATCATCATAGCTCCCTCAACCACACCGAACCAACTCAGAACGTAGATTATGACAACTTCATCTTCTGTGTACCTGACTTATCTCTCTCGGTAGCATCATTGATTCTCAATTACTCTATGCAAATGTTGTTGGACAATGGTAAGGAAAACTAGAGCCCTCTCCAGTCTTCCTTCGACGCATTCCACTGCACTTATCGCGTACTTGGGTTCCCACAAGAAAAATATCCATAGACTCGAAGGCACCGAATTGGGACGTGTTAAGTAGTGGACGCAGTTCTTGAAAAATCCGCTTTAGGTTCTGGCCGAGCTCAATGGGGTACTCTCGTATCATCATTATCCATGCTGAGAGTGGACGATGGCCCGCAGCACACTCGTATGTGGTGGAGTGTTGTATCTGGCAGCCTGGTTAGCAGCGCGTTAATAACCCGTTCGCATGTGTTATGATTAATGATTGAACAAGAAATTAAATTAATAATGTAATCAGCTACTTCGGAGATCACCTGCCCTGCTGTTGGCGTTGGTTGCTGTTACTTGTGCTGCTGTTGGCGGATGCTACGTCTTACGCAAAGTGGAAGGATGTTTTGCTTACATTAATGTAATGAGCACTTCTGGCTGCTGTGGCTGCTACCTCTGTGCTGTTGATCGTGGCTTCATATCGAAAGGAGTTTCAGTTCAGTAGCACAATCTTTTGAGACTGGTAGCTGATGTTCGAGGTGTTTTGAGGCTGGTCATCGCTTTGCTATGTCTCCCGTCTTCTATTGTAATTGGGTTTGAAACGTGCAACTGGAATGGTGAGTGCCACTCGAAAAAGGCTGAAATTGATTCTTTTCGTAGTGTGTACATACGGTGAGAGTGGGGTCTTATAAATAAAATTCAGAGCATGGTTGTATGTCTCTTATTGTAAGCGGCATAATACAAATGAATATAATGTATGATTAAATAGAAAACACTGCTCTCGACTCTTGTAGATTCGTATTTTTAATTCATTATGGTAGCATTTAACTACGACATCGTAGCCTAACTTGACTGATATCAATCGCACTCCAGTAGCGTCCGCGAAAGTCTTAGAGTAAATATTGAACGAGAGCTTATACTTGGAAATTTGGGTCTTTTCAATTATTGGTTATAGTATACCTACGTGTTAGATATATGTATCGTCTTACCTTCGGGCAGTAGACGAGAGTAAGGGTATGATCACTTTTTTGGATCACGGAAGAGAGTTTATGATTGTATTATCAAGTTTTTAACTAGGAATGCTTTTTTTTCTTTTAAAACGGGTCTAACAATTTAGAATCAAAATTCGATCTGCCTCGTTGTATGACACTTTTTTAACAATGCCAAAGAAAATTACATTATTACGTTCATGATACGTACGTCAAATTTGGCATAGGAATTACTTTTCAACCAAGTCAACTCAGAATATGATTAGGAACAGCCCGTTTTAAGAAATCAGCCAATAAGCGAAGTACCGTTATCCAACTTTTGTGACAAAAATCTGAAAGGTTTTTTGATAAGATAACATATGTATGTCCAACCTTATAAACCCAAGTAAATAAACAAATCGTTATCGTCGTTTGAATGGTCATCATATAATACTTCGTTACCTTCGTTTATCTGTTTTATCTTCTTTTTGTTTTTGGCTATTTGGGTATTCAGGTAATTGACATTGACTACATCCGAGGGCCAGAGGGGAATAATGCAGAAACTTGTCTCAACTCTAAAATTATTAGCTAAAGTTTTATAATAAATTAAACAACCCCGTACAAATTATGAAGAATATAAAAACAAAGTACATACAAAATTACTTACTTACTTAAAGGGCTCCCAACCCTTGGAGAGTCTCTGCCTAAGACACGGCTGCCTTCAATCCTTTGCGATCCCAGGCACGCTGCTTCCAGTTGTGAAGACTGGTCTTTATACCAGCGGTTCGGCCTTTTTGCCGTCTCGATCCTAGGGGCTGAGATTCAAAGATTCTCTTGGCTGGAGCGTTGTTGTCCATTCCCTCAATGTGGCCGAGACAATGTAGTCGACCTGTCTTGGCTTTCTTGACTACATCCACATCCTGGTACAACTCATAGAGCTCGCAGCTGTATCTTCTCCTCCATTTGCCCTCCTCGCATGTGGGACCTAATATCCGGCGAAGTATTTTTCGCTCAAGGGTACCCAATATTTGCTCTGCTTTCTTACTTATCGTCCAGCACTCGGCGCCATAAAGCAACACTGGTGAGATTATCGTTCTATAGAGCATTAATTTGGTCCGTCGAGCTAGGAGTTTTGAACCCAGTTCTTTTGCCAAACCGAAATAGCAGCGGTTTGCTAAGGTTATTCTTCGTTGGATCTCCACGAAGGTGTCATTTGTGGGATTTATGTATACTCCGAGGTAGGTAAACTCCCTAACTACCTCGAAGTTGTAGTCATCAACAGTGACGTTCTGTCCAAAGCGTTGAGCAAATAATTTTTTGTTTGTTGACAACATGTACTTAGTCTTGTTCTCATTTACTTCAAGACCTGCTCGTTTCGCCTGCTCTTCAATTGCCGTAAATGCCTCTACAATGGCTTGCCGGGATCTTCTGATGATGTCAATTTCGTCCGCGTATCCCAAAAGTTGGATGGATTTGTGAAAGATAGTGCCTTCCCTGTTTACAGCTGCCCTACGCACTATCAGCTCCAGCACAATATTGAAGACGTCATATGACAGCGCATCTCCTTGCCGGAACCCGGTGCATGTTTGGAAAAGTTCAGTAGACCCGTTTCCAAATTTTTCCAGTTATGTTGAACTTAGTGAATACCTTGCCCGAGCTGCTTCGACGTATTCGGATCACAGGTCAGTAAGGAATTTCCAATGTTGTTCAGGACCTTGGAATAGAGTTTCGGAGGAGCCCTAAATGGGTCAACGGCAGCGCTCATACGGCTAAATTCGCTAACATAAGCCTAATATGTGTTCATGCTCCCCCGGAAGAAAAGGACCCTGCCACCAAAGAGTGTTTTTACGAGCTCCTCGACAAAACATAGGAGCAATGTCCTAAATACGACGTTAAAATCGTATTGGGCGATTTTAACGCCAAAATAGGAAAGGAGGACGTCTTTGGTAGGGCAGTCGGTAAGCATAGCCTACACGGCACCATGTCTGATAACGGACTAAGGCTAATTGATTTCGCTATGGAGCGAAATGTGACCATAGCAAGCACATGGTTTCCTCATCTCGATATGCATAAGCAGACATGGCGGTCCAATGATCAAGAAACGATCAGCGAAATGTGACCATAGCAAGCACATGGTTTCCTCATCTCGATATTCATAAGCAGACATGGCGGTCCAATGATCAAGAAAGAAGTTGAGTATTCTGGATGTCCGGACCTTCCGAGCGGCCAACATAGACTCGGATCATTACCTTGTTGTAGCCAAGGTACGAATGCGGATATCCCAAACTGAGCAACAATCAAGAATCACTGTGAGAAAATTTAACGTAGAAAAGCTACAATCGCAATAGATCGCCAGACTCTTCGCTGAACGTGCATGCAGCAAAACAAGAGGCATACAAAGCGGCGCTGCAAAGGAAGACGAGAGCTGGTTGTGAGCTCTACGAGCAAAAGAGACGGGAAGAACAACGGCTTCTCCAAAAAACAAGAAAGAGCATGAGAAGCGCGCGTTTGAGAATATCGAGAGTTTATACTTCAGGAACAATGTACGGAAGTTTTACCAAAAGGTAAAAAGAACGTGTCAGAGGAGCAATACCCGTACAGAAACCTGTAGAGATGAAAATGGAAACCTCGGAGTAGAATCACAGTCGGTGCTAAGAATATGGAAAAACTACTTCTGCAGACTGTATAACGGCGACGAAGACCAACATCCCGCTGTCAGGCAGAATGAACCATTCAACATAGACGATGATAGTTAAAATTTCCGTCCATCTGACCAAAACGAAGAGAGGATAGCAATATCCAAGCTAAAATTCAACAAGGCTACCGGCCGATCTTTTCAAGGCAGCTGGTGATGAATTGGTAGAGTGCATGCACCAACTCATCTCTAAGATTTGGTCAGACGAGTGTATGTCTGATGAATGGAATCTCAGCATCGTTTGCCCGATCCACAAGAAAGGAGACCCCCTCAACTGCGCCAATTATAGAGGCATCAGTCTCCTCAATGTTGCTTTTTTGGGCTTATAGGGTAATTCAACCGTAAAGCCCTATCTCGAACAACTAAGGAGACTCTGTATAAGACCCTGATCATCCCAGTCCTGCTTTTCGGCGCTGAAACAAGGACTTTATTAAAAGAGGATGAAGATATCCTTGGTCACTTCGAGAGAAAAATTCTTCGTAAGATTTTCGGTCCCGTTTGCGTTGATGGGTTTTGGAAGAGAAGATTCAATCACGAACACGAACCTCGAACAACTTGGAGTGCGCAACTGGAGGCAATTAGCTAAAGACCGAGCTAAATGGAGAGGTTTGTTGGTTGAGGCCCAGGTTCACCCCGAACTGTAGCGCCACCTAAGTAAGTAAGTAAGTTTCCAAGTTGCACAGAACATCCCGTTTTTTTAGCGTTACGCGACACATCTGTATAAGTTTTGACGGTATCCCGAATTGGACCATCGGTTGGCAGAGTTCAAGACGATGAATGCTGTCGTAAGCGGCTTTAAAGTCGATAAAAAGGTGGTGGATTTCGACTTGATATTCGTTGGTCTTTTCCAGTATTTGTTTTGGTGTGAAAATTTGGTCTATTGTCGATCTGCCGGGCCGGAAGCCACACTGGTGCGTGCCGATTAGTGTATTGCAGAAAGGTTTTAGACGTTCACACAATACGTAGGATAGGATCTTATATGCGACATTTGGCAGGGATATGCCTCGATAGTTCTTACAAGACATAGGATCGCCTTTTTTGAAGATGGGGCATATGGAGATGATACTCCAGCCATCGGGTATGCTTTCCTCTATCCATACTTGGCTGATGACTTGGGGCACCCTACCAAGATATTGCCCCCGTATTTAAAAAGTACAGCTGGGAGGCCATCAGAGCCAGCGGCTTTGTTGTTTTTCTGATGGCTGCGCTAACTTCTTCAATACTGGGTGGTGGTATTGGTTCGTCATTTACTGGAAGCGGGTTCTCTTCTTGCCATATCACTCTCAATGTTTGCTGCCCGTTAAGCAACTGCTGGAAGCATTGCTTAAACACATCAACAATTCCCTGCTTTTCGGTGACTAGGTTACCTTCGCTGTTACGAAGAGCCTGTGCTCCGGGTTTGAAGGCAGCTGCCAGCTGCTTGGCTTTTCGATAGAAATTGTTGTTGCGCTCACGACACTTTTCGATATCCTGGACCTGGGAGGCTTCGTGGTCCTTTTTCTTTGTACGCAGAGTTTTCTTCTCTTCCCTTCTCTTCCCTTTTGCTAATCCGGTACTCCTCTCTCGCTGCTTTCTTTTGTGCATCTTCTGTCACCTTTTTCCGCAATCATCATCATACCAAGGGCAAGGGTAGTGGCTGGTAGCCAAGGGTAGTCACGGCCACCTCTTTGATAATGTTGCGGTATTCGGTCCACTGATTGTTTGCGTTTGTGGTTGGTGATTGCACTGCAGAGAGTTTCTCGGACATGTGCTCTTTGTAGGCTCTGGTTCCTTCTGCGCTAAGGCGTCCAACTAATAATCTTCTTCTACTGTGCGGCTTGGAGCTTCTTCTCGTTGGACAGTCTGGCTCTGAATTTAGCTACAACAAGAAAATGATTAGAGTCGTCGTTGGCCCCTCGGAAAGTGCGCCCATCCAAGATGTTAGACGCGTGCCTTGCATCGATTAGCACGTGGTCGATTTGGTTGCGTGTTCTACCATTAAGGAAAGCCAAGTTGCTGTGTGGATTCTTAGTCTAGGAAACCTTGTGCTACTTTTCACCGTATTACGAGCCGCTGCAAAATCAATTAGTCGGAAACCGTTGTCTGTTGTCTTGTCGTGGAGGCTGTGTTTACCGACTAGTCAGCCAAAGATGGTTTCCTTACCGATTTTCGCATTGAAGTCCCGAGTACAATTTTCATATCATACTCCGGACAGGCTCCGTAGGCACCGTCCAGGAGGTCATAGAATTCCTCCTTGACGGGGCTTCAGCGTCATCAATAGGGGCGTGTGCACATATAAGGCTGATATTATACTCGTAGAATGTAGCTCTGATGCGGATTACAGCCAGGCGATCATTTATAGGCTTCAAATCGATAACCCTTGATAGAAGCAGATTTCCCACGACGAATCAGCACCCCAGCCTGTGCAGCCTTTTGTTACACCTGTAATACTCGTAAATGTCGCAGCTGAGTCGTTTTTGCATTCCTGATCCTATCCATCGTATCTCCTAAGTCGCAGTAATATCTGCCTTGTACTGCGTGAGGTTAGATTCAAGTTTTTGGGGGGCACCCGGGGTGTAAAGAGATTGTACATTCCAGGTGCATACCCGTAGATCGTAGCCCGTGCACGTTCCGGGTCGATTTGCCAATTGAGGGGGATTATTGTTATTATATTATTGTTAGTGGGCGCCGTGGCGTAAGTGGTTAGTGTGTCGGATCACTGCGCATGAGGTTCCGAGTTCGAATCCCAAAAAACACGAAAAAGTTTTTTTCATGGTCCCACCTCTCGCGAGCGTCTGACAAAGATCCAAGAGTATTGTTGTCACGAAAAAGCTTCTCAAATCGCCGTTCGGATACGATTTGTGTGAAAAATATAACGCACACAACATGAGTGGATGCGAGAAGCTAAGCCTTGAAGAACTGTTGCGGCAAATATTTTTTTTTTTTTTTTTAATTGTTATTATCATAACTAGCTTTTTTTTACGTGGTAAGGCAGTTACCCCGACGGCACAACCACGAATCCGGAGGGCCAGATCCATGAGTTTCAGCCTCTTGGACCAAGGGCCGGTTTGAGAACCGAGATCAGTATTCCGCTTCGGAGATATGAGCGCTGCCGTTGGCCCATTCGGGGTTTACCCGCCACCATCTCTATTCCATAACGCTGATGAAGCTATGGAAATCCTTACAGACCTGAGCTTCGAATATGTCGAAGTAGCTCGAGTAAGGTGTCTGTCAAAACCGTCTATGGATTCCGCCGTTGATTCCGTCGAGAAAAATCTTCCGCCGTCCTTCCTCCTTCTGAGGGCTCTTGCTAGACATCTGAGATGCATTTTGGCCATTCAGGTCAACAAGACATGCCTCAAGTGTACTAAAGTTCACCAGGCCGTGCTCGCGCAGCTCCGAGTGTTCAGCTACAAATGCATAGATGGATTTGACATGCGCTCATCCTTAGTTACATACAAAATACAGACACATATTCTACGTTTTCACAAACACAAACATAGCTTTTTTGTTGGCTTTTTAAACAGCCAAGGCTCCATACTACTATTGAGCAATTATACGAGTAGTAACTTAAGCGAACAGATTAAAAAAAGTAGATGTGTTACGTTCTTATAGCTTGCTTCTCACATGGGGTAGTCACAATAACCTATATCTTAAAATTCTGTGAAATCAATAATCATAATTTATAAATATCGTAAATACGACATCCTGTGAAAGCAATTACTGTAAGACCAAAAGACTGTATTATTTTTATTTTTATTATTACTTTGTCTCTATTTTACCTTGGGGGCGCCGTGGCGTAAGTGGTTAGTGTGCCGGATCACTACGCATGAGGTTCCAAGTTCGAATCCCAGAAAACACCAAAAAGTTTTTTCACGGTCCCACCTCTCGCGAGCGTCTGACAAACATCCGAGAGTATTGTTGTCACGAAAAAGTTTCTCAAATCGCCGTTCGGATTCGGCACTAAACTGTAGGTCCCTTCCATTCGTGTGAAAAATATAACGCACACAACATGAGTGGTTGCGAGAAGCTAGGCCCTGGCACTCAAAGAGCTGTTGCGCCAAATATTTATTTATTTTATTTTATTTGACCTTATATCAGAAACTTGTCTTAAATGGACGGTCAAGTATATTGTTTTTGCAATATAAATCTGAGCGTCTGAATTGATCAACATACTGGCCGACTAATAGACCTGATCGATTTCTTTGTTGTTAAAGGTATATCTGGCAACTGTATAAGAGTTGAAGAAAGCTTTGATCTCTCCTCTGATCATTGACGATAAGCGAAGCTCTGATTAAAAAAAGTAGGGCCAGCGTGAAAACTAATTGAGATGGCTTCAAGAAAGATATTAGTGCAAGTATTGAGCTGAGCATATCGCCTAAAAAGCCCTATGAACTTGAATTTTATCGCCTCATTGAAATCCTAAAGGGTGCCGCGTGGAACAATACTCTCAAACAAAAGAAAATGCCAGCCGGGTTTTTAAACGGACATTTTTTACATATTTTTTACGCTTTAAGATACAATTTTGAATTTGGTAATTTATACTAATGATTTCGAAATATTTCACAATGAAAACGATGGTCTAGTCTGTTGTGCCTGTGACTAGGGGACTACATGAATCATAATTTTACAGCAGCTTCCTTCATATGAGTTTCTTCCTCAACATACTGCGTTGGACACAACTCATAAAGGAAACGCATCACATTAATAGAAATCATTTATTCGTACTTTTCACATAATTTACATGCCAGTTTCTTAAGCAGCGCGACTTAACATCACGTTCCTACTTCAGAAGTAGTAACACGACAACATTTGACCATGTACGCCCTGTGTCGGTCCCTTAATTAGGCATTGTAATGACGTGATGACGGTTCTACCTCCTCAACCCTCCTCCTGTCGGTCTTCTTCGTTTTGGTTTTTAATTTTTTTTTTTTTTTTTCATCACATCAATTTCATTTTTAGATTTCTATCTTTTTGAATTGTTTGGATATCATTTTCCGATTCATGCCCATTCAATTTGCTGCCATTCACGGAGTCCCACACACGATTACTCACTCGGCTGGTGCTAATGCGTAGGGTCCTCCTCGTCCAAAATGACCACTTGGTATCTCACGTGAAAGTTGTTACCGTTGAGTAATGACAGGCGGATAGAAAACATAATTAATAATTTTCTAGGGCCAACAGTAGGTAGTGCAGGACTGATAGTCCGATTAGCGGTGGCGACGGAGGTACTTGACCGCGTCGATGCCAGTTGAAGGTAGTTCAGACCACCGAATGGAGTGGAATCTCCTCAAAGGCTGATAGCAGCGTTAAGGGTTAATGAAGTTAATTATTATACCGTCCGACCTCTCGGATAGCGATGGCTTCCAAATGAACGTGTTATCGATCGATCGCTGCTTCGGCTTGCCGCGCTGCTGCAGTAGAAGTGGCACTCGGTAGCCGTAATTTATTTCATTCCCTAGCATACAAATTGCTTGTCTGGTTGAGTAACTGATACGAATCCTGTATGGTTTAGAACAAGGAATACCTAAATCAAACGCTCTTGAATGCATTTGTCTGTTGTGATACATCTGCTGCCGAAAGGGTCACTTTCGCCTTATCAACAATTGGTCGGTATTAATGTTAATGAGCTTGGTTTAATTGCACATCAGTCTTGGCAAATTGAATTATACGGACGAAAAGACAGAGTGAGTTGGCAATACGTTGACCTTATGACTGGGATTCTGTTTAAGTTATCTCGGTTTAGAAAAAAAAAAACTCTGAAAGAAGCATCTTTACAAATTCCTTTTGAGTTTCGATTTGGATATTGTCGCTCTTCTAGAAAAGTGGCATAAATTAATCACATTTTCACTTACAACTCTTAGAGAAAGTACTTATTGTTCTTGTGAAATTGTTCAATCTCGCGGTTTTGATCAATTTCGCTATCCATTATTATTATAGAGATCAATTTCAAATTTCATATCAGGGGTGAGGTTACAATGTGATGTGAAATCGAGATTTTCATTCTAATGCCAAAAGTGACAGTACTTCATTTAGATCGATTTTCTCAAAAATGGCTCAAACGGTATGATTCAAATTTCGTATTGAACATGATAAGATGGCGCTAGGTTTTTGTGAATAATTATAAAATTCTGAAGTTCGGCTGTATCGAAGTTTGTTTTAGGGCTAAAAGCGGAGATCCAATCAAGATATGACATATGTACGCAGGAACATGAAGTTCTAATTTATTGAAATACTATTAAGAAAATATGCTTGCTTAGTACGGAAATTGTTAAATACATCTGAAATAAATTGCATGCGTGCTATCCAGTCGTGCATTTTATTTTTGTTGACGAATTATTTTACTTTTGTCGATTTGTATCAGAGACTATAAATGCTAAAAACTTTAATCGGGATAGTTTTGGGATGAGCAAACTTATGTTAAACATTAAGATTAATTCAAGGCTGGCAACATTAACCATTTAGGATAAAACGGTAGCCCAAATTTCTTTTTAATATGATATAAGCATATTTCCGATCACCATATAGGGTTTGAGGCAGTTTTCAAGCTTAAAATTGGAATCTTCGAAAGCGCAACATATGCGAAATCAAGTTCTGAATAAATATGGATGAAGAAACAAATGGCGCCCACCAATCCAATAAACAAAAATCGCTTATAACTCGATTAATATACAGTTTGTCAAGAAAATGTTTGCAAAACCAAAAAATTATACAAAACGAGATTAAAAAGTATATATTTACTAAGAAATACATAAAAAATTTTCCAATTTTTCTTCATAACTCCGTTTTCATATGAATTCTTTGCCGTAATGTAAAAAAGAAAATAGAAAATTCAACCGAAAACTAAGAGAAAAACAACGAAACACATCCAACGGTATTTCTTTCAGTGTCAAACAATTCTTTGCAAAAGATTATATACTATAAGGGGAATCAGACGAATAATAGTATAAACCATATTAAATATGCCAGGTAAACGACTGAGTGAGGAATTGATACACTTAGTGTATTATAATTATTATAAGGGTAAATCTGCTAAAGAATTGGCTGAAATGTTTTCTATTAAATTAAGGACTATTTACAACATAACACACCGTGCCGAAAAAGAAGGCAGGCTAGAGCTAAAGCAGTCAACAGGTAGACCAAAAAAGCTAAGATGGACGGATGAAAGAAAAATAATAAGGACCAGCACAAGAATTTTAGCCACGGACTTAAAAAAGGATTGCGGAGTTGAAGTTTTCCATGAGACCGTCAGAAAAGTTATATTGAAAAACAAATACAAATCGCGAGTCGCCAGAAAAAAACCATTGCTCTCGGCGCAGAATATTTGCAAAAGACTAACATTTGCAATGGAGCACATTCGTCTTCCGATGGAGTATTGGAACGATGTTGTTTTTTGTGACGAGTCCAAGGTAATGTTATACTACCATGCAGGACCACCGAGAGTCTGGAGAAAAACGCTAACAGCCCTCGAAAACAAGAACATCATTCCAACAGTTAAATTTGGAAAATTGTCGGTGATGATATGGGGATGTTTTTCAAGCAAAGGCGTTGGTGAACTAAGAATGATTGATGAAACTGTGACTAAGGAAGTGTATTTAGATATTTTGGGAGAAAATTTGAAAAGAAGTGTACAAACATTCGGCTTTGTTGACCCAGAAAAGGGAAACAAATTGCGTTTTAAGTTTTACCAGGACAACGACCCAAAACATAAATCCTATTTATGTAGAGAGTGGTTGCTTTATAACTGCAGCAATGTAATTGACACCCCTGCCCAAAGTCCCGACATAGAAACCATTGAAAATTTGTGGGCTTATCTAAAAAAGATGGTGGCAAAAGGGGCCCAAAGTCGAAAAAGGACTTAATTAAGTTCATCAACGAGGAGTGGCTAAAGATTCCTGAGGAATACGACCTTCAGAAGCTCATAGAGTCCATGAGGAGTAGGTTACAGGACCTCATTAAGGCTAACGGCGGACATACCAAATATTAAAACTTAAAAAATGTATTTTATTTAGTTTTTTTTACATGAAATTTAACGATGTACAGAGTTTTGCAAAGAATTGTTTGACATTGATAAAACTAATATTGCTAGCTTTTTGTTAGATTTCTCTTAGTTTTAGTCTGATTTTTCTTTTCTTTTTAGAAATTACAGTAAACAGTTAATACAAAAATTAAATTATAAAAAAAAAAAATTTTAAAAATCATATATTTCTTAATAAAAACATACTTATAAATCTATTTTCTGTATATTTTTTGGTTTTGCAAACATTTTCTTGACAAACTGTACATTCGTCCGATCGTTTCGAAAACTCATACTGCAATAATTCATAAGCTGGTATGTTCACATAGGGATGTACAAAATATATCAATCTGTCTAATGTATTTCAATACATTGATATATTAAGCCAATATTTCAAAATCGAATGGCAATATTTTCTTCCTG
This sequence comes from Brachypalpus laphriformis, assembly GCA_945910035.1. Taxonomy (NCBI): domain Eukaryota; kingdom Metazoa; phylum Arthropoda; class Insecta; order Diptera; family Syrphidae; genus Brachypalpus; species Brachypalpus laphriformis. Next base: position 104,925,993 of record OX246756.1, read on the forward strand.
TAAAAATATTAATTTTTATGGATTTAACTGTAGTAAAACTTTTTTAATTTATTCTTTGCTTTTCTATTTAAATGTTTACTAAGTCACAAACTTGGACTCACTTGAAACGGCTTTAGTTCACTTATTCAATTGCTGTCCCCATTACCCGATAGGAATTATCAAATGAATTTTGTTGTGGAGCATTTCTATTGAATTCTTAGTTTATGGAACTTATAGATTGGAAGCTTCCTCAGCTTGTCATGGCTTTATGCCAAATGAATTGAAGCAGTATTTGGATCAACCCATCACGACCAGGGCATCAGGGCCCAGTTCTGCCGTAAGTTAAGTTAGGCTAAGTTAGGTTAGGTTAGGTTTAACATAGGATAAGTTAGTTTTATTTGTTTTTCCCTCTAGTTTAGTTGAATAAAAATAATAAAAATTTGTACAGGGTTTTTCCGCATTTCCCCTTAAAGCAAAAAAATAAAAATACGCAAAAAAGAAATAAAATAAAATAAAAAATAATGCAAATATACTAAGTATAGTATATAAATCATAGTGTAAGTATTGAGAACCCTTCAGGTCAGATACTTTAAGTTATAATTATTGCTGTAGTTTTTAGTTTATTTAAACAATAAAATATGTAATAGTGTATAAGTGGACAAATAAACAAACAGAAAAAAAAAACCAGGGCATCAGATTCATAAGAAATTTGGTTTGACAGATAATACATATGTACTAGAGCAACGTCCTAGAAATGTCCAACAAAAGCAGATACCCAAGCTATTCACAGCAAAACAGAATAGTTTAACGAGTGGCTGAAGCTAGCCAGTGGCGTTGAAGCCGCAATAAATGCTAATGATCTCAGCAATTGGAAGCCAACATTATATTAGCTTACTTCACAGCTAGATGAACAGGCCAATGAGAGATTTTCGGAAGAGGCAATTGGATCTCTGGCGGCGCTACAGTTTGGAATGCACCTGGGCCTCAACCAACAAGCCTCTCCATTTATCTCGGTCTTTAGCTATTTACCTCCGGTTACGCACTTAGTCGAGATCCTCTTGAACTTGTGCGCGCCACCTACGGCGAGGAGGTTCTCTACTCCGTCGTCCCTCTGGTTTAAGTTCGAAGACTCTGCGGGCCGGAGCGTTGGTGTCGATTCGCTCTACATGTCCTAGCCATCTCAGACGTCCAATACGCAGTTTTTTGACTAGGTCGATGTCGCTGTACAGCTTGTATAGTTCGTGATTGAATTTTCTCCTCCAAAATCCGTCAACGCACACGGGACCGAATATCTTACGAACAATTTTTCTCTCGAAGTGACCAAGGATATCTTCATCCTCTTTCAATAAATCCATGTTTCAGCGCCGTAAAGCAGGACTGGGATGATCAGAGTCTTATACAGAGTCTGCTTTGTTGTTCGAGATAGGACTTTACTGTTGAATTGCCTTTTATTTAAGCCCAAAAAACAGCGATCGGCAAGCAGAGCCAAGGTAGACAAAGTCCCTTACTACCTCGAAGTTATAGCTGCCCACTGTGACGTTCTGTCCAATTCGTCGGTGTTGATTGTCCCTCTTGTTGACAGCATATACTTGATTTTGCCCTTGTTTATCGCTAAACTCCCTTTGGCCGCTTCTGCGTCAATGCTTGCAAACGCATCGGTAACAGCCCGCTGAGTTCTTCCAATAATGTCAATATCGTCGGCGTATGCAAGCAGTTGTATAGACTTGTGATAGATTGTGCCTCCGGTGTTGGCTTGTGAGTTCCGCACAATCCGTTCAAGTACAATATTAAAGAAGTCACATGAAAGCGCGTCACATTGTCTAAAAACTTTTTTGACATCAAAGGTCTCGATGAGGTCATTGTTGACATTGATGGATCAGCGAGAGTTCTCCATCGTCATCCTGCACAGTCGGACAAGTTTGGCAGGGATGTCAAAACTAGACATTGCTCTATAAAGCTCTTCACTATAGATGTTGTCATAGGCGGCCTTGAAATCGATAAAGAGATGGTGAGTATCGATTTGGACTTCTTCTGTTTTCTCCAGGATCTGCCGAAGTGCGAAGATTTGATTGATGGTGGACTTTCCTGGCATGAAACGGCACTGATAGGCGCCAATCAGGCTGTTGATAATTTCAGGCGTTCACACAATATCGCAGAAAAGATCTTGTATTCGATATTGAGGAAACTGATGCCTCTATAATTGGCGCAGTTGAGGGGGTCTCTTTTCTTGTGGATCGGGTAAACGATGCTGAGATTCCATTCATCAGACTTATACTCGTCTGACCAAATCTTAGAGATGAGTTGGTGTATGCACTCTGCTAATCCATCACCAGTTGCCTTGAAAAGTTCGGCCAAAAATTTGCAGCTTATATAACCTGAAAGAAAGAAAGGATGTATTTCACTTCATCGGCATATGTCGAATCATCCGGGAAACGAGAAGAAATATGTATATTTGGCAGCGATTTTCTTTCGGAAGATCAAATAACTGCTCTCTTTAATGGTATTAACATCTCAAAGCTATTCAAATTTGCAAAATTGCTTTAAAAGAATAAATACTTGGCGCAACAGCTCTTTAAGTGCCAGGGCCTAGCTTCTCGCAACCACTCATGTTGTGTGCGTTATATTTTTTTTTCTCACGAATGGAAGGGGCCTACAGTTTAGTGCTGTATCCGAAGGGCAATTTGTTTTGAGAAGCTTTGTCGAGACAGCAATACTCTCGTATCTTTGTCAGACGCTCGCGAGAGGTGGGACAGTGAAAAAAACTTGTTGGTGTTTTCTGGGATTCGAATTTGAACCGCACGCGCATTGATCCGACACACTAACCACTTACGCCACGGCCGGCGCCCAAAATTGCTTTACCTTATCGTAAAAAGTTATTAAGTGGTAACTTTTAAATTGAATAATAAAGCTTAAATCTATGTATATACAAAATAATTGTTCTTTTTAAAACCATATTCAATCAGGCAGACGGCAATGTCATGCTATATCGATTTTTGCAACTAATTGTATGAACAAGTTAATTGAAAACAATTAAAATCCAAAATCTAATCTAATCTAATCTACTAGGGAAATAAGCGAAAAAAAGTTTATTTCATCTGTTTCTTTCGTTTCTTCAGAAAGAGTTGCCTCAAGAACAGAGTTCTTTTTTTGAGAATTATTTAAAAAGGATTCCTACATCAAATTGCCCAACGGTGAAAGGGGTACTTTCATAAGAGAGATCTTAATCAAAACAGGAAGAACGGGAGTAAGACCTATCACCTACAAAGATGATGTAATCCTTATCCTTACAGCTTGTGAGAAGCTTCCTTTCACTGTGAGCGAAATCCTGCAAAGCGCACTAGACAATCCAATCTAGTAAACAAACTTTTGCGACCTAATGGGTAAGCTTAACAAAAACCAAACTCGTTCTATTTTCTAACAAGAGATCTATCCCTGATCTTCCGCTAACAGTAGTACGCGGAAAGATTCTTTTGGCGTCAAGAAGCGCAAAATACTTAGGCCTAGTTCTGGATAGTAAACTGAACTGGAGGCTAGATCTAGAAGAATGAACGAGGAAAGCCGCAGCAGTCATCTGAACATGCAACAAAATCTGCTGTAAATTTGCTTAACTTAGCTATAGTCAGAACCATATTCATCTACGGTTGTTTAGTTCGGTGGACAGCGATCAACAAATCCATCAACTGCGTGCTTATAACAAAAATATAAAGAGCCTGCCTTTACATAACAGGTGCACTTAAGACCACACCCACCGCAGGTCTAGAAACCATGCTTATGCTGATGCCTCAAAGAAACAAGAACCTGGTCAATAAACCCAAACGTGGGCATGGCACAATCAAGAAGGAATTGAAGAAAACTACCTGCAGAGTGACTCCATGACCCCATACTAAGTATTCAATCGCGAATACTCGATTCGCATTTGCCAAAGCTTCTTCTCTATATCCATACGACTTCCAAATCCACGCAGCGTTTTTCAATCTATGATATTTCCTATCTATTTATACGTATTCTAAAAGCTGCCCAAACGGCGAGGATATTCGGCATATCTAGAAGGGACATCTCCATTTAAGTCGACAGCCAATCAGCCACTAGCAGTGGTAGCCTTAGCTTTAAGCAGATTCTCCATATCCGTCGCGACCAAAGTAATAACAGACGGATGATGATTACAAACGGGAGTCAAGCCTACAAAGGCTGTGAAGTAACTGAAGTGTAGGAAGAAAGCATTCACTTCCCGTGCCCATGTCCTAGCCTAAGCCTATGTCGCTGGACTCTCTTTGGGGACACCTTTTATGGAAAATTTCAGAATCTGGCAGATACACTTCTACATCCATCCGCAAGGATTGTGCCTGCCAAGTCATGATGAGAAAAGTCTCTATTCTAAACCAGTTGTGCAGTTCTGACCATTCCTCCCCCATTCCTACCGCACTAGCGACACTAATGTCGTTCTTCTATTTTATTTATACATGAATGAAGGCAGCGCTAATGGCCCTTGTAACTGCAGTCACAACGGTTTCAGCAACCCTTGCCTTACCTAACTGTAGTTAGTACAAATTTGTCTGTGGTCCACAAAGATTTTGTGTATTTGTACAAATTTGTCCAATTGTTGGCTCTGTTATGGACACGTCACTGATACTGATAGAGAAAAATGCTCAACGAATAGGTTAATCCAGTAAGTATCCAAATGTCATCATCGAATACCCTTAACCCTCTCTCCTCCTGGCCATTCTTCCACCTCACATTAAGTAAATCATTCAGCAATTAAGTTCATTATTTTTCAATAGAAATACGGTTATAAAAGTAGGTACACAACACACATCGTGCTTACTTATCATCACCTCATTCGAGTTATGACTAATTTAACGATCCAAACAGTTACGATGAAATGCCACCGGCCGACGCACGGACGAAACAAAGATCTATTAAGGCCGCTTAATTGGAATAAAATTCTCGGTATTAGTCGACACTTTTCCGACACAAAAAAGTAGCATTTCTGTTTCTCTGTACCCATATCTTGTTAATTAGCATTTTAATGCATGGCATCACGGGAGGCAGGCACCCTTCTCTGTCCTCCTGGATCGCCATTACAACCACCACTTACTCGTTGATATCTTGTTAATTCATCTCCATATTTCATTTCTTTTCCAGGTACGCCTTTCGCCGACGTCATAACAACGAAACGGTCTCTTAATATAGCGATACAACGATCCGGAGATTTACAGCCGCCACGGTGGACTGACGGGACGATCCAAAATACAATAACAATAACCGTAATGGGACTCCTAAATGGGAGCATATAAATGTAATTTTCCACCTGCTTTATGCCTCAATTATGTTCGTGCTAGGGTATCGAAGGTGCTGCCTCCGAGCTGGCTACGAATGCTCCAGTACACTCAGCTGGCATTATCCACCTTCTGTGTTCGGTGGTCACTCTGTCTAGGCTGTGCATTTGAAAATTGAAGTTAGAGACTCGAAGATAAACGTGGTGGTGGGCGCGCGCATGTGTTTTAATTCACTTTGTTTTTGTGTATTTATCTGAGTTTCTGGATAAAATATGTAAACCATGTCCGCTGGAACAGAAAACATGTTAATGAACCGCCGAAAGATACGGCTAAGAATGTCCCGCGCTGAGGGTTTGTGGGAACGCATTTGGTCGGCAAGTACATGGCATTAAGGGCCCATTACTGCATTGTAATGAGAGGAGGAGGTCACGTCGCGTCGAAAATCTTAAAAGTCTCAGTGGTTTCTTCTGATCGAATCGGCCTGATTTGTATCGGTAATGTGTCAGAAATTGTCGGTTGAAACAACGCACGCAACGTTGTGTCTTGAATTTAAATTAGAGGAATTATCGTTTCGATTTTAAAATCGCCTGTGGGTGACTTGAAAGATGGCTATAGTCTTACTATTGGTTTCGGCTGAATTTATTTGTCACAAAAGTGGACATATTGTTAATGTATCGATGGTTCTAGGCTTATGTACGAGTTAATGTGTATTAAAGCATTTATTCATGTATACTACCCACCTGCCGCCCAGATGGTCGTTACTTGCACCCTTTTTAGAAACTCTTCTAAAGAACTCCTGAAAACGAACCCATAACGATAAGTTAGGGCCCAGGTACGTATGCAGATGTCTCTTGATTAGAGGAAGTTTGCAGTCCTTTTATAAGATGATTTTACGAAACACTTAGTAATCAAACTAGACCATATCTCATTATGTCTATACCAGTATATACGACAGGTATAGATATAATGAGAAGACGCTAAGCGCGTCCGGAATTTCATTGCCTACAATGCGCCTATGATTCGGTACTCAAGGAAACTACTTCATTTGAAAAGCTTGTTAAGTCTTTTCTTACATTCTAGAGCAATCTTTGAGTGATTTGTGGAAGTCTCAAGCGCATTAAGTCAGGCTGGAAATCACTATAGATGTTTATATATCTACCGAGTCATCTCTAATCATTTATCCAGTTTGTCACTTCAGGTATAGTAAAAACTTCAGTCTGAAAGACATTTTACGCAGAGTGTGGAAGTTGTCCAAATACCGTCCATTTTGTGTATTTAACCAAAGACGATGACAGGGCATATTATCGATAGTTATCGGGCACAATGCACATTGCTCTGACGAAATATGTCATGTTTGAGCGTTAAGAGGGTTAAGAGCATCACTAGCAGTTATGCGCATGGCGCCAGTAACTCGAAGGCAGACTTCTCTGTGCTACCTGGTAAGTATATAATAGTTAGCAGCATCCTAGGCAGACGCATAAGTAAGACTGGTCTGTTGAAATCTAGGTACAACTAGTGAAAACTCTTCGACACTGCCAGAAAATTCTGAGAGATCAAGTCGATTTCACCTCAATGTGCCTGTGCAGCTTAAGCTTTCTATCTAATATTTTACTTCTAGATACTTTTTTAACATCAGTGGCGGTTATACCTCTTAACTTTGGTAGCAAAATGCCATCTAGTTTTTTCTTACGTGTAAATAGCACCAGGATTCGGATTTGCTTTTGCAATTATTTGGTTTATCTGCCAAACCGGATTTCACACCGGGACGTTCCGATAAGTGTAATACATAGAGGCTTCTGGCAGGACAGCAGGACAGATATATGAGACATTGGACCTTTTGTATAGATGCGACATGTACATACATATGTAGATACTTTTCCCTGAAAGACATTGCAATGGAATAAAATTGGAATGATGGATGGCGGGGAAATTTTTTATTTTATTGCAGAAATAGTGGCTGCCAAAAGTTCTTTCATAGTGTTATTCTAACCTCCTTATGATTCTGCATAAATTAGTTTCTTTTTGTTCAGGTTTTTCAAAGTAATACATTCAGTTTACCACTGGCTGAATAATTTCTGAAATAGTTTTTAACCTTTTTTACATCATTTTCAATCCATAAGTGTCCGTTTATACCTTCCAGGTCCCAAGCACTAACAAAGTCCTTTTAGGATTAAATAAAAATTCTAGCTATAAGATATTTTCTATTTTGGTGTGTCGTTTGTAAATTGTAACAACCATGAAATATATGTACACCCATTCAAATCGGCATATTATTCTTTATGCTAAATTAGTCTTTATTATACGATATCAACACGGTATAAGAAATTACACTCTTCTGTTTAAACCAATACCATACCCATCCCATATAAAGCCCTCCAGATTCTGCTATTTCTCAGTCTTGTGTGTAGTGCATATTACCATTGTATATACAAAGATATTACATACCCGTGTTTAATTATAAATCAATAAATTATTTATCGCCCCACGAATGCTTTTCGAAAGAGACTTCTGTAAATGTCTTGTAAACAACATGAATGCATTTGTTTTCCATCGTTCAGAAATTGTGATCTTGGAAACAAAAGTTTAACTATCAGCTGTGTAGTTGTTGTTGTGGTTTTTCTCAGCGGACATTTTGATTTTATTTGCTAAACATAAACATTTATTCACACTCAGCAAAAAAGCGATAAGAGCTATCCATAATGAGCACTGATTAATCACTTTGCGCAAATGGCGAATGCGACTTTTTACAGTCCACACTTGAAGACCATCACAAAGCACAAACCGGAATAAAAATGCATTCACTGATAAGCTGAACTTTAAGTTAATTAATTAACTTTGCTACATCCGATGCATGGCGATTACCCATGCATAAGTGTGGTTCTTATGGCCGATTAGCTACGCCTCTAGTTTGCAACGCAATCTTTGTGGACTACTAAACTGAGATAATTTAGTCAGTCATGTTGACCTACAAACACTTAGGTTTCTAAGAAGTCGGAACGTATTTCTCAATGTGACTTGTAAACTAATTTTAATTTTCCCATGGAAGATTGATTTTCCTACTCACATTCAATCGGTTCAAGCATGGAGTCGTAAATTGTACCTTACAGATGTTGGCGCGCTGCAATCGGATTGCAAAAAACATGGAGCGACTGCGTAGATGTCTTGTAAGGTGCAGCTCTAATTAGTTGAGTGTAGCAAGGCAAATGCGGCTCTTCCGTTCTTAATGGTGTTTTGAGCAACGGCGTATGGCTATGCGTTAATTAGTGTACAAACTCGTATTTATGAAGTATGAACAAGGTATAATGATTTTATTGTTAATAACGGACGGCTTTAGACTGATTGAAGTGTGCGTAAAAAGAAACCAGTTGCCTATCATCTGCACACAGTGCAGCAAGTCTGCGTTTATGTTTGACCCGCAAGTGGATGCACTTGACACTTTGGTTTCGTTGTTGTTCACCACATCGAAGGCGTACGTAATTAATTAGCAAGCGAACGTTTTCTTTGGTAGTGCGGCTTTCACATACAATAGTTTACAATAGTTCAATGGTTCTAGCGGCATACTTTACCCGTTCTGATATGGTTACGGTCACGGCCATAGGAAATGTAAAGTTAGTGAGTTATTAGGGAAGACGGTACCCATCGCAGTGCATATATCACTAGAAACTATATAAATTATTGTGTCATCCGGTTGCAAAATGAAATGTTTGGACTCGCTTGACAGTAAACTTATGATCGCGTTAGAAATCTGAAAAAAATTAACTTAGACAGAAGGACAGCACTGCACTTTTTTTTTTTTTTTGTTTTAAGGAAACTCAAATCTCAGACTCGTTGGTGCAGTTGTTGGAAAAACTTCGCTGTTATTGATTTTCCTTTGTACGAGTATACTCGGATGGCTGATGATTGACTACTCCCCGCTGGGGCTTGCACACATCGGTTAACGAGCAATCGCACTACCCACTGCACCGTTGCCACAACTTATAACTACATAAAGCCATCTCAACATTTTCTGAAACACTCTTCAGAAAATTCTAGTGTTTAAACTTAGTATTTATTTATTTTCTTATTTTTTTTTCTGTTAGGTCGATAAGTAGTAAAATTCTACTACTACTGACAGTGAGGCCCAAAGTTCGAATACCAGAAAACGTCAACAAACTTGTTCAAACGAACGTCTGATATCCGAAAGCATTGTTGTAATGTTGAAACTTCTCAAAAATAAATTTCCCTTTGGTTACGGCAAACATATTAAATATGTATGTACGTATATAAAAAAAAACATTTTTTCGAAAAGTGGCAGTATTAGTGTTTGGCCTTAAAAATTATTTACACTTGGACTGATTACACAGGCGAACGATATAATTATTACTCTGCAAAGCTACATACCAAATTTCATATTTCTAGCTGAAAATGTAAGGCCCATACGTTGGTTACACGCGGATAGATATACAGATACACGTTCAATCGACTCGGCTTTTGATACAGATTATTATATCTCTATGCCGAAAACTATATATTGATTAAAAGTACGAGTATACGGGCAATTTAAAATCCGCCGGGAACGAAGCGTTTGGCACCCTATCTCCTCTAATGTAGCGTTGTGAAATAATCCAAAAAGTTTGCTTAGGTGTTATAGTACGTTTCTGCCGAACCTAAATGATTAACTTCAGCAAAATGCCGAAAATATCAACGTCAATTTTAGAAAATTTCCCATACTTTTTTTATATTTAGATATTTTTACATTTAGAAACTCTGAGCTTATATGAAATGCAAACGATTTAACATACCTTTCAACGAATTACCCTTCAATAAATTATAAATTGTTATTTGTAATTTATTTTTTACTTAACAATAAAGAAGATAATAATAATAATATTCTACAACAAAGAAATTTGTTTCTTTTTATTCTTTTTACAATGTTTGATAGGTTCGTCTGCGAAATTTGCATTTATCTTCAGCGCAAGCGAATTATTACTTGCGACATTTTTTTTTAGGAAAACGCTTCCAAGAAGTGGTTGACTATTTATGCTGCAAGAAAAAAACTCCATGGGCATTTAATCCACATGAGAATTAAGTCCACGTGAAATCGGAAATGGATTCACTTTGTAAAAATGGAACTATGGTATTTCCGAATAAGTGTGAAAGACAACTCGAATAAGTGAGAACTAAATCCACTTGTTAAAAAGAGAAGTGAGAATCTATTTCAATCTAGATTGTTCTCTAGTTCTTAATAATTTTATACACCAGAGAGGAATGGGGCAATACTGGTCAGCTGAGAATACCGATAACACATGTATATAAAAACATGCGACGGTTAAATTCTGTATAATTATGTGTGTGACTTGTGCGAAATCCAAACAATTTAAATATCTTAGCACGTATGTGGAAAAAAGGCGTTATACCATATATTTCTACGATTTCTTCCTATAATATATTATATGCAAACCAAATAGTCGATAAGAACAATTTTGCTTTTATATTGTTCATAACTATTAAGGGTTTATTCAATGTAGTATATCATACATCAACTACTTTCTTTGTATATCTTTGCGTCCCCCCTTCGGGTTGGGGTTAGAATATACCCGAGGTAGGCATGCCTGTCGTAAGAGGCGACTAAAATTCACCCTTCGTATACCGGGCTTAAAGTGTATACACAAAATGCAATGAGTAAAACGAAAAGATTTAATACCCCAGGTGGCAGTCCAGGTTCACTGGAAAATACACCCTCTTCGGAGGTAGGCTCTACGGATTCTGGGGAGAGCCAATTATTGCAATTGATAAATCCCTTTATAAAAGGTTCAAGGGTACCTCGGTCTCCACCATCAAGACCGAATGTCTCCGGGAAAAAAAGTCCGCCGGAAGTGCAAGCGCACAAGAAACAGGACTTAGAGAAATGTAAAAGTTTTGAGAAGGAAAATAATGAACTTCGCAATAAGCTTAATGAAATGGATCGACTCTACCAAGAGCTCAAAAAAGAGGTAGACATGCTGAGAGAGGAAAACAAGCTTCTAAAGAACTCGCTTTTACAAAAAGAACGCGAAGATTCCCCTCCCCGCGCAGCTAATCCACAATATCACACGGACGAAGAAGAGCTTGCACGCGAAACGAATTGCGTCTTAAAGAAAAGACCTAGCAAAAAACGCAGAGCCGGCTCTTCGCCCGAAATCGAGCCGCGAAAAGAAGACAAGCAAAATGAGTCGAAGCCAAAACAAACTCAAGCTAAAGCACGTCCTCCGCCTGCAATAAACGTCGTTGGCATAACGGACTACAGCAAGCTACACTGCCTTCTTAAAGGTACGACGACATCGAAATTCAAAGTAACGTCACTCAGGAACAATGCGTGGAAAATTAACGTTGATGACTCCGATGGCTACCGAGCAATATCACAAAAATTAAACACGGAAAAGATCCAGTGGTATACTTATGAAAATAAGTCAGAAAGGCCACTGCGTGTTATAGCAAGGGGGCTCCACCCCTCGTGCACAAAAGACGACGTAATGAATGACCTCAAAGCTAAAGGTTTAAAAATTCTTAATGCCGTTAATATTCTCAAAAAGGTGAAGCAACAAACGGAACAAGGCCAGGAAATCATGGTCAAGCCTGGACTTCCGCTCTTTATGCTTACCTTTGACAGGAGCGAAAATGAAGACGTTATTTATAACGCTAAAACTATTCTGAATATCGTAGTCAAGATTGAGCCTATGCGTACGAGTACGAGATCGATACCTCAGTGTAAACGCTGTCAAGGCTTTAATCACACACAGTCGTATTTCAAAAAGAGCCGAGATGCGTAAAATGTGCTGGTAACCATCTCTCGGAAAAGTGTGACCTAAATAAGCAGGCCCCGGCTACCTGCATTAACTGCAAAGGAAAGCACCCAGCGAACTATCGAGGTTGCGAAGTGGCAAAAGAGCTTCAAAAAAGGCGAGACACATTTAAAAATATTCAACGCCAGAACGCAGAACCGGTTAAAAATAGTCGTAAAATTGCTAAGTCAAGGGTAACGACCGTCAATAAACACGTCAAAGTTAAGACGAGAGTCGAGCAAAGTAAAGTTCCTTCGGCAAAATCAAAGGAAAAGCCACAATCTCCAGAGACGCTAACATATGCTCAAGCTGCGTCGCTAGAAATCAAGCAAAGCGGTGTTACGGTAGACCCAGTCTCCCAAGTCTTCTCTATAATTCTTGCGAAACTTGAGGAGCAAACGAAGGTAAACAAAGTCATATTTGATAAATTGAGCACGGTCGAGTTAAAACCTCGCCAAAAAAGAACTCCCATATGAATATGAATCAGTTACTAAAAATTTTAACATGTAACGCAAACGGCCTTCTTCAAAAAAAACGCCGAATTAGAAGTATTCTTACGGAATGACAACATTGACATTTGCTTGATCTCTGAAACTCATTTGACAAAGGAATCCGGAGTAAAAATAAGAGGGTATCGTGCTTATCATGCATACCACCCTTCCGGAAGAGCTAGAGGCGGATCCTCCTTATTCATTAAAGACTGCATTGAGCACTCCATAAATACGACCATTGAAATCGATACAATGCAAACAAGTTCAGTTCGATTTAAGAATAGGCACTCGTATTTCAACATCGCGTCCATTTATTGTCCTCCGCGATGCACGTTTAGAAGTAACGACTTTGTACGTCTCCTTGACTCACTTGGACCGAATTTCATTATAGGTGGCGATTTCAACGCAAAACACACCTTTTGGGGTTCCAGATCTAATTCACGGAAAGGCAGACTTCTGTACGAAGCCGGTATGCAATTCGGGGTTGATTTCTTTTCGACGGGGAATCCGACGTATTGCGAAAGTAGAGGAAAGCTTTGATCTCTCCTCAGATCACTCGCCGGTAATCTTGACAATAAGTGACCGACTAATGACAGTAGAAGGTGTGCCTAGATTAACTAACAAAAAAACTAACTGGCGCGACTTTAGAATTGATTGCGAAGAAAATATTGTCTTAAATGTATCGCTCAAAACACCCTTCGAAATAGAAGATGAACTCGGCAAATTTATTGAATCAATACAGAATGCCGCGTGGAAAAATACACCTTTAAGGAGGAAAGAAGTCCCATGCAATGAAGCTAATTATTCGCCGGAAATAAAAGAATTTATTCGAGAAAAGAGGAGAGCACGCAAAATATGGCAACAAACTCGCGTTCCCCAGCATAAAACCCACTCGAATTTCCTATGCAATAAGCTTAAAAAAGCGATCCAAGAACTAAAAAACCGAGAGACTTCAGCTTATCTTGAAGGTTTAACCGCCGAAAAAGCCACTAATTACTCGCTCTGGAAAGCTATCAAAAGAATTAAAAAACCCCAAATACATTCGCCAACGATAAGAAAAAACAACGACGAATGGGCAAAAGGTGACAAAGAAAACACGGATCTATTTGCCGAGCACTTAGAAGAGACTTTTAAGCCATTTGATGGAGAAACATTGGTAGACGATTTTACCGGTACGACTACGACATCTGACAACCTTAGAATAAAAAGTGTGTCATTTATAGAACTTTGGGCAATAAAAAACCTGAAAAATAATAAAGCTCCTGGCTATGATTTAATAACCGGTCAAATCCTCCAGGAATTACCAAAATAGGCACTATTAAAATTGCTTTATTTAATAAATGCTTCCATTAGATTATTATACGTTCCAAATCAATAGAAAGTCGCAGAAGTCATAATGGTTCCGAAACCGGGGAAATCTCCAAATGACAAAAAATCGTACAGACCGATATCGCTACTACCAATAATATCGAAGGTATTTGAAAAACTCCTTCTGAAACGGATTCTTCCGGTCATTGAAGAGAGACGCCTAATACCTGACCACCAATTCGGGTTCAGAATCAAGCATTCCACAATTGACCAGGTTTATAGAATAACCGACGAAATTGAAAAAGCCCTTGAGGAGAAAAAGATTTGTTCTAGCGCTTTTCTTGACGTATCTCAAGCCTTCGACAGGGTTTGGCACGATGGATTGAATTGTATGCTAAGACGAATCCTTCCGGAGCAACTTCATAAGATCTTAGAATCATACCTTAAAAACAGACTTTTTCGTGTCAAGCACGGAACTGAATATTCTGATTTTAAAGAAATCACCGCCGGAGTTCCGCAAGGAAATGTTCTTGGGCCTATCTTATTCTTGCTGTACACTCGGGACATACCACAAACTGAAGGCACTATTGTAACTACGTTCGCGGACGATACGGCTATTCTGGCAACGGAAAGTTCAATTGAGTCAGCAACCATAAAACTCCAACGAGCCTTGGATAAAATCTGTGAGTGGACAAAAACTTGGCGCATTGTTCTTAACGAGACCAAATCGACGCATGTTAACTTCACCTACAAGAAAATAATCAACCTTCCCGTTTTCATTAACTCGGTACAAATACCGCATGCAAACGAAGCTATATATCTGGGAATGACACTAGACGCGAAACTTAAATGGAAACCTCACGTTAAAAAGAAACGTGACGAAGTCGAAAATCGACTTAAAGAAATGTATTGGCTAATTGGCAGATATTCCAAACTAAGCGTATATAACAAACAGCTTCTGTATAAGCAAGTGCTTAAACCCGTGTGGACGTACGGTATACAACTCTGGGGTTGTACCAAACCAAGCAATAGGAATCTCATACAATCATTCCAAAATAAAATTATAAGAATAATCGTGAACGCTCCCTGGTATATCAGAAGCAATGATATCCACAGAGACTTAGGGATAGCTACCGTGGAGGACGAAATAAAAAACTTCGTTCGCAAGCTTCGTATTCGTCTTCATGGCCATTGGAACTGTGCCATACTCCAAACTTTGGATGTGACAAATCTTAAGCGCCGACTTCAAAGAACGAAACCGTTCGAATTAGCGCAATAAGACAAAAAGCCGCATGTCATGACGGTTTCAGCAGGTGCTTTTATTGAAAATCTACCTGCCTCACGCGAATATAAATCTGAAGCTTAAACTACTTGATAAGGTCTAACTTAGTCGTAGTAAACAAAACGAAGGGAAGGGTGTTTTTAGTCAGTAGAAATCTGACACTACTATGAGTACACGGTCTCATAGTGTCTCATAAAGATTTTCACCTACCCACAAAAAAAAAAAAAAATCTTTGCGTAATAATTTTAAAATTGTATTATTTTCCTTTGGCTCTCGGATGCAGCCAATGCCGGCCACCTGATCATCCTGGCAAAAACAGTATTCAAACACAAAAAAGAAGGCAAAACAGATAAAGAAGGGCAAGGAAGTACTACGCGATCACTATTATAACGATGACATGGATGATGCAGGTAACAAATGCCCGGGTTATGATAAGTTTGGACGCAATAACGAGCTTTGGTCATATTTTAATTGTTCTGTGCAATGTACTCCACCTGACTATATTTATGAAATTTGCCGTGACCAAAGCTAACGGTATTGCCCACCCATACAGACAATGCCGGTCATTATAACTCATTTTTATTTTCCATTCAAATGATATTTTCATTTGTCCGAACGAATTACTTTGTATTAGGTACTATGAATGAAGTTTCTATAAGCTGAATTAAAACAAAGATACAATGAAAAGATGTTCGTTTATCTAAATTATTCGTTAAATGACACTAGGTTACCATAATACTCAAACTTTTTAAGCACAGACAAATTTGTAGAATTCTCTAAAATTTAAGCTTTTTCTACATAAGGAATTTATTTTCGTCCAGAAACTAGTTTATATAATAGGCGAACCCCACAGGTGGATCAGTAAAAATGCGGTGAAGTGGGAGAGTAATGACCCCTTTTAATATCATAACCTCACCGAAATAGGAAGACGAAGAAGAAACTACTGTTTTAGAAAAGTCTAGAAAAGTTCTTTAATTTTATTGGTAATGAAAATTTAGATTTATTGCTCACAACAACCCTAATTGGACAGTAACTCCACCTCTGGGAAAGGATATAGTAATCGATTCATCGAAACGTCTATTATGAATATCCATCTCTTTACACAACATTTCGATTTGCGTCATATATAGTATACCTTCCTATTCGCTTAGTAATAATTTAACTAAGGAAACTGCACTTAATATCTTGCAGTAGTCGGCAGCAGCATCATTCTTATCCAAGGCTTTTACTCTAATTTGTAATCAATCTTCTCTTAATCGGGTTTGGTCGATTTGCCGAATTTAAATTCATATGTTTTGAAATGGAATTTGTGGTAAACATTTTGCTTAGAATTAGATCTACACATGGTAGATGCATGAGTGCTTACAAATGCATTTTATTCGTACGACAATTTCATGAGACATATAATACACTTTGAGGAGACAAATCTACTGGTTGCACTACCTGAAATGTCCGATTTTATAGTAAACATTTAAAAGCCAATATTATTTTTTCATAAATTTGTATTTAATCGAAATAGGATCCGTTGGCATCTATGACATTCTTCCTTGTATCACACAAGGTCAAATGTTCCGTTTTCCTAGAAGTGCTGACTCTTTGAGGCAATGAAATCTTCAAAGGCTTTCATGACCTCTGTTGGGTTCTGGAAGACTTTCTGCCGGCAAAATGAATCCAGATTGCGGAAAAGGTGGTAGTCCGTTGGGGAAAGATCAGGAGAGCACGTTGGATGCGGAAGAATTTCAAATCTCAACTGCAACAATTTTTTCACCGTTTCGCCTGAGGTAGGGGGTCTAGCATTGCCATGCAATAAGATCGGACTGTGCCAATAAACCAACACAATTTTGCATGAAATATGACGATTTCCTCACAATATTTAATAGCGTTTATCGTTTCTCCTGGTTCTTCTTCTTCTTCCTTTTATCAGCGAGGTTATGATCCGAAAATAAGGGATCATAACCCTCCCACTTCACCGCATTTCTACTGATCCGCCTGCGGGGTTCGCCTAGTTGACCCCAGAAAATATCGGCAGGCCTGCCGATTTTGGATCACTATGTTACTGAGGCCAATGAAATGCCGATGTCGTCGCATTTGTCTGATCCAGGCGTTTATAGGCCTGCCTTTCCTACATCGCGATGTCTTTGGAACGTGCATTGATATTGCCTTTTTAACTGGGTTGAAATGATCTCTTCTTTGAACGTGGCAATACCAGCTGAGCCGGTCCCGCTCTATTTTTTGTACGATGGTTTCCTTGATGTGAAAGCTTCCACGGATCTTCGAACTTCTTATTCGATCAAGCTTTGTCACTCCTGCTGTCATGCGAAGCATCTTCATCTCAGCTTTCGTTAATTTACTCTCATACGTTTTGTACATCGTCCAACATTGTGAACCGTATGTGGGCGCTGGACGCACAACTGCGGTGTAGAGCCTTCCTTTCAACTTAGGTGGCATTTTTCTGTCACAGAAGATAGCGGAATTTTCTCGCCACTTCATCCACCCTACGCTTACGCGATGATTGATGTCGTCATCACAAGTTGTTTTGCTATTGATCATAGATCCCAGATATTTGAACTTTTCGCACTTGGGAAGCACTGTTCCATTAAAAAAAATGTCTGGAATAGGCCTGAGTGGATCAGAGAACGGGCAGCACAAGTACTCTGTCTTTTTTTAACTAATGCGATACCCATTTCCCTCCAAAAAGTTCATCCACACATCAAGTGCTCGTTGCAGGGATGTAGGATCCTCACTTATGATGGCTGCATCGTCAGCAAAGAATAACTGATGTACCTTGGGGTCCATCACTTTACCTTCAAGCAGATAATCAAGGACTGTAATAAAGAGCAAAGGACTTAAGACGCTTCCCTGGTGCACCCCGACTTTGATTGGGAACTCTTCGGTTACTCCAGCGGGGCATCTTACTCTTGTCTTTGCTCCTTCGTACATGTCCATGATCATCTGTACATAGGTTTCTGGAACCCCTCGATGTCTTAGCGCCACCCATATCAGATCTCGTGGTTGTCTGTCGAATGCCTTTTCAAAGTCAGCCAATACCATATGCAAATCCCTTAATGAATCACGATGTTTTTCCATTATGATCCTTATACTTTGGATTGCATCTGTGGTTGATTTACCCGAGACAAACCCGCACTGATCATCAGATAGCCGTATTATTTTTCGCAGTCGGCCACCTAATACCCGCTCAACGATCTTCATGGTGTTTGACATCAGCTTGATCGAACGCTAGTTATCACAGTTTCGCGTATCACCCTTCCCTTTGTATACAGGGAGAAGGTAACTTTCCCCCCATTGATTCGGCTTGTTGCCTTCAAAATTGGGCAATTGCCAACAAAATGCAGAACGTCCTCTCTTTCCCCAAGAAAGCATCAGTTGTTCAGGCGTAGGAGCTCCCCTCGTAGTTTAAGCATCATAGAAATCTCGTCTACGCTCTGTTCATCCCGAAAATAGTTTTTCAGCCGAAGATTGTCACATAAACGGCTGTAGATCATCCTATGCAAGGAACCCATCTAACCCATAGAATTATATCCATACCACAAAAGCTCGCTAGTTCCAACCACACCGCGTACCAGCTGTCCCTATTATGAATTTTTTGGAGAGCCACTTTCTTGGGCAACCGGTCGTTGTTTATATTGAGGACTTTCAAGATGTAATCAACTTGTAATTTAAGTGTTTAGATAAACAGCGGAGACAATCCCGTTTCCAACATAATCATGTAGTTGGGGGTGCTAGTTGGTAGCCGAAATACTCGTTTGACGTAGTAGCTCAACAACTTTTCGACTGTTTCATAGTGTCTACTGTCTACAACCCCATACTAGCGCCCCATAAAACAAAATGGCCTCAGACGCTGCTCCAAAAATGTTGTACTTGCTACTGTGCGCAATGTTTTTATTGGCAAAACATCGTTTCCAAGTGGCGCTGATAGCGCATTTAGCCTTGAGAACTTTCCCCGTCAAATGTCTTTCCATGCTTAAATTTTTCGTAAAGTAAACGCCAAGGTATTTATACTCGTTGACTAGTTCGATGCTCTCACCATTGAAATTCCATCTTTCATTTAAGCAATTTCTTCCTCCGCCTCTTTTAAAAATCAGTACTTTGAATTTCTCCAAATTTACCGACAGATTCCACAACGAGCAATATTGATGCAGGCGATTGATCATCAATTGAAGAGACTCGGGCGTATATGCAAGTAGAACTATGTCGTCCGCAAAAAACAAGGCCTTAATTTGTTGACTGACATACTCAATACCAAGGGCAAGGAATGAATTATGTCGTCGATAAACAGCGGAAATAAAGGCGGGCTTAAAGTACATCCTCGTCTCACTCCAGATTTCGTGTGGAACCAATCAGAAAGTTCCTCACCATTCCACATTGCTGCCTGAGTTTCGCTGTAAAGATTTTTTGAAGAGCTCTGCCAAACTTCCGAGACATTCCCAGGTTATAGAGTGTATAAACCAGCGGCGCATCGCGATCAACTGTATCGAATGCCGCCTTGAAATCGACAAAAAAAGCGTATAACTTTTTACCATTCCGTTGAAAAGTGTCTGCGATACTCCTTAGGACAAAAATGTGGTCGATCGTGGAATAACCGGGCCTGAATCCTGCTTGGTATTCGCCTAGTAAGTTGTTAGCTGCAGTCCACAAGTTCATTCGATTTTGCAAGATCCGAGTAAACATTTTATACGATGCGTTTAGAAAAGAAATGCCTCGATAATTTGCCGGATCAGTCAAGCTTCCTTTTTTGTGGATCGGGAAGTTAAGCGCCTCCTTAAATTCTTTTGGAATTACCCCACGTTCAAAGATACTGTTATAGATGCACAAGAGATGCACAAGTTCAGCAGAAGCGTACTTATAAAATTCGGAAGGTATTCTATTTGATCCCGGGGCTTTACCATCCTTGAGTTTGCTTAAAGTTTCCATTAACTCATCCCGAGTGATTGGGGAATCCAGTATTTCACAATTGAAATTAGGTGTAGCATACTGAAAGGTGCATCTATTGAGTACTGGGCTCAACAGTCTATTAAAATGAGCAAAAAGTCGGTTAGGACTTAGTTCCCGATGGATGGCGAACTTTTTACCATTCAGTTTCACAGCCAATTTCCAAAATTCAGATGCATTACTACAGAACGCCAGCCGTTGTACCTCAAATTCATAATACGTTTTATTTTTGCGCCTACATATTGCCTTAAACTTGCTGTTGGCATCTGTATAGCGATCTTTAAAGAATCCTTCGTTGGAGTCTCGGAACGCCCGAAGCCACGCAAAAGATACCTGTCTCGCTCTTAGGCATTCCACATCAAACCACGGCTCAGAAAATTGTTGACTACTACACCTACTGATGGTGGAGATTGTGTAAGACTCTTCGATGATTTCTCCAATTTGACCGATATCGCATTCCTGGTGACGTCGTAACCGCATATCGAGGTGGCTACGATAAGACCGTGTTTTATCCTCGTTCCAATGCAGATTGGGTAGGAGCTTGATGCATAAAATTCCTTCGGGTTCACTGGCTTCCAGTTGGAATGTTATAATTATAGGGAGGTGGTCAGAAAAGGGTACATGTTCCATTTTAAAATCATTTACGTAAGTCACCCAATCACCTCCAATCAGAGTGAAATCGATAACTGAGGTGCCTTGTCTTCCCACAAATGTAAATTCGCCATCTGAGTCCGATGCACTCGTACCATTTTGAATTCGCAATCGAAACGAATTACACAATTCCAGTAACTTGGTCCTTTCGATGTCCACCAGATTGTCACCATAACCCTTTTTGGGTGAAGATCGGGTTTGGGGGTGTGGTTTGGTTTTTCGTCTACATCCAAGCACTGCCCAGGTCTTTCCCGAACGGAACTTTCCAAACCAACATCGGATAGTGCGGCGTTCGTTTATCGCTACATCCTCAAATGCGTCATTAATGTTTTTCATTGCCAATGACGCATCATGTCCCATTTTAGATTCATAAGGAAGAAGGTCCGAATTTTAACTGCCGACAGCATGGTAAACAATTCCTAGAAAAAAAAACTGGACTTGTAACGAACCCTAAAAGTTTCACACGTCAAACACACGTACCACTTTACCTTATAAAAAAAGAAAATTTGACGTTCTGGCACTGAGTCCGAACTCAAATCAAACATTTCACGTGGTACAACTTAATATGCACATCTATTCAAAACTGTTACTGTCAGGCGGGTTTGAATAGCCACATGCACAAAACACTAAATCCTTTATGCAAACTCCTTCCGCGGATCACTTCGTACCAAACACCAAGTCATACCGTGCGTCGGCAAGGTGAAAATAAAATCAAAATTTAAGATCCACTCAATACACTATGTGTATTTGTCTTCTATATCACTTTATAACGAACGAAGTTGCTAGGCTGTAGTTATCATATAAAACAGGCACTGACATATAAAACCGACCACAGAAGACGTACTTCGTTGTTTGCTGTCATCTCTCACAAACGAGACATCATTCAGCACCGCTCAAGAGCGCACACAAAACTCAATAATCCGTTAAATGTGCACAGGCAAAGTATAAACAAAATCCCAATCCCAACACCAAGTGAATGTAACTTGCGAGTGAGTGCCTTTCGCAAATAAAAACAAAAACCATCTGAAATAGACCCTGATCGGTTGGTGATCACACAATGATTGCCGATCACAGATGGCATTTGCCGGCTTCTTCCTTTTAGCTACACACCTGAGTTGCCGACATAAGCAAACAAATTCTCCACTCTTAATGGCAACTAAGCGGGCATGGAATACTCGATCAGTTCCGCAAACATTTTTACCAGTGAATTAGTAACTAATGTCCCATGAGTGCATCGCTCCGATCGGGCCTGGGTACTAGACACCTACTTATGTGGACACAGAACGCAGAAAGTTTCTAGGCTATGCACAAACTGATACGAGACCAGGTACTGGGAGCAGTTGTAATTCGGAGACGACGGCTTCACCCACTATGGATTTCGAGGCGCGCGAACATTGCAAACAGACACTTAACTAACCCTCAACATGAAACATGAAATGGGGGCTGGCAAAGAGTTATGTTTGTAGCACTTCTCGAAGCTTTATTGTACAGTTACACGCTAACTTAAGATCTTACAACTTTTTCCTTTTGTAAATTACGAACACGACTTTTTACCGAAAATGTAACATGCGAATGTACGGTCTGTGCTGCTGCTACTGGCAGCGCTAGATGTTTTATCATAATTTATGCAGATTAGAAACGTTTTATTTTAAGAGAACAGATTGGTGAATACGTAGATATCAATCACATTTGCGGGATTAAGTGATATTGTTAGTAAGTGTGTTTTGTTATGGAGAATTTAATATTGTTTGTTCTGTAATGATGGTCATTTATCAGAGAAATAACTTTAAGAATACTGTGCATAACTGGAAGGAGAAAAAAAAAACGAAACTTTGGTGAAGAGGTGTGAAACTTATGCTTTGGTATGGTAAATTACAAACAAAGTAAAAGTCAATATCAGATGGAGAACAAATACCATTTACGTACGCCCTTCTGTCTCCTCTCGGATATCTGAGACTCTGATGTTTTGCAAAAGAAATGGTTTCTTGGCCGATTTCAACCACCCAAAAAGCAAGGACTGTTACGAATTTGCAATTAACAGCTGCTCACGCAGAAATTCCATTACTGAACCACATATATAGATAGAGTACATATGCACGTGGAACTATCATATACGTAAATTTATACTGCAAATCATCATTAAATTTCAAATTAACCTTGTCTTTCGACCGCTTTATAAAAAAAATTAAGCTAATAAAAAAAATTAAGAGCATTATTATTTATATTAACACTCACCTTTATCTTTATATCAAACACTAAACATTTTGGCATATCAATTGTAAGCAGTCTTGAAGAGAGTTAGTTAAGCTAACAATGAATGTATAAGTGAAGCACTGCATTATTAATACTTAATAATGCTTTTTGAGAAAAATTGGTCAAAGTCTACACCTTTCTAGATAGTCTGATACAAAATTATCAGGTTGTAACATAAGTACATAACCTAACCCAACATAAGAATTGGGCTTGTTTTTTGGGCGTTATTTTTCAATTGCACAAAGCTAATTTAATGCTGAAGCGGTTTTTGAAATTATTATTTGGGATATATTGGGATATATTATATACTCCAAATTTCGTTGTGTTACCATCATTGCAAGCATTTTTAACAGAATTTTGAAGTGGATGAATCGGAAGAGCATATTCGAGATATTTTATTGTTTTTGTTCCGGAAAAACCATGGAAGTGAAGCCATGTCCAAGTGTTGGCGTTGGTTTGCAAAGTTAAGAAATGGCAACTTTGAACTAAAGAATGAACTTCGTTCGGGTAGACCAGAAAAGCTATGCGATGAGCTTTTGAAGTCAACCGTCGATAGAAATTCCACTGTTACAATAAGGGAACTCACACG
Source organism: Brachypalpus laphriformis (assembly GCA_945910035.1). NCBI lineage: Eukaryota > Metazoa > Arthropoda > Insecta > Diptera > Syrphidae > Brachypalpus > Brachypalpus laphriformis. The sequence continues at coordinate 104,949,572 of OX246756.1, forward strand.
AGAGCTCAACGTTAGCCATTTAACCATCGATCGACACCTAACAAAGATGGGAAAAGTCATAAAGATGGGAAAATAAATACCACATGACCTATCGCAAAATAATCTTCAACAAAGGTCAATGCTTGCGTTGCGCTTCTGTCCCGTCGTCATCAAGAGCCGTTTTTGAGCCGAATATTTACCGGAGATGAAAAATTGTTTTTTTACAATAACACTAAACCTCGCCCTCAATAGCTTAGTTCAAAAGACAGACCAGCACAACTCCCAGAGACGGACTTCACCCGCTCAAGGTGTGTATGGTGGGATTCTGAGGGAATAATCCACTCTGAGCTGTTGCCTCATAACTAGATTATTACCACTGAACTCTACTGTCAACAGCTGTGCAGATTAATTTCAGCACTAGAACAGAAACGGCCAGGTACAGTTAATCGAAGGGATGTTCTATTCCATCAGGATAACGCTTGTCCTCATACAACTAGGACCACCAGCACACAGTTACAGGAGTTCGGTTGTGAGAAAATGGTGCATGCGCCATGCTGAAGAGAATATCGTCGCTGTAAACGGATGTGTACGAGAAGATGAAAATTGATCACTGTTTGGGAAATTTCGCGCATAAAAATTGTCCTACTACTGGTGCAGAAATTAAGGTCACGAGACCGTAATTATCGCAAAATCATGTTAAGTGATGAGGCTAATTTTTGACTTTCAAACGATTTGATACTCGTTTGAAAGTCAAAAATTAGATGGGATCACAGATTCCTTTCATTTTTATGGTAGGTATGGTGGGTAGGTTTTCCCCAAAATCAGTATAAAATAGTAAGACGCAATTCGCTTTCGTTTTCGAGAAAAATCGATTTAAAGTTTTTTTTTATGTAATTTATACACAGGTAAATTTTACATCCATCCAGCAAGAACGGTGTGGCACAGTGGCGGCTCGACCAATCGATTCCCTTCAAACTTTGGCTAAGTTTTCTCAATTTTTTCTTCCTTCACTGTACTGAAATTATTTGCGGTGTTAGAAAACTGTAGATGTTTTCTTTACAGTCAATGGGTTCATTGGCTATGAATTTCTTTGGTGGGCTTTGAGTCATTTCTTTTCAAAATCCAAGTTTAGTTAAAATAAAAAGACATTCGCCACCGAGCTCCAACAAAACACCAACATTTGGTACTTATCTTGCGCAGACCTACATACAAGTTTTGGTAACAATTGCAAATAGAAAGAATGATATCGATGGACACATTAGTGTTCTTCGATATAATTTTCATTTGATTAACCTTGTATCTTCCAGCTTTTGAATTCATTGCAGCTTTCGAATTCATTTGACCACTTCTTAATTTTTAATAACGAATAACGACGGTAAACGGACGAATTCGATGGACTCTTACAACTCAACTGAAACATCTTGACTACGCTGACGATGTATGCTTACTCTCCCACAGAATTATGGACCTCCACCAAATGACAGCAGATGTGGAGAGGGAGGCAGGCATCGTCGGGCTGAAAATGAATACGGCAAAAACTAAAATTATCAGCCTTGGAACTAACTCATGGCTCAAATATGCATTGCTGGACAACCGGTAGAGAGAGTAGAGGATTTCCAGTCTCTTGGGAGTATTGTCTCGACCGATGGTGGAACCGAACTGGATATAGCCAACAGGATCGCCAAAGCAAAGTCCGCGTTCGGGATGTTGTCCAAAATATGGCGAAGCAATGCAATCAATTTGAGCACCAAGATACCGCTCGAATGTTGAATCTGTGTTGTTATATGGTTGCAGCACGTGGAGAGTGACCACTACTATCACCAGAAAGCTGCAAACGTTTGTTAATAGGTGCCTGTGCAATATCTTAAGGATTTTCTGGCCCAATCGTATCTCTAACGAACACCTTTACGAGAGAACGGGTCAGGAGTCAATAGGCACAACCATCCAACGGCGGAAGTGGCAGTGGATTGGTCACACGTTCCGAAAGGGTGACAGTTCCATAGCGAACTATGCTATGCAATGGAACCCTTTAACTCAGGATGGCAGAAGACCTGGCGGTCCGAGGAGAACATGACGCAGAACAGTCGAGAAGGAGACACGCCAGTTAGGGAAAAGTTGGAGAGAACTCAGACACATTGCCAGAAACCGTACACGATGGCGCGTAGGCGTAGTAGAGGCCCTAGGATCCACAAGGAGATACAGGACATAAAAAGAAGAAGAAAAAGAAGTAGTCAACACACGTTCTTGTATGACTACAATGTGACTGACACAGCAGACACACGCTGTAGAATTTGCTTGGGAGCAGACTTGCCACTTGACGTAGCGTAAGCGAAGTTAAAAATGGTAGTGAGATCGGGTAAGTCAGAAAGTCCTTAATATCTTAGGGATATCATTTGATCGAATGAGCTTCTTTTTAGGATGTAGTCGTTTATTATTCCTGGCACAATTCTATGTTCTAGATTCACCAGAGGTCTGCAAATAAAAACTCTAAGTTAGACTTCTCCTTGTAACTTCTTCCATGCAATTTCAAAAGTCATAGGAAACAGAAGCATTTTGTTCCGTCTGCAGTAAGAATAGCTTGCAATTCTATTTTCTTACAATACCCTTACATCATTTCTAATTTCCTTTCATCTTTTGCTGTTTGCTTACACCTAATTCTAGCCATATATTTTTCTACTTTGATTTTAAAGGTCAATTGACATGCAAGTAAGCGATAAATTTAAAAAGTCGAATAATAGGGCCCTTACGGATACTTAAATCATTCAGTTTCTTCTGCAGACAGAACTCTATAAAGTCAATTCTTCGAATTGTTATGTACAACTTTTTATGAGTTGTGTCTTTACTTGCACGAACCCGTGTTCCCCGAAAATAACTGCCATTGTCAAAATTGTCATGACCATAACCCCTCCGACTACGACAAAAGGCAATGCCATTATGATGTTAATCATAAGCGACTGTCATTCACCAAATGAACACATAAATAAAAAATAAAAATGCAAAGACACAATTAAACATTTCGACATATTTGACGTGTGCACCGAGAACGCTAGCCACTATTCTAGCAGCAGCCCCCAGCCTAACAACAAGCCCGTCGTCCACACAACTATATAACACGTCACTGAATTAGCATCAGCGCTTAAACGTCCAATGTACATTACCAGGCAAACACTCAATCCTACGTTGACGGCAGATTGATTGTGGCCATAAAAGGTGCCGAGCGGTGGTGCTGTGGCAAGAACTCGCTTCGTGAACGTACACACAAGGTCCGTGGATGGAAGACATCGCGCGCCCTCAAAAGGCGATCGCAACAACACTGATCAATTCAATTTGATGATATTTCGCGAAGCTTAATTGACTCCGCTTTTGTTGTCCGATGATGTTGCTTTTTGTGTTTTGGTGCCGGTACACCACGAATTTGCACATTCGCCAGCATTCGGCACCATTCAATCAGTACTAGCACCATCGTCGTCACCAGCGATTTGATTCTTAGTCTAGGCAGGTAAAAGCAATTAAAAGCCTTCGCCTGGCGGCTTTGTTCTCGACGCGATCGAGCGCAGGTGCCGCAGAATTACCTGTCCGCAAATGACGCAAATGTATGCTCGGGACTCAATTAAAATAATAATTAATTAGTGTTAACCGTTGCCGCGAACACCCAAACGGAAATGTTTCAAATTATAAGCACGCAACAGCATACAACGAACACGATCATCTTTCAACAGCCAACGCCGCGCCGTCTTGATCATTCGTCGTTGTCGTCGTCGTGATTATCGTCGCTGTGTTGTCGTTTCGTGCAATACCGGAAGTTGCCATTCTTGTCATGTACAGAGGAGACCTCTTAAAATCTCGCGTGCGGATTCCCTTCGTCTGAGTCATATGCTGCCAACGTCAAGGGTTGGATGCACACGGCATGAAGTGACAATCTTAGTCCGACTAATCCATTCGCCATATGATCACGTAGCTGCTGTGCGCTCTACGCCCCCCACACAACGGAAAGCCTTACAAAAGGCCAAACAAAACGTGATCGCGCATTCAACTGAGAGCCTCCAGTATAAAACATGTGTTAGTAGTTAAAGAAGAAACGCATTAGAGTTGTTAGATTGATGCAATGAATTCCAAAGGGTCTCAGTACGGGTGCAAAGTCCACAGATAGTTTTCCGCCAATTAATTAATATGCCTCGTACGATGCAGTTATCGCACTTGAGCGTTAACAAAAAAGTGAGTGCATGATTTAATAGAGTGGTTCGTATCTAGAAAAAACAGACTGCAAATTTATTAAAATTCATTTAGTTAAAAAGTAAAGAGAAGAAGGGGATTAAGAAAGTTGTTCTGGTTGGGATTATGGTGGGTATTGATGCGAACTTCGATTTGCTAGCACTGATCATTTCAATTTAAATTTTCATTGCATAGTGAACTTGAAGTGAAAAATATCTCATTCGTAGATTTGCATACTCAATTTCAACCGAGTTCCAGCATTGCCAGAAATAGTATTTCAAAGAACACGAGATACGTACATATTTTCATCTAATTTTTTTAATGGTAGCAGGTTGTGTCTCTCATCGTCATTTATTGCAATCATGTTCTGCATATATTTTATCGATAAAGCTTTCCGTAATACTTAAATCACAATGTGGGCGCCGTGGCGTAAGTGGTTAGTGTGTCGGATCACTACGCGTGAGGTTCCAAGTTCGAGTCCCAGAAAAACCCCAAAAAGTTTTTTTCATGGTCCCACCTCTCGCGAGCGTCTGACAAACATCCGAGAGTAGTGTTGTCTCGAAAAAGCTTCTCAAGACAAATTGCCCTTCGGATACGGCACTAAACTGTAGGTCCCTTCCATTCGTGTGAAAAATATAACGCACACAACATGAGTGGTTGCGAGAAGCTAGGCCCTGGCACTTAAAGAGCTGTTGCGCCAAAAATGTATGTATGTATGTATGTAATACTTAAATGACAGTATATTTCGATATATAGTCTCGACATTCCACACATATGTATACTTGTATGTAGGTAGTACTTGCCGTCTTCAGGGATTGTATGAACAAAATTTTATTAAAAAAATTACTGAATTTCGGATGTAATTTTGCATCAAGCAAAATGTTGATAAAATTCATGATAATGCTATGAAAAATGCACTTTGAAACATTCTGGAGCATACAAATAGGTCACACCGCTATAAAGGTATGTAACAGTTGTACTTTTGAGGAGTCGTGGCACTCAAAGTGGCTTGAACTAAATGACTGCAATGCTTCATATCTGTGAACTGGGGGAGATAGACCCCTGCGATAGAATTTTTATCTCGCCTAGACCCAATAAATCATATTCTGGCTGATTGGGATTGTAATTCAGAACACCATATGCTGGATTGGCAAAAAAGTCACTGCCGATCTCCACTGTAGATGATCTTAGGTGTGGTAGTCGGTAATAGTTTTGTTGCAAACCGAAAATGCATTATGTTTCTTAATTGTAGACAGCTGAAGCTCGCTGTTAAAAAAGAGGTGTGCTATCTGGTTAAGAGGCTCTCTGAGCATCAAGTATTGTAGAAAATGGGTAACCAAAACGAGCATTTTCGTCACATTTTACTTCTTCCGAAAAGAAAAAAAAATGTGCTTTATAACCATACTGTATGCAATAAAGAGCGCCTGTGTCAGAATTAGTTTGGTGAATTTGGTTCTGAAATTTTAATGTCAAATACGCACTACACTCAGGAAGGCCAACCGAAGTGAATGACGAAGAAATAGCTTCATTTGGGTACCACATGTACTCAATGAAATCCATCTTGCTAAGAGCATAAACAGTTCCGAATAAATTAACACATTCTTAAAAAGAATGATAACAGATGCCTAAAACAACGTCAGGCAAAAAAAAGCATGGAGTAAGCGAGATAAACCAGCACAAGGCTTTTGAAAAGCAGATTTGCGTGAAAAGATGGTTATGTTGTGTGTAGGTACAAGAACAGATTTGGCTTCAGACGCGGTAGCTATCCTCTTTGCAGCGTTGTCTGGTGGTATAGCGCTGCCTCCTCTTGGACGTTTTGAGGGGCCCACTTGTTTTCCTAGTGGAACCTCTTGAGCTTTCTGCAGGCTGTAGCTTTTCCTCAAAAACTCTTACAGGCGTTTGTGTCCAGCTCCTGATAGCTTGACCTTTCCTGAGAAGAGTTTTTTGACGCCATTGACATGATCGTCAATCACCGTTTCAGAAAAGTCAGGTGATGCTAGGAGGATCTCCTCATCTTCCGTATTTAAGTTGTCATTGATGTCGGTGGTGCCTGAAGCCCCGCCGTCTATAATGACATCCATAAGTTCAAACTCCACAGCAGGACCAAGTACCCTTTCTGCAGAGTCTGAGAGGGAGATGCCCAGAGCGGCCTCGATTTGGACGTTCGGAGGAATGCATTCTTCATAATTTAAGATTTTTTTTAAATTTGTATCAATGGAATCTTTTTAAGAATGTGAAAGGTTATTCACCCGAAGAAGAGCCCTATGCCCCAGGAGGGATAATTTAAACTGGATATCACCTGGGTTCCGGAGTTCACTGCTATAAGACACACATACGGAGCGCTATTCATCCCTTGGGTACGGTCATTCATCACCTGGAATTATTGTGTTTTTTTTTTCCAAGTTGTCCTCTTTAATCCGCCATATTCAGTACACATCTGAGACAGCTCGTACAGGACGTGGTTCTTTACCACGTATGGACGGTCTTAGGAGATATGTAGATTCATTGGGATGTCTCTACTCCCCTGGCCCTTTTCCTCGCAGCCTTACCGCCAAAGTAATTGTAGTAGTAAGTTATGCCGTCAGTTTGGTGAAATTTTAATCGAATTGTGTTTTTTGAGCTTCTTCCGAAAAACCAAACAATTGATTCGATTGTGTATTGTTGTCAAATGGACAGGTACGAGTACGATAACTTTGGCGCCAAAATTAGTTAAAAGAAATGTAGAACTTTAGGCAGGTTAAATTCCAATGATAGTTCCTGCCTTTTTCGCGACCGGCATATACTATGACGCGAGGTCAAAAGGTTTTATCCTTTGCAGACGACGAATTGAATTATTCGCGTCAAGTAGTTGAATGACGGTACGGTTACAATGGCCGTGAACACGATCTTTGTGTTTACGCGCAAATTTTGTTACCTCTTCGACGACGCTGGGGATTCCCAGATCTCGATGAATATCTTCGTTACATACATACCACGGTGCGTTGACGATCGTTCTAAGAACTTTATTTTCAAAAGTTTGTATGATGTTTCTATTGCTTTTCTTGGTACAACCCCATAGTTGTATACCATACGTCCAGGCAGGCTTTAGCACTTGCTTATGGTATACAGTTTGTTATGTAGGCTCAACTTCGAATGTTTTCCGAGTAGCCAGTACATTTTTCGGTATTTGTTTTCGAGCTCGTCGCGTTTCTTTTTTACGTGTGATTTCCATTTAAGCTTAACATCTAGAGTCATTCCTAGATATTTTGCTTCGTTCGCGTACGGTATTTGAGCCGAGTTAAGATATAGAGGTAATCTGTCCACTTTTTTATAGGTAAAGTTGACGTGAGTAGATTTGCTTTCGTTCAACATAATACGCCAAAAATTCGTCCAAGCGTGGACTTTATTAATAGCATGTTGCAGCTTTCCAGTTGCTGCTTCAATAGTTTCGCCCGTGGTCAATATCGCCGTATCGTCCGCAAACGTGGCGACGACACAGTTTCTTTCCTGCGGGATGTCACGCGTGTAGAGTACATATAGAAGCGGGCCAAGCACACTTCCTTGTGGAACTTCGGCCGCAATCTCCTTGAAGTCAGAGTAATCATTTCCGTGCTTAACACGAAAGAGTCTCTCGTTGAGATACGATAGTAGGATTAGAAAGAGTTGCCGTGGCAGTAGTCGTTGCAATTTATATTCCAAGCCTTCGTGCCAAACCTTATCGAAAGCTTGTGAGACGTCAAGAAATACACCAAAACAAATCTTTTTTTCTTCCAGAGCTTTCTCAATCACGTCAGTTATTTTGTGGACTTGGTCAATTGTAGAATGCTTGATTCTAAATCCAAACTGATGGTCAGGAATGAGACGTCTTTCGTCGATTACGGGCTGTAGACGTTTGGAAAGAAGTTTTTCAAATATTTTTGAGATAACCAGCAATAGGGAAATAGGCCGATATGATTTCTTCTCATTTTGCGGTTTGCCTGGTTTCGGGACCATTATAATCTTGGCGACTTTCCATTGCCTCGGAACATAAAGCAATCTGAACGAAGCGTTGATCAAATATAGTAGTTTGATAATAGCTTTATTCGGCAATTCTTAAACTACCTGCGCCGTTATCAAGTCGTAACCCGGAGCTTTTTTCGTCTTTAAATTTTTAATCACTTCCCTCAGTTCAATCAATGCAACTTTTTTTACTTTAAAGTTGTCAGATGTCGTGACTGGGGAGTCGGACGTTAACGAAGGGCCGTCGAATGGCTTAAACGTTTCTTCTAAGTGCAAAGCAAAAAGTTCTGCCTTTTCTTTGTCGCTCTTGGCCCAGTTTTCATCGTTTTTCCGAATTGGTGGTGCTTGCATTTGAGGTTTCCGGATGCCTTTTAGCGCTTTTCAAAGCGAATAATTTGATTCTCTTTCACCGGAGAGATTTTCAAGGTAGGTCGCTATCTTTTTGCTTTTAAATTCGCGAATACTATCTCTAAGCTGATTGCATAGTCGGTTAAGGACCGTTTTATGCTGCGGTGCACGAGTGTTTTGCCACTTCTTTCGTGCTTTTCGTTTCTCCCTCACCAGTTCAGTGATTTCTCTGGGATACTTTTCGTTGCGGTTGATCTTATAGCTTCTAGAAGGAGTATTTCTCCATGCCGCTCTTTGAATTGCTTCCACGAAACGATCAATTTCGTCCTCTAGTTCACAAGGTGTTGTAAGTCATACATTTAAGGCGATATTTGTTTCGCAATCATTTCTAAAACCCTCCCAGTTTGTTCTATTGCAAGTGAGTCTTGGAGGTCCCTTTTTCTTGATCAGCGCTTCTCCAAGTAATAAAATTACCGGCGAGTGGTCAGAAGAGAGATCAAAATATTCTTTTACTGTAATAAACTTCTCGTAAATGCCTTTTGTAACAAAAGAATCGATAAGATCGGGAATTTTTTGTGAGTCAGTTGGCCAATAGGTCGGTTTCCCTGTCGAATAAAAACAACAACCGAATTCATATGCCACTTCGTAGAGAATTTTTCCTTTAGAAAATGTACATCTTGAACCCCAGAAGGTGTGCTTCGCGTTGAAATCTCCACCAATAAGGAAATTTGAACCAAGGTCATTGAAGACGCGAAAGTAGTCATCTTTTTCTAGTAAGCATCGCGGCGGACAGTAAACAGTTGCTATATTGTAGCTCAAGTGTTTATTTTTAACCCTTACCGCGCACAACTGCAATTTTTCCAGCTCTATGCTTATATCGGCCGAATGTTCGATGTTAGTTTTAATGAATAAGGACGAACCGCCCCGCGCTCTATCAGAAAGATGATAGGCGTGATAACCAACGTAGCCTCTTATCTTTATTTGCGACTCCCTTGTTAGATGGGTTTCGGAGATCAAACATATGTCGATATTTTCCCTTATTAGAAACATTTCTAATTCGTTAGATTTTTGTTAGAGTCCATTTGCATTCCATGTTACTATTTTAAGCAAAGAGTCCATATTTACTTAGATTTAGATATAAGGTTAACCATACAAAAGCTTTCGACGTTACTAAGACGTTCGAGAATTCGATAACGGTTTTTTATAGAGGGGTCAAAAACAGGCATTTTTTACTATGGGGGGAGAGGGGGGGGGGGGTCTATCTCGCCCCGTTTAGGAAGTAGGGGCAATTTTAGAAAAAAATGCCTTAAAATCAAAACATAAAATTATTAAAAAACAACGGCAACACTTACAATGAAGTACTATACCGGTTTTGAAAGCCAGAAACCTGTTCTTTAATCCTAAATTTAAATTATTATTATTTATGTCAACAGTTTTTGAAAAAATCGCATGCAAACTCAAAATTTTAATGGAAACAATTAAAAAAAAACAGTTTAGACCAACTTTTTTTCAAAATTGTGAAATTAAGTGCTAAATTGGCTTTTTGTGGTCAATGCTTATATCAATTCTGAATCGAAGACAAAAAAACCAAATGGTTTTATGTCTTCTAGTTTTTGAGAAAATTGAAAACTACTATTTTTGTTTTGTTTTTTGGCATTTACGTGGTCTTCCTTTGAGGTAAGTAAATGAATAATAGATTAAACGTCTGGTAGGCGCCTATATCAACAGTTTTCTTAATTAACAGTACCCTGGTGGACCGCTTCGCGGGATTAAGGGATTTAAACTCTCTTTCCGCATGCGGCAAGTCCCGATCACGCAACTTCGTTCCTCCGCTCGGGGTAGGTGCTGTTCGTCAGCCAGGCGCCTATATCAACAGTTTTCTTAATTAACTGTAGCCGGGTGGGACGCTTCGCGGGATTAAGGGATTTAAACTCTCTTTCCGTATGCGGCAGGTCCCGCTCACGCAACTTCGTTGCTCCCCACGGCGTAGGTGTTTTTCGTCAGGCAGGCGCCTATATCAACAGTTTTCTTAATTAACAGTACCCGGGTGGCCCGCTTTTTTATTTCATTTTTTATCAAAATTTTGAGTATGCATGCGAATTTTTCAAAAATTATTGACATAAATAATTTAATTTAAATTTAGGAATTAAGAACAGGTTTCTGGCTTTCAAAACCGGTATAGTACTTCATTGTTAGTGTTGCCGTTGTTTTTTAATAATTCTTTGTTTTGATTTTAAGGCATTTTTTTCTAAAATTGCCCCTACTTCCTAAACGGGGCGAGATAGACCCCCCCCCCTCTCCCCCCATAGTACAAAATGCTTGTTTTTGACCCCTCTACAAAAACCCGCTATCAATTTTTGGCGCCAAAGTTATCGTACTCTCCCCAATGGACAATTTGACTGCTATCACACAGAACCATCCGGAATTGGTGAATCGTAACGATAAACTACATCCATTATGACAACGCTAGTTGACATAGATTTTTGGTCACTCATCAATAGTTGTCGCAGCTTGAATGGGTAGTTCTGCCATATTTACCATATTCACAAGACATTCCGTCATCAAACTACCATTTGCTTACATCTTTACGAAACTCCTTCAATAAAAAGGATTTTAAATGAGCGCGGATTCATGAACTTGGCTGAAAGATGGAAAAAGCAGTCGAGCCAATATCTGTAAATCTATATCAATAACGTTTTACTTTCCACAAAACAATCGCCTTTTATTTGTACATGGGAAATATATATATATATGTATGTATATATAAAAACATAACTTATAAAATTTATACGAAGCCTAAATTCAATTTGTCAAATTTTGACCGACATTGCGTTTTTGCAACAGGCGGTACTGATTGACAAATTTATTTGTATCACTAATCAGTGTTATCGACAACTTTTACTATTATCAGTAATTCCTTACCACCGTTTGTTCTTCAATTTCTGGTAAATATTGTATTTACATTTTCTATTTTTGGGAAGAATTTATCTTGCTAACAGTAACAGCTCCTGGAAGCACCATCAGTTTTATATCAACGAGATTCCTTATCTCAAAGTAATAATGTATGTGGTACTTACTCGTATGTAGGTATTACTTGTACACACCCAGAAATACCAAGTAATTATAATAAGAAAAAAATTATATTTTTATGGGGCACCGAAAAGGAATGAGCATATGGTGTCTTTGTAAGTAAATCCATCTCTGTGGATAACAAATTTATGGCGGTATATTCTCCTATTTTGCAGTGATGGAGAAAACTTTATATTAATGCAGTTTTGTACAGTTAGGAAATCATAAATTGTACACATAAAGGGATTCAATATTTTTACATTATTTGCTGTAGAGCCCTTGGTCATACAATGGCTCGCCAAAGTTAAACATAATACAGTGAGCTCTCGATAATTCGAATTTCATCGGACCAGGGTGAAACTTCGAATTGCAGAGGTTTTCGAATTATGGAGGTTTGAGAGAAAATGAAGATTTTTTGCAAAAATTAATTTTTATTTCACGTACATGTTTACATTTATGTTATACTCCCCAAGGTAAGGAAATTACAAACGAGCTCGGTCCAGGGTCTTTTGGATAGTTGTTAAAGTTGAAGACATGTCTTCGCAGACATAAAATATATCCTCTCTGAAAATTGATAGTCCAATTTGATTGTATCATTTAGAATGGACAATTTTTACCTCTACTGTCAACCATCCGCACACCATTTCGTTCAATGAATGTACAGTGTAGAGCCTTTCATCGCATGTGCATTTCAACTATGATTTGAGTAGAAAACAATAGTCTTAACTTCGAATTATAGAGGTAAAAAAAGCCATCACGTTCGAATTAGAGAGGTTTTTAGGTTATTTTGGACAAGAGTAGATTCGAATTAACAAAGGCGACAAATTGCATAGATTTGATTCGATTAAGAGATGTTTTCTCATCGGACTGACGCAGTACTTCTGTTTATTGAGGTTTTCGAATTATAGAGGTTCGAATTATCGAGAGTTCACTGTAATTTGTTTAATATCATATTCCACCCCATGCAACTACTCCTCAAACTTGGAGCTCACAATTTCCGCTTCTAAGTATGTACACAATAGTTTTAATTATATAAGTGAATAATGGGATCCTTCGAACCGCCCCCAACATGTAGATAAGGTTAGCTAATCCCAATGTCGCTGGAAATCCAGGTAATTCGTTCGAGATATACCTATGTAGTTATTTCTATACTGACTTTCCATCCGGATTGATTTTCGGCATGGATCGTGTAACGTCTTAATCCAGTCTAGCGAGAAGAGAAAGTATGGAATTCTTTAAGAGGGTAGGTAGAAAGCTTCCTGAAAATTTCAACTTTACTCAACCCTTCATTTTAGTTGCAGTGTAAAGGAATTAGAGTTATGCTCTTACAAATAAAAAGGGTTTCTTTTTACTTTTCAAAAAATATGAGCTTCCAACAAAATTTTCAAGAATTGCATCTAGGATGGTATTCACATTAAAAATGCAATCTGCTAGGTATACTACACTGGCAACACTATTTACCAAAACCAATCAGTCATAAATGCTCATTATGTAGATTTCCACTCCCCGGTTGATTTCTGCGAACTAATTTTGGTATTTGCCTTGAGTACGCTTGTCGGTGGCTACGTGTTGACGATCGATTGATTCTCACTTAAGAATCGACATTGTTGTCAAATGCCATCGTGTATTCGCGAGTGACACGCTACGCGTTTTAATGTACATATGTCCCCAGCAAGCTGTAGCACCCTAGCCACTGCTGTCTCATTGAGTATGCGCGTAGTCAATTAACCGGCACATAGTGACAATATTTCTAATTCAACCTTCTTTCGACGACGCGACCCCGCTGTGCTGTGTTCTTTATAAAATTGACTCGTGAATTTGTCGAGGAATCATGGGCAAACAACTACAATTGATGTTTAGTCAATTTAGCGAACACAACAAGCATTCTGCTACACAAGTGATACATTGTTGGTGCATATGATTTGTTTAAATTAATTAAAAGCAAGCTCTCAAGCAGTTGACATTCCATTGCGTATGCACATTCTAGGCGGGCGGTGTGGTCGTTGGCTGGCGAAACAGAATTCCCTTTTGACCTCTAGTGTTGTTTGTTACAAGGGACCGTCTGTTACTTACCGTCACCAGTGTCTGAATCTGTTTTGCATAGCTTGTGAATGCGCGCGCATGTTTATTCAACAGGCTTAATGGTCCTGAGTCCAAACGAGTTAATTATTCGATTCTTTAAAATGTCTATTGCTTGTAACATCGCGTCTCTTTTTGTTTTTTTTTATTTAAGCGCGTTGGGTGTTTCTGAATAACTTAACCCTTTGAGAAGCGAAATCAATTCAATATTTGTGACTAGTATTTAGACGTGTGTGCGTATAATACCATGTAGGTACATAATTTATTCAGTTCCAAATATGGCCAAATTATTTTTTTTAGCTATTGTGTTTAAGCTAGGAATTAGTAGGTAAAAACTAAGTGTCATAAATAACTTATGAAGTGGTTATTCCATAATATCTCACTGTGTAAACATGTAATTGCATACTTTTTCAAAGAAAATATTGAATAGTATTACTATACCCAAATAACGTCTAGTATTTAGAGTGGTAATAGCGCTGAACTTCCTTTTTAAATACCTATATGTATTGGAATTTTGAAATCGCTGACACACTGACACCCGCCATGACGCGGTGGTTAATACGCTGGACTCTTGCACGAAAGGTGCTAGGTTCAATTCCTAAAAGAAGGTTGAGTATTAGGTATCTGCCTTGAGAATTGTATGGGCTTATTGCATCAAATACCCTGAGAATACCACTCAGCGTTGAAATAAGTATCTCACTGTAAGGCAGGTGGTAAGTATGGTATTGTGCATGTAAATGTACATAGTTGACTTTTTAATGAAAAAAAGCTTGTGCTGGTATTGGAAAGTAGTAGTTTCCTATTATAATTTGCAACAACAACAGTAGTTTACATTAGTTTACATTACTATTGCTATCCGAGAAGATTATGGAAGACTAGATGTTATAAGAAATGTGCATCCATATTAATTTTCCCGCATGTGTTACCACTAACTTGCAGGAAGATAAACAAAATGAATACATATATCCTGTTTTTGCCGGAATAGGAAATGCGTCAGAGCAACACTAAGTTGTCTGCAGTCTTTTATGCTGAGAGACAGCAAAAATATCGCATTTGGAAGCATCCGTTTAGTCTGTCTTGCTCTTTAAAAATTAGATTTAAAGAATGATTATTTTCGGAGAATTGATCAAGAAAAAAATAAATAAAAATAATTATTCCAGGGGCAGGAGACGAATCTGCGATAGTTATGGTTTTAGCCACAAACGCTCTACCACTGAGCTATCCCTGCATGTTTTCCTCTCTGGTCAATTCTCCAATATCACATTTATGTTATATGTACTCTCTGCTATGGGTTGTGGTTAAAAAAAAAGCAGTATGTCATAGACAAGGGAGTGATAATCTCGTGCAAAGCATAAACACGTGTGTGCAAAAATGCAATAATGAAGTCAAGCTAAAAATTAAATTGTATACATTAAACTCAAAATTCACTTTCGGTATTGAACAATTTGTTCAGGCTTTACATCAATGTCGTTGTGCGTGTATTAAAATGTCAGTCAAAATGTCAAATGCCTATTGAAAGAAACTTATGTTTTTAAACCACTAACAACGCTTTGTAGTACATCTACTCGTTTTAATGGAAGATAGGTTACAGATTCTGGATTTTAAAAATTAGAGTATATTTATTTGCAATCTTAATGCAACCCGACGCATCTTGTTTCTTGTGGAGTATTTCCTTGGCACTAGTCAAAAGTACATAAGTTGTAATTCGTCCAACTCTATGTATATGTGGTACCCTTTGCGTATGCGGACGATACCGCCCTAATTGTTGGACACCGAAAACTTCACACCGCAACAGAGTACATGCAATCAGAGCTTTGTAAAGCGGCAAGATGGTGCCACGATAACAGCCTAGTAATTAACGCACCGTAAACCAAACTGGTATACATCCGAGCACCCCATCTGCGAGACTTAAAACCTTAAATCTATGTGGAAAACGAGGAGTACCCACATCTACATTCAATGCAACCTATAGAGCAAGTTGATAGTTACAAATATATGGGAGTCACAATCAACTGTCGCTTCAGATGGGACCAACACATAAACAAACTACGCACGGACTTGAAAAAAGCGCTGTTTGCAATTGTGTATCTCAAAAACCAATAGTACACGGGATCACGTGGATCTCATGAAGCTATTGTCCGACTTCCTCGAGCTAGACATGCTCAGCACGGTCTCCGACTTTACGCCCAAATCACTCTACTTTGGTAAAAGGTTTGAGATTGTGATCCCAAGCCGTGATATATGGAATAATGGCGGACCGTCGCTTGATCCAAAAGGTATAGTGTGGTATACCGATGGATCAAAAATGGATTCAGGAGTCGGCGCCGGTGTGTATGGACCCAACCATAAAATTTCGAAATCACTCGGAAAGAGTCCTAGTGTTTTCCAGGCCGAGCTTTACGCCATTGAAACTTGTGCTAACATTACCCTGCACTCAGGCATCAAAGGTGCCTCTATCCATATACTCACCGATAGCCAAGCCGCGCTCATAGCACTGATCTCCCATTTGATCACTTCAAAATCAGTTCTAAGCTGCTTCGACTGCTTACAAAATCTGGCCCGACACAATAAAGTAAAATTGTGGTGGGTACCGGGTCATGTAGGCATTAACGGCAACGAAACTGCAGACCTGCTAGCTAGGAAAGGCACCTCTGAGTTGTTCACTGGACCTGAACCCTTCTGCGGGATATCCGATTCCGCCTTTAAGCTTACCCTAAACATTTGGGAACGCAACATGTGCATCTACCACTGGAATAACTCCCAAGGTCTCAGGCAGGCTAAAAGAGCTGTCTAACCCTTCCAAAGACAGGCAGTTGATATCCTAAAATACGGCGGAAATGACATAAGAAGGCTTGTGAGCATCCTTACCGGTCACTGTCAACTTCTTTACCACCTTAACAAAATGAGAATTTCGGAGGTTATCACCTGCTGCCTCTGCCTAGAAGAGGACGAAACCGCAGAATACATACTATGTGAGTATGTAGCTCTGTGTAGTACTAGGAGAAGCTTTTTCCTTAAAGGGATCATATCTCCAATAGATTTAAGGAACTCCTCCGCAGCCGTAATTATAGCTTTCATAAGTAGAGAGTAGAAGTACTGCTGCCCTAAAAGTGGCCTATGGCACAATAGATCTCCTTGGTCGCAGTGCCTACACGCCATTTGGGCGTGGCCACACACCTGTTTAAAAAAAAAAAAAAATTCAAAAACCAGTCTTCCTTTGACGTTCAGAAACAAGTCTACTTTTCTCTGATCGAATCTAAACTGAGATACAGAATACTAGCTTGGAGAAAAAACACATCTTGATAAACTAAGAAGGATCCTGAAAATAATCCTCAAAAACATCAGCAGTTACACAAACAATACTTTTCAAGTCCTGGATGTGTAGCAAATCTACGAGATGAAGGTAACCTTAGGGTACTATGAAGACATCCGACATCTACTTGAAGTGGTGGCACTACAGTTCGGGGTGAACCTGGGCCTCAACCAACAAGCCTCTCCATTTAGCTCGGTCTTTAGCCAATTGCCTCCAGTTGCGCACTCCAAGTTGGTCGAGGTCCCCTTGAACTTATGCGCGCCACCTACGGCGAGGAGGTCTTCTACTGCGTCGTCCCTCAGGGTTGGATTCAAAGACTCTGCGGGCCGGAGCGTTGGTGTCCATTCGCTCTACATGTTCTAGCCATCTCAAACGTCCAACACGCATTCCAACAACAGTTTTTTGACTAGGTCAATGTCGCTGTACAGCTCGTTCGTTACTACAGTTCGTTATTGATTCTTCTCCTCCAAAACCCATCAATGAAAACGGGACCGAATATATTACGAAGAATTTTTTTCTCGAAGCGACCAAGGATATCTTCATCCTCTTTAAATAAACTCCATGTTTCAGCGCCGTAAAGCAGGACTGGGATGATCAGGGTCTTATGCAGAGTCTCCTTAGTTGTTCGAGATCGGGCTTTTCTGTTGAATTCCCTTATAAGCCCAAAAAAACAACGATTGCGTGTTGTTTTTAGAGCCAAGGTAGACAAAGTCCTTAGTACCTCGAAGTTATAGCTGCCCACTGTGACGTTCGGTCCAATTCGTCGGTGTTGATAGTCCCTTCTTGATGACAGCATATACTTCGTTTTGTCCACGGCGTATGCAAGCAGTTGTACGGACTTTAGATAGATTGTGCCTCTGGTGTTGGCTTATGAGTTCCACACAATCCGTTTAAGTACAATATTAAAGAAGTCACATGACAGCACGTCACCTTGTCTAAAACCTTTTTGACATCAAAGGTCTCGGTGAGGTCATTACCGACCTTGATGGAGTAGCAAGCGCACTCCATCGTCATCCTGCATAGACGAACAAGTTTGGCAGGGATGTCAAAACTAGACATGGCTCTATAAAGCTCTTCTCTATAGATGCTGTCATAGGTGGTCTTAAAATTGATAAAGAGATGGTGGGTATCGATTTGGACTTCTTGGCATTCTACGTCAAACCAAGAGGTTTCACGGTGGTGGGCAAACGAGACCCAGCATATATGCAGTACCAACAATTCTTAATAACTTAACAAGAGAACTTAAAAATATAAAGAACTTAAAAGTACAAAAAAAAATTGTTAAAGAATACTTTCTTAATATATAACAACTCGCTCAAACATACTACTTCCTAGTTCCATACTAATTCATGTTAAAGGTATTCATAACCATTTGAGTGTGCGCAAATTATAAAAAAAAACATAAATCTGTAATTCGTCGTGTAAAACGTACAATTGTTTTTATTATTATTATTATCATTTTCTTTTTTGAAACTATTGTGTGTATTAAAGTAAAACCCACTAGACAAAGAAAACTGAAATAATACCATAGGCTAAACAGGTATTCTTGTATTAATATTTATATTTTATTCAGTGAAAAAAAAAGATTTGCTTATTTGCCAAGTGTGTAGCTATTTTTTTTAATTTTTTTAATGTATCCTTTTTTGCTTTGTTGAAGATTCGTTTTTTTCTATTTAGTGGAATTTTTAAAGAATTTAACTTCTGTTTATTGACGTTTGTACCCACACAAAGTAAAAAATTATTAAAATGTGGCATCATCCCTATTTTTCTTAAATAAAGATATCACTTACTATTCTATGTGTATTAACTTAACTATAACTATTTTTGTATACATATGAACAAAGAAAATTGAATTGAATTGAATATTGTAAAACTTACTTTTTGAAGAATAAGGAATTGAATTGAAAGATTTAGTACATTTTAGAAAACTGCATTCAGTTTTGAAAAGATGCTACTCTACTACGTTCTTGGAATGGCACTTCAGCCCTCGAAAGCCAATACAAGTAACGAAGTGGATGTTTTATTGCCAACAAACCAGCAAAAAATGTGCGACTTGGTAATATCAATTTTTTTATAGCAATATTCATTTCTACTACACTGAATTAACAAAATGTAGCACATTTTTCTTCATAAAAATAACGCTCCACAGTAACACTGGGCTGAACAGATTAGATTTTCTCTACGTTTTTAGGAAAGTATCTCTGGCACCGAAAATTGTTTATTGTCATAATCTAAAATAAAGTGTATATGTATACCTTTGATGTAAAACGAAAACTAACACAGAAGTAAGGATAAGTTAAAGCTGTTGTTGAAGCTATTAACTGGGTTAACTTTAGCTTCGTGGCGATAAGACTAACTAAACTTTTAACCGCAAAGATTTCTACCATTGATACTATAAGCTGTCTTCCATTATATTCAGCTTTATTATAATTTATTCACTCCAAAACAGAAATCCATTAACCTAAAGTTGTTTCAGGTAGTTGTGCATTATAATTTTTATTTTGTGTGCTAATTAAAAGCTAGCATTCTCTAAGATATGATTCACTCACAGATGACATTGCTTCGTCAATATACATATACTAGAACACCTTATACTTTGGTAAAATAATTTATGCTTATAACTTGCTCAGATAAAGTCATTAACTAACAAAAATATCAAACCAAAATCGATGAAGATGTTTTTTTTTTTTTAATTACAAAAAAACGCATTTAAAATGTATGTAGGTTGAAAGTACGCCCACTTTGATTATGTTCCTAAGATATCTTCTAATATACAATTTTACAGTGTATCCTCATCTTTTAAAAGCCCCTATACCTATAGCCTAGAATGCTGAAACTTAACGAATATGAGATAAAAATATGCCTTGAAATTAAAGCCGCCATAGTTATACAGGATGTTCCGTTCCTAGCGTCAAATATCTTGAACATGGACAATAATTTCTTGGTTCCATATAAGAAAAAAATGTTATGCCAGAAGGGAAGGAATCATACTGCCAATATACATTAATAAATTCCACAGATCCGAACTCAATGTAAACCTGCCATATTCTTGGTTGGTTTGAAAATTAATTAAGTCAGAATATAAAAAAAGCAAACAAATTTTGTTGATATCTTTATCAGGAAAACGAAAGGAAGCAATCTCCTACGAAGTTGCACCAATCGACTTCTTTACAACACGCACTGGCACACAAAATAGCTCAAATCCATGAAATTACTATTTCCTTAACAAGTCCCTTCCTTTTGCTCAAGTTTATGCAACGCCTTTTAACTATCTATTTATTATAGTTGCCAGTTCTGTATGAAACTGTTCGTTGGAGATACAGTAAAGTAAGACATTTGCTGTTAAAGGACTGCAGCTTATGAATAACGACAGCAGTCACCGAATATTATACAGGTTCAGTAGTACTGGAATCATCCCGGCTTTCAAGATCATTGACAACATACACGTATGTACTAAAAGCAGTTTCTACATAGAATCTGCTACACACATACATTTTGGTTGCACCATCGTCGGTAGCCACATCGCAAATCATGAAAAGTACTGACATTTTATAGCTACTGATAACGAATTTTTACAAGGTTTGTCGAATGTAAAATGCTAAAAGAGCTGTTGTTTTGACGCATTGGTCCTTACCTTAACTCTCCAAATTTAGCGGAATTTGATGTGAATCAATTGTTGTATAGGAAAGCAGACGTAGTCCACATGTTTGAGGAAATATATCCTTTTCCATCGTATTCCACTTCCACGACTTTCTCCAGCCAATGTTGCGCTAAAAACTTCGGTAATCAAACAGTAGTCGGTAATATGCAACCTTGTCATGTAGCCATTTTGGGCATCGAAATCTTTCTATTGAGCAAAACGGCATATATTATATCCTCATACCTTAGCCTTACCAGCATCTTATGTGAAGCGTTCATAATTTCATATACAATGGTAATAGCAAAAACCTTTTCAAGGATACCAGTGATAAAGATTACCAAAGTCCCCATGCACACTATTGAACGCTTTTTCAAAGTCGTGTTTTCCTATTCGTAATTCTCATGGCTTTATCAAAGGTACGAGGCCTATACTATTGCCTTACTTGACACTGTGGCTATACGAGTAGAATATTTAGTAGAATAACTTAAATTGCGTAGACCCATTTTTAAGTACACGCACTATATATGGTATATTATATATTCGTTTCCTAATAAACTATATGCAACATCGAAACAACTAAAATCTTCCAAATCCGAAAACTCTTTCAATAAACGTGCATCAGGACAAACAATTATAAACGGTTTGCTAAATCGATAAATTTAATGTCGGATTAAGAGACAGCACATAAAATATTATATTAAACAAGACCGTGTTGTGTTTGCGCTTCAGTAAAAGGTCCTAAACCACAAGCGGCGTGTGTTTTTAATCGTGTTATCCTGTGACCCCATATCTGAATGCATCGCACATGCATTTCAAATCATCTGCTTGGACAAAAGCATAAGAGCTCAAACTGGTAAACACTAGTATTTGTCAACAAATATCAGCACCAACAAAAGGATGCCTGTGCTAACACGTAAAACATCCCTTTCTAAGTTTGTCTGAAGAAAAATATTACCGCCGTGCGGAGCCCCAGAGTGCATACTTATACGTACATATGACACTCTAAGCAAATAATATCCTTTCCCCATTTCAAATCACTTAAATGAATATTACAGATCGCTCACATCATCATTGTCATCGGCATGTCCTTAGCGCACCATGTGCTAAGAATGAAAAACTGAAACTGAACTCCATGACATCATAAATTATCGATAATCACATTTTGTTTTGACAGGATGACTTTTCCAATCGATCCACACATACACGCACACAAAATTAATCTTTCATGCGAAAATCTGAAAATAGGAGATACAAAACAACACAAAGGACACCCATTGAACACACAGAATAAAATTTATCGAGTAACATCAATCCTTATGGGTTCTGCATTTCCGGCTTAGAACAATACCCTCGCCATGCACTTTCCGGGACTGCTTCATCCACATGCAAACACATAGGACCACAGAGTGCAAATATACATAGGTGGCGTTGTGAAACCACACAGCAGACAATGAGATCACCGCAGGACGACCCATCGCATCACCAACCTCAATGCGAGCCATCAAAATACGATTTTTGTGGTTGTATCTGCCGAGCGCATCCAACGGAAAAATTTGTGCAAATATTTAGAATAGACTACAGATACAATGCATGTCTATGATTCATTCGCATTCAACTGCGATTTGAATAGAACTAAAAATGTCCTCGAATAGTATTCGCAAAAAAAAAGGAGAACACTCTCAATTCATATCTGACATTGATGTGCATCCGCGAGATGCATCCGAGTGGACATGAGATACTCCTACCTGCTTTCTGCCATTAGGTTGTCTAAATTGTCTGTAAGTAGCCGCAAGCCATCACTGGAAATCGCGGAATCAATGTTCTCATTGATTTTTATGTGGAAAGCGGTACAGCCGCCATCCATGTGACAACAGTTGTTGTAGAGTCCATCCATGGGAGGAGAGGGCTTTTAATTCGTCGGCGATAAGATTTTGATTTGTGAATTAATGACGTGCGCCTGGTGAATAGTGTAGTGTTGTGTCGCCGAGGATAGTATCTGGCGTAACGGCGAGATGATGTTGTTTCCCACAAATTTATTTTTATGGCCCGCACATATCAGGCACTTAAAATATTTTGAGACAAACAACATCCAACAACGTGGCGTTGATAAGACACCGCCAGACTTTCGAATGATGACTGTGTGCCGGAGCTGTGTCATGGCGAAGCGTCGAAATAATCGTAATGGGGTCCGTTTATACTGGACGACAAGGTACCTATTCTATTTATGTTACTACTGCTACGAGAGATAACGACTTTTGGATTTGTGGGCTTATATGGTAAATATTTTATTCATTGGTGTTCATTAATTTTCACTTTGAGTGCCGCAGTGGAAATCAATGGCTTTTGTTTAGACGGTAGCATTGCTCTAATAATTGGTATCAAGTTTTATTCAAATATAAATGGGAATCATTTAAAATTATCTCAGAAAAAAGTAGTAAGTAATGTTCAACAAGAAGTTCGTGTTGAGTTTGTATGTGCTGTTGAAGATCAGGATTTTCCAATAATAATTCGTTTTTACTACGATGTTGAGTTTCCATTTCTTTTGAAATGCTGATGATAGATTTAGACATTTTTCGAAGTAAGCATTTGAAGATTTTGATACTTTTAATACAATAACGATAACTAGTATCGCATGTGGTCGAAATTCGACCATGAACGTGATCAAAATGCTTTCGTTTAATTGGATAAAACGTTCTGTATGAGGAAATCATATGTGCATGTTCTTTATTTACCTTATTTTACCTGCCTTAAAGGCAATATACACTTAAGATTTTTGTTTTGGGCACATTCTTTGGCACAGTGTCCTTCAAATGATATAAGTTTCATCTCCCTCCTTTGAAAATAAATACTAAGAAGAGGTACTACAATTTTCGATCTTCCGTATTAATATAAAGATTACTAAGAGAAATTAAGGGGGCGCTGTGGCGTAAGTGGTTAGTGTGTCGGACCACTGCACGTGAGATTCCAAGTTCGAATCCCAGAAAACACCAAAAAGTTTTTTCACGGTCCCACATCTCGCGAACGAGATTATTGTTGTCTCGTAAAAGCTTCTCAAACCAAATTACCCTTCGGATACGGCACTAAACTGTAGGTTCCAATTCGTGTGAAAAAAATAACGCACACAACATGAGTTGTTGGGAGAAGCTAGGCCCTGGCACTTAAAGAGCTGTGCGCCAAATATTTATTTTTTTAATAGAAATTAAGGGTATTCATTTTAGTTTGATCATAATTTTTCACTGAAGAATAGAAAACCTTGGGGAATTAAAACAAACCTTGTAAAGAGAGGCTTCATCTGCCTTTAGACTACGATACGATTTAGACTTCCCTGTCTTAACATTTACATAACATTTAATGTATGTAGGTATTGTACATGCAATATTTAATTCTAATACGACGACATCGTTTCGAAGATTTTTCAAATGCATTTACAAATCAGTATTATACAGAGGGGAGCGGATTTTCAGATTCAAGTTAACGTAGTGGTTGAAAAAACAGATATCATTAACCATAGTTTTTATATTATTTTACGTTCCCGTTGACTGATCGGTAGTTTCTTGGCTATTTGGCGCTATTTGAAAGACTATTGAGACTTTTGGCAAGGTTGTTCGACTTAAAAAAGTCACAACCGACGAATCAGAAAAATATCCGCTCCTCTATAAGATCAACACGCGCAATATCCGTTTAGTGGTTCCACTGATTATACCTGACACCAGCACCACCTGATCATACCTATACATGCTTGAAAAAAGAAATTGTTAAATATGTTTGGAGGAAATTAATATGATATAAGACTCTATTTCTATTCCTTCTATTTTGTCATACATACTTACGAATTGTTGTAATTCTGTAGTTCACCCACTATCAAAAATGGTCAATGTATCTCTTTTCTCGGGCGTCTTCCTTAACAAGTAGAAGACTTATTCTCGAAATTTGGTTACAAATTACAGGCATATTTCTGAAATGTCTATCATACCTAAGCTTTTGAGGAAATTTGTGAAGGAGAAGACTTACGTGAACAAATTAAACTTAGTCCATGGTTATCTTCTTACTTAGCCAACAGAAAAGAAATATTCAAATGTATTAAATCAATATCTCAACCCGTTAGTGTACAGGTATTCCACAGGGAAGTTGCTTTGGTCCACTATTATATATTTTATTCACTTATAATATGCGGATGATTGGACATTTTTTACAAAACAAATAAGCGATTGTGAGAATCTCCAACTTGATTTTCAAAACATTATTTTTTAATATTAAATTTCATTGCTTCAAACAAGACTCCTCAGCAAGTTATTCTTCCTGTTTCGTCGAGGTAACGATCTGAAGGCAAGGGATCATAACCCTTCCACTTCACTGCATTTCCGTTGATCCGCCTGTGGGGATACCCTGTTTGACCTCAGGAAATATCGGTAGTCCTCTCAATTTTAAATAATTTCGTTACTAATGCAAACCAAATGCTGGTGTTATTGCGCTTGTGTTATGCAGTCGTTTTTAGGCCTCCCTCTCTTTTGAGATATCAGCAACTTAACATATCCATATTCAAGTTCATTACATGTTTTGGAAAGGTTTTATTAAATCTCTGATTTCGGCATAAGGCTTGATAGTAAGTTCATGCACGAAAAACGTAAGGCACTGTAAAACTACTCATAGTATGGAAAATGTTTATCCCATTCATAATTTTACAAAATAAAGTCTGTGGATGCATACATAGGAATATACAGCAGATCTGAATTACAAATTATTATTCTACTTCAATCACAACGATGCACCCATTTTATATGGCATGGGTGTCATATGATCCGTTTCATATGAATTATTACATTTTTTACTCGATTTTTATTCAGTCAATATTTTCTGATATTCCATATACGAGTACACCATTTCCATCTCATCTCATCATTTATTTGAAATCAATCGTGCGCGATAGCTTTAACTTAGACTTATTATCAGCGAATTGATTTAAGTGAGAACAGTAAATTAATTTGTCGAACTGAATGGTTCATCGAAACATAGAAGTATCTATTAGCTCGCGAGCACCACCAATCAATTGCCCGTAATTTACCTAATCATCCATGGCATACTCCGCGCCACGCTGCCTGATGAGGAGCACCCTCAGATTGTCTTTATTGCATCAATGATTGAGAAGCGCCGTCATTGGATGTACAAATTTGAGCACTGTGAATTGCTAAATTATATGGGTAGTATCTGCCAGATAATGGCGTCGAACGTGCGCCCATAATTACCCATCGTCAATTAGCGCTCATGCAGGCTCTGCCATTATGATGGCGGCTGCTTTAAACTGAAAAACCATCTCCGACATTGTTACATTTTTTTAATTTTAAAATTTATTTACAATTTTGAAAATCCGATTTTCCAATTTGGGAAGACACCGGGACAGTGCAACTGAGTGTATTGTCATTTAATCCGATTCAGTAGATGCCCAAACAAAACTAATTTCACACATTAGCTGGAGATGAAAAGCGTTTAATCTGGAAATACCTCTGTCCGAAGACATCTCTTTTTTTTTTTTTTTTGCATAGAAAGTTGAGTTTAAACCCGGATGGCCTTATAACAGTTTTGCAAATTAACAAATGTAATGTTTGTTCTGCCTTTTTTTCTATTCTAATTGAGTGTATCCATGAGCCACGTTTTTCAGGTTCTGCTTTTGTCTATTTGGATTTTCTTTCTTCGATACAAACATGAAACTGGCTGTCAGTCATGAAAGAAAAAAATATACTTGTTTGGGCAGAATTAAGTGTGAGAGGGACGAGGAAAAAATAATAATAATAAGTTAAATCCTTAAATCCTATCGCTTGATTCGGTGTGCAGGCTGGTAAATGGCTAAACGGACGAGCGTATGCGTGCGAGATGTCCTTTTTGTTCAGATATATGACATGTGTTGTTATTATTGAATTATTCGCATAATAGGATTAAACATTTTCAATAAGGATTCCCCATCGACATTGCACGCTCGTTGGTTCAACACCAGCTCTTTTCATAAGCAGGGTTGTTCGTTGATCTGCAACTGTGTGTTGTTTGGTTGTTGCTTGTGCTATAGGTGGGAACCTTTTTTTTTTAAAAAAAAATATTATTAACACTATGATGAGATGTATATGCATAGATACAGATTTCGTTTATAATGGCATAATTGAGTTTGAAATTACTAGGTGCTTACAAAATTTTTCAATGTGGTTTATTTTTCAGTACAATATTCTTCCCTTATATGGCCGCAAATTTGATATTGAAATACTAAGAAAGGTTTAATATATTGCTCCTCGAGATACACACTTCCTTGATGAAGGGGTTGGATCACCCAAAGTTTAATTTCATGCATTGAAAACAAGATTATGGCAAAGTTATTGTCTTCACACATAGTCCTCAGCTTCCCTTCCAAAAGCATTCCGATAGCGCTAAAAATGCTTTTGCTAAAATTTTACAAAAATATTTAACTTGATAAAACTTCAATTTTTTTGGAGTCGTTTTTCTTAGGACCCAAGTTTCTATTGTTATAAAGTAAATGCAATCTGCATACAAGAATTTATACAAGGAAATAGACACAGAATCTCAAGAAAAAGCTAAGCCTGTGTCGATTAGATACATGTGCTCCGGCTAGATCGATGTGGTTAGTCTACGATAAGAAGAGATCTATCAATCTAGTTAAACTAAGTCGCAGGGACATCTGAACTGCTGTCAGCGTCCTGAATGGACACTGCGTGATAGGCAACTAGGCAGCCCAGCTAGGTATCCCCTTAAATGACTTTTGCAAAAGCTGAAGGAACAAAAAATAACAGGAATCTATTCGCCATCCACTGTGTGTTTGTTCTGCACAGGTCCTTAAAAGAAGCTTTAATCTTGACAATCTTCAACATTTTATATTCGCTGGGCGGTGATTGTTCCCCACTGGGGTTTGAACTTGCACACGTCGGTTAAGGAGGAAACACGCTATCCACTGTACCAATACCACCTTTTCGGGCTTTTACAAATATTTATCTCTAAGTTATGTAAATTTTCATTTTGAATGTTTTACGTGGGCGACGTTTCGGACATACACCTATGTATGTATGTATATACCATACGTCTTTCATCAGGCTTTGTTTTTTATTTTTGATAGAATAATAAATATAATTAAGTGCAAATAACATGTAACTGGCGAAATATACAATACTTACATCGGGAATTATAGCAGAACTCAAAAGCCCTAGAAAGTATACATTGCACAAATTAATTAGTATCGTAAGTTCATTGCAGAACTAAGTTATACTTAAATAAAATCTAATTAAAGAAAAATAAGAAGAAGAAAGGAAAACAACTAACTTAAAAATATAAAACAAACACAAGTCAAACATAAATGCAGTTTATGTTTCACATTCCCTAATGGCCTTTTATTAGTTGGCTGTAAATGTTGGTTAAAAATCTTAATAAGAGAAATGTTATACTGCTTTGCTATTGCTTTTAATGGTCAATTTACAGCTCAACGACCTGCGAACTACTAACGTGCGAATATTCGCCAATTGTGATATTTCATTCACAACTACTCTTTTATCATTCATTACTTACTTACTTAGATGGCGCTACAGTCCGGGGTGGACCTGGGCCTCAACCAACAAACCTCTCCAGCCAGCACGGTCACGAGCCAGTTGCCTCCAGTTGCGCACGCCAAGTTGGTTGAGGTCCCCCTCCACTTGTTTGCGCCCCTACCGCGAGGTCGTCCTCTACTGCGCCGTCCGTCCGGGGTGGATTCGAAGACTTTCTTAGCGGGAAGGTTGGGCTCCATCCGCTCTAAATGACCCAGCCATCTTAGTCGCTGTATGTGAACTCTTCTGGCTAAGTCGTTGTCCTTGTACAGGCCGCATAGTTCGGCATTGTACCTTCTCCTCCACTCACCGTCTATGCAGACGGGACCAAAGATCGCTCGAAGAACTTTTCTCTCGAAATAACCAAGGGCATCCTCATCCGGTTTTACCAAAGCCCATGCCTCTGCGCCGTACAGCAGGACTGGGATGATTAATGTCTTATAAAGAGTTACCTAAGTAGTTCGAGATAGGGCTTTGTTACTCAATTGCCTTATTAGCCCATAGAAAAAACGATAGGCAAGAGTAATTCTTTGTGTGATTTCCCCACTGGTGTCATTTGAGGAGCTCACCATAGAGTCTAGGTAGACAAAATCCTTTACTACCTCAAAATTGTATCTGTCTATTGTGGCGTTCTGTCCAAGACGCCGATGTTGGGTGTCCTTTTTTGTAGACAGCATATATTTTGTTTTGCTTTCATTGACCGCTAGACCCATCTTTGCTGCCTCGATCTCAATACTCGTAAATGCCCCATTGATGGGCCGCTGAGTTCTTCCGATTATGTCAATGTCATCGGCATAAGCGAGTAGTTGTACAGACTTGAAGAAGATTGTACCTCCGGGGTTGGCTTGTGAGTTTCGTACAATTCTCCCAAGTACTAGATTAAAGAGATCGCATGATAGCGCGTCGCCTTGTCTAAGACCTTTTCTGACATCGAACGGTTCGGTGATGTTCTTACCGACTTTGATGGAGCAGCGAGAGTTCTCCATCGTCATTCTGCACAAACGGACGAGCTTGGCAGGGATGGCAAGACTAGACATGGCTCTGTATAACTCATCTCTATACACGCTGTGGGCGCCGTGGCGTAAGTGGTTAGTGTGTCGGATCACTACGCATGAGGTTCCAAGTTCGAATCTCAGAAAACACCAAAAAGTTTTTTCACGGTCCCACCTCTCGCGAGCATCTGACAAACATCCGAGAGTATTGCTGTCATGAAAAAGCTTCTCAAATCGCCGTTCGGATACGGCACTAAACTGTAGGTCCCTTCCATTCGTGTGAAAAATATAACGCACACAACATGAGTGGTTGCGAGAAGCTAGGCCCTGGCACTTTCAAGTGCTGTTGCGCCAAATATTTAATTTTTTTTTTTTTTTTATACATGCTATCATAGGCAACTTTGAAATCGATGAAGAGGTGGTGCGTATCGATTTTATATCCATGGGTTTTTTCCAAGATCTGCCGTAGTGTGAATATTTGGTCAATGGTAGACTTTCCAGGCCTGAAACCGCACTGATAAGGACCTATCAGGTTGTTGACGATCGGTTTTATTCGTTCACATAGTACGGCAGACAGGATCTTATATGCGATATTTAGGAGACTTATAACTCTGTAGTTGGCGCAGTTCAGAGGGTCTCCTTTCTTCAGGATCGGGCAAACGATGCTGAAGTTCCATTCATCAGGCATACTTTCGTCCGATCAGATTTTACAGATGAGCTGGTGCATGCTCCCTACCAACTCATCTCCTCCTGCCTTGAAAAGTTCAGCGGCAAGGCCATCAACTCCAGCAGCTTTGTTGGATTTGAGTTTAGATATCGCTATCCTCACTTCATTCTGATCGGGTTGACGAGAATCTTGACTGTCATCGTCACTGTTGAATGGCTCATTCTGCCTGACAGCGGAATATTGTTCATCATCGCCGTTTAACAGTCTGCAGAAGTGTTCCTTCCATATCATCAGGACTTAGATTGAGATTAGAAGAAACACGATCGGCAAAGGTTCTGGCGGTCTCTTGCGATTGTAGTCGCCCAACGTCAAATTTCCTCACAGTATTTCGTTGATTTCGCTCCGTTGTGGATATCCGCATCCGTACCTTGGCTACAACTAGGTAGTGATCCGAGTCCACGTTGGCTCCTCGGAAAGTCCGGACACCCAGAATACTGGAAGAGTGCCTTGCGTCGATCGCAATATGATCGATTTGTTTGACAGTTTTTCGATCAAAGGAGAGCCATGTTCCTTTGTGAATGTCAAGACGTGGGAACCGCGTACTCGCTACGACAAAGTTTCGCCCCCCCCGCAAAGTCGATTAGCCTGAGGCCGTTGCCGGATGTGATGTCGTGCAGGCTGTGCTTTCCGACAACTCTACTAAAGATGTCCTCTCTTCCTAGCTTTGCGTTAAAGTCGCCTAGGATAATTTTAACGTCGTGGCTAGGGCATTGCTCATACGTCTTGTCCAAGAGCTGGTAGAAGTCGTCCTTCTCCTCGTGAGGGGTGTGAACGCATGTTAGGCTAATGTTGGCAAATTTAGCCTTGATACGGATAGTCATAAGGCGCTCGTTCACATGCCGGAAACTCAAGACTTCTTGCCTAAGTCTGCCTCCAATGACAAATCCGCACCGGAATAGACGCTGCCCTTGTTGTCTGTAGCAGTCGCCGTAGTAGATGTCGCAGTTTTTCATACTCTTTTTGCCCGGCCCATCCCATCGCACTTCTTGGATGGCGGTAATGTCTGCTTTGAAACACTCTAGGGCCTCCGCAAGTTGTTCGGCTGCACGTGATTTGTAGAGGGACCTAACATTCCACGTGCAGACACGAAGATCGTTGTCCTTTTTACGTTTGCTTGGGTCGTCAACAGTAAGATCATCCGTGTCCGAGGCTGTTGGTTGCTTCGTAACCAAAGGTTTTTTTACGCGGTCGGGAAATTAACCCGACGGAACAACCCCCAACCTGGAGGGCCAGATCCTTTTTTTTTTGTACCCCTAGGACAAGAGGCCGGATACACCGATGTCAGTAACCCACTTCGGGGATATGAGCGCTCCCGTTGGCCCATTAAGGGTTCATCCGCCACCATCTCTTTTTCAATACCCTGACGTAGTATTGAAAATCCTTACAGACCTCAGCTCCAAATATGTCGAAGTAGCTCCGGTAAGGTATCCGGTGGTCTGTAGACGTCACCGTTGATTACATCGAGAGAATTCATCTGCCGCACGTCCTCCTTCTGAGGAGCTCTTGCTAGACTTCTGAGACGCATATTTCAGCCAATCAGGTCAACAAGAGATGCCTCGTCCGGTTAAACATATGCACGCTGAAGTTCACCCAGATGCGCTTACGCAGGTCTGAGTGTTCAGCTGCACATATATCGTCAGACTCAGCATACGCTCATCGTTAGTTCACTATCAGATAGCTATCCAGCGGGCACCGCGAGGAGGTGATGATGACTTTGCTAAAAAACTCGTATGAAAAAAAATAAATAAATAAATATTTGGCGCAACAGCTCTTTAAGTACCAGGGCCTAGCTTCTCGCAACCACTCATATTGTGTGCGTTGTATCTTTCACAAGAACGGAAGGGACCTACAGTTTAGTGCCGTATCCGAACGGCGATTTTGAAAAGCTTTTTCGAGACAACAATACTCTCGGCTGTTTGGCAGACGCTCGCGAGAGGTGGGACCGTGAAAAAACTTTTTGGTGTTTTCTGAGATTCGAACTTGGAACCTCACGCGTAGTGATCCGACACTAACCACTTACGCCACGGCGCCTACCTTCGAATCCAACTGAGAAAGATGCGCAAGCAGTTGGAAATGGATCCCAACCAGCTTGGCTTGCAAAACTGGAGGTACCTGGTCAAATATAAAGCTAGCTTTATAGATTTTTTTTAGATTTAGATTTGATTTTATTTATGTCGCTTATAAAAATTACAATCGTGTATTTAAGATACAATCAATAAATGCATGGCATTGCCGTCTGCCTGATTGACAATTAAAATTTACAAATTATTAAATAAAAGAGTTTTTTTTTTATATCTCTAGACGTTGATCTTTAAAAGTGTTCATTAAATATTCTTTCTCGATAAGCAAGTGCTAATTTACAATATTGGAATAGTTTCTCAACGTTTAATTCATTAAGTAAGTCTATTACTGCTTCTTCTGCCAGAAAATCGCTTGTTTCTTCGAATCTCTCGGAGAATTGGACATTTTCCAACAAAATGGAGCACGTCTTCTCTTTCGGCCAGATTGCAAATACTGCAGAGTAATGGTAAATCCTCCCTATGTGGGATGTAGTTCAATTTCAAGAGTTCTGCTCTTAGCTTTAGCATCATCGATATCTTCTCTACTTCATAAGCATCTTTAAAATAATTTCTCTCATTTAGGTGATGGTTCAGTCGGCTGTAGATGGATCGATGGACCGAACTCGTAGCTTCTCCTGTATACATAACTACAAATTTGGTATCAACTTTCGCGATGAGATCATAGAGTATCGGCTTCCAGTTCGCAGAGTTATCGACATCGAGATTTATTTCCATACCACAGCTATCTGCTAGATCCAACCATTCTGCATACCAGCTCCGCTTGGTATGTATTGCTCTTAGAGCCGCTATTTTCGGCAGGCGGGAGTTGGGCATGTTCATAACTTTAATTATATAATCTATATGCAGTTTCAGTGTCTTTATGAAGAGTGGGGACAGTCCTGTTTCCAGCATAAGGATGTAATTAGGCGTGTTAGGTGGAAGACGAAATGCACGCTTAATATAGTACCTTAGTAGCTTTTCAACGGTATCGAAATACTTGCACCCCCAAGCTTGGGCCCCATAAAATAAAATAGATTCGGAGACTGCCTCAAATACTTTATACTTACTGCTCTGAACTACGAATTTATTACCAAGACATCTACACCATGCTGTATTTATGGCAGTTTTCGCCTGAGTTAATTTTAACTTAAGATGGTTATCCATACTAAGGTTTTTTGTCAGTAGCACCCCCAGGTATTTGTACTCAGTCACCACCTCCACTTCTGCACAACTAATTTTCCATTTTTCCTTCAACCCCATTCTGCATCCACCCTTCTTGAAAATCATAATTTTCGATTTATCCAAGTTAACTACAAGGCTCCATAAACAACAGTATTCATATAAACGATTAATCATAAGCTGGAGAGATTCTGGTGAATTTGCAAGCAGAACTATGTCGTCAGCAAACATCAGGGCCTTTATGCATGATCCAGAAAAGTGTATACCTCCTGGCAAGCAATCGGTAAGATCGTCAATAAATAGCGCAAATAGGCAAGGGCTGAGCGCACATCCTTGTCTGGCTCCTGATTTTGCTTGGAACCACTCGGAATTCGCTTTTCCATCCCATACCGCTACCCGAGTATCTGCGTAAAGCTTTTCCAAAATTCTTCCATATTTTCGCGACATTCCAATGTTATAAAGCTTGTAGAACAAAGCATTTCTATCCATGGTGTCAAAAGCTGCGATAGTTTGCCGTGTCAGCTGGGCAGCCTTTTTTGTATAAAGGGTATATTAGAGCTTCTTTAAATTGCTGCGGGATCATTTCTTGCTCCAACACGTTATTAAATAACAGAACGAGCTTATCTAGGTATAAAACAATTGGTCCCATACTTATAGAATTCAACTGGTACCTTATCAGAACCTGGGGCCTTGCCGTCCTTCAGGTTATTGAGTCCTTTAATTACTTCTTCTCGTGTGATAGGCGCATGAAGTATATCGTATATGCAACCAGGAGCTGCATACTGAAATGATACCCTTATTATATTAGGATTCAGTAGGTTTCTAAAGTATGTAAGAAGCATGTTTGGGCTCAAGTTTCTGCTGATGGTTGGCAGCTAGCTTTATATTTCTCGTGGTTGAGGCTTAACTTCAATCCGCACTGTAGTACTGTTTGACGAACAGGCGGATAAGTCAACAGCCACCTTCGAGACGGAAAAAAGGGGTTTACGTGTTAAAAATTCGGTTTAGTGGTGAAATTCTAATGAATATGCATGTGCAATGTGCAATGGCGCGGATGAGAAAATTCTTCTACACATTGTATATGGAGTTAAAACCTTAACCAAACTGCAGGTAGACCGACATTGATCTGAAGATATTAACAACTGAACAAAAATCACAGGCATTCTCTGACATTCTCTGACTTTTTCAAAAGTTCTTCTCTCCGACTTTTCCTTCTTTTCTTTACTTTCCAGACCAGTGAACACTCTGTCAAAAGCAAAAATGGTCAAACGTTTGACCATTTATAAAATGGTATTACACTGATGCCATAATTGCGCTTTATTAATGTTCATTGTACAGTTCTACCTCGATAATGTGGAATAAATAAAATACATGCATTTTATATTTTGAAATTACATACAAGTAGAGTGGTTGAGTGTATTTGGGCAGAGATACTTAACGAAATCCATTGATGTACCATGACTTCTTCTGAAGTGAAGAATGCTATTGACGAGGTTGTACCAAATGGTGCAATCTTCTTTTAGGTTTCTTTAGTTTTTTTGCGAAACCTTTAGATACGTAGATCTTTCGGATGATCTTCCATAAGAACACCGATGCTGGTGCTATTGTGCGATCATTTTAGTAAAATGAATCCATTAGAACCCGTTCAGGTCAGGCCAGATATTTTTGAAGGATTGACTTGTCATGCCATTCCCTCACTTGCATACAGCGTGAATAGATGTTTGCAAGTAACGAGAGGAATATAAATACTCAGACAAGACTTTGCTAAGATATACAGGTACTAATTACTGCTACTAGTTTATTATTGATTACCTGATTATATCCTCCTGATAATCCAGGAATTCCCTTTGTACTCTTTTCAAGTCACGTGTGTAAGACAAATTCTCTTTTATCGCAATTGTGGCACTTATCGTTGACGCTAAATGAATTTGGTTACCCGATTGTACTTAGCTCATTGTTATTCAATTTTATTAAACTCAAAGTGCCACCGTTTACCTCAATTGCCCAAAAAGCAGAAATATCTCTAACAAAATTGCTTATAAAATTGGCTTCAGGCACACTGTCTTCGTGCAGGCAAGCGTGATTGCTGGTGACAAAATGCTGAATTAAAAGCACACACATCGTTTATTGTGTGACGTGATTTCATTTAACCGTCAACGCCACAAAAATAAAATATATATATACTTACATATGTATATACAAAAAGTTTTTGACACACATATATCATTTAATGAACGAAATTGGTCGTGAATCAGAAGGCGTGACAGAGCCGTAATTTTTATAGGAACCTTAACGCAGTCAAAACGGAATTCGTCCATAAAATCATTTTAATAATATTATGTATACGTATGTACATATATACACTGGCTACGCACGGATCCTGCACCGAGTACTATTTTCCGAGAGCTCAATTTCCCTTTATCCACGTCGCGTAATTGCGGAGTGGGTGTGTGTTTGTGAACGCATTCGAGCGTGATCACTTCCAGTTAGTGGCGCATTTAATTCGAGCAAACCTCGAATTTTCAGCCCTACACACCCCGTAACCGTTGAATACATTTAGCGCTACAGCACCGCTCCATAGTGTATCTACATGTGTACGAAGTCCTGTACTTTTGCCGGTACATATGTATATCGATCAAACACGTTAAGGGAACAACAACGAAAGGAAAAAAAAAAAACCCTTATGCAATAACAGTAATTGTCGGCCATTACTCGCGCCAGTTTATTAATGGGTGAAGTGAGCAAAAGGTGCGCAAGGACGTTCTAGGAGAGGGGAGAACCAACAAGAGAATATAAAAATAAAAAAAAGTTGAGCTGTTTAGGTGAACTCCTTGGGTCTGCTGTGTTAATTTGTGGCTCTGTGATTCAATTCGAATGCGATTAGGGAAGCGCATAGATACATAGATACACGACAAAGACGACAACGACGCCTTGCATGGGCATAACCCTCTTGAACCTTTGTTTGGTGTGTGACGAGTCAGCCATCTGCCCGTAAATGTATCTTTTGTGCGTAATTTTTATATGTATAAATATTACGCTACTTGGCACTATTAACGGATGATGTTGGCATAATAAATAATAGGCGCAAAGAGTGGAAGCGAATGGAAAGCGATTTCGGATTTATACTGCACACGAAAGTAAGCATGATCGCCATTTGTTTTCTCTGTGCGAACACAATTACTAAGAGAAACATGCATTGGTGCTGCAATTGAGGACGTCACGGGGCTAACAAACAATGCAATAAATTTGTGTTTGAAATGAAAATAAAGTCGAATACGAAAGCTAATCGCTTTGTTTATTTATATTTTCATATGAGGATAATCGGATGAGTTGCATACATGTGCACATGTACCTATGTATACCTCTGCACATCCATTTGAACTGTTTATTTTTTTTGTTAGAAGTATGTCTGCACTCTGTACTTAGGGCAGAGTTTGCCACGATGGAGACTTCGGCCCCTCCAAATATCATTTGTGAAAATTAGTGATTCGTTGGTGTTTTAGATTAGATCAATGAAATCAATATAAAACGGTGTGATGAGCTTCACGCTCGTACCTATTTGAATTTTTCTTAGTCCTTTTATTACACTTGCGCTACGTGTCGCAAGTATGTACCTATAAACAATTAAATCTCCCTCCTCTGTTGGGAGAACAATATATGTATCTATGAACAACCATCCTAATTTGTATGTAAACTTAACTCCTTTAATGGATATCTCACATGATTTATCACATTTCTCGGTCCCATCGGTGTCCGTTCAAAAGAGGTTTCACTGTATAGTGAATATACTGTAAGTATAGAATACCGAAAACTGACTTGTTGCATTCTCAGTGCCTTATGCAAAAATTTGTAATGTCATAAGTATTGAGATGCGCAAGTATCAAGATGAAAATAAACGGAAATACTACTGTATATGGATGATGTACACAGGCAATTTTTAAAAATTGTTCCCTTCTGGGAAAGAAATAGTTTTTTTTTTTTTGAGAACGAGCCAATTCTCAAAGCTGATGTTTTACGCAAAAGAAGCCAATATGTCGTTAAGCCACAGATATTTATTAACTGTGTATAGATACATATGTATATTTACCAGACGTTAGATATAGATACATATATGTATACTACTGTTATCAAATGCAGTTAGGTAGTAGTGCTTAATGCTTTTAGATTGCTAACACTCTAGAGAAGAGGTGCAGGCGTTCATATTATCGTCTTATCGTCCTTGGAAGACAGATTTGATTCAACAGAATGAAATGATTTCCGAGATTTCATTAGATTGTGTAGCTCTTATTATCTTTATGTTCTGTATCCCTTTATGTGTGCTAGGGCCTCTACTGTGCCTACGCGCCATCGTGTACGATTTCCGGCAATATGTCTCAACTCTCCCAAACTTTTCCCCAAGTGCCGTGCCTCCTTCTCGACTGTTCTGCACCATGGTTTCCTTGGACAGTCAGGTCTCCTGCCATCCTGAAGTAAAGGGTTCCATTGCATAGCATGGTTCGCTATGGAACTGTCACCTTTTCGGAAAGTGTGCCCAATCCACTGCCACTTCCGTCGTTGGATGGTTGTGCCTATTGATTCTTCGC
Organism: Brachypalpus laphriformis; assembly: GCA_945910035.1. Lineage (NCBI taxonomy): Eukaryota > Metazoa > Arthropoda > Insecta > Diptera > Syrphidae > Brachypalpus > Brachypalpus laphriformis. The sequence goes on from OX246756.1 coordinate 104,987,305, forward strand.
CATTCTCTCGTAACGGTTTTCGTTAGAGATATGATTGGGCCAAAAAATTCTTAAGATATTGCGCAAGCACCTATTAACAAACGTTTGCAGCTTCTGGTGATAGTAGTGGTCATTCTCCACGTGATGCATCCATTTAACAGAACGGATTCAACATTGGAGCGAAACAGTCTTAGCTTGGTGTTCAAACTGATTTCATATTTTGAGCAACATCCCGAACGCGGAATTTACTTTGGCGATCCTGTTGAATACATCCAGTTCGGTTCCACCATCGATCGAGAAAATACTCCCAAGATACTGGAAATCCTCTACTCTCTCTTCCGGTTGTCCAACAATGCATAGTTGAGCGGATGAGTTTGCTCGAGAGCTGATAATCTTAGTTTTTGTCATATAAATTTTCAGCCCGTCGACGTCTGCCTGCCTCTCCACATCTGCTGCCATTTGATGGAGGTCCATAATTCTATGAGAGAGTAAGCATGCATCGTCAGCGTAGTCAAGATATTTAAGTTGAGATGTAAGGGTCCATCGAATTTCTCCGTTATCCGTCCACAAAGCTGCACGAAGCAAATCGCTAATCACCAATAGGAATAGTATTGGTGAAAGAATATAGCATTGACTTACCCCACGTTTGATCTCAAATTCCTCGGACAACCTTCCGCTTTGCCGAAAAGTCGTCAACATGTGATCATTCCTTATCCGAGGCATAGTGTCGGTTTCTTTAGCAGGTAATTTTCGGGAACGCAGGTTGGTGGCCCACGTTACCTAGCCTAGAATCAAGGCCCTAGACAACCCGCACTTGCAATTTAAGCCTACATGTATAAGAGTTTTTTCAACGGCATTTGTACTGAGCTTAGCATGTTCACATCCACTGGAGAGAATGTCCGCTTAACAATAACAGTCTTGTATGCCTGTTGTAGTTAAACACTTCGCGCTCGGTCGACGTGATTCCGTTCCTGACAAAAACAAAACAAAACGCCTTTGGGTGTCAAACTTTAGAGAAACAGGCTCTGCACTCAAAAAGAAGTCTCCTGAACGACCTCGTACCTCAACAGGAGCCGAAAATGTGGCCGCTGTCAGAGCTTCGATTCAGCAATCTCCACGGCGTTCTGCACGCAACCAGGCGGCGGCATTGAGCTTATCACATCGAAGTGTTCGCAGAATTCTTCACCGTGAGCTGAAAATGCATCCCTACAAAATTATGGTTGTACAAGAACTGAGTAAACGAGATTGGGAAACCCGTACAGTTGCGTGTCGAGATCTGCTTCTGAACATTCCCCGCACAGATTTGTTTTAATGTGTGTCGATAATGGAGGCCGCCACTTGAGTGAGATAATTTTTAAAACTTAATTTAAAAATTGCATTATGTGTATTATTTAGAAATAAAGTTATCTCTTTGATATCTTGTTTCTTTTTTGTTATATTAACATCCCAAGTTTTTTCTGCCCCACACTGTATAATGGCAAAATACGTCTTCTTCTTTTAGTTTTAAGATAATGTCACTGAGCTAATGTGCAAGTTTATTTCATTTTTGTGTGAATGAAAACTCTTTACTGAGATGTACATCTGAAAATTGCACAGATTTTATTGAAATATATTTTTTTTTAGAAAAATCCGTCTATGTCCCCACAGGATATTTAGGAAATTATTTTTTCTTGTCTGACCTCATGTTATCATCCTTTAATTCCTTAATGAAGATATGAGTCATCCTTTATATAGTATTAATTTAAAAAAAATATTATAGTATAAATAAGATATCTGTATTATTGATATCATGTACAGATACATACATATAAACCCCAAACTCAGGTCTCAGGTCCCAAAGACGTTAATCATAAATAGGTTAGGTTAGGTAGATGGGTGCCTTGTGACAAAGAGTCACTGCTCAAGCAGACCAACAGTACGGGTCCATTGTGCCCAATCATTTAACCCTGGAAACGCTGTAAAGAAAATCCGCTGTCAGAACCACACAGAAAGTGATATGAATCTCAGGAGGTCCGTCAGCTCAACATTACCCAAGTCCTCCAGCTCCGAGAAGAAGTAACTACCAAAAGTTCTCATTCTTCTGACGGATAGGGCAGGACAGTCACATAACAGGTGATGAACAGATTCAATTTCTTCTTCGTCCCTGCAACTTCTGCAATAGTCGTTATGCAGCACACCGAGTCGCTCCGCGTGAACGCCAATGGTACAATGCCCAGTAATTATGCCAGAAATGACCCGTGGGTTATAAAGACTAAGTTTTACCAGGAGGTTGATCTCTTCTTGCTGTAGGCCCGCCATAGCGCCCTGGCCGTTGCGCATGTTTCCAGATGAGCCCAGTGTCTGGTTGTTCGACCGGTGGTTTCATCCTCTATTTATTTCCGCAAGGAATTGATTGGGGTTGCTACAGAGGGGAGGGCCCACGATAAGTGCAGCGCCGACCCTTTCCTAGCAAGCTCGTCAGCCCTTTCGTTACCTTCGATATCCATATGCGCTGGTACCCAACAGAGGGTCACCACATTGGCTATAGATGATATCTCGTTTAAGAGTGATTTGCAGCTTCTCCCAAGCCTCGACCTAATTACAGTAGAGTCCAGAGCCTTAACGGCTGCCTGGCTGTCTATATAGACAGTGATCGTTTTACCAACGATATTACTCTCGCGTATAATTACAGCAGCCTGTATAATGGCTGTGACCTCAGCCTGAAAAACGCTGTCGTCGTCGTTTATTCTAAAGGAGTGGTTTATTCCTAGGGCTTCACAATACACTTCAGCTCCCGTGCCGACGTCCATCTTAGAACCGTCGGTATAGAAAGCCAACTCCCTTTTCTTCATGGTTCTTCGGTTCTTCCAGCATATTCTGTTAGGAATTCTTGTAGTGAATCTCCTTTCAAATGCTAGCATCGGGTTCATGTGATCAGTTTCCGTCAATCCACTGGTGGTCCCCCATCGGGACGGAATGGAGGCATGGTCGTAAAGGCTTGATGACCACAATCGGCCTTCTCTTAGTCTTACAGCGGTTTTAGCCGCCAGACTGCTGCAGTATATGTCAAGCGGAATGAAACTAAGCATGGTTTCCATTGCCGCTGTTGGTGTTGTTCTTATTAATCCCATGACTCCGATGCACACCACCCACTGGATTTCGGTAAAGTTTGAAAGCTGGTATTGCTTCTCAAGTGCCGTCCACCATACTAGTGAGCCATATGTGAGAATGGGTCTTACAACCGCCGTGTATATCCAGTACACCACAGCTGGTTTAAAGCCCCACGTATTACTGAATGCTTTTTTGCAGGAGTAGAAAAGTACGCTTGCTTTTTTGACGCGTTCGGCAATATTTTCCTTCCAGTTTAGTTTGGAATCTAGAATTACGCCCAGGTATCGAGCTGGTTAATCATAAATACATCTTGTGTTTCAGGCGCTCGTCGGATTTTTTTTCAACTCATAGTACTTAACATAGAATTGCGTCTTAACATAAACAACTAAAGTGCTTTACTTAATGCTATTAAAGAAATGTATGATTGGTTATGTTTGGCAACCCATTAAATTTCCATTTATGAGATGCAAGTCGAAAAAATTCCAAAGGAGTTGCACGTTTTCATCCGAAACCGTCAAAGGACTACTGATTGTACTTGATTAAAATTTGTTGGTGTATTGTTCGTCGATGTTATCCTACCTAGGCTCTAAAATGCAATACAATTGTTAAACGAAAGCGCGCATCGATAAGCTTTCATAAATTAGCCATTTTGTTTCATTCCAATGTTGGCTGCACGTCCATATCGGAAAGCCACTGGTTAAACAAATCAGTATGTTACCGTAAGTATATAGCTTTCTACATACCAAGGAATCTCGGGCTAAGAAAATGAACAAACAAACATTTTAGTCAGAGAATAAATCAGGTTATTGTCGTTTTTGCATATACATATATCTAGGTATTTATATGAAATACGATTTGAGAAATAAATAGGCAGCTACAGTAAAAATCGGTTTGAATATGTTGAAAGGACTTCATCGTTATAACCAATTCATTGTTATATACCGTCAAATAATAAATAAAAAAGCTTTATTTTCAAATGTACACATACATATTAAAAAGAAACGTGACGAACTTGAAATCAGATTCTAGCAAATGTATTTGCTTTTTGGAAGATATTCCAAGTTAAGCATATATAACAAACTGCATTTATATAAGCAAGTGCTAACACTTGTGGGGGCGTATGGTATACAACTCTGTGGTTGTACTTAATCTAGCCATATAAATATCTTTCAGCCTTTTCAAATCAAAGTACTAAGAGCAATATTGAATGTTCCATGGTATACATACATACAGAAGCCAGAGCACCTATATAATATTTTGAAGAACTACCTTACGCACAGGCTATTCCGCGTCAAATGTGGAAACGAATATTCTGATTTTAAGGAAATAATGGCTGGGGTGCCGCAAGGAAGCGTTCTTGGTCCAGTCTTATATCTATTATACACTCGTGATATACCGCAAGTAGAAGGCACTGAGCTAGCTACATTTGCTGACGACACTGCTATCTTGACAGTAGGTAAAACGGTCGAAGATACTACAGAAAAACTGCAAGAAGCTTTGGATAGAGTAAATGAATGGACGAAGATTTGGCGAATCGCACTCAACGAGACCAAATCTGTTCATGTAAATTTTACTTATAAGAAAATAAATAATTTGCCGATCTTTTCAAACTCGGTTCAAATCCCGTTTGCAAACGAGGCTAAGTATCTTGGAATGACACTTGATACAAAGCTGAAATGGAAAACGCACGTAAAGAAAAAACGCAAAGAATTAGATAATAAATATAGAGAAATGTATTGGTTGCTTGGAAAATATTCCAAGGTTAATATATGTATACAACAAACTGCTTTTATATAAGCAGGTGCTAAAGCCTGTATGGACATATGGTATACAACTTTGGGGTTGTACCAAAATAAGTAACATCCAAATTTTACAAACTTTTGAAAACAAAGTGCTAAGGGGTATTGTTAATGCGCCATGGTATATCCGAAATAGCGATATCCACAGAGATCTTGGCATTAAAACAATCGAAGACAAAATCAAAAACTACGCGAGAAAGCATAAAAGTCGACTAGAAAGTCACGTTAATATTACAGTCCTCCAAGTTTTGGATGAAAGAAATTTACTACGCCGTCTACAATGAACCAAGCCTTTAGACTTAGCGCGTTAAGTAACCGCGTCTAAACTGCGGAGCTAGCAGGAACTTCTAATGGGAAGCTACCTGCAAAACGTCATTATTTCGTGAAACGAAAACTACTTGATAAGTCAAATACTTAGTTGTAGTAAAAATATAAACAAGTCTGTTTTGAAGGGAGGTTTTTTAGTGGGTAAGAATCCCACACTACTATGAGCACGCGCTGTCAATCCTCATAGTGTCTTGTTGAAGATTTTCACCTACCCTCGAAAAAAAAAAAAAAAAACAAACAATACATACAGAAGGCATAATGATATTTACAGGGATTAAGAGATAGCAACAGTTGATGAAATAATAAACTTTGCTCGCAAACTTCGTATTCGTCTTCAGGGTCATTGCAACAACACTATACTCCAAATTCTGAACATGTCAAACCTATTGCGCCGGCTACAAAGAACGAAATCGTTCGAACTAGCGCAATAAGGAGTAGTCGCATGTGGGTAATGGCGGTACTAGCAGGTGCTTTTCTTTGCAACGCGAATATGTTTTGAAAAGTAAACTGCGTGATAAGGGAACTTAGTTGTAGGTAGCTAAAAATTGAGGATATTTTTTTTAGTGAATAAAAATCTCCACTATTATGACATTAGTATCTTGACCATACTTTTTTTTTATGTATATATTACATACATAATATAGCAAAAAAATAAAAAATATAATATAGCGAACTCTTGATAATTCGAACCTCTATAAGTCGAAAACCTCTATAAATAGAAGCACGTCCCAAGAGAAAACTCCTATTAATCGAAGAAAACATATACAATTTGTCCTCTTCGCTAACTCGAATTTACTGCTGTGTAACATAACCTGAAAACGTCTCTAATTCGGACCAGATCGTTTTTTTTTGCCTCTATTTTTTAACCCTACGGAGTATTACATAAATGTAAGTTTGTACATTACATTATTTTTCTCTAAAATCTCCATAAATCGAAAACCATTGTGATTCAAAGTTTCTCCTTGGTCCGATAAAATTCGAATTATTGAAAGTTCGCCATATTATGTATGGCTCACTTCTTTATGATCCGAAAGTTTTTTGGAAATTTTAACAGTAAAAAAAAACGGATGAGTATCCTGCTAACATGTCTTACTTAAGCGAATCAAGCAGCAGCCCTCTTGTAGTCTGCAATATGTTCTCTTCATTCTTTGGCCTATCTTTCTGTTCCGACACCTATTCACCTACCCAAAGCAATTTTGTCCACCTTGAAGGTTTCTCTAAGAGCTCAATGGGCCAGATTTCAATAATTGATGAAGACGTGAGAGAGCATTTAGCTTTACTTAGTAGCGATACTACCTGTAGCCTTGACGGAATTCCTCTGATTGTGCTAAAATATTGTTGCAATACCTTGGCATCACCCTTTGCCGACCTATTACGGGCATTATTAAAGCAGAGCATTTTCCCTAAAATTTGGAATAACTCTTTTATCATTCCAATACACAAAAAGGGAAACCGAGGTGAAATATCTAATTATAGACCCATTCCCAAAACTTTTCGAGGCTATAGTTTGTAAGGGTTTTTATTATGCTTGCAAACCCTTTCTATCAACCAAGCAGCATGTGTTTATGAATAGAAAATCCACTGTTACCAACCTCTTTGAATTTAAATCTTTAACAAACAAATCTGTCGAAGAGATTGGTCAGGTCGACTGTATTTATACAGATTTTAACAAGGGCTTTGACAAACTTTCTCACAGCTTAATTCTGTTTAAAATGACGTCTTTAGGTTTTCCAAATCATTTCGTTCGATGGATATGTTCTTATCTTGAACAACGAACTTATCAAGTTTTATTTCGGGGAATAACATCCGAACCAATCCTCGCTACATCCGGTGTACCCCAAGGAAGTCACTTAGGTCCGCTTTTATTTATAATTGCAATCAACGACGTGGTGGCAATACTTAAGAGTTCTCGAATCTTAATCTATGCTGACGACATAAAAATCTTTAGACTTGTACTCAGTCAGCCTGATTGTGTTGCTATGCAGAATGATTTAGATACGTTCGCCGAGTGGTGCTGTAATAACAATTTATTTTTGAATGTATCTAAATGCCAGTCGATGATCTTTTTAAGAAAACGTCATTTTAAGTTATGATTACAATCTCAATGAATCTGTACTTAACAAAGTCACATCAATATGTGATTTAGGAGTGCATTTTTCTCAAAATATCGACTTCGATTTTCACATTGAACAGATTGTCAATAAAGCAAATTCAATGCTTGGTTTTATAAAACGTTGGAATAAAGAATTCAAATGTCCTCTTATAACATCCAAGCTTTATAATAACTTTGTTCGTCCGCAGTTAGAGTATGTATCTAACATTTGGTCTCCAATGTAGGTATGCAGTACACATTAACCGTATTGAATCGGTACAGCGTAAGTTTGTCCGATTTGCACTTCGCCATTTAAACTGGAATGACCCTACACGTCTTCCACCATATTGCGACCGCCTTCTTCTCTTAAATCTTCATTCTTTGGAGAAACGTAGGGAAGTATGTGATGTAATATTCTTACACCAACTGGTAAATGGTTTTATTGACTCGCCGGATCTTCTAAATGAAGTCGGTTTAAACGTAAGATGCTACAACTACAGAAATACCGAGATCTTCCGCGTAAATTTCCACCGAACGAACTACGGTTCTAATGAGCCTCTTACGCGTATGGCGAAGGAAGTAAATAATAACCGCGAAAAATTCGATTGCAACTATAGCAAATTAAATCTAAAACATAAATTATACGAGCGATACTAACTTCTTGATGTTGTAAGTGTTTAGTGTAATGTTTGACTTATGCGTGGCATATCAATTTTTAGTTCATACTTTTGTTTAGTATGCAATCTGCTTTTTGTTTACTTGTCCAGTCTTTTTGTGTAAGGTGTTAGGCTTTATAAATATAACAATACTAACAACTAACACCACACTAAATGATGACTGTGACAAGCTGCGTATTACTTAGTGGCTGATTTGAATTTTTCTTTCTCAGTTCAAAGTAATATTCGTCACAAAATGCTTGCCCTTAAGCAGTACTGATAGCGTTTTATTTTAATTAATTACATAATACATAAATACATAAAAAGAAATTTAAATTTAAATTTAAAAACTGTAGGTATTGCAAAACTCAACAAGTTTTTAAAAAAAATTAAAAATTTCAATTTACTAGAGCCCACCACAAATAATTCTTTTATTTTTCCCTTATTTTCCAAATTGTTAAAACAGTTAATTGAGATTTAAAAGATTCGTTAAACAGTTCAGCAATTGTTACACCACTTGCAAATTTTGAAACAATGCAAATTGCTTCCAAAATGCAGAACGATATTCTCTTATTTAGTGTCGATATAATGAAAAATATTGATTGTTTAATTTCCACGCACCACTATTGCCTCAAGCAACATCTTGTAGTTGAAGGAAATTTTAAAATTGTCCAGACTATTAAATGTCGCCTTGCATTTTGACACAAATAATTGTCTTGATTCATCTCTGTTACTTTAACAATGTACATATTCTACAGAAAAAGAGGAGGTACCCCCGTCTCCAAATGCAGGATACCATTGGGCGTGCAAATTGGTAGGTGAAAAATTCGCTTTAGAAACTATCCAAGAAACATTTCCACTTCCTAAAAGGGTGAAAAATCCACAATTAAGCTCCATGTAAAACAAACGATATTTTTTTTGCTTTGAGCTGTGAGTTATGCTTTTGTTAGCAATGCAACGACTCCAAACTGAAGAGATTTCACGATTTGCTTCCGATATCTTTGCTTTAAGATGTTTTTCATATTGCGTTTGTGGTTATTAGAACTCCTAGGTACTTGTATTCGCTTACTCAATACGTTCACCTTGCAAACTCCAAACTTTTTGTTGCGCATCTTCTTCGACTTATCCAGATTAACACACAAGTTCCATAGCTTGCAGTACTCAGCTAGTCGGTTTATCGTTAACTGCAACCCATTGATTGAATCAGAAAGGAAGATGATGTCGTCTGCGTACATAAGCGCAGGAATCTTACCGATAGTAGGTAAATAACATAGAAAGTTAAATGGAGTTTTGCGGGTTTTTTAAAGTTTAACCTTATACCCACCCGGTCCATCACTATATCAAATATCGTTATAGCCGATTTCTTTCGTACTTTTTCTTTTTCCAGATCTAATTTCTACATACACCATGTTTTGTAATTATAAAGCTGTGCATTTGTTATTAAAATTCAATTTTATTCTAACAAATATATTTTTTGTATATTTAGTGGTAACACAGTTCCGACAGTTTTATCGTAATAAAAAGTTTTATTTTGAAGTAAGCTATCAACTGGAAAGCGTTTTCATTTTCATTTAGGTGCCAAAAGTCTGCAAGACTTCCTTCATTCTTTAAGTGTTTACTTTCTGAAATTCTCTTTGTTTTGCCAGTTTGGCAACCACTAATGTCAAAGAAATGTGTCTACACGGACCAAGTAATTTTTACAAACTTTTTATTAATAATTTTTTTGTTGCTATTAACAATGAGTACAAATACAAAAGAAGTTTCGATCAACTTTCGTAAGTTAATAATAAAGTACAAATCTGAAGGAAAAACATTGTGAGAAGCAGAAATGACTCGAGTTATGGAGTTAAGTTATATTTAGTGACGAGAATAATTTCAATACTTAAGTAACACTCTACTGACGCGTTAACAAGAAACTGTTCGGAAACAGAGTTTTTTTTTTTTTGACGCTAAACTTTCTGTGGGTAAGCACCACACAAAATTTGGGAAGAACTGAGAAGAGAAGAAGGGAACGAGTGGGGTAAGCATTGATACGATATCCCCAACGGAGACAGACCAACGATTTTTTCGGGAGCTACAGCGAGAAAATGATTATAACCTGCCTAAGCTAACCGGGCACAGCATATTTTGCAGAGACTTTGAAGAAACACTGGCACACTTTCTATGGATTGCGAATCATTAATACACAAAAGATACCACCTTGGAGCCTATTTTTACCAGCGACTTTCCTAAATCCACTTTAGATACTCCAGTTCATCACAGCAGTTGGACTAGAAGAAGTGCTATAATTCGATTATCCTATCAACTATAGCACCTGCACTCCGTCAACGAGATCTATAAGTTCAATATTTACAAGAATGACTTCGTGTGGTGTAAGCAGGCGTGGCGTAAGTGGTTAGTGTGTCGGATCACTACGCATGAGGTTCCAAGTTCGAATCCCAGAAAACACCAAAAAGTTTTTTCACGGTCCCACCTCTCGCGAGCGTCTGACAAACATCCGAGAGTATTGTTGTCACGAAAAAGCTTCTCAAATCGCCGTTCGGAGTTGGCATTAAACTGTAGGTCCCTTCCATTCGTGTGAAAAATATTACGCACACAACATGAGTGGTTGCGAGAAGCTAGGCCCTGGCACTTTAAAGAGCTGTTGCGCCAAATATTTGTATTTGTATTTGTGGTGTAAGCAGTGGCGTATTCCGGGACTGCTGCGGCGTGATGGAGTCAATAATATCAGAGTAATCTATATCTCTCGTCTTGCTGTTATCTATTAAAAGAACAGCTTATGAATTCAGTACCTAAAATGACCTCTTCGCCGTGCAGTTAGACGCAAGCATACACAAAAATATTCGCATTGCTCGGTTTATGTATTGATATGCAATACATACCTATGTATGTATAATTTATCTTGGACGTCATTTGGCTTCATTGGAGGGCTGTGCTAGGAGCCATATCTAGAGTCTTTTAGGAATAGCCGAAAATTTAGACACTCATTTATGAAATTTGCCGGATCAGCAGGTAAATCGGTTTTGTATAACTGAGTCCATTTAATCGCTATATCATCGGTACTTAACGCTTGTAAATTGATGAAGAAAGAAAATTGGTTGTGCTGTTCTTTGCAGATGACATGGCGGCGACTTGGCTCACATGATAATCTCTACATTACAATGTTATACGTATTTACCAAAGAATATTTTTTCTAGTCAATATATTTCTGTTTCTGAAGCGAAGTTTTCTCTTCATAGTCAGTAATTGAAGATTTCTCGATTGCCGTGGGTCCATAATGATCATAACTGTTCCTTGCGTCCACCAGAGAACCATAGAGTTCTGAAGTTACACCGAAATCAATTTCCATGGATTGTACTTGTTTACTGGTCACATTTAACTCCCCCAAACTATAGATAGGACGATTGTTTCCAAGTGTTTCAATGCTGAATATAACCAGAAGATTCGCACCTGGTGTTCGGCACTTCGGAATCGACACTTGATTATAGCTGTAAGACTTTCATCACTTCATTCCATTATTCTGAATGAGTTATACCGTCACTGTTATTACTGCTGCTTGACCTGCGACGGCGACAGATTTGTAGCTCGGCTTGTAAAATAAGGGCAGAATTATCATATATTTGGATAGAAATGCTAAAGACAATTCTGCCGGCTATTGCTCAATCAGCACATACTTAAATGCACCACTGAGTGCCCAACGCTACGAGTAAGTCAAATGTGGTTGGAACTGTCAAACGCGGAGGAGGTAGTGTTGTATGTGGGAGTGTGTGTCGGAGGCAGGGATTGGAAACTTAGTTTTCATAGTCAACTATGGATAACTTTATGCACCTTAATATTCTTACAAATAATCCAAAATGGTGTTTCGAAGTTGAGTTTGGCGGGGTATTTCATCTCTTAACGAGATAACGACCCCTGACAAATTCCTGTCTTGTTCAAATGTCTGATTTTAACAAGACAGTTAAAAACTTGAGCCATTCTTACTTTAACCGCCGCTTTTTTGCCTGACTGTGTAAGTGGATTTTTTTTTTTTTATAATTTTGGACGTACTCAAGGGGTTATGGATACCATTTAAATGTTTTTACATAATGCGGGCATTGGAAAGGATATATGTACATATATAGGAAGGGAGAGAAGCATTTGGTGTAGTGGTTAGAAATTCAGTTGTTTATGTTTCAGAAGAACTCCGGGGCTGGCGTCCCGATAACTGGGGAGATTTTTGTTATTTTTTGTTTTTGCTTCTGATTCACAGTAATTTTTTCCCAACCACCGATGTCATAGGCATATCATTCATCCAACAGAGCGAAAATATGTTCCAGCAATAAGACCAAGCTTCTGCCAGTGTTATGCCTTTGCAGTAGTGTTCATACAAGCTCTCGTAATTGATCGGACTGGCTTTATATATTTCATGAGAAGTAAATAAATGCTTGCTGACATCGGAATTTGAACCATAAATCATTGGCGTGGCAATTGAAGACGTTACCACTACACCACAGTCACCATCTGCATACAATATTTTACAATGGAATTGTCCTTGTGCCGGAAGGTGTGATCGATCCACTGCCATTTTGTACTTCGTATGAGTCTATTGGTGCCTGGCCCTCCTTAAATGATTTGCATATTGTATTGGTTGACTTTGAAAATGTATTCGACAGACAACCACAAGATCTGATATGGGTGGTGCTAAGACATCGAGGGGTACCAGAAACCTATGTACAGCTGACCATGGACAAGTACGAAGGAGTAAAGACAAAGTAAGATGTCCCGCTGGATTCTACATCCCTGCAATGAGCACTTGACGCGTGGGTGGACGTTTTAAAGGGAAATGGGTATCGCATTAGTTCAAAAAAAAAAAAAAAAAACAGAGTACTTGTGCTGCCCGTTCTCTAATCTACTCAGGTCTATTCCAGACATTTATTTGAATGGAACAGTGCTTCCCTAGTGCGAAAAGTTCAAATATCTGGGATCTATGATCAATAGCAAAGCAAACTCTGATGACGACATCAATCATCGCGTTAGCGTAGGGTGGACGAAGTGACGATAAAACTCCGCTATCTTCTGTGACCGAAAAATTCCGCCTAAGTTGAAAGGAAGGCTCTAAACCGCAGTTGTGCGTCCAGCGCTCACATACGGTTCACAATGTGGGACAATGTACAAAAAGTAGGAGAGTAAATTAACGGCAGCTAAGATGAAGATGCTTCGCATGGCAGCAGGAGTGACAAAGCTTGATCGAATAAGAATAAGAAGATCCGTGGAAGCCTTCACATCAAGGAAACCATCTTACGAAGGATAGAGCGCGATCGGCTTAGTTGATATTGCCACGTTCAAAGAAGAGATCATTTGAACCCTGTTAAAAGGGCAAAGACATCACGAGGCACGAGAGGCAGGCTATAAACGCCTGAATCACACAAATGCGACGACATCGGCATTTTATTGGCCTCAGTAACCAAGTGATCCAAAATCGGCAGGCCTGCCGATATTTTCTAAGGTCGAATAGGCGAACCCAGTAGAAATGCGGTGAAGTGGGAGGGTTATGATCCCTTGTTTTCGGATCATAACCTCGCCGAAATAGGAAGAAGAAGAAGGTGCCTGGCCCGATATTCGGAGAAATTAAAAATTGGCCCCATTTGCTGAGACACTGCATTTTTCTGTCCATATGCACAGTCGCCTTTCTTGTCTCTGGCTTACGAATTTTGTTAGCTGTTGTCTCTTCTTCTTCCAAATGCTTTATGGTGTTTTCTAGCAGTTTTTTTGGAGCATTCTAAAAATCTGTCGATTTTGGAAATCGGTACGGTGCACCTTTCCTTTTCATGCTTAAGATGTGCTATTTCTGTGAACATCACTGTCTATCTATATATCGCTGATAGCCACTAAGAACAACAGCGGGAAAAGTATGTACTCCTATCGTACTCGACTTTGAACTTCCTCCGACACCCTACCTTTGTGCAAAACACAACACTTACCCCTCATATGAAGTGATTTTAGTAGCTACATATGAGTTTTTCTTTGATACTGCCACCTCAGTCACCTAATATGAACCACTTGGATTACCTATGGGATGTACCTACTTGGACGGAGGCTCAAGAAAAGACGCACAGAAAACCCAAGTGAGCGGAAAACGGGGACAAAAGAAGTTTGGGGCCAAATTCACACTTCTATCAAAAAAAAAAAAACCCATCGAGTTCATGCCGAAGAGGGTGACAGCTGTTATAGTTTGAAAAGGATATGCAACGTTTTGCTAATTAAACTTGAGGAGCACCGCAGTATTCATAACACGTATGCACACTTGTGTCTCCAGGCATATGGAATTCACTTTCAAGTTTTTGTTTTCTTAAGAAAAACCTAATTTATATTTAATTCTTATACCTATACCTAGGAAGAATAGACTAAGAATAGGCTAAACTCACTGCATCACAATGTATACGTACCTACCTATGTAAACGTTTTTCGATAAGTGCAGGCATATTTACCGACATACACCTTCGCATTACAATTGCCCCAGCTCTCAGCATGCCTATATAGAGATATAATCCTATTCCCACCAACCAAATATGTATTATCACAAATATATTTATCGGATTTGCGTCAGAATACCCAAAACATAAACTAAACATCCAGCCAAAACAATATGACACCTAGGGGAAGACCAAACAAATCGAGACAACAGAATCCAAAAAAAAAAGACTCCTAAACTCCTTAATGAAATGCGTACATTTATCAAAGGACATTTTGCTTAATATTAATAAGGATTTCTCATGTTGACGCTAGTCGAACATGCCGTAAATTCTCTCCGCTGTAGTACATATGTAGACGCGTTGTATGTATTACCCTCAAACAAAAGATAATGGAAATAATAATGATCACGTTACTACACAGGAAAATAGAAAAAAACAGCAAAGTAACATCATCCCTCTTTCGCGTTGGTCATAAGCCACGCCCTACAAGAAAATAAAATAGGGAAAAAACGAAACACAGAAACAAACAAAATTGATGTCCTTTTCCCATAGTTTTTACCTAGGTGTGGAAAAAGATTTTTCAAACTGCAAACGACCCCCAGCCAGTATGGACAAGCGCTTCTTCTTCTGGCTGCTTAAACGCAGCAGTGTTCCGCTAAATGAAACGAAATAAATAATTTTTCCCGACCACAATATGCGTAGATATGTACCTATGTAGGAAACGGCACCCCAACCACCGCCACTCCAGCTCACATACACAGCAGCGCCACTACCTTCGAGCCGCTGCTATAAATCATCAAATTAACAATCCTGAAAACAACACTGATACGAATTAGGGGTGGCTATAAAACGAATACACGAAAACAACTGTGCTACAACACAGCAGAGGACGACCGACGGGGGTAAAGAATAACGAATAACTTGATATTATATTGGATCCACTAACCCCACTCCGCGCCAGAGCGTCCCGGCCAAACCCTCAAGCATGCGGGCTGCCAACCCGTCAGCCCAACCCCACGCAACCGAGCGCCACACATCCCTTCCTTGAGACACAACAACAAAAACAAAAAGAAAACTCTAAATAAAATAAAATAACGACCACGACTTCGATAAAGGGAAAAACAACACACAAAGCAAACGAAAACAAGAAAAAATTAACACAAAAAAAGCACAAGAAAGACACACAAACGAAAGAGCCAAACAAGAAACAAAAAAATTACTCCACACTGCAGAGAGTTTGTGTCAAAAGAACACGACGTTTAAAATAGTACACCATCTAAAAGCATGTACCCTTGATGCCGGAGGGGTTGTTGCCTTCGACGACGACGACGATGACGACGGGCCGTTCTGCATCCAGCAACCAACCCGGCAAAGCCAGGGAGTGAGCGAAACGACCCTAGTCCGTACTACACTGGTATGTACATCTTGTAAAGATGACGAGCAGAAAGCACACACGAGGAACTGCGAAAAACCAGAAACACAAGAAGCAGGGAAAAAAAGAAACAAATCAAGCCAAAGACGACGACCAAAAAAAAAAAGAACAAGAATTTACAGTGGAACACGAAGAGAAACACAACCATGTTCATTCCATCCTTTTATCTCTATGTACAAGGATATAAAGTGATCCGTCCGTACAAATATCCCTCTCTCACTCGCCCCGTTCATTTTTTATCCGACATACATAATGTTGTGTAATTTTGCCCCCACCCCTGCGCCCGACTCGACACTAGCTCCAACAACAACGATTGTAGTGCATGACAAAAAAAAACGTATCTACAAACAAAACAAGAAACAAGACGACGACAACAATTTTTCTTGTGGCATCCTCGGTCCCGCTCGCTCATTCCCATTTGTATCTATTAGATTAAAGTACGTGTCGTGTCGCATCGCAACCATTGGCTGCGTATCGGTGTCTCTTTTGCACCCGTATTCGTTCGAATCCGAATCGGTGGGGTTGTGTTCTGCTTTATGTGCGCCTTCTTTTCCATATTTTTTTTTTTATTTTTTTTGAGATTTTTTTTTTTAGTTTCTTGGGCTCTGTTTTTTTTATGTTGTCCATACCGTGTACTTCTTCATCTTCGTCCAATTACACACATTAACGCAAAAGAAGCAACAAATTTTTTCATGTTCATCTCTTTCCCCCATCCATTCCCATGCGATTTGTGGTTGTGTGAGAGAGTGTGTGTGCGACTGAAACTACCCTCCCTTTCGTGAGCACGTCGATTGGCATGGCTTTCTCTGTTCCCGAATGCAATTTGTTGTTGCTGGTGTTCCAGCTTTGTTGTTGCTCCTTCATCTTATTTCGTTTTTTTTTTATTTTGGAGTGGACCTGTGTGTGTTGGGTTGTTTGATAATTGGAAAGAGGGGAAACAAGTTGATTTTTGTGTTCTACTCTTTGGTCGGTTGTTCGTTCATTTGTTTGACGTTTTCGTTTGGCGGAGTGAATTTTGTATGGGATTGTGTTAGTCTGGTTTCGACTGTTGTGTAAATCGTGTCTGCTTTACTGTATTCGGTAGTTTCGTATAGGAAGTAGTTCGTATATTTCGGGCTGAATTTACACACCAATATACCTGTGTTAGATACTTTTCAGGTTGTCCGTTTCGTGTTTACTCGTTGACCGATGGGAAAAACTGCCGATGATCAGCATCGTCATCATCATCTTCAAGGCAACATCAAAGTATCTTCTTCCGCTTGATCGTAAACGCCACCGCCACCGTGTTAACATTTTACTGTCATCTAACGTGTTTAGTAGTTGATCCATTGTGTTTTGTGCAATTAAAAAAAAAAAAAAAAATAAATAAATAAAAAATAGAAACGACGACGGTCGGGACATTCGTCGGATAGATTTGATTTTATATTGTGGACCTGTGCTAAAAAAAAAAAATTATACATATTTCTATACTTAAAAAAAAATTCTTATTACGCGAAAGTAATGAAAGAACATCGTGAGTGCGTCTAGTAATGGTAATGGTGTGTATTCCATTGAGTATATTCAAATAGTTAAATGATTTAAAAAAGAAAGGATTTAACGGATATACAAAGAGTCTTAGTTGTGAATACTCTAGTGTTTAGTTTTCGCATGTAGCTTCATCGACGCAATTTCAGCGAAAGTTTTTCTCTTTGCAATTTGTTCTCCAAATTTTGGATTTTCACTCGTTTGGTGGATGGTAAATACAAAAAAAAAGTTATTAATTATTCAAAAATGAAGTATTCTCCGTGATGTGGTGTAGCATAATTGTTAAATTGTGGGTCGGTCAAAAAAATTATTTGCCGTCGCTTCCATTAAGTGGTGTCAGTCTGTCTATTGCATTGAAGTGTTCTCGTCCGACGGAAAAACGCAATAAGATCTTTATTGCGAAACCCTTTCTGTTGAGCAGTGAAAGTGTGTGGAAGTCGAAGGCCTGTAGTATTAGACATTTTAAAAGTCTCTCCTAGTTAAATATTTGCTTTTAAGTTGCTATTAAGGGTTCGTAGTGAATAACTTCATTCAGCCAATAGGCCTGTCCCCATACTTTCTGCACCAAAATTCGCAGCTTGTCACATTTTAAGGAGTGAGTAAACAGTTCTCAGAGAGAGGGACAAAAGAGGACGGGAACGGGTTGAGCAAAATAAAGTTATCGTTTTAAACGTCAGAAAAATATGTGAGAAAAAAGTAAATAGTGAATATGTAGGTATACCTATGAATGAATAAGTTAAATAATGAAGATTTAAAAGTTTTACATACGGTGGAATGTATTAACGAAACATTCTATGAATAATCCTTTGCGGCTTTTATCCATTGTTTCCAATTTTTTGCCAACCAACAAAAACACATAACCACACACTTTAAATTTGACAGATTTTATAGAGCTGCCCAAAGAAACTTCTTGGGCTAAAATTCGGGGCATGGGAAGGTTTATCATTCTCTCGTGAGCTCTATTCTACGAACAGCTACGAAATTTTGGCATACGGGAACAGGATTTGACCACTTTTCGTCAAATTTCATAGAAATTTACAGTTATGGATAGTACGGGAACAGACCTAATGTCAACGTCCTTATGACTATTATTAATCACTTCCCACTTTTGACAGATTGTAGGGTTTGAAGACACAATTTCAAGAAAGTGAACTAATTAAGAAAAACTTTTATCAAACAAATAAAAAATGAGAACCAATGTTATAGTAAAAATAAATATACCAACGAACATGAGCGTAAGAGAAAAGAAAAGGGTTGGGTAGTAGTACCTTAAGAAATTTAGCGATTGAAAATTTGAGAACATAATAGTAACAAATTCGCACAAATTAGATATGGGCATCATTTTCTATGACCTTTGGGGGTGGGTTTTACGCCTTATTTGTAAGCGAGCGCCAAATTTGCAATTTCCAACATTCGCATTTTTGCATTTTTAAATGCAACTTGGACGGGGTTACATGTAAACTGTTTCCTGTTTAGGAAGTGACATTTATTGTTTAGTATACCGATTTGGAGTTTATTAAGAGTGTCAAACTTTCTGTTTACAATTTTTTTTTATGTTACTTGACTGGGCAAAATTTACCAGGGCATTTTATTTTCAATCATGTCGATTGAACTTAAAAAAACGAACCCTTCTCCATTTGAGTTAATAAATCGGATCACTTCTCTTCTGAATTAGGCTTGTTTTCCTGTAGAATTTAACAATTTCAAATTAACAAACACTGTCAAAATTATCTGATGCCTTATGTCGGCAGAGATGGCAATACATTATGTAGAAGCAGAAATGTATTTCTTGAAAGACATAATATCAGGAAATGTACGGTATTAGAAATTTCATTTGCATGTGCACTTCTCGCTAAGAATTTTATTTTTAAATTTTAAATTCGTTTATTACTGAGGGTCAACGTCTTCGACGGTAATCCTAATCATTATAATGTAGGTATGAGTCAATCTCGAGACTAGGCTATAAAAATATGACAAAACGTATACAAATTTAGTTAAGATAGTAGCAAAATCGATAACTACAATAAAAGATAGACCTATGTTTATAGTTTATTTGGCAAAACTATCTCAAATATACATACATATGTAGATACGGATTGTGAACCTTTATGCCTGTATCGAAACCAGACTGTATAATTTAAACACGGTGAATGTACTTTAAAGCAATTCACATTTGCAATTGTAATAAGAAGCTAAGGTATATTTCATGTGCATTTGAAAATATCTATACTTATTACGTGTGCATATATGTAGGTATAAATCTGTGACAGTGCTATTTGAGCCGCACCAGCAATTGATATAACTAGTGCGTTTTTACTGCAACTATATCAAACAAAACTGCACTATTTTAATTCTGTTTTTATAATCACAATTAGTTTGTATATGCAGACATTTCGTACAATTCATGTCGATTTGTAAGCCAACTATTGGCATTTAAAATTTCTTTAATGAGTGATTAATATTTCTCAATAATTTGCCGAACATTTTTTAAAGTAAGTATGTGTATGTATATAATGTACTTATACACGTCTTACCAGTGATTAATTAGGTATAATTGTCAATTGAATTGACAATTCATTTCCATTATCTAAACGTTATCACCGATGGAAATGTCATTAACTTGTATTATAAAAAAAATGTCATTATGTCAGAGAACGATTTTGCATCTTTGTTTGAATTTTACTATGATTTTGCATATCAATACAGTTTGTGCTTCGGAGCAGGAGTGAAATGTGACGTTTTTCGATCAAAGAAATCAATTTAATAGGCTATTGATCCAGGTTGGGTTTGACTATTTTTCCTTACCTTATAAAGGAAAGTGTTAGTTTGTATGGAGTTGAGAAATAAATCCGAGTTGATAGACTTTTTTAGACGCACATTATATACATTCAGTTTTCCATCAAAATGTTTTATTTCAAATTTCGCACAATTAACAGAAAAATACCAAATTCTTAGACATCTGTGAAATAAGATTTGCAAGATTAAGAAAAAGAGAATTCGAATTCGCCACAAGTATTGTGAAAAGAGCTCAAGAATTCTAAAGAATATCAAGCTGTACGCTTTGCCTCTTTATGGGTATGTCAATAAAGACTACAACTGGGACTCAGTGTTGTCGCATACCTAATTATTTGTTATCCCTCACTTTGCTGTTTAATTCCGTATTTTTTAATTCACTGCCATTAACTTAAATAGTTTTTAAAAATATCCAAATACAAAAATTGCATTTCTTGTCCACTAAATTGAGTTTCATAGCGCCTTTATCTCTATAGGCATGAACTCAAAAACAGCAAGCCTATAAAAAAAAATTCTCTCTAAACTGCATGCGAGGAGAGTGCAGTAAAGCAAGTAATTTTCGGCATTTTGCAAAACAGAAGCAATTGTTAATGGACAATCGAATAACATTCTGATTGCATTTGACTTTGACAGCCACACAACCATACGACACATCGTATTCGAAAATGAAAGATTGAGAACAGGATGCAATTAAAAGGTTATATGGGCTTCCGCATGTATAGCGGGCTTTAAAACAAGTGGAACAGACACTGGAACATCATCTGCAAAATTAGTGATTAAGGAGCCCAGGTTATCAGATGCATGTAGTGTGTTCCAGTCTGACTATGTTCGAAGCTACGGAAATATGTACCTGTATATGTTTCATACTGTTATTCTTGATTACATTGGCTTTAAGATTTGAATTAGTCCTACACTGTCTCCTAGTGCTCAAAGTACTTTAGGGCGTTGAGGAATATAATCAGATTATAATTTTCTCGGCATATCGCGATGTTTCCGAAAGTTATAAGTGTCTTTGTCTGTGCAATGATTTCAGTGTTCATCAGCATTGCTGCTAGTTAAATTTGAAAACTTGATAGCAAAAAGTTTCCTGAAGAAAAAAATGTCTATATAATTTAAGATAATAAAACTTGCAACTTTTTTTCTTTTTACTTAAAAGATTTTTCACTACAAAGAAAAACAATGTACATATTTTCTTTGCCTTCTTTTTCTTCCTATTTCGGCGAGGTTATGATCCGAAAGCAAGGGATCATAACCATCCCACTTCACCGCATTTCTACTGATCCGCCTGTGGGGTTCGCCTATTTGACTTCAGAAAATATCGGCAGGTCTCCCGATTTTGGATCACTCGGTTACTGAGGCTAATGGAATGCCGATGTCGTCGCATTTGTGTGATTCAGGCGTTTATAAGCTTTCCTCTCTCGGCTCGCGAGGTCTTTGGAACGTTCATTGATATTGCCTTTTTAACAGTGTTCAAATAAGCTCTTCTTTGAACGTGGCAATATCAGCTGAGTCAATTGCGCTCTATTTTTAGTAAGATGATTTGCTTGACGTGAAGGCTTTCACGGATCTTCGAATTTCTTATTCGATCAATGTACTTTCTTTGTCGCCTTTTAATAATATCAATGTAATAGAAAGGTTAAGTCATTTCAAGACTTACGTTTCTCTAGGTGATGGTAAATTGCTTTTAGATTTTCGTAATAGCATTGTATATATGTACATATATACTTGAATGCACATATATACAATGGTAATAGTGAAGTATAGACATATATGCTTGTACTTTACGTTATGTATATTCAATCGTAATAGTAAAGTTCATTCAGTAAAGTAATTTTCAGAATGTATATTGTGGCTCATTATCTACGTTCAACAGATTGGAGAACTTGAGATGACATTCTATTGTCGTTTTAATATGTGTTTTCCTGCTACTTTCAATATTTTTTTTTTTTTACTTAAATACTTTCGAAAATCACTTTAAATGCTACTTACGTGCGGTTTCGCCCCTCATGTTATTTTAGAACTGCGAGTATGATCGTTTACCATCTAGCAATTTTGAAATAAAATCGAGTCTTCGATGGAGAAATATATTTTCTCAGTTGAAATATTGGAAAAATGGTCAAAAGCGTCCAAGATTAAAAAAAAAAAAAAAAAACTGTTTGATTATTTACCCAATTTAAAAAAAAATAGCGTCTAGGTTGCCAAAAAAAACATTTACGTGTTTAAACGACACCACTGGTACCCAAAATACTTTGTCGCAGATTCCTTCCTTTTATATCATACAATAGAAATGTAATCTTTAAGCCTTCCCATCCACATCCACACCAAGTGAATTTTTGATGCGGAACTTAGGCCAATCGGCGAGTCATACTTGTTCGAAAATGATGAAGATGCTGGGTTAATTGAATTTTGATAACTTCCCATGTCCTTACACAATGCGTAGACATAAAAAAATCTAAATATCGTGGTTTCACAATTACAACTTTGAATATGTGTTTGTGAACATTAAGACCGGTCTTATAAGATTAGGTATGTACGAATTTCCAAAAAAAATATTTACAACCTTATCAATATTTTATTGCAATATTTCAAATCCTTTAGAATTTTCTCTCATGAGAGGCGAACGTAAAGGGCTAAAGGTCAATCTTTCACATTCAGTCCACCAACTAAGATAATAAATTCTCTATACTCAAATGTTAAACATGAGTTTGTACTCCGTACTTGTATAACGGACAATAAATTTACATCTTTCTTAAAATTCATATAATATCGTATCAATGCCAATAGCTGTGCTATTTACAACTAATCCTTAGTTAAAAGTTTTGCACGAAACTATTTACTAATGCCTTCGACCTTGCGTCTACCTAGGTAGGTTGTCATATACCCATTAATGCATTTTTTTTTATGTTTCTCGCCTTTAACTTTCTTTCCAGTTATTGAGGGATCAAGTTCTAAGTTTGGAAAAAAAGTTGTCCTTGATCGGAGTATCTCACACCCTTCCTTAGAAACGCCGGGTTAATAAGTTAATTAACCCAGTGTAAAATTTTCAAAATACCAATCTACCTTCTAATTTAAAATTTGTTTAATTTGAAAATTTTATTGTGAACATTTTCATATATGTATATATGTACATGGTTCGATATTTTCTAATTAAAGGGATGCATTTTTTTGTGCAAAGCTCTTATTTTTTCTTTTTACTATTGAACTGGGGTAGTGAAGACATCGCGATGTAGGAAAGGCAGGCCTATAAACGCCTGGATCACACAAATGCGACGACATCGGCATTTCATTGGCCTCAGTAACCAAGTAGTCCAAAATCGGTGGGCCTGCCGATATTTTCTAAGGTCAAATAGGCGAACCACACGGGCGGATCAGTAGAAATGCGGTGAAATGGGAGGGTTGTTGTCCCTTATTTTCGGATCATAGCCTCGCTGAAAAAAAGGAAGAAGAAGAACTGGGGTAGTGAACAATATAAGTAAACTACATAAAAACATTTTCAAAGTTGTTGTAGCAGTTTTTTATATAACTAGCGATATCAATTCAATGCAAACCCCACAGGCGGATCGGTAGAAATGCAGTAAAGTGGGAGGCTTATGAACCTAAAATAACGGTAGTTATCGACCGATTTTCGAGAATTTAATATTTTTCGACTATGCCTTGGATAATTTTTGTCTAAAATCAATTTCCAAACTACATATATTTGTTTGTGACTGGCAATATGTGACTTATTCAATTTTGGAAGCCAACCGCTTTGCCTTATATCTTATATCTGAATCATTTGCAACCTTGTAACCCGATTCTTGCAGGTTCTAATCCCAGCGGGGAATAGCAAACAACAGGATCAGTCATTCTAGTATAAAAGGGAAACGAAAAATATCAAGGTTTTTCCAAACACTGTACCAAAACAAGGGTTCTTGCCTGATAGTATAATGGACTGCTGTCCATTAGCCTGAGTGCGCTGGGTTTTTGGTTTAAAAAAAAATATTCCAATTGAACAGTTTATTTTTGGGTCCATACGACCCAGTTTGACTTACATATCTATACTTTTTCCGAAAATTATAAGTTTATACTTTTATGAAACTTCTAGATCTTATTTACAATTTTTACTTTCTTACTAATTCTTCTTAACACTTATTATGCATCTAAAATGCCGTAAACAAATGAATTAAAAATAAGTTCATAAATTGTTTGGTTTTATACAATATTTGCGTTACGTTTGTGATGTCGTTTGGTAGTGAACAGAATAAAGAAGAGTGGCTCTATTTAATAATTGAGCATTGGGGATCAGGAAGAGCATAAAAACATTCCACCATAAGAATTGCATGGAAGAACGGAAGCTTCTCATAAGAGTGAAAACAGTGAAATAATCATCAAACTCTAGAACAATGGTAGCTTAACACAGTGCGGTGATTGAAGAGGTGCTTCAGTCTTTCATGTGGTTTCTAACCAAATCAAAGAGCACTTTGGTTCAATTTTCGATTAAATCCATTGTGGATCTTCCTGAATAGACCACATAAATACCTTGTGGACTATCATATATTGAATAATGCGCCGGGTACGCTTCACTTGAAGCATGAATCCTGCTTTTTTTTGGCATTCAGTGTGCAGGATCTGTCCCTAAAAATTGGTAGCTTTATTAAATCCACTTTCGATGGTGCTTAGTGCAAAAGGCTTTAATACTGCCACTGTTATTTTCAATGGTTATTAGTGATGTTGTACCCTGATAGAAAAGGACTTTGGTATACAATGAGCGATGAGATCTTACCTGAAACATTTAGAATAGGCTGACGAAGTTTCTTTGCTTTGTCGTCAAATGGTTCAGAGTCTGAAAGACGAAATAAGCAAAGTGGAGCTGAAAGTGAGCACGATTGAGATAAAAGCCTTCAGCTTTAACAACTTAGCTGCTTAAAGAAACATTGGCAGAGAGTAAGTTTAAAAGCTGACAGTCTCCTTTGTTTAAAAATATTGTCTCGGGCGACGTTGGTACCGAACAGCAGAATCGGGAAAGCCAAATCTGTGTTCCTTAAGCAATGCATGTCTACTTAGCTGGCAGAAAAGTGAATTTGAAAAAACTCAATGGCAAGACGCCCTCTTGCTTATATTGACGGCCTAAGCCTCAGTAAGCTTGAGTTGTTTACTGGACCCGAACCATTTTGCGGAATATCTGATTCTGTCTTTAAATATACCCTAAACAGTTGGGAACGCAACTTGTGCATTTCTCACTGGAATAACTCCCAAGGTCTCAGAAAAGCTAAAAGAGCTGTCCAACCTTTCCAAAAGATAGTTGATATCCTTAAATACAGCAGAAATGACTTAAGAAGGATTGTGAACTTCCTTACCGGTCACTGCCAAGTGCTCTACCAACTCAACAAAATGAAAATCTCGGAGGACATCATCTACCGCCTCTGCCTAGAAGAGGACGAAACTGCAAAGCACATACTATGTGAGTGTGCAGCTCTGTGTAGTATCAGTAGAAGCTTTTTCTTTAGGGAGATCATATAGTATCTCCAATTGACCTAAGAAACTCCTCCGCAGCCGTAATTATAGGTGGCTTCTGGCACAATAGATCTCTCTGGTCGCAGTGCCTACACGCCATATGGGCGTGGCCAGCGACTTGTTAAAAAAAAAACCTCGGTAGGAGCATTGCGCTGAAAGACCTGAGATTCATATTCCTATCAAGGTGGTTCTAAACCAGCGGTTTCCGAGCCAACGGACCCTCTGAGATTCATTTCCTTATCAAGATTGTAGTAAATTCAGCAGTTTTTTCCAGGGTAAACATAAAATGGGTGCAATGAACCCTTGTTGATCTAAGTGAGCAGTGACTTCGTCACAAGGCACCCATCTGCCTGGCCTAGCCTAAGCCCCAGTAGGGGGGATAGAACCTAAGTATGCATTGGTTTTGTATCATACTCGTATGTCTCCCATTTCAATTTTGGTCGGGTGTATATATTTAAACTATTATATTTGGGTTACAATTGGAGTAATTCATGAAGTACTTGTAATTGCGTTATAAGTAGCGTAAGAGGTTTAAATCCCACCACAAACAAATCCTTAAAATATGCAGTTGTTCGGGACCAGGAAAGTTATTTGTCCAATTTAAAAAAAAAAATGCCATATTAAAAAAAAACCTTTAGATTTGATGATGTCTCTTTATTAAGATGCTTCTCTTTCGATAATTTTTTCTAAACAATATTGAAATGTCCAAATATCAGATTTTATATTTTTTCCATATTTCAAGTATGAATTCTACGTAAAGTGCAAGTATCCTTTAGATTTGAATATCGGTGAATCAGTGAGTGGGAGTGAATTACAAATTGAGTGACACAATGTTCAAAGATGAATATTTTTTTTATTAAAGCGTTCTACCTCAACAATTGCTTAAGCTGGAAATATTGAAATTAGTAAGGTAGTCAACGGCTTAAGTTGGCTCGTCTAAATAAGGTAGAAGTGCCAATACTACATTGCTACAAAAGTGCAATAATGTTCGTCCGTTTCTATCCTTAGATTTCAATATCTCATTACTCTGCCTAGCTACAATCCTTCTGTCTAGTTCTGCTTATATAGAAATTATTCAAACCATACTTTTTTTTAATCACAAATCAAGCAATTAACACATTTTGCAATATGTTGCGTTATTTTTTATTTTTAAAGTCGTTAAATCATTCGCATTAGTTTTCTCCGAACGTTCTTATGCTCAGTGGCTTCTTCGAACGACTTAAATATTGTTTGTTATATTTATGTGAAACAGTTCTGTAGGAGTAACAATGTAATTCCCAGAAGTGTAACATGTCATTGTTTGTGTTTATTCTGAACATATAGTTAAATTTTATTTATTCAGAAATGGTTACGTGTGTTTTAGAAGTGTTTATTGATTTGTGGATTGAAACGCCGGCCGATCTTAAATTAGAATTAAGCGATAGAAAATTGAATAATCAGCTATTCCTTGTTTTCAAGGTCCAGGGATACGCAAAAACCATACGAAAATATACAAATAGTGATATTTTGTTTATTTGTAAAATTATGCGGAAATTTGCGTAGCTGTTGGTCGGTACCTACTTAAAAACTGACTAAAGCCGGTTCTATTGTATACAGAGCGTGCGTCATTATTTTCCAACCATTTATGTTGGTTAAATTGATTATACAAAATAATTTTCTTAGTTTTCCTTTGATACACAAACTCTTAATGGGCCCGATTACTTGTTTCGAAAAGTCACCTTTCAGCGATTTTTTGATTGGTTTGAGTATATAAAAGAACCAAAATTTCTCTGCTTCGACTTGGCAAGACAGTTTACTGGTGACTTTCGTAAAATAAAATTGATCGCCCATAGTATTTAAAGATAGTAATAGTGGCCCTATGACTTCCGAGTGCATCGATGTTTCTGCTTCACCAGTTAGAACTGTGTTCTTCAAAACTTAAAAAAATCCAGTGATGCTAGCTAGCTAGAGCCCGACCGGCTCAGTTGGTATTGCCACGTTCAAAGAAGAGATCATTTGAATCCTGTTAAAAAGGCAATATCAATGAACGTTCCAAAGACATCGCGAGGCAGGACAGGCAGGCCTATAAACGACACCGGCATTTGATTGGCCTCAGTAACAAAGTGATTTAAAATCGGGAGGCCTGTCGATATTTTCTAAGGTCAAATAGGCGAACCCCACAGGTGTTTTTTTTTTAAAAAATTTCTTTAAATAATTTAAAATAAAGAAGATCACTAAAAATAAGCAAACTTTTCACTATTTTGGATAGTATCCCTTATATTTTTTTTTTGTGTCCCTTATATTGAATCACACCAGCATATGCAGGTCTTCGGTATAGAACAATTAGGTGCGATGCTAAATATTTGAAAATTGTTCAGAAAAATCAGTTAGACTGTTTTAAAATGCTATACGTACTTATGGAGGTCAAAACACATTTGGAAAAGGACAGAAAATATCTATTTGTAATGTCTTAACGATAAAACATTTCAACAATTACCCATTCGTTTTTTTGTTTTTGCTTAAGGTTTTTCTACATTTGCATCTTTGCGTTACAGGATCCGGGAAATTTGGCATTTTCTACAATTGTGATCTAGCAGGTTTAGTTACTAGTTTCTTGGTACAGTAACCTTAGTTACTAGTTCGAATTCGCACATAAGTAACCTAAGTACGAAATTTGAACAAAAGGGTTAAAACGGTTTTCGGGAAAATCTATTTTCATCAAGTTTGGGCATAAGTAAAATAGCGTTAGTATTTTTTGGGGTTGGGATGAAAGTTCCAATTTCGTCTCGATTTGTGACCCCAGATATGAAGTTTTAAGCATATCGGTTCAGCTTTTTTGGACTGCAGAGGACAGTAGGTACATTTGAATACAAAGACAGACAGATAAAAAGATAGACATAATTGGGAGATTCGCTTTTAACATGAAAACATCTTTGAAATCAATCCCGGTTGTGGGGAGACAATCGCGCTCAAATGAGCGATAGTTTCTGTTGAAGTAATTTTAGACCCCAATAGCCGGCTAAGGCATAGTTCTGCCATCTTTGTCTCGTTTTAAGAGGGATGATGTAAGTTTGTGCTAGTACCGATAACTACTTAAAAAAGAATTCTTAAACAACTAGTTTGGCCATATGTGTGACATTTGCGACTACCTGTGGTTCAAAAATGATTTGAAGCATACTAATAGCAGTATCGCTGACATTTTACTATACACGATTGACGTTTTCACGAAATTAACTGTCTATTACTACTGTCAATTCCTCTATAATAGTAATACCAAGACTGATCAAAATTGCGAGCTGGTGCAAGTAAAAAGTACAACAGAGAGAGATGGAGAGACCAAGAAGTCAGCATGAAAGTCTGCTTGTCAATTATGCCCTTTAAGTAAAGTAAAATGCTATTTAGTCATTAAAACACACTAGGGACGATTTATTTATTCATAGCTGTGCATTCAACTAATGGTATTTGTCTAAAATGGAAATTATGAATTCGCCTGGGGGTATATGTAAGCCTACAGACTCCAGATATGAAGTAAGTACATTCAGCCATGTAGGCTACAAGACCCTCTTTTTCGAGGAGAGATAGAAAACCTCCAAGAACCCCAAGGATTTCTAATATAGAGCGGGAGCTGTAGGTACTAAGCTAAGTTAAATTC
Source organism: Brachypalpus laphriformis (assembly GCA_945910035.1). NCBI lineage: Eukaryota > Metazoa > Arthropoda > Insecta > Diptera > Syrphidae > Brachypalpus > Brachypalpus laphriformis. The sequence continues at coordinate 105,016,573 of OX246756.1, forward strand.
TTTTCCAGGTAACAGGGAGTAAGTACGTATACGAATCCATCTGCCGATTGATCAATACAGCGCTTGACCATTCTAACTGCGAAAAGGAGCAAATGAGGTGGTATTTTCTATGGTGATTTGTGGTAGATTTATTGCTCACAGAAGTTCAGATGACTTTACGAAATACATGTGCATTGAAAAATGTATCTGTAACAGAGTTTCCATTGAAGCTAAGAAAACACCAAACAGTTTTTTCGCGGTTCCACTTCTTGCGAACGTTTGACAAACAACTGAGAGTATTGCTCTCAAAAATATAATAAAAATTGGCTTTCAGATACGGCACAAAATTGTATGTCCCTTCCATTCGTGCAAAAAATATAATATAAGGCACACAACACGAGTGGTTGCGAGAAGCTAGGCCTAGGAACTTGATGAGCCGTTGCGCCAAATATATGAGTTGTGTTGCAGATAATATTGTATGCCAGGCAAAACAATAGTCAAAATGTATTTTTTGAGGCAGTTTCATATACTACACATAAATTAATCTTCATTCACGTACCTACACTTCATATAAATTAGTTGGTGCAGCTATCTCTACTGTGACGTTTTGTAATTGTAATTCTGTTGTGACATGACATTAGTATTCTCTTTCTTCAATAGCTATATGAGTTTATAAATAAAAATTAGAGGAAAAGAAATTAAGGCACGTCTATCCTCAAAACGACTGCCTACTAGGCTCAGCATTATTTGGCTAAGTCCAGATTTGATTGATTTTTTAAAACATCTACATATATCAGAATGCCTAGTAACTCAATCAGGTCTTTACATTGCTAAACACATTCGCAACATGGCATGAAATCGTTTGTTTAAATCTTTTCGTGTTCATCGATAATTGGCAAATATTCGAGTAGGTACTTTTGCTGAAAACAAGTACATAGTATTTCGTTGTTGTTTTGATTGCAATCGCCAGTGTGATACTAGCGATTACCTCAGCTCTATAAATCTGACTGAAAGTACAAGTTTTATTTTTTTTTTTTTTTTGTTTCTTTTCTATACTCGCAGATAGAGGAGATACGAGTAACGTCAGTTATTTTTAGTGTTCCCTTGTTAAAAAATAAAAGAAGTTAAACTTTTTTTTACTCGTACGAACGAAAAACGCTGAAAACACTCTCACTAAAGCAACAAATAAAATTTAACAACAAGAAAACACTTTCAAAAAACATTTGTAGAACATCACGAGTAGTTTGTTGTGTCAGGGACAAGATCTTAGTGTAAAGTGCTGTGCAACAGCAGCAACACACCGCCGCCGCCACCAAATGCGAGAACACATGTCCAACGACCTACATGCCAGAGACAGGTACTGAACGAAGAGGCAGGAGGGTACTTGGCCATTAAATTAATTTACTTAATTGACTTTCAATCAGATTGCGATACGCGCGGGACTCACAAGTTGACATTGCTAAAAGGAAAAAAAATGCTGCGAGTACTTAGTTCTTTTGCAAAGTGTCGACTTGTGAACCAATGACACCCTGCAGTAGCCACCTTTTCTAATCGCTGCAATTAAAATCGATTTGTGACACTCACACGACATGATCAGACGTAAAGTAGCCAACATTAGAGGGCTCGTGTGTATCCAAGGCTTAGCATATAAACCAGATCTAAGTCAAATTTCCACTTTCCGGACTTGAGCTACATCATCAGCTAAAAGGAATTATTATGATAAGATAAAAGAAGCAAGAGCCTATACCCTGTAAAAAGAAGACGACGGCTCACACACACGCGTCTTATCACGGTTTATCATTCCTATTTTCCACTACCATTTGATTAGTTTGCTCCAAACAAATATTTAATCCCAATCCAAAGTCAAATCAAATCAATTGACTCACCGAACGACGCGGCGGTCGAAGACAAGCAGGCTGCGTTTCAGGAATCCAATCCACCATAGTGGCACTCTCTCTTCCACGGATGGATAAGAGTACATGACAAAAATGATAGGCGAACACGATCGTGGATTTGATTTGTTGTGTTTGGTATGTTTGCTCACTATATCCACAAAGCGATTGTAACAAAGCGAAGCGGCGACAAGCGACCGCCGTGGCGGCGAGTTCTCTCAGAAGGCCAGAAGAGAGAGGACCATTCCTCAGATAGGCCTACGTTTGGTCATGTTATACTCTGTGAAGAGGCCACTTGAAGAGGCCACTTTGAGAGTCCAAGTCCGGGTGACTTACCACCACCACCATCGTCACAAACGATGGTGCTCTGCAATCACTACAAAGCTGAGGCAGATAAAATCGTTGATCGCAAGAAACGCGTCGTTGCTCCTCCGTTTCTCCCTCCGCATGGTTGTGCATGTGTGGAGCTGTTTTTTGCTTCCATTAATTCAAATCGATCGATCGATCGGTGTTGTCAATCTGAACATGTTGGCGGCGTTTTTGATCGGAGCTCTCATGTTTTTGATTAAATTCAAAATCCAGTTGAGGTTTTTTTTTTCTGCTTCGGTTACTGTTTACTCTTGGGCAGGGAGGGAGCAAGATAAGTTTTTTGTTTGTGCCCCTATATTGGTTGCTGATTAGGGGGTTCTTTTTTTATTTGTTACTTATGGCTGCCCACCATTAGTTGTATCTCCTAATCACTATTCTGGTTGACAGATTAATAATACTTTGAACGTTTTTCTTTTTTTATTTGCAGAACGCCGTTTCATCGAGTCCATCATCGCCACCATCCGCTGCATCTGCTGCTGCCACTGTGCCAGTAACTATGGCTGTAACGTCGACTGTGCCGCCTGGGGCACGCAGTGCATCGCCATGCTCTGCGGCCACACCTTATGGCCAGCCGAACGCTCGATGCTGTGATAGTGGACGGACAATATTCACCGATCCGATCACCGGACAAACGGTGTGTTCGTGTCAATATGATTTGTTAAATTACCCGCGATTGGCAGCAGCCGGTGGACTGGTTACTGCTACTGGCCCTGGCGGTGTACCGCTGGGTGTGTATCCAGAGGGTATGGCTGCGTATCTCTCTGGAATGGGAGCGGAGCAGCCATCGTTCTATGCGAATCCGGTAAGTACAATATATAGATATCCTTTTTACTGTTTAATTATTCTCTGTTTCAATATCTTCAATGTTCATAATACAACATAAATTTATGTTTACATAGTCTGCAATAGTATAGGGGAGTCCTCCTGTTGAAAGTCAACATTCCTGGAAAGAATATCCTAAAAGTAATTTCGACAGCGGTTTCGATTGTAAGGATTGGTTTTCAACCAACAAGTACCACTAACTAGTTTTATCATAAGGCAGCTGCCTTCAGTTGCACAGTATCGAGCTCTGAGAAGTCCACAAAACATTTCAAGACCCAAGACTAGAGCCATGACGGACATTATGCATCACATTTTCAATGGCTTCTAAGCACTTGAAGGTACACCGAGAGGATCGGTATAGATATACACATACATCCCTTTTATCAAGGAGGAAGAGAAAATTATAGCTTTATTCCTCTGAACTTGTTTCAGGATTTTATTTACTTTGGATCAGTTACTTTCTCTAGATATTTGTTCACTATTAATTTCGGGCACCTGGATACGCGGTCCCTCACAATCCCTCAGCTAGAATAATAGTAGAATGTTGATTCAAATACGACTAGATACTTATCTGCCTCTTACAGTAGACGCTCGATATAGTGAACTAATAAAAACCTGCCCTGTTCACTGGAACGAGATTGTTCACTGTAACGAGCGTGGACTCCTTAAAGCAAATTTCATCAAAATGTGTATGTTTTTACATGCAATACATCTAACATGAGTATGCAGTCAACTCTTGATAATTTGACCCTCTATAATTCGAAAACCTCTATAAATAGAACTACTGCCTAAGTCCAATGAGAAAACCTCTATTAATCGAAGAAAACCTGTGCAATTTGTCCTCTTCATTAATTCGAACTTATTCTTGTGCAACATAACCTAAAATCTTGTCTAATTCAAACTTGTTGGCTTTTTTTACCTCTATAATTCGAAGTTAAGTCTATTTGTTGCTATTCAACTGTTCGTTGAAGTGCGTATGCAACGAAAACTTGTGCCCTGTGTATTCCTTGAACGAAAAAGTGTTCAGATAGTTTACAGTAGAGTTTACAATTTTTGCATTCTAATCAAACTTATAGAGAGGACAGATGTCAACGATGACGTTTTTTCAGCTTTAATCACAATCGAAAAGACCCTAGACCGAGGTCGTTTGCAATCGCTTACTCAGAAGAAAATTACAGATTTTGTAATCTGTATACAAAAAATTATAATTTCTTTACAAAATAAGGTTAAGTTCTCTAAAAATCTTTTTTTTTTCGTAATTTGAAGTTTTTCCCTGGTCCAATGAAATTCGAATTATCGAGAGTTTACTGTAATTAAATTTTTTTTTTTGCAATTACTAAAAAACCAGCCAATATTTTTTATATTTTTAACAAAAACAAGCAACAGGCAGTTTACATTTGTACTACAAAGAACAGATGAAGAAGTTGAAAAATTTCTAAGGTACTTTTTGAAACGAATCTTTCGACTTCCAATATGTACACCGAACTATATGCTGCATCTAGAAACTGGAGTCCCTCCTCTCTTCTTAGATACCCTAAAGCTGCATATAGATTATATTGTTAAAGTAGTGGAGATGGATGATGGAAGACTGCCCAGGATTGTTCTGAAGCATATACTTTCGACAAGAGGGCATTTGGTTCAAAAGTGGGAGGAGTTGGCAGCAAATTATGGCGCGAGCTTAAATATTGCATCTGATATACAACTTTCAATGATAAAACCTATGCTTACAAATGTTTTGAAAAATGCAGGTAATTCCATGTATGAGAGATTTGTAGCTGAAGCACATTCATCGTAACATAGGCTGATCTACAGTAGGCTGAATTATAACCACATTGAAAGCGACTCAACGTACTTCCTCAATCGTTACTCTCTGCATATGATAAGCACAATATTCAAACTTAGAGGTGAACTAACAAGTCTTTATTTTATTCCACATCGACCCGATCTGCCAATTTTATGTGACCTGTGCAACCTTAAAGAGAGGGAGGATGTTTACCATTTCATCGGAAGATGTCCCATTTTAGGAGAATTTCGCGCGAGATACTTCGGAGTAATTTCGCTAGACTTGGATGAGGTGATCAACGTACTGAACGGAAGTCATGGTTGGGATGTTTTGTACAACTATGCTACAGCTGCAATCCGCTACAGAGCCCGTATTTTGGAAGGCGATTTTTAAACAGAAATAGCAACCATATTGTCAATCTGGTAGACGGCCTTAAGCCAAACCATAAACGACTATATATATACTGTTCGTGAAAATTATATGAAGTTAATAAAAAGTCTAACTAACTAACTAACTAACTACTACAAAGAACCCCAAACTGCGTTGCATATAATGGGGCAAGATACTCGCACAACACGATGAGTAGAATAAACGGTAAATTTGGACGATTGTATATGGGTATGCATATCTATAAACGTACATATGTACTTCCCAGCGGGCCTTACTGTCGACTGCATGGCACTAATAAGTTTTAACTGTTTTTTGCATGCTGTAAGGTCCTAAGAAAATAAAAAAACTTAAGTTCACTGTAGCGAGTTTTTTTTTTTGTCACTATTTAGAATAGTCTGTATAAAATATTATGTGTTCACTATATTGGATTGTTCACTGTATCGATGTTCACTATATCGAGCGTCCACTGTATTTGCTTTGAATTCCCGCTGAAGTTGAGTTGAGTTGACTTAAGTTAATGTGTAGCTCTAAGCCAACAATGAGGTTTGTATTCCCTTCTTTCAGCATTTGTTCTATTATATTTTAGCTAATGCCGATATTTGCCGAATGTGTAGGGAATGTGGCTTACAGTTGTTCAAAGTCTCAATGGAGGTGGTTTTGTAAGACGCGCGTATCTTTCTATTCACAAATTGGGCGGTTAACACACATAATCGCTTTTAGTTGCTACACACCCCTCTTAGATGGGGCTCTCTGGCCCCACAGCACCCTATAGTTACGGCATTTATTGAGGACCATACCAAAACTACTAAGTAATTATTCTTAAAAGTGAGGTTTCATCTCTCTTATGTTTCATCGCTGAATATCAGTCATCGCAACTTACAGTGTCCCATGAAGCATCCTTTTATGTTCTTTTTCGATTGAAGTTATATCGGTTCTGGCAATTCCCTATAGAGGTTTGGATAATTGAGCTTTTTTGATTTCTTTCTTCTTTTATATCTTCTCTCAGATAACGTGACCGAACACTCAAAAAATGGTTTTAGGGCTACGAAACATTCTAATATGGTACCCATTATAGGGTAACCAGGCCAAGACCACCACAGTTCCCACAGTATCCACGTACTCCCTTAATCTGTTTCAGTAACCTTAACCTACCTCTATCAATCTGTATATCGCTTTATGATGTAGTCCTTGATGTCATACATAGCTGGGTTATTCTTATTAAAATATTTGCGTGTTCTGGGCTTTATATCTTGAACTGGGAAGATGAAATCTGTTACTATTATAAAGAGGAAAAGTTTGTGTAATTCAAACAATCATTTCACTTCAAGTGAAAGAGAAGTTTACTATTACTTAAATATCTGGTTACGGTGAAAGTTTTACTGACATGTCAGGATTTGTATCAAAGGTTTTTTTTTTTTAATAATTAAAAAAAAAACGTATTTTTTTAAAATCTGTCTAATATTGAAGTAATTACATCAAACGGTCTTTAATAGGAATGTGTATAGAGGTAAAAGTTAGGATATCACACGATCCGTTCCAGACAGATTGTAAGTTGCTATAGGTATATGTTTGTGCTCATTTCCGTGGTGAAATATTAAAAAAAAAAAACCGATTTGCTACTATGGAGAGTGTGTTCCCGTCTCTAGGTCCATCAAATGTTGAAATCATTATTTTGGCAACGAACTTTTGCCTAACTATCGTGTGGATCTAGCCAGTTCCTTTCGAATGTGTAGAGAATCAGCTTGTTTATTTTCTGCACCAAGAGGTTCAATGAACCAATAATGTACTCGCGCTTCATTTGATTGCAATGCTTGCTAGACATGTGATCATTGTGTTCATTCCTTTTCCGCAGAATAATTCCATCGCTTTTTACTGGAGTTTTGCTTAAATAAATTCTCTCTGATGCATATCCGACCACCGGAGATGCCTCGCACGCTCACCCATTAATCCTTTTGAGCCTCACAATGAGAATGTTCTGCGTGCGCCTGCTCGCTCATATAAACAATCCAAAACAACTAACTTCGCGTCGAGTGTCGTTCATTTTGCTAGCTTAATGCCATAGCAATGACATGGGATGCTGACTTTGATGTCATATTTTATTTTCGCCTTATGTATGCGCTACATACAGCAAATGCACGAAAGACCACTGCAGCATTCTTCGGGGGTGGTCAACGTGATGGCACCGGAGGGAACTGAAAAATGACAGTCATCCTTAATACTGTCCCAAAGAAATGTGTCTCCTTTTTCTTTCGGCCACGCGTTTGCCAGGTCCTTTGTTACTCACTGTGTATATTTGTGTAATTGCTTGTTTACATTAAAAGGCACGTTGTGGTTATGGAGGACCGCACGCAGTGCGTATACGAGCATTTCATGGGAATTGTTCTTCTTTTCTATACGAATGCACATACCTGGTGTAGTACACTAGCTAGCGTTGGGACACTTTTATTTGAATCGTTCCCACATCCATTGAACTAACCAGCGGAAAAAGTAAAATCAAAACACACAAAGATCAACCGGTGACAGTCACACCGCAACGCAACATAACGTCAACGACGACGACGGATAGAGAACCAGTCTGTCCCGTTAATTGGATTCCCATAAAAAACAAATCTTAATGACAAATTCCAGCATGGAAACCTAAGTGGCGATTAATCCACAGAGAACAACACACAAAACATGCAAATTGTAAACACCCACTTGACATTGTTGACGCGAGATCTTTTCTCCGTGTATCTATGTACCTATCTGTCCATCTAAGTATTCTAAGGTATCCATCTATCTATCGGAGTGATGGTAGCTTGGGAGTCGTTATGTTATCACCTATTCAAAGCGACACAAGACGACCCATGAATTCGGTTTTTACTACCTCACTACACGCTGTTGTTCCAAAACCGATCGATGGCACACTATCACCATCATCGCTCTTTCGGAAATTCCAAAGATCGGTTGTTGGATTGGATTGTTCCCGATCTTTAGTGCGGCACAGCGCGCGGTGAAATTTGAATTTTAAATGACGGTTCGACGGACGACGACTTAACAGCGTTTAATTTGTTAGAGATCGCTAGTACAATTAAACCGCATTAGAGACAAAGACTAGCGCGCATTATTAACACGATCGCTGATAGATAGTATCTGAACGAATGAAATATTAATCACGTTGTAGGCAAATTGACATGCACACAAAAAACTCTATCTGTGACCGGCTGTGGCATGAAACTGGTTTTGGTTTTTGTGCAGATTAAGTTCTCCAGAGAGTGCAGTTGGTGTGGTACGAGTAAAAGTAAATCCCTTAGTCATGTGCGACACCGGACTAACATGTGTCCTAATTAAAACGCCTCTCTGTGTGCACTGTGCGTGTATCTATATCAGTGTCAGTGTCAGTGACTCTGAAAACATGTCATTCCGAGAGTTACATCACATCGGACTTTGCTTCTTCTCTGCAACGATAACACACCCACACACATCCGAAAGAGAACTGAAAACTTTGCGTGTACATGAACTGTTATTCCCCGAGGATGGAAGGAGGTTGATGTTTAAAACTGCCATCGAAAGGGGTTAAAATACTAAAAGTTTCTACAATGTCGATTTCTAAGTACATCAACGAGTATCGAGAAGGCTGGGGATGTATGAAAACCATGATGACTTTAACATTTCGTACACATGTCTGGTTACACTTTGGCAACAAAGATTCAATCCTCCACTCCATGGTTGTGAGTCCATTGGGTGCAAAATGGGAGTCCTTCCGGAACGGCACTATTCAACGGATGTTCAAAGGCTGAAAATCTCTACATACAAGTAACAAATGCGAAAATTGGAAAACTGTGAGAACATTGCCACAAGTATTCTATCGCCTGCTGGCCACAGATTGATAGAGCTGCTTGGAAAGTCAGCCCTTCCGTTGTGTGTTTCGTCTACTGTATGCAGTAGAAGGGTCTATTTTTATTACAAAATGTATTTGTTTTGACAGTCGACAAAGATGGTGTGAGACGTGGCGATCATTACCAATGACAAATTTATTGGGAAGCGGCCTTTGCCTTTGAGGAGCAAAGCCATCTGACATAGTTGGGGACATTGATGCGAGATCGTGCGTGGGGAGATAACTAATTGCTTTTGGGAAAATTAATTACATGAGTCGCGGGGAAGTTTAAATGATGGATAAGCCTTTGTACAGTAGGAGCAATAAGTTGTGGTTCAATCTTGCAGGTTACGTAATTGTTTATAATATGTTTTGTTAAGCAAATTTGATGACAGTTAGCTCCTACGACATGTAAAAATTAACCAATCTTGTCTCAACCTTTTTGGGATTCGATAGGGAATTAACTTTTACCAAACATAAAGAGGAACGACTGGTTTCGCGCAGATGACTTGCTATAGCTAGTCAAGGAAAATCCAGACGTGAACTACGATCTGCATTAGTGATAGTCGTTATTTGTTCTGGACTTTGTCAATAGACTCCAACCGATCTCACAATAGTCCTACAAACAGGTTGATCCACATTTGCCAGAAAGCTGGAATCCATTCCAGAAAATGATATTTAGTTCGGTTCAATTTGCTAGGAATCCTGGGTGTACTAGAAGCACAAAAAGAAGTAATTGTGCGTGGAATTTGTTTGCACAGCGGTGTGAGGATAGTTTGAATAGTACGTCTGCATTCTTATTTCCGCTAATACCATTTATGGCTTGGCAACGGAATAATTTGTTTGCATAGAACCTAAAGCTCTGAACAACAGACTCCCATTAACTAAGAGGTTATATTTGTGTAGCTTGACTGCCTACGTAAATGGAGATATCCCATTGTGATATGTCCAATACTCTCGCTCATTGGGTGGCTTTGTACTCTTATACCATATTGCTATATTTTGCACGAATTCGGTAGTCTTATGGACGTAGATATATTAATGTTTTCAGAGCGTATACTTGCTCGACATTTTCTGTCCATTTCACACAAACTTTCTACTTGCTCAAAATGCTCTTATATCTATGTCTATCCACGGCATTAGGTTATGTTAGGTTAAAGTGGCTGTCAGCTAGGAATCACCAACACACTTAGACCAACAATAGGTCCATTGTGATACCACGTGGATCACAAGAGAAAAATTTCTCTCTACCTACTTGTTAAAACATTTTGAGCTTCTTACGAAGCGTAAGAGGCTCTTAATATCGATGTCTATCAGACCGCCTATATCGTTGTAATAGAAGGCTCCTAAGTGAAGTTTCCTTCTACGGGAGAGAGCTGAGCAGAAACAAAGAAGGTGAGGAATAGTTTCTTCCTCTTCATCCATGCAGCTTCTACAAAAGTCTTTCGCAAAAAGTCCCAGCCTTGAAGCATGCTTGCCTATTAAACGATGCCTAGTGATGACACCTATTGTAGTGCTGGTATGCAATCTATTGAGAGAAATGAAATTCTTCGAGCGCTTTAAATCCAGCTTTGGCCAAATCTGTTTTGTCGGTAGACATGTTGGTCCACTTATCCACTTAAGATTTGTACTCTCGATAGCATCCAGCTTAAATTTGAGTTTGCAAATAGCGATTGGTATAGCTAAGGTGCCTTTGTCCGGCAGGATAGGTATACGTATTCCCATTCTGGGGAGTTCATCAGACTTACAATTCCCTGGAATGTCTCTATGCCCCGGCACCCAACACAGGTGAATATTGAACTGCTCTGCCATCTCCGCGAGAGACGATCGCCAGTCTAGAGCTACTAAAGAATTTATAGAGGTCAATTCCAGGGATTTGATTGCTGTTTGGCTGTCTGAAAAGATACGGATATCTCTAACGGATATCACATTTTTCTTAAGCCAAGATAAGACTTCTTTAATCATCTGTAACACGCCACAATGATTTGGTAGACGGAATGAGAGCTTAATATTAAGTCTGTCAGAGAAAACACCTCCACGAACTCCGTCCTTGGTTTTTAAGCCGCCAGTATAGAAGTGAATCGACGAAATGCATCGTCATTTCTGGAAGGGATGGTGACAAGGAAGTTCTTGTCAAAATTTAGACGTGGAATGGTGTAGTCCGTGCTTTCGGGAGAGATTTTGAATTTATTCAGAATGGAAGCGTGGCCAAATTCTTTTCTTGACCACTGTAAGGTAGCTTCAATGCGATCGGCTGCATTCGCTCCCATTTGCTGCTAAATTTATCCAGGGGTATCAGATGAAATATGATGTGCAGTACCCCAGAGGAAGTTGTACGTAGTGCTCCGCTTATGCACAGATAAGCTGTATGCTGGACCTTACTTAGATATTCGCGATTTATAGCTTTTTCAAAGGCTATCCACCAGACAATCACCCCGTATGTGAGTGTCGGTCTAATGACCGAGATGTAGAGCCAGTGACTTATTCAAGGTTGTAGACCCCTGACGTGACGAATTCAGATTAAGAGGTATCCGCCGACAATCCGGGTACGAATGCGACCCAGTCTAAGAATCTCTAGCTCGTGGTTTCATGAGTGTGTGTCGCTTGTCAATCCGCTTATAATTTTTAGATGACGCAGTTCTGTATAAGGAAAAAGCTGGTCTTTAGCTAATTGCCATCAGTTGCGCACTCCAAGTTGGTTGAGGTCCCCTTAAATGGAGAGGGGCCCCTCTACTGTGGCTTGCCTCTGGGTTAGATTCGAAGACTCGTTGTTTTGGTTTCCATTCGCTCTGCATGTCCTAACTACCTCGAAAACCCGTCAACATAAGCGGGACCGAATATTTTACGAAGAATTTTTATCTCGAAGCGACCAAAGATATATATTAATCCGCCTTCGGATTAGGATAATCAGGGTCTTATATGGATTCTCCATAGTTTTTCGAAATAGGGCTTTACTGTTGAATTGCGTTATTAGTTGCGATTGGCAAGAGTTATTCTTGGCTTCTTTTCTGCGCTGGTGTCTTTTTTAGAATTTATTGCAGAGCCAATGTAGACAACGTCCCTTACTACCTCGAAGATGTAGCTCTCCACTTGGACGGTCTGTCTAATCCGACGGTGTTGATTGTCTCTTATTATTGATAGCATATATAATACTTGGGTTTGCCCTCGTTTACCGCTAAACTCATTATGGTCACTTCTATGTACTTCAATGCTTGTGAACATCGTGTACACGGCATACTACTATTTTTTACGGACAGTCAAGCCGCGATAAAATTTATCGAATCTGTCACCTTCTAGTCAAAAACCAACCTAAATTGTCGTATATTTCTTAACGAGATGGTCAAACATTTCAATATTCACCTCAAAATAATCTCTGTGACCCGGGAACACAGAGGGACTTCCAGCGAATTGCATGGCCGACGAACTCGCAAGGCAAGGTACTAGCCTATATATTTCACCGAACAAGGTGAATCTCGGCATGCTACAGTGAAATCGCTGCTTAAGCTCACTGCTATCAACGTAATCAACCATGGATGGGCAGACGGCGCTACGTGCTTCATTATAAGACAGATCTGGCCTAAGCAGAAATGAGTTCTGTAGAAGAAGAGTAGGAAGCGGAGAAAACCATACGACACCTCATATGTACTCGTACGTGCTACTCTCTCCGCTCGTACTTGTAGAAGATTGCACTTCGGAGCCCACTTCTTCGACAATTTACGCGAACTGGCTGACGCCAACTTCAGCTGCCTCCGGCGCTTTATAAGACGCACCAGTTGGTTCTAAGTGTAGTTCTTTCTGGGGATCATAGATTCATGTGGAACCACAATAGGCCTTTTCTGAACTAAGTGCGACTGCATCTAATGCAGCCTGCCACGCTAACCTAACCGAACATACATGTCCTTAGCTCATGCATGTCCTTAGTTCATGCGTGTCCTTAGCTCATGTCTACACTTCAAAATTTGGTTTAGGGCCCATAGTCAAGTTCAGAAGATCGTGGAACATCTTGCCGTCCTCAGTATTTCCAGAGAACTGCAATTTTCTCCTCAATCTTTCCCATTTTCTTTTAAACGTGAATGTGTAGGTTTTGGCTATAAAGGCTATAAAAGCTTGTCGTTTGGGTGGTTAAAACCACCATGAAATCATCATTGCTAGCAAATTTAATAGTTGAGCATGGACCAAGTATAAGCATTTTGCCCATAAATGTTCAATTTTAACTTAAGACCTATCTTGCAATGCAGCAAATTGTGCCGGCGCGGCGTATCTTTGATTTCATTCTATCGCATATGGCGATGCTGAAGAGAACAAGCTTTGAAAATATTCGAAAAAAATTATGACATTAAACCAGAGACAATGAAGGCCAACTTATCAACATCTTTCGTGTTTGACACACATTGTAAGTAACCAATAACATGGGATATTTGATACCGACTGATAAGCCTCGCAGATGACGAGACGATGATCACACTCACACACACATATCATTGAATAATCAATTGACTGCCAGCAATCAAACCTATAAAAAAAAATTCAAAATCTGGTGATAACCAAGTTGACATTTGCGTAATACAAGTGTTTTGGCGGGTATGTATAGGTAGTTGATAGAATGAGAAAAGCTGCTGCTGACTGTCCTAGCTTGCCCACGTGCAGCACAATGATCGGCAAATAAATTCCCTATTATCCATTATCGTTAACCCATAAGCAATTTATGTACTTTTTGGCGGCTGAACGATCTCTATGCTCTGTAGTTTGCTACCGTGATCGTAGCACACAAATTCAAATCACGCAACATCGGCCTTAAACGTAGCAAAGATATCATGTGCACACGGCAGCGCACCAACGCCCTGGGCAAACCAGGTCGACCAGTATATCATTTTATTTATGCGTTTCTATATTCATCGGAACATGTTGGTGAAAATTATTGTGCCAACATGTGAACAGGAGCCAATAAACAACATCTCAGCCGAACGAGATAAATTCTCAGCGCGATAGATACGGTGGCTGGCAAGTCGAGCAGGATGGTAGCCACTAGCCAGTTCTCCGCTACTGCTGCCCACCAGACACTAGGCTCTGTCTTTGGTACCTTTGCACTGATATGGTATTCTTCGTCGTTGGCCGGAAGCACGATTATAGTGGTGGTGCGATGAGGGCATGGTGCGTTGGAATTATTGATGCTCAACGTCTGTGCTGCAATGCTACAACAGTAACCATTTCCCAGCCGCACCGTGGTAACAATGCGTGAGCAGTGCTAAGAGATGGGCTCAGACCGCTTGGGTGCATTTGTTGTAGTTGTTGTTGGTTTTTGTAATTCTATATAGGTGCGATTTGCAAAATGTCATGTTCGCCATTGTTGTCGAGACCATAATTTGTGCGGATAGGGTTGCATAGCCAGTCATGTTAGTTTCACAAACCGATTGATTTTTTGCATTCGTGTATGTGTTTGTTTTTTGTAGAGCAACATCATTCTCATCAGTTGCTGTCGCCATCATAGTCGCTTAGATTAGCTTAGTTTAATGAAAAGCGGTCGTCAAGATACGTGTTCCACTAACAGAGATAACATACAAAACTACGCCTTAGACAAAACGCCAAGTCCGATTGAATGCTGCTCTCGTGGTACAGCTTCGAAACAACAGGGAAGTGTCAAATGGCCACGCTTTATTATCATGTCTCAGCAATCATTTAAAATATAATTAGCATGTCATATTAACTGCGAATAACGAGGAGTAAAACACAATGAAAACATGGATTTTTTTGTTTCATTCGGTCCGGTCGTCAGCTATGGCGGCCGTTGCTGGTTATCTGCTCTTTTGTTTTTGTAACATGATGAATGTGTGGGTCAAGCGGGTCGTCGTCGAATGGCTCAGATCTGAAATCAGTTCAAGGATTGAATGATGAAATATGCAGGGTGGTTAAGTGATAATCACCTGATTTTAATTGATTTTTATACATTTGAGGCAAGTTAAAGTATGAGAGTGGTTGTGATTCGTAACACAATAATTTCTTTTGGTGCACTTTTGTGCATTGGTCTGGTAGTCAAAATTTGAGTGTATATGTTCATGGAGTTCACAGAGTCATGTTCTGCCCAATACAGATTACAGAAGTGTTGCCCGCGAGTACCCTCAGATTAATGTTCTTCTGTGTTCTTTTGTAATCGTGACTGGAATCAAAAGATTCAAAAATCACATATCGGAAAGCCGGTCGATATTGAGATTCTTGCTTATTCAACTCCCAACTGATAAATTTCCAATAAAAAATGGTGTTGACAGTGGGCCAGTTCTCTTTTAAATTGACTCAACTTTGTGGCAGTTATTTTTAGAGTGTTGTTATTTAACGTCACAACGAACCAGATTTTATTGGGCTGCACGATTGCATACACTCTCTTTCGAATCTAAGTATTTACATGAAATGTAAATGTGAGATGCTACACCTAAGTGAAAAAAAGAAGAAAGAATACTTGCGGCGAGAGTTAGCTCTAGTCAGTGCTGGTCGTTACTCGATGTGAGGTGTCCGAACTAGTCTGAGATTTTTGCGTTCTTTGCATTCCGTTCTGATTTCTAGTATTTGTTTCGAGTACGTGTTGAGTTGCTCTAGATGATATATGTATTATAAATATACGTATATGACGTATGATAATTTTTTTCTATTACTGAAAATCTTGAATGGATATGATTGGTACTTGGACCGGCAGGTTGTCGATTCTGAATTTGGAATATAAAAGTGAAGACATCATTTAGTTCGTTTAGTTGACCTTTATCATCTGCAAAGCCTACAAGTAGTAATTCGAACTCCCCAAAGACTTACACTCAGCATATCTCGAATATCGCAGATTTAAGAATTCTTAATCATTTCCAATTATTCCTACCAGTTATCCAAGTAGTATTGTTTTTTTATTTCCTTCATTAGTTTACATCTGTCCACTGGTCTTCAAGTAGCCAATACATTTGTTTCAATCTATTTTTGAGGTCGTCGCGTTTGTTTTTAACATGTGGATTTGCCTCGTTTGCGCACGAAATTTGTACCGAGTCAATATAAATGGGTGAATTACCATATATTTACGTAAAAAGGACAACGATCTTCGTGTCTGCACATGCAATGTTAGGTCTCTCTACAAACCACGTGCAGCCGAACAACTTGCGGAGGCCCTAGAGTGTCTCAAAGCAGACATTACCGCCATCCAAGAAGTACGATAGGATGGGCCGGGCAAAAGGAGTATGAAAAATTGCGACATCTACTACGGCGATTGCTACAGACAACAAGGACACCGTTTATTCGCGTGCGGATTTGTCATTGGAGGCAGACTTAGGCAAGAAGTCTTGAGTTTCCGGCATGTGAACGAGCGCCTTATGACTATCCGTATCTAGGCTAAATTTGCCAACATTAACCTAATATGCGTTCACGCCCCTCAGGAGGAGAAGAATGACACGACAAAGGATGACTTCTACCAGCTCTTGGACAAGACGTATGGACAATGCCCTTGCCACGACGTTAAAATTATCCCAGGTGATTTTAACGCAAGGCTAGGGAGAGAGGGCGTCTTTAGTAGCGTGGTCGGAAAGCACAGCCTGCACGACATCACATTCGGCAACGGACTCAGGTGGCGCTACAGTCCGGGGTGGACCTGGGTCTCAACCAACAAACCTCGTCAGCCAGCACGGTTACGAGCCAGCTGCCTCCAGTTGCGCACGCAAAGTTGGTTGAGGTCCCCCTCCACTTGTTTGCGCCACCTACCACGAGGTCGTCCTCTATCGCGTCGTCCATCCGGGGTGGATTCGAAAACTTTCTTGGCGGGAAAGTTGGGCTCCATCCGCTCTACATGACCCAGCCATCTTAGTCGCTGTATGTGAACTCTTCTGGCTAAGTCGATGTCCTTATATAGGCCGTATAGTTCGGCATTGTACCTTCTCCTCCACTCACCATCTATGCAGATGGGACCAAAGATCGCTCGAAGAATTTTACTCTCGAAATAACCAAGGGCATCCTCATCCGGTTTTGTCAAAGCCCATGCCTCTGCGCCATACAGCAGGACTGGGATGTATGTCTTATAAAGAGTTACCTTAGTAGTTCGAGATAGAGCTTTGGTACTCAATTGCCGTCTTGGCCCATAGAAACAACGATTGGCAAGAGTAATTCTTCGTGTGATCTCCCTACTGATGTCATTTGCCTAGGTAGACAAAATCCTTTACTACCTCGAAATTATATCTGTCTATTGTGGCGGTCTCTCCAAGACGCCGATGTTGGGTGTCGTTTTTTGTAGGCAGCATCTCAATACTAGCAAAAGCCCCATTGACGGCCCGCTGAGTTCTTCCGATAATGTCAATGTCATCGGCGTAAGCGAGTAGTTGACAGACTTGTAAAAGATTGTACCTCCGGTGTTGGCTTTAGAGTTTTGTACAATTCTCTCAAGTACTATGTTAAAGAGATCCCATGGTAGCGCGTCACCTTGTCTAAGATCTTTCCTGACATCGAATGGTTCGGTGATGTTCTTACCGACTTTGATAGAGCAGCGAGAGTTCTCCATCGTCATTCTGCACAAACGGACGAGCTTGGCAGGGATGCCAAGACTAGACATGGCTCTGTATAACTCATCTCTATACACGCTATCATAGGCAACTTTAAAATCGCTGAAGAGGTGGTGCGTATCGATTTTATATTCATGGGTTTTTTCCAAGATCTACCGTAGTGTGAATATTTGGTCAATGGTGGACTTTCCTGGCCTAAAACCGCACTGATAAGGACCTATCAGATGGTTGACGATCGGTTTAAGGCGTTCACATAATACGACAGACAGGATCTTATATGCGATGTTTAGGAGACTTATACCTCTGTAATTAGCGCAGTTCAGAGGGTCTCCTTTCTTCAGGATCGGGAGGGGGAACTTCAGTGCTGCACAAATCAAACTTATAATTCTAACGAGATTGGAATATGAGTAAGCGTTTACCTCGGAAAAAAAAATCAAAAGCTGTGTTGTAGGGAAAAATTTTGTCGGAAATGAAAGAAGAAATTCCGTATTTTAAATGTTGTTCTGAAACGTCAACAAAAATCTCTATCAACTTGGCATCAGCATCAACTGTGTTGCGCATCAGCATCGCAACTAAGCAGTGATGCCGCATCGATGCGGTTATTTTTACTTTTCTGAATTTACCCTAAGAACGATGCGCAAAAACGTTGTCTACCCGGAAATTTTTTCAAAACTCATTGGAGTTTTGCATTTGCTGACTCGACTGAGTTATTCGATGCCAGTATAGTTGTATCATACCCGAATGCGGCTACCACGATGACCTCGTCTTGAGGAATGTCACGAGTGGTATATTAAAAACAAGACTGGACTAAGAACACTTTTTTGCAGAACTCCGGCCGCAAATTTCTTAATTTCTGAGTATACTGTTTTCAAAACGGAAAAGTTTGTTTTCAATGTAGAAATCTAAAATCTTTAACAACTGTTCCGGCAGAGCTTGTCTTAGCTTAAACTTCATACCTTCGTACTTTACTTTGTCGAAGCCTTGAGAGACGTCAAGAAAAGCGATAGAATACATGTAGATATCTTTTCCCTCTCTAGAGATTTCTCAATTTCAGTGGTTATTCTATAAACCTGGTCAACTGTGGAATGCTTGTTTCTGAAGCCAACTTAGTGATGGGGAATTAACGTTTTTCTTCGAAGACCGGATGTAGGCACTTCAAAATTTTATTATTTATTTTAAAGTTTTCAGATGTAAACGTATCACCGGGTTCGTCTATCAATGCCTGCCTATTCGTCAAATGGTTTAAACGTTTGCTCTAGATACTCGGCAAATAAATTCGCCTTCTTCTTTTTATGATACCTTTCATGGCTTTCCAGAGAGAGTTATTTGAACTTTTGTCGGCAGTCAAGCTTTCGTGATATGAAGAAATTTTTTTCTGTCGTAGTACATGGCGGCTTTTCCTTTTGTATACTTTTACTTGTTCACATTTCGTCTTTTCCTTGACAAATTTTCTTTCTGTTGATGCTTTTTTCGTAGCTATTTCGAATTTATCCCAAATTGGTTTCGGATTTGGTGGTACGGTATTTGTAAGAGTTTAAGCTCTTTGACTACTCCGCAACCTCGATAATTCGCTGGCTGCTTTCCTTTACAGTTTATGCAAGTGGTTGGTACGTGCTTATTTAAGTTGTACTCTTGCGAGAGAAGATTAGATATAAGTCTGCATGTGATTGAGTCTTTGACAGCGCTTACATTGCAGGATCGATCTTGTGCTCTTACGCACAGGTTTGATTTTGACCACAATGCTTAGAATAGTCTTAATACTGTAAATTTTATGTTTATTTTTGGTCTTATCAAAACCTACCATGAATAGTGAAAGTCTACGCCCAACCAATACTTCTTGATCTTCTTCCGATTGTTACTTCTTCTTGATAATACCATATTAACGGCCTTAAAAATTGTAAAATCGTAAAGCATTTGGCTTAATGGTCGTTCATAACGTCTTCATTAGTGCACAACTAGACCCATTATTTGCGTCAAAAACTCAAAATTTTTTGCGTAATTCAGGGAACAAAAAATTTACCAAGTACACTTTGTTATCGTTCGTCCGCTATTCATATGTTTTGATACCATGTATGTATCACCATTGTTATAAATTTATTTCTTAATGATGATTGTTTTTTATTTTTCATTTTAGGCTGGACTTGATCTTAAGGAAAATCTAGTCGGAGGTGGAGCGCCTTGGCCATATCCCTCTGTGTATCACCCTTATGACGCTGCTTTTGCTGGTTACCCATTTAACAGGTAAGTGAAGATACCCATTCTCTTATTCGTCATAAAAGCGCAGCATTCTTCGAATCAGAAATATATGTCAGTGGACACGCCCGTAGTGGCACATTGTCCTTTTAATTAAAACGTCATTCAGTTTCACGCGTCATGCATTATGAGAAAGGAAAAGGAAACAATCATCATACTCTGACGTAGCGGTTACCACATTTGGGTGTTTTTTGCGAATTGCGTTCCAAGAATTTTAAATTATAAATAAATTACGAGTGCTGGAACTGAAACCCGATGCCTCTCCCCTGTTGGGTCCATGTGACTAATTACCATTGAATTTAAATACAGTCACGACAACAAATGCTTCCAAGGAGTTGTTGTAGGTGCTCGGTGCTGTCTTGCATAAATTACGAATAAACGCGCTTTGACGCACACATGAACACTTTTATTCAGGATTCTCTTGTCCGATAAGGGAACGACGGGATACGTTACTGATTTTGGCATACCAGCTAGAAGTACGTACGTACGGTTCTATTGTTTGGAAAGCGAGTTTTTTTTAATCGAATAGCGCTAGTGATCGTTACGAAAATGGTGGCGCCATTATGTTAGACCACGATCACAGAATCTGTCTTCTCTACCGGTGGCTGGGATAGTGCCATCTATTGGGCTCTTCGTAATTTCGATTTCCCTCGCTCACGCAGAACAAGATAGGCAGCACACGATCTGCCATTGTCTTAACCATCTAGATTGAGCGAGATTCTATTCGTGTTGCATTCTTCGCAATACCCAAACGGATATGTCACGACACAACAGAGAAACATCAATAATTAGAGATCCAAACAAGATGATTTGTGGGCGCTGAATCGATCCGATTGAACATGGAACTGATCCCTCTCTCTAGCAAACAACATCATTCATTTTGGTGAGGAAAACAGCAAACACCACTGTGAACATGACAGAGCTTGTGATTTATGGTATCTGACAGATACATCTAGTAGAGAGAGGTTGTCGCAGCGCGGAGATTAATTGGATGTATTAACTGCGATCGATTTGATTCGTGGTACTCTAGGAAAGGATATATCCTTTTTTTCTTCTCTGGGCATACCTAGAAGTTGTGTTAAATAAACAGGCGTAGCAATGTGTATAACATGTTTTGTGATCGATATCGTGTCAATGCATTTGCGTCAAAAGAGGACGTTGTGGATTGATATCGCAAAAGTATGGGGCTGACTGCTGCCCTGTCCGCTGGTGTATCGGTGAGGGAAGGACTTACTGCAAGCAATTGAATTTTTTTTATTCATTCGTGCGAAGTTACGAATTGACTTTTTTTTCAATTATTTGTTCTTATTCCCTTGAAATGTTTTGTTGATTCAAAAAGGTTTCATTTCATGTCCAATTTGAACAATTTAAAAGTTCAGTATGGACCAGAGCGGAGTGATGATATTTTTTAATCGATGCTTGTTACTTTCTAAGTTCAAGAACATATCTAAACTTACAATCGGAAAAGTTAAAAGTTTTTATCTTACGGCAAATGTTCTCCTTTGATTAGTTGTACAGACTTGAAGAAGATTGTACTTCCGGTGTTGGCTTGTGAGTTTCGTACAATTCTCTCAAGTACTATATTAAAGAGATCGCATGATAGCGCGTCACCTTGTCTAAGACCTTTCCTGACATCGAACGGTTCGGTGATGTCCTTACCGACTTTGATGGAGCAGCGAGAGTTCTCCATCGTCATTCTGCACAAACGGACGAGCTTGGCAGGGATGCCAAGACTAGACATGGCTCTGTATAACTCGTCTCTGGATGGTGCGTATCGATTTTATATTCATGGGTTACGTAATACGTAAGTAGGGCACTATTATTTGAGCTTTTGGCTGGTATAATAAGTTAGATATCCATATTACCTCAGATAAAATTGTTACTCAAAATTGGTAAATGCTTATTTAAAAAAAAAACTAAGAAAGACATTCGTACATCAGATTGCTCTGGCGTATCGTCACTAAATTTTCTGTGCTTCAATTCTGGACATAGTCTTCTTTCATATGTAGAATGAAACTTTTGAATTTTATTATTATAATTTTTTTTTATTTGCAACACATTTTATGCACGAAACAGAAAGATAAAACATTTACGAAGCATTTGCTTTTGTTGCACAGTTTTGGATGTAAATAATTTTCTGCATGTTCATCCACCAATCAAGAAGCAATCCACACGGCACTGTATTCTTATCCTAGTGAACCTTGAAGGAAAGCCTTGTAACGGAAATGTAGGATCTATCCAAAAGTTGAGAACTGCATATCATTTGTTAAATAATAGGGAATACTGCCATTACAGGCGATGGGTACTTGAGTTAAAGTTCTACCTCGTCCTCGGCATTAGCCCACCTTGTACCGGCACTATTGTAATTTTTTAATTATTGCCATTTTTGCGGGTCAGGATTCTCTTGCAATAGCCGTCTTCAAAAATGTTTGAATGTGTTTCATCTTTATAACGGAATATAGTGACTGCAAACTATACCAAATTATTTATTTATCTAAGCTTAATACAAGCATCAACTTAAAGCTAAAACTTAAAAACTAACAAAAAAAGGGACTTAACGCTAAGCTTAAAACTATTATTATTTATTATTATTATTTTTTTTTAACACAAGCTTAAACTATCTAACTAACTTAAAACTAACAGAGGATGGAAGAGCTAGGAAGAGAAGGTAGAGGGTAGAGGTGAGAATTTGGGTGAGGGGGTGGTAAAATCAAGACAGGACTAGGTGGAATTGAGGCGGAGCTGAAGATCGTTTCGAAGGGTGGTTCTGCTGCAGTGGAAGGCAAATGTTTTTTCCATATAGTTAGCCAAGCGCAACATTCTGGACAGTGGTGCATTATAACCATAATTGGTGCGATGATAAGAGAGACGGAAGAGGGGAATGGACCTTAGGTTACGGGGATTGGTGTTAAATGAGACTAATTCAAGAAGCGCGGGGCAATCAATTTGACCAGTGATTAGCTGATGGAGGAAGAGTAAGTCGGCAATATCGCGACGAGTTTCGAGAGACTGAAGATTGATGAGCTTTAAGCGTTCAGAGTAGGGAGGTAAGTCGTATCTATCAAGCCAAGGGAGACCGCGTAGGGCGAAACGGATAAACCTGCGCTGGACGGCTTCAATACGTCGGATGTGTACAGCATAGTGCGGCGACCAGGCTTGGCTAGCATATTCGAGGATAGGTCTAACGAAGGTTATATAAAGTGATTTGGTGACGTATGGGTTCGAAAATTCCCTTGACCAACGTTTTACAAAGCCAAGCGCAGAATTGGCTCTATTTATTATGTGGTCAATATGGGAACGGAAGTTAAGTTCCCTATCGCAGATAACACCTAAATCACGCAAAGAGGAAACTTGTGGGACAAGCTCGTTGCAGAGTAAGTAGCTCCTATGGGTTGATGGAAGTCGTTTACGGGAGTAGGTGATGAATTGGCATTTGCTGACGTTAAGTTCAAGATGATTTTTCTGGCACCAGAGAGAAAATCTGTTTAGGTCATCTTGAAGTGGGCGGGAGTCATTGGGAGAAGATATGTATCTAAATATTTTCATATCATCGGCATAGACAGAGAGATACGAGTCTTTGATAATGCAGTCGACATCGTTGGTGGTCAGGACAAAAATTAAAGGCCCAAGGTGACTGCCTTGAGGGACACCCGAAGTGGCCTTAAAGGAGTTAGAGACGAAAGATCTAAATATAACCTCGTACTGCCGACCTTCCAAGTAGGATTTGATCCAGTTGATAAAACCGGGTTGAAAACCAAGAGCTTTCAACTTAAGAATAATAATTCCATGGGAGATTTTATCAAATGCTTTACTGAAGTCGGTAGCAATTACATCGATTTCGCTGCCATCCTCAAATGTACACAGCGCCTGAGAAATGAATTCAGTTAAGTTGGTGGTTGTTGATCTACCTTTAAGGAACCCATGTTGGTTGGAAGAGAATAAGGGTTTGAAATGAAAAAACATCGAGTCGTAAACGATGCTCTCGAAGAGTTTGGGTATGCATGATAGTTTGGCGATAGGTCGGTAGTTAGATATTTCATTTTTAGGACCTTTCTTGTGAATTGGGATAATAAATGAGTTCTTCCAAAGGATAGGGAAAGAACCTTGGGAAATGGACATAAGAAAAAGAGAAGTCAATGGTTGGGCCAAGTGGGTCACGCATTTTTTTAGAACAATTGGGGGCAACCCATCAGGACCGGAAGAATAGTCATCTTTAAGTTTATTAATCTTCTCTGCGACAAGTAGCGAGGTGATACAAACCGAAACTAATGACGTTTTGGCGCAATTGTCCATATAAGAGAAGTAACCGTGGTCGGGCTCAAGAATGCAGTCAGTGAACGACTGGCTAAAAAAGTGAGCGAATAGGTTTGCAACAATTTTAGGGTCGGACGAAGAGGTAGGTGTTGGCGAGTTTAAGGGTAGAAGGATAACTATCAGATTTTCGTTTGGCATTTATGAAATGATAGAATCGCTTAGGATCAGTAATGAGACTGGATTGCATTCGATCAAGATAATCCTGGTAGAGAGCTTCGCAGAGTTCGGCGAAGTGTGTATGTGTGTGCTGATAGATGGAGTAGTCATAGCCAGAACGGGATTTTAGGTATGCTCTCCAAAGTTTGTTCCTCTTGTTACGAAGTGAACGCAATTGTTTATTATACCAGGGTGGGGATGAAGTACTGTTTTTTTGGAGCGAAAAAGGGACAGCTTACAAAAGACAACTACAAGTTTCTTTTTAAAAATGCAATAAAATGAACAAATTTTTTCCATGTATTATGGCTTTATTAGTAAGAGCAAACATTCCCATTAATTATGGAACACAACGTCGTTCAAGTGACTGCCTCAGCTGGCCTCGCAGTAGCGCATTCTATCACTCCAGTTTTCCAAGATCTTGTTGATGGTTTTTGGCTGTAGCTCACGGATTGCTTGGATGATATTGGCCTTAAGTGCTTGAATCATTTCCGGATTGTTGGCATAACATCGGTCCTTCACGGTTCCCCACAAAAAAGTCCAAAGGGGTCAAATCGAAGCTCCGAGGCGGCCAATTGACATCGCCAAGACGGCTGATAACACGATTTGGGAATTTGGTGCGCAAAAGACCGATTATGGCATGGGCTGTGTGGCACCGCGCGCCATCCTGCATGAACCAGAGGTCGTCCAAATCCATGTCTTCAATTTCAGTAAAAAAAAATGTCGTTAACATGGCTCTGTAACGCCCACCGTTGACCGAAACGTTGTTCCCAGCCTCATTTTCGAAGAAAAATGGTCCAATGATGCCACCACTCCACAATCCGCACCAAACTGTCACTCTCTGTGGATGCATTGGCTTCTCGACAATAACGTGCGGGTTTTCCGAGCCCCAGATGCGGCGATTTTGTTTGTTAACGTAGCCGCCGAGATGAAAATGTGCCTCGTCAGAAAAGATGATTTTTCGCCCAAAATCGTTGTCCAATTCAAGCTGCTCTAAGGCCCAAACTGCGAAGCGATAACGAAGCGGATGGTCGTGCGCTTTCAATTGCTAAATCAATTGGTCCTTGTAAGCGAATAACCCCAGATCTTTGTGCAGAATTCTCCTCAGGCTAGTGCGTGAAATGTTGAGCTGTTGAGATCGATGACAAGTTGATGTTCGTGAATTGAGTCTCACACTCTCGGCTACAGCAGCCACATTCTCGTCTGTGCGTACCGTACGACGACGGGGACCATGAGTGTTGTCTGCTAGCATACCAGTCTCACGAACTTTTTGCACAAACTTGCGTACAGCAGGCGCGGTGGGTGCTTCATTTCGGCCAAAACTTCTTTTCAAAAAACGCACTGTTTGGTCTACACAGCACTCACTTTGGACATAAGTTTTCAATATTTCCCAATGTTGTTTAAGCGTAAGTTTAAGCGACTCATTTCGTTTCGCGGAGGTATGATACTGACTTTCTGTCAAGATTTCGAGCGGGAAACAGCTGTCAGTGTCAAAATAGCCTATGATTTAAAAAGAAATCACTAGATGGCCCACCCGTTAGATGAGAAAACTTCAATACAAAGAGGAGAGAGTGAATATTTACTTTCTTTGCCGATATTGACAACGAAGACTAAGTCAATAGTTTGGCTTTTCAAGAAATTGAAAAACTCAAGTAAAAGTAAAAAGTCAAAAAAATGTTGGAAATGTAGTAATACAAAGTCGAAAGGAGTAGTACAGAGTGAACGAAATAATACAAAACTACTACAGTAGTACTAACGGCAGCGCTGCTTCTGTCCATGTTCAATCCCAGCGAGGTGATTGCAAACGTTTCAGCTAATATGACTTCGTGCGGTAATAGAACGCGTACCACACGAATGACGACGACTGCAAGGCATGAATGATACGAATGACTTGAGATTACATAGTCGTTGTAGGGACTCAGCAAAGTGGTTTGATAAAAAAAACAGAGCCTCGTTTGGTAAAAGATAACAAACGTTTAAGATTTAACCGATCAGTTTTGCTTTGTCAAAGAATTATGCTATCTTGCAACTTGCTGAATTTCTGTTCAGATACACTTGCAGTATATACAAAATATAACAAAGTGTCCTAATTCCTTAGACAATAAAACTCTAGACAACAAACAAAACGAAACAAGTTTATTTGGTTGCCAATGCTCAGCAATGACTTTTATAGCTTGGCCACCTAGTAGAGACGAAAACCATAAAAGAAGAACAAACTCTGTACGAACAATCGTACAACTGCTATAATCTACAGACACGGTTCTGGGTCTGCCTTCTCTTCTGGGACAACATTCAATTAAAACCATTTAACAGCAAATAATTTACCGAGAATTATTGTCAGCCCGAAATGGCAGCTTTACGACGTGACACACCGGACCAAAGAGCGAAGTATACCGAAAAGCAACAACAAGACGTCCAAATTTAAAAATCCACTCCTCGCGCGAAGGTGCTGACAACAATGACAACCGATTAAAGTTTATTTTATGCGCCTTTGTTTAGTGCACGCTCCGCGCGGGGCAGCTCTAGGAACAAAAAGTTATGAATTGATTTATGCAAATTAGCGGCCGAGGGGGGCACTTCGACCAAAGTTGTATTAACAGCTTCCCGTCACGATTCCCTATGGCATTGTCCGACAGGCGAAAAGCCAATCAATCGTTTTGTCCGCCGATAATGATCGTCCAAGTCGAAGTTGTTCGTGATAGAGTAGGTAGGTATATGTGCTGACTAACGAGACGGGAGGAGATGTGTAGATAGTTTTTTTTTTTTGCTTTTTATGTCAGATCTTCGCAGCCTACGCGTTTGTCGAAAATGAGCAGCCAAACAAATATTTGCACCTATGCACTGCCCCTTTAAACCAACAACTGCAACAACTGTCAGTGCAGGTGTTGGATATCAATTTGTCTCTCAAATTCGCTTCGTTCAGGTGGCAGTGCAGCAAACTGGTTGAGTCTCCTCCACAGTCGACACACAAGAAATGCCAGAGTTGCTGCCTCTGGAAAATGAGTTAACCTTTCATGTTGTGAATTTATAATTTAACAACAGTGCGTCGACGATACTGCAGCTAAAAATCAGGCACCACATGCATGCAGTTTACTGTCAACCACCAAGGGGCAGGAAGCAAGGGCGGCTCAGTATATTGAATTACTGACTGGCGTCGGTATGGATTGTCGCCGCCAGGAAGGGCCTTATCATTGGTAGCAAATATAATTTCAATATTCGACAACAGAGCTGTGAAAAAGAAAGAACAAGCACGCAGACACATTGTATCCATTGCGTGGTGGCGTTGCTAGTGGGTTGGGGTGCACTGTGGAACACGTGTTCAACACTGACCAACGTTTACATGACGTGGAATTGGTGTTACTGTCCCCAAATGTCGAAGGGCCTCCACAACTATCGTTGCCGTGGAAAGCAATGATAAGCATACACAAACACAAGCACCCGCACACACAGGGTGTAGGGAAAATCCCGTTTTAAATACACCACAGCCCGTGTGCTGGTAAAAATATTAAAAAGCCGCAAATTGGCGTAAATGGCCACCATTAAATGACCAAAACGTTTGGGGTTACGCGTACGGGTGGTAATTAAACTGGTTGCACCAGAAGTGGGTGGCAATTGGTGGTCAGTCTGAGCTGACCAGAAGCAGCTTTGATACATTTTCCATGCTTTTGTGTATGTGTTTATTTGGGGGTGGTTAGTGGATTTAAAATGTTATTGCGTACGCACTTGTGCAGATGTTGGTGCTGTGGTGGCCAACTCCCCGGGTAACCCCTGGTAACGCCCCAGTAAATAACCGGCACATTCATCTAATAAATTACTTTTGCTCTCTGGGCTGAAAAAAGTTTACTTAGCCCATCTCCGGCGTTGTCGGGACAAGAAGTTCTTCAATTCCGTAAAATTACTCCAAACTGCTGAATGCGCATTTATTCAATGTGTGCCATTCGAGTGGGTTGGGGAGTCGTCGAAGAAAAAATGAAACTTTTTTCCGTCCCATAGACATTTTTCATTACGGTTGGTGCTTATGAATGAAAAACTCTAATTGAATCGTTTGCATGCACTGCGATTTTTAATCCGATTTGTTCTCAAAATATACTTAGTGATGGAGAAAACCTCGATTTTTTTTTTTGTATTACAGTTACGGCATGGACTTAAATGGTGCTAGACGAAAGAATGCTACCCGCGAAACGACATCAACCCTTAAGGCCTGGCTGAATGAACATAAGAAGAACCCTTACCCCACAAAGGGGGAGAAGATCATGCTGGCCATAATAACTAAAATGACTCTGACTCAAGTGTCTACGTGGTTCGCAAACGCTCGCCGAAGACTGAAAAAGGAGAACAAAATGACGTGGGAGCCGAGAAACCGCGTCGATGATGATGACGCGAATGTGGATGATGATGATCATAAAAGCAACGATGATAAGGATATGTTAGGTGAGTGGAGATTTTTATTTTAATAATACATAGTTCCTAGTTAATTTTTATAGAAGGCTAGGTAGTCTTTGAAGTCTACTTTCTTTTTGTCATTCTGACTGAGTTTTCATATCTTATAGTAGTTTTATTAGCTCATGCAATTTAAATATACAAGATATTCATATTAAAGGCAAAATTAATTATACTATTTTCAAAAGCAAATACAGTTTAGATATTATTACCAGAGATATGCCGGATATCTATATTCCCGGATGACCCGTCAAAGTAAAGTATTCGTTTCCGCCTACGCACTCGTGTCTTTCTAATTGATGATATGATGACCTAGTTAGATTTTCAATACGCAATTTGTTTCGGCATTTGATACCTGTAATGCATATTCAAGGATGAGGTACATACCATAGGTTTACGACCTCATGTAGTAGATCAGAAATTCCAAAATGTGGTAGAACTACTTATACTTCTTCTTCTTCCTTTTATCAGCGAGGTTATGATCCGAAAATAAGGGATCATAACCCCCCACTTCACTGTATTTCTACTGATCCGCCTGTGGGGTTCGCCTATTTGACCTCAGAAAATATCCGCAGGCCTGCCGATTTTCGATCACTCGGTTACTGAGGCCAATGAAATGCTGATGTCGTCGCATTTGTCTGATCCAGGCGTTTATAGGCCTGCCTTTCCTACATCGCGATGTCTTTGGAATGTGCATTTATATTGCCTTTTTAACGGGGTTCAAATGATCTCTTCTTTGAACGTGGCAATACCAGCTGAGCCGGTCGCGCTCTCTTTTTTGTACGATGGTTTCCTTGATGTGAAAGCTTCCACGGATCTTCGAACTTCTTATTCGATCAAGCTTTGTCACTCCTGCTGTCATGCGAAGCATCTTCATCTCAGCTGCCGTTAATTTACTCTCATACCTTTTGTACATCGTCCAACATTGCGAACCGTATGTGAGCGCTGGACGCACAACTGCGGTGTAGAGCCTTCCTTTCAACTGCGGTGGCATTTTTCTGTCACAGAAGATAGCGAAATTTTCTCGCCACTTCATCCACCCTACGCTTACGCGATGTTTGATGTCGTCATCACAAGTTGCTTTGCTATTGATCATAGATCCCAGATATTTGAACTATTCGCACTTGGGAGGCACTGTTCAATTCAAATAAATGTCTGAATCAGAGAACGGGCAGCACAAGTACTCTGTCTTTTTTAACTAATGCGATACCCATTTCCCCCCAGAGCGTCCACCCACACACCAAGTGCTCGTTGCAGGGATCTAAGATCCATCACTTTACCTTCAAGCAGATAATCAAGGACTGTAATAAAGAGCAAAGGACTTAAAACGCTTCCCTGGTGCACCCCGACTTTGATTGGGAACTCTTCGGTTACTCCAGCGGGGCATCTTACTCTTGTCTTTGCTCCTTCGTACATGTCCATGATCATCTGTACATAGGTTTCTGGAACCCCTCGATGTCTTAGCGCCACCCATATCAGATCTCGTGGTTGTCTGTCGAATGCCTTTTCAAAGTCAACCAAAACAATATGCAAATCCCTTTTTTTTTCCAATATGATCCTTATACTTTGGATTGCATCTGTGATTGATTTACCCGAGACAAACCCGCACTGATCATCAGATACGACCGATCGATACGATCTTCATGATGTGTGACATCAGCTTGATCGAACGGTAGTTATCACAGTTTCGCGTATGACCCTTCCCTTTGTACACAGGGGAAGGTAACTTTCCCTCCATTGATTCGGCATTGGGTCACCTCTCACAAATTTGGAGATGAGAATTCTGAGCCATCTGAACCCGATGTCTCCGATCTTTTTCCAGAACTCAGAGGGCATCTCGTCTGGCCCAATTGCTTTTCGTTTTTTGGAGTATTTGACCGCCTCACTAACTTCTTCGACTGTAATGTCGGGTATTTCTTCACATTTAGGGGTGGCTCTTGGAAAGTATAGCCGGGGAAACTGTTAATTTAAAAGTTCTTCACAATACTGCCGCCACCTCTGCAGAATTTTGTCGTCATCCACAAGAAGCTGGCCATGAGCATTGTTAATGAACTTTGGCCTACGAATCTCCTGAACATTCTTCCTTCTTTGGGCGGCTATTTTGAAGATGGTTGCGCTCTTGTTCACATTGTGTCTTCGCAGCTCCTGGATAGCCTGGTTTGCATCAGCAATCGGGGAAGATATTTTCTCCAGCTCCTGATACAGGCCCTCCGTACTCTCTGCTTGAAGCTGGGCACACTTTTTCTTCGCTTTTTTTCTTGCAACATCTGTATTCCACTTCGAGGCGAGCTTTTTCGTCTCTACTATTAGAGGGGCACTTTGACCAAGCTTTGAAAGCAGCTTTCTTCTCATTTATCACCTTCTTAGCTTCATCACTCCGCCACCATGTTTCTTTGGCGTGTTGATGGTGACCTTTTGAAGCTCCTAGCAGTGATTTGGCCTTCTTTAAGCAAGTTCGCTGTAGGGAATCCCACATATTTTGTGCTCTGCACTCTTCATCCTCAGCTCCGTTGATGGTGTGAGAGAGGTAATTTTTCATTACGAAAACAAAAGCCTCGTCTTTTTCTTTGTCCAGATTGTACCACTTGATTTTCTTAGAGACCCTTGTTTGTTTGCTTTTCTTCGGTGTTTTCATAAAAATTTCTGTTAGCAGGAGACGGTGTTGACGAGCGATTGCCTCTCCCAGGATCACTTTGCAATCTTTTACCCGAGGCTTCATGAAACTGGCTACCAAATGGTAGTCAATCTGAGTTTCATCTCCACCACTGCTGTAAGTGATCAGGTGTCGGCTTTGTTTGATGAAGATGGTATTTAACACGATAATACCGTGTGATTTGCACATGCTTAGGATGTCTTCACCAGGGAGGTTCCTGGTGCCATATCCTAGTCATCCATGGCAGTCTTCATAGTCTTCGTTTGTCTTCTCGACATGTCCATTCAAATCTCTTCTAACAAACAGAAACTCTTATTTTGGGATGTTCTTAAGGAGATTGTGGAAATCTACCCAAAATGCATCTTTATCTCTCTAATTGCACCCATTTTGGGGAGCATATTCACTGACAATATTCCACACCTCTCCTTGTATTACTAGTTTGAGAGACATCAAACGGTCGCTGGACTTCGAAATGCTCAAGACGTTTCCAAGTAGCTCTGCCGCAAGGATGATACCGATTCCGTTCTTAGCCTTTTCCGTTCCGTAGTAGAACATCTTGTAATCTTTTGTCCTAATGTCCAAGAAACGCGCCCGGTTTCCGGTGTTTTTCCATTTCGTCTCTTGGACACACAAGATATCCACGCGCCTTCTATTCATTATCTCTTCCAGCTCGTAACTTCGACCGGTCATGCTTCCAACGTTCCAACTCGCGACCCTCAAATTGCATCCAAACTGTTTCATTATTTTGCTAGCCCCCGGAATCCGTATAGCTCTGACCCGAACATTTCTGCTCGGTCCAGGATCAGTACCATGCACAGCAGTGGTAGTGCCTGGCGGGGTAATGCCTTTCCTTTTAGCAAGTATTACCATAATGATACAGCTTTGCAATATTACCATATTGCGATGGTGTTTGTTATTTGACACGTGCATGCTCCTGTCTTAGTATTGTTTGATCTTTCTTCTATGACACCGGTGATCTCCAGTCGTGTCAACCCAGGGACTCGCATGCACACTTGAGTGTTATATTGCCTAGATCTGATTTGTCCGCTTAGTCGCCTTTTACGACAAGCGCTAGTTGTTGGTGGGCGCTGCAGTGATATTCTTAACCCGCCCTGCACGGGGACGTGAACCACTTATACTACCTATACAAAAGTATGTAAAAGGACGGCAACATTCATTTTAATATACATTCATTTTAATATACATTCATTCAGACATGTCTACATGCTGGAGCTGGGCCACATATGCGCATCTCTATTCGCTAATATATATATATATATATATGATATATATACTTGTGTTGTACTCATATGTTGTTCACATAAGCATATGTGTATCCATATTCACATTCGTATCTTTTATTGCAGATATTTTACGAATATTTTCCATAAAATATATATTTTTCTCTGGAAAATTGGAGAATCTTTTGGTTTCATGGTGCGTAGTGTAACATTTCAATACAATTTACTCTGCAAGGGGATAATTTATACTGAAGATGTCTAGTTAATGATATGCATAGTCAAAATATTAATTTTGAGTTAGTTTAGATATTGCCTAATAAAGGGGGTATATAGCACGAGTAAGTGGCACAATTTCCACTATTTCATCCATCCGTGAACAATTTATAAAAATCAACCGGTAGAATGACTTAAAAATAGGTATCCTTGCCATACTACAATTTTCAGTGAATAGTATCTAATGGAACAGATTCGGCTTTGCAACCGTAGAGTTGTTCTAAAGACATGTTCTTCCAGTCAGAATCATTGGGTTTCTCATGTATATCACTTGTCGTAAATATTGAAAGTAGGCCATCATTCTTCCCCATCCAACTAAACACTCATTGCGAGCATGTCCTTTTTATCCAAGGTAATATAGAGAAGAAGAAGTATATTTTTTGAATCACCTAAGCTACGTACGCTTCTGTAAGCAGAAGTGGAAATCTCCTCGACATCATTCGGGTGATGGGCTAATTTCAAGCTTGCAATTTACCAAATAGTTGTTGAGGTTTCCGAAGCCTTATATAGGTATAAAGAGAATCCAACGTAACGCAACCCAGCGCATCTGCCTTGTTAAGTTTTCCCATCTAACTACAACCCACTTCTAATTGTATTCATACTAGGTCTCAAACTTGTTATCGGGACGTTTTGTCTTGAAAACCTTTCTATCAACCCTATGCCTCTTTTTTTAACCCCCTTTCTATCTTGTGTGTTTTTCTCCAATAGACGCCAAAGACTCTGGCTTGGGTTCGAATGAGGACAACGATCGACAGTCACATCGCCTCGATATGCAGGATCGACATGAGGGCAATAACAGCGAATGGTCTGGCTCAAGGCCGGGAAGTGCCAATGCTTCACCTGAACTGTACGATCGTCCGGGCGGTGGTCATCCACTCTTTCATCCGGCGGCGTTACATCATTTAAGGCCTCCAGCTGGCTCACCACCCGATTTGAGTCATCATCATCACCATCCCCATCATCCTGCTAGTGGTAGTACCAATTCGAGTTTAGTATCGAAACCAAGGATATGGTCTCTCGCTGATATGGCCAGTAAAGACGGTAAAGATAGCAAAGATGGTTCGGGTAGCGAAGGAGGTGGGAGTGGTGGTGGTGTTACCATTCCGCCTCATTCTATCTATGGTCATCCGCAGCAACATTCGTCGCCTGGTAAAATTCTATCTCCATTAGCCGCCCGCATACCAAACTACTCGCCATACGGGAGACCAGATTTGTATCGTGGGTTCTACGGTCCGGCTGCTGCGCATTTAAGTGGGCCCTCACAGGAATTCCTCGAACACCAAAGATCATTTAACGCCACTCTGGCGGCGCACAACGGCCTCAGTATGAATCCATTGCTTTGGAAAGCGGCAGTATCATCGGCCGGCGGTGGTCCACCATTCGCACCGTTAAGTCTTACAACGAACAATCATCATGTGGCCCCACCATCGGGTGCGTCGCCATCCGCCTCTAGCACATCTTCTTCGATCGGTTGTGACCCTCCGCCACCAGTGTCGTCTAATCAGGGTCATCAGGGACCTAGTTCGGGCCATTCAACATCCTCCTCGTCCTCAGGCAAGCTGTCACCTCCTATTAACGTAACGACGACGGGGTCCGGCAAGCCATGACCTCTGCCACTTTCATCGCCTCCAGCACTACCACCACCACCACCATCATCAGTAGTATCCACAACATCTTTGCAGCAACAACAACACCTTCAACCGAATCAACTTTCCGCTTTCCGGTCGCTGGTTGCGTTTCGCGAGCAGCCAAAGCTAACCCTTCGGCCGTAAGCCGGTGTTGTCGCCATCATCGGGTGAAACACAGACAATTTTTTTTTTTTTCACACGAAGAAGAAATGGAAAATCTTTCGGACAATAATTTACATGTGATTTATTTGTATTTCATTCGAGAATACATATTTAGGTAACGGACTTTTAGAGACAAAAAAAAACAATACAAAAAAAAAAAAAAAACAAGTCATCAACCCGTTTTTGAGACATTGTCCTTATTTCTCATCCCCGATCCCAGTTCGCGGATTAAACTTATGCAATCAGAGCTTATAGGACGTAAATATTCAAAAGTATAAAAAAAAACTGAAAAGTACTAGATTAGCAATAAACCAAAATGTATCATAACTACCCTTTAATGAAGTGAATTAATGTAAATGTATTTCCCCAACCGCGAGTTGTTTAGTTAATTTCCCATTCTGTTGAGATAATGTGTTTTGTAAATTTTTGGATTGTATGAACATACAAACTATAAATATTTTGTTTAGTTTCAATTTAATTGAATTCAACTATGTTCATGAGACCGCAAAACATAGAAGTTGTATGTATATATTAGTGACTAAGCCTTCCGTCGCCCCTGTCAAATTGGAAATTCGTCATTTGCACCCCAATGTAAATATTAGAATTTAAAAAATAAAGAAGATGTTTCAATTGGACCAGGCTACCCGCCCCTACCTCGAGCAACTCTGCCACTTAATTTAGAAGAAAAATTACGCGACATATCACGAAGAGAATAGAGTTACGGGGGTGGTATCGGTGGTGAAACATGGTGGCGAAATCCTTTCTGTTAAGCTATAGCAGCAACATCATTTTGTATCCTTTTTTAGTTTTAAGTTCAACTTGTTGTTCCTCTTTTGTATTCATACTAAACAATTGTTTTTATGTTTTTAATTTTGCTGTGTATGTTGGTTGTTTTAATTTTTAACAATAAAATTATAAATATACAAACAAACACACACACACACATACAACAGTGAACTATGTACGTTATAACGTGGAGTGAAAATGTAAATTGTAAAACATAATATAATAAAAATGAAAAAAAAAAAAAAAAAAAAATTTAAAGTAGACGCATGTGATCTGAGAGTAGGAGTAGTACTTGCCCAGTGCGTGTATAGCTGGGCGTGGCACATCGGTCGCAACGTAACAGTGTACTATAAATACATATATAAATAAATATATATATATACACAAATTAATATTAGGTATTATTTAATTGATAAATAAAGAATAAGATGTTATCACTAAGAATAATTATTGATAGAAATGATAATATGTTAAAATTATTATAATTGTATAAGAAACAACAACAAATAAGAAAATATGAAAAGATTTTTTGAAAAAAGAACACTTAGTTGCAATAATTAAATAATATTCCCTAAATAAAGGAAACAATTAATTAAAAAATAATACACCTGTGGTTATTAATTCGAAAGGGTTTTACGTACTTCTTGGTTTCTAGGTTGTTGAAGATTTAAAGGTACCCAGTTCAATTTTACAATTCGTAAGCTGCTTGAGATTTGTAAGTCCAGGGAGCCTTTATCGAACGAGAGCTGATTTGAAATTTGAAACTATTTGCAAAAAGATGGAAAGTAAGTACATAAGTTACAAATAATTATTTAAATAGGCAAAGGGAATGAAGCTTATTGTGAATATAATAGTCCTTAGCTGTGATTCAGATAAGTTTTGTATCCTTAAACATTTTTACAAAATATGCTTGGAGCAATAGAATGTTGTCTGCAGTAAGTATACACCCTTTATTCGATTATATTCTTATTCAAAGCGAATCATATTTCTTTAAGGACATGGAAAAAAAACAAGATTATAACAAAATAAGTTTAATAGAAGATATTCCACTTTGGTTAAATTTAATTCAATAAAGCGTAAGCATGTAAATGCACAGTTTAATAAAGTGGCAGTTTCTGGAATAGTTGTTTCTCAATGCTTTAATGTTTTTATTCCTAGTATAGGCCTTATTCTTGAAATCATCGAGTTGATAAATTTCCCTTATTTACCAGCTGAGAAGCGTTAAGGCGTTTTTCTTTTTTCGTTCAGAGCAGAGCCTGAGTTGTCAACAAAAAATTCGTGTTTATTTTTTTTAGCTCAGACACGTCAGAGCTCTGAATTCGTTTTTCAGCTTACTTTCACACATTTCTAAAAGTACATTAAAGCACTTCGTTACTTCAGAGACTCAGACTGAGTAACTCACAGAACATTTTTTGATTGGATTGAGTCAATCACATTTCAACTAGATCAGCGTTTACTACTCAATCCGAATTCAATCTGAATTCTAACCGTCATGTAAGCGGGGTGCATGTGAACAATTACAACTACAAACTACGTATAATACTGCAAATGTGTTAGTTCAATTACACATACAAATGCAAACACAACCCTTCAAATATGTAGGTACAACTGAAAAGGAAACCGAAGAATAACACAAAGCGTATCATCCCCCCTCCGTCAGCCAGTCAGTTCTGCTCTTAAAGATTGCAAGGAGAATAAAGAAAAATATGAGGTATCAAAAAAAAGATTAAATAATTTTTGCAATTAAGATATTTTTGATTGGATCTCTTTTCTGAATGGTGGATCACGATAAAACATACACCATTTCTTAAGTTAGAATCTAAGCAATGAGATCAATTTCATGCAGTAGCTTTTGGGCGATTCGTGTTTAAACACTTATATTTACAGTTTTAAGTAACCCTTTCATTTCCCGCGATAAAAAGTATTCTAAATGTTAACCCGGGATATAAGCTATCCCTACGCCAAGTATCATCGAAGTCCGTGCAGTAGATTCGGCGTAATTCTTGCCCAGAAGGATAAGAACATTCAATCCTCTATAGTTTTATTATAAGTACATACGTATAAATAATTTTTTTGAAATTCACCAATTAATATGATATATAGAAATTAAAAAAAAAAAGTATTATATTTAAAAATTGCCAAATATTATAGTATCGAGCAAGATTATAGTGCCATTTCCTTGTGACTCGGATCACTGAACCTAATATAGAAACGAAAATTAGTCGAGTTAGTTCTCATTTCATTTGAACACTGATTGCTATTTTTCGCAATCAAAAGGTAGCGCTGTGTACGTACGGCCTGTACGGTACGGGTCTGTATATGTATTACATATTTTAGGTTTCCCGAAGAAAAACTTTCTTTATCTTTACGTTACTATTTACTTACTTACTTATGTCCTGTATCCCCTTGTGGGTCCTAGGGCCTCTACTACGCCTACGCGCCATCGTGTACGGTTTCTGGCAATGTGTCTGAGTTCTCCCCAACTTTTCCCTAACTGCCGTGCCTCCTTCTCGACTGTTCTGCGCCATGTTCTCCTCGGACCGCCAGGTCTTCTGCCATCCTGAGTTAGAGGGTTCCATTGCATAGCATGGTTCGCTATGGAGCTGTCACCCTTTCGGAACGTGTGACCAATCCACTGCCACTTCCGCCGTTGGATAGTTGTGCCTATTGGTTCCTGATCCGTTCTCCCGTAAAGGTGTTCGTTAGAGATACGATTGGGCCAGAAAATCCTTAAGATATTGCGCAGACACCTGTTAACGAACGTTTGCAGCTTTCTGGTGATAGTAGTGGTCACTCTCCACGTGGTGCAACCATATAGCAGCACGGATTCAACGTTGGAGCGGAACAGTCTTATTTTGGTGCTCAAACTTATTGCATTGCTTCGCCATATTTTGGACAACATACCGAACGCGGACTTTGCTTTGGCGATCCTGTTGGCTATATCCAGTTCGGTTCCACCATCGGTCGAGACAATACTCCCAAGATACTGGAAATCCTCTACTCTCTACCGGTTGTCCAGCAATGCATATTTGAGCCGATGAGTTTGTTCCAAGGCTGATAATTTTAGTTTTTTCCGTATTAATTTTCAGCCCGACGACGCCTGCCTCCCTCTCCACATCTGCTGTCATTTGGTGGAGGTCCATAATTCTGTGGGAGAGTAAGCATACATCGTCAGCGTAGTCAAGATGTTTCAGTTGAGATGTAAGAGTCCATCGAATTCCTCCGTTTCCCGTCGACAAAGCTGCATGAAGCACATCGCTAATCACCAATAGGAATTATATTGGTGAAAGGATACAGCCTTGTCTAACCCCACTTTGGATCTCAAATTTCTCAGACAACCTTCCCCTGTGCAGAACGTGACATTTGGAGCCTTCATATGTAGCTTTGATAATAGCAATTAGTTTATCGGGAATACCTCTCCTGCGTAAGGCACACCAAATAAACTCCCTGTTGACACTATCGAACGCCTTCTCAAAATCGATGAACAGTAGGTGCAGTGGCGATCGATATTCAACACACTGTTCGATGATAATCCGCAGGGTGTTGATGTGGTCGGCACAGGAGATCCAGAGCGGAAACCTGCTTGTTCGGCATCGAGTGTGTCTTCGAGATGTTGTTTGATTCGCTCAATGATGATTTTAGCTATTATCTTAGCTACAGCAGGCAGCACGCAGATACCCCTCCAGTTTCCGCACTCCATTAGATTTCCTTTCTTAGGAAGCTTGACGATCATTCCCTTTTTCCACTCGTTAGGAAAGCTCTCAGCTTCCCAAGCTCTATCTATAAGTGGAAGCAGAAGCTCAGCCGATGTTGTTGGCGCTGCTCGTAAGAGCTCTGCTGGAGTACCGTCAAGTCCTACCTACGTTACTATTTACCTACATATGTATCTGTAAGATTAGTTTGCATTTAAACCCGAAATTATGAACATCGAAGACGGTGATTGTGTTGAGAGTGTATTTCAGGGCTTTTGACTTTAAGATTTTCAAATGTCTTAGCGCCAAAATAGATTAACAGATGCAATTCACTTTTAAATGAACGAAATCGCATTGTTTAAAAGCACAATCCGTATATAATCACACAAAGTAGATCGATAAAAAAAATGTTCAAATCCCATTTGAAATCACATTACTTGATGCATTTTTTGCCAGTACAAATGCTCTTGGCACTTATTTCCCATTCGTTCTCTTTTCTCATATTTGGTTCTGCTGGAATGAAAGTAGTAGTACAATAGAAACTCGGTTATATGGAACCTTGCTCATGTGAACTGCCCGGATATACGAATTTCTTACAGTTTACATTGACTCTATTATATGAAGCGACACTTTAGTTTATCATATTTGGTTTATTCAATCGAATTTTAGTAAAAAAAATGTTTGGAAATGTGTTTTTTCTTTAAACCGAACGATTTGTTTCTCTGCACTTCATTTGTCATTTAGTTATTTGCAGTTCAGGTTTTAAAATTAGTTCTTAGTTTTTTCTATTTTTAACTAGTGATACGTATATTTTTATTTTATAAACAGGAGTTGTTCTGCATTTATTATTGCGGTTCGTATAATCGAGGTTCTACTGTAGTTAATATTTGAGAAATTATTCCGGCATAAGATATCATTGATGAAAAATTACTTTCTTTCTTTCTGCCCATAAAGTGCAGCGAAGCGCATCGTATTTAATTCGCCATTTTTAATTCGCTTTGCTTCACTTCGCGTTAATGGAGGCGGAATTCCGCAATAGTATCGTCAAGATGTGGGCGCCGTGGCGTAATTGGTTAGTGTGTCGGATCACTACGCATGAGGTTCCAAGTTCGAATCCCAGAAAACACCAAAAAGTTTTTTTTACGGTCCCACCTCTCGCGAGCGTCTGACAAACATCCGAGAGTATTGTTGTCACGAAAAAGCTTCTCAAATCGCCGTTCGGATACGACACTAAGCAGTAGGTCCTTTCCATTCGTGTGAAAAATATAACGCACACAACATGAGTGGTTGCGAGAAGCTAGGCCCTGGCAGTTAAAGAGCTATTGCGCCAAATATTTTTTTTTTTTTCGTCAATGCGATATCGTTAGGCGATTATTGTCATACGGGATTTAAGCCCTTTATTTTCGCCGAGTGACGATTTATAATGTAAAAAGCACGGATTAATAGCTAATTTTATTGGTTCACCAACTTGCTTGCAAGGTTCTATTTGAATTTCGACTTATAAACAACAAGACAACTGGCATTACAGTACACCATATACCTACAACGAGAGGATCTAACATTTTTAACATATTTCACATAATTTAACGAAGGTCTAATGGTCATACTACTACACGTGACTTCGTGAATTTCGACTTCTTAGAGCGCATTGCTTTCTTTGGTGGATAATGGTGGCTTGCAGTGGTTTCATTTTACATATGAATATCTTCAAAATAAAAGCTCCGCCCACACGTTATACGGCATTCATTTCTTGTTTTACATTTTTACGATTTGATCGCCAAAATCTCGACCATGGGTCTATCATCTTCCTGATGACATGGCTTGTTCGGGATTGAGCAATTCTGAAAAGTGCTCGCTTCATCTCCATCACTCATTGGAAAGCAGTGTACCGTCTTGAAGCACTTCTTCTTACGCGTTGATTTCGATACTATATTGAAGGCCGTCTGAATCTGGGCCGGAAAAATACCATCCGGTCCCGGGGATTTGAATGGTTCGAAACTGTTTACTGCCCATTTCAGCTTATCTTCGCTGATAAGATGAGGAGGTGCCTGTAGGCGTGCAACATTTACCAGGGCGTGCAACATTTCATCGTTGGGGGTAGGCGTGCAGCCGGGGAAGTGAGTGTCCATGAGCAGGTTGAGCGATGCTTCGTCCGATTCCGCCCAGGATCCATTGGGATTCATGAGGACACTAGGTATAGTTGGTGTTTTGGAGAGGACTTTTCGCAGTTTAGAGGATTGAGACGTGTTGTCAATACTCTGACAAAAACCGCGCCAGGATCTGCGTCTAGCTTTCCGAACCTCTATTTTGAAGTTCTTCAGACTTTCTTTGTAGATCTCCCAGTCTAGTGGTAGCCTCATTCGTTTGGCTTTATTGAATTGTTTCCTGCTTGTGCAGCGAACACTGTTAAGTTCTGTATTCCACCATGGGGGACGATTGCCCACCTTTCTTCTTGTGATCGGACAGGATTCGATGAAAGCTGTATTAAGTGCAGAAGTTAGAATGGTGTTTAGCTTGTCTAATTCCAACTGTGTAGTTGGTGTAGTGTACACTTGATTGGATAGTTTAACAGAGAGGGATTTATTGTGTAAGCACCAGTCGGTTTTCCGTCGATTGCGGAGGACCAAGGGTGCGGTACTGTGACAAATTTCCAGTTCGTACTCCAGATAGCGGAGATCGGAAAACGAATGACTGTCAGATACAGTCCAGTTGGAAATTGCAGGATAGATACTTTGGGAAGCAAAGGTGACATCAAGCAACTCTTGCCGGGTCTTAGTAATAAAAGTAGGACTATTTCCTCTGTTACAAACTACTAGGTCGGTGCCTACTAAATACTCGAAAATAGACCTACCTCGAGGGTAAGTGTCGGTACTTCCCCATAGATCATGGTGCGCGTTGGTATCGCACCCCAATATGATGGCTTCTCTTCTCCTCCTTGCTACATCTACCACTTCTTCCACTTCCTTGGATGGAGCAGACTCGGGGTCTTCATAGGGTAGGTATCCTGATGCCAGCCAGATGGTGGTTTTTTTTTATTTAAGCAGTGTTACTGCTAGGTCTCTTGTGCTATGGTGGGGAAGAAAAGTTAAGTTTAAGGAAGTTTTAGCGAGAATGCAAGCTCGGGTTCTACCTACATCCTTCGCGTGGTATAGCGTATATCCTGGGGCCCTCAATCCTATGACGGTGTCATCTCTTATCCAAGGTTCTTGGATCAGGGCAATGTCAAAGCCTCGTTCACTGAGGCGAAGTAGCAGGTTAGCGGATGCTAAGGAAGAATGGTGGAGATTAATTTGTATCATTTTTAGCATTATTATGAGCTGATACGGACCTCTCCAGGACGGTAGCGTTTAAGTCATCGGGGGATGATGGTTCATCATCAGGGACTACAACGCGGGGGAGAGCGGGAGTCGCCAAGTTAGAGGGACCTGCGATGCTATTTCGGTACGCCTTGAAAAGCCTTACATCAATTACCTTCAGACCACAACAGATCTTAAATTCCTTCGCGCGGAGTAGAGGTACTGATTCGGCAGTTAGAGAGATGACTAGCGAGCGGCCAGATCTCTTGGTGTCATTATCCGTCTTTTTAGGGCTCAGTGGCTTTTCAAATGCCTTCCAGTCTTTGACTGGTAGGTCCGGATTCTGATAGGCAATCAGGCTAAGGACTTTTGCTGGCTTGGGCGGTTCGAGTGGAACCCAGATCCTTGCTTTCGGCCTGTGGGGGATTTGGCTCCATTCCACCGCCTTGAGCTTGGCTCCTGGGCAGATTTCACCTATGCTGCTATTGGCAGCGGCGATGAAGTCGACCGAGTTCTGATTGTCGCATGCGATCAGCTTAACAAAGCCTTGATGCCAGCCAGCGTCTTGAAAGGTGGGTGAAGAGTTAGGATGAGTTAAAATACGCTCGCAAAGCAGTTCATCACTCTGCCTTCAATGAGCCTCCACTTATCGTAGGAGATCCTCCCTTCTTCATCAGACAGGTCCACTATCGCGACGACGAGGCTTTCCTTGACCGTCTCGGAGAAGGGTTTGGTGCTCACTGAGCTCTTAGGTTAGGTTAGGTATGTGGGCTGGCAGGGAGCGTCGCGATGACCCATTGTGGTACCCATGGGGGAAAAGTGATCCCTTACCCAATAAAACTAAAAACTACTCAGTCACTTACTTCATTTCTGCATACAAACCACCCTGATGATTTGATGAAGTTCAACATCTTTTCCGTTGAAACGCCGGAGAGTTCCTCGAGATCCTGGAAGAAGAATTTACCGAGGAACTTTTTCCTGGAATGTTGAAAACTCGGGCAGTGGCACAGGAAGTGGGTTGTGTCCTCAAAAACTTCCTCATCACCACAACCTCCGCAGAGTTCCTCCTCCGTCTGGCGTAGTTTCTTCAAGTGGTACCGCAGAGAGTTGTGTCCCGTGATGATGCCCACGAGGGTGGAAAGTCATTTCCTATCTTTACGGATGATTCTCTCGGTCTTTGCTTTGTCGAAAGATGGCCATAGCTTCCTAGTGATGGCGCACTGAGCTCTTTGTCTTCTTCGAGGCGTTGGACTCCTCGTCTACGGACCAGCGTCTCTTGGGCGCAGAGTCTATCGCGACTACGGACTGGCCCCCAGCTTGGTTTGGTAAACCAGATCGACTCGATGTGTCGTTAGCGTGGGAGCGATTCTTTCGAGGAGAGGGATTTACTCTTCGATTCGTGGGTTGGCGAGTGCCCCGGGTGGAGGACTTGCGTGAGCCACGGGTGGAAGGGTGGCGTGTGCCACGGGTGGTTGGGTGGCGTTGCCCACGGGTAGCGAAGTGCCGTAGAGGCTTTAGCTTCATAAGCTCGCTGAACTGTCTGGCAATGTCAGTTGCCCAGACGTGAGATTCCCGCTCTTGCTGACTCCACTCCTTTTCCGCCTTTTTGCCTAGTCGGTCAAGGATGCGGAAAGCCAATTTAGTCTCACGACTTAGCGACTTCTTTTCCTGGTCAGTGAGCTTGGGAAGATATGGAGGAGCTGAACTGCACGTGGGTGTAGCTCTGTTCAGTTCGTCCGACAGCACGGAGCACTCGCTGACGGAGTCGTCAATGCAGAGATTCTGCAGATGCTCTTCCACACGTGTAGTGCTTTTAGAAGTATAGGAGAGACTAGGTAGGATGATTATCTTTTAGTCTTACTT
The DNA here is from genome assembly GCA_945910035.1 of Brachypalpus laphriformis. Taxonomy (NCBI): domain Eukaryota; kingdom Metazoa; phylum Arthropoda; class Insecta; order Diptera; family Syrphidae; genus Brachypalpus; species Brachypalpus laphriformis. Next base: position 105,060,934 of record OX246756.1, read on the forward strand.
CGAGCCTCTTCAAGTGAATCGCTCATCGTAGCGGCGATACGGCTTGGGACGTGATACGTCCCCGATGTCGATTCCAAGCGTCTTGAGGTCTAGTATAAGCCATCACACCACGACAAGGTAGATAATCAAGTGATGGTTCTGTCATAAAGCACCTGCCAATTGGTTGGCTTACAGAACTTACAGATGTTATTGCGCTTGGCCTTGTACTTTCTCTATCTATACAAATTTAAACAAACTCGTAAAATCTATTTACGCGAAAATTGTAATTTGTAAGATTTTGATCTAAGTAGAGATAATTTGGGAGCCAGAAAAAAAATGCCTACGTGACCTCGGGTCATAAGCCAATAAATCTTACGTATGAATGCATCCGTCAAGCCATTTAGGCTATACTGACTACAGTGTACAGATGGATAGATAGTCGAATAGAATGAAGAGACCTAATATTTCCTTTACAATCGTTTGATCAAAATTATTTAAAATCTCGTGATAGCATTTTTTGACAAACGCAATGTCTGCGATGAAAGAGTGACAGGAGATACAAGCCTACCAGCACCATAGGCAAATCAAGAATAGCGAAGGGAAAGTACAAGGCTTAGTACAAAAAAAAAACCTTTATTTCTGTTGTATACCCTCATCGACTATGCCATGCACTATTTTTGCGTGGTGATTGAAAATGAATATTAGTTTCGAAACCTCTTTCATGATTTTCTGATACTGGTACTGGTGAATGCCGTTCTAAGTTTGTCACATTTTGAGGTCCATTCACAGCTCAGCGACCTGCGAATGAGCGAATATTTACCAATTTTGACATTTTATTCATAGGTGCTTTCTTATCTATTCGCGGCAATCCGCAAATCTCAGTTGTTATTCATTTTGTAACTAATTGCTTTAACGTGAAAAAAGCATTAAAACATAGCGTAGCTATGAATTGTGAGGTTAAACTCTCGCGAATGTTTTGGCCCTGGGAATGTGAATTGTGTCCTGCATGTGTGGAATGTGAATAAAAGTTGACAGTTCGCAAAAAACATCCACTTATGCACGGAAAAATTGGCGAATTGTTAATTTCTTTGCACGATCTAATTACAATTCAACTTTTATTATATTAACCGATAGATAAATTAAGCTCCGTTCTTTTGGAATAGTAAAATTGCCAATGGCGTGCTTATAAATGTGCTAAAAACGGTTTATTCGCAGTTCGGGCATTCGCAGGTCGCTGAGCTGTGAATAGACCTTAGATGTGCTCACGTATTAGATAAGCAACATTGGTTTTGATGCGGATCACAGCCAGATGATCGCTTATTATCGGGTTAAAGTCACCGACGAATTCACATCTGAACATGTACAGTCTTTAATGTTTTGTAGTGGCTATAATATTCCTGATCATATTCATCCATTTAAGAGTTTCAATATTACTGTTAGCACTTAGACGACGAAGCGGATTATGCAATGTACTTCAGTAATCCACTGCTGGGCTCATAAGGATTGATCCGATACCACCACTTTAAAATACCGAAAATTCTGTGCACAAAATTAGTTCAGCATGCACCTGATCTTAACATGGAGCGTTCATTATCGGTAGCTTTTATTTGTTCAAAAGGAAGGCAATAAAAATTCAAAATGAATGGATCCTTCAGCAGATTTCTTCTGTCTAGAAATGGGGTCCCACACAGTTAAGTTCTAAGTCCTTGGTACTACTCCTTTTCACTGTTCGTTCTTAGCGAAAAACCCCCTAAGATTAATAAACTAAGAAAAAAAACTACAAATATTTGTGTGCCTTAAGCTCTTTCAATGTTTGGTTTGCAATTTTATTCAAATAAATATAGTTTGAAATTCTCATCTGTTTATGCAGATCCATCATGGTTGTAAATGTCAGTCAGCTTTCAATGTTGCAGAAAAGAAACTACAGTTTGAAATATGACCAATCGAACCTATACAATCAATTTCAATTCAAAATTCGTAAGTTGAAACAATTATGTATAATGGGGTGCGGTTAAATTGCTTGCCTTCAATAAACCAACGAGTTTTATACGCACAAACCAATTAATTCCGTCAAATCGCTGATTCGAAACGGTTCTCAAGCCCCAATCCCATCCGAATGATTTAATGCCCCGATGCCTACCTGGAATTGTTATAAACATGTTAAACTCATCATAAAGTCAGCTCGACTGGACATGACTTTGCCACACATGAGCGATGAAAGAATCGCAATGTTTTTTTGTCCCCACAACAATCCCCGACAATCCGCAGTAAGTTTGATGGTACTGTTATAAGTTCCAGGCCTACATCGATCGCTTGGAGAATTTAAAAAACTCCAAGACCCCTTAGCATGGGATCTATACATACTTTGAAGCGCGCGTTTATTGTCGGTGATACGCAGAGGGAGATGTTAAGCGAATTGATTTATGAAGATCAGAAAGATGGACTCCTCCACAATAGAAATATTCGAATATAAGTTGATGTGTCCCCGCGAATCCTTGCGGACAACGAAGACGTACGCACGTTGATGATGTTGTTTCCGCCGGCGAGTGCACATTAATCGTGGCGAGATATCGGTTGAATCTTTACAGGAATAACATACATTTCTGCTTTCGTCACACACAAAGAGTTATGACAGCGGCATTTTCAGACCATTCAACCACCGAAGGGCAATCAGCAACAGCAATAAAAACCAAAAAGAAAAATCCAATAAAAAAGCGCTCTTAAGAGTCGAACAACAAATATGACGACATTTTTCGTTTCGATTATCATCATTTAGTATTATGTCGTTGGGTTGTAAATGCATGTTCATTATGTCTGTACCGAATGAAGACTCGGTCTCTTTGGACAAAGTAATGTGTTAGCCTAACAGATCTTACACTTGTCAGGTTCGCTGGAAGTTCTTCAGGAACAACAGTGGAATCGCATTTTTGCTAACATTTTCAGCACTATTTCACATTTTCAGTCCAACATACAGAGAAGGACGCAAAAGAAGTAAAGATAACGGGATTAATAAGGTACTCATAAGAGTACTTTATTGGGATGATATGTTGTGCGATAAGTAATTAGAACAGTTCCTGGTGATTAAGAACAGTTCATCAGCTTAGAATTTATGTTCACGGATTTCCGAATATCCGTGGCAGATCCGGATTCAATACTTTAAAGCCATGTATCTGGATATCCGGTGACAAAATCTGAAAATCCGATGCCAGGTCCCAGTCTCGCGTTTTAAGATTCGAGAATTCGTGGGAAATTTTATTTTAATCACTCAGCTTTTCGTTTATATACGAGTACATACTTCAAGGGATGATAATTTTACATTTGGGAATTAGAATTTGAGAACTCATATACTCGTTCTCAAATCTGATATTCGAGTATCCGGATCTGAGACCCAAAGATACAAGTATCCGGGTACTCAAATAATTGTATTAGTCCTAGTGAGAGCGCTACTCTTCATACGTTCAATCTGGTCGAGTCAATGAGGACCTTACACTGGGTTAGCTTATTTCCATTTAAATTTACGTTTTTACCACAATATTTCACCACCAGCAGCAGCAGCAGCAGTTCTGGAAAGGAAATCTATCTGTAGAGCACCAATTTTGTTTTTCGAAATGTTCAGTTGGTAACATCAGCAGCAACTTCTGCCAGATTTTGTGCGAAGAGAACGCCACCGGTAAGTGTGTTTTCAGCAGAAGAGCGTACACGCTTCGATTGACGAAAGTGCACGAAACTTGCTTCTTCCGCTTTTACCTGTTCGAGCTAAAGAAGTGGAGGCAGCGCTGGGTCCAAGGGGTTGATCGGTTCCAGTTGAATTATTTTCTGCCGACCTAAGCCTCTTTCCCGTCGCCACCAAAGGAGGGCTTCTTTCAGCGCTTGCGCCTTCAGTTGACTTTGCGGCATCGTTGCACCGTGTTATCGCTGCTTTCCTTCTTTTCCTCTTCAGTTGACTCTTAGTCAGGAGGTTATCGGAGTGCGCTGCTTTGGGAGTTCGTTCAGACTTATTAGCTTTTCCAGTGAAGCCTTCACCGCCAGCACTTCGATCAGATGCCTGTCTATTAAGACAGAGATAAGACGCTCCAGCAGAAACCTTTCCTCATTTTGCTATGTCATTCCACCCCAACCTACCAAGCGTATTGGAACTTCAGGGTCAACGTCAGAGGCGGCGGGTATAAGTATGTTAGTTGGAGCTTCCAGAATCCCTCCAGAAACGTACATACATTCGTATATAGACATTACATTTCTCAAATAATTAACTCAAGAATGATTTAGGTTTGGGTTTTAGTGTTAAGTATCTTCTCTATTTCATTTGGCCCATTGCAAATTGAAGAGCAACTAATGCAATTTCCGAATACATATTATTTTGAAAAGAACGTTTTCCTACATATTCAAGTGGATTAGTGCAGAAGGTTGTCTAAAAAAGTATGGTATAAACGCGTTGAGTAGGAGTTTCGACTATCGTGCAGACACACTTAGACTTATTATTGGTGGTGATTTTAATAGTAACATGTTGTTTGAAAGTGTCTTAACCGAAAACATGCAATTATTTGACTTACAACCGGTAAATAATGAAGTTCCTACCCATTTCACCAGTTTCTCCAGCACACTATTAGATGTGTTTTTTGTAAATAATACCGACAAGGTATTACTTTATGACCAAGTTGCTGCACCAGCCTTTTCGAAACACGATTTATTATTTCTAACATATGATTTTGATATTGGTAATTCCGTAGACACATCTAGTTATACGTACAGGGATTTCAATAATATTGATAGGCCTTCTCTTGAACAGCATGTAAATTGTATTCCATGGAACCTCATTTATTTAATGCCCTCACCAGATGAGCAAATCGATTTCATAAACAGAAACATAAAGCTCCTTTTTGATACATACATTCCAATCAGAACATGAATTGTAAGAGACAGAACAAAAGTATGGTTAACGAACGAAGTTCGAGAGCTGATGTTGCAACGTGATCAGGCGTATCGACAGTGGAAGCGTTTTCGGGTGGAACAAATCAAATCAAATCATCAAATCTATAAAAACTTGCGAAATAGCGTTGTTCGTGAAATAAGAACTGCTAAGAAGCAATTTTATTCCAACCGCTTCAGTTCTACATCCGATGGTCGTAAAATATGGAACAATATTCGTGAACTGGGAGTCGGTAAGCAAAAGTTTACTTGTTCTGTCAATATCGGTCCAATGCTACAGGAGTTGATGATATTCATCCAATTTTTGTCAAAGCAATTTTACCATCATTGCTTCCATTTATAACGCACGTTATTAATACAATTTTTATGACTGGCATTTATCCTTGCCAATGGAAATTGGCAAAAATAATTCCAATCCCTAAAAACTCTATAGGTGATGAATTCAGGCCTATATCAATCCTGCCATTTCTCTCAAAGATATGTGAAAGGATTATGCATAAACAACTAAATGAGTTTCTTATTGTCAATAATTTGCTGCTTCCGGTTCAGTCAGGATTCCGTGCGAAACATAGTTGTACTACAGCTTTGCTGAATGTAGTTGAAGACATAAGAGATGGATTTTATAATAACAAAGTTACGTTTTTAGTGCTATTGGACTTCTCTAAAGCTTTTGATATGGTAGAGCACTCTATTTTGATCAGTAAATTACGGCACTACTTTTCCATTTCTTCTTCTTCAATTAAATTAATCTCGTCATACCTTAGTGAAAGAAAACAGGCTGTGTGCATAGAAGGTGTTCTATCCGATTTTCTTCCCTTAACTAAAGGCGTTCCCTAAGGATCGATCTTAGGGCCTCTCTTATTTTCAGTCTATATCAATGATTTAAATGAAAAGCTTCAACGAATTTCAAATTGGTCGTCAAAAAGTAATTTAGTACTCAATCCGGGAAAATGTAAATGTTTAGTTATTTCTAAAACTACTCTAGATATTTCCTGTTTCCCACATTTAATGCTAAACGGCTCAAAAATTGAATTCGTTGACTCTTCGAAAAATCTAGGTGTAGTCTTCAATCGAACACTAACGTGGAACACCCATATAAATTCCATAGTGGGAAAAACATATGGCGTTCTTCGAACACTATGGACTGCCCAAAAGTACACACCAACTAAAACAAGACTGCTACTTGCCAAAGTCTTAGTTATTCCCCAGTTAATCTACGGATGCGAAATTTTTTCTGAGTGTGACGCTGAGAGCAAAAGAAAACTACAAGTTGCATTTAACACCACCATTCGATATGTTTATCGTCTCAAAAGATATGACCACGTCTCACACTTAGCTAAAAACTTAGTAAACATGTCATTTCAAAATTATATTAAATTTCGCACGCTTCTACTTCTCTTCAGCATTATTAAGAGTAGGCAACCGTCATATCTGTATGAAAAAATTCAGTTTCCGGTGTCTAGCAGATCTGCCTGTTTATTGCTTCCGAGATATTCATGTTTAACATCTGAGAGGCAATTTTATATTGCTGCTATACGTCTCTGGAATACACTCCCACGTAACATACGAGAGCTAGATGACGCACGACGATTTAGAAACGAACTTCAACATTTCCTTAAAAATCAGAGCAACTAGGTTTACCCAATCCGTTACCCTTCTTAGGCAATTTCAATATATTAATAATATCTAATTATTCAATTCAAAGACAAAAATCTAAAACTAATAGTCATTTTGGTATTAAATTTAACTTACTTTCACATTAAATAAATAATTTCTCTAAAATTAAAATATAAATTCAAAATTAAAGCTTAAGCGCAATATTGTTTATCTTTCACAGATTTATAAGTGAATTCTTACTGTGTTAGCATGTATAAAATAAAATAAATAAACTCGACGAGTTGCATGTCTCAGCATTACCGGTGCACTGAGAACTTCTCTCACACCGGCGCTACAAACCGTGCTCGACCTACTTCCGATCGACATCGTCAGTAAATAATTGGCTATCAGCTCAGCAATAAGACTGAGAAGCTCCAAGCAGTGGAAGGAGCAGCACATGGGACCCGCCAAAATACTTTCGATGCATTGTCATCTTCCCATTTCCTGACTACTGAATATGACTTCAACTCTGTTCGCCAAGCCGTTGACTGGCTAACGGCTAATACACTATTAACATCGGATATTGTTATCTACGTCGATAGTCAGGCAGTCATTAAAACCCTTGCATTCAGCACTATGAGATCTAACGCACTGAAAGACTGCCGCGTATCTTTGAACGAGATAGCTGCTCAGTACCACCTCACTCTTTGCTGGGTACCCGGTCACTGTGACATACCGGGGAACTGTGCAGCTGACTAACTGGCTCAACAAGGTTCCTCTGGTGCAAACAGCATAAGCATTATTGACTTCGAAGCGCCAACGTCTTATGTTAATTACCTTACTCAAACCGATGCGGAGATAGGCTTTATTTTCTGTGTCAATTGAACGTTGTAGTCGTTTAACAATAGGTCCTTTGTTAACATTTTCTGAGTGGTGCTACACGAAAGGTTCACTTTCTGTGCACAACGACGAGTTGAGGTTGTCGGCGTCTGGGCTCTACACTTTTTTCCACAACAGTAATATTTACGGTCGAACGACGTGGACGACGACGCACCGGTGTTTTCACGTTTTGAACCGAGCCGGATTCTCGAAATATTTGTACCAATCGGCTTATTGCTGCCTCAGACGACTGGTTACGTCGACAGGAAAAATCATACAATGTGCAGAACGCCCATCTTCATAAAACGCTTCGATCACTTTTACGCGTTGTTCAACTGTATGTAGCTCCATGACTAAATTTGCCAAAGCATGTCGAGAACAGTTCCATTGAATCACCCTATATATGGAGTAGGTTCAGAACAGGTAAACATCGTTTATTTCGTACGTTCCTAGATACCTTATTCTTTGCTAAACAGTAAATAAATAAATATTTTGCGCAACAGCTCTTTAAAGTGCCAGGGCCTAGCTTCTCGCAACCACTCATGTTGTGTGCGTTATATTTTTCACACGAATGGAAGGGACCTACAGTTTAGTGCCGAATCCGAACGGCGATTTGAGAAGCTTTTTCGTGACAACAATACTCTCGGATGTTTGTCAGAAGCTCGCGAGAGGTGGGACAGTGAAAAAAACTTTTTGGTGTTTTCTGGGATTCGATCTTGGAACCTCATGCGTAGTGATCCGGCGCACTAACCACTTACGCCACGGCGCCCAGAGTATCTCTATGTAATTAAAGTCTTTTTTAAGACTTTGTTCATTAAGGTGATTACTATCATGTGGGGAAGTTAGTTACATATGTATAAAGAATCTTAGTTTTAGAAAAGCTGATTGTCTTACCCTGGAAGTGTTATGCAGTGATTTTGTTCTTATTTTGCAGAGAGGTTCTGATCCCATAATAACTTGTAGGGTTCTTGATTACATCGCTTCGCATCCAATGTAGGATGGTATTGTTAATTTTGTCCATGGTACTATTAGTGAACCTCTTTTTGTAATCCCGAACTATCTTAAGGCCGAAGTAGTTAGATGCTAGCAATATTATGTCTGAGCGGGGTTTTATTAATTTTTGCCCCATAACCATATGCCATATAACCATGTACTACTTTATTATTCATCCTAAAAGTCTAAGTAACAATCAAGATTATATTTACCATGAGAAAGCTTTTCAAATCTGCCTTTTAAATATGACCTTAAGGGATTGATACAAATTTGTTGTAAAAAGCAATCTTTAGAACAAAGCTGGACTTTGCATAGTATATGCATGCTTACCAACCGTGGCCTGTGGATCATAAAAATCGCATAATAACAAAATTATGAATGCATAATCAATCAGAATTGACGGTGATTAAAGGAGAACATAAATTTCTATCTGTCACTAGATTCATCGTTTTCGTTCCTCACTGGATGTACTGCACTCGTGTTTTCGGCTATAGTGGCAGCTCAACGGAGGCACAACTCAGTAGTCAACAAGGCTGTGCACGCATTTGAGCGTTTATCTTGTGCAGAGTTTGACTGTCGGGCATGCTTGGAGATCGAAGATTTAAACAAAATTTCATGAACTAATCGCTTTTTGTTGAGAATGCCAACATACATCAACGACAATTGAACGTGACCGACAGTAATTGGCCGTTGAATTGAATCAAGTTGTCAGGAGATTTTGATTCGACATTTTGTGATACTTTCAGGGAATCATGTTATATGTCAACAGAGCTTGATGTGAATTTAAAGGCCTCCTTTACTTTGGGTGGTATGTATGTTAAATCGATATTCCCCGTGCAGGGACGGGTTAAGAATATCACTGCAGCGCCCCCCCCAACAACCAGCGCTTGTCGTAAAAGGCGACTAAGGGGACAAATCAGATCTAGGCAATATAACACCCAAGTGAGCCTAGCGACACATATACTACCTTAAAAACCCTCCCACAAGTGTGCATGCGAGTCCGTGGGTTGACACGACTGGAGATCACCGGTGTCATAAAAGAAAGATCAAACAATACTAAAACAGGAGCATGCACGTGTCAAACAACAAACACCATCGCAATATGGTGCAAAAAATTGTATTGCAAAACTGTATCATTATGGTAATACTTGCAAAAAGGAAAGGCACTACCCCGCCAGGCACTACCACTGCTGTGCATGGTACTGATCCTGGACCGAGCAGAAATGTTCGGGTCAGAGCTATACGGATTCCGGGGGCTAGCAAAATAATGAAACAGTTTGGACGCAATTTGAGGGTCGCGAGTTGGAACGTTGGAAGCATGACCGGTCGAAGTTACGAGCTGGAAGAGATGATGAATAGAAGGCGGGTGGACATCTTGTGTGTCCAAGAGACGAAATGGAAAAACACCGGGAATCGGGCGCGTTTCTTGGACGTTAGGACAAAAGATTACAAGATGTTCTACTACGGAACGGAAAAGTCTAAGAACGGAATCGGTATCATCCTTGCGGCAGAGCTACTTGGTAACGTCTTGAGCATTTCGAAGTCCAGCGACCGTTTGATGTCTCTCAAATTAGTAATACAAGGAGAGGTGTGGAATATTGTCAGTGCATATGCTCCCCACGATGGGTACAATCAGAGAGATAAAGATGCATTTTGGCTAGATTTCCACAATCTCCTTAAGAACATCCCAAAGGAAGAATTTCTATTTGTTGGAGGAGATTTGAATGGACATGTCGGGAAATCAAACGAAGACTATGAAGACTGCCATGGAGGACTAGGATATGGCACCAGGAACCTTCCTGGTGAAGACATCCTAAGCATGTGCAAATCACACGGTCTTATCGTGTTAAATACCATGTTCATCAAACAAAGCCGACACCTGATCACTTACAGCAGTGGTGGAGATGAAACTCAGATTGACTACCATTTGGTAGGCAGTTTCATGAAGCCCCGGGTAAAAGATTGCAAAGTGATCCTGGGAGAGGCAATCGCTCGGCAACACCGTCTCCTGCTAACAGAAATTTTTATGAAAACACCGAAGAAAAGCAAACAAACAAGGGTCTCTGAGAAAATCAAGTGGTACAATCTGGACAAAGAAAAAGGCGAAGCTTTTGTTTTCGTAATGAAAAATTACCTCTCTCACACCATCAACGGAGCTGAGGATGAAGAGTGCAGAGCACAAAATATGTGGGATTCCCTACAGCGAACTTGCTTAAATAAGGCCAAATCACTGCTAGGAGCTTCAAAAGGCCACCATCAACACGCCAAAGAAACATGGTGGTGGAGTGATGAAGCTAAGATGCTGATAAATGAGAAGAAAGCGGCTTTCAAAGCTTGGTCAAAGTGCCCCTCTAATAATAATGACGAAAAAGCTCGCCTCGAAATGGAATACAGATGCTGCAAGAAAAAAGCGAAGAAGAAGTGCGCCCAGCTTCAAGCAGAGAGTACGGAGGGCCTGTATCGGGAGCTGGAGAAAATATTTTCCCCGGTTGCTGATGCAAACCAGGCTATCCAGGAGCTGCGAAGACACAATATGAACAAGAGCGCCACTATCTTCAAAATAGCCGCCCAAAGAAGGAACAATGCTCAGGAGATTCGTTCGCCAAAGTTCATTAGCAATGCTCATGGCCAGCTTCTTGTGGATGACGACAAAATTCTGCAGAGGTGGCGGCAGTATTGTGAAGAGCTTTTAAATGAACAGTTTCCCCGGCTATACTTTCCAAGAGCCACCCCTAACTGTGAAGAAATAGCCGACATTACAGTCGAAGAAGTTAGTGAGGCGGTCAAATACTCCAAAAAACGAAAAGCGGTTGGGCCAGACGAAATACCCTCTGAGTTCTGGAAAAAGATGGGAGACATCGGGTTCAGATGGCTCAGAATTCTTATCTCCAAATTCGTGAGAGGTGATCCAATGCCGAATCAATGGAGGGAAAGTTGCCTCCTCCCTGTATACAAAGGGAAGGGTGATACGCGAAACTGTGATAACTACCGTTCGATCAAGCTGATGTCACACACCATGAAGATCGTTGAGCGGGTATTAGGTGGCCGACTGCGAAAAATAATACGGCTATCTGATGATCAGTGCGGGTTTGTCTCGGGTAAATCAACCACAGATGCAATCCAAAGTATAAGGATCATAATGGAAAAACATCGTGATTCCTTAAGGGATTTGCATATTGTATTGGTTGACTTTGAAAAGGCATTCGACAGACAACCACGAGATCTGATATGGGTGGCGCTAAGACATCGAGGGGTTCCAGAAACCTATGTACAGATGATCATGGACATGTACGAAGGAGCAAAGACAAGAGTAAGATGTCCCGCTGGAGTAACCGAAGAGTTCCCAATCAAAGTCGGGGTGCACCAGGGAAGCGTTTTAAGTCCTTTGCTCTTTATTACAGTCCTTGATTATCTGCTTGAAGGTAAAGTGATGGACCCCAAGGTACATCAGTTATTCTTTGCTGACGATGGAGCCATCATAAGTGAGGATCCTACATCCCTGCAACGAGCACTTGATGTGTGGGTGGACGTTTTGGAGGGAAATGGGTATCGCATTAGTTCAAAAAAGACAGAGTACTTGTGCTGCCCGTTCTCTGATCCACTCAGGCCTATTCCAGACATTTATTTGAATGGAACAGTGCTTCCCAAGTGCGAAAAGTTCAAATATCTGGGATCTATGATCAATAGCAAAGCAACTTGTGATGACGACATCAATCATCGTGTAAGCGTAGGGTGGATGAAGTGGCGAGAAAATTCCGCTATCTTCTGTGACAGAAAAATGCCCCCTAAGTTGAAAGGAAGGCTCTACACCGCAGTTGTACGTCCAGCGCTCACATACGGTTCACAATGTTGGACGATGTACAAAAAGTATGAGAGTAAATTAACGGCAGCTGAGATGAAGATGCTTCGCATGACAGCAGGAGTGACCAAGCTTGATCGAATAAGAAGTTCGAAGATCCGTGGAAGCTTTCACATCAAGGAAACCATCGTACACAAATTAGAGCGCGACCGGCTCAGCTGGTATTGCCACGTTCAAAGAAGAGATCATTTGAACCCTGTTAAAAAGGCAATATCTATGCACGTTCCAAAGACATCGCGATGTAGGAAAGGCAGGCCTATAAACGCCTGGATCAGACAAATGCGACGACATCGGCATTTCATTGGCCTCAGTAACCGAGTGATCCAAAATCGGCAGGCCTGCCGATATTTTCTGAGGTCAAATAGGCGAACCCCACAGGCGGATCAGTAGAAATGCAGTGAAGTGGGAGGGCTGTGATCCCTTGTTTTCGGATCATAGCCTCGCTGATAAAAGGAAGAAGAAGTATGTTAAATCGATATTGTAAACCATTAAAGGTGTTCCAAAAAGAACACATAGATAAAAGCTTATGAGCGATGAAGTGTATAAAAGAGTTAAAGATTATAATATGAAGTTCGTATTCTATTTATTGTGCTAGTTGATGTGTACTGGCGACATGGTAATGCAGCCTTATAAATTATTCGTAATTATACCTGCCAAAAATGGATACATCCCGAACTACCTCGCGGCGCATTTTTAATTGTCAAATTATCGTCATGTGCGGCTAAGGCATTCGTCTTGGACAATATAATCAAACAGACCCACCAAAGACAGTCGAATATAGGAGAACATATCTAACGCTTTAAAACCCACGTTAAATAGGAATACTGGCTGGTCACTGCCCTCTGAGGAAGCGCGCTCCACGACTATGAATAGAATACGTTTATGTAGGTATTACAGTGACTTATCTGTTGAGGAAGACATCGCCTAGGTTACTTCTTTAATGACTTGGAAGAATTAGGTTTTTAGTAATTTTTATAAACAAGTGTTTTAAAATTATAAATTAGTGTTTTCAGGTTTTGGTGCCTTCTGATAGGTTCCCAATTGGTTCGCTCTGGTGTCAAGTGTTTTAGAAAGCTTTGCTTCCTAACCCTGCTCCCTAGCCTAACGTGACCTGTTTGTTTGGAGAGCCACCTTTAATTCGTTAAAAACGCACATCCATACACTACTCTCTCTACCTTCTTATGTCAAATCTTCACAAGTTATCAATAATAATTATTCTCCATATATTATGTTACCGGTAATGTGTGTAAGCCCGTAAATCTGCAAATCAACTAGGTAATCTGCAGATTACCTGGTTTGCTCAGTTACGAGTAAAGTGCGAAATCTTACATTTGTTTTGTACTTTATCTAGCTAATCTGCAAAAATCTTTGTTTATAGATACTGAATTAAGATCTAGCGCATAATTGTTTTAAAATGTCAGTTTTAGTGCTCAATTTGTTAAATTAATCGTTTGTTTCATTAAGAACCACAACCAAAATTGAACGGGTATTCGCTTTTACTCTATCTACTTCTGGTACTTTAATTCTTACCATTAACTCTTTCCGAGAATCATCACTGGAAGTGGGTTGAGAGACGACACAAAATAAAATGTTCGCACTTTACCGATTAGTTGGCCGTTAGAGTGTAAATTTCCTAAGTCATATTATAAAAATAATAGATTCCACACTTTAACTGAGTAAACCAGGTAATCTGCAGATTAACGGCTTTCGCACATTACTGGTAACATATACACCCCTATAGTTTTAACTAGATCGTAACCATCAAGCCTAGCAAAGACACTAGGTTACGCTACTATACAATTATTACTTGTATAGTATTCATCTAAGAATTTCATCTAAGTAAGTAGAGGTACACCAAGGCTTTACTATGCTATGGTTATTTATATTCTAACTCAGTGCTGTAGCACTGTGTACAGCTTATTGCCTGCTTTGCCTTCCAGTGATTCAGACAACAAGGCCTCTAGTTCTGACGGGTTCACTTCGTGGCTTTTACACTGTAGGTAATTCTTTGTTGATTACAGGCTGCAGTATGTATTATACTATACTATACTAGGGCCTTGTACGCATTGCGACCTCAAAGATTTATTGTGCTATCCCGATGATTAGCTTAGCTGAGAACTGAGTTAAGGCTCTTGATGAGGCTCAACACAGCTCCAGGGTCAATGTTCCAAAAGTCAGAGGGGCTCAATAAAGCCCTCCCGAGGTGAAGAGCCTTTTTCTTGCGGGCATCGGGCCTTAACAAAAAATATGTTCTATAAATAAATAAATAAATATTTTGGCGCAACAGCTCTTTAAGTACCAGGGCTTAGCGTCTCGCAACCACTCATGCTGTATGCATGCGTTATATTTTTCACACGAATGGAAGAGACCTACAGTTTAGTGCCGTATCCGAACGGCGCGGCGATTTGAAAAGCTTTTTCGTGACAACAATACTCTCGGATGTTTTTCAGATGTTCGCCAGAGGTGGAACCGTTAAAAATACTTTTTGATGTTTTCTGGGATTCGAACTTTTAACCTCAGGCGTAGTGATTCGACACACTAACCACTTACGCCACGGCTCCCACAAGAATATGTTCTGCCATCTCTTTTTGCTCTTGGCATAGCCGGCATACGCCTATATCTGCTAGTCCGTTTTTGTGCAGATGGTACCTAAGTGGGCAATGACCAGTCAAGTAGCCTGTTAAGGTCCTTAAGTCTGCTTTCTTAACCTCAAGTAGCTTCTTAGCCTTACAGCGGTTGAGGTTGATGAACTTCTTTGTACTTTGAATTTGGTCCAGTACTCTGCATGACGATCAGCTTCCCATCGTTTTATTTTGAGGTTTATGCTACTCCGTGTAACTCCAAAATAGGGTTCAGGACCGACTACTGGGCGACTGGCGCCTCTTCTCGCTAAGCAGTCCGCTCGTTCATTGCCCTCGAAGCCTTCGTGTCCTAGTATCCAGGCCACAGTGGCGGTGTTTTTCGATGAGAGATCTTCGAGTAGATTCAGACAGTCCCATACAAGTTTGGATCCTACCGTGTAGGATTTCAGAGCCAGTAGTGCTGCCTGGCTGTCCGAGATGATGTTAATATGGTTGCCCTCGACCCTTCTTCGCAGGCATTCTCGTACACAGAGTTCGATTGCATGGACTTCCGCCTGAAATCCTGTTGGTGATTTCCCAAGCACTGCTGCACGTTGGAATCTGATTCCATAAATCAATGCGTCAGTGCTACCATTTACCAATTTGGAACCATCTGTGTACCAAGTTTGAGAGTTTGGCAAGACTACAATCCCTTCATTCGTCCATGTGTGGCGGTCACCTATGACCACATTGAATCTTCTGGAGAACCGGTGTTTCTTGAGCATGGTATCTGGGATTTTAAGAATAGGGTCATTTTGAACGTACTCTAGAGTCTTCAGTTGGCCTGTAAAGTTGCCTTATTTAAGGTCCGAAATCTTGGGCAGCCTAATAGCACTCAGTATAGCTTCTTTTTGTACTTCAAGGTGTAGTGGTGTGAGGCTAAGCATTGCTGTCATTGTTGCCGTGGGGCACATTTTCATTGCTCCTGTGATACCCGGACAGACTAGACGATAGACTTTATTCAACTGATCCTGAGTTTTGACCTGTAAAGTTCCACCAAGCCAACAATGCATAAGTGACCATGAGTTCGATAACGGCGCTGTACGTGCAGTCTGGGTTTTAGTTTTACCGTGTAGGCGCTGCCACATAAACATTGCTGTTGGCACTTTCTCGGTAAGCTTGTTCAGGTGTGAACTCCAGGTGAGCGTATTGTCAAGAATAACACATAGATATTTTGCTTCCCTGGATATGCTCATTGGGACGTTTTCCTGCGTGAGCGTGATTCCTTTTCCTGGAAAAGGGTATAAGTATAGTCTTTCCGGGATAAGATGAGAAATGATATTCTCAAAATTGTCCCTAACGATGATGACAATGTAGTCAGCATATCCTTGTACTTCGTAACCCGGTTTTTCAAGTAGCTCAGAAGTTCATCAATAACTAAAGTCCAGAGCAGGGGGAGAGGACTACTCCTTGCGGGCATCCTCTGGTAGCTGTTATAGTTTTATGTGAGCCTCCGCACTCGATTCTTATTTTCCTGCTACATAGCATGATAAGGATCCAGTTTATTACCAGAGCAGCGATATTTTTCCTGATCATGGCATTTTTGATAGCCTCATAGGAAGTGTTGTTGAAGGCTCCCTTTTTTTTTTTTTTTTTTTGATTGGGAGGGGTAATCTTCAAAAGACGAAACTCAGTACGTCCTGAGTAACAGTGTGGGACTCTTACCCACTAAACCCCGCTCCCACGACCGCCCCATTCCCCGCGGTACTGCCGTCAAGCATTTCATCGCGGGGGGGGTTTTAGTCTGATGTATTCGACTAGTGCATGTTTGCATTATCCTGCTCAGCATTGATTGTATTTCGCCGGTCTGATTCTTTCCTTTCTCTTTCTAGGGTTCTTAGAATCTTTATTATGCGCTTTGTGCTCCCAGGCTTTCTGCTCTATAGAGCCGGTTTTCGCTTGCCTCGTTTCTTTCTCTTCTTGCGCAGTACTGGCGTTGCTGTTCTACTGCCAGGATATCTATTGGGAGCATTCTCGCTACCACGCAAGCTGCATCGCTAGAAGTAGTGCGAAATGCGCAGCTAGCTCTCAATGCACATATTCGATATACAGATGTGATATGTGATCTGTATGTTTTGATTGCCATGGCCCCGGCCCAAATTGGTGCGGCGTATAGGATTATAGACGTAACCACTCTAGCCAGCAGTAACCTACGGCTATGTCTTGGTCCTCCTATGTTGGGCATGATACGCGCGAGTGCAGCACTTGCTATTGCACCTTTTCGGCCTACATACTTAAGGTGATCTCTAAATGAAAGTCTCGTATCTATCATGACACCTAGGTATTTTATATGCGGTTTAGATGTTATTTCATGGCCGCCGACTATAATGGTGAGAGTTTCTACCTTCTTTCTACTACTTATCAGGACTGCTTCAGCTTTATGCTCCGCCAGTGTTAGACCAACTGAGGTGAGCCATTTTCGTATTATCCTTATTGTCGCATTGCTTATCTGTTCCACCTCCTCCAACAGTTTAGCAGTGACAATAATGCCGATATCATCAGCAAATCCCACTATTTTTGTTTCTGCGGGTATAGGAAGTCGCAGTATACCGTCATACATAATATTCCAGAGCAAAGGGCCAAGGACTGAGCCCTGTGGTACTCCGCCTGTGATCTTATATTCCTTGGGGCCGCGGTCTGTATTGTATACCAAGATTCTGCACCTGAAGTAGTCAACAATAACGTCTATGAGGTATTGTGGAACTCTCATCCTTCTGAGCGCTTGTAAGATGTGACTCCAATTTGCCGTATTGAAGGCGTTTTTTATGTCAAGAGTTATAACCAAGCAGTACTTTTTGGAACCGCCTCTCCATCTTCTTCCCTGTATAGCCTCTTGTGCCGTTTTAACTACCACATTGATTGCATCTGTTGTTGAGCGCGCTTTTCGAAAACCGTATTGGTGTTCTGAAAGACCTCCAGATTCTTGAATTGCTGCCTCTACCCTGTTACAGATGATTCGCTCCAATATTTTGCCAGCCGTATCTAACATACAGAGCGGGCGGTATGATGAAGGTTCATTTGGTGGTTTCTTACCTTTGGGAAGAAGTACTAGGTTTTGCCGTTTCCACTGATCCGGGAAGACTCCTTCCTTCAGGCACGAGTTGTAAATGTTAATAAACATTTCTGGGCTTACTTTTATAGCTGTCTTGAGTGCTATATTTGGGATACCATCTGGTCCAGGTGCTTTTTTATCTCCAGTTTTATTGCAAATCTCGATTATTTCTTCTTTGGTTGAAGGCTCCCTGTATGTCTATAAAGGCATATATGGTTGCTTCTTTGGCAGATAATGATTTGTTTATCAATAGCGTTAAGCTATGAATGGCTGTTTCCCTAGACTTCCAGGTTGATAGGCAAATTGATTGGCATGCAGAAGACCATGTAGAAGGAACTTTTCCCTTACATGAAGATCGACAATTTTTTCCATCGTTTTTAGGAGAAAGGAAATGAGGCTAATGGGTCGAAAGGATTTAGGCGATTGCTCCGCCTGCTTTGCCGCCTTTGGGATGAAGACCTCCTTAACTTCCTTCCAACTTTTTGGTATGCAGCCTAGTGTGAGGCTGGATCTGAAAATTCTTATGAAGGTTGGAATTAACAGGTTTTATATGGAAATATGCTATCTACGCCTGGTGATTTGAATGGACTAAAAGTGGATAAAGCCCACCTAATGCGGTTGGTAGTAAAGATTTTGCCAGATAGTCTTTAATCTCCTGTAGAAGCGATAAGATCGTTGTTCCTTAGTATTCTGGAGAGACAGCACGATTGGATATACAACCTGGAAAGTGGGCATCAAGTAAAACCTGACAGGTTTCCTCAGGACTGCTAGTGAATACCCCATTTTGTTTCTTTAGGGAGTCAAGCTGCTTTTTTTTTTGCGTCGGAAGGTGGGAATCTTTTAAAGACGAAACTGAGCCCGTACTGAGTGACAGTGTGGGATTTCCACCCACTAAACCCACATCTCCTTTTACCACTGGTCCTCGCGGCACTGCCATCAAGCATTTCATCGCGGGGGGTCTTCAGCCTTAGGTATTCGGCTCGTTCGTGTTGGCAGTCTCCTGGGCTGCGTTTCGTTGTCGCTGCTATATTCGCTGTTCCTTCATAATGGTTGCTACAGTGTCGCTAACTGCTTCCCAGGCATCTTTCCCGCTCACCATCTGTCTGGCGATGTTGTCTGTGATAAGCTCCTCATCCAGTTTGTTCACCAGCAGGTTTTGCTTTTCATAATATCGTGAACGATGGAACATGATGTGCTCCGCATCCTCCACTGCTTCCGTCACGTTCGGCAATAGGGGTTGCCGTCGAGTCCAAGCCTGTGGAAGTAGGCTCTGAAGCAACCATGGTTGGTAAGCACCTGGGTCAGATATAAATTCAGCTCCCTGTGCTTCCTATTGATCCAAGTGGGGAGCCAAGTTGCTTGGAGTGACTCTGGGCTAGGGCATTTTGAAGGCGAGCCGCGGCAGGGAAGCGTTTAGGTTTCCTAAGATCTTTTTTATAACTTGTCAGAGTTTCTTTTAAAAGGCATAATTCGCCATTGGTTTTAGCTCTATTGAATAACTTTGTAGTTTCTACGCTTATTTCACCATGGGGCATCGCGGTTGGTCTTTTTTTCTTGTTTCGGCACAGATGCCTTCTTAAACGGCGGAAATGGTTTTTCGGAGGTGTTCCGCCTCGAATTCCAACCTTGGAATGATATATATTGGGTTCAATGGGCGATTTGTTACTGCTTCGACCATAAACCGATAGGAATCCCAGTTATGATGTCTAGGGTTCGTGTAATTTAACGTGTCATTCGTGGAGACCCCTAAATTAAATCTTATGTGATTATGGCCCGACATGGAGACCTCATCAGACACGTGCCAGTTAGTGATGAAATTGTATACATATGAACGGGCTTGCCAAAGTGAGATCTAGTACCTCTTAGCGAATGATGCTAGTAAAAGTAGGAACGTTACCCCTATTTACTACTACCATGTTGTTAGGTTAAGTTAGGTAATTGGGCTGGTGTAGGGGGATAGAAAACCTCCACACCACACTCAGGTCAGTATAGACCCATTGTGATACCCTTGGGGGGGAAAGGAGATAGAAAAGAGAATCTCCTCGTGGAAAAATAACCGTCTTTGTAAATATCCTAAAGAAAGAATTTAGTACTTACTGTGCCCTAGATACAAACCATCCAGAGGATTTGATGAAGTTTGCGATGTGATTTATTGGTCTGTTGGACAAGGTTGGGTGTCAAATCGCCCAAAACAAAATCGCCCAAATCGGAAAAATGTCACATCGCCCAAAAATTATGGGCGATATGACACAACGACACATCGCCCAAAAATTAAAAAATGACAAAACGCCCAAGAAAGTGGGCGTTTTGTCAGAATTCATTAATAGCCTTGCTTCCGATCGCCCAAAACCAAATCGCCCACAATGCGAAAAAATGGTGAAAAATGTCAAATCGCCCAAAAAGATTTTACATTTTTAATTTTGGGCTATTTAGCATAATGTCAAATCACTCAAAAATATAACAGATTTTGGGCGGATTGACATTTTCGTTAAATTGGGTTTAAGACTGCATTCAAAACGAAACGAATTGTAACAATTACATTAGCGGTCACAGCGCTTTCACGTCGCGTCCGCGAGCGAAGGACGGCCGGACGCGGCGCAATGCGGTGCGGTTACCGTGATGCGTCGCGTTGCGCCACGTAACCACGCACGGACCCCCCCCCACCGAGCGATTTTATTTCCCCGTAACTGTAAGTGTGAGCCTGACAAAGCAATCAGCGCGATTGACGTCGTAAGTAAGGCTCAATGCAGCTTACGTTTTTTTTGGCAATACGCGCAGGGACATACATATGTATGTCAATTTTTTTTTTTTCAAAGAGGCGTATACATAGGTCCACAATGCATAAACAGTGCAATGTGTAAGGGGGGGCAAGCTGCCCCCCTGCAACCCCCCTGCTTGGGGTCGCTGTTGGATTTGAGGTATGCAAAGTTTCTTTATATCCATGTTTCGCACCCAACCTCGCACCCGCCTCAGATCCAAAAGTGACCCCAAGCAGGGGGGTTGCAGGGGGGCAACATGCCCCCCTTACACATTGCACTGTTTATACATTGTGAACTTATGTATGCCGCATTTTATTTGGCCGTTGTTTTCCTTGAGAGGTTTGTAGGTGGGACATAAGACCCTACATTTTATGTCCCAATGCGGTGGGACTTATGCCCCGGGGACTAATGTCCCTGCGCCCAAAATTGCGGAAAATAAATGTTTTCAACCATTTTCAATTTGGTCGTCTTTTTTGACCTTCCTATGTGTTGGTATTTTCAAATTGCGATGAAATGCCCATTTCTGCTTTGGGTGATTTGTCATTTAATTTCTTGGTCGATCTGTCATAGTGTCAAATCGCCCAAAAGTGTTGGACGATGTGACATTTTCCAGATTTGGGCGATTTGGTGTTGGGCGATATGACACAGATCCGTCTTAACATAGCCGAAACACAAAATCGCCCAAAATCAGTTTTTTGGGTGTTTTGACATCATGTCGAATCGCCCAAAAAAATAAAAATGTTAAATCGCCCAGCCAGTTTTTTGGATGATTTTACATTTTTTTAGTTTTTTGCGTTTTGGGCGATTTGACACCCAACCGTTGGACAACTCTTCTAGATCCTCAAAGAAGTGTTGTCCAAGGGTCTTATTTCTCAAATGGTAGACGCCTGGGCAATGACAGAGAAAGTGGGCGGTGTCCTCCTGAGCCTCCTCGTCGCCGCAGCCTCTACAAAGGTCTTCGTTAGTCACACGTAGTTTTTTCATGTGGTACCGCATGGTATTATGCCCCGTAATGACTCCTATTAGAGTAGAGAGGGATTTTCTATGCCTCTGTATGAGTCTATTGGTTCTTACTCTGTCAAATGCAGGCCACCGCTTCCTCGTGGTGACACAAGTATCTAAAGAGGTCCACCTATTTTTAGCCTCCGTTAGGGCTTTGTTTCCTGCTTCGAGCTTAAAGGCGCAAGGCGGGATGTACACCGAGGGGTCGGATTGGTCCGAGCTTAGTGCTGAGCCTCCTCCAGCCAGTTCATCGGCTTTCTCATTCCCTGGTATGCCTTCATGACCAGGGACCTAGTAGAGCTTTACCTCGTGCTGTGTTCCAAGAACCTTGAGCTCTTCTATACAACACTTCACAAGCTTCGATTTTATTTTTATAGCAGATATTGCTTTTATCGCCGCTTGGCTGTCGATGAAAAATGTGATATCCTCTCGTGGTATTGCCCTCATCGCAGTCTCACGAGCTGGTATTGTAACTGCTAGGACCTCCGCCTAAAAAACGCTGCTGTAGTTCGGAAGCCGAGCTGACATGGAGAGACCAAGCGTTTCAGAGAAGATGCCTGCGCCTACACCTGTTTCCATTTTGGATCCATCGGTGTAAACAGCTAAGGATCGCTCGTTACGCCTTCTGTCATTTTTCCAATCTTCTCTGCTCGGATAGGTGCTAGAAAATGGTCTTGTGAAGTCCAGGTATGGCGTTAAGTAGTCTGTATTAGATACACTGCCTAGATATCTCTGCAGGATTGTGGTGTGACCCATTGCATTTGGTCTCCAGCTATCTGTTTGGCTTAATCTTACGGCATAATGAGCCGCCGATACTTGTATAAAGATGTCTAGCGGAAGCAGATTGAGAATGGCCTCGAGTCCTGCTGTAGGTGTCGTTCTCATCGCACTGGTTGTGGCGATGCACGCTAATCTTTGTACTTTTGTGATAGCAGCTAGGTTATTTATTTTGCTGGCTGCCTGCCACCATACAAGGCTGCCATACGTTAGTATTGGCTACCATGTTGTTAGTACACACAAATTTAAAAAGCGATTCACCTCTTTTGTTAATGTCCGAGCTGCCCCAGGCGGTGTGATCGTGATGGGCGTTGGCGTCACAGCTGATGATCCATGGTAACTTTTTGGTACGGCAGTAATCCATCAAGTACCATATTTCTTCTGGCGGTGCCTCAGCTGTGTCCCCGGGAAAGTAGGTGGAGGCAAAGACGACCTTCGTGGCTCAACTTGTTAGCGACACTTCTGCCACTATCGCCACCAGGTCCCTTGAGTTCTTGGAAATTTATAATGGATACATACAGTATACAACAACGCGTTAAAATTATTGATTTTTTCTATTCTTGTCAATGATCAATTGTTATAACGCAGCGAATATATCGCCAATATTTTAATTCAAGATCAGCTCCCACAGCATTCATGATTAGGAGTTTGGTCGACCGTCTTGAGGAACGGGGCTCAGTGGCCGACCTGGAAGAGGTGCTCATTGAAATACGAAAACGTGGAAGCTGTGCGGCAGAGTGTTGCAAATGATTCATCCAGACGAAATACGGAGCCTGCAACTAGAAACATTAGAGCGCCAATGTCTGTGTCGAGCAAAATGGTGAACATTTGTCTGATGTCATATTTCATACTTAATTTCCATAAAATGTATGACATATACAATATAAAAAAAACTAATTAAAACAAATGATTATTGCAAGAGTTATACGTGTTTAACATTGGTAGGTCTTATTTGGCCCACCCTGTATATTATAATTTTTTATTAAAATTGCTGCCCCAGGATTGCTCCGCGGGTCAGAATAAGTTAACATACAGTTTTTCGTTGGGAACCCTTTGATGTCTCCCCCGAGCACTAATGGCTCTTGCATCAATGCCAAGTCAACATCTTCCTTGATGAAACGTCTGTTCAGCACGGATGTTGTCCTAGCGTGATGCAGGTTGATTTGAAGGCACTTGAACTGCCTTCTGATGAGTGGTGGAGGACTCATTTTATTGTTTACGCCCCCTGTCCCGGTGGGCCGTCTTCCTGCCACTGCCGCTTTTCAATAGCACAGCTTCCTCAGGATTTCTTCTCTCCACTTCCTTAATCTTCAGAGGTAATCCACCTCCCGAGGCGGTTTATGCCTAGGTCAGAGGAGCGATGGTCTGGCGGCTGTTTGTTAGCAGATGCCACCTCAGTGTTGGTACTGTGGCCTCAATGCCGGTGGTATGAGTCTTGCGCGTACTGGAACTGGCAGGATTTTCTTTTCCTAGCCTACCAATCGGGTTTTCAGCGGGTCTTGTGTGTTCTTTGTGTTTAAGGCGAAGCTGTATGGACCCGAAGCCGAAGCTGAGTTCACCTCTGATTTTGTAGAGCAGTAAGGCTGATGCTGGATCTGGAGCTACGGTGATCTTCACGACGGCTGTTCGCTCAACTCTATTGAGCACTCTCCAGTCGTCCACTCTTAGCCCTGATAAGAAACTAACCGGGTTTAAAAGTGCAGCCTAGGAACTGAGGTTTTGTGGATCTCTCCCTCTGCAGCAGGATGATGTCTAGCACATTATCCTGTACACTTCTGAGCTGGTCTGTCGTCCAGATGGTATCCGAGAAGTCTGGTGTTAATACACCGGTTTTAGCGCTTTCCCCGGCATCCCTGTCATTTTATACAGTGCTTAATGGACCGAGTATAGCACTCGATGTGGTGGCCATCCTCTTCGCGGCGTTGTCCGGTTGTATAGCGCTGTTTCCATTTGGACGTTTTGAGAGGACTTCTTGCCTGTTCAGTGGAACGTGAGCTAACTCTCGAGCTTTCTCCAGGCTGTGTCCTTTCCTCAGAAACTCTTTCAGGCGTTTGCGTCCAGCACCAGATAGCTGGACCCATCCTGAAAAGAGATTTTTGACGCCATCAATATGAGCGCCAATCACAGTTGCAGAAGAGCCCGGTGATGCTAGGAGTGTTTCTTCATCTTTGCAGTATTAGCTTAGTTTTATTATCTTTTACTATATGTGATCTTGGTGTTGCTGAGGATGAAGTAGAATACCTGACATAGGGTTGTTGTATTAAATAGTTGGGGCCTTCTGTAAAATGAAGCCACGAAGGCTGCCCACCCACCATCATTATACACATTCTTTACAGTTCAAAACTACCTATACTGCTTCCAGTTTTGAATGCCAGTGGCGTGCAATAGGAGACAATTATATCCTCTCATAGGAATACAAATGAACGTCAGCGATTAAAGCTCGATTAATTATAATGCAATGCAATCAGTACAACTGCACATACACAGGCATTCCGCACATAAACGCCCTTGACGTTGTCGTCTGTTGCCAACATAAGGACGAGTGCACATCGTTCACATCTCCAAACATAAACATTACACCAAGGTGTTGAGATCCACTGAATGCAACGTCGCCGCGTCTTGTTTTTGATCATCTTCCCAGATACTGACAACAGTTCCGAGTGATTCCAATAAATCATTCAGCATTCTGCGGGTGCTCTCGCTAGTTGTTGTTGTTATTGTTGCCACTATGCCGATGATCCGCAGATCGCGTTGTCGACGTCTTGAATATTAAAAACACCACTCCAAGGTGATTCTAGCGTCACTCCACTCGCGGAACGTCCAAATCACTTGCCAACCAAATACAATTCGGTTCCGCTGTATAAATAGCAACACTTGGCTGGTGTGTTGGCTCATCACAGCGTACGCCCGTTTGTTAATTTTCGAATTTTATTTGATTTTAATTGCACTTAAGTAGCAATGAGATCAAAGTATGCGATGCATGCGAATCCCCGGATGGTCGACCGGTGGTTGGCTTAGTGTCAGCCGCTAAAAAAACACACATTTCCATATTGCCCATCCGTGGCGCTTCGCAATGATCCCGATGACGAAGTGATATCTTCCTCAATGAGGTTATTATTTCTGTCACTGGGCCGAGGAGAGGTTTGGTGGGTGTCCTGCAACTACTCTTCTCCGTGTAAGTACACCAAAGAACCCCGTTTTAGTCGTTTGGTGTCAGGATTAATTCATTCGGCGATATTTCAATTTTGCACACCACGCCGACACTGGCTGTCAAAATAATGTTTCTTTTGGAACTGCCTCCTTCACTACCTCACCACCCCCTTATTAGGGTGATTTATGATCTTCCGGATTCTGTGGGATTTATGTTTATCTACTGCGCGTCTTGTTGGGTGATTGCACTTTGATCAGCGGAATTGGCAGGGAGTGCGTCAGAGGT
Organism: Brachypalpus laphriformis; assembly: GCA_945910035.1. Taxonomy (NCBI): domain Eukaryota; kingdom Metazoa; phylum Arthropoda; class Insecta; order Diptera; family Syrphidae; genus Brachypalpus; species Brachypalpus laphriformis. The sequence continues at coordinate 105,086,813 of OX246756.1, forward strand.
GTCCAGAGCAACAGTACACCCGACCGCAAACACCATGTTCATGTTGGAGAGGGTGGCTTAGCGTGCATATCAATTGCGGATTGTGTGCTGGAATTCCTCGCCTAATGGCAGAGAAACGCATTTGATATGCACAGTGCATAGGCAAATCGGATATTTGACGGACGGATAGACAGACAGTGTGTAAAATCACTCTACTCGGGCATTTCGATATGAGCTATGGCCTAAGGGCCAACAACTGTCAGGCGAAGTGGCGCCACGGCGAATGCCTGCATGTGCGTTGTCTGTATGCATTGTTGGTATTATTGTTGTATTCGAATTGTATGTCCATTCGGAGTGCAACTTCGAGTTCGATTATGAGTGCTTCGACTTTCTTTGATCCTGGTGATGACTTAATTTAGTTCTTTTTTCTTTCTTTAGTTCTGTCCCTCAATGGTTTCTGGACGCACATGATCGTAATGGTTCAAATGATCCCTTTTTGCGAGAATCTCTTCATGGTTGTTAGGACAGGACACACAAGGAGTACGTGCCCAGCATTTCGCGAGACGAATTAACAATTTCTTCGCTAATTGATCACAGATCGCGAAGGAAGCTATACATTTACCTTGAAATTTCGACTCGTTGCAGTGGAATTTTGGATCCAGAAACAGAGGACGAGGCAGACAGTCATAAAATTATTGCATGACATTTGTACATCGCTTTGTTATGTTGCGGTGATGGAATTATGAATTTATGATTTCAAAAATGGAATTAATTGAATTTTTAATATTTTTTGTGTCCATCGGGTACCAGTGGTATTCTGTCCGAAAATGAATACGCGACCGGGTAGGAATTTTGATAGACTGACTTATTGACTGATTTGCGGTCTGTAGTGGAATGGCTACCATGGACAAATAAAGCACACATACTTGCGTCATAAAGTGCTGCTTTGCGTCAGAACTACTTTGGAATGCTTTTTGATAATTCTTATTAAGGTTTATGGGTGTTTTTAATTACAACTCTGATGGCAAGTCCAGTCTGTTTTAGTTTTTAATAAAGATGTTCGAGACCGAAAAGGTAAAAGTATGTATCGGAACACGATGCGAGTGCTATGTATTGTGTTTGCCCGATTGTTTTTCCATATTTGATCAGACGTTTTGGCAATGCCATAATGGGATTTATGTCACTACCGACCAACGGCTTTAATTAACAAGCTCCATCACGTGGATATGAAAAAGTAATTGTAATGACCGTTGTATGTAATGTATTTGCAGCATTTCTACGCGTTGTTTTGTATGTTAGCATTATGTTGCTGCAATCATGAGTTGGTGTAATATGTGGAAAAATCGTTCCTATGCTCTATTAGCTTTCCCAAGACTTAAGAATTCTGATAAATATCGGTTGAATCGCTAAATTTTCGAAGGGGTGGCATCTATTCAGGCCAATTTCAGGTAGTCCTTGGAATTATAAAACGTATACTGAGAAACTGAAAGTGAAGAGGCCGATTTTCACACCTTTATCTAAATATGAGAATTCAAGTCAGTCTGAGCACTCTACTTATGCTTCTCCCACACCTCGTGCGCTTGTTTGTATGCTACATTGGTCGTCTCTTTTTGTTGTACGGATGGATGGATTTTTGGTAGCCCGATGTACTTCCGGAGCTGAAGTTGACGGTTTGACAATGAGTAGAGACAGAGAGAAGGCTTGCAGGATTGAGTCCTAAACTTATTGAATGCAATATATTTATACATAACTATATATTTGGCAGCACCTTAAAATCTCTCTTAACATCATTTCAGCTGCTATAGACGTGTTTTGGTGAGGCGTCGCTAGTAAGTAAAGTAAAATCTAACACGAAGTACAGCAACAAAAAATGACTGGCAACTACTTTAGCTTGTATGTTCAGTTAAAAGTGAGTTGGGATGTATAGTTTGTAACACTCAGGGGGCGGCGAAAATATTTTTTTTACAGCGCGAATATTTTGTCAGGCTGATAGCGAACAGGAGCACCAATCTTCAAATATTAAAAAAGCTTCAAATCCAGGTTGATTGGGGATTGATTAGGTGTTGATTAGGTGGGCAAAAATCCTCGTCTTTGGTCCCCCCCTGGGCGCCCGCCGGAAATGGCTATTCACCCTTCAGGTGTCTAGTGTCAGCTAAGAATTTACACGCATGTACTCAATCGTGCGCTGTGGTTCATTAAGACGAAGGTGGGGAGTAAACCCATAAGAATCTCACTTAAGCCAAGGTGTGTAGGCACTCGTGCCGAGGGCTGTATGGCCAGCTAGTGATAAAACAGTGCTGGTCTCGAAGGGTCCCTATCGATGCCCAGGCGAGGTCGGTAGTATACTCGCCTTTTCCTGGTATGTCGGCTTTGCCAGGACTGACTCTTCTTTCCGGACATACTCGTGTGACCAAAAAACTATAAAAAATGGATAAAAAAAATCAAAAACAAACAATCAAAACAAGCAAGGTGTGGTGGGTATGCCCGACATTGGCTTCTCATCCGAAGACGAGGTTTTAGCCTCCAGTCAGGAGTCTTCAGTCTTCCCTTCAGCCGCAGCAAGTACTAGGCAAAGTACTCCCTCTGGCGTACAGAGGGTGGCTCATCAGACAGCAACAACAGCAAACACCAAAATAGCAACCAAAGGCACTATGGTTAGTGGCGCAGGTTCGTCGAAGAAAAACAAAACTCCGGACGCCATCATGAAGAGCAGGTACAAGATGGCTAGATTCGTTCTTGATAAGGTTGCCAAAAACGAAGCAGCTGGTACCGTTCATGAGAGGGATGCTGCGGATAAGGCCAAATATCAAGCTGTGGTCGATGAGTACATCGCACATCTGGAGAAGCAACAACGACATCCACAACAGAAGAAGTATGACACCAAGGCAAGCAAGCGAAACAGGTCCTCGGATGAGACCAATCGCGAAGCAAAAAATTCCAAGGTTGTTAAGACGCCGACTACTACACAAAATCTACCAAGTACATCCTCGGCCTGTCCTACTCAGACAACGCGACACTTTTCCGAAGTAGTAAGAGACCATCTGCAGGTTGCCCTCGTCGACGAGCGCACCTCAGATGGCAAGACGGTTAGTGAAGCGTGGGGTAGCATAGAGGCCAGATTATCGCGTATGGTCATGGACTACCTGTTGGGAAATCCTGGGGGATCTCTGCCGTGCTTCGATTCCCCCGAGTTGGTCAGGGGTTATCGGGTCATCAGATGTGAGGACCAGTTCTCGAAGGATTTCCTTAGCGAGCGTGTCACTAAGGTTAGTGACGCCTGTGAGGGCTTGAAGCTCAAGCTTATCCCCGCTAATGATATCCTCAGGAGACCAAGGGCCCGCATCTGGCTGCCCAATATGCAGATTGATGGGGGAAGGCTTCTCCAATGTCTGAAACTGCACGGTTCCTATGGATGACTGGGCAGTCATCAAGGCGGAGGAACCTCAGAAAAATAGCTCCTCTTTCCTGCTGCTGATCAACGAGGCTAGCCTGGTGGCTCTCGAGAAATCTGACCACAAGCTGCGTTTTGGCATTAGGCATGCTAAACTTAAGATTTCCGGCCCTCTGGTCCTGATGAAGATTCAGGTGAAATCGACAGTTCCGACAGGATGTCGGAGGACATGGGGGATGTCATTATTTCACCTTCCACCAATGCTGAACATCATACAGATTAATCTGCACCACTCGAAAAGTGCGTCAGATAATTTGCTTGTCTTCCTCGGCGAGGAGGATATAGATATCGGCATTGTACAGGAACCCTGGGTGAAGGATCATCCACAAAAGTGCTCAAGGACAACCGCTACAACATCTTCTACAAGACCACAAACCCGGTTAGTAACAAACCTAGGACTTGCATCCTCGCTAAAAAAACATTTGAATGTACTTCTATGTCCTGATTTTAGCTCTGCCGATTTAACGGTAGTTAAATTGGAGGTGGCAAATAACACTCTTTTTATATCCTCAGTTTACATGGATCGTGTTAGGCCATCACCACCAGAGGAGGTACGCCATTTAACACTAATGACAACAGCAAAAAAGAACAATCTGCTTCTGGGCTGCGACGCAAATGCCAGCCATACATTATGGGGCAGCTCTGAAATCAATGAATGCGGTGAGTCCAAACTTTCTGTTTGTAACGTGGGTAACACACCAACTTTTGTTTTTCCGAGTACGGAAAATTTCAGAGGGTGGGAGGAAGTTTTAGACATCACTCTTAGAACCAACAATAATAACTTTAGGGTAGTTAACTGGCGAGTATCCGATCGAATGTCCTTCTCCGACCATAGATGGATCCTCTACGATGTGTGCCTCGAGGTTGAGGCTCCCAAGCCATTTAGAAAACGTAAGAGAATTGACTGGAAGAAGTCTGGTCAGGTCATTAAATCAAAACTTCATAGAATACCCGACTTGAAAATTGAATCAGTCGAGGAACTAGACGCCAAAATCAGGACCTTCGAAACAGCCATGGATGCGGCTTTTAAGGTTTCGTGTCCTATTAAATATAGCAAGAAAAAATTCGCCCCCTTGGTGGAACGAAGATCTATCTAATCTGAGGAAGATAACTAGAGATCTTCAATGTCTGCTTTAAACACAAGTTCTGACAACCATATAAGGATTGTCTGAAGGAATACAAGAAATCCATTAAAAGTGCCAAGTCTCTTGCTTGAAAAGACTACTGTCAGCCCATTGAGACCATAAAAGACTCTGCCAGGCTGAGTAAAATTCTGTCCAAGGAGCATTCTAGTCCCTCCTTTATTAAACGGCCGGATGGGACTTGGACGGATTCCTCTAGCGAGTCACTGGAACTTTTAATACAAACACACTTTCCTGGATGTAGTAATGAGATTGCCCTCCCACCAGTAGCTCATGTCGCGCAATCTTCTTCCTGGAATGACATTAAGACAACAATTACAGCAGTTAACCCCTCTTGGGCTATTAATAGTTTCTCTCCCTATAAATCGGCCGGCCTTGACGGCATTCTCCCTATTATGCTGAAAAAAACAGTGGACCAGGTGGTCCAGTGGCTAGTTCCGATCTACAGAAGCTGTATTCTCCTAAACCACGTTCCCCTGAGCTGGAGACGTGTTCGTGTTGTGTTTATCTCGAAAGCTGGGAAGCGGGGTCATAGATCCGCAAAGGATTTCAGACCCATTAGCTTATCCTCTTTTCTTTTAAAGACGTTGGAACGCATCTTAGATACACATATTCGAAATACCCTAGATAAATCCCTTCTATCCAAATCTCAACATGCGTACACTAAAGGGCGATTGACAGAGACGGCGCTCCACGAAGTTGTGCGAACGAAAGAAAAGACAATCCACTTCAATCAATATACCCTTGATACCTTCTTAGACATTGAAGGTGCCTTCAATAACGTCAGTGCGGAATCGATTCAGGAAGCTCTGATCCAACTGGGTGTGGAAAAGTTTATTAGCAAATAGATATTGACAATGCTAAAAACTAGAATCATTCAATCGAACCTCGGCAACAGCAGCTCCACCATATCTGTTGTTAGAGGAACTCCTCATGGTGGGGTCTTGTCTCCTCTTCTATGGCTTGTGGTCATCAATAAAATTTTGTGTAGACTTGATAGGGATGGAGTTAAGGTTGTTGCGTATGCGGATGACGTGGTAACACTGGTATCGTGGATGTTTCCATCCGTAATCAGTGAGATTGTGGAAGGTGCTTTGAGCAAGATTAGCTCATGGGCCACTGGATGTGGACTCAGCGTCCACCCAAGCAAAACTGAACTGAGCTCTTTACCACTAAAACCAAAATACCTACGTTTACGCTTCCACGGCTAAACAATCATCTACTCTCCATATCCTCCAGTGCCAAGTACCTAGGTGTGGTACTTGATCCAAAACTAAGCTGGAAGCTTAATATTGAGCAACGGGTAAAGAAGGCCTGTGTGGCTTTCTATGCCTGCAGTAAGACCTTTGGCAAGAAGTGGGGACGTCGCCCGAAGATGGTCTTATGTATGTACACTGCCGAGGTGCATTCCATTCTTTCCGATGGATCGCTAGTCTGGTGGCCTGCGCTAAGGAAAGCTTATAACATCAAACTTATCAACAGTCCACCCCTCGTGCACTAAAGATGACATTATAAATAACATTAAAGGAAAAGGCTTGAAAATTATTGACGCAATTAATATCTTAAAGAAGATAATGCAGAAAACGGAACAAGGCAATGAAATCTTGGTCTAGCATGGACTTCCGCTCTTTATGCTAACCTTCGATAGAAGCAAAAATATAGACGATATTTATAATGTAAAAAGCATTTTGAATATTGTAGTTAAAATCGAGCCTATGCGTACGAATATACGATCGATATCTCAGTGCAAACGCTGTCAAGGTTTCAATCACACCCAGTCGTATTGCCAAAAAGAACCGAAATGTGTAAAATGTGCCGGGAGTCACTTATCAGAAAGGTGTGACTTAAATAAGCAGGCTCCGGTGACCTGCATAAACTCCAAAGGTAAGCACCCAGCAAACTATCGAGGTTGTGAAGTAGCAAAGGAGCTTCAAAAAAGGCGCAATACTCTCAAGAAACCGATACACCCGAACCCAAGCTTAAGAGATCGCACAACCAATAAGCCTAAGACCGCTAAGCAAGTCAAAACGACGAGACCGATAAAGGAAAATAAAAAAATTGCGTAAGAGAACGTCGCTGGTCCAAGTGCAGCGGAAAAACCGCCATAGGTTGAAGCGAGATCGTACGCGCAAGTCGCGTCAAACGAAAACAAATTAAGATCAGCTACAACAGATCCGGTCAGCCAAATATTTACCATTATATTGGAAAAATTTGAGGACCAAACCAAGGTTAATAAAATTATACTTCACAAATTGAGCAAGCTCGAGTTCAAACCTCGCAAGACAATCAAAAAAACATGAATATGAAACAGCTACTTAAGATACTAAAGTGGAATGCAAACGGCCTTCTGAAAAAAATCGACGAGTAAGAAGTGTTTCTACGAAAAAATAATATTGCTATATGTTTGGTATCGGAAACGCACTTAAAAAAGCGACTTAGACCCAAAATAAAAGATTACAGCGATTACCATGCAAATCATCCTTCGGAAAATGCGAGAGGCGGGTCCTCTCTTTACATCAAAGACTGTATTAAGCACTCCGAAAACATAGAAATAGAATTTGATTCTATGCAAATAAGCTCAGTCTCCGTAAAAATAAACCACTTAGACTACAACATCGGATCTAGTTACTTCCCTCCGGGATATAAGCTAGTAGAAGACGACCTCGTTCGTCTCTTTGACTCGCTCGGACCTAATTTTGTCTTAGGTGGTGACTTTAACGCGAAACACACTTTCTGGGGATCAAGATGCAATTTGACAAAAGGAAGATTATTGTACAAAGTCAGCATGAAACGTGGGGTGAACTTTTTTTCGACAGGAAAGCCAACTTATTGGCCAACTGACAAAAATAAAATCCCTGACGTCGTCGACTTCTTTATCGCAAAAGGGTTAACTAAAAATTTGACGGAAGTCGAAGAATGCTATGGTCTATGCTCAGATCACTCAGCAGTCACTCTGAAAATAGGTGGAAGTCAAGTAAAAAAAAAGAAGGACCGCCTAGGTTAAGTAGTAACAAAACTAACTGGGACGCTTTCAGAAGAGACTGCAAGGAAAATGTTGGTTTAAAGAAATCATATAGACCCATTTCACTTCTGCCAATAATATCTAAGGTCTTCGAGAGACTTCTGCTGAAACGATTGCAACCAGTAATTGAAGAAAGACACTTGATCCCGGATCATCAATTCGGCTTTCGGGTCAAACATTCCACAATCGATCAGGTGTATCGAATAACGAACGAAATCGGAAAAGCTCTAGAAGGGAAAAAAATATGCTCTAGCGCTTTTCTCGACGTATCGCAAGCATCCGACAAGGTATGGCACGAAGGCCTAAGGTATAAGCTAAGGGTAATCTTACCGGAAAAGTTGTACAGAATATTGGAATCTTATCTTGAAAACAGACTTTTCCGTGTTAGACACGGGAGTGAATATTTGGATTTCAAAGAAATCTACGCCGGTGTTCCACAAGGAAGTGTTCTCGGTCAAATCCTGTTCCTGCTCTACACAAGAGATATACCACAAGATGAAGGGACTGTTGTAGCAACGTTCGCAGACGACACGGCTATCCTCGTAACGGATGAGTCAGTCGAATCATCGACGGGAAAACTCCAACGAGCTTTGAACAAAGTATGCGAATGGACAAAAACCTGGCAAATAGTCCTCAATGAGACAAAATCAATGCATGTCAATTTTACATTAAGAAAGATAAACAACTTACCTATATCCATTAACTCGGTGCAAATACCGTACGCAAACGAGGCAAACTATCTAGGAATGACCCTAGACGCAAAACTTAAGTGGAAACCACACGTTAAAAAGAAGCGCGAAGAGCTCGAAATCAGATTTAGAGAAATGTATTGGCTACTCGGAAGATACTCGAAGTTAAGCGTATACAACAAACTGCTTCTGTATAATCAAGTGCTAAAACCGTCTTGGACATATGGTATACAACTTTGGGGTTGTACCAAACCAAGCAATATAGCTCTACTGCAAGCATTTCAAAACAAAATGCAATCGTGAATGCTCCTTGGTATATAAGAAATAGTGATATTCACAGAGATCTAGGAATTGCTACCGTGAGGGACGAAGTAACAAACTTTGCTCGCAAACTTCGTACCCGTCTTCATGTTCACTGCAATAATGAAATAATCCGTACTATGGACGTGACAAACCTTGAGCGCCGACTACAAAGAACAAGACCTTTCGACCTAGCGCCGTAAGGAAAAACCGCATGTAATGACGGTATTAGTAGGTGCCTTCACTGGAAAGCTACCTACCTAACGCGATTAACACTACAGAAGCGTAAACTACTCGTTAAGGCAACTTAGTCGTAGTTATCACAAAAATGAAAAAATGAGAGGGACGAATTTCCTACTACTATGAGTACGCGCAGCCGGTTCTCATAGTGCCTCTCTTTGGGGGGTGAGGTTTAGCTCGTAGGCATATACTGACTAGCACTGTTGGCATTGATATATGAATCGGGCATAACCAATGGTACGGACCATTGGTATCTTTTGAAGATTCCTGCACCTCCAAAAAAAAAAAAACTTATCAACAGGGTACAAAGAACTACGGCTATAGGCGCAACGGGTGCCATGTCCAACTGATGCCTTGAATGTTATTCTGCACCTTTTACGACTCGATCTTCACATTATGCAGCTATCAGCATGTAGTGCGGTTAGGCTAAGGGAAACAGGATGCTGGTGCACCAATCCGTATGGTCACAGCAGTATCCTGAATTTGCTTCCGCAGGATCTGGCAGATAATCTGACCGACTATATAACTCCCACAGTGAACTTTAGAATTGACGTCACGGTCAGATTCCCAACCAGGGCGGAATGGGAAACTGGCGTACTGATAAATGTGTTCGAATCAACAATTTACACCGACGATTCAAAAATAGACTGCGGGGTAGGGGCGGGGATATTCTCTGATTCCCTCAATATTTCCAGGTCGTACCGGCTTCCTGATTCATGCAGTGTCTTCTAGGCGGAAGTTTTTGCTGTACGTGAGGCCTGCCGCATACTTAAGCAAACCTCTACACCCCTAAATACCATTGCCATCCTTATTGACAGCCAGGCAGCTATCAAGGCTATAGTATCTGCCACTACATCCTCAAGGCTAGTGCAAAAAAGAATTCGCCTCGCTTGGTCACCGGCTAAGGATCTGTCTCCTTTGGGTTCCGGGTCATAGCAACATTGAGAGGAATGAGCGAGCTGATGAACGCGCGCGGCAAAGATCTGCCCTTGATGCTTCCCTAGCAAAGGAGGTGAACGTCCCGTTGGGGGTCCATACGCGAGGCATCTTCGCGCACTATCTGCCAAAGGTGGATAGTAGATGGCAGGGGGTGCGAAACTGTGTCATCTCCAGGCAGATGTGGCCCAAATACTCCCGGAAAAGAACGCAAGATCTACTAAACAGAAACCGTGCAGATATCGCAAGAATTCTGGCAGTTAGTACTGGCCACTGGCCCATCGGGGTTCATGCGGCCAGAATAGGCATTGCATTTAATGCGCCCTGTCGCAGCTGTAATACTGCTGACGAGATAGAAACAATCTTACACTTCCTCTGCAAGTGTCCGGCTTTAGGCAAGGCCAGACAGCGCACCTTAGGTAAACTCTTTTTCGACAACCTTATAGAGCTAGCGGAGATTAGAATTGGGGATATTATCAGCTTCCACAATGCAGCGGGTGGATTTGAATAATCCTTACCCCCTTTTTCTTCTTCTTTTCCCTAGTAGTTAACGTCCTTGTTACATCCGTTAGGTCACTTGAGTTGTGGTAATAAAACCGCGCTTCTGCGCTAATTAAGTGTCGGTATGGTTTGCTGACACAACCACTCATACCTACCTACCTACCTACATGATTGGAGATCGTTTTGGTCCTGGGGCCGCGCTACCAGGGGGGTCAGCAAGGTGGCGGATAGCTGAACGGCCTTCAGATATGTAGGCTAGCTGCGAATAACCAATAAGCAGTCCCCAACTACGAGCGGCAGAATGGAGGGTGTGAGGGAAAAATCACATGAGCCCTGTGAAGTATCTGTGACAGAGCGAGTAGACGCCGCTCTTAAATAAGTGTCCTATCCCGAAGGCAAGGTGTTACGCGACCCGTGCTGAGGCCTGAATGGTGCTGGGGATGTAAAATCAATATAGCATCTCTAACGGAGCCCTCCAGATACCTGGTGACCTCTGGTTGAAATAAAGCCTTACCACGCTACAGGGGGCTATGACGTTGTCGATATCAATTCCCGCTTACTCATGGGATTCAAAATGAACAAACTAAAACAAACAAAAATAAACCAAATAAAAATATCAAAAGAAACAGAAAAAAAACAAAAAAATGGGGAGCCAAAAACCCCAACAATAGAAGACCCATTTCGAAGGGGAGCACTATTGGCTCGATCGCCAGTTGATACTCCGCTTGAAAAGGAACAGGCGGCGATAATATCGCCCCAAATCGTACGCGTGAACACTGCTACCATAGCTTTAGCTGAGGTTCAAAACAACCCACGCTCCACTGAAGAGATAGGTAAGTGTGATACGATGACTGTACTGGGCAAAAAAATAACCGAACTTGCTGAATTCATCAAGGATAAGAACAACGTGCATCACGAGATTCGTAGACTGGTGAGTTCTATTCGTACCACGTATGAAAAGGCATTGGACCCTGAAAACGAACGACAAGAACATTTACACGTTGAAAGGCAGGATAAGACTACACAAACCATACAGTCAAAACCGTTAAACTACCGAGCAGCAGTCCTGAAGACCACTGAGGCGTCAAAGCATGCGGTAGATAGCTGTGAGATACGCAGGCGGGAAAGCAAAACTACGAGCCAGCAGCTCCCAGCCGCGAAGAAGAAAAAGACCGTGGTCCCGATAGGAAAAGAAAAACCCGTCCAGGTGGCAACCCATAACATGAAAGCCGAAAAGTGGGCAAAGTCAAGAGGAAGTACCAAAAAAAGGCTGAAAGCGCGCCCAGATGCTTTAGTGATTAAAGCTAAGGATGGTCTCTCTTATGCAGAAATGCTGCACAAGGTAAAGGACAACCATGAATTGAGAGAGCTCGGCCAAAAGGTCAACCAAATCAGGAAGACGGCCAAAGGAGACCTACTCTTAAAACTAAGGAGCCTCCCAACAACGGAAACAACCAAGCTTCATGCATCCGTGGAAAAGGCCTTGGGAACAGAAGCGGAAGTGAAAAGCCTAACGCACGAGGTACTCATAGAAGTCAAAGACCTGGACGGAATCACAACGAAGGAGGAGATCTGCGAAGCCCTAACCAAGCAATCAGAGGGACCCAAAGAGTACCAGTTCGGAACAAGTGCCATAAAGACTCTGCGAAAGCTTACTCAGGGACACAGATAGGGACAGTGAGCCTGCCAGCGGAAGTGGCTGAGAGGCTGATGACTGCCAGCAAAGTGCGCATTGGCTGGGTGGTCTGCCGAATACGGGAAAAAATCACTCCAACAAAATGCTACAAATGTATGGATTTCGGACATACTGCCAGAGCATGCAAAAGTGCGGTGGATTAGATGTGGTCCGAGTGGACACACCGCAAAATCTTGTGCCCTAGATCCAAAATGCCTGCTGTGTTGTGACAAAAAGGACACAAATAGCAACCATGTCACAGGAAGCGGCAAATGCCCAGCCTTCCAAAAAGCCTTGAGAGAGCTGAAAAACCTTATATGAAGATAAAACAGCTCAACCTCAATCACTGCGAAGCTGCGAACGATCTCCTCATACAATCTGTGCGCGAACAAAAAGTAGACGTCGTAATCCTTAGTGAGCCCTACAAAGAATTCGATGCAAACGCGTGGATAACGGACACTACGGGAAAAGCGGCCATATGGACCTGTGGGAAAACCGCCTTCGAAGAGAGAATGCCAATATCAGGAGAAGGTTTTATATGGGCAAAAATCGACGGCATATATATTTATAGCTGCTATGCACCACCAAGCCTCTCGATAGCAGAGTTCGAAGAGCTGCTGGACAAACTCGTAAACGATGCTTTAGATCGAAAACTGGCGATCATTGCTGGCGACTTTAATGCATGGGCCGCTGAATGGGGATGCAAAGAAACGAACAGACGAGGAAGATCCCTACTGGAGGCTTTTACAACCCTAGACGTGGAACTAGTAAACAGCGGAAATAAACCCACGTTTTGCGGAGGAAGCGGCGCTTCTATTATAGACATCACATACGTAAGTAGCTCCTTGATAGGAAGAACAAAGTGGGAAGTCAGTGACCTCTATACTCATAGCGACCACCAGGCGATAATATGTGAAGTACTGCCGGAAGCAAGAAGACAAACACCGCTAGCCAGGCTACCCCAGAAAAAAGGCTGGAAATCAGACTCTTTCGACGTGGAAGCATTCACATGTATCTTCAACAGAAACGCAGTATTGGCGGGTCGTGCGGGCAGTAAAGCAATGCAGGCCATAAATGAGGTTACACGGGCATGTGACGCCACAATGAGAAGAAAGGCCATGGAACATTGTCCCCCAGTTTACTGGTGGAATGAAGAAATCGCGCAGCTACGTACCAAGTGTCATCGAGCGAGAAGGGCGTATACGCGATCTAAAGCGAGGGCCGTCTCCAGTGAACTGCAAGAAGACTGCAGGGTGGCTCGAAAGAAACTAAAAACAGTCATACTAAAGAGCAAACGTAAGTGTTTCGCCGCGCTGTGTGATGAAGCTGACGAAAATCCTTGGGGCAAAGCCTACCAAATCGTCATAAAAAAATTGAAAAGGTGCCAGCCACAGATTTCCACCTGCCCAGAGTTCTTACACAGCATCGTGGTCGGACTATTTCCTCATCAACAAGAGAACGCATTCTCGGATGATCCAATAGTAGAGGCACCAACAATCCGAGAGGTAACCATAGAAGAAATATTCGAGATTTGCAATAAAATTGGAGATAAAAAAGCACCTGGACCAGATGGTATCCCGAATATAGCACTCAAGACAGCTATAAAAGTAAGCCCAGAAATGTTTATTAACATTTACAACTCGTGCCTGAAGGAAGGAGTCTTCCCGGATCAGTGGAAATGGCAAAACCTAGTACTTCTTCCCAAAGGTAAGAAACCACCAAATGAACCATCATCATACCGCCCGCTCTGTATGTTAGATACGGCTGGCAAAATATTGGAGCGAATCATCTGTAACAGGGTAGAGGCAGCAATTCAAGAATCTGGATTTCTTTCAGAACACCAATACGGTTTTCGAAAAGCGCGCTCAACAACAGATGCAATCAATGTGGTAGTTAAAACGGCACAAGAGGCTATACAGGAAAGAAGATGGAGAGGCGGTTCCAAAAATTACTCTCGACATAAAAAACGCCTTCAATACGGCAAATTGGAGTCACATCTTACAAGCGCTCAGAAGGATGAGAGTTCCACAATACCTCATAGACGTCATCGTTGACTACTTCAGGTGCAGAATCTTGGTATACAATACAGACCGCGGCCCCAAGGAATATAAGATCACAGGCGGAGTACCACAGGGCTCAGTCCTTGGCCCTCTGCTCTGGAATATTATGTATGACGGTATACTGCGACTTCCTATACCCGAAGAAATAAAAATAGTGGGATTTGCTGATGATATCGGCATTATTGTCACTGCTAAACTGTTGGAGGAGGTGGAATAGATAAGCAATGCGACAATAAGGATAATGTGAAAATGGCTCACCTCAGTTGGTCTAACACTGGCGGAGCATAAAACTGAAGCAGTCCTGATAAGTAGTAGGAAGAAGGTAGAAACTCTCACCATTGTAGTCGGCGGCCATGAAATCACATCTAAACCGCATATAAAATACCTAGGTATCATGATAGATACGAGACTTTCATTTAGAGATCACCTTAAGTATGTAGGCCGAAAAGGTGCAATAGCAAGTGCTGCACACGCGCGTATCATGCCCAACATAGGAAAACCAAGACATAGCCGTAGGTTACTGCTGGCTAGTGGTTACGTCTATAATCCTATACGCCGCACCAATTTGGGACGGGACCATGGCAATTAAAACATACAGATCACATATCACATCTGTGTATCGAATATGTGCATTGAGAGCTAGCTACGCATTTCGCACTACTTCTAGCGATGCAGCCTGCGTGGTAGCGAGAATGCTCCCAATAGATATCCTGGCAGTAGAACAGCAACGTCAGTTCTGCAAAAGAAGAGAAAGAGAGAAAAAGAGGCAAGCGAAAACCGACTCTATAGAGCAGAAAGCCTAAGAGAATGGGAAGAACGCTGAAATGCTTCTGAGAAAGGCAGGTGGACCCATAGGCTCATACACCAAATCCAGCCATGGTTCGACATGCACCATGGAGAACTTGAGTTCTACTTAACGCAGTTCCTAACGGGCCATGGATGCTTTCGTTCGTACTTACATAAGTATAAACACGACAATAGTCCTTACTGTCCGCTTTGCTCTGACTGCGTAGAAAACGCAGAACATATATTTTTTGAATGCCCAAGATTCCTCGACGAAAGGAATGCACTAAGGAGTGAACTCGGCCATCCACTGACGCCAGAAAACATCGTTGGCGAAATGCTCAAAAGCCAGGAGGCATGGGACGCAGTCGCATGCACAATGCGCATAATGCAGATTCTAAGAACCCTAGAAAGAGAAAGGAAAGAATCAGACCGGCGAAATACAATAAATGCTGAGCAGGAAAATGCAAACATGCACTAGTCGAATACATCAGACTAAACCGCCCCCGCGATGAAATGCTTGACGGCAGTACCGCGGGGAATGGGGCGGTCGTGGGAGGGGGGTTTAGTGGGTAAGAGTCCCACACTGTTACTCAGGACGTACTGAGTTTCGTCTTTTGAAGATTACCCGTCCCAATCAAAAAAAAAAAAAAAGAGGTGAGAAGCTTTACTTTGTTTTGCATAATTGTCACTTTGTTTTGCGCCTTATATAAAACAGCGATGGGTTTAGGAAATGTTCGCTTTAAGTTAGACTAAGGCAATTTTGGTTTATTGAAGTCTCTAGGTCTTCCTTTACATTTCTATTTCCACATTTCTACAATATTTTTCTTTTTTTTGAATTGGTCCACTGTCTAATTTGGTTTGCTATTCTTATATCTCTTTTGTAGTCCGATAGGCTTAGCCAAGCAAGTGCAATTATCCAATTATGAAAATCTAATTACGAATATCGGCAGGCCTTCCGATTTTTGATCACTGGGTTACTGAGGCCAATCAAATGCTGGTGTCGTTGCATTTTCGTGATCCAGGCGCATATAGGCCCGCCTCCCCTGCCTCGCCATGTCTCTGGAACGTTCATCTATGTGCATCCGAATCATGCACCTTAAACTCACATTATTATTTAATTGACATTTGTTTAGCTTGAAAATCTCTAAAATGCATTGGGTAGTGAGTTGTCGGATTCACTATCTCAGATTTTCGTAGGCATCTTTAAAGCTTTTGATAGAATGCGGTCTCAAACCTTATTAAGCTAACTAGCTTTCTATTAATTAACGTAACAGCTATGCGGATGAATGGAAAACTGCCGTAGACCTGCATATAAAAAATAAAATAAATATTTGGCGCAACAGCACTTGAAAGTGCCAGGGCCTAGCTTCTCGCAACCACTCATGTTGTGTGCGTTATATTTTTCACACGAATGGAAGGGACCTACAGTTTAGTGCCGTATCCGAACGGCGATTTGAGAAGCTTTTTCATGACAGCAATACTCTCGGATGTTTTTCAGACGCTCGCGAGAGGTGGGACCGTGAAAAAAACTTTTTGGTGTTTTCTGGGATTCGAACTTGGAACCTCATGCGTAGTGATCCGACACACTAACCACTTACGCCACGGCGACCTGCATATGAGAGCCTTTAAATAACAAATTAATGAAGTTTGCCGATGATAACAAGCTGACAGCGTCTTAGTTGAACAACATCCTTTTTAATGCAAATACCAACTACCTTCACAGATGCGACCCCACCCGCTCTTTGAACTACAGCTTTGAATTGACTGGGAAATTATTGAATAATAGCAGGTCATGCAGCTTTTTTGCGTCACAGTCAACTCTGGTGTAACATGGTCCAACCACAAATCTAATATCGCAAAATCACCGTCCTTGAAAACGAACAATTTGCTGCTTATTTACTGGTTCCCTATTCGACTTTGCGGCGGGATGAAACTTGGTCGTAGTTAGTACGCGTTTCCCACGTCTCGATATTCACAAGGGAACATGACTCTCCTTTGACCGAAAAACTGCCAACCAAATCGATCACATTGCGATCGACGCTAGGCACTCTTCCAGTATTCTGGGTGTCCGGACTTTCCGAGGAGCCAACGTGGACTCGAATCACTACCTAGTTGTAGCCAAGGTACGCATGCGGATATCCGCAACAGAGCGAAATCAACGAAATACTGTGAGCAAATTTGACGTCGGACGGCTACAATCGCAAGAGACCGCCAGAGCCTTTGCCGATCGAGTTTCTCTTAATTTGAATCTAAGTCCTATGCAGCCAGCGGCAAATGCGGAAGTCCAGTGGCAGCGTTGCTAACAAGCCATCAGAGATGCCGCCTCTGATGTACTGGGTTTCTCTCGGCCACCACAACGAAACCCTGGTTTGATGAAGAATGTCGGCAAACACATGCAGCTAAACAAGAGGCGTACAAAGCGGCGCTGCATAGAAGCGCTCTACGTGCGCAGGAGAAAAGAGGAACATCGACTTCTCAAAAAGAAGAAAAAAGAGAACGAGAAGCGCTCGATTGAGGAAATTGAGAGATTTTATTACAGGAATAATGTTCGAAAATTTTACCAAAGAACAAGAACCAAGAACATGCCAGGGTTTCAAAGCCAGAACAGAAGCATGCAGGGACGAAAATGGCAACATAGTAGTAGAATCACAGTCGGTGCTGAGGATACGGAAGGAACACTTCTGCAGTCTATTAAACGGCGATGATGACCAATATTCCACTGTCAGGGAGAATGAGCTATTCAACAGTGACGATGGCAGTCAAGATTCCCGTCAACCCGATCATAATGAAGTGAGGATAGCAATATCCAAACTCAAATCCAACAAAGCTTCTGGAGCCGACGGCCTTGCCGCTGAACTTTTCAAGGCAGGAGGATATGAGTTGGTAAGGAGCATGCACCAGCTCATCTGTAAAATCTGGTCGGACGAAAGTATCACGATGAATGGAACTTCAGCATCGTTTGCCCGATCCTGAAGAAAGGAGACCCTCTGAACTGCGCCAACTACAGAGGTATAAGTCTCCTCAACATCGCATATAAGATCCTGTCTGCTCCGCAAATGACACCAGTGGGGAGATCACACGAAGAATTACTCTTGCCAATCGTTGGTTCTATGGGCTAAGAAGGCAATTGAGTAGCAAAGCCCTATCTCAAACTACTAAGGTAGCTCTTTATAATTATTATTATTATTATTATTATTATTATTATTATTTATTTCCATTTCAAAAGAACAATATTATTTCTTATATCTAAGTTATTACAAATTCAATTTCAAATTTTTAATTAAAATAACTTAAATATCGTTTAACTACGAATTATGCAATCATTTTCGATTGGGTGAAATGGTATCTAGTACACACTTTGTGGCATAAAATACCAGTGGTAAGTGCATTAAACTAAAACTTTGTTTTAAAATATTGTGAAAAGCCGCGCCGAGAGAGTAATAAGTTTTATGTTGAGAGAGAACAGTATTGGAAGCTACATATCAAAGTAAAGTAAACATTTAGAAGCGAAAATGAAAGATATGGAAAATAATGAGTGTTAAACATTAAAAGTCGACAAGTAATGTTACGCCTACGTAGTATAAAGAGGGTTTAGTGCTGCTTACGTTAATACCTGCATCAATTCTTCTACATCTGATCTGGACAGCAACCAGTTTCTGAGACTTCTAAGGAACAAGGACTTGCAATCTATATGGTTACATATATCTTGAGGCAATCTGTTATATATAAAGGGAGCTATAATAGAAGCAAAGCGACGGTAGTGTTCTGTTCTAGCTCTTGGAACTATTACTGCTGTTGAAGACCTTAGTGAACAGATTTCATTTTCACTAACGTTGGTATAACCACCTCGCAAATAGAACAGCCTCAATACCTTATAAACATAAAGATTTCTTAACGGCAGTATATTTAAAGAATTAAACAATGGGTGCGATGGCTCCCATCTTGGTTTGAACAGCATTACTCTGATTATCTTCTTCTGAGCTGTAATAAGAGGTTGTAGGTTACTAATGAATGCACTGCCCCAACAAGAAATACCGTATTCCAGTCGCGAGTTAACAAGCGCATAATAGATAGCAATTAGTAGATTGGATGGTACCAATTTTCGTAAGTGAAAAATCTTGTTCATTGCTATATAAACAGTTTTTTTAATATTAGTTATGTGTGGTTTCCAATTTAAATTATAGTCCAAAGTTGCACCTAAATATTTAAATTCAGCAACCGATTCTAACGTCATGCAGGAATCCTTGCAGTTCTTATGGTCGCAATTAGGGTCATGTAAACCAACCCCATCGATAAAATTCTGGTTTGAGAATGAAAAAGACATAACTTTGGATTTACTGCTTAGCACTATTTGGTGATACTTGAACCACTTGTTTAACACAGAAAGGTCCATGTTCATTTGATTTCTTATATTATCTACACAGGGAGCAGCGTATGAGATAGCCAAGTCATCGGCGAAGGCAATTATTTTCCTATTCAGAGGCAACTTAAATATAGAATTTATATATAAAAGGAACAATAAAGTACCAATAACTGATCCTTGGGGAACGCCAACACCTGGACAGGGCAAGGACTTACTCAAAGTTGCATTTACACGAACAAGCTGTTTTCTATCTTGAAGGTAGGACGAGATCCACTTCAAGATGTAACTTCTAAACCCAAATCGCTGAAGTATTTTTAGTAATAGTTTGTGATTTACTAAGTCAAATGCCTTTGTAAGATCAAGGAAGAGAGCACCAGATTTATTACTCCTGTCGAGTTTCGCGTTAATATCCTCTAAGAAAGATAATATAGCTTCTTCCGTAGACTTTCCTTTTATAAAACCAAATTGTGATTTACTAAGAAGCTTATATTTTTCTAGGAACTTAAGCATTTTTTTGGTTATAATTTTCCAAACATTTTTGAAAAAACTGAAAGTAACGATATAGGTCTATAATTATTGGGATCACATTTATCACCCTTTTTATAAATTGGAATTATTACAGCCGTTTTCAGGCAATTTGGAAATACACCACTTTCGAAACTTTTATTTAAAAGATATGCTAATGGCTTAGTGATGAGGTTGCTTACTTGTTTTATTGTTAAACTGCTAATACCATCTAGTCCGCAAGAGTGTTTAATCTTTAATTTGGATATGACATGAAGCACCTCAGCTTCAGACACTGTGCCAAGGAAAAACGACGAGAGGACTACGTTATCTAGGATGGATTCCTGAGAGGCTATTTCCCCATGATTCAGCTGACTATTTTTTGAGCTTTCCGCTACATTTTTAAAGAAGGCATTCAGCCCATTGCCCATTTCTAGCTCGTTTGAAGTTGTGGTTCCATCCAAAAATTTCAAACATTTTAAGGTATTATCTGTATTACTTTTGCCTAGTAAATCATTAACGATATTCCATTGCTGTCTTGGATTGAACTTGTTTTCGTTAAATTTTCGGTGATAGTATGATTCCTTTTGCTTGTTTATTTGAGCAAAAATTTCCTTCTGCATTCTTTTGTAAGAATTTTTTACAGACACTAATCATCCCAGTTCTGCTGTATGGCGCAGAGATATGGGCTTTGACAAAATCGGATGAGGATGCCCTTAGATATTTCGAGAGAAAAGTTCTTCGAGCGATCTTTTGTCTCGTCTGCACAGACGGTGAGTGGAGGAGAAGGTACAATGCACAAGGACATCGACTTAGGCAGAACAATTCACATACAGACTAAGATGGCTACGTCATTTAGAGCGGATGGAGCCCAACTTTCCCGCCAAGAAAGTCTTCGAATCCACCCCGGATGGACGGCAAAGTAGAGGACGACCTCGTGGTAGGTGGCGCAAACAAGTGGAGGGGGACCTCAACCAACTTGGCGTGCGCAACTGGAGGCAGCTGGCTCGTAACCGCGCTGGCTGGCGAGGTTTGTTGGTTGAGGCCCAGGTCCGCCTCGGACTGTAGCGCCACCTAAGTAAGTAAGTAAGTTTCCTGAACAAATCACAACCTAGGCCGAGGTTTCCATTTTGATCTCACGTTGGGAGTTCTACTCCAAAACATTCTCTATATCTAATCAACAACATACAGAGACCTGCGGTGTGCTCAATAAAAGGTCCCACACTAACATCCAATCACCAATTGGTAGCTTAGAGAAGTGGGGTAGCAGACTTATTCGCCTCTACTATAATGCTATCATAAGAGAAACCCAGAAGAATGACTCCTAGAAACAGAATATTTGACAGTAATATATTCATGTTCACTTTATAACCGCGCCATCATTTCTGTTTTAAAATTAGTTTTGTTATGGAATAAGCAATTCTAGAACTCAATCTCAGAAAACATAGTAACAGAAACTTAGGTATTTTGGAGCGCTGCATCTTAACGTTAGGTAAAGCTCACCTCTCCTGAATAAAGAAAATAAAAATTTAGGTATGTAATATGTTTTGTTACAATTTTTTTATTTATTATTTATCTGCAAGATACTACTTAACAGATTACAAATATAATTTACAATATTTATAAAACAAAATAAAAATATTAACAGGTCTTCATTCATTTAAAAAGTATTAATCAAATAATGAGATTTTAATTATAGCTTTATATGGACTTATATAGACCGAACTGAATATGATAATATGATACATAGCTCAAGGCAAAGACAGTATAGGCTTATAGTGGTGAAGTAATGAGGTGCGTGTATCCTACAAAACCGGAGGAATAGCCGGTACAAGATAAACGTAAGTACTGTTTCGTATCCATAAAAACTTCCAAGTTTTAGGCTTATTCATTATTCGATAGAAGTGTTAAAGGCACAGGACATTCCTCGAACTTAGCTATCCGATATTCGTGTCTGTAATCAGATATATTTTATCGATATCGCATTGATGACCAGTTTTGATATGTCATTCTCAAACCAATTATCTACCGCCAAACATTCAAACATCTCATCTCATCTCATCTGCAGAAACATAAACGTTGTAGATCACAATCTGAAATTAGTCAGCATCCTGTTGACAAAGACGAAGACGAAGAACAACAGGCCGTTGAATCACCGAACTAATGACAATAATAATGTTTATGGTCGCTCTGTTCCTGTGTCACTTCACACAAGGAACCCTATCCGCTGAAACGCATACGACCAGGTCCAGCAAATACATGTATATATATATATATATATATAGCCACAGTTATCGGCCGTGTCGGCCACAGCTTTTAACGACAACGCACGGTGTAATAAATTCAGGAATTAATTAATTTTATTTAGGCAAAGATACGTATATTTCTCTTTCGGTAGTGCCCCGCGCGCATCCGAACAACTGCAGAGGATCGAACGACCGCGAGTTGGGTTATCAATTCGAAAGCTCATAAAGATGTCATCGTCAGGCGAAGGTCACGATGACATTCCTCTGTGGTCCATTTGAGAACTTAATGGACATCTGTCAAAGTGACATTTAGCAGTGACACTAAAACAAAATACGTTCCGTGCCGTCCCATCCCCATCGAGGGCTGCTAGAAGCAACAAACACACAACAGTTATTCGGGCCTTTCGAAATTTATTACACCGATATCGGTTTTGTTTTGTTTTATGGATCTTCTACGGCCACTGTCTTAATTGCCCCGCTTTATGGCACACTCATAGGTAAATATGTATTTAGGAAAAAATTAATCGCCATGTGGATAAAACAGTTGTAGAGTGTGTTTTTACGGCCTCAAGTATCCGGTCCGGTCGATGGTGACCAGTTCTGTATGTAAATTTCTAGGGAATCAGAGCTCGCGGTGCGGAACAAGAAATCAGAGATCACAAGGGAACCACTGAGACAGACATCTGTGTTTTGGCAGTCTGTCGGTGGAAAAGGAAATGTTCCAAATCGATAAGTGTGCTAATGAGAAACGATGGGAAATGGCAACTGCGAAAGTCACTGTACAAAAAGAAGAATTCTCTGTATCCGCAATTATATCGGATATCGAAAACTGGGTCTGTGCCAATTAGTTGGGCGAACTGCTGGGAGAATTTGAGATAACTAACGAATCTAACGATTGAGGGTAATAAAATTATATCTCACATTAAGTTCTTCTTCTAGGGTTACTGGTTTAAAATATGCTAACATACTGATTAGCAGTGAGTTCTACCTAACTGGGACTTTGGAGAAAAGTCTTCATTGGAAGAAAGTTGAATTTTGAACAGAGAATGGAGCACAAGTTGTTATGTCATGAATTTAGCATTCGTTTTTGGGTATCTGAGTTCAGTGAATTGTGAATATGAATGATTTCTATTTAGTACTGATTACCGATACTGTGAGTACACGAAGTTCTGCATTTCATGAGACTGTGATGTGTCATTATTGACAAGTCTAATATGGGGTATATGTTAACATATAGATATATACGTATGTATGTTACACGTTGTGTACGTAAATGAACCAGATGCTCCACGTTAATGTAAAAAAAAATCGTATATACGAGTGTATACATGATTTTCGTGTTCCAAAATCGTCTTTCAGGAAAATATTTGATATACGTATCGAATTGTGTAAAAAAGTTGTAGAATTCTGCACATATCCACTAAATTTTGTAGTTAAATTTTCCAGGAGCACTAAGAGCTTCAAATGCAAAGTTTCACGGACAAAATTCGAAAATTCACTGAAGTGTTCACCGAACTTTAAAAAAAAAATTATTTGACACGAAGTTGGAAATATTTATAGGTCAGTTTAGGTATACGGATTGGCGCAGGGGGTAACCACAGGTCAGTATAGGCCCATTATGATACCCATAGGCGAAAGAAAGAACGAATTCCCTCATCGTAAATATGTATATGTACATGTCTTTATAGAAAGCATTTATTACTTACTGTGCCGATAGAAACTATCCGGAGTATTATCCGAGGAACTTGTTTCTTAGATTTTTTTTTTTTTTTTTGCCGAGAGCAGGTGAAAAATCTTCCAAAGACACCATAAGGCCCGACCGCGCGTGCTTATGGTAGTGTGAGATTTTTAAAAATACCAGCTGTTTTATTTTCGCTTACGAGAATGTTTGAATGTTTCATTCTAAATCCAAACTGATGGTCAGGAATGAGACGTCTTTCGTCGATTACGGGCTGTAGACGTTTGCAAAGTAGTTTTTAAAATATTTTTGGGATAACCGGCAATAGGGAAATAGGCCGATATGATTTCTTCTCATTTAGCTGTTTGCCTGGTTTCTTACTTACTTACTTAGGTGGCGCTACAGTTCGGGGTGAACCTGGGCCTCAACCAACAAGCCTCTCCATTTAGCTCGGTCTTTAGCTAATTGCCTCCAGTTGCGCACTCCAAGTTGGTCGAGGTCCCCTTGAACTTGTGCGCGCCACCTACGGCGATGATTCCCTCTACTGCGTCGTCCCTCGGGGTTAGATTCGAAGACTCTGCGGGCCGGAGCGTTGGTGTCCATTCGCTCTACTTGTCCTAGCCATCTCAGACGTCCAATACGCAGTTTTTTGACTAGGTCAATGTCGCTGTACAGCTCGTATAGTTCGTGATTGAATCTTCTCCTCCAAAACCCGTCAACGCAAACGGGACCGAAAATCTTACGAAGAATTTTTCTCTCGAAGCGACCAAGGATATCTTCATCCTCTTTTAATAAAGTCCATGTTTCAGCGCCGTAAAGCAGGACTGGGATGATCAAGGTCTTATATAGAGTCTCCTTAGTTGTTCGAGAAAGGGCTTTACTGTTAAATTGCCTTATTAGCCCAAAAAAACAGCGATTGGCAAGAGTTATTCTTCGATTGATTTCTGCACTGATTTTGTTAGTAGAATTTATAGCAGAGCCAAGGTAGACAAAGTCTCTTACTACCTCGAAGTTATAGCTGCCCACGGTGACGTTTTGTCCAATTCGTCGATGTTGGTTTTCCCTTCTAGTTGACAGCTATACTTGGTTTTGCCCTCGTTTATCGCCAAACCCATTTTGGCCGCTTCCGCCTCAATGCTTGCAAAAGCACCGGTGACAGCCCGCTGAGATCTTCCGATAATTTCTATATCGTCGGCATATGCAAGCAGTTGTACAGACTTTTAATATATTGTGCCTCCGGTGTTGGCTTGTGAGTTCCGCACAATCCGTTCAAGTATAATATTGAAGAAGTCACATGACAGAGCGTCACCTTGTCTAAAGCCTTTTTTGACATCAAAGGTCTCGGTGAGGTCATTACCGACCTTGATGGAGCAGCGAGCGTTCTCCATCGTCAGCCTGCACAGGCGGACAAGTTTGGCAGGGATGTCAAAACTAGACATGGCTCTATAAAGCTCTTCTCTATAGATGCTGTCATAGGCGGCCTTGAAATCGATAGAGAGGTGGTGAGTATCGATTTGGAATTCTTGGGTTTTCTCCAGGATCTGCCGAAGTGTGAAGATTTGATCGATGGTGGACTTTCCTGGTCTGATACCGCACTGATAGGGTCCAATCAGGCTGTTGATAAAAGGTTTCAGGCGTTCACACAATATCGCAGAAAAGATCTTGTACGCGATGTTGAGGAGATTGATGCCTCTATAATTGGCGCAGTTGAGGGGGTCTCCTTTCTTGTGGATCGGGCAAACGATGCTGAGATTCCATTCATCAGGCATACACTCCTCTGACCAAATATTAGAAATGAGTTGGTGTATGCACTCTACCAATTCATCCCCAGCTGCATTGAAAAGTTCGGCCGGTAAGCCGTCAGGTCCAGCAGCCTTGTTCGATTTTAGCTTGGATATTGCTATCCTCACTTCGTTTTGATCAGGTGGACGGAAATTTTGACTATCATCGTCCATGTTGAATGGTTCATTCTGCCTGACAGCGGGATGTTGGTCTTCGTCGCCGTTATACAGTCTGCAGAAGTAGTTTTTCCATATTCTCAGCACCGACTGTGATTCTACTACGAGGTTTCCATTCTCATCTCTACAGGTTTCTGTACGGGTATTACTTCTCTGACACGTTCTTTTTACCTTGTGGTAAAACGTCCGTACATTGTTCCTGGAGTATAGACTCTCGATATTCTCAAACGCGCGCTTCTCATGCTCTTTCTTCTTCTTTTGGAGAAGCTGATGTTCTTCCCATTTCTTTTGCTCGTAGAGCTCACGAGCAGCTCTCGTCTTCCTTTGCAGCGCCGCTTTGTATGCCTCTTGTTTTGCTGCATGCACTCGCCGGCATTCTTCGTCAAACCAGCGGCGTTTCTGGTGGCATGTTGGCAGCGTTGTCACTGGTCTTCGGTACTTGATGCTGGCGGCAAAGGGGTGATTGAGAGATTTCGGGATACACGTTCAGCGAAGAGTCTGGCGGTCTCTTGCGATTGTAGCTTTTCGACGTTAAATTTTCTCACAGTAATTCTTCTTTGTTGCTCAGATTGGGATATCCGCATTCGTACTTTGGCTACAACAAGGTAATGATCCGAGTCTATGTTGGCCGCTCGGAAGGTCCGGACATCCAAAATACTGGAGGCATGCCTGGCGTCGATCGCAATATGATCAATTTGGTTGATCGTGACATGATCATTGGACCGCCATGTCTGCTTATGAATATCGAGATGAGGAAACCATGTGCTTGCTATGGTGACATTTCGCTCCACAGCGAAATCAATTAGCCTTAGTCCGTTATCAGACGTGGTGTCGTGTAGGCTATGCTTACCGACTGCTCTACCAAAGACGTCCTCCTTTCCTAATTTGGCGTTAAAATCGCCCAATACGATCTTAACGTCGTATTTAGGACATTGCTCGTATGTTTTGTCGAGGAGCTCGTAGAAACACTCTTTGGTGGCAGGGTCCTTTTCTTCTGGGGGGCATGAACACATATTAGGCTTATGTTAGCGAATTTAGCCTTGATCCGGATCGTCATAATACGCTCGCTCACGTGTCGGAAGCTTAAGACTTCTTGCCTAAGTCTGCCGCGTATGACAAATCCGCATCCGAATAAGCGTTGCCTGTTGCCTCTGTAGCAATCACCGTAGTAGATGTCACAGTTTTTCATCCTCTTTTTGCCTGGCCCATCCCATCGCACTTCCTGGATGGCGGTAATATCTGCTTTATAGCAGTCTAGGGCCTCTGCTAGTTGTTCGGCTGCACGTGGTCTGTAAAGGGACAGAACATTCCACGTACAGATCCGAAGGTCGTTGTCCTTATTTCGTTTGCTGGGGTCGTCATTAGTTGAGTCATCCTTATCCGAGGCTTTTGGTTGTTTCGGAACCATGCGTTTTTTACGTGGTAGGGAAGTTACCCCGACGACACAACCCCCAACCTGGAGGGCCAGTTCCTTAATTATTCCCCTAGGACGAGGGGCCGTGTACACCGGTGCCAGTAGTCCACTACGGGAGTATGAGCGCTGCCGTTGGCCCATTAAGGGCTCCTCCGCCACCATCTCTATTCCAATGTCCTGACCAACATTGGAAATTCCTTACCGACCTGTGATCCGAATACGTCGAAGCAGCTCGCGCAAGGTATTCACTAAGTTCAACCTAACTGGAACTATAGACGCCACCGTTGACTCCGTCTAGGGAATTCGTCCGCTGCCGCCTGGAACAGGAAGAAGTGCTCTAGTGAGAAGAGCACTCTTCCCCCCCTCTCTCATCTGCTGCCACCAAGAATCCGCCAAACGGGGTTGTCTACCCATTTCTTGGATTAAGGTACTAGGCACCCGCCTGTCACCGCGTGGAGGTTGAGAGTAGGAGTTGGTAGGCCTCAGCTGAGTGAAAACGCTTGTGTTTTCATATGATCGCATGCACTACCGTTTGCCTGGTTTCGGAACCATTATAATCTCGGCGACTTTCCATTGTCTCGGAACATAGAGCAATCTGAACGAAGCGTTGATCAAATAAAGCAGTTTGATAATAGCTTTATTCGGCAATTCTTTAACTACCTGCGCCGTTATCAAGTCGTAACCCGGAGCTTTTTTCGTCTTTAAATTTTTAATCACTTCCCAGTTCAATCAATGCAACTTTTTTTACTTTAAAGTTGTTAGATGTCGTGACCGGGGAGTCGGGCGTTAACGAAGGGCCGTCGAACGGGTAAAACGTTTCTTCTAAGTGCAAAGCAAAAAGTTCTGCCTTTTCTTTGTCGCTCTTGGCCCAGTTTCCATCGTTTTTCCAAATTGGTGGCGCTTGCATATGAGGTTTCCGGATGCCTTTTAGCGCTTTCCAAAGCGAATAATTTGATTCTCTTTCACCGGAAAGATTTTCAAGATAGGTCGCTATCTTTTTGCTTTTAAATTCGCGAATACTATCTCTAAGGCGATTGCGTAGTCGGTTAAGGACCGTTTTATGCTGCGGTGCACGAGTGATTTGCCATTTCTTTCGTGCTTTTCGTTTCTCTCTCACCAGTTCAATGATTTCACTGGGATACTTTTCGTTGCGGTTGATCTTATAGCTTCTAGAAGGAGTGTTTTTCCACGCCGCTCTTTGAATTGTTTCCACGAAACGATCAACTTCGTCCTCTAGTTCACAAGGTGTTTTAAGTGAAACATTTAAGGCGATATTTGTTTCCCAATCATTTCTAAAGCCCTCCCAGTTTGTTCTATTGCTAGTCTTGGAGGCCCTTTTTTCTAGATCAGCGCTTCTCCAAGTAATAAAATTACCGGCGAGTGGTCAGAAAAGAGATCAAAACATTCTTTGATTGTAATAAATTTCTCGAAAATGCCTTTTGTAACAAAAAAATCGATAAGATCGGGACTTTTTCCTGGATCGGTTGGCCAATAGGTCGGTTTTCCAGACGAATAAAAACAACAACCGAATTCATTTGCCACTTCGAAAAGACAGTAAACAGACGCTATATTGTAATTTAGGTGCTTATTTTTAACCCTTACCGCGCACAACTGAAGTTTTTCCAGCGCCATGCATATATCGACCGAATGTTCGATGTTAGTTTTAATGAATAAGGACGAACCGCCCCGTGCTCTATCAGAAGGATGATAGGCGTGATAACCAGCGTAGCCTCTTATCTTTATTTGCGATTCCCTTGTTAGATGGGTTTCGGAGATCAAACATATTTCGATATTTTCTCTTATTAGAAACATTTCTAATTCGTTAGATTTTTGTAAGAGTCCGTTTGCATTCCATGTCACTATTTTAAGCAAAGAGTCCGTATTTACTTAGATTTAGATTTTTGGTTAGCCATACAAAAGCTTTCGACGTTACTGAGACGTTCGAGAATCCGTTTGTTAATTTCACATTGTTCCTCGAACTTAGCGTAGATGCAGTTTAGAATTTCATTCAACGGATCAGAGGGTCAGACGTACGGGGTTCGCTGGCTTATCCGAGGTTATGTTTCTTAGATGATTGAGGCCTGGGCAGTGGCAAACATAATGGGCTGCGTCCTCCTGAACGTCCTCGTCACCATAGCATAGAGTGGAGAAGGAGTTTCTATTCCTCGGCATGTGTCTATGGTCCTTGGTGTGCTAAGAACCTTGAGTTGCTTTCGACAGCACTTCACAAGTTCCGATTTTGTGTCTATAGCAAATATTGATTTTATTGCTGTGTGATTGTCGGTGAAAAAGCCGATACCTTCCTGTGGTATTGCCTTTATCATTGTCTCAGGGGCTTCTATTGTCGCTGCTAGGACGACTGCCTGCAAATCGCTGAAGTAGTTCGGAATCGGAACTAACATGGGTATAGCTAGGGGTTCAGAGAAGATGCCTGCGCGTACGTCTATTACCATTTTGAATCCATCGGTGTAAACAGCTTGGGTTACACTAGTAAAAAGCTATCGTGGCTTTTTTTGACTCTATCGTTAATGTTCAATGCCCAATTTAGTTTCTTATCGAGCACCAGCCCCAGGTATTTCGCACTGTTAGAGATACTTACTCGTAGGGATACCTGCTACGAATTTTAGAATTTTTCTTTTGCTAGTGTATAACACTAACTCAGTTTTCTGGGGATTGACCGCTAGCCCAAATCTCCGGGCCCAGGAATTTATCTTAGGTAAAGTTAGGTTAGGTTGGAGGGAACTGCACCTAAGTGCTTATCACGGGTACCATTCAGTCCATTGTGTTTCCCTTTGTAGTGTGGAACCTATACTTAAATAATTATCTTGCGGCCGGTTCTGTTGCGAACCAGCCTGTGCTCTTTATGAAGCCTATCATGTTACTTAGTGGGACTTGCATGAGATCCCCTAGTTCGTCAAAAAACCAGTTACCCATATGATGGAGGCAGCGGTTTTGAAGATTTGGGCAATCGTATAGCAATTTTTTGATGGTTTCTGTCTCCTCTATATCTTGACAGCTTCTGCAATGGTTTATCTTAAATTTGTCTTACATTTTTATACAATTTGCTATTATTTGTATAGGAAATTATGCAATTGAATTCATCGAAGGCTGTTATGAAGAAAATACTCAAAGCTTTCCAAAAACTTAGAGAGAACGAAAAAAGCAACGTTTTATTTTTGTTTTTACCGATACATACCCGTTTTCATGAAAATTTTCGATCTCGAGATTTTGGCCAATTTTTATATTACTATTATAGAGAAACTCAAAGAAGTGGAACGTCAATTCTGTCTCTCTGTATGTCTACCTGAATGCGTTTACCTTAAACCTTATATCTAGGGTTAGTGGGGTCACAATTGTCGGCGAAATTAGAATTTTCCGTCTGACAATGTAATGATTTTGTTTAAATGTCATATGTCGGTTAGCTTTGGTCAGGGCTACCGGTGTGCTAGTAAGGTCGCTTTTGTAACATTTTATAGTACCATGAGACTATGGGACGACTCTCGAAAAAAGCCTGAATTTGAGACTTTTTAAGAAATAATAAGATTCATTGTTACTTTCAGTATAAAAATGGATCCACTCGCCTTTTGTAAATAGTCGACTCAACTCCCCCTAAATATTCATTACTTACTTACTTAGGTGGCGCTACAGTTCGGGGTGAACCTGGGCCTCAACTAACAAGCCTCTCCATTTAGCTCGGCCTTTAGCTAATTGCCTCTAGTTGCGCACTCCGAGTTAGTCGAGGTCCCTTTGAACTTGTGCGCGCCACCTATGACGAGCAGGTCCTCTACTGTGTGGTCCCTTTCCGTTAGATTCGAAGACTCTGCGGGTCGGATAGTTGGTGTCCATTCGCTCTACTTGTCCTAGCCATCCCAGACGTCCAATACGCAGTTTTTCGACTTGGTCGATGTCGCTGTACAGCTCGTATAGCTTATAATTGAACCTTCTCCTCCAAAACCCGTCAAGACACACGGGACCGAATATCTTACGAACAATTTTTCTCTCGAAGCGACCAAGGATATCTTCATCCTCTTTTAATAAAGTCCATATTTCAGCGCCGTAAAGCACGACTGGAATGATCAGGCTGGTCAAACGGATCAACGGTCAAACGTTTTCACTCAGCTGAGGCCTACCAACTCCTCTCAACCTCCACGCGGTGACAGCCGGATGCCTAGTACCTTAATCCAAGAAGTGGGTAACCAACCCCGTTTGGCGGATTCTTGGTGGCAGCAGATGAGAGAGGGGGGGAAGAGTGCTTTCCCACTAGAGCACTTATTCCTGTTCCAGGCGGCAGCGGACGAATTCCCTAGACGGAGTCAACGGTGGCGTCTATAGTTCCAGTTAGGTTGAACTTAGTGAATACCTTGCGCGAGCTGCTTCGACGTATTCGGATTACAGTTCGGTAAGGAATTTCCAATGTTGGTCAGGACATTGGAATAGAGATGGTGGCGGAGGAGTCTTTACTGGGCCAACGGCAGCGCTCATACTCCCGTAGTGGACTACTGGCACCGGTGTACACGGCCCCTCGTCCTAGGGGAATAATTAAGGAACTGGCCCTCCAGGTTGGGGGTTGTGTCGTCGGGGTAACTCCCCTACCACGTTAAAAATCTATGGTTCCGAAACAACCAAAAGCCTCGGATAAGGATGACTCAACTAATGACGACCCCAGCAAACGAAATAAGGACAACGACCTTCGGATCTGTACGGGGAATGTTCTGACACCTTTACAGACCACGTGCAGCCGAACAACTAGCAGAGGCCCTAGACTGCTATAAAGCAGATATTACCGCCATCCAGGAACTGCGATGGGATGGGCCGGGCAAAAAGAGGATGAAAAACTGTGACATCTACTACGGTGATTGCTACAGAGGCAACAGGCAACGTTTATTCGGATGCGGATTTGTCATACGCGGCAGACTTAGGCAAGAAGACTTAAGCTTCCGACACGTAAGCGAGCGTATTATGACTATCCGGATCAAGGCTAAATTCGCTAACATAAGCCTAATATGTGTTCAGGCACCCACGGAAGAAACGGACCCTGCCACCAAATAGTGTTTTCACGAGCTCCTCGACAAAACATACGAGCAATGTCCTAAATATGGCGTATTGGGCAATTTTAATGCCAAAATAGGAAAGGAGGACGTCTTTGGTAGGGCAGTTGGTAAGCATAGCCTACACGACACCACGTCTGATAACGGACTAAGGCTAATTGATTTCGCTGCGGAGCGAAATGTCACCATAGCAAGCACATGGTTTCCTCATCTTGATATTCACAAGCAAACATGGCTATCAAATGATCATGCAACGATCAACCAAATTGATCATATTGCGATCGACGCCAGGCATGCCTCCAGTATTTTGGATGTCCGGACCTTCCGAGCGGCCAACATAGACTCGGATCATTACCTTGTTGTAGCCAAAGTACGAATGCGGATATCCCAATCTGAGCAACAAAGAAGAATCACTGTGAGAAAATTGAACGTCGAAAAGCTATAATCGCAAGAGACCGCCAGACTCTTCGCTGAACGCGTATCCCGAAATCTCTCAAATACCCCCATACCGCCAGCATCAAGTACCGAAGACCAGTGGCAACGCTGCCAACATGCCATCAGAAACGCCGCTGGTTTGACAAAGAATGCCGGCGAGTGCATGCAGCAAAACAAGAGGCATACAAAGCGGCGCTGCAAAGGAAGACGAGAGCTGCTCGTGAGCTCTGCGAGCAAAAGAAATGGGAAGAACATAGGCTTCTCCAAAAGAAGAAGAAAGAGCACGAGAAGAGCGCGTTTGAAAATATCGAGAGTTTATACTCCAGGAACAATGTACGAAAGTTTTACCAAAAGGTAAAAAGAACGTGTCAGGGAAGCAATATCCATACAGAAAGAGATGAAAATGGAAACCTCGTAGTAGAATCACAGTTGGTGTTGAAAATATCGAAAAACTACTTCTGCAGACAGTATAACGGCGACGAAGACCAACAACCCGCTGTCAGGCAGAATGAACCATTCAACATGGACGATGATTTCAAAATTTCCGTCCACCTGATCAAAACGAAGTGAGGATAGCAATATCCAAGCTAAAATCCAACAAGGCTGCTGGACCTGACGGTTTACTGGCCGAACTTTTCAATGCAGCTGGGGATGAATTGGTAGAGTGCATACACCAACTCATCTCTAAGATTTGGTCAGACGAGTGTATGCCTGATGAATGGAACCTCAGCATCGTTTGCCCGATCCACAAGAAAAGAGACCCCCTCAACTGCGCCTATTATAGAGGCATCAGTCTCCTCAACATCGCATACAAGATCTTTTCTGCGATATTGTGTGAACGCCTGAAACCTTTTATCAACAGCCCGATTGGACCCTATCAGTGCGGTTTCAGGCCAGGAAATTCCACCATCGATCAAATCTTCACACTTCGGCAGATCCTGGAGAAAACCCAAGAATTGCAAATCGATACTCACCACCTCTTTATCGATTTCAAGGCCGCCTATGACAGCATCTATAGAGAAGAGCTTTATAGAGCCATGTCTAGTTCTACCATCCCTGCCAAACTTGTCCGTCTGTGCAGGCTGACGATGGAGAACGATCGCTGCTCCATCAAGGTCGGTAATGACCTCACCGAGACCTTTGATGTCAAAAAAGGCTTTAGATAAGGTGACGCGCTGTCATGTGACTCCTTTAATATTGTACTTGAACGGATTGTGCGGAACTCACAAGCCAACACCGGAGGCACAATCTATTAAAAGTTTGTACAACTGCTTGCATACGCCGACGATATAGACATTATCGGAAAAGTTCAGCGGGCTGTCACCGATGCGTTTGCAAGCATTAAGGCAGAAGCGGCCAAAATGAGTTTATCGATAAACGAGGGCAAAACCAAGTATATGCTGTCAACAGGAAGGGAAAGCCAACACCGAAGAATTGGACAAAACGTCACAGTGGGCAGCTATAACTTCGAGGTAGTAAGAGACTTTGTCTACATTGGCTTTCCTATAAATTCTACAAACAAGATCAGCGCAAAAATCAATCGAAGAATAACTCTTACCAATCGCTGTTTTTTTGAGCTTATAAGGCAATTCAACAGTAAAGCCCTATCTCGAACAACTAAGGAGGCTCTGTATAAGGCCCTGATAATGCCAGTCCTGCTTTACGGCGCTGAAACATGGACTTTATTAAAAGAGGATGAAGATATCCTTCCTCGCTTCGAGAGAAAAATTCTTCGTAAGATTTTCGGTCCCGTTTGCGTTGACGGGTTTTGGAGGAGAAGATTCAATCACGAACTACACGAGCTGTACAGCGACATCGACCTAGTCGAAAAACTGAGTATTGGACGTCTGAGATGGCTAGGACAAGTAGAGCGAATGGACACCAACGCTCCGGCCCGCAGAGTCTTCGAATCTAAGCCCGGGGGACGACGCAGTAGAGGGAATCACCGCCGTAGGTGGCTCGCACAAGTACAAGGGGACCAACTTGAGGCAATTAGCTAAAGACCGAGCTAAATGGAGAGGCTTGTTGGTTGAGGCCCAGGTTCACACCGAACTGTAGCGCCACCTAAGTAAGGTAAGTAATGATCAGAGTCTTATACAGAGTGTCCTTAGTTGTTCGAGATCGGGCTTTACTGTTAAATTGCCTTATAAGCACAAAAAAAGCGACTGGCAACAGTTATTCTTCGCTTGATCTCTGCGCTGATGTTGTTTTTCGAGTTTATAGCAGAGCCAAGGTAGACAAAGTTCCTTACTACCTCGAAGTTAGAGCTACCCACTGTGACGTTCTGTTCAATTCGTAGGTTTTGATTATCCCTTCTTAGTGACAACATATACTTGGATTTGCCCTCGTTTGTCGCTAAACTCATTTTGGCCGCTTCTGCTTCAATGCTTGCAATCGCACCGGTGACAGTCCTCTGAGTTTTTCCAATAATATTAATATCGTCAAGCAGTTGTACAGACTTTTGATCGATTGTACCTCCGGTGTTGGCTTGTGAGTTCCGCACAATTCGTTCAAGTACAATATTAAAGAAGTCACTTAACAGCACGTCACCTTATCTAAAACCTTTTTTGACATCAAACGCCTCGGTGAGGTCATTACCGACCTTCTCCATCGTCATCCTGCATAGACGAACAAGTTTGGCAGGGATGTCAAAACTAGACTTGGCTGTATAATGCTTTTCTCTATAGATGCCTTGAAATGGATAAAGAGATGATGAGTATCGATTTGGACTTCTTGGGTTAGTTTGGCGGCGTTCCCGATGTATCATGTGTATCGAGATCGGTAATAAGTTATTGAGGCGTTCGCAACTTTCGTCACTATAATGACGCTCGATGCAAAGCTGAAATGGAAGTCACACACCAACAAAAAACGCAAAGAGCTAGAAAATAAATACATATAGAGAAATGTAGGTATTGGTTAGAAAATATTCTAAGCTTAATATAAAGAACAATGGAGGGAAAACTTCCTTCTCCCTGTATACAAAGGGGTGGGTGGTACGTGAAACTGTGATAACTACCGTTCATTCAAGCTGATGTCACACATCATGAAGATCGCTGAGCGGGTGTTAGGTGGCTGACTGCGAAAAATAATACGGCTATCTGATGATCAGTGCGGGTTTGTCTCGGGTAAATCAACCACAGATGCAATCCAAAGTAAAGGGATCGTAATGGAAAAAACATCGTGATTCCTTAAAGGAATTGTATATTGTATTGGCTGACTTTGAAAAGGCATTCGACAGACAACCACGAGATCTAATATGGGTGGCGCTTAGACATCGAGGGGTTCTACAAACCTATGTGCAGATGATCATGGATATGTACGAAAGAATAAAGACAAAAGTAAGATGTCCCGCTGGAGTAACTGAAGAGTTCCCAATCAAAGTCGGTGTGCACCAGGGAAGCGTCTTAAGTCGTTTGGTCTTTATAACAGTCCTCGACTATCTGCTTGAAGATAAAGTGACGGACCCCAAAGTACATCAATTATTCTTTGGTGATGATGGAGCCATCATAAGTAAGGATCCTGCATCCCTGCAACGAGCGCTTGATGTGTGGGTGGACGTTTTGGAGGGAAATGGGTATTGCATTTGTTCAAAAAAGACAGAGTACTTGTGCTGCCCGTTCTCTAATCTACTCAGGTCTATTCCAGACATTTATTTGAATGGAACAGTGCTTCCCAAGTGCGAAAAGTTAAAATATCTGGGATCTATGATCAATAGCAAAGCAACTTGTGATGACGACATCAATCATCGCGTAAGCGTAGGGTGGATGAAGTGGCGAGAAAATTCCGCTATCTTCTGTGACAGAAAAATGTCCCCTAAGTTGAAAGGAAGGCTCTACACCGTAGTTGTACGTCCAGCGCTCACATACGGTTCACAATGTTGGACGATGTACAAAAAGTATGAGAGTAAATTAACGACAGCTGAGATGAAGATGCTTCGCATGACAGCAGGAGTGACAAAGCTTGATCGAATAAGAAGTTCGAAGATCCGTGGAAATCATCTTACGAAAGATAGAGCGCAACCGGCTCAGCTGGTATTGCCACGTTCAAAGAAGGGATTGTTTGAACCCTATTTAAAATGCAATATCAATGAACGTTCCAAATACATCGCGATGCAGGAGAGGCAGGCCTATAAACGCTTGGATCACACAAATACGACGACATTGGCAGTTCATTGGCCTTAGTAGCCGAGTGATCCAAAATCGGCAGGCCTGTCGATATTTTCTGAGGTCAAATAGGCGAACCCCACAGGCGGATCAGGGGGGTTGTCTGGGGTTGTCCCAAAATAAGTATTACAAATAATTTACACACTTTTAAAAACAAAGTACTAAGAGGAATTGCTGATGCCCTGCGGTATATCAGAAGAAGCGTTATCCGCAGAGATCTTGGCATTAAAAGAATCGAAGATGAAATCAAAAACTACGCGAGAAAGCATAAATGTCGACTTGAAAGGCAGGTAAATAATACAGTCCTTCAAATTTTGAACGACAGAATTTTACTGCGCTATCTACAAGAAACCAAACCTGTAGAGTTAATACTAGCGCTAGCAAGCGCGAGCTCGTGCTTTAAAATTAAATTCATTTTGTCAGGGCTTTGTGGCTATGTAACATAATTTTACGAGCGCAAGAAAGCACGAGCTCTCAGTAGCTCCCGCTTTTAGATTTTCTGCAGTGAACACAATTTCATTTGCAAGCGCGAGCTAGTCGAAAAGAGCTACCAACCGAGAATGGACTGTGAAAAATGAATAAGTGAAGTGCAGAAACGGCGTTGTCTGTGGGACATGCGAACAAAAGAATACTTAAAAATTATTTAATAGATAACCGTATTTTAATTAACACGTATTCGAATGTGGAAGGACTCATTCGGTAAAATTGGAAAAATCGATCTCCATCCTCCTTAAGTATTTTGTGCAAGTGGTGATATTCCCCTAATTGATACCGCAATTCGTTAATAAGATGGACCACGCACTTTCTGATAATAGAATTCCTTCATTTAAAAAAAACGACATGTTGTGCACTTCACTGAAACCAAACAGAAACTGAAGCGTTAACTAGCTAAATTTTAATCGCCCAGCTTAAAAGCCCGATAGAGCGCGAGCTAGCGCTAGTATTATTCGCTTGCTACATAATTACAGCCTTAGATCGATAGCGAGTAACTGCGTCTAAACCGCGGAGCTAACAGGAACTTCCAATGCGAAGATACCTGCCAAATGTCTTTATTTCATGAAAGAAAAACTGCTTAATAAGTCGAAAACTTAGTTGAAGTAAAATAAACAAGATTGTTTTGAAGGGAGTTTTTTTATATAATGGGTAATAATCCCACACTACTTTGACTGCGCGC
The DNA here is from genome assembly GCA_945910035.1 of Brachypalpus laphriformis. Taxonomy (NCBI): domain Eukaryota; kingdom Metazoa; phylum Arthropoda; class Insecta; order Diptera; family Syrphidae; genus Brachypalpus; species Brachypalpus laphriformis. The sequence continues at coordinate 105,124,577 of OX246756.1, forward strand.
TAACGGTCCTCATAGCGTCTTGTTGGAGAATGTCACCTACCCTCGGAAAAAAAAAATATTTTCATCGCTTCCAAATATTTTTTTAAAATGAGGGATTTTAGAGCGCCCAGTTGGAAAAATATTAGGCCAACAATAACCGGAGTAACGGAACTGCGCCAATTACAGAGGTATAAGTCTTCTCAACATCGCATGTTAGACCCTGTCTGCTACAATGATATCGACTTAGCCAGAGGAGTGTACATACAGCGACTAAGATAGCTGGGTCATGTAGAGTGGATGGAGCCCAACTTTCCAGTCTGGAATATCTTCGAATCCACTCCGGATGGACGGCGCAGTATAGGACGACCTCGCGGTAGGTGGCACAAACAATTAGAGGGGGACCTCAACCAACTTGGTGTGCGCAACTGGAGGCAGCTGGCTCGTAACCGAGCTGCCTGCAGAGGTTTGCTGGTTGAGGCTCAGGTACACCCAGGACTAACGGTAAGTACTAACGGTAACTATAGTATTTTGAAAAATAGAATTGAATTTTGCGAAAAATATTTGGTTTTGAATTTTAAGGTAAAAATCGGACATTTCATTGTGCATAAATTAACTTACTCAATGTTTTGCAATTTAATAACAAATATTTATCTTTTATTATTTCTTTCTTTCTTTCTTTATTGTAGCAGTAAATTACATTGTTTGTTATAAAACTATTGCACAATTTACAGAGATATGGTATATCTACCTTACTACCTTGGGGAGCTGCATTGCGATTGATCGGGAAACTACTGACTGCCCAAAACTTGGATTGGGCCAGTAGCGCAACAATCGAGTTCGTGATGAAGTGCTTACTTTACCTCCTAGTGGTGGTCCCCGGGCAACTATACGTATAAACCCTTATACGTATAGGCCAAAATTGTAAGTGCGGGTTGTCTAGGGCCTTGATTCTAGGCTAGGTAACGTGGGCCAGCAACCTGCGTTACTGAAACCAGCTCGCTACTGAAACCGACACTATGCCTCGGATAAGGACTGATCACATGTTGACGACTTTTGGCTATTGTACCCGGACAAAGATAGGTTTCTGGAATGTAAAGACGCTCCTCGACTCGGGAAGAGAAGGTCCTTACAATGCCAGATTCCTCCAACTGGAAAAGGAATTCATGCGATATAAACTGGACATTTTGGGGGTAAGTGAAGTAAGATGGTTAGAAGCGGGCGAGTACCAGTCTCCAACGCGTAACACTGTACTACTCTATTCTGGAGGACCATCCGGAAGTCCGCGAGAATATGGAGTCGGACTACTGCTAACAACAACAGCACGCAAGGGCCTGATTTCCTGGCAGCCTCATGGTGATAGGATTTTGACGGCCAGATTCCGGACTAGAGTACGACGTGTCACCATCATACAGTGTTACGCCCCAACGAATAGTTCGTCTGAGGACGAAAAGGAGAGCTTCTACAATCTCTTAAGCGCCGTCTTCAACACAACACCAAATGGAGACATTGTCATAGTGATGGGGGATTTGAATGCCAAGGTAGGCAGCGACAACGAAGGGCTCAAGCATGTAATCGGGAAACATGGTCTAGGCAACCGCAATGACAACGGCGAAAGGTTTGTGGATTTCTGCAATGCCAACCGCCTTGTGGTAGGTGGCACCATGTTTGAGCACAAGACCTACCACAAAGTCAGCTGGGTTTCCAACGACAGGCAAGCAACCTCCAACCAAATTGACCATTTTGCTATCAGCCGCCGCTTTAGAAGCAGTCTTCTGGACGTCCGAAACAGACGAGGGGCAGATGTGGGGATAGTACGTGATCACCATCTTATTATAGCTACTCTCCAACTACGCACTGCTGCAGTTCGAAGATCCCACGACAACACAAGAATGCCCAGGTTCAACATCGATAGACTTAGTGATCCCTCAGTGCGCCAACAATTAAGGGAGCACTTTTCGCAAGGTGTGGAAGCAATCAGCAGCTCAATGCCCGCAACCATCCAAGACCATTGGTGTGCTGTGAAAAATGTTTTTACATCTGGTGCTGAAAGAATTGTCGGTCGATCGCAGGGAAGACATAGGGCGTGGCTTTCCGAGGATACCTGGAGAAGGATTGACGAACGAAAACAGCTAAAAGCTCGCGTTGCAGCTACCCCAGCAGCAGGGAGAAGCGAGCTAGAGTCCGTATATCGCATGAAGATGAGAGAAGTTCAGCGTAGCGTACGGCGTGACAAGCGCAACTACATCAACGCGCTGGCTACAGAAGCAGAAGAAGCTGCACGGAGGTGCGACAGCAGGACTGTCTACAGAATCACGAAAGAGCTGACAGGTGGTCGCAGCTCCAGCCAATACCCAGTGAAAAGCCTAGACGGTTCCTTGCTCATTTCGGATGAGGACCAGCTCAAGAGATGGAAAGAGCATTTTGCTACGGTTTTGAACCGTGTATTCGCTAGCGATATGCTCTCAAATCAGACTGAGATGCCCGAGGTGAGAAGTTCCCGAATACGCACCACGACTCCCAGTAAAGATGAGATCATTACCGCGATCAAGGCACTCAAAACCAACAAGGCGGTAGGACTTGACGGTATTCCAGCAGAGCTCTTACGAGCAGCGCCAACAGCATCGGCTGAGCTTCTGCTTCCACTTATAGATAGAGCTTGGGAAGCTGAGAGCTTTCCTAACGAGTGGAAAAAGGGAATGATCGTAAAGCTTCCTAAGAAAGGAAATTTATTGGAGTGCGGAAACTGGAGGGGTATCTGCGTGCTGCCTGCTGCAGCTAAGATAATAGCTAAAATCATCCTTGAGCGAATTAAACAACATCTCGAAGACACACTCGATGCCGAACAAGCAGGTTTCCGCTCTGGATCCTCCTGTGCCGACCACATCAACACCCTGCGGATTATCATCGAACAGTGTATTGAATATCGATCGCCACTGCACCTGCTGTTCATCGATTTTGAGAAGGCGTTCGATAGTGTCAACAGGGAGTTTATTTGGCGTGCCTTACGCAGGAGAGGCATTCCCGATAAACTAATTGCTATTATCAAAGCTACATATGAAGGCTCCAAATGTCACGTTCTGCACAGGGGGAGGTTGTCTGAGGAATTTGAGATCCAAAGTGGGGTAAGACAAGGCTGTATCCTTTCACCAATATTATTCCTATTGGTGATTAGCGATGTGCTTCATGCAGCTTTGTCGACGGGAAACGGAGGAATTCGATGGACTCTTACATCTCAACTGAAACATCTTGACTACGCAGACGATGTATGCTTACTCTCCCACAGAATTATGGACCTCCACCAAATGACAGCAGATGTGGAGAGGGAGGCAGGTGTCGTCGGGCTGAAAATCAATACGACAAAAACTAAAATCATCAGCCTTGGAACTAACTCATCGGCTCAAATATGCATTGCTGGACAACCGGTAGAGAGAGTAGAGGATTTCCAGTATCTTGGGAGTATTGTCTCGACCGATGGTGGAACCGAACTGGATATAACCAACAGGATCGCCAAAGCAAAGTCCGCGTTCGGGATGTTGTCCAAAATATGGCGAAGCAATGCAATCAGTTTGAGCACCAAAATAAGACTGTTCCGCTCCAACGTTGAATCCGTGCTGCTATATGGTTGCAGCACGTGGAGAGTGACCACTACTATCACCAGAAAGCTGCAAACGTTCGTTAACAGGTGTCTGCGCAATATCTTAAGGATTTTCTGGCCCAATCGTATCTCTAACGAACACCTTTACGAGAGAACGGGTCAGGAACCAATAGGCACAACTATCCAACGGCGGAAGTGGCAGTGGATTGGTCACACGTTCCGAAAGGGTGACAGCTCCATAGCGAACCATGCTATGCAATGGAACCCTCTAACTCAGGATGGCAGAAGACCTGGCGGTCCGCGGAAAACATGGCGCAGAACAGTCGAGAAGGAGGCACGGCAGTTAGGGAAAAGTTGGGGAGAACTCAGACACATTGCCAGAAACCGTACACGATGGCGCGTAGGCGTAGTAGAGGCCCTAGGACCCACAAGGGGATACAGGACATAAGTAAGTACCTTACAGCTGAAATTTTTTACTAAGCTATTCACAATATCACAGATATAAAAAGAGAAAAAACAGTAATTAGAAGGAAAGCTACAACTAAAACCTTCATATAAATCAGTTGAGAGAAGGAGATGGGGGGCGATGGAGGCAATGTACAATTCAGATTAGCTTTACAGAGAAAATATGTTATATTCAAATACAATAAATAAAATGATTAGAAAAATATCAAAATATAGTGTGTATATAATAATAAATAAGACATTACACATAGGTAATACACAATAAATAAATAATAATAAATAACAAAAAAAAAAAAAAAATGAATAACACATTATATAATAAATAAATAATAAATAATAAGTAATATATAATAAATAATAAATAATACAAAATAAATAATAAATAATAAGTAATAAATAATAAATAATAAATCTTTTTATTATAAACTATTATTTTTATGATTATTGTATTATACCTAAACATTTTTATCGCATACGCACCTACGGTATTTAAAAAGTATTGATTTTCTTCTTCCCCATGAGTACTCGTAACAGTAAGTCCAAAGGGTGTAAGGCGTCGAATCAACTTTTCAGAATTGAGACGAATGGCCCATGTTGTATCTCAATGTGGAAATTTTTTTTTTTACTGATATTTCAGTTTAATTTTCAGTTACTAATAAATATAAAGTAGGCTGGCGCCGTGGAATAGTGGTAAGCGTATCGGACGACTGCTTGTGAGGTTCCATGTTCGAATCCTAGAAAATACCAAAAAGATTTTTCACGGTCCCACCTCTCGCGGACGTTTAACAAACATTCGAGAGTATTTGTTGTCACGAGAAAGCTTCTCAAAAACAAAAAATGCCCTTCGAATGCGACACAAATCTGTAGGTCCCTTCTATTCGTACGAAAAATATAACGCACACAATACGAGTGGTTGCTAGAAGCTAGGCCTACTCACTTAATGAGCTGTTGCGCCAAATTTATATTATTACAATATATATTATAATAAATATCAAATCGTAAATTCATTCGACATTCTTGTTCTAAAGTTTCATTATCGCGTTAGCATCTTTGGCTTTCTAAAAATATCTCACATAAAATCTTCCGCTGCACCGTCAAGATATCATGCGTATGCGGCACGATAAGTTGTTCAACTCTACCCCTAAAGCAGAGAAAGGAGGAGATGGACCTCTCTCACCAATTTTTATTTTATTTTTATTTATTTATATCTCAAATAGTCAGGAATTGCCGCACAATGCTTTAGGCATTATGTACGCAGACCCGTGTCAGATTATGTTGGGTACCTGGACACTGCGATATAGAAGGAAATGAAAAGGCTGACGAGCTGGCCAAAAGAGGAGCAGAGCTCCCACATAGGGACATAATCGGTAAAACTAAACCACCAAGGTTGTGTGGCTAGGGTACTTATTTGGGATAGAATCATTAACATAGCCAATCTAAGATGGTCCAACTTAGATGGTCATAAGGCGTCTAAGGCCTTGTGGCCTGTGTTAGACCGCAGGAAATTTGGGGAGATCATAAAACTAGAAAGATCAGGGCTAAGAACAACGATAGGAATACTCTCTGGCCATTGTCTTCTAAAGAAGCATGCTATGAGACTGGGCTTATAAAATACGGATGTTTGCAGGTACTGCAATGACCTACATGTAGTCTGTGAATGCCAAAGCATTGCCAGGGCAAGACTAAAGCATCTTGGAAGATACTTCTTCGATAACATAGAAGAGGTAAGGTCCCAGAACCATAATAAGGACATCTTCAAATTCTGTAGGGAAATCAAGTGTATGTGAGAATTAGTTTAGGTCTTTTTGCCGTTAAAGTTCCCTAGGGATCGCGATGGGTCCAACCTGGTGCCTAGTGTATTATGATAACCTCATAACCCTACTCAACCTAACTTACCTAACCTAATTATAATTATAAATTATAAAATATTTTTTTTTAATTGGTTTTTATTTTTTTTTACAAAATGTTTTGCCGGGGACAGAAAAATATAAATAAATAAATTACTAAGACAACAGCTGACTTTGAACTTTTAAAACAGGCTTTGCGCAGTTATGAAGTAAAGGGGTTCAAAAAATTCACAGAATAAGGGGCAGGAAGAGAAGTAATGGTTTCATTTTTTTTTCGTTTCAATTCTATTCTCTTAATTTATTTTAATCTATTTTTAATTATCTTTTAATTTTATACTCTTAAAGAAAAAGTTATGAAAAGTTTCAGCTTGAATTTCTTGGAAGGCGGTATGCCCTTTTATGCTACTGCATTAACTCTTTTTTCAACTCAAACTTATACTCATGAATTGATATTTAATTTTCAGTAACAATCTGGTTCAAAACTTCACTCCCGATGCGCTGTTGTTTTTGAAGCGGCGTGAACATTAATCTTCCTAAGACTTTTGACATCTCAAGATGTTGATACAGGATGCTTAAAATGGTTGAAGGTCATACATCAACTATTTCTACTTTTTCAAACAGGCATCTCCCTGCAAATTTTTAGTGATATCGGAGGAAGTGACCTAAACTAGCTACCTCAATCGAGCGTCATTTTTATCCAGTCTCTCATATATAAACCACTGTTGCCCAGCGCAAGAGACCCCGTAATTCCGAATTCGTTTCTGGCGATATTCCTTGTTTTGTGAGGAATTAAATGACAGCTTGAGAATCAATTTGTATATACTTGACACTCGTAACTAGTAGTGTAAGTATGCATGCGAGAGTTCCTAAAATCCCCGACTTCCCCGCCATTCCGAAAACTTTTTGACATCTTTCTGTACATGCAATATACTCAAATACTCTTCTCGCCCCCGTTGAAATTATCAAACGCGTTCTACACGTATATACATACATACGTATTTGTATTTGGGTCTAGAAATCGCAAGACAGATATCAGATATCACAACTACACAATATAGTCATGCGTACCTACCTTGGAGCTCATCAGCCATCTTTTGATCTGTTCCGCCCTTATACTCATTCGAATAGGTACATACATAATATGGAGTATTAAAATATCTATTCTAAGACAAACTTGTTTTAGTCTAAAATAAACGTCATCGGTTTTACCATATTTGCATATTATTGCCTTTCTCCTCGATTCTGGACCACGGATTTCAAAGCTTATGTAAGGTAATTTACTCGCTAATAAATTAAGACATAATGATTTGACCGCAAAAATTCCATTGAGAAAACAAAAAACACATACCTACTGTATGAGATTGAATTCATGTATCTCTCCGATACAACTTTACTGTTTAACATTCAGCGGCTACCAGTGTTTTACGTGCTTTATTTTCAACCACGCACCGAAGACACCAACAACATCAAGTCATTAAGTTCTTCTCCAGCCCGAAATAAATTCCCCCAAACACACACTCAATAACGATTAAATTGACCTGAAATATTGGCTCTAAAAAATAATTTAAATCACATAAAAAACAACATTCGATACTTTACAACTTTCTGTAACTGCGGCAAGTCTCCTTCTCTTCTAACCGCCCGCAGACAGTGACGAAAATGAACCGACACATGTTCTCCCATGTTACATACTCGATCGCACGAAGTGAAGCAAACAATACAATGTGCCCACCAAAAACAAATTAAAATGCCACGCTGATTTGCATCTGAAAACGTCCAAAACACTCGAGTCCCAATAACTCAGAAGGCCCGAAGCCACCACAGAAGCGATCCGAATCGATTCGTTTTTCGTTTCGTTTCGATTACAATCAGACGAGCTAAGTTGCTGTTAATTTAATGCTAATGGTGTGCTAAGTAAGCAGCTAAAGAATGGAAATACAAATTTACCGCCTCTCAGATTACGTATGCGGCGAGAATACCTCCAAAACACACACCTAAAAAAGAAGAAATTAACTCGGCTGGAAGGCCGAAAACAACAGGCCCACGATCGATCGCTGCAAAGAGACAATCTTTTCACACCTCGATCATAACTTATCAAAATTACTGATGGAATGAGGAACCCAAAATGCCACAAATCCGGCGCATTTCGCCCTTCGTTTTATACAGATACGACAGATGTGTGCCCACACACTCTAGTAATGGGCGGGGGTCTTCGACGCGATCAGAGGAGGATCCATTTGGCCTAATAATTTTCCTCAATTTAAACTGTCAGCTCGGGTGTCAAATCACAGCTACTCATGCTGTGCAGATTGGGTGCTCCACGGCGGACACGACCAAGACGCCGAAGACGACGGCGACACGGTGATCGTAATGGTGATGATCAATTCAAATCCCCAGGCGGTGATCGTGACGATCATTACATTAAACTCAACTTAATGGCTCTTTGGAGAAGCACAGAGAATTCGATATGCTGTGGCTGTGTGAAGAGATTGTTCTTTGCTGGTTTTTTGGCATAAGGAACCGTAACTAACAGATACACTCTCAATGAGCTGTATCTGACAATGTTGCTGGATTGTTTGCTTTTCTCTGGCTTGTCTTTGTGAGTCAACTGTGGAATTTTGTTTTAATTAAGTTTCGTTTCGTTGCTGAACTTCGTTTCGCATTATTAAATCGTTCGCGTTTGACGTGTTTGATAAATGGAGGCCATTCGAGGGGACCATATTAGCCAATTTATTAGCATATTTGCTGGAGAATTTTTTCAGATACTCTTGTCAAAACAATAATTTCCTGTCAGAGCGACTCGTCCTTCTCATCTCGAAACCAAAAGAAAATTTTATTTGCGAATTTGTTTGTTGTACAAACTTCAGCCTTTCAAATAGTTTCATTTGCAGAAACAGTTTATTTTTAGAGCCAATTTCTAGTTTGGAACTCATAAAAGCAAATAATAACTTACACTTAAAAACTCTTATGTCTGTGGAAATGATGGAACTTCTAACATTTTTCTAAAAAAAATCGCCTACAATGTTGCAGATGTTTTAGCAAATATTTTTAGCTTGAGTTTCGGTCTTGGTATATTTCCTGAAGAATTGAAATGTCATACCTCTTTTTAAAAAACGGGCTTAAAAGGCCAAATGAAACTACCGTTCAGTTTCATGGTTGCCTGCATTTTCAAAGATATTTGAAAAGTCAGTTAAACGTAGAGTTTTGCAGTACTTAACAAAGGTACAATTTTAAAGTCCGTTGCAGTTTGGGTTTAGGGCAGAAGTGGTTTTCGCCTTTTTTAAAAAAAATGTGCCTCAAAAAGTCGAAGTGGGTAACATTTTTAGTGATATCAAAACAATTAATCTGGGTGTCCCACAAGGTTCCATTCTCGGTCCGATTCTTTTCCTCATATATCTAAACTACATTTTTCGAGCTTCCATTTGTAGGATGCGGGCGCCGTGGCGCAATTGGTTAGTGTGTCGAACCACTGCGCGGTGGGGCTTCAAGTTCGAATCCCAGAAAACACCAAACGGTTTTTTTCAAGGTCTTACCTCTCGCAAACGTCTGACAAACATCCGAAAGTATTGTTGTGACGAGAAAGCACAAGCAAATTGCCCTCCGGATCTTCATTTCTCTATTTCGGCGAGGTTAATATCCGAAAACAAAGGATCATAACCCTCCCACTTCACCGCATCACTACTGTTCCGCCCGTGGGGTTCGCCTATTTGACCTCAGAAAATATCGGCAGGCCTCCCGATTTTGGATCACTCGTTTATTGAGGCCAATGAATTGTCGATGTCGTTCCATTTGTGTGATCCAAGCGTTTATAGGCCTGCCCCTCTTGCCTCGCGATGTCTTTGGAACGGATATTGCATTTTTAACAGAGTTCGCGCTGGACGCACAACTGCGGTCTAGAGAATTTCTTCCAACATAGGGTCACAGAAGATAGCGGAGTTTTCTCGCCACTTCATCCACTCTACGCTTACGCCACGATCGATGTCGTTATCACAGGTTGCTTTGCTATTGATCATAGATCCCAGATATTTGAACTCTTCGCACTTCTCCATTCAAATAAATGCCTGGAATAGGCCTAGTGGATCAGAGAACGGGCAACGGCAATAAAATGTAGGCCCTTTCCATTCGTGTGAAAAATATAACGCACACAACACGAGTGGTTGCGAGAAACTAGGCCCATGCATTTAAAGAGCTGTGGTGCCAAATATTTATTTATTTTTTATTTGTAGGAAAAGTAAAAGCATTTGCTTTCTTGCTATCGCTTTTGACTCATCTAACCCCTTGAATGCAGTTGCTGACATTAACCACGATATTTACTCACTGAGAACTTGATTCGCTGAACAAAAGCTTATGATCATTAAAAAAACTAAATTATACTTCTTAGCCTTGCATATAAGGAACTTGCAGATATAAGTATTATATTTCATGCTCCGGATTGTACTAAACACTTATTATTTAATGCCAACTGTCCAGGATTAAGTTCTATTTTACATGTCTGTATAGAGAAGAAATTGTCTGTAATGTCAACTGCTTTGAATTTGAAATAGTTCAGCAATTTAAATATTAAGGGTGGACAGTGTATATCCGTAATATAATCGTTTACCCGATCCACAAGAAAGGAGACCCCCTCAACTGCGCCAATTATAGGGGCATCAGTTTCCTCAACATCGCATACAAGATCTTTTCTGCGATATTATGTGAAAGCCTGAAACCTTTTATTAACAGCCTTATTGGCCCCTATCAGTGCGGTTTCAGGCCAGGAAAGTCCACCATTGATCAAATCTTCACACTTCGACAGATCCTGGGCAAAACCCAAGAAGTCCAAATCGATACTCATCATCTCTTTATCGATTTCAGGGCCACCTATGACAGTATCTATAGAGAAGAGCTTTATAGAGCCATGTCTAGTTTTGACATCCCTGCCAAACTTATTCGTCTGTGCAGGATGACGATGGAGAACGCTCGCTGCTCCATCAAGGCAGGTAATGACCTCACCGAGACCTTTGATGTCAAAAAAGGTTTTAGACAAGGTGACGTGCTGTCATGTGACTTCTTTAATATTGTACTTGAAGGGATTGTGCGGAACTCACAAGCCAACACCGGAGGCACAATCTGTTACAAGTCTGCACAACTGTTTGCATACGCCGACGATATAGACATTGTTGGAAGAAATCAGCGGGCTGTCACCGGTGCGCTTGCAAACATTGAGGCAGAAGCGGCCAAAATGAGTTTATCGACAAACGAGGGCAAAACCAAGTAGGTATATGTTGTCAACAAGAAGGGATAATCAAAACCTACGAATTGAACAGAACGTCACAGTGGGTAGCTATAACTTCGAGGTAGTAAGGAACTTTGTCTACTTTGGTTCTGCTATAAACTCTCAAAACAACATCAGCGCATAGATCAAGTGAAGAATGACAATTCAACAGTAAAGCCCGATTTCGAACAACTAAGGAGACTCTGTATAAGACTGATCATTCCAGTCCAGTTTTATGGCGCTGAAGTATGAAGATATCCTTGCTCGCTTCGAGAGGAAAATTGTTCGTAAGATATTCGGTCCCGTTTGCGTTGACGGGTTTTGGAAGAGAAGATTCAATAAGGAATTAAACGAGCTGTACAGCGACATCGACCTGGTGAAAAAAAACTGCCCATTGGACGTCTGAGATGCCTAGGACATGTAGAGCGAATGGACACCAACGCTCCGGTCCGCAGAGTCTTCGAATCTAATCCAGAGGAACCACACAGTAGAGGACCTTCTCGCCGTAGGTGGCGCGCACAAGTTCAAGGGGACCTCGACCAACTTGGAGTGCGAAACTAGAGGCAATTAGCTAATAGCTAAAGACCGAGCTAAATAGAGAGGCTTGTTAGTTGAGGCCCAAGTTCACCCCGAACTGTAACGCCACCTAAGTAAGTAATATATAATCAATTAAGCTGGACTGAACTCATCTTTAATTTGAAGCAATATCTTCTATCAACTATTCGATGAAGACGGTAAGTCTGCACAAGTTTGTCTCTGATACTTCTCTTAGGACCATCTATGAGTATTTTGGAATTATTTATTTTAAGTTAGAACGTGGTATTTGCTACTGGGGAGAAGTCTACCTTTATAAATTGCACCCGCTTACTCTATTGCAAAAGTGCGCCTTAAGGAAAGTCTGTAATGCGATTCGGTAAGCCCACTCTATGAACCTCTTTCGACAGATGAACATTCTTCCAGCAAGGCACTTGTTTTACTGCAATGTCATTTAAATATTTTTTGTGAGACGTGGTTAAATGCAAAGTCCTATTCAGTGATTGATTTATAGAAAGGCACACTCGACACCGGCCTAGGGCATCACCACAGAGGGGACACCACGAAAGAGAACTTTTTTTTCCTACATAGAAGTATTTCGGTTATAAGACTTTTGATTACAAATTATATGTTTACAGAGGACTTTTCCCCTGATTCCATTTATCCTTTGGAAGTGAATATATCTAGCAACAAAAAGAGAAAACTAGGTCATCGTTCATTGTAAAAACCTAAGGCAGACAAAGTTACATCCGGCGCTATATAGAGCTAATAGGAAACTTCACACAGGAGAGTGACTTGCGGTGTGAATGTGGTTCGGTTGCGGTGCAGCTGCGGTGTGGCTGCGGTGCAGTTGCGTTGCCGTTGCAGTGCCACTGTGGTGTGTCTGCGATGCCGTTGCAGTGCCGCTGCCGTGCCGTTGCGGTGCAGTTGCGGTGCTGCTGCGGTGCTTTTGCAGTGCAGTTGCGATGCAGCTGTGATACCGACGCGCTACGGTTGCGGTGCAGTTTCGGTGAGGCTGCGGTGTGGCTGCGGTGCAGTTGCCGTGCCCCTGCGCTGGGACTGCGATGCCGCTGCGACACGGCGACAGTGCAGTTGCGGTGTCGCTGCGGTGCGGTTGCGGTGTCGTTGCGGTGCCATTGCAGTGCCGTTGCGGTGCCGCTGCAGGGTGCTGGGGTTCAGTTGCGGTGCGGCTGTGGTGTCATTGCGGTGCCGTTGCGGTGCCCCTGTGGCGCCATTGCAGTGCAGTTGCGGTGCCGCGGTGGTGCGTCTGCTGTGCCGTTGCTGTGCCGCTGCAGTACGGCTGCGGTGTAGTTGCGATGCGGCTGCGGTACGGTTGCAGTGCCGCTGCGGTGCGGGTTCGGTGCCGTTGCGGTGCGGCTGCGGTGCAGTTGCGATGTGGGTACGTTCCGTTACTGTGCGACTGCGGTGGGGTTTCATTGCAGCTGCTGTGCAGTTGCGGTGCCGTTGCGATGCCGCTGCTGCACGGCGGTGGTGCAGTTGCGGAGCGGCTGCGGTACGGCTGCGGTGCAGGTCCGGTGCTGCTACGGTGCAGTTGCGGTGTGGCTGTGGTGCAGTTGCGGTGCCTTTGTGGTGTCGTTGCGGTGCGGCTGCAGTACGGCTGAGGTGCAGGTGCGGTTGCGGTGCGTGTAAAATTGTCAAAAGACAGGTTGTGAACCTCCATCCATCCACTAAGTGCGGCTGCGGTGCTGCTGCGGTATGGCTGCGGTGCAGGTGCGGTTGCGGTGCGTGTAAAATTGTCAAAAGACAGGTTTCAAATCCATCCACTAAGTGCGGCTGCGGTACGGCTGCGGTGCAGGTGTGGTTTGGCTGGGGTTCGCTTGCGTTGCCGTTGCGGTGCAGTTGAGATCTCGCTGCCGTGCAGTTGCGGTACCCTTGCGGTGGCCTTGCTGTGTCCTCGCCTTGCCTTTGCGGTGCCGCTGCGATGCAGTTTCGGTGCCGCATCGGTGCCGCAGCGTCTTGTCTGGGGCAAAGTAATTCATATATGCATATTATCTATGTATTGAGGTGCCAATTAAAATTTTGAAATGTATGCATTTATAATATAGATACCTATATACATCGGTTTTCTGGGCTTAAGGACCATTATGATTTCGGCGACTTTCCATTGACTGGGAACATATTCTAGTCTAAGTGCGGCGTTTATAATGAACAGAAGCTTAATTAGAGCTTTTCTTGGTAGTGCTTTGAGAACCTCTCCCGTAATTAGGTCGTATCCAGGAGCCTTTTTAGGTCTAAGTTTCTTTATTTCTACCTTAAGTTCGGTAAGTGTTGCATTTCTTATTACGCTATTGGCTATATAAGACGCATTTATATTTTGAATAAGAGCTTGTCCATCAAACGGTTTGAAAGTTTCTTCCAGGTGGGTGGCAAAAACTTGCGCTTTCTCTTTATCATGCCTGGCCCATTCGCCTTGATTTTTCCTAATTGGTGCGGCTTGAATTTGAGGTTTTTTAATACCTTTTATAGCCTTCCAAAGCGAGTAATTAGAATCTTTTTCTGCCGTTAAGCTTTCAAGGTAAGTTTGTATTTCATTATTCTTAAGGTTTTTAATAGAACTTTTTAGTGAGTTGCACAAACGGTTAAGATGTGCTTTATGTTGCGGAGCCCGAGTTTGTTGCCATTTTTTGCGCGCTTTTCTCTTCTCCTTAATCATCTCTTTTATTTCCTGCGGATAAGTTTGAATGTAGCTTGCCGGCGTTTTCTTTGGTTTGGGAGTATTCTTCCACGCGGCATTTTGTAGGATTTCGACGAAGCGATCAACTTCAACTCAAGCTCAGCTCAGTATTTGCTTCAATATCTTTTTTAAAGCCATCCCAATTAGTTTTCGCGCTGGTTAATCTGACCGGTCCTACTTTTTTAATCAGAGCATCGCTTATCGTCATAATGATTGGAGAATGATCAGAGGAGAGATCAAAGCTTTCTTCAACTTGTGTGCAGTTGCCAGATATTCCTTTAACAACAAAGAAATCGATCAGATCTGGTATCTTATTTCTATCAGTCGGCCAATATATTGGTTTACCCGTCGAGTGAAAATCACAACTGAATTGCATACCCGCATTATAAAGCTTTCTACCTTTCTGAGAGGCGTACCTTGAACCCCAGAAGGGGTGTTTCGGGTTGAAGTCGCCACCAATAATAAAATTTGGTTTAAGGAAGTTGAAGATGTTTGTGAAATCACTTTCTTCAAGTTTACATCGCAGTGGACAATATATAGACGAAATGTTGAAGGCAAAATGTCTATTTCTAACACGTACCGTGCTTACTTGCATTGCTTCTAATTCAATCTTTACTTCCGCTGAGTGTTCGATACATTCTTTTATAGACAAGGATGATCCGCCTCTTGGTCTTTCCGATGGTCGAAAGGCGTGATACACGCTATATCCTCTTATCTTAACGTTCGTTTGTTTTGTCAGATGAGTTTCACAGACCAAGCATATATCAATATCTTTTTCTCGTATAAATATTTCTAACTCGTCGAGTCTTCGTGTGAGGCCGTTAGCGTTCCATGTAAGAATTTTTAGCATTTCTTTCATATTCGGGTTGAAGTGCGCCTATTATGAATGTAGCTTTCTAGTGCAACTAGTCTCTCGAAAATAAGTTTGTTTGTTTTGCATTGCTCTTCAAGTTTCGCAAGTATTAAGGAGAAAACATTGGATACTGGATTTTGTGAGCTACCTCTATCACCGTTTTCCAATGTCGCAACTTGAGCAGGAGTCTTTACGTTAGAGTTTGGACGGTTTTTTGCCTTGATCTCCCGTGGGTTGACGGTCATATACTTGCCATTAGCTGCCATCGCCGCTTGAGCATAAGACTGTGCGTCAGTATTCGAAGACTTTGCTTCTGTCACATTTTCTCTACTGCGTTTGGGGTTTTCTTCGTTACCCGATCTTAAGTCAATATTGACGGATTTCCTATCTTTCGCTGCTTTTTTCGTAGCTATTTTGGGTCTGTTCTTAATTGGTTTCGGAATAGGGCGCATGGAATTTTTAAGCGTATCGCGCCTTTTTTGGAGCTCTTTCGCCACTTCGCAACCTCGATAGTTCGCAGGATGTTTTCCTTTGCAGTTTATACAAGTGGCTGGGGTTTGCTTGTTTAGGTGACACTCTTGCGAGAGATGTTTACCTGCGCATTTGACGCATCGCGGCTCTTTCTGGCAGTAAGTCTGCGTATGATTGAAGCCTTGACAGCGCTTACACTGCGGGATCGATCTGGAGCTCTTATGCATGGGTTCGATTTTGACCACGATGTTTAGAATAGTCTTAATACCATATATAGCATCTTTATTTTCATCTTTATCGAAACTAAGCATGAATAGTGGAAGTCCACGCCTTACTAATTTTTCATGATCTCCCTCCGACTGTTGCTTTTCCTTCTTGATAATATTGACGGCATCAAGAATTTTAAAGCCTTTATCTTGAAGGTCGTGCATTACATCTTCTTTAGTGCACGAGGGGTGGAGACCCCTTGCTACAACACGCAGTGGTCTTTCTAACTTATTTTGGTAAGTATACCACTGAATCTTTTCGGCATTCAATTTTTGGGATAATGATCGGTAACCGTCGGCATCATCGACATTGATTTTCCACGTATTGTTTCGCAGAGATCTACTTCTTTCTTAAGCTCACGATAGAGTAGCTCCATTTCGGTAAGCTTTGTACGGAGTACGTCGTTTTCCTCCTCAATGGTTTTTGATTTCGCTGAATCCCGTTTTTCACGCGCTTGCGCTTCCGGCGGACTTCTTTTTCCGGAGACGTTCGATCTTGTTGGTGGAGATCGAGATACCCTTGTACTTTTTGAGAAGGGATTTATTAGGTGCAATAAATGGCTCTCCTCAGAATCCGTAGAGCCGACTTCCGAAGAGGGTGGATTTTCCTGTGTACCTGGACTGCCACCTGGGGTATTAAAATCTTTTGTTTTGATCATTGCATGTTTTTGTATACGCCATACTCGGTATACGGAGGGTGGATTTTAGTCGTCTCTTACGACAGGCATGCCTACCTCGGGTATATTCTGACCCCTACCCGAAGGGGGTACCTAGATACATATTGTAAATACATCCATATTGAAATCTAACAAACGAAGCAGCAACGGTTCTCAAAGATGGATACTGCTTCCGGAACAGGGATTTTTTTGGAATAAAATTACATGCCCGCACCCATAAGTCTCCCAAATTGGTGCAGTTTTTTCCAAGTCGAGATTCTAGCCATATACGATGCAAGAGAGTAGTCGACATATCACATTCGACATGTCAAGACGGCCCTAGAAAGAACTACGAGTTCATCCAAATTAGTCGGACTCTCCCGCCCAGAACGGTCGAATAATGTTCAAATTGTTGTGGTACCAAGCCACAATGGCATTAGCGGAAATGAAAAAGCAGATGAGTCGGCCCGAACAGGAACTAGACAAAAGAGTTTAGAAAACTATTTCATACGCAAAATTTTAAATAACAAATATGATGCTAAATATAGTTGAAAGCAGATGGAAGAGGTTGTGGCGACACGGACGTTGAGGAGGACACCAGCCAATTTCTATGTGTTTGTTCAGGCATCAGCAGACTCCATCGAAAAGTACTTATGAAACCCTTCTTTGGAGAATCAGGCAAACAGACATAGCGATGTCGATGATCATAAATCTCTGCAACGAATCGAGTTGGACAATATTCCTATTCGAGACGTTCTTAAACGTCCAACAGACAAGTCTTAGTATCATATACATAACTTCATAAAACTTTTTTGCTCTCTCCCGCTTCCGAGGTATATGAGTAATGTGGCAGGAATCCACCTAACCTATCACCGGACTTACATCTTCGGGCGAGACTACTTCAGGGGGTACAACATGCATATAATAATCTACAATACCCACTTGCTCATCCGCTATGGGGACCAACACTCACGAGCTCGTAACGGAAGAAGTCTGGGATTTCGCAGCATTAACGTAATCAGTAAGCAAATAGCGGAAAATAAACCACATATCCTAGTCTTGACCGAAGCTCAGATAAATTCATCAACTGAGCTGCAATCGCTGCCCGGGCTACGTACTACATACCCGGTTTTGATTCAAAGATGGACTTTGTGTATTTGTTAAGACAGATTTTGGATGGAGCCTGATACTCTCTACGTCATGTGGCTTAAACTCGTCATACATGGCTCCACCAAGTTTAAGTGCAGCCTTTACCGCTCTACTAATAATCACCAACTGGGTGGATACATATCCACCACCTCACGGTCGAAGCTATTGTCCTTAGTAATTTCAACGTCCATAACTCGAGTTTACTACGATACTGCAATATGACTGAAGGTGGCGCTGGAAGCCAGAAGCTTATGACACCAGCTGCAGTCTCACTCAGATGGTGAGGGAACTCATGATGGTTCCAGACAATCCAAATAAATATATTAATACCTCACACCTCTTTCTTACATCAGAGCCAGACTGTTAAATAATAAAGGTGGATGTACCTTTAGGAAATTCAGACCATGTGCTAATAACGGCATCACATCCGCTACCGGAACCAACAGCAGGACAACTAGCGCACCGTAGCTTAATTTGGAATTACAGATAGTCTGACTGGGAGAAGCTGCGGAGTTTCTCGCATCATCACCATGGGCTGACGCCGTTACTCATGTGATTCTCCTTGCGATGGAATTATACATACCCCACTCCACCCAAAAGGTAGCCTTCAGGAAACCGTGGTTGAACACGGACTGTGAGCTGCAGTCAAGAACAGAGGCGATAGAGAGTGACGCTCCAATCAATCAGAGCAAAGAAGATCGACCTTCGTAAGGCTTTCGAAAGCGCCTGAGAAAGCCAGAGACTTGAGCTGGGGGAATTGCCCTGGGGAAGAACTAACGGGTCAACAGATATCTCGGGGCGCTGTTATAGTGTTATATGTAGGTTCAACTTTCCTGAGAGAAGATTATGCAAAAGAAAGAACGTCAGTTCGCCGAAGTCATTAAAGAAAGGAGCCCTTAGATGGAGCAGTCTTTTTGGGACAGAGCCAGACATGTGCATAGGAGGTAAAGAATGATCTATCAGACACTGCCTAGTGAGGACACCGATAACGTAGCTGAGCCGGCACTACGTTTCTGATCCAGCTTAGACCAGATCTGCCTCGAAATATGACATGTTGAGCCATTTTCCCAACTATGGTTGGTTGCTGCTAATAGCGTCCAGTTTTAGTAGATCTTTACAAAAACCAAAGGACATACCCACAATCCTTAGAGTCATACCCTGTCTGGCGAGTTCGTCAGCCTTGCCTTATTGAACTTCTCCGTCATCTCCTTGATAGACCATGCGCAGGTGGAAATGAAGCGAAAGAGCACGATTTCAGGGACTTGATTTCCGTTCTTACCAAAATTGCAGGTATTTCTGGAGTTAGGGCCAAAACGAGTGGCGAAATTTCTGCAAAATGGAAGGCTCTCCGCAGCACCATCAGGGTATATTAATTATGCCATCGTTGAGCAGTGATGGATTTATAGTAAGGCACACTAGGCACCGGCTTAGGGCATCACCACAGAGGGGGCATGACAAAAGAGAGAACTTTTTTTTTCTAGATAAAACTATTTCGGTTATTAGACTTCTGATTAAAAATTATTATATACGAGTATGTTTGCAGAGTACTTTTCCCCTTACTTTCTTTATGAATAAATGATTCCATCTTAAATTGTTTGCGTACCCCCCAGTAGATATACGAAATATTGGAAAATTGTTGACATTCTTAAAACATGTAAAGTTATGGCTTCTAGGTTTTAATATATACGTATATGAAATAGAATTATTGCTGCATTACATTGTTTCATGTTCGTTTTATAGCCAAATTTTTCTTAGTTTCATATCACTTCTCATTTACTTCTTCGTTTTTATTGAATTACGTTTTTTTTTTTTAATTTTTCTTAATGTATATTTTTATTTTATTGATCACCCCACAGTGAAATACAAAGTCTCTATTTATTTAACATAAATGCCATCTCAATGGCTTCAAGTACTACTCAAGGTCCTCTATCGAATTGTTACTCATTCATTCTTCTATTGTATGCATTTGAAAATCAAAAAGAAAAAAAAACCTACCGGAAGTAGCATTTTCTTTTACTTCCTGGGCAAAAAATTCAGCCAACCATGGGCGTTTTGTTTACGTCTACAAGCAAGCTTTCATTTTATATTCAACTGATCCTTCTTTTTCATGCCTTAGGATATCACGCGGTCGGCGCTCCTATTATATATTGGTGTAATGAAAAGGGTTATATATACATATGAAGCTTACCAACTCGAAATTATTGCAATTGTAATCTAAATACATTTCACGAATAAAATTGATTTCAGTGTGTCGATGTTAAGATTGGCCGACTCGGTTTTCCAAATGTGTTTGATGGAAGACAAAATGCGTTCGACTGGTGCGCTCGTTCCAGGCAAGCAAAGAATGAATTCGATGATAAGTGAAAAATCCAAATAGGGCACTTGCCCGGTATCCATTTGCTTAAAAATTCCAACCTATCATGTTAAAGGGTCCCATTGCATAGCATGGTTCGCTATGGAACTATCACCCTTTCGGAACGTGTGACCAATCCACTGCCACTTCCGTCGTTGGATGGTTGTGCCTATTGGTTCCTGACCCGTTCTCTCGTAAAAGTTTTTATTAGAGATACGTTTGGGCCAGAAAATCTTTAAGATATTGCGTAGGCACCTATTAACGAATATTTGCAGCTTTCTGGTGATAGTAGGGGTCACTCTCCATGTGCTGCAACCATATAACAGCTCGGATTCAACGTTGGTGCGGATCAGTCTTATCTTGGTATTCAAACTGATTGCATTGCTTCGTCATATTTTGGACAACATCCCGAACGCGGACTTTGCTTTGGCGATCCCGTTGGCTATATCCAGTTCGTTTTCACCATCGGTCGAGACAATACTCCCAAGATACGGGAAATCCTCTACTCTCTCTACCGCTTGTCCAGCAATGCATATTTGAGCCAATGAGTTAGTTCCAAGGCTGATAATTTTAGTTTTTGCCGTATTCATTTTCAACCCGACGACGCCTGCCTCCCTCTCCACATCTGCTGTCATTTGGTGGAGGTCCTGCGTAAGGCACGCCAAATAAACTCACTGTTGGCCCTATCGAACGCCTCTCAAAATTGATGCACAGCAGGTGGAGTGGCGATCGATATTCAACGCACTATTCGATGATAATCCGCAGGATATTGATGTGGTCGACACAGGAGGATCCAGAGCGGAAACCTGCTCGTTCGGCATCGAGTGTGTCTTCGAGATGTTGTTTGATTCGCTCCAGGATGATTTTAGCTATTATCTTAGCTACAGCAGGCAGCACGCAAATACCCCTCCAGTTTCCGCACTCTATTAAATCTCCTTTCTTAGGAAGCTTTACGATCATTCCCTTTTTCCACACGTTAAGAAAGCTCTCCCTATAAGTGGAAGCAGAAACTCAGCCGATGTTGTTGGCGCTGCTCGTAAGTGCTCTGCTGGAATACCGTCAAGTCCTTCCGCCTTGTTGGTTTTGAGTAGATCAGCAAGGAGCCGTTTAGGCTTTTCACTGGGTGTTGGCTGGAGCTGCGATCACCTGACAGCTCTTTGGTGATTCTGTAGACGGTCCTGCTGTCACCCCTCCGTGCAGCTTCTTCTGCTTCTGTGGCCAGCGCGTTTATGTAGTTGCGACTGTCACGTCGCACGTTACGCTGAGCTTCTCTCATCTTCAGCCACGTTTACGTGTCCTGTGCATTAAGAGTAGCCGCAACAAACCACTGCTAATCTGTTAAACTTCGTCCAATATTATTATAGTCAAAATGATGTCTCTGTCATCAGCAATACCTACAATTATTGTATATAGAAACCTTCAATTTGTTTAAATCATCTATTTCTTAGTATGAAATTGTAGTGTGTTCTAACGTTTTTCTTGACATCTGTCAAGGCAATGTATGCCGCGAGGGTTTGAATTATAAACTAAGGCAGGTTCTTCGGAAGCGTTTGTGGACGATTTTAGAATCCTACTTGATACACACTTTTCCGTATAAATACGAAACCGAATACTGAGAATTTAAGGAAAATTCCCCTGGTGTCCCACAAGGAAGAGTTCTGATCTGTTTTAGTAAATTCGCCGCTGATCATTTAAGATTAAAGAAAACATCCTTCTGCATTATCCTGATGTTGAACAATGCTAAAAACAATTAATCAAATCATCGCCTGGAATTTTCCTTCAGTGGAAACCTCTGCCAGCAGTCATGCAGTAGTGGCTATCGTTGCAATAGTGTGTATGTGTGAGTATACATATATGGGTACGCTATAGCATGATTATGTTTTGAGCTTTAGTGCGTGATCTCTTCTATAGAGTAAAAATTAAAAACAAGTTATTATCACTGCCAAATCTAAGACATTTTAAATTTTATTAATTAGGATATGCATGTGCTTCTTCTTCCTTTTATTAGCGAGGTTATGATCCGAAAACAAGGGATCACAACCCTCCCACTTCACCGCATTTCTACTGATCCGCCTGTGGGGTTCGCCTAGAATATGCATGTGCTATCAAAACTTAATGGAAAAAAAGTGCTCCCAATATACATACATATCTACACACAGGTAGAAACCTCCATTTGACTTACTGATATTTTGGAATGGACTTTCAAAACACACGAGCGAGCCGGGCCGATCAGCAAGTTTGTATAAATTCATTTGCAAACAAGGCAAAATATCTAGAAATGGTACTAGAGGCGATATTAAAATGGAAGCAGTGCGTTAAGAAATAAACACGAAGAGATTGAAAACAGATTCAGGGAAACGATTTGGCTATTTGGAAAACATTCCAAGTTTAGCATACCTACATAAAAAACTGCGTTTATATAAGATAAGTGCTTAAACCTATGTATATTGACGCATTGTATTCAACTCTGGGGTAATACTAAACCAAACTATAGAAACATTTTACAATGTTTCCAAGACAAAGTGCTATGAGCAGTCGTGAATGCTTTATGTTAAAGATATACTACTAAAAGAGGTATCCGCAGAAACTTAGCAACAACTGCCGTCGAAGACGAAATAACAAACTTTGCTCCCAAACTCCGTATTCGTCCTCATGATCATTGAATAAACTTACTTACTTAGGTGGCGCTATAGTTCGGGGTGAACCTGTGCATCAACCAACAAGCCTCTCCATTTAGCTCGGCCTTTAGCTAATTGCATTCAGTTACGCTCTCCAAGTTCGTCGAGTTCCCCTTGAACTTGTGCGTGCCACCTACCGCGAGGAGGTCCTCTACTGCGTCGTCCCCCTGGGTTAGATTCGAAGACTCTACGGGCCGGAGCGACCATCTAAACTTTTTATCGGATTCTAATATGAGCAATGATGTTACACGCTATGAAAATTGTTGAGCGGGTATTAGGTGGCCGACTGCGAAAAATAATACGGCTATGTGATGATCAGTGCGAGTTTGTGGCGGGTAAATCAACCAGAGATGTAATCCAAAATATAAGGATCATAATGGAAAAACATCGTGATTCTTTAAAGACTTTGCATATTGTATTGGCTGACTCTAAAAAGCATTCGACAGACAACCACGAGATATGATATGGGTGGTGCTAAGACTCCGACGGGTTCTAGAAATCTATGTGCAGATCATCATAGACATTAGTGTACGAAAGAGCAAAGAAAAGAGTAAGATGCCCCGCTGAACTAAACGAAGAATTTCCAATTAAAGTTGGGGTGCACCAGGGAAGCGCCTTAAGTCTTTTGCTTTTATTGCAGTTCTCGACTATCTGCTTGAACGTAAAGTTTTGGACTCCAAAATACATCAGTTATTCTTAGTCGACGATGGCGCCATCATAAATGAGGATTCTACGTCTCTGCAACGCGTA
This sequence comes from Brachypalpus laphriformis, assembly GCA_945910035.1. NCBI lineage: Eukaryota > Metazoa > Arthropoda > Insecta > Diptera > Syrphidae > Brachypalpus > Brachypalpus laphriformis. Next base: position 105,148,122 of record OX246756.1, read on the forward strand.
CTTGACGTATTGATGCACATTTTGGAGGTGAATGGGTACGGCATTAGTCCAAAAAAGACAGAGTACATGTGCTGCCCATTCTCTGGTCCACTCACCCCTATTCCAGGCATATATTTGAATGGAGCAGTGCTTCCCTAGTGCAAAAATTCAAATATAATCAATAGCGAAGTAACCTGTGATGACGACATCAATCGACACGTAAGCGTAGGTTGGGTAAAGTGGCGGGAAAACTCCCGCATCTTCTGTGACCGAACACTTTCCCCTAAACTGAAAGGAAGGCTCTGCAGTGAAGTTGTGCGTCCAGCATTCACATACGGTTCACAATGTTGAACAATGCACAAATCGTATGAGGCTAAGTTCATAGCAGCAGAAGTGACAAAGCTTGATGCATCCGTGGAAACCTTCACGTCAAAAAACCATCTCACGAAAAATAGAGCACGACCGGCTGACTTGGTATTGTCATCTTCAAGGAAGAGATCATATGAATCTCGTTAAAAAGGTAATATCAAGAAAAGTTGCAAAGATATCGCGAAAAAAGAAAAAAGACGTAAAAACTCCTGGATCACATAAATGCATCGACACCAACATTTGATTTGCCCCTCTAACGAAGTAACCTAAATCGGGATCGTCGATATTTCCTGAGGTCAGAGAGGCGAACTCCACAGGCGGATCAGTAAAAGTGCAGTGAAGTGGGAGGGTTATGATGCCTTATGTTCAAATCATAACTTCGCCGAAATAGGAAGGAGAAGCTAATATGAGCAATGACCACTCACATGAAAAAATGCGTTTGTCCCACAGAAATTCTGGAGATTCAACGTTTGACTAGTTTAATAGGATTCTTATCTATGTATGGAATTATTAATATACAAATCTCATTTTTGCTCATAAGGGAATTTTGGAAATCAAGTTCTTAAAACATAGGTCGAGTAAAAGTTCAATAAAACCATCAACATTTCGGATAATGTTTGCGTTAAAAAATGTCTTTCGAGTATCTTGGTAATTTCTTATTTCTTTACTCGATAAACGAATGAGTTTTTTGATAACTTACGACTAACTAACATTTCCTAACTTACGAGTACTCCAACTGATCTGACATAACTACTGAACTTTGCTTCATAGCTTCATATAAAATTTTTGAAATTTGTTTCCTTCGACCTATGCCGACTAAAGGCTAAACACCTTTATTTGCATTAGTAACATGAAGACTGCAGAAAACGGGTGCTATGGAAACGAACATCACATGCTGGTTGTTCACGACAACCCTCATCCAAGCATCATCGCAGACGGATACAAACCTCTCAAGTGCGCGCTGTAGTTTCTTTTGGCAGGAACCAAGGATGAACAAATCATACTCGAAGATTAAATGACTAGTCTTTAAGTCTCTAAATTTGAAACATTTTCCGCCCGGTTGCACTGTAACATCCAGTATACGAGTATATAAATAATTACAAAGAACATATCCAAACACATGTTTTGCACTTTGTACATAAAGACTCCTGTAGAACACTCCAATAGGAACTCAATATGTATTTTCAAAATTCACATAGCAACTGTAGGGATGTTTGGCATACTCCCAGGCCTTCTTAAGCACCATTCTGAGAGCGAATAACTGGTCGGAAGTAATTCTGATGTGACGAAATCCTCATTGCTCATCTTATGACTCAAACATGACAAGACTTAAAAGAGGTATAATATAACCACCCCAGTTTGCCAATCACCAGGTGCTTCATCGCATTCCCAGGCTTCATCACATTCTGCGGGCATTTAAATGACATTACATTCCTTCTTTAGATCAGGCTATGAGCATTTCTGGCTGGTTTTCACACACAACAACAAATTCATCGAAGCCGTATTTCGAATAAGGCTGCTTTGAGCTGAAGCAGCCTTTTCAGCTTTTTGGGAAAGGCTTAACGGTATAAATAAAATTTACTAGAATTGCCCATGGCAAGCCCCAGAACATTCCTATTTGGCTGAGGAGCGTTAGGTCTATCTTCGTTGGTGACTCCAGCAGTTTCGTCTACACCTAACTTGGCTTGTTTCTCAACTCCGGCTACGTTTAGTAGTAGCTTCGGTTATGGAAATGATATATCTAAAATTCAATATCTACAAAAGATTACGATACTGAAAATGCAAGCAAATTTGCATGCTTAAAAGTCATACTGATAAAGGTATATGTATTGTCACCTAACTTTAGGCCACACAGGACAGATATTCCTTTTAATGGCAGCGACAGACACACGGCGGCTTTTATTTCTCATCATCATGCTCAGTCTTCACAAAAAATCGTTAGTTGTATCAGCTTAACATATTTACAAATTACTTTTGCTACAAAATTAGTATTATGGGAACGCGTAGGCGAACCCCACAGGCGGATCATGGAGATGATGATGATGCCTTATTTTCGGATCATAACCTCGCTGATAAAAGGAAGAAGAAGATGGGAACGCGTGAAACCAATCTTTAGAGGCTCTGTTCTTTTGATGACTTCTTGAATATCGGGCTTAGTAAACTAAGCAGCCGTCATACTAAGCCTTTTCAATCAACCAACAACTTCCGCAGAGGCAAAGATCGCTATTGAGAACAGCTCTCGTTTTTTGTGGGCGCCGTGGCGTAAGTGGTTAGTGCGTCGGATCACTACGCATGAGGTTCTAAGTTCGAATCCCAGAAAATACCAAAAAGTTTTTTCACGGTCCCACCTCTCGCGAGCGTCTGACAAACATCCGAGAGTATTGTTGTCACGAAAAAGCTTCTCAAATCGCCGTTCGGATTCGGCATTAAACTGTAGGTCTCTTCCATTCGTGTGAAAATTATAACGCACACAACATGAGTGGTTGCGAGAAGCTAGGCCCTGGCACTTTAAAGAGCTGTTGCGCTAAATATTTGTATTTGTATTTGTCGTTTTGTCAAATAGTTGTGAATTCAAACCTTTGAGATACTTGCCTCTGAAATATTTGCCGTATATCATCGTCCTCATCTCATCGCTTATGTCATGGGGCAAGCAACATGATTGGAACGTGCGGATGGGGTATTTCAAATAGTTGGTCCCATCCGTATTGCGCAGATATAGCTGACGAATCGCCAACCCTTAAATGGCAAGAAGACAAAACGTGACCCGGGATATTGTCAGACTTGAAAATCCAGGGTACCTTGTGCAGCCAGATCTGAAAGGTGGCAGTATGCGAGACTCCGGTGGTTAGCTTGTCCCGCTCGGCAGCCGACATGATGCAATTCGAAACAGCTGTGAGCTTCCTGTCAATAGAAATCATTACGGGAGTCGAGGAATAAATACGCTGCGCACCGATAGGGCCAGGTGGGTCAAGTGGGCTTTCGATATTCGCAATTGTTATCGAATAAATGACATACAACGTAACAAAAACAGTACCCACTAGCTCATCACATAGTGTTCTGGAATATGTTGTGCCTCCCACTTGCGCTTTCTACAGCCCGAGTAAAGGTGACCTCTCATTAGCTCCTTTCAGCTTAGACCGTGAGCGTTTTAATTGTAGAGGTTTAAATAAGCATTCAATATCTAAAATGTATTTAAAGTTAATAATTTCAGTTATGTACAGTGTTATTGTTGTACGGTATGTCAACAGATATTTTATGCTAATTGTTGATCCGATAACGATTAAAAAAGAGTTAATGGCATAAGCTTAACTACCACCTTCTCTTTGTTTGACTTGTGCCACATTTCAGTGCAAGGGCGTATTGTTAAATTAACACAACAACGAGAAAAAAAGAAGGTAGATTTGTTTTATGACGACGAAGAAAGGGCAACGGGAAGCTTTAGGATCTGCTTTCAAATGCCCAACTTCAAATTCCTCCGATATGAAGTTATGGTCATTTGATTGACTATAATTCCAAATATTCATCCCACTGTTTTTATTTGTTTTGGCTTGCTGTGGAGAATGAGGGAAACCGATTATCACACGGCCAGAGCAATCAAATAAATTTGACGATCAACGATCGTGTAATCACCTGCCGTTCGAAGAGAGATTCTCAAGAATTCCATTGACTGGCTGATGTCTCATTTTCTCCGGGGTGCATTCGATTGTGTTTGTTTGGATCAAATAGAAGCACAGCGGATTAAATGAGCCCAGGCTGTGAAGTGAACGTTGCTGTTAATGGAGCAATACGGTCCTGGTCGATCCCACACGAAGATTCTGAGACGATGGCATAACCAGTAGCGCGCATGATTACAACCAGGGTAACATTGTGTTGTCAAGCGATTTCGAATTGGATCATATTATTGTATTGGGCGGAACAAAGGGGCGCGCTAATCGGTTTATGTGGGAAAAGCCATTAACGACTCTGGCCTTTGTTGATGTCGAGAGAAGGCTTAGAACTGATTTAGCTTCGCTGTAGACGTGGGATATATATTTTTCAGATTCTTTGTGGGTTTTCTTGTTGGAACAACATAATTTTAGATTGTGTTTCTTCGGGGAGAAGGATTAAGTATCATCAATTGTAAACCGTTTACTGGCCACATACGTGGACGTAAAACTTAATTCTTATTTGATACTAAGTATTTCCTTCTTATCGTTCAATTAGTCTACTGTTTTTTTTTTATAAATAGCATTCTATGAAATTTTAAAGTTTTGTTTGAATTCAGCTACGAGGAATTGCGTCTTTATATTTTCGCGGCCCGAAGAACGAATCAATAAAGAAGGTGCACACATCTATGCATGCCATAAATGCAACAAACAAATGCATGTACACATATCCATAAGTCACATGTACTTTTAAGGTATTTAGAGACTTCGCCTACCTAAAATAAAATAATTAGTGCCGACAGCCTTTAAATGGCCTAAGGCCTGGCTTTTCGCAACCATTCGTGATGTGCGTGTAAAATTGTTCGCACGAGTCGAAGCGACCTACAATTCTATGCCATATCGGACTGTCAATTTCCTTTTTTTTTTTTAAAGTTTCCCATTACAACAGTGAGTCATGGTGGACGCCGTGGCGCAATGGTTAGTGTATCGAATCACTGCGCGTGAGGTTCCAAGTTCGAATCCCAGAAACCATCGAGAAGTTTTTTCACGGTCCCACCTCTAGCGAACGTCTGATTAACATCGGAGATTATTGTTGTCACGAGAAAGCTTCTCAACGAACCCCATATGCGGATCAGTAGAAATGCAGTGAAGTGGGAGGGTTATGATCTCTTGTTTTCGAAACATAACCTTGCCGAAATAGGAAGAAGAAGAAGAAGAAGAAGAAGAAGAGAAAGCTTTTCAAAACAAATTGGCCTTGGGATACGGCACTAAACTGTAGGTCACTTCCATTCGTGCGAAAAACATAACGCACACAACACAAGTAGTTGCGAGAAGCTAGGCCCTTCATGGGCCGTTGCGCCAATTATGTATGCATTATAACAATACTTTCGAATGTTTTTTAGGCGTTTGCAATTGGTGGCACCGTGAAAAATGTTTGGTGTTTTCGGCGATTCGAACATTGTATATCACTTACCACTAACTTGGTTCTACTATAAACTTATTCAAAAATGCCTACGAAGAATAAGTAAAAGTACATATCACACTAGACAATCTGTGCTCTTTTGTGATAAAATTACAGTTGAGTAGCAAGGCCCTTCTTTAGTAACTTCGTATAAGATCCGCATCCTTATAGGTCTGTCTATGATGCCCTTGGTTACTTCGGGAAAATTAGATAAATAAATAAACCCTGTTGGACAATAATTTCTATTTCTGTTATCTTGTTAGTAGGTGTCTATTTGCTTACAGTGGAATGTAGAAAACAAAGACTGTAGTTCAATATTGAAGAAGGGGGAAGAGCAACTATTGCGCCCACATGTAAAGAGTATTTGATTGCTAAATTTCATTGCATTCCTGCTTTGCCGCAAAGTTATCCCATCACTAAATGCCAAAAAAGAATAGTTATCCTAAAAGGAAACATCTTCCCCGTACCCCACTTGGGATCACAAAGTCATCTGCTAAACATTCCAAACATTCCTTAACAGATAGGTACTTCGACCTATCACACGCTGTTTTGATAAAATATTTTTTTTTATTAGGACTACTGTGCCTCTTCAAAGCAAGCCAAATGAAGTCTCTGTTTACTCTATGGATAGCCTTTTCAAATTGAGTGGACAAGTGGCTTCACGTCGCATTTAGATCAATTTAGACTCATCGTTATGTCGGTTGGTCTGTGGCCCAGCGAGCCGCAACCGTAAAAACAAATCTTGCTCCGAAACGGAAACCAATGCCTCGGATACGGACGGATAATTTGATGACGACCTTTGGCTATCGGGCACGGACAACGATCGGATTCTGGAACGTTAAGACCCTCCTGGACTCACTCAAGGAAGGGCCTTATAACACCAGATACCACCAATTAGAACGCGAATTCGCACGGTATAAAATAGACATCTTAGGGCTGAGCGAGATAAGATGGTTCGATGCTGGGGAATTCATATCCCCAACAAAAAGCACTGTAATGCTCTACTCTGGTAAACCAGCTGGAAGTGCACGGAGTTCCGGCGTAGGACTCATGCTAACTCCAGCAGCACGTAGTAGCCTCATATCCTGGAAACCCCATAGTGACCGGATATTGACGGCTAGGTTCCAGAGTAGAGTTAGAAAAATCACCATCATACAGTGTTATGTTCCGACTCTAGACGCGACTGAGGATGAAAAGGATAATTTTTATAGCCACTTATGCGCCGCCTACAACCAAACGCCTAATGGGGACATCGTAATGGTGATGGGAGATCTAAATCACTAGGTGCATAGCGACAACACCATGCTTAAGCACGTGATGGGAGTTCACGGCGTGGGAGACCGTAATGATAACGGTGAGCGGTTTGTGGACTTCTGCAATACCAACCGCCTAGTCATCGGAGGTACGCTGTTTAAGCATAACACCTGCCACAAATTCAGTTGGGTCTCTACTGATAGGCAACGAACATCCAACCAGATCGACCACATTGCGATCAGTCGCCGCTTTAGAAATTGTCTCCTGGACGTCCGAAACAGACGTGGAGCTGACGTCGGACTAGAACGAGATCACCATCTTATGGTAGCTCATTTACGCCCTCGTACTGCATCCGTCAACAGCAACCGCTCAAACCTACTTAACATCACCAGGTTTAATATCGACAGGCTCAAGGTTCCCCAAGTGCGCCAACAGTTCAGGGACCATCTTGCCTTAGAAGCAGAAGCAATCAGCAGCATAGAGAACATGGATGACCACTGGAGTGCTGTGAAAAATGCTTTTGCGACTGGGGCACGCACGTATGTCGGTAAAAAGCAGAAACACCACCGCACATGGCTTTCTACAGACACCTGGAAACGGTTCGATTAGCGTATAGCAATCAAGGTTCGGATTGCAGCGGCATCAGCAGTAGAGAGAACCAAGCTTGAAACCCAATACCGTGCGAAGAAGAAAGAAGTGCAGCGTAGTGTGAGACGTGACAAACGTCCATATGTCAACTCACTGGCCACAAGGGCTGAAGAAGCAGCGAGTAGGTGCGACAGTAGAACTGTTTATAGCATCACTAAGGAGCTCATCGGTGGTCGAAACTCCAAACAACATCCAGTGAGGAGTCTAGACGGTAACCTTCTGATTTCGGATGAGGATCAGCTCCCTAGATGGAGAGAACATTTTGCTACAGTGCTAAATCACTTAGACGACGGCGGTATGATCTCGAATTCGAATGAGCAGTTCGAAGCAACAAATTCTCGAATTCGCACCGCACCTCCCAGTAAAGCTAAAATAATAACAGCAATCAACTCCCTCAAGAAAAACAAAGCGGTGGGTATTGATGGCATCCCTGTCGAACTATTTCAAGCGGCGCCAAATACATCGATAGATTTGCTGCATCCGCTAATACGGAGAGCTTGGGATAGCGAACATTTTCCGCAGGAGTGGAAAAGGGGGATGATCATTAAACTTCCAAAGAAGGGTAACTTGATGGATTGCGGTAACTGGAGAGGTATATGCGTTCAACCAGCCGTGGCTAAAATAATAGCTAAAATAATTCTAGAACGAATTAAAGAACATTTAGATTCAACTCTCGATGTCGAACAGGCAGGCTTTCGTGCTGGATCCTCCTGCATCGACCACATAAACACCTTACGGATCATTATCGAGTTGAGTATAGGTCTCCGCTACATTTAATGTTTATCGACTTCGAGAAGACTTTCGACAGCTTGAATCGAGATGCTATCTGGTTGGCCTTGCGCAGGAGAGGCATTCCAGAAAAACTTATAGCTATTATCAAGGCTACATACGAGGGCGGTAAGTGTCACGTCGTGCACAATGGTAAGGTGTCGGAGGATTTTGAAGTCCAAAGTGGAGTACGTCAAGGGTGCATACTGTCACCACTATTGTTCTTGGTGGTTATCAGCGATGTACTCCGTGCAGCATTGACGGAAGCCAACTATGGAATTCGCTGGACTATGACATATTACCTTAAACACCTAGATTATGCTGACGATGTTTGTCTACTTTCACATCGGATAATGGATCTTCATCTGATGGCCCAAAATCTAGAAGCTGAGGCCAATAAAGTGGGGCTAAAAATAAACACAGCCAAAACAAAAGCCCTGAGCACTTCTTTTAACAACCGCGCTCAACTACATTGCCAGACAGGAAGTCGAGAAAGTTGATAACTTCTTTATTTAGGAAGTGTGGTCTCGGCTAATCGCGGTGGCACCGAACTGGATGCGTGCAGCAGAATCGGGAAGGCTAAAGCTGCGCTCGGAATGCTATCTAAAATCTGGAGAAGTAATGTTATCAGCTTGAGAACCAAGCTGCGACTGTTCCGCTCCAACGTAGAATCAGTGCTGCTTTATGGGTGCAGTACTTGGAAGGTGGACACCATTAACACACGCAAGCTGCAAGTCTTTGTAAACAAATGCTTAAGAATCATCTTGAGGATTTTTTGGCCGAATCGCATCTCTAACGAACAACTTTATCTGAGAACAGGCCAAGAACCTATAAGCATTACTATACGAAGAAGAAAGTGGCAGTGGATTGGACACACCCCGCGGCGCGAAGACAACTCCATTGCGAAATACGCCATGCAGTGCAATCCGCTCACCCAGGCAGGCAGAATAGCGGGACGCCCTATGCAAACGTGGCGCAGAACAGCTGAGGAGGAATCGAGCTCTTTAGGAATGAGTTGGAGGCAGCTCAAACGCGTTGCAGAACTTCGAACAAGATGGCGCGCATGCGTGGTTGACGCCCTATGACCCCCGAGGAGTTAAAGGATCTAAGTAAGTAAGTTATGTAAACTATTATCTCCGAGGTAGGCAAACTCCTGATTTACTTCGAGGTTAATGTCATGAACAGTGACGGTCTGTCCTAGATTTTGGACAGATAGTTTGTTGTTTCTGCTTGTTGTCAATATAAACTTGATTTTGTCCCCATTCACTTGAAGACCAACTTGTCTCGCTCAAACTTCAATTGGCGTGAGACTTCTACCCTAAATATCGTACCGGATAGGCAGGATGTGGGTATGCCTCTCACTACGTGCTAACGTTTATTTAAGCCTGACGTTGTCAACAAGAGCAATCATAGAACAGATGTTAGCTCGACATGCCAAACATTCAGACAGATCTTGCTTAGCCTGGACCAGAAGCGGTTGAATAATTTGTTCTTGCTAAAGCGATCAGCTTCATTATGGTTTTCCTCACAAGGCATGTCCAATAGGTCTACACGCCAAAAGACCTTTATGCAAAGAGACACATAATAAGTCTGAATTAAATTCCATCGTTTAATTTCCATATTGGCATCAACACACAAAGCCCCACTCAATGGACTCCACACTATAGTGGACTATATATAATACTATAAGGAAATTAAATCTCACTTCAGCTTGACTGGTGTAACATTTTCGTTCCCAGTTCACGTGGATGTAGAATACTCCTGCATATTTCATCTAATTATGTACATAAACATTCCTCGCTAAAATGCAAATATAAGAAAACACTGTGAGATCTGTCGAACCTACTAATCCGAACAAGAAAAACAGTTATTATACGCTGCTCTAAAATGTTGGTTCCTGTTGGCTGCTCTGCTTAGGAGACCAACGGATACAAATGACGGCTATTTGTCCGAAATCACAGTCTGTTGTTCCCATTAAATGTTAACCGGTGTAAATTAATTGTTTTCAAAATTTACATACACGTAGATACTCATTAGCAACCTGAGCGATTGCTGTGATTTGGCCGGAGACCGTAAACGCTTTTGTCTTTCTTGGTATTCTACATATGAGTTAAAATTAATTACATGAGACTCTCTTCTGGTAGATGGAACAAGTAAGCTCTTTGTTGGTAACATGATATGAAGCTCATGGATGAATGCATTCTACCATGGAATCATTGTGTTGTTCGAAGGGTAACATTGTTCCAACGGAAATTACATATTACTTTTTGGAGTCTGTATTTATTTATACAAAGGATTTAAGCATATTTTTGGAACTGAATGCAACATAGGAATACTATAGATAGATAAAAAAAAAGTATACTCGTAGGATGGTACGGGGAGTTTATTGCAGAATCATATTCTATGGTCGTTTATATTTTTTTGGCAGTTCAACATATATGATTTCTGACCATGCTTCCTAGATTCGATAGTCTAATAAAATTGAAGAGATTTTTCTGCTGCATTTCCTTATCAGGTTATTTGAAAATTCTAGATGTTGTTTTGGATGCATCAACTTTATGATTAATCAAAACAATTTCATTTAAAAGTTCTCAAGCATGGGTGGGATTGGTGCCACTGATTAATGTTTCAGAATTTAACAAAGGTACCTGGTTTAAATCAGATGTGCAATTTGGCGAACGTTTTCAAGACTCTTATGTGTATCTTTATGCTGGACAATGACTTTTCGGATTAGTGAGCCTGTCCCGCCGTTTTTGCAGCTCCTTGGCCACTGTACAGCCCTGACAATTAGCTGCTGGGTGCTTTCGACGTCTTTAGATCGTTGCTTTGTCTGTTTTACAATGTTTACAGAATCTACGGCTCTGAAATGTTTGCTTATTAGGTCATTAATGACATCTTCCTTTGTGCACGAAGCATGCAGTTCTCTTGCTACGACTCGTATTGGTCTTTTAAATTTATTTTCAAATGTATACCATTGGACTTTCGTAGCATTTTGTTTGTAAGATAGTAAACGGTAACTTTCGGAGTCTTTGACATTCATTTTCCACTTATTGTTGTTGAGCGATGTTACTCTAAAATCAGATGCCGATAATGACTTTAATATAGTCATTACCTATACCTGGTTCAGGTATGTACATATGCAGGTGGGAAGTTGAGTTGGGGTAAATAAGACAAAATAAAGATAAAACTACATTTTAAAATTTTAGTTTGCACTTTAATTAGCGTAGTTCTCGCTTGAATAGATTTGTTTTAATAATTACGGTGACGGTGTTTAAAATTGGTCGCATGTGAAATCTACATTGCATTTGCAAATTTATGTGTTTTGCGGTGTTTTAATTTTTCGATTTGTTTTTTCTGATCTCCACACTTCGTTCCTTCTTGAGAATATTCCCTCTACTGGCACATAACTCGTTGGTAGGCAAAGCATACTCAATCACATTTTTTAAAATATTTTATCTGAATTTGGGCTTTTTCTAAATGATGAAATATTTTTTGCCCATCTGTTTTCTGTAGTTTGGATACTTTGTTACATTCTTTAGCTTTTGATATGTACTTTTCAATTAAAGAAAACTAGTCGAAAATTTTCAAAAATCTTGAAATTATCAAAATATTCAGTCCGCTGCTCAATATATTGCAAACAAGTTGAGTAAAATTCTTTAACAGCCGCTGTGAGCAACAAGCTGGAGGAGTATTACAAGCTATGGAACCTCAGTGTAAACACCGCTAAATCGAAAGTCTTGATATTTCGAAATAATTCAGGAATATATGCCAGAGGGGAGAAATGGTCGTTTGCTCATGAGCAACTAGAAGTAGTGAAGCAATATCGCTACCTAGTGGTAAAACTTACACCAAGACTGTCGTATACAAGTCACCTAAAGAAGAAGCTGAAAGAGTCGAAAAGAGTCATAAGCAGTACCTGGAAAAGGGTTTTTGGAAGAAACGATGTATCAACGAAAGCAAAGTATAAACTCTTTGAAGCCACAGCTAAATCTATTATGTGTTACGCAAGCCAAGTATGGGGTTATAAGGACTATGATGAAGTCGAGGCGCTGCATAGATATTTTTTAAAGCACATCTTCAAACTTCCGCTAAATACCCAAATTATATGCTATATGCTGAGACAGGACTGCTTATGTTGAGCCTATATGCCTTGGGATTGCACTTCAAATATATACTAAAAGTAGTAGATATGCCAGACCATCGACTGCCAAAAATAATGCTTCGCTATCTTCTCAACAGAAAAGCTCTACTGTTCCGTAAGTGGGAAGAACTTAGTGAATATTGCAGTGTGGATATACCATTAAGATGGGAAGACAAAAGTAGCTAGAGCGCAGCTATGAATGTTATATTAAGGACCCTTGATGAAAGCAAACATGCAGCTTTCATGGAAAAGGCTTCTCAATCCGGGAGTCGCAGTATATATAGAGTTCTAAATCATAGCCTGAAGGGGAGAAACTATTTCAACGAAAAAAATACGGTACAGTAGATGAGCGTAGCCTTTAAAGCGAGAGGAGAGTTGTTAGCACTGAATTTCAGACCTCACCGGAACGATTTGTCAATCTTTTGCTCACTGTGCAATTTAAAGGAGAGAGAAGATGTATATGTTATATTGTGGGCGCCGTGGCGTAAGTGGTTAGTATGTCGGATCACTACGCATGAGGTTCGAAGTTAATCCCAGAAAATACCAAAAAGTTTTTCACGGTCCCACCTCTCGCGAGCGTCTGACAAACATCCGAGAGTATTGTTGTCACGAAAAAGGTTCTCAAATCGCCGTTCGGATTCGGCATTAAACTGTAGGTCCCTTCCATTCGTGGAAGTGACATGAGTGATTGCGAGAAGCTAGGCCCTGGCACTTTAAAGAGCTGTTGCGCCAAATATTTGTATATTTTTTTTTAAGATGTATACCACTTTCTGGGAAGATGTCCTATTCTGCAGGAACTGAGGAGACTCTATTGGAACCAGTCCGTGCTATCGAGGGAGGAGGTAATTCAAATCTTGAATGGTGGTAACTGGAAAGTAATATTCTACTACGTCTCGGCTGCATTGGAGTACAGAAAGCAATATTTAGAAATATGGTTTTACACATTTAGCTTTATTTTTATGCTATTATTATTATTTTTTTTTCTTTTAACCGATTTATTATTCGAATTATAACTGTCATTCTGGCTGACGGCTTTGCCATTGCTTTAAAAGAATTTGTAAACCGATGTGCATTAACATAATTCAGTGAAAATAAATTCTATATTAATTAAATTAAATAACCGCTAGAATTTTTTTTTTTCATTTTACTGTTAAGTCAATTTCTAATTGATAGTGGCATGTATTTATTTTGTTTCTTGTCAGTTAGTTTGTTTTGTAATGTAGTCAATATCAGGAGTGCAGTGCCGCAGATTTGTTTCATTTTGAGAATTCTAATATGACGTAAGGTATATTGGTACATTACTATGCAATTCATTCAAACATTACTACTATGCTGATTTCACTGTGCAAGACAGTGAATTTTATGGTGTGTCGCGCTTTTCGCGAGACATTTGTGGGCGCGGGGCAGGAACCTCAAAAGCTGGACGCCATATATGCCTGTGCGCCATACGTCATTGTTGATCGTTTGGTAGCTTCGAAGATACGATATTTCTCCGCTGATGCTTTCGTTGAGGATACTTTCTATCCATGTTGAATTGATCGCTTTCTAAGCTTCCTTGAGTTTTTCTTTCAAATGTGTGCGAATATTATTTGAAGGAGTCATGATTGCAGCGAATTATTTATATTGTTATACAACTTCGAAAGATCACATTCGAATTGAATTGGCAACTACGGATACAGTCTTTCCAGATGCACAGCAACGAAGCTGATTTGCTGTTTTAGCTGTTTGGTGGCTGTTTTAGCACTTGGCTTTCTTGGCTTTTTTCCTTACAGCTTTGTTATAGACGAAAACAAGACTCGTGTTTCTGATAAAAGGGCAAGGAAAGAACGATAAAAAGTTCAATCACCCGTATCGGCACTCGAAGCTCTTTTGATTTCAACAAACCCAAAGGGACAATGCAGAAGGTGGTGTGAGCAGTTGGAAAGGTATTCAGTATCTGGCAGGCATCTGGCCAAAGATAGAGCAAGTTCGAGAGATCTAGACCCATCCCACATCATCCCAGTGTCATCTAAAATAAAATAAGTAATTCTAAATTTTGCTTTTGAGATAGTATTCGTCATCGAGTTTCTTTTACATTCCAGATATTTGTTTTGTTCCATTGATGGTGGTAAAAAAAAGTAAAGTCTAACCTCAATATATGTATTTTCACTAACAATGTGTACAAATTTGCTACCCAAAAAGTGTGTAAGTTATACTAGCAAAGACCTAACCAAAAAAGCTGTTCAAATTTCAATTACCTGAAAAAAACTGTAGGCCATTGATAGGATTTCCGACACTATCCGAAGATCCGACATTATCCGAAGATCCGAAACTATCTGAAGATTCGAAACTATGCGACACTATCCGAATCCACACGGATCTAAACTATCTCGTGCTTATGTATTCGGATATTCGGATAGTTTGAAGATTTGGATAAGGTTTGATGTACTGCCGATAAAATGGTTTGAGAGTCAGATGGATATTCATATGTACATACATACATATGTATCAGCCTGGCAAAATCGCGTCATCACCTCCTCGCGGTGCCCGCTGAATAGCTATCTGCTAGTGAACTAACGGTGAACGTATGCTGAGTTTGACGATATGCGTGCAGTTGAGCACTTATACCTGCGCTAGCACATCTGGGTGAACTTAAGCACACATATGCTTAACCGGACGAGGCATTTCTGTTTGAGCTGATTGGCTGAAATATTTTTTATTTTTATTATTTTTTTTCCGAGGGTACGTGAAAAATCTTCCGTAGACACTATTAGCCGTATTAATAAACACGAGTTATCTCTAACTCATGGTTTACGTAGTGGATATGTTCAAATCCTTATTAATAAAGAAAATTCAGACTTAACTGACGTTTGTTAACTTGTGGTTAACTAACTCGCCGATTACATGAGTTAACGAGTTGATAACTTTGCAAAATAGTGCGTGCATGTAAAATTGCTGCAAAGAAGATACACAAAAAATGGCTTATCATTAAACAGTCAGACAGTCAGGATAATCAGTGCAAATCTATGTAAATAGATAAGCTTATTTTTCTATTAACACCCAAGTTGCTTGCGACTCCCATTTAAGAAAATATCCCTTTTCTGCTGTTGTTGTTGCTCACTGGCGTAGAAGTACCCATAATTCTCGAATTTTCAGAGAGCAGGAAAAAAGATAATTTATAAAGAGGAGATCAGGGGTCGTCTTCTAGAAGATGGTGGTTATGCATACACCAACCATCTTTTTACGCCCGTTTTAAATCCCGGAAATCCTGCAGAGTAATTCTACAATATTGTTCATATTGCTGCTCCAAATGCGGTTGAACGAAACTTTGATGTTTGGAAGGCCCGATTTGTTTGGAGAATATAGAAACTATCATTGTAGTCCTAGGCTTTCTACATAACCTGGCCAATTATTATGACGTTTCAATAGAATGTAGTAGATTTTGCTTTCTTTTTGGTACAATTAAGGACAGATGTTGCCATTTGCAAACTCTAGATATAATTAAAACGTCAGATAGCTATTGCATAGAGAAAACATTTTTATTAATAAGAAAATTTAACTAATGGATAACCTCGCTAACTACGAGTTAGTTAACCCACTGGTTATCGGTGTGTTAGCGATTTGTTTTATTAATACGGCTGTATGAGAATAGCAAGCGTGTGCTCATAGTAGTGACTAAAAAAACACCACCCTTCGATATAAATTTGTTAGATATCGCAACTAAGTATTAACTTATCAATAAATTTCATTCATCATGAAATAAAAACGTTTGCCAGGTTACTTTCCACTGAAGGATCCTGCATATTCCTCAATCTAGACGCGGTTAATCCTTATATCGCCAACTCGAAAGGTTTCGTCCTTTGTAGTCGGCGCAATAAATTGCTCTCATCCAGTTTCAGCTTCGATTGTCGGAATTCCGAGATTCCTGTGGATATCGTCGTTTCTACTATACCATGGTGCTTGGACAATTTCTCTTAGCACTTTATTTTGAAAAGCTTGTAAAATATTTGCATTTGTTTTCTTGGTACAACCCCAAAGTTGTACACCGTAGGTCCACACCGGCTTTAGCACTTGCTTGAATAAAAGCAGTTTGTTCTCAGTACTGAGCTTGGAATATTTTCCGAGTAACCAGTACATTTCTCTATATTTGGTTTCGGGTTCTTTTCGTTTCATTTTCACGTGCGAATTCCATTTCAGCCTTGCCTTGGCTGAAAAATGCGTCTCAGAAGTCTAGCATGAGCTCCTCAGAAGAAAAACGTGCTGCGGATGAATTCTCCCGATAGAATCAACGGTGACGTCTACAGGCCTGCGGATACCTTACTTGAGCTACTTCGATATATTTGGAGCTGAGGTCTGTAAGGATTTTCAATACTGCGTCAGGGTATTGAAAAAGAGATGGTGGCGTATGATCCCTTAATGGGCCAACGGCAATGCACATATCCCCGAAGGGGTTACTGACATCGGTGTATCTGGGCCCTCGTCCTAGGGTTTGCAAAAAAGGATCTGGTCCTCCAGGTTGGTGGCTATGCCATTGAGTTAACTTCCCTACCACATGAAAAAACACCGTTTACGAAGCAGTCAACAGCTTCGGATACGGATGATTTTACTGTTGACGACCAAAGCCAACGTAAAAAGGACAACGATCTTCGTGTCTGCACGTAGAATATTAGGTCCCTCTACAAACCACGTGCAGCCGAACAACTTGCGGAGGCCCTAGACTGCTACAAAGCAGACATTTCCATCATCCAAGAAGTGCGATGGGATTGGCCTGCAAAAGGAGTATGAAAAACTGCGACATCTACTACGGCGATTGCTACGAACAACAAGGACAGTGCCCATTCGGGTGCGGGTTTGTCAAAGGCGGCAAGAAGTCGTGAGTTTCCGGCGCCGAGCGCCTCATGACTATCCGTATTGAGGCTAAATTCGCCAACTGTCACGTATACACATGTACTATTACATAAGTGTTTAAACACGTCTACACACGTTCATATATATTTATATTAATAAACAGTCATTAGCTGAGTTTCATTAGAGACAGACGTCTATCATTTAAACCTCTTATTCGTTACATGGTGCCAATACCCGGGAACGTGAAACAATTGAAGAAAAATTTAAACGTACCTATATCTACTTCATAAATTAACGAGCTAATTATATCGCAAAATTTTAAATGTCGTTAAAACCACCGAAACAATTGTTGGTCAACAATGAGATTGATATGGGCCAGAAATGGACTGAGAGGCTAGATGCGTATGAAAATGATTATACGGCATTATTTTAAAACAGTAATCGGCCGTGACGCGTTAAAAGTGCTCAATAATCTCGGACTAACAGTAGAAGAACAAAAAGTCTCGAAGGCATTAAAGTTAAGTTAAGGGCTAATTTTTCAACAGCAAAAGACAAAACCTACGAGCTGTGCCAATTTCATCGTATTAAACAACATAGCAATGAACCGTTTGAAGAACTCCAAGAACAAGTAAAAAAATGCTCATATGGTACCAATGCTGAGGAATTTGTCACAGATCAAATAGTATTGGGAATACACTGTGAAGAAACAAAACAGAAACTATGGCTTGAAGATAACCTTACATTAGAAAGAGCAAAGAAAGTTTGCAAGGCAGCTGAGAGAGCTAGCAAACAAATTTGCGAATTAAACAATGAAACCAGAGCAAGTACAACGAGCGCGAACGTAAATAGATTAGACAAGGAAAACAAATTCGATTGCACCCGCTGCGGTAACGAGCACGGCTGTAGAAGCTGTCCGGCGTACAATAAAAAGTGTCATACATGCGGACGTAAGGGTCACTTTCAGTCATTGTGTCGCCAAAAACAAAAAACTAAACAATTGACTTAAAGGAGAAATAGGAAAAAGTATAACTATAAAATGTCAAAATCTGGAAAAATATATGCATTGTCAGGTGATAGCGAGACAAATGAAAGTGATAGTGATGGTTCGGAAGAGTACAGATTTGACGGGTCAATTTCAACTAAACAGGTGAACACAATAGATGACGACAAGTGGAGTGCAACAGTGAGTATCGGCCAGCATAAACTTACACTAAAACTTGACACGGGTTCCCATTGCAATGTGCTGTCCGAAAAAATGGCAAATACGCTAGGCGCAATCGTTTCAAAGTCGGCAACCAAACGTTTAATAGCATACAACAACCAAAGTATCAAAGTCATAGGAGAGGCGAAAATTCCATGCAAGTATAAACAATCCAAGGCAATAGTCATATTTAAGATAGTAAGTGAGGATTTGCAGCCGATACTGGGCAGAAACAGTTGTGAAAAAATGAGATTTATAGCTCGGGTCAATCAAATTGGTGATGACAAAGCAAAATTGGGATGTTGCAAAGAATTCGAATATGATATAGACTTCATAGATAACTCGCATTTCAAAATAATTCCAGCGCGTCGGGTGCCCTATGCAATACGTGATCAAGTCAAAGCAGAACTAAAGCGGATGGTAAAAATGGGTGTCATAGCACCAATAAGTGAACCAACACCAGCGGTCAGCCCAATGCTAATCGTTAAGAAAGGAAAACTCAGAGTTTGCATAGATTCTACGGAGTTAAATAAAAATATCCGACGAAGACATTACCCACTAAAAACAGTCGAGGGAATCGCAGCTAAAACCAACGGCAGTAAATATTTCACAAAACTAGACTATGAGAAAGGGTTCTGGCAATTGAAAGTTACTCCCCGTACATCTAAATATTTAATATTTTCAATACCTTGGGGTCGATATCGATACTTACGAATGCCATTTGGAATATCATCAAACCACAGTTAAATTTATGTCTTTCTATCTTTACAGAAGATGGTTATAAAGCCGATGACGAAAAAATAGATGCCATCAACAGATTGAAAGCTCCAACAAACGTAAAAGAACTTCAACGTATATTAGGTATGCTAACATACCTCGGAAAATTCATAAGCAACTTGTCAGAACTTACTGATCCGCTACGAGGATTACTGCGCAAGGAAATTGTGTGGTGTTGGAACACTGAACGCCAAGAAGCACTTGACATCATTAAGAGTACTTTAACAGCAACACCAGTGCTGGCCTATTACGATGTAAACAAAAGCGTAAAGTTGTCTGTTGACGCAAGCAGCAAATCGATGGGTGCCTGCCTGATGCAAAGTGGTAGACCAGTAGCCTATGCCACACGAGCATTCACCCGGTCCCAACAAAACCAACCACAAATCGTCAAGGAAGCGTTAGCCATCAGATTTGGATGCACTAAATTTCACGAGTACGTCTATGGTAAAGAGCTAGTGATAGAAACGGACCATAAACCCCTCGAGACTATCTTCAGAAATCCAATCCAGGATGCCCCACTTCGACTGCAGTGTATTTTGTTTGATGTGTTTGTATACTCACCTAAAGTGTGCTATGTAAAAGGTACAAAAGTCCCAATCGCCGATGCGCTAAGTAGAGACTGCGAAACTAAAGAGGAGGACACCGACGAAGAATGTGCAGTGAACACCATTTTGGCGATTAGTGACAAGTTAAAAGAGCGGTTGACAGAGGCAACGAATAACGATGTTGAACTCAAACTTTTAAAAGCAGTCATTATGCGTGGATGGCCAGACGATGATAAAAATCTGCCAGCATCCATAAAAAAATATGCGCTGTTCAAACACCAAATAACTTTCGAAACTGGACTATTGCTGAAAAATCATAAGATCATCGTTCTAAAAGGGGAAGTACAAAATATGATGCAGGAAACGCATTTGGGCCATGCGGGAATAACTAAATGAATGGTCAAGCTAAGGATATAAAAAATTATGTAGAACATTGCGCAGAGTGCAAAGGGCGAACCAGTGGGAACCGATGATTATGCGTCAAGTACCAGAATATCCCTTCCAACTAGTGTCTACTGATATTTTTAAATTCCAGGGAGACGATTTCTTACTTATAGCAGACCACTATTCAGGATTTATTGTTTTCCGAAAGCTTAAATCTTCAACATCGTCGGAGGTGATCTTGTTGTTACGTCAATGGTTTTCGGTCCATGGCATGCCCGAAACATTGGAATCAGATGGAGGTACACAATATACAAGTTCAAAATTCTAGAAATTTGCTAAGGATTGGGGATTCGTACATCGAACATTAACACCACATTACCCGAGGTCCAATGGCTTTGCTGAAAGGAACGTGCATACAGCAAAGGGCATTCTTAAACGATGCTATCTCGACAATACAGATCCGTACTTGGCTATGTTGACCTATTAGCGTTGCGGCGCTCAAGCCAGAGGTAGTGAAGGGAGTTACTGAAGAATTAACAGAACTCCGTCTGAGCCAAAAGCGATACGTAGACCGAGCAGCAGGAATTATGCCACCATTGACAGTAGGAGACCAAGTGCGCTTGAAGACGGCACATCGCGAATGGAAGGGTGATACGGTGGTGGTGGTTGAAAAAACAGAACATCCGCGATCAGTCATAGAGAAAACGAACGACGGAAAGCAATACAGAAGAAACACTTTCCATATACACAAAACAAAAGCCAACATACAGTCACCGGTGGCTGTAACCAATGTGTCAAATCCAATTGAAAAACCAACAACAACTGAACAAGTTGAACCGGCTCCG
Source organism: Brachypalpus laphriformis (assembly GCA_945910035.1). NCBI lineage: Eukaryota > Metazoa > Arthropoda > Insecta > Diptera > Syrphidae > Brachypalpus > Brachypalpus laphriformis. Next base: position 105,168,966 of record OX246756.1, read on the forward strand.
AGCACTCGTAGCGAAGGCCTGATTCGCAGGAATCACCAGTTACAACGTCTTCGAAGCAGTCACCGATTCAAGAAGATGCGTTTACCCATGATGCTACTCTACCATCACTCATATCACCGATCAGGAGCAGATATGGATGAATAATCAAGCCAGTCGTGCGATATGATGCAATATCAGGCACATGAAAATTTCTCCTACTAACTTGAATTATCTGAACTATTGAATTTTAATTTAATTATTTAACCTCACTTAATTTTGTTTCAATTATTTCATTTAATCTAATTATTTTAATTTTAATTTAATGTTGTATACATGAACATCTTTCATTGGAATAGTGCTTTTTAAACAAAAGCATTTTGAACTTTCTTATATTTTGTTAATCCTTTTTTTATTTTTTATTTTTGTAAAGAAAAGAGGATGTCACATATACACATATACTATTATATAAGCGTTCATACACGCCTACACATGTTCATATATATTTATATTAATAAACAGTCATTAGCTGAGTTTCAATAGAGACAGACGTCTATCACTTAAACCTCTTATTCGTTACACCAACATTAGCCTAATATACGCTCACGCTCCTCACGAGAAGATGGATGACGCGGCGAAGAATGACTTCTAACAGCTTTTGTACAAGACGTATGAGCAATGCCCTAGCCACGACGTTAAAATTGTCCTGGTTGATTTTAACGCAAAGTACAGCCTGCACGTCATCATATCCGACAGCGGATTTAGGCTAGTCTACTTTGCGGTGGGACGAAACGCTGTCATAGCAAGTACCTGGTTCCCACGTTTCTATACTCACAACGGAACATGGCTCCCTTTGATCGCAAAACTGTTAACCAAATCGAACACATTGGGATCGACGCAAGGCACTCTTCCAGAATTCTGGTTGTCCGGACTTCCAACGAGTCAAATTAGACCGGATCACTACCTAGTTGTAGCCATGGTACGGATACGGATATCCAGAATGGAGCGAAATCAACAAATTACTGTGAGGAAATTTGACGTCGGGCGTCGCAAGAGACCGCCAGAGCCTTTGCCGATCGAGTTTCTTTGAATTTTAATCTAAGTCCTATGCCGCCAGCAGCAAATGCGGAAGACCAGTGGCAGCTTTGCTAACAAGCCATCAGAGATGCCACCTCTGATGTACTGGGTTTCTCTCGCCCACCACAATGGAACACCTGGTTTGATGAGGAATTCCGGCAAGCGCATCCAGCAAAGAAAGACTCGCTGTATAGAAGGACTAGAGCTGCTCGCGAGCTCTACGAGCGAAGGAGAAAAGAGGAGCATCGACTTCTCAGAAAGAAGGAAAAGGAGCAAAAGAAGCGCTCCATCGAGGAGATTGACAGACTTTATTGCAGGAATGATGTCAACAAGTTTTACTAAAAGGTAAAAGAACATGTCAGAACAGAAGCCTGCAGGGACGAAAATGGCAATATAGCATTAGAATCGCAGCTGGTGCTGAGGATATGGAAGGAAAACTTCTGCAGACTGCTAAACGGCAACGATGACCAATATTCCGCTGTCAGGCAGAATGAGGCATTAAACAGTGACGATGATAGTCAAAATTCCCGTCAACCCGATCAAAATGAAGCAATATATAAACTTAAAGCTTAAGCTGAAGCCGACGGCCTTGCCGCTGAATTTTTTAAGGCAGGAGGAGATTTGTTGTTAAGGAGCATGCACCAGTTCATCTGCAAAATCTGGTCGGATGAAAGTTTGCCCGATGAATGGAACCTCAGCATCGTTTGCCCGATCCTGAAGAAAGGAGACTCTCTGAACTGCGCCAACTACAGGGATATAAGTCTTCTCAACATCGCATATAAGATCCTGTCTGTTGTTTTATGTGAATGCCTAAAACCGATCGCCAACAACCTGATAGGTCTTTATCAGAGCGGTTTCAGACCTGGAAATTCCAGCATTGACCAAATATTCATACTACGGCAAATCTTGGAAAAAAAAAAAACCCAAGTCTCGGCATCTCTGGCAACTCTCGTTGCTCCATTAAAGTCGGAAAGAACACCATCGAACCGTTCGATTTGGTGGAGCTGTTTCCCGCATTAGATTAAAAAAAATGCTGAACAAAAAAAGAAGGATAACGTTTAAGTCCACAATGCATAAACAGTGGAATATGTGTGCAACCCCCCTGCTTGGGGTCACTGTTAGATTCGGAGGAGGTGCGAGGTTGGGTATATGCAAAGTTTCTTCATAACCATGTTTCCCATACATATTTCACTGTTTATGCGTTGTGCACTTCAGTACATTTGCAGCCTCACGAAGGTCAGACTAGGCCCATTGTGGTAGGCCCACATACTAAAGTCAGTTTCGTGTTTTCCATAAATTATAGTATTTAAACGAAATAAAAAATCGTCCAAGCCAGATGAACAATCGCCCACGCGATTTTTTGGGCGATTGTTCATTTGAGAGTTTTGGGAGATTTCCCCTTGGGCGATTATACACGGAGCCTATCTTTGGTCCTGTCTGCATAGACGGCGAGTGGAGGAGAAGGTACAATGCCGAACTATACGGCCCATACAAGGACATCGACTTAACCAGAAGAGTTCACATACACCGACTAAGATGGCTGGGTCATTTAGAGCCAAATGTAATGGAATGGAGCCAATCGTTCCAGCCAAGAAAGTTTTCGAATCCACCCCGGAGGGTCGGCGCAGTAGAGGACGACCTCGCGGTAGGTGGCGCAAAGAAGTATAGGAGGACCTCAACCAACTTGGCGTGCGCAATTGTAGGCAGCTGGCTCGTAACCGGGCTGGCTGGTGAAGTTTGTTGGTTGAGGTCCAGGTGCACCCCGGACTGTAGCGCCACCTAAGTAAGTAAGTACATACATATGTAAAGACAGCGGTCTAAAATACTGTAGAAAATACGATAGATACAACGGAATCTATTGGGAGAATGACCTCTGGGTGATCTTCATAGATTATTTTTTTTCAAGGGAAATGCAATAACAGTACATAGCAGACTGCCCTTGTATGTAGTTCTAACTATTGAACGATTAGAAATGTCTTTAATGTCTGTGAAGATACCTAAAGGTTGATTCTTCTTTAAGTATGTAGTTACAACAATATTCATTTATTGACGGAAAGTACATATCACCAAAATTAGGCACCGTGTGTGACGGTAAAAATATGCGCAGCACCAGCTCACGTTCTAATACTCGTACATGGTTCATCTTCAATTCACAGGCAATCCGTTGATAGAACAAGTACGTTATTAAAATTCATCCCTTCACAAAGACTCTTTATAAACAAGAAAATCAATACACCTCTCTAAGCACTTCCTCATAAGCACACAATGCCAACTAAACCATAAAACGCTTATTCGCAGATAGCTACTTGAGGGGTGGCAGTTTCGTCTTTGTTAACAACAACATTACGAGATGACAACGAATATGTATCGCATGTTAACTTCATTAGAACAACTTGTCAACCCTTCTTCTCGGCACATAATTGGGGCGAAGGAATTCCGCACCCACACACATGTGTATGCAAGGCAGCGTCACACCGTCACCGTCGTCATCGCCATCACCCCCGGACAAGTTTAATTATTCAGCACTTATGTGTGTACCGCTCTCAGATTTTACTGCTAACTTATCGTCACATCGACCCGTTGAAGGGGAAATTATCTTTGGCTTGTTTTATAATGTGTATCTCGAAGTTAAATCCTGCTCAGCGCAGCGCGTTGTATCGGTATACACATGTGTTTATCAGTGCCTGAAGATATATTTGGTTGCGACATAGCGCCGAACGTGACGGGAACCTCTTAAACCTACGCCTCCGGGATGCCACCGATTTCAGGATGCGGAACTTTTTACTAGTCGTTGTGTATCCCTGGTGTTTGGATGTTATTGCATGGCTTGTTCTACATCGGGTTGGCATTTGCGTAGCTGCAGATTACTTGTATTTAGCTCTTTGTTTGCTTGACGCTCCGTGAATCTGGTGAAGCTTCAATGGGGTGAGTGTTCAACGGGGGAATCATTTAGTATAATGCTTAATAGTGGAGTAGACAGCGCTATTTAACAGAATAGAAGTAATTTTACCGTTTGTTTGTATGTAAGTCAAATATCAAAGTAGATACTCTTCATTGAAACGAGATCTGAACACGATCTATTTACATTTGTTGCTAAGCCTTAAGCTAGTATTTTCAATGTTGATGTGAATTATGCAATTAAACATGGAATATGGGCACTTTTATGCTAAATTCTAACTGCTAGCTGTTGATAGAATTTGAATTTAAATCTGCATTTATTTAGATAGTTTGCGTTGAGGCGGGTTGATCCCTAATCGCAGCATCTACAAGTGGGGCTAATCTTAATTCATCTTAGCTCTCTTTTGAATTGGTGATGGACAGACATACATACATATGCCTTATTTAGCTTTCATCTTATTCTATACATGTCTATTCTATAGTCATTTCCTTAATAATACTCGCCGTGCAGGGACGGGTTAAGAATATCACTGCAGCGCCCCCCCAACAACTAGCGCTTGTCGTAAAAGGCGACTAAGGGGACGAATCAGATCTATCCAATATTACACCCAAGTGAGCCTAGCGACACATATACTACCTATATAAAAACCCTCCCACAAGTGTGCATGCGAGTCCGTGGGTTGACACGACTGGAGATCACCGGTGTCATAGAAGAAAGATCAAACAATACTAAAACAGGAGCATGTACTTGTCAAACAACAAACACCATCCCAATATGGTAATATTGCAAAACTGTATCATTATGGTAATGCTTGCTGAAAGGAAAGGCACTACCCCGCCAGGCACTACGACTGCTGTGTATGGTACTGATCCTGGACCGAGCAGAAATGTTCGGGTCAGAGCTATACGGATTTGGGGGCTAGCAAAATAATGAAACAGTTTGGAAGAAATTTGAGGGTCGCGAGTTGGAACGTTGGAAGCATGCCCGGTCGAAGTTACGAGCTGGAAGAGATGATGAATAGAAGGCGGGTGGATATCTTGTGTGTCCAAGAGACGAAATGGAAAAACACAGAAAATCGGACGCGTTTCTTGGACGTTAGGACAAAGATTTCAAGATGTTCTACTACGGAACGGAAAAGGCTAGGAACGGAATCGGTATCATCCTTGCGTTGCGGCAGAGCTACTTGGTAACGTCTTGAGCATTTCGAAGTCCAGCGACCGTTTGATGTCTCTCAAACTAGTAATACAAGGAGAGGTGTGGAATATTGTCAGTGCATATATATGCTCCCCAAAATGGGTGCAATCAGGGAGATAAAGATGCATTTTGGGTAGATTTCCACAATCTCCTTAAGAACATCCCAAAGGAAGAGTTTCTGTTTGTTGGAGGAGATTTGAATGGACATGTCGGGAAGTCAAACGAAGACTATGAAGACTGCCATGGAGGACTAGGAATGGCAACAGGAACTTTCTTGGTGAAGACATCATAAACATGTGCAAATCGCACGGTCTTATCGTGTTAAATACCTTGTTCATCAAACAAAGCCGACGCCTGATCACTTACAGCAGTGGTGGAGATGAAACTCAGACTGACTACCATTCGGTAGGCAGTTTCATGAAGCCTCGGGTAAAAGATTGTAAAGTGATCCTGGGAGAGGCAATCGCTCGGCAACACCGAAGGAAAGCAAACAAACAAGGGTCTCTGAGAAAATCAAGTGGTACAATCTAGACAAAGAAAAAGGCGAGGCTTTTGTTTTCGTAATGAAAAATTACCTCTCTCCCACCATCAACGGAGCTGAGGATGAAGAGTGCAGAGCACAAAATATGTGGGATTCCCTACAGCAAACTTGCTTAAATAAGGCCAAATCACTGCTAGGAGCTTCAAAAGGCCACCATCAACACGCCAAAGAAACATGGTGGTGGAGTGATGAAGCTAAGAAGGTGATAAATGAGAAGAAAGCGGCTTTCAAAGCTTGGTTAAAGTGCCCATCTAATAATAATGACGAAAAAGCTCGCCTCGAAATGGAATATAGATGCTGCAAGAAAAAAGCGAAGAAGAAGTGCGCCCAGCTTCAAGCAGAGAGTACGGAGGGCCTGTATCGGGAGCTGGAGAAAATATTGTAAAGTGATCCTGGGAGAGGCAATCGCTCGGCAACACCGAAGGAAAGCAAACAAACAAGGGTCTCTGAGAAAATCAAGTGGTACAATCTGGACAAAGAAAAAGGCGAGGCTTTTGTTTTCGTAATGAAAAACTACCTCTCTCACACCATCAACGGAGCTGAGGATGAAGAGTGCACCCTGCACACTTCAACCACTCTCCCCGCGGGACTACCGTTAGGTATTACTTCGCGGGGCTGGTTAGCTATTTATGCTCTTCATTCGTTGTCTTCCGCTCCTTGTTCCAAAGGTGTTGCCTAAGTTCCTGCACGATTATCGCTGCAACTTGTTTCACCGCGTCCCATATTTCATTCGATGCTATCATATGGTGCACAATGTTTTCGGGGGTTGGTATTTCTCCAATTTTTTCCTCCAGTTCTCTGTGCTCTATATGAAAACGTGGGCACTGAAAAAATACGTGCTGAGCGTCTTCTGAGGCCTCTCCGCAATTTGGACAGTTGGGAGATTCATAGAGCCCAAACCTGTTGAGATACGCTCGAAAGCAGCCATGTCCGGTTAGGAACTGGCTAAGATAGAAATCTACCTCTCCGTGTTTCCGGTCCATCCATTTTTGGATATCCGGTATAAGTCGATGGGTCCATCTTCCCTTTGAGGACTGGTTCCATCGCTCCTGCCATGCTCTAATGCTTCGCTGTCTTTCTTCCAGCTTGATATTTTTGACTGACGCTTGAGGTTCCTGAATTTTGGCGTCGTAGCTCGATAGCCAATATATCCGCTGGTAGCATTCCCGCGATGACACATACTGCCTCGTCTGACACCGTACGGAAGGCACAGCATACTCTCAGCGCACATAGTCTGTTGACAGAGTTTATCCTTCTTGCGTAGGTCTTTTTCGTCATAGCTTTGGCCCATATGGGTGCCGCATACATAAGGATGGACTGCACCACCCTGGATAGAATAAGTCTCCTTTGTTGCCTAGGTCCTCCTATATTTATCATTATTCTTGATAAGGCACCGCTCACCCGAGCCGCTTTGTCGCACGTACTTTCAAGGTGCTCCTTGTAAGTGAGCCTCGCGTCGATCATCACACCTAGGTATTTGATAACCGATTTTGATGTAGTATTATGATCTCCTACTCTGACGGTGATTTCCTCTCTTTTCTTGCGGCTGCTTACCAATACTGCCTCCGTTTTATGTTCGGCGAGCTCTAACCCGACTGCTGCCATCCAGAGTTTGACTTTTCGGATACATTCATTTGCAATATCCTCTATTTCCTCTAAATGTTTTGCAACCACGACAATTGCAATATGGCGAAGCCTATGATTTTTCCCTCATTTGGGATTCCAAGCCTTAGAACCCCATCATACATAATGTTCCAAAGGATAGGGCCTAATACCGATCCTTGAGGATGAAGAGTGCAGAGCACAAAATATGTGCGATTCTCTACAGCGAACTTGCTTAAAGAAGGCCAAATGACTGCTGGGATCTTCAAAAGTCCACCATCAACACGCCAAAGAAACATGGTGGTGGAGTGACGAAGCCAAGAAGGTGATAAATGAGAAGAAAGTGGCTTTCAAAGCTTGGTCAAAGTGCCCCTCTAATAATAGTGACGCAAAAGCTCGCCTCGAAATGGAATACAGATGTTGCAAGAAAAAAGCGAAGAAGAAGTGCGCCCAGCTGGAGAAAATATCTTCCCCAGGTTGCTGATCCAAACCATGCTATCCAGGAGCTGCGAAGACACAATATGAACAAGAGCGCAACCATCTTCAAAATAGCCGCCCAAAGAAGGAGGAATGCTCAGGAGATTCGTTCGCCAAAGTTTATTAACAATGCTCATGACCAGCTTCTTGTGGATGACGACAAAATTCTGCAGAGGTGGCGGCAGTATTGTGAAGAACTTTTAAATGAACAGTTTCCCCGGCTATACTTTGCAAGAGCCACTCCTAACTGTGAAGAAATACCCGACATTACAGTCGAAGAAGTTAGTGAGGCGGTCAAATACTCAAAAAAACGAAAAGCGGTTGGGCCAGACGAGATGCCCTCTGAGTTCTGGCAAAAGAAGGGAGACGTCGGGTTCAGATGGCTCACAATTGTGAGAGGTGACCCAATGCCGAATCAATGGAGGGAAAGATGGGTGATACGCGAAACTGTGATAACTACCGTTCAATCAAGCTGATGTCACACACCATGAAGATCGTTGAGCGGGTATTAGGTGGCCGAATGCGAAAAATAACACGGTTATCTGATGATCAGTGCGGGTTTGTCTAGGGTAAATCAATCACAGATGCAATCCAAAGTATAAGGATCATAATAGAGAAACATCGTGATTCCTTAAGGGATTTGCATATTGTATTGGTTGACTTTGAAAAGGCATTCGACAGACAACCACGAGATCTAATATGGTTGGCGCTAAGACATCGAGGGGTTCCAGAAACCTATGTACAGATGATCATGGACATGTACGAGGGAGCAAAGACAAAAGTAAGATGTCCCGCTGGAGTAACCGAAGAGTTCCCAATCAAAGTCGGGGTGCACCAGGGAAGCGTTTTAAGTCCTTTGCTCTTTATTACAGTTCTTGATTATCTGCTTGAAGGTAAAGTGATGGACCCCAAGGTACATCAGTTATTCTTTGCTGACGATGGAGCCATCATGAGTGAGGATCCTACATCCCTGCAACGAGCACTTGATGTGTGGGTGGACGCTCTGGAGAGAAATGGGTATCGCATTAGTTCAAAAAAGACAGAGTACTTGTGCTGCCCGTTCTCTGATCTACTCAGGCCTATTCCAGACATTTATTTGAATGGAACAGTGCTTCGCAAGTGCGAAAAGTTCAAATATCTGGGTTCTATGATCAATAGCAAAGCAACTTGTGATGAGACCATCAATCATCGCGTTAGCGTAGGGTGGCTGAAGTTGCGAGAAAATTCCGCTATCTTCTTCTGACAGAAAAATGCCACCTCAGTTGAAAGGAAGGCTCTACACCGCAGTTGTGCGTCCAGCGCTCACACACGGTTCCCAATGTTGGACGATGTACAAAACGTATGAGAGTAAATTAACGGCAGCTGAGATGAAGATGCTTCGCATGGCAGCAGAAGTGACAAAGCTTGATCGAATAAGAAGTTCGAAGATCTGTGGAAGCTTTCACATCAAGGAAACCGTCGTACAAAAAATAGAGCGCGACCGCCTCAGCTGGTATTGCCACGTTCAGAGAAGAGATCATTTGAACCCTGTTAAAAAGGTAATATGGGACGACATCGGCATTTCATCGGCCTCAGTAACCGAGTGATCCAAAATCGGCAGACCTGTCGATATTTTCTGAGGTCAATTAGGCGAACCCCACAGGCGAATCAGTAGAAATGCGGTGAAGTGGGAGAGTTATGATCCTTTGTTTTCGGATCATAGTCTCGCTGATAAAAGGAAGAAGAAGTAATTTCTTAATAATACGACACCTCCCTTCCTGTAGGCATCAAATCAAAAACTCATGAACGCCTTTTCTACTTAAATTTTTTTTTTGATGCTTTCAAGCGTGTTCTGTGTTTTTTTTTTTTAAGAATTGTATTCTGATGGAGGTTATAACCAAAACCGGCGGCATCGGCGCGATGTTCACTATGACCGTCACCTGCTAGAATCGCGCTGGCTCTGAGTACCGAAGGGAATCTCGCCGGAAGCTGATAAGCGATAAAGCGAGAAGCTGGTTCACTATCGACGTACCCTAACATTTAAAGCTTTTTTGGGCCGTCTTAACAGAGCTAGGGTAGAAAACGATAAAAATTCGCCAAGTGCGAGTTTGTTCGCAAGCAGAAGGGTTTGTTGGATTTTTTTTTTTTATAATTCACACGCCCTCTAGGGAATTTGGCTACCCTTATCATTTTCAAACGTGGCACACAGTGCTCAAGTTAAGGGTATAAGGGTCAATAGAGAAAGAGGTACCGATGCTGGTTGGTTTTAAATGCCTTTCGATAGTACTGATAATACAATTTGAACTTCGTAAAGCATTCAACATTCATGTGCTCAGGAAAGGATTTCTACATTTCATGGGCTTTATGCTGAATTGATAGGTTTCCTAGGCCTAATGCAATTGGCTATTTCTATTGAACTCTGTTTGTGAAAATAACGACCGAACAGCGAAATACATGAGACATTTCTTTGGTGTTCAATCGAATTTGTTGTGTTCACGATGTCCATATCTCCAATTAGTTAATGTGCGATTTTGGATCGTATCAAGTAAGTACAATTGTGAGCATCAGAACAGATATGAGCATTATACTCAAGTTTGGGGCGAATAAATGTTTATCAATTCTCATTTTCTGCAACGCTAAGGGAAATTCTTTGCAATTTCGAATATTTGGTCATTCTTACAGATGTGTTAACTTGGAGTGCTTTTTTGTTTTAAAAATGAAACTATCATTCATGGTGTTCAATGTCTCGGAGTCGTACGTACAATGTATATCTGTACTACGACAGCCATAGAGGCTATAATAGGACTCACCCCGCTACATACGTATGTATATTGCTCAAGAAAGTGGCAATTCGCAGTGCAGTTGGTCTTCGAAAGTCGGATGAATATAGTAGTAGATGTGATCAAGTGGTCTCATGGATTTATTAACCGACTTTGTGCTAGCATAAACCTTCACTCAGGCATCGAAGGTGCCACCATCCACATATCAGTTTTAAGCTGCTTCAGCAGTTTACACAGCTTGGCTCAATACAACAAAGTAAAACTGTGCTGGGTACCGGGCCACGTAGGCGTTGACAACAATGGAACTGCGGATCTGCTCGCCAGAGAAGGCTCTTCTGAGTTGTTCATAGGACCAGAATCCTTTTGCGGAATATCTGATTCTGATTTTAAATATACCCTAAACAGTTGGGAAAGCAACACGTGCATTTCCCACTGGAATAACACCCAAGGTCTTAGACAAGCCAAAGGAGCTATCCGACCCTTCCAAAAATGGCAGTAGATGCCCATAAATAAAGCAGAAACGATATAAGAATGCTTGTGAGCTGAGAATGAGAATCACGGAGGATATCACCTGTCGCCTCTGTAGGGAAGAGGACGAAACCGCAGAACACAAACTATGTGAGTGTGCAGCTCTGGGTAGAATTAGAAGAAGCTTTTCCTTAAAGATATCATAGTCTCTAAAAGACTTAAGGAACTCTCCCCGCAGCTGTATTTATTGCTTTCAAAAGGAGAGTTGAATTACTGCTGTCCTAAAAGTTGACCCCTGACATTATAGATCAATCTGGTCGCAGTACTTTTCCGCCAAATGGGCGTGGCCAAAACAAAAAAAAAATAAAAAATAAAAATCATTCATGGATAATAACCGAATGTTTAGGTTTCGATTCCATGACAGTATGCGGCATTGTGTTTTGAAAGCATTAAATTTCATTTTATTGGTTGTATCCCCTTTTACTATGCTTTTAAAGTCGAAATTTAATGTGCTTAATAGACATTGCCGTTCTAGTTCTACGGGCGAAAGGTAGGGACGTGATTTTTGGAATAAATATGAGAAGCTGAGGGTAGTGTCATTAGCAAGGAAATGAATCGGATTATAAGTTGCAGACAAAACATTATTTACGAAAATGAAAAAGAGTCGGTATCAAAATAGAGCACTGGAGAACACCAGCTTTTATTTGGTGAGTTACTCACCTGAAACCGTCAAACACAATTTGATCGGCCAGAGAGGTAGTTTCTAATCCATAAAATAAAAATTTTGTTGATTCCAAACTCTTACGGAAATGTCTTAGAAATATCAAGTACAACGATCCTAGTCTCTTCAAGATAATGTTGAGATTCGTTCAGCATTATTATTCTACAGAAAAGAAGGCACTCTGTTCTGATGGCCAATTTCTCTTATATACACATATTTACTAGCGGCGCGGGCGGTATTCGTTCGTATACAATTTCATTTTTACAGCTGCGATGATGCAATTATAAATATAATAGCTTTATATGTATAACTCTGTCTTTATGTATGTGTAGCTCAAATGAATCTTAGAAGAATTTATTAGAAGCAATTTCTTTTGTTTTTAAATCCTTTTTTTTGTCGAGAGCAGGTGAAAAATCTTCTAAAGACACCATAAGGCCCGACCGTGCGTACTTATGGTAGTGTGAGATTTTTGCTCACTAAAAAAACATCTCTCTTCGAAATTAATACTACAACTAAGCCGACACTTATCCAGCAGTTTTGTTTTCGCTTACGAGACTCGTGATTTTGGAGAAAGATGATCGTATGTAATTTAAAAGGAATGTATCACTTTAGACAGGTTAAATTCCAATTAAAGTTCCAACAAGCCATTGTTGAGTTAAGACAATGTAAATTTGATTTTAACCCCCTTTCTGTCATTTAAACCTCGAATGCTCAACTCCTGTAAGTGAGCAATTTTTAATACACAATTACCTTCGCCGGGAAATGTAGATCATAGCAGTGAAAACCGCATCCAAATCCGTTTAGCGGTTCTCCAGATTCTCTTAGATTAGCGTATTCATATATGTACGTTTTGGAATTTTCTTTTATTCCACGTATTGATGATATTTAAATATTCTTCCACTATGAATGCATATTTCAAACCATAAATTCAAAAAAAAAGTTTGAATTCTACTCAAAAATATATCAGATTCAAGAAAAAATGTGTGGCTCGTTTTGTTTGTACTGAAGCGACGTCCAAAATATTTTTTTGTGTAAGAATCATGCACGTACCCAGTATAGTTTATATGATTTTAGTTAAGTTTATTTATAGTTTTAATTTTTTTGATTCACGTTTTCAAAAGGACGTAAACTCATTTAAATAAAAGGCTTCAGGATCGAAACTAAGCAAATTCGTTAAAATGATGCCTTTTCAAAGATTTCATCAAAAATTTAAGAATAATAGTCTTTCAATTTTCCAAAACTGGATAGTCTATTTCTTTGCATACGTATGCGTCATATAATACCATTAAATTAATGTAATGAAATCGACTGAGGAATAATCGTGAAAATGTGAATTTTCGAAAACCTATCAGTAAGCAAAATATTGTTAACTTTGCATATACTTACATCAATATATACATATGTACATATGCAATATGTATATACAATGGCATTATAATTTTTTTTTCTTGAAAAGCCTCCCAGCCCAAATGCAAAACTTAAACAAACGTAAGAGTCTTTTTGGACGAAATCGACTTTCCAAAAATCGGCCTTAAATATAGTATTATTACAGCACATGCACAATTGATTAAAATTTTGAAATCGAAACTGTGTATAGGTGCAAGTGAAAATGGTAAATGTAACTAGTATCCTATAAATTAAGAAGGAAATTTGCTCATTAAATATTTTCTTCTATTGCTAACAGTTAATAAAACGAGAATTTAAATATTTTTTTGTCAGCGTTGAGCAGAATTGGATGAGTTGTTTCCCATGTGAAAGGACAGGTATTTTATTTGTGTATTGTTGCAGTAGAGAGTGGTTATCTACGCATTTACCAGCAGGACTCACGTAAGTGGGCCAAACATCCATAATGTATGATACGAGTAGTTGTGGACCTATGACGAAACAAGGAATTGCTCAATAAATCGAAACAAAATAATGAATGGGTTTCATAGCTCCAACCAAATGCAACCTTGGAATAAAAAGATCTAAACGAGAATCATGGAAAATTTTCCGGGAAAGTCCTTGTGACATTTGCAGCAGTGTCCGCATCTACGCTAAGTTCGAGGAACAATGTGAAACTAACAAACGGATTCTCGAACGTCTCAGTAACGCCGAAAGCTTTTGTGTGGCTAACCATAAATCTAAATCTAAGTAAATATGAACTCATTGCTTAAAATAGTAACATGGAATGCAAACGGACTCTTACAAAAATCTAACGAATTAGAAATGTTTCTAATAAGAGAAAATATCGACATATGTTTGATCTCCGAAGCCCATATAACAAGGGAATCGCAGATAAAGATAAGAGGCTACGCTGGTTATCACGCCTACCATCCTTCTGATAGAGCGCGGGGCGGTTCGTCCTTATTCATTAAAACTAACATCGAACATTCGGTCGATATAAGCATGGCGCTGGAAAAACTTCAGTTGTGCGCTGTAAGGGTTAAAAATAAGCACCTGAGTTACAATATAGCGTCTGTTTACTGTCCGCCGCGATGCCCACTAGAAAAAGACGACTACTTTCGTGCCTTCAATGCTCTTGGTTCAGATTTTCTTATTGGTGGAGATTTCAACGCGAAGCACACCTTCTGGGGTTCAAGATGTACATCTTCTAAAGGAAAAATTCTCTACGAAGTGGCAAATGAATTCGGTTGTTGTTTTTAATCGACAGGAAAACCGACCTATTGGCCAACTGACTCACAAAAAATTCCCGATCTTATCGATTTTTTTGTTACAAAAGGCATTTACGAGAAGTTTGTTACAGTCAAAGAATGTTTTGATATCTCTTCTGACCACTCGCCGGTAATTTTATTACTTGGAGAAGCGCTGATCAAGTAAAAAGGGCCTCCAAGACTAACTAGCAATATAACAAACTGGGAGGGTTTTAGAAATGATTGCGAAACAAATATCGCCTTAAATGTTTCACTTAAAACACCTTGTGAACTAGAGGACGAAGTTGATCATTTCGTGGAAACAATCCAAAGAGCGGCGTGGAAAAACACTCCTTCTAGAAGCTATAAGATCAACCGCAACGAAAAGTATCCCAGAGAAATCATTGAACTGGTGAGAGAGAAACGAAAAGCACGAAAGAAATGGCAAATCACTCGTGCACCGCAGCATAAAACGGTCCTTAACCGACTATGCAATCACCTTAGAGATAGTATTCGCGAATTTAAAAGCAAAAAGATAGCGACCTATCTTGAAAATCTTTCCGGTGAAAGAGAATCAAATTATTCGGTTTAGAAAACGCTAAAAGGCATCCGGAAACCTCAAATGCAAGCGCCACCAATTCGGAAAAACGATGGAAACTGGGCCAAGAGCGACAAAGAAAAGGCAGAACTTTTTGCTTTACACTTAGAAGAAACGTTTAATCCATTCGACGGCCCTTCGTTAACGCCCGACTCCCCAGCCACGACATCTGACAACTTTAAAGTAAAAAAGTTGCATTGATTAAATTGAGGGAAGTGATTAAAAATTTAAAGACGAAAAAAGTACCAGGTTACGACTTGATAACGGTGCAGGTAGTCAAGGAATTGCCGAATAAAGCTATTATCAAACTGCTCTATTTGATCAACGCTTCGTTCAGATTGCTCTATGTTCCAAGACAATGGAAAGTCGCCGAGATTATAATGGTCCCGAAACCAGGCAAACCGCTAAATGAGAAGAAATCATATCGGCCGATTTCCCTATTCCCGGTTATCTCAAAAATATTTGAAAAACTACTTTCCAAACGTCTACAGCCCGTAATCGACGAAAGACGTCTCATTCCTGACCATCAGTTTGAATTTAGAATCAAGCATTCTACAATTGACCAAGTCCACAAAATAACTAACGTGATTGGAAAAGCTCTGCAAGAAAAAAAGATTTGTTGTGGTGTATTTCTTGACGTCTCACAAGGTTTCGATAAGGTTTGGCACGAAGGCTTGGAATATAAATTGCAACGACTACTGCCACGGCAACTCTTTTTAATCTTGCGATCGTACCTCACCGAGAGACTCTTTCGTGTTAAGCACGGAAACGATTACTCTGACTTCAAGGAGATTGCAGCCGGAGTCCCGCAAGGAAGTGTCCTTGGCCCACTTCTATATGTACTCTACACGCGTGACATCCCGCAAGAAAGAAACTGTGTCGTCGCCACGTTTGCGGACGATACGGCGATATTGACAACGGGAGATACCATTGAAGCAGCAACCGGAAAGCTTCAACATGCTATTAATAAAGTCCACGCTTGGACGAATTCTTGGCGTATTGTGCTGAACGAAAGCAAATCTACTCACGTCAACTTTACGTACAAAAAAGTGGATAGATTGCCTGTATATCTAAACTCGGTTCAAATACCGTACGCAAACGAAGCAAAATATCTAGGAATGACTCTAGATGTTAAGCTCAAATAGAAATCGCACGTGAAAAAGAAACGCGACGAACTTCAAAACAAATACCGACAAATGTACTGGCTACTCGGAAATCATTCGAAGTTGAGCCTACATAACAAACTGCTTATCTATAAGCAAGTGCTAAAGCCAGTGTGGACGTATGGTA
This sequence comes from Brachypalpus laphriformis, assembly GCA_945910035.1. Taxonomy (NCBI): domain Eukaryota; kingdom Metazoa; phylum Arthropoda; class Insecta; order Diptera; family Syrphidae; genus Brachypalpus; species Brachypalpus laphriformis. The sequence continues at coordinate 105,185,201 of OX246756.1, forward strand.
TACAACTATGGGGTTGTACCAAGAAAAGCATAGAAACATCATACAAACTTTTGAAAATAAAGTTCTTAGAACGATCGTTAACGCACCGTGGTATGTACGTAACGAAGATATTCATCGGGATCTGGGAATTCCCAGCGTTGTCGAAGAGATAACAAAATTTGCGCGTAAACACAGAGATCGTGTTCACGGCCATTGTAACCGTACTATCACTCAACTACTTGACGCGAACAATTCAATTTGTCGTCTTCAAAGGACAAAACCTTTTGACCTCGCGTCATAGCATATGAAGGTCGTGAAAAAGGCAGGAACTTTCATTGGAATTTAACCTGTCTAAAGTGCTACATTTATGTTTAATCACATACGATCATCTTTTTCTAGAATAACGATTCTCGTAAGTGAAAATAAAACTACTGGATAAGCACTGGCTTAGTTGAAGTATTAATTTTGAGGAGAGGTGTTTTTTTAGTGAGTAAAAATCTCACACTACCATAAGCACGCGCGGTCGGGCCTAATGGTGTCTTTGGAAGATTTTTCACCTGCTCTGGGCAAAAAAAAAAAAAAAAGTGTCCGCAACCAGGGAAATCACCGACCCATGCTCTCCAGGAACTCATAATAATAATAAGGACTGAAAAATCATTTAGATTTAGTTTGCAGTGGGCTGCTTCCTTAACATCGAAGGAGCTTTTAATATCACCGAATTCGCTCAGATATGCAAATGTATCCAATACACAGGAGTAAATAATACTACATGTAACTAGATAAAATGCATGTTAGAAGATAGAAAAATGAACATCTCACTAGGCAGTAATAAACTTAGAGTCACTACTGCGAAAGGTTGCAGCCGAAAAAATTTGTCTGCCAAATACCTACCACAAAAGAACGAAACAACTCATACAGTTAACAAGGAGTCAGATTCGAATAGCCGCATGATTCCTCACAGGCCACTGTCAAGTCAAAAAATATCTCATGGCTATGGGAATAGCACAAAATAACATAAGTATGCAGAATGCGCAACGAAGATGAAGAACCAACAACATATCTGTGGTCACTGTGACTGTTTAACCAGAACACATCTTCGTTACGAGCGGAACACATGTCTGCTACGCTCATTCAAAAACATAGTCGCATTCATCACAAACCCTTGAATCACTTTAACCTTCCGTCCTCACACCTATGTTTTACTTACGCGGTCCTCACACTGGAGTGTGACATACCCCAATTATAAATGTAGAAAAAAAGATGTGTTTCTGTTGAATTAAATTTTTATTCGTTATTTATTTTTTTAAGACACCCAAATAGGAACCCTATTCTTTTCTGTAGAATAATAAAAATCCACTCATTTAAAAAAAAAAATATTTATTAAAGAAAAAAAGTTATTTAAAAATTAGATTAATAAAAAAAATCATAAAAAATTAGGTGTTCAATAAAAGTCAAATTTCTCAAAAGTTATATATGTATATATAAAAAGAAATACCACATATGTTGCGTGAAATGATGTTATATAATAATGTAAAATATTACGAAATTTTGCGAACCATTGTTAGCGGAGTACTGAAATGCATGTACCAAAAACGAAATTTTATTTACTGCATTCGATACAATGCAGCGAACGATGTTCTTCGTGCATAGGCTGTTGACATGCCACGCACCCTTTTTTTGTTTTTCTATCTTTTTTTCTCACAGAAGTTGCATCTAAGATATTTTTCTAAATTTATTGGTTGTCGTGCTTCAAAACTGGTTGTTGTTTCATTTTGTGATTCACTGTTCAATTTGCTAATTTGTTTCAAGCCCCGTCTTCAACTTATGAATAAACAAACCTCACACTTGCAGATCAATGTATTTGTATTCGTTTTTTATTCAAATGCTGGATAAACTACTAAAAACAAATTAAAAACACTTAAACACCTTTATTCGCAAACTGTAAAAAAACACTTACATGAACTGCACACTGGGGTGTTAAAGTAAAATTATATATGTAAAAAAAATTCAAATCGCTCAAAACCACCGCCTGCAAAAAAATATTGAATTGAATTTACATAGGCATGCTATGGTTGACAAAAAATTGTAATGGTAACGGCACGGTTTGAAATTTTTTGTGGGGTATCTCATACCCCAGTGGGAGGAGGGAAGGTTAAGATAAGAGGGAATCAAACCGCCCAATAGTGGGCGCAGTGATAATGTGATCAAATCCCACCTTAAGCAACAACATACAAATGACAAATTTAAGACAGCCATAATATATGTTACAAATACAAATTCTGTTGATTTATGACGGCTAATAGATACTTCAAATTCTTAAGATCGAAGCAATTTGACGAATGTACTTTTGGTTCAAATAGTGAGGGAAAAATAAGTTTCTGAGTTCAATATCTTTTCTTGCAAAAACGTATGTAGATACTCGTACATGATATTCGAAGTCAAGATGCCATGCCGTATCACTAAAATTTGTCCGACTTTTTTTGGCAGTGGCTTTGTTTTGTTACCTTCATTTATTTCTCTAGCGACAAAGGTGTCAACTTTTCATTGTTTCTTTCTTGAACTTACACAATAGCCCACCAAAGAATGGATATTTTTCGCACCGCAGGTCCACAAAAGAATTTCGCGACATTTTTTGTTATACTGACTCGGCTGTATAGCGTAAACATTTTTTCTTCATTGAATTCGAAGGTTCCTAATATCTGGACTTCTCGTGCCCTCTAATCCACAGCGTTGATTTGCTACTTCACTCCATTCATGGGAACTTCCATCGTATGTCCGGACAGATCGGAGGAAACGGGTGCCTCATCTGACAGGAATTGTCGAGGCTTTGATTAATTGGTCCTGAGTGTAGATTCTTTCACCTTAGTTTTTGCCATCGCCATCGTCGTTGCCCCACCGCCGTCACCGACCAAAAATACACATACAGCAAACGGGGTTCTTGTTAAAACTGAAACCCAACCTAAGATCTTCACGCCTCGATCTCCCCACCAAAACAGACATCTATCAAAGTCGTTATGTTTGCATTTTATTGCACAATGGAATTGGGTTGTTTTATTTTTTTGTGTGCATCTAAATGAGGCAGGAATGGACCAGAAATTCAGATCAACTGAGGGCAAATCCAACAGTTGACCAGCTCTCTAGCTGACTGAGTTGCTGCAGCTGATAGCCTGACGCTGACGATGTTCGAAAAGTAAATCGACTACGAAATAAATTCAAATTTAATTGGCAAGATATGATCCTACAGCGCGATTTCCTTCATCTATCTGCCGGTCCTGAGCCTGACTTGTCGACGATTTCTTTTTTGCTCCTGCTGCTGATGGTTAATTTACAGCAATAGCGTCTCGTTCTCCTCCTCCGTCTTCGTAGTTTCGCGAACTCCAGAGCATCCGTATCGGATCCATATCCACCCACGGGTTGTAACGAAACAACTTGTTAACGCGAACATGCTTGCCTTAGAATTAAAATCGGGGATGTAGCGATCCTCGTGTAGTGATCGAGGATCCTCGTTCGGGTGTGATTTTTCCCTCCTGTAATAATTATATTAACAACGAAGCCCGAAAGTATTTGGAATTGGCCATTGGCATGAAATGTGCGGCCCACACGTTCTGTATGCATAGAGCGAGTACTTGTTAGTTGAATGTGTCGCATTTATAATGTGTTTTTTAGCGATTGGCCGTATCTTTAATCTTTCATCAGGCGATGCGATTTTGATGGAAAAGGATTTCTCTACACAACTACCGGAGAAACTTTAAGTATTGAACACAATAAAGGAGTCACACTTACACCCTCCGAGGAAGACACATGTTAATCATGGGTGGTGGGACGAACGGTTTAAGGATCAAAAATACATCTGTGCGGTGCACTGAGGGCGAATTAAGCTGAATTGCAGGAGTATTCGCAAAGGTTTTCTCTTTGCTGCTTAGAACTGAACATGAAATGGGCGGATTCCGATGATGCAAAAAGTATCCCTCAGTAATGTGGCGTCATGTATAGCTGATGCTTTTGTATTTTTAAGAATTCCTTAGAATGGTAAATTTGCGATATCCTTGGTGGTAGTGACAGTATTTGCGTACCGTCAAGCAAGGGTTGACGGAGTCTGCGGTCGCTAAGCATGAAGTTTTTATTCGATGTCATTGGCTGGGGCAATCATTTGTCTTGGAAGGTTTTATTAGCATATAGGTGGCATACTGAGTAAAGTAAATCAAGTTGACTGCTCCTAATCGATGGTGGTCCCCGGTAGCAGATCTGTGGTTCCTCTATTTTGCCTTGGCCGTTGACAAATATTTCCTTGTCGGCTGGTAAATCAGAAGCCCATAAATTAGATACCTACATGTTCCGTTTTTTAAGTGTTTGTTTTGCTTTTTTTTCCTTAGATATTGTCCAGGGTATCGTCATAAATACAGCGACAGACAGTCATTGTTACGACAACGTGCCCTTTGGCTGGGATAAGTCATGAGTGGCATTTCGGGATTATTCGGAATACTTTCGGTTCGATTCTGTCGTTTAAAATTCATAATATTTCTCGTGGATACGTGGGAGGGATATGTATCCAGGTAGATTGATTGTTAGCTGCATGGCGATCAGTAGGAAAGGAAGTTGTTAAGGTGTTTGTTTTATAGATTCGGATATAAATCACGGATAGAGACTTTAATATCCTGGCGACAATTGGACTACAAGAAAATCAATGTTAAATGTGTTGTGACGAAAATAAGTACTAATAAATAAAATTATTTCCTGTGTGAATCTCATAATTGATATACTCGTAAGAGCGCGTTTTTATCTTTATTTCTGTTTTGTGTTATAGTAAATGGAGAAGTTTGTTTTTGATAGAACTGCGTTTACTTTTGGACGAAACTGAGTTTGGACAGAAGGACATTTATAGCAGTTCAGAGTAACAATAAATGGAACTTATTTTTATTATGAATTGTACAATAAGATCTCCTTTATATGGCAAAAAAAGAAATAAATAAATATTTTTTTCCTGCATACCCTTTATTTTTTGTAAATGCCAATACTTACTTCGACGCAAAATATGTTCCCCCTAGGATGATGTTAACCCGGACCGACTAGACAGCAAAGTCAGCGTTAAGAATCGGTATGAGAAATTAAAAAAAAAATTCTTTAATATGCTCAAACTCAAACTTTTATTAAATAACTATACAAAAAAAACTTGAATACTAATAATTAATTACAAAAAGAAGTTATTGCGGATACTTTCTCTTTAAAACTTTTTTCGTGCAATCAGGATATAATTTCACGTGTTCTTGCACACAACGAAGAACGAATTTCTTTTGCTCTTTTCCGGCTCTCAGAAGTACGACTATTGCACTAGCTTGACAGCTCTTTCGGCTGTATCATTTACTGCTTTAAGGGAAGAACCATCCTTTTGGCTTCTAAATAGAAAACATTGCTCTTCCACGGAGATGGACTTTTTTGAAGAAATATTTCATTGATTTTCAATGGAGAAAATAAATTTGTACTCTTACCCATCACGAAATCATCCAATATTATCTAAATGAAATAAAAGTATAATTTCAATCATTAATAGATAGAAAATATTCGTGAATAATCAAATTAACTTATCCTGCAATGAATTTCTTTTTTTGATGGAACATATCTTGATTAACTGCCCTTATTAAAGCTAGTCACCATCTTCTCTTTTGTGTGTAAGTCCGTAGTGTCATCAAATAGCGATAAAACTACTGCCTCTTCGATCAAAATATACAAATGCTGATAACATTCTTGAAAAGGTTGGTTTAGAAATTGGTGCTTGGTGGACCTTCGTTTCGTACACACTTTTTAGCACTTATTATACTTACTTGCTTAGGTGGCACTACAGTTCGGGGTGAATCTGGGCTTCAAACAACAAGCCTATCCATTTGGCTCGGTTTTTAGCTAATTGCTTCCAAGGTGCTTGAGGTCCCCTTGAACTTGTGCGCGCCACCTACGGCGAGGAGATCGTCTACCGCGACTCCCTCCGGGTTAGTTTCCAAGACTCTGCGAGCCAGAGCGTTAGTTTCCATTCGCTCTACATGTCCTAGCCAATCTTAGACGTCCAATACGCAGCTTTTTGACTAAGTCGATGTCGCTGTACAGCCCGTATAGTTCGTTATTGAATCTTTTCCTCCAAAACCCGTCAATGCAAATAGGACCGAATATCTTACAAAGAATTTTTCTCTCGAAGCGACCAAGGATATCTTCATCCTCTTTTAATAAAGTTCATTTTTTAGCACCGTAAAGCAGGACTGGGATGATCAGGGTCTTATACAGAGTTTCCTTAGTTGCTAAAGATAGGGCTTTACTGTTGAATTGCCTTATAAGCCAAAAAAATAGAGACTGACAAGAGTTATTCTTCGCTTGATTTCTGTGCTGATGTCGTTTTAAGAGTTTATAGCAGCGAGGTAGACAAAGTCCCTTACTACCTCGAAGTTACAGCTGCCCACTGTGACGTTCTGTCCAATTCGTCGGTGTTGGCTGTCCCGTCTTGTTGACAGCATATACTTGGTTTTGCCCTCGTTTATCGATAAACCCATTTTGACCGCTTCTGGTTCGATGCATTACAAACGCATCGGTGACAGCCCGCTGAGTTCTTCCAATTAGGTCAATATCGTCGGTGTATATAAGCAGTTGTACGGACTTTTGATAGATTGTGCCTCTGGTGTTAGGCTTGTGAGTTCCGCACAATCCGTTCAAGTACAATATTAAAGAAGTCACATGGCAGCGCGTCACCTTGTTTAAAACCTTTTTTGACATCAAAGGTCTCGGTGAGGTCATTACCGACCTTGATGGAGCAGCGAGCATTCTCCATCGTCATCCTACACAGACGAACAAGTTTGGCAGGGATGTCAAAACTAGACATGGCTCTATAAAGCTCTTCTCTATAGATACTGTCATAGGTGGCCTTGAAATCGGTAAAAAGATGGTGAGTATCAATTTGGAATTCTTGGGTTTTCTCCAGGATCTGTCGAAGTGTGAAGAATTGATCGATGGTGGACTTTCCTGGCCTAAAACCGCACTGATAGGGGCCAATAAGGCTGTTGATAAAAGATTTCAGGCGTTCACACAATATCGCAGAAAAGATCTTGTATGCGATGTTGAGGAGACTGATGCTTCTATAATTGGCGCAGTTGAGGGGGTCTCCTTTCTCATGGATCGAGCAAACGATGCTGAGATTCCATTCATCAGGCATACACTCGTTTCACCAAATCTTAGAGATGAGTTGGTGTATGCACTCTACCAATTCATCACCAGATGCCTTGAGAAGTTCGGCCGGTAAGCCGTCAGGTCCAGCCGCCTTTAGTCCACTTTTTAGCACGACCTCATGTATATGATGCCGACCGAAAGGACCAACTGTCTTTCCAATTTTTGTTCCAAGAGCTCGCATGCTAAATTAAAACGACCTGTGTTAAGAGCAGTTGTATCGCAACACATAATCTGCACTATATTATCTAGGTTTCAGTCCTTAATTGCTCTAGAAACAGCTTTAGCTTGTTCTTTACCAGAAGAATTTTCTAGTTTTGGCACGGAAAGGAGTTGTTCCCCATCTTCAAACATAATACAAATAGGAAGTCGTTCTTCCTTGGCACTTCTTTCGTTGAAGCTAGGTAACAATTTTCCATTCCATTGACAGTAACGACTTCCGGAACACTATTTTGAAAATCGGTTTTAATAATGTCTGCCCTTTCGTTTCTAATCTGTGGCCATACGCGTTAAGTCGAGGACTTGTTGATTGAAAAATCTTCAAAATGAAGTCCTAGAGCCTTCACTCTAGCCTGAAGTATATAAACAGAGTCTCTTATGCTCAACTGATATCTGTCTAAGGCTGAGACTAAAAGTGCTTTCTTCCTCGTTTTTTTGGCTGCTTCAGATGATAGTTTAGGAGTAGTTGGAAGATCCGTTTCGCTGTTTTCCTTGGAGCTTGTAAATGTGTCATGCTCTTCGGGAAGTAAAACCTCCAATGAGGCTGAAGACGTAGATGGTATTGCCGATGACATGTACATACGACGTTTTTATTCTTCTTCTAATCGCCTTTGTCTTACCTTTTTTTTAAATTTGCGCGCACTCAAGGGGTTATGGATACCCTTAACATGTTTACACACAGTACTAGCGTTGGAAGAGATAGATAGGGAGAGAAAGACTTTAGTTATTTTGCTTTTCCGCTTGTTTTATATCTACTCCCGCTTAGCAGGTCGGTCGGCATGGCCCTCTCTACCGCTGTAAAAAAAAACCTGTCCTCTTCTATTTTAATTTCTTTAAAAAGCATCAGCATGAGCTATGTTATATAAGTTATCGAAGTCATCGAAATGCTTCTCGTCGTTTATACACCTCCTGGGTTTTCTTCGAAATTGTTTAAACAATACACTCACGAATAAAAAGATTTACACTTTTGCTGATTGTGAACTCAACCATGCATATTAAAACAGAAAACTGCAAAAAAATTGTCGATTTGACGGTAGTTTACCACCCTTTATTTGGTTATTTGCATTTCCCACTACGTAAATACTTTTTCTATTACTTCTTAATTGCAGTGACATCTTTAACTGACTAAAAAGAAAACTGTTTACCGTGTAAAACTAAAAGTTGCAATGAATATTAGCTCAGGTGCGCGCTGCTATTCTCCCGTAACTTGTACTGAAATGTTTCGATCCCAGTCGGCACAGATTAAAGTTCTATAGAACAAAAAAAAATTATAAATTTTTTTTTTTTTTTTTTTTTTTCGAGGGTAGGTGAAAAATCTTCCATAGACTCTATGAGAATAGCAAGCGCGTGCTCATAGTAGTGTCAGATTCTTACTGACTAAAAAACACCACCCTTCGATATAAATTTGTTAGTTATCGCAACTAAGTATAAACTTATCAAGCAATTTTTCTATCAGGAAATAAAAACATTTGGCAGGTTACTTTCCACTGAAGAATCCTGCATATTCCGCGATCTAGACGCGGTTAATCATCTCGCCAAGTCGAAAGGTTTCGTCCTTTGTACTCGGCGCAATAAATTGCTCTCATCCAAAATTTGTAGGACTGTATTGTTGACATGTGCGATTAGTCAGTTTCTATGCTTTCTCGCGAAGCTTCTAGTTTCAGCTTCGATTGTGGGAATTCCGAGATCCCTGTGGATATCGTCGTTTCTACTATACCACGGTGCTTGGACTATTTCTCTCAGCACTTTATTTTGAAAAGCTTGTAAAATATTTGCATATTTCTCTCAGCAATGTATTTTGAAAAGCTTGTAAAATATTTGCATTTGTTTTCTTGGTACAACCCCAAAGTTGTATACCATAGGTCCACACCGGCTTTAGCACTTGCTTGTATAAAAGCAGTTTGTTCTCAGTACTGAGCTGGGAATGTTTTCCGAGTAACCAGTACATTTCTCTATATTTGATTTCGAGTTCTTTACGTTTCATTTTCACGTGCGAATTCCATTTCAGTCTTGCGTCGAGTGGCATTCCCAGGTATTTGGCCTCGTTTGCAAAAGGTATTCGGGCGGAGTTTAGAAAAATTGGCAAGCCATTCGTTTTCTTGTAAGTGAAATTCACGTGAACAGATTTAGATTCGTTGAGGGCGATCCCGCAGTCCCTCGTCCATTCATTTACATTATTCAGTGCGTTTTGCAGTTTTGCAGTCGTTTCTTCGATTGTTTTACCTACTGCTAGGATAGCGGTGTCATCGGCAAACGTAGCAAGGATAGTGCCATCTTCGTTCGGTATATCACGAGTATATAGCAAATAGAGAAGCGTCCCAAGAACGCTTCCTTGCGGTACACCGGCCGAAATTTCCTTGAGCTCGGAGTATTCGACTCCATGTCTAACACGAAAGAGTCTATTCCCGAGATATGATTCTAGAATATCGTATAAGCATACAGGGAGAACTTGTCGTAGTTTGCATTTCAAGCCATCATGCCACACCTTATCAAAGGCTTGCGAGACGTCAAGAAATACGCTTGAGCAAATCTTTTTTTCTTCAAGTGCTTTCTCGATTACGTCAGTAATTCTATGCACCTGGTCAATCGTCGAATGCTTACTTCTGAACACAAACTGGTGGTCAGGGATAAAATTATTTTCTTTTATAACCGGTTGGAGACGCCTTAATAATATCCTCTCGAAAATTTTCGATATGATTGGAAGAAGCGAAATTGGTCTATACGATTTTACTTCATTAGGCGGTTTTCCTGGTTTTAAAACCATTATGACTTCCGCAACTTTCCATTGGCTTGGCACGTATTTTAATCTGAGTGCAGCATTTACAATATGGAGAAGCTTAATCAATGCTTTTCTAGGTAAAACTTTGAGAATTTCTCCGGTAATCAAATCATAACCAGGAGATTTCTTAGGTTTTAGATTCTCGATCTCATGTTTGAGTTCCCTTAGCGTTGTACTTGTGAGCGTTAAATCGTCAGATGGTAAATCCAGCCTATTGCGATTGTCGTAAACCACTTGACTATCATACGGTTTAAAGGTTTCTTCCAGGTGCGCCGCAAAGACGTCCGCTTTTTCTTTATCTTCCCTCGTCCATTCATTTTGATTTAATTTAATTGCCGGCGCGGGGACTTTGGGCCTTTTGGTGCCTTTTATGGCTTTCCAAAGTGAGTAATTGGAATCTTTTTTCGCTGTTAAACTTTCAAGGTAAGAGGCTATTGCACGATTCTTCAAATCCTTAATAGTCTTCTTCAACAAATTGCACAGACGATTCAAGCGTGCTTTATGCTGCGCAGCACGACTCTGTTGCCATTTTTTACGCGTTTTTCTTTTTTCCTTGACCAATTCTTTTATTTCCGGAGGATATCGTAAACCGTATCTGTCCGGCGTTTTCCTTGGATTGGGCGTGTTATTCCAAGAGGCGAGCTGTACGATCTCAACGAAGCGATCCACTTCAACCTCAAGTTCATAGGGTGTCGTAAGTGGAACGCTCAGTTCAACATTATCTTTAATTTCGTTCCTAAAGCCTTCCCAGTTAGTTGTTCGACCAGTTAATCTCGCTGGCTCTAGGTTAAAGTCTAGTTTTTCGCTGATTGATAAAATAACCGGGGAATGATCAGACGACAGATCAAAACTCTCTTTGACTTTTATGTGATTGGTAGATATTCCTTTCACAACGAAAAAATCGATCAGGTCAGGTATTTTCGAAGTATCAGTTGGCCAGTTAGTTGGTTTAACCGTCGAATGGAAATCACAACTGTACTCCATACCTGCCCCATAAAGCATTTTACCTTTTTTCGAGCTGTATCTTGAGCCCCAGAACGTATGTTTCGCATTAAAATCGCCGCCGATGATAAAATTAGGTTTCAGCGATCAAACAAGTTAGTAAAATCACTTTTTTCATGCGCGGAACGCGGTGGACAGTAGATAGATGAGATTTTAAGAATACGCTGACCATTTTTAACTCGAATCGTGCACAGTTGCAAAGTTTAAAGCTCTATCTTTAGGTCTTCGGATTGTTCGATGCAGTCTTTAATAAACAAGGATGATCCGCCTCTCGCGTTTCCCGAAGGGTGACAAGCAAGGTAATCATTATAGCCTTTTATTTTTAAATGCGATTCCTTTTTGATGTGGGTTTTAGAAATCAAGCAAATATCAATATCTTTTTCACGCATGAATATTTCCAATTCGTTGAGTTTTTGCAAAAGTCCGTTTGCATTCCAAGTACATATTTTTAACATTCGTTTGTTATTCATATTCTAGTTGAAGTACGCGTTTTCTGAGAATTATTTTCAAGCTTAACCAGCCTATCGAGAATAATTTTATTTATTTTGCTTTGTTCTTAAGATTTCTCGAGAATAGCCGACAAAACATAAGAGACAGGGTCCGTCGAAATTTCAACGTTTTTTTGGTTTTTCGGATGCCGCGGCCTGAGCGTAAGTCTGAACTCCTGCTATCCGAGGACCATTACCTGGCGGATTTTTCGATGTCAGCTTTTCAGTACCGTTTTTTAAGAACTGGGGTCGAGGACTTTTCTGTTGTCACTCTTTCCCTCACCTTTTTGCGCTCTGAACCCGGTAGTTTTACTTTAGCTAGTTTCTCCTGTGCATTCTTATGCTTTGGCTTAGTTTGCAGCTTAGATTTTGCACTTAGGGGCTTAAGGAGCACATCTCTCCGTTTTTGCAACTCCTTAGCTACTTCACAGCCTCTATAATTTGCCGGGTGCTTTCCCTTACAATTAGCACATGTTGCAGAGGTTTGTTTAATTACTCCACAGACTTGGGAGAGGTGATTTCCGGCGCATTTCACACATCGCTGTTCTTTTTGCAGTACATTTGCGTATGGTTAAATCCTTGGCAACGTTTGCACTGCGGAATCATCCTTGAATTTCTACGCATGGGCTCGATTTTGACCACGATATTTAGTATAGCTCTAATTCGGTAGATATCGTCGATATTATCTGACTTATCGAAGGTAAGCATAAAAAGCGGAAGTCCGCGCCTTACCAAGACGTCTTTATCTATTTCCGTTTGTTGCTTCTCCTTCTTGATGATACAAATTATAAAGTATGCGTTAAAAAAAAAAAAGTCGAAAATCAAGGGACACTTTATTGTACAAACTAGGATTTGATTGAAAAGAAAAAGTAGGACTTATGTATTTAGATCCGAAATGGGGTATAATTCAAACCTCAAAACTAAGTGTAGGTACTTTGCTTTGAAGTCGATTGTAGAAAAAAGCTTTTTTTTTTAATTGATTTCAACGAACTTGTTCAGATCTTATATTCAATTTAATTTAGATATGTATGTGTCACAAGATGACATACCGGGTTCTTGGCATACAAATTCATAGAAATTTATTTTAATTGATGCCCCGTTTTCATAAGTTGTCCATTTTTGGGCTAATTTGGTTAATTTTTGAATTTGAATAATTTCCAAACAGCATGTATGTGGGATCTAGGCGTGCCATTTATTAAAGCCACATCCTTAGCTGAAAACAGCTCTATTTATTGGTTCTCTAATCGCAGAAGCTTATCGGGAAAATATTCCCCCCAACATTATTAAGTTGGCTGTCTCTATTCAAAGACTCAAGACGGAATAGAATTTTACCTTTCCTAAAACAACCCGCTTTCGACTTTTCAACTTCGCCAATATTTGCACGTTTTGGATCCATAAAAATTGAAATTGAAAAAATTGAAAATTGAGTTATGAACCAAACTACATTTAAAATCGATAAAAAGCTGGTGCGCATCGATCGGGGGATCGGGAAACGATATTAATGTTACATTCATCTTTCATCTTACCATATTTTATAGATGAGTTTTGTTTATACTCCCCATCAAGTTGTTTCCTGCTTTTTTAAAGCGGTCGGTTGTTACATCGTCTACTCTTGCAGCTTTATTAGACTAAAATTAGGATACAGCTATTCTCATCACTCAAGTCCGGGTGGACGAAAATTTCGTCCATCATTATCTAGGTTGAATACGTAGTTCTGTCTGACAACAGGATGTTGATCATTGTAGCCGTTTAACAGTCTGCAGAAATGTTTTTCCATACCCTCTAAGACCTTGAAATGCTAGTTTTACCTTTGGTTAAGATTTTTGAACATCATTCTAGGAAGACTCTCTCTATCTCCTCGGGCAAGCGCTTCTCATGCTCGTTCTTTTTCGTTTTGAAAAGGCGATTTTCTTCCTTGCTCCTCTGCGCGTAGAGCTCACAAGTAGCCCTGGTTCTGGTTTCAGTGGTGGTGTGAGCGCTCCAACGCAGGAAACCGTGCCCTAAAATGCAAGGCTGGGGGTTAAACCAGTCTCTAATGAGCTCCTTCAGATGCACGGGCGGGGTCTGTCGTATTTTTGCCTTATCCTGATAAATCGGCTCTGTTGGGACCGACCTAACTTCCGTAACACTCGTGGGACCAAAAATAATGAATCCAATAAACAAAAAAACAAAAAAAAAAAAAAACAAAAGAAATTGAAAAAAAAAAAATTAAAATTCGAGCACTTCATCGACAGATGAACAAGCTCACTGGATGGGCAGTTCGGTGTGGTTTGGGTGTAAGCCCGCACAAAATTGAACTTGTACTCTTCTCCCGGAAATATAAAACTCCGTCAGTCGACCCTCCTTCTCTCAATGGTATCAGCTTAACTTTCTCTGACACTGCAAAATATTTGGGTCTCATCCTCGATAAGAAATTAAGCTGGAAACCTAGTATTCAAGAAAGAGTAAAGAAAGCTACAGTAGCACTTTTCTCTTGGAAAGAAGCTATTGGAAATAGATGGGGTTTACAACCCCGAATCACTCACTGGCTCTACATTTCGGTCATTAGACCGATACTCACATACGGGGTGATTGTCTGGTGGACGGCCTTAGAAAAAGCTAAAAATCGCGATTATCTAAGTAAGGTCCAGCGCACAGCTTGCGTGTGCATAGGCGGAGCACTACGTACAACTCCCTCTGCGGCACTGGACATTTTGTTTCATCTGATACCCCTCGATATATTTAGTAACCAAATGGCAGCGTATTCAGCCGTTCGCCTCGAAGCTACCCAACAGTGGTCAAGAAAAGAATTTGGCCACGCTTCCAATTTGAATAAATTCAAATTCTCTATCGAAAACACGGACTACACCATCGCACGTCTAAACCTTGACAAGAACTTCCTCGTCACCATCCCCTCCAGATCTCTCTGGAATGATGATGCATTTTTAGAAGATGGTTTAATCCACTTCTTGACTGATGGCTCAAAACCCAAAGACGGAGTTGGTGGAGGTGTTTTCTCTGACAGGCTTAATCTTAAGCTCTCATTTCGTCTTCCTAATCATTGTAGCGTGTTCCAGGCGGAAATTTTAGCGATTAAAGAAGTCTTATCTTGGCTTAAGAAAAACGTGATATCTGCTAGAAATATCCGCCAAGCAGCAATCAAATCCTTGGAATCGACCTCTATAAATTCCTTAGTAGCTCTAGACTGCCGATCGTCTCTCGTGGAGATGGCGGAGCAGTTCAATATTTACCTGTGTTGGGTCCCGGGGCATAGGGACATTCCAGGGAATTGTACGGCCGATGAACTCGCAAGAATAGGAACAACTATACCCATCCTGCCGGATAAAGGCTCCTTAGGTATTCCAATCGCTACGTGCAAACTCAAATTTAAGCTGGATGCTATCGAGAGTACGAATCTTAGATGGACAAGTGGACCCACATGTCTAGCGACAAAACAAATTTGGCCGAAGCTGGATCTAAAACGTTCTAAGAATTTAATTTCTCTCAACAGATTGCATATCGGCGCTATAATAGGTGTCGTCACTGGACACTGTCTAATAGGCAAGCTGCAAGGCTAGGCGGTTTTCGTGAACGACTTTTTTAGAAGCTGCATGACCGAAGAAGAGGAAGAAACTATTCCTCGCCTTCTTTGTTTCTGCCCAGTTCTATCCCGTAGAAGAAAGCTTCACCTAGGAGCTTAATAGGGGCTTCACCTAGGAGCCTAATATAGACCTAGGCGACCTGAAAAACATCGATATTAAGAGCCTCCTACGTTTCATAAGAAGCTCAAAATGGTTTAACGAGTAGGAGAAACTTTCTCCCATGATCCATGTGGTATCATAATGGAGGAGTCTACCCCTTCTGCTCCGCAGAAGAAAAAAGCCAGGACCGAGACTGCCACACTCGACAAGACCTCGTACAGGGACAAAGTAGGTACTGTCAAACTGGGTGTGGTTCCCGCTGATCTGGCGCGCAGTCCCTTTAGTGCCGAGCAAATGGCCGGCGTCCAAAATAGCATCATGGACACCATTATTGAGCTGGTAGACGAGGTCGCTAAGCCACAATTTCATGGTTTGTTTCACAAATCAGGCTGGCTCCTCATTATTTGCTCAGACCCCTCCACTGCAGAGTGGATGAGGGTCAACTTTGATAAAATCAGAGGGAAATGTGGTTTGAATATGATGCTTGTGGATGAGGATTCATTTCCTAAACCACATATCATCCGTGGGTTCTTTCCACAAAGTACCGGCTTTGCCACTAGTAAGATTTTGACGCTTTTGGATGCTCAGAATACTGATCTGTTCGCTAGGAACTGGAGGGTGGTTCAAAGGACCGTAGAGCGTGATCTTGTTCATCTGGTACTTGGTGTCATGGACTGCTCGATGGATCGCCTGAAGCTGCTAAAAGGCAATGTGGCATATTGTTTTGGCAGAGTTAGGCTGATCCTGAAGAGCTCAGACAAGGTACCAGGTGAGCAGAAACCCGCACAAACTGCCGTAGGAGCAGTTACGGATGATGCCACCCGTCCTAGGGGCGCAGCATCGCTGGACACTGTGGAGCGTAGTACACCTGTGTCTACACCTTCCACCTCGAAAATCTCCAATGAGGTTGCACGTAGTAGACTTGAGTCTAGTGCAGCCACATTGCAGGGTTCAGTGACTTGCGATGCTAGCGTCTCGACGGTGACACCGTCTGCTGCTCAGATGGCGGGTGCGGCACCTGTGCCCACTCTTTTAGACAAGACAGCTTCTGCTGTGAGGGATAGGCTTGCTGGCCACTCTCGTTGGGATGGTGAAATTAAGAAAACAGGCACTAATGCGTCTGCCAGTAATAAGGAACCATCCCACGAAAAACAATAATGCACTAATGATGAATGATGACATCAAAGTGCTGCAGGGTAACCTGCATCATGCTAAAGGTGCCTCGGACATCTTTAGCCAACGGTTCACCCGGGATAAAATCACCCTTGGTTTCATTCAGGAGCCTTGGGTGGTTGGAGGCAAAATTAAGGGCCTTCATAGTAGGACATGTAAGTTGTTATATGCCCATGGGGAGTTAATGCCTAGGGCTGCTTGCTTAATCAGTTCTAAAATTAATTTTCTTCCCATCCCAGAGTTCATCAGCAGAGATTTGGTGGCCTGCATGGTCGAAATTCCGATTTTAGGAGGAGTTCGTGAGATCGTGTGCGCCTCCGCCTACTTCCCTGGAGATTCGGAGCCTGTTCCGCCCTTGGCTGTGCAGGATTTGGTGAACCTATGTCACCGTCGCAACTGGCACCTGATCATTGGATGTGATGCCAACTCCCATCATGTGGCATGGGGTAGCAGCGACATTAACAAAAGGGGTGAGTTACTTCTTGATTATGTCACTAGTACAAACTTAGCTGTATGTAACGAAGGTAACTAGCCAACTTTTATAAATTCTATTCGAGAAGAGGTACTTGATCTCACTATCTCGAGCCCTTTTATTTCCAATTCTGTTGTAAATTGGCATGTGTCAAATGAACCCTCACTATCTGATCATCAGCATATCAGATTTAACATCTCGGGTGGGGTTAAACAAAATAATCAAACGCATTACGTACCGAAACGAACTAATTGGGCACTTTTTCGCGAAAATCTCGCCGTCAAGGATGACATGCTGCTAACATCTTTAAGATCTAAATGTGATGTTGATGTGGCAGCCTGCCAACTAAATGACTTCCTAATCTCTTCCTTCAGAAGTAGCTGTGTCCCGAAAAATGACAATACAGGTAAACGGAGCATACCGTGGTGGAATGACCAGCTAGAGATACTCCGCAAAAGGGTGAGAAAACTTTTCAACACCGCAAAACGCAATAAAAATTGGGACGAATATAGGTCCGCTTTGACTAAATTCAACATAGAGTTGAGGAAATCCGAGAGAACAGCATGGAGAAAGAACTGCGAAAATATCGAGCCCCTTCCAGTAGCAGCCCGTCTCCAAAAGGCTCTCTCAAAGGATCATTCCAATGGGGTGGGATTGCTCATCAAACCTGATGGCACCTACACCGCCAGTCGAAGGGAAACCCTGGAAACTCTGCTCGAGGTTCACTTCCCTGGCTCAACAATTCTAAGCGACCACGTACCTGTTGCTCCTGAAGGCTCCACATGTGGCACCTCCAGAAGAGTTAACAGCTTGTCTGGAAATCTGTTCAGTCAAGAAAAAATTAAATGGGCAATCGGTTCATTTAAACCCTTTAAGGCACCTGGCAGTGATGGTATTTTTCCAGCTCTCATACAGAAAGGTCTGGATTACATCTTGCGTGCCTTGGTAGCTCTTTTTAGAACAAGCTTCAACCTGGGATACATTCCACTAACTTGGCGGGAGGTAAATGTGGTGTTTATCCCTAACTTACTTACTTAGATCCTTTAACCCCTCGGGGGGCATAGGGCGTCAACCACGCCTGCGCGCCATCGTGTTCGAAGTTCTGCAACGCGTTTGAGCTGCCTCCAACTCATTCCTAAAGAGCTCGATTCCTCCTCAACTGTTCTGCGCCACGTTTGCCTAGGGCGTCCCGCTATTCTGCCTGCCTGGGTGAGCGGATTCCACTGCATGGCGTATTTCGCAATGGAGTTGTCTTCGCGCCGTAGGGTGTGTCCAATCTATTGCCACTTTCTTCTTCGTATAGTTTATCCCTAAGCTAGGTAACAAACCCAGCGAGCTACCCAAATCCTACCGTCCAATCAGCTTGACATCGTTTTTCTTGAAAACCATGGAAAGACTGCTAGACTTACACATTAGAGGCATTCTTGAAAAGACTATACCTCTGCACTCTAGTCAATTTGCATACAGGAAAGGTCGATCTACGGAAGGCGCCCTTCACTATCTCGTCACAGAGATTAAAGCTGCCTACCGCTCCAAAGAAATCGCCCTTTGTGCATTCCTTGACATAGAAGGTGCTTTTGATAACACTGGTTATGAATCCATCACTAGTACTATGAGACGCAGGGGAATAGACGAACCTACTACCAGATGGGTTAGGAACATGCTCGATAGCCGCATAATAACATCTTCGTCTGGAGAGGTCTCTGTGACGGTCTCCGCGGCCAAAGGCTGCCCTTAAGGCGGCGTCCTCTCGCCTCTCTTATGGTCACTCGTGGTGGATGACTTATTGAACACACTTAGTTCAGGTTTCACAACCATAGGCTATGCAGATGATCTAGTGATCATCATTAAAGGCAAACATGAAGACAATGTGTGTCAACTCATGCATAATGCACTCCTTGTAGTCTCGGACTGGTGTGCTGGGGAGGGCCTATCGATTAACCCCAGCAAGGCAGTCGTTGTACCGTTTACAAGAAGAAGAACGCTGAATATTGGCTCAGTGACTCTAAACGGCACAACAATCAATTTCTCCGATGAGGTCAAATATCTACGAATCGTCCTGGATAAGAAGCTTAACTGGAATTCCCATATTAAGAATGAAATTGCCAAGGCGACTACTGCCTTGTGGGCCTGTCGCCGTATGTACGGCAAGACCTGGGGCCTGTCTCCAAAGATCATTTTCTGGTTATATACCACGGTTGTAAGACCCATTCTGACATACGCGTCCGTAGTCTGGTGGGCGAAAACCAAAGAGGTCACAACCATAAATAAACTCACAAAACTCCAAAGACTAGCTTGCCTCGGCATCACAGGTACTATGCACACTTGTCCCACAACAGCCATTGAAGCCATAATCGGACTTACTCCGTTACATATATTTATAAAAAAAGTGGCAATCCGCAGTGCAGTTAGTCTTAGAAAATCAGATGCTAATAGTACACGGGATCACGTGGATCTCATGGAGCTATTGTCCGACTTCCCCGAGCTAGACATGCTCAGCACGGTCTCCGACTTTACGCCTAAATCACTCTACTTTGGTAGAAGGTTTGAGATTGTGATCCCAAGCCGTGATATATGGAATAATGGCGGACCGTCGCTTGATCCAAAAGGTATAGTGTGGTACACCGATGGATCAAAAATGGATTCAGGAGTTGGCGCCGGTGTGTATGGACCCAACCATAAAATTTCGAAATCACTCGGAAAGAGTCCTAGTGTTTTCCAGGCCGAGCTTTACGCCATTGAAACTTGTGCTAACATTAACCTGCACTCAGGCATCAAAGGTGCCTCTATCCATATACTCACCGATAGCCAAGCGGCGCTCAAAGCACTGATCTCCCATGTGATCAGCTCAAAATCAGTTCTAAGCTGCTTCGACAGCTTACAAAATCTGTGCCGACACAATAAAGTAAAATTGTGGTGGGTACCGGGTCATGTAGGCGTTGACGGCAATGAAACTGCAGACCTGCTAGCTAGGAAGGGCTCCTCTGAGTTGTTCACTGGACCTGAACCCTTCTGCGGAATACCCGATTCCGCCTTCAAACTTTCCCTAAACACCTGGGAACGCAACATGTGCATCTCCCACTGGAATAACTCCCAAGGTCTCAGGCAGGCTAAAAGAGCTGCCCAACCCTTCCAAAGACAGGCAGTTGATATCCTAAAATACGGCAGAAATGACATAAGAAGGCTTGTGAGCTTCCTTACCGGTCACTGCCAACTTCTCTACCACCTGAACAAAATGAGAATTTCGGAGAATATCACCTGCCGCCTCTGCCTAGAAGAGGACGAAACCGCAGAACACATACTATGTGAGTGTGTAGCTCTGTGTAGAACTAGGAGAAGCTTTTTCCTCAAAGAGATCATATCTCCAAAAGATCTTAGGAACACCTCCGCAGCCGTAATTATAGCTTTCATAAGGAGAGTAGAAGTACTTCTGCCCTAAAAGTGGCCTATGGCACAATAGATCTCCTTGGTCGCAGTGCCTACACGCCATTTGGGCGTGGCCACACACCTGTTTAAAAAAAAAAAAAAAAAAAAATCATAATGGATCTATTGTTGGTCTAAGTGTGTTGGCGATTCTTAGTTGGCAGCCACTTCAACTAAACCAACAATTACTAAGCACACATAAGGCACTAACACCAGTACCCACTGCAGCACCAACAACCCAAGCTAATCTTGGCCGGGTATACAGAATTAATGAATGACCAAGAGAACGGAGGATATGTTATTTGTTTTCGAAACCGCACATCCGTTCCAGAGCTGATAAATCTCACCATAACCCATTTGGATACCCGTCGAAGGTAGCCACTTGTCCATTCAAATCGAATGTATCGTCAAAAAAACACCACCTGACGAAACGCTTGTAGTTCGGGAGCCACATAAGCCACTGGGTCCTTAACTGATTTTCCACTGATCTTTAAAAAGGGTGGGGGAAGGATGTGTAGCAACGAGAAATGGTTTTTTAACGGCGAACAGATCGAGACCGTCAAAAAGTATAACTACCTGGGCATGCTTTTCACGCAAAACTTAAGCATGAAAGAACACCTGAAATGCAAGCTACTAAAGGCCGAAACCATGATAAATACAATTTGGAGAAAATTTTTTGCCAGCAAATGCATAGTACATAGCAGTAAGTTTCGTGTTTTTGAAGCGCTTGCCGAGTCAACTATGTTGTGTGCAGCGCAGGTATGGGGCGGAAGGCGGTTTGAGGAAGTGGAAAAGCTATTGAGATTTTATATTAAAAGGATATTCCCTTTACCACCTAACACCCCAAACTATGCCATAATGCTAGAGACTGAACTTTCTCCACTGGCTATAAAGACGCTGAAACTGCAGGGGGTCTATATTTTAAAGGTATTCAATATGTCTTTGGAAAGATTACCAAGAAAAGTTGCACTGGAAGCACTACGATGCAATAATGGTTGGTACAGAAATTGGAACGAACTAGCGCACGAGCGTGGAATAAGCTTGGATTTGGATGAAGCAAGCACGGAATCATGGAAGCCAAAGATATACCAGTTGTTAGCAGCAGTAGATGTTAACTTCAGACAACAATTTAAAAGAGAAACATAAGAGTTACTGCATCGATCTATTTATAGGCAGTTGGATCATAATTTGGGAGACCGAAACTACATGTAAACATTTATTTATGTTTTTACATATATTTACCATATCTTTGGAATTTTGGAAGATGAGTCGATTCACTTCTATACTGACGGCTCAGAAACCAAGGTCGCAGATGGTGGACGTATTTTCTCTGATAGGCTTAATCTTAAGCTCTCCTTTCGTCTACCAAATCATTTTAGCGTATTCCAGGCGTAAATTATTGCGATTATAGTAGTTTTATCTTAGCTTAAGAATATCCGTTAGAGATATCCGCATCTTTTTAGACAGCTAAACAGCAATCAAATCCCTGGAATCGACATCTAAAAATTCTTTAGTAGCTCTAGACTGCCGATCATCTCTCGCGGAGATGGCTGGACAGTTCAATATTCACCTGTGTTGGTTGCCGGGGCATAAATACATTCCAGAGAATTGTAAGGCCAATGAATTCACCAGAATAGGAATAACTATACCCATATATATCCCAGGCAATGAGAAGCCGTCGAGGTAGCGAGAATCGGCTCAGCAGCCCCAACAGAGCAAGTTGACCCCCCTGTGTGTATCCCGCCTTGCACACTCAAGCTCACTGCAGGGAATAAAGCCACTGAGGAGGCGAACACAAGATGGAACTCCATGGAAACTTGCGCCATCACTAGGAAGCTATGGCCATCTTTCGACAAAGCAAATACCGAGAGAATCATCCGTAAAGATAGGAAATCCCTTTCCACCCTCGTGGGCATCATCACGGGGCACAACACTCTGCGGTACCACTTGAAGAAACTACGCCTGACGGAGGAGGTACTCTGTAGAGGCTGTGGTGACGAGGAAGTTTTTGAGGACACAACCCACTTCCTGTGCCACTGTCCGAGTCTTCAACACTCCAGGAAAAAGTTCCTTGGTAAATATTTCTTCCAGGATCTCGAGGAACTCTCCGGCGTTTCAACAGAAAAGATGTTGAGCTTCATCAAATCATCAGGGTGGTTTGTATGCAGAAATGAAGTAAGTGACTGAGTTAGTAGTTTTTACTTTCATTGGGTAAGGGATTACTTTTTCCCCCATGGGTACCACAATGGGTCAATGCTGACCTGAGTGTGGCAGAGAGCGTCCCCCCCTGCCAGCCCACATTCCGAACCTAACCTATACCCATACTGCCGGAAAAAGGCACCTTAGGATATCAACCGCTACATGCAAACTCAAATTAAAGCTGGATGCGATCGAGCGTACAAATCTCAGATGGACAAGTGGACAAACCTTTCTAGCGACTAAACAGAGTTGACCAAAGCTGGATCTGAAACGCTCTAAGACTTTGATTTCTCTCAATAGATTGCATATCAACACTACAATAGGTGTCATCACTGGGCACTGTCTAACAGGCGAGCATACTACAAAGCTGGGTCTTTTCGTGAACAACTTTTCTAGAAACTGCATGTATGAAGAAGAGGAAGAAACTATTCCTCACCTTCTTTGTTTCTGCCCAGCTCTCCCGTAGAAGGAAGCTTCACTTAGGAGCCTTATA
This sequence comes from Brachypalpus laphriformis, assembly GCA_945910035.1. Taxonomy (NCBI): domain Eukaryota; kingdom Metazoa; phylum Arthropoda; class Insecta; order Diptera; family Syrphidae; genus Brachypalpus; species Brachypalpus laphriformis. The sequence goes on from OX246756.1 coordinate 105,208,308, forward strand.
TTACAACTATATAGGCGATCTGATAGACATAGATATTAAGAGCCGCCTACGCTTCATAAGAAGCTCAAAATGATTTAACGAATAGGTAGAGAAAAACTTTTCTCCTATGATCCACGTGGTATCATAATGGATCTATTGTTGGTCTAAGTGTGTTGGCGATTCTTAGTTGGCACCCACTTCAACTAAACCCAACCTAACCTTGTCATATCTAGTTTGGTAGATAATTTCCTACTTTTATCCTATTGGAACATACTTTTTTTAATTGTTGTATACTGTATTGTTACACTCATTTCAGTTGTAGATATTGGCCTTAGTGAGTGTTTCCAAACAAAAAGAAAATGGCCATAATAATCTAAAGCTCAACGAACTGATGATCTGGGTCCCATACATACTGCCGGCAGTTAACTGCTCTCCTTCTGTCCATCAAAACACAGACTCTGGCAAAGAAAATAAAAGTATCTCGAACGATTTAAGTGTCACCACCACCGGACAAAAGAAATGAAAAAAACACAACAACAAAACTGTTAAATTTATTGGTTTCCCATGACAGTATCCCCGATGCCCAAATTGAATACTAAACAGTTCTTAATTAGGGTTGTATATCTGAATTTCTGGCTGCAGACATAAACCTGGGATATTCTCACCTCACGGCCAAATCGTGGTCACCGGCCATGACATTGTTTTATGAGACTTAACAATTCCTCATTTTATACTTTCGTTGGAATTTTCATTCAGTCTAACGCAGCGAGGTTGATTTGGTTCCACCGTCCCTCCCTTTGGTGAACCTTTGGCATGGGCTAGGACAAAGTACAAAAACGAGTGAAAAACCGACCAGACCAATGTTTTTTTGGCAGAAAGACTACTCCCCGTCAACTGATCCCTACATCACGAGTTGCGTGTTCCCAACGGAACGGTGTGTCTAAGCTTGGTTTCCGTTCGCTTCGTGTCGCTCGGCCCGCACCGCGACGAGTTGTAAATTTTCAGCATAAAACAACTGCTGAGATTACACAGACGCGATAAGAGGCGTTCAAGTGTGGAATTTTGATTTGGCCAATTTTTATTCCATTGGTTTTTGGCCACCTCGATGACCACTACCATCATCAGCTGTACCGATGCGATGGTCCCAGTGGCTTATCTGGCTCCCGAACTACAAGCGTTTCGTCAGGTGGTGTTTTTCGACGATACATTCGATTTGAATGGCCAAGTGGCTACCTTCCACGGGCATCCAAATGGGTGATGGTGAGATTTATCAGCTCTGGAACGGATGTGCGGTTTCGAAAACAAATAACACATCCTCCGTTCTCTTGGCCATTCATTAATTCTGTATACCCGGCCAAGATTAGCTTGGGTTGTTGGTGCTGCTGTGGGTACTGGTGTTGGTGCCTTACGTGTGCTTAATAATTGTGAGGAAGTGATGGAGGAATGAGTAGCCATGTGTATGCATTATGGTAATGCCACACAGATACTCCCCTCTCAATTAGACCTTTTTGGAGAATGTAAATGAAATATCCTTGCATGTGTGTGGTCGAAGGCATTAGCTCAGCTGCACAGCATTAAGCGACATCGGAGATATTCCTCGATCAGAGTGGCTAACAAACCGCATAGAACGGAAGGAACATCCATTTACGAGATAAGTCAGGAGATAGCAGCAGGAACTCATGAGCCGAATTGCAACTCAGTGAGTGAGTGCGAGTACAATGATGAAGCACAACCTGCACACGTCACCTGGAGAGCTGTGTCGTCTGTGCTGAATACAATCATCCACCACCAACGCCACCAGCGAGTGCATAGAGATAAAGTGCAACTTAATATAGCTACGACAATGACACCGACAACGACAAAGTGACTGATTGTTGCTTAACATAAGTTGACAAACAATGGGGGCTAATGCGCTGGTCTAGGCAAAATGCAGGCTGGTTCGCGTGTTCATAATGCGACACTCTGCTTCGCGTAGTCCGAATTCGATACATCGCACTGGCAAAGTTCACACGTACACAAGCCCGGTGGGTTCGGCTGTCTACTCTGGGCCATGGGAAAATTTAGTTCTCGGAAAATGTACCGGAATTATGTGGAAAACTGCAAATGTCATCAGACACCCGAGGAACGCGCGCGTAATGCATTGTCTGCCGGTGGGGTTTGGGGCACATGAATTCTATGACGGCTGGATGTTGTTTCTTCGTTTGGTTTGGTTTGGCATTTGGTTTGTTGCTGCTTCCTCTTTTGCTCAAGGTGTATCCGAGGACGGGGTTGTGTAGTTTTTGTTTTTCGTTTTGACGATATCGTATTTAAAGTGTTTTGCAGGATTTGCATGTGTACAACACGAGCTACCCGATAGCTAGCCGATGGTAATTCAAATTATAAATGTGATTTGTGGATTAGGGTTACACTCTGGTGCCAATGAAATAAAAGTACTATCTGATTACGGAGCAGATCGTTTGTGATATGATATTGCACTTATTTTGATTATAAACATTTTTAAAGTGTTTCTCTTGCTTCAAAGCAGACCCTGTTATCAGTTAATGGCGGTGATGCGTTGAACGTCGTGATTAATAGACAGTCCCGAACGTATTGCTTGGTAACTATTCGATAATATTTTGCTGATCGGTAAGAACGTATAAATTCATTTAAGGTACTCCGGTTTGTTTTAGAATTATGTTTTCAGAAAGTATAGGAGAATCTCCGGGTGGATATTAGCAGCTTGTTTTAAAAAGTTGTTCTTCTACCCTGGCCTCTACGTACCTCTGTGTAAGCTCTTCCACCTGTCGTACTCTATAGGCATCTTTCCAAATAGATAAAAGCTTGCACGTGCCCAGTCAATTTCCAAAAACAAGCAATAGAGAGCATTGATACATACCATTTTATAAGATGTCTCGAAAGAAATCATTTTCCCAATGACCATTAATATGGTTCCCGACAACAACATACCACCGATGACTTACTCGTGTACCTGACTATATTCATCGTCAAGGTGTATATCGAAACCTTTCGACAGAGAGTGGTATCATGCTCTCATTGAAAAGCTTCGATCACATGGTGTTGAAACGACCCCATATGCATGTAAAAGAGTCTTCGGGAAAATATGGGAATTCAACCAAAAGTGGTATCCTGGCCTTAAATTGTGATGGTAAGACCCATTTTAATATACGTTTCGTTAGTCTGGTGGAAAAAGCTCGAGAAGAAATCCTATCCTAAGAGCTTCACAAAGATCTAGCGGATAGACTGCCTGTGTGTTTACTCGTGTCCGCGAATTAGCTTCTTCCGTAATTACATTCTCTCTGATTTTTGTGCAGGAATAGATTTTTTTCCGGATTACATGCCGCCTGAAATTAAATGCATCGTAACCGGGTCTTCATACAGAGGTATCGCCACACAAAAGGAATTATTACCAAAATTGGTTTGAAGCGAAAGAATGGGCAATAGCTTCCAGAATTACATGAATGCCAATTTATATGCTTCAAACACTTCGTTAAATATTGAAACGCTAACGAATGTTACTAAACATGCAGTCCCACCATACAAGCCATCACGATTGGAAAGTATCTGCAAGCAAAAATGGTCGACAAAGAGTGTGTTAACCCTAGAGACAGGTCGTTTGTTTTTTTAAAGCTACATCGGGTACATAATACCAGCATTTTCAAATCTTTTTAAAGAGAAGTAAACAAGGATTTTAAAAGCCTTGGTTATGCAAGAAATAAACTTCCTTAACAAAAGATTGCTGTTGTGAGCAACTCAAGATCTTCAAGATCGCAGAGTTTTTGAGAGCTGTGAAGTACACAAACGGACAAACAAATACAATCGTCACCATGTTAAAAGCTTCTCTTCTGAGGGAACAGTTTAGCAACCTTCTCAACACGCTGTTTAGTTCTTCTTTATTTCATTATGAAGCCCCTCCTTTTACGAATGAGTTTTTGGATCCACCATTTTCATTGCACAAATTACATGATAAGATGACTGTATTCCCTTCGAATATTATACAAACTGTACAGCTGAATTTATATCTGCGCTTACGTCGGAAAGCTTCAAAAAAGCAATCATATATAGGTATAGGTATCCACTGCATAAAAAAGGGGACTGCAATGACTCAATTAATTATTGGGGAATATTTTCTTTGAATACTTCTACAAAGCTTTTTGCTGCTCTGATCTATAAAAGACTTACTCATTGGGTTAAAATAATAAAGTTTTATCAGAGTTTCAAACATATTTGAGAGAAAACAACTCTACTGTCGACCAAATATTTTACATATTATACAAAATTGGAATCTCCAGTAAAATCATTCATACCATAAGAGCAATGTATGAAAACAATGTATGAGCTAGAGAATCGATATCTGATGAATTTACATCAGCAATGGGGGTGAAGCAAGTACGCCTACCTTCAAGCAGTACGGAGGGTCTTTATCGAGAGCTGGAGAAAATATATTCCCCGGTTGATGATGCAAATCAGGCTATCTAGGAGCTGCAACGGCACAATACGAACAAGAGCGCAACCATCTTCAAAAGGACGAATGCTCAGGAGATTCGTTCGCTGAAGTTCATTAACAATGCTCATGGCCAGCTCCTTGTGGATGACGACAAAATTCTGCAGAGGTTGCTGCAGTATTGTGAAGAACTTTTGAATGAACAGTTTCCTCGGATATACTTTCCAAGAACCACCCCTAACTGTGAAGAAATACCCGACATTACCATCGAAGAAGTTAGTGAGGTGGTCAAATACTCCAAAAAAGGAAGGCGGTTGGACGAGACGAGATGCCCTCTGATTTCTGGAAAAAGATGGGAGATATCGGGTTCAGATGACTCAGAATTCTCATCTCCAAATTTATGAGAGGTGACCCAATGCCGAATCTATGGAGGGTCTATGGACGCTCTCCCTGTATATAAAGGGTGATACGCGAAACTGTTATAACTACCGTTCGATCAAGCTGATATCACACACAATGAAGATCGTTGAGCGGGTATTATGTGGCCGACTGTGAAAAATAATACGCCTATCTGTTGATCAGTGGGCGCTGCGCCGTGGCGCAAGTGGTTAGTGAGTCGGATCACTGCGCGTGAGGTTCAAACTTCGAATCCCAGAAATCGCAAAAAAGTTTTTTCACGGTCCCACCTCTCGCGAACGTCTGACAAACATCCGAGAGTATTTTTGGCAGGAAAAAGCTTCTCAAAAACGCCCTTCGAATACGGCATTAAACTGTAGGTCCCTTCCATTCGTGTGAAAAAATATAACTCACAGAACACGAATGGTTGCGAGAAGCTAAGCCCTGACACTTAAAAGAGCTGTTGCGCTCGCGCGAATCGCGGGTAAATTAACCACAGATGCAATCCAAAGTATAAAGATCATAATAGAAAAACATCGTGATTCCTTAACGGATTTGCATATTGTATTGGTTGACTTTGAAAAGACATTCGACAGACAACCACGAAATTTGATATGGGTGGCGCTAAGACATCGAGGAGTTCCAGAAACCTATGTACATATGATCATGGACATGTACGAAAAAGCAAAGACAAGAGTAAGATGCCCGTTTGGAGTAACCGAAGAGTTCCCAATCAAAGTCGGGGTACACCAGGGAAGTTAAGACGCTTCCCTTCGCATCCGTTGCTCTTTATTACAGTACTTGAGTATCTGCTTATAGGTAAAGTAAAGGCAGCTGAGATGAAGATGCTTCGCATGACAACAGGAGTGACAAAGCTTGATCGAATAAGAAGTTCGAATATCCGTGGAAGCCTTCACGTCAAGGAAACCATCTTACGATGGCTCAGTTGGTATTGTCACGTCCAAAGAAGAGATCATTTGAATCCTGTTAGAAAGGCAATATCAATGAACGTTCCTAAGACATCGCGAGGCAGGGGAGGCAGGCCTATAAACGCCTGGCTCACACAAATGCAACGACACCAGCATTTGATTGGCCTTAGTTACCCAGTGATTTAAATCGGGAAGCCTGCCAATATCTTCTGAGGTCAAATAGGCGAACTCCACAGGCGGATCAGTAGAAATGCAATAAAGTGGGATGGTTATGATCTCTTGTTTTTGGATCATAACATCGCCGAAATAGAAAGAAGAAGAAGAAGTCAATCCGGTTGACGGCCATCAGCCAAACCAAATACGGCCCAGAACTTTTCTTGTTTTTTGTAAATTATTTTTAATGGAATAAAACTAATTTAATACTAAATACTAATATTACAGAAGCTCGGCAGCTAAGACTGCACTAAAACTTAAGGCCGGCAGTTTATGGAGAGTGAGTCCCTATGGTCACGCCTCAATTCTTAATTTGCAGAATACATCGAAACTGTAGACGGAAACAAATCCCACTCTTAGACTGCAACGGGAGATTCTCTATTACAGTTCCTAGCAGAGCGGAGTGAGATAAGGGGAGAGTTTGAACTGGCGATAAACTGGCTATCTATTCTGACCGATCTCAAATGGATAACTGTGCGGATCGGGCGACTCCTGTGAGTCTCGCTCTTTTGCACTGAAGTTTGTAGCTTTTTTTTGTAATTTGCATAGATAGAGAGAGAAAGATTGGTGTAGGGGTTTGAGACTCAGATATCTGTGGCAAAAAGGAATAACAGCATAAGTGCCTTTACACATTCCAAAAAACGTATTTAAAGATGTCTTTATCGTCTCATTTCCCTGCCCCTAATTCAGTAACCACTTCAGATAATGAATTCTAGACATATCGAGACAATGTTTCAGCGTTATAGGTTTGCCTTTCCTGAGAGAATATTATATAAAAAATGTTAAAAACAAAAAAATATTTCAATAACGGCATAAGTATACTTATGCTGTTATGCCTTGTTGCCACAGATATTAGGTTTTAGAAACACTCCAGTGGTGGTGTCCCTTGCGAGATTAGGTTTGTTATTTTGCCTTTGCTTCTGATTCACTGTATATTTTTTCCTACTACCTGATGTCATAGGCATATAAATCATCCAACAGAGTGAATAATTTTTCGAGCCATATGACCAACCTGCTGTCAGTGTTATGCCTTCGCAATAGTCTTGATATAAGCTTTCGCAATTGATTTAACTAACTGCTTATACAGGGTGTCCCAGTTAAGCAGTATAATCCATTAAGAGGGGATACCTGAAGTTCCGCCGAACAAAAAATTGTATTCCAATTCGACAATTAACTGTTTGACCATTATTGTCTGACAAAAACTGGCGTTTACTACAACTTCTGTTGATCGTACGTAAAAAAGTTGCTTAACATAATTTTAAGGACATTTTTTAGGGATCAAAATTTCATAAAAAAAAAAAATTGAATAAAAATTTTGAGAAAAATGCTTTTTAAGTGAAAAATTTGAACAACAAATTCTCATTATTTTGAGTTTAAGGAGCCATAACTTTTTTGTAGCTGCACAGCTTTACCCAATGTGTTTAAAACTTCTATGCACTACTAAATTGTATAAAACTATTTTTGTACCGATAATAGTTTAGAAGTTATAGCATTTAAAGTGGTTACACCTCCAAATAAGAGCTCACCCACTTTGATGGGCTATAACTTGAAATGTGTTGAGAATAGACCCCCCCTGCCATACAATTTTTTATTCGGCGGAACTTCAGGTATCTCTCCTCTTAAAGGATTATACTGCTTAACTGGGACACCCTGTATAGTTCGTGAGAAATATATAAATAGGATTTGAACCACGATCCATTAGCGTGGCAATTGAAGAAGTTGGACTACACCATCACCAGCCCCTAGCCGAAGTTGCTCAATAAAAGAAGCCGTGGAAATGATTAAAGAGAAAAATATTTCAGCAAAAATAATCAGCATCTATGTTAATAGTCAAGTAGCCATAAATATGTTGCAATCAGCAGCGGTAAGATCCAAGCTTGCAAAAATGTGTAAAGAAAAATTAGAGGAGATATCAGCTGTCAACAAGGTATCAACTGTCGGCTGGGTATCGGGACACATCTCCGGAAACGAAGAAGCAGACAATCTAGCTAGCTTAAAAATGCCGAGAAAGAAGAGAAAGCCTATACGCGCTAGTATGCTACAGCTAAGTATCATATATTCAGGAGTCTCATAAGTTCGTGGCTTAAGCTTATATTCCTGATATAGTCAATGAACACGATAGCACATCTGGCCGTCTTCTTCCTTATGAAGACTGTTATGGTGAACGTTCTGGGACAGCTTCTACATAGTACAGACGTAGGGCAGGTGCACAGAGCACCTATGACACTAAGACTGGCAAATTTTGTACCTTCTCCAGCTTCAATACCGCGGTCTGTTGGAGAACATTTGGCCACCAAATAACGGGTGCGTACGACATAATGAGTGCGAGCATTATGACGTACAATAATGTCCATTGTCCATTTCAGTCAAAGATTCATACTTACTTACTTATTTAGATGGCGCTACAGTCCGGGGTGGACCTGGACCTCAACCAACAAATCTCTCCAGCTAGCACGGTTACGAGTCAGCTGCCTCCAGTTGCGCACTCCAAGTTGGTTGAGGTTCCCCTCCACTTGTTTGCGCCACCTACCGCGAGGTCGTCCTCTACTGCGTCGTCCATCCGGGGTGGATTCGAAAACTTTCTTAGCGGGAACGTTGGGCTCCATCCGCTCTAAATGACCCAGCCATTTTAGTCGTTGTATGTGAACTCTTCTGGCTAAGTCGATGTCCTTGTACAGGCCGTATAGTTCGGCATTGTACCTTCTCCTCCACTCACCGTCTATGCAGACGGGATCAAAGATCGCTCGAACAAATTTTCTCTCGAAATAACCAAGGGCATCCGCATCCGGTTTTGTCAAAGCTCATGCTTCTGCGCCATACAGCAGGACTGGGATGATTAGAGTCTTATAAAGAGTTACCTTAGTAGTTCGAGATAGGGCTTTGCTACTCAACTGCCGTTTTAGCCCATAGAAACATCGATTGGCTAGAGTAATTCTTCGTGTGATCTCCCTACTGATGTCATTTGCGGAGTTCACCATAGAGCCTAGGTAGACAAAATCCAGTACTACCTCAAAATTATATCTGTCTATTGTGGCGTTCTGTCCAAGACGCCGATGTTGGGTGTCCTTTTTTGTAGACAGCATATATTTCGTTTCGCTTTCATTGACCGCTAGACCCATCTTTGCTGCCTCGATCTCAATACTCGTAAATGCCCCATTGACTGCCCGCTGAGTTCTTCCGATTATGTCAATGTCATCGGCACAAGTGAGTTGTTGTACAGACTTGTAAAAGATTGTACCTCCGGTGTTGGCTTGTGAGTTTCGCACAATTCTCTCAAGTACTATGTTAAAGAGATCGCATGATAGCGCGTCGCCGGTCAATAGAAGCGGTCAATAGAACTCTAACGAACCTTAATATTCACAATTCTGTGATAAAATGGATCGTCAATATGCTAAAGGAAAGACATATCAAAGTTGAACTCGGAGGTACTAAGCTCGAAGTCTATGCCTCAAGAGGCACCCATCAAGGAGGGGTTATATCCCCACTACTGTGGGTTATTGTCCTGAACGAAGTCCTTCTTAAACTTAGAAACAGCGGCGTCAAGGCCATTGCATATGCGGACGATGTTGTGCTGCTAGCAACAGGTAAATTTCTCCCGACCCTGAGCGAACAAATCGAAGGGGCGCTGGAAATCATTGACTCCTGGACGGAGATATGTGGGCTGGCGGTTAATCCCCAGAAGACAGAGTTAGTACTATTCACTAACAAAAGAATAATTCCACAATTCGTAACTCCTTCCGTAAGGGGTACTCCCCTGAGTATCTCCGATAGTGCGAGATACCTTGGCCTGGTGCTCGATAGGAAACTGAACTGGAGACTAAACATCAACGAAAGAGTCAAAAAAGCCACGATAGCTTTTTACTCGTGCAATAGAATATTTGGGAAGACTTGGGGACCGAGCCCCAAAATCATCCTATGGATGTATACAGCTATAGTAAGGCCAATACTAACGTATGGCAGCCTTGTATGGTGGCAGGCAGCCAGCAAAATAAATAACCTAGCTGCTGTCACAAAAGTACAAAGACTAGCGTGCATCGCCACAACCAGTGCGATGAGAACGACACCTACAGCAGGACTCGAGGCCATTCTCAATCTGCTTTCGCTAGACATCTTTATACAAGTATCGGCAGCCCATAGTGCCGTAAGATTAAGCCAAACAGATAGCTGGAGACCAAATGCAATGGGTCACACCATGATCCTGCAGAGATATCTAGGCAGTGTATCTAATACAGACTACTTAACGCCTTACCTAGACTTCTTAAGACCATTCTCTAGCACCTATCCGAGCAGGGAAGACTGGAAAAATGACAGAACGCCTAACGAGCGATCCTTAGCTGTTTACACCGATGGATCCAAAATGGAAATAGGTGTAGGCGCAGGCATCTTCTCTGAAGCGCTTGGCCTCTCCATGTCAGCTCGGCTTCCGAACTACAGCAGCGTTTTCCAGGCGGAGGTCCTAGCAGCTACAATAGCAGCTCGTGAGACTGCGATGAGGGCAACACCACGAGAGGATATCACATTTTTCATCGACAGCCAGGCAGCGATAAAAGCAATATCTGCTATAGAAATAAAATCGAAGCTTGTGAAGTGTTGTAGAGAAGACCTCAAGGTTCTTGGAACACAGCACGAGGTAAAACTCTGCTGGGTCCCTCGTCATGAAGGCATACCAGGGAATGAGAAAGCCGATGAGCTGGCTAGATAGAGGAGGCTCAGCACTAAGCTCGGACCAATCCGACCCCTCGGTGTACATCCCGCCTTGCGCCCTTAAGCTCGTAGCAGGAAACAAAGCCATAACGGAGGCTAACAATAGGTGGACCTGTTTAGATACTTGTGGAAGCTATGGCCCGCTTTTGACAGAGTAAGAACCAATAGACTCATACAGAGGCACAGAAAATCCCTCTCTACTCTAATTGGAGTCATTACGGGGCATAACACCATGCGGTACCACATGAAAAAACTACGTGTGACTAGCGAAGACCTTTGTAGAGGCTGCGGCGACGAGGAGGCTCAGGAGGACACCGCCCACTTTCTCTGTCATTGCCCAGGCCTCTATCATTTGAGAAATAAAATCCTTGGGCAACACTTCTTTGAGGATCTAGAAGAGTTGTCCAATAGACCAATAAATGACATCGCAAACTTCATCATATCCTCTGGATGGTTTGTATCCAGGACACAGTGAGTACTTAGTTCTTTCTTTAGGATATTTACAAAGACGGTATTTTCCCACGAGGTAGGGATTTCCTTTTCTATCTCCTTTCCCCCCTTGGGTATCACAATGGGTCTATACTGGCCTGAGTGTGGTGTGGAGGTTTTCTATCCCCCTACACCTGCCCACTTACCTAACCTAACCTAACCTAGCGCGTCGCCTTGTCTAAGACCTTTCCTGACATCGAACGGTTCGGTGATGTTCTTACCGACTTTGATGGAGCAGCGAGAGTTCCCCATCGCCATTCTGCACAAACGGACGAGCTTGGCAGGGATGCCAAGACTAGACATGGCTCTGTATAACTCGTCTCTATACACGCTATCATAGGCAACTTTGAAATCGATGAAGAGGTGGTGCGTATCGATTTTATATTCATGGTTTTTTTTCCAAGATCTGCCGTAGTGTGAGTATTTGGTCAATGGTATTTGGTCAGGCCTGAAACCGCACTGATAAGGACCTATCAGGTTGTTGACGATCGGTTTTAGGCGTTCACATAATACGGCTGACAGGATCTTATATGCGATGTTGCGGAGACTTTTACCTCTGTAATTGGCGCAGTTCAGAGGGTCTCCTTTCTTCAGGATCGGGCAAAGGATGCTCAGGTTCCATTCATCGGGCATACTTTCGTCCGACCAGATTTTACAGATGAGCTGGTGCATGCTCCTTACCAACTCATCTCCTCTTGCCTTGAAAAGTTCAGCCGCAAGGCCGTCGGCTTTGTTGGCTTTGAGTTTAGATATTGCTATCCTCACTTCATTCTGATCGGGTTGACGGGAATCTTGACTGCCATCGTCACTGTTGAATGGCTCATTTAACCTGACAACGAAATATTGGTCATCATCGCCGTTTAACGGTCTGCAGAAGTGTTGCTTCCATATCCTCAGCACCGACTGCGATTCTACTACTATGTTGCCATTATTTATTCCTGCAGGCTTCTGTTCTGGCTTTGAAACCCTGGCATGTTCTTTTTACCTTTTGGTAAAATTTTCGAACATCACTCCTGCAATAAAGTCTCTCAATTTCCTCTATCGAGCGTTCCTCATGCTCTTTTTTCTTCTTTCTGAAAAGTCGATGTTCCTCTTTTCTCCTGCTCGCATACAGCTCGTAAGTAGCTCTGGTCCTTCTATGCAGCGTCGCTTTGTACGTCTCTTATTTAGCTGCATGTGCTTGCCGGCATTCCTCATCAAATCAGGGGTTTCGTTGTGGTGGCCGAGAGAAACATAGCACATCAGAGGCGGCATCTCTGATGGCTTGTTGGCAACGCTGCCACTGGTCTTCCGCATTTGCTGCTGGCGGCATAGGACTTAGATTAAGATTAAGAGAAACTCGATCGGCAAAGGCTCTGGTGGTCTCTTGCGATTGTAGCCGCCCGACGTCAAATTTCCTCGCAGTATTTCGTTGATTTCGCTCCGTTGTGGATATCCGCATCCGTACCTTGGCTACAACTAGGTAGTGATCCGAGTTACCGTTAACCGTTAACTCCTCGGAAAGTCCGGATACCCAGAATACTGGAAGAGTGCCTTGCGTCGATCGCAATGTGATCGATTTGGTTGACAGTTTTTCGATCAAAGGAGAGCCATGTTCCTTTGTGAATGTCGAGACGTGGGGACCGCGTACTAGCTACGACAAAGTTTCGCCCTGCTGCAAAGTCGATTAGCCTGAGTCCGTTATCGGATGTGATGTCGTGCAGGCTGTGCTTTCCGACCACGCTACGAAAGACGTCCTCTCTTCCTAGCTTTGCGCTAAAATCACCTAGGATAATTTTTTCGTCGTGGCAAGGGCATTGCTCATATGTCTTGTCCAAGAGCTGGTAGAAGTCATCCTTTATCGCGTCGTCCTTCCCCTCATAAGGGGCGTGAACGCATATTAGGCTTATGTTGGCAAATTTAGCCTTGACACGGATAGTCATAAGGCGCTCGTTCACATGCCGGAAACTCAAGACTTCTTGCCTAAGTCTGCCTCCAATGACAAATCCGCACCCGAATAGACGCTGTCCTTTTTGTCTGTAGCAATCGCCGTAGTAGATGTCACAGTTTTTCATACTCCTTTTGCCCGGCCCATCCCATCACACTTCTTGGATGTTGGTAATGTCTGCTTTGAGACACTGTAGGACCTCCGCAAGTTGTTCGACTGCAGGTGGTTTGTAGAGGGACCTAACATTCCATGTGCAGACACGAAGATCGTTGTCCTTTTTACGTTTGCTTGGGTCGTCAACAGTAAATTCATCCGTATCCGAGGCTGTTGGTTGCTTCGTAACCGAAGGTTTTTTACGTGGTAGGGAAGTTAACCCGACGGCAGGATTCATAGCAAGCAAATAATTTGGTTTTGTATGAAAGAGCCACAAACAAACATTCACCCACTTTTTCTCTTCATAATGCAGTGAAACCTTTTGTGGACAGACATCGATTAGACTAAAAAACTTGTGAATCTATTAAGATTGTTCTTCACGAAAAAAATTTCGGCTCAGCAGTGGTATTCGCTTATGAGAGGTGTCCGTTAAAGGAGATTGCACTTTAGTAATAAAAGGTGAAGTAATGAAAGATGATGGGGCGCCGTGGCACAGTGGTTAGTATGTCGGACCACTGCGCGTGAAGTTCCATGTTCGAATTCAAGGAAACACCAAAATGTTTTTTCACGGTCCCACCTCTCGCGAACGTTTGACAAATATCCAAGAGTATTTGGTGTCACGAGAAAGCTTCTTGGATACGGCACAAAACTACAGGTTCCTTCCATTCGTGCGAAAAATATTATATAACGCACACAACACGAATGGTTGCGAGAATTATATTATTATATAGTCTAGTCATCTTTAACTATATTATTTTATTATAATAAAAGATGACTAGAATAATAGTGGGATAATCCCGATAGAACATAGAACATAGCTGAACTATCGGCCATCTTAAAGCTTCCTACGTATGGAATAAAAATGTTGCGGCTTATTTGCCAAACAATAAAATTAGCATTACGTGTACCATGTACAACTGGACAATTAACATCTGCTTAATGCAGTTCTGATACATTTTAGTGGAAAAATCAGTCAGCAAACTCCTTATAAATAATTGTAATACACTGCACATTGTACAATGTTCATGGCTAAAATAGTTGAGCTACGTTCCACTTTTATTTTTCCCATCCATTCAACTATAAACTAAATTGACAAAAAAAAGAAAAAAACGATACCTTCATCATCTGCATATACTACGCAACTATGTATGTACTCGTCCGTACTCGTATGTAGAATGTGGAAATTTACTTTGTAGACGACAAAGGTAGGCATTACAGAATCCGAATTAATCCTAATTCTAAATCTGAACAGTAGCATTGTTATGGGTTAAATAACACCGTATCTACATCATACAGCGAGCCCCACTCAAGAGGCAATACCTGCACCTAATCCGATTGCGTTCATCTGCACATCATCTAACCCCATTGGTCGTAGGTACGGTCATTTTTTATTTTTTTTTACATATTATTGCGCTTCGGTGAATATCAAAGATTGGTTGGAACATTTTCGACATCAAATTGTGATTAAATGGAATATTCCGCCGCAGGAATTTATCAACGCGTTAAGCGCTCACAGAGGAACAGAAAACCGAACAGCACTTTGCTAAGTCGGTCCCCAATTAGGTAGCGGAGCGGCAAAGCATGTCGATTTCGGTACATGAGTACTAATCGCGGTATGCCATGTACGAGTATTCCAAAGTAATGGCCATGGGAGAACTTACATATTCGTGTTTGGTGGAAATCGAATCCTCAATATAGAAATATCTTGTGAACGATTTTACTTGTTGAGTACGTAAGCCGCTTTGTCGATACAACTTTCTCCATAATCCTATATGGTAATGAATTGATGTTGATGGAGTGGAGTTGGTTGGGGGATTTCTTGCGGTCTAATAAACGTAATGACTGAACAGAACAACTTAACTTGTTTGTGTCATTCATTGGCTTTTCTTTAAAGCGGCAGGGACTGACGACTGCAATGCAAAGCCAACTATTTGGGAGGGAGTTGTGAGCTTTTATTACATGTCATTATGTAAGAATATTGAGTTTAATACATAGTTTGTAACGTACAGATGTAATGGAGATAGACTCCAAAGATAATATATATAAATAATCAACACCACTACTGCCCACCCATATGGCCTTTCGACTTCTAACAACGTGATCGTTTCACGCCCTGCTATACTGCTTAGCAAGCATTTAAACCACCGTTATCATTGACTGAATCACTTCACAGCTAATGGTTTGTTCCGGCATAGAAATACATCATCTGGGATAAGAAGTGGTATTTAGATGGCTGCTGCATTAAAAAGGAAAGTTGATCCTGATGATACTTATGACCAAATACTATTTCTATGACTTAAGAAAGAAAGAATTTACTTTGAATGAATGAATAAATAAATGCAGTGGCCTAATCGGATGGCGAGTGATATTTGTATATGTACAAGTATATGCTGTCAACAAGAAGGGACAACCAACACCGACGAATTGAACAGAACGTCACAGTGGGCAGCTATAACTTCGAGGTAGTAAGGGACTTTGTCTACATTGGCTCTGCTATAAACTCTAAAAACAACATCAGCGCAGAAATCAAGCGAAGAATAACTTTTGTCAATCGCTGTTTTTTTGGGCTTATAAGGCAATTCAAATGTAAAGCCCTATTTCAAAAAACTAAGGAGACTCTGTATAAGACTCTGATCATCCCAGTCCTGCTTTACGGCGCTGAAACATGGACTTTATTAAAAGAGGATGAAGATATCCTTGGTCGCTCCGAGAGAAAAATTCTTTGTAAGATTTTCGGTCCCGTTTGCGTTGACGGGATTTGGAGGAGAAGATTCAATCACGAACTATACGAGCTGTAGAGCGACATCGACCTAGTCAAAAAACTGCGTATTGGACTACTGAGATGGCTAGGACATGTAGAGCGAATGGACACCAACGCTCTGGCCCACAGAGTCTTCGAATCTAACCCGAAGGACGACGCAGTAGAGGACCTCCTCGCCGTAGGTGGCGCGCACAAGTTCTAGGGGACCTCGACCAACTTGGAGTGCGCAACTGGAGGCAATTAGCTAAAGACCGAGCTAAATGAAGAGGCTTGTTGGTTAAGGCCCAGGTTCACCCCGAACTGTAGCGCCACCTAAGTAAGTAAGTAAGTAAGAGTGATATTTGTTTAAGCAGGTTTTTAGAATGTAGAAAAAAAGACATACTGAATGCGCAATATTTCAAATGTTTGAAAGTTTGAAAAACGCGAGAAAAAGTAAATTTGTTTGGTTTTAACATGAGTTCAAATCCTAATTGTACGAAACGAAAGATAAAACTGCATATTTTCACATCTATTGTCGTACCGTACATCACTTTCATACTGTAGTGTGACCACGTTCGCCCATTCCATGCGGTTTATTCTGTAGCTGTAAATGCTAACAACTGCGGCAGGTGTAATATGTAATTTCTCTTTCTGTACTCAAATCCGGACCTTATTTTCCATTCTGAAGCACTTCCTCTTGGTTACAGTTGTGAAAATAGTACCGTGGTGTAAGCCAGTCGGTAACTAGCCTATTGTTTGAGATTGGAAGTGGTTTTGCTACTCTTTTGCAAGTGTTTTCAGACAATTGAGACAAAAAAGTCAGTATTTTTAAGACTACACTCAGTTAAAACGGTATAATTCATAATTCTTACACGCATATCTCAAACGTGAAGATGCCTTATTTAAAAAAAAAATCGATTCTGTGATGCTTTTGTATACCCATCGATAAGTTTTCATTCAAATAAAGACCTTAAAAGAAAAACGAGTGTGCCATCAAAGTTTCTCGAATAACTATACAAAATTATGGTTTCTACCTGGAGTGCAATGGACGGCTACAAGTCTAGGGCACTTTGACTTTCCTTTGATCGAAAAAATATTGGAACGCATTTTTTTACGTATTCGGACTCCTAACATCCTTCCCTTTTATATGATACCATATATCACATGATGGAGAACAAACATTTTTTTTTGTCCATCATCTTCTTCTTTCTTAAACTTTCATATCTTTAAACACAGTCATTTGGCACGTAAAAATATACAAACGCTTTCGGTCTATTTCTCAGCGTGATCTCTGCCTTTTATCATTTCTTCAACTCACCCCCTTCGGGTAGGGGTTAGAATATACCTGAGGTAGGCATGCCTGTCGTAAGAGGCGACTAAAATCCACTCTTCGTATACCGGGCTTAAAGTGTATACAAAAAAATGCAATGAGTAAAACGAAAAGATTTAATACCCCAGGTGGCAGTCCAGGTTCACTGGAAAATCCACCCTCTTCGGAGGTAGGCTCTACGGATTCTGGGGAGAGCCAATTATTGCAATTAATAAACCCCTTTATAAAAAGTTCAAGGGTACCTCGGTCTCCACCATCAAGACCGAATGTCTCCGGGAAAAAAAGTCCGCCAGAAGTGCAAGCGCACAAGAAACAGGACTCAGAGAAATGTAAAAGCTTTGAGAAGGAAAATAACGAACTTCGCAATAAGCTTAATGAAATGGATCGACTCTACCAAGAGCTCAAAAAAGAGGTAGACTTGCTGAGAGAGGAAAACAAGCTTCTAAAGAACTCGCTCTTATAAAAAGAACGCGAAGATTTCCCTCCCCGCGCAGCTAAACCCAATTATCACACGGACGAAGAAGAGCTTGCACGCGAAACGAATTGCGTCTTAAAGAAAAGACCTAGCAAAAAACGCAGAGCCGGCTCTTCGCCCGAAATTGAGCCGCGAAAAGAAGACAAGCCAGATGAGTCGAAGCCAAAACAAACTCTAGCTAAAGCACGTCCTCCGCCTGCAATAAACGTCGTTGGCATAACGGACTACAGTAAGCTACATTGCCTTCTTAAAGGAACGACGACATTGAAATTCAAGGTAACGTCACTCTGGAACAATGCATGGAAAATTAACGTTGATGACTCCGATGGCTACCGAGCAATATCACAAAAATTAAACACAGAAAAGATCCAGTGGTATACTTATGAAAATAAGTCAGAAAGACCACTGCGTGTTATAGCAAGGGGGCTCCACCCCTCGTGCACAAAAGACAACGTAATGAACGACCTCAAAGCTAAAGGTTTAAAAATTCTTAATGCCGTCAATATTCTCAAAAAGGTGAAGCAACAAACGGAACAAGGCCAGGAAATCATGGTCAAGCATGGACTTCCGCTCTTTATGCTTACCTTTGACAGGAGCGAAAATGTAGACGATATTTATAACGTTAAAACTATTCTGAATATCGTAGTCAAGATTGAGCCTATGCGTACGAGTACGAGATCGATACCTCAGTGTTAACGCTGCCAAGGCTTTAATCACACACAGTCGTATTGTCAAAAAGAGCCGAGATGCGTAAAATGTGCTGGTAACCATCTCTCGGAAAAGTGTGACCTAAATAAGCAGGCCCCGGCTACCTGCATTAACTGCAAAGGAAAGCACCCAGCGAACTATCGAGGTTGCGAAGTGGCAAAAGAGCTTCAAAAAAGGCGAGACACATTTAAAAATATTCAACGCCAGAACGCAGAACCGGTTAAAAATAGTCGTAAAATTGCTAAGCCAAGGGTAACGACCGTCAATAAACACGCCAAAGTTAAGACGAGAGTCGAGCAAAGTAAAGTTCCTTCGGCAAAATCAAAGGAAAAGCCACAACAACATTGACATTTGCTTGATCTCTGAAACCCATTTGACAAAGGAATCCGGAGTAAAAATAAGAGGGTATCGTGCTTATCACGCATACCACCCTTCCGGAAGAGCTAGAGGCGGATCCTCCTTATTCTTTAAAGACTGCATTGAGCACTCCATAAATACGACGATTGAAATCGATACAATGCAAACAAGTTCAGTTCGAGTTAAGAATAGGCACTCGTTTTTCAACATCGCGTCCATTTATTGTCCTCCGCGATGCACGTTTAGAAGTAACGACTTTGTACGTCTCCTTGACTCACTTGGACCGAATTTCATTATAGGTGGCGATTTCAACGCAAAACAAACCTTTTGGGGTTCCAGATCCAATTCACGGAAAGGCAGACTTCTGTACGAAGCCGGTATGTAATTCGGGGTTGATTTCTTTTCGACAGGGAAACCGACGTATTGGCCCTCTGATACAGCAAAAACACCGAACCTAATAGACTTCTTCGTAGCAAAAGGAGTATCTTCAAATTTTGCGAAAGTAGAGGAAAGCTTTGATCTCTCCTCAGATCACTCGCCGGTAATCTTGACAATAAGTGGCAGACTAATGACAGTAGAAGGTGTGCCTAGATTAACTAACAAAAAAACCAACTGGCGCGACTTTAGAACTGATTGCGAAGAAAATATTGTCTTAAATGTATCGCTCAAAACACCCTTCGAAATAGAAGATGAGCTCGGCAAATTTATTGAATCAATACAAAATGCCGCGTGGAAAAATACACCTTTAAGGAGGAAAGAAGTCCCATGCAATGAAGCTAATTATCCGCCGGAAATAAAAGAATTTATTCGAGAAAAGAGGAGAGCACGCAAAATATGGCAACAAACTCGCGCTCCCCAGCATAAAACCCACTCGAATTTCCTATGCAATAAGCTTAAAAAAGCGATCCGAGACCTAAAAAACCGAGAGACTTCAGCTTATCTTGAAGGTTTAACCGCCGAAAAAACCACTAATTACTCGCTCTGGAAAGCTGTCAAAAGAATTAAAAAACCCCAAATACATTCGCCACCGATAAGAAAAAACAACGACGAATGGGCAAAAGGTGACAAAGAAAAAGCGGATCTATTTGCCGAGCACTTAGAAGAGACTTTTAAGCCATTTGATGGAGAAACATTGGTAGACGATTTTACCGGTACGACTACGACATCTGACAACCTTAGAATAAAAAGTGTGTCACTTATAGAACTTTGCCAGGCAATAAAAAACCTGAAAAATAATAAAGCTCCTGGCTATGATTTAATAACCGACAAATCCTCAAGGAATTACCAAAAAAGGCACTATTAATATTGCTTTATTTAATAAATGCTTCCATTAGATTATTATACGTTCCAAATCAATGGAAAGTCGCAGAAGTCATAATGGTTCCGAAACCGGGGAAATCTCCAAATGACAAAAAATCGTACAGACCGATATCGCTACTACCAATAATATTGAAGGTATTTGAAAAACTCCTTCTGAAACGGATTCTTCCGGTCATTGAAGAGAGACGCCTAATACCTGACCACCAATTCGGGTTCAGAATCAAGCATTCCACAATTGACCAGGTTTATAGAATAACCGACGAAATTGAAAAAGCCCTTGAGGAGAAAAAGATTTGTTCTAGCGCTTTTCTTGACGTATCTCAAGCCTTCGACAGGGTTTGGCACGATGGATTGAGTTATAAGCTAAGACGAATCCTTCCGGAGCAACTTCATAAGATCTTAGAATCATGCCTTAAAAACAGACTTTTTCGCGTCAAGCACGGAACTGAATATTCTGATTTTAAAGAAATCGCCGCCGGAGTTCCGCAAGGAAGTGTCCTTGGACCTATCTTATTCTTGCTGTACACTCGGGACATACCACAAACTGAAGGCACTATTGTAGCTACGTTCGCGGACGATACGGCTATTCTGGCAACGGAAAGTTCAATCGAATCAGCAACCATAAAACTACAACGAGCCTTGGATAAAATCTGTGAGTGGACAAAAACTTGGCGCATTGTTCTTAACGAGACCAAATCGACGCATGTTAACTTCACCTACAAGAAAATAATCAACCTTCCCTTTTTCATTAACTCGGTACAAATACCGCATGCAAACGAAGCTAAATATCTGGGAATGACACTAGACGCGAAACTTAAATGGAAACATCACGTTAAAAAGAAACGTGACGAAGTCGAAAATCGACTTAGAGAAATGTATTGGCTAATTGGATGATATTCCAAACTAAGCGTATATAACAAACAGCTTCTGTACAAGCAAGTGCTTAAACCCATGTGGACGTACGGTATACAACTCTGGGGTTGTACCAAACCAAGCAATAGGAATCTCATACAATCATTCCAAAATAAAATTATAAGAATAATCGTGAACGCTCCCTGGTATATCAGAAACAATGATATCCACAGAGACTTAGGGATAGCTACCGTGGAGGACGAAATAAAAAACTTCGCTCGCAAGCTTCGTATTCGTCTTCATGGCCATTGTAACTGTGCCATACTCGAAACTTTGGATGTGACAAATCTTACGCGCCGACTTCAAAGAACGAAACCGTTCGAATTAGCGCAATAAGACAAAAAGCCGCATGTCATGACGGTTTCAGCAGGTGCTTTTATTGAAATTCTACCTGCCTCACGCGAATATAAATCTGAAGCTTAAACTACTTGATAAGGTCTTACTTAGTCGTAGTAAACAAACGAAGGGAAGGAAGGTGTTTTTAGTCAGTAGAAATCTGACACTACTATGAGTACACGGTCTCATAGTGTCTCATGAACATTTTCACCTACCCACGAAAAAAAAAAAAATTTCTTCAACTCTTCATTAATTGAAAAAATCTGTTAGGGCAAATCTGTGCAATAGGTTAAGTTAGGTGGATTGCCGCCAGATTGCCTGGAGGCTCGCATACTCCTACCCTTAGCGATACCCGTATGTACATATATACATGTTAAAGTGAGGGGAAAAAAAAAAGGTTTTATCCAACCGGATTTGTTTTAGAAATTCATTATCATCGGGATGGGTCTACCAGTTCCTCTAATTCTTCAAAAAAACATTTGCCTAGTAGTTTTCGACGGAGTCTGCTGCAGACTGGACAATGGCACAGAAAATGTCCGGTGTCCTCCTCAACGTCCGGGTCGTCTGCAAATAATTTATCCTCAATTTCTCCACGCTCTGGTAGGTTTTGCGGGTGGTACCTAGTGCCACTGCTACTCGAACTTCCTAACCTATACACCTACATTGACAAATGAATCAAACTCAAAAATCAAAATTTTATAGTGTTCTGCATCTTGTTTTACCAAAATCAAAATTTTTACCATTTTGGATGACTATTGCAACATTAAAGTACTGCGGAATATAACATTTTAGTTCACTAAATACTTCTTTAAATCTATCAAAAGAGCACAATTCTAACACAAAAATGACAAAAACTAAATCAATTCGTGAAAAATATTTCAAAGTGAAGATTTGAAACGAACTTCCTCAAATAATAATAGGTAATAAAAACAAAAACGAAGCACAACATGAAAGGCCGATTTACCAACTGCTGATACCGATTTATCACACAGTAATTGCATTATTATAAACTTTTCTCAGTTTAAAACCCTTTAGAAAGGGTTGCATCCCTTCACAGAATGAAGGAGAGCTACTTCAGTCAGCTTAGAACAGCCAGCACCATATTTTTCCATAAATAAAAGGCTTCATTGTAGCATATTACCACTTACTTGTTATCATCGTACGTACTTTGAAATTTCATATATTAAAACGGATTTTTTTTTATTGATCTTTATCCCGGTAGAGCGTATATTAACATTCAACCCCTTCCGCCAAGGCACGGCAGTGTATAAAATTGTAAAATGAAATTTATGGTCGTGCCAGCACGTGTTGAAAATTGCTCAACATCGACATCGATGTCGACAAAATTTTGGAACTAAACTTCGAAACGAAAGGATTTTTGGCAATTTCCAACCAATTTTCAGCAAAATTGGAAATTTATTAAGTGCAAAGTGACACGAAACAATGGCGTCGATATGCTTAACAAACTTTTAAATGTGCCAACTACACGAGAGCGTTAAGTTTTGCATAACAATCGCCGCGCCATCTGTACCTCTACATCCGTGTTAAAGGGTTCGACGTCGCAATGGTGTCGAACTGTGACAGGAGTAAAACTTAAGCATACGACGAACGGCCAAGAAAAGTGTTACTTTTGCCAGTACATCACAAAGGCCAGCTCGGATGTGTTGCTCGGAAGCAAGTCGTTTCTTTCTCAGACGCTACCGGAATGGGTTGAAGTCTTTCTGTTTTCCTAAGCAACAATCGGTGGTGAAATCGTTCCGGGCGGTGTGTGAATTTATGATCCTGTGCTAGCAATAAAAGCTGGAAAGTCTCATATCCTAGTGCTGTGAGAGAGGGGGATGTTTGACAATAAACATTTTCCTTTACGCTTTTGCCACTGACTTTTGTAAAATTTTCAAAATGTGTATGTACTCGTATACTGTGCAAAAATGTTAAGAACACGGCTGCTGAGGAAGGGGGGTGGCGGTTGCATACCACCGGAAGGCGGAAAGGGTGTTTCCATGTGTCGGAGGGTGATTTAATTTTATTTTTATGTTTTCTTCCTGTGAAGAAAAAACTGCAAATGGCAATAATTTTAAATTATCACAGAAATTTCAATTACATTCGGGAGTTGTGGACGTTTGTCTGAGGATGCATATGTCTGCGTTTTTCCTTTTCCGCTCCGTGAAAGGGAAATCATGCTCCATTAGGTCTACATTCAGCTGCGGTACCTAATTTTTGTTTTGATTTAGTGAGGTGGTCCATAGGGTCGAATGATGAATTGGCGTTTTAATGGTATTAAGGAAGCTAGTTTTAAAAGTTATGACCACAACAAATGCGCTCATGAAAAATTCGTTAGGATGGAAGAAAAACTATACAAAGATTCTTGGTGTTTATTTAGTTCGAAGATAGGTGAGAAAGATGTATGTATATTCGCATAGTATAGGGCTTGCTAGAATAAGAAGACAGGTATGTAAGTAAAATAATATTAGTGAAATCTAAATAACCAAAAACAGATTCTGTTTTCTGTGTGAAGATTTTGCGAATTTCATTATCCAGCATGGGTACCTTAGAAGCGACCTGAAGATTCCGTCCCTGTGCCACGAGCTAATGGAACTCGTTTAACAGAAAGTGTTTCCGTCTGAAAACATTTGTGAGTTGGAAACAGACTTTCCTTGGTTTCTGCCTACCTTCTTTTATACTTGGCTCCCGCTATCTAGGCGAATTTCCAA
This sequence comes from Brachypalpus laphriformis, assembly GCA_945910035.1. NCBI lineage: Eukaryota > Metazoa > Arthropoda > Insecta > Diptera > Syrphidae > Brachypalpus > Brachypalpus laphriformis. The sequence goes on from OX246756.1 coordinate 105,232,428, forward strand.
ATTTCCACTTCGCCGCTGGAAATCTGTTGTCAAAAGTCTGGCAATTTCTAGTGCTTTCTCGTTGACAAGTTCTACGAATTTCGCGATGTTTCTCGGTTGTGCGGTTTAGGTTTCTGGGCTCGCGTAACAAAATTAATTTTTTTTTTTTTTTTAATTTGCGCGTGCCAAAGGGATTATTAATACTCTTCTCAGGGCACGGGCTGACTTTTTTTTAAAGAGTTTTATTCACATGCTGGTACAATAGAAGATAATAGATAGATAGATATTTATTTGGTATAAATTTACAAAATTGGTTTGTAACCGCACATTTAAAATACAGAGATATGATATTATCTTATATCTTCCAACTGAAATATTTATGTGTGCTGCAATCAATGGTACATGTTAGGAAATTACCATAAAAACCCTCCAGCCCTACTATCCCCATTTCTATATGTTTTTTTCTTTCTTATAAAAGTCTTATTCAGATAGTATTGCATCGGGTAGTCCAATAATCCAACTGACCGCAAAAAGATTATAGTTAATGTAATTGAAATACAACCAACAACTTTCGAGATTGTTTTACTTCCACCACTTTCACTCAACGCAAGAACATTACGAAAGACCAACAGGGGCGCGCCCACAATGAACAGTGTAAAAGAAGTACTGGTCCTTCAACCCGAAAATTAATTCAAAATAATTTCAGCTAAATCCCTACGCAACTGTCTTAATTTAATACTCTCTCTCCGAACAGCCGCCTTCCATAATCCGCAGTCTCTTTGAAATCCTTCTTAAAAGCCAATCTAACCGCGCTGGATCACATTTACAATAATTTACATTTTTTAAGCTTGAAATAAACTACGCCACCCCTTCTCCAACTTCGAGAAGGGGGTGGCTATCTACATGGCCATCCGGCAAAACAACTCGGGCGAATGTAAGCAAACAAACAATTGAAGCAGAGTGGAAGAGAAAGGACGACAACGACGACGAAAGAAAATCGTTAAACAAATGAAAGCCACGGAGAAAATCCCTCTCGGCTATAAGACGTTCAAATGAAATATTCATTAACGCGAAATCACTCTTTTCAGCAGAATGGTGTTGCCACACCACCCCATCCCCATCCAGCTGTTTTACGAGCATTCAAAGCCACCTCCAACGAGTGCGCTTAGGGGTTTCAAAACTAGACGAGACCACGAATCCACCCGCTCACTCCACTCACTTATGAGATGCTGGTGTAATATTTTTGGTCGATTAGGATTCCTGCACTCAGATACTACGATTTGCCAACCCCACTTCTCGAAGCATCACTTGAATTTCTATAAGAAACTCGAATTGCTCCCACCAAGGAACTTCCGGTCGACTAGATTCTCCTATTCGTCAAGCGATTTTCAGGCAAACAAGCGCTACGAACATTTCCATATTCAGAAGATCCCTCGATTCGGCACTAAAACAAACCCAACAGCAAAACGATCGGAGGTCTCGATTTCACCTATTCGACGTTGAGACGTGCATGAATTATTCCTCTCGCTTATGAGCGATGCAAAGAAGGCGAGCAGTTTATATTAGCCGCACAGGAGATTTCATTATCCTGTCAAAGCAAATACACTTGGCCCCCCTCTCTACTGTACTTTGTGTGTCGTCGGAAAAATGCAATGTATATGAGGAGCGTTTTTATATTGACACATCTCGACGAAGATAATGTAGCGGAAGAGTCTCCGGGGAGATATTATCGCAATAAACTCGGCACAAGAGCACAAGTGGAAAGTATCTCAAATTACTTTCTTTATCACTGTCACTGTAAGTGGCGCATAGTCCTGGTTCTCTGACATTTTCACAATTATTCAAATACGACGCACTCTCTCAATTGCCCAAAATGAAATTGAAACACTTTCTTTCTTTTTCCGTTTGTTTAATTTCGAAAGACGAGTCTATTGCTCGTTCCCTTCTCCGTCCACTTTTTTTTTTTTTAGTGGAATTGAATATTTTGACACTTGATCGATGGTGGGCCTTGTTCTGGCACATGAGGTCTGTTCTACGAATGTTTACTTTGAGGACTCGTTTCCAGCATTCTATTTGCTATAAAACTTTTTAATTTATGGGCTGTATTGCCGATTTTTCCAATTTGGATATATATATATATTTTTTTTTACTGTCATGATGATTGAAGTTGCGATTAAAAGGCAGTAAAACCGTCCCAAGGAGGGATACTGTAAAATATCTTAGATCGCTGGGTAAACGACTTTCACTTTCATGTTTGTAATGGGAAAGGAGAGCTGGCTGAAAAGAAATTGTATTATCTCGGAAATTATAAAATGATCATACTCCCTAAAAATGTTGTATATATTATAAGTATAAAGAAAAGACAATGTAATTAAAGTAGTTGAAACCGGGTTGGTAATGAAGAATTTGAAAAAAGCCGTATAAAAAAAATTTCAAAGCGCAATAAACAATGTCATCAAATAATTTAACCGTTTCTTTCATTCCTCGGATAAGTATTAATAAATTCAAGTCTCAGTACCCCATGAAGATGAAATAAATTTAGCGTATCGCGCCTTGAATAAGAAAATCCTTCGTACAAACCAATATTTTATTAGATGCGAAAAAAATTTATATAAAATTCATTACAAATGCAAGAAAATTCCACCCCATTACATCTGTAATAAAACTGAGAAGCGTGTAGTAATATTCGTAGCAATATGTTGCTAAATTAATTACAGCTATAATGTATATACAGAAAAGTTAGAATCCGCCTGAAACGGATCGTTTGATGGCCCCAAAATAGTGGGCGTTTACTCAGCGATAGTAAACGCACTATTAAACAAGTGGTTAAGGCAGATTCAACTAATTTCATGGCACGATTACGATATCCGTGGCGATTACGATATTTCCTCCGGAAAGCGGAGGGGTTTAAATGAGTCGCGCGAAGCCCGCCACTTACCCACTCTTGGCAACACTGAAGGTAGTTTCTATCGGAATATCGGTTGGCAAAAGTCAATTTTTAAAGTTCGATGTCTCAAAAACCGTGGGCGCTGTGGCGTAAGTAGTTAGTGTGTCGGATCAGTACGCATGAGGTTCCAAGTTCGAATCCCAGAAAATACCAAAAAGTTTTTTCACGGTCCCACCTCTCGCGAGCGTCTGACAAACATCCGAGAGTATTGTTGTTACGAAAAAGCTTCTCAAATCGCCGTTCGGATTCGGCATTAAACTTGTAGGTCCCTTCCATTCGTGTGAAAAATATAACGCACACAACATGAGTGGTTGCGAGAAGCTAGGCCCTGGCACTTTAAAGAGCTGTTGCGCCAAATATTTGAACTTTTTTTTTATCTCAAAAACTAAGCGAGATATCAAAAAATTTCACTTATTATTTTTTGTTCAGATAAGTGCCACGGATATCATAATATCCCCAATTTCATTACTGAACTCTTTACTTTACTTTACTTTACTTTACTTTACTAGGGCCTTGTACGCACTGCGACCTGTAAGATCTATTGTGCCAGCCCGGTATTTAGCTGAGAACTTGGTTAAGGCTCTTGATAAACCTCAACAAAGCTCCAGGCTCAATATTCCAGAAGTCAGAGGGAGTCAATAAGGCCCTTCCGATATGGAGAAGTCTTTTTCTTGCGGCCATGGGGCATTCACAAAGAATATGTTCTGCCGTCTCTTTTTGCTCTCCACATAGCCGGCATTCGTCTGTATCTGCTACTCCTATCTTGTGCAGATGGTACCTGAGTGGGCAATGACCAGTCAAGTAGCCTGTTAAGGTTCTTAGGTCTGCTTTCCTAAGCTCGAGTAGCTTTTTAGCCTTGCAGCGGTTGAGATTAATGAACTTCTTTACATGCCTTAGGCCCTTGAGTTTAGCCCAGTACTCTGCATGATGATCATCTTCCCATTTCTTTATTTTTATGTTAACGCTACTCCACGCGACTCCAAAATAGGTTTCAGGACCAACTAGTGGGCGGCTAGCGCCTCTTCTCGCTAAGCAGTCCGCCCGTTCGTTGCCCTCGAAGCCCTCGTGTCCTGGTATCCAGCCCACTGTGACTGTGTTTTTCGATGCGAGATCTTCGAGTAGGTTAAGACAGTCCCATACAAGTTTTGATCCTACCGTGTACGATTTCAGAGCCATAAGTGCTGCCTGGCTGTCTGAGAGGATATAGATACGAGTACCCTCGACCCTTCTTCGCAGACATTCTCGTACACAGAGCTCGATCGCATGGACTTCTGCCTGAAATATTGTTGGTGATTTCCCCAGCGCAGCCGCACGTTGGAACCTGGATCCATAAACCCCTGCGCCAGTGCTACCATTTTCCAATTTGGAACCATCTGTGTACCAAGTTTGAGAGTTTGGTAAGACTGCAAGTCCTTCATTCCTCCATGTGTGGCGGTCACTTATGACAACATTGAATTTCCTGGAGAACCGGTATTTCTTGATCATAGTATCTGGGATTTTGAGAATAGGGTCATTTTGAATATAACTTAGAATCTTCAAATGGCCTGTAAAGTTGCCAATTTTAAGGTCCGAGATCTTGGGTAGCCTAAGAGCACTCAGCATTGCTTCTTTTTGTGCTTCAAGGTGCAACGGTGTAAGGCTAAGCATTGCTCCCATTGCTGCCGTAGGGCACGTTCTCATTGCTCCTGTGATACTCAGGCAGGCTAGACGATGTATATTATTCAACTGTTCCTGAGTCTTGGCCTGTAGGGTTTTTGGCCACCAAGCCAACGATGCATAGGTGACCATGGGTTTGATAATGGCACTGTACGTACAATATATTATCTTGGGTTTTAGCCCCCAAGTTTTACCATGTAGGCGCTGACACATAAACATTGCTCTTGTCGCTTTCTCGGTAACCTTGTTCAGGTGTGAATTCCAGGTGAGCGTCTTGTCAAGTATAACACCTAGGTATTTCGCTTCCTTGGATATGTCGATTGGGACGTTTTCCAGTCTAATTTCTTTGAGAGTGTGGTTTCTTTTCCTGGAAAAGGGTACAAGTACAGTTTTTCCGGGGTTGATGGTAAGTCCCTTTGTCCTGCACCAATCGGAAGTTAAATTGAGGGCACCTTGCATTAGTTGAGAAATGCAAGTTGCCTCGGACGCTGATGACAATGTCGTCTGCGTATCCTTGTACTTTGTAACCCGATTTTTCAAGTAGCTCTAGGAGTTCGTCAATAACTAAGGGGAGAGAGGACTCCTCCCTGCGAGCAACCTCTGGTAGCTGCTATAGTTTTATGCGAGCCTCCGCACTCGATTCTTATCTTCCTGCTGCATAGCATGGTTAGGATCCAGTTTATGATCAGAGGAGCGATATTTTTTCTGATCATAGCCTTTTTGATAGCCTCATAGGAAGTGTTGTCGAATGCTCCCTGTATATCTATGAAGGCACATAGGGTTGTTTCTTTGGCAGCTAATGATTTTTCAATCAATAATGTTAAGCTATGAATGGCTGTTTCCATAGATTTCCAAGGTTGATAAGCAAATTCGTTTGCATGCAGAGGATCATGTATAAGGACCATTTCCCTTATATGATGATCGACAATTTTCTCCGTCGTTTTTAGGAGAAAGGAACTGAGACTAATGGGTCGAAAGGATTTAGGCGATTATTCCGCCTGCTTTGCCGCCTTTGGAATGAAGACCACCTTAACCTCCTTCCAACTTTTTGGCATGTAGCCTAGTGTAAGGCTGGATCTGAACATTTTTATAAGGGTAGGAATTAACAGGTTTGTTCCTTGTTGTAGTAGGCAGGGAAATATGCCATCTATACCTGGTGATTTAAATGGGCTAAAGGTAGATAGAGCCCATCTAATATGGTTGGCAGTAAAGATTTTGCCAGATAGGCTATAGTCTCGTGTAGAAGCAATGAGAACATCGTTCCTCAGGTGTTTTGGAGAGACAGCACAAATGGATATACAGCCCGGAAAGTGGGTATCAAGTAAGGCTTGATAGGTTTCTTCCGGACTGCTGGTGAAATCCCCATCTTGTTTCTTTAGGGAGCCAAGATGCTTGGAGTGACTCTGGGCTAGGGCCTTTTGACGGCGAGCCGCAGTGGGGAAGCTTTCGATACGTTCGCAGTGAGTTCTCCAAGATTCGCGCTTAGATTTTCTAAGTTCTTTGTTATAACTTGTTGGAGTTTCTTTGTAAAGGCACCAATCGCCATTGATTTTAGCTCTATTCCTCTTCTATCCTAGTTTCACGCCTAAGTGACCCAAGACGTTTATTCCACCAGGGGGGTCGCGGTTGGTCCTTTTCTGTGTTTCGGCACAACTGCCTTCATAAGCGACGGAAATGGTTTTTCGAACGTGTTGTGCCTCGAATTCGAACTCTGAAATGGTATGTATAGGATTCGAAGCACGATTTAGTTCTGCCTCGAGGATAAACCGATAGGAATCCCAATTAGTGTGTCACTCATGGAGATCCCTATATCGAATCTGATGTGGTTATGGTCCGACATAGAGACTTTATCAGACACGTGCCAGTTTGTGATGAAATTGTATACAAAAGGGCTTGCCAAAGCGAGATCTAGTACCTCTTGGCGGATGATGTTAGTAAAAGTAGGAACGTTTGCCCTATTTACCACCACAATGTTGTTAGCACAATGGGAAATATATTATGAGTATTTTTAATTCAAATTTCTGCCCTAGGATTACTCCACGAGTCAGAATAAATTAACTTACAGTTCTTCGTTGGGAGCCCTTTAATGGCTTACTTACTTACTTAGGTGGCGCTACAGTTCGGGGTGAACCTGGGCCTCAACCAACAAGCCTCTCCATTTAGCTCGGTCTTTAGCTAATTGCCTCCAGTTGCGCACTCCAAGTTGGTCGAGGTCCCCTTGAACTTGTGCGCGCCACCTACGGCGATGATTCCCTCTACTGCGTCGTCCCTCGGGGAGCGTTGGTCGATGTCGCTGTACAGCTCGTATAGTTCGTGATTGAATCTTCTCCTCCAAAACCCGTCAACGCAAACGGGACCGAAAATCTTACGAAGAATTTTTCTCTCGAAGCGAACAAGGATATCTTCATCCTCTTTTAATAAAGTCCACGTTTCAGCGCCGTAAAGCAGGACTGGGATGATCAAGGTCTTATACAGAGTCTCCTTAGTTCTTCGAGATAGGGCTTTATTGTTGAATTGCCTTATAAGCCCAAAAAAACAGCGATTGGCAAGAGTTATTCTTCGATTGATTTCTGCACTGATTTTGTTAGAAGAATTTATAGCAGAGCCAAGGTAGACAAAGTCCCTTACTACCTCGAAGTTATAGCTGCCCACGGTGACGTTTTGTCCAATTCGTAGGTGTTGGTTTTCCCTTCTAGTTGACAGCATATAGTTGGTTTTGCCCTCGTTTATCGCCAAACCCATTTTGGCCGCTTCCGCCTCAATGCTTGCAAAACCACCGGCGACAGCCCACTGAGATCTTCCGATAATGTCTACATCGTCGGCGTATGCAAGCAGTTGTACAGACTTGTAATAGATTGTGCCTCCGGTGTTGGCTTGTGAGTTCCGCACAATCCGTTCAAGTACAATATTGAAGAAGTCACATGACAGCGCGTCACCTTGTCTAAAGCCTTTTTGACATCAAAGGTCTCGGTGAGGTCATTACCGACCTTGATGGAGCAGCGAGCGTTCTCCATCGTCAGCCTGCACAGACGGACAAGTTTGGCAGGGATGTCAAAACTAGACATGGCTCTATAAAGCTCTTCTCTATAGATGCTGTCATAGGCGGCCTTGAAATCGATAAAGAGGTGGTGAGTATCGATTTGGAATTCTTGGGTTTTCTCCAGGATCTGCCGAAGTGTGAAGATTTGATCGATGGTGGACTTTCCTGGTCTGAAACCGCACTGATAGGGTCCAATCAGGCTGTTGATAAAAGGTTTCAGGCGTTCACACAATATCGCTGAAAAGATCTTGTATGCGATGTTGAGAAGACTGATGCCTCTATAATTGGCGCAGTTGAGGGGGTCTCCTTTCTTGTGCTGAGATTCCATTCATCAGGCATACACTCGTCTGACCAAATATTAGAAATGAGTTGGTGTATGCACTCTACCAATTCATCCCCAGCTGCCTTGAAAAGTTCGGCCGGTAAGCCGTCAGGTCCAGCAGCCTTGTTCGATTTTAGCTTGGATATTGCTATCCTCACTTCGTTTTGGTCAGGTGGACGGACATTTTGACTATCATCGTCTATGTTGAATGGTTCATTCTGCCTGACAGCGGGATGTTGGTCTTCGTCGGCGTTATACAGTCTGCAGAAGTAGTTTTTCCATATTCTCAGCACCGACTGCGATTCTACTACGAGATTTCCATTTTCATCTCTACAGGTTTCTGTACGGGTATTACTTCTCTGATACGTTCTTTTTACCTTTCGGTAAAACTTCCGTACATTGTTCCTGGAGTATAGACTCTCGATATTCTCAAACGCGCGCTTCTCATGCTCTTTCTTCTTCTTTTGGAGAAGCCGATGTTCTTCCCGTCTCTTTTGCTCGTAGAGCTCACGAGCAGCTCTCGTCTTCCTTTGCAGCGCCGCTTTGTATGCCTCTTGTTTTGCTGCATGCACTCGCCGGCATTCTTCGTCAAACCAGGGGTTTCGCGGTGGTGGTCGAGCGAGACCCAGCACATCAGTCGCAGCGTTTCTGATGGCATGTTGGCAGCGTTGCCATTGGTCTTCAGTACTTGATGCTGGCGGCAAAGGGGTGATTGAGAGATTTCGGGATACGCGTTCAGCGAAGAGTCTGGCGGTCTCTTGTGATTGTAGCTTTTCGACGTTAAATTTTCTCACAGTAATTCTTCTTTGTTGCTCAGATTGGGATATCCGCATTCGTACCTTGGCTACAACAAGGTAATGATCCGAGTCTATGTTGGCTGCTCGGAAGGTCCGGACATCCAGAATACTGGAGTCATGCCTTGCGTCGATCGCAATATGATCAATTTGGTTGATCGTGACATGATCATTGGACCGCCATGTCTGCTTATGAATGTCGAGATGAGGAAACCATGTGCTTGCTACGGTGACATTTCGCTCCACAGCGAAATCAATTAGCCTTAGTCCGTTATCAGACGTGGTGTCGTGTAGGCTATGCTTACCGACTGCGCTACCAAAGACGTCCTCCTTTCCTATTTTGGCGTTAAAATCGCCCAATACGATTTTAACTTCGTATTTAGGACATCGCTCCTATGTTTTTTCGAGGAGCTCGTAGAAACACTCTTTGGTGGCAGGGTCCTTTTCTTCTGGGGGGGCATGAACACATATTAGGCTTATGTTAGCGAATTTAGCCTTGATCCGGATAGCCATAATACGCTCGCTCACGTGTCGGAAGCTTAAGACCTCTTGCCTAAGTCTACCGCGTATGACAAATCCGCATCCGAATAAGCGTTGCCTGTTGCCTCTGTAGCAATCACCGTAGTAGATGTCACAGTTTTTCATCCTCTTTTTGCCCGGCCCATCCCATCGCACTTCCTGGATGGCGGTAATATCTGCTTTATAGCAGTCTAGGGCCTCTGCTAGTTGTTCGGCTGCACGTGGTCTGTAAAGGGACAGAACATTCCACGTACAGATCCGAAGGTCGTTGTCCTTATTTCGTTTGCTGGGGTCGTCATTAGTTGAGTCATCCTTATCCGAGGCTTTTGGTTGTTTCGGAACCATGCGTTTTTTACGTGGTACCGAAGTTACCCCGACGGCACAACCCCCAACCTGGAGGGCCAGTTCCTTAATTATTGCCCTAGGACGAGGGGCCGGGTACACTGGTGCCAGTAGTCCACTACGGGAGTATGAGCGCTGCCGTTGGCCCATTAAGGGCTCCTCCGCCACTATCTCTATTCCAATGTCCTGACCAACATTGGAAATTCCTTACCGACCTGTGATCCGAATACGTCGAAGCAGCTCGCGCAAGGTATTCACTAAGTTCAACCTAACTGGAACTATAGACGCCACCGTTGACTCCGTCTAGGGAATTCGTCCGCTGCCGCCTGGAACAGGAAGAAGTGCTCTAGTGAGAAAAGCACTCTTCCCCCCCTCTCTCATCTGCTGCCACCAAGAATCCGCCAAACGGGGTTGGTTACCCATCTCTTGGATTAAGGTACTAGGCACCCGGCTGTCACCGCAATGGCATCCACCTTTAATGGCTCCCTCGAGCACTAATGGCTCTTGCATCAGTGCCAAGTCAACATCTTCCTTGATGAACCGTCTATTCAGCACGGAAGATGCTGCCCTTGCATGGTGCAAGTTTATTTGAAGGCACTTGAAATGCCTTCTGATGAGTGGTGGAGTACTGAACTCTTAAATAAATCTCTTTTACAAATGCCTTCAATACTGTGTCCGACACAACAGGTTTCTAGACTACTCAACGGTTCAAAAATATGTACTCTTGTGAACTAAACTTAGACAAATTGAAAAGTATGATTTTTAGAACAGGGGGAAAAATGGTCATTTAACGGTGAAACTATTGAAATGGTTAGACAATATAAAACTTGGCAGATGTGCTGTCGATAACTTGGGTTTGGATGTCCGTTAAAGTTAAATTCTACGTGGGGAATATGTTATGTTTCCAAAACTGAAGTATGTGCAGAGTTTTTAAAGTTGTATCAAAATCTATAGTTTTCTACGGAGCGCAGTCATGGCGTCATAAGTATTATGATCTGGTAGAAAAGTTACAGAGGTCTTATCTTCGTAGATCATTTCAACTTTTTACAACTGACCCAAACAATTATACATGCTGATGATCAAAACTGGGCATGCCCCATTGTTCATACAGACTCTTAAATTGAGCGTGGATTATATCCTCAACATACTTATGAAGGGAGAAGAAAGACTGACAAGGACATATGGATACGGCCTTATCCTGGACTGAAATGCTCGGACTCGTTAGAAGAGGATACTCAACGACTTTTTATCTCATGTAGATAAATGCATGGGTAACAAATATATCGAGGAAGAAGAGGCGTCAACCCACAGAGAAATCTATAGGATTCTGCAGTTCAATTCAAGTCCCCTTAGTTACTTTAGGGATTCTAACAGTGTGAGATGTATCTCTTTAATTTTCCTTGCTAGAGGAGAGGTGTTGCCACTCGACTTTGTGCCACACAGTGAAGATTTTCCAGTTCTCTGCTCAATTTGCAACTTAATACAAAGAGAGAACTCCATACATTACTTAGAAAGAACTTGCTTTCGAAAAGCCATACATATTAACGAACAAACGAAATTAAACGAGTTCTTAAAGCGAATCAGCGTTAAGTTATAGAGGAATGGATAGTTGAAGAAGAATTTTTAAATTAAAAATTTAGTAGCATACTGAAAAACTATTAAAATTGTTCCTAAACATTGATAGTCTTTGGCAGACGGCGTTAAGCTATGATCGATTTTAGTATTTTTTTTATGTAAATGTTGTACAATATGAAAATTTAATAAATATGTATCTAATATAATATATTCTTGTGAATATTGCAGACTTTTTAAAGACGTCTTTTTCATTTCAGCCATTTACTCGTATGCTCCAACTCTATAATAAGAGAGACTCCTTCCAATTTGGGAAAGTTATCGAAATCTGTACACCAATACGACATCGGCAATTTATTTTGGTAACGAACTATCGGAACACTTTGATGTAGAAATCGGTTTGAGGTAATGATGTAACTTAAACACTTTATTATTCTCAATTTTCATTAGCTACAAGTACATATATAGAGGGATCACTACAAAGAGGAGGAAATATTTTAGTCGCTCTGAAAGCCAAACTTTTAATGTACATATGAAGGTGACACGTTGTGCTGGCAGCAACACCACACAGTCATGATTAACAGGCTTGTTGATTATTGATTTAACTGGAGGCTGTAAGTCTCGGAACTTCTAAGAGAATGCCTTTTCGCAAGGGAGGAGGTACGAATTGCCCCACCGAAAGATGGAAGAAGATTGAGGTTGTGAGTAAGTACAACATTTGATAATAATATGGAGAAACATTTGACAGCTAAGTGAGGGAAATCGAAGGATGCATTAAACACAACCTGGAAAATGTCCTAGGCACAGTGACCTAGCCACTTCATCCAAATACCGTATTTTCGAAGCTACGTCAAAAGCTATCATGTGCTATGCGGTACACAATGAGTTTGAGGAAGTGGAATAACTTTTAAAGTACGTTTTAAATAAAATTTTTAATCTGCCTAGTACGACTCCAAACCACATTTTAATGTTGACAAGGATGAGTATATTGTGAAAGTCAAAAACTTGATGGCACGGATATACACACACACAGCTTAATCGTAACTTTAGGAACGTCAAATATTTCCGTCTTATTTATACTAATGAACATATATGTACCAACGATGTTCAAGATAAGACGAGAAGTGTTGCTCTTGAATTTTATTCCGTACAGAACCGACTTGCAGGACACTTCTGGTGTCGATGTCTACCACTTCATAGGACAATGCCCTGTTTTGAGGAAAATCAGAAGATGCGTTTTTCATAAAAACAATTCATATACTGCTGAAATGAACGACTATGCCACGTCCGTCTTCGAATACACCACGTGTACCTAGTAAAGTAAAGTAAAGAAACCAGAGCGAGGAAGAGCTTTGAATAAACAAGATAAAATCGCCTTGGAATGGGTGCGTACGTCGACGTACGTGACTGTCCAAACACAAGGAAATGGTATTGTATGACCATAATTGCTTCTTGTGTAGATTCGTCAAGTATTCATTCACTTATGCTTACTTACGAAAAGTGCGAACCCATTGGCACTTCGAGAATTTGACATTTGACTTTAGCAGCAGCTGTGTAAATTTAAAATTGGAAGTTGATAAACAAAGAATTTTTATCAATTTCACTAATTTTGCAACACAATACACAAATTGACAGACAAAACGACTTGACTCTGACAATCGCTTCGTTCATATACGCCTATTATGGTCAACTTGAGCAATTGACAGTGCTGAAGAAAACTTAACGTAGAATTTTGACTTTAGCTTTCGATTGTTTTCGACTATTATAGTTGAGCCTTTAATTTATTTGTTTTCTAGAAGACAGCAGTAGCCCTGCCCCGTGCAGAGACGGGTTAAGAATATCACTGCAGCGCCCCCCCAACAACCAGCGCTTGTCGTAAAAGGCGACTAAGGGGACAAATCAGATCTAGGCAATATAACACCCAAGTGAGCCTAGCGACACATATACTACCTTAAAAACCCTCCCACAAGTGTGCATGCGAGTCCGTGGGTTGACACGACTGGAGATCACCGGTGTCATAAAAGAAAGATCAAACAATACTAAAACAGGAGCATGCACGTGTCAAACAACAAACACCATCGCAATATGGTGCAAAAAATTGTATTGCAAAACTGCATCATTATGGTAATACTTGCAAAAAGGAAAGGCACTACCCCGCCAGGCACTACCACTGCTGTGCATGGTACTGATCCTGGACCGAGCAGAAATCTTCGGGTCAGAGCTATACGGATTCCGGGGGCTAGCAAAATAATGAAACAGTTTGGACGCAATTTGAGGGTCGCGAGTTGGAACATTGGAAGCATGACCGGTCCAAGTTACGAGCTGGAAGAGATGATGAATAGAAGGCGGGTGGACATCTTGTGTATCCAAGAGACGAAATGGAAAAACACCGGGAATCGGGCGCGTTTCTTGGACGTTAGGACAAAAGATTACAAGATGTTCTACTACGGAACGGAAAAGTCTAAGAACGGAATCGGTATCATCCTTGCGGCAGAGCTACTTGGTAGCCGTCTGATGTCTCTCAAACTAATAATACAAGGAGAGGTGTGGAATATTGTCAGTGCATATGCTCCCCACGATGGGTACAATCAGAGAGATAAAGATGCATTTTGGCTAGATTTCCACAATCTCCTTAAGAACATCCCAAAGGAAGAATTTCTATTTGTTGGAGGAGATTTGAATGGACATGTCGGGAAATCAAACGAAGACTATGAAGACTGCCATGGAGGACTAGGATATGGCACCAGGAACCTTCCTGGTGAAGACATCCTAAGCATGTGCAAATCACACGGTCTTATCGTGTTAAATACCATGTTCATCAAACAAAGCCGACACTTGATCACTTACAGCAGTGGTGGAGATGAAACTCAGATTGACTACCATTTGGTAGGCAGTTTCATGAAGCCCCGGGTAAAAGGGAAGGCTGCCATGCAGGACTAGGATATGACACCAGGAACCTTCCTGGTGAAGACATCCTAAGCATGTGCAAATCGCATGGTCTTGGGAGAGGCAATCGCTCGGCAACACCGTCTCCTGCTAACAGAAATTTTTATGAAAACACCGAAGAAAAGCAAACAAACAAGGGTCTCTGAGAAAATCAAGTGGTACAATCTGGACAAAGAAAAAGGCGAAGCTTTTGTTTTCGTAATGAAAAATTACCTCTCTCACACCATCAATGGAGCTGAGGATGAAGAGTGCAGAGCACAAAATATGTGGGATTCCCTCCAGCGAACTTGCTTAAATGAGGCCAAATCACTGCTAGGAGCTTCAAAAGGCCACCATCAACACGCCAAAGAAATATGGTGGTGGAGTGATGAAGCTAAGAAGGTGATAAATGAGAAGAAAGCGGCTTTCAAAGCTTGGTCAAAGTGCCCCTCTAATAATAATGACGAAAAAGCTCGTCTCGAAATGGAATACAGATGCTGCAAGAAAAAAGCGAAGAAGAAGTGCGCCCAGCTTCAAGCAGAGAGTACGGAGGGCCTGTATCGGGAGCTGGAGAAAATATTTTCCCCGGTTGCTGATGCAAACCAGGCTATCCAGGAGCTGCGAAGACACAGTATGAACAAGAGCGCCACTATCTTCAAAATAGCCGCCCAAAGAAGGAACAATGCTCAGGAGATTCGTTCGCCAAAGTTCATTAGCAATGCTCATGGCCAGCTTCTTGTGGATGGCGATAAAATTCTGCAGAGGTGGCGACAGTATTGTGAAGAGCTTTTAAATGAACAGTTTCCCCGGCTATACTTTCCAAGAGCCACCCCTAACTGTGAAGAAATACCCGACATTACAGTCGAAGAAGTTAGTGAGGCGGTCAAATACTCCAAAAAACGAAAAGCGGTTGGGCCAGACGAAATACCCTCTGAGTTCTGGAAAAAGATGGGAGACATCGGGTTCAGATGGCTCAGAATTCTCATCTCCAAATTCGTGAGAGGTGATCCAATGCCGAATCAATGGAGGGAAAGTTACCTCCTCCCTGTATACAAAGGGAAGGGTGATACGCGAAACTGTGATAACTACCGTTCGATCAAGCTGATGTCACACACCATGAAGATCGTTGAGCGGCCGACTGCGAAAAATAATACGGCTATCTGATGATCAGTGCGGGTTTGTCTCGGGTAAATCAACCACAGATGCAATCCAAAGTATAAGGATCATAATGGAAAAACATCGTGATTCCTTAAGGGATTTGCATATTGTATTGGTTGACTTTGAAAAGGCATTCGACAGACAACCACGAGATCTGATATGGGTGGCGCTAAGACATCGAGGGGTTCCAGAAACCTATGTACAGATGATCATGGACATGTACGAAAGAGCAAAGACAAGAGTAAGATGCCCCGCTGGAGTAACCGAAGAGTTCCCAATCAAAGTCGGGGTGCACCAGGGAAGCGTTTTAAGTCCTTTGCTCTTTATTACCGTCCTTGATTATCTGCTTGAAGGTAAAGTGATGGACCCCAAGGTACATCAGTTATTCTTTGCTGACGATGGAGCCATCATAAGTGAGGATCCTACATCCCTGCAACGAGCACTTGATGTGTGGGTGGACGTTTTGGAGGGAAATGGGTATCGCATTAGTTCAAAAAAGACAGAGTACTTGTGCTGCCCGTTCTCTGATCCACTCAGGCCTATTCCAGACATTTATTTGAATGGAACAGTGCTTCCCAAGTGCGAAAAGTTCAAATATCTGGGATCTATGATCAATAGCAAAGCAACTTGTGATGACGACATCAATCATCGTGTAAGCGTAGGGTGGATGAAGTGGCGAGAAAATTCCGCTATCTTCTGTGACAGAAAAATGCCCCCTAAGATGAAAGGAAGGCTCTACACCGCAGTTGTACGTCCAGCGCTCACATACGGTTCACAATGTTGGACGATGTACAAAAAGTATGAGAGTAAATTAACGGCAGCTGAGATGAAGATGCTTCGCATGACAGCAGGAGTGACCAAGCTTGATCGAATAAGAAGTTCGAAGATCCGTGTAAGCTTTCACATCAAGGAAACCATCGTACAAAAAATAGAGCGGGACCGGCTCAGCTGGTATTGCCACGTTCAAAGAAGAGATCATTTGAACCCTGTAAAAAAGGCAATATCTATGCACGTTCCAAAGACATCGCGATGTAGGAAAGGCAGGCCTATAAACGCCTGGATCAGACAAATGCGACGACATCGGCATTTCATTGGCCTCAGTAACCGAGTGATCGAAAATCGGCAGGCCTGCCGATATTTTCTGAGGTCAAATAGG
The DNA here is from genome assembly GCA_945910035.1 of Brachypalpus laphriformis. Classification (NCBI taxonomy): domain Eukaryota; kingdom Metazoa; phylum Arthropoda; class Insecta; order Diptera; family Syrphidae; genus Brachypalpus; species Brachypalpus laphriformis. The sequence goes on from OX246756.1 coordinate 105,248,838, forward strand.
CGAACCCCACAGGCGGATCAGTAGAAATGCGGTGAAGTGGGAGGGCTGTGATCCCTTGTTTTCGGATCATAGCCTCGCTGATAAAAGGAAGAAGAAGAAGAAGAAGAAGCAGTAGCCCTGCTTATTTTAATGATTGTCACACTATTTGATCTTAAAGTAAATTATTTCAGAAATTCATTGGGAAATTGAAATATAGGTATATGTTATTTATGGCGTGGCAAAATCGCATCATCACCTCCCCGTGGTGCCCGCTGGATAGCTATCTGATAGTGAACTAACGATGAGCGTATACTGAGTCTGACGATATATGTGTAGCTGAACCTCAGACCTGCGTAAGCACATCTGGGTGAACTTCAGTGCGCATATGTTTAGCTGGACGAGGCATCTCTTGTTGACCTGATCGGCTGAAATATGCGTCTCAGAAGTCTAACAAGAGGTCCTCAGAAGGAGGACGTGCGGCGGATGAATTCTCCCGATGGAATCAGCAGTGAACATGGCTCTCCTTTAATCGAAAAACTGTCAACCAAATCGATCACATTGCGATCGACGCAAGGCACTCTTCCAGTATTCTGGGTGTCCGGACTTTCCGAGGAGCCAACGTGGACTCGGATCACTACCTAGTTGTAGCCAAGGTACGGATGTGGATATCCAGAACGGAGCGAAATCAACGAAATACTGTGAGGAAATTTGACGTCGGGCGGCTACAATCGCAAGAGACCACCAGAGCCTTTACCGATCGAGTTTCTCTTAATCTTAATCTAAGTCCTATGCCGCCAGCAGCAAATGCGGAAGACCAGTGGCAGCGTTGCCGACAAGCCATCAGAGATGCCGCCTCTGATGTACTGGATTTCTCTCGGCCACCACAACGAAACCCCTTATTTTGATGAGGAATGCCGGCAAGCACATGCAGCAAAATAAGAGACTTACAAAGCGACGCTGCATAGAAGGACCAGAGCTACTTACGAGCTGTACGCGAGCAGGAGAAAAGAGGAACATCGACTTTTCAGAAAGAAGAAAAAAGAGCACGAGAAGCGCTCGGTCGAGAAAATTGAAAGACTTTATTGCAGGAATGATGTTCGAAAATTTGACCAAGGGGTAAAAAGAATATGCCAGGGTTTCAAAGCCAGAACAGAAGCCTGCAGGGACGAAAATGGCAACATAGTAGTAGAATCGCAGTCGGTGCTGAGGATATGGAAGGAACACTTCTGCAGACCGTTAAACGGCGATGATGACCAATATTCCGCTGTCAGGCAGAATGAGCCATTCGACAGTGACGATGGCAGTCAAGATTCCCGTCAATCCGATCAGAATGAAGTGAGGATAGCAATATCTAAACTCAAACGCCAGCAAAGCTGCTGGAGCCGACGGCCTTGCCGCTGAACTTTTCAAGGCAGGAGGAGATGAGTTGGTAAGGAGCATGCACCAGCTCATCTGTAAAATCTGGTCGAACGAAAGTATGCCCTATGAATGGAACCTCAGCATCGTTTGCCCGATCCTGAAGAAAAGAGACCCTCTAAACTGCTCCAATTACAAAGGTATAAGTCTCCTCAACATCGCATATAAGATATTGTCTGCCGTATTATGTGAACGCCTAAAACCGATCGTCAACAACCTGATATGTCCTTATCAGTGCGGTTTCAGGCCGGGAAAGTCCACCATTTACCAAATATTCACACTACGACAGATCTTGGAAAAAACCCATGAATATAAAATCGATACGCACCACCTCTTCATCGATTTCAAAGTTGCCTATGATAGCGTGTATAGAGACGAGGTATGCAGAGCCATGTCTAGTCTGGGCATCCCTGCCAAGCTCGTCCGTTTGTGCATAATGACGATGGAGATCACTCGCTGCTACATCAAAGTCGGTAAGAACATCACCGAACCATTCGATGTCAGGAAAGATCTTAGACAAGGTGACGCGCTATCATGCGATCTCTTTAACATAGCACTTGAACACGCATTTTCACGGGTTGTAATAAAATATTGGAAGAAATTTTCAAAAACTAAGGCGATTCAAAAAAAAAAAAAAAAACTTTTTCCAAAGAATTTTTAATTTTGTTTTTTTTTTTAATTTTCTGAGATTTATTTAGAGCTTGCTTTTGTAGAAAGGGCGTATTATAGAAGAGAAAAATACTTACATATGATATTTCATTAACATTCACACATTATTTTGGTGATTTTTAGTAAAAATGTAGCAGAAGTGAATTTTTTGAAATATGGGCCTCAGTCGACGTGATTCAAAAAAATGTAATACTTCGGATTGTCAAAAGCCCATACGTGAAAATTCATTGTCCAACTCTAAATTTAAGGCCCAAAAAGAGGCATTAAAGTTGTTCATAACCTGGCGGGTCATTTTGTGTGGAATGAGGGCAATTTCTTGACATATGGCATCATTTAATTGTTCAATGTTGTTTGATTCAATGCTGGTCCACTAGCTGTGATCTTAGTAACCCATGTCAAAATCGGCGCAAGGTCATAAGTCCACAGATCAAAAGTCCACACACCAATTGTGAACTTTGAGCCCACCCGGGTGGGTGGGTATTATAAATTCCTGTGTACTTTTGACCCATCGAGTGCGAATATCCATGTAAAAAATGATTATTTTTTGGAGAATTGATCAAAGAGGAAAATATTTTTCCAGAGGCAGGAGACGAAGCTGCCACAAACGCTCTATCACTGAGCTACCCGCCCAAAACAAAATCGCCCAAACTCCAAAAATTGACAATCGCCCAGCATTTTTGGGCATTTGTAATAATGCAAGTTCGAATCCCAGAAAATACCAAAAAGTTTTTCACGGTCCCACCTCTCGCGAGCGTCTGACAAACATCCGAGAGTATTGTTGTCACGAAAAAGCTTCTCAAATCGCCGTTCGGATTCGGCATTAAACTTGTAGGTCCCTTCCATTCGTGTGAAAAATATAACGCACACAACATGAGTGGTTGCGAGAAGCTAGGCCCTGGCACTTTAAAAAGCTGTTGCGCCAAATATAAAAATAATAATAAAATAATGTAAGAAAGTCCAAAAAAGGTACAACCGGCCGAAAATTAATGAACATTCGACCAAAAGCATAAGTGAATGGCTGTGCGAATAATCGCTCAAAATCCGAAAATGAACGACCACCCTAAAATGTTTGTTTGAAGGATAACATTTGGTCACAAGAGAGATCGATGAAATGGCGCATTATCGTGCAACAAATGCCAACTTGCTTCTGCGCGAGATTCTGGCCGAATACGATACACCAAACACTTCAAAACAACAAAATAGAATTGTGCATTACCGGTTTGGCCCGGCGCGGCGGTGGAATTCTTTGTATATAATGCCCTTGGGATAGTGATTTCTTCAAACAAGATTTTTTTGGTTTTGGGTCGTCTGGCGTCTTCCACTCGGCAATTTGACGCTTCGTTTCTGGATCATATTGAAAACACGTCGGAACTTTTGTGAGTACAATTATATGGAGTAGACGTGTTTCTCCGAACGGCAACCTTTTTTAAGTTTAAAATAATTAAATCTTCTATAATATTCCCTCAAACCGCCTTCTCTTGATATATTCAGTTGTACGCGACTATCTGCATTTTGTTTCTACTCTAGTTAAAGTGTGCTTCTTTTTCAATTTCGGAAACAAAAACATTATTCAAATACTCAATTTGTTTTAATTTGAAATTTATGATTGCTTGAGTGACTATTTAAAACGCTATAATCCTACTGCACTCAACCAATACAAAGATGAACAACATACCAGCACACGAAAAAATAAATACACGCTCGCAGAAGAATGCTGTTAGACACTTGGCCTTGCACACCTCATCACCATCACCATCAACACAATCAAATCAATGCACACCCTTAACAAAAGTTCAATCCCCAAATAACAACACAAATAGTCTTGCTTGTCTGACTAAGCAAATTAAGACACAAGGGGATAAAATTATGAGTCGAATAACAGCTTTGGAGGAAAATTTGTCTATGAGAATGACGACTATCGAGAAAAACATTCATGAAAAACTCAGCGAATTCGACAGGGAAGTAAGTCTCCTTAAAGACCGGGTTTCTTCTTTGGAGGTTTGCTCAGAGAATGTCAGCTGCTTGCAATTGGAAGTTGACAATCTCAAACAACAACTACAACAAAAGCTGGAGCAGCTGAAGACCCCTGAGCATAATGCAGCCGATGAACTGTCACAACTCAAAGCACAAATTGAAGTACTTCAAATGAAGAATATTGCCACAGATGCTGTTCTTGTCGGGATACCATTCTTTCCCGATGAGAATTTGAAGTGCACTTTTAACAGGATGTGTATCACGATAAATGGTCAACCGCCTTCCATCAACAGAATCTTCCGAGTGCAGCAGAAAAAAGACGCCGTTGTCATCGTCAAGTTTCTTTCAACTCACGACAAATTTTCAACGATGAAGGCACTTGCTGACTTCAGAAAGAAACACTCGCGTCGTTTTTGCCAATCCGACATTGGTTTTGCGACAAATGGACCAATATATTTACACGAAAGCCTAACGCCACACAACCGAAACATTTTCCGACTTGCTATCCAGTTAAAACGACGAAATAGAATATTCGCAGCCTTCACCGCGCGTGGCTTTGTTTACATCAAAACTACCGAGGAAGCCAATACTGTGCAGATTGACAGCATCGAGAGACTTTTTGAAATCGCCGCAGAGAACCTAAGCTCATCAAGTTAAGTTCCTATTGCTCTCAAACTGTTTCTTATGCTTTTTTTTTTTAAATTTATTTAGGTTATTTATTTAGTTAATTTATTCTCTTTCTATCTTTCTTTATTTATTTTTTATTATTATTTTCTTTGTTTTTGTAGTCGGATTGCATTTTGTAAGTTTGTGGTAGTTTGTTTTTTGATAATGGATAGTTTTTCTCCACTAAACAATCATAGTGACGCGAACGAAAATTCCACGTTTACAATGTTAAATGTCTTATCTAAGTGCCGAGAGGGTTTTAAAGTTTGCCACTTAAATGCGCGTAGTCTAAACTTACTTAAGTTAGATTACCTACGGTTTTTGTTTAAAAATGCTTGTGTTGATGTTATCTGTGTGTGTGAAACTTGGTTTAAGCCTGATGTCCCAGATAGCGCTTATGATATATTCAATTATAAGTTTTACAGAAATGACAGAATAACTAATACCATAGGAGGAGGTATTGCGATATATTGCAAAAAAACATTAGCAAGCAAAGTAATTAGCATGTCTGTTGATTCTGTTGTCCAGCATATAATTATGGAAATGCACGATGGTATCACTAAATGCATGGTCTCATGTGTTTATAACCCTCACAGAACTCATTCCCCACAACCATTTTTTTCCGCTCTTTCTAACTTCTCCGCTCTTTATGAGCATATAATAATCTGTGGGGACTTCAATGCTGATCTGCTTAAAACAGATTCACGTGCCTTTCAAATCGAAGATATGGTCTCGTCATTAGGACTTCAGATCATCAACAGATACCCAACACGCTTTGCCAAGGGCTGCAGTCCTAGCCTTCTTGATCTTGCTGTTGTGTCCGATCCCTCTTCTGTCTTAGTATTAGATCAGCTCTCGCTTGATTACATCTCTGATCACGACCTGCTTTTCTGTACGTACGATATTAATTTTTCTCATTCTGCTATCCCGATTTCATTCACATTTAAGGATTTTTGCTCTATTGACCATGACGCTCTCCAACTTGCGACAGTCTCAGCTCCGTGGGATCTCTGTAGGCTTGGTATTGATGCAAATCAGAAATTGGATAATTTTCGATGTCTTGTTTCCCACTTATATAATCAATTCGTTCCTACCAAAACTGTACGCGTTCAAAATAACAGATGTCCCTGGTTTACATCCGATGTTATTGGCAAAATCAAAACTCGGAATAAATTGTACAGCAAATGGAAGCATCGACCATCAGATGCGAATTGGAGTGCTTATAAAGTGGCGCGAAACACTGCAACCTCTTACACACGTTCTGCGAAAATGAACTATTATGCCTCGAAATTGAGTGCTTCTCTACCACCTAAGAAGCTTTGGAGTAATTTGCGTCAAATTGGAGTCTCTGAGAAGAAAAACAATGGAAAGTGCGAATTTGATCCGGATGATCTTAATAAGCATTTCTTGAGTACCACTGCAGAAGTGGATGGCTTTGACTTCGCTGCATACTCTGAGTCATCTATACCCAGACTGTCCGATTTTGAAGTGGTAACGGAAAACGACGTTATTGGCTGTGTCGCAGCTATTAAGTCAAATTCCGCTGGGGAGGATGGGGTACCAATTCGCTTTATTAAGCTAATATTACCTCTAATCGTCAGCCACTTAACCCATATTATAAATTTTTGTATTATGAGCTCAACTTTTCCACAGTCCTGGAAAATCGCAAGGGTCATTTCCATTGCTAAAAAACCGAATGCAACTGCTGTAAGTGACTTCAGGCCCATTAGCATTTTACCGTGCTTATCAAAGGTCCTGGAGAAAATTATAGTTAAGCAGATACTGAGGCACTTGTCTCTCAATCTTCTATTGAGTCCCTTCCAATCTGGATTCAGACCAAATCATAGCTGTTCTACAGCTATGGTTAACGTATTAGAGGACATAAGACAAGTCTATGACAAAGGTTATGTCACGCTTCTCTGTTTGCTTGACTTCTCTAAGGCCTTTGACAAAGTCAATCATATCCTCAATAATCCTCTGCTGGAAGCTACAACATTTTTTCGGTTTCAGTGAGAGAGCAGTAAAGCTATTAAAAAGTTTTCTTTCCAACAGGTCACAAAGAGTTGTTGTGGGTAAAAATTCGTCGGCGCTAAGACCTATTCAGCAAGGTGTGCCTCAGGGATCAATTCTTGGGCCAATTTTGTTTTGTATATTTATCAATGACTTGCCGTCCGTATGCAAACATTCTTCCATACACCTATATGCGGACGACGTTCAGCTATACCTAGCCCGCCCTTTGAGTAGTGCCGTGGAACTTGCTTCTTTGCTGAACGAGGACTTGCATGAAGTACATACCTGGTCACTGGTAAATGGGTTGCTCTAAATCCCGCAAAATGTCAAATTATACCCATCTCTAACAAAACTTTTAGCCTTGGTCTTGTTCCCGACGTATGGCTATCCCACAGTAAACTGCAGCTTGCTGAATCTGTTAGCAGCCTCGGATTCAGAATAAATCGGAACTTATCGGGATGTAATCATATCAATAGTGTTATTGGTCGTGTCTATGGATGTCTACGCAAACTTTGGTTGAGTGCTAATTTTACCCCAACTGAGACAAGGCGAAGACTAATTAAAACTCTGGTCTTACCAATCATAACCTATGCTGAAGTTGTGTACGGTAACCTTGATTCATTGTCTCAGAACAAACTGCAAGTTGCGTACAACGATGCGGTACGATATGTTTATGGCATTCGTAGGCATGACCACATTTCCGAATACTCTAGAGACTTCCTGGGTTGCACCCTGAAACAGTACATCAACGCTAGAAACTGCATATTTTTACACAGAATCATTAATAGTAAATCTCCATCATATTTGTTTGACAAACTACAGTTCGCTCGTTCAGCCAAATCCTTAACCTTAATTCAACCGCGTACTAAATATTTAAATTCCTCTCGTCTATTTTTCGTTCACGTCACTAGATTATGGAATTCACTGCCCTTCCACTTAAGGGGTATTTCAAATGCAGCAAGCTTTAAGAATGCAATCCTCCTACATTTTTCGATGCAATCTTGAACTTATATATTCTGAACTTTAACTTTCTCAATACTCAATACAATTGCTCTATCTCTTGTTTAATTTAATTTTTATTTATTTTGTTTTTTAATGTACATATGCAATTTGTTTTTATTAATACAATTCATCTTAAATCCATCTTTTATCCATTTTTTATAATATAAAAATCTGAATTCTGAATATCTACCTTGGTTATTCGTACTATAAAAGATTAAATCTTAATGTACATTCCTATCTTGAAAATAAATTGAATTGAATTGAATAAATTGAATTGAATTGAACACGTCGATTCATCACCAGTCACAATGTTGTTAAGGAAGTTTTTTTTTTTTTTTGTCTCCTTGATTTCGCTGTGGAGAGAAATGTCACCATAGCAAGCACATGGTTTCCTCATCTCGATGATGATCCAATGATCATGTAACGATCAACCAAATTGATAATATTGCGATCGACGCAAGGCATGCCTCCAGTATTCTGGATGTCCGGACCTTTCGAGCGGCCAACATAGACTCGGATCATTACCTTGTTGTAGCCAAGGTACGAATGCGGATATCCCAATCTGAGCAACAAAGAAGAATCACTGTGAGAAAATTTAACGTGGAAAAGCTACAATCGCAAGAGACTGCCAGACTCTTCGCTGAACGCGTATACCGAAATCGCTCAATCACCCCTACGCCGCCAGCATCAAGTACCGAAGACCAGTGGCAACGTTGCCAACATGCCCTCAGAAACGCTGCGACTGATGTGCTGGGTCTCGCTCGCCCACCACCGCGAAACCCCTGGTTTGACGAAGAATGCCGGCGAGTGCATGCAGCAAAACAAGAGGCATATAAAGCGGCGCGGCAAAGGAAGACGAGAGCTGGTCATGAGCTCTACGAGCAAAAGAGACGGGAGAAACATCGGCTTCTCCAAAAGAAGAAGAAAGAGCATGAGAAGCGCGCGTTTGAGAATATCGAGAGTTTATACTCCAGGAACAATGTACGGAAGTTTTACTTACTTACTTACTTAGATCCTTTAACCCCTCGGGGGGCATAGGGCGTCAACCACGCCTGCGCGCCATCTTGTTCGAAGTTCTGCAACGCGTTTGAGCTGCCTCCAACTTATTCCTAAAGAACTCGATTCCTCCTCAACTGTTCTGCGCCACGTTTGCCTAGCGCGTCCCGCTATTCCTCCTGCCTGGGTGAGCGGATTCCACTGCATGGCGTATTTCGCAATGGAGTTGTCTTCGCGCGGTAGGGTATGTCCAATCCATTGCCACTTTCTTCTTCGTATACTAATGCTTATAGGTTCTTGGCCCGTTCTCAGATAAAGTTGTTCGTTGGAGATGCGGTTCGGCCAAAAAATCCTCAAGACAATTCTTAAGCATTTGTTTACAAAGACTTGCAGCATGCGTGTGTTAATGGTGTCCACCTTCCAAGTACTGCATCCATAAAGCAGCACTGTTTCTACGTTGGAGCGGAACAGTCGCAGCTTGGTTCTTAAGCTGATAACATTGCTTCTCCAGATTTTAGAAAGCATTCCGAACGCAGCTTTAGCCTTCCCGATTCTGCTGCACACATCCAGTTCGGTGCCACCGCGATTAGCCGAGACCACACTTCCTAAATAAAGAAAGTTATCAACTTTCTCGACTTCCTGTCCGGCAATGTAAAGTTGAGCGCGGTTGTTAGAAGAAGTGCTCAGGGCTTTTGTTTTGGCTGTGTTTATTTTTAGCCCCACTTTGTTTGCCTTAGCTTCTATATTTTGGGTCATCAGATGAAGATCCATTATCCGATGTGAAAGTAGACAAACATCGTCAGCGTAATCTAGGTGTTTAAGGTAAGATGTCATAGTCCAACGAATTCCATAGTTGCCTTCCGACAATGCTGCACGGAGTACATCGGTGATAACCACCAAGAACAATAGTGGTGACAGTATGACCCTTGACGTACTCCACTTTGGACTTCAAAATCTTCCGACACCTTACCATTGTGCACGACGTGACACTTACCGCCCTCGTATGTAGCCTTGATAATAGCTATTAGTTTTTCTGGGATGCCTCTCCTGCGCAAGGCCAGGAAGTTTTACCAAAAGGTAAAAAGAACGTGTCAGAGGAGCAATACCCGTACAGAAACCTGTAGAGATGAAAATGGAAACCTCGTAGTAGAAACGCAGTCGGTGCGGAGAATATGGGGAAACTACTTCTGCAGACTGTATAACGGCGACGAAGACCAACACCCCGCTGTCAGGCAGAATGAACCGTTCAGTATAGACGATGATAGTCAAAATTTCCGTCCACCTGACCAAAACGAAGTGAGGATAGCAATATCTAAGCTAAAATCCAACAAGGCTGCTGGACCTGACGTCTTACCGGCCGAACTTTTCAAGGCAGCTGGTGATGAATTGGTAGAGTGCATACACCAACTCATCTCTAAGATTTGGTCAGACGAGTGTATGCCTGATGAATGGAATCTCAGCATCGTTTGCCCGATTCACAAGAAAGGAGACCCCCTCAACTGCGCCAATTATAGAGGCATCAGTCTCCTCAACATCGCGTACAAGATCTTTTCTGCGATATTGTGTGAACGCCTGAAACCTTTTATGAACAGCCTGATTGGACCCTATCAGTGCAGTTTCAGGCCAGGAAAGCCCACCATCGATCAAATTTTCACACTTCGGCAGATCCTGGAGAAAACCCAAGAATTCCAAATCGATACTCACCACCACTTTATCGATTTCAAGGCCGCCTATTCCAGCATCTATAGAGAAGAGCTTTATAGAGCCATGTCTAGTTCTGACATCCCTGCCAAACTTGTCCGTCTGTGCAGGCTGACGATGGAGAACGTTCGCTGCTCCGTCAAGGTCGGTAATGACCTCACCGAGACCTTTGATGTCATAAAATGTTTTAGACAAGGTGACGCGCTGTCATGTGGCTTCTTTAATATTGTATTTGAACGTATTGTGCGGAACTCACAAGCCAACACCGGAGGCACAATCTATTACAAGTCTGTACAACTGCCTGCATACGCCGACGATATAGACATTATCGGAAGAACTCAGCGGGCTGTCACCGGTGCGTTTACAAGCATTGAGGCGGAAGCGGCCAAAATGGGTTTAGTGATAAACGAGGGCAAAACCAAGTATATGCTGTCAACAAGAAGGGAAAACCAACACCGACAAATTGGACAAAAGGTCACAGTGGGCAGCTATAACTTCGAGGTAGTAAGGGACTTTGTCTACCTTGACTCTGCTATAAATTCTTCTAACAAAATCAGTGCAGAAATCAATCGAAGAATAACTCTTGCCAATCGCTGTTTTTGGGCTTATAAATCAATTCAACAGTAAACCCCTATCTCAAACAACTAAGGAGACTCTGTATAAGACTCTGGTCATCCCAGTCCTGCTTTACGGCGCTGAAACATGGACTTTATTAAAAGAGGATGAAGATATCCTTTGTCGCTTCGAGAGAAAAATTCTTCGTAAGATTTTCGGTCCCGTTTGCGTTGACGGGTTTTGGAGGAGAAGATTCAATGACGAACTATACGAGCTGTACAGCGACATCGACCTAGTCAAAAAACTGCGTATTGGACATCTGAGATGGCTAGGACATGTAGAGCAAATGAACACCAACGCTCCGGCCCGCAGAGTCTTCGAATCTAATCCCGAGGGACGACGTAGTAAAGGGAATCATCGCCGTAGGTGGCGCGCACAAGTTCAAGGGGACCAACTTGGAGTGCGGAACTGAAAACAATTCGCTAAAGACCGAGCTAAATGGAGAGGCTTGTTGGTTGAGGCCCAGGTTCACGCCAAACTGTAGCGCCACCTAAGTAAGTTAGTTTCCAATACCTTGGGAGTATTGTCTCGATCGATGGTGGAACCGAACTGGATATATCCGACAGGATCGCCAAAGCAAAGTCCGCGTTCGGGATGTTGTCCAACATACGGCGAAGCAATGTATTCAGTTTGAATACCAAGCTAAGACTATTCCGATCCAACGCTGAATCCATGCTGTTATATGGATGCAGCACCAGCACGTGGAGGGCGACCATTACTATCAAAAGAAAGCTGCAAACGTTCGTTAATAGGTAACTGCGCAATATCTTAAGGATTTTCTCTCCTAATCGTATCTCTAATGAACGCATCTACCAGAGACTGGGTCAGGAACCAATAGGCACAACCATCCAACGACGGAAGTGGCAGTGGATTGGCCACACGTTCCAAAAGGGTGACAGTTCACACACGATAATAGATACCACAAAGAAATTTATCAGTAACCTCTGCTGAAGACTCTGACGATACCATGTATATTTGTGAATGCATTTGCATTCACCAGTGTCAGGGCCGATTTTTCGAGCTTAAGCCTTTAGATCGCGATCCTAAAAGTCTCCGTTCAAATACTCTATCTGCCAACTTGAGACTTGTGATTTACAGCTGAGCAAACATTCACCCTGATTGTCGTTGGCGTTTGTCGGTTTTCGGCGATTGTCGTTTTATTCTTCAGATGTAGCACGAATGCATGTTCACAACTTTTTCACTGTGAAAGAGTTGTAATAGTATTCTACACGACAAACAAATTGCTTAGTAATGGTTAACGGCAAGCAGGTCGTAGCTATGAATAAAACGACAATCGTCGAAAAGCGACAAACGCCAATGACAATCAGTGCGATTGAGTGTGCGAGTCCTGACGCGAATAGCTTCCACCCATCTGAAATGCCAAATAGTTTTAAAGCCTTTTTGCTTTGATGGAAAGAGACTGACTTTTGACAGCCTCCCCAATAAGCTCAAAGTCCTTCCCATGAATGAAGAAAAACTTTTTTTTTATTAGCCTATCTTAAGTCGGAGCGGTTATCGAAAATAAAAAAACCACCCATGCTCATTTTGGCGCATAGCGCATGTACCCCTTGGCTAACGGCTTGCGGAACCATTAACGGCAAGCTCGGCCGACAGAAATTACAAAAAGTTGTATTAAGAGATTGGCTTTTCTGCAATCCGCTTGAGGCGTTAAACAAAAAAAAAATCCCAATTTTATGTAATATCTGTTAAATTGACGAACTTTTTCGATTGACGTTTAAATTCGAGTTTTCAATTGACAACGCCACACCCACTTATATATAGGCCGGGTTTAACAACGAGAGCTCGAACTGACACGGCAGATACCGCGCGGTCCTTATATATGTACCTAGTCATTACTGTCTTTATATTCGTTCACATCTAACCGCCACTCAATCGGCGTAAATACAGTGTGGGGCAGAAAGAACTCCCCGATTTAAAGAGAACGTAGATAAGGTTAGGGTGGGAATAGCAAAGCGCGGGGGTGGCGATATACAGCGGCAACCGTGCGATTTTCAGTTGTCATAATGGTTTGGACGGGAGTACACCGTGCGTTTGTTGGCGAAGAATTCATTAAAAATGGCGCGTCGCTAACTGCGACGCAGCGAGCTTTTCGCATACACTTCGCTGGACGTTATTCCATTCCTGACAAGAAAACAATACGCCTTTGGGTGTCAAACTTTAGAGACACATGCTCTGCACTACGAGACGACCTCATACTTCAACAGGACCGGAAAATGTGACCGCTGTCAGGCAATAACCCAGGAAGTCGCTAACATTCCGCCTGAAATGAATCGCCGCGTAATGGAAAACTTCCGAGGGAGGGTTACTCAGTGTATCGATAATGGAGGCCGCCACTTGAGTGACTTAATTTATTTTTAAAACTTAATTTAAAATCTGCATTATGTGTATTATTTAAAAACGAAGTTATTTCGTTGATATCTTGTTTGTTTTTTGTTATATTTGCATCCCAAATGGGGGAGTTCTTCTGCCCCACCCTGTATAAACTCGTGCGGTTTTTCCGCGATTTTATTTCTATGGCGTGTATAGGGAGTGTTCAGTTGCTTTGCGGAAACTGCACGTTTTAGATGTGTGTTTTATGCATCGTGTATATTGCTTCTTTGACTTCTATCTTTGAACTTAGGTGTATGTAACCTTGACCCTCTCCGCCATAACCCTGTCATAACCGCCGGATGTCTGAAAACAGAATATTTTCTGCCTGTTGAACCGTTCGGCTGCAATCCTACCATGTCCAGTCTGTCCGAGCCCTAAGCGGTAGTGTATTGTACCATCCGTTTCAAAGAGGTTATACTTTTTTTTTTTATATACGAGTATTGATTTACGCGAAAATATTTCACGTTATTCTTTTATGAGTTTCTTTTTCTAAGAGTGTCACTAGAATTATTTGTCCTCTTCCGACATCTTCGGCAAAATCCTTAGATGACACTTTTTGATCATAAAATGTTTGCCTTATTATTGCGTACATAAATACATCTGTGTATGTATGTAATTTTCTCCAATTGTCCTCTATCTCTTGATTATCACATACATTGAGTTCATATTACTTGTCATATCTACGCTACTAATGAATTTCGTGCACAGTAATTACTTTCTTGTTGTTGGTATTCCTCTTTCATAACACCAGTCTGCGTCAAATGATCCCGGATGAGTGTCATCAAGAAGAAAGGAAAATACGAAATTCATTAGGGTTTTATCAAAATAAATGATACGACACTCGGATATCCTTTGGACAAGAAGTAACACATCTTCTAACGTAACAAGCCTCTGTGCATCATTAAGCGTCACACCGTGTTGGCTACCTACGAGTACGAATACACACATGGGATGAGCTCTTCTTCATCATCAAATTCCCCTTGGGGAAGATGATGTTTCTATTTCCCCGATATGAGTTGCCATGACCATTGGAATGAATGGCAGTCAAATAATGAAGACAATGTCCAAATCCAAATAAATGAATCAAAAAAATGGAAAGAAAAGCAGACAAGAATAAATAAATACAAGCAAATATTGAAACTACGGGCCACAGACTGCATATATACGGACACCAATTTCACGGTGGTCTCCAGTGCGTGTACACATCATCGAGAACATTGTACACTTTCTGTGTGCTCGAGTGTGTGGAATTCCCTGGAGAAAGTATCCGTACCCATGTCCTGACACATTTGCCTTTGTAACAAATTTCGATTCTTTGCTAATGTGGACACATTTTCCAGAGTGTCACAGCGACTCCCTCCTGAGCGACGCACCAGGAAGTGCATGTCGGCCACCCGATGTGCAACACAGACATTACTGGCCTGCTAATCATGGCATGTGAGCCTATGCGCACAATATGGGTGTAGGATGCGGACGCATTTAGCGAGGTGCAGGATGACTTATTGTCCTTGTCCGAGGATGGTTTAATTTACCAGAGAGACAATGACCGAGTGAGACCGATAGCTACAGAATGGAGAACCAGCAGGCTACCTTTTTTTTTTCAAAATCCACGCAAGCGACGACCAAAACCAATGTGGCAGTTAACCAGGCTGCAATGATGTGACCACTACTACACCTCATGTGGTTTTTGGAAAACTTATTGACCGCAGTATTTTGGTTAAAGTTGAGAAGTTGTGCAATGCTTGTGACATCTGTAATTACCGTCAAATTGTAAGTCTAAGGTATGGCGAGACGAATTGTTTATTCCCACAGACAGGGTATTCCGCGTGCCGTTTGTAGGCACTTACACTATGAGTAGTAACATATATGCTTTGATGCATTGTATATTCTTGTATATTCATTTGAGGATAGGATCCACTTGAATATATTCTAATGGGATACTGATAAAACATGAATAATGGGACAGAGCGACAAGAAAAACGTGACGCTGTCATAATGATATTGGCTAAATTGCGTCGGGATTCTTTGATCTAACCGAAACATAAATAAGTTTAAGATAGTCAAATCTACACTAAGCCGATGATAGATGCAATTGATAAATATTTAAGATGTTTATAATTTGAGAATCGATGAATGAGAAAAGTGCTTATTATCTACTCTGGTTCTGCAGAAAAGTATTTATACAAAGTAATGTGATAAGTATATTTACATAATGACTTGTTTGACAGCATTTATACTGGAAGCATTTTTTTTTGTACAGCCACCGTTTATTTGCGAGGGCCAATTTAATTGAAGTCTCTTGACGACATAGTTTGCCGCGTCACGGAAGTTTGACGTCTTCGTCCTTTCGATATGAGTTTGAAAACTTGTTTGGTCTGATTTCGTGTTCATCTGAGCTTCAGGCCCACTAATTTGAAGTATAGGGTACGCGCCTTGTTATACATCCAGAATTGTATCTATTACACATTCATTGTAGTTTTTGGTTCAATGCCTTCGTCTTTGTCGACACTAAAGGGACTAGATAAATCGATGTCACTAAACCCACTTCTGGGACTCGAGTACCGCGAAAGTCCAACTGTGGGCTCATTCGCCACCATCTTTTCCCAAGACCCCCTAGGTTCCGTTGTAAGGTCGAAAACCGGCACCAGCGCAGAGATCAAGCGTGAATTGACTAATGTCTATCGCTGTTCTTTGTAAAGAATCTTTCCATTAAGCAGATGCACACGGGTGCAATAGAGTTTCTTTTGAAGTATACCAGGGCAATTGCGTAGGCCATTGTGATTAATACACTCAGAAAAAAGTATCCTATTAACTTGTTAATAGTACAGTTATTGATTTAATAGTACCGATATTAATCAGTTTTTCCTATATATTTAATAGTTTTCTAATTGAATTAAAAGTGTGTGTATTATTGATTTAATAGTGCAGACATTTTTATTATTTTAATGGTGTACAGAATTAATACAAATAGAAATACTATAGATCTGATATTATTTCGCTTATTGAAATAAATAGATCATCCTATTATTCTAACAGTCTGAAGTAGTAAATTATTAATAGTACCATCATATAAAGGTTTTAATGGGAGAAATCTAGATATCATATTGGTTTAATAGTATATATGGTATACTATTGTATAATATCATATTTTTCCTTGTTTTTAATCAGATATACTATTGATTTTATGTGATCATACTATTGAAGTAAAAGGTTTTCGTATTAAAAACGTCTACAGCATTTCGTAAACATTTCGCATTTGGCGTCTAAAATTCAAGTGGTAAAGTTGTGGAAGCAAAAAAAAAGTTGCGAAGAAGTGCATTTTGAATATTAAATTATTTAAAATTTATCAGTGCTTTTGTTTTTCCCTATATTGAAGATATTAATTTTACTCCGAGTCAATCAGACAGACGGCAATGCCACAGTCCAATTCTTTTATTTTATTGTGCACTTAAAAAAAAATGTTTAACGTAATATTCATTGTTTCATCATGTAATTGTAATAAAATAAACTTCAAACATGAAACTTGAACCGTGCTTTTGTTTTTTCTATGTACAATATTTACCGTATTTCGCTTTTCATTTCCCACCTTATATTATGTTTCTGTCATTTTTTTTCTAGAAATACAATGGAAAGTCACGATAGTTTTATAAAAAAAATTGCCAAAGGCAATTCTTCTTTTATTAATTTTATGGACAGATTATTAGAATGCGTCCCAAATGTTGAAGTGGAAGAAAACAATAAAAAAAAAGTGTAATTGATCTGTGTAATGAAGTAATAAGCAGTTTGGGGACGGACAGAAGCCTTCACCCCATCTCAAGAAATCATAAGGGTCGTGGAGGAACCTTCTGCTTCTGCTTCGGTGGTCATCCAAAATTCAGAAACGAAAGAGGATGATTAAAACAACTAATTTGCAACCGATTTGGGTTCGACGAAATAGTGTATAAACGAGTCGCTGGTAGGTAAGTAAAAAAAATCATTTTGACATTGAAAACCTTGGTGTTGCACCGGAATAAGAACTAAGAGCTAAGTTTAAAGTCCATTTAAGTTTATGGAGGAAAAACGTATTTCCTTTTTTGGTTTTTAATATAAATAAAAAATTCTTTTATTTTCTTTTTGTGGCTAGGCCAGCACAATTTCTAGAATCCACAATTTCAAACTTCTTCAACTAGGTGTTCAAATTTTTAAATTTTATGATTAGAAGAAATATGATGAAATATGAATTCTTGTGTCATTCCACACTAACTTTTTAAGTTACAGAATGATCACTATTATTTAATTCCGCCATTGTTAAGTATTTTTTGTTAATTATCTTTAAGTCTGGAAGTAAATAAATAAATGAAATGAAAAATATAATATCTTGATGAGTATCACAAGAATGCTTTGACATCTATTATGACATCTATAATGCTAAAGTAGATAGCTATTCTAATAACAATCTAACAATGTCAATGAATATATACGTATGATGTTAGCTTGTTAGATGCTGTACTTAATAATAATATAATAGGTATAAGTCTACTGGAAATTTGCTGTGCTCATAAAATAAAATTTAAAGGAAAATTTGATTAGAAACATATTTTTGTTTTACAAAAACTTATATGAAATCCATTTCACTCTATGAAATAGAACATATTATGCTTGTATGTAAGTCAGATCTTTACTTCATATGTAGACAGTGAAATGTTGGCTACATAAGTGAACTTATTGAACTTATAAAACACCAATTCAATTTTGTACTACAATATTAAAAAAAAAATAAAGGAGAAAGAAAAAGAAATAAGGGAATTGTTTTATTTTTATTTAATTGTTTTTTTTTTTTTCAGCCAATTATTATACAATATATGAGACATTAATTGGGGTACCAACATCAATTTGATAAGATATACTATTGATTAATAATAGTGTCATGGATTTGAAGTAATAGGACGATACCTTTAAACATAAGTAGTGGTTTTTAATAGGATTTTGCTTTAATTTTAATAGTTTCTACGATTCTTACTTATTATTCTTTGTCACATTAAATGAATAGGAGATATATTAAAAGTAATGCTGTAAACTATTAAAGCTTAATATGAAGCAATATAAATATTAAATGACAATCCTATTGAAAAAAGAGAAAGAATACAGTATTGATACAATAGTTTTGAAAGTTAAATTTTTATGGTACAAATCCCATTGAATAATTTTAAAAGTAAAAAACTGTGAAAGTAATAGGAGAAATAATTCATTTAATAGGATTTTTTTCTGAGTGTATACACCATTAAGATTGTGATACATATTGTTGAAAATTTTATTTAATTGCGGATATTGAAAAGAAAACACAACAAGAAAATTAAATTTGAAATTGCTTTTCGATTGCCTTTCGAATGAAAGTAACTTTACCTGCTTAAATCTTTTGTGTACGCAGTGTTATGAATTCTTGTTTTTATAAGTAAAATTAAACATAGTTTGCGACTCTCTACTTTATTTTGATTCCGGCTACTTTTTGATAGAAAAGTACATTTAATCACTTTTTAGCTTTTCTGTGGAGAGTTTCCGCCACATAGCATAAGCCACTTAATTCAAATCTATTTCATTGTTCATCAATCTGCTTCTTTTTTCCATTATTACATTTGTTTCCTGAATACAAGCAACAATAGTATGAATCACGAAATCGTGTAATCAAGTTCAAACTCTACAGTTTAACATGATCCACATTTTTCTTCTGTTTTAGATTCGATTTGAATCTATTTCTGTCATTCCTTAGCACTTTAGAAGTCCCTGGATAACATAGAAAATTCAAACTTTGTAAGCCTTAAGAATGGAGAATGGAAAAAATAACTCTTAGTATACTAGTCTAGGCTTATTTCCACATTTTCAACCATACATTACTTTTCCCGTGGTATAGGGTAATATGCGACTGAAAACACAATCGATCAAACAAAATCTATCTCTACAAAACGCAGCCTGCATGCGCCAACCAATTTAAATACGCATATTCCGTCAGATCGCTCTGGCCTTGTGTTCGTTAATCTTGAATGCGCAAAAGACCTTTTTGGCAAAGTTTTCCAGTACAACGCGGATGGACAACGCTAGGGACAATGTTATGCGGCGCGCAATTAAAAAGGGACCTCAATCCGTGTTACCACGGAGCTATGTACTATATGTGGTATATGTATGTATATGTTGATTTACTACATCTTCTTAAATCATTTAGTAAAAGTTAATATAAATGTAAATAACACTGGTCCACAAAAAAAAACTTTTTTTCTTCGAATTTATTATGATGGATATTATAGGTTTGATGTTACTGAATATGAATATAGTATTAAAAAAAAATTTACCACGCATACTTTTTCTGCAGTAAATAAACAACAAAACACTCCATTTTTCCTGTAAATTATAATCTCAGACAAATTAATTATGACAATATATGGAAAAAAAAAAAACGTTAAAACGAAAAGCAATCTAATCTTCTATCTGTATATATAATAAAACTGTAGGGTTTTTCTTTTGTTACCTAATAGCATGAGAACCGCTGGACAGATTTGGATGAAACATTCTTTGAAATGTTTCTTAAGACCGGGCCGGAACGTTGGTGTCCATTCGCTCTACATGTCCTAGCCATCTCAGACGTCTAATACGCAGTTTTTTTTGTCCAGCTCGATGTCGTTCTCGTATAGTTCATTATTGAATCTTCTCCTCCAAAAACCGTCAACGTAAACGGGACCGAATATCTTACGAACAATTTTTCTCCCGAAGCGACCAAGGATATTTTCATCCTCCAGTCCAATATTTCAACGCCGTAAAGCAGGACTGGGATGATCAGAGTCGTATACAGAGTCTCCTTAGTTCTTTGAGATAGGGCTTTACTACTGAATTGCTTTATAAGCCCAAAAAACTGCGATTGGCAAGAGTTATTCTTCGCTTGATTTCTGCGCTGATCTTGTTTTTAGAGTTTATAGCAGGGCCAATGTACCATAGACAAAGTCCTTTACTACGTCGAAGTTATAGCTGCCCACTGTGACGTTCTGGCCAATTCGTCGGTGTTGGTTGTCTCTTCTTGTTGACAGCATATACTTGGTTTTGCCCTCTTTTATTGCTAAACCCATTTTGGCCGCTTCTGCTTCAATACTTTTAAACGCATCGGTGACAGCGCGCTGAGTTCTTCCAATTTGTCAATATCGTCGGCGTATGCAAGTAGTTGTACGGACTTTTGATAGATTGTGTCTCTAGTGTTGGGTTGTGAGTCATGTACAATCCTTTCAAGTACAATATTAAAGAAGTCAGATGACAGCACTTCACCTTGTCAACCTTTTTTGACATAAAAGGTCTCGGTAAGGTCATTACCGACCTTGATGGAGCAGCGAGCGTTCTCCATCGTCATCCTGGACAGACGAACAAGTTTGGCAGGGATGTCAAAACTAGACATGGCTCTATAAAGCTCTTCTCTCTAGATGCCTTGAAATCGATATAGAGGTGGTGATTTGGATTTCTTGTGCTTTCTCCAGGATCTGCCGAAGTGTGGAAATTTGATCGATGGTGGACTTTCTGGGCCTGAAATCGCACTGATACGGGCCAATCAGCCTGTTGATAAAAGGTTTCAGGCGTTCACACAATATCACAAAAAAGATTTTATATGCGATGTTGAGAAGACTGATGCCTCTATAATTGGCACAGTGAGTGGGTCTCCTTTCTTGTGGATCGGGCAAACGATGCTGAGATTTCATTCATCAGGCATACACTCGTCTGACCAATTCTTAGAGATGAGTTGGTGTATGCACTCTACGAAATCATCACCAGCTGCCTTGAAAAGTTCGGCCGGTAAGGCGTTAGGTCCAGCGGCCTTGTTGGATTTCAGATTGGATATTGCTATTTATTGCAATTGTGGAGCAAAACAGCTTTGAAACTGATTTTGGACGAGTCTATAAAAAGTCACTATTCATCAGATCCTTCAGGGAAACCAAGTACTTGTAGAAGTCCTTCAGCGATATTACAAAACACCAAATCGCCATCTTTGGCAAAGAAACTCAGAAAATGTTCTTTTCTGTTACGAAAATATGAGGCTCTCGTTTCCTTGTCCAACAAATTCCATTGTTTTTATCTCGATCCGAGAAGCTAAGCTTTCAATTTAGGGACTCACTCTCTCTTTTCGCTAGAGATTTTATAGTAAATTCGTCACGAATGAAACAAAACAAGTCTGTCGAATTTTTGCAAGTCCTTAGTATTTTTCACCTACGAGTATAACGAAATTAAATTTGTAATAAAATCATAACAATGTACAAATTTTGTAAAAAAAACTTACCAGAAACTCAATTTTCAATCACTGGCCAAATATTCCTTTCACACAAGTCCTTTGAGTAACGCACTCACATTGAAGAACTTGAATTCAATCCAAGTTCTTGAGTACCACTAAGCATTATAATATTTCAGACAAATTAGGAAATCTACCTAGTAAAGATCAAAGCAATACAATTTCAGAAAACCCTTCTGGAAGGGCATTCCGCAGTTTTTTTTACAAGTGCGCTAATGACTTGGCCACATCTGTAATCTTAAAAAATGATTTTTTTTTGAAGGATGATTTCAATTTGTAGACCAGTGTAGCAAAAAAAATCAAAACAAATACCGACAAATGTACTGGCTACTCGGAAAACATTCGAAGTTGAGCCTACATAACAAACTGCTTATCTATAAGCAAGTGCTAAAGCCAGTGTGGACGTATGGTATACAACTATGGGGTTGTACCAAGAAAAGCAATAGAAACATCATACAAACTTTCGAAAATAAAGTTCTTAGAACGATCGTTAACGCACCGTGGTATGTACGTAACGAAGATATTCATCGGGATCTGGGAATTCCCAGCGTCGTCGAAGAGATAACAAAATTTGCGCGTAAACACAAAGATCGTGTTCACGGCCATTGTAACCGTACTATCACTCAACTACTTGACGCGAACAATTCAATTCGTCGTCTTCAAAGAACAAAACCTTTTGACCTCGCGTCATAGCATATGAAGGTCGTGAAAAAGGCAGGAACTTTCATTGGAATTTAACCTGTCTAAAGTGCTACATTTATTTTTAATCACATACGATCATCCTTTTCTAGAATAACGATTCTCGTAAGCGAAAATAAAACTACTGGATAAGCACTGGCTTAGTTGTAGTATTAATTTTGAGGAGAGGTGTTTTTTTAGTGAGTAAAAATCTCACACTACCATAAACACGCGCGGTCGGGCCTTATGGTGTCTTTGGAAGATTTTTCACCTGCTCTCGGCAAAAAAAAAAAAAAGACCAGTGTAGCTGGCTAATAATTGGGCTACCTGAGTAGGTTAATTGGTTTTGCCTTAGAATGTTGTTTGCCAAATTCTTCCATCATCGTTTTGTTTACACTTTGTACAAGTGATCTTCCCAAATTCCAACCGCCAACTGATTCTACTTACAATTTGTATTTGTAATTCTTGCGGGTACTAGGTTTGATGTCTCTATATACTCCAGAGACTAACATAATACTTCTCGATTTCTTACTTATGCCCTATGGCTAAGACTCAGGTTCTCCATAAATCATAGCTTCATCTAAAATAAATTGCGGTAGAATACATTCAAACGATTATCATCGTCTCTTAGGACCTCTGAACACACCAACGACTATCTGCTGATTGAAAAAAAGCCCCACATGATTCTCCAATCATATGATTATGAAATCTAGAACCTTAGGTACTCCCAGGAGCAGCACGCAAGACAATTATTAAAAATGGATTACTAACATTCGAGCCACTCGTACTTCTCCTGAGATTAAACCCTTTTCACTTTCAGAACCTGACTTTCAAGAAAGTTCAACATGGCCTGCCATTTATATTTGACAAGACCTCCTTCCGGCACACTATCAACTTATAGGGAATTGCTCCAAGGGCACGATATAAATCCTCCTGGCTGTCAAATTTCGTATTCATCGATATTGCGGAGATTTCTCGCTCCTGGCCATAATCGTATTTCTTTCCACCTTTATGAGCCAGCTTTAAATCGACCCTTGGGAGCTTTTACGGTCAAAGTGAACACACAGAGTGAAAGGAAAAACAGGAAAAAAAAATCTAAAATGGAATAAGCAAGGGATGAAATTTAGAATTTTCGTTTGAAAAATATTAAAAGCCACGTCATTCACTTCACCCTTCGAAAGGATGTCAAATCGTTATCCCTAAGAAATCCATTTTTTATTCGCCTCCGTGTCAATTCCACATGGCACAACGCTGATAGTCCTAATAGCGATCCCATCTACGCATTCCATTCATATTCATTCATTTCGTCCTTTTTTTTAGTGTGTGCCATAATCTTCTTCTTTTCCTGCCGTCCTTAGTTATCCTGTCATATTTTGTGTCTCAAGTGGGATTCTGTAAAATTCATAGCAATGTCGTAAAGCCAACGGTACGCTTGGATCAGAGCAAAGTCCGTAAGATAAATGACCATTTATGCTGACCCACATATGTCCAGGCTGTTTGCTGGGGGCGACAACATAATCGCCTTAATGAAGCCATCATCATCATTGACACTAAGGGTAACAATTTATGTTTAATTGGGAAGCCACACACATTGGCGAGCAAAGTCAACAAACACCTTGTTATCGTACGACTAGATGTATAGGTATAGTTATTCAGCTCCATATAAATCTCGCTCGTTCGAGAATCAGTGGGACATCGGTCGGCTCCCCGCATCTGACCATAAAATGACACAGGCAATTGCCCATTAGGCTCTAATTCTAGTAAAAGAGCCCATCAAACAATTCAATTTCCGCAGCATTTTAGCAAGGACATTCACACAACCAAATTGTCGATTGTCTGCTGCACCCGAAAAGTAAACATGAGCCTCATTCAAAAGTAGTTGCAGTGCGTTGCATTCCCCCTGGATAGGACTGCATTGTTCTCGTGCAGAAGGACATCAGCAGCCGCAGCCGTAGCCACAGTTTTATTTTATGAAGACATTAGCATTGGATCTCTCTTTCTATCTCAAGCTCTTTATTGAGCTGCAATGGTACTACGACTGGAACACACAGATGGAAAATAGGATACAACATAAAAGATTGAATCTATATCAGAATTTAACAATGTGTGATAAATGATGAACGTCAGGAGAGTGGCAAAAAAGGGAAAACAGTATTTTGAAAGGATATGGAGAGCCTGCAATAGCATTGGACTATTCAGGATGTTGTTGTTTGTAAGCAGAGCACAGTTTGCCACACAAAGTCGACGGGTGGTCCGTTGAATGACAAATGTATTATTGGGTCTTTTTTCCGTTTGTCCTTGTTTCTATTGGAAATTTGATTTCAGGATAGGAAATAGTAATAGTAGTAAAAATATTTCTTATTGTTAAGAGAATCAACGCCAGAAGTTCTTGCCATCGTGCAGTATAATACAATTTGAGTTTCCGTAAACTAGTATTGATTAGATTGATATGTAAATTTGTATGTACATGCATACGAATATGTATTTATGGATATGTATGATACGTTGGTATGCAACTAATTAATAGAATAAAAAAGTAAAACTATTGACAGTCGTTTGACTTCAATTCTTGCACCAATTGAATCCTGTAAGCCTTTAGGCCAAGATCTTTTCCCAAAATCTTCAACGGAGCTCCATTTCCTGTGCACGGCGTCGAATCCATCCTTTACATCGAAGAAGGGTCTCAATCTGGTTGATGGGTGGATGTCCAATACAGTGAATTAAGTGCGAAACTTATTAATAAGACGTCGAATTGCGCGTTCATTTGGCCGATTGTGTGCATCATAAAACGGACGAAGCGCTTTATAACATTGTCGAATTGAGCTCTGATTTTGTAAACACATTTCTAAAATGTGAAAGCGTTGTATCCGTGTAACCGTGTACTGAATATAAATGTCATCTTGAACGCGAAAAAATACTCATATTTGACAGTTTGTTCCTATTGAAAAAGAAGGACAGTCTAAAGAAAACACCTTTTATATACACCTGGTGCATCGCTTATGAACGACTATCGACTTGGATCGAAAAACCTAAGATTTTAACAGAACTTCTAAGCTGGTCTTAGGAAAAATATGACAGTCGCCAACATCTATAGCATATCAGCTATTGTACATTTATAGTTTTGTTAAAAGCGGCTTCTCCGTTAACTCGACGAAGACCGAGTTCTATTCACAAGAAAACACAAGCTACCTGACTTCACTCCGCCCAAAATAAGGGGATCCACCCTCAAGCTTACAAATAGTGCTAGCTATTTAGGCCTAAAGCTTGACCGCAAGCTAATTTGGAAGGAGAATGTCGTCGAATGGGCCAGGAAATCGCTGGCCGCTCTATACATCTGCAAGAAAGCAGTAGGCTCCACCTGGGCCCTTAAATCAAGCATCATGCACTGGCTATACACGTCGGTCATTAAACCGATTCTCATGTATGTAGTATTGGTATGGTGGCCCGCTTTGGAGAAGAAATCCAACCTATCCATAATGGAAAAAACTCAGCGAGTTGCATGTCTCAGTATTACCGGTGCACTGAGAACTTCTCCCACAGCGGCGCTCCAAACCATGCTCCACCTGCTTCCGATTGACATCGTCAGTAAGCAATTGGCTGTCAGCTCGGCAATAAGACTGAGAGGCTCCAGGCAGTGGAAGAAGCAACACATGGGACATGCCAATATACTTTCGATGCAGCGTCATCTTCCCAATTCCACTGACCATCTGCCCACTGAATATGATTTTGACAAGGGCTACACGCACTCGATACCGGACAGAAGTGAGTGGACGCAACGAATCGCTGTCAATCTTCAAGGACGGGTCCAAAACCAAGGACGGAGTCGGTGCCGGAATTTTCTCCGAAGATCTGAACATACACCTCTCCTTTAACCTTCCAGACTACTGCAGCGTTTTTCAAGCCGAAATCACCGCAGTTCGCAAAGCTGCTGACTGGCTGGTGGCTAGTACACTATCAACACCTGATATTGTTATTTATGTCGACAGTCAGGCAGCCATCAAATCCCTCGCATCCAGCACTACGAGATTTAAGGCAGTGAAAGACTGTCGCATATTTCTTAACGAGATAGCTGGTCAGTACAACCTCACCCTTTGTTGGGTACCAGGTCACTGTGACATACCGGGGAATTGTGCAGCCGACGAACTAGCACGACAAGGCTCCTCTGGTACAGATAGCATAAGCATCACCGACATCGAAGCGCCAGCGTCTTATGTTAAGTACCTTATTCAAATTGATGCCGAGAAAGTAGCTAAACATCTAGACCAATGTCATACCGCCAGACAGCTCTGGCCGATACTCAATAAATCCAGGTCCATCGGACTCTTGAAGCACAAGAGAGGAACCCTCTCAAAAATATCAAATGTCCTCACCGGACACTGCGTCATAGGAAGACATGCCCAGAGATTAGGTATCCCTCACAACGACTTCTGCAGAAGCTGCAGAGATGAAGAGGAAGAAGAGACCATCGGTCATCTCCTGTGCGCCTGTCCTGCGCTCGCCAACATCAGGAAGGCCACTCTGGGTGAATACTTCTACAATGATCTTAATGATCTCGGGAACGCCTGCACGGCAAAAATTCTCGACTTCATTCAACGAAGCAAATGGTTCCAAGAGTAAGAGGGTGATCCACCCGCCTTACACATCGGCGTACAATGGACCTACTTTTTGGTCTAAGTACATCCTCATCGAGGGCCGATCCTAACCTAACCTAACCTTTGTTAAAAGCAAAATGTATACGCGCTCCTTGTAGATTTTAATCCTGAGTTCGACAAAGTATCATGAAGGGCAATTTGTTTTGAAAAGCTTTCTCGAGACAACAATACTGTCGGATGTTTGTCAGATGTCCGCGAGAGGTGGGACTATGAAAAACTTTTTGGTGGATTCGGTACTTGTCCTTAAAACAAAGACTTACTTTGGGCTACAAATCTGAACAAGCTATCGTAGGTTCGAACCTTAACTTGAGAAACGACAATATGATACAAATGAAATGAAATAGTAATAGGACAGAACTGTTCGGCAAATTGAAGTTGAGAAAGCTCCAGAAGTGGATACAAAAAGCGACGAAAACCGAAAGGTTCTATAGGAACTCTATTTTTGAAAAGGGCACCGAGTACATAAGAGACAGTAATAATAATAATTGTTGATATATAATAAGATAGATATATAATAAAATATTGTTGATATTGAAAGCCGAATTTGATCTGATTGAAGTAAATGGAACTACTTTTTAAGGTAAAGAAAAACTATTTCCTGTGCAACCTTAAAGAAATAAAAAATATACAACATTTCATGAGTAGGTGTCCTATACTTCTAGAATGTAGGTACAGATATTTTAAGAAAAGGCACCTAAGCTAAACTATACTTAATGGGGTACTAAGAAGTTGAAAAACCTAAAAAATTACATTGTTAATATTCTATCTTATAGGAAACGTTTAACTTAATACTTACTTACTTAGATCCTTCAACCCCTCGGGGGGCCTAGAGCGTCAACCACGCCTGTCGTTATCTTGTTCGAAGTTCTGCAACGCGTTTGAGCTGCCTCCAACTCATTTCTAAAGAGCTCGATTCCTCCTCAACTGTTCTGCGCCCCGTTTGCCTAGGGCGTCCCGCTATTCTGCCTGCCTGGGTGAGCGGATTCCACTGCAGCGTATTTCGCAATGGAGTTGTCTTCGCGCCGGAGGATGTGTCCAATCTACTGCCACTTTCTCCTTCGTATAGCAATGCTTATAGGTTCTTGGCCCGTTCTCGAATAAAGTTGTTCGTTGAAGATGCGGTTCGGCCAAAAAATCCTCAAGATGATTCTTAAGCATTTGTTTACAAAGACTTGCAGTTTGCGTATGTTAATGGTGTCCACCTTCCAAGTACTACACCCATAAAACAGGACCGATTTTACGTTGGAGCGGAACAGTCGCAGCTTAGTTCTTAAGCTGATAACATTGCTTCTCCAGATTTTGGATAGCATACCGAACGCAGCTTTAGCCTTCCCGATTCTGCTACACGCACCCAGTTCGGTGCCACCACGATTAGCCGAGACTGCACTTCCTAAATAAAGAAAGTTATTAACTTTCTCGCCCTTGATAATAGCTATAAGTTTTTCCGCGATGCATCTCGATTCAAGCTGTCGAAAGTCTTCTCGAAGTCGATAAATAGCAAATGTAGCGGAGACCTGTATTCAACGCATTGTTCGATTATGATTCGTAAGATGTTTATGTGGTCGATGCAGGGGGATCCAGTACGAAAGCCTTCCTGTTCGACGTCGAGAATTTAACCTAAATGTCTTTGATTCGTTCCAGAATTATTCTAGCTGTTATTTTGGCTATGGCTGGAAGGACGCAAATACCTCTCCAGTTTCCGCATTCCGTCAAGTTTCCCTTTTCCGGAAGTTTTATGATCATCCCCCTTTTCCACTCCTGTGGAAATTGTTCATTATCCCAAGCTCTCCGTATTAGAGGGTGCAGCAAATCTGCTGATGTATTTGGCGCCGCTTGAAATAGTTCGACAGCCTTGTTCTTCTTGAGGAACTTGATTGCTGTTATTATTTCGGTTTTACTGGGAGGTACAGTGCAAATTTGGGAATTTGTTGCCTCGAACTGCTCATTCGAATTCGAAATCATATTGCCATCGTCTAAGTGGTTTAGCACTGTAGCAAAATGTTCTCTCCATCTAGTGAGCTGGTCCTCATGCGAGCTCAGATTGTTATCGTCTAGGCTCTTCACTGAGTGTTGTTTGGAGTTCCGACCACCAGTCAGCTCCTTAGTGATGCTATAAATAGTTCTACTGTCGCACCTGCTCGCTGCTTTTTCAGCCCTTGAAGCCAGTGAGTTGATGTGCTGACGTTTGTCACGTCTCACACTACGCTGCACTTCTTTCTTCTTCGCACGGTATTGGGCTTCTAGCTCAGTTGTCTCTACTGCTGAGGCTGCTACAATCCGAGGTTTGATTGCTGTACGCTCATTGGTCCGTCTCCAAGTGTCTGTAGATAGCCATGTGCGATGGTTTGCTGCCTTTTACCGACATATCTAGGTGAGTGCCCCAGCCGTAAAAGTATTTTTCACAGCATTCCAGTGCTCATCCATGTTCCCCTGCATTGTGCTGCTCATTGCTTCTGCTTCCAAGGCAAGCAGGTCCCTGAACTGTTGGCGCACTTGGGGAACCTTGAGCCTGTCGATATTAAATCTGGTGATGTTAAGTAAGTTTGAGCGGTAGCTATTGACGGATGCAGTACGAAGGCGTAAATGAGCTAACATAAGATGGTGATCTCGATCTAGCCTGCTGTCAGCTCTACGTCTGTTTCGGACGTCCAAGAGACAATTTCTAAAGCGACGGCTGATCGCAATATGGTCGATCTGGTTGGATGTTCGCTGCCTGTCAGTAGAGACCCAATTGATCTTGTGGCAGGTGTTATGCTTATACAGCGTACCTCCAATGACTAAGCGGTTGATATTACAGAAGTCCACAAACCGCTCACCGTTATCATTACGGTCTCCAACGCCGTGAACTCCCATCACGTGTTTAAGCCTAGTGTTGTCGCTACCCACCTTGGCATTGAGATCCCCCATAACCATTACGATGTCCCCATTAGGCGTTTGATTGTAGACGGCGACTAACTGGCTATAAAAAATGTCCTTTCCATCCTTAGTTTCGTCTTGAGTCGAAGCATAGCACTGTATGATGGCAATTTTTCTTCTCTACTGTGGAACCTAGCCGTCAATATTCGGTCACTGCGAGGTATCCAAAATATGAGGCTTCCTCGTGCTGCTGGGGTTAGCACCAGTCCTACTCCGGATGCTCGTGCACTTCCAGCTGGTTTACCAGAGTAGAGCATCACAGTGCTTTCTGTTGGGGAGATGTATTCCCCAGCGAGAACCATCTTATCTTGCCCAGCCCTAAGATGTCTATTTTATACCGTGTGAATTCGCGTTCCGTTTGGAGGAATCTGACGTTATTTGGCCCTTCCTGAAGTGAGTTCAGGAGGGTATTAACGTTCAACCGACACTTATCCTGTTTTGTGGAGCAGGGGGCTCGCCATTCGTCCTCTTTCGTTCGCAATTTCCAGAGAAATTCCCAGATGGCACCACAAGGAGGTGGAAGTAGGACTTACTAACAGCGCTGCAAGTTGTTCGGCTGCAGTGCCTCTTTCTCGTTATTTAGTGAACCAACACCTATCAGGAGATACAGTTCCTACGAGGCCTTTGTTAGTCGTTTACCATCCAAACGTTTAACTTAATAACTAAGTCTTTTAAACTATAACAGTTTCAAATGAAAATAAAGAAGTGTAAACTCTAACCTCTGACAGATGACTTTTTAAATTTATTGAACACTTCACCAAATGGGCATTCGGTACAATGGACGGTGAAGGCGCATGTAAAGTTTACTACAAGGTGGAGTTTTTGCGCAAGAAGAACGAAGTCTCTTTCCAACTCATATTGTACCAACTATCGATAATGGGTTCCAGTTTTGACAAGCTGAGTAAGCCCAGTCAGCAGTTGGCAAACGAATACAAATACAAATATTTGGCGCAACAGCTCTTTAAAGTGCCAGGGCCTAGCTTCTCGCAACCACTCATGTTATGTGCGTTTTATTTTTTTTACACGAATGGAAGGGACCTACAGTTTAATGCCGAATCCGAACGGGGATTTGAGAAGCTTTTTCGGGACAACAATACTCTCGGATGTTTGTCAGACCTCTCGCGAGGCGGGACCGTGAAAAAACTTTTTGGTATTTTCTGGGATTCGAACTTGGAACCTCATGCGTAGTGATCCGACACACTAACCACTTACGCCACGGCGCCCACACGAAAGCGGATAAATTAGTAGAAAACATTGGACAACTGAGCGAATATTTTCTCAACTTCAGTAAAACAACTAATAAGGAAATACCTTTGCTGAGAATAAGATGTAATTAAAGCGATCATGTGGTAATAATACTCACACATCAAAAGTAATGGAAATCGAGAACAGGCAGTCTACAAGGCTATCAATCTTAAATGATCTTTATCAGACTAAGCTCCATACTTTTATTCTAGTTGTATACAACGTCACGGACATCCTAAATACCGTGGTATCGAAGAGAAAACCAATTTCTATTCGTCCTTCACTCAAAACATCGGTGTGCCTGAACGGCTGATCAAAATCACTATCCCATTGCCGGTGTTAAGGAGGGCCTCCTTTGGTCACCTGTTCTTTACAGATTTCTTTAACACCCTACCGAAGTAATGGCATTGAAGCGGCACTTGTTATCACTTCAATCTTAGTTTGATGACAATTTGCTTAGCATAGTTTTAAACCTCAGGCCCGATAACAAACAAAACAACTCGCCGGAATAATAATATTAGAAAAATATCGCTGTGTCAAAATATTAAAAGGTCAGGTAAGGAATAAAATATCGTGTTTAAAATGCTACCAAACAGTAACGGTGGCAAGAAAATTGATAACTTGTAAACAGTATATTTTCTGAAGTATTTGCAAAAATCTTCCGACAAAATAAAGAAATAATCTTGTCCAGCTTAGAACCCATTGCAAATTAAGTGATGTTAGTCGTTGAAAACCTCCAAATAACAACTTTTTTGTTTTGAGGACTTACTATTAGTTTTAGATGCCAAAATTTCAGCAATTCGTGGCGGACCATAGGCATCGCACACAGAGACCCATAAATTCACAAAAACATTGTTCTACCTGAGTCTTCGAACTTTCAGCAATCAACAACTTTGAAAAGATTGCGCAGCCCTTATACAGATTTGAGCCGCTTACACTTTTCAAAAAATCATTTCGTAGGAATAGATTCGCTATTTATTATACAGGCAGTTAGTCCCCGTGGTCAACGTGCTCAACGCCATTAGCGCGACCAATCGCAGGTGTGTCACGGGCACTAAGTCTTTTTTTCTGAACAGATCTGGCCTAAGCCGGATCAGAAACGCTCCAATCGCCTTATTGGGCTGAAAAGGTCGCTTATCGCTACTACAATAGGTGTCTTTAGGGGGGCGTTGCATGGACAAAGAGGAGGAGGAAAGCATTGTACACCTTTTTTGTACGTGTCATGCTCTCTTCGCTCTCAGAAGACTACACTTAGGAGCCTACCTCTTCGACAACTTAGGCGAGCTAGCTAATGTCAGCATCGAAAGCTTCCAGCGCTTTATAATAAGCTCCCAATGGTTTCTGGGGTTGTTTCTCCTGGGGATGATAGATCCATGTGATACCACAGTGTGCCTAGTCTGGCCTAGGTGAAGTTTCAGTCTGCTGCCTGCCACCCTAACCTAACCTAACCTAGTCAGCGTGGTTATAATATCTTTTGTCATGACTTAGAAAAATAAAACCCATTTGTATATCTTACCGGGCGGTAAGAGATTAGAGCTTAGGTTTCCAAAGAGATTTTGTATCACGGGACCATTAAAGTAAGGTTTGGTCAAGGTTGGTTTATTCACAAAGAATTGCCAAGGATCGATTCCAACAGGTAATCAATTTATTTGAATCATTACCTAGAACAATGCGTTTCCGTTACTTTTAGTTAGCTATTTTTTTTTGTTTGTATGAATTTGTACATATCTTTTATATTAATACGTGAACATCAAAAGTTATCGTACATTTTTTAGTATTTATTATAAAAATAGGTGATTAAAACTTATATCATTCGAAAGGTGCTGTACCATAGATGTGCAGAAAGAAAAAAAAACATGTATGTATGTTGCCGTTAAGGCAGGTAAAATAAAGTGAACGTACACATGATTTTCCCATACAAAATGCTTTAGCCTATAAAATGAAAGCATTTTGATCACGTTCATGACTATATGAGCTCAGATCCCTTTGTCTTCTTTGCACGGGAGAATATTAGAAAAACAAAAGTACAATGTACATACATACATATATTTTCAATGGTCCGCTAATCCTTCATGAGGGTTGCGGGGGTAGGATTATTATTATTTTTGTTAAAAAAAAATAGTTTTGATCGCGTTCAATTGTAATGCTTTTATTTAGAAGTTTTTATTGTAAATAATTAGCTAGAGGTTTGTTGGTTGAGGCCCATGTCCAGCCCGGACTGTAGCGCCATCTAAGTAAGTAAGTAACAGCTTTTACGCTTAATAATAGAAAATTGAAGTAAGTTTCCAATTTTTAATTTATTCATTTTGAATTGCATTTACGATTTCGCTCATTATTGTCTAAAAATAAACGGAAAATGTATTTGTGTTATGCCTCGAAGAAGAACGCTAACGAGTCATATTGAAAGACAAAGGGATAGGGAGGGTCGAACTTTGACCACAAGCGATCATTATGTATTATAAATACGTAAGCCCTTCAAATATTCGTACACAAATTTTTATGAAAACTTAGAGCATATTGTTTCACCTTATAGTGAAAAACCGCTTAGTAAATGAATTTTAATCCTCATGTCGCAATACGCAATCATTTTTTTTTTCACCTGTTTCAAACGTGCAGCAGGAAAACCGCATTAAATCCGCAGTCATAATCGCTGTGATATAAACATAGAGACGCGCTAAAGCGTGGTTGTTTTGAAATGTTTCCTTTTTTCATGCGGAATGATGATTAAAAATGTCACCCAAAAACCACACAACACTGAGCTCAAGTGGTCAGAGCACGCATTCGTGTTAACAGTCCTACAAAAACAAACCAATATCCATCGCCCAATACGCGAAAACTCCAATGCACTAAATGTATCTATGCATGTACCTGATTTTGGTAAACTTCCGCATGTGGCTGCGAGATGATTTGCTAAATCGCCGACACGTGTTTTAGATTAAATTACCATCATTAATGCGTGTGGGTTCTTTGTTAATGAATTCCTTTGCGGACAGGCCATGCGACGGTGCGACCATCGCAATCATCAGCTTCGTTACTGTATGCTGGCTGTGGATAAAACCGTCAATTCAATTTGACTGTGTAATGAAAACTGAATGTGCCACATACTCGCACAATAAACATGCGGAAGGTGTTATAAGGACCTCTCTATAAGCAGATTTAGTATTGAGTGTACTGAAAACTAAATGTCCGACATTCAACACAAACAGGAAAGGTGTCTTAAGGACCTCTGTAAACAGATTTGCTAATGAGTTGTAAAAACATAAAATAAATATGTTTACCAACAGCAAGAAATAATCATCTTAGTCGAATAGGGATGCGGATAGGTTGCATGGGAATCCCGATGCCATACATGTGACAGAGCCAGCATTTGGATTATCGCTTCGTCTTCGGAATCCAATTCGTGTGTTTGTAAACTTGATGTTTCAGATCATTAGTCTGGCAGATAATTAATTCATTTAACTCCTAACCCAAAGCCGTGTGAGTGTGTGTGTGTTAAAATGCATAGACTCTCCTTCGTCGATGACTGCGTGAGCGATGCATCCAATAGACGTTTAGTATGTTGCTGTGGGAAATCCTTTGATGCTGAATGCTCACCTACTGTCTCGTTTTGCAGATTACTTTGACCTGAATGAGTGATGTTTTGTGCCTTTTGCTCTCGGCTTGGGAGGGTTCCTTATGCCTATGGAATTTATGAAGCGACTTCGTGACGGTACGACTTCCTGTCGGATAATCCGAATTTTAATTTGAATGATTACTATGGGCATGCATTATAGAGGCTTATATGGTTGATCGCATACTATATTCCAAAGGACAACAGGGAAGTTTGTGTCAATATAATTATTATTATCACGATAAGAAGAAGGGAAAAAACCACAAGCTCATGGTGGACAGATTATTGCTTGTTGGGATTGCGACTACAAAAATTTGGTTTGTGATATTGAATAATTTTTCGATTGATTTGTTTCTCCTATGTTACAAATCTTTCAAATATTATCAATAATTGCCTTGCTCGGTATTTAATAGCTTTTCACTGTCTGATTGTAGGATAATTTAGAATTTGTTATATAGAGGAACATTGAATATGAAAAGCAAGAAGTTTATTTCGTCGAAATAGCAGTTTTCTTTTGCGCGAAATATTTAATCAGCCCTATCATGAATAAATTTTCCCCGGAATTTTCATTTGAACAAAATAATGAATAAATTTGCCTCCAAAATTTTTCATCCGAACAATCCAATGAAGTGACCACACAAAATTCCATACAAACTATTCTACGGAGTGAACAAATGAATATAGCTACATCTATGGTCCTCGGCGACAAGCTATAGCCATCTCAACCGTACAATACGCAGTTTTTTTACTAAGTCGATGTCGCTGTACAACTCGTATAGTTCGTCATTGAATCGTCTCCTCCAAAATCCGTCAACACAAACGGGACCGAATTCCAATTCTTCGGTATTAATTGTCCCTTCTAGTTGACAGCTCGTTGGTTATTGGTTTAGCCCTCGTTTATAGCTAAACCCATTTTGGCCGCTTCTGCTTCAATGCTTTTAAACGCATCGGTGACCCCGCTGAGTACTTCCAATAATGTCAATATCGTCGGCGTATGCAAGCAGTTGTACGGACTTTTGATAGATTGTACCTCTGATGTTGGCTTGTGAGTTCCGTAAAATCCGTTCAAGTACAATATTGAAGAAGTCACATGACAGCGCGTTATATACAATCTTGTTTGAGATCAAAGGTCTCGGTGAGGTCATTACCAAACTCGATGGAGCAGCGAGCGTTCTCCATCATCATCTTGCAAAAGCGGGCAAGTTTGACAGGGATGTCAAAACTAGACATGGCTCTATATATCACTTCTCTATAGATGCTGTCATAGTCGGCTTTGAAATCGATAAAGAGATGGTGAGTACCTATTTCTGATGGCGTGTCAGCAGCGTTGCCACTGGTTTCTGAAACTTGATGCGGGCGGTATACGGGTAATTGAGAGATTTCAGAGTACATACGCGTTTGGCGAAGACTCTGACAGTTTCTTGCGATTGTAGCTTTCCGACGTTAAATTTTCTCACTTTGATTCTTCTTTGTTGAGTCACTTGGGATATTCGCATTCGTACCTTGGCTACAATAAGGTTATCATCCGAGTCTAAGTTGGCCGCTCGGAAGGTTCGGACATCCAGAATATGGAGGCATGTCCTGCGTCGATTGCAATATAATCAATTTGGTTTATAGTTGCATGATCATTGGACTGCCATGTCTGCTTATGGAAATTGAGATGAGGAAATCATCTGCTTGCTATAGTGACGTTTCACTCCACAGCGATATCAATTAGCCTTAGACCGTTGTCAGACGTGATTTCGTGTAGGCTGTATTTGCCGACTGCCCTACCAAAGATGTCCTTTCCTATTTTGGCGTTAAAATTTCTCAATACTATTTTCATGTTGATATAGGACGTTGCTCATATGTTTTGTCGAGGAGCTCGTAGAAACAATCTTTGGTGGCAGGGTTGTTTTATTCCGTGTGGCATGGACACATATCAGACTTACATTGCCGAATTTAGAATTACTACGAATTGTCATAATACGCTGCCTCTTTAACTACAATGCCACTCAGCTTATAGAAGAACCCATACACGATTCATATAAATGAAATGATTATAATACTAGTTACTACAGGAATGTACACTTGACAAAAACAAATTGGTTCTTCTTCTTTCCTCAGGTAGTCAATGTCTCATAAGTTTAGAGTGCGTATGATTGCAGTGGATTTTTGCAATCACTTACGAGTGTGAAATTTCTAAAGTTTTTTTTTTAAGAATATTTGGAAAGTATCTTTGGAATGATGCTTTAATTTGCTTTAATTTTATAAATGCTAAAATCAAAGATGCATATAACTTTTATCCACAGTGGTATGCTATAAAATTCTCATGTTAATTTTCATGTCGATATACACTTATCTATCACAGCTCGGATTTAGAGGAACAAAAATGAATCCTATTCAGGGCGATATCACTTCTTTATCCCGCAACGAACACAGCCGCAAAGAAAACATTCTACCCGACATCGTATTAAAATATTTTTTCCTTTTGTCTTTTTTTTTTACCGATCAATAAAATATCTATAAAAATGTACCTCAGATAAGCCCATTTAATACTGGGTAGGTAAATGTACAACCGTGTCATTTCAGACGAAAGCATCGTTTTTAAAACCCCTAATCCGCCGGTGCTCAAACAACGGGACAACATTAATGAAACTTATAGTTCACACAAAGGTAGGAGATTCGTAGTCC
Source organism: Brachypalpus laphriformis (assembly GCA_945910035.1). Taxonomy (NCBI): domain Eukaryota; kingdom Metazoa; phylum Arthropoda; class Insecta; order Diptera; family Syrphidae; genus Brachypalpus; species Brachypalpus laphriformis. The sequence goes on from OX246756.1 coordinate 105,286,324, forward strand.
TCACCGTCATAGCCATTGTCGTTGTTGCCGTCGTTGCAGCCATGAAGATTGTTACCAAAGAGATAAGTATCTATCCTACGTAAGGAAACAGTAGCTAATGGATGATTATCTGGCGAATAGGTTACCTGCCCATTTTCATCACTCTGCTAGAGGAGCAGTGTATCGATTTCCATTCTGAAATCCCAAAATCAGCCAATTTCATTCAGTTACCAGCAACCACTACGCTAAGCTGAGCAGGTAGCATACCTATCGTCAGGGTAATATGTCAAGAAATTATTCTATACCCTTTTTAAGGTGTCTCTAAACATTTGGGGACATTTTTTATCTGTACAGGCGATCTCCGACGACTGTCTCTAGATTAACCGCCGCTTTTGTAGGCTACACGATCGAAAAATCCAGGTAAACTCTGTTGAGAAGATACACTCAAAAATGTCCTTAATGTGCTTCAAATTGAATTGGGATATGCCATATCGTATTGGAATAGTTTTACACAGGTGGTTGAGATCAACGATTAGTCTGTCGAAAGATAATGAAGGGAGTGCGGATATCTAAGTTGTCCAAATGTGCCTCGTAAAGATTCGTAATTGATGGTCTTAAGGGGCATTCAGTGATTGTCCTGCGATAGTGCAAGACTATGGGAATCTGCGTATATATAAATATACGCCTCAACATAACAAAAGTGCACTACGACCATCGTATGTATGCTTTGTCCAGTTGAAAATCATAACCACAAATGTTGCAGCAGAAATATACATTTTTACAATTTTTAAAGAAGGACAGATACATCGCTTGATCGTTTTTCTAGTAAAATCTGATCATCTTAGATCTATCGGTGGAATTTAATAAAAACAAAATCCTTATCTCCTTGCTGGTATCTTGGTCTAGATGTAATTGGCGGGTCAAACACGTCTAGATATGACGCAGATCGTTTACTATATCTGGATTTGGTTTTTTTACAATGATCATTTAGAACATTCTCCCCTTACTTGTCCGCAAAATATGAATTGGTTTCCTAAATTAACTACATATTTTTCCTTCAATGTCACCGTCACTTGGAACTCAGAACAAATCGAATTTGAGATGACTATTTATGTCGGGAAGCAGAACCTCATCGACACTGTTATACCAGATTGCCAGACGTAGTAGGTAAGAATGTAGGTAGAAGTAGTGGTTCCCAATAAGAAAGCAGCGCTCAAGCGTGCTATTTTGATGCCGCTACTCACGTGACTGAGATACCTAGATCCATCCAATTTACATCCATAGGACCAACTTTGATTGAAGTCCACATTTGGTTTCGAAGGTTGTGTAGTAGGCGTAGAAAGCTGCGCATGTTTTCTTGACCAGTTTCTCAGTACTCAGTTTCGAACTCAGTTTATTATTTAGGACTGTTCCCACGAACTCAAAGCAGAGCGATAAAGAAAGTAGTTGACCATTCAGTCTGAAGAGGATGAAGTCTTCCACTTTAGTTTTTCTGGTTTAGCTTTGTTTGGATTTTCGGTGAAGCCCACTCGTACACTTTATCCAGACCTTTTTCACTCAATTCAATCATGAACATTTTTTTAGTGAAAACAAAATAGCCACGTTATCCTTCTTTTCGATTATCTCGAGAAGCAGGGCTAGTTTCTGTTTAAATACGCTAAGATATTATTCATACCATTAGCCATAATAAATGTGATATAACATCACCCTGGGGCGGTCCTCTGTTGAAAAGTTCTTCTGTTTGCTAGAGCTACGTGAATAATTTGCGTTTTAAGCATTGATAATATCTATTGCTCTACCGGTCCATTGTTCTACCAGGCAGGAAACTTTCTTTGATGCAGAAAAAACTTCTTAAAACTTCGTTGTTATTCGTTTTCCTTTTTATATTCGAGTTGCCAATGATTGCTGTTCCACGCTGGAGCTTGAACTTGCACACATCGTGTAGCGAGCAAACGCACTATCCACTGCACTACACTATTGTCACCATTACCTAAAAGATACTCGGATGTGTTACAATTTCTCTTTCTTCTTCTTATTCCTATTCAGGCAAGGCTATGATCTGAAAACAAGAAAAAATAACCCTCCAACTTCACTGTATTTCTACTGATCCGCCTGTGAGGTTCGCCTATTTGACCTCATAAAATATCGGCAGGCTTCCCGATTTTGGATCACTGGGATATTTTTTTTATTTATTTTTATTTGAATTATATGCTTGCATTTTAGGATACGATATCTTTATTTTATTTATATTATTTATAAACTAGTTGTAAGCTTTTGCATTTCATTTATATAACCCATTCATCTTAGCTCGAGTACCGCAATTGTATAAGCTGTTGTGATCTAACTGATGAGTACATTTGGAGTCTGGCAAAGAGGTAACAAGGCAGATCAGTTTGGATTATAGTAAACAATAAGACTAAGGTTCTGTATCGAATGAGTTTGTCAAAGGAAAGATTATATATAGCTTTTTGAAAAGGACGATATTCGATCATATCTTTGCAGACCGTATATACGAGTATGTCTAGCAATACTATTGTATGCTACGTTGAGCTTTCTCCTACGGTTATAGTCGAAATTGCAATATACCTCACAGCCATAAATCAATATTGGTATTATAAGGGTTTTGGCAAGCATTAGCCTGGTTTTGAGGGTAGTATTGCGTAGGCGACAACGTACGGAGCACTCCATAAGCTTTCCCTATAGCTGCGTTAATGTGCGTGTCCCAAGTTAAGATCCGGTTAGAAATCATTCGTAAGTTTTTTGCAGTTACAACATATTCTGTTGCAGCATCGTTAAGTCTGATTTGTGAGTAGTTAGAAAAATCGACAGGTTTCTTGGAAATAATAATGCATTTCGACTTAGTTGGGTACAAAAAGGGATCATTTCTTACAGAGAAAGAAACGATTTTCTCAATCTTCGATTAGTCCAAGAGGCCAACTTTTGTACATTTGGACGTTATCTGCATACATTTAAATAGACGATTTGACTACAGATTGAGGAAGTGCATTTATATACAGGGAAAATAAAAGCGGATCAAGAATTGAGCCTTATGGAACGCCTCTTAACACGTTCGCGGAAAAGACGGCATATGCCTGGTTAAGGAAAGTAACGGGTCATGACGGCATATGCGGTCAAAGAATTTTAGGCCTGTTATGACAAGACGGGATACCCCGACTAGAAATACATTATATGTCCATACTCCAGCATTATTTGTCCTACCGGAGTGCAATTTTCCCTTCACTGTGACCTGCGGAATCATTTTTATCTTTTTACAAAACTTGCACAAACTTGTTCCATTTCCCACGATCAAGCCAGCATATGCCGTCAGATTTCAGTGCATTTGGTTTAGAGTGCCCCCAGACAACGGTCGCATTTGAGCGCTTTTATAGAAATAGTGCAAAATAAGGTAAATGATGCACATCTCATCGAATTAATATGTATAATAAAATAAATACACAAATCATCTTTTACACATATGTATATGTACATAGCTTGAATATGGACCGTTACAGTAAAGAAAAGGAGAAAATTTTGAAGCTATTTAGTGAAATTTTGAATGATTCCAATGAGGAATCTGAACATGATCCGTTTAGGAAGGAAATACCTCAGTTCAATTTCGATGCAGGGATTAGTGGAGTGCAGATAAACTTGGACGAAAAATGTACTCCCCTTGACGTTTTCCACCAAATATTTGGCTCGAACATAGTTGACAAAATTGTGAGTTCGACAAATGCTTATGGAGAAAAACTTTGCTCAAGCTATGGTTGTAAAACGAGACATGCACGTTTTGCTGTTTTCAAGCCAACGCATTCGGAAGAGATGTTTAAGTTCCTTGGGCTTTGCTTGCTTCGTGCACAAGTCAAACCGCCAAAGATTCGTGATCTCTTTTCTAATGACCCGTTATATTATCATTTAATATTTCGGTATACAATGACCGGCCGGCGATTTGAATAACTATTAAGATGCTTCAGCTGCTCTACTGAGGAAGGTGATGAAACTAAATTGAGGAAAATCCAATCGGGATGAAGCTTTTCTTGGAAAGTTTTCAAAAAGCCTACTATCCTAAGAAACATATTGCGCTGGATGAATCTCTCTTTTTTTGTTCAGAGGACGACTTAGTTTCAGGCAGTATATTAAAGGAAAGAGAGCGAGATAGGGGATAAACTTTACGAGCTTACAACGAGTGACATGTACGTTTTAAATGTCGAAATCTACCAAGGGAAAGCAATCAATAACAAATCTTCAAAAGTTGGTGATATAGTTACTCGCCTTAAACAGGCCAACATCTTATTATGGCTAATTTCTGCGATAGTTTTGGTTTCTCCAAAACTCTGTTGACTCAAAGGACACATACTACCGGAACGTTACGCACCAATCGGAAAGGAAACCCTAGTAAAGTAACGACTAAGAAACTTACACGAGGAGAACATGTGTGGCTACGTCAGGGTCTGGTATATGTATCGAAATGGCGCGACAGACGTGACGTACTTTGTATTACAACTGCGAACCATCCTGTAATTATCACAACTTCCAACGGATATGGACATTCTAAGAAAAAGCCCAAGGAAATTGATGTTTATAATCGCTACATGTCTGGGATAGATAGAGCGGATCAAATGACATCGTACTATTCCTCACCACGGTCTGGAATTCATTTTACATATAGGAAATAAAACTGATGATAAGAAATTGGAATTTATTCAATTTAGAAATACCATAGTCTCATCAAATATCTAATACATCTGCCAGATAGCATTAAGATTGGAAGATCACTGTTGGTGCCGGGTCATGATCATGGAGGAAATAGATCATCTGTTTCTTCATCAAATCGACCATCAACTTCAAAAGGCGGTTCAATTGATAGTTCTCGTGCACACTTCATTGAAAAAATTCTATTCGAAACTAATCGAAAGAGGAAAGTTGTTTATAAGAGATGCAAGCAATGTAACAAGTCAAAGATAAGGAAGGAAACCTCATATAGGTGCAAAAACTGTCCTGACAATGTTGCTCTTTGTCCTAATAAATGCTTCGAAGACTACCACACTTCTTGAATAAATAAGGTTTCTCAAGTTACAAAACAAAGTGATGTGAATATTTTCCTTTTTTGTATTCATTTTCATACCTCAGTGTATTTTTATTTGTTTATTTATTGTTTCTAACGTTTGGTTTTTGTTCTGTTTTTCTTAAAATAATATATTAATTTATGTCTAAATCAAGTGTTTTTTTATGTATTTCACAACTTCCTTATAGCTGGATATGTCGTCTTGTCAATTTGTATAAGTGTTTTCTTCGATGGGTCATGACGGCCATAGCCGACATATCCGGTTATCCCGCGCTGTCCGATTGACAAACTTTAACGCTATAGCTGGGCTGCGGCGGAAATAGCCGTCAAATTGAAGAGTGAGTAAAAACTATCGCAATCGCATTCTATATCGATTTTCATTATTTTGGTCCAATCCCGGATAAAATATCTCTAAAAATGTCGGAGATATGCGTGTGTCATTTTAGCGTTCCCCACCGAAAATCATGTGTCCGCGAGCGTGTTAAGGTTTTCATCATTACAGCTTGCTTTCTGCCGATAAGGTATGAACTTATCGGTTGAATGGCAGAATATGAAAATCTATTTAGCCTTAATAGCGTCTTGCAAAGATTTACATGGTCAACTGTGTCGAAGGCTTAGAAAAATTCCAACAGTACCAGAAATTAAATATTTGCATCATCTAAAGCCCCTCTTATATGTTCAGTGATGTTGTAAGTGCTGTAGAGCAACTATGTTTCTCCCTAAAAGCAGATTGCTTCGGAAATAAAATATTATATCTTCGAAGGAAACAATTGACCTACTTTTAAATTTTTTTTTCAAATACCTTTGATAAGAAAGGTAGTATCGAAATGGGTCTGAAATCGTTACTGAGGCCAATCAAATGCTGGTGTCGTTGCATTTGGGTGATCCAGGCGTTTATAGGCCTGCCTCTTCTGCCTCGCGATGTCTTTGGAACGTTCATTGATATTGCCCTTTTAACCGGGTTCAAATGATCTCATCTTTGAACGTAGCAATACCAGCTGAGGAAGTCGCGCTCTATTATTCGACCCTACCCGCTTCGGGTAGGGGTTAGAATATACTCGAGGTAGGCATGCCTGTCGTAAGAGGCGACTAAAATCCACTCTACACATACCGAGTATGGCGTATACAAAAACTTGCAATGAACAAAATAAAAGATTTGAATACCCCATGTGGCAGTCCAGGTACACTGGAAAATCCACCCTCTTCGGAGGACGGCTCTACGGATTCTGGGGAGAGCCATTTATTGCACCTAATAAATCCCTTCTCAAAAAGTGCAAGGGTATCTCGATCTCCACCAACAAGATCGAACGTCTCCGGAAAAAGAAGTCCGCCGGAAGCGCAAGCGCGTGAAAAACGGGACCGGAAACCGACTAATCGGACTTGTCAACAATACAGTCCTACAAACTTTGGATGAGAGCAATTTATTGCGCCGATCACATAGAACGAAACCTTTCGACTTGGCGAGATAAGGATTAACCGCGTCTAGATTGCGGAACATGGACGAAACAAAAATAGTCCTAAATGGTGAAAACTGGTCAGCTCTTTATAATTATTCGGAAGCGGCTTCCGCGTATCGGCACTGTATCATATCTGAATACAAATAAAATTCCATATATCGATAAAATTACGATAGTCATGCTTCTCTTATGATAGATTTGCAGAAACGTTAAATTGATAACATTTTTCAATGGCTTCAATCAGGCAGACGGTAACGCCACATCCTTACTATTTATTTTCTTATAAATATATTTTTTTTGTATATTTATCAAGAATTGTAATTTCAAAAATTGTTTATAATAAAGTAAATCTTGAATCTGATTGCCTGATTGCGGAACATGCAGGATCTTTCAGTGGAAAGAAACCTGCCAAACGTTTTTATTTCATGATAGAAAAATTGCTCGATAAATTAATACTTAGTTGTGATATCTAATAAATTTATATCGAAGGGTGGTGTTTTTTTAGTCAGTAAGAATCTGACACTACTATGAGCACGCGCTTGCTATTCTCATAGTGTCTATGAAGAAGATTTTTCACCTACCCTCGAAAAAAAAAAAAAAATATATATATATATTCGGATGTGTTATAATTTCCTAAGCACTAACGAGGTTAGGTTACTCGGCCTAATAACTTTCGTGGACTTAAGGCTTCGCTTACCTACCTTTGGGATAAACATCACGTAATCGCGTTTCCATAATTGTGGTATATGGTTAAAAAGCGTATAACTTCAATTACGGTTTTGTAGCATAATAAGTACTATGCGGTCAAGACCAGGTGATTTATAATAAATATTTGTAATGCTGCCCCAAAGCGCTGACAGCACGCAGTAGGAAGTAAAGGGTTCTGTGCTGCTCTCCTCCTATCCAGGGAAGTGGGTGTTATTTAGAAGGAGGCATCCCCTAGATGGAATCAACGCTAATGTCTACAACCAGAACAGGTGTTCAATATAATCCGTATATAAACTTCTTCGACGTATTCGGAGCACGCCGTCAATTGCCACGCTAATGGTTTATGGCTCAAACCCTGACGTCAACAAGCTTTTATTTATTTCCCATGAAATATATAATGTCAGTCCGTTCAATTGCCAAAGCTTGTGTGAACACTACTGCGAAGGCATAATACTGGCAGTAGCTTGGTCATATGGCTGTTAAAATTGTTCGCTCTGTTAGATAACTGATTAGCCTAAGACGTCGCTAATCGCAAAAAAATATACTGGGAATCGGAAGCAAAGGCAACAAATAACAAAAATCTCCCCAGTTATCTGGACGCTACCCCCGGAAATTCTCTGAAGCATAAACAACTGAGCTTCAAACCACTACACCAAATCTTTCTCTCTCTCTATCTATCCTTTCCAACGCCCGCCCTATGTAAAAACATGTTAAAGGTATTCATAATCCCTTGAGTGCGCGCAAATTATAAAAAAAAAAAAAATGTCAATGGCAAAACCCAGAATCCGTATTGGACTGCTAACATTGAAGAACTGCAGTGTAAGCAATAGAATAGTAGGCAGGATACGTTACAGCAGATAGAAATGCAAGTATTATGGAATGCCGCTGAAACCTCTTACCTGGGTGACGATGGACCAACCACTTCATCCTGAACATTTAGACCTGGATTAGTTGCAGACATGACGAAATTGACTTTTATGACATTAATGATAAGAGGATGTAGTTGTTTTTGCTCATATCTATGTATGCCGCTTTAAGCACGATGACTCTCCCATGCGTCCATCCTGCAATGGTGCTTCCGAAGGCATGGAACATGCAATAATCCACTGCTCACGGTTTAGACTACAAAGTATCAGAGAATTTAGTACGCCACCTGCTACTGTCGCATGATAAGTAGATTGCAGTGTGTAGCTTACTTACTTACTTAAATGGCGCTACAGTCCGGGGTGGTCCTGGGCCTCAACCAACAAACCTCTCCAGCCAGCGCGGTTACGAGCCAGCTGCCTCCAGTTGCGTACGCCAAGCTGGTTGACGTCCCCCTCCTGTTTGCGCCACCTACCGCGAGGTCATCCTCTACCGCGTCGTCCATCCGGGGTGAATTCGAAGACTTTCTTAGCAGGAACGTTGGGCTCCATCCGCTCTAAATGTCCCAGCCATCTTAGTCGCTGTATGGCTAAGTCGATGTCCTTGTACAGGCCGTATAGTTCGGCATTGTACCTTCTTCTCCACTCACCGTCTATGCAGATGGGACCAAACATCGCTCGAAGAACTTTTCTCTCGAAATAAGCAAGGGCATCCTCATCCGGTTTTGTCAAAGCCCATGCCTCTGCTCCATACAGCACGACTGGGATGATTAGTGTCTTATAAAGAGTTACCTTAGTAGTTCGAGATAGGGCTTTGCTACTCAATTGCCTTCTTAGCCCATAGGAACAACGATTGGCAAGAGTAATTCTTCGTGTGATCTCCCTACTGATGTCATTTGCGGAGTTCACCATAGAGCCTAGGTAGACAAAATCCTTTACTACCTTAAAATTATATCTGTCTATTGTGGCGTCCTGTCCAAGACGCCGATGTTGGGTGCCCTTTTTTGTAGATAGCATATATTTTATTTTGCTTTCATTGACCGCTAGACCCATCTTTGCTGCCTCGATCTCAATACTCTTAAATGCCCCATTGACTGCCAGCTGAGTTCTTCCAATTATGTCAATGTCATCGGCATAAGCGAGTAGTTGTACAGACTTGTAAAAGATTGTACCTCCGGTGTTGGCTTGTGAGTTTCGTACAATTATCTCAAGCACTATGTTAAAGAGATCGCATGATAGCGTGTCACCTTGTCTAAGACCTTTTCTGACATGGAACGGTTCGGTGATGTTCTTACCGACTTTGATGGAGCAGCGAGAGTTCTCCATCGTCACTCTGCACAAACGGACGAGCTTGGCAGGGATGCCAAGACTAGACATGGCTCTGCATACCTCGTCTCTATACACGCTATCATAGGCAACTTTGAAATCGATGAAGAGGTGGTGCGTATCGATTTTATATTCATGGGCTTTTTCCAAGATCTGCCGTAGTGTGAATATTTGGTCAATGGTGGACTTTCCCGGCCTGAAACCGCACTGATAAGGACCTATCAGGTTGTTGACGATCGGTTTTAGGCGATCATCGAAAACTCGATGTTCCTCTTTTCTCCTGCTCACGTATCGCTCGTAAGCGGCTCTGGTCCTTCTATGCAGCGCCGCTTTGTACGCCTCTTGTTTAGCTGCACGTGCTTGCCGGCATTTCTCATCAAACCAGGGGTTTCGTTGTGGTGGCCGAGAGAAACCCAGTATATCAGAGGCGGCATCTCTGATGGCTTGTTGGCAACGTTGCCACTGGTCTTCCGCATTTGCTGCTGGCTGCGTAGGACTTAGATTACGATTAAGAGAAACTCGATCGGCAAAGTCTCTGGCGGTCTCTTGCGATTGCAGCCGTCTGACGTCAAACTTCCTCTTAGTATTTCGTTGATTTCTCTTCGTTCTAGATATCAGCATCTGTACCTTGGCTACAACTAGGTAGTGGTCCGACTCCACGTTGGCTCCTCGGAAAGTTCGGACACCTAGAATACTGGAAGAGTGCCTTCTGTGTTTTTTTTTTGTTGACAGTTTTTCGATCAAAAGAGATTCATTTCCCCTTGTAAATATCAAGACGTGGGAACGTCGTACTAGTTATAACAACGTTTCGCCCAGGCTGTGCTTTCTGACAGCTTTGCGTTAAAGTCACTTAGGACAATTTTAACGTCGTGACTAGGGCACTGATCATACGTGATGCCCAAGAGCTGGTAGAAGTCATCCTTCGTCACGTCGTCCATCTTCTCGTGAGGGGCGTGAGCGCATGTTAGGCTAATGTTGGCGAATTTAGCCTTGAAAGTTGGGTCTGGCAGAAAGTCTACGCTGATAGAGAGGCAGCTCGTGATAACCTTGTGGTATCTAGGAAACCCAGAATGTATGAGGTATGTAGTTAATTTATGTTTTATGTGCCTATGTGATTACTTGCGTATCATAGATCAATTGCAGGAAGATTTGGTGTGTGCATTGTTAATGTCTGGAGAATTGTAACTGCTGTTGTATAAATGTAATCAGAACCCAAATGAACATGCATCTCCTTATGGCAACACTGTACATGACAGCCACTTGTAGTCACTGTAATAGCATTTGTCTGTAGGCGCACACAGTTGCTGCCTAACCTAATAAATGTAAAGTACATAGCGCATGTGTTTCATCTTGTACATATATCTGGTACGATATCACATGGCGCAGCCGGTAAACGAGAATAGTATGGCGGTATAAAGCGAGCAAGTATGGATTTTCCGAAGCCTCAGCAATTGTGCCTGGATGGTAATTTACGGGATAATTGGAAAAGATTCAAAACCCACTTTTCGATATATGCCACCGCAACGAAAACGGACAAGGAGGAGCAGTCAATTCAGGTAGCAAGATTTCTAAGTTGTGCCGGGAGTGAGACCATAGGGCTATACCATACTTTCGAATTTACTGGAAATGACAATAAGAACTTAGATAAAGTTCTGGAGAAGTTTGAGCAATACTGCAATCCTAAAACTTCGAACATAATCTACGAAAGATTTTTATTTTACTCGAGAAATCAGAAGGAAGGCGAACCATTTGACCATTTCTTGAAGGACGTATCAGCGCTGGTGGATAGCTGTAGCTTTGGGGCGGAGAAGGATTCTATGGTGAGAGACCGAATAGTACTTGAGATTGGAGATGGATCTGTGCAAACGCAACTACTGAAGCTAAGCGACTTAACATTGTCGAACGCCATTGAAATTTGTCGAGTTGCAGAAATTACTGGAGTCCAGATTAAGATGATGCAGGGAGATGGATCGACTCAATCCAGACAACAGGAGATGGTGCATGCGGTGAACAAAACAGGGGGAAGTAGTAGTGCCAAGCAAAATTTAGAAAAAAATATTGTCAATAAAAACCGATATCAAAATTTTAATTCCAGATATGTAAAAGGAAATGCACCTTCATTTGGAAATAACAGCAAAGTGAATAGTCAGGGCTATGGGGATAAAACACCATGTACGTACTGCAATTACGTCCACCAGAAAGGAAGATGTCCCGCTTTCGGCAAAAAATGTGCAGTTTGCGGTAAATTCAACCATTTCGCTTCGGTGTGTCTACAAGTTAAATAGGTTAGTGATCTTGCGGTAAAATATGATTTAGACTGTGGAAGTGATGACGATGTGCTCTTCGTGGATTCGTTAAGTAGTGTAGACATTAGCGTTTCATCGTGGACAGAAAAATTGATCATTCAGAATACGAGTATGATTGAATTTAAACTCGACACGGGCTCACAAGTTAACATTTTGCCCAAATATGTGTGGATGAGTCTAAAACCAAAGCCAGTAATGAGCGCATGTGAGGTTAGGTTACAAGCATATGGGGGATTTAATTTGCATGTACTAGGTAGGACTACTCTGAGTGTTAGCTATAAATCTAAGCCATATTCGCTGAGTTTTGTTGTGGCTGACGTTCTGTCACAGCCATTGTTGGGCCTCAAAGCATGCGTAGAGCTTCGTTTACTCAAGAGAATCAATTCGATCGAGCAGGTGGATACGGCGCAATTTATATTAAAAAATAAAGAAGTATTTTTAGGCTATGGGCGATTTCCTGATAAATGTAGTATAGAACTTAAAGACGGGCAAAACCAGTCAGCAAGCCCCCAAGGAGGTTACCTTTGAGTATCAGGAGCAAAGTTCAAAGCACATTAAAGCAAATGGAAGAGAGGGGCATCATTTCTAAAGTAGATATACCATCGGATTGGGGTCACAACATGGTTGTGGTCGAGAAAAAGGACAATTCCTTGGGATCTGCTTAGATCCCAAGGAATTGAATGAGAACATTAAGGATGAGCATTTTATAATACCAAAGTTTGAGGATTTTAGAACAGAAATGAGAGGGATGAAATATTTTACGGTTCTGGATTTGGTCGAAGGCTTCTGGCAGGTTGAGCTTACGGAGGAGTCGAAAAAACTCACAGTCTTTACGACTCCATTCGGCTGCTATCAATTTAATGTCCTGCCATTTGGAATAAAGGTAGCTCCAGAGAAGTTTCAGAAACTGAACACAAAATACTTTGGGGATTTACCAGGAACTTTTGTTTATATCGATGACATTATAGTAGGAGGAAGGACAATAAATGAGCATGACAACAATTTAGCAAGAGTAATAGACAGAGCCAAATGTTTCAATATCAAATTTAACCCTCGAAAGGTGCAATATCAAACCGGGGAAGTGAAGTATCTGGGGCATATTTTTTCTGCATTGGGGGTAAGGCCTGACCCTGAACGGGTACAAGCGATTAAAACAATCGCCATACCGAAGAATACCAAAGATCTACAAAAAATTCTAGGACCTATTAATTATTTGAGAAAATTTATTCCACGTTTGGCAGAACTTACACAGCCATTAAGAGAATTACTCCGAAAAAATGTATGTTTTGAATGGACCGATACACACTCAAAGGCATTGGATAAAATTAAGGACGCCATACAAAACTCCAGCACCTTACATTCCTTCAACCCAGATGTACCTATCGTAATCCAATCGGATGCATCAAAGTATGGGCTAGGTTGTTGCCTATTGCAAAAAGGCAAGCCGGTATGTTACGCGTCTAAAAGCCTGACAGATGCTGAGATTCACTATGCCCAAATAGAGAAAGAACTGTAAGCTATTGTTTACGCGTGCACAAAGTTGAGTTAATTTATCTACGGGAAACAAATTACGATTCAGACTGATCACAAGCCATTATTATCGATCTTGGGAAAATCACTGAGTAAGAATACAGCGAATGAAGATTAAATTGTTAAAGTATGTTTTAACTATTGACTATGTCCCCGGTAAAGACTTACATATCGCCGATTTGCTGTTACGTAACCCAGCACAGGACAGAAGCGTAGAGTTGGAAGGCATGTTGAAGGAGGTAGTTCACAGTATAAGCATGAGGGATAGAGCTAAGGATAAATATATATCAGAAACAAATAAAGACAGAATACTTATTGAGCTGAAAAAGTTATATGAGGAAGGGTGGCCAAATTCTAAGAGCAAGTTACCTGATTACCTAAAGTTCTACTGGAGAATAAAGGATGCCTTATATGCGGAGGAGGGACTAGTTATGTATGAAGGCAGGGTGTTTGTACCCTAAACTCTTAGAAAGGAAGCTTTGAACAAATTACATGATAATCATTTCGGAATAACCAAAACCATTTCAAGAGCCAAGACGCTCTTTTATTGGCCCTGCATGGGTCGAGATATTCAGAACTTTATTAGCAGATGCCCAATCTGTGAAAATAATAGTTGCGCTAACAATAAACATCCCATGATACTGCGATCTATTCCAGAATACCCGTATCAAAAAGTAGCCAGTGATACATTTGATTTTAAAGCATGTTCTTTTTTGATTGTCATTGACTACTATTCCAGATGGATAGACATTAAAAAGCTGGAAAACAAATCAGCACCTAGTGTTGTCGGTGCACTTAAAGAAATATTTTCGTCCAATGGAATACCATAGGAGGTCACATGTGATAACCAGCCGTTCAATTCCTTTAAATGCCATGAGTTCGCTAGAGATTGGGAATTTAAGTTTACACACAGCAGCCCATATTACCCAAAGTCCAATGGTCTAGCAGAAAAAGGGGTACATATAATAAAAAACATGCTTAAAAAATCGGAAGTAGGAAGAAAAGATTTTTTTCACTCTCTTTTGGAGTACCGTAATACTATAATACCGAGTATTGGATATACACCATCTCAGCTCTTGTCGAGTAGATTATTTAGAACTAAGCACCCAGTATCAAAAAGTTTGCTTGTTCCAAAAAACATCAATAATGAAGCCCAGGTAAAAATGGAAAATGTAAAGAAAAGGCAAAAGTTGTATTATGATAGGAATGCTCATCGGAAAGAACTAGATCTTGAAATTGGCGAATACGTGATGTATAGAAAAGGGGATAAATGGGAACGAGCAATAGTTGAGGCTAGATCAGACGTACCAAGATCGTATTTTCTGAGGAATGGTAATAAGGAAGTAGTACGCCGAAATACTGAACAGATTAGAAGGTCAGTGAATCCTCCTCAAGCTAAAGGGGACGACACTGAGGAGCACACAATCGCGGTACCCTCGTGTACTAGCACAACAAGGAGTAGAAAAGATAGTGATAGGGCAATAGTAGGAAATGATGTAGATAAGGGCGCAAATGAAATGATAGAAGCATCTTCACAACCACAGTTAAAGTCATCACCGCAAGGTCATTATAGGACAAGATACGGTCGGGAAATAAGGCCGGCGAATTTCTACCAGGCAAATGTTTGAATTACCCAAAAACACTCGAATTACATGAATTGAATATCTAAATTATTATTATGAATTTATATTTAAGAATTTTATGATATTTAGCTGAATTATGTTACAACATCTAATTTCGCTAATTGCAGTGCGCACCATGGGTGTCTGTGTATGTACATATGCACGGATACTTTGGAAAAGGGGAGATGTTGTATAAATGTAATCAGAACCCAAATGAACATGCATCTCCTTATGGCAACACTGTACATGACAGCCACTTGTAGTCACTGTAATAGCATTTGTCTGTAGGCGCACACAGTTGCTGCCTAACCTAATAAATGTAAAGTACATATCGCATGTGTTTCATCTTGTACATATATCTGGTACGATATCACAACTGCGACACTTTACTTCAACTAAACAGATCCAGAAAATATATAAGATGGCCCATTGCAGAAAAAGCTACCAGAACATCGGCGCATTACTTAAGGAAAACTCGCTTTCAATGTAGGTATAGACATGGTTTGATTATTTTTTAATTAGATATATAATTATTCATGTGTGCAACTTATTAATTCCTGGAATTATTGGATCAATCGATGGTTCGCATAAGGTTCCCGATTATTTTGCATGGTTAATGGTTTCATTCCGTCTGACTTCAAGGTACTCGTATATGTAACCAAAAGATGGGATTTAAACTGGTGAAGCAGACTCTATTCATGATGCACGATGACAATGTCTTCGGGTGAAAGGACGGCTGGAGGATTTATCTCGGGGGCTCTAAAGAGAATATCACGGATTAAATCGTAGTATTCCCACCATTTCTTCGACTGCCCTGTTGTCTGGTTATCCTCCTTAATTTTTTTGTACCCCCTTTATTTATTTATTTTTCCTCCTGCCAAATGCGACTTTGGCCGCGCTCAGCTTTTTGCTCAGGCTGTTCGGTCAACTTATTCTGAGCTCAAAGAGTGCGCTCTGCGTACGGTCTGAATGAAAAAGAAACACAATCAGAAAGCTTCGATTTGTCTGAGCTAAAACAGAAATACAATATTTTTTTTTGATAACTCAGGCTCTGGTCTGCACTAAAAAAGAAGAACGCCAATTGCGGAAACGTTTATAAAGAACAACGAATCCGTAACTGCAACACAAAGAGCGCTTCGTGTGCACTTCAGTCTTGGTAAACGTGATTCCCTATCTACTCGAAACACGATTTTGTTGTGGGTTACAAACTTCAGAGCTAGTGGATCAGCATTGAAACGAAAGTCAACTTGCCGAACACATTCGACATGAAATGACCTGCCAAGTTATGAAAAACTTTCGCGAGCGCCTTCAACAGTGTGTAGACAGTAACGGCTTCCCTTTTACATACATAATTTTAAGTCTCAAGATATTGATCAATTTTGTTATTACTCTAATAGAGAAACACAAAAAATGTGTCTTGCAATTCTTTCCGAGTGCACCTCGCACAACAGCATGCTAGTAGGATTTATTCCAAGCTTCGTTAGTGTTAGTGAATGGAATTCGAGAATGCACCATGCAACATACATGAATATAGTCAAAATTTCCGTCCACCTGATCAAAGCGAAGTGAAGTTAGCAATATCCAAGCTGAAGTCAAACAAAGCTACTGGACCTGGCAACTTACCAGCCGAACTCTTCAAGACAGCTGGAGATGAATTGATAGAGAGCATACACCAACTCATCTCTAGGATTTGGTCAGACGAGTGTATGCCTGATGAATGGAATCTATGCATCGTTTGCCCGATCCACAAGAAAGAAGACCCCTCAACATGGCATACAAGTTTTTTTTCTGCGATATTGTGTGAAAGCTTGAAACCTTTCATCAACAGTCTGATTGTCCCATATCATTGCAGTTTTAAGCCAGGAAAGTCCACTATCGACACCGGAGGTACATTCTCCTAAAAGTCTGTACAGCTGCTTGCATACGCCGACGATATTGACGTTATCAGCCAGCTTTCACCGGTGCCATTGAAGTAGAAGTGGTCGAAATGAGTTTAGGGGTAGATGAAGGAAGTATATGCTGTCAACGAGTAGGGGCAATCAACACTGACGAATTGGACCAAATGTCACAATAGGCAGCTACAACATCGAGGTAGTAAGGGACTTTGTCTACCTTGGCTCTGCTATAAGCTCTACAACAGCGTAGAAATCAAGCGAAGAATAACTCTTGCCAATCGCTGTTTTTTTGGGCTAATAAGGCAATTCATCAGTAAAGCCCTATCTCGAACAACTAAGGAGACTTTATATAAGACCCTGATCATCCTAGTCCTACATTACGGAGACAAGAGATTTATTGAAGGTGGATGAAGATATCCATGATCGCTTTGACAGAAAAATTCTTCGTAAGATATTCGGTTTCGTTTACGTTGACGGGTTTTGGAGGAGAAGATTCAATGACACTATATGAGTAAAAAAAACTGCGAATGGACACCTGCAGAGTCTTCGAATCTAATCCAGAGGGACGACGCAGTAGAGGACCTCCTCTCCGTTGGTGGCGCACACAAGGTTCACAAGTTCAAGGGGCCCTCAACCAACTTGAAGTGCGCAACTGGAGGCAATTACGTAGCTAAAGACCGAGCTAAACGCAGAGGCTTTTTAGTGAGCATCAGGTTCACCTGGACTGTAGCGCTACATAAATAAGTAAGTACGTATAAATAACACATTTTCTATCAGATAGAATATATAAAGTTTTTTTGTTTTTGGGTCTTAAGTTCCAAGTGCAGTAGAAATGGGAGTACAGTTTATGTACTCGTATGTATGTATACGGGGTTTATTTAGATTATAAATCTGAGTCTGATGCAAACCAACGCGATAGAGGTGCAAGAAAATTTGTGTCAGTCGCACGTCCTTAATTTCTTCACTAGCCAGCCATTATCTGTATTGCAACTTAGGACGAGATTCGAGATTGTCTATTCGGATTTTCCTTTGATTAGGTTAGCCGAAAAAAAGCAAAAGTTAAAAGCCAGTAAATTAAAAAAAAAAAACAACGATTTCGATGTTTCCTGTGAGAAAACGAACCAAATTTCAAACAAATCTTAAAACTATAAATTCGGGCAGATGTTTGAATCAGCCGAATGCAAATTTCTATACGCAGCAGACAGTCGCGGCAGTGCAGTCCTCTTCGCTGTTGGTGGATCTCCGATCGCAGATCAAAAATATGACTCGTGTAAGGATACATGATAATTTTTCCATTGTAAAAATATGAACAACATGCCTTTGTTTCGTTTAGACGTATTGCGCGCCCTTTATCATTGAACCGGAACGTGAACAAATGTTGGACCCCCCGTGGTCGCCTGAGACGTTTGTTGGCGAATCGTATACATACATATGTGTGCCGATAAATCGATATCAATTCCCGTATCATATCTTTCATGCCCGCTGTATAATGTCTAAGTAGAAATGAAACTTTTATTTGGGCAGCCTATAGTCCGACCGACCGACCGACCGACCGAGCGACGGTAAGGTACTTCATGTTGGAGGAGCATCATCATCAACAGCAACTCTGAGGATTGGGCCAGCATTGTACGTATATTTGCATTGGAAAGTCTTCAGATTCGGACTATGAGTGCACGATGCTTAGCCATAGCCACAAACACCGGCGTCGTCGTCGTCTTTTGTCATAATTTTCATGTTGCGATTGCGATGTCTTCTTTGGATGACATTATTTGCCGACATAAATAAAAACAGCATCTCTCGAATACGGTTCAAGTGGTGCGGGGGAGAGTCAGCTCTCCCCGTGTGGGGTCATTGCAGATGACTTTGTGCCTACGTAGGTAGAGTATTGTCTCTCTTTTGCCTGTTCGCGCCGTGGGGAAACATTGGTTTTGATTTGAGTTATTAGCAGCGGCATCACATCATGATATAAAGGACTGTGTACACAAGTCATGTTCTGAAATGTTTTCGTCCCTTTTTTGCCAGAGTGATGATATGGCTTTTATAATCGTTTTGGGACTCTGTCATATGTGCGGACATGGTGGAAGAATGAACGAGGTGGACTAGCGAATACGACACATGGTCGTACAAAATTTTTATATGTTTTCGAATGTGTCATCTCTGCATGTACCCATCCTCTTATAGAAGTGGAAAGGATGCAGGACTGTTATTGAATGAAATTGGGTTTTTATGAGGCGGCTATTTTTGTTCGACCACCGTGAAAAATATTTGAATGGGAAACAAAGTTTCTACTAGGTTATCCAGGTCCTGGGAGAGAATGTTCGACTGCACTTTTAAATTGATTTTTTCCTTTAATTTAAGCAACTAGTTGGGGTTGCTAATAAAAAAATTTGGACTATAAATCCGTAAAAATGAAATAATTTCCAATGACTGCTAAAGGTTACTGTTACTGCCGCTCTTATCAAGTGTACAAATGAAAACAACATACATAATGTACTCGCATGTACAAGTTTGGATGGCAAACGACTAACAAAGGCCTCGTAGGGGCAGCATCTCCCGATAGGTGCTGGTCCGCTAAGTAACGAGTAGGAGCCACTGCAGCCGAAAACCTAGCAGCTCTGTTAGTAAGCCCTACTCCCACCTCCTCGTGGTGTCATCTGGGAATTTCTTCGGAAATTGCTAACGGGAGAGGACGAATGGCGAGCTTCCTGCGCCAAAAAACAGGATAAGTGTCGGTTGGTCTGTGGCCCAGCGAGCCGCAACCGTAAAACAAATCTTGCTCCGAAACGGAAACAATCGCCTCGGATAAGTACGGATAATTTGTTGACGACCTTTGGCTATCGGACACGAACAACGATCGGATTCTGGAACGTTAAGACCCTCCTGGACTCACTCAAGGAAGGGCCTTATAACGCCCGATTCCTCCAATTGGAGCGCGAATTCGCACGGTATAAAATCGACATCTTAGGGCTGAGCGAGATAAGATGGTACGATGCTGGGGAATACATCTCCCCAACAAAAAGCACTGTGATGCTCTACTCTGGTAAACCAGCTGGAAGTACACGGAGTTCCGGCGTAGGACTCATGCTAACTCCAGCAGCACGTAGTAGCCTCATATCCTGGAAACCCCATAGTGACCGGATATTGACGGCTAGGTTCCAGAGTAGAGTTAAAAAAATCACCATCATACAGTGTTATGCTCCGACTCTAGACGCGACTGAGGATGAAAAGGATAATTTTTATAGCCACTTATGCGCCGCCTACAACCAAACGCCTAATGGGGACATCGTAATGGTAATGGGAGATCTCAATGCCAAGGTGGGTAGCGGCAACACCATGCTTAAGCACGTGATGGGAGTTCACGGCGTGGGAGACCGTAATGACAATGGTGAGCGGTTTGTGGACTTCTGCAATACCAACCGCCTAGTCATCGGAGGTACGCTGTTTAAGCATAACACCTGCCATAAGATCAGTTGGGTCTCTACTGATAGGCAACGAACATCCAACCAGATCGACCACATTGCGATCAGTCGCCGCTTTAGAAATTGTCTCCTGGACGTCCGAAACAGACGTGGAGCTGACGTCGGACAAGAACGAGATCACCATCTTATGGTAGCTCATTTACGCCTTCGTACTGCATCCGTCAACAGCAACCGCTCAAACCTGCTTAACATCACCAGGTTTAATATCGACAGGCTCAAGGTTCCCCAAGTGCGCCAACAGTTCAGGGACCATCTTGCCTTAGAAGCAGAAGCAATCAGCAGCATAGAGAACATGGATGACCACTGGAGTGCTGTGAAAAATGCTTTTGCGACTGGGGCACGCACTTATGTCGGTAAAAAGCAGAAACACCAGCTTTCTACAGACACCTGGAGACGGATCGATGAGCGTACAGCAATCAAGGCTCGGATTGCAGTGGCCTCAGCAGTAGAGAGAACCGAGCTTGAAGCCCAATACCGTGCGAAGAAGAAAGAAGTGCAGCGTAGTGTGAGACGTGACAAACGTCAACATGTCAACTCACTGGCCTCAAGGGCTGAAGAAGCAGCGAGTAGGTGCGACAGTAGGACTATTTACAACATCACTAAGGAGCTCATTGGTGGTCGGAACTCAAAACAACATCCAGTGAAGAGTCTAGACGGTAACCTTCTGATTTCGGATGAGGATCAACTCACTAGATGGAGAGAACATTTTGCTGCAGTGCTAAATCACTTAGACGACGGCAGTATGATCTTGAATTCGAATGAGCAGTTCGAAGCAACAAATTCCCGAATTCGCACCGTACCTCCCAGTAAAGCTGAAATAATAACAGCAATCAAGTCCCTCAAGAAAAACAAAGCGGTGGGTATTGATGGCATCCCTGCCAAGCAATTTCAAGCGGCGCCAAATACATCGGCAGATTTGCTGCATCCGCTAATACGGAGAGCTTGGGATAGTGAACAATTTCCACAGGAGTGGAAAAGGGGGATGATCATTAAGCTTCCAAAGAAGGGTAACTTGATGGAGTGCGGTAACTGGAGAGGTATATGTGTTCTTCCAGCTGTAGCCAAAATAATAGCTAGAATAATTCTAGAACGAATTAAAGAACATTTAGATTCAACTCTCGATGTCGAACAGGCAGGCTTTCGCGCTGGATCCTCCTGCATCGACCACATAAACACCTTACGGATCATTATCGAGTTGAGTATAGGTCTCCGCTACATTTAATGTTTATCGACTTCGAGAAGGCTTTCGACAGCTTGAATCGAGATGCTATCTGGTTGGCCTTGCGCAGGAGAGGCATTCCAGAAAAGCTTATAGCTATTATCAAGGCTACATATGAGGGCGGCAAGTGTCACGTCGTGCACAATGGTAAGGTGTCGGAGGACTTTGAAGTCCAAAGTGGAGTACGTCAAGGGTGCATACTGTCCCCACTATTGTTCTTGGTAGTTATCAGCGATGTACTCTGTGCAGCATTGACTGAAGCTAATTCTGTAATTCGTTGGTCTATGACATCTTACCTTAAACACCTAGATTACGCTGACGATGTTTGTCTACTTTCACATCGGATAATGGATCTTCATTTGATGGCCCAAAATCTAGAAGCTGAGGCAAAAAAGTGGGGCTAAAAATAAACACAGCCAAAACAAAAGCCCTGAGTACTTCCAATACCCGCGCTCAACTTAACATTGCCGGAAAGCAAGTCGAGAAAGTTGATAACTTTCTATATTTAGGAAGTGTCGTCTCGGCTAATCGCGGTAGCACCGAACTGGATGTGTGCAACAGAATCGGGAAGGCTAAAGCTGCGTTCGGAATGCTGTCCAAAATCTGGAGAAGCAATGTTATTAGCTTAAGAACCAAGCTACGACTGTTCCGCTCCAACGTAGAATCAGTGCTGCTTTATGGGTGCAGTACCTGGAAGGTGGACACCATTAACACACGCAAGCTGCAAGTCTTCGTAAACAAATGCTTAAGAATCATCTTGAGGATTTTTGGCCGAACCGCATCTCCAACGAACAACTTTATCTGAGAACGGGCCAAGAACCTATAAGCATTACCTATACGAAGAAGAAAGTGGCAATGGATTGGACACACCAAACGGCGCGAAGACAACTCCATTGCGAAATACACCATGCAGTGGAATCCGCTCACCCAGGCAGGCAGAATAGCCGGACGCCCTAGGCAAACGTGGCGCAGAACAGTTGAGGAGGAATCAAGCTCTTTAGGAATGAGTTGGAGGCAGTTCAAACGCGTTGCAGAACACCGAACACGATGGCGCGCAGGCGTGGTTGACGCCCTATGCCCCCGAGGGGTTAAAGGATATAAGTAAGTAAGTAAGTATGTACAAGTTGAATTTTCACATGCAAAAAACTTGCAAATATTCTTTGCAGCCACTAACGTAACACTCTTGGTAGCAACCAGCAGCTAGGAAGCCGTGGTAAAGTGATCGTTTTATATTCGTGTTGGGATTTTAGCCCCAAACAGTTTTGCCAATTATTGGATTTCGCTGGTATAGTTCTGGGCGGGCTTACTGGAAAAAGTCTTCTTTTTGGTCAAAAGCATGGCAACAAATTCGGTCGCGAGATTCCGTTAAAATGAGATAAATATAACTTACGCTTGCGTATTTCAGGCAACAACTTTCAACAAAAAGAGGTGTATTTTAAGAAGCATGTATTTGACTTTGTAGCCTGACCGAGCCTCTATAGAGAGCCTAACACCTCTGTAGAATTCAATATTATACCTCTCCTTTGTGAGATACTTATGTTCAAATTAGATCTTGTGAGGTTAAGTCTCATTTAAGACTATTGAACTCCTAGTTACAGTTAGCGGGCAAGTTACTTGACTTTTGCACCTAAAGCAACAATAAAACTTTCAGAATGGTTACAATCCGTCCGAAACGAACCGTATGATACCCTATGTCTTATGATTTAACCAGCATAGAGCTGTTAAATGAAATCTTTTTACTCAGATAGATATGCTTTCTTTAATTTTTTTGAGTTTTCATTGAAATTAAGTTCTAGTTTTTCGAAGAGAAGGGAGCGTGGTCCAATATAATGTATGGACGGATTATAAAGGACATTAAACCTACATGGTTAAGCATTTTTAACAGGGTTCAAATGATCTCTTCTTTGAACGCTGCAAGTCGGTCACGCTCTATCTTTCGTAAGATGGTTTCCTTGACGTGAAGGCTTCCATGGATCTTCGAACTTCTTATTCGATCAAGCTTTGTCTTCGAATCTATCCCGGAGGTACGACGCAGTAGAGGACCTCCTCGTCATAGGTGGAGCGCACAATTGATTGGACCTCGACCAACTTGGAGTGCGCAACTGGAGGTAATTACATAGCTAAAAACCGAGCTAAATGGAGGCCCATGTTCACCTTGAACTGTAGCGCCACATAAGTAAGTAAGTAAGTTTGTCACTCCTGCTGTCATGCGAAGCATCTTCATCTTAGCTGCCGTTAATTTACTCTCATACTTTTTGTACATTGTCCAACATTGTGAACCGTATATGAGCGCTTGACGCAGAACTGCGGTGTAGAGCCTTTCTTTCAACTTAGGGGCCATCTTTCGGCCACAGAAGATAGCGGAGTTATCTCGCCACTTCATCCACCCTACCCTTACGCGATGATTGATGTCTTCATCACAGTTTGCTTCGCTATTGATCATAGATCCCAGATATTTGAACTTTACACACTTGGGAAGAAAGAAGAGGTCTAGGCAGACAAAAAAAAAAAAACATATCGCAAAATTTTCGCGATTATATTGGACATATATACACGAACTTTTACAATCCGACTTAACTAGCTTTAATAGTGCTCTATCATCAGTAAGGCGGTACTTAAGAATTTTCGCCCCCATGAATGGCTACTGATGTGGAGATTATCTCCAGAGACATGTGCACACCGTTTCTATTACAAATAGTGTGTATCACTTTATTTTAATTGAAACTGCAGGACCACATTAATCCGATTTTATCTGGTTCTCAATCGAATCCCTTGACATCATTTAGGGAACACAAACGGCGTCATATCTTGTCGATGAAATTAATCACTTCTTGTGTTGTCAACTATCAAAATCTCTCATTCTCAATATGGTGTGATATCAAAACATACACTATATGTGTATCTAGAGACCGTCTGTCCAGTCACAGTCAATATGTTCATATCTTCGTTGATCGGATTTGGTCCTTTGTACGATGTTACCTTTTTATTAAAAAAGGAGTTTTCTATTTCTTTGAGCTTCGTGCGTGCAGGGGATTTGCGTTTGGTCCTTTCTTTGGGCGACGATAATAACGGTCAGGATTGTGTAGGTCTTCAAGGAACACCTTCTACCCTCATCGTGAGAGCATTATGGCACTTTGTCCCTTTTTTCCCATTTCTGCATTGAAATGGGGCAAATCTTAAGCCGAAATCTTTATTGTACTGAACGCGTTGTGACGTTTTTATTAGTTGTTTGTGTGGAGTGATTTTATACGCAGAGCATACGTAACAAGGACACATCCGTTCATCCGTGAACATTAAGTCTCATTGGTTGTTCTTCATAAGGAAGGCAAAAAGAAAAAAAAAAAAAACATGAGCAACAACAGAAAGAAGTGTTACGATCTCTCAAATTGGATTAGAGTTTGACTTTTAGTGAGTGTCCTTTGTCCTTTGCGAATGCTGTATCGTGAATGAAATCATTTTTTTATTCACACTTCCAACCGTGAAATCCGTAAAGGATATGAAATATACGGCTTTGCAATTTCTTTTATGACACATGCACGGGGCAGATGATCGGTGGAAGAATGGAAAAATGTTAGAAACCACAAATCATGAAAATCTCATTAGGACGAAGGTTTTCGATGGGCTTACGCCACTTTTGAATGTTACACGTAATGCATGTGTTTTTTTTATTTTTCTTCGTAAGCTATTTTCGGATTAGGTCATTGAACTGGATTTCATAGAGGAAATAAGTTGGCTGGGTTGTTATTTTTTACGAGTTATGTGTTTACATATGTACATAAGTTGAACGGTACATACTGCTGTTAGAGCCAGTATGCATTTGGTGAACTTGGAACATAAATCTGTTTTCTGTCTTTTTGTCCTTTTTAGTAGCCTAAAATGTGACTTCCTGGGCACTAGAGAGTGATGAAAGAAAAAGCTCAGCAACGGAAAATTTGTAAAGAATAAATTGCAGAAAGATTGTGGGATGGTGGGTAGCAATTTAACTGACCCTCGAAGATTATCTGACTGAAAGGCTGTGCCTTCTATTCCTCTGTACTTCGACGGTGTGCTAAACGGCTGGACAGATTTACTTCAAACCTCATATCTGGGATATTATAATTGAATTAATGGTACTTTATTTAAGACAGATTTTCGTATAATATAAAATTCTCGAAAAAGTCGTTAACAAAATAACTTAAATGCTGTCAAAAAAACATCTATTCAGAGAACTTTTTCGAAAATAAGAATTTTACATTTTAAAAAAATAAAAAAATGTTTTTTAAAAAAAAAAAATAATTATTGATAAACATAATTAATTAAAATTCACAGGAATTTGTCAAAAACTATCAACTAAAAATTTGAGTTGAGTTTTACTCAACTAGTTCTAGACGAATGATTACCTTTAACATACAAAAATATATGATTACCTTTCTAGGGTTAAACATTTCGTTAAAATTTCAGATTTGCCATGTTACGAACAATCAGTGAACTGAACTTTTTCAGGCAGCTGGTGATGAATTGGTAGAGAGCACACACCAACTAATCTCGAATATTTGGTCAGACGAATGTATGCCTGATGAATCGAATCTCAGCATCGTTTACCCGATGCACAAGAAAAGAGACCCCCTCAACTGCGCCAATTATAGAGTCATCAGTATCCTTAACATAGCATACAAGATCTTTTCTGCGGTATTGTGTGGACGCCTGTTGATAGCAGCCTGATTCGCCCCTATCATTGTGTTTTCAAGCCAGGAAAGTCCCCCATTGATCAAATCTTCACACTTCGACAGACCCTGACGAAAACCCAAGAAGTCCAAATCGATACTCATCACGACTTTATCGATTACGAGGCCACCTATGACAGCATCTATAGAGGGGAGCTATATAGAACAAAATTTGTCCGTCTGTGCAGGATGACAACAACCTCATCGAACCTTTGATGTAAAAAAAACGTTTTAGACACGGTGACGCTCTGTAATGTGACTTCTTTAATATTGTACTTGAACGGATTTTGCGGAACTCACAAGCCAACACCAGAGGCACTATCTATCAAAAGTCCGTACAACTGCTTGCATACGCCGACAATATTGATATTATTGGAAGAACCCCGCTGGCATTCAGCGGTGCGTTTGCAAGCATTTGCCGTGCTTTTTTGAAACCTAGCCAGCCAGTCGTTCATTTAAACGATTTGCCAGCCAGCCAAAGCCAGCCGATTTTATACGAACATATCTCTAGGAACCAAGCAACCTCGCAGCGACAGCAACAACAAATAACTAAAAAACATTCGTTTTTGCGTCGCCTGAAATTAGGCATCACGAAATTCCCAGCCAGTAACTTTTTGCTGGGGATAAAATCAAGAGTAGTAGCCAGCCGGTTGTTGTATTTGTTTTATGTGTAAAATTTTACTTTACTTGCAACTCTTGGCTGGCTAGGTTTAAAAAAAAACACGCCCATTGAAGGTAAAGTGGCCAAAATTTAGGTTCTGGGCTTAGCGATCAACAAGGACACAACCCAGTATATGTTGTCAACAAGAAGGGTCAATCAACACCGACGAATTGGGCAAAATGTCACAGTGGGCAGCTACGACTTCGAGGTAGTAAGGGTCTTTGTCTTCCTTGGCTCTGCTATTAATTCTGACAATGATACTTACTTACTTAGATGGCGCTACGGTCCGGGGTGGACCTGGGCCTCAACCAACAAGCCTCTCCAGCCAGCACGATTATGAGCCAGCTGCCTCCAGTTGCGCACGCCAAGTTGGTTGAGGCCCCCTCCACTTGTTTGCGCCACCTACCGCGAGGTCGTCCTCTACTGCGTCGTCCATCCGGGGTGGATTCGAAAACTTTCTTAGCGGGAACATTGGGCTCCATCCGCTCTAAATGACCCAGCCATCTTAGTCGCTCTATGTGAACTCTTCTGGCTAAGTCGATGTCCTTGTACATGCCGTATAGCTCGGCATTGTACCTTCTCCTCTACTCACCGTCTATGCAGACGGGACCAAAGATCGCTCGAAGAACTTTTCTCTCGAAATAACCAAGGGCATCCTCATCCGGTTTTGTCAAAGCCCATACCTCTGCGCCATACAGCAGGACTGGGATGATTAGTGTCTTATAAAGAGTTACCTTAGTAGTTCGAGATAGGGCTTTGCTACTCAATTGCCGTTTTAGCCCATAGAAACAACGATTGGCAAGAGTAATTCTTCGTGTGATCTCCCTACTGATGTCATTTGCGGAGTTCACCATAGAGCCTAGGTAGACAAAATCCTTTACTACCTCAAAATTATATCTGTCTATTGTGGCGTTCTGTCCAAGACGCCGATGTTGGGTGTCCTTTTTTGTAGACAGCATATTATTTTGTTTTGCTTTCATTGACCGCTAGACCCATCTTTGCTGCCTCGATCTCAATACTCGTAAATGCCCCATTGACGGCCCGCTGAGTTCTTCCGATTATGTCAATGTCATCGGCATAAGCGAGAAGTTGTACAGACTTGTAAAAGATTGTACCTCCGGTGTTGGCTTGTGAGTTTCGTACAATTCTCTCAAGTACTATATTAAAGAGATCGCATGATAGCGCGTCGCCTTGTCTAAGACATTTCCTGACATCGAACGGTTCGGTGATGTTCTTACCGACTTTGATGGAGCAGCGAGAGTTCTCCATCGTCATTCTGCACAAACGGACGAGCTTGGCAGGGATGCCAAGACTAGACATGGCTCTGTATAACTCGTCTCTATACACGCTATCATAGGCAACTTTGAAATCGATAAAGAGGTGGTGCGTATCGATTTTGTATTCATGGGTTTTTTCCAAGATCTGACGTAGTGTGAATATTTGGTCAATGGTGGACTTTCCCGGCCTGAAACCGCACTGATAAGGACCTATCAGGTTGTTGACGATCGGTTTTAGGCGTTCACATAATACGGCAGACAGGATTTTATATGCGATGTTGAGGAGACTTATACCTCTGTAATTGGCGCAGTTCAGAGGGTCTCCTTTCTTCAGGATCGGACAAACGATGCTAAGGTTCCATTCATCGGGCATACTTTCGTCCGACCAGATTTTACAGATAAGCTGGTGCATGCTCCTTACCAACTCATCTCCTCCTGCGTTGAAAAGTTCAGCGACAAGGCCGTCGGCTCCAGCAGCCTTGTTGGATTTGAGTTTAGATATCGCTATCCTCACTTCATTCTGATCGGGTTGACGGGAATCTTGACTGCCATCGTCACTGTTGAATGGCTCATTCTGCCTGACAGCGGAATATTGATCATCATCGCCGTTTAACAGTCTGCAGAAGTGTTCCTTCCATAACCTCAGCACCGACTGCGATTCCACTACTATGTTGCCATTGTCGTCCCTGCAGGCTTCTGTTCTGGCTTTGAAACCCTGGCATGTTCTTTTTACCCTTTGGTAAAATTTTCGAACATTATTCCTGCAATAAAGTCTCTCAATCTCCTCGATCGAGCGCTTCTCATGCTCCTTTTTCTTCTTTCTGAGAAGTCGATGTTCCTCTTTTCTCCTGCGCACGTAGAGCTCGTAAGCAGCTCTAGTCCTTCTATGCAGCGCCGCTTTGTACGCCTCTTGTTTTGCTGCATGTGCTTGCCGGCATTCCTCATCAAACCAGGGGTTTCATTGTGGTGGCCGAGAGAAACCCAGTACATCAGAGGCGGCATCTCTGATGGCTTGTTGGCAACGCTGCCACTGGTCTTCCGCATTTGCTGCTGGCGGCATAGGACTACGATTGAGATTAGAAGAAACACGATCGGCAAAGGTTCTGGCGGTCTCTTGCAATTGTAGCTTTTCGACGTCAAATTTCCTCACAGTATTTCGTTGATATCGCTCCGTTCTGGATATCCGCATCCGTACCTTGGCTACAACTAGGTAGTGATCTGAGTCCACGTTGGCTCCTCGGAAAGTCCGGACACCAAGAATACTGGAAGAGTGCCTTGCGCCGATCGCAATGTGATCGATTTGGTTGACAGTTTTTCGATCAAAGGAGTGCCATGTTCCTTTGCAAATATCGAAACGTGGGAACCGCGTACTAGCTACGACAAAGTTTCGCCCCGCAGCAAAGTCGATTAGCCTGAGTCCGTTGTCGGATGTGTTGTCGTGCAGGCTGTGCTTTCCGACCACGCTACTAAAGACGTCCTCTCTTCCTAGCTTTGCGTTAAGATCACCTAGGATAATTTTAACGTCGTGGCTAGGGCATTGCTCATACGTCTTGTCCAAGAGCTGGTAGAAGTCGTCCTTTGTTGCGTCGTCCTTCTTCTCATGAGAGGCGTGAACGCATATTAGGCTAATGTTGGCAAATTTAGCCGTGATATGGATAGTCATAAGGCGCTCGTTCACATGCCTGAAACTCAAGACTTCTTGCCTAAGTCTGCCTCCAATAACAAATCCGCACCCGAATAGACGCTGTCTTTTTGTCTGTAGCAATCGCCGTAGTAGATGTCACAGTTTTTCATACTCCTTTTGCCCGGCCCATCCCATCGCACTTCTTGGATGGCGGTAATGTCTGCTTTGAGACACTCTAGGGCCTCCGCAAGTTGTTCGGCTGCACGTGGTTTGTAGAGGGACCTAACATTCCACGTGCAGACACGAAGATCGTTGTCCTTTTTACGTTTGCTTGGGTCGTCAACAGTAAATTCATCCGTATCCGAGGCTGTTGGTTGCTTCGTAACCGAAGGTTTTTTACGTGGTAGGGAAGTTAACCCGACGGCACAACCCCCAACCTGGAGGACCAGATCCTTTTTTAGCAACCCCTAGGACAAGGGGCCGGATACACCGATGTCAGTAACCCACTTCGGGGATATGAGCGCTGCCGTTGGCCCATTAAGGGTTCATCCGCCACCATCTCTTTTTCAATACCCTGACGTAGTATTGAAAATCCTTACAGACCTCAGCTTCAAATATGTCGAAGTAGCTCCGGTAAGGTTTCCGCTGGCCTGTAGACGTCACCGTTGATTCCATCGGGAGAATTCATCCGCCGCACGTCCTCCTTCTGAGGACCTCTTGTTAGACTTCTGAGACGCATATTTCAACAAGAGATGCCTCGTCCGGTTAAACATATGCGCGCTGAAGTTCACCCAGATGTGCTTACGCAGGTCCGAGTGTTCAGCTACCCATATATCGTCAGACTCAGCATACGCTCATCGTTAGTTCACTATCAGATAGCTATCCAGCGGGCACCGCGGGGAGGTGATGATGCGATTTTGCCCACCTCTGACAATGATACCAGCCCAGAAATCAAGCGAAGAATAACTCTTGCCAATCGCTGTTCTTTTGGGCTTATAAGGAAATTCAACATTAAAGCCCTATCTCGAACTAAAGAAACTCTGTATAAGGCCCTAGTCATACCAGTCCTGCTTTACGGCGCTGAAACACGAACTTTATTAAAAGAGGATGAAGATATCCTTGGTCGCTTCGAGAGAAAAATTCTTCGTAAGATATTCGGTCCCGTTTGCGTTGACGGGTTTTGGAGGAGAAGATTCAATCACGAACTATACGAGCTGTACAGCGACATCGACCTAGTCAAAAAACTGCGTATTGGACGTCTGAGATGGCTAGGACATGTAGAGCGCCGTAGGTGGCGCGCACAAGTTCAAGGGGACCTCGACCAACTTGGAGTGCGTAACCGGAGGCAATGAGCTAAGGACCGGGCTAAATGTTGAGGCTTGTTGGTTAAGGTCAGGTACACCCTGAACTGCAGCGCCACCTAAGTAAGTAAGTAAATAACCGCGCATTCATCCATTGGGTTGAATGTACATCGTCAGACCCATCATCTCGTAAACCTGCTTAGTCTGGTAAACTGCAACTCGAACAAAGAATTATCTGAACACACTCCAATAAGTAAACTAACTTGTTGAAGTAAAGTATCTATAGACATGCGGTTATACTAGGCCAAATAACGACAATTGGTACAAAATATAACTGTGAATGCTTCATAGCAACATCATATATGATCCTTCACAACGGCTTTAACATCGATATTCCTATTAAATTCTTAATCCGTAAAAACTGC
This sequence comes from Brachypalpus laphriformis, assembly GCA_945910035.1. Classification (NCBI taxonomy): domain Eukaryota; kingdom Metazoa; phylum Arthropoda; class Insecta; order Diptera; family Syrphidae; genus Brachypalpus; species Brachypalpus laphriformis. The sequence continues at coordinate 105,317,761 of OX246756.1, forward strand.
GATAGAAATCGTATAGTCAAATATCATAAGATCACGATTTCTACTCGTGGCTCAAAAATGGATATAGGTACAGCAGACGGATTCAACTCAGAAGCAGTACAGCAACAGAAATCGTTTAGATTACAAGAAGCATGTAGTGTCTTCCAAGATGAAACCTTCGCAATAGAAAAAGCTGCAAGACTCATAAAAGATAGTCACCCTCCAAACGCAGTTGGAAAATGGCGAGAATCATTAATCACCATCAGGCACCACATAGTCAAAATTTGCTGGGTTCGTGGGCATAGCAATATAGAAAGAAGAATAAGAAATCGCAGATGAGTTGGCAAGATTCAGGTCGGCTATGAACATTAGCAAAACGGACACATCCGTACTGGCGCTGATATGGATATGGTATTGCATAATAGGGAAAAAGGCTAATTCTTCTTGGTTATAGAGGGCGGACTGCGCTACTCCTCGTACGGGATGGCCAGAATTAAACAAAATGAAAACAGGGAAAATTCTAAAACTATAATAGTTCTAGAACTAGCATACTAACTGAACTAATCACAGGACACTGCGCCAGTATAACTATGCTCCGTAGAGTGAAAATTGAGTCCAACGATTTATGCAGCTTCTGTAGAGACGAGGAAGAGGTAGAGTCAATCCCACATCGTCTGGGCCTTATAAGAACGACGCCCACAATACGATCTAGGCTCTTTACGAGCATCGTAGATGAAACCGGATCACAGGTAACGAGTCTATTTTTAAAAAGCACCATTTGGTTCAAATATCAGTCAATTAGGCTCCTTTAACAAGAAAAGGGGAATCACTTCGAGTTCTCCGAGTGAACGTGATAGTCCTTATCTACTAAACGCTCTTCCATAACCTAACCTACCTAGATTAGACATGTTTTAAAAATTTGTGTAACATTACTTTTTTTTATTAGTCCGTTTTTCAGTATATTTCGTTCGAGATTAATATTTAAGCAAACACATGCTTACATACAGAGGACTTTGACATACCAGGTTTTGAAAAATTGCAAACAGATTTCTTATTTGTAACGGATTAAGAAAAAAATAATTTAAATGACTTAAATTTCAAATATATTCGCGTATAACTTGTAAAAATAGCATTTACAGGTGTAGGTGCGACGCACTTGTGCCCTTTATTACAAATCAATTTTAAATTTTTTTTGTAGAAAGTAAAGAAATACCGTATCTTAATATATGTATATTTTATTATCGGGATTATTCCACTCAGTGCATTTTAGCGACAAGAAACTGCAGTGGTGGTATCTTATGTGCATCTAGGTCTGAGGAATTTTACAAATTTTCAAATAATTGGCAACAAGATTGTTATGAAAGTATTAAGCGATTTGAATGGTTGAATTGCAAATCCTCATGCTAATAGAGCACCTTTGGATCTATAATATAAATAGTTTGATTACGACATCTTCAATAATTTTTGAAATATGTTTACATTTTCTCAACCGTCCGGTAAGTGCAACACTTCATAGTATTATGCTTTCAGCAACATCTTCTAGCTAACAGAAAAAAATGTCATCAAAATCGGTCCAATAAATCACACATTGCACATAAATTGACCGAGCAACCCCTCTCTGCGCGAACAAACTCGCACTTGACGAATTTTTCTTAGGTATATCTTTTTTTTTTAAGAACAAAACCAATTTTTCTCCCGAAGGTGTACGTTAATCAGTTTCGATTTAGTTATGCTTTTTTTATATAATTTGCGGGCACTCAAGTGGCTATGAATACCCTTAACATGTTTTTATATAATGCGGGCGTTGGAAAGGATAGATAGAGAGAGAGAGAGAAAGATTTGGTTTGGTGGTTTAAAGCTCAGTTTTTTATGCTTCCGAGAAACTCCGGGGGTGGTGTCCAGATAACTGGGGAAATTTTTTTCTTTGCTTCTGATCATCCTATGGAGCGAACAATTTTTTCGGTCATATGAGCAAGCTACTGCCAGTGTTATGCCTTTGAAGTAGTGTTCACACAAACTTTCGTAATTGATCGGACTTACTGAGAAATAAATAAATGCTTGTTGACGTCAGGATTTGAACCATGAACCATTAGCGTGTCAATTGAGGACGTTACCACTACACCATTACCACCCCTAAAGCTAGAAGAAAGTTCGAAACTTGTCATAACTTACGACAGAAGTCGACGCAGCACGACTCCCAGTAATGGTGAGATCTCTACAACGATCAAATCACTCAAAATCAACAAGGCGGCAGGACTTGACGGTATTACAACAGAGCTCTTACCAGTAGCGCCAACAACTTATAGAGAGAGCTTTCCTGAGGAATGGAAAAGGGGAATGATCGTCAAGCTTCCTAAGAAAGGAAATTTAATGGAGTGTGGAAACTGGAGGGGTATTTGCGTGCTGCCTGCTGTAGTTAAGATAATAGCTAAAATCATTCTGGAGCGAATCAAACAACACCTCGAAGACACACTCGATGCCGAACATTCAGGTTTCCGCTCTGAATCCTCCTGTGTCGACCATATCAATACCCTGCGGATTATTATCGAACAGTGCGTTGAGTTGCGTTGAATATCAATCGCCAATCCACCTGCTGTTGATCAAATTTAAGTAGGCGTTCGATAGTAGAACAGGCAGTTTATTTGGAGTGCCTTACTCAGGAGAGGTATTCCCGATAATCTAATTGCTGTTATCAAAGCTATATATGAAAGCTCCAAAAGTCACGTTCTGCACAGAGGAAGGTTGTCTGAGGAATCTGAGCTCCAAAGTGGGGTAAGACAAGGCTGTATTCTTTCACCGATACTATTCCTATTGGTGATTAGCGATGTGCTTCGTGGAGCTTTGGCGCCGGAAAACGGAGGAATTTGATGGACTCTTACATCCCAACTGAAACATCTTGACTACGCTGACGATGTTTGACGAAATTTAATACGGCAAAAACTAAAATTATCTGCCTTGGAACAAACTCATCGACTCAAATATGCATTGCGGGACAACCGGTAGAAAGAGTAGAGGATTTGCAGTACCTTGGGAGCCTTGTCTCGACCGATGGTGGAACCGAACTGGATACATCCAACAGGATCGCCAAAGCAAAGTTCGCGTTTGGGATGTTGTCCAAAATATGGTGAAGCAATGCAATCAGTTTGAACACCAAGCTGAGACTGTTTCCTTCCAATCTTAAATCCGTTCTGTTATATGAATGCAGCACGTGGAGAGTGACCATTACTTTCACCAGAAAGCTACAAACTTTTGTTTCTGGCCCAATCGCATCTCTAACGAACTCCTTTACAAGAGAATGGGTTAGTAAGCAATAGGCACAACCATCCAACGACGGAAGTGACAGAGGATTGGTCACATGTTCCGAAAGTGTGATAGTTCCATAGAGAACCATGCTATGCAATGTAACTCTTTAACTCAGGATGGCAGAAGACCTGGCGGTCCGAGGAGAACATGGCGCAGAACATACACCCATGCAGAAGGAGGCATGGGAGTTGGGGAGAGCTGAGACACATTGCCAGAAACCGTACACGATGGCGCGTAGGCGTAGTAGAAACCCTAGGACCCACACGGGGATACAGGACATAAGTAAGTAAGGAAATGAGATATATTTATATATCGTAGTTTTGCCGTAGATATTTTAGAGTTATAGAAGCAAATCATTCAAATGACTTATACAGGTTTTAAGCACGAGTTTTTGTTTTTTGGTGTTACAAAGGATAGCAGAAACGAAACTTTGGCTTAGCGATGTTGGTCTGACATCGGATTTGCGAACGGATGCAACAGATAAAAACAGGGATAAACGATTCCTTGAGTAAAGCAAATATAATTAGGGGCGTGGGCGGCCTAGGGTCCATGTTGTGAAATGTTCTTGTGGGGCATATCATATGGTATTAATTCGAATTGCAAAGCCTACAGTCGCACGACTTCGGCTTATACATATGTAGAAGTATATTTGAGTAACAGACGTCATTAACTCTGGAATAGCAGCTATAGAAGCAAAAATATCTGTCTGAAAAGCTTTTGAATGATCTTAGTTACCAGATGACAATTTTTTTTTTTTTATAATTTGCGCGCACTCAAAGGGTTATGAATACCTTTAACATGCTTACACACAGTGCGGGCGTTTGGAAAGGATGGATAGAGAGAGAGAGAGAAAGATTTTTTTGGGTAGTGGTTCCCTTCTCCGGGGGTGGCGTCCAGATAACTGGGGAGATTTTTGTTATTATTGTCTTTGCTTCTGATTCACAGTACTTTTTTCCCGATAATCGATGTCAAGGGCAAATCATCATCAACAGAGCGAACAATTTTTCCAGCCACATGACCAAGCTACTGCCAGTGTTATGCCTTCGCAGTAGTGTTCACAGAAGCTTTTGCAAATGATCGGACTGACTTTATATATTTCATGAGAAATAAATAAATGCTTGCTGACATCAGGATTTGAACCATGAACCATTAGCGAGGCAATTGACGATGTTACCACTACACCATTGCTCCTTTCGATTAAAGGAGTTTTTGGACTTCCAAGATCAATGGTACCGGAAAATGCATAGTCTTATAGAGGTTTTCGGCTTATGGAATTCAAGTTCTAGAAGCTTCACTGTAATTAAAACTATGTACATGTACCTTCTTAGGAAAAATAAAAATAAAAACCAAAGAAATATTAGACGTCGCTTAAGTTCATTTTTTGTAATATCATTGATGCAGATATTCATACTCGTAGCTGAAAATCGCCATTGGAAGAACTTATTTCCATGTTGTTGCTAATTTTGTTTTACTTTCTCTCGTAATAAATGGTGTATTTGATTACTTTCATTCGAAAACCTTTTCTTTTCGTCCTATCCGAATGGCGTTCGCAATTCAGTGATGTCAGATCATTAAATTGATAAATCTCGAATTCGTGACCAAAAATCCCATTTATCATATATGTATGTATCAGCAAGCCAAAAACATACGATCGCAAGATTTTATCTGAAATCCCACGATCTTGTACGACATTACTGATTTGCATCACAGTACTCACCTGTTTCTTTCAGCTTTTCTGCTCTTCTGCATTACTTACTTACTTAGGTGGCGCTACAGTTCGGGGTGAACCTGGGCCTCAACCAACAAGCCTCTCCATTTAGCTCGGTCTTTGGCTAATTGCCTCCAGTTGCGCACTCCAAGTTGGTCGAGGTCCCCTTGAACTTGTGCGCGCCACCTACGGCGATAATTCCCTCTACTGCGTCGTCCCTCGGGGTTAGATTCGAAGACTCTGCGGGCCGGAGCGTTGGTGTCCATTCGCTCTACATGTCCTAGCCATCTCAGACATCCAATACGCAGTTTTTTGACTAGGTCGATGTCGCTGTACAGCTCGTATAGTTCGTGATTGAATCTTCTCCTCCAAAACCCGTCAACGCAAACGGGACCGAAAATCTTACGAAGAATTTTTCTCTCGAAGCGACCAAGGATATCTTCATCCTCTTTTAATAAAGTCCATGTTTCAGCGCCGTAAAGCAGGACTGGGATGATCAAGGTCTTATATAGAGTCTCCTTAGTTGTTCGAGAGAGGGCTTTACTGTTGAATTGCCTTATAAGCCCAAAAAAACAGCGATTGGCAAGAGTTATTCTTCGATTGATTTCTGCGCTGATTTTGTTTGCTGAATTTATAGCAGAGCCAAGGTAGACAAAGTCCCTTACTACCTCGAAGTTATAGCTGCCCACGGTGACGTTTTGTCCAATTCGTCGATGTTGGTTTTCCCTTCTTGTTGACAGCATATACTTGGTTTTGCCCTCGTTTATCGCCAAACCCATTTTGGCCGCTTCCGCCTCAATGCTTGCAAACGCACCGGTGACAGCCCGCTGAGTTCTTCCGATAATGTCTATATGGTCGGCGTATGCTAGCAGTTGTACAGACTTGTAATAGATTGTGCCTCCGGTGTTGGCTTGTGAGTTCTGCACAATCCGTTCAAGTACAATATTGAAGAAGTCACATGACAGCGCGTCACCTTGTCTAAAGCCTTTTTTGACATCAAAGGTCTCGGTGAGGTCATTACCGACCTTGATGGAGCAGCGAGCGTTCTCCATCGTCAGCCTGCACAGGCGGACAAGTTTGGCAGGGATGTCAAAACTAGACATGGCTCTATAAAGCTCTTCTCTATAGATGCTGTCATAGGCGGCCTTGAAATCGATAAAGAGGTGGTGAGTATCGATTTGGAATTCTTGGGTTTTCTCCAGGATCTGCCGAAGTGTGAAGATTTGATCCATGGTGGACTTTCCTGGCCTGAAGCCGCACTGATAGGGTCCAATCAGACTGTTGATAAAAGGTTTCAGGCGTTCACACAATATCGCAGAAAAGATCTTGTATGCGATGTTGAGGAGACTGATGCCTCTATAATTGGCGCAGTTGAGGGGGTCTCCTTTCTTGTGGATCGGGCAAACGATGCTGAGATTCCATTCATCAGGCATACACTCCTCTGACCAAATATTAGAAATGAGTTGGTGTATGCACTCTACCAATTCATCCCCAGCTGCCTTGAAAAGTTCGGCCGGTAAACCGTCAGGTCCAGCAGCCTTGTTCGATTTTAGCTTGGATATTGCTATCCTCACTTCGTTTTGGTCAGGTGGACGGAAATTTTGACTATCATCGTCCATGTTGAATGGTTCATTCTGCCTGACAGCGGGATGTTGGTCTTCGTCGCCGTTATACAGTCTGCAGAAGTAGTTTTTCCATATTCTCAGCACCGACTGTGATTCTACTACGAGGTTTCCATTCTCATCTCTACAGGTTTCTGTACGGGTATTACTTCTCTGACACGTTCTTTTTACCTTTTGGTAAAACTTCCGTACATTGTTCCTGGAGTAAAGACTCTCGATATTCTCAAACGCGCGCTTCTCATGCTCTTTCTTCTTCTTTTGGAGAAGCCGATGTTCTTCCCGTCTCTTTTGCTCGTGGAGCTCACGAGCAGCTCTCGTCTTCCTTTGCAGCGCCGCTTTGTATGCCTCTTGTTTTGCTGCATGCACTCGCCGGCATTCTTCGTCAAACCAGGGGTTTCGCGGTGGTGGTCGAGCGAGACCCAGCACATCAGTCGCGGCGTTTCTGATGGCATGTTGGCAGCGTTGCCACTGGTCTTCGGCACTTGATGCTGGCGGTATAGGGGTGATTGAGAGATTTCGGGATACGCGTTCAGCGAAGAGTCTGGCGGTCTCTTGCGATTGTAGCTTTTCGACGTTAAATTTTCTCACAGTAATTCTTCTTTGTTGCTCAGATTGGGATATCCGCATTCGTACCTTGGCTACAACAAGGTAATGATCCGAGTCTATGTTGGCCGCTCGGAAGGTCCGGACATCCAGAATACTGGAGGCATGCCTTGCGTCGATCGCAATATGATCAATTTGGTTGATCGTGACATGATCATTGGACCGCCATGTCTGCTTATGAATATCGAGATGAGGAAACCATGTGCTTGCTATGGTGACATTTCGCTCCACAGCGAAATCAATTAGCCTTAGTCCGTTATCAGACGTGGTGTCGTGTAGGCTATGCTTACCGACTGCTCTACCGAAGACATCCTCCTTTCCTATTTTGGCGTTAAAATCGCCCAATACGATCTTAACGTCGTATTAAGGACATTGCTCGTATGTTTTGTCGAGGAGCTCGTAGAAACACTCTTTGGAGGCAGGGTCCTTTTCTTCTGTGGGGGCATGAACACATATTAGGCTTATGTTAGCGAATTTAGCCTTGATCCGGATAGTCATAATACGCTCGCTCACGTGTCGGAAGCTTAAGACTTCTTGCCTAAGTCTGCCGCGTATAACAAATCCGCATCCGAATAAGCGTTGCCTGTTGCCTCTGTAGCAATCACCGTAGTAGATGTCACAGTTTTTCATCCTCTTTTTGCCTGGCCCATCCCATCGCACTTCCTGGATGGCGGTAATATCTGCTTTATAGCAGTCTAGGGCCTCTGCTAGTTGTTCGGCTGCACGTGGTCTGTAAAGGGACAGAACATTCCACGTACAGATCCGAAGGTTTCGTTTGCTGGGGTCGTCATTAGTTGAGTCATCCTTATCCGAGGCTTTTGGTTGTTTCGGAACCATGCGTTTTTTACGTGGTAGGGAAGTTACCCCGACGGCACAACCCCCAACCTGGAGGGCCAGTTCCTTAATTATTCCCCTAGGACGAGGGGCCGGGTACACCGGTGCCAGTAGTCCACTACGGGAGTATGAGCGCTGCCGTTGGCCCATCTCTATTCCAATGTCCTGACCAACATTGGAAATTCCTTACCGACCTGTGATCCGAATACGTCGAAGCAGCTCGCGCAAGGTATTCACTAAGTTCAACCTAACTGGAACTATAGACGCCACCGTTGACTCCGTCTAGGGAATTCGTCCGCTGCCGCCTGGAACAGGAAGAAGTGCTCTAGTGAGAAAAGCACTCTTCCCCCCCTCTCTCATCTGCTGCCACCAAGAATCCGCCAAACGGGGTTGGTTACCCATTTCTTGGATTAAGGTACTAGGCACCCGGCTGTCACCGCGTGGAGGTTGAGAGTAGGAGTTGGTAGGCCTCAGCTGAGTGAAAACGCTTGTGTTTTCATATGATCGCATGCACTACCGTTTGACTAGCCGCTCTTCTGCATTCAGTCTTGAATTTTTTCTTCAATTGCCGTCCGGTATATCCGGCTCCTCGCCCTAGGAGTTACACAAAGGAATCTGGCCATCCAGGTTGAGGGTTTTGCCGTCGGGGAAACTTCCCATCCACGTCAAAAAGTGTTTAGTTATGAAGCAGAAAATAGACTCGGATAAGGACGGTTTAACTGTTCTTGGTAGTAGAATCGGAAAACATAGCCCATGCGATAAGACGTCCGATAATGAACTAAGGCTAATTGACTTTTGTTTTTTGTTTTTGTGATACGAAACGCTCGACTGGAGCGCTCAGACGAAACTGGTCCATTGTACTACCAGAGAGCAAACCCTGGTTTACCAATTTTATTGAAATTTTCCCGTCTTTCTAAGAAAACCAATCGAGCACGTCAGTGTTGAGGAGTTTACACTAGCAGCACTCGCCACATCAGCACGGAGAAACTGCCACGTGATACGAGCAAAGGCCGGACACTCGCAGAGATAGTGTCCCGCAGTGTCGTCGCTCTCTTCACAAGCGTCGTTGATTGTAGTGTCACTTAAGCCCAGATCGTTAAGGCGATTGGGGAAAGCAAAGTAGCCTGCCAAGACACCAATAAATTGTCTGCAGTTTTTTCTGCTGGGAGACAGCAAGAATGTCGCTGATTCCTTACAGACGCCTGGGAGCGTTAGTTTAATCGCAGCTTGACTGTCATTACAGACGCAAATACTTCGATCCCTTCACCTGTTCTTCGCAACATAGTTCATGGCCATTAGGATTACATAAGTTTCCGCTCGGAAAACAGATGCATATTTGCCTAATGAGAAAAGAAGTCTAATGCTATCGTCTTCCACAAAGGCATAAGCCCCAGACACTTCACAAGCCGTCCGTCCGTCCGTGCATTCCATTCGTGCCTCAGACTCTGACCGAAGCCAGTCCTGAACACAGGGAAAGTCGACTCTGTATTTGTGTATCAGCTGAAGTTCTGGTGTCATTGCATCAGACGACATATCCATGAGGCCAGAGTCGTATGATATCTAAGTTTTTTTTCCGAGGGTAGGCGAAAGCTTAGTTAGAGCTTTTCTGGGTAGTGCTTTAAGAAGCTCTCCCGTAATAAGGTCGTATCCAGGAGCTTTCTTAGGTTTTAGTTTCTTTATTTCTTCCTTATGTTCGGTAAATGTTGCATTTCTTATTACGCTATTGTCTATATACGACGTATTTATATTTTCTATAAGAGCTTGTCCATCAAACGGTTTGAAAGTTTCTTCCAGGTGGGCGGCAAAAACTTGCGCTTTCTCTTTATCATGCCTGGCCCATTCGTCTTGATTTTTCCTAATTGGCGCGGCTTGAATTTGAGGTTTTTTAATACCTTTTATAGCCTTCCAAAGCGAATCGTTAGAATCTTTTTCTGCCGTTAAGCTTTCTAGGTAAGTTTGTATTTCATTATTCTTAAGGTCTTTAATAGATCTTTTTAGTGAATTGCACAAACGGTTAAGATGTGCTTTATGTTGCGGAGCCCGAGTTTGTTGCCATCTTTTACGCGCTTTTCTCTTCTCCTTAATCATCTCTTTTAATTCCTGCGGATAAGTTTGAATGTAACTGGCCGGGGTTCTCTTTGGTTTGGGAGTATTCTTCCACGCGGCATCCTGTAAGATTTCGACGAAGCGATCTACTTCAACTTCAAGTTCATAGGGCGTTTTAAGTAATACGCTCAGCTCAATATTTGCTTCAATATCTTTTTTAAAGCCATCCCAATTAGTTTTCGCGCCAGTTAATCTGGCCGGTCCTACTTTTTTAATCAAAGCTTCGCTTATCGTCATAATGATTGGAGAATGATCAGAGGAGAGATCAAAGCTTTCTTCAACTTTTATGCAGTTGCCAGATATTCCTTTAACAACAAAGAAATCAATCAGATCTGGTATCTTATTTCTATCAGTTGGCCAATATGTTGGTTTACCCGTCGAGTAAAAATCACAACTGAATTGCATACCCGCATTATAAAGCTTTCTACCTTTCTGAGAGGCGTACCTTGAGCCCCAGAAGGGGTGTTTCGGGTTGAAGTCACCACCAATAATAAAATTTGGTTTAAGGAAGTTGAAGATGTTTGTGAAATCACTTTCTTCAAGTTTACATGGCAGTGGACAATATATAGACGAAATATTGAAAGCAAAACGTCTATTTCTAGCGCGTACCGTGCTTACTTGCATTGCTTCTAATTCAATCTTTACTTCCGCTGAGTGTTCGATAGATTCTTTTATAAACAAAGATGATCCGCCTTTGGCTCTTTCCGATGGGTGAAAGGCGTGATACCCGCTATATCCCCTCATCTTAATATTCGATTGCTTTGTCAGATGAGTTTCACAGACCAAGCATATGTATATCAATATCTTTCTCTCGCATAAATATTTGTAACTCGTCGAGTCTTTGTATGAGCCCGTTAGCGTTCCAAGTAAGAATTTTAAGCGTTTCTTTCATATTCTGGTTGAAGTGCGCGTGTTATGAATGTTGTTTTCTAGTGCAACTAGTCTCTCGAAAATTAGTTTATTTGTTTTGCATTGCTCTTCAAGTTTCGCAAGAATCAGGGAAAAAACATTGGATATGATACCTAAGTGTCGCACAAGCTCATCAAAATTCCAGTGTGTACCCTGCATAAGACGTCGGATGGATTTGTTAGAGCAGCCCATGATATAAGTATCAAGAGGAGGTAAGTTTAGCAAAGCATCTAGAGCAGAGCCAGGCGTAGTTGGAAAAGCTCCCGTGCAGCCGAGATCGACTTCGCAGCGGGTGAAAAGGTTGTATTAGCAAGCACGCGGTTTCCTTGCCTGCTCAGAATCCACAAGGGAATCTAAGGATCATATAACTATAATTGTGATCGATGGAAGGCACTCATGTAGGGTGTCCTCTGGATTGGTCTCATTCCACATGTGTCAATTTTGCTTATTAACATACCAGTTAAGCCAAAAATGAGCCTCAGCGCTGAACACAATTTGTGATAAAACAACGGGTCAGCTTGCAACTGCTCTAGAGCCCAATCAGCAAAAGAACGTGATGCAAATGATGACTGTGTGGCTCTAACTCTTCCACCCGCTGGATCTTATACGGGTGTCAAGAACTTTGCGTACAATTTTCCACGCAGTGGACGAACAGAGCTCGAATTGCGGGGACCCACGACGAAACGATAAATTTGGATCTTTTTGCACACTTTCTTTTACAGCGACGATATTCGCTTTTGTACGCACATTTCTTGGACGTAATGATGTTATTGCATCATTTAGAGAGTACGTAGTATATATCTATGGGTCGACGGATAACTTACTCAGACGGCCATAAAAATCACGAAGTCGGCATAAAAATCACGAATTTCACGAGTCCACTACCGACTTTTAAAGTAAATTTGAGTAGTTTGGTAGCGCTATTCAAGTAGGAGTCTATTCGTAATAATTTGCTAGACTTAACAGGACATGCTAAATATCTAAAATTTTTTTATTATGGAATGGATAAATAAATCAATTCCATTTCCATTAAACTCAGAGCTCAATTTCGTCTAAAACTCATTCTATAAAATGTATATCCCTTGTATATGGACTACTATAAAGGGTCGGGCTAAATCTATGCAACCACAGATGTATTCAATGCAAACAACATCGTGTTACATTACCCAACAAAACCGTGTCGTCGTTGGAACACATAAAAACCCACTTACGGCGAACAATACACAAGTTTAGCATAGTTCGAGAGTAGTTTTTACCCACATGTAAAACATTCCAATAAATAATGAAAATGTAATGAGAAACATCCATAAAGAAAACCAAATTGAAATCCCTTCTAAGCCCTGAATGACAAATGAAATTGTCCTTTCTCTCCTAATCTGTAAATGGCTCGGGTCACCCTTCCATCGCCAAGCGAACACGAACCACCCAAAAGGCACCCATGAAAGGCAAGAATACCCGAACATTAAGTCCTAAATGGAGATCCAATTACTTAAAATGTTCTCCCCATTGTTAGGCAAACAAAAATTTGCATATTTCTTTCAGGCCGCCCTCAGTACTGGGCGTGAAGGTTCCGTTTTTAAACCGCATAATTCGACACCAACGTCTCAGTACAGCACACGGTATGTTAATGAATTGGAATAGCTTACACAGCAACCCTCCACCGCAACCAGCCCTCTCCATCCGAGATGCACAGTTGCATGGTAGCTAGCTCCCAGTGATTGCAATCTTCCCCAAGACGAGGCGCAAAATCAAAACTTGCTCCGCATGTGTGTAGATCATGGCATAGACAAAAGGACCCGTCTATCTAATCATCCCCCACTTGTGTAAGCCAAAGGAGTTCACACTCTCAGTGAACATGAGTCGACTTTTGATGAAGTCCTCGATTTAATGCCATATCCTTGTGCGGAGAGCGGAGAGCATGGTGTGAAAACATCATCGTCTTACACTTATAAGGTGATAACTGTACATGATGTAGCAGAAGAAAGTTTTTCGGGGAGCTGCCCATCTCCGGGCTAACACTCTGTTGCTGGACTAGAGGATTTGGCAAGTTCGCTTTCGGCCAATTGACCCGGTGGTAGGGCGCAGAGTCATCCGTTGTCAAGAGTGATTCTTATTCTTTGGTTTGCCACAACTTGATACGGACGGACAGACTTTGAGGACGTACATGATTTTGAGGCTGGATCTATGGGCCAGACCACATATCTGTGTGTGCATCAAAGGATGGCCGATGCTATTTACAAGCATTTCGTTAGCAAGTCTCACACATGTGAGCGCAGCAGAACACTGCTTGGAGCGGTATCTGTGCTGCTTCCTTCTGTTGTTCTCCTGCTATGCCTGGGTGTACATGGAGGTGCGGAGTTATCATTTGCTTGGAAAATTGAAGGTACATGCGGAGGTTTTGTTAAACATTTTCCGAACAAGCCAATGTACAAGCCTTCAGTCAGTTTGAATTGGGGTTATGTTGGTTGGGTTATGCCATGATGATAGGGTTGGCTATCTGTACATTGGTGCTGTGGCCCGGTTTTTTGTTTAAGTTTTTTTTTCTGTAACTTCTTTTTGTGTTGTTTTGTCGGAAGAATGCTGGCCGCAGGCATGACAACCTTTCGTCCTTGTTCTGTGGCGGGCTTATTGCTGAAAGCCAGTTGATGTAAAGAGAAGCTATGTGCTTGACCCTTTTGTGAGTTCAGCGTAGATGATGTTCGGTTCGGTTTGCTGGTGTCTTGCCTAGGGACTCATTGCATTCGCTTCGCTTTGGTAGAACTAAAAACCACGTGGTAATTGAGTTCGTGCCCATCATTGTGATGTTGGATTTTAATTACTGTTTTATAAGAGGAACAAGTGGTAGTTTTATGGGGTTGTTTTGTTATTATATATGAACATGTTATACATTTGCTCTTAATAATTACGAGCGTTGACCCGTTATGTTTGCTTGATAAAGGGAAGATGAGTTTTAAAGATAATTATTGTTAGAAGATGTTTATCACATGTCAGTTCTTTTGGGGGTCTGCATTGCGATTGATCGGGAAACTGCTGATTGCTCAAAGCTTGGCTTGGGGAGTAGCGCAATAATTAAGTTCGTGATAAAGTGCTTGCTTTTCCTCATAGTGGTGGTCCTCGGGCAACTATACGTATAAACCATTATACGTGTATCATCGGCTAAAATTGCAAGTGCGGGTTGTCTAGGGCCTTGATTCTAGACTTGTTACATAGGCCAGCAACCTGCGTTACCGAAACCAGTTCACTACAGGAACCAACACTATGCCTCGGATAAGGAATGATCACCATGTTGACGACTTTTGGCTGTTGTACCCGGACAAAAATAGGATTCTGGAATGTAAGGACGTTCCTCGACTCAGGAAGTGAAGAACCTCACAATGCAAGATTATTCCAATTGGAAAATAAATCCATGCGATATAAGCTGGACATTTTGGGGTAAGTGAAATGAGATGGTAAAAAGCGGGTGAGTACCAGTCCCCAATGCGTAACACTGTACTACTTTATTCCGGAAGACCATCCGGAAGTCCATGGAAATATGGAGTCGGACTACTTGATGTGTGGACGCGTCTCGATGGTTTGCTCAACGACATGTAAAGCGAGATGTTCTGCTACTTCTTAGCACTGCTTCTGTCTTTTGATCTGACATTTCCAGACCTGATACCTGTAGCCATGCCCTCACGTTCCTTATTGTTTGGCTGCAGATGTGGGGATAGTACGACATCACCATCTTACGAGTATGATAGCTACTCTCCAACTACGCACTGCTGCAGTTTGAAGATCCCACGACAACACAAGAATCGAATCGATAGAATTCAATATCGATAGACTTTGTGATCCCTTAGTGCGCCAACACTTATTAACCTGTCGCAATGTGTGGAAGCAATCAGCAGCTCACTGTCCGCAACCATCCAAGATCATTGGTGTGCTGTTTTTACATCTGTGCTGAAAGAATTGTCGGCCGATCCCAGGAAAGACATAAGGTGGCTTTCCGATGATACCTGCAGATGGATTGACGAACGAAAAGAGCTGAAAGCTCACATTGACGCTACTCCAGTAGCAGGAAGAAACGAGCTAGAGTTCCTTTATCGCATGAAGATGAGAGAAGATTAGCGTAGCTTGCGACGTGACAGGCGCAACTACATCAATACGCTGACTAGAGAGGCAGAAGAAGCTGCATAGAGGTGCGACAGCAGGACCGTCTACAGAATCACCAAAGAGCTGTCAGGTGGTCGCAGCTCCAGCCAACACCCAGTGAAAAGCCTAGACGGTTCCTTGCTTATTTGAATTTGAATGAGGACCAGCTCAAGAGATGGAAGAGCATTTTGCTATGATTTTAAAACGCGTGTTCGCTAGCGATGTGCTCCCAAATCCAGACTGATGTGCTCGCGGTGAGAAATGCCCGAATACGCACTACGACTTCCAGTAAGGATCAGTAAGGATGCGAATACTACCGCGATCAAAGCACTTAAAACTACTTTACTAACACTAAACTGACAGTACCACTGACGGTATTTCCGCAGAGCTCTTACGAGTAGCGCCCACAATATCGGCGGAGCTATTGTTTCAACTTATAGAGAGGGCTTGGGAAGCTGAGAGCTTTTCTGATGAATGGGAATGATCGTCAATCTTTCTAAGAAAGGAAATTAATGGAGTGTGGCAACTGGATGGGTATTTGCGTGCTGCCTGCTGTAGCTAAGATAAAAGCTAGAATCATTTTGGAGCGAATCAAACAACACCTCGAAGACACACTCGATGCCGAACATTCAGGTTTCCGCTCTGAATCCTCCTGTGTCGACCATATCAACACCCTGAGGATTATCATCGAACTGTGCGTTGAATATCAATCGCCACTTCACCTACTGTTCATCGATTTTGAGAAGGTTGAGATCCAAAGTGGGGTAAGACAAGGCTGTTTTCTTTCACCAATACTATTCCTATTGGTGATTAGCGATGTGCTTCAGCTTTGTCGACGGGAAACGGAGGAATTCGATGGATTTTTACATCCCAACTGAAACATCTTAATTACGCTGACGATGTATGCTTGCTCTTTTACAGAATTATGGATATCCGCCAAATTACAGCAGATGTGAAGAGGGAGGCAGGCGTTTTCGTGCTGAAAATTAATACGGGAAAAACGAAGATTATCAGCCTTGGAACAAACTCATCGACTCAAATATGCATTGCGGGACAACCGGTAGAGAGAGAAGAGGATTTGCAGTATCTTGGGAGTATTGTCTCGACCGTTGGTGGAACCGAGCTGGATATAGCCAACAGGATCGCCAAAGCAAAGTCCGTGTTCGGGATGTTGTCCAAAATATGGCGAAGCAATGCAATCAGTTTGAACGCCAAGTTAAGACTGATCCGCTCCAATGTTAAATCCGTGCTGTTATATAGATGCACTATCACCAGAAAGCTACAAACGTTCGTTAATAGGTGCCTGCGGAACATCTTAAGGATTTTGTGGTCCGATCGTGTCTCTAATGAACACATCTACCAGAGGACGAATCAAGAACCAACGACGAAAGTGACAGTGGATTGTGCCCACGTTCCAAAAGGGTGACAGTTCGATAGCGAATCATCCTATGCAATGGAACCCTTTAACTGAGGATGGCGGAATACCTGCCGGTCCGAGGAGAACATTGAGAAGGAGGCACAGCAGTTGGGATGGAATACATTGCCAGAAACCGTACACGATGGCGCGTAGGCGTAGTAGATGCCCTAGGACCCCCAAGGGGATACAGGGCATAAGTGCATTATAGTTCTGACTTGTAGAGTTATATTAATGATCTTTTAATTTGTGCCCGTAGGCGCCGTGACGTAAGTGGTTAGTGTGTCGGACCACTGCGCGTGGGGTTCCACGTTCAAATCCTAGAAAACACCAAAAAGTTATTTTCATGATCCCACCTCTCGCGAATGTCTGACAAACATCCGAGAGTATTATTGCCTCGAAAAAGCTTCTCAAAATAAATTGCCCTTCGGATACAGCACTAAACTGCAGGTCCCTCCCATTCGTGTGAAAAATATAACCCACATGATATGAGTGAGTTAAAGAAATTGAGCGAGCTGATGAACTCGCGAGGCAGGGATCTGCCCTTGATGCTTCTCTAGCAAAGGAGGTGAAGGAAGGAGTATTATCTGCTAAAGGCTGATAGCAGATGGCACGGGGTGCGGAACTGTGTCATCTCCAGGCAGATGTGGCCCAAATACTCCCTAAAAAGAACGCAAGATCTACTAAACAGAAACCGTGAAGATATCGCAAGAGTTCTGGCAGTTAGTACTGGCTACTGGCCCAGCGGGGTGCATGCAGCCAGAATGGGCATTACATTCAATGCACACTGTCGCAGCTGCAGTATTGCTTGCAACTTAACTTGATCACGTTCACACAAACATAGTACATACATATATCTTCTTTTTTCTATTTCGGCGAGGTTATAATCTGAGTACAAGGGAACAAAACCCTCCCACTTCACTGCATTTCTACTGATCCGCCTGTGGGGTTTGTCTTTTTTTTCAGTATTCTTGCGATGGGCTTTCACACACTTACAAATGTTTACACTCGTATGTGTTCTGCGGTTTCGTCCTCTTCTAAACAGAGGCGGCAAATGATATCCTCTGAGATTCTCATTTTGTTGAATTGGTATAGTAATCGACAGTGAGCGGTAAGGAAGCTCACAAACTTTCTTATGTCGTTTTCGATAGTGGCACATTTGGTGCCTGAATCCAAGTTTATACTAGCACAAGTCTCAATAGCGTAAAGCTCGACCTGGAAAACACTGCGACTCTTTCCAAATGGTTTCGTAACTTTATAATTAGGTCCATACACTCCGGCGTCAACTCCTGAATCCAATTTTGATCCGTCGGAATACCACGCGATTCCTTTTTGATCAAACAGCAGTCCGCCATTATTCCAAGGTCCCTTCCATTCGTGTGAAAAATATAACGCACGCAACATGAGTGATTGCGAGAAGCTAGGCCCTGGCACTTAAAGAGCTAATGCGCCAAATATTTATTTATTTATTGTCAATGAAAGTGAAATAAGATATATGCTGTCGACGAAAAAGTACACCCATCATCTGCATCTTGGATAGAGCAAAACAATACCTATATATGGATATAATTTTGAGATTGGTCGTAAAGGACTTTGTCTACCTAGGCTCTATAGTAAGCTCCGTAAATGACACCAGTGGGGAAATCAAACGATGAATTACGCTTTCCAATCGGTGTTTCTATGGGCTAAGAAAGCAATTGAGTAATAAAGCCTTCTTTCACCTATCCAACGAAGACAAGCTTCTTTGTAACAATGAAGATGGGATGCAGGTTTTAAATAATATCTTCAGCCATCCTCACAAAAACAGACCAGAGATATCATCGAAGTGACAGCTACTCCCACACTTTCATTAGGTGTCAAATCACACAGCCTACGAGAGAGAACGACGACTATATATCACAAGCGTAGACAACAATGAGACAGTGTTGCCGTCTGTAACGCAAGTACTATGTATAAGCCATAATTTTGTAAAACGTACTAACACAATTAACAAACCTAAAAAGTGTAAGCTTTTGTCGTACAATGTTGCAGGAATTGCTAGCAAATTATTATATGTAGATTTTTTTAAATTTGTAAAGGTGCATGACATTTGCGCGGCAAATATCTGAGAGGTTTGAACGAATTCCAACTGTTCCATCAAATGTAGAGGAAGAATGGCAACTGTTTTCAACAGCGGTTATTGCCTCTGCGGGAGATGTTTGTGGAGTGAAGCGGCTTGGTGTGGCGGCTGGTGGTGAGAAAAGAACTGCTTGGTTTAAAACGCCCGGAGTTCAAGAAGCTATCAGAGAGAAGAAGAGAGCCTTTAAGGTGTGGATTCACTTGGGGAACTCCGATTCTCGAAATCGGTACACTGAGGCGCGAAGAACTTGCAAATTAGCTGTGAAAACAGCGAAAGAACAGTCTTGGAAGGAGTTTGGCGAGAAATTGGAACGTGACCACAGATCTGCAAATAAGATGTTCTGGCAGACCGTCCGCCGACTCAGAGGAAAAAAGTTGAATATCGTTGAAGGAGTCAAATCCAAAGACGGTAGACTTCTTTGCAATGAGGAGGACATCTTACGCAGATGGAGCGAGCACTTTTCAGAATTGCTCAATCCCGAACAGGGCACCGAAGATGACAGACCTATGGTCGAGAGTTGGGCGGAAAGTAGTCCTACGGTAGAGGAAGTAACTTTGGCGATCAAATCGCTAAAAGTTGGCAAATCTGCTGGTGTGGACGAAATTCGGCCAGAAATGCTCAAGGCTTTAGGTAAAGAGGGAGTGCAATGGCTCTCGCGTGTCATTAAAGTGGCCTGGGAATGCGGTGAAACACCTGCTGATTGGCAAATGGGGGTGATAGTTCCTCTTTTTAAAAAAGGGGACAAAAGAGATTGCGCCAACTACAGGGGTATATCTCTTTTAAGTCTCCCTGGAAAAGTCTTCGCTAAGGTGCTAGAAAAGCGTTCCAGAGCTGTGGTTGAGGACAGTTTGGGGGATGAGCAGTGCGGTTTTCGTCCCGGTAGAAGCACAACCGACCAGTTGTTCACTCTCAGAATGGTTCTTGAGAAAGCCTGGGAATATGCCAAACCTGTCTACACTTGTTTTGTGGATTTGGAAAAAGCATATGATAGGGTTCCTCGAGGCAAACTCTGGAGTGTTCTGCAGGAGTATGGGATTGATGGTTCCCTGTTAAGGGCGATTCAGTCTTTATATACAAACTGTAAAAGCTGTGTTCGGATAAACGGTATTAAATCAATACCTTTCACTGTGGGCGTTGGACTCCGCCAGGGGTGCGTTTTGTCACCTCTCCTCTTCATTGTATATATGGATTGGATGTTGCAGCGCAGCCGTGGCGGAGAATGTTTCAAAGTGGGAGACCTAAGGATTAGTCATCTGCTCTTTGCGGATGATTTGGTCATCCTTGGGTCCTCTCAAACCGAACTTCAGCGCGCACTCGAAAGGTTTGTAGCCGTTTGTGATGATGCTGGAATGAAGATCAACGTGAACAAATCGGAAGTAATGGTCGTTTCCAAAAAACCCATTCAGTGCACTCTGCATGTTAGTGGAGTCCCACTGAAGCAGGTGGAGAAGTTTAAGTACCTCGGGGTTTTATTCACGAGTGATGGGAGGAGCAATGCCGAGTTATCCTGTAGAATTGGTCAGGCTGGATCAATTTTGAGAGAGCTTGGCCAATCTGTTATAAGGAAGGCCGAACTTAGTATTCAAGCTAAGCTATCGGTTTTTAACTTGGTGTATGTTCCAACTCTCACCTATGGTCATGAAATTTGGGTAGTGACCGAAAGAATAAGATCGCGGATACAAGCTGCCGAAATGAGGTTCCTTCGCGGTGTTGTTGGAATAACTCGTAGGGATCGAGTGCGCAACACCAGAGTACGCGAGGCGCTCAACGTTGACCAGCTACTTCTCCGAACGGAACGATCTATGCTTCGATGGTTTGGTCACGTAGTGCGTATGTCCCCAGACCGGCTTCCAAGACGCGCCATGGTTGCCGTACCATCAGGTAGACGACTTCGCGGAAGGCCCAGAAATAGATGGTTGGATCAAGTCCGACATCTCTCTTGGAGCCGCTTAGGGATTCTCCCTGATGAATTGGAGTCAATGGCGGAGGATCGAGAAGGATGGAGAGTCCACCTGAGCATCCTACCCCCGCGACCCTCATGAAGGATTAGCGGGCCATTGAAAATGAATGAATGAAGGAATGAATGAAAGGTGCATGACATATTCTTTCTATTCGAAACGTTTTTAACTCAAGACAATATTGAAAACAAATTACATTGGATCGCAGCAATTCGTTTGCACAATTTTGGAAGAGCTAGTGGAGGTTGTTTGTACGGTTTTAGAAACCAAACTGTTAAAGGTGAATTTGTTGAAATTAATAACCATGTTTGCTTGAAATTATATCACACTAATAAAAAATTTCATATACTACCAACATGTCTTAAATGCAACGCATAGGTTAATAACTTTGTAGATCTCAATGACTTTTTAAATACAAATAGCCTTGAAAACGTTATGCTAATCGGGGACGTCAATGCTCAATGCAATGATTGTCAAATATGTTCGGATATTACAAAACCCTTGAGTATGGAAATCCTAAGAGAGAGAAATTCAGAAGACAAACTAACAAATAAAAACGGTCGCTTAGTATTGGAAATGTGTCAAGAATACGACCTTTTCATGTTAAATGGATGCAGTAATCATGATAGAAGCGGGGAGTTCACTTTCATAGGAAGCTCAGGAAAATCTGTTATTGATATCTGCGCTGTTTCGTCTGAATGGAGAAACAAAATCATCTTTTCAAGTGGATATTCAGACTTTCTCAGACCATATGCCTTTGGTTTTAGAATTTCACCTTAACGATACTACTGAACACTGTTCACTTAAGCTACCTCCCAAACTCGCGTGGAAAGAAAATTATAAAGATATGTTCAAAATAAAACTACATAACGAGATGCAGAATGCCTATGCAACCACCACTATTCGAACTACCGCCAAAGAAAAGCTAAGTTTTTTAAATAATTGTATCAATAGAGCAGTGTCTAATAAATCGCTTTCAACTACCGCCAGAAGTGGTTTGTCTAGGAGTGCTTTAAACCAAGAAAACAGTCTTTTAACCTCTTACGACAAATCAGAGTTTCCAATGATCTCAATGAATCTCTTACCAAAAATTACTTTGCTGCAATGAAAAGGGTACAAAAAACTATGCAGCAGAAACGAGAAGAATATTTGAAAGCTGTTGCAAAGGAATCGAGATCAAGAAATGGTAAATGTTTTTGGGAAAAAATAAAGCAGCTTAAAAGATCAGATTTCATCTGCGGAATTCATTTAAATGCTTCGAAGCATTTAAATGAAATTTTAATGAATGAAATCCAACTGGCTCTTCGTAACACATCAAACAAAAAAGTCCCAGGTCCAGAAAGCATTTCAAATTAATTTTACAAGAACGCTCCTATAAGTTTCTTAAACCAAATGCATACAGCTTTTAACTATAAATTTGATAATGTAATGTATGCAATATTTAAAAAAAAGGGGATATCAACTGATCCAGTTACTATGGGGATTTCATTTATGAACTCAACTGCAAACATGTTTTCCTCCATTCTCCTACGTCGTATAAGTTGCTGGATTAACAGAAACAACATCCTCAGCGAATATCAATCGGGTTTTCGTAAAGGGTATTCGACAATGGATAACATATTCATATTAACGTCAATTGCACAATACTTTCTGAGGCAAAACAGAAAACTTTTTATATTTTTTGTCGATTTTAAAGCTGCACTCGACTCAATAGATCATAACACATTATTCTTCAAGCTATCGAAACATTGGATGTAGTGTCCGACCGAAGCTTCGGCTTCGGCTTCAACTTCGGTCACATCCGGACATTCCAGAAAAACTTCCAAAAAATCATTATTTTATTCACTTTTAGTCAATCTTAAACAGAAATTCTTTAAGTTATTAAAGCTTCGGCTTCAGCCGAAGGTTGTTGTTTAGCCGAATATCCGACTTCGGCTTCGGCTAGAAATCGACCTTCGGTCGGACACTGATGGAATGTCAACAAAAATGCTACAAATTCTCAAAAACATGTATAGAAACACACGTCAAGCAGTATGGGAAGGTAGAAATATGTCAGAATGGTTTGAGACAAATTCCGGGGTAAAACAGGGTTGTCTTTTGAGTGCCACTCTTTTTGCTCTATTCATAGACGATACAGCAACGTATCTCCCCGCTGGAATACGCTTCGCCGGTTTGAATATAAAAACTCTACTCCATGCAGATGATATTGTCTTGAGGGCAGAATCTCCCCATAGTTTGCAATTAAGGATAAATGCATTAAATAACTACTGCAAGACATGGAACTTGACAGTAAATCCAGAAAAATCAAAAATCATGATTATATGCAAAAGACAATGGAAGTTAAGTTGAAATGAAAAATGGTTCTTTGATGGTGTAAAAGTTGAAGTAGTTACGGAATACAAATATCTTGGAATACTAATGAAACCCAACATGAATTGGACCCATCACCTCGAGAATAAATTAGATACGGCAAAATGCTTTATTAATGCTTCATGGCAAAGTATTATTCAAAAAAGGAGTTACCAAATTCTGCAAAATTCAAAGTATTTCAAGCCGTCATGCGGTCCGTAATGTGTTATAGCTGTTAAACATGGGGATATAGGTCATACGAAGAAATAGAAAAACTCCAACGCTTCTTCCTTAAAAAAAACTATTTCATCTACCTGTAACAACACCTAATTACGTTCTGCTGCTCGTAACAGGCTTACCCACTCTCTTCATCTACACCTTCAAACTACTAATCGACTATATGTTGAAAGTTCTTAGTTTCACAGCAAACAGATTACCCTTGATTTTCACTAAATACATTTTTGATAATAAAGTGGTATGGATAAGCGACTGGAGATCTTGGGGGCATCGGTGCCGTGTCAAACTGAACATCCAATACAGGGATCGCTTTCTATTAAAACAACAGCTCTATAAATTATTAGAAGCAATAGATATTCATCAACGCAATGGAAATATTCAGCAAGCGATTTCTTCTATTAACAGGGTAATTTATCCTGAATTATCCTACGACATGATAAATAACTATTTCAATGATAATTACAACACACGAGCGATATCCCTGATTTGTAGAGCTAGGTGTGATATGTTAAATTTAGAAGGCTCTGCATACAAAAAATCTACCACTACACAATGCAGTCTATGCAATTTGCAAGAGAAAGAAAGCAGCTTACATTTGTTAGCTATTTGCCTGATTTATAAAGAGCTTAGATTTACCCACTTCGGCAAACTTTCTTTAACAATGGAAGAAACAAAAATAGTCCTTAATGGTGAAAACTGATCAACTCTGTATAATTAGCTGAGCGGCTTCCGCGTATCGGCACTGTATCATATCTGAATACAAATAAAATTCCATATATTGATAAAATTACGATAGTCATGCTTCTCTTATGATGATTTGTAGAAACGTTAAATTGATAACATTGTTCAACGGCTTCAATCAGGCAGACGGCAACGCCACAGCCTTACTATTTATTTTCTTATAAATATAATTTTTCTTTTGTATATTTATCAGGAATTGTAATTTGAAAAACTGTTTGTAATAGAGTAAATTTTGAATCTTGAATCTTGAATCTCTTGAGTAACAAAGCCCTATCCCGAACTACTAAGGTAACTGTTTATAAGACACTAATCATCCCAGTCCTACTGTACATGGGGCAGAGGCATGGACTTTGCCAAAATCGGATGAGGATGCCCTTATTTTGAGAGAAAAGTTCGTCGAGTGATCTTTGGTCCCGTTTGCATAGACGGAGAGTAGAGGAGAAGGTACAATGCCGAACTATACGGTCTATATAAGAACATCGACTTAGCCACAAGAGTTCACATACAGCGACTAAGAAGGATGGGCTATGAAGAGCGGATGGAGTTCACGTTCCAGCCCGGAAGTCTTCGAACCCACCCCGGATAGACGTCGCAGTAGAGAACGAAGAAGTAAGTTCTCAGTACATCTAAGATTTAACGAGAGTGTTTATTTAATTCGATCTGTGTGACTATCGGAGGAAGAAAGATGCCTCTGCGTTGCAGCTATTAATAGTAGGTCTTAGACTTATGCCAAAACATAAATATACACCAACAAAATTGCATAGTATAATTATATACAAAGAGCCCTTATATGAATCACATTTTTCCGAAATTACTTTGAATGTACATGTTATCCCCTACAAATGTAAAGTTACAAATTTAGGATTCATCTTTAACATGGAATGACCATGTGAGTGAAGTAATTAGTTGAATCTATTGCTGTTTTAGGCGTCTATGGGGAATATCAGTATGTATACCGAAACTCACACGATTAACTCTAGTTAAAACCGTATTAGCACCAATCATAACGTATGAGGCCCCTTGTATTCTGGAATGGACTCAATAGGCAAGCAAACATTAGACGCAGCATTCTATTCTTCAATTCGATTCATTCATTTCTTAAGAAAATTAGACTATGTATCTCATTTGTATAACTGTATTCTTGGAGTCTCAATAATGTCTCAGTTTGTTATCGAAATGTACAAATTTATGTATGGATTAATAGACTGTCAAACCCCGAGTTATTTATTCGAGAAGATACATTAGCTAAAACGACAAAAATCTTGAAAATATATTTGCTTTCAAGATTTTTAAAATTGCTTCATTTTCCTGCGAAATTGGTTACGTTACACGCCTCATAGCGGCGCCCTGAGCACCTTGAATACACTCATCCTCGCACGCAGCTCAAATCCAACAGTTTCCCCAAGTAGGGGGTTGCAGGGGGCAGCATGCTTCCCCATACATATTCCACTTTTTATGCACTGCGCACTTATGTATGTCCCGATGTGGTAAAACAATTCGCGCCCGTGGATTTTTCAAAGGGCCTAGCCCCAGCTTTCCACAACGACTCATGCTTTGCGCACTATATTTTTCACTCGAATGGAAGGGACCTACAGTTTTGTCCCATATCCGAAGCGCAATTTTTTAATTTTTTTATTTTTGAGAAGCTTTCTCGTGTTAACAATACTCTCGGATGTTAGTCAGATGTTCGCGAGAGTTGGGAACGTGAGAAAATGTTTTCTGGGACTTGAACATTGAACCTAACGCGTAGTGGCCCGACGCACTTGCCACTGTACCATGGTACCCACACACATTTGTAGCAGCCTTTTTTATTACGCTCGAATGTTCGGACAACAATCAACATTTTTGCCGACAGTTTGGGGAAGCGTACGAATTGCCGCAAAAAAAAATGTTGATTTTTATTTTTAATATTTTTTTTATGTCAATTTCGTTGATTGTTAAAATGTCGACTAAAGTTATACCGACAATTTAAACAGTTGGCGGTTTGAATTTAAGCTCAATAAAATGTTGACTACGATGAACAAACTGTCGGCAAAAATGTCGATTGTTATCCGAACATTCGATCGAAATAAAACAAGCTGCTAAGAATGGTGTGGGCACCATGGTGCGGTGGTAAGTGTGTCGGGTCACTGCGCGTGAAGTTCAATGTTCGAAGTTCCAGAAAACACCAACAACTGGTTTCACGATCCCATCTCGCGAACGTCTGACAAACATCCGAGAGTATTATTTATTATCATGAGAAAGCTTCTCAAAAAAAAAAAAAAACTTGCCCTTCGGATACGCCACAAAACTGTAGGTCCCTTCCATTCGTGCGAAAAATATGGCAAACAAGAAATTGCATTCTGGGTAATCTCACGTGCCTGAGCAACCAGAATCCGAAAAGATGAATGTGCCTAATATTTTGAGAAAACGGTTATACAAATTTGTCATTGCAAAGTCAAATGGATTGCAATATTTTTAAGCAAATCTAATTTATTGTAATTAGGTTTATCATTAAAGATAGTTTTATATTTATTTTATTATTTGTTTAATAGTATACTTTTTGAGATTTTTTCCCTCTCTTTTGAATCATGTGGGTTGCAGCTCCTTATTTCGAAGTACGGTGTACTGTTAGTAAAAATATTAACAGGTAACCGATAGTAATTTATTTCTCGATAATGGCTTAGTGAATGATGTTTACATGCATCATTGCGCAACATGCGTATTGCCTATGCAAGTAAACATCATTCACTAAGCCATTGTCGACATTTGAAAAATCGCCATTTTCAAAATCGACTTTTTATGAACTTTTCATGACTTTTTTTGGTCGACTTTTTTTATGACGACATTATCTCAATCGATATTTTTAAATCGATATTTCCAAAATCTGTAAATCGTACCCAACCGTCCGGATCGCGGAGTTTAAATAAATGAATCGCACAAAGCTCCCCATATACCCGTTGTTTTTCGGTACAAAATTGTTTTGGAATAGACTTAGCCCCAGGCTGCTATTTTTTAAAATAAAGGAACTAGTTTTGATTGGAAAAGCGGAATTTCAAAGAACGGGACTATAAGAAACGGGATTATAAAACCGGAATTTTAAATGCGGGACTAGAAAAAGTGGGATTTAAAAAAAACGGGATTTTACGGGACCCAACGCGTTTTAAAAATTAATATTTTGAACCCCACAGGCGGATCAGTAAAAATGCAGTGAAGTGGGAGGATTGTAATCCCTTATTTTCGGATCATAACCTCGCTGATAGAAGGAAAAAGAAGAAGCTTAATTCTAAATTTTTGCCATTCCAGATTTTTTTTTTTTTTGAGATTTTGGTTTTTGTCTTATTATTTTCAAATAAATATGTATGTATGAATATCTTAATTAATCTTGAATTTGACATGTATATGAATAACTAGCTGACCCACCCGGCCTCGCTCGTGACCATAAACTATTTTAATTGAAAATTCTTAAATATGTACATTCATGTACATAAAGTATTTTAATCGTACATACCACTAATTTCATTGGATCTCTACAATATATTTTCCTAAAAATCCAACTAAGGGAATAGAAATTCGAAAATGAATTTTGTTTAAAGAAACATTTTTTGTATACTTCTGAAACTGTAATAAATAAAAGCTTCTACAATAATTTTTCACAAAACATGTCAGTTCCTTGTTAATTAATTTAAAAAATCGGTAATTTTGTCAGCCACTAGAGTGGCATTACCCCTTAAATTCATCAAATAAATCATATCGATTCGTAGATCCTTAAACGTTCTATCTTTTTGGATCTATCTATTGCGTTAATTGCTCCTTTGATCATATAGCTCGAAGCAGCTGAGCTATATGATCAAATTTGAAAAGCCGACAGGTGTTTCAGCTGATACTAAGAGTTCAACTCTTTTTTTTGTGTTTATTCGGCCAAACTATTTCTGTCCGACTCTCTGTGCTACTCCTAGAGGCATAGTGGATACAACTCTGTGCAGCAAAAAATAAAAATAAAAAATAAAAGCGAAATGATGATGTAAATCAGAAACAGAAACTTCTTCTGTGGTCTGGCGATCACTTATATCTCTCCATTCATAAAGGATTAATTTGACGAGTGTGTGACCGTGCGTAGTAGAGGCCACCTGCAAAAAACATAATCATGACTTCACAAGTCAATATTATATAGTATTCTAATCCCCATCTTAAGAAAAGCAAGCAATGTAAACACAATTTGTACAAAACTACGTATCAATGAATAAGAGAATGCTTAAGGACTTTTCTAAAAATAAACATGTCAAACATGGTGTGTGTGGGCGATGTCCCTTGCTTGTGTAAACATCAATTATCCTTTTGGCATTGAATTTCAAGGATTGTGTTTTTTTTTTCTTTTTCTTTTTTTTAAAGAAATATGAAAGTCATAAGTGTGTTTTTTGTCACAATTCTTCTTTAAACGCAGTAAAAAAAGGAACCTTTTTGAACAATTACTCGTAAAGGGATTTCAAAAGTGACTTTGGATATTGCAAGGTACATATGTATATCCATAGGTGGCAAGATTTTAGGAAAATAATTCATTGCTCCTTAAGATTGAAGTAGAAAATATAGGACAACAGACAATTGAATTGACTTCAAATAAGGACTTATAGGATTTCGCGTTGGTGGTCCTTAAAACATGTGTTCACACATTTCGAGCCACAACAATTGTTTGAAAAGATTAATGATTCTAAACAGTGGCATTGTTTAGTACAGTAATTTTTTTTTTATTTGCTGGGAATTTAGTATTTCAAGCGTCTTTGTATAGAAAAAAGGAAAAAATTTAGCCAGGAAGTCATTGCAGTTCTTAATACTTCAAGGTGTTCAGCAGACTTTTGGAAGGCGGTTAAAATTGTAACTGGAAGAACTAACTTGATTTCGTCGACTTTACAAGCTTCTGATCTGAGGGAGTATTTCAAAAATTTACTCAACACTCCACAGTTTTCTCCGTTACCGCAATATGCAGCCCCTTTCTTCACAGACGAGCTCTTAGACTCACCATTTACTCTTTTGGAAGTGAAACGCGCAGTTGATTGCTCTAAAACGAGGAAAGCCCCAGGTGACGATCGGATCCCTTTCGAATTCTACAAGAACAGTTCCACAGAATTTCTCACTGCACTTACAAATGAATTCAATAAAATTTTTGAAACAGCCAATGTCCCAGAAAGCTTTAGAAGAGCGATAATTTTCCCATTGCACAAAAAAGGTGAACTAGATAATCCAGCTAACTACAGAGGCATTTCTTTTTTGAATACTTCGGCAAAACTATTTAGTGCTTTGATATTTAATAGGCTTACACAATGGATGGCAAACAATCGAATTTTAAATGAATACCAGGCGGGGTTCAGAAAGCATTATTCAACACTGGATCAAATTTTTACTCTCACCAACATTGCAGAGTTTTTTAAACAAAGTAGCAAAAACCATATGTCTTCTTCGTTGACTTTCGTGCAGCTTTTGACTCCATAGCGCGTGAAGCTCTTTTCTATAAGCTGTACAAAATTGGTTTATCAAGTAAAGTGATAAATGTGCTAAAAGCGATGTATGAGAGCAACGTGGCGTACGTATGGAATGGAGAGAATGTATCGGAAGAATTTGGAACACAAATGGGAGTTAAGCAAGGATGCATCCTAAGCACGCTACTCTTCATCATATTTATCAACGACATAGTAGGAGAAGTAGGAGGAGGGATCGAGCTTGGTAGTGTGCGGATACCGGCGCTAAAATTTGCGGACGATATAGTGTTTTTATCGGAGACAGTTGAAGGGATGCAGCTTACTATGAACCGTCTTGAAAACTACTGTAAGCAATGGAATTTGACGGTGAATTTATCAAAATCAAAGATGATGATTTTTAGAAATGGCGGTGGAAGATACTCTCGCAACGAAAAGTGGTTCTATCGAGGTGAAAACGTTGAAATAGTGAAAGAGTATAAATATTTAGGTGTGCTAATTACATCCAACCTCAATATGAAAAAACACTTTGAATGTCAGTTAGCAGCAGCTAAAAGAGCTATTTCATCAGTTTGGGGACGTTGCGTCGACAATAAGTTTATCGATCACACAGCGAAGAATAAACTATTTCGTACAACTGCTGCCTCTATACTGCTGTACGGAGCCCAAATTTGGGGTTATTGCTTTATTGAAGAAGTTGAAAAATTTCTAAGATACTTTTTGAAACGAATCTTTCGACTTCCAATATGTACACCGAACTATATGCTGCATCTAGAAACTGGAGTCCCTCCTCTCTTCTTAGATACCCTAAAGCTGCATATAGATTATATTGTTAAAGTAGTGGAGATGGATGATGGAAGACTGCTCAGGATTGTTCTGAAGCATATGCTTTCGACAAGAGGGCATTTGGTTCAAAAGTGGGAGGAGTTGGCAGCAAATTATGGCGCGAGTTTAAATATTGCATCTGATATACAACTTTCAATGATAAAACCTATGCTTACAAATGTTTTGAAAAATGCAGGTAATTCCATGTATGAGAGATTTGTAGCTGAAGCACATTCATCGCAACATAGGCTGATCTATAGTAGGCTGAATTATAACCACATTGAAAGCGACTCAACGTACTTCCTCAATCGTTACTCTCTGCATATGATAAGCACAATATTCAAACTTAGAGGTGAACTAACAAGTCTTTATTTTATTCCACATCGACCCGATCTGCCAATTTTATGTGACCTGTGCAACCTTAAAGAGAGGGAGGATGTTTACCATTTCATCGGAAGATGTCCCATTTTAGGAGAATTTCGCGCGAGATACTTCGGAGTAATTTCGCTAGACTTGGATGAGGTGATCAACGTACTGAACGGAAGTCATGGTTGGGATGTTTTGTACAACTATGCTACAGCTGCAATCCGCTACAGAGCCCGTATTTTGGAAGGCGATTTTTAAACAGAAATAGCAACCATATTGTCAATCTGGTAGACGGCCTTAAGCCAAACCATAAACGACTATGTATATACTGTTCTTGAAAATTATGTGAAGTTAATAAAAAGTCTAACTAACTAACTAACTAACTAGTATTACAAGGACAACAAAAGGATTTTATTTAACATTTTATGGAATAATATATATTTTTGCAAATCCTAATGTGTATTTCCTTACCATGCTTGCAATGACATGAAATACTTAAGTAGATGCAACTGATCCATTCTACTTCTAGGAAACAAACAAGGTTTTTTTATAAATTTGCTGAAATTTATTTATTATTTTTTTCGTCTTTCATGCAAACCCGGTTGCGTATTGCCATACTGTATATCAGCACAGCCATCGGTCGCTCTGCAAAAGATTATAGTGTGCTCATACAAATGCAGAGCAAACTCTATTTATCTGTATTGATATACATTTTGCTCCGAAAGCTAGGAGCAAAGTACCTGCGGTAACAGACAATTCAATGCGACTCGGGGGTCTGCCATCGCATGCACTATGTAGTTTTTCGTGTCCTTACGAAAGTAAACTGCGTGTGAGTTAAGTTTGACATATAGTTTGTAACATAGAGTAATATCGAAGATAGGTCAAATAAAGTATATGTACATTATATATAAATGATAAATGATCAGCCACTAGCCGAGTCGATTGAGCCATGTCCCGTCCGTCCGTCCGTCGATATGGCATCGGTTTTTATCTTATATGGAACAAAATACAGTATCTGTTGAACATTTTACAAAATCAGCCCACTTTTCGAAAAAATTCAAGTTTTTGAGTAATTTTACAGGAAATTTAAAATAACTTTAAATATATTATTGGGAGAATTGGCTGATAGGAAGGTGGTAGAGTATCACACTGTCCGTTCCAGACGGATTGTAGCATTTCCAAATGTTTTTTATTTACTTTACTGTTTGTACTTGTAACAGTTAGGTTAGGTTAGGTAGGGTTATGAGGTTATCATAAAACACCAGGCACCAAAGTGGGCCCATCGCGATCCCTAGGGAACCTTCACGGCAGAAGACCTAAACCCATTCTACCAAGCAATTAATCTCCCTACAAAATCTGGAAAGATCCTTGTTATGGTTCAGGGACCTCATCTCTTCAAGGTTATCGAAGAAGTATCTACCAAGGTGCTTTAGCCTTGTCCTGGCAATTCCTTGTAACAGTTGCTTTTTACCTCGTTAACGAAGCATACGCGTTTTACAACACGGTGATTAAGATATTTTATATAATTTTTTTTAATAGTCAAGCTAGCTTAAAACTAATGAGTAATGAGATGAAGTTTACAACTTTTTTAACGAAGGCATACGCAGAGTATAGACTATTAGTGCATAAAGTTGTCGAAAGTGAAAATATCTTTGCTAAAATTCAATGCAAACTCTCAACGAGTGATTCTCCGCAAGAACAATGTAAACGGTTCGTTCAACAATTTTCGACGTTTTCGTATACTAACTGGATAGTAAAAAAGCGTCAGACAGTTAAGCGTTTACAGTTCCGTAAGCAATATGAATGCCAACATTCGTCATTTAATAAAAGACTTCATAAAAGTGAGAAAAAATCAAGAAATTTTGGCTGTAATGCCACTATTAATTTGAAGTATAAAAAAATTAATAGGAATACAATAAAGAATGACATATTGTTAAAGGAGGGTTTGAACGTTATTATTGAAATTAATTTCTGTCACTCTCACAAAATAGACGTGGCATCTGCATACAAGCTCTTACGATGTGATTATACTATTAAAGAAATATATAATGACTATTTTTAGCAAGACACCCACCATAGCCGAAAACTACCATGAGGTTAATGTTACATTTAGATGCAAAGGTTGTCAAGATATTGCAAACGCTCAAAAAAATCCCACTTATCGGACAGCAAGACATGTTTATGATACATGGAGTAAAACTAATTTGGGAGGACGATCAGATTACGATGTTTTAAGTGTCTAAGAGAACGAAAGCCTATATTATCTGAAAAAGGAGTCGTTCTTGAAATTGAAGAGGAACCCATGATAATTGTGGTAATAACATCGATTATGAAAAGGTTATTTCAGAACAGCTATGGTGATGAAATGGTTTACATTGACTCCAGTGGATCTTGTGATCAGACTTGTACACGAGTAACATTTATATTTTGTTTGTTAAAAATAGGAGCTTCTTCCTTGGCTTATGTATTGCACACAGCTGAGACTGAGTCTAATTACACTCTTGCCTTTACAGCGGTAAAAAAAAAGCCATGGAAAAAGATACACCGAAACGATTTCAACCATTATTATTACCGACGAGGCAGAGCGAAATGCTCTGAAATGCGTTTTTCCAAGATCATGCTTGTTACTTTGTCACTTTCACATTGGCCAAGCAGTGTGGCGGTGGCTCTGCCTGTCTGAACATAATGTAGAAAAAGAATCCAGGAGAATAGTCATGAAAGCTTTTCAAGGCCTTCTTTATGGAGAAGATGAAGAAACAGCCATAAAAAAATATGCAGGCTTGAATTCGATTTGTACTGTAAAAGAAAACGTAATTTTGTCTAAATACATGAATTACTTGTGGTCTAGAAAGTCTGAATGGTGCCTTTGCTACAGAAATAATTTGTTGTAAAAGGACCATTCAAATAACTACATTGAAAGTTTAATTCGTATTTTCAACGACGTTGTTTTTCAAAGATCCAAAGTTTTCAAAAGCTGCGCGCTAGCTAAATTTATAGCAGACAATTTTGAAACATACCATCAACTTCGTTTCCTAGAGTTTGCCCAATCCAGACGCAGCAAAGACACCATATATATGAAATACTTAAAGAAAGCAGGAGAAATTACGGATTTTTATAAAGTAAATGACAATGAATATACGGTCCAATCAGAAAATAACCCTAACATAGAGTATACTGTTTTAACAGTCATTGCATGGTGTGAATGTCCCCAGGGAACAAGTGAGCACAAGATAAAGCTTGAGGTTGACACATTACGAGAACAATTTCATCGTTTAGCGGATATTTTAGAAACAGACTCCTCAGTTTCCAATATTATGCTTTTTAAACGATTAAACAAAACTGTTAATAATGTACAAAACATAGAACAAGCAAGAAGTTTTGCTGCGAATAAGGTAAATATTTGCAGATCGAAAAAAATTGGTGTTCAAAAAACGTCAGTAGCAAGGAGGAAGATAGACCGAGGTATAAGTAAAGGCAAAGCCTGTATACAAAGCGGTAGGCAGCCGTCAAGTAATTCCAGAAAAAGCATCACAAGCTCAGCGAAAATATCAGCTCAAATAAGCCGAATGCCAAAAAGCACTAAATTTAAAATGGTATCACAATACAGATTCATGTACAATACAATATACATGTACGAGTACATACATATATACATATGTATACATATTTTTTAACAAAAACTGAATTGCACCTTTTTTCCTTTTATTTCATTTATAACCACACACATTTCATACTGTCATATAAAAAATATGTACTCGATTGAAAAAAAAATATTATATATACCATCTTTCTTATGTAATCAATTTTGAATTCGATTTAAATTTAAAATGGTTTCACAATTCATACTCATATAAGTTTTACATGTACAAACATACATATATACATATAAATGTATATATTTTTAACAAAAAAAAACTTTTTTTCTCTCTTTTTTTCCTTTTATTTCACTTATACCCACATATGTCCATTTGTTCATACTGCTATATTAAAAAAAACTTGTACTCGATTAAAAAAAAACAATAAATATACTGTCTTTCTTTTGTAGCAAATTTTGAATTCCAAAAACAAAAGATACATTGGGATCCATTTTCTGGAAACTTGGTTAGTCACTTAGTTATCTATAACAGAACAATCTGCAGTAGCATACATTTTGCTTTATCTTTTTCATTATTCAACAGGCAAACTGCATATGATCACAGAGCAGTCTGTGGTAGCATATGTTTTGCTTTAGCTTTTTTGAAATTCGAAAAGCAATAAGTTGTTCGGCACAGACTATGGGTGTCTGTGCTGATATACAGTATGGCAATACGCAACCCGGTTACTTGTTTTTAGTGATGAGGAGCTTACGATATAAGCACGTACTATATCAGAACCAAAGATCTGGCATCTAATACAAGCCAGGCGGAAGTGTTTCTCTCCACAATCATCGCAGATGTATTTAGTATCACTTTTCTACTGACAGACAGCAAGAATGCCGCAGATTTACATATTACCCATGCCCATCTATGTATGCGTATCAAGAATAGGTATGTTTAGCATTACATTAAGAGTAGAGCCAGGCCCGCTCAGTACTCCTGTGGCGTAGAAGTTTTCCAACAGAGTAGCAGGAATCGGGTACCTATAGGTTTTCGCTGAGAAATGCTGTTATTTGTGGCGTTGCCTGCATCAGACAACTTCTGTCTACTTGCGCTGGAATCTTTCTAAATTGCAGCACCCGTTTTCACCAGATTTCGCATATACGCTTCCTTCTTCCGCCTTGGTCCATTCAAGTTGATGGAACAGCTGATGGGACAGCGTTGTCCAAGAGACCGACCGACTTTGTTTGTTTTGTTTTTATCAAGCTAGTTCTCTTCCCCGTCGACACCGAAAGAGTCCGCACTTGCGACTTCTATTAATTCTTTCTTGCTTTTTCTTTTCTGCTTTTTTGTTTCTTCATACACTTACTTTTAGACAGAAACTTACGTTAGTGTGATGCTTCTAGAGCCCGTTTAGCTTTATTGGCTTCTCGAGTTAGTCCACCACCGACAGCATTTTGATCAGCTGTGTCACGACTTTTCTGCCACTTTCTCCAGTATTCGAGATCAGACTACGGAGAGGAAGTTGCCGCAGGATTCAAATGCAAGCTCTGTTATGACTTACGTGTCAACTTCTAAAAAGGCGGGGGGTTCAAGCATGTGAAGAGAGAGTAGTGAAAACTTTAGAACTTGTCAACGTATTGTACTTTTGACTTGCTTAACGTCGTATCCAATATGGCTTTAGTGTTTAGTTCCCGCCGCGACAAAGCAGCCGAATGAAAAATGTGATTTCTTCTCGAATTGCGACCTCACATACCTCTGTCGATGCTACTTAAAAATCGACGAATAAACAATGAAGTCTCATTTGCACACCATCAAGGTACACTGCAAAACTTACTTGTTCTCGACTTGCTGCCTGGCAATACTTACTTGAGCAGTGGAACGTGAGAGACTGAGTGCTTTCGTTTTGGCTGTATTAATTTTCAGTCACAGTTTGCTTGCTCCTATTTCCTATTATGGATCATGTGATCTTCTTCTTCTACATTTTATTAGCGAGGTTAAGATCCGAAAATAAGGGATCACAACCCTCCCACTACACCGCATTTCTACTGATCCGCCTGTGGGGTTCGCCTATTTGCCTCAGAAAATATCGGCTTCCCGATTTTGGATCACTCGGTTACTCAGGCCAATGAAATGCCGATGTCGTCGCATTTGTGTGATTCAGGCGTTTATAGGCCTGCCTTTCCTACATCCCGATGTCTTTGGAACGTGTATTGATATTGCCTTTTTAACATGGTTCAAATTATTTCTTCTTTGAAAGTGCCAATACCAGCTGAGTCGGTCGCGTTCTATTTTTTGTACGATGGTTTCTTTGATGTGAAAGCTTCCACGGATCTTCGAACTTCTTATTCGATCAAGTTTTGTCACCGTTAATTTACTCTCATACTTTTTGTACATCGTCCAATCAGATATTTGAACTTTTCCCACTTGGGAAGAACTGTTCCATTCAAATAAATATCTGGAATAGGCCTGAGTGGATCAGAGAACGGGCAACACAAGTACTCTGTCGTTTTTGAACTAATGCGATACCCATTTCTATCCAAAACGTCCACCCACACTTCAAGTGCTCGTCGCAGGGATGTAGGATCCTCACTCATGATGGCTCCATCGTCAGCAAAGAATTACTGATGTACCTTGGGGTGCATTGCTTTACCTTAAAGCAGATAATCAAGTACTGTAATAAAGAGCAAAGGACTTAAAACACTTCCCTGGTGCACCCCGACTTTGATTGGGAACTCTTCGGTTACTCCAGGGGGCATCTTACTCTTGCCTTTGCTCCTTCGTACATATCCATGATCATCTGTACATAGGTTTCTGGAACCCCTCGGTGTCTCAGCGCCATCCATATCAGATCTCGTGGTTGTCTGTCGAATGCCTTTTTTTAAAGTCAACCAATACAATATGCAAATCCCTTTTTTTTTCCATTATGATCCTTATACTTTGGATTGCATCTGTGGTTGATTTACCCGAGACAAACCCGCACTGATCATCAGATAACCGTATTGCTTTTTGCAGTCGGCCACCTAATACTTGCTCAACGATCTTCATGGTGATGGATCGAACGGTAGTTATCACAGTTTCGCGTATCACCCGTCCCTTTGTATACAGGGAGAAGGTAACTTTCCCTCCATTGATTCGGCATTGGATCACCTCTTACAAATTTGGAGATGAGAATTCTGAGCCATTTGAACCCGATGTCTCCCTTCTTTTTCCAAAACTCAGAGGGCATCTCGTCTGGCCCAACCGCATTTCGTTTTTTGGAGTATTTGACCGCCTCACTAAATTCTTCGACTGTGATGTCGGGTATTTCTTCACAGTTAGGGATGGCTCTTGGAAAGTATAGCCGGGGAAACTATTCATTTAAAAGTTCTTCACAATACTGCCGCCACCTCTGCAGAATTTTATCGTCATCCACAAGAAGCTGGCCATGGGAATTGTAAATGAACTTTGGCGAACGAATATCCTGAGCATTCCTCCTTCTTTGGGCGGCTATTTTGTAGATGGTTGCGCTCTTCTTCATATTGTGCCTTCGCAACTCCTGGATACCCTGGTTTGGATCAGCAGCCGGGGAAAATATTTTCTCCAGCTCCCGATACAGGCCCTCCGTACTCTCTACTTGAAGCTTTTCTTCGCCTTTTTCTTGCAACATCTGTATTCCATTTCGAGGCGAACTTTCTCGTCACTATTATTAGAGTGGCACTTTGACCAAGCTTTGAAAGCCGCTTTCTTCTCATTTATCACATTCTTAGCTTCATCACTCCACCACCATGTTTCTTTGGCGTGTTGATGGTGGCCTTTTGAAGCTCCTAGCAGTGAGCTGTAGAGAATTCCACATATTTTGTGCTCTGCACTCTTCATCTTCAGCTCCGTTGATGGTGTGAGAGAGGTAATGTTTCATTACGAAAACAAAAGCCTCGCCCCTTTTCTTTGTCCAGATTGTACCACTTGATTTTCTCAGAGACCCTTGTTTGTTTGCTTTTCTTCGGTGTTTTCATAAGAATTTCTGTTAGCAGGAGACGGTGTTGCCGAGCGATTGCCTCTCCCAAGACCATGCGATTTGCACATGCTTAGGATGTCTTCACCAGGAAGCTTCCTGGTGTCATATCCTAGTCCTGCATGGCAGCCTTTATAGTCTTCGTTTGATTTCCCGACATGTCCCTTCAAATCTCCTCCAACAAACAGAAATTCTTCCTTTGGAATCTTATTAAGGAGATTGTGGAAATCTAGCCAAAGTGCATCTTTATCTCTCTGATTGCACCCATTGTGGGGAGCATATGCACTGACAATATTCCACACCTCTCCTTGTATTACTAGTTTGAGAGATATCAAACGGTCGCTGGACCTCGAAATACTCAAGACGTTACCAAGTAGCTCTGCCGCAAGGATGATACCGATTCCGTTCCCAGTCTTTTCCGTTCCGTAGTAGAACATCTTGTAATCTTTTGTCCTAACGTCCAAAAAACGTGCCCGATTTCCGGTATTTTTCCATTTCGTCTCTTGGACACACAAGATATCCACCCGCCTTCTATTCATCATCTCTTCCAGCTCGTAACTTCGACTGATCATGCTTCCAACGTTCCACCTCGCGACGATCAAATTTCGACGAAACTGTTCTATTATTTTGCTAGCCTCCGGAATCCGTATAGCTCTGACCCGAACATTTCTGCTCGGTGCAGGATCAGTACCATGCACAGCAGTGCCTGGCGGGGTAGTGCCTTTCCTTTTAGCAAGTTACCATAATGATATAGGTTTGTAATATTACCATATTGCGATGGTCTTTGTTGTTTGACACGTACACGCTCCTGTTTTATTATTGTTTGATCTTTCTTCTATGACACTGGTGATCTCCAGTCGTGTCAACCCACGGACTCGCATGCACACTTGTGGGAGGGTTTTTAAGGTAGTATATGTGTCGCTAGGCTCACTTGGGTGTTATATTCCTAGATCTGATTTATCGCCTTTGTTCGCCATTTTTTCGACACATTTTCGTTGTGCAAGATGTGATACTAAGCTCACTTGTATGTTGCCTTCAAATATTATAATAACTTCGACGAAACGGAGAAGTGTACCTAATACTTTATTAAAAAAAATATATATATATTTGGCGCAACAGCTCTTTAAGTGGCAGGGCATAGCTTCTCGCAACCACTCATGTTGTGTGCGTTATATTTTTCACGCGAATGGAAGAGACCTACAGTTTAGTGCCGTATCCGAAGGGCAACTTGGTTTGAGAAGCTTTTTCGAGACAACAATACTCTCGGATATTTGTCAGACGTTCGCAATTGGAACCCCACGCGCAGTTGTCCGACACACTAACCACTTGCGCCACGGCGCCCACTTTATACTTTACTCTATCATAATTCACACGGTATTAATGTGGGCTATGCAGGAGGATCCTGAGCGAAAGCTTGCTTATTCAACATCAAGAGTTGAATCCAGTTCTTTGCTCCGATTCAGTATTATTCTTTCTTTCATTTTGGAAACGCATATACTTCTTCAATTATTGGGAGTTTGGTAATCACATCTTTCCTCTTTCATCCGGAATTCATCATTGGAACGAATGCCTATGTCAATTAATCCTTCTAGTGTTTCTATATGTGTATTGTGTTGCCAGAACTACGCACAAGTTTTTTTTTTTTTTTTTTTAATTTAAAAATGCATATCACCAAACTTCGCACTAGCTTTCTAAAATGTTCCGACATATCGCTAAGAGAACTAAACATATCCCCAGTTTTGGAAAATATTTAGCTTTCTCCAATAATGTATGTATCACTAATAGTTGCAAATGCTACCTACTTGAGTAAGAGTATACACCTTGCAGCTCGACATCTTTTCTCGATCTACATCCCTACAAATACATTGGATATCAACCTGGTCAACTTCTCTATTTGTGCAAGTTAATTCTTAATTCTTAACTACAAGTAATTGCGCATAAATTTGCAGAAGAAACCGATAACGTCGGCAAATTTTATGACTACAGTACGAATATTATTTTATCACTAATTTATTTACATGCATTGCATAGCTTACCATAAATATGTAATAAATGTATGTTTCCCTTATTGTTTGCTGAACTTTCATGACAAACGTCAATGTTTTCACATTTTTTGACAAAAAGATAAACAATGTTGACGTACATTAACTTGTTGTATTGCTGTCCACAGTCGAGTGTTTAATAAGAACACTGAGTAGCCATCATGTAAAACACTAATTTACATTTAACATTTGCTTTGTTATCAACTAATTAACGAGTTTTTATTGCAGCCTCACATGAACGAAACCCATTTATTCTGTGTGCTTGTTAGATATTTTCGAAATCAGTATCATTTCAGTTGAACACAGAAAACGAATGGAAACATGGTCAGCAAGTTTTATCACTAACTTCCTCTTAACACGTATCAATTACCGCGGTGACACACACCGTGGTTGCGGCCCACCCTCTTTCGGCGTAGTGACCATTGAAAAATACCCACGGTCTAAGGGTGGAAGAGCTACTAAGGTGATTACAGTTCCACGGGCATTTTCTAAGAGTGAAGCCATCAATAACAATATGGCACCCGCCGGCATGTGTAGCCACCCTTTACCAGGTGATGGTCATACAATGGCCAACTAATATGTGGGGTGAATTTTTATTACCACGCAAAATGAGAACAACAGCACAACCGAACAACAAGGGCAACCAATTAAAGTTTGGAAAAGGTAGGTAGGTAGGGCTTACGACCATTTCTCAGCGACATTTTTATAATTCACGCATTTTTATATTTTCGTTCTGACAAGTAATTTATTGATACTCGTAGCTAAGGCCAATACCTAAGGCAGTGCCTTCTGCTTCACTTCTTTTTATCTTCATGTACAAACCAGCGATAGCCGGGCTTCAGGATACTAGTGGGCTTAGCAGGTGGTGAATAGCTACATGTCCTTCAGGTATGTATGTTTGCTGCGAATAAAAAAACAGCAATCCCCAACCAAGAGCAGCAAAGTCGAAGGTGTGATGGAAAAAATCACAGTAGTTTAATGTACCATAGTTTCTGCATTGGTGTGAGTAGATACCGCATTTTTATTTTCGGAAAAATCGTTGTCAATTAATTTCCTATAACACAAACATAAATTTAATTTTAAAACTAAATTCAATTAAATACACAATTCCATATAACAACAGAAATCGATTTACCATCCATACCATTCTTCTCAGGCGAATCTCAAATGGTCGAATTCAATGCTCGTTAAATAGGGTCGCATCATCTTCCATCTTTCGCTGACAAACTAGTCTTATTCTTCCCGTTCTATGCGAATCGTTGAAATAAAGAAATTACATGTTGAAAAACGGAAAGAATTTTGTGTACTACCGCCAGGAGGTGATACACAAGGAAGTTGCCACCATAGGTGATCGCATAAATCACTTACCTCAAGGCGTCACAATCCATTTACTCGCAATGAAAAAACTTCTGGCCACAAGGAATGTGTATCTATGTTCGTTCCTTGTTTTCTCCGTTGACCCTCATTTCACCTACTGTCACATATCCACGCCATCAGTTAAGACGCTGCAGCAGATAAGTGATCCTCATTACTTAAGGGATGGGAGGTTCAAAGATAAATAACCCCTGGACGAAGGTCGTCTTCTTTTACTTTTCCCAACTGGAACTTGGCTTCATTCATGATTTTTGCCTGAGAACATTCGCAGCAGACATTCGCAACAGGGTTCTCTCTGGTCGCGCTGTCGCAACACAGACCTAACGCAGTTTAATTTTAGAATTTATGAGGTTTATGTCTGCGCAATTGCCGTATACGTATGTATCTTTTCCAAGCTGTTGTACTTTGTTATCTCGTCCCTGTTACTGTTACGAGTGCCTTTTTTATGACCACTCCAATGCCATTAAGTGAAATAACACAGGTACTAGGGATTGATAACGGACAAAGCAACAAAAAAAAAACATATTCAGGATAAATTGAAAAGTGTCCTTGTTGTGTTTGTTTAATCCAAAAACTCCAATTCGATGGGGAGAGAGAAGTCGAAAACATTGTGGACAAAATGCCAAACACTGAGAATAATGCCGGCAGGAAGTTTTATCCTGAGTGACCATCAGTGAGGGTCATTTAATGGTTATTGATGCGATCATTTATAACGATGGAATCGCAGTAGGGAAACTTTTCTCTTCCAGATCACTGGGGAGAAAGTAACTAACGACGATGCGATTGGTTATTAGTTTTTTTTTCTAAATCAACTTCTTTTGGGTGGAA
Organism: Brachypalpus laphriformis; assembly: GCA_945910035.1. NCBI lineage: Eukaryota > Metazoa > Arthropoda > Insecta > Diptera > Syrphidae > Brachypalpus > Brachypalpus laphriformis. The sequence continues at coordinate 105,360,228 of OX246756.1, forward strand.
GGGTTGCGTCCTCATTCCTTAGACAGGGGATTACGTATGTATAAAGCACATAGCTCACGCACAATGAAGCCACGTTACACAAAAGTGTCAACATTGAGTAGCAAGACCACCCTCCAGTCGTCGTGGGGGAGATTGTATGTCACCGATATAAAGGACTCTTTTCTCCTTGTTAGTATGTTCGAGGTGTCTTGTGTATTTCCCCAGAGTGCGTGTAGCGGCAGGCACTTTGTGATTATTCGACAGACAATGGAAAATTTGTCAAAAGTTGAAAAATTGTCAGTGTTATCTGGCGCGGAACCATGCTGCTTGTTTGCGGCATGGAATTTCGAAAAGAAAAATGTAAATTTCATACACACTCAAGAATATGCGAAGAAAGTCTGACAAAACTGATTCTTTGATAAAGATTGGACGTCCTAAATAAATCAGTATTTGTAGTGAGAATAACAAATGGCTTCCTATGGTGCATTTTTATACAAGTTAATCCCGTTGAAACCAGTTATTTTAGTATTGGGTAATAGTTGAAATGGTTTATTCATCTTAATACAATCGCTTATGAAATTATTTTAATTATTTAAATAATTTTAAATATTCCTACGACCTATCCCTGGTAGGACGCGTCGGTTGGAAACAAAAAAAGCAATTTTTTTTTTTTAAATAATTACAACTACTTAAAAAAAATTATTTTAGCCACACGCTCGCTTTGTTCCAAAGAAATTCCTCTGGTATTACTCACTTATTTTGGTTCTAAAAATAAGCTATAATTGCAAGAGATTAAGAGTTTCCAAAGTGGATTATCTGCGACCGGTGTGGAGTCTTCCACCATGGTGAGATAGCAGCCGGCAGAGGTTTCAATTGGTCTTCTTCACAATTCGAATTGTGGCCGTTCTCGGATCGATCCAGTAAGAAGGTTTGTAAGTAAGTATCATTCGCCTTTGTATTATTCAATAAAACAATGGAATGCAATTTGCAAATGCACAGCACGATGGATTTGTGATTTTGCCCCCGAAGAAATTGTGCCGCGAACAAATTATAGTAGAGCACTTTCAATGTAAATAGTAACTGTGTATGAATGAATAAATTTTCATTCACGTTTATTTGTTTATTTATCCACATAAATGCTATTACATGTCTTACTGTTTAAATATACTTTGAAGTGACTACAATAAATATAACTTAAAGAAACTGAACTGATGTGTTCTCAATACTTATACTATAATTTTTATATGGCCAATGGTTTTTATAATTTTTTTTTATATACATATTTTTATTATTCTGTTTAAGGGTAAATGTAGAAAAAATGTATACAAGTGCTCATTGTTTTTTTTTTTCCTTTTGACTAGAAGGTTCATTCCGTCAAACAAAATGAACCTTTCATACAGATAGATGATTGTCAAAATGTTCGTCCACCTGATCAAAGCGAAGTGAGGATAGCAGTATCCAAGCTGAAATCTAACAAGGCTGCTGACCTGACGAGTTACAGGTCGAACATTTCAAGGCAGCTGGTGATGAATTGGTAGAGAGCGTATACCAACTCATCACTAAGATTTGATGAGACGAAGGTATGCTTGATGAATGGAATCTAACCACCGTTTGCCCGATTCACAAGAGAGGAGACCGCTCAACTGCGCGAATTATGGAGGCATCAGTCTGTTCAACATTGCTTACAAGATCTTTTCTGTGAAAATGTGTAAACGTCTGAAACCTTTTATCAAAACCCCATTTGGCCACTATCATTGCGAATTCAGACCAGGAAAGGCCACCACCGATCAAATCTTCACACCCAAGAAGTCCTAATCAATCTAATTATCTCACTAACGATTTCAAATCCGCATATGACAGCATCTATAGAGGGGCGCTATATAGAGCTATGTCTAGTTTTGACATCCCTGCCAAACTTGTCTGTCTATTAAGGATGACGATGGAGAACGCTCGCTGCTCCACCTTCGTCGGTAATGACATCACCGAGACGTTTGATGTTATAAATCTAATTGCCTTGATAGGAGGCGCTTACATCTTTACGTTTTCATAATAAATTGATTAAATCAAATCAAATCGGACAAGGTGACGCGCTGTCATGTGACTTCTTCTTTTATATTGTACTTGAACGAATTGTGCAGAACTTACAAGCCAATAACAGAGGCACAATCTATCAAAAGTCCGTATAACTGCTTGCATACCGGAAAGAACTCAGCGAGTTGTCACCGGTGCGTTTGTAAGCATTGAGGCGGAAGCGGCCAAAATGGGTTTAGCGATAAACGAGGGCAAAACCAAGTATATGCTGTCAACAAGTAGGTACTATCAACACCGAAGAATTGGACAGAACGTCACAGCGGGCAGCTACAACTTCTAGGTAGTAAGGGACTTTGTCTACTTTGGCTCTGCTATAAATTCTGAAAACGACATCAGGGCGAACAATAACCCCTGCCAATCGCTGTTTTCTTTTTTTTGGCTAATAAGGCAACTCAACGCCGGCCGTGGCGCAGTGGTTAGTGTGTCGGAGCACTGCACGTGACGTCCCATGTTTGAATCCCTGAAAACACCAAAAAGTTTTATTACGGTCCCACCTCTCGCCCTCTCGCGAACGTTTGATAAACATCCGAAAGTTCTGTTGTCCCGAGAGCTTCTCAATAACAAAAAAACGCCCTTGGGATGCGGCACAAAACTGTAGATATCTCCCATTCGTGCGAAAAATAGAATGCACACAACACAAGTTGCTAAAAGTTAGGCCTAGGCACTTAATGAGCTGTTGCGCCAAATCTTATATACAATATATGTATAATAAAATACAATGTATCAATGGGGGGAAAGTTACCTTCTCCCTGTATACAAAGGGAAGGGTGATACGCGAAACTGTGATAACTACCGTTCGATCCAGCTGATGTCACACACCATTAAGATCGTTGAGCGTGTATTAGGTGGCCGACTGCGAAAAATAATACGGCTATCTGATGATCAGTGCGGGTTTGTCTCGGGTAAATTAACCACAGATGCAATCCAAAGCATAAGGATTATAATGGAAAAACATCGTGATTCATTAAGGGATTTGCATATTGTATTGGTTGACTTTGAAAAGGCATTCGACAGACAACCACGAGATCTGATATGGGTGGCGCTAAGACATCGAGGGGTTCCAGAAACCTGTGTACAGATGATCATGGACATGTACGAAGGAGCAAAGACAAGAGTAAGATGCCCCGCTGGAGTAACCGAAGAGTTCCCAATCAAAGTCGGGGTGCACCAGGAAAGCGTCTTAATCCCTTTGCTCTTTATTACCGTCCTTGATTATCTGCTTGAAGGTAAAGTGATGGACCCCAAGGTACATCAGTTATTCTTTGCTGATGATAGAGCCATCATAAGTGAGGATCCTACATCCCTGCAACGAGCACTTGATGTGTGGGTGGACGTTCTGGAGGGAAATGGATATCGCATTAGTTCAAAAAAGACAGAGTACTTGTGCTGCCCGTTCTCTGATCCACTCAGGCCTATTCCAGACATTTATTTGAATGGAACAGTGCTTCGCAAGTGCGAAAAGTTCAAATATCTGGGATCTATGATCAATAGCAAAGCAACGTGTGATGACGACATCAATCATCGCGTTGGCGTAGGGTGGATGAAGTGGCGAGAAAATTCCGCTGTCTTCTGTGACAGAAAAATGCCACCTAAGCTGAAGGGAAGGCTCTACACCGCAGTTGTGCGTCCAGCGCTCACATACGGTGCACAATGTTGGACGATGTACAAAACGTATGAGAGTAAATTAACGGCAGCTGAGATGAAAATGCTTCGCATGACAGCAGGAGTGACAAAACTTGATCGAATAAGAAGTTCGAAGACCCGTGGAAGCTTTCACATCAAGGAAACCATCGTACAAAAAATAGAGCGCGACCGGCTCAGCTGGTATTGGCACGTTCAAAGAAGAAATAATTTGAACCCTGTTAAAAAGGCAATACCAATGCACGTTCCAAAGACATCGCGATGTAGGAAAGGCAGGCCTATAAACGCCTGGATCAGACAATTGCGACGACATCGGCATTTCATTGGCCTCAGTAACCGAGTGATCCAAAATCGGCGGGCCTGTTGATATTTTCTGAGGTCAAATAGGCGAACCCCACAGGCGGATCAGTGAAAATGCGGTGAAGTGGGAGGGTTATGATCCCTTATTTTCGGATCATAACCTCGCTGATAAAAGGAAGAAAAAGAAGAATAAAATACAATGTATGTTTGTTGGTATGTATGTTTGGTTGTTTGTATGCTATGGACTCGGAAACCACTGAACCGATTGAGCTCAAATTTTCAGGCAATCTTCGGTATTGTCCCGAGAGTGTTCCTGAGAAGTTTGGTCGCTGCTTTGGTAGTAATTTAGCAGTAAAGTACTTTAGTACTAAATTCTTTTTTTTTTTGGTGCAGCAACGCACGCTGACGGGTACCCTCGGTCCAGCAGTCTACCCACTACTTTAGTATTATAGTACATTAGTACTAACAACAATTTGATATATATATTTATGGTTGGACCACTTACCCACTATTGCCCGCTACAAAACTGTTCTCTAACGGACTTGGCCTCATGCGCCTGCCTGACAGTTGTTTTGGTTTTTGTTTCTGTTAGGAGCAGCAACGCACGCCGGGTGCCCGCTGGTATATATATATAAGGCAGTTCAACAGTACAGCCCGATCTTGAATAACTAAGGAGATATAATATATCCCAGTCCTGCTTGACGGCGTTGAAACATGGTCTTTTTTGAAAGCGGATGAAGATATCTTTGGTCGCTTCGAGAGAAAATTTGTTCGCAAAATATCCTGTTCCATTTGCGTTGACGGGTTTTTGAGGAGAAGATTTAATGATCTTCGAGCTGAATAGGACATACAAATTGAATGGACACTAATGCTCCGGCCCACAGAATTTTCGAATCTAACCCAGAGCGACGACGCAGTAGAGGGGCTCCTCGCTGTAGATGGCTCGTGGAAGTTTGAAGAAACATCCAGCAACTGTTGTAAGTATGTAAGTAGTAAGTAAGTAAGTCAGTAGAAGGTGAAAAGCTAAAACTAACTTAATGTACTAAAGGCCTGGGTGTTGACCTGTGATCTCCAGTCCGTCGAAACAAAGGACGGCGTATGATAAATGCGTCGTTCATACTTTCATCGCCGGGTCAAACATCACATTCCAGGTCCCAGTTTTACTTAACCTAAACATTGGCTTCAAACCAGTGCAACTACTAGTATGTCTTTAGATTAAGCGGTCGGCGTAAGGTACATATACGATGTCCCTTTCAGGTGTGCTTACGCATATTATGTTGATGTTTCGTTCACCCGAGTCAATAGGCCTATAGCAAGATGATAGATAATTGACAGGTGCATCCGGATGCCATAATGCCCCAGGTATTCACTCTCTATAGGGTTTTTGAAATATCCAGGGCAAGGGTAAAACAAACCCGAGACAAGTTCGTTCTCCGTAAAGTTTGCCGACCGCGCGAAATGATGCCTTAATAAAACTGAAATAACATTATCGATTCCGGTAGGTTAAGATCGGCCCTCGATGAGGATGTACTTAGACCAAAAAGTAGGTCCATTGTACTGATCGATTCCGGTAACACCCAAGGCATTCAATAGTCCTTTATTGAGACGTAATGCCAAAGGTAAGAGTGTTCCCTTCTGTACATCCGCATGCATTCTCGAAGACATTTTCTGTCGAAAAAACATTAGCTTTTCCGTATACGATGGACTTTGTTTTTCACTATGCTGTACTCACAAAGGCCAGGATTGGACGAGCGAAGCCTAGGTTACATATAACCTTCATATCGGATGGCAGATAGTTGGAGTGGAAAAGCCATTTGAGAGACATAAATGAGCTTAAACGATGCAAAGACCATTAGAACTCGTTATCGTTATTTGTAAGTTTTCCTAGTCGCGTCTCAAATCTCAATTATCGCGTTTCACTGGGGTGCAGAGTAATTAATTACTTAAACTATAATAATGTAATAGTAATTACTTAAACTCCTTAGCATTTTAAAAATATATACTCGTATTCTAATACGGTGGTTAGGCTGGTTTAGAGGATTGTAATCGTGCAGTGGATAGTATGTTTGCTCGTTAACCCACGTGTGCAAGTTCAAGCGCCAGCGGGGAACAGCAATCATCAGCACTCCGGTTATAAAAAGAAAAACGAATATCATCTACGTTTTTCCAATCACTGCACTCAAGGAAAGGTTCCTGCCTGGTAGTACAATGGACCGGAAAGTCTGAGTTCAGATAGGGTAGAGAATCACGAGTTAAAACTTATAGGTGATACAGACATTGTGAACTCCATAGTCTCACTTAAACTTCGTAGAAATGTCTCGTGTCTTTTTCTATTATTTCGCATTTTTTTATTAAAAATGCTCCAGCAAAATATCCAATTGCATTTCTCTTGTTCAAAATTTCACCCGGAATACACGTCACGCTTCGAATGTACATCAGTTTACCCTCAAAACCAACTTCGAACGTACTGTCAAATATAGGGATTCGTTTATAAGCCGAACAACATGTTTGTGGAATGATCTACCAGTCCCTGTATTTCAAAATCATTACAAGCTTCAAACATTTAAAGCCAGCGCAAACCGGCATCTACTCCATTCCTCTTCCCCCTTTCCCATCCGTCCGTGCCATGACCATCAAAATAAGGGTATTAGTAATTCTTTCGGCAGGTGCAAATTATAAGAATATCAAAATCAGTTTTGTAACAACATGCACTGCCGAATTATTCCTCTTGAATTCAATTTGATACAGCGATATTACTTACCTCCTTTCTTTTGCACGCAAACAAACGGACTTGCTAATAACTACTTCAAAAACCTTTCCAATATTATTTAATATTTCATGCTATGTTAAGCAAATAGCTGTTTATTTTATTCGTAATTGGTAACATATGGTAGTATGGATCTAAAAATTAATCTGAATATTAAATTTGGCTTTTAGGCAAAATCAAACTTTATTCCTATGCAAATATGTCCATTATATTTGTTTGATTGTTGCGATTACAGTATGTTAGTCTGTTACAAATCACAATCATGCAGTGAATTATATTGAGTAAAATAAAGAAATGTGTATTCATTTACTAAGCCTGCTGTAAAATGTCAATTAAAATTTGCATTACTTTTCATATTGAGCAAAACAAAGTTTATTTAAGTGCAAAAATAATACGAGGGCGTGAGCAAATTCTAAGGAAAGTGTTCCATACTTCACTGGTCTTCTTGTAAAAATAAAGTCTAATTTGTAAGCCAAATGTAAGAAGAATGTATTTTTTATAAACATATTGCCCTATATTTTTCAAATTATTAAAAATTATTTCTTCAGATCCAAATGCTTATATCCACAATTATTCCACCATTTTTTTTAATTATCTCCAAACATGTTTTTCTCTTGGGTACATTATACATTACGTACATATATGCATACATATTTTGGAGGACATCAAACACCCATATTTATTTGTGCCAAGTTATTGTCTTAGGATTGCATATGATCCTGCCAATACCGTAGTTTGTTGGGTGCAATAGATCTATTTTAGTCGCAGTGCACTTGTACCTTATCAACCACATATCTGCATCTATATCTACTCTTCCTGTTCCTCCGCCCTCACCACTTACCGAGGAGGCTCCGGGCTTAACGTCTGTACAGAGTTCTGATTTTTCAAATTCTGCTATGGTAAAACGTAATACGTACATATGAATATTAATCAAAACCTCGAAAGTGAATCTTCTAATGAAACCAATACTCGTACTTATTCCTCGAAAGTAGAGCAAGGGAAAATTATAAAACCAATGCTAACATCATCACTCACCATCCCCTAATAAAGCATTCTGTCCTGGCACCGCCGAAAATGATATGTTGTGCCAAATTGTGATAAGATAACAAGCTGGAAAATTGAAATGAGCAGCATCGCCGAAGGGAAGAATCTGATTAGAGTTAATTTGGTTATCTGCCCTTAAACAGTCCTTGTTTGACGGTACTTCATCTAAACCACCCCTAAATAAAGAAAAAAAAAAATGTATATAAATAAACATTACACTGGCATCGCTATTCCATTACCACATCTCCTGCGATTCGTAGTGATAATAATTCACCCCGCTTATTCGAAAGTAAGCTGTGAGCGTAATTGCATATTTTCATTACCAACACGCAGGGGTGTTGCAATTGTAGCGAAGGGTGATAATGCTAATGCCTACATCGTGCACACAGCATCCCTTTAAGCAAAATCTGATTTCGTATTCAGGAGGTATTTGGGATAAATGTCATCATCGAAATCTAAAAGGGAAACAATTGGTTAACGTTTCAATTTTAGGATGAAAAGAAAAAAATGTATTTAATTATCTATTCCGGGACGGGAAAAAGCAAGGGTTAGAAGTTCTTTGGGGTTTTAATTTTATTTGTTTCGAATGGATGTCACTGTCGACTTCTAATGCATAGTAAATGTGTGGTCAAGAACTTGTTGTTGTCGACAAAAACTAGTGACAGCTGATTGCATAAAGTAGGAATATGTGGTACAAAGACAATGTAACAGTAGGTAAATAATAATTAAATAAGTCTTATATCAATACTTCTTGAATCAAGACATAAGTATATTGTGTAGATCGTAGCACATTTAGAAGACCAAAGGGAAAAAATAATTCAATCGGGGGCTAATACATAGTCAAATTAAATTGATTCCCAAATAGCCCTTACAAATAAATGAAAAGCCAGATTTTGGGAAGTGTAAACGTGTTTTTTATTATGTAAATACATTGCTTTTTTTTTCTGGAGGTGAAGAATCTTCAATAAACCACATTGCGGCCGTACTTAGTAACAGTGTGAAACTTGTACCAAAGAAAAACCACCTCCCCATCCCCTCCCCTATTCCCTGCGGTACCACCGTTTAAGTATGTCTTCACAGGGAGCGCTTAGGCCCCACTTGCCTATAAATCTGTATTGCCACGGTTGTGATTTTTTTTTTCAGTCTTTCTAGTGCAAGCAGTTCTTTCATTCTGTACGCAATTTACTTATAATGCAGTCCGTAATATGTGGGCGGTAAGGTGAACATCCAGTTTTCCATGGCGCCTATCAATCCATGGGTGGATCTCAGGTATAAGCTGGTGTGTCCACTTGCCTTTATCGGATGTATGCGAGCGCTTATGCAATTGTTTTAGACTTTCCATCTTTTCCGGATGTCTGTTTTCGCCAGGAGAATTTCCATATTTATTCTCAGTATGATTTGCACAGTACTAATATATGCCAGCATTTCTATTGGATTCATTGTCACAATGTAAGCTGTGTCGCTAGAGGTAGTGCCGAATGCACAGCTAACTCTCAGTGCACGATCGCGGTATAATGACGTGACGTTTGATTCCTATGATTTAATCCTTATGCCCGCGACCAAAATTGTTGCAGCGTATAGAATTATTCTTGCGACTCCAATAGCAGTCGTCAACCTTCTTGAGTTAAGCATGCGTTCTAGTGCAGCTTACTCTATATTCTTCCTGCTGCTTATAAAACCTGTTAGTCCAACTGATGTAAGCCATTACCGAACCATCCTTATTGTCGCATTGCTTATCTGTTCCACCCAAAATAAATCAAATTCATTCATTCATTCATTCATTCATAATAATAACGCTTCATTAAAATTAATATTTATAATGAGTCATTCGCAGCATTGCCGCAACCTTTCCAAGAAATGTGGCAACGTTATTTTGATTTTTCAAAAGCACCACCAAGAGGCTACGCTGGTTATCACGCCTATCATCCTTCTGATAGAGCGCGGGGCGGTTCGTCCTTATTCATTAAAACTAACATCGAACATTCGGTCGACATAAGCATAGAGCTGGAAAAACTTCAGTTGTGCGCAGTAAGGGTTAAAAATAAGCACCTGAGTTACAACATAGCGTCTGTTTACTGTCCGCCGCGATGCAAACTAGAAAAAGACGACTATTTTCGTTTCTTCAATGCTCTTGGTTCAAATTTTCTTATTGGTGGAGATTTCAACGCAAAGCACACCTTCTGGGGTTCAAGATGTACATCTTCTAAAGGAAAAATTCTTTACGAAGTGGCAAATGAATTCGGTTGTTGTTTTTATTCTACAGGAAAACCGACCTATTGGCCAACTGACTCACAAAAAATTTCCGATCTTATCGATTTTTTTCTTACAAAAGTCATTTACGAGAAGTTTGTTACAGTCAAAGAATGTTTTGATCTCTCTTCTGACCACTCGCCGGTAATTTTATTACTTGGAGAAGCGCTGATCAAGAAAAAAGGACCTCCAAGACTCACTAGCAATAGAACAAACTGGGAGGGCTTTAGAAATGATTGCGAAACAAATATCGCCTTAAATGTATCACTTAGAACACCTTGTGAACTAGAGGACGAAATTGATCGTTTCGTGGAAGCAATTCAAAGAGCGGCATGGAGAAACACTCCTTCTAGAAGCTATAAGATTAACCACAACGAAAAGTATCCCAGAGAAATCGTTGAACTGGTGAGAGAGAAACGAAAAGCACGAAAGAAATGGCAAAGCACTCGTGCACCGCAGCATAAAACGGTCCTTAACCGACTATGCAATCGCCTTAAAGATAGTATTCGCGAATTTAAAAGCAAAAAGATAGCGACCTATCTTGAAAATCTCTCCGGTGAAAGAGAATCAAATTATTCGCTTTGGAAAGCGCTAAAAGGCATCCGGAAACCTCAAATGCCAGCACCACCAATTCGCAAAATCGATGGAAACTGGGCCAAGAGCGACAAAGAAAAGGCAGAACTTTTTGCTTTGCACTTAGAAGAAACGTTTAAGCCGTTCGACGGCCCTTCGTTAACGCCCAACTCCCCAGTCACGACATCTGACAACTTTAAAGTAATAAAAGTTGCATTGATTGAACTGAGGGAAGTGATTAAAAATTTAAAGACAAAAAAAGCTCCGGCTTACGACTTGATAACGGCGCAGGTAGTTTAAGAATTGCCGAATATAGCTATTATCAAACTGCTCTATTTGATCAACGCTTCGTTCAGATTGCTTTATGTTCCGAGGCAATGGAAAGTCGCCGAGATTATAATGGTCCCGAAACCAGGCAAACCGCTAAATGAGAAGAAATCATATCGGCCTATTTCCCTATTGCCGGTTATCTCAAAAATATTCGAAAAACTTCTTTCCAAACGTCTACAGCCCGTAATCGACGAAAGACGTCTCATTCCTGACCATCAGTTTGGATTTAGAATTAAACATTCTACAATTGACCAAGTCCACAAAATAACTGGCGTGATTGAGAAAGCTCTAGAAGAAAAAAAGATTTGTTGTGGTGTATTTCTTGACGTCTCACAAGCTTTCGATAAGGTTTGGCACAAAGGCTTGGAATATATATTGCAACGACTACTGCCACGGCAACTCTTTTTAATCTTACGATCGTACCTCACCGAGAGACTCTTTCGTGTTAAGCACGGAAACGATTACTCTGACTTCAAGGAGATTGCAGCCGGAGTCCCACAAGGAAGTGTCCTTGGACCACTTCTATATGTACTCTACACGCGTGACATCCCGCAAGAAAGAAACTGTGTCGTCGCCACGTTTGCGGACGATACGGCGATATTGACAACGGGAGATACCATTGAAGCAGCAACCGGAAAGCTTCAACATGCTATTAATAAAGTACACGCTTGGACGAATTCTTGGCGTATTGTGCTGAACGAAAGCAAATCTACTCACGTCAACTTTACGTACAAAAAAGTGGATAGATTGCCTGTATATCTAAACTCGGCTCAAATACCGTACGCAAACGAAGCAAAATATCTAGGAATGACTCTAGATGTCAAGCTCAAATGGAAATCGCACGTGAAAAAGAAACGCGACGAACTTCAAAACAAATACCGACAAATGTACTGGCTACTCGGAAAACATTCGAAGTTGCTCATCTATAAGCAAGTGCTAAAGCCAGTGTGGACGTATGGTATACAACTATGGGGTTGTACCAAGAAAAGCAATAGAAACATCATACAAACTTTCGAAAATAAAGTTCTTAGAACGATCGTTAACGCACCGTGGTATGTACATAACGAAGATATTCATCGGGATCTGGGAATTCCCAGCGTCGTCGAATAGATAAGAAAATATGCGCGTAAACACAAAGATCATGTTCACGGCCATTGTAACCGTACTATCACTCAACTACTTGACGCGAAGAATTCAATTCGTCGTCTTCAAAGGACAAAACCTTTTGACCTCGCGTCATAGCATATGAAGGTCGTGAAAAAGGCAGGAACTTTCATTGGAATTTAACCTGTCTAAAGTACTACACTTATTTTTAATCACATACGATCATCTTTTTTCTAGAATAACGATTCTCGTAAGCGAAAATAAAACTACTGGATAAGCACTGGCTTAGTTGTAGTATTAATTTTGAGGAGAGGTGTTTTTTTAGTGAGTAAAAATCTCACACTACCATAAGCACGCGCGGTCGGTCCTTATGGTGTCTTTGGAAGATTTTTCACCTGCTCTCGGCAAAAAAAAAAAAAAAAAAAAAGTGTCGAAAAGTAGTAAGAATAAAATGAATCTATTGTGAGGTTTTGTACTCCGCAACCTATTATAAAAGCTCAATTATACCTCCTTTTGATTTGAGCTGAGCGTACTATTGAGCCAGTCTGGTTTTATTGAAGTCACTAGCAGTTTCGGTGATAACCTCACGTCTTTATGTGCAGCGGTAGAGGAAATGTTCCACGTCAATCTCCTGATAGTCTAACATACATGCATACTTTTTTCATGTTCCAAATAGGTTGTAAAAGTGACGATAAAGTAATGTTTGAAAAAATTCGGAAAATATCTTATATCGTACGTTTTTTTAGTATTTATTATAAAAAGAGGGTGATGTAACTTATATCATTCGAAAGGTACTGTGCCATAGATGTGCACAAAAAACAAAAAGAATCATGTGTGTAATTCGCCGTTAAGGCAGGTAACATAAAGTGAACATACACACATGATTTCCCCATATAAAATGCTTTAACCAATTTAACGAAAGCATTTTGATCGTGTTCATGGTCGAATTTCGACCACCTGCGATACAACGAGTAGTAATTATTATTATAATAATTTCAATTTTCTTTTTTAATTTTAAGTTTTGATTTTCAGGACATCCTGTAATATTTTTGCAGGTCAATCTTCATACACCCATCAAAACCTACAGTCTGGCTATGGATGTATTTGAATAAAGGTCTCGCCCAATTGATTTAAAAAATGTGAGACTAAAGTAGACTTGATCATTAAAGTTAATTAAAAGATTGGTAATAATTCTTCAAGCAAGAACTTTGGTAGTAGCTAATGGATTAAAAAAAATGTAGCAAAGCAATACTCAATATCCGTGAAACATTACGAAGGATACCGTAGAAATAAATAGCATTTTCGAGTATAAAGAAAAAAGTCTGCAAATCCTAAATACTACACTACTACAAATACCATGGATCCTGGAAATATATCTCAATCTTCTCCAGCGTTCGTCTTTGATCATTAGATCACTATATTTTTCTAGAGAGATTTGCTCTTTTTTAATCCTGTCTTAGCGGGATCTGCTGCATACCCTGACGTGCTCGTTCAGAAAGTGTGACCGATCCATTGGTACTTTTTCTTTTCCATAATCGAATGCATATGCTCCTGGCCCGTAAGGTCATATATAAAGAGACTTCAGTTTAGCGAAGATATACGCAATATGTTTCTGAAACATTGATTTACAAAAGCTTGCAGCTTTCTTGTGGTAATGGTGATCGCATTTGAAGTACTGCACCCATAGAGAAATACTGACTCTACATTTGAACGAAATAGTCACAACTTGGTACTTAAGATGATGGCACTGCTTCTTCAGATATTAAAAATCATATCGAAAGCAATCTTAGCTTCCCAATTCGGGTGTCTACATCTACATTCCGTAACGCGACTGAGGCAATACTTCCAAGGTATTAGAAGCCTTAAATTCTATCGAACTATTGGCCAATAATGCTCACTTGTGATGTTGAGGGGTTATTTAGGCTGAGAATCTTAGTTTTGGCGATGTTGATGTTTAAACCCACAATGTTTGCTTCTCTCTCTAAATCGATGCTCATTTGGTGCAATTTCGTTATTCTATGCAATAGCAGGCCAATATCATCGGCGTAGTCGAGGTGTCCCACTGACAATGCACTGCAAGGTACGTCAGTGACGCGAGGCTCACTTGCAAGGAGCACCTTGAAAGAACGTGTGACAAAGCGGCTCGGGTGAGCGGTGCCTTATCAAGAATAATGACAAATATAGGAGGACCTAGGCAACAAAGGAGACTTATTCTATTAAGGGTGGTGCAGTCCATCCTTATATATGCGGCACCCATAAGGGCCAAAGCTATGACGAAAAAGACCTACGCAAGAAGGATAAACACTGTCAACAGATTATGTGCGCTGAGAGTATGCTGTGTCTTTCGTACGGTGTCAGACGAGGCAGTATGTGTCATCGCGGGAATGCTACCAGCGGATATCTTGGCTATCGAGCTACAAAGGACCTACGACGCCAAAATTCAGGAGCCTCAAGCGTCAGTCAAAAATATCAAGCTGGAAGAAAGACAGCGAAGCATTAGAGCATGGCAGGAGCGATGGAACCAGTCCTCAAAGGGAAGATGGACCCATCGACTTATACCGGATATCCAAAAATGGATGGACCGGAAACACGGAGAGGTAGATTTCTATCTAACCCAGTTCCTAACCGGACATGGCTGCTTTCGAGCGTATCTCAACAGGTTTGGGCTCGATGAATCTCCCAACTGTCCAAATTGCGGAGAGGCCTCAGAAGACGCTCAGTACGTATTTTTTCAGTGCCCACGTTTTCATACAGAGCACAGAGAACTGGAGGAAAAAATTGGAGAAATACCAACCCCCGAAAACATTGTGCACCATATGATAGCATCGAATGCAATGTGGGACGCGGTGAAACAAGTTGCAGCGATAATCGTTCAGGAACTTAGGTGGCTGGAAAGAGTCAGAAAGAGCTACCATGTCTAACCGGCAATACTTTTGGGACAAGGAGCGGAAGACAGAAGAGTATAAATAGCTAACCAGCCCCGCGAAGTAATACCTAACGGTAGTTACACACCCTTTGGCGCAACCATAAAAATAAAAAGGTACGTCAGTGATAACGCCCAGAAAAGTAAGAAAAAGTAGCGGTGATAGTATAAAATTTTCTGTTTCTGTAATACGTATAATAATACAGTACGAACTTGGTAATCGCAACCCCTCGATTTTTGCAACACTATAAAACATAGCATTATTACCTTTATAAGTGCAACTCTTCAAAAAAAATCCCTTTATAACTGCAACTTCCTATGATGTACTAACATTAATTATACAAATACATATGTATGTTGTTTTTTGTTTGTCTCTTTTGTTCTTTAGGTAGTGTTCTTGTTTTAAAGCGACGGCTATCACAAAAAAATTGACAAAGCTAACTAAAATGTGGTGTATCGGCAAAAGTCATTTGCGGAGATTATAAGGTGCATAAGTCGACAATAACAATAAAAAAAAAAAAAAAATTTTAATTCTCAAATATGCCGCAAATATGGAAGCTAAGCCAGGGAAACGACAAACACTAAAATCGTGTGAATACCCGAAAATTCAAAAGGCACTCTACAAATGGTTTTTGAAACGAAGAAATCAAAACGTGCCCATTTCCATCGATATCCTCAAAGCAAAAGCTAGCAAGTTGCATGAGAAAATAGAAGAAAAGGAGGGATCTTTCAATGCAAGTAATAGTTGGGTGTCCAATTTCAAAAAGCGATATGACCTCTCGACCCATTTTTAATCCAGCTTAGAAACAAAATTGAGGATCTGGATCTTTCAACAGAACAAATTTATAATGCTGATGAGTCCTGGTTGTTTTCTAGGCAAATACCAGATAAAACACTGGTGTATTATCTGCTCTTGGGTGCAAAATAAGCAAGGAACGAATAACATTCCTCGCCTGCACAAATGGATCTGGTTCACACAAAGTGAAACTTCTTGTGATTGATAAAGCGCAAAATTCTAGAGCATTCAAAAACTTTAATAAAATTACCGTAGTCTACAAGGCTAATCAGAACACATGGATGACTTTTTGGTTATTTAAAGACTGGTTTCACCATACCATATTGTTCCTGAGGTAGAAATAAAAAAATTATAAAACTATTGAATGTTTATTTTAAAATTTTATTTAGGTACGATAATTTCTTGAATCCAAGCGATTTTCTAAGAAAGCCCTGTTACTCTTGGATAACGCCCAGTGTCACCCTAAGGACAATGAGATGAAAAGTTATGATGGCATGATAGCCGTTACGTGTTTTCCAGCTAACTGTACTGCCATTCTCCAGCCAATGGACCAAAACGTTATTAACTTAACAAAAGTTGATTACAAAAAAAGTCCTTTAGCATATTTGATAGCGAATAAACCACACAACTAGAACAAAAAATTAGGGATTTCAATTTATGCCTTCTAGCCTTCCAGCTAGTGCATGGCAAGAACTGCCATCAAGCTACATATGCAAGTGCTGGAATGTGTTAATGAAACCAGATGTTGAGTGGACTGAAGATGACAGCATTCCTCTAAGCATTATAAAAGGAGACATTGACAACGATCGCGCAGCCCTTGCATCAATGCTCCAAGGACTTGCACCAAATTACTCCTTTACGAATGAATAGCTTAATGAATGGATGCACGAAAGTTTAGTTGGCCAAGAAATTGATCACGAAGCCCAGGAAATAGAAAGTACAGATGAAAGTGAAGCTGAACTTACTACACGTTCTAAAATAAAAGCGTCAATTGCTGTGCAATCATTTAACACATGCATTCAGTGGGCTGAAGAAAACGCTATTGCAGTAAAAGACTTTCTACATCTGAAGGAGCTACGGGAGACTGCTGCTCTATCCGTATAAAGCCTAAATTGTAGCAAAGTACAGACAACAATACAGATATTAAAAAAAAAAAATTTTTATGTAGAACTATGTACATATGTACACATATGTGTGTACTTAAGTAAAACCTTTTTTGTGATGTTTCATTTAAAAATCAACGAATAAGTTTTACAAATAAATGAAATAAACTTTTATTTATATTCTATAAAGAAAATATTAGCTTTCTGTTTCAAACCTCGCAAAATGTGTTCTATTTATCATATTGCTCACTGTATAATTTTTCCTCGGTAGGTGCAACCACCTCAGTAAATGCAACAACCCCGATGTCTATCAGTTGCGATTACCGAGTTCGTACTGTAATTATGATAAAACATAAATGCTTCTGTGGGCTGTATTAACTCAACTTAGTGGCAAGTAGAAAGCAATGCTCTTTTACATAAGTTTAAGCCTGACTAAAAATAGATACCAGCAAAATAAATATTGTAAATAATATTATTGTAGCAACGGAACACTTTCAGTGAACGAATTTAAAAAATTGAAACTTTTTTCAAATTATCACCGGATTTGAATCCCCTGTAAATACTTCATTTATTTGCAGATACTTCTCTTCGAAATGATGCAGTCGATGACTCGCTGCAACAGACATTAATACCAACATTTAATGCAAAATAATGAAGCTTACGCTTTTGGTTTGTTAAAAAAATGTGCTTGCATGTGTTGGCCGTTAGTCTGTCACCACGAATTGTCAGTTCATACCTTCCCATATTTTTTTTTTCTTTACAACATCCAATATTCAGTATAGGTACAGCAAATTAACCAGATCGAAATGATTTCGCCTTCCTCGAAGCCTTGAATCAGCGGATGGTAGTGGTGGATAATTCGTTTTGAAATTGCTCCGTCAGCGCCTTAACAATGCGAGCCACGGTCGTTAGCTGTGCAGCCAACCCATGTAGCAATACGGAGAACCAGGTTTACCACAAATGTTGAGACATCATCACGTGAATGCAGTTTTCTATTGTTTTCGTGACGATGTCACATTGGGCGAGAGGTCTAGATGGCGCCATTGATATTAGCTGACGAAGATTCCGCTGTGCAGTGCAAAAGTGTATGAATGGAGGGATATGTGTATGTGCACATAATCGAAACCAAACCGAATGGACAATTATCTAGGATCCTGAGTAATATGAAATGACTGCATTATATTGCGAGTGAGGTAGCTTCGTGTCTTTGGTTGTCTGCATTGGTTGAAGATGAACGATGTGTCAGTAAAAAAGAAGAAACAACCAGCAATGGTCTCGTTAAAGCAAAACGAACCCATGTTGAATAAACGAATCAAAATGACTCAACATTTCTGCTGTTAAAAAAGCATCCAAATTAAAAGCTGGGACCATTGGCGTATAATTATAGTCACTGTATGTTAAGTAGGTTAAGTGCATGCTAAGTAGTATCATGTTAAGTTTAAAACCAGGTCCTTGGTTTGTAATTAATTATAAACACTTTTTAATCTGCCTACAACTAGTATCAGCTTTAGAACGAATCCGCAAAGAGTTTTGTCAAACAAACTGAAAAGATAACAGAATGTTCAAAGTTCTTTTTTTTTATTTATTTTTTTTTTTCCGAGGGTAGGTGAAAAATCTTCCATAGGCACTATGAGAATAGCAAGCGCGTGCTCATAGTAGTGACAGATTCTTATTGACTAAAAAAACATCACCCTTCGATATAAATTTGTTAGATACCGCAGGTTAGGTTAGGTTAGGTTAGGATCGGCCCTCGATGAGGATGTACTTAGACCAAGAAGTAGGTCCATTGTACTGCCGATGTGTAAGGCGGGTGGATCACCCTCTTACTCTTGGAACCATTTGCTTCGTTGAATGAAGTCGAGAATTTTAGCCGTGCAGGCGTTGCCGAGATCATTAAGATCATTGTAGAAGTATTCACCCAGAGTGGCCTTCCTGATGTTGGCGAGCGCAGGACAGGCGCACAGGAGATGACTGATGGTCTCTTCTTCCTCTTCATCTCTGCAGCTTCTGCAGAAGTCGTTGTGAGGGATACCTAATCTCTGGGCATGTCTTCCTATGACGCAGTGTCCGGTGAGGACATTTGTTATTTTTGAGAGGGTTCCTCTCTTGTGCTTCAGGAGTCCGATGGACCTGGATTTATTGAGTATCGGCCAGAGCTGTCTGGCGGTATGACATTGGTCTAGATGTTGCCATCGATGATTGGCTACTTTCTCGGCATCAATTTGAATAAGGTACTTAACATAAGACGCTGGCGCTTCGATGTCGGTGATGCTTATGCTATCTGTACCAGAGGAGCCTTGTCGTGCAAGTTCGTCGGCTGCACAATTCCCCGGTATGTCACAGTGACCTGGTACCCAGCAAAGAGTGAGGTTGTACTGACCAGCTATCTCGTTAAGAGATATGCGACAGTCTTTCAGTGCCTTAGATCTCGTAGTGCTGGATGCGAGGGATTTGATGGCTGCCTGACTGTCGACATAAATAACAATATCAGGTGTTGATAATGTGCTAGTCGATAGCCAGTCAGCGGCTTTGCGAACTGCGGTGATTTCGGCTTGAAAAACGCTGCAGTAGTCTGGAAGGTTAAAGGAGAGGTGTATGTCCAGATCTTCGGAGAAAATTCCGGCACCGACTCCGTCCTTGGTTTTGGACCCGTCCGTGAAGATTGACAGCGATTCGTTGTAAAGGACATTGCGTTGCGTCCACTCACTTCTGTCCGGTATCGAGTGCGTGTAGCCCTTGTCAAAATCATATTCAGTGGGCAGATGGTCAGTGGAATTGGGAAGATGACGGTGCATCGAAAGTATATTGGCATGTCCCGTGTGTTGCTCCTTCCACTGCCTGGAGCCTCTCAGTCTTATTGCCGAGCTGACAGCCAATTGCTTACTGACGATGTCAATCGGAAGCAGATGGAGCATGGTTTGGAGCGCCGCTGTGGGAGAAGTTCTCAGTGCACCGGTAATACTGAGACATGCAACTCGCTGAGTTTTTTCCATTATGGATAGGTTGGATTTCTTCTCCAAGGCGGGCCACCATACCAATACTCCATACATGAGAATCGGTTTAATGACCGACGTGTATAGCCAGTGCATGATGCTTGGTTTAAGGCCCCAGGTGGAGCCTACTGCTTTCTTGTAGATGTATAGAGCGGCCAGCGATTTCCTGGCCCGTTCGACGACATTATCCTTCCAAATTAGCTTGCGGTCAAGCTTTAGGCCTAAATAGCTAGCACTATTTGAAAGCTTGAGGGTGGATCCCCTTATCTTGGGCGGAGTGAAGTCAGGTAGCTTGTGTTTTCTTGTGAATAGAACTAGCTCGGTCTTCGTCGAGTTAACGGAGAGGCCGCATTTATCGGTCCATCTGAGCAGTTCATTGAGAGCAGACTGCATGACATCGGCCAGCGTCTGCGGGTATTTGCCTGTTGTTAGAATGGCGACATCATCTGCATAGGCAATAACATTGCATCCAGCTTTTTCGATCTTTAGAAGGGCCTCGTTGAGCACCAAATTCCACAATAGTGGAGACAGTACACCCCCTTGAGGGGTGCCTCGATGTACATGTCGCTTGACAGTACTACTTCCGAAGGATGCTGTTATCACCCTGTTCTTTAGAATGTGTTCTACGAAACAACAGATGGGTTCGCAGATGTTGAGCCTACGTAAGGCACTGGTAATCGAATTTGTTTCAACGTTGTTGAAAGCTCCCTCTATGTCTAGAAATGACACTAGGGTGAACTCTTTGGTTGAGAGTGATTTTTCGATAGGGTGGATGATGGAGTGCAAAGCCGTTTCCACAGACTTGCCTTTTTGGTAGGCGTGCTGTGACATGGATAGTAGGGTGCTATCAATAGTGGCCTTGATGTGTAGGTCCAGGATTCTTTCCAGAATCTTGAGAAGGAAGGACGTTAGACTAATAGGTCTTAGGTCCTTTGGGAGGGTGTGCGATGTCTTGCCTGCTTTGGGTATAAAGACCACTCTTACCTCGGTCCAGGCAGTTGGTGTTGTTCCGAGCTCAAGACAAGCCTTCAGAATGCAGGAAAGATACTGCCATACTATATTGAAGGCCGTCTGAATCTGGGCCGGAAAAACACCATCCGGTCCCGGGGATTTGAATGGTTCGAAACTGTTTACTGCCCATTTCAGCTTATCTTCGCTGATAAGATGAGGATGTGCCTGTGGGCGTGCAGCAATTACCAGGGCGCGATCATCGTTGGGGGTAGGCGTGCAGCCGGGGAAGTGAGTGTCCAAGAGCAGGTTGAGCGATGCTTCGTCCGATTCAGCCCAGGATCCATTGGGATTCATGAGGACACTAGGTATAGTTGGTGTTTTGGAGAGGACTTTTCGCAGTCTAGAGGATTGAGACGTGTTGTCAATACTCTGACAAAAACCGCGCCAGGATCTGCGTCTAGCTTTCCGAACCTCTATTTTGAAGTTCTTCAGACTTTCTTTGTAGATCTCCCAGTCCAGTGGTAGCCTTGTTCGTTTGGCTTTATTGAACTGCTTCCTGCTTGTGCAGCGAAGGCTGTTGAGTTCTGCATTCCACCATGGGGGACGATTGCCCACCTTTCTTCTTGTGGTCGGACAGGATTCGATGAAAGCTGTATTAAGTGCAGAAGTTAGAACGGTGTTTAGCTTGTCTAATTCCAATTGTGTAGTTGGTGTAGTGTACACTTGATTGGATAGTTTAACAGAGAGGGATTTATTGTGTAAGCACCAGTCGGTTTTCCGTCGATTGCGGAAGACCAAGGGTGCGGTACTGTGACAGATTTCCAGCTTGTACTCCAGATAGCGGTGATCGGAAAACGAATGACTGTCAGATACAGTCCAGTTGGAAATTGCAGGATAGATATTTTGGGAAGCAAAGGTGACGTCAAGCACCTCTTGCCGGGTCTTGG
Organism: Brachypalpus laphriformis; assembly: GCA_945910035.1. Taxonomy (NCBI): domain Eukaryota; kingdom Metazoa; phylum Arthropoda; class Insecta; order Diptera; family Syrphidae; genus Brachypalpus; species Brachypalpus laphriformis. Next base: position 105,382,020 of record OX246756.1, read on the forward strand.
TAATAAAAGTAGGACTATTTCCTCTGTTACAAACTACTAGGTCGGTGCCTACTAAATACTCGAAAATAGACCTACCTCGAGGGTTAGTGTCGGTACTTCCCCATAGATCATGGTGCGCGTTGGTGTCGCACCCCAATAAGATGGCTTCTCTTCTCCTCCTTGCTTCATCTACCACTTCTTCCACTTCCTTGGATGGAGCAGACTCGGGGTCTTCATAGGGTAGGGATCCTGACGCCAGCCAGATGATGGTGTTTTTTGATTTAAGCAGCGTTACTGCTAGGTCTCTTGTGCTATGGTGGGGAAGAAAAGTTAGGTTTAAAGAGGTTTTAGCAAGAATGCAAGCTCGTGTTCTACCTACATTCTTCGCGTGGTATAGCGTATATCCTGGGGCCCTTAATCCTATGACGGTGTCATCTCTTATCCAAGGTTCTTGGATCAGGGCGATGTCAAAGCCTCGTTCACTGAGGCGAAGTAACAGGTTAGCGGATGCTAAGGAAGAATGGTGGAGATTAATCTGTATCAGTTTTAGCATCATTATGAGCTGATACGGACCTCTCCACGACGGTAGCGTTTAGGTCATCGGGGGATGATGGTTCATCATCATGGATTACAACGCGGGGGAGGGCGGGAGTCGCCGAGTTAGAGGGACCTGCGATGCTATTACGGTCCGCCGTGAAAAGCCTTACATCAATTACCTTCAGACCACAACGGATCTTAAACTCCTTCGCGCGGAGTAGAGGTATTGATTCGGCAGTTAGAGAGATGACTAGCGAGCGGCCAGATCTCTTGGTGTCGTTATCCGTTTTTTTAGAGCTCGGTGGCTCCTCAAATGCCTTCCAGTCTTTGACTGGTAGGTCCGGATTTTGGTAGGCAATCAGGCTAAGAACTTTTGCTGGCTCGGGCGGTTCGAGTGGAACCCAGATCCTTGCTTTCGACCTGTGGGGGATTTGGCTCCGTTCCACCGCCTTGAGCTTGGCTCCTGGCCAGATTTCACCTATGCTGCTGATGGCAGCGGCGATGAAGTCGACCGAGTTCTGATCGTCGCATGCGATCAGCTTGACGAAGCCTTGATGCCAGCCAGCGTCTTGAAAGGTGGGTGGAGAGTTGGGATGAGTTATTATACGCTCGTAAAGGCAGTTCATCACTCTGCCTTCAATGAGCCTCTACTTATCGTAGGAGATCCTCCCCTCTTCGTCAGACAGGTCCACTATCGCGACGACGAGGCTGTCCTTGACCGTCTCGGAGAAGGGTTTGGAGCTCACTGAGCTCTTTGTCTTCTTCGAGGCGTTGGACTCCTCGTCTACGGACCTGCGTCTCTTGGGCGCAGAGTCTATCGCGACTACGGACTGGCCCCAGGCTTGGTTTGGTAAACCAGATCGACTCGGTGTGTCGTTAGCGTGGGAGCGATACTTTCGAGGAGAGGGATTCACTCTCTGATTCGTGGGTTGGCGAGTGCCCCGGGTGGAGGACTGGCGTGAGCCACGGGTGGAAGGGTGGCGTGTGCCACGGGTGGTTGGGTGGCGTTGCCCACGGGTAGCGAAGTGCCGCAGAGGCTTTAGCTTCATTAGCTCGCTGAACTGTCGGGCAATGTCAGTTGCCCAGACGTGGGATTCCCGCTCCTGCTGACTCCACTCCTTTTCCGTCTTTTTGCCTAGTCGGTCAAGGATGCAGAAAGCCGCTTTAGTCTCACGACTTAGCGATTTCCTTTCTTGGTCAGTGAGCTTGGGAAGAGGTGGAGGAGCTGAACTGCACGTGGGTGTAGCGCTATTCAGCTCGTCCGACAGCACGGAGCACTCGCTGACGGAATCGTCAATGCAGAGATTCTGCAGATGCTCTTCCACACGTGTAGTGCTTTTAGAGCTGCCGACGATGTCGGCTGTTTCCGGGTTTTTTTGTTGAGGTCCGGCCTCAAGGTCTGGTTTTTTGCATGTGTTAGAAATTTTGGTCCCACGAGTAGCTAGGGAAAGGGTGGTCAGTCTGCACAGAGCCCCGCATTATGCAGATAAGGCAGTTGATACCAGAGCGTGCCCGCTGCCTCTGGATACACCGTTTACGACTGAGCTATTTTTGGTTGTCCTGGGCCCTCAGCCAGGCTGATCCTCGGCACGGTACGGTTGACACCTTGATCCAGCCCAGGGGGAAGAGTTGGGGGAGGGGTGGGGAAGAAAAGAAGGATAGGAGAGACTAGGTAGGATGATTATCTTTTAGTTTTTACTTCGAGCCTCTTCAAGTGAGTCGCTCATCGTTGCGGCGATACCGCTTGGGACGTGATACGTCCCCGATGTCGATTCCAAGCGTCTTGAGCTCTAGTATAAGCCATCACACCGCGACAAGGTAGATAATCAAGTGATGGATACCGCAACTAAGTAATAACTTACCGAGCAATTTTTCTATCACGAAATAAAAACGGCAGGTTACTTTCCACTGAAAGATCCTGCATGTTCCGCAATCTAGACGCGGTTAATCCATATCTCGCCAAGTCGAAAGGTTTCGTTCTATGTAGTCGGCGCAATAAATTGCTCTTATCCAAAATTTGTAGGACTGTATTGTTGACATGTCCGAATAGTCGGTTTCTATGCTTTCTCGCGAAGCTTCTAGTTTCAGCTTCGGAATTCCGAGATCCCTGTGGATATCGGCGTTTCTAATATACCACGGTGCTTGAACAATTTCTCTTAGCACTTTATTTTGAAAAGTTTGTAAAATATTTGCATTTGTTTTCTTGGTACAACTTCAAAGTTGTATACGGTAGGTCCACACCGGCTTTATCACTTGCTTGTATAAAAGCAGTTTGTCCTCAGAACTGAGCTGGGGATGTTTTCCGAGTAACCAGTCCATTTCTCTATATTTGATGTTCAAAGTTGATACTTAAAGATGACATGGGCTCTCATTGGTTTTAAGTTTGGTATGGGGTTATAAAGGTAAAGTGGGTATTATATCGACTGTAATTGTGATAACACCAATTGTACCTTTGGTGCGTACTAAAATAATTTTAAAGTGCACTTTATCCGACTATAATTTTGTGCCAATGTTATTAATTAAAATAATTTTGTGATGAACAACATCGAAATCAAATGAACACAACGATGCGATATTATAATAATTATTTTGTGTCTTCTGTAGAGTTAGTTCTAGAACAAATATCAAATCCCAATACGGACAATTTCAAATCTTATCAGATGATGAATCATGGTTCTATAAATATGACCCAGAAACCCTACAGCAATACATGGTATGAAGACCGGAAAGAGCATGTCCCTCTGTTAAGGCAAGACAATGAAACTCAGGAACAAGGGTGATGATGGCGATTTATCGCATTATCAAAGCGGAAATAGTCGCTGCTATTCCATTGGAAACTGGTCAGACAGTAATTTCCAATGGGTATGCTGAAACTTGTTTACCAGAAGTTTTCAAAAATTTGTTGGGAAACCAGAAAACTTTGCCTCTACTTTTTGCAGCCCAAGAATACACCTGCTTATACTGCCAAAAAAAGAGTAATTTTCTGGCGTTCACAGGGATCAATGAAATTCGGCCAGCACCTTTTTTGAAATTGCTTATAGTTAATGATTGTTCGTTTTAAATGAGGTATTATCGCCTCATGCAGTCAATGCCAAAATTGAAACCCTCCAAAAACAAAATTTTTATTAGAGTTTTGAAAGAAAAATTTATAAAAATGAATAGCAATTAAGCTGAAAAAAATGAAAAAAAATATATTACAAATGAAAGATATATAGGTAAAAAGTTCTTTTTTTTTCTAACACTATTAGCTTACTTTTACACTATTATTACTTTTGTTAGTCCCTTCGTTTATGAACGCTGCAAAATAACGTGGCTAGATATTCAAAATATGTTCTGTTTTTTTTTTTTTTTTTATTTCTCTTCAAACCAAACATTTCTCTTACGCTTTTCCAAAACTTGGTATGCAATGCTTCATATGTAAAGTTAGCATCTTTTTTTCGCGGGATATTCCTTTTTTTCAGCTCTCGTATATAATATTTCGAATTTCACAGCGAACGAGTAAAGGCTGAATTATAATAGTCGGAAGCAATCGGAAGCGAATGTCATAATTCTGTGTTAGGTTTCCTTCAGTACTGTCAATTGCAAAAGTAGCCCCGCTTAGGTGTATGTGTTCGGAAGCAATTGTGTGGTTCATAGCCATTCACAGCTGTACAACTGTCAAATTTTCGTATGAAAGAGCGAATGGATTCGGTCGAAAGAATGTCGAAACCGAAAGGAAAATGCATCTTCAATGCAAAAGTTCGTGAGAGTCGACACATTGAAAGCGATTCGCACGGTGAAATGCAATTTGACATATTCATGCGTAGAGTTCTACCACTTTTTGAAAACGAAACCAGATTTACTCCTCCAAATAGCTAAAAAGAAGAAATATTCTACCAAAACTGATGCCAATGCGAGTGCGATTGACTTTGAAGACGACGAAGTTGTAACAATGTTGGTTGGTATAAGCGTATAAGTATTTTTGACGAATAAAATATGAATTTGCGTCAGAATTTTTTTTATATTTAATATTCTTTTGTTATCCTCCTTTTTTTACTTCGATATCCCGCGAAATTGCCGAGTTTAGTGGAGTTATCCTTTTTTTCAGCCAAAAAATGATGGTAAGTTTATTCATATCTCATATGTTACATAAACATATGTTACATAGACATTACATGTTATATAGACAGTTTTATTTTATTCAATACTAGCTGGCACCCGGCTTGCGTTGCTGTGCCGAACAACTGTCAGGCAAGCGCCAGGAGCAACAACCGTCAGGCAGGCACCTGGGGCTAAGTCTATTAGAGAAGAGTTTTGTGTCGGCCAACAGTGGATAAGTGCTTCATACTTAAATCTATATGGTATATCAACAATTGTTTAGTACTAAAGTAGTGGATAAACTGCCAAATCGATGGTACCCGCTGTGCGTTGCTGTGACCTACAAAAATAACGTTTTTTTTACTACTAAATATTATAACACTAAAGTAGCAGCCTGGTGGGCAAAATCGCATCATCACCTCCACGTGGTGCCCGCTGGATAGCTATCTGATAGTGAACTAACGATGAGCGTATGCTGAGTCTGACGATATATGGGCAGCTGAACACTCGGACCTGCGTAAGCACATCTGGATGAACTTCAGCGCGCATATGTTTAACTGGACGAGGCATCTCTTGTTGACTTGATTGGCTGAAATATGCGTCTCAGAAGTCTAACAAGAGGTCCTCAGAAGGAGGACGTGCGGCGGATGAATTCTCCCGATGGAATCAACGGTGACGTCTACAGGCCAGCGGAAACCTTACCGGAGCTACTTCGACATATTTGAAGCTGAGGTCTGTAAGGATTTTCAATACTACGTCAGGGTATTGAAAAAGAGATGGTGGCGGATGAACCCTTAATGAGCCAACGGCAGCGCTCATATCCCCGAAGTGGGTTACCGATATCGGTGTATTCGGCCACTCGTCCTAGGGGTTGCTAAAAAAGGATCTGGTCCTCTAGGTTAGGGGTTGTGCCGTCGGGCTAACTTCCCTACCACGTAAAAAACCGTCGGTTACGAAGCAACTAACAGCCTCGGATACGGATGAATTTACTGTTGACGACCCATGCAAACGTGAAAAGGACAACGATCTTCGTGTCTGCACGTGGAATGTTAGGTCCCTCTACAAACCACGTGCAGCCGAACAACTTGTGGAGGCCCTAGAATGTCTCAAAGCAGACATTACCGCCATCCAAGATGTGCGATGGGATGGGCCGGGCAAAAGGAGTATGAAAAACGGCGACATCTACTACGGCGATTGCTACAGACAAAACGGACAGCATCTATTCGGGTGCGGATTTGTTATTGTAGGCAGACTTAGGCAAGAAGTCTTGAGTTTCCGGCATGTGAACGAGCGCCGCATGACTATCCGTATCAAGGCCAAATATGCCAACATTAGCCTAATATGCGTTCACGCCCCTCATGAGGAGAAGGACGACGCGACGAAGGACGACTTCTACCACCTCTTGGACAAGACGTATGAGCAATGCCCTAGCCACGACGTTAAAATTATCCTAGGTGATTTTAACGCAAAGCTAGGAAGAGAGGACGTCTTTAGTAGCGTGGTCGGAAAGCACAGCCTGCACGACAACACATCCGACAACGGACTCAGGCTAATCGACTTTGCAGCGGGGTGAAACTTTGTCGTAGCTAGTACGCGGTTCCCACGTCTCGACATTCACAAAGGAACATGGCTCTCCTTTGATCGAAAAACTGTCAACCAAATCGATCACATTGCCATTCCGAGGAGCCAACGTGAACTCGGATCACTACCTAGTTGTAGCCAAGGTACGGATGCGGATATCCACAACGGAGCGAAATTAACGAAATACTGTGAGGAAATTTGACGTCGAAAAGCTACAATCGCAAGAGACCGCCAGAACCTTTGCCGATCGTGTTTCTTCTAATCTCAATCGTAGTCCTATGCCGCCAGCAGCAAATGCGGAAGACCAGTGGCAGCGTTGCCAACAAGCCATCAGAGATGCCGCCTCTGATGTACTGGGTTTCTCTCGGCCACCACAACGAAACCCCTGGTTTGATGAGGAATGCCGGCAAGCACATGCAGCAAAACAAGAGGCGTACAAAGCGGCGATGCATAGAAGGACTAGAGCTGCTTACGACCTCTACATGCGCAGGAGAAAAGAGGAACATCGACTTCTCAGAAAGAAGAAAAAGGATCATGAGAAGCGCTCAATCGAGGAGATTGAGAGACTTTATTGCAGGAATAATGTTCGAAAATTTTACCAGGGTTTCAAAGCCAGAACAGAAGCCTGCAGGAATAAATAATGGCAACATAGTAGTAGAATCGCAGTCGGTGCTGAGGATATGGAAGGAACACTTCTGCAGACTGTTAAACGGCGATGATGATCAATATTCCGCTGTCAGGCGGAATGAGCCATTCAACAGTGACGATTACAGTCAAGATTCCCGTCAACCCGATCAGAATGAAGTGAGGATAGCGATATCTAAACTCAAATCCAACAAAGCCGACGGCCTTGCCGCTGAACTTTTCAAGGCAGGAGGAGATGAGTTGGTAATGAGCATGCACCAGCTCATCTGTAAAATCTGGTCAGACGAAAGTATGCCCGATGAATGGGACATCAGCATCGTTTGCCCGATCCTGATGAAAGGAGACCCTCTGAACTGCGCCAATTACAGAGGTATAAGTCTCCTCAACATCGCATGTAAGATCCTGTCTGCCGTATTATGTGAACGCCTAAAACCGATCTTCAACAACCTGATAGGTCCTTATCAGTGCGGTTTCAGGCCTGGAAAGTCCACAATTGACCAAATATTCACACTACGGCAGATCTTGGAAAAAACCCATGAATACAAAATCGATACGCACCACCTCTTTATCGATTTCAAAGTTGCCTATGATAGCGTATATAGAGACGAGTTATACAGAGCCATGTCTAGTCTTAGCATCCCTGCCAAGCTCGTCCGTTTGTGCAGAATGACGATGGAGAACTCTCCATCAAAGTCGGTAAGAACATCACCGAACCGTTCGATGTCAGGAAAGGTGTTAGACAAGGCGACGCGCTATCATGCGATCTCTTTAATATAGTACTTGAGAGAATTGTACGAAACTCACAAGCCAACAACGGAGGTACAATCTTCTTCAAGTCTGTACAACTACTCGCTTATGCCGATGACATTGACATAATCGGAAGAACTCAGCGGGCCGTCAATGGGGCATTTACAGGTATTGAGATCGAGGCAGCAAAGATGGGTCTAGTGGTCAACGAAAGCAAAACAAAATATATGCTGTCTACAAAAAAGGACACCCAACATCGGCGTCTTGGACAGAACGCCACAATAGACAGATATAATTTTGAGGTAGTAAAGGATTTTGTCTACCTAGGCTCTATGGTGAACTCCGCAAATGACATCAGTAGGGAGATCACACGAAGAATTACTCTTGCCAATCGTTGTTTCTATGGGCTAAAACGGCAATTGAGTAGCAAAGCCCTATCTCGAACTACTAAGGTAACTCTTTATAAGACTCTAATCATCCCAGTGCTGTTGTATGGCGCAGAGGCATGGGCTTTGACAAAACCGGATGAGGATGCCCTTGGTTGTTTCGAGAGAAAAGTTCTTCGAGCGATCTTTGGTCCCGTCTGCATAGACGGTGAGTGGAGGAGAAGGTACAATTCCGAGCTATACGGTCACATACAGCGACTAAGATAGCTGGGTCATTTGGAGCGGATGGAGCCCAACGTTCTCGCTAAGAAAGTTTTCGAATCCACCCCGGATGGACGACGCAGTAGAGGACGACCTCGCGGTAGGTGGCGCAAACAAGTGGAGGGGGACCTCAACCAACTTGGCGTGCGCAACTGGAGGCAGCTGGCTCGTAATCGTGCTAGCTGGAGAGGTTTGTTGGTTGAGGCCCAGGTCCACCCCGGACTGTAGCGCCATCTAAGTAAGTAAGTAAAGTAGTAGCCTGATTTTGAGCAGATTTCACAGGAACACTCTCGGGCCTGAAATTTTGAGCTAAATTGGTTCGGTGGTTTCGAAGTCCATAGCATACAAACATAGGTACATAGGCACATAGGTAGATACCATAAGTACATTTGTACATTGAATTTTAGATAAATTTCACAAGCCGGCTAAAAATTAAAGTACATCTGTAGAATTCTTTTTTAGATCGAAATACAAATTTTAATTTCGCCTCGAGGTATAATAAATTTGTGTGAAATGAAAAATAGGGGCGCGCCTCTATAATACCCAAGTTATTTCAATAAAAATAAATTAGGAAAAACAGAAATTGATGTTTAAAGACTTCGAGAAGCCAACAGAGACCTGGACCATTTCCTAGTTGCACACCAGATGCGTATGCGGATAACTAAAACAAAGTGAAACCAACGAGAGGCTGTGAAAAAATTGTTTTCTGTCTTTGCTTACAAGTGCAGAGGACAAGTGAAAACGTTGGCAACAAACCAAAAAAGAAACATAGAGAGTAGCTAACCCTCTAACAGGCAAAGTTAAAATAATGACGAAAGGTAAAGCAAAACTTTTGTTTAGATGAGATATTGGTCTCAGAATCACAAATTAAGTTTTTTGTTTTTTTTTTTTTGCCGAGAGTAGGTGAAAAATCATTCTAAAGACACCATAAGGCCCGACCGAGCGTGCTTATGGTAGTGTGAGATTTTTACTCACTAAAAAAACACCTCTCTTTAAAAGTAATACTACAACTAAGCCGACGCTTATCCAGCAGTTTCATTTTCGCTTACGATACACGTGATTTTTGGGGGAAAAAAATGTTCGTACGAAGCTAAAAGAAATGTAGAACTTTAGGCAGGTTAAATTCCAATGATAGTTCCTGCCTTTTTCGCGACCGGCATATACTATGACGCGAGGTCAAAAGGTTTTATCCTTTGCAGACGACGAATTGAATTATTCGCGTCTTGAATGACGGTACGGTTACAATGGCCGTGAACACGATCTTTGTGTTTACGCGCAAATTTTGTTATCTCTTTAACGACGAATATCTTCGTTACGTACATACCACGGTGCGTTGACGATCGTTCTAAGAACTTTATTTTCAAAAGTCTGTATGATGTTTCTATTGCTTTTCTTGGTACAACCCCATAGTTGTATACCATACGTCCAGACAGGCTTTAGCGCTTGCTTATAGATAAGCAGTTTGTTATGTAGGCTCAACTTCGAATGTTTTCCGAGTAGCCAGTACATTTGTCGGTATTTGTTTTGAAGTTCGTCGCGTTTCTTTTTCACGTGCGATTTCCATTTGCGCTTAACATCAAGAGTCATTCCTAGATATTTTGCCTTGTTTGCGTACGGTATTTGAGCCGAGTTTAGATATACAGGTAATCTATCCCCTTTTTTGTACGTAAAGTTGACGTGAGTAGATTTGCTTTCGTTCAGCACAATACGACAAGAATTCGTCCAAGCGTGGACTTTATTAATAGCATGTTGCAGCTTTCCAGTTGCCGCTTCAATAGTTTCGCCCGTGGTCAATATCGCCGCATGGTCCGCAAACGTGGCGACGACACAGTTTCTTTCCTGCGGGATGTCACGCGTGTAGAGTACATATAGAAGCGGGCCAAGGACACTTCCTTGCGGAACTCCGGCCGCAATCTCCTTGAAGTCAGAGTAATCTTTTCCGTGCTTAACACGAAAGAGTCTATCGGTGAGATACGATAGTAGGATAAGAAAGAGTTGCCGTGGCAGTAGTCGTTGCAATTTATACTCCAAGCCTTCGTGCCAAACCTTATCGAAAGCTTGTGAGACGTCAAGAAATACACCAAAACAAATCTTTTTTTCTTCCAGAGCTTTCTCAATCACGTCAGTTATTTTGTGGACTTGGTCAATTGTAGAATGTTTAATTCTAAATCCAAACTGATGGTCAGGAATGAGACGTCTTTCGTCGATTAAGGGCTGTAGACGTTTGGAAAGAAGTTTTTCAAATATTTTTGAGATAACCGGCAATAGGGAAATAGGCCGATATGATTTCTTCTCATTAAGCGGTTTACCTGGTTTCGCGACCATTATAATCTCGGTGACTTTCCATTGCCTCGGAACATAAAGCAATCTGAACGAAGCGTTGATCAAATAGAGCAGTTTGATAATAGCTTTATTCGGCAATTTCTTGACTACCTGCGCCGTTATCAAATCGTAACCCGGAACTTTTTTTGTCTTTAAATTTTTAATCACTTCCCTCAGTTCAATCAATGCAACTTTTTTTACTTTAAAGTTGTCAGATGTCGTGACTCGGGAGTCGGGCGTTAACGAAGGGCCGTTGAACGGCTTAAACGTTTCTTCTAAGTGCAAAACAAAAAGTTCTGCCTTTTCTTTGTCGCTCTGGGCCCAGTTTCCATCGATTTTCCGAATTGGTGGTGCTTGCATTTGAGGTTTCCGGATGCCTTTTAGAGCTTTCCAAAGCGAATAATTTGATTCTCTTTCAACGGAGAGATTTTCAAGGTAGGTCGCTATCTTTTTGCTTTTAAATTCGCGAATACTATCTCCAAGCCGATTGCATAGTCGGTTAAGGACCGTTTTATGCTGCGGTGCACGTGTGATTTGCCACTTCTTTCGTGCTTTTCGTTTCTCCCTCACCAGTTTAGTGATTTCTCTGGGATACTTTTCGTTGCGGTAAACAAATACAAATTAAGTGACGAGATAAAAAAAAATAAATAATTTAGCCACCAGATAAACAAATTGAATTGGGTCCTCGAGTTCATCATCACTAAAATCATCTTCGTCTGAATCTATTTGAACCGAATCCATGAAATCTTGAATATCTTACTTTGGATATATTACTTTTTTTTAATATCACATTTTATTTATTTTCACATAAAAATGTAAATACAAATAGTGCACTAAAATATATATGTTTAATACTTGCAAACAAAATTTTTACTAAAATCTGACAGTTAGAAATATATGTTATTAATTTTTAAATTAATTTTTTTCTCTCCACTGACTGTCACACAGAATGTACTTTTGCTGCCAAAAGCATCAGAATAAAACTTTCTGACCAGTAAAATTATGAAACTGCATACTTTCCAAAAAGCTGTTAATATTGATTGAGCACGAAATGTTTAACGATTCGAATTTAACGAAGTTTATGTAATAGCTTCCTCAGGGCAGCCTTACCCGTTAGAGGGTTAAAAGCACACCACTCATTTGGGTTCTTGTAATGGATGAGATTTTGGAAACACTCGTGTGAGATTTTGGTTTCAATGTGTCGGCCTAGGTATGCTGACGATATTGCCACCTCTTCCTCAGGAAAATGTCAAACCCAGATAGTCAAAACCCCTAAGATTGGAGGTGTTGTACGGTCAAAGTCAGTACGATCTCTGGGAGTAATTGTAGATTCCAAATGAAATTCGGAGGAAAATATTGAGTATCGCATTGAAATAGCATATGTACTCGTAGCCTTTTACGCTTGTAAAAAAGCATTTGGCAACACGCGGGGTTTCAAATCGGCTATGGTATATTGTTTATATACGGCGGTTATGCGATCTATGCTAATCATTGGCTCTTTAGTCTGGTGGATGGCACTGTAGAGACAATACAGCTTTCAGCCTTACCAAGATCCAGAAATCCGCCTGTATCATGATCATGGGATCGTTACGTACAACACACACGACGACAATGGAGACCATGCTAAGTCTCATTCCGCTGGATCTATTGTGCAAAAACACGGCAGCCAAATCGATACTAAAACTGAGGGAAGCTAGGTTTTGGTCATCTGCACCATACGATCACGCTTTCATCCTATCAAGATGGGAGGTCACAAGTAGACAGGTACCAAATGACTCCGAAATTGATTTTTGAGAGGAGATTCACTATCAGAATTTCTTTCAGAAATGACTGGAAGAACGACTTGGTGTCAGCAACTCGTTCAGAATCAACAACGAATGCAATGTCTTTAAAGCCGAAATCACAACCGTTTCCCAGGCTGTGAGAATTATCACCAATAACAACATCATGGGCAAATCGATTACTGTTTACATCGACAACCAGGCAGCCATTAAGGCTCTGGGATCTACGGATCTACTGTAATCAGATTTTAGCTTGTCGCAATCTACAAACGACGTCTTAATGAGGCATCACACAGGGCACATGGGTATACCGGGTAATGAAAGAGCGGACGAACGCGCTAGAATACCGTCGGCGTTGCAAATCTCGTAACTAGTGAAAACAACAGACGATGGATCTATCTGGATACGCATGTCAATGCCTGGACTCTGTGGCCGGCTTACGAATTGAGGAGAACACGTTATCTGGTTAGGCTATAGTCGTAGCAGTACGCAGGTCATTTTTGGTATAATCACGGAACACTATACCACTGGGGTTTATGCGGAGCGTATCGGCGTACCTCACAGCTACTTTTGCAGGAGCTGCAGGGACGAGGAAGAAATTGAATCCGTCCATTACCTGCTTTGCGAATACCCTGCCCTTGCCGAAAGAAGAGTCAGGACTCTCGGTAGTGACTTCTTCACTGAGTTGGAGGATCTACGTCACATTGGGCTGAACGACCTCCAAGGATTTAGATTTCTAAGGTAAAAAAAAAAGTGGACAAAATAGACCCTTGCTGGTCTAAGTGAGCAGTGACTTATGTCGCAAAGCACCTACATACCTAACCTAAGTCGGCACATTACCTTATCTGTGAAGAATAAAGTTCGGATATATGTATCATATGTCATTAGAGGGAGCATCTAGTTTTGCGAAAATTGGTACTTTACCTACTGACGGGTTTCAAATATCTTCTTCTTCCTTTTATCAGCGAAGTTATGATCCGAAAACAAGGGATCACAACCCTCCCACTTCACTGCATTTCTACTGATCCGCCTGTGGGGTTCGCCGGGTTTCAAATATATCAGTTATATTGGCCAATCTTTTTCAAAATTAGAATTTGTTTAACATATCATTGCATTGCCTCGTGTCGAGCTGCCTCTTTGCGTTTGAACCTTTATTTTTTATTTTTGCACTGTATCAGAGCAATTCATAGATTAATTTCGATTTGTGTCTGCGTTTGCTTTTAAAGCGACGCAACGCACGGTAGTTATTCAAAATGGTTGCTTTGCATACTAATTTTCCCTTTATTTTAATTAATATACAAAAACAAAATTGACTTTTTAAATTGATAGCATGGCTTAAATTGGCTCTTCGCATTAAATCGTTTGAGTCAAACATGTACTATTCTGTACTCTACAATAGCATAGTTTTGACCCTAGATTTAATACTCATACAGCAGCACATATATATGTTAGGGTAGATTTTAAAATACATACAAGTATTCGAAGAAATAACAGCAACATTTTTCAAAATACTTTATCTGTGGTAATATGACATAACAGCTTAAACCATTTTTGTCAATTTTCAGGAGAGACATTCAGCAACATTCGGTTACGAGCCAGCTGCCTCCAGTTGCACACGCCAACCACAAGGTCGTTCTCGACTGCGCCGTCCATCCGGGATAGATTCGAAGATTTTCCAAGCTGAAACGTTGGGCTCCATCCCCTATACATAACCCAGCCATCTTAGTCGCTGTATGTGAACTCTTCTGGCTAAGTCGATGTCTTTGTTTAGACCGTATAGTTCGCCATTGTACCTTCTCCTCCACTCATCGTCTATGCAGACGGGATAAAAGATTACTCAAAAGACTCCTCTTAAAGTAACCAAGGGCATCCATACAGCATGACTGGGATGATTAGTGTCTTATACAACGAGCTACCTAACCGGACACTGTCCACTCAGGTACCATCTAAATAAAATGGAACTTTCAGATACGGCCATGTGCAGACTCTGTGGGAAACAAAGAGAAACAGCAGAACACATTCTTTGTGAATGCCAAGGGGCCGCAAAGAAACGCTTACTCCATCTAACGCTGGTCTCGATTGGCCTAGCGGATACTTGGAACATGGAGCCCAAGACATTATTGAAGTTTATCAAGAGCCTCAATTTTTAATTCTGGTTAACCATTGGGCCAGCACAATCGATTTTATAGGCCGCAGTGCACTTGGGCACTAATCATCGTATCGTATACAGTGTTTTTTTTTTTTTATAATTTGCGCGCACTCAAAGGGTTATGAATACCTTTAAAATGTTTACTCACAGTGCGGGCGTTGGAAAGGATGGATAGAGAGAGAGAAAGAAAGAATTTGGTGTAGTTGTTCTTGAGGCTCAGTTCTTTATGCTTCAGCTATTCTCCGGGGTGGCGTCCAGATAACTGAGGAGATTTTTGTTATTATTGTCTTTGCTTCTGATTCACAGTACTTTTTTCCCGATAACCGATTTCAAGGGCAAACCATCATCAACAGAGCGAACAATTTTTCCAGCCACATGACCAAGCTACAGCCGGTGTTATGCCTTCCCAGTAGTATTCACAGAAGCTTTTGCAAATGATCGGACTGACTTTATATATTTCATGAATAATAAATAAATGCTTGCTGACATCGGGATTTGAACCACGAACCATTAGCGCGACAATTGACGACGTTACCACTACACCATTGCCACCCCCTGTTACCTTAGTAGTTCGACAAAGGGCTTTGTTATTCAATCTCATCATAGAGCCTAGGTAGATAAAGTCCTTTACTACCTCAAAATGATATCTGTCTATTGTGTTTTTTTGTTTTGCTTTCGTTGACCGCTAAACCCATCTTCGCTGCCTCGATCTCAATGCTCGCCCACGCCCCACTGACGGCCCGGCGAGTTCTTCCGACCATGCCAGTATCATCGGCGTAACCAAGTAGTTGTAAGGACTTGTAAAAGATTGTACCTCCGGTGTTGGCTTGTGGTTTCGTACAATTCTTTTAAGTATTATGTTAAAGAGATCGCATGGTAGCACGTCTAAGACCTTTCCTAACATCGAATGGTTCTGTGTTTTTGTTTTCCGACTTTGATGGAGCAGCGATAATTCTCCATTGTAATTCTGCACAGATGGACGAGCTTGGCAGGGATGCCGAAACTACACATGGCTCCGTATAACTCGTCTCTGGTTGGGTGTCAAATTGCCAAAACCAAAGCGCCCAAATCAGAAAAACACATCGCCCAAAAATTAAAAAATGACGAAACGCCCAAGAAAGTGGGCGTTTTGTCAGAATTCATATTAAGCCCTGCTTCCGACCGCCCAAAATGCGAAAAAATGTCAAAATCTTTTTGGGCGATTTAACATTTTTAATTTTTGGGCTATTTAGCAAATCACCCAAAAATATAACTGGTTTTGGGCGGATTGACATTTTCGTTAAATTAGGTTTAAGACTGCATTCAAAACGAATTGTAAGAATTAGGTTGGGTGTCAAATCGACCAAAACCAAATCGCCCAAAATGCAAAAAACTAAAAAAATGTCAAATCACCCAAAAAACAGGTTGGGCGATTTAACATTTTTATTTTTTGGGCGATTTGACATGATGTCAAAACACCCAAAAAAGTGATTTTGGGCGATTTTGTGTTTCGGCTATCTTAAGACGGATCTGTGTCTATGCCCACCACCAAATCGAAAGATTTTTGGGCGATTTGACATTTTTCTGCATTTTTCCGCATTTTGGGCGATTTGGTTTTGGGCGATCGGAAGCAAGGCTATTAATGAATTCTGACAAAATGCCCACTTTCTTGGGCGTTTTGTCATTTTTTAATTTTTGGGCGATGTGTCGTTGTGTCATATCGCCCATAATTTCCAATTTGGGCGATTTGACACCCAACCAAGAATTACATTAGCGGCCACAGCGCTTTCACGTCGCGATCGCGCGCGAACGACGGCCCGACGCGGCGCTATGCGGCGCTGTTACCGTTTCGCATTGCGTTTCGCCACGCGGACCGCGCCCCTCCCCCCGACCGATTTTTTTTCTCCGTAACTGTAAGTGTGAGCTTGACAAAGCAATCAGCGCGATTGTCGTCATAAGTAAGGCTCTATGCAACCTATGTTTTTTTGCATTATATCCATTTCTAAAATCCTTCATATCCGATTATTAATCAATATAATGGTAGCACAGCTTGCCAGTAAATATCTTTATTCTAATGTTAAGTAATAGACGGTCTAATCTTAAGCTCTTATGTTGGAATGCAAGAGGCATTCGCAACAAAAGCATTGAGTTTTTCAATTTTCTCTCCAATCTGGATGTTGATGTTTGTCTTGTATGTGAAACAGGTCTCGATAATAGTGTTCGTTTTTCATGCAGTATAATTACTGTCATAGACGAGATCGTGTGAATAGAAGAGGTGGTGGAGTTGCCATCTTAGTAAAAAACAACATCGCTCACACCGTGTTACCAACAATAAATACTACGGTTATAGAAAACATTGGAATCGAAATTAAACTAAGAAATACTCGAAATTCTAGTTTGAACATTTTTTTCAGTTTATTTTCCAGGTGGGTCATCTAATGTAAACAAAGCACAATGCTTGAAAAACGACTTGAGAAGATTACTTAATACTGATCACTTTATCATAGGTGGTGATCTCAATTGCAGACATCACAATTGGGGTTGTTTAAGAGCAAATTCTTGGGGAAATGTGCTTTACAATTTATTATTGAGGCATAACTTTACAATTATATATCCTTCTAGTCCTACTTATATACCAGCCCCTAATAGGTTTTCTTCGTCTACACTGGATTTCTTTTTGACAAATACACCTACTTCACTAACCAACCCTATCGTCAATAATGCATTGAGTTCAGACCATCTTCCTGCAGCTGTGACATCTTGTTAAGTCCTTTGTTAAATAATGTGCAATACCTAGATTATAGAAACGCAAACTGGGATGTGTTTAGACACCATCTTAATAGTAATATTCGTAATTGTCCTAAAAACTTAGAATGTGTAACTAACTGACAACAGGTTGATAATTATATTGAAACTTTTGTAAATAAAGTAACTGAAGGTGTTCGTGCAACAGTCCCTTTAAAAACATATCCTAAAAGAGTAATCGTACTTCCTCGGCAAATTTTAAACTTGATTAAAATTAGAAACTGCTATAGAAGGCGTTGGCAGAGGGATAGATTAGCTAATGACTTCCAAGAAATGAATTTGTTAACTCGCTTAATCAAAGATCAAATTTTAGAATACAAAAATTCCTCATGGAACAAAAAATTAAGTTCGCTTGATCCCAATTCTAGACTTTCTGGAATGTTGCTAAAATTTTGAAAAAGAAAAATAATCATATGCCAAGTTTCGAAGTGAACTTAATAACATCTAATGAAAATAAAGCTGAACTACTAGCAGATACATTTTTACATAACCATAATGTCGCAGGAAATAACGCCCTATTAACTCTGGACACAATTGTCGTAAACGAGCTCTCTGCTTTTAATGAAACTGATACTCAACTTCCAACTAATGAATTCGTGTCCGTTGATGATACTGAATTTATAGTTTCGGATCTTAAAAATCAAAAATCACCAGGTTTCGATAACATTAATAATCGGGTTATCAAAAATGTTCCTACTAGTGCTCTAATCTATCTTACGTTTATTATAAATGCGTTTACGTTTATTATAAAAGATTGCAAAGTGATCCTGGGAGAGGCGATCACTCGGCAACACCGTCTCCTGCTAACAGAAATTTTTATGAAAACACCGAAGAAAAGCAAACAAACAAGGGTTTCTGAGAAAATCAAGTGGTACAATCTGGACAAAGAAAAAGGCGAAGCTTTTGTTTTCGTAATGAAAAATTACCTCTCTCACACCATCAACGGAGCTGAGGATGAAGAGTGCAGAGCACAAAATATGTGGGATTCCCTACAGCGAACTTGCTTAAATAAGGCCAAATCACTGCTAGGAGCTTCAAAAGGCCACCATCAACACGCCAAAGAAACATGGTGGTGGAGTGATGAAGCTAAGAAGGTGATAAATGAGAAGAAAGCGGCTTTCAAAGCTTGGTCAAAGTGCCCCTCTAATAATAATGACGAAAAAGCTCGCCTCGAAATGGAATACAGATGCTGCAAGAAAAAAGCGAAGAAGAAGTGCGCCCAGCTTCAAGCAGAGAGTACGGAGGGCCTGTATCGGGAGCTGGAGAAAATATTTTCCCCGGTTGCTGCGAAGACACAATATGAACAAGAGGGCCACTATCTTCAAAATAGCCGCCCAAAGAAGGAACAATGCTCAGGAGATTCGTTCGCCAAAGTTCATTAGCAATGCCCATGGCCAGCTTCTTGTGGATGACGACAAAATTCTGCAGAGGTGGCGACAGTATTGTGAAAAGCTTTTAAGTGAACAGTTTCCCCGGCTACACTTTCCAAGAGCCACCCCTAACTGTGAAGAAATAGCCGACATTACAGTCGAAGAAGTTAGTGAGGCGGTCAAATACTCCAAAAAACGAAAAGCGGTTGGGCCAGACGAAATACCCTCTGAGTTCTGGAAAAAGATGGGAGACATCGGGTTCAGATGGCTCAGAATTCTCATCTCCAAATTCGTGAGAGGTGATCCAATGCCGAATCAATGGAAGTAAAGTTACCTCCTCCCTATATACAAAGGGAAGGGTGATACGCGAAACTGTGATATTTACCGTTCGATCAAGCTGATGTCACACACCATGAAGATCGTTGAGCGGGTATTAGGTGGCCGACTGCGAAAAATAATACGGCTATCTGATGATCAGTGCGGATTTGTCTCGGGTAAATCCACCACAGATGCAATCCAAAGTATAAGGATCATAATGGAAAAACATCGTGATTCCTTAAGGGATTTGCATATTGTATTGGTTGACTTTGAAAAGGCATTCGACAGACAACCACGAGATCTGATATGGGTGGCGCTATGACATCGAAGGGTTCCAGAAACCTATGTACAGATGATCATGGACATGTACGAAAGAGCAAAGACAAGATTAAGATGTCCCACTGGAGTAACCGAAGAGTTCCCAATCAAAGTCGGGGTGCACCAGGGAAGCGTTTTAAGTCCTTTGCTCTTTATTACAGTACTTGATTATCTGCTTGAAGGTAAAGTGATGGACCCCAAGGTACATCAGTTATTCTTTGCTGACGATGGAGCCATCATAAGTGAGGATCCTACATCCCTGCAACGAGCACTTGATGTGTGGGTGGACGTTTTGGAGGGAATTGGGTATCGCATTAGTTCAAAAAAGACAGAGTACTTGTGCTGCCCGTTCTCTGATCCACTCAGGCCTATTCCAGACATTTATTTGAATGGAACAGTGCTTCGCAAGTGCGAAAAGTTCAAATATCTGGGATCTATGATCAATAGCAAAGCAACTTGTGATGACGACATCAATCATCGTGTAAGCGTAGGGTGGATGAAGTGGCGAGAAAATTCCGCTATCTTCTGTGACAGAAAAATGCCACCTAAGTTGAAAGGAAGGCTCTACACCGCAGTTGTACGTCCAGCGCTCACATACGGTTCACAATGTTGGACGATGTACAAAAAGTATGAGAGTAAATTAACGGCAGCTGAGATGAAGATGCTTCGCATGACAGCAGGAGTGACCAAGCTTGATCGAATAAGAAGTTCGAAGATCCGTGGAAGCTTTCACATCAAGGAAACCATCGTACACAAATTAGAGCGCGACCGGCTCAGCTGGTATTGCCACGTTCAAAGAAGAGATCATTTGAACCCTGTTAAAAAGGCAATATCTATGCACGTTCCAAAGACATCGCGATGTAGGAAAGGCAGGCCTATAAACGCCTGGATCAGACAAATGCGACGACATCGGCATTTCATTGGCCTAAGTAACCGAGTCATCCAAAATCGGCGGGCCTGCCGATATTTTCTGAGGTCAAATAGGCGAACCCCACAGGCGGATCAGTAGAAATGCAGTGAAGTGGGAGGGCTGTGATCCCTTGTTTTCGGATCATAGCCTCGCTGATAAAAGGAAGAAGAAGATTATAAATGCGTGCTTGAAAATCCAATACTTCTCCATGAAATGGAAAAATGCAAAGGTTATTGCTCTCTTAAGACACGGAAGGAATCCATCTAATCCAACCAGCTACAGACCCATTAGCATTTTAAATAATTGTAGCAAAATTCTTGAGAAAGTCATCAAAATGAAGCTTGATGCTTTCACGGGGTTAAGAAATATATTGAACAATTCGGTTTTACAAAACATCACAGCACTTCTTACCAAATTTTAAGGATTTGTAAGGAAGTCAAGCGACAGCTAAATCAAAAAAAGTCGACTGGTTTAGTTTTACTTGACATCGAAAAAGCTTTTGATTCAGTTTGGCACAACGGACTAATTTACAAGCTGATCAAATTTCATTGTCCGAAATACTTAATTAAAACTATACAAAGTTTTTTATATAATCGGACATTCATAGTCTCATTAAAAGGAAGTTATTCTTCTGCAAAAATTGTACCAGCTGGCGTTCCCCAAGGATCAGTCCTGGCTCCGACATTATTTTACATTTTCATAGCTGATCTACCCAGTATACCAAACTGTGATACAGCGCTTATGCCGATGATTCTGCTATTTACTCATCACACGAGTTTGGTTCGGTTATAGAAAGCAACTTACAAATTGGTCTAAATATAATTTTCGGATATTATAAGCATTGGAAAATCAAAATAAATGCCGAGAAGAGCCAAGCTATCTTTATCACGAGAAAAAGACTAAGTTGCTTTTTTCCAAATGGCACTCTTAACTTGGACCATTGTGATATACCGTGGGTTGGTTCTGTTAAGTACCTCGGTGTGTACTTAGACCAGAAATTAACCTTCGCTATCCGCACAAAACATATTTTAAAAAAGGTTGACATTGCAATTAAAATGCAATGATAAATCGCATGTCACTGTTGAGTAAACAAAATAAAATGATCATCTTTAAAGTTGTTTTTCAAGCATTGATGACATATGGCTGTCCCGTTTGGGGGAACTGTGCTAAAACTCATATTAAGCAACTGCAGGTTGCTCAAAACAAGATTTTAAAAATGATATTGGGTCTACCGTGGGACTTTTCAACAACTGTTCTACATGAAAGAGCCGGTGCTATCCAGATTGCAAGAATGTCTCTAAATGTTTAAATGTAGAAAACAATCTAGTCAACGAGCTAGAACTTTTATAACTTTTGCGTTTTGTTTAATATATTTTAATTTTTTGTTTTCACTTGTTTATTAATATTCTCTGTTTCATAACTATTTATTTACTCAATTTACATGTTCATTTATTTATTTACTTGTTGATTTATTAATTTATTTATTATATTGTATTATTTATTTATTTGTGCATCAAATCTCGTACTTATTTATTTATTTATTTAACTGAAGTTTTCTTGTCATATTCGTATTTAATAATTTGTTTATGCATTTTCATTTATTTATTTATTTAAGTGTATATCTAGTTACGTATTTATTTATTGATTTAACTATTTATTACTCTAAGTACTTTTATATCTATCTACTCTTAAGGCTTTTATCGTGTTTTGTTTTTTCCTGCGTTTGCTGTGATAATATAGCTTTTAATATTTAAATAATATAACTTATATTGTTCTTTTATATAGAGGTTTTTCTGTAGTTTTTCCTCTCAACACATTTGTTAATACTAAAAGCATTCAAAAATCAATTGTATCTTTCAGTAGTAAGGTATCAATAACCATATCTCTGTGCAAGCTGTGCTAAATCATCAAAAAATAATGTAAATGTTTAACTATAAAAAGAAAATAAATATCTATCTATCTAATCAATATAATATGAGCGCAGGGATATATGTATGAATGTTATGTCAAGGTTTTTTTTTTGTCGAAGATGGCGCATACATAAGTCCACAATGCATAAACAGTGTAATGTGTATGGTGGAGCAGCAAGCCCCCCCCCCCAATCCCCCTGTTTGGGGTCACTGTTGGATTTGAGGTGGGTGCGAGGATAGGTGTATGTAAAGTTTCTTTATATCCGTGTTTCGCACCCAACCTCGCACCCGCTTCAAATCTAACAGTGACCCCAAGCACGAGGGTTGCAGGGGGGCAGCATGCCCCCCATATACATCGCACTGTTTATGCATTGGGACTTACGTCCCGTTACGGTGGGACATAAGTCCCTAATTCAGTTTGGTCCCACTTAAGTGGGACATAGCTCCCAAAAAAAAAATTTGGGATTTATGTCCCGGGGACTAATGCCCCTGCGCCAAAAATTGGGAAAAAAAATGTTTTCAACCTTTTTCAATTTGGTCTATGGTCGTCTTTTTTTACCTTCCTATGCGTTGGTATTTTCAAATAGCGATAAAACGCCAATTTCTTGGTCGAACTGTCATAGTGTTAAATCGCCCAAAAATGTTGGGCGATGCGACATTTTCCAGATTTGGGCGATTTGGTGTTGGGCGATATGACACAGCTCCGCCGTAAAATAGCCGAAATCCAAAATCGCCCAAAATCACTTTTTTGGGTGTTTTGACATCATGTCAAATCGCCCAAAAAATAAAAATGTTAAATCGCCCAACCTTTTTTTTTGAATGATTTGACTTTTTTTTGTAGTTTTTTTGTATTTTGGGCGATTTGACACCCAACCATCGTCTCTATACTCGCTATCATAGGCAAATTTGAAATCGATGAAGAGGTTATGCATATTGATTTTATATTCATGGGTTTTTTCCAAGATCTGCCGTAATGTGAATATTTTGTCAATGGTGGACTTTCTCGACCTGAAACCGCAATGATAAGGACGGCTGTGCGAATAATCGCCCAAAACAAAATCGCTCAAATTCCAAAAATGAATAATCGCCCAAAATTGTTGGGTGCTTATGCATAATGAAAGAAAGCCAAAAAATAAGGAACAACCGCTCAAAAATTAATGAACAATCGCCAAAAACAGGCGTGAATGGCTGTACGAATAATCGCCCAAAATCCGAAAATGAACAATTGCCCAAACATTTTGTTTTTTTTTTTTATAATTTCCTAAAACCATATCAGAAAATCATATTGTCCTATTGGGTATGTCAACAACTATCAGGTAGACGCCTGGGACTACGTCTATTCGAGGATAGTTTTGTGCGGGCCAACAGCGGGTAAGTGGGGCGCTTCACGCGACTCATTTATTTAGACTCTGCTATCCGGAGGGGTTTAGCCGCTCACGTGACTTCGTCTTTCCGCTAAGGGGATGTCAACAACTGTCGGGCAGGCGCCTGGGGCTAAGTCTGTTCGAGGACAGCTTTGTGCGGGCCAACAGTGGGTAAATGGCGAGCTCCACGCGATTCATTTATTTAAACTCCGCTTTCCGGAGGGGTTTAGCCGCTCACGCGACTTCGTCGTTCCGCTAAGGGTAGGTATGTCAACAACTGTCAGGCAGGCGCCTGGTGCTAAGTATATTCGAGGACAGTTTTGTGGGGGCCAACAATGAGTAAGTGGCGCGCTTCACGCGACTCATTTCTTTAAACTCCGTTTTCCGGAGGGGTTTAGCCGTTCACGCGACTTTGTCGCTCCGCTAAGGGTATGTAAACAACTGTCAGGCAAGCGTCTGGGGATATGTCTATTCGTCGCTAAGGGTATGCATTTTGGCCTATGGTCTTCTTGTTTTTTTGGACCTGTGCGTTGCAAAGAATTGCTTAAAAACGTTTGGGCGATTTTGTTTTGGGTGATTATTCGCATAACATTTTGACATATTTTCACTTTTGGCATTTTGGGTGATCTTTCACTATGCACAATAGCCCAATATATAAACATGCATAAACGCCCAAATGAAAGTAAATATTCGCCCAAAAAATGTTCAGGCTTTTTTTGGGCGATTGTTCATTTTTGGAATTTGGGCGGTTATTCGCACAGCCGATAAGAACCTATCAGGTTGCTGACGATGGATTTTGGGCATTCATATAATACGGCAAACGGGACCGGGCAAACGAATGGTTCCATTCATCGGGAACACTTTTGTCCGATCAGATTTTTCAGATAAACAGATGCTCATCTCTTCCTGCCTTGAGAAGTTCGGCAGTAAGGACATCGGCTCTAGCAGCTTTGTTGGATTTGAGGAAAGATATCGCTATACTAACCTCACTTCAATCTGAACAAGTCGGTGGGAGGGAATCTTGATTATCATCATCATTGTTGAATGGCTTATTCTGCCTGACAGCAGAATATTGGTCATCATCGTCGTATAAGCTAACTTAAGTCGCCTTAAACTATTGTGCCTTACTGCCTGAGATACACATTCTTGTATCTATATTTAAGATATAACAAGTCTGAAGGGTTAAATATCAATTATACCAGTACTTTGAATACTAACAGCTTAGCGTGTTTTGAACAATCGTCGTGCACAGTTTTTAAGTCCATCCATTCAGTTGGTGGATATTTTCATATTTCCGTATGCCCTAAAGACACTTTTAGATAAAGTTCTAACACACTTAACTTGGAGGCACCAGTAGATATGATTATATATACAAAAGTGTTCAAAATATTTTTAACGACTAGAAAGTGATAAAACGAGGAATTAGTTTATACCGGCTCATGTTCTTTAACATAGCTGGACGCCAGATCTTTAATTAACCATTAATGTTTATCTGGCTTCATAGATTAGCGACAATATAATACTTTAAAAAGTTTCCATTTAAATAGAGAAAGTTGAAGAAAATGTTTTTCTTTAAGTTTATTTCATGAATTTGTGTTTTGACGCTAAACCTTGTCTTCGAAGTTGTTAAAGACGACTTTAAGCGATAAGAGAATTACAAATGAAGCTATTAGAAAAATAAAATGACAAGGTATTGCCTCGAGAGCGCTTTTAAAAGATAACTTTGCATATTTATGACTGCATCGTTTGCAAGAAACCCAACTTTAAGGCATTTAAAACCATCTTAAATTAATCGCCATCAGATTCAACAGCGCCTTTTCATCGACTATTAACCTTGGCGATAAATTTAATCAGAATCTTTGTTTAATGACTCTCATCAGTCCCGCTGAAATTCATCAGTAACTTGTCATACGCCTTTAAGGTCGTTTAGCTACAGCGTTTGACTTAATTTGAATGGCTGCAAATTCCACTATTTACACATGTTGTTCCGGGCAATGATATTGAGACAAAATTTAAATGAAAAATGAAAGGCTCCGTAATAAAAACTTTACTACTCTGAGATCGCAAATCAAGATATTTACTGTCTTAACTTATAAATTGACATTTAGTAAAGCCATGAGCACTTGAGTTTATGATTTGATCTGTTTATTGATAAAAACTGGGAAACTTGTGCTATTGAATAGAAACATAAAAATATTTTAGATAGTGAACAAGTTATCTTCGAAGAGTCCGCAACTAGACAGATATCCAAATCAAATAAAGTAGACGAATGGGTCGCATGTACTTGCACTTATCATGTTCACTGCAAACTGTTTTGGATTTGAAATTTGAATAAAATCTTAATATTATATCTCCAAATGCTAATAGTTTGAAACAGCCAACCATTTTTTTAATTAATCTACAATATAAATTATTATAACATATTTACGTACGTACAATAATAGTTGTCTAGAAAAATGTTATATGCTTATAAGACTAATCTATACACACAGAACTTTATTTCTATGGAATTATTCGATTCCATTTTTTATTTTTTTTATTTTACTAATTGGCATTTAGATTTAACAAAAATGGACGATTGGGACGATAAAACTAGGATTTGTGCAGAGCAGACAATTCTGCACAAAGATTTGAGTTTATTTCCCTATAAAATTCACAGAACAAACAAATTGAACGTTGCAGATTTGACGATTCCCTTGGAATTTTGTCTGAAGATCATTCAAATGGTGGAAGAGGACAATAACATGTTAAATTTAATTTTTATCTCTGACGAGGCCCATTTTTATTTAAGCGGCAACGTAAATAAACAAAATGGTCGAATATGGAATCACTCTAACCCAGAGATACTCCATGAGATGGAACTGTATCCAGCTCAAGTCACAGTTTTTTTTTTTTTTTTTTTTTTTTCCGAGGGTTGGTGAAAAATCTTCCATTGACACTATGAGAATAGCAAGCGCGTGCTCATAGTAGTGTCATATTCTTACTGACTAAAAAAACACCACCCTTCGATATAAATTTGTTAGATATCGCAACTAAGTAATAAGTTATCAAGCAATTTTTCTATCACGAAATAAAAACGTTTGGCAGGTTACTTTCCACTGAAAGATCCTGCATATTCCGCAATCTAGACGCGGATGGCAAACGACTAACAAAGGCCTCGTAGGGGCAGCATCTCCCGATAGGTGCTGGTCCGCTAAGTAACGAGTAGGAGCCACTGCAGCCGAAAACCTAGCAGCTCTGTTAGTAAGCCCTACTCCCACCTCCTCGTGGTGCCATCTGGGAATTTCTTCGGAAATTGCTAACGGGAGAGGACGAATGGCGAGCTTCCTGCGCCAAAAAACAGGATAAGTGTCGGTTGGTCTGTGGCCCAGCGAGCCGCAACCGTAAAACAAACTATTGCTCCGAAACGGAAACATACGCCTCGGATACGGACTGATCATTTGTTGACGACCTTTGGCTATCGGACACGGACAACGATCGGATTCTGGAACGTTAAGACCCTCCTGGACTCACTCAAGGAAGGGCCTTATAACGCCAGATTCCTCCAATTGGAGCGCGAATTCGCACGGTATAAAATCGACATCTTAGGGCTGAGCGAGATAAGATGGTACGATGCTGGGGAATACATCTCCCCAACAAAAAGCACTGTCATGCTCTACTCTGGTAAACCAGCTGGAAGTGCACGGAGTTCTGGCGTAGGACTCATGCTAACTCCAGCAGCACGTAGTAGCCTCATATCCTGGAAACCCCATAGTGACCGGATATTGACGGCTAGGTTCCAGAGTAGAGTTAGAAAAATTACCATCATACAGTGTTATGCTCCGACTCTAGACGCGACTGAGGATGAAAAGGATAATTTTTATAGCCACTTAGGTGCCGCCTACAACCAAACGCCTAATGGGGACATCGTAATGGTAATGGGAGATCTCAATGCCAAGGTGGGTAGCGACAACACCATGCTTAAGCACGTGATGGGAGTTCACGGCGTGGGAGACCGTAATGACAATGGTGAGCAGTTTGTAGACTTCTGCAATACCAACCGCCTAGTCATCGGAGGTACGCTGTTTAAGCATAACACCTGCCATAAGATCAGTTGGGTCTCTACTGATAGGCAACGAACATCCAACCAGATCGACCACATTGCGATCAGTCGCCGCTTTAGAAATTGTCTCCTGGACGTCCGAAACAGACGTGGAGCTGACGTCGGACAAGAACGAGATCACCATCTTATGGTAGCTCATTTACGCCTTCGTACTGCATCCGTCAACAGCAACCGCTCAAACCTGCTTAACATCACCAGGTTTAATATCGACAGGCTCAAGGTTCCCCAAGTGCGCCAACAGTTCAGGGACCATCTTGCCTTAGAAGCAGAAGCAATCAGCAGCATAGAGAACATGGATGACCACTGGAGTGCTGTGAAAAATGCTTTTGCGACTGGGGCACGCACTTATGTCGGTAAAAAGCAGAAACACCACCGCACATGGCTTTCTACAGACACCTGGAGACGGATCGATGAGCGTACAGCAATCAAGGCTCGGATTGCAGCGGCCCCAGCAGTAGAGAGAACCGAGCTTGAAGCCCAATACCGTGCGAAGAAGAAAGAAGTGCAGCGTAGTGTGAGACGTGACAAGCGTCAACATGTCAACTCACTGGCCTCAAGGGCTGAAGAAGCAGCGAGTAGGTGCGACAGTAGGACTGTTTACAACATCACTAAGGAGCTCATTGGTGGTCGAAACTCCAAACAACATCCAGTGAAGAGTCTAGACGGTGACCTTCTGATTTCGGATGAGGATCAGCTCACTAGATGGAGAGAACATTTTGCTGCAGTGCTAAATCACTTAGACGACGGCGGTATGATCTTGAATTCGAATGAGCAGTTCGAAGCAACAAATTCCCGAATTCGCACCGTACCTCCCAGTAAAGCTGAAATAATAACAGCAATCAAGTCCCTCAAGAAAAACAAAGCGGTGGGTATTGATGGCATCCCTGCCGAGCTATTTCAAGCGGCGCCAAATACATCGGCAGATTTGCTGCATCCGCTAATACGGAGAGCTTGGGATAGTGAACAATTTCCACAGGAGTGGAAAAGGGGGATGATCATTAAGCTTCCAAAGAAGGGTAACTTGATGGAGTGCGGTAACTGGAGAGGTATATGTGTTCTTCCAGCTGTAGCCAAAATAATAGCTAGAATAATTCTAGAACGAATTAAAGATCATTTAGATTCAACTCTCGATGTCGAACAGGCAGGCTTTCGCGCTGGATCCTCCTGCATCGACCACATAAATACCTTACGGATCATAATCGAACAATGCGTTGAGTATAGGTCTCCGCTACATTTACTGTTTATCGACTTCGAGAAGGCTTTCGACAGCTTGAATCGAGATGCTGTCTGGTCGGCCTTGCGCAGGAGAGGCATTCCAGAAAAGCTTATAGCTATTATCAAGGCTACATATGAGGGCGGCAAGTGTCACGTCGTGCACAATGGTAAGGTGTCGGAGGACTTTGAAGTCCAAAGTGGAGTACGTCAAGGGTGCATACTGTCCCCACTATTGTTCTTGGTGGTTATCAGCGATGTACTCCGTGCAGCATTGACGGAAGTTAATTCTGGAATTCGTTGGACTATGACATCTTACCTTAAACACCTAGATTACGCTGACGATGTTTGTCTACTTTCACATCGGATAATGGATCTTCATTTGATGGCCCAAAATCTAGAAGCTGAGGCAAACAAAGTGGGGCTAAAAATAAACACAGCCAAAACAAAAGCCCTGAGTACTTCCAATACCCGCGCTCAACTTAACATTGCCGGAAAGCAAGTCGAGAAAGTTGATAACTTTCTATATTTAGGAAGTGTCGTCTCGGCTAATCGCGGTGGCACCGAACTGGATGTGTGCAGCAGAATCGGGAAGGCTAAAGCTGCGTTCGGAATGCTGTCCAAAATCTGGAGAAGCAATGTTATTAGCTTAAGAACCAAGCTACGACTGTTCCGCTCCAACGTAGAATCAGTGCTGCTTTATGGGTGCAGTACCTGGAAGGTGGACACCATTAACACACGCAAGCTGCAAGTCTTCGTAAACAAATGCTTAAGAATCATCTTGAGGATTTTTTGGCCGAACCGCATCTCCAACGAACAACTTTATCTGAGAACGGGCCAAGAACCTATAAGCATTACTATACGAAGAAGAAAGTGGCAATGGATTGGACACACCCTACGGCGCGAAGACAACTCCATTGCGAAATACGCTATGCAGTGGAATCCGCTCACCCAGGCAGGCAGAATAGCGGGACGCCCTAGGCAAACGTGGCGCAGAACAGTTGAGGAGGAATCGAGCTCTTTAGGAATGAGTTGGAGGCAGCTCAAACGCGTTGCAGAACTCCGAACACGATGGCGCGCAGGCGTGGTTGACGCCCTATGCCCCCCGAGGGGTTAAAGGACATAAGTAAGTAAGTAAGACGCGGTTTATCATTATCTCGCCAAGTCGAAGGGTTTCGTCCTTTGTAGTCGGCGACATAAATTGCTCTCATCCAATATTTGTAGGACTGTATTGTTGACATGTCCGATTAGTCGGTTTCTATGCTTTCTCGCGAAGCTTCTAGTTTCAGCTTCGACTGTCGGAATTCCGAGATCCCTGTGGATATCGTCGTTTCTAATATACCACGGTGCTTGGACAATTTCTCTTAGCACTTTATTTTGAAAAGCTTGTAAGATATTGGCATTTGTTTTCTTGGTACAACCCCAAAGTTGTATACCGTAGGTCCACACCGGCTTTAGCACTTGCTTGTATAAAAGCAGTTTGTTCTCAGTACTGAGCTGGGAATGCTTTCCGAGTAACCAGTACATTTCGCTATATTTGATTTCGAGTTCTTTACGTTTCATTTTCACGTGCGAATTCCATTTCAGTCTTGCGTCGAGTGTCATTCCCAGGTATTTGGCCTTGTTTGCAAAAGGTATTCAGGCCGAGTTTAGGAAAATTGGCAAGTTATTAGTTTTCTTGTAAGTGAAATTCACGTGAACAGATTTAGATTCGTTGAGGGCAATCTGCCAGTCCCTCGTCCATTCGTTTACTTTATTTAGCGCGTTTTGCAGTTTTTCAGTCGTTTCTTCGATTTTTTTACCTACTGCTAGGATAGCGGTGTCATCGGCAAACGTAGCTAGGATAGTGCCATCTTCTTTCGGTATATCTCGAGTATATAACAGATAGAGAAGCGGCCCAAGAATGCTTCCTTGTGGTACGCCGGCCGAAATTTCTTTGAGCTGCGAGTATTCGTTTCCATGTCTAACACGGAAGAGTCTATTCCCCAGATATGATACTAGAATATCGTATAAGCACACAGGGAGAACTTGCCGTAGTTTGGATTTCAAGCCATCATGTCACACCTTATCAAAGGCCTGCGACACGTCAAGAAATACGCTTGAGAACATCTTTTTTTCTTCAAATGCTTTCTCGATTACATCAGTAATTCTATGCACCTGGTCAATCGTCGAATGCTTACTTCTGAACCCAAACTGGTGGTCAGGGATAAGATTATTTTCTTCTATAACCGATTGGAGACGCCTTAATAATATCCTCTCGAAAATTTTCGATATGATTGGAAGAAGCGAAATTGGTATAAACGAGTTTATTTCATTTGGCGGTTTTCCTGGTTTTAAAACCATTATGACTTCCGCAACTTTCCATTGGCTCGGAACGTGTTTTAATCTGAGCGCAGCATTTACAATATAGAGAAGCTTAATCAAAGCTTTTCTAGGTAAAACTTTGAGAATTTCTCCGGTGATTAAATCATAACCAGGAGCTTTCTTAGGTTTTAGAATCTCGATCTCATTTTTGAGTTCCCTAAGCGTTGCACTTGTGAGTGTTAAATTGCCAGATGGTAAATCCGCCCTATTGACGTTATCGTAAACCACTTGACTATCGTACGGTTTAAAGGTTTCTTCCAAGTGGGCCGCAAAGACGTCTGCTTTTTCTTTATCTTCCCTTGCCCATTCATTTGGATTCAATTTAATTGGCGGCGCGGGGACTTTGGGCCTTTTGGTGCCTTTTGCAGCTTTCCAAAGTGAATAATTGGAATCTTTTTTCGCTGTTAAACTTTCAAGGTAAGAGCCTATTGCACGATTCTTAAAATCCTTAATAGTTTTCTTCAACGAATTGCACAGACGATTCAAGTGTGTTTTATGCTGCGGAGCACGACTCTGTTGCCATTTTTTACGCGCTTTTCGTTTTTCCTTGACCAATTCTTTTATTTCCGGAGGATATCGTAATCCGTATTTGTCCGGCGTTTTCCTTGGAATGGGAGTATTATTCCAAGAGGCGAGCTGTACGATCTCGACGAAGCGATCAACCTCAACCTCAAGTTCATAGAGTGTCGTAAGTGGAACGCTCAGTTCAACATTGTCTTCAATTTCGTTCCTAAAACCTTCCCAGTTAGTTGTTCTACCAGTTAATCTCGGCGGCTCTAGGTTATAGACTAGTTTTTCGCTCAATATCAAAATAATTGGGGAACGATCAGACGACAGATCAAAACTCTCCTTGACTTTTATGTGGTTGGTAGATATTCCTTTCACAACGAAAAAATCTATCAGATCAGGTATTTTTGAAGTATCAGTTGGCCAGTAAGTCGGTTTACCCGTCGAATGGAAATCGCAATTGTACTCCATACCTGCCCCATAGAGCATTCTACCTTTTTTCGAACTGTATCTTGAGCCCCAGAACGTGTGTTTCGCATTAAAATCGCCACCAATAATGAAATTAGGTTTAAGCGATTCAAACATGTTAGTAAAATCACTTTTTTCAAGCGCGCAACGCGGTGGACAGTAGATAGACGAAATTTTAAGAGTACGCTGACTGTTTTTAACTCGAATCGTGCACAGTTGCAAAGTTTCAAGCTCTATCTTTAGGTCTTCCGATTGCTCGATACAGTCTTTAATAAGCAAGGAAGATCCGCCTCTCGCTTTTCCCGAAGGGTGACAAGCGTGGTAATCATTATAGCCTTTTATTTTTAAATGCGATTCCTTTTTGATGTGGGTTTCAGAAATCAAGCAAATATCAATATCTTTTTGGCGCATAAATATTTCTAATTCGTCAAGTTTTTGCAAAAGTCCGTTTGCATTCCAAGTACATATTTTCAAAATTCGTTTGTCATTCATGTTCTAGTTGAAGTGCGCGTTTTCTGTGAATTATTTTCAAGCTTAACCAGCCTATTTTATTTATTTGCCTTGTTCTTCAAGTTTCGCGAGAATAACTGAGAAAACATGAGAAAAGGGGTCCGTCGAAATTTCAAGGTTTTTTGGTTTTTCGGAAGCCACGGCCTGAGCATAAGACTGCATTGCTGCTGTCCGAGGGTCATTACCCGGTGGCTTTTCTAATCTTAGCTTTTCAGTACCGTTTCTTTTAAGAGCAGAGGTCGAGGGCTTTTCTGTTGTCAATCTTTTCCTCATCTTTTTGTGCTCTGAACCCGGTAGTTTTAGTTTGCCTACTTTCTCCGGCGCGATCTTACGCTTTGGTTTAGTTTGCAATTTTGATTTTATATTTAGTGGCTTAAGGAACGCATCTCTCCGTTTTTGCAACTCCTTAGCTACTTCACAGCCTCTATAATTTGCCGGGTGCTTTCCCTTACAATTAACACATGTTGCAGAGGTTTGTTTGTTTACTCCACAAACTTGGGAGAGGTGATTTCCGGCGCATTTCACACATCGTGGTTCTTTTCGACAATACGTTTGCGTATGATTGAATCCTTGGCATCGTTTGCACTGAGGTATCAATCTTGTATTCTTGCGCATGGGTTCGATTTTGACTACGACATTCAGAATTGTTCTTATTTCGTAAATCTTATCCAAACTCTCAGCTTTATCAAAAGTTAGCATAAAAAGAGGAAGCCCGGGCTTTACCGTCGTTTCCTCGCCTTCCAATTTTTGTTTTTCCCGTTTAATTAAATTTACTGCATCGACGATTTTAAAGTTTTTGTTTTTCAAATCGTGAACAACATCTTCCTTTAAGCATGAGGCATGAAGTCCTCTAGCTACGACTCGTATCGGTCTTTCAGATTTATTTTCGTAAGTATACCACTGAATCTTTTCAGTATTCAGTTTATTAGATACTAAGCGGTAACTGTCTGAGTCCTTTACGTTTACTTTCCATTTGTTGTTGTTGAGCGATGTTACTTCAAAATCGGATAGCAACAGAGGTTTAAGAATAGAATGCAGTTTATTATAGTCTGCAATTCCGATTACGTTTATTGGCGGCGGTGATCGTACCCTCGTGGATTTCCTTCGACACATGTGTTTATTTTGTCACGCTGTTCGTTATCTTTTCGCTCATTTTGCATGTTTTCTTGTCTTGTTACCATTTCGGGTGAAGAACCAGCTTTTCGTTTCTTAACTGGTCGTTTTTTTAGGATCCAGTTAGTTTCCCGAGCTAGTTCTTCTTCATCCGTTTGATAATCAGTGTTATCGGGGACGTTTGAACTCGCAGCAGACTCATTACGAGGTTTCTTCATATCCTTAAATGCTTTATTTTCTGCTTTAAGTACATTTAATTCTTTTCTTAGTTCTTCGCAGAGAAGTTCCATTTTACTTAGCCTGGTCCGGAGTTCCATATTTTCGTCCGTAAGGCTTTGAATTTTCGTTGAAGTCCGTTGTTCGTGCGCCGACACTATCGATGTCACCGGTCTTCTAGTTCCGCACGTTTTTATTGTAGATCTTGATGGTGGAGATCTAACTACCCTGGTACCTTTTTTAAAAGGGTCAAATGAACGCAATAAATGGCTCTCCCCAGAATCCGTAGAGGCGAACTCCGAAGAGGGTGAATTTTCCAGTGTACCTGGACTGCCACCTGGGGTATTTATATCTTTTGTTTTGTTCATTGCATACTTTGTATACGCCATATTCGGTATACGGAGGGTGGATCTTAGTCGCCTCTTACGACAGGCATGCCTACCTCGGGTATATTCTAACCCCTACCCGAAGGGGGTGTGCAGTTTCATCAAGCTGCGTTATAGGGCCATTCTTTTTTGAAGCAAACTGTCGCACTGTAACGGTCAATAAATACCGTTATTTTAAGATGATAAAGGACTTTTTCTTCCCACCGAACTACGCCGAAATAGAACATCTTTGAACTCGGTCTGGTGCAACTTTAACTTCTTTTTCTTCTTTCTTTTATCAGCGAGGTTATGATCCGAAAATAAAGCGATCAAAACCCTACCACTTCACCGCATTTCTACTGATCCGCCTGTGGGGTGCGCCTACTTCACTTTAGAAAATATCGCCAGGCCCGCCGATTTTGGATCACTCGGTTACTGAGACCAATGAAATGCCGATGTCGTCGCATTTGTCTGATCCAGGCGTTTATAGGCCTGCCTTTCCTACATCGCGATGCCTTTGGAACGTGCATTTATATTGCCTTTTTAATAGGGTTCAAATGATCTATTCTTTGAACGTGACAATACCAGCTGAGCCGGTCGCGCTCTATTTTCTGGTTTCCTTGATGTGAAAGCTTCCACGGATCTTCGAACTTCTTATTCGATCAAGCTTTGTCACTCCTGCTGTCATGCGAAGCATCTTCATCTCAGCTGCAGTTAATTTACTCTCATACTTTGTGTACATCGCTTCTGCGAGGAGATTAAGGGTACAACAGAATTGAAGACTCTAGGTTCCCTAAAGAACACTGAAGGAAACTGGACCGAGTCTTGTTTGGAGTCCCTTGAATTGCGTATTAAAGCGCACTTCCCGGGGTGTACTACCGTACCATGTGGCAGTACTAATAATAACAATCACAGCGAATCGGAACCCCCTGCGGATTTGGTAACAGAGGACAGAATAGAGTGGGCAATAAAATCGTTCTCCCCCTTTAAATCCCCAGGACTTGATGGGATTATACCGATCATGCTGCAAAAAACTGCACCAATCATTATCCCAGTACTCAAGAAGCTATTTTCCAGTAGTCTTAAACAATGTCACATACCAAGAACATGGAGGGAGGTAAAGGTGGTTTTTATACCCAAGGCGGGCAAGGCTAGTCACACCACCGCGAAGGAGTTCAGACCAATAAGCCTTACCTCTTTCATCCTGAAAACTTTTGAAAGATTGCTCGACATCTACATACGCAGTAGAATACGCCCGGGGGGCTTATCCCCAGCCCAACACGCATACACGAAGGGTAAATGTGTGGAAACTGCCCTACATCATGTTGTCGGCTCTATAGAAAAATCACTTAAGGATAAAGAGTTCACACTAGCTGCTTTTTTGGACATTGAAGGAGCCTTCAATAATGTAAATACCGAAACGGTTAAAAGAACCCTAAGAAACCTAGACATTTTTTCCCATTCTTCAGCTGCCTTGACGTGGCGGAACGGCTTAAGAGTCAATGACCCTAAGGGTCCGAAAGGACCCCAGGTGAGACATCGAACTAAAGGCTGAAGACGTCTTGACTGTGACGCAAAACCTGTTGAAGGTATGATGGAAGAAACTTGTACGGTATCCACTCCAGGTGGTACTCGTGAAAACGATAATCCACCCGTGGTCTTTTTGACTACGGCCGTGACGAGGATTCTGGAGGTCCCAACCACCATACTTTTACCCCCCGCCTCTGGCGTTGAATCAGAAGTAGTAGCGACGCTTGTTTCAGAAGACTCCTGCAGCTCTGTCTCTGACTCGATTGGTAGACTGGGCTGGAATGGCAAAGAAAGTGGCGGAAAGGCTTCGGCTGGAACGTCTAATCTTTGTCTCAATAGAAGGGTAGCTGGTCGAAGTTGTGTCGGTGACGGTTTGACTCGGGAAACCAATAAGGCTGAACGAGCTCCCGAAGCGGCGCACTCCGATGGGCTCCTGACTAAGAGTCAATTGAAAAGGAGAAGAAGGAAGGCGGCGATGGCGCGGTGCAAAGAGGCTGCAGAGTCAGCTGAAGGCGCAAGCGCCGAAAGCAGTCATCCTTCAGTAGCGACAGGAAAGAAGCCTAGGTCGGCAGAAAGTATTCCAACTGGAGCCGATCAATCCCTCAGACCTAACGCTGGCTCCTTTTCGGTCGGCTCGAACAGGTCCAATCTGATGGAACAAGTTTCGCCTGCTCTTCTTAGTGGAACCGTGTGCGCATCTGATGCGCGCTCTTCTGCCGGTCACACTCTTACCGGTGGCGTTATCTGCGCACAAAATCTGGTGGATACTGGTGCTGTTACCCCTAAAGGTCCCAGCACTAGCGGGCAGAAAATGGCTGACGCAAGCAATGCCACGGGTAGGGGCGCTCGCCTCGCCGGAAGCATGTGCGCACCTGGTGCGCGCCGTTCTGCTAATAAAACTGCGACTATATCTTTGATATTTTCGCAGATAAACCTCCACCACTCAAAGGCTGCTACCGCTCTCTTAAGTAGCAGACTTTCCGTGGTGCGTACAAAACCCCACATAACATCTATCCAGGAGCCATACGTGCGGAACAAGCGCATATGTGGTTTTGGGGGTGTTCGTGGAGTAACGGTGCTATGTGATGAGCGATCTGAAAGACCGAGAGCTTGTCTAATTGTGCCGAATTTCCTCTCAGTAACCAAGCTTGGACAATTTTGTGGACAGGACCTGGTTGCTGCAGCTGTAAGCTACGAAACGACCGGAAGTTGGAAAACCTTCGTCGTTGCGTCGGCTTACTTCCCTTATGATTCGGTAATGCCTCCACCACCGAAGGCGGTTGCCGAACTCATAAAGTACTGTGACACTCGGGAGATGGGACTAGTCATGTGTTGCGACGCGAATGCTCAGAATACAGTCTGGGGCAGCAGCAAATGCAACACACGAGGAAACCATCTCCTAGACTTTATACTATCGTCTGGCATGGTAATTAACAATATTGGCTCCCAGCCAACTTTTGTTACGGCAAGGAGGCAGGAGGTAATTGATTTGACTTTATCTAATAGGTATTTCAAGTCAATTACTAACTGGAGGGTACTGCCGGAGGTGTCCTTGTCAGACCATAGATACATCGTTTTCCAAATCGAATGCGAGGCCATAACTTTGCAGGAGAGGAGGAATCCGAGGAAAACCAACTGGGTGCGGTTTAGGGAAGAGCTAGACGGATCTGTCAAAACTCCAACTAAACTCAGAACGAAACGAAAGGTTGAGGATGCTGTTCAAAACCTGACTAGTGTTCTTACCATCTGTTTTGAACTGACGTGCCCATTGACAAAAACCCCCTGCAGAACTCCGGTTCCCTGGTGGTGCCCGGAACTGCAGCGACTTAGGAAAGAATCCAGAAAACTTCTAAATAGGTCACTCAAGACAAATTTAGAAGGTGACTGGAATCTTTTTAGATCGAAGCAAAAAGACTACAAGAAGTTAATTCGGTTGTCGAAAAGTGCTTCTTATAGAGATTTTTGTGAAAAGATCGAGACACTCGGTGAAACCAGCAGGTTGGTTAATGTTCTCAAAAGGGGCAAGCCGACCAAACCGGAGTCACTGAGAAAATCTGATGGCAAGTTTACTGAGACGAAAGCGGAAACTTTTAGTCTTCTGCTGGAGACTCACTTTCCTGGCAATCGGATAATCACTAGGTCGCAGCTTGGCCCGCTTACCCAGGCTGAGCTTGATCTAAGTCAGAAAACTCGGCGCAGCTGGTATATTGCACCAGCCGTGGTAACAGATGAGGCCATCAAATATGCTGTGGCATATTTTGATGGTTTCAAATCGCCTGGCACCGATGGAATATATCCAGCTATGCTGCAACAGGGTATAGATCAGCTATTGCCAACTCTGGAAAGAATTTTCACCGCTGGCTTGGCGCTGGCATATATTCCTACACCTTGGCGGACAGTCAGAGTAGCTTTCATACCGAAAATTGGTAAGGAAGACTATTCGCTCCCCAAGAGTTTCAGACCTATAAGTTTGACATCCTTCTTACTGAAAAGTATGGAGAGACTGGTAGAATTTCACGTGCGCAAAGTTGCTTTGAAACTGCATCCACTATCGAAGATGCAGCATGCCTATCAGCGTGGGAAATCCTGTGAGACCGCACTTCAAAATCTAGTGGCCCGAATTGAATGCGCGCTTGATAGGAGAGAATACGCGATGGGTATCTTCATCGACATTGAAGGTGCTTTTGACAATGCGACTTTTGACTGCATGTGCGACTCTGCCAGGCAACACGGGGTAGATGAAACATTAGTGTTGTGGATTAAAGCAAT
Organism: Brachypalpus laphriformis; assembly: GCA_945910035.1. Taxonomy (NCBI): domain Eukaryota; kingdom Metazoa; phylum Arthropoda; class Insecta; order Diptera; family Syrphidae; genus Brachypalpus; species Brachypalpus laphriformis. The sequence continues at coordinate 105,420,615 of OX246756.1, forward strand.
GCTAATGAATAGAACGTTGGTAGTGGATGCAGATTGTGGCCAATATGTTATGACAGGGGTAAACAGGGGCTGTCCGCAAGGTGGCGTTCTGTCTGCATTGTTATGGTGCATGGTGGTCGACTCTCTGTTGAACACTCTAAATAGTTCTAACGTCTACGGTCAGGCATATGCGGATGATGTCGCCGTACTTTCTGTCGGGCCATGCCTGGCGACGGTCTGTGCTAACGCGCAGGCGGCTCTGGACATGATCGATGAATGGTGTACTAGGAATGGGCTTTCGGTGAATCCTCTTAAAACTGAGGTTGTTCTTTTTACGAGAAGGAGGATTTTGACCGGTCTGACTCAGCCAGTACTAAAAGGCGTCACCATTCGCATTTCCAATGAAGCCAAATATCTGGGAGTGATTTTAGATAAGAAACTTCATTGGTCCAAACACGTCGAGTCGAAAACATCCAAGGGGCTCTCAGTCTTCTGGCAGTGTAAGGGTGCTTTTGGCAAGACTTGTGGCTTATCACCGAATAAGGTTCTCTGGATCTACACGGCTATGATAAGACCATTCCTCGCATATGCGTCGGTTGTTTGGTGGAAGGGGCTCTCGCGTAAATATGTGGTTGCCTTTTGTGCGAAACTCCAAAGAACGGCTTGTCTCGGCTGCTCGGGAGCTTTCCCGAGTACGCCTGGCTCTGCTCAAGACGCTTTGCTGAACTTACCTTCGCTTGATACTTATATCATGGGTTGCACTATCAAAGCCATCCATCGTCTTAGGCGAGGCGGTTTTTGGTATACTCCACACTGGAACTTTGATGAACTTGCGCGACACTTATCTTACGACTCCTGTCTTATAGATATGCCGTCTGATGCAATGACACCAGAACTCCAGCTGATGCGCAAATTCAGAGTGGACTTTCCTTGTGTCCAGGACTGGCTTCGGTCAGAGTCTGAGCCGGGAATGGAATGTAGTCGTATTTTCACGGATGGTTCCAAAACCAGTCAAGGGTCTGGCGCTGGGGTCTTCGTGGAAGTCGACAACATTAGACTTCACTTCTCGTTAGGCAAATATGCGTCTGTTTTCCAAGCGGAAACTTATGCAATCCTAATGGCCATGAACTATGTTGTGACGAACAGGTGGAAGGGACGTAGCATTTGTGTCTGTAGTGACAGTCAGGCTGCGCTTAAGGCCTTGCTTAACCCTTTAACCACTTCCAAAATAGTTCGTGAAACCAAAAACTCTTTGAACTCGGTCGCAAGGCTGAATTCTCTGTCTCTTATCTGGGTCCCAGGTCACACTGGGATCTTGGGGAACGAGATCTCCGATGAGATTGCTAGACAAGGCTCAGAGGAGGCTTTCTCGGGTCCCGAACCCGCGTTGGGTCTTCCAGCGTCTTCGGTTAGGGCTTCCATTGACGATTGGGTCTCTCACGAGCACAATTGTGTGTGCCATGACTCTCCAGGTTGCAGGTTGACTAAACGCATGCTCCCGGACGTCTGTAAGAAATCAGCGGCATTCTTGCTGTCTCTCAGCAGAAAAGACTGTAGACAACTTATCGGCGTCTTGACAGGCCACTTTGCTTTTGCCAAGCACCTTAACGTGTTAGGCTTAAGTGACACTACAATCTGTGACGCTTGTGGAGAGAGCGACGACACCGCGGAACATTATCTCTGTGAGTGTCCGGCCTTTGCTCGTATCAGGTGGCAGATCTTCGGTGCGGATGTGGTGAGTGCTGGTACTGTAAGCTCCTCATCACTGAAGTGCTTGCTTGGCTTTCTTCGAAAGTCAAGGAAATTCCAGTAAAATGGGTAAATCAGGGTTTGCTCTCTGGCAGTACAATGGATCAGTTGTGTCTGAGTGCTCCAGTCGAGTGTTTCCTATCCCGACAAAAAAAAAAAAAAAACCTAGACATCGACATCAGTTTAATTAACTGGATTGTTAGCATGCTCGAGGAACGACATATAACCACCGAACTTAAGGGTTCAAAGCTAGAAGCATACGCCGCGAGGGGTACCCCTCAAGGCGGGGTAATCTCCCCACTGCTCTGGGTCATTGTTCTTAATGAGGTACTACAACAACTAAGGTACAGTGGGGTCAGAGCTACAGCGTACGCGGATGACGTCGTGCTGCTTGCTACAGGTAAATTCCTGCCTACCCTTAGCGAACAACTTGACGGAACCCTAAATATTCTTAGCATATGGGCCAGGAGCTGCGGTCTTAAGGTTAATCCCCAAAAAACCGAACTCGTACTTTTTACGAATAAGAGGAAAATACCGGAGTTTAGTACACCTTCTGTTGATGGTATCCCACTCAGATTGTCCGATAGCGCAAAATACCTGGGCCTTGTACTTGACAAAAATCTCAACTGGAGATTAAATATAGAGGAAAGAATTAAGAAAGCAACAATAGCCTTTTACTCATGTAGTAGAATTTTTGGTAGAGCCTAGGGACCCTCCCCCAAAATCATACTATGGATGTATACGGCTATAGTTAGACCCATACTGACTTACGGCAATCTAGTATGGTGGCCAGCTGCCAACAAATCCACCAACTTAAAGGCAATCACCAAAGTTCAAAGACTAGCGTGCATTGGCATCACCAGTGCATTGAGGACAACCCCAACCGCAGTACTCGAGGCTATCCTCAACCTGCTACCGCTAGACATCTTTATACGAACATCAGCAGCCATTAATACTATGAGAATAAGTCAGTCAGCGAACTGGAAACCAAGCAGAACAGGCCACTCGATGATCCTACTCGATTACTTTGGCCTCATGCCCGTAACGGATTACATGACGCAATATTAAGACTTGACAAGGCCTTTCTCTACCGCCTACCCTAGCAGGGAAGATTGGAAAAGCGGTCATATACCTAATGCCGAATCTATAGCCATCTACACGGATGGTTCAAAAATGAGCACTGGTGTAGGATCAGGTATCTTCTCCGACCCTCTATGTGTATCAAAATCCATACGACTTCCAGACCACAGCAGTGTTTTCCAAGCAGAGGTCTTAGCAGTGGCAACAGCCGCCCGTGAGTCTGCGATAAGGGCAATACCGTCAGAAGGTATCACCATCTTTATCGACAGCCAGGCAGCTATAAAAGCGATTACTGCCATAGAAATTAAATCGAAGTTTGTGAAGTGTTGTCGAGAAGAGCTCAGGGTTCTTGGAACACAGCACAAGGTATCGCTCTGTTGGGTCCCTGGACACGCGGGTATCCCAGGCAATGAGAAAGCCGACGAGCTGGCGAGAATCGGCTCAGCAACCCCAGCAGAACAAGTTGACCCCCCTGTTTGTATCCCGCCTTGCACACTCAAGCTCGCTGCAGGGAATAAAGCCACTGAGGAGGCGAACACAAGATGGAACTCCATGGAAACTTGCGACATCACTAGGAAGCTATGGTCATCTTTCGACAAAGCAAAGACCGAGAGAATCATCCGTAAAGATAGGAAATCCCTTTCCACCCTCGTGGGCATCATCACGGGGCACAACACTCTGTGGTACCACTTGAAGAAACTACGCCTGACGGAGGAGGAACTCTGCAGAGGCTGTGGTGACGAGGAAGTTTTTGAGGACACAACCCACTTTCTGCCCGAGTCTTCAACACTCCAGGAAAAAGTTCCTTGGTAAATTTTTCTTCCAGGATCTCGAGGAACTCTCCGGCGTTTCAACGGAAAAGATGTTGAACTTCATCAAATCATCAGGGTGGTTTGTATGCAGAAATGAAGTAAGTGACTGAGTTAGTAGTTTTTTAGTTTCATTGGGTAAGGGATTACTTTTTCCCCCATGGGTACCACAATGGGTCGACGCTGACCTGAGTGTGGCAGAGAGCGTCGCTCCCTGCCAGCCCACATACCTAACCTAACCTTGTGTACATCGTCCAACATTGTGAACCGTATGTGAGCGCTGGACGCACAACTGCGGTGTAGAGCCTTCCTTTCAACTTAGGTGGCATTTTTCTGTCACAGAAGATAGCGGAATTTTCTCGCCACTTCATCCACCCTACGCTTACACGATGATTGATGTCGTCATCACAAGTTGCTTTGCTATTGATCATAGATCGCAGATATTTGAACTTTTCGCACTTGGGAAGTACTGTTCCATTCAAATAAATGTCTGGAATAGGCCTGAGTGGATCAGAGAACGGGCAGCACAAGTACTCTGTTTTTTTTAACTAATGCGATACCCATCTCCCTCCTAAACGTCCACCCCCATATCAACTACTCGTTGCGCGCTAGTTGTTGGGGGGCGCTCCAGTGATATTCTTAACCCGTCCCTGCACGGGGCATGGTGCAACTTTAACAATTCAGCAATAATTCCCAAATAAGCTGATTTCCAGGAACTCCACATTTTGTTGGCCGCCAAGGCCTCCTGACTTGACTGCACTTAATTTCTTTTGTGGGGTTATTTTAAACAGGAAGTCTACAAAACGAGTCCCACAAATTTCAATGATTTGAAGCAATAATTGAGGCGATTCCCGCTGCAACTCTACAGGCAGTAATGAACAACTTTTTAATAAGATGTCGCACATGCGCCACCGAGCGCGTCCGTTGACAGAGGACGCGATTCGACCCCAGTAATTTTAAAAACCACTAAATAAGCATAATAAAAATGAATTATCTTTGAAATGAAATAAAAATAAATAAATGATATGAATTGAAAGAAAAGTTATCTGAGTTTCTTATTTACTTACTTACTTAAAGGGCTCCCAACCCTTGGAGAGTCTCTGCCTGAGACACAGCTGTCTTCCATCCTCTGTCATCCCGGGCACGCTGCTTCCAGTTGTGAAGACCAAGTTTTCTGGCATCCGCGTCAGCTTGATCTTTATACCGGTGGTTCAGCCTTTTTCCCATCTCCAACCTGGGGGCTGAGATTCGAAGATTCTCTTGGCTGGAGCGTTGTTGACCATTCACTCGATGTGGCCGAACCAATGTAGTCGACGTGTCTTGGCTTTTTGGACTACTTCCACATCCTGGTACAACTCATAGAGTTCGCGGTTGTACCTTCTCCTCCATTCGCCCTCCTCGCTTGTGGGATCTAACATTCGGCAAAGTATTTTTCGCTCAAAGGTACCCAATATTTGCCCGCTTTCTTACTTATCGTCCAGCACTCGACACCTTAAAGCAAGACTGGTATGATGAGCGTTCTATAGAGCATTAATTTGGTCTATCGAGTTAGAAGTTTTGAGCCCAGTTGTTTTGCCAAACCGAAGTAGCAGCGGTTTGCTAAGGTTATTCTTCGTCGGATCTCCACGAAGGTGTCATTTGTGAGATTTATGTTTGCTCCGAGGTACGTAAACTCCTTAACAACCTCGAGGTTGTAGTCATCAACAGTGACGTTCTGTCCAAAGTTTTGAGCAGATAATCTTTTGTTTGTTGACAACATGTACTTAGTCTTGTCCTCATTTACTTCAAGACTTACTCGTTTCGCCTGCTCTTCAATTGCCGTAAATGCCTTCGCGTGTTTTCCAGCGTTACGCGACACATCTGGATAAGTTTTGAAGGTATCCCGAATTGGGCTATTGCTTGGTAGAATTCAAGACAAATGCCGTAAGCGGCTTTAAAGTCGATGAAAAGTTGGTGGATTTCGACTTGATATTCGTTGGTCTTTTCTAGGATTTGCTTTAGTGTGAAAATTTTGGTCTATTGTCTGCCGGGTCGGAAGCCACACTGGTACGTGCCGATTAGTGTGTTGCAGAAAGATTTTAGACGTTCACACAATACGTTGGATAGGATCTTATATGTGACATTTAGCAGGGATATGCCTCGATAATTCTTAGAAGACATAGGATCGCCGTTTTTGAAGATGTGGCATATAGAGCTGATACTCCGGTGACTATGTTACCTTCGCTGTTACGAAGAGCCTGTGCTCCGGGTTTGAAGGCAGCTGCCAGCTACTTGGCTTTTCGATAGAAATTCCGGATGTTGTTGTGCTCCCGAGACTTTTCGATATCCTGGAGCTGGGAGGCTGTGTGGTCCCTTTTCTTTTTACGCAGAATTTTCTTCTCTTCCCTTCTTCTGATCCGGTACTCCTCTCTCGATGCTCTTGTCTTGCGCTGCAGCGTTTTCTTATATGCATCTTCTGTCACCTTTTTCCGTTTAACGCACTCACCATCATACCAACGGCTCCTTTTAGGTGGTGGCTGGCAGCCAAGGGTAGTCACGGCCACCTCCTTGATAATGTTGCGGTATTCGGTCGACTGACTGTTTGCGTTTGTGGTTTATGAATGCACTACAGAGAGTTTCTCGGACAGGTGCTCTTTGTAGGCTCTGGCTCCTTCTGGCGTGCTAAGGTGTCCAACGTTAATCTTCTTCTTCTGGGCGGGTTGCAGCTTTTTCTCGTTGGACAGTCTGGCTCTGAATTTGGCTGCAACAAGAAAATGATCAGAGTCGACGATGGCCCCTCGCGCACATCCAATATGTTAGACGCGTGTCTTGCGTCGATTAGCACGTGGTCGATTTGGTTGCGTGTTCTACCATCAAAGGAAAGCCAGGTTGCTGTGTGGATTCTTAGTCTAAGAAACCTAGTGCTACTTATCACCGTATTACGAGCCGCTGCAAAATCAATTAGTCGGAAACCGTTGTCTGTTGTCTTGTCGTGGAGGCTGTGTTTACCGACTAGTCCGCCAAAGATGATTTCCTTACTGATTTTCGCATTGAAGTCCCCGAATACAATTTTCACATCATACTCCGGACAGGCTCCGTAGGCATCGCCCAGGAGGTCATAGAATTCCTCTTTGACAGAGGCGTCATCGATAGGGGCATGTGCACATATTATGTTGATATTATAGAATGTAGCTCTGATGCGGATTACGGCCCGGCGATTACTTATAGGCTTGAAACCGATAACCCTTGATCGAAGCCGATTTCCCACTACGAATTCGACCCCTGCCTGTGCAGCCTTCTGTTACAGCTGTAATAAATGTCCATCGTGTCTCCAGAATAGCAATAATATCTGTCTTGTACTGTGTGTGGGCAGATTCAAGTTTTTGGGCGGCACCCGGGGTGTACAGAGATTGTACATTCCAGGTGCATACCCGTTCCGGGTCGATTTGCCAATTTAGGGGGATTATTTTTATTATCCGAGGCTAGTGTCTCTGAGTTTCTTAATGTAGCAATATTCATCAGCAACACTGTATGAAAAAACAGTGGAGGATCGAATATTCTTGCATTTCTGTGCACGTATCACGCGGAAACTACTACACGGATATTGATTGGCATAGTGACAGCTTATATCCCGGGTAGACATTTGAATACTTTTTATCTCAAGAAATGAAAGCGTTCCTACAAAATAGTCAAAATCTACCTGTACATAATAAAACTGTAAATGTATGTTCACACACGTTCCACATCTACATTTTAACAATTGAATGAATGTCAACTAAAGTGCGGGCGAAGCAAGGCGGTCAGCAAGTAAATAAATAAGGTTTTGTGGCAAAAAACATAGTACACCATCTAGTAGCTTATGTCTAACCTGACCCAAATATGAAGTTTAAATAAAACTGGAGAAAATCAAGACACGGAATTTGAATACCCAAAAATAAAATATGGTATTCACGAAATCAATACTTGCCTTCATTATGTATAGTGTAGATGCGCCCAATAGTTGCAACATGATGCACCAAATTTAACTGGTCAAATATATAGACATACTCGTAATCTGCTTTTCGTCTCTGAACAGTTTAAGGATCTCTCTAGCTTCTATAGAACATCGCGTAAGTTGGGAATCAAGAAAAGATGTGTTTTGATGCACTGAAATTGAAATCAGGTGGAAATATGGTATGCCTTAGTAAATGTTTACTCCATGAGTTGTGTATAAATTAATCGAAAAGAATTTACTGTGATTTTTCATTAGATTCTGATTCTTAGAATTTATTTGGAGTACATGATGGATTACTCTATCTGGTGTATGATGGCATTATTTAATTTAATTACTAAAAAACTTGAATGGATATGGATACCAATACTTTTTTTTATACTTTTTTCTTTAAAGTTTAAAAACGTAATACTGGAATTGAAAGAAAAATTAGAAATCGCTTGTAAATACTCGTTTAATATGTAAGATGAATCAAATGCCAAGTTAGGAAAATACTTCAACACTTTATGCCCCAATAGACTTTGAATCCTAATTCTCCCAACAACTCCACGAGTCAGTATTATGGCATAGTAGTTCATTTGCGCATAGTCATCAGTGACTTGCTCACTGATCAGGATGTGTTGTTGTCGAATCGTTTGTTCACAGCGATAAACTGGTACAACTCCGGAACGAACACAAGATGTTCAATGAATTTGCACGCAGTCGGATCATAGCGGCTGTTGTACATGCTGGCTGCGCACTGCACCACCACCGCCGCATCGGACGGGTGGATGTCTGTGCCTGCCATTCATTGATAGCCATGGCTCCCACTGTGAGCACACAGCTTAACATGAAGAGATCTGTTCGCGAAATCATAACATGGATCTGTACATTGTGCAAATGTTTGCCGGTCGCTATGTCGATACCTACGAAGCAACCTATTGACATCCAAAGCAAACGAAATACCTAGTGCTGAGCCGGTCCTGATCACAGTTGGATGCCGATTTCTATAATACTTTCCATTTAATCGCACGCCGGATCAAAATCGATACGCGTTGCAGTCGTTCGCCGTTGTCGTCGCAGACGCGCCGGCAGAATTCGAGAAATCGAGCGCAACACAGCGCAGCAACATCGCCTTGAAATACCAATGTGTGTGCGATAATCTCTGGCTTATCAGAGGCCATAATAAATGCTGTACAATCTTACACTTGCTAGCCTTGAATACTACAACGGTAGGTACACGCTGGCAGAATGCTCTACGTGCTCTGCGGCCGCACCGTACCTGCGGGGGGAGATCAAGCAATGTAGTCACCTCAGTAACTCGAGTTCCTATGAGTTGGTTTTGTGTCTTCAGGATCCAGCTGCTGGGGCTTCATCAATGAAGAAGTTTAGGGCATGGAGATCATGTCCATCGGCAATAAGGGATTTGTACACTGGAACGCTAGGCACCATTTGTTGTGGTGTGTTTGTGCGATTCGACGATGAAATCGATTAAAATTCTGTATCTTGTGCGCACCGGCTATGCAAATGAGCTCTGTACTTGAGAAAATTTAATTTGACTTTTTTGCTTTCTCCTGGGTGTGAAATCTTCATACATTGCGTTTGATGGACAAGATTAGACATTAAGCAGATTGGGATGATTTAGGTGCAACCAGATATCCGAGTTAAGATAGATTAGAAGCTCTATGTATGGCAGGCCAGTAGACAGGAAGTTTGATGGAAGCATTTATGCATTTCTGTTTTTAACTGCCATTTACATGGTATTGGAGCGGTCTCCTCTAAACCATCCTGAAGAAGTCATGAATTTCAGGGTGGTGATTGGTGGCTTTTCAGACAGGTCGCCCAGAAGATTGAAGAAATACTCTCCGAGGGCCGTCTTTCTAGCATAGCAGAGACTAGGGCATTTGTATAGGAAGTGGTCCGTGTCCTCTTTTGCGTCTGTGTTGCCGCAACCTCTGCAAAGTTCGTCTGTACTTAGCCGCATTCTTTTTCAGTGGGCTGCCAATATTTTGTAGCCGGTTATGATTCCAATGAAAAGTGCCAAGTTTTGTCTACTTTGAGTGAGGATGAGCTTGGTTTTCGCCTTATCGTGTTTTGTTCAGATGTTTCTGGAGACGCGGCACGACGAAACGCTTTCCATCTTTCGTCTGCTTGTCGTTTGAATCAACAAATTGTAGGGGAAGAAGGACTGAGTTTTGGACCATTGACACGTCTTGTTTCCGTTCCTTGCCAGTTCATCTGCCATTTCGTTCCCTAGAATTCATTTCTTTCTTGGGCCCACCCGAATACGTGGTGGCTTCTCGCGGGAGCGTTTTATTAGCTTCGATTTTATTACCGCAGATGAGATGGCTTTTGTATCAGCTTGACTATCTATGTAGATGTCAATCACTTTCCTAGTAACAAGCTATGTGAATAGTTCTCGTGCCGCCTCTACTATCGCTAGAACTTCCGCTTGGAACACACTGCCGTGTTCCGGAAATCTTAGTTATATTGCAATATCGGGTTCTGTTGAGTAGATACCCGAACCCACTCCTTAGTTTGTTTTGGACCCGTCTGTGAAGACTGAAGTACAATGCGAGTTGATGGCCCTACCGTCTGCCTAATGTTCCCTTGAGGGGGTGACCATTCTGACGTTTAGGCTGAAGTCGGGGGTTGGCGGAAGGTAGTCTGTGGTGGCGTCTAGGTGAGCCCACCTTGCAATATTGCGGTGGCCCATGTGGTCCATTCTCCACAAGTTGGATTCTCTCATCGCGGCTGATTTCTTAACGTATAAGTCTAGAGGAATCTTACTTACTTACTTAGGTGGCGCTACAGTTCGGGGTGAACCTGGGCCTCAACCAACAAGCCTCTCCATTTAGCTCGGTCTTTAGCTAATTGCCTCCAGTTGCGCACTTCAAGTTGGTCGAGGTCCCCTTGAACTTGTGCGCGCCACCTACGGCGACGATTCCCTCTACTGCGTCGTCCCTCGGGGTTAGAATCGAAGACTCTGCGGGCCGGAGCGTTGGTGTACATTCGCTCTAATTGTCCTAGCCATCTCAGACGTCCAATACGCAGTTTTTTGACTAGGTCGATGTCGCTGTACAGCTCGTATAGTTCGTGATTGAATCTTCTCCACCAAAACCCGTCAACGCAAACGGGACCGAAAATCTTACGAAGAATTTTTCTCTCGAAGCGACCAAGGATATCTTCATCCTCTTTTAATAAAGTCCATGTTTCAGCGCCGTAACGCAGGACTGGGATGATCAAGGTCTTATACAGAGTCTCCTTAGTTGTTCGAGATAGGGCTTTACTGTTGAATTGCCTAACAAGCGCAAAAAAACAGCGATTGGCAAGAGTTATTCTTCGATTGATTTCTGTGCTGATCTTGTTTCACGTTACATGATCATGTAACGATCTAGTGGAATCAGTGCGAAAATTGTTTCACAGGCTGCGATCGGGGCGGTTGCTAAGCAAGCACGTCTCTGGATTTTTGTCGGTTTCTTGAGATGTGTGACTTTCTCTGCTATTGGTCACCAGACAATGCACCCAGAATGGGTAGACTGGGTCTGACTATGGCTGTGTACATTCAATGAATGATAGCAGGTTTGGGTCCCCATTTTGCCAAAAAAAAATTCTGCAAGCATAGATTGCAATGTACGCTGTCTTTATTCTTTCATTTATATTATATCTTCAGCTCAGTTTGCGGTCAAGTAGGCATCCTAAATACAGTGATTTGTTCCAGACTTGGAGTAAAGTACCATCGAGTCGTAGGGGTCCCAAAAATCGGATTTTCTTTTGTTAGTGAAGAGGACCGCTTCTGTTTTCGCTGGCTTCACGTTCAGTCCACATCTCTTCGCCTAGTTATGAAGGTACCTATTGACTTTCATCCAGCTCTGTGTTGATCTAACTATCGATTAGTCTTTCGAAAGTCTTCAACGCGAATGAAGACAGGCTGATTGGCCTGAAGTCTTTTGGGTTAGTGTGGGTTAGTTTACCAGCTTTTCGTATGATGATGACTTTAACTTCCCCTCAAGCTTTAGGTTCATATTTACAGTTTGGGCACCCGAAAAAAATGTTCGCTACCCGCGGAATGACGTATTCCCTCCTATTTTGTAGCATTGTGTGGTAGATACTATCTGGTCCGGGCGTCTTGTATGGAGAAAAGCAGTCAATTGCCCACTTCAGTTGTATTCATGCGTTAGCTACTGATTCCCGTGTTGTTGTGTCTGCTCTGGGATCTACAACATTACACCCTGGAAAGTGAGTCCTAAAGAGGAGTTCTAGAGTGGCAATGGTGTAGTGGTAACGTCATCAATTGCCACGCTAATGGTTCATGGCTCAAGTTCTGATGTCAGCAAGCATTTATTTATTTTTCATGAAGTATATTGTTACGACTCGGCGCAACCGTTGATTTTAAAGATAAAAAAAAAGAATATAACTGTTTTGTATTGTTTTTCCTTATTTACACTATCGAATAAGGCTGGGTATTATGCCCGGGTTTTCGGCTCCAGTATTTCCGTTTTCTTTTTAGTGATGATAGGAAAAACAACCCGTCGAACAGAATGTCAAGCGGTATCGAGAAAACCCCGTTGGACAAAGCGAACGAGCGAAGTTCTATAGACGAAATGGAAAACAATAACCACAAAAATAAATAGACGAGCACTTTTTCGGGTTTGCACTTATTATTTATTGTTCTTATTATTAATCTATGTACGAACACTTATTATTTATTGTTCCTATGATTAAGCTATGTACGATGTGTACTCAGTAAAGATTAAAACTCGGGTGCGGCGTCGTTTCGCTCCTCTATTTGTATTCTCTGTTCATGATATTTTGCTGCATCAGCTTCTGGTAATTTTTCGATTTACTGTGGGAACCTGATGGAACTGGAAATCCGATTCGGTTCGTTGTATTGTGTGAAACTGCTGACGATTTTGTATCTGAACTCCGTAACAATATAAAGTCAGTCCGATCAATTGCGAAAGTTTATGTGAACACTACTGCGAAGGCATAACACTGGCAGTAGCTTGGTCATATGGCTGGAAGAATTGTTCGCTCTGTTGGTAATGATTTGCCTATGACATCGGTTATCGGAAAAAAAATACTGTGAATCAGAAGCAACGACAAAAAAAATATCATCCCCAGTCCCCAGTCATCTGAACGCCACCTCCGGAGTTTCTCTGAGCATAATCAACTGAGCTTCAAAAACCACTACACCAAATCTTTCTCTCTCTCTCTCTCTATCTATCCTTTCCAACGCTCGTACCGTGTGTGAACATGTATTTATAACCCCTTGGGTGCGCGACAAATTATAAAAAAAATTGTGTCCAGGTACCGTCTGGCTGCTTGATGAATCCTATTCGAAAGAGAGAGGGAAGAATGTGTTGAAGGTGGAGGGAGAGTTGAGATTGGATGGATTGAGTTGTGGAGATTGGGAGGGGAGATAATTAGCTTTTGACTTCGGTCTTTCCTGGGGAGCTTACGTAAGTCCCGAGGGTCTTTGACGGTACTGAGCCCTTACACCACGGCAGGGTAGATAATCACGTAGGAGAAAGACAACTTAAAAAAGTAGTAAACACAAATTATAGTGTGCAGCTTTTATAGAAATGAACCAGAATTTTTTCTACTGCTGAATTTTCTAGTACATAGTAATTTGGGATTATGACTGGTATACCGTTCGGTCGGTGGAGTCACACGAGGCTAAAACTTCATATGAAGCATCGTTGCTTGCAACGTGTTGTAGTTGGTGTCTCCACTTGCACTGGATCTTCTACCGAACTACTTGAAAAAATAGCACGTTAAGAATCCTCATTTCACCACGGTTTGCTAACTTTTTGGTTTAGTGGAGAATGTAAAACGCTGTTCCAAGAAGAATTTCCCTAGCGATAGGTTCGGTACCCACAAAACGTACATATGGCGACCTATGGAAAAGACGTAAAAAGTCCTACAGCTATTTGCAGTTAGACATATTGGAATTCTAAAGCTGCCACTAAAGGTCCTATTGCCCTGTCATTAGTGTGAGCAGGAGGTGTTGTGCCAACTTTAGGTCATTGTTCGTATTTCGATTATGTTGTTGTATTCTGAATTGTCTAACTCTGAGAAGAGAAAAAGGGTAGTCGTGTAGACTGTCTGCGGCCCGTGTGGCCTCACTAAATAGTTGAGTGAAATTACGGCTGGTGACAAGGGCTTCAGCTTGTTTATGCAGCCAGTTCGAATTGTGAACTTTGAAGTCGCTAGGAACAATATTTTCGGCGGTTACTCAAATAATCTGCATGTATTCAGTCGAGCTTTTCGAATAGATGCTAAAATAGTCTGCCTGGTTGGAATCACAGCCAAGGTGAAGAAAAAGGCGACACAATAGAGCCTTTGACAAGTAGTATGAGTCGTTAAAAATATTGGCGGCAAACTATAGTCACCGTATTTTAAGTAGGTTAAGTAGAATCATGTTAAGTTTAAAACAACGTACTAGCTTTGTATCTAATTATAAACACTTATTAACATACCTAAAACTAGTATCAGCTTTAGAACGAATCTGCAATGAATTTTAGTCAAACTAACCCAAAAAATAACAGAAGACTCAAAGTCGATAATATGGCCTCTCGTTGGTTTTAAGTTTAGTAGGTACGGAGTTATAAATATAAAGTGGGAATTATATCGACTATAATTAAGATAACACAAATTTTAACTTTTGTACGTACTAAAATAATTTTAAACTGCACTTGATCCGACTATAATTTTGCAGTTTGCACCATTATAGTTTTGTAAACACATAAATCCATATTGATCATCTTCGCATTATTCAATGAAACAATGATACTGTTGTTGCACGATGCATTTGTATTCAACATTTTTCTTGGTTTTTAATTTGTTACTTGGTTAAGTTATAATGAATAAATTTAGTTAGGTTACGTCGAAAGACATAGATTAAGTGTTAGGATTAGCTTAGAGCGCCCACATGGGGCCAGTAAGTTAGAATAAGATAGTTAAGTTAATTAAGCTGGTTTTGTTAATGTAAGGTATACTGAATTGAACAAATAAAATGCATTGAAAATGAAAAATGAATACATTTGTATTCTCGTCGGCAAGGAACTAACGCGCTACGAATAAGTAGAGAACTTTCGCCGAACATAATAATAATTTTGGAGACTTAAATAAATGAAGAAGCTCTCTTTGACGAATGTTTAATTAAATTTGAAACTAGCTTTTTCGAACACTAAGATGTATGTTATGTTATGCACAATTGTATGTTATTGATTAATGACTACTGTTAGCACAATTTTATACAAGTATATTATGAAACCAACAATTTAACTGAATCTTCTTCTTCCCATTACGGCTAGGTAATGATCTGAGCTAAGGGGTCATAGTCCTCCCACTTTACTTCAATTCTACTGATCAGCTGTGGGGTTCGCCTGTTTGACCTCAGAAAATATTCGCATGCCTCCTGATTTTGGATCACTTCGCTTCGAGGCAAACCAAATGTTGGTGTCGTTGCATTTGTGTGATCCATGAGTTTTTATGTATACCTTTCTTTCACGATACACCCATATACAACACATATTTGGGACAACAGCTCAGAAGGGCCTAAGCCGAGCTTCTCGCAACCACTCGTATTGTGTGCGCTATATTTTTCGCACGAATGGAAGGGACCTGCACACTAACCACTGCGCATGGCGCCCACTTCCCGATATCAGTGGAACGTTCATTGGTATTGCCTTTTTTACAGAGTTCAAATTATCTTTTTCCTTGACCATAACAATACCAGCTAACCCGGTTTCGCTCTACTCTTCTGGAGATGTTTTTTTTTTTACGTGAAGGCCTTCACGGATTTTCGAACTGTTTATTCGACCAAGCTGTCATGCGAAGCATCTTCACCTCAGCTGCCGTCAATTTACTCTCTCGATTTCTGTACATTGTCCAACATTGTGAACCGTATGTGAGCGCACAACTGCGGTGCAGAGCCTTCTTTTCAACCTTAGGGGCATTTTTCTGTCACATACAATAGCGGAGTTTCACTTTACCTTCAAGCGGATAGCCAAGACTGCAATAAGGAGCAAAGCACTTAAGACGCTTCTCTGGTGTACCCCGACTTTGATTGGGAACTCTTCAGTTACTCCAGCGGAGCATCTTGCTCTTGTCTTTGCTCCTTCGTACATGTCCATGATCATTTGTACATAGATTTCTCGAACCCCTCGATGTCTTGGCGTCACCATATCAGATCCCGTGGTTATCTGTCGAATGCTTTTTAAGGTCAACCAATACAATATAATATCGCGGTGTTTTTCCCTTATGATCCCTAAACTTTGGATTGTATCTGTAGTTTATTTACCCGAGACAAACCCGCACAGATCATCAGATAGCCGTATTATTTTTCGCAGTCGGCCACCTAATACCAACTCAACAATCTTCATTATCGCAGTTTCGCGTATTGCAAACACTTTTCCTGGTCGAAACTCTGTGTTTCAAAAGAGTACGTAAATAGTAGACTAAGGGCTTAGTACAATAGACCACTTTGTGTCTATCAATCACTTTGATTGATTAAGGAAATTGCAGACAGAAACGAAGTAATTATAACACCGTTAGTGTGATGTGAATTTTTGTTTTCTGCAGCATAATGGGCCGACTATTTGAAAGATTCAAAAGTCATGATTTAACCTTTTCTATGATTACTACATCGGTGATTGCATTTATTGCGTTTCCGCCTTACTTCTGATGTAAGGATCAAAAAGTATCTCAAGTGATTTAGCAAAAAAAACGAAAGATTTGTAGGCCTGAAGCCTTTTGCAGAAGTGTGATCACATAAACTTCCCTCAATACTAATGTCTCCGTCTAGATTTATTCGGAGTTCTTGTATACCAGTTGGTCTACTGTAACTTCTTTCAGCTAATAAAGGCATCTAGCCTTTCCTCAGCTAGTGGTGAGCTTGCACCAACTGTTTCTCTGTTATAAGAAGTATGCTTTGGTACCTTGAAACCCGGAAAATTTGTTTCCACTATAGTTTTAAGGACCTTATGCTGTTTTCAGCCAATGTGTCACACTAGACTATTTTGAGAGCAACAAAATCGCAGAATTGTTTCAATCTTCTCTTTTTTCTTAGCTGTAAGAAAAACCATGCTGAACATTAAACTATAACAATATGAATGTGATTAGCGGACACATTATATTGGTTACTCTTAAAAGCTATACAATTGAATAAAAAAAAAGTTTTTCTTTAGTGAAAATGCATTAATTCTTCTCAGGTAAACAATGAGCTAATGCATAGTCCTGTCATAAATTCTTTATTATCCTTAAAGGAAATACATAAAATATTTTACGAGCGCCATAAACACCACAGCCCCCAGCCCGCTTTCACATTCACACCAATTTCATCACTCAGCCTGTTCGGGGCGAGTTCGTCCAAATTGAACGCGAGTACAACAAATTTATGACGGGCTGCCCATCCTAGGGAAGGATGCTAATAAGTATTTGGTTTGCTGAATATTAATGTACATAAACCATAATATTTTCCTCATTTTTTTTTTTGGTTTGGTCTATTCCGCTCGCGCGTCGTTAAACCGTCAACATTTTAATAACTCGGGTTATGTACTACCCGCAGTTATAATATAAGACGAGGGCAACTCACTCAAATGACCATCAATTTTATGTCCTCGTAAAAATGAAACCAATAACTAACCATCCCAACTCCTAGTCTAAACAAACACTTTCTACATTGCGACAGTGTTTGGCCGTTCAATAGACAAATTGGTCTAACATAAAAACTCTTGTTTCATTGAACTTAGACGATATGCAGAAGCATAGAGGTACAGCAAGATGCTCGCTTTAAAGCCATCCGCACCCCCTGCTTAGTGTGCTGGGCTTCCTGTAATTAATTTTACCTTCACACCGTGGCAAACCACCCTCGACGAATTGGACGCGTGTATCAATTTTCAGCGAATCTGATGTATAGCCGCACACGCCACACCCCCGTAATGTTATAATGAGAGCAGTTGTAATAAATTACACAGGACTTCATTTGCAGGGCGCCGTGTTCACAAAACAATGTCAATCGGGGAAACTCCTTTCGGGCGCTTCTGCTCATGCCGCATCCGCGTTTCGCCTTCTACTCATCACCGCCGGGTTGACAATATGTCCTCGAAAGGGGCACGTGCATCCACTGTGCTGTGCGAAATGTTGTTACGCCAAACAAACAGACGTGTGCTGCAAGGATTAGGAACAAAAAGTCACAAATGTTGCAGTGTTGTTGTGGCATTAATGTCGCTGACGGATATCTGCGTAACGAAACGCGAGCGTGTATCACTAATCATTAGAAAATGAACAATAATATCTTTGTGTGTTTTCCGTTACTGTTGATTTCTTGTTTTTTTTTTTTTTTTTAATACATAAGCATTGTGTGTTCGCAAAGATTGTTCCTTAGTCGAAGAGGTTTGCGAGTGACACGGCATATGACCAGCATAAAATTTATGACTTTGTTCTAGTGGTCAGGAAGTTGACTTTTATTCACCGTAATATACATATTTATTGCCTGAATTGTATACTTAACTATATTTATATGTATGAATGTACATGCGTATGTACAGTGCATACGTCATCACAGAATGGTTTGATTGGATATTTATCTAATTGGGTCGTTGAAAAAAGTGAGAAAAGCCCTCTACAAACTTGTGTACCTGCTTCATGGAACTTAAATTTCGTAAAATGTTCCTAATAACCTTGAATCAAGAAGCTCTTTTAAAGCCTTTGGCGTCTTTTAGATCATTGCTGAGAATTTCTTAGGATCTAAGCATGTCCGGTTGGACTCGATTTCCAGCCGTTGCTCTGACTAATTCTGAGAACACTTTTTGCGGCAGACTCTTGCATATAGAGTTCTGTCGGCAGTAATCCAAGAATCGTTTCCAATCCCGTTGTTGGGGTTGTTCTCATTGCGCCAGTTGTTGTGATGCATGCAAGTCTTTGTATTTTTGTCATTTAATTAAGATTTACTGCCGGCTTGCCACCAAACTAAGTCACCGTATGTGAGTATGGGTCTAACGATCGCTTTGTACATGTAAAGTGTTGAAGTAAAATGAATTAGACTACTAAAATAGATTAACTATGGCAATACTTAACTAGTACACACACTTATAAAATATATACCTATACCTACATTATATACAAAATATACATAGACATGTTCACAATATATACACAATACACAAAGTATATACTTTCCTCTATATATAACTGAATTGTAACATTCTCTTTTAGTCGTTCAATAAAAGTTTATAACGTCAGTTAAAAGTATAGTGGTTTTGATTTGTTCCCAACTATCTTCTTAAATTTGTGCAACAAAAGGATGATTTTTGGTTTTGGACCCCAACTTCTATCGAAGATGCGGTTGCACGTGTAGAAAGCAGTCGAGACTTTTTTACTTTTTTCGCAAAGTTAGGTTTCCAATTCAATTTCTTATCCATGATTAACCCTACATATTTTGGCCTGTCTGGGGCCTTGATGGATGTTCCTTCAATGGAAGGAAGTTCGAATTTCGGGATTTTCCTTTTATTGGTGAAAAGCACTAACTCTGTCTTTTCTTGGGTTGATGCCTAGACCACATTCCTTGGCCCAGTCAGTTAGTGAGACTGACTTTCCTAACAGTTCACTAATAGTTGAGGTGAATTTTTCAGTTGCTAGTATTACAACGTCGTTTGCGTAAACAATGCTCCACTATTTTTTTTAATTTCATAAGTATTTCGCCCTCTCTGCGGCGTACCTCTAGAGGTGGTTGCTTGGAGTGGGCTGTTGCCGAACTTGGTTTCTATATTCATATTGTTAAGCATACTCACAATCCAACTTATGAGGATGTGGTTAAAGTCGACATTGTCTAAAGATCCTTTTACTGCACCGATTTTCACATTGTCGAAGGGACCCTCAATGTCTAGAATTAATGCGAGTGTATATTCTTTGCTCTGTAGTGATTTTTCAATTGCGCTTACGACCTCGTGAAGTGCCGTCTCGACGCCTCTGCCCTTGGTGTAGGCATGCTGTGCCGGAGGAAGATCCCGGCGTGAAATCATGCTGCGGATGTGTATTTCTACAAGTTTTTCAAAAGCTTTTAGAATGAAGGACGTAAGACTTTTGTGTCTCAAGTATGGCTGGGTTTCACAGCCTTTAGTATATAGATAACTCTAACTAGCCGCCAGTCCTTGCGAATATAACTCCAGTTGAGGCTATAAGTGAATATTTTCTTTAAGAATGGTGCTATTATATGTTTCGTTGTTTTCAACATAAGTGGGAGAACGTATCTAAATGCCAGTCGATGATCTTTTCAAGAAAATGTCATTTAATAAGTTATGATTACAATCTCAATGAATCTGTACTTAACAAAGTCACATAAATATATGAACGAATGAACTTCGGTTCTAAAGAACCTCTTACCTGTATGCCGAAGGAAGTAAATAGTAACCGCGACAAATTTGATTACAACTATAGTAAATTAAATCTAAAACATAAATTATACGGACGATACTAATTTCTTCATGTGTAAGTGTTGTTGATGACTTATGCGTAGCATATTAATTTTTAGTTCATACTTTTGTTTAGTATGCAATCTGCTTTTTATTTACTTGTGCAGTCTTTTTGTGTAAGGTATTAGGCTTTATAAATATGCACAATACTAACAACTAACACCACGCTAAATGATGACTGTGACAAGCTGGATATTACTTAGTAGCTGATTTGAGTCTTTCTCTCTCAGTTCAAAGTAATATTCGTCACAAAATGCTTGCCTTTAAGCAGTACTGATAGCGTTAAAAAAAATTAAAAAATTTCGTTGTGTGTGTTGAATGTTTTTAAATTGGTCCCAGTCTGAAATGGCATTGGTTGCCTTTGCAGCATTGAGCAGCTTTCTACTTTCTTTGCGAGTGTTCAATAGTTCTTTGTTTCACCAAGGTGGTGACTCTTTGTTCTTTGTGGTCCTTAATGGACATGCGTTAACCTATGCTTTGTTGAAAACATTTCATAGTTTTGCTGCGTTATAGTTGATCTCTATAGGAGTGCGAATTGTACATTCTTTTAGAAACTGTTCCTTAGTTCCCACTTCTGCAGTGAATGCATTTCAGTCGGCTGTCCTGTGATTCCTGAATTTTATGGGTTGGTTTATTTTGTCGTCTATACTAAACTCAATGATCTTGTGATCCTAGAACGATATGTCAGTGGAAACTTTACACTGACGAACAGACACTCATCAGTCACCATGCGCATTGGTATCCGTGCTGCCTCACAGAGCATGGTGAGAGTTGCAGGCACATCCCATCAGTAGATCACATTTCTTTTGCTTGGCTTGCACAACAGTGAGCCTGCCAGTTCTGATAGGGGGCTATCTTCAGAGCCATATGGCATATAAATGGAGGCAAAAATAAGTGGGGGTTTTCCCCGTAGCTCGTGTTTTACCACTGCCTGATCAGTGTTGCTGTAGATAGGCAAAAGAAAGATGTTAACCTATTTTCTAGCTGCAATGCACCCTCTGATCTTACTTTCATTTGGATGGACACGGTATGTGATCAGGTTCAAGTCCACCGTCGATCAAATCTTCACACTTCGACAGATCCTGGAGAAAACCCAAGAAGTCCAAATCGATACTCACCATCTCTTTATCGATTTCAAAGCCGCCTATGACAGAATCTATAGAGAAGAGCTATAATATATAGAGACGTGTTTAGGTTTGACATTGCCAAATTTGTCCGTCTGCGTAGGATGGCAATGGAGAATGCTCGCTGCTCCATCAAAGTTGGTAATAATCTCATCGAGTCGTGTGATGTCAAAAAATGTTTTAGACAAGGTAAGGCGCTGTCATGTGACTTTTTTAATAATGTACTTGAATGGATTGTGCGGAACTCAAAGGCCAACACCAGAGGCACAATCTATCAAAGTTCGTATAACTGCTTGCATACGGCGACGATATTGAAAGGAATCACCGTGCTCTTACCGGTGCGTTTGCAAGCATTGAAACTGAAGCGGCCAAAATCGGTTTAGCGAACGAAGTATATACTGCCAACAGGAAGGGACAATCAACACCGACGAATTGGACAGAACATCACAGTGGGCAGTTACATCTTCGAGGTAGTAAAGGACTTTGTCTACTTGGACTCTGCTAGTCTCTGTTTTGTTTTGGCTAATAAGGCAATTCAACAGTAAGGCCCTATCTCGAACAACTAAGGAGACTATATAAGACCCTGATCATCCCAGTCCTGCGTTACGGCGCTGAGACATAGACTTTATTGAAAACAGATAAAGATATCCCTGGTCGCTTCGAGAGGAAAATTCTTTATAAGATAGTCGGTCCCGTTTTCGTTGACGGGTTTTAGAGGAGAAAATTCAATGACGATCTATACGACCTAGTCCGAAAACCACGTATTGTACGTTTAAGGTGGCTAGAAGATGTAGAACAAATGCACATCAATGCTCCAGCCCGCAGTCTTCGAATAAAACCACACTGATAGGGGACAATCAGGCTATTGATGAAAGGTTTCAGGCGTTCACACTGTGTTGCAGAAAAAATCTTGTATGCAATGTTGAAGAGACTGATGCCTCTATAATTGGCGCAGTTGAGGGGGTTTCCTTTCCTGTGGCTCGGGCAAACGATGCTGAGATTCCATTCATCAAGCAAACACTCGTCTGACCAAATCTTATAGATGAGTTGGTGTTGTTTGCTCTCTACCAATTTATCACCAGCTGCCTTGAAAATGTCGGTCTTAAATCCGTCAGGTCCAGGAGCCTTTTTGGATGATAGATAAATGGGAAATTATATTAAAACATTCTATAATTACATGCTATTATTACAACAAACTTTTTCAAACAAATAATATTGTTGCGCGGGCGGAAGAAAACTCATCTGCTTTAACATACCTTAATAATTGACAATTAATAAAATAAATTTAATTAAAAACAGTATATTCTTTTATTATTTCCATGTACATGTACCTAGTCGTATTATTACATGGTTCATCTGTTTGGTATAACTGTGAAGTATATATTTTATATTTACATATATAACTTTCCCAGGTACTATTCCACATTAAAACTACGTAACAGAGCAATGTACGCCTTGTTACGTTTTTAATTAGTAACAGTAACAATTGTAGATGTAGTTTTCAATGTAGATATGGTAACCAGTCTAGTTTTTCTGCATTCATTTTATTAGAGTTGTAAAGAATGATTATTAAATGCATATTACAAGACGCTATGTGAACAGAAAATAAAAATATATTGTGAGAAAATGGCTGGAGAATTATCCGAAACCAGCAGCAGTAGGGATTTCTGGGCAGTAGCTAAAAGGCTTAACGGAGATACCTTTAAGGTTGGAAAAGGATTTTTTTTTTTTAGGTGAAAAATCTTCCATAGACACTATGAGAATAGCAAGCGCGTGCTCAGAGTAGTGTCAGATTCTTACTGAGTTAAAAAACACCACCCTTCGATATAAATTTGTTGAATATCGCAACTAAGCATTAACTTATCAAGCAATTTTTCTATCATGAAATAATAACGTTTGACAGGGTACTTTCCACTGAAAGATCCTGCATATTCCGCAATCTAGACGCGGTTAATCATTACCTCGCCAAGTCGAAAGGTTTCGTCCTTTGTAGTCGACGCAATAAATTGCTTCATTCAAAATTTGTAGGACTGTATTGTTGACATATCCGATTAGTCGGTTTCTATGCTTTCTCGCGAAGCTTTTAGTTTCAGCTTCGATTGTCGGAATTCCGAGATCCCTGTGGATATCGTCGTTTCTCCTATACCACGGTGCTTGGACAATTTCTCTTAGCACTTTATTTTGAAAAACTTGTAAAATATTGGCATTTGTTTTCTTGGTACAACCCCAAAGTTGTATACCATAGGTCCACACCGGCTTTAGCACTTGCTTGTATAAAAGCAATTTGTTCTCAGTACTGACAGTCCCTCATCCATTCATTTACACTATTCAGTGCGTTTTGCAGTTTTGCAGTCGTTTCATCGATTGTTTTGCCTACTGCTAGGATAGCGGTGTCATCGGCAAACGTAGCTAGGATAGTGCCATCTTCGTTCGGAATATCACGAGTATATAGCAAATAGAGAAGCGGCCCAAGAACGCTTCCTTGCGGTACGCCAGCCGAGCTCGGAGCTCGGAGTATTCAACTCCATGTCCAACACGAAAGAGTCTATTCCCCAGATATGATTCTAGAATATCGTATAAGCACACAGGGAGAACTTGTCGTAGTTTGGATTTCAAGCCATCATGCCACACCTTATCAAAGGCTTGCGAGACGTCAAGAAATACGCTTGAGCAAATCTTTTTTTCTTCAAATGCTTTCTCGATTACGTCAGTAATTCTATACACCTGGTCAATCGTCGAATGCTTACTTCTGCTTACCAAACTGGTGGTCAGGGATAAGATTATTTTCTTCTATAACTGGTTGGAGACGCCTTAATAATATCCTCTCGAAAATTATCGATATGATTGGAAGAAGCGAAATTAGTCCATACGATTTTACCTCATTTGGCGGTTTTCCTGGTTTTAAAACCATTATGACTTCCGCAACTTTCCATTGGCTCGGCACGTGTTTTAATCTAAGTGCAGCATTTACAATATGGAGAAGCTTAATCAATGCTTTTCTAGGTAAACCTTTGAGAATTTCTCCAGTAATCAAATCATAAGCAGGAGCTTCTTAGGTTTTAGATTCTCGAGCTCATATGTGAGTTCCCTTAGCGTTGCACTTGTGAGCGTCAAATAGTTAAATGGTAATCCAGCCTATTGCGGTTGTCGTAAACCAGTTGACCATCGTACGGTTTAAAGGTTTTTTCCAGGTGCACCGGAAAAACGTCCGCTTTTTCTTTATCTTCCCTCGCCCATTCATTTAGATTTAATTTGATTGGCGGCGCGGGGACTTTGGGCCTTTTGGTGCCTTTTGCAGCTTTCCAAAGTGAATAATTGGAATCTTTTTCGCTGTTAAACTTTCAAGGTAAGAGCCTTTTGCACGATTCTTAAAATCCTTAATAGTCTTCTTCAACAAATTGCACAGACGATTCAAGTGTGCTTTATGCTGCGGAGCACGACTCTGTTGCCATTTTTTACGCGCTTTCCTTTTTTCCTTGACCAATTCTTTTATTTCCGGAGGATATCGTAAACCGTGTTTGTCCGGCGTTTTCCTTGGATTGGGCGTATTATTCCAAGAGGCGAGCTGTACGATCTCAACGAAGCGATCAACTGCAACCTCAAGTTCATAGATTGTCGTAAGTGGAACGCTCAGTTCTACATTATCTTCAGTTTCGTTCCTAAAGCCTTCCCAGTTAGTTGTTCGACCAGTTATTCTCGCTGGCTCTAGGTTATAGACTAGTTTTTCGCTGATTGTTAAAATAACCGGGGAATGATCAGACGACAGATCAAAGCTCTCTTTGACTTTTATGTGCTTGGTAGATATTCCTTTCCCAACGAAAAAATCGATCAGCTCAGGTATTTTCGAAGTATCAGTTGGCCAGTAAGTTGGTTTACCCGTCGAATGGAAATCACAACTGTACTCCATACCTGCCCCATAGAGCATTTTACCTTTTTTCGAGCTGTATCTTGGGCCCCAGAACGTATGTTTCGCATTAAAGTCGCCGCCGATAATAAAATTAGGTTTCAGCGATTCAAACAAGTTAGTAAGTAGTTAGTAGATTTTTCAAGCGCGGAACGCGGTGGACAGTAGATAGATGAGATTTTAAGCGTACGCTGACTATTTTTAACTCGAATCGTGCACAGTTGCAAAGTTTCAAGCTCTATCTTTAGGTCTTCGGATTGTTCGATGCAGTCTTTAATAAGCAAGGATGATCCGCCTCTCGCTTTTCCCGAAAGGTGACAAGCGTGGTAATCATTATAGCCTTTTATTTTTAAATGCGTCTTCTTTTTTACGTGGCTTTCAGAAATCAAGCAAATATTAATATCTTTTTCACGCATGAAGATTTCCAATTCGTCGAGTTTTTGCAAAAGTCCGTTTGCATTCCAAGTACATATATTTAACATTCGCTTTTCATTCATATTCTAGATGAAGTACGCGTTTTCCGTGAATTATTTTCAAGCTCAACCAGCCTATCGAGAATAATTTAATTTATTTTGCTTTGTTCTTCGAATTTCTCGAGAATAACCGACAAAACTTGAGAGACATGGTCCGTCGAAATTTCAACGTTTTTTAGCTTTTATAATATTAACGGCATCAAGAATTTTAAAGCCTTAGGTTTGAAGATCAGTCATAACGTCTTCTTTAGCGCATGAGGGGTGGAGTCCCCTTGCAACAACACAATGTGGCCTTTCTGATTTCGAAAGTGTTTGATTTCGAAAGTGTACCACTGAATCTTTTCGGTATTTAGCTTTAGGGACAGAGCTCGGTAGCCATTGTAGTCATCGACGTTAATTTTCCACGCGTTATTCCTCAAAGATGTAACCTTATATTTCGATGTAAATGCTCCTTTAAGGAGGCTTTGCAACTTGTTGTATTCCGTTATCCCGACGATGTTTATTGGTGGGGGTGGACGAAATTGCTCTCGAAGTAGCTTTTCTTGCGGTTCTTTGTGATTTTCTTCTTTTAGGGGCTCGACTTCGGGCGATAAACCGGCTCTCCGCTTTTTAGTAGGTCTTTTCTTTGCGACCAGATACGTTTCGCGTGCTAGCTCTTCTTCGTCGGTGTGATTTTCGACTAGCTAAGCGTGCTGGAATACATTCACGCTCTTTCTCGATATGTGCGTTCCTTAGGACCTTATTTTCTTCTTTTAATAAGTCTATCTCTTTTCTAAGATCTTGATAGAGTAGGTCCATTTCGTTAAGCTTGATTCCGAGTGTTTTATTTTCTCCCTCAAGACTTTTATATTTCGCTAGGTCCCGTTTTTCACGCGCTTGCGATTCCGGCGGACTTTTTTTCCAGAGACGTTCGATCTTGTTGGTGGAGATCGAGATACCCTTGTACCTTTTGAGAAGGGATTTATTAGGTGCAACAAATGGCTCTCCCCAGAAACCGTAGGGCCGACCTCCGAAGAGGGTGGATTTTGCAGTGTACCTGGACTGTCACAATCTTTTGTTTTGTTCAATGCATGTTTTTGTATACGCCATACTCGGTATACGTAGAGTGGATTTTAGTCGCCTCTTAAGACAGGCATGCCTACCTCGGGTATATTCTAACCCCTACCCGAAAGGGTATGGAAAAGGAATGGAATCCGATGTCTTAGCATTACATTTTAACACAATACTCAATTCTCAAGGGACGTTTATGACCTTTCAACACGCACTGACACTAGTCTTCAACTAGTGGCCTAGATAGACCGTTCGAACAAAACGAGTTTGTCGAAACATTAGGAAAAGCTAAACGCAATAAGGCTCCAGGAGAAGACCGAATCTCCTACCAGTTTTTTTTAAGTACGCTTCACTATCTTTTCTGGAAAAACTGATAATGCCATCTATAACAAAGGAAAGGTACAAACTGACTTCCAAGTCTATTACTTTCCCCATATTTAAAAAGGGTGATCCGAATCGCTGCCAATTACAGAGGCATATCTTTTATGAAATCAATTGCTAAAATTTTTACTGGAATCCTGAATGAACGTTTATCGAAATGGGTAAAAGACAACAATAAATGAACCCAATTCCAGGCAACCTTTAGAGAGGGATACTCTACAGTTGGCCAAATTTTTAATTTAACGTTAATTGCACAATTGTACCTCGAACAAGGAAAGAAACTTCATGCTTATTTTATAGACTTCAGAGCCATTTTCGATACTATTAATAGAAACGGTTTATTTTATAAGCTGGCGAATGTAGGAATATCGACAAAATTCTTAAATATCCTAAAAGATATGCAACAGCAATATGTCCGCAATATGGAATGGGAAGCATATTTCTGAATGGATTAAGACGGAAATAGGAGTAAACCAAGGACGTCTTCTGAGCCCACTTTTATTCTGCCTATACCTGGATGATATAGTGGACAACTTACCGGCCGGCATCTGCGTTGAAGGGTTGAGAATTAAAGTGCTGCTATATGCAGATGATATTGTCTTCTTAGCGGAGTCACCAAACTCATTACAGCTCATGATCAATAAGCTAGAAGAATACTGCGCAGTAAATTGTCTACAAGTAAATACCACCAAGTCCAAAGTGCTAATATTTCGAAAAAACTCTGGAAGGCTGGCGAGGGATGAAAAATAGAAGTACGCAGGAGAGTATCTATACTCGCAAGTTGTCAGGACTTTCAAATATCTAGGGGTCACCATAAGTCATAGTTCAATAAATAAACATCTTCAGGTCAAACTATCAGAAGCAAAGAAGACAATAAATTATAAATTATACACGGAGAAAGCTGTAAGGACAAACTCACAGTTTTACAAGAGTGGAAGGATGTTGCAGAAAAACATGGTTGCAGTTTCAACATGAAAGAATCAAACCTTTTGGAGTGGAAAAGTCTGTTATGCAAATTTGTCTCAGATGTTGATCAGGCTATGAAAGAGGACTTCGTCACAAAAGCAACAAATTCAACTCCCCTATAATTTACGAAGCGCTTTGCCATGAACAAATTAATTATATGAGAGATAGCCTAAGTACAACACAAATTTCGCTTATATTTCGAACCAGAGGAGAAGCCTTAAAACTCAATTGCATGCCATATCGTAACGACCTCCCACTTATACTCATATGTGAGCTGTGCAACACAAGAGAGAAAGGAAACGTTGTGCATTTTGTAGGCACCTGTCCCACTCTAAAGGAAATCAGAAGAGCTTATTACAGAAAGCATATATTACAAATCGAGGAAATGAAAAGCCTGCTAAATGCAGAAAATGACTGGAATGTCCTAACTGCATACCTCCTCGAAGAGTTACTTACTTACTTAGGTGGCGCTACAGTTCGGGGTGAACCTGGGCCTCAACCAACAAGCCTCTCCATTTAGCTCGGTCTTTAGCTAATTGCCTCCAGTTGCGCATTCCAAGTTGGTCGAGGTCCCCTTGAACTTGTGCGCGCCACCTACGGCGATAATTCCCTCTACTGCGTCGTCCCTCGGGGTTAGATTCGAAGACTCTGCGGGCCGGAGCGTTGGTGTCCATTCGCTCTACATGTCCTAGCCATCTCAGACGTCCAATACGCAGTTTTTTGACTAGGTCGATGTCGCTGTACAGCTCGTATAGTTCGTGATTGAATCTTCTCCTCCAAAACCCGTCAACGCAAACGGGACCGAAAATCTTACGAAGAATTTTTCTCTCGAAGCGACCAAGGATATCTTCATCCTCTTTTAATAAAGTCCATGTTTCAGCGCCGTAAAGCAGGACTGGGATGATCAAGGTCTTATATAGAGTCTCCTTAGTTGTTCGAGAGAGGGCTTTACTGTTGAATTGCCTTATAAGCCCAAAAAAACAGCGATTGGCAAGAGTTATTCTTCGATTGATTTCTGCGCTGATTTTGTTTGCTGAATTTATAGCAGAGCCAAGGTAGACAAAGTCCCTTACTACCTCGAAGTTATAGCTGCCCACGGTGACGTTTTGTCCAATTCGTCGATTTTGGTTTTCCCTTCTAGTTGACAGCATTACTTGGTTTTGCCCTCGTTTATCGCCAAACCCATTTTGGCCGCTTCCGCCTCAATGCTTGCAAAAGCACCGGTGACAGCCCGCTGAGATCTTCCGATAATGTCTATATCGTCGGCGTATGCAAGCAGTTTTACAGACTTGTAATAGATTGTGCCTCCGGTGTTGGCTTGTGAGTTCCGCACATTCCGTTCAAGTACAATATTGAAGAAGTCACATGACAGCGCGTCACCTTGTCTAAAGCCTTTTTTGACATCAAAGGTCTCGGTGAGGTCATTACCGACCTTGATGGAGCAGCGAGCGTTCTCCATCGTCAGCCTGCACAGGCGGACAAGTTTGGCAGGGATGTCAAAACTAGACATGGCTCTATAAAGCTCTTCTCTATAGATGCTGTCATAGGCGGCCTTGAAATCGATAAAGAGGTGGTGAGTATCGATTTGGAATTCTTGGGTTTTCTCCAGGATCTGCCGAAGTGTGAAGATTTGATCGATCGTGGACTTTCCTGGCCTGAAACCGCACTGATAGGGTCCAATCAGGCTGTTGATAAAGGGTTTCAGGCGTTCACACAATATCGCAGAAAAGATCTTGTATGCGATGTTGAGGAGACTGATGCCTCTATAATTGGCGCAGTTGAGGGGGTCTCCTTTCTTGTGGATCGGGCAAACGATGCTGAGATTCCATTCATCAGGCATACACTCCTCTGACCAAATATTAGAAATGAGTTGGTGTATGCAATCTACCAATTCATCCCCAGCTGCCTTGAAAAGTTCGGCCGGTAAACCGTCAGGTCCAGCAGCCTTGTTCGATTTTAGCTTGGATATTGCTATCCTCACTTCGTTTTGGTCAGGTGGACGGAAATTTTGACTGTCATCGTCCATGTTGAATGGTTCATTCTGCCTGACAGCGGGATGTTGGTCTTCGTCGCCGTTATACAGTCTGCAGAAGTAGTTTTTCCATATTCTCAGCACCTACTGTGATTCTACTACGAGGTTTCCATTTTCATCTCTACAGGTTTCTGTACGGGTATTACTTCTCTGACACGTTCTTTTTACCTTTTGGTAAAACTTCCGTACATTGTTCCTGGAGTATAAACTCTCGATATTCTCAAACGCGCGCTTCTCATGCTCTTTCTTCTTCTTTTGGGGAAGCCGATGTTCTTCCCGTCTCTTTTGCTCGTAGAGCTCACGAGCAGCTCTCGTCTTCCTTTGCAGCGCCGCTTTGTATGCCTCTTGCTTTGCTGCATGCACTCGCCGGCATTCTTCGTCAAACCAGGGGTTTCGCGGTGGTGGGCGAGCGAGACCCAGCACATCAGTCGCGGCGTTTCTGATGGCATGTTGGCAGCGTTGCCACTGGTCTTCGGCACTTGATGCTGGCGGTATAGGGGTGATTGAGAGATTTCGGGATACGCGTTCAGCGAAGAGTCTGGCGGTCTCTTGCGATTGTAGCTTTTCGACGTTAAATTTTCTCACAGTAATTCTTCTTTGTTGCTCAGATTGGAATATCCGCATTCGTACCTTGGCTACAACAAGGTAATGATCCGAGTCTATGTTGGCCGCTCGGAAGGTCCGGACATCCAGAATACTGGAGGCATGCCTTGCGTCGATCGCAATATGATCAATTTGGTTGATCGTGACATGATCATTGGACCGCCATGTCTGCTTATGAATATCGAGATGAGGAAACCATGTGCATGCTATGGTGACATTTCGCTCCACAGCGAAATCAATTAGCCTTAGTCCGTTATCAGACGTGGTGTCGTGTAGGCTATGCTTACCGACTGCCCTACCAAAGACGTCCTCCTTTCCTATTTTGGCGTTAAAATCGCCCAATACGATTTTAACGTCGTATTTAGGACATTGCTCGTATGTTTTGTCGAGGAGCTCGTAGAAACACTCTTTGGTGGCAGGGTCCTTTTCTTCTGTGGGGGCATGAACGCATATTAGGCTTATGTTAGCGAATTTAGCCTTGACTCGGATAGTCATAATACGCTCGCTCACGTGTCGGAAGCTTAAGACTTCTTGCCTAAGTCTGCCGCGTATGACAAATCCGCATCCGAATAAGCGTTGCCTGTTGCCTCTGTAGCAATCACCGTAGTAGATGTCACAGTTGTTCATCCTCTTTTTGCCCGGCCCATCCCATCACACTTCCTGGATGGCGGTAATATCTGCTTTATAGCAGTCTAGGGCCTCTGCTAGTTGTTCGGCTGCACGTGGTCTGTAAAGGGACAGAACATTCCACGTACAGATCCGAAGGTCGTTGTCCTTATTTCGTTTGCTGGGGTCATCATTAGTTGAGTCATCCTTATCCGAGGCTTTTGGTTGTTTCGGAACCATGAGTTTTTTACGTGGTAGGGAAGTTACCCCGACGGCACAACCCCCAACCTGGAGGGCCAGTTCCTTAATTATTCCCCTAGGACGAGGGGCCGGGTACACCGGTGCCAGTAGTCCACTACGGGAGTATGAGCGCTGCCGTTGGCCCATTAAGGGCTCCTCCGCCACCATCTCTATTCCAATGTCCTGACCAACATTGGAAATTCCTTACCGACCTGTGATCCGAATACGTCCAAGCAGCTCGCGCAAGGTATTCACTAAGTTCAACCTAACTGGAACTATAGACGCCACCGTTGACTCCGTCTAGGGAATTCGTCCGCTGCCGCCTGGAACAGGAAGAAGTGCTCTAGTGAGAAAAGCACCCCTCCCCTCTTCCTCGAAGCGTACAAATATAGAACAATAATTGAGGAAATCTTTTGAAATAACCTTAAATACACTAGAAAGAATAGCTAAATCATTACAAATGTATTATAATACTTGATATAGATTAACAAATCCACGGCAGACGGCTAAGCCATAGCTTTAAATTGTACTGAACTATGAATTGTAACTATTATTGAAATTAAATAAAGTACTCTAATTATTATAATTATTGAATAAAGTATATTTTGTTGTTGTATTTCTTATGCTACTCGAACATCAGATTTATAATACATTCTGGTTTTTTGGTCTATAATAAGAAAATAAACGTGGACCTATATAACTTGTTTTAAGAGCACATCAATGCTCACATATACCCTTAACACTGATTTTTATGATTTCTGGCAAATAAATTGAAAAAAGGCATTTTTAGAAAAGTGAGTGTGCCAGCGAATTCCAAATATTCCAGCACTTGTACTGCTATAGATTCTCAGAAATCCTTGAACAAATTTTACCTTTCTAGTATTTATTGTTGCATAGTATCACTTAAGTACTAAACAGAATCGCTGATTTTGCTGCTCATGTCCTATAAAGATACATTTGTGATGTTATAAAGAATTTACGTTTTGCTACACTCTTTGTTACGCTATTTTGGCATGCATTTTTTTCTAAGTTGCAGCACTAATAGTCGGGTTAAAAGTCGGTCGCAATTAATAGTTATCCGTACATATTCGTACAAATGTATGGGTATAATATATTATTGGTACTGCCCGTATATTTTATTTATGACATGGTATTAAGACTTATTAATATATGACATTCAAACGCAAAATTTTATTTTTAAAAGACAGCTTGTAAATATGTATAAATATGTACATGTAGTTATATTAAATAAAAAAAATAATTCTTCAGATTTTAACTTTGTTAAATCCCATTGCCAAATTACTACATGCTCCATCGACTTAAACGTAACTTAAAACTCCTTTGCATAAATTGTGTCACTTCAGATCCTGTTGAATGGTTGGTCCCTTCGTACAAACAGCCAATTTGTCGGCAATGGTGTCTGAGTTTTAAGGTGTTGCCATGTGCATGAGTAGTAATCGAGACCAGGACCCATCTTGTATATTAATGCGTAGCTCGACGATGTAATACGACGTGATTTCCATTTGTATCGAAGGCAGTTGCATGTCGTGTTTATATTTTCTACCGCCTTTTTGAAGGTGTCGTGAAGCAAACATAATCCATCGAGCCAATGACCGAAGATTATGTGTCTTGGCACCTTCTCATTTGCTAATTACGGCGGCTGAGTTTGAATGTTCACAAATTCAATACCTTCATTTTAAGGTGTTGAAAATATTGCACCTATGTATGTATATTCATTTAAAGTTGTTCGTTTTTTTCTTGTTCGACATCAATAACCTGCTGAGTACCTTCGTTTGGCATTTAAGGGTTATGTAAGTTTATATATCAGCGTGCATCAAATTTAACGCAAAGACTAGAAGAGAAGCAAAGCATGCATCGTGTAATTTTGTAACCTTAGTGGTAAGTTCACTGACTTTTCACTTCTCGTACTTTTGAAAAAGAAAAAAAAAAACAGATCGTGTTACAAATATTTAATAGCGTAATACTTTCGATAATTTAATCTTCTGCAAGCTATACGTAACGTTGGTTCATCATAGAAATTAAATTCATACGAGTAATATTATCTTCGGTGTCCTGAAGCTAGGTGAACAGAGTTAGGGTTGAGAGGAGATTATGTGAGAAAATTAAAACATCAAATTATTGTTACTAGTCGACCTAGACAGAAGGATAAGATACAAAGTGATTGCCGATGCAGATGACTTTGGTTTTGCTGCCTCAAGTTAACATCCAGATACTCTAAGAGAAATCTTCCAATACGCTCTTCTCTTGCTCTCCAAATGGGACTGGGAGTTAATCCCTTTAAAACCGAATTGTTCCTTTTTGCTCGGAAATATAAAGTTCCTCAGATAGACCCTTCTACTATAAACAAAGCCAGTCTTGTTATTACAGATAATGCAAAGTACGTGTGTCTAAGGAAGGAAGTGAATATAGTTCTCTAGTCCTGTAAAAATAGTTTAGGTAGAAGCTAGGGTATGAGACCCCATACAGCACATTGGCTGTATGTGGCCGTAATCAGGCCCATATTATTACGAGTATATGGCCTGATCGTTTGGGAGCCAGCTCTTGCTAAAGCTGTAAGCGTCAACCTCCTAGGAAAAGTACAAAGATCTGTTTGCATGTGTATCAGTGGTGCACTAAAAACAAACCACTCCGCAGCACTAGACATAATGCTCCACCTATTACCATAGATACTTTCAGCAAACAGATGATTGATAGTGTGGCCGCTCCTCTAAAAGCCTCTTTCCAGTGGTCTAGCCTCTAAGCTAGAACTTTACATCTGAAAACACCGACTACAGATTTGATAAGAATATATGGGAAAACGTTGCCAGAATAGAAAGAAATACAATTCATTTCTATACAGACGAAATGGTGTTTTCTCCGAAAAGCTCAACCTGAGTATTTCCTTCCGGCTCACAGATCACTATTACGTTTTTCAGGCAAAAATTCTGGCGATTAAGTAAGCTCTGTCCTGGCTGAAATGTAATGCAATATCTGTCAGGAATATTAGCATTTTCACCGATAGCCTAGCGGCAATAAAGTCTCTAAAGTTCTCTTTTGCTTCAAAACTCGCTCTAGACTGCCACTCGTCTCTCATGGCGAACGGTAACTGCAAGGCTGATTAACTTTCCAGACATGGCGCTACCACAAATACCCTGCCGAATAAGCAGGTTTTGGGTATGCCTCTCGCTACGTGTAAGCTTCTACTTAAGCTGAACGCTATCATCAAGACAAATCGCCAAATATAAGACAGATCTGGCCTAGGCTGGTTCAGAAGCGCTTAAATGGTTTGATCTTGCTGAAGCGATCAGATATCAGCTCCACTATCGGTGCCCTCACAGGACATTATCCAATAGGCCTACACACCAAGGTGTCTCTTATTAAATGATTTCTACAGGATTTGCAGGGATGAAGAGTAGGACAAAACCAGCCTCCATTTCCTCTGCAAATGTCCAGCCCTATCCAAAATAAAACTACTCTATATTGAAGTCATTCTCTTGGATAACCTTGGCGGCCTCTCGAAAACAGACGTCAGAACCATCCTTCGCTTTATAAGAAGCCCCAGTTGGTTATCTTAGTTACTCCATGTGTAGCTGATTTTGTGCTAGATGCACTGGTATAGCAATTGACCTTTTCTAGTCTAAGTGTGTCTGTATTTTGGTACAGACAGCCTATCTAACCCGGCTGGTCAAACGTGTATGCATGCGATCATATGAAAACACAAGTGTTTTCACTCAGCTGAGGCCTACCAACTCCTACTCTCAACCTCCACGCGGTGACAGCCGGGTGCCTAGTACCTTAATCCAAGAAGTGGGTAACCAACCCCGTTTGGCGGATTCTTGGTGGCAGCAGATGAGAGAGGGGGGGAAGAGTGCTTTTCTCACTAGAGCACTTCTTCCTGTTCCAGGCGGCAGCGGACGAATTCCCTAGACGGAGTCAACGGTGGCGTCTATAGTTCCAGTTAGGTTTGAACTTAGTGAATACCTTGCGCGAGCTGCTTCGACGTATTCAGATCACAGGTCGGTAAGGAATTTCCAATGTTGGTCAGGACATTGGAATAGATATGGTGGCGGAGGAGCCCTTAATGGGCCAACGGCAGCGCTCATACTCCCGTAGTGGACTACTGGCACCGGTGTACCCGCCCCCTCGTCCTAGGGGTATAATTAAGGAACTGGCCCTCCAGGTTGGGGGTTGTGCCGACGGGGTAACTTCCCTACCACATAAAAAATCTATGGTTCCGAAATAACCAAAAGCCTCGGATAAGGATGACCCAACTAATGACGACCCCAGCAAACGATATAAGGACAACGACCTTCGGATCTGTACGTGGAATGTTCTGTCCCTTTACAGACCACGTGCAGCCGAACAAATAGCAGAGGCCCTAGACTGCTATAAAGCAGATATTACCGCCATCCAGGAAGTGTGATGGGATGGGCCGGGCAAAAAGAGGATGAAAATCTATGACATCTACTACGGTGATTGTTACAGAGGCAATAGGCAACGCTTATTCGGATGCGGATTTGTCATACGCGGCAGACTTAGGCAAGAAGTCTTAAGCTTCCGACACATGAGCGAGCGTATTATGGCTATCCGGATCAAGGCCAAATTCGCTAACATAAGCCTAATATGTGTTCATGCCCCCACGGAAGAAAAGGACCCTGCCACCAAAAAGTGTTTCTACGAGCTCCACGGCAAAACATACGAGCAATGTCATAAATACGACGTTAAAATCGTATTGGGCGATTTTAACGCCAAAATAGGAAAGGAAACGTCGAAAAGCTACAATCGCAAGAGACCGCCAGACTCTTCGCTGAACGCGTATCCCGAAATCTCTCAATGAACCCTATGCCGCCAGCATCAAGTGCCGAAGACCAGTGGCAACGCTGCCAACATGCCATCAGAAACGCCGCGACTGATGTGCTGGGTCTCGCTCGACCACCATCGCGAAACCCCTGGTTTGACGAAGAATGCCGGCGAGTGCATGCAGCAAAACAAGAGGCATACAAAGCGGCGCTGCAAAGGAAGACGACACGAGAAGTGCGCATTTGAGAATATTGAGAGTTTATACTCCAGGAACAATGTTCGGAAGTCTTACCACAAGGTATAAAGAATGTGCCAGAGAAGCAATTCCCATACAGAAACCTGTAGAGATGAAAATAGAAACCTCGTAGTAGAATCACAGTCAGTGCTGAGAATATGGAAAAACTACTTCTGCAGACTGTATAACGGCGACGAAAACCAACATCCCGCTGTCAGGCAGAATGAACCATTCAACGTAAACGATGATAGTCAAAATTTCCGTCCACCTGACCAAAACGAAGTGAGGTCAGCAATATCCAAGCTAAAAGCCAACAAGGCTGCTGGACCTGACGGCTTACCGGCCGAACTTTTCAAGGCAGCTGGGGATGAATTTGGTAGAGTGCAGACATCAACTCATCTCTAAAATTTGCTCAGACGAGTGTATGCCTGATGAATGGAATCTCAGCATCGTTTGCCCGATCCACAAGAAAGGAGACCCCCTCAACTGCGCCAATTATAGAGGCATCAGTATCCTCAACATCGCATACAAGATCTTTTCAGCGATATTGTGTGAACGCCTGAAACCTTTTATAAACAGCCTGATTGGACCCTATCAGTGCGGTTTCAGGCCTGGAAAGTCCGCCATCGATCAAATCTTCACACTTCGGCAGATCCTGGAGAAAACCCAAGAATTCCAAATCGATACTCACCACCTCTTTATCGATTTCAAGGCCGCCTGTGACCTTTGATGTCAAAAAAGGCTTTAGACAAGGTGACGCGCTGTCATGTGACTTCTTTAATATTGTACTTGAACGAAAGAAAAATTCTTCGTAAGATTTTCGGTCCCGTTTGCGTTGACGGGTTTTGGAGGAGAAGATTCAATCACGAACTATACGAGCTGTACAGCGACATCGACCTAGTCAAAAAACTGGGTATTGGACATCTGAGATGGCTAGGACATGTAGAGCGAACGGACACCAACGCTCCGGCCCGCAGAGTCTTCGAATCTAATACCGAGGGACGACGCAGTAGAGGGAATCATCGCCGTAGGTGGCGCAAACAAGTTCAAGGGGACCTCGACCAACTTGGAGTGCACAACTGGAGGCAATTAGCTAAAGACCGAGCTAAATGGAGAGGCTTGTTGGTTGAGGCCCAGGTTCACCCCGAACTGTAGCACCACCAGGGTAAGAGAGTTAGAGATAATAATTTACATGGAAAAATTGCTCGTCAAAAGCCTTTTATAATTGAAAAAAATTGTCACTTTAACTTTCGATTTGCTAAGTAAGATTATCACATTTTGGTCAAGAGTAAATTACAAAGAGTGTTTTCCTAAGCCCGATAGAGCTTAAAATCAAAAAATTAACTCAAGAAATTTATCTATATAGATATATATATATTTATCATATTTAAAAATGATTTCGGGCATATGGCCACCGCTGTTCTTGACGAACCGCAGATTCTCCGTCTAATTTTGGTCACTTTTTCAAGCAAGAGTGACCGTATGTCAATAGCACCAACAATGGTAGCTTCCAAGTGTCAATTCTCGCTGGCTTACCAGCACGAACCAGTGACTTCATGTAGCTCCGCGGGAAATAGTCGGGGTGTGTCAAATCGCAT
This sequence comes from Brachypalpus laphriformis, assembly GCA_945910035.1. Lineage (NCBI taxonomy): Eukaryota > Metazoa > Arthropoda > Insecta > Diptera > Syrphidae > Brachypalpus > Brachypalpus laphriformis. Next base: position 105,458,672 of record OX246756.1, read on the forward strand.
CTTTGAGGCTAATGAACTGATTCATTTTTCCAAATCAACTTATCGCCAAATTGTGATTTTAATAGTCCGATGGTTTCTGTTGCCGTATTGCACGTAAGGCTATCCTTTCTGGATCAATGTCTTCCCTATTTTTAAGGAAATGTTTATTGACTCCGACCTCAATTTAGATGAAACATGGTCCGATGTTGCCACCAGCGTAGAAATCGCTGATGGCAATCAATCTTGCTTATTAACAAAACCAGTAACCTATAACGAGCCTTGTCGATGAATAAAATTTCGCAACCGGCAACTGCTCTAAAGCCCAATCACCGAAAGAACGACACAGATGATGGCTCCGTGGCTTTAATTCCTGTAGCGACTGTCCACTTAGCGGGCGTACTGAGACCCAATTGCTGCGAACGAAGAAGAATCGATATACGATATACCTACTCTTCACTACTCACATTCCTTTGAAGTTAATATTGCATCATATAGAGAATATGTGGCATGAAATCTATCAACAGTTCGACGGATGGCTTGATTAGATGAACGATTATGTGGTCTATACGTTTCGTGAATTGAAAACTAATTTTCAAAGAAAATTTGGATAATTTTGTAGCGTTTTTCAAACGTTAGTATATTTTCTGAATATAAATGCCGTTTGACAGTAGTTATCTCTTTCGTAAACTCCATCAAAGCAAAAACCAAGTCACTATTATACGATTCTCTTTTTCCGCACAGTCTAACTTGCAAGCTCGGTAAGGAATATAGCCATAAGGCCACAGGGAAATCAATGAAACATGGTAGTAGATCACTCATGGCCTTGGGGCTGCATGTCCGCGTCGGGAATTGGTAAAGTGCATTTAATAGAAGAAATAATGGATAAAAAGAAATACACTGACGCTTAAAACTAGGTATAGGACAATTTAGTATTTTACCAAAATAATGAGCAAAAATTCACTTTCTGGAACGTAAAAACGTAGTTGTTATGCAATAATGGTCAAGCTTTTATTTACATGGAAATAATTAACAAAATGATGTTTCTTTGTTTGCTATTGTTCATTTTACAGATTGTTCATACTGAAAACTATAGCAGAGCATTTCTTGGTGGAGTCCCACTTTTTTGTGAGTACCTGTATCTATGCTTAAAAAAACTACTCCTTCGACTCTGATATTTAATCATACCAGAGTCTACCTATATTAGTGATATGAAGGCACCTAGAGAAGTACCATTCGCAACTATGAAAAGTGTAAAAGCTTACAACTTGCCTCACTACTTTAATGAAGTATTTGCGAATACATTCGCATAAACACATCTGCACGTGCATGCAACCGGTTCATTCGACAACTTAATTCGTGTATTTCATCAAAACAAGTCAATCGAAAGAATACTGGAAATCATTCAACCGAATCCAGGACACAACAGACATAACTGCTAATCAATTCCAAGCGGAAGTTTACACCGAAGTCATAACACATTTTTATCGATGCTCATTAATTGAACCTAACGAATCACGACTTATTTGGATAAAATTAATAATCACTCCCCATTCGGTCTTTCATAACAATTCGACCGAATCGACACAATAACAGCGACTGCCGAAACTTGTGTACCCTGCTCCGTCAGCAGCAGCAGCATCGACAACCCAAGCCATCGAATGGACACCAATCTGTAGTATTGTCTTTGTGGCAGCCAATTCAGTTTCGATTTATTTATTAACAAACTGGCATAGAGAACCGAAGACATCGTGCTCCGCACTCATGTCGCCGATGAAGTGGTGAAATCGACAAAACTAATATTATTAACCAAATTTACGTAGGGCTATGTGACAATGGCTGCTTTGATGGGCGACGATAAATGATATCTCTCGTGTGGACGATGGATTGTTTACAATCTCACGATACAGTCTACAGACGGGCTCGTAGTTTGATATGTAAAAACAAACTGAGCTGTGTCCAAAAAACTGTATGATTGCTTGCCGATATTCGAAAAATGTAAACAGTCTAATTCGAAAAGGAGTTTATTCTGACTGCATTGAGTATGGAACGCCAAAAACGATTTTTATGCAAAATGTGAGTAAGCCTAATAATCATAACTTTAGCTTTTGAATTTTCTAGTATTACCTAAAAGCATGTAGGTTACTCATGCAGGGATGGGTTAAGCATACTGCAGCGCACCTTAACAAATAGCACTTGTCGTAAAAGTCGACTAATTGGATAAAACAAATTAAGGCAATTTAACACCCAAGTGAGCCCAGTGACACTTACAATACCTAAAAACGCCCCACAAGTATGCATGCGCGTCCGTGGGTTGACAAGACTGGAGATCACCGATGTCTTGAAAGAAAGATCAAACAATAATAAAACAGGAGCATGGACGTGGCAAAGACCATCGTAAGAATATCGCAAACCTGAGACTTGCTAAAAGGAAAAGCACTACCACTGCTGGGCATGGTACTGATCCTGGACAAAGCAGAACTGTTCGGGTAAGAGCTATAAGGATTCTGAGGGCTAGCAAAGTAATGAAACAGTTTGGACGAAACTTAAATGTCTCGAGTTCGAACGTCGGAAATATGAACAGTCGAAGTTATGAGCTTGAAGAGATGTTGCTTAGATTGCGAGTGCAGTTAAAGAGTTCAGAGCAAAAATATGTGCGATTTTATACAGCGACTTTGAATACACAGTTTCCTCTGCTATACATACTTGCTAGAGCCATCCCTCACTGTGAAGAAATATCAGACATTATAGTCAAAGAATATACTCATAGTGAGGAGGTCAAATATTTAAAAAAAAACGGAAAGCGGTTGGCTCAGACGAGATACCCTCTAAGTTCTGGAAAATGATGGGAGACATCAGGTTCAGATGGCTCAGAATCCTCATCTTCAAACTTACGTGAGTCGCATGACAGCACGAGTAACATAACTTGATCGAATGGGAAGATCAAAGATCCGTTGAAGCCTTCACGTCAAAGAAACGGTCTTTGAACAATATAGCGCAACCTGCTCAGCTGATACTCTCATGTTTAAAGAAGAGTTCATTTAAGCCATGTTAAGAAGGCAATGTCAATGAATATTCCACTGATATCGCGAAAAAAAGCCTAAGAACTCCTGGGTCATACAAATGCAACACTAGCATTTGGTTTGCCTTAGTAACAAAGTGATCCAAAATTGGGAGGCCTGCCGATATTTTCTGAGGTCAGAGAGGCGGGTAAGTCGAAATACAGTGAAATGGGAGAGTTTTTATCACTTGAGTTCAGATAATAACATCCCCGAAATATGAAGAAGCAGCAGACTGAAAGTATGTAGGTGGAATTCTTAATAAAACAGTAATACTTGCTTCTGCCTGGTCATAATAGGAGTAGAGCTCAAGACAAGGGGCTTTTTTATACCCTATACTGTAACATAGAGAAATAATTAATACAGACCTTTTAATATGTGTAAAAAAAAGGGTCACTGCGAACAGCGGAGTTGATCAAGTCATGTCTATCCGTCTATCCGTCCGTGTGCCACTAGTTTTGGGTGACATACAGACATTCGCATGATCAGATTTCATTTATAAGCTTTATAGGATCCAAGGCAGTACAAGTGTAAACAAGTTTCAAATCCATAGGAACACATGCCTACTTTTAAGAATTGACCTTTATTTCTTGCAGAAGTAAATACGAGTTTAGCATAGTTTTAAAAATTAGATACCAACATTTTAACGAAAAATGGTATTGCGCTAGTTTGTTCGGTTGGCATATGGTATTCTTAGCCTTGAAAAATTTCAAAATTTCTTTTTTTTAGCATTATGACGGACTATAAAGATTTAAATTTAAAATCTCCATAATTTTGTAAAAAAAAAAACATGCATATTATATAGGCGCAAGTGTAATACATGCGACTCAATCGTGTCCTTTATATTACTAAAAACTGAAATAAGTTGTGTTAAAAATGTACATAAAGATCAAGGGGAATTCAAAGTTCAAGTAGGAAGTCATAATTACAAAACCCTACGACCATTTATATGGGTCTGGACGATGAGGGATAGGGTATCATACAATACAGACGTAATTGTAACTTTCCGTTTATATATATTTTGAGACTATGCTACAATTCCTAACCTACAACCACGTTCCAAAAAACCCTTAGTTGAGATGTTTTTCGCTACTTACTAGAACACAGAATCCAACGCAGCTGAGTGGTGCATTGTTGTCCTCATTAATTAGTAAGCGCTTCCCTAACTCGAATTTTTCCTCAAATCATCATAGTAGTCTATCAATCAATCATCTCCTTAACTAAAACTTTCTATAATTCGGAATTTTGTTCATCCTTCAACTTAACTTATCAGATGCTTCGTCATAGTCTTGCATTCTTTTACTAGACAATGCCGTACATTAGAGTAACATATACCAAACCTAGGTCAACACCGATAACCAAAGTCGAGAAGAGTTGGGAAACTACTCCCACTCCACTATTGATCTAGAAGACAACCATGTTTGTTGCACATTATTGCGGTATGAAGCATGGCACTGTTCCGCACAATATAAGATCACTCCATCAGTTTTATGGAAATATCTCTATATTTACTTAATTCCTGTATCCTTTTATGGGTGCATACCTTTCTGTATCTCAGAACTATGGTGGTTATGAATAACACTACGGTTTATCATTTCATTATTATGAATCATTTCCCGGAAACCCTTCCCGAAGTTAGATCTTCTCAAGGAATATGTTTATTTTGTATATTTATGCTAGAAATTGTAAAAAGTTGTAATAGCAAAATATTTTAGCCTTAACCTGCTACATTATTAACTGTACGATATACATACATATACCATATATAGAATATTATACCGGGATTCTTTCTGGAAAACCGAAAAAAAATAGATCGTTTTTTTTTCAAAGCCACATCTACCTATGTACATATTGATAGCGTTGCGTAAAAGGAAAACGAATGATACGTTTTAGACTAACTTTTTTGTGCGTTTTTTATTTTATTTATGTATAACCTGTGAATCTGATATTGTTAATTTGTATCTTATTGAATATAGAATTTATATCAAGGGAAATATAAATATGATGCGTCTGAGACGGACTCCCGAACATTATTTTTTTTAAGAGTGCCCTCAGGTTGAAAAATATGTGAATGAACCTAATGCTAACATATTATAACCTGCAAGTTTTATTTCTTCATTCACAGGGATTATATTAAAAACTTCTATATTAACTCTTTCTATTTCTGTTTAAAAAAAAGTGTTAATTCTAGCTCCCTTAATTTTACTTCCGTTCCTGAATTTAGCAACTAACCCTTGCTGGAGTCAAATGACAACAGAATCGAGTTGTATCAGAAAGCAGAAAAATTAGAGAAACCCGTAAATTAATAAAATCGTTACAAAATTAATGTTGGTGTAGGTATGATGATGACACACAAACGTCTCTCAGGGCATTGTGCAAGCAACCGAATACCCGCGATTCAGTCTAAACAACAAATCTCGACCCAGACCCGAAAGGCGACAATCAAAATATGGAATTGTTATTCTATACCGTTCGTTACGTTCGGCTACGAACCATCTCTGACACTTCACAGATTCGATTTCCTTAGCACTCTTGTATCGGCACTCATTACGGATTCAAATTCAGTTGCTGCTTTTGTTGACGCGTCTAGAGCGCTACGGTGTAATAATTAATTCGTTCAGCCATTCAACACGAGATCTTCAATCGATGAATTAAGGCTATTTATGCGATTGAAGTTCACTTGACTGGCTGCTGTATGGGCTCGGTATACAGAACGGTCTTGATGGTGATCACCACTTGACAATACAAAATCACCATCATCATCATCATCAGCGTCGTCATCGTCAGCGCGTCATGATCATGAGTCGGACGTAAATGCGTGTTTAGCACCGTGGTCCATTCGTGTAAATGAAAAATGATTTATGGCAGTCACTTTGGGTTGTGTAAACATTTTCTTAAACGTCAAGTAAAATCTAAGAAATATACGGCATTGAAAGTCGAGAGGTAGTTGCGGTGGTCGCGGTGGTGATGGTTCTTGCCAGTCAAAGAAGCCAAAATCAATAGCCCGAGGAACCGGCTGGAGGTGGAGAATGCCTCTGTATCTTTTTATCTTTTTTGGGCGATATTATTTTGTCATTACGCGTATTCTCAGGTGCGATCCCTGTTCACTTTGAAGTGCTTTTCAGACTCCGTGTGTATGTCTATGTGTGTCTTTTATCTCCAACCTCCACTTTTTGTATTCAAATTTTCGAGTCTCAGAATTGTGTTTTTCTTTCATCGTGTTCAATAAACATGATGTTCCAGTGTAGAAATTCAATTAAAACATGATCTGGAGCGGGAACTGCGTTGGTTGGTTTCTCTTTAATTTCGATTCGATGTAGTCTTTTGATATCGGGACAATGGCGCAACTAGTTTACAACAAGTGAATTAAATTTTAGTTGTAAGCAATTTTGAGAGTCAGTATCTATTCATTAGATTTCTTTTGAATCTGAATGACTTGAGTTACTGTTGCATCCTTTTGGTTGAAGAGATGTCTCTTGTAGCATTCCGATTAACTCAATTAATGTATGGATTTATATTTTTTGTATTTTTCTGGTTTCTTAGAAAAATACCGCCATTTAATTTAGCGGAATTGCAAGAGGTGAGACATACTCAGTAAATCGGAACGTGACTTCGCTGTGCCGTGCAGTAATTTTCATCATCATGCAGACTTGCATCGATTGGCGCCAGTGAACTAAGGATGGAACCATGCCTCGTTCTGATGCGAAGAGAAATTCTTTGCACAATCCTAATTTATATGCTACTTTTCATGCAATGGTGGTGAGTGAATCCAATGGTTCCATATTTTAGTGAACTAGGTCATGATATCGTAGAGCTCTTGAGGATTGGTTTTGTTTGAAAACTTATAAATGGTCATTAAGGACATGATTTGGTTCTAGACAACTCTAGCTCTTATTCGCAAGAAATGGAAAGAGAGTTAATTCGTCAGGCTAGATCAAGTATAAGAGAGTTTGGTTAAAATGTTACAAAGAAGACCGAGCTTAGTGCCAACTTTTTTTTTTTTTTTTTTCAAGGAAACCATAATGCAAATCAGATTCATTCCAATCTATTGTACTACAAAGCATTTTTTTATGCACTGGTTGGGAAAATGTTAATGTTATTGGTTTTCCTTTTATTGCGGGTAGCTGATGGTTACTGTTTCTTCACTCTGGAACTCGCACATGTAGATTAACAGCTAAACATACTACCAACTGCACCATCGCCACCTTTGTCCGAAATATATGAGCGGGGATATAAGCTGCTGATATGATATGAGATTCCTTCGTGGTGTTGCTGTAATAACGTGCAGGAATCGAGTGAGCAACACAGGCGTAAGTGAAGCACTCAATGCTGAGAAGCTACTTTTCCGAACGAAACAATCTATACTCCGATGGTTTACCTACGTAACGCGCATGTTCTCAAACTTGCTTTCAAGATGAATCATGATTACCATGCCATCAGGTAAGCGACTTCTTGGTAGGCGTAGGAAAACTGGGTTAGATCGAGTCAAATACATACAATAAATGCAGCCTGACTGCGGTCCAGTCTGTCAAGATCGCATCCAATGAATTTAAATGGATGCACACATATTTTTAATGAACCGGGATCCGCACATCATCCAGACTGCATTCGCTCTGCATGAGGCTCTAAATCTGTGAATCATTTCCAAGCTAGAGTTACGGCGTATATTGGCAGCTAGTATTTATGTCAAGACTTCATCAAATTTTTCTCCTCATGCCTTATCACTTATACAATATATACCCGCTATATTGACTTTCCATATCGCACTAATAAGACTGGTCAACACGATTTTTTGCCGTTAATTAAGTTATACATTTTTGGAATCGTACATGCATAAATGTTAACAGGAAAATATCAGAAATAGTTTACTACATCGAATTGTCTAAATATACGACAAAATGTATAAAGGGGTTCATTAAATTAAAGACACATTTGTTACGAAATCAATATAGAACTTTATTGATCAATGAAGATTGGTCCATTGCAATTATGAATTGATCTCATTGACCCACTTATGCTTCAAAAAGTTATTGATAATTTTCACCTTCGGATGGTCGCTTGCAACAGAAGCCGTGGTAGTGATATAAACGATGTTGTATTCCACTCATAATTGCCATGGACTGGGCTTCATTAATTAATAAAGTTCTATGTTTATTTCGCAATAAATGTGTATTTAGTTTAGCGGAAACTTCTACACTTGTTGTTGGCTCAACCTTTACTTGACATTCAATTCAATTCAATTCAATTCATTTATTAACAAGTATAAGAATAGTACAATAAGACCTGGTCTTTTAAAAGTACAAAACATAGTATTAGTTTAAACATAGAAATCGATTAAAATAATATAATATAAAATATATGGTAATCCAATATATCAATAAATAAGAAAAAAGATAGAAAAAAATAAAAAGAAATATATAGTTAACTAGATATAGAAAAGAGAAAAACAGAGAGAGGGGTTATTGCTGCATTGAGAAGTGGCTATAAATGGCTTTTTTGAAATGTGCATTTTTTAATCCTTTTATATGTATTGGTAAAGAGTTCCACAGCCTAACAGAGTGAATAAAAAATAACCGGGAAGAATTCAAATAATTATAAGAAGGCATATTGATATTAAGGGTTCTTCGAGAATGCGAGAAGGACAGCTTTTTGTAAAGGTAATCGGGTTTTTTCAGGTTAATGATTTTATGAAGAAAAATACAATTCCGAACTCTAAAGTATTGTTCCATAGCACAACCAAGTAGATTGGTAGAGAGATGTGAAATTCGAGAATATCTTTTTAATCCATAAATATACCTTACTGAATTGTTAAAATAAACTTGGAGCTTATGCTGTGACAAGGAATCCAGGTTACTATAAACTACCTCTGCGTAAGATAGTATGGGAACGATCATTGCTAAAACCAGTCTGCGACGGGTTTCCATAGGTGTAAAACTCGCAGTCAACCACAGTTTTCTGAGACAGCCATAAATTCGACCAATGGTAAAGCTAATGTGATAATAGCAGGATAAACTACGGTTTATTTTATAGCCCAAACTAGTAACCGAATCAACGTAAGTCCGTTTCGAACTAGAAATATATATCCCAGGTAAAAGATTAGAGTCTAATGATCTATGGCATATTGGTATAATTTGGGATTTAAGTGGATTTAAAACAAGACCATTAGATACAGACCAACGGTGAATTGCAGACAAATTTCGTTAAATTTCGAACACAGTTGGTGTATGTTAGAGAGGGGACCAGATAAACAGAGTTGTACGTCATCCGCATACAAATGAGTAGATGCAAACTTACACACAGACGGCAAATCATTGACAAACATACAGAACAGAATAGGACCAAGAATAGAACCCTGCGGTACACCCTGTTTTACAGATTTATACCCCGAGCACTTATCAGCAACCACAACTCTCTGCTGCCTGTTGCTAAGAAAAGTAAGGATCAAACTTGACGCCAGTGAGCTAAAGTTAAAAAATCGCCGCAGTTTTAAGCAAAGAAGCTCATGGTTAACCGTTTCAAAGGCCTTTGAGAAGTCGAGCAAGCAAAGAAAAGAAAGATGTCATTTATCAAAATGTATCCTTATGTCGTCCATTATATTGACCATAGCCGAAGCACAACTATGGCCCTCTCTGAAGCCTGACTGTAAGGAATAAGGTAATGAGTGTTGGTCAAGATGACTACAAATTTGCAGTGCTATCACTTTCTCAAGGACCTTAGAAAGGTATGGTAGTATGCCTATTGGCCTAAAGTCATTAGCTGAATTTGCTTTTGACTTCTTAGCAACAGGCACAACTTTAGCGAGTTTCCAACTTTGAGGAAAGATAGAGGACATCAAACAAGAATTCAGTATGTGCGCAAGATGGTTGATTATAAATGGAGAAATCATTTTAATAAAGCGAATTTGAATTGCATCCTCACCAGTGGCGTTCGACTTTATGCTCATAATAATTTGGAGGACATCTAAACTAGTCATTCTATTAAAGGAAAGTCCAGGCAGATTTGCATTTCGAATGCCTAAAGTTAAATGAGCGTTAAAAGACTGTACATCATTGGAAAGAATGGTGTCATTCAATACGTCAGGATCAATTGCGCAGGTCCCACTACCTTTACCGCTGATACCGACCTCACGAAGATTACGCCAGAGTGTTTTAGATGGAAGCGCTGTACTTAATTTTGAGCTACAAAAGCTTCTTTTTGAATCTCGAGTAGTGCGAGTTGCAGTATTACAAGCTTTTTTGTACAAAGCCCAATTAATGGAATTAGGCGTATGCTTCCACCTGCTGTAAAGTCTACTCCTGTTCCTAATTGCATTAACCACATTAGTAGTAAACCAAGGGCAACTCTTATTACGGATGGACACAGTTTTCAAAGGAACATAATTATGAAATAAATTGCATACAAACGACTGAACAATTTTTATTCTGTCATTAGGATCAGTTGGTACCAAACAATGATTCCAAGAAACCAAACCTGCCGCCGTTTGAAGCAGACTTAGGTTAATCGAACTAAAATCTCTAAAAGAAAACTGTAGAGGTTAACTAATATGCGAAAAATGAATGTCATAAGTTATGAAAAGCGAATCATGATCAGATATGCCATCGAGAGATAACTGATCTAAAAGAAGAACAGATGACGTGTCAGCAACTAAGAACAGATCTAAGAGACTTGGTACAGAAACGGGGGAGAAATGTGTTGGATTAGAGTTAACTACAGACAGGCCTAAGGATAAACAATTATCAAGAATTTGGTTACTACGATAACTACTTTTAAATAAATCAGCATTGAAATCACCACTATTTATTATGTGCTCAAATAAAGAAGAGAAATCAGAGAGAATAGAAAAAAATGGTACATTAGAAGAACTACGGTCAGGGTTATACACACAGGAAACTAAACATTTAGTATTATTATCAGATACTTCTATTATTATATATTCAACACTGGTTGCTGACAATTTATCGCGTAGGAGTATTATAACTACCTTCACTAAAGAACTAACGATAACAAAAAGATATTACTCAGAGCCCCTTAGTAGAGCCAAGCAACATTATTTTGCCGCCCTTACACATAAAATTGGGACTTATGCAAACCTTTGTTAAAGCCATGGATAAAATTGGAGAAGGTTCCTCTATTTAAAAACTTTGTTCCCCAGATTGAGAAAAGCTAAATTAAAAGATGGTATTTTATGGGGCCAGATATGGTCATGAAGGACTCCAATTTTATTGACAAATTAAATATACAGGAAAAAATATGTATGGCTTTCTTTTGTTGAAGTGACACAAAATTTGTTAGGCAATACAAGGTCACCAAACTATAAGGAACACATTTCTAAGCTAAGCTTTAGGGTTCTTCTTCTTCTTCTTCTTCCTTTTATCAGCGAGGCTATGATCCGAAAACAAGGGATTATAACCCTCCCACCTTACCGCATTTCTACTAATCCGCCTGTGGGATTCGCCTAAATTCTTTATTAGGGTTATTAATAAAAATAAAGCAATTACCTATTATTCTAACGACAGTCTTATTGATGCATAGGGAATTGAATTTTACGTTTGAAATTATCTCAAATTAGACAAATTTTGAGTTACAACAGTATTGTATTATCAGGGCGATATACGTATGTATCAATATACAGGGTGTCCGCCGGGAACGTATACTACTTTGTTTTGCCGCCATTTTGGTAAATATTAGTCTTGACAGTACATATTTGGCAGTCGTGAAGTAGGCACGTGGCAAATTTATTATGGAAAAATATTCGATAAACCAACGTGTTTTAATCGTTAAAACATTTTATCAAAATCAATCATCGATTACTGTGACGATGAGAAAGTTACGTGAAATTTTTGGGTGAAACAACGTGCCAACAAAACGCACTATTTATCGTGTAGTAAATGATTTCGAAGAAAGAGGGTCTGTAGGTGATAGGCCCAAGCATGGGCCACAACGTACTGCAAGATCGGCTGAAAACATTACTGCTGGTCAAGGAAGTGTTCAAAACAAACCATCAACCTCAATTCGACGCCGTGCTCAGGAGCTTGGTCTTCAAAGAACAACTTTGGCCATAATTTTGCACAAGGATTTGCATTTGTTTCCATTTAAGATTCAGTTGACACAAGAGCTTCTTCAAGAAGACCATTTACATGTGGTATCAACAAGACGGTGCCACATCGCATGCAGCGAGACCTCTTTCCACAACAAGTTATTTAAAAAAATGGTGATGTTGTTTGGCCCCCACGGTCGCCTGATTTGACTGCTCCTGACTTCTTTTTGTGGGGATATCTGAAAAGCAAGGTTTATGCAAACAAACCAGAAACGCTTGAGCAACTCAAACAAAATATTCGTGATGAAATTAATGAAATACCGCGTGAAATGTGTGAGAATGTAATGAAAAATGTGCTCAAAAGGGCTCGCATTTGTGAGACTAGCAGAGGCGGACATTTACCTGATATTGTATTCCATACATAATTGCCGACATTAAATAAAACATTTATCAATATAAGATCCATTCTCTTTCATTTAATCAAAAATTATAAACAAACAAAGTAGTATACCTTCCCGGCGGACACCCTGTATTTTGTGCATCCCTAGACGCTTTCACACTTGAATATCGAATATCACAATTATTTTTTAAACCAGCTGAGGTTATCATGATAACTAAGGCTGAGTTCGAAATCACAGTACTACCGCAGTACTGCAACGTCAAGCGTTCCAAAACGCCAATATAGTTATAGGAGTGATGCGATGTATCGCGTTCTAAAACGCATCGTGAAAGAAACCGCTGCGCAAACAAAAGCCAAACAGCGTAGTGATGGGACTCGAGTTGCGTATTACTCGAGTGACTCGTACTCGAGTTAGTCCATTTGAACTCGAGTAGCATAACCGATTTCAGTGAAAAATTCCAAATAGCGTCACTGTTTCACATTCTCATAAAAATGCGTAATTTTCTTACACTTATAAGATACATGCAAGCAAATGGTTACAAAACGAGAATGTAAGTTTTATAGGTAGGTACTGGCATTTCTTTTTTATAATATTGTAGATATTTGATAGCGGCTAGCATTTTAAATTTTAGTGCTAAGATTTTGTTTCTATTCTGTAAAATTGTTTAGTAAGTGTATTAATGTGTGTAGAAGTTAGTGGTAAGATATTAGAAAGAATGGTGTCATTCAATACGTCAGGATCAATTGCGCAGGTCCCACTACCTTTACCGCTGATACCGACCTCACGAAGATTACGCCAGAGTGTTTTAGATGGAAGCGCTGTACTTAATTTTGAGCTACAAAAGCTTCTTTTTGAATCTCGAGTAGTGCGAGTTGCAGTATTACAAGCTTTTTTGTACAAAGCCCAATTAATGGAATTAGGCGTATGCTTCCACCTGCTGTAAAGTCTACTCCTGTTCCTAATTGCATTAACCACATTAGTAGTAAACCAAGGGCAACTCTTATTACGGATGGACACAGTTTTCAAAGGAACATAATTATGAAATAAATTGCATACAAACGACTGAACAATTTTTATTCTGTCATTAGGATCAGTTGGTACCAAACAATGATTCCAAGAAACCAAACCTGCCGCCGTTTGAAGCAGACTTAGGTTAATCGAACTAAAATCTCTAAAAGAAAACTGTAGAGGTTAACTAATATGCGAAAAATGAATGTCATAAGTTATGAAAAGCGAATCATGATCAGATATGCCATCGAGAGATAACTGATCTAAAAGAAGAACAGATGACGTGTCAGCAACTAAGAACAGATCTAAGAGACTTGGTACAGAAACGGGGGAGAAATGTGTTGGATTAGAGTTAACTACAGACAGGCCTAAGGATAAACAATTATCAAGAATTTGGTTACTACGATAACTACTTTTAAATAAATCAGCATTGAAATCACCACTATTTATTATGTGCTCAAATAAAGAAGAGAAATCAGAGAGAATAGAAAAAAATGGTACATTAGAAGAACTACGGTCAGGGTTATACACACAGGAAACTAAACATTTAGTATTATTATCAGATACTTCTATTATTATATATTCAACACTGGTTGCTGACAATTTATCGCGTAGGAGTATTATAACTACCTTCACTAAAGAACTAACGATAACAAAAAGATATTACTCAGAGCCCCTTAGTAGAGCCAAGCAACATTATTTTGCCGCCCTTACACATAAAATTGGGACTTATGCAAACCTTTGTTAAAGCCATGGATAAAATTGGAGAAGGTTCCTCTATTTAAAAACTTTGTTCCCCAGATTGAGAAAAGCTAAATTAAAAGATGGTATTTTATGGGGCCAGATATGGTCATGAAGGACTCCAATTTTATTGACAAATTAAATATACAGGAAAAAATATGTATGGCTTTCTTTTGTTGAAGTGACACAAAATTTGTTAGGCAATACAAGGTCACCAAACTATAAGGAACACATTTCTAAGCTAAGCTTTAGGGTTCTTCTTCTTCTTCTTCTTCCTTTTATCAGCGAGGCTATGATCCGAAAACAAGGGATTATAACCCTCCCACCTTACCGCATTTCTACTAATCCGCCTGTGGGATTCGCCTAAATTCTTTATTAGGGTTATTAATAAAAATAAAGCAATTACCTATTATTCTAACGACAGTCTTATTGACGCATAGGGAATTGAATTTTACGTTTGAAATTATCTCAAATTAGACAAATTTTGAGTTACAACAGTATTGTATTATCAGGGCGATATACGTATGTATCAATATACAGGGTGTCCGCCGGGAACGTATACTACTTTGTTTTGCCGCCATTTTGGTAAATATTAGTCTTGACAGTACATATTTGGCAGTCGTGAAGTAGGCACGTGGCAAATTTATTATGGAAAAATATTCGATAAACCAACGTGTTTTAATCGTTAAAACATTTTATCAAAATCAATCATCGATTACTGTGACGATGAGAAAGTTACGTGAAATTTTTGGGTGAAACAACGTGCCAACAAAACGCACTATTTATCGTGTAGTAAATGATTTCGAAGAAAGAGGGTCTGTAGGTGATAGGCCCAAGCATGGGCCACAACGTACTGCAAGATCGGCTGAAAACATTACTGCTGGTCAAGGAAGTGTTCAAAACAAACCATCAACCTCAATTCGACGCCGTGCTCAGGAGCTTGGTCTTCAAAGAACAACTTTGGCCATAATTTTGCACAAGGATTTGCATTTGTTTCCATTTAAGATTCAGTTGACACAAGAGCTTCTTCAAGAAGACCATTTACATGTGGTATCAACAAGACGGTGCCACATCGCATGCAGCGAGACCTCTTTCCACAACAAGTTATTTAAAAAAATGGTGATGTTGTTTGGCCCCCACGGTCGCCTGATTTGACTGCTCCTGACTTCTTTTTGTGGGGATATCTGAAAAGCAAGGTTTATGCAAACAAACCAGAAACGCTTGAGCAACTCAAACAAAATATTCGTGATGAAATTAATGAAATACCGCGTGAAATGTGTGAGAATGTAATGAAAAATGTGCTCAAAAGGGCTCGCATTTGTGAGACTAGCAGAGGCGGACATTTACCTGATATTGTATTCCATACATAATTGCCGACATTAAATAAAACATTTATCAATATAAGATCCATTCTCTTTCATTTAATCAAAAATTATAAACAAACAAAGTAGTATACCTTCCCGGCGGACACCCTGTATTTTGTGCATCCCTAGACGCTTTCACACTTGAATATCGAATATCACAATTATTTTTTAAACCAGCTGAGGTTATCATGATAACTAAGGCTGAGTTCGAAATCACAGTACTACCGCAGTACTGCAACGTCAAGCGTTCCAAAACGCCAATATAGTTATAGGAGTGATGCGATGTATCGCGTTCTAAAACGCATCGTGAAAGAAACCGCTGCGCAAACAAAAGCCAAACAGCGTAGTGATGGGACTCGAGTTGCGTATTACTCGAGTGACTCGTACTCGAGTTAGTCCATTTGAACTCGAGTAGCATAACCGATTTCAGTGAAAAATTCCAAATAGCGTCACTGTTTCACATTCTCATAAAAATGCGTAATTTTCTTACACTTATAAGATACATGCAAGCAAATGGTTACAAAACGAGAATGTAAGTTTTATAGGTAGGTACTGGCATTTCTTTTTTATAATATTGTAGATATTTGATAGCGGCTAGCATTTTAAATTTTAGTGCTAAGATTTTGTTTCTATTCTGTAAAATTGTTTAGTAAGTGTATTAATGTGTGTAGAAGTTAGTGGTAAGATATTAGAAATTTACTTGTAAAAATGAGTGAGAAGAAATCAAAGGCTTGGACATTTTTCGATAAGAAAGATGAGGTGGGAATAGTTGTTTGTAAATTGTGCAAAAAAAATATACAAAGACTTTCGAAACACCTCCAATTTGATTTCACATATAAAAAATAAGCATCCACTGCATTTATCAAAAGACAATAATGAAGAAGGAAAGTGCGGTTGTAAGGAATCGTTGGCTGATTTAGCACTATCACCAATGCTTTGAAAATGACATTTTTAATAGATCTCGCTGCATCATTCTCAACAAGCCTTTTCAAATCCAAAGGAAAAGCAATACCAAATGCCCTAATAGAAATGGTTTGTGTTGACTTAAAGCCATTGCCAATTGTTGAAAATAGAGGTTTTATTAAATAAACGCTCGAGCTGAATGCTGATTATACGTTACCTAACAGAAAAGCTCTTTCAGACTGGCTAATACAATATAGCAATGCTCGTACAATATTACTAAATAAACTTAAAACGATTGAATATTTGGCTGCCACAACTGATATGTGGAGCTCGGACAGCAACAAATGCTTCTTGACCTTAACTGCTCATTTTATACACGACTCGAAGTTATTTGCAACGCCACTACTTAGATTAAAGACGCTCATTCAGCCATAAATATATCGAATTCAATCGAGTCTGTATTTAAATAAGTGGAGAATTACCGATAAGATCGTTACAATTGTGACAATGCGGCTAACATAAAGAAAGCGATATCTGAATATCTGAAAAAGCGAAATCATTATAAGCACACACTTTAAACTTAGCAATTCTAGACTTCAAGAAAGGCAATTCTAGGCTGATAGAATTAATTGCCAAATGTCATTCAATTGCGACATATTTTAAACAAAGCAACAATGCTTCTTATAAGCTTACTGACATGCAGCAACAAATGAATGTACCAATTGTAAAATTGAAGCAAGAAGTACAGACCCGATGGAATTCGTCTTTTTTGATGATGGAGAGGATGCAGGATACAGAAATGTCACTATCAGCTGCTGTCGCAACTTTGCTATCGCCACCAGATAACCTTAATTGCACTGAATGAGATGAAGCAGGTGACTACATTAATATATGGTATAACGACCTTTAGAGCAATTGACCACTGCTCTTTCAGGTGAAATATACCCGACGATGTCTTCTGTCATTCTACTAATTAGAAATGTTCAGGCTTGTTTGATGAAAAAGGTCCCTAGCACAATAAAGTGTTCTGTGTGTTTCACCAATTTTTAGTTCCAATGATTTGTCCAAAAAAGAATATTAACCGTGACTTTTCACTTACAGCCAAGTAAACTGAGTTGCATTCCTACTCGAGTAGGACTCGATTATTTTTTGTAAATGACACGAGTGACTCGAGTGAAATAAAACCAATCGAGTCCCATCACTAAAACAGCGCATCATGAATTATTGTGATACGATGTAATTTGACAGGCATTTTTTTATAACGCCAAAAATGGAAGCATCCGCGAATTCGTAAGATTTATGATTTTAAGCTTGGTTATTAGTTATTAAAATATTTTCTTCGGAATTTTTCAGAAAAAAAAGGACACATGAGTACATAAAAATATTAATAAGAACAAGACTTAATTTTGAGCAGGAGTTCGCAAGTGCGCCAATCAATTTTAAGGATCGACCCAGAATTTTTCTTTTCAGTCGATGAAATCATTAGGAAATATCTTGAAATTATGGTGACCTATAAATGAAAAAAAGCAAGAAATAGAGCGTCAGGTGAAGCCGCAACCTATTGGGAATTTTTCGACATGGGACCACTCCCACCAAAGAAGCAGAAAACAAATGAAGTTTTGGACTTCTTAAAATCAGAGGCTAGCAAAAGCCGGGCAAGTGGAAATCAATATGAGATACTAAAAGACTCTCCAGACAAGGAGAGAGCGGAAGAGAAGTGAGACATAAAGGCTTATCTTAAATCTCTGCTGAAATTGTGATCTGCTGAATTTTACTTACTTTACTTATATCCTTTAACCCACGCACACAACCACGCCTGCGCGCCATGGTGTTCGGAGTTCTGCAACGCGCTTGAGCTGCCTCCAACTCATTCCTAAAGAGCTCGATTCCTCCACAACTGTTCTGCGCCACGTTTACCTAGGGCCTCCCGCTATTCTGCCTGCCTGGGTGAGCGGATTCCACTGCATGGCGTATTTCGCAATGGAGTTGTCTTCGCGCCGTATGGTGTGTCCAATCCATTGCCACTTTCTTCTTCGTATAGTAATGCTTATAGTTTCTTGGCCCGTTCTCAGATAAAGTTGTTCGTTGGAGATGCGGTTCGGCCAAAAAATCCTCAAGATGATTCTTAAGCATTTGTGTACGACAAATTGCAGCTCGCGTGTGATAATGGTGTCCACCTTCCAAGTACTGCACGCATAAAGCAGCACTGATTCTACGTTGGAGCGGAACAGTCGTAGCTTGGTTCATTGGTAACATTGCTTCTCCAGACTTTGGACAGCATTCCGAACGCAGCTTTAGCCTTCCCGATTCTGCTGCACACATCCAGTTCAGTGCCACCACTATTAGCCGAGACGACACTTCCTAAATATAGAAAGTTATCAACCTTCTCGACTTGCTTTCCGGCAATGTTAAGTTGAGCGCGGTTATTAGAAGTACTCAGGGCTTTTGTTTTGGCTGTGTTTATTTTTAGCCCAACTTTGTTTGCCTCATCTTCTAGATTTTGGGCCATCAAATGAAGATCCATTATCCGAGGTGAAAGTAGACAAACATCGTCAGCGTAATCTAGGTGTTTAAGTAAGATATCATAGTCCAACGTATTCCATAATTAGCTTCCGTCAATGCTGCATGGAATACATCGCTGATAACCACTAAGAACAAAAGTGGGGACAGTATGCACCCTTGACGTACTCTACTTTGGACTTCAAAATCGTCCGACACCTTACCATTGTGCACGACGTGACACTTGCCGCCCTTGTATGTAGCCTCGATAATAGCTATAAGTTTTTCTGGAATGCCTCTCCTGCGCAAGGCCAACCAGATAGCATCTCGATTCAAGCTGTCGAAAGCCTTCTCGAAGTCGATAAACAGTAAATGTAGCGGAGACCTATACTCAACGCATTGTTCGATTATGATCCATAAGGTGTTTATGTGGTCGATGCAGGAGGATCCAGTGCGAAAGCCTGCCTGTTCGCCATCGAGAGTTGAATCTAAATGTTCTTTAATTCGTTCTATTCTACCTATTATTTTGGCCACAGCTGGAAGAACACATATGTATACCTCTCCAGTTACCGCACTCCATCAAGTTACCCTTCTTTGGTAGCTTAATGAATTTTGCTGTCACTAAATTGAATTTAACTTACATAAATAAACGAATTGTGATTTAATTTTGTAGTGAATTTAATTTATGTTTTTTTTTTTGGTTATCTGTATAAATAAAGATGAAATGCTGTTCGTTGGTCATCGTATCACTTGAGAACGGCTGCATCGATTTGGCTCATTTTTTTTTTTAAATGTTCGTAATAGTCCGAATAACGTTGGAAAATTGGAAAAGTTTCCGGAAAATTGTAAAATTGGAAAATTCGGGAAAAACTGAAAGTACTTTTTTTCTATGCCAAAAATGTGTGTACCTGTGTTTGTATGTTATGGACACCGAAAACACGTAACTGATTGAGCTCATATTTTCAGGCAATCCTCAGTATTGCCCCGAGAGTGTTTCTGTGAAGTTTGGTCAAAATCAGTCGACTACTTTAGTATTATAGTACTTTGGTACAAACAAAAAAAATCGCTTTTGTTAGTCACAGCAAAACACGCCGGGTACTATCGGTCCAGCAGTTTGTCCACTACGTTACTAGTATAGTAATTTAGTACTATCAAATTGTTGATATATATATTTAAAGTTGGACCACTTACCCACTGTTGGCCGGCATAAAACTGTTCTCTAATAGAATTAGCCCCAGGAGCCTGCCTGGCAGCTTTTTCTTTGCCGGGCGCAACAACGTTCGCCGGGTACCTGCTAGTTGATAATAAATTTGAATACAATTTTTTTTTTTTTAATACAAGTGAAGTTATTTTCTTCTTTTGATGTTGTTAAAAACATTTTAGGTCGAGAAAAGTGTAGTTAATTGTTCCCTTTTAATCTTTTTTTTTTTGTTTTAAATAAAAGGAAACCCAAATCCTAGAGCATTCAAACTCTTCGGTCTATTGTACTACCAGGCAGGAACCTTCTTTGGTGCAGTGGTTGGAAAAACTTGGATGCAATTCGTTTTCCGGGTGGAAAACCGGGGTGGCTGATGATTGGTATTCCCCTTTTAACCTTAGCTTCACTGTTTGCAACAGGAATGTTTTCATTTTGTTAATTTGGTTGTTTGGTTGGGAATCTACGAAGTTGTAGTCGACGTAATCTGTTTTTTTCTGCGTATTTATGGAGTTATGAAGAATAACACATGTCATAACGATTTGCTTAGCAAGAGAAACATTTTGCGCAGACACAAATTTCACAATTCGGAATTTCTTTTTTTAAAACCCCAAATGCCTGCTCAATGAATTCGCGAGTGGAACTATGACAATAGTTGTATCGTTTTTCTTCTCGTGTTAAATGACCATTAGGTAAATATCAAGAGGATAAGCTGAATCTCCAAGCAGATGACATTCTGGTGGTATTTTTATACCATGACTTCGTATAGCCTTTTGCAATGGGCTATCACACCGTACACTAGCAACATGGCACGAGCCTGGGTAGCCGACGAAGGCATCCAGAAAAACTAGGTTGCTGTCACATACGCCCTATTGAGAAAACTTTATAAAAAAAACTCCAGAATTTAAAAATCAATGTCAATATATACCCTTTTCTATCATATTAGCTCGAAAAATCTTCTTTTGTGGAAGGCATTTTAAAATGAGTTTCATTTAAACATCCCAATACAAAGAGGAATGGATTAGAACATTTTTGCCCAAATTCTTCAACAGTTCTTTGCTGCGATTCTTCACTCTTAGGCCATTTTATTATATGTTTCTTTAATTTTAATATGCTTGCTATTGTGCTTATAAAACCTCCGTGCACTGGAAACTTACACCTGGTTTTCAACATCATCTCAAGGGCCTTACAAAAGTAAGTTAAATATTTTATTTTTTTTAAGTCATAGCGAATTTACAAGAAATGTTTTTCTTTTCATACGAAAATGGGAGAAAAAGCATCATCGGGATAGGACTTTATAACTTTGAAAAAACGTTTACACTTTGGAATATATCTTCTTTTATTTCCGAATGAAGAAATCAGCAACATTTTATAGTTTAATTGCTTCTTTTTTGTGCCGAAAACATGCTTATATACTGCCATCATATGAATCCAAATTATTCATTAAAAAGTTTAAGAATATCACCGCCCCTAATTTCTTAGACATTTTTATTGTTTGCACAAGACGTTTCAAAACGTCAAAAATTGCAAAGCATCGTGATGCATCGCAAAATGAAAGCATCATAACAACGCATCACAATGGCAGTGATGCGTTCACGATGCCCATTTTTTTGATATATATGTATATATGAATTCGATATCGATGTCTAATAGCGTCAACAGTTAACCTTGAAACGTCGGTGTATTTGATATATGGTATTTTTGGCAGCCAATGATACAAGAATTGACTTTAGTCCAAGTAAGGAAAATCAGGAAGCAACTCATCGTTGGCGTTAATGTCAAGTGGATGCAGTTCTATAGCTTCCTGAATCGACAAGAATCCTCCAAAGATATAATCTATATATATCTACAATATAATTGGAAATTAAAAATACAAACAGATATGTTTCAGATTATCTTACAGTAATAAATTCATTCAAAAAATCATTAGCATCTCTTGGATCAAAGACAACATTTTGGAGCAGTAAGGATTCTGAATACTCGAGCTGTATATACTTTTCTTCCATAGGTGCACTTTCAATGTTGTCTACCTTTGGAACTTGTCTCTTCAAAATCGTATATAATAAACGACACAATACATGTGCTTAATACACATCAATATTGCAATATAGGTTTATCTAAACGGCTGTCTATATTTTTCTAGGAGCTGCGTTATATGTACATACTCGTATACGAAAGAGTGCTTACCTTTCGATTCCGAAGATCTTATTCAAGGATTATGATTTTGCCAAATCTACTTATGTGCATATGTGTTATTCTGCTTTATACCCAAGGTTCACTTGAAATAGCTTCGTTAAATTTTATGTACCCAAATCGTTTCGAAACCTGTTCTAGTACCTCTTTCCGAAATTGACATCACTCTCGTTAGGGAATATTTGGAAGAGTATCTATTTGGTTTCTTTTTTTCCAAATTCGTCGAAAATCATTCTTCGTACCTGTATACTTGTCGAAATCATAGCCAAAGGGCACAAACTTAAGAGCTGCGCCATTCCCAAAAGTTGATTGTGTTGTTCCGGTTTTGTGCTCACACCGATGTCATTCCCTAATGATTATCTGCAGCCGAAGCAGTCAAAAATAAACGAAAGTAACTAAAACAAAAAAAACACGTCAAAGAAAATCCAATGAAGGAGAGCATCAATGTGTCAACATACTAGGCAGCGTCGTATGTCCTATGCAGTCTCGTGTCATTAAGAAACGGATGGATGTTGGCCTCCCTCTCACGAGATATTAACACGAAATTCGATAAGGATCATCTTCTCCTACACCTAATGCCGACGGCGGCCATCATTTCGATCGGCACCTACACCGACACATATAATAGTTAGGAATAATGCACACTTATTACGCCACTTAAGCGACTGGTGAGGAGCTGCTATCCGGGTACGATATCCCTATCTCGTGCCCCTGCTCATATGTCTGTCATCGAATGAGGCGTTAGATAAAAATTGGTACCTAATGGTGCACCTCATATAGCACATGCGATGAAGAGCGGAATATGTTGAGTAGAGGAAGGGCGTTAATTGATTGTTGTATCGAGAGTCCTCGCAAGCAGATGGCCAATTAATTAGGTTAACATGGGTGCGCCAGGCTTGTACGACTCTGTCGCCTTTTAGTAGTTGTGACACTATCATGTGCCCATACGACACTTTATCGTTTTTATGAGTTTCAACACTCGCGACAGTGCAGGACAAAAAACACGTCACAAGGGCTAAGACTGAGAGTCTCATAAATACTCGGAATAATAAAATGTTTATGGCGATTTTCCTTTGGACGAGTGTGAGAGCTTCGTCGCCAATGACGCTCAAAGCTGAGGTAATCGCTTTGTGTGGCATTCACAACCCCATCACTGCCGATAATCAAAGAGCGATACTGTATCTGAGAGATGGATAATAAATGTTCGTATGAAGTGAACTATCGAGAATTAAGTACAAGCAGGGTGATTGTTCAGACGAACAGTCAACCAACGCAAATGGTGGACCACTAAGCAAACAACGTGCATACGGAGTGCGGATTTGTACGAAATGAAATGAAGATTAATTGCAGAGCATCAAGTTTGTTGGAGTTTTTTCACTTAACCCAGATAAATCTTTAGTTTAATGATCAACTCCGTTTGTCTGTATCGGTCAATGCAATATTATAGAAAACTGGTATGCACTGAGTATACGGATGTATGCGCGCAGCTTACTTTGCCTTGTGGCTGTAAATACCATTCTGTATTTGTGAGCAATTAAATGGAGGACAGCATACTCCTTTGATACGTCATTTCATTTTTGCAAATAAGAAAAAAAAATGCGCATTTGAGCACAACGTGCGAGTATGTATTCGTTCCCCAGACATATTCACCCGAGCCTTATTAACATCTTATATACTCATATGCAAGATGTGCTTATATTTCCTAGGATGGAGTCCAAAATATGGTTTTCAATATATTTTTTATTACAGAAAAGTGCATACGAGGAAATTGTCGAAAATCCGTAATTCATATTGTAAGGTTCAAATTCAGCGCACAGTATTAGCTATTTTAAATTTATAGACCAAGACTTGGCAAGTTTTCATTAAAGATCTAAGCAATATTGAGACCCTTGAAAACTTCCCAAGTTTGATCTGTAAATAGTCTGGATACCACACCGGAGTTTCAAACCACTACACCAATCTTTTCCTCTCTGTTTATCCTTTCCAACGATCGCACTGCTTATGACGCCATAAGGGTATAAAAAAACTATTGAGTCCGCGCTTTTTTATAAAAAAAAAGTGGCAAAGTGATTAGAGATATGACTTTGACAAATGATTTTCCAAGTAATGTTGCTGATATGTTGTAAATATTATATTCTATCATATTACTATTAGTTGTTAAATACTTGTGCATTAAAAGTTGTCTAGAAAAAGTTTGTACGCTTTAAGACGAATAAATAAATAAATAGATAAATCATACATCCTTGTTAACAATTTTTTGTATTTACAGATGGATCTGTAGCAACATAGTAGGGGAATCATTAA
This sequence comes from Brachypalpus laphriformis, assembly GCA_945910035.1. NCBI lineage: Eukaryota > Metazoa > Arthropoda > Insecta > Diptera > Syrphidae > Brachypalpus > Brachypalpus laphriformis. The sequence goes on from OX246756.1 coordinate 105,483,352, forward strand.
TACCTATTGCACCAACTTGGATTGGACTTGCTATTAACCCATTTGTAGCGATGTTTCGAGCGGAAGTCTTTGCAAATAATGAAGTCAGAAATACTCACCGTAGACCCTAGGGTAGGTGGGCAACTTGACATCTGCTCAGACAGCAAAGCAGCCATAAACACCATTAGCAACCCCATGTCAAAATGGCGACTAGTAAAAGAGTGCAAAACTGTTGGCCTCATGGGTATCGAGGCACGAAGGCATATCGGGCAATAAAAAAGCGGATGAACTAACTAGAAAAGGTGTCGGAAACAATGAACTAAATTAACGAGTAACCAACCATGTCATTCAGGAAGCGAAGGTCATTGTAAGGCCAGATTCTTTCAATTGGTAAAAGAATTCATGCGATATCAATTGGACATTTTGGGGGTAAGTGAAATAAGATGGTTAGAAGCGGGCGAGTACCAGTCCACAACGCGTAACACTGTACTACTATATTCTGGAAGACCATCCGGAATTTCGCGGGAATATGGAGTCGGACTTCTATTAACAACAACAGCACGTAAGGGCCTAATTTCCTGGCAGCCTCATGGTGATATGATTATGACGACCAGGTTCCGGACTAGAGCACGACGCGTCACCATCATACAGTGTTACGCCCCAACGGATAGTTCATCTGAGGACGAAAAGGAGAGCTTCTACAATCTTTTAAGTGCCATCTTCAACACAACACCAAATGGAGACATTGTCATAGTGATGGGTGATTTGAATGCCAAAGTAGGCAACGACAACGATGGGCTTAAACATGTAATCGAGAAGCATGGAACACGCAACCGCTATGACAACGGCGAAAGGTTTGTGGATTTCTGCAACGCCAACCTTGTGATAGGTGGCACCATGTTTGAGCACAAGACCTGCCACAAAGTCAGCTGGGTTTTCAACGACAGGCAAGCAACCTCCAACCTCTGACGAGGCCTGCGCCTAAACAGAGCGTTGCTGAAACCAAGGCCAGCCGTAAGGTAAACCTTGGCGTAAAAGGAGCAACCACAAATATGAAAACCAGCAAGACCGCTGCCGCTAAGGCAGGTCCTGCTGGGGCTCAGCCAGAAATCTCGAGGGAAGTTGAACATCGTCGTAGGATGGCCGAGACCAGGCGGGAGGAGTTTGTGTCAAAGAGGCTTAGGTCTTCGGAGGACACAAAAAATCCCCCCAAAAGGTCGAAGGCTGATACGGGGATGCTCTTCAGCGGGGCGATTCAAAGTTCACTGCAGCTAGCTGTGGCGGATTTCAGAAAACCTAGTGGCCAGTATTCCCAAGAATGCGGTCAGATGATTGAGAAGGCCTTAGCTGGAGCAATCTTCGACCGTATTCGAAAGAATGCCGGCGGAACTGCACCCACATTCGGGAGAGCGAAGTGGCATCGTGGGGTCATTATGATAGACTGCAAGGATCAGTTATCGGTTGATTTCGTGAAGGCCACGGTTCGCGGTTTTATACTCTGGGAGGGGGCTGCATTGCGAGCGGTACCCCCAGAGGAGATACCCACCATGCCCAAGGGAAGGCATGGTCGCCTCCGACAACTTGAAGCTGCTCCTCATGGAGGAGCAGCTGGATCTGGCCCTAATCCAGGAACCATGGATTCATAACAATCGCGTGATGGGATAAGGGTCAAAAAACTATAATGTATATTATGGAAGCGACGCTGGCAAGGTTAGGACGTGTATCGTGGCAAAAAGAGTTTAAACATACTAATGTTATCTCATTTCAGCTCCGGCGTCTTGACAGTGGTAAACGTGAGAGGGGTGAATGGAAACTGCACGGTGGCGTCTGCGTACCTACCCTACGATGACGGCATCAATGTCCCCTCGGAAAATCTGAGGCCGCTCATATCAGCGTCTCAAAAAGGTGAGAAAAACTTAGTCTTGGGATGTGATGCCAACGCCCACCATACTCTGTGGGGTAGCACCGACATCAATGCTAGAGGCGAAGTTTTGTTTAATTATATTCTTGAAACCAATCTTGTTATTTGTAATAGAGGCAATGACCCACCTTTGAAACGTCTAATAGAAGGGAAGTCTTGGATATAACTTTTATTTCTGGCCAGAGCTCTGTTGAAGTTGTTAACTGAGAGTCTCCAACAAGGCGTCACTATCTGACCACTGTTGGATACTCTTCAAGTTACAACTTTCTACTCGTGGGAAAGGGACTTTCAGAAATCCGCGTAGGGCCAACTGGTCAAAATTCAAGAGAGAACTGAGGAAATCAGTGTATCACCTCACTGAGGACCTCGACTCGACTGAAGCAGTTGACAATGCAGTCGATGCACTGACTGGTTCCCTTACGCGATCCTTCGAGAAGTCCTGTCCGGTTAGTAGGCTTAGCGGTAAAAGGCGTCCACCATGGTGGAACGATAAAATAGCGGAACTCATTCGTATTTCTAGAGTAGGGTGGAACCACGCTAAGGAGGGGGTCGTCGAGTGGTCCACCTATAAAGAAAACGTGAAGCTCCTCAAGAAAGAGATTAGGATCGCAAAGAAGAACTCTTGGAGGTCTTTTTGCGTATCTATAGAATCAACAAACGAAGCGTCCCGCCTAAGGAAGGTCCTGGCCAAGACACCAACGCCGGAATCCAATATCAGGAAAAGCGATGGCACCTGGGCAGAATCACTTTCTTGGATGTACATCAATCTCTGGAGATGATCTAACTATTCCAGAGACGACATCGGGAATAAGTGCGGAAGAGGTGGGTTATATAATAGATGATGACAAGATAGCGTATGCAATTAAATCATTTGCTCCATATAAGGCACCAGGAATGGATAACATTCGACCTGTGATGCTGCAAGAGTCAGTGGATATTGCTATTCCATGGCTCAAACGTATCTTCACAGGATGCCTTAAGCTAGGTTATGTTCCTAAAGCATGGCAGGAGGTGCGCGTTGTTTTCATTCCCAAAGCGGGAAAAGCGAGCCATACAAACGCAAAAGACCTGAGACCTATCAGTCTATCGTCCTTTTTGCTGAAAACTTTGGAACGTTTGATAGATGTATATCTAAGAGGTGTGATCGGCGATGATTACCTATCTAAATCACAACACGCATACATCTGCGGCAGATCGGTAGAAACGGCCCTCCACCGGATCGTATCGAGCATAGAAAGATCCCTCCACTTCAAGGAGTTCACTCTTGGGGCGTTCCTGGACATTGAAGGAGCGTTCAACAACGTAAGCTCTAACGCAATCCTGAGCAGTCTGTACAGAGCACATGTCAGCACCGGCCTCTGCAACTGGATTGCGGAGATGCTTCAATCAAGGATAATATCTTCAACGCAAGGAGATGTAACCATCCGGAGAAGGGTCTGCAGAGGAACACCCCAAGGTGGAGTCTTGTCCCCGCTAATATGGCTCCTTGTGGTGGATGAGATCTTGGTAACACTGAAGGAAAACGGCTTCAACGTGACGGCCTATGCGGACGATGTCGTTATCCTGGTTTCGGGAAAATTTCCTCCAGTCCTAAGTGAAAGGCTCAATTTCGCGCTACAAATAGTGGACAACTGGGTCAACAGCAAAGGGCTGGGAGTGAATCCTTCAAAGACGGAGGTAGTTCTCTTCACTAAGAGGAGATCAATCCCTACCTTCAGACCCCCAAATATTGGTGGCACTGAACTAAGTATCTCAAGTTCAGCTCGGTATCTGGGTGTAGTTTTAGATTCCAAACTTAACTGGAAAAAATATTGCCGAACGCGTTAAAAAGGCAAGCGTAGCTTTCTACTCCTGCAAAAAGGCTTTCAGCAATACGTGGGGCTTCAAATCGGCTATGGTGTACTGGATATACACGGCGGTTGTAAGACCCATTCTCACATATGGCTCACTAGTGTGGTGGACGGCACTTGAGAGGCAACACCTGCTTTCAAACCTCACCAAAATCGAGAGGGCGGCGTGCATCGGTGTCATGGGATCAATAAGAACAACACCAACGGCGGCAATGGAAACCATGCTTAGTTTCATTCCGCTTGACATATACTGCAGCAGTTTGGCGGCTAAAACCGCTGTAAGACTAAGAGAAGGCCGGCTGTGGTCATCAAGCCTTTACGGCCATGCCTCCATTCTGTCCCGATGGGGGATCACCAGCGGATTGACGGGAACTGATCACATGAATCCGACGCTAGCATTCGAAAGGAGATTCGCTACAAGAATTCCCGATAGAATATACTGGAAAAATCGTAGAACCATGAAGAAAAAGGAGTTGGCTCTCTATACCGACGGTTCTAAGATGGACGTTGGCACGGGAGCCGGAGTTTATTGTCAGGCCCTAGGAATAAACCGCTCCTTTAGAATAAACGACGACTGCAGCGTCTTTCAGGCCGAGGTCGCAGCCATTATACAGGCTGCGGAAATTATACGCGAGAGTAATATCGTTGGCAAAACGATCACTGTCTATATAGACAGCCAGGCAGCCGTTAAGGCTCTGGACTCTGTCGTAGTTAGGTCGAGGCTCGTGAGAAGCTGTAAATCACTCTTAAACGAGATATCCAGAGCCAATGAGGTGACCCTCTGCTGGGTACCAGGACATATGGATATCGAAGGTAACAAAAGAGCTGACGAGCTTGCTAGGAAAGGGTCGGCGCTGCACTTATCGCGGGCCCTCCCCTCTGTAGCAATCCCGATCAGCTGCTTGCGGAAAAAAATAGAGGATGAAGCCACCGGTCGAGCAAACAGACGCTGGGTTTATTTGGAAACATGCGCTACGGCCAGGGCGCTATGGCCGGCCTACAGCAAGAAGAGATCAACCTCTCTGGTAAAATTTAGTCGTTATAACGCACGGGTCATTTCTGGCATAATTACTGGACATTGTGCCATTGGCGTTCACGCGGAACGACTCGGTGTGCTGCATAATGACTATTGCAGAAGCTGCAGGGACGAAGAAGAAATTGAATCTGTTCGTCACCTGTTGTGTGACTGTCCTGCCCTATCCGTCAGAAGAATGAGGACTCTTGGTAGTTACTTCTTCTCGGAGCTGGAGGACTTGGGTAGTGTTGAGCTAGCGGACCTTCTGAGATTCATATCACTTTCTGGGTGGTTCTAACTGCGGATTTTCTTTACAGCGTTTCCAGGGTTAAATGATTGGGCACAATGGACTCGTACTGTTGGTCTGAGTAAGCAGTGACTCCTTGTCACAAGGCACCCATCTACCTAACCTAACCTAACCTAATCTCCAACCAAATTGACCATTTTGCTATCAGCCGTCGCTTAAGAAGTAGTCTCCTGGACGTCCGAAACAGGCGAGGGGCAGATGTGGGGATAGCACGAGATCACCATCTTATGATAGCTACTCTCCAATTACGCACTGCTGCAGTTCGAAGATCCCACGACAACACAAGAATGCCCAGGTTCAACATCGATAGACTTAGTGATTCCTCAGTGCGCCGACAACTATGGGAGCACGTTCGCAAGGTGTGGAAGCAATCAGCAGATCTATGCCCGCAACCATCCAAGATCATTGGTGTGCTGTGAAAAATGTTTTTACATCTGGTGCAGAAAGAATTGTCGATCGATCGCAGTGAAGACATAGGGCGTGGCTTTTCGAGGATACCCGGAGACGGATTGACGAACGAAAACAGCTGAAAGCTCGCGTTGCAGCTACTCCAGCAGCAGGGAGAAGCGAGCTAGAGTCCCTATATCGCATGTAGATGAGAGAAGTTCAGCGTAGCGTGCGACGTGACAAGCGCAACTACATCAACACGCTGGCCACAGAAGCAGAAGAAGCTGCACGAAGGTGTGACAGCAGGACCGTCTACAGAATCACCAAAGAGTTGACAGGTGGTCGTAGCTCCAGCCAACACACAGTGAAAAGATTAGACGGCTCCTTGCACATTTCGGATGAGGACCAACTCAAGAGATGGAAAGAGTATTCTGCTACGGTTTTGAACCACGTATTCGCTAGCGATATGCTCCCAGTAATGATGAGATCACTACGGCGTTCAAGGCACTCAAAGCCAACAAGTGATAGGACTTGACGGTATTCCAGCAGAGCTCTTACGAGCAGCGCCAACAACGGCTGAGCTTCTGCTTTCACTTATAAAGAGAGCTTTCCTAACGAGTGGAAAAAGCAAATGATCGTCAAGCTTCCTACGAAAGGAAACTGGAGGGGTATCTGCGTGCTGCCTGCTGTAGCTAAGATAATAGCTAAAATCACCCTGGAGCGAATCAAACAACATCTCGAAGACACACTGCGGATTATCATCGAACAGTGCGTTGAATTTCGATCGACACTCCATCTGCTATTCATCGATTTTTAGAAGGCGTCGATAGTGTCAACCGGGAGTTTATTTGCCGTGCCTTACGCAGGAGAGGTATTCCCGATAAACTAATTGCTATTATCAAAGCTACATATGAAGGCTCCAAATGTCACGTTCTGCACAGAGGAAGTTTGTCTGAGGAATCTGAGCTCCAAAGTGGGGTAGGACAAGGCTGTCGACGGGAAACTGAGGAATTCGATGGACTCTTACATCTCAACTGAAACATCTTGACTACGCTGACGATGTATGCTTCTTCTCTCACAGAATTATGAACTTCCACCAAATGACAGCAGATGTGGAGAGGGAGGCAGGCGTCGTCGGGCTGAAAATTAATACGACAAAAACTAAAATTATCAGTATTGGAACAAACTCATCGGCTCAATTATGCATTGCTGGACAACCGGTAGAGAGAGTAGAGGATCTCCAGTATCTTGGGAGTATTGTTTCGACCGATGGTGGAACCGAACTGGATATAGCCAACAGGATCGCCAAAGCAAAGTCCGCGTTCGGGATGTTGTCAAAAATATGGCGAAGCAATGCAATCAGTTTGAACACCAAGATAAGACTGTTCTACTCCAACGTTGTATCCGTGCTGTTATATGGTTGCAGCACGTGGAGAGTGACCACTACTATCACCAGAAAGCTGCAAACGTTTGTTAATAGGTTCCTGCGCAATATCTTAACGATTTTCTAACCCAATTGTATCTCTAACGAACACCTTTACGAGAGAACGGGTCAGAAATCAATAGGCACAACCATCCAACGACGGAAGTGGCAGTGGATTGGTCACACGTTCCGAAAGGATAACAGTTCCATAGCGAACCGTGCTATGTAATGGAACCCTTTAACTGAGGATGGCAGAAGACCTGGCGGTCCGAGGAGAACATGGCGCAGAACAGTCGAGAAGGAGGCACGGCAGTTGTGGAAAAGTTGGGGAGAACTCAGACACATTGCCAGAAACCGTACACGATGGCACGTAGGCGTAGTAGAGGCCCTAGGACAAAGGGATACAGGACATAAGTAAGTAAGTATGTCATTCAGTATACACATGCAGCAACAGTCGCAGTATATATACGATAATACCTATGGCTTTCTAGAGCTTAATTGTATAAAATGGAGCATCCTGTAAAAAAAACGATCTTATGGTTGTGTTATTTACTTACTTACTTAGATGGCGCTACAGTCCGGGGTGGACCTGGGCCTCAACCAACAAACCTCTCCTGCCAGCACGGTTACGAGCCAACTGCCTCCAGTTGCGCACGCCAAGTTGGTTGAGGTCCCCCTCCACCTGTTTGCGCCACCTACCGCGAGGTCGTCCTCTACTGCGCCGTCCGTCCGGGGTGGATTCGAAGACTTTCTTAGCGAGAAGGTTGGGCTCCATCCGCTCTAAATGACCCCGCCATCTTAGTCGCTGTATGTGAACTCTTCTGGCTAAGTCGATGTCCTCGTACAGGCCGTATAGTTCGGCATTGTACCTTCTCCTCCACTCACTGTCAATGCAGACGGGACCAAAGATCGCTCGAAGAACTTTTTTCTCGAAATAACCAAGGGCATCCTCATCCGGTTTTGTCAAGGCCCATGCCTCTGCGCCATACAACAGGACTGGGATGATTAATGTCTTATAAAGAGTTACCTTAGTAGTTCGAGATAGGGCTTTGCTACTCAATTGCCGTTTCAGCCCATAGAAACAACGATTGGCAAGAGTAATTCTCCGTGTGATCTCTCCACTCATGTCATTTGCGGAGCTGACCATAGAGCCTAGGTAGACAAAATCATTTACTACCTCAAAATTGTATCTGTCTATTGTGGCGTTCTGTTCAAGACGCCGATGTTGGGTGTCCTTTTTTTGTAGACAGCATATATTTTGTTTTGCTTTCATTGACCGCTAGACCCATCTTTGCTGCCTCGATCTCAATACTCGTAAATGCCCCATTGACTGCCCGCTGAGTTCTTCCGATTATGTCAATGTCATCAGTCCTGAAACCGCACTAATAAAGAAATATCAGGTTGTTGACGATCGGTTTTAGGCGTTCACATAATACGGCAGACAGGTTCTTATATGCGATATTTAGGAGACTTATACCTCTGTAGCTGGCGCAATTCAGAGGGTCTCCTTTCTTCAGGATCGGGCAACCGATGCTGTGGTTCCATTCATCGGGCATACTTTCGTCCGACCAGATTCTGCAGATGAGCTGGTGCATGCTCCTTACCAACTCATCTCCTCCTGCTTTGAAAAGTTGAAAAGTTCAGCGGCAAGGCCGTCGGCTCCTGGTTGTGTTACACTACGTGAAAATTAGACTTCCTATAGCTCTAACTCGAGAACGCATGGTATTAGAACCAAATGCAACAACGACATTTCTTTGAGTGAACTTCATCCTAAATAACAAACTTAGCAATACTTTTTGAGACAAATTAAGATTACTATACATTTGCGAAATTCTTACTACGACCTCTTTCTTCTACGGTGACGCCCGACGCGACGTAAGGGCCACAGCATGCATTCTACGTGTCAGAGAATCGCAACGCCATTCGTCTTCATCACCTAAAAGTTTTCAAAATTGTTTGAACAACTTTTCAGTGGGTTTATCAGATGTAATTTGTATGTAGCCAAACTAATATCAATCGGGAAATGCTATCACCATGAGGTTTTCCTAAATCGTACTCCTATAATATTAGAATATTAATAAAGAGTCGACATTAAATAAGAGTCGACATTATATGTATAGTGAAAATACTTATTCAAAACTAGTCCTTGAGCACACATACTCGTACACCTAACCTACATCATGTACATACTTGTATATTGGAAAATTGTTTGATAATTTTCATTCTTCGTTTTTATTTGCTTTAACGCAAGCTGGGGCTTATGGCACTTTCTTTAAATGGCAAAATTTTAATGGAAAAATTCACTAAATTCCTTGTGAGTTTAATGGGCTACGTGCAAACGACTTGTACGCGCATCACTAGTCAACATTAATTTCTCTCGATTTGCCCTGGCTTAAGTGGCGGTAGACATGTTAAAAATTATTCCTTCTGTCGGATTTAGATTTCTGGTGGTAATGTGATAATTATGCTAATTTGCATCTGGGCAGCGGGTGTCTCGAGTGTTTTTAATATCCTTCGCATGAGCATGCACCGAAAAGAGATATATTGCGCTCGTTTGAATTATATTTTTTAAATGTTCCTTTGCAAAACGCAATCCGCAACGAACAATAACTGTAACTGCTGATTAGTTATTAGGCATCTAGGCTTGGAGGTAAATTATGAAAGGTACTATTAAATAAAAACATAAGTATACCCCTGTACATATAGACTATTTGTTAGCCGGTGTTATAGGAGAAATGCTACATACAGACATCCTGGCAGAAAAGCAGTGACGACAATACGAGCTAAAGCACTCAGAACGAGAGCAAACCGCTCAAATCGGCGAAACCCAGCAGATGCTATTAAGGATCCCTAGCATAGGACAGTGGTAAGAAAGCTGGAATGGTTCCGAAAAACCTAGGTGGACGCATATGCTTATATTATATGTACCACAAATCAAGCCATGGATAGAGAGACAGCATGGTGAAGTAGGGTTTCACATAACCCAGTTGTTGACAGGTTATGGATGCTTCCGCTCATGTGTTATCTAGTAGCATATTTCTAATCCAACATAAGTATAAAATTTGCGCAAACTTATTGGAAAAGTTCCCTTCTTCGAAATCGTACTTAAGGCGTACTACATGCCGTTAATTTTAAGCCTAAAATGAGAATTCGGGATATGTGCCCAGATATCTTATATATTAAAGTAAGTTCATACATGTTTATCGAACACTTGACTTTTATCATTAAGTACTTCAAAGCAAGAACCAATTACTTGCGTGTTGTAAGAAAAGAAAAGAACCCGCCGCTTGGCATTAAATTAACTTGTTCCAGGCACTTGGTAGTCTTTTTCTACTTAGGCATAATAAAATTATATTTAATGTTACTCTAATTTCATACCGTTGTTACTGTGTGTGAAATAAAATCAAATCACCAAAGTTGGAAAAGTTCAACAACACTAGTGGCGGTGGCTTTTCTTTACCCGTCCGAGTAAATTCATTCGAAAAAAGTTGTCGGAAAAGGGTTTGAAATTGTTATTTCATTGCATTGTTAAGTCAGGTTCGTGTACTACACCGACCCCACTCACTCACTCCGGAAGGCCACTAACTCTTGTACTTTTAGCAGCATTCTCATACTTACCCACTTCCGAGACCTAGAAAACCGCCCTTAAATTAAAATGGCCATTATAAGCAAACGCTTTTTACTGGGAACGCATTTTTTCTCCATCTACTTTGTCCTTAATTTGACAATAAATTTTTATTTTCTTCTGCTTTTGCCTTCTTAACCATTAATGGGTTGTATTTTGGCGGTTTGGCTATTTCCGGTATAACACCGCACCGTATTGGAGATACTCTCATTGCGGTCGCCAGTCGTATACTTATACGCAATGGTGATGCAACCCCAGCTTAAGGCCGCAAATTGAAAAGTCGTTGGTCGTTGTACGAAATTCCGTTTCCTTGGAAAAGGATTCTTTTTCTGTGTTTGGCGTTCGTGGGACGACAAGTAAATAATTAATGGAAAGGTATGGTCTTAATTTATTGGACATTTGGGAAATTAAAAACATGGTCAGTTGGCTTAATGTCTCCATTTTGGATTTTGAGAATTTATTTTATATGCGATCGTGCAAATGGCATTCAAAAGGAACAAAAAATGTTTTGCTGTAAAACTGCACTTAAATGCGCTAGAAGGTATTAAATGACATTAAGCTTATGCATGTTTGTTATTGCTGTTTAATTTCTTAAATTTATCACACTGCTTCAACCTTACAGTTTAGAGAGAGTTACACAGACATTTGTTCCTTTTGCATTCAACTATGTACGTTTCCTGGACATCTCTAAGCGCGTCTAGGACCATCTCACTTTAGATTTCAAAGCAAAACGAATCTTATAAGTAGTGTAAACATAAATCGAATCCGCCAGGTATAGTAATTTATAAACGTTTTGAAAGTGTTATAAATATAAATGATTATAAATAAAAAACGATTGGCATTGAATAATTATACAATATGTAAATGCAAATGTCATCGAGAAACTATGCCGCTACGAGTGGGCTATAGCTCTGGATCTTCCTCCAATTACAGCGAGGTTATGACCTGAAACCAAGGGATCATAACTTCCCATTTCACTGCATTTCAATTCAATCAATTCGTTACCGGGGCAAACCAAATGCTGGTGTCGTTGCATTTGTATGATCCAGGAGTTTATAGGCATGCCTTTCTTTCGCGATGTCTTTGGAATGTTCATTGATATTTCCTTTTTAGCAAGGTTCAAATTATATCTTCTTTAGACATGCAAATACCAGCTCAGCCGGTCACACTCTATTTTTCGTGGGATAGTTTCTTTGATGTAAAGGCTTTCGCGGATATTCGAACTTCTTATTCGATCAAGCTTTGTCACTCCTGCTGTCATGCCAAACATCTTCATGTAAGCTATAATTAATTTACTCTCATTCTATTGATCATCCACAAGAAAGGAGACCCCCTCAACTGCGCCAATTATAGAGGCATCGGTCTCCTCAACATCGCATACAAGATCTTTTCTGCGATATTGTGTGAACGCCTGAAACCTTTTATAAACAGCCTGATTGGACCCTATCAGTGCGGTTTCATGCCAGGAAAGTCCACCATCGATCAAATCTTCACACTTCGGCAGATCCTGGAGAAAACCCTAGAATTCCAAATCTCACCGAGACCTTTGATGTCAAAAAAGGTTTTAGGAAATGTGACGCGCCGTCATGTGACTTCTTTAACATTGTACTTGAACGTATTGTGCGGAACTCACAAGTCAACACCGGAGGCACAATCTATTACAAGTCTGTACAACTGCTTGCATACGCCGACGATATAGCCATTATCGAAAAAAGTCAGCGGGCTGTCACCGGTGCTTTTGCAAGCACTGAGGCGGAAGCGGCCAAAATGGATTTAGCGATAAACTCTTGCCAATCGCTGTTTTTTTGGGCTTATAAGGCAATTCAACAGTAAAGTCCTATCTCGAACTACTAAGGAGACTCTGTATAAGACCTTGATCATCCCAGTCCTGCTTCACGGCGCTGAAACATGGACTTTATTAAAAGAGGATGAAGATATCATTGGTCGCTTCGAGAGAAAAATTCTTCGCAAGATTTTCGGTCCCGTTTGCGTGGAGGGGTTTTGGAGGAGAAGATTCAACCACGAACTATTCGAGCTGCACAGCGACATCGACCTAGTTAAAAAACTGCGTATTGGACGTCTGAGATGGCTAGGACATGTAGAGCGAATGGACACCAACGCTCCGGCCCGCAGAGTCTTCGAATCTAATCCCGAGGGACGACGCAGTAGAGGGAATCATCGCCGTAGGTGGCGCGCACAAGTTCAAGGGGACCTCGACCAACTTGGAGTGCGCAACTGGAGGCAATTAGCTAAAGACCGAGCTAAATGGAGAGGCTTGTTGGTTGAGGCCCAGGTTCACCCCGAACTGTAGCGCCACCTAAGTAAGTAAGTAACTATTGATCATAGATCTCAGGCCTGAATGGATCAGAGAAGGGGCAGCATAATTTACGTTCATGGTCGAATTTCGACAGCATGCGATACTAATATTTAGAAATGTTTAATTGGCTTCGCAACATTTTTAGCATTCCTAGAAAATAAAAAGTCAATTGCTTTATTCTACAGAGTACAATTTACTGAAATATTTCGCTTTTTTCCAGACAAAACCAAATCCCAGAGCACTCAGACTCTGCGGTCTTCCTTTTTATACTCGGGTGGCTAATGATTGCTGCTCCCCGCTGGGACTTGAACCTGCGCACATTGGTTAACGAGCAAACACACTATCAACTGCACCGTCAAATGCTACAGCTCTGCAGTAGAAACAGTGTTCAATTAGAAGTTTTTTCCTTGGCTTAGGAACGCCCCTAAAAGCAAAGTTTCTTCTTAGTCTATTATCCGGTATATCTGTCTACAGATGGTGTGAAAGACTTTTCAAACAGTTGTGTGGCCACGTCAAAATGGCGTGTAGGCACAGCGACCAAGGAGATCTATGTATTGTGCCAGAGGCCACTTTTCAGGGCAGCAGTACTTCCACTCTCCTTATGAAAGCTATAATTACGGCTGCGGAGGAGTTCTTTAAATCAATTGGCGATATGATCTCTTTAAGGAAAATGCTTCTCCAATTCTACACAGAGCTACACACCCACATTGTATGTGCTCTGCGGTTTCGTCATCTTCTACGCAGAGGCGGCAGGTGATATCCTCCGTAATTCTAATTTTGCTAAGGTGGTAAAGTGGTTGACAGTGACGGGTCAGAAAGCTCACAAGCCTTCTTATATCGTTTCTGCCGTATTTTAAAATATCAACTGCCTGTCTTTGCAAAGGTTGGACCGCTCTTTTAGCTAGTCTGAGACCTTGGGAGTTATTCTAGTGGGAGATGCACATGTTGCGTTCCCAAATGTTTAGGGTTAGTTTAAAGGCGGAATCGGATATTCCGCAGAAGGGTTCAGTTCCAGTGAACAACTCAGAGGAGCCTTTCCTCACTAGAAGGTCTGCAGTTTCGTTGCCTTCAACGCCTACATGACCCGGTATTCACCACAATTTTACTTTATTGTGTCGGGCCAAGTTTTGTCGATGCAGCTTAGAAATGATTTTGAACTGATCAAGTGGAAGATTAGTGCTTTAAGCGCCGCTTGGCTATCGGTGAGTATGTGGATAGAGGCAGCTTTGAAGCCTGAGTGCAGGATAATGTTAGCACAAGTCTCAATAGCGTAAAGCTCGGCCTGCAAAACGCTAGGACTTTTTCCAAGCGATTTCGGAATTTTATGGTTGGGTCCATACACACCGGCGCCAACTCCTGAATTTTTGACCCACCGGTATACCACACTACTCCTTTTGGATCAAGCGACTGTCCGCCGTTATTCCATATACGTAGGGACAACAAAAGTTTACTTAGTTGATTGAATAATAAAACACAAAAATAGTTTTAACTTTAGATATTTAATCTTCATCTTTTTCTAATTTCTCCACATAATTCCCATTTATTTCAATACATTTCTCCAGCCGATAGATCCATCATTCAAAATAGCTTTCAAAATCCTTTTTTTGGAGCTTTTCGATTTCGACATTAATAATCTCCTCATTAGATGTGAAGAATTCTCCCCTCAAGTCTTTTCTTATTATCGGAAACAGCCAAAAGTCACACGGCGCTAGATCTGGAGAATAAGGTGCTGGGCGAATTTCATTGATGCCCGAGAGCGCAAGAAAGTTGCTGGTTTTTTCAGCAGTGTGCGCAGGCGCCTTGTCGTGGTGCAAAAAGTAGCGGGGCAGCTCCTCCTTTTGTCGGTGTCCTAATAAATTTGGGAAAACTTTTGGTAAGCAAGTTTCAGTATACCAATTAGCAATGACTGTCTGACCAGTTTTAAACGGGATGACGGCGACCATTTTCGTCCTGATGAAGTACATCGAAATCATAACTTTTGTTGTTTGGCCTTTACTGGAGGATTTGCAAAGAGAATGGCAAAACGAATTTCTTCCTGTGTTGGCGGTGGAACTTAAACCGAGCTTACGTCACTAATTTTTCTCTTTCTCGTCTCCATTTTTACCTATTGGAAATAAATATTGTTAGATTATAAGCTATAGAAATGCATCTTCTTTTTTTTTCAGAAACTACTAAATTGCCACCAAATAAGCGAACATTTGTTATTCCCTTGGTATCACGGAATCATAATCTCTAACCTTCTACCAAAGTAGATTGATTTCGGCGTAAAGTCGGAAACCATGCTGAGCATATCTAGCTCGGAGAAATCGGTCAACATAGCTTACTGCAATGCGAATTGCCACTTTTTTTATAAATATTGTGAGTAGAGTAGAGTGAGTCCGATTATGGCTTCTATGGCTGTTGTGGGACAGGTATGCATAGTACCTGTGATACCGAGGCAAGCTAATCTTTGAAGTTTAGTGAGTTTGTTGATGGTTGTGATCTCTTTGGTTTTCGTCCACGAGACAACGGACGCGTATGTAAGAATGGGTCTTACAACCGTTGTATATAACAAGAATATGACCTCTGAAAACAGGCCCCAGGTCTTGCCGTACATACGGCGACAGGCCCACAATGCTATAGTCGCCTTGGCCATTTTATGCTTAATATGGGAGTTCCAGTTAAGTTTCTTGTCCAGGACAATTCATAAAGATTAAACCTCATCGGGAAAATTGATGGTTGTGCCATTTACAGTCACTGAGCCAATATTCAGCGTTCTTCTTCTTGTAAACGGTACAACGACTGCCTTGCTGGGGTTAATCGATAGGCCCTCCCCAGCATATTAGTCCGAGACTACAAGGAGTGCATTTTGTATGAGTTGACACACATGGTCTTCATGTTTGACTTTGATGATGATCACACGATCATCTGCATAGCCTATAGTTATGAAACCTGAACTGTTAAGTCTATTCAATAAGTCATACACCACGAATGATCATAAGAGAGGCGAGAGGACGCCGTCTTGGGGGCAGCCTTTGGCCGCGGAGACCGTCACAGAGACCACACCAGACGAAGTTGTTATTATGCGGCTATCGAGCATGTTCCTAATCCTAACCCATTTGGTAGTAGGTTCGTCTATTCCCCTGCGTCTCATAACACTAGTGATCGATTCATAACCAGTGCATCAAAAAAGCAAAAGCACTTTCTATGTCAAGAAATGCAGAAAGGGCGATTTCTTTGGAGCGGTAAGCAGATTTGATCTCTGTGACGAAATAATGAATGGCGCCTTCCGTAGATCGACCTTCCTATATGCATATTGAGAGTGCAGAGGTATAGTATTTTCAAGAATGCCTCTAATGTGAAAGTCTAGCAGTCATTCCATGGTTTTCAAGAAAAATGATGTCAAGCTGTTTGGACAGTAGGATTTGGGTAGCTCGCTGGGTTTATTACCTAGCTAAGGGATAAACACCACATTTACCTCCCGCCAAGTTAGTGGAATGTATCCCAGGTTGAAGCTTGTTCTAAATAGAGCTACCAAGGCAGGCAAGATGTAATTTAGACCTTTCTGAATGAGGGCTGGGAAAATACCATCACTGCCAAGTGCCTAAAAGGGTTTAAATGAACCGACTGCCCATTTAATGTTTTTCTTGGCTGAACAAATTTTTAGACAAGCTGTTGACTCTTCTCGAAGTGCCACATGTGGAGCCTTTAGGAGCAACAAGTGCGTGATCACTTAAAATTGTCGAGCCAGGAAAATGAACCTCGAGCAGAGTTTCCAGGGTTTCCCTTCGACTGGCGGTGTAGGTGCCATCAGGTTTGATGAGCAATCCCACCCCATTGGAATGATTCTTTGAAAGAGCCTTTTGGAGACAGGCTGCTACTGAAAGGTTTTCAATATTTTCGCAGTTCTTTCTCCATGCTGTTCTCTTGGATTTCCTCAACTCTATGTTGAATTTAGCAAAGCGGACCTAGATGTAGATGTAGATGTATATTATTGTGAGGTGCAAGTGCACTCCGACCTATAAAAGATCTATTGTGCCCCCCATACTACGGCTCTAGCCGATGATATACTTGGTCTAGAGCACTTCCTCCAGTCCAGCTGCTACAGCAAACCGGAGTATCTTCAGTGGATCCAGCGAAGGTAAATCCGTTTCTGATAGGAGGTAGACACTAAGGTGATTCCTAGTTTTGTGGATCAATGCTTCGCATTCCATAAGTAGGTGCGCTGGTGTTTCTGCAAAGTCCCTGCAGAATCTGCAGTGTCCGTCTCCTTCTATTCCCAGTTTCCTAAGGTGCTCCGAAAGTCTGCAGTGACCCGTTAACATGCTCGCCAAGATGCGAAGTCAATTCGTACTAACTCTTAAGCAGGCTCTGCTTCTTTTCTGGTTGTATTTCCCCAGAATTTCGTTTGTCTGTCTTATTTGGGGGGTATCGTCCCAATGTTTCGCCCATTTGTTCTCTTCCTCTTTCCTTAAGTCTTCACTTACTTTATGGGGTCCTATCCCACAGAACCTGATCCCTTCCAACAGGATGGGTTGCATACGCTTTAGCTGTCTTTTCTTGGTGAAGGGTATCACAGTGGTTTTGGTAGGGTTCACTCTAAGTCCTACCATTTTACACCACTTCTGTGTGATTCGTAGACCCCTTTGAATGATTTCGCATAGCATTTCTTCAAATTTCCCTCTTGCGACAATGACTATATCGTCGGGGTACCCCAGGCACGTAATGCCGGCATCTGTCAGTTTGTGCAGTAGTTCATCTGCTACTAGGCTCCACATCAATGGTGATAATGTCCCTCCGTGTGGATAGCCTCTAGTGGTGCTTATTGTGATATTTTTTTGTCCCACCTCTATCTCAGCAGTCCTAGTTCTTATTCCTTATTCCTTTTATTTCGAGACCCCTACTAATTGCTTCATGGGAGGTGTTATCGAAGGCTACTTCGATGTCTAGAAATGCGCATACTGCCATTTTCTTGCTCTCCAGTGTATCCTGAACCCAACTGAATTAAAGAGCTTGCGCACCTTTGATCTTAGTTGGACTAGCGTTTTGTTCCACCAGGGAGTATCCTTTTGATCTTTCTTACGGCTAATAGGACAGCATCTTTGATCGCCCTGCTAACCACTTCCACGTTGTTTTCCAGTTCTAAGAAGTGGCTCGCCGTTTTCTTTCCTTTCACATTTATTAGGTTCCACTCGAGTGTAGATCTATATCTGTCCCAGTCAGTTTTCGGTGGGTTTCTATTCGGGGTAACCTTCTTACTGAGACCTTCTATGTTGAAAGTGATGATCCTGTTGTCCGATATGGACGGCTCGTCAGAAAAATTCCAACCTGTAATACAGTTACTAATACTCGGGCTGCCGAGTGTAATATCTAGAACCTTTCCCTTACCCTAGTTACGAAGGTTGGTGTAATATATCTAGGTTTCCATTAATAATGAATTCGAGAAGGAGCTCACCTCTAGCGTTGTTGTCGCTACTGCCCCATTCCAGACAATGGGCGTTGGCATCGCATCCTAGCAGAAGTGGCAGTTTGTTCCTTCTACAGTGTCTCACTAGCATTTGAACTCCTTCTGGCGCAAACTTCGTTGGAAGGCTCATGTAAAAAAAAAAGAGGAGACCGGTATCCGATACAAAACGATATACTGCCTGATAGGAAGACATTCGTGCCTATAAATTTTGAATAAACTCTTAGTTTATAGGCAAGTAATCAAACCTATATGGACATATTAGATTCAACTTTGGAGCTGTACTAAACAGAGCATCATGAACATCATCCAAAGATTCTAAAACAAAGTAGTAAGATATATTGTCAATACACCCTGGTATGTTCGGAATGAGGACTTCCATAGAGACTTGGGCATAGAACCGGTAAAATATGAAGTCAAAAGACTCTCCAAAAAACATAAAGAGCGGCTTTGACAGCATACGAACCCGGAAGCCCTCCAGCTTCTGGGCCACACACACCTAGTGAGGGGATTGAGAAGACGAAAACCATTCGAATCGGTACACCACTAATTAAAATATAAAAACTAATGTAACAACGTAAATGCACATACATACGAGCATTATGGAACGGCTACAACGAGCGAACGGGCGCACGGAGTGAATCTATCTCCCAACGATTTGGGTGAATTAAGTCCCACTTATGTTTCACTAGCTTAGATATGTGTGTGCATGGTGTGTAAACCTTCCTATTTATTTTTTAAGAGCTCATAACTATCCCCCCTTTTTTGTTTTTTTTTTTTGTTATGCATATATTATGTAAATCAAAAAGTGATAGAAAAATTGCTCATTAGTTCAATGACTAGATCGCAGTAACATCGAGGAATTTTAGTACAAGAGCGTAGAACTTAGCCTGCTCATTTCGGATGAGGACCAGCTCAAGAGATGGAAGGAGCATCAACCTAAACGTGTTAGTGTTCGTCTTTAAAATGAAAAACGAAATGCTCACCAACTATCTTTTTAACAATCTAAGATACATAAGTGAAAGTCAGCCTTATAACCTTAGAGGTGCTCAAAATTTTCGATTAGAACTGAAATCATCCGCGCGTGCTCAGAATACTTTAATGTTCAAAGGTTTGAAACTGTTTAATCGTCTCCCGAATGAAATAAAGAACATAAACAATTTGAAGAAATTTAAAGAAGAAATTGTGAAATTTTTAAAATCGGACAATTGAATTATGATATAAAATGATAACCGAGAAGATAAATGGCATATATTGCCAAATTTATGAACCGATATCTTGCTAATGCGCGCGTAAGTGTGTCCCGCCGCGCGGTTGGGAAGGGAAGATGGCGGGGTTCGAAATATAATATATTTTGCTACGGTTTTGAACCATGTATTCCCTAGCCATGTGCTCCTAAATCCAACTGAGGTGCCCGAGGTGAGAAATGCCCGAATGCCCACAATGACCTCCAGCAAGGACGAAATCACTACGGCAATCAAAGCACTTAAAACCAAAAAGGCGGTAGGATTTAACGGTATTCCCGCGGAGATCTTACGAGCAGCACCAATAACATGAGCTACTGCTTCCACTTAAAGAGAGAGCTTGGGAAGCTGATAGCTTTTCTGACGAGTGGAAGAAAGAGAATGATTGTCAAGCTTCCTAAGAAACGAAATTCAATTGAGTGAGGATGATGGAGTGGAGAGGTATTTGTGTGCTGCCTGCTGTAACTAATATAATAGCTAGAATCATCCTGGAGCGAATCATGCAACATCTCGAATACACACTCGATGCTGAACAAGCAGGTTTCCGCTCTGGACCCTCCAATATCGACCACATAAGCACACTTCGGCTTATCAACGAACAGTGGGTTGAATATCGACCGCCACTTCATCTGATGTTCATCGAGTATGAGAAGGCGCTCGATAGAGTCAACAGGGAGTTTATTTGGCGTGCCTTACGCAGGACAGGTATTCCCGATAAACTAATTGCTATTATAATAATTATCAAAGCTGCATACTCGCACGAAGAGTCCAAATGTCACAGAAAAAGGTTGTCTGAGGAATTTGAGATCCAAAGTGGGGTGAGACAAGGCTGTATTCTTTCATCAATACTATTTTTCATCGCACTTCCTGGGTGGCGCTTGTATCTGCTTTATAGCAGCTAATTGTTCGGCTGCACTTGGTCTGTTGAGAGTTCGAACATTATACGTATAGACCCGAAGGTCGTTGTCCTTGTTTCGTTTGCTGAGTTTGTCATCAGTAGAATCGACCTTATCCTAGTCTTTTGGTCGCTACGGAACCAGAGTTTTCTTATGTGGTAGGGAAGTTACCCCGACAGCACAACCCCCAACCTGGAGAGGAGTCAGTTCCTTTTATTATACCCCTCGGACGCGCGACCGGGTACACCGGTACCAGTAGTCCACTACGGGAGTGTGGGCGCTGCAATTGGCCCATTTACGCTCCTTCGCCACCATCTCTATTCCATAGTCCTGTCAAGAATTGGACATTCCTTACCAACCTGTGATCCGAATATGTCGAAGCAGCTTTCCCAAGTTGTTCACTAAGTTCAATCTCACTGGAACTGTAGACTCCACCGTTTGATTCCATCTAAGTAATTCGTGCGCTGCCGTCTGGAGCAAGAAGAAGCTCTGGTGAAAAAACACTTCTTAAGAAGTACTACTTAAGGTAACTTATTTCTGAGTCCTTTTCTCCGCTCCTGCTTCTGTATTTACGGCTGCTGGGTCTTTTACTTGCTATTGCTGCATCTTTTCTGGTGCTGTTGTATTTCCTATCTTTAGTTACACTGGTCAACAAATAAAATATTTTCTTTTCCTTGGCATGAAATTGTTTAAAATAGGTCTGTAAAAAATTTATGAAACATCCATATTTTTAGAAAAATTTGTTTATTTAAAAAAGTGAAAATACATGAAAATTTGTAGATATTATAATAATTTTTTTTCATTATTCTGAAGAATTTTTGATGCGTTTTGCTTGTCTTTTATACTCGTTTCGAGGTCCAATAAAAGTCTGCGAGCATTCTCGACGACCATATTCCTTGATATCGCTTTTCCATTATGTCTTGGTGAAATCTCTCCCCATGCTCGTCGCTTACGTCACCTAAGTTTTCAGGGAAAAACTCTAAATGGCAATCAAGCTTACAAATGTGTTCCTTATAGTTTGCTGACTTTGTATTGCCTAAAAAATGTTGTGTCACTTCAACAAAAGAAATCCATGCATTTTTTTACTGTATATTTAATTTGTCAATAAAATTGGAGTCCTTCATGACCTTTCTTATATCTGGCCCTATAAAATACCTTCTTTTAATTAAGCTTCGCTCAATCTGGGGAACAAAGTTTTTAAATAGAGAAACCCTTCTCCAGTTTTATCTGTCAGTAACCAATGTCAAGTAAAGGGTGAGCCAACAACAAGTGTGGAAGTTTTCGTTAAATTAAACACATACTTGTTGTGAAAGAAATGTAGATTGATTAATGAAGCTCAGTCCATGGCAATTTGGTAATGTAAGTTGGCTCATATTTCAGAGAAATCACTAACATGTTGCAACGAGTTTGCATCAAATTTTGTGTTAAAAACGGATTCAACGGTACGAAGACTTTGGAAATGTTAGATAAGTGTTTCGGCAACCATACTCTATCGAAAACAAACGTTTATGTGTGGCATTTTGGGGACCTGCATTGCGATTGATCGGGAAACTACTGACTGCCCAAAACTTGGATTGGGCCAGTAGCGCAACAATCAAGCTCGTGATGAAGTGCTTACTTTACCTCCTAGTGGTGGTCCCCGGGCGACTATACGTATAAACCCTTATACGTATAGGCCAAAATTGTAAGTGCGGGTTGTCTAGGGCCTTGATTCTAGGCTAGGTAACGTGGGCCAGCAACCTGCGTTACCGAATATTGCCCGCTACGGAAACCGACACTATGCCTCGGATAAGGAATGATCACATGTTGACGACTTTTGGCTATTGTACCCGGACAAAGATAGGTTTCTGGAATGTAAAGACGCTCCTCGACTCGGGAAGAGAAGGTCCTTACAATGCCAGATTCCTCCAATTGGAAAACGAATTCATGCGATATAAACTGGACATTTTGGGGGTAAGTGAAGTAAGATGGTTAGAAGCGGGCGAGTACCAGTCTCCAACGCGTAACACTGTACTACTCTATTCTGGAAGACCATCCGGAAACCCGCGGGAATATGGAGTCGGACTGCTGCTAACAACAACAGCACGCAAGGGCCTAATTTCCTGGCAGCCTCATGGTGATAGGATTTTGACGGCCAGATTCCGGACTAGAGTACGACGCGTCACCATCATACAGTGTTACGCCCCAACGAATAGTTCGCCTGAGGACGAAAAGGAGAGCTTCTACAATCTCTTAAGCGCCGTCTTCAACACAACACCAAATGGAGACATTGTCATAGTGATGGGGGATTTGAATGCCAAGGTAGGCAGCGACAACGAAGGGCTCAAACATGTAATCGGGAAGCATGGACTAGGCAACCGGAATGACAACGGCGAAAGGTTTGTGGATTTCTGCAATGCCAACCGCCTTGTGATAGGTGGCACCATGTTTGAGCACAAGACCTGCCACAAAGTCAGCTGGGTTTCCAATGATAGGCAAGCAACCTCCAACCAAATTGACCATTTTGCTATCAGCCGCCGCTTTAGAAGTAGTCTCCTGGACGTCCGAAACAGGCGAGGGGCAGATGTGGAGATAGTACGTGATCACCATCTTATGATAGCTACTCTCCAACTACGCACTGCTGCAGTTCGAAGATCCCACGACAACACAAGAATGCCCAGGTTCAACATCGATAGACTTAGTGATCCCTCAGTGCGCCAACAATTAAGGGAGCACTTTTCGCAAGGTGTGGAAGCAATCAGCAGCTCAATGCCCGCAACCATCCAAGACCATTGGTGTGCTGTGAAAAATGTTTTTACATCTGGTGCTGAAAGAATTGTCGGTCGATCGCAGGGAAGACATAGGGCGTGGCTTTTCGAGGATACCTGGAGACGGATTGACGAACGAAAACAGCTAAAAACTCGCGTTGCAGCTACCCCAGCAGCAGGGAGAAGCGAGCTAGAGTCCCTATATCGCATGAAGATGAGAGAAGTTCAGCGTAGCGTACGACGTGACAAGCGTAACTACATCAACGCGCTGGCTACAGAAGCAGAAGAAGCTGCGCGGAGGTGCGACAGCAGGACCGTCTACAGAATCACGAAGGAGCTGACAGGTGGTCGCAGCTCCAGCCAACACCCAGTGAAAAGCCTAGACGGCTCCTTGCTCATTTCGGATGAGGACCAGCTCAAGAGATGGAAAGAGCATTACGGTTTTGAACCGTGTATTCGCTAGCGATATGCTCCCAAATCAGACTGAGATGCCCGAGGTGAGAAGTACCCGAATACGCACCACGACTCCCAGTAAAGATGAGATCATTACCGCGATCAAGGCACTCAAAACCAACAAGGCGGTAGGACTTGACGGTATTCCAGCAGAGCTCTTACGAGCAACGCCAACAACATCGGCTGAGCTTCTGCTTCCACTTGTAGATAGAGCTTGGGAAGCTGAGAGCTTTCCTAACGAGTGGAAAAAGGGAATGATCGTCAAGCTTCCTAAGAAAGGAAATTTAATGGAGTGCGGAAACTGGAGGGGTATCTGCGTGCTTCCTGCTGCAGCTAAGATAATAGCTAAAATCATCCTTGAGCGAATCAAACAACATCTCGAAGACACACTCGATGCCGAACAAGCAGGTTTCCGCTCTGGATCCTCCTGTGCCGACCACATCAACACCCTGCGGATTATCATCGAACAGTGTGTTGAATATCGATCGCCACTGCACCTGCTGTTCATCGATTTTGAGAAGGCGTTCGATAGTGTCAACAGGGAGTTTATTTGGCGTGCCTTACGCAGGAGAGGCATCCCCGATAAACTAATTGTTATTATCAAAGCTACATATGAAGGCTCCAAATGTCACGTTCTGCACAGGGGAAGGTTGTCTGAGGAATTTGAGATCCAAAGTGGGGTAAGACAAGGCTGTATCCTTTCACCAATATTATTCCTATTGGTGATTAGCGATGTGCTTCATGCAGCTTTGTCGACGGGAAACGGAGGAATTCGATGGACTCTTACATCTCAACTGAAGCATCTTGACTACGCAGACGATGTATGCTTACTCTCCCACAGAATTATGGATCTCCACCAAATGACAGCAGATGTGGAGAGGGAAGCAGGTGTCGTCGGGCTGAAAATTAATACAGCAAAAACTAAAATTATCAGCCTTGGAACAAACTCATCGGCTCAAATATGCATTGCTGGACAACCGGTAGAGAGAGTAGAGGATTTCCAGTATCTTGGTAGTATTGTCTCGACCGATGGTGGAACCGAACTGGATATAGCCAACAGGATCGCCAAAGCAAAGTCCGCGTTCGGGATGTTGTCCAAAATATGGCGAAGCAATGCAATCAGTTTGAGCACCAAAATAAGACTGTTCCGCTCCAACGTTGAATCCGTGCTGCTATATGGTTGCAGCACGTGGAGAGTGACCACTACTATCACCAGAAAGCTGCAAACGTTTGTTAATAGGTGTCTGCGCAATATCTTAAGGATTTTCTGGCCCAATCGTATCTCTAACGAACACCTTTACGAGAGAACGGGTCAGGAACCAATAGGCACAACTATCCAACGGCGGAAGTGGCAGTGGATTGGTCACACGTTCCGAAAGGGTGACAGCTCCATAGCGAACCATGCTATGCAATGGAACCCTCTAACTCAGGATGGCAGAAGACCTGGCGGTCCGAGAAGAACATGGCGCAGAACAGTCGAGAAGGAGTCACGGCAGTTAGGGAAAAGTTGGGGAGAACTCAGACACATTGCCAGAAACCGTACACGATGGCGCGTAGGCGTAGTAGAGGCCCTAGGACCCACAAGGGGATACAGAACATAAGTAAGTAAGTAGGTATGTGTGGCACAAACGCTTCAAAAGTGGTCGTGAGTTTGTCGAGGATGACGTACGCAGTGGCAGACCGTCAACATCGAAAACCGACGAAAACATATATAAAATCAAAGAAGTGTTAGCCGAAAACCGCAAATTAACCATCAAAGAACTGGCAGAGGACTTGAACATTGCTTATGGATCCGTTCAAGACATTTTGGTTAAGGATTTGGGCTTCAGACGTTTCGCTGCAGGTCAGGTGCCGAAAGACCTGAATTTCATGCAAAAAAGGGACCGCATTGACATTGCGAAAGACATAATTTTAACGACTGAATCCGACCCAACATTTATTAAACGAATAATTACTTGCGACAAGACGTGGGTTTATGAGTACGAAACGCAATCCAGGCATCAGGTGAGTGAATTGCGTATACCGAATGAGCCAAAACCACGTCATTTTCAGTCGAAAAAGAAGACGATGCTCACGGTTTTTATGGATTACAATGGTGTTGTGCATTATGAATTCTTGTCAAAAGATCAGACAGTAACAACGTTTATTATTTGGGTGTTATGAGACGTTTGCGTGAAGCAAATTTTTTGTCCAAGAACAGTACGAATACCATCCAACAGCCACCGAATTCGCCTAATTTGGCTACCTGCAATTTCTTCCTTTTCGATCGACCCAAGAAACCGCTCCGGGGAACGCGTTTTAGCAGCCCAGAGGAGATAATAAAAGAATCGAGGACGGGTCTGATGGCTTTACCAAAATCCAATTACAAACAAATTTTTCGAGGATTGTATCAAGCGCTGGCATAAGTGGGTTTTAGTCAATGGAGAGTACTTTGAAGGGGAAAATATCGATTATCAGAATTTAAATTGTATTTTCAATATTTTCTGAATAAATTCCTGAAACTTTTTGATCAAGGAGTACCTATATACTTCGTTAAATACTTTGGCATTATATTATTTTTTATTTTAAAGACAAATATTATATTACCATATTCACAAAAATTATTTGATTGGGATCGACCACTTTAACGAATTCAACATAAAATGTATCGATTTTTCTAGAAGCCTTTTAGCGACTAGATTCTAGCGGCCAGATTTAGTACGAGAGTACTGCGCTGTATTCAATTCAATCTCACACTACGTCACCAATTTTCCAAGCAACCCCTATGAACGTGTATCCATGTGAACACGCTTTACGCCGTCTGCAGCAAACCAGCAGAAATGTCTACACGAGTTCTGCGCACTGCCCACTGTAGTGTAACTAACGTCAGATAACATCATGCGAGTTACCCAACATGCACATGGGTGTCAGCTTCTTGGAGCTGCTGGCTGAAGGTGCACTCCAAAAGGTGTGCTCAAAACCATTCCGCACCATAATGCTGTGGAGCACAGCAAATATGGATCGATTTAATGTCGCCAAGTCAAACCGAGCGTGAAAGAAAGGCGTGGCAAGACGCAACACCGTTTGTTGGCATAGACCACCAGGTCGCACGGTAATTAATATGATTACGTCGGCCATTCATTTTACATAATTTATGAGTATTATTTCCGAAGACGGTGTAAGTCGCCACAAACTTTTACACGTTGATTTGGGTGGTTTCGTTCACCAGCCAGAGAACACGAGCACCCTCTAGCTGGCACTCACATGGTTCGCGTTGATGTCTGTGAGGGTGTCGCCAGTGTACGAAGGCGAGAGGGTTGCAAGTGCGGTGTACGCTGTTAACACCGCCGAAGGCAGATATTTACCTATGACGTGTACAACTAGCAAAAGTCATCCATTCAACCATCAGTCCCGCAGTCGGACGTGTTCCACTACACCAGCGAAGAGTCGCATTCCGCGTCGTCATTTGCTGTGGTACTTGCAAACTGCCACAAACACAGCCACAAACAGCAAAAATGCACAGAAACAAGCAAAAGCAACGTATGAAAGGGAGGCAGAGATTAATAATGGCCGCCTCTGTCGTCGTCGTTGGATGTCAGTGAACAATGGCGAAATTGATTGACAAGTAGTGGCGCCCTCAGAGCAATTTAATGCGATGTTTTTCCTCTTGCTTGGCTTTTGTTTCTGCGGTTGTGGGATTCACCGCAATGGTGCGGTTGCTGGCAGCCTCTTCGATTACCATCGGATAAGTGAATAAATGGAACGTTGCCTAAGGATACGAAAGAAAAAAAAAATTGTAATAAACTGTCCCATCGTTGGTCCACGGCTCGATTAAAACTCAAACATGGCGCTACGGGTACAATGGTCCATTGTGAGGCCACAATCTGCAACGGCCATCGATCGATCTGTGCACGAAACATTTAAGTGGCAAGCCCAGGAGATGCTAGCCGTATTCCGGCATCGCCCTTTTACCCACTTTTAATGATCCTCATGAAAGGAGGTATGCATCTTTGCCTGCTGGATATGTTGGCATCAACAAATACCTAAGCACGCAAACAGGAGCAAATGGTAGATGAAGAGTTATTTGTCGGACTCGAGAAGGAAACCGAAATACATAAGCGTTTAACGTTCTTACCTGCATACATATGTACTATAGATGTAAGTATATGAATGTACGCTGTAGTAAATGGTTGAGTTAACAAGTTCCAGCCAATTGTAGAACATTGCGTGATATCAGTGGTAGGGAATGCGTTTGGCCTCATCTCAGAAATGGAAAACCATTAAGAGAGGAAGCTCAAGAAATGTACAACCAAAAGCAAGGTGATGTTTGTATGTAGAACATTGTATCTTTGGTTAAGTTTTGGCAATAGATTATTGAATCTATATTAGGGGGAATTATGGGTCAAACAATAAACACATTTTGAGAAGTAGATACATACATAGCACTTACATTATGTGCATATGGTACAGGCGGTATTGAACTAAATCTAAATAGCTCAGACCTTGGCAACTGAGAGCTACACTTTATCAGCTAATCTCAACGGTGTAGATGTAAAGTTCAAAGAGCGATAGGATCACTGCATTTGATGATTTACAGCCGTTAATATCACAACCTTCAGCTGAAAAACTATTTTGGGGTGAACTCAGCGTGGGTGAGATATCAATGATGCTTGAAAAAAGAGAGATCTTCAGATATTATGCAGCGTATGCAACCTTCAACAACATTGTCAGATATATTTCTCTAAGACCATTCTGCCGTGCAATTTACATACGTATATCAAATACCGAGCGCTTATATTACTATACAAAACCATAATTAACAAACAACCCTCGTATCTACATAACAGTCTATCTTTTGCAAGATCGTCGCGTTCCATATTACTTATACATCCTCACTTTACTTGTTGAGTAACAGAAATGCAGTTTATAGCTCACACGATTAGATTTTGGAACTCATTTCCACTCAACATATGGAACATTAATTGCGTTTTGAGAATATGTTGTTTAAGCAAGCATCAAAAATTGGAATTTTACTATTTTATAAATTTTATCCTGTTTTTACATAAAACCTTCTTTAAATTTAATTTATGATCTTTTATAGCTCCATTTTAATGTTTCTTTAACACTCTACAAAACAAAGATTTTATAATCAGATGTAAGTGATGTAAACAATTTTGAGGTAGTAAAGGATTTTGTCTACCTAGGCTCTATGGTCAGCTCCGCAAATGACATCAGTGGAGAGATCACACGGAGAATTACTCTTGCCAATCGTTGTTTCTATGGGCTAAAACGGCAATTGAGTAGCAAAGCCCTATCTCGAACTAATAAGATAACTCTTAATAAGACATTAATCATCCCAGTCCTGCTGTATGGCGCAGAGGCATGGGCTTTGACAAAACCGGATGAGGATGCCCTTGGTTATTTCGAGAGAAAAGTTCTTCGAGCGATCTTTGGTCCCGTCTTCATAGACGGTGAGTGGAGGAGAAGGTACAATGCCGAACTATACGGCCTGTACAAGGACATCGACTTAGCCAGAAGAGTTCACATACAGCGACTAAGATGGCGGGGTCATTTAGAGCGGATAGAGCCCAACCTACCCACTAAGAAAGTCTTCGAATCCAACCCGGACGGACGGCGCAGTAGAGGACGACCTCGCGGTAGGTGGCGCAAACAAGTGGAGGGGGACCTCAACCAACTTGGCGTGCGCAACTGGAGGCAGCTGGGTCGTAACCGTGCTGGCTGGAGAAGTTTGTTGGTTGAGGCCCAGGTCCACCCCGGACTGTAGCGCCATCTAAGTAAGTAGGAAGTAAGTGATTTAAGTTGAATAAATAAAGGTTCAAGCCCCAGTGGGGAACAGCAATTATCAGCCACCCGAGTATAAAGGAAAACGAATTACATCGAAATTTTTCCAACCACTACACGAAAGAAAGGTTCCTGCTTGGTAGTACAATGGACCGGAGAGTCTGAGTGTTCTAGGATTTGGGTTCTCTTTTTTGTTTTTAAAAAAAAGTTAAATACGAGTAAATAAATATCAAAGGTTGATACCTTGGGGAAGAGAGGAAGTTCTGCATTTTATGGGCAGTTGCCCAATCTTGGAAGAAATTATGCGGTACTTCTCCGGTAAGAACATGTAAGCAGTCCACCAAACTGTAGCCGTGCTCAGTGAATTATACGTATCCAAGCTATATCGTTTTTGAAAAGTAGCTTGCTTTAGCATACCGTGAGAGAATGGTAAATGAACACTTTTAAATCGATTTTTTTTTCTTAATGTTAAAATTCATGTAAAAATACAAATGCTATTTAATTGTACACGGCAATGTCATGCTATATAACTTTTTCATAGAATATTGTGAATTGTGTAATTGCTCATTGGTTATCATTGGCTGTTACTGACGATGCTCTTTCTGTTTTGTCCAATTTTGTGTCACTTTTTCGAGCAATAGTTGCCGTATGTAACGAACAACACGAACAATGTTGACTTCCAATGCGACAGTTGTTGCTGGTTTATCAGCATAAACCAGTGCCAGACGCATTCAAAGGATCAAAATCCGATACGAAATGTCCCATTCATCCACACAAAATATACAGCTAGACCTTAACTAATGTATGCAACCACACCAAATCTCTCTGAAACATAGACATAAAAAGAATAAAGCACTACAAACATGACTACATATGTAAGTCCAAGACGTTTTACTTGTCGCCAATTCCTCGTCAGACGCATCCAAAAGATAAAAATCCGACAAAAGCATACATGCCATATAGAGGCACAAAACGCATAACTGGACCTTAAGTACCCAACTTAACCAAATGAAACCTCTCTGAAAGATAGAATAAAGCACTGAAAACATAGTTATATAAGTCCAAGACGTTTTACTTGTCGCCAAGTCCTCGCCAAATGCATCCAAAAGATCAAAATCCGATACGAAATGTGCCATTCATCCACACAAAACATACAGCTGGACCTTAACTAATTTATATAACCACATGGAATCTCTCCGAAATGTAGAATAAAGCACTACATGTATGATGTTGTATTCAAAAACCAATAAAGGACCAAATTAAATAAAAATACCTCATATATGGAAATCGGTCGGATTTTTTTAAAAGTTATTCAATATTCACATACCAACATAAAAGATGGCGCACCCTGTAATTTGCGCGAACTCAAGGGGTTATGCATACCATTAACATGTTTACACACAATAGGCGTTTTTCTTTTTTCGTTCAGAGCAGAGCTCTAAAAAGAGCTCGAGCACATCGAGCGTGCGCAGAGCGCTCTGATTTGTTTATGAAACACACTTGAGCACTCTTATGTCCATTTAAACTCTAAAACAAAGTTTATGCATGAATAGAATATTTATTGAGTTATTTTTTATGTTGTATTCACCTTCTGCACCAGAACAACAAATTGCGTCCGCCATTTCAATTGTTGATTTTTTTTTCCTTGTCTACTCCTGTCAAATATGAAAAAATTGCTGTACTCAGGATCTTGCTCCGAACGCTCGGTCAATTTATTCTGAGCTCTGAGCATACTCTGAACGAAAAATGAAAAACGAATTCAGAGCTCTGATGTGTCTGAGCTCGAAAGGGCAAGGTGAAAAGTTCTCGGCCTGACGCAGAGATAGCATTACAATCAGCAAAAAATTATATTTCCTGCCTGGGTGCACTTCTCATTAGTTCGTAAGAAAAGTTTCAACTTGTTCTCTCAAGTACTTTGCTTACACGAATTTTTGCAGTAGACGTCTTGCATGTTTTTCGTTAAAATGGATAAACTTGATTATCGTGCGGTCATAAAATTCTTCGTTTTGGATGGGTTAACTTCTAAGGAAATTCATCCAAAGTTGACAAAAGCTTACGGTGACTCTGCTCCTCCATGTCAACCGTTAAAAAGTGGGCAGCTGAATTTAAACGTGGTCGCACGTCCCTCGAAGATGACCCTCGTGAAGGACGGCCAAAAACCGCAACCACACCCCAAACCATAGAAAAAGTGCATGATATCGTGTTGGACGATAGGCGAGTGAAGGTGAGTGAGATTGCTGAGGCTGTGTGTATATCGGAAGAGAGGGTACGAAACATCTTGCACAAAAACTTAGGGATGCGAAAGCTCTGCGCAAGATGGGTGCCGCATTTGCTGAATGCCGATCAAAAGCAAATGCGCAAACGATTTTCGCGGCAATCTTTGGACTGATTCAATAGGGATCCGACTAATTTTGTGCGGCGATTTGTCACCATGGATGAGACATGGGTCCACTACTACACGCCAGAAACGAAGCTTGTGGTTCAGCGCCAAAGAAAGCGAAGTCGATCGCATCTGACGGAAAGGTCATGGCCAGTGTGTTTTGGGATGCGAAAGGGATCCTGTTAATTGATTACCTTGAGAAAGGCAGAACAATTACAGGCGAATATTACTCCAACCTTCTTGACCAACTGGATGCCAAAATTCGCGAGAAGAGGCCTGGCTTGAAGAAGAAAAAAATCATTTTTCACCAGGACAATGCACCTGTACACAAGTGTGCGTTGGCGATGGAAAGACTACGGGATTTGGGGTACGATTTGCTCGGCCATCCCCCCTTTTCGCCTGATTTGGCACCCTCAGACTTCCATCTGTTCCCAAACTTGAAGAAATTTGTTTCTGCGAAGCGCTTCGCATCCAATGCAGAAGTTGAGAGGGCCGTATATGAATATTTTCACAGCCTTCCAGACTCTCACTTCCGAGTAGGAATACTGATGTTGGAGAAACGCTGGACTAAGTGTGTTGGAGTCAAGGGAGATTATGTAGAAAAATAAAATCATTTTTTAACTGAAAATCGCAGTCTTCCATTGTCAGGCCGAGAACTTTTCACCTTGCCCTCGTAAAAAAGAAACACGAATTTGTTATTGACAACTCAGGCTCTGCTCTGAACGAAAAAAGAAAAACGCCTAATGCGGGCATTAGAAAGGATAGAGAGAGAGAGAGAGAGAGAGAGAGAGAGAGAGAGAGAGAAAGAAAGATTTGGTGTAGTGGTTTATGCTTCAGAAAAACTCCGGGGGTGCCGTCCAGATAACTTGGGAGATTGTTGTTATTTGTTTGCCTTTGCTTCTGATTCACAGTATTTTTCTCCCGATAACCGGTGTCATAGGCAAATCGTCATCAACAGAGCGAACAATTTGAGATCCAACAGAGCGAAGAAAGATCCATGTCCATAGGAGCTTGTTTGAGATGAATCGCACTTTTGGCAGCTGTGCATCGTATGTACTCATCTAGGGGAGGGATATTAAGCATCATCTCTAAACCAGCTTGTGGTGTTGATCTCTGTGCTCCTGTTATGCTTATGTATGCTAATCTTTGTACCTTTGTGAGTGTTTTAAGACAGCAGGTTTTGTCTGTCGCGTTCCACCATACAATAATTCCGTAGGTAAGGATGGGTCTGACAAACGCTGTGTACATTCAGTAAATCATGGACGGACGCAGACCCCATTGTTTACCAAAGGTTTTCTTACATGCAAAGAATGCGCAAAGCGCTTTCTTTATTCGTTCTTCAGTGTTCTTTTTCCAGGTGAGCTTCGAATCAAGAATGGTTCCGAGATATTTAGCTGTTGTGGAGAGATTCAGAGGAATTCCACTCAGTTTAAGGGGATCAAATTCTTCTATTTTCCTTCTTTTGGTAAACAAAACCAGTTCAGTTTTAGTCGGATTTATACTAAGACCGCTTTGTTCTGCCCAGGAGGACAATTCTTTTAGTGCGGATTTCATGAGGTTGCTGATTGTAGGTAAGTATTTCCCACTGGTTATGATAACTATGTTGTCTGGGTTTGGTTTTTAGAATCTTCAGAATTTTATTAACGACAAGGAGCCAGAGCAAAGGAGAAACTACTCCTACTTGCAGGGTTCCTCTTGTAACTGTTTTCTTTAGGATGCTCTCACCTAATTGGGAGTTGATTATTCTGCTCTTAAGCATTTCGTCAATCCAGTTGACTAGTTGAGTTTTTACTCCTAGTTCAACTAGTGGCGCGTTAATCGATGTCGTAATTACGTTGTTAAGCGTCCCTTCGATGTCTAAAAATGCTTCTAGAGTATATTCTTTAAAGTGAAGGGTTTTCTCTATGAATGAGAACTGCACATCATGTAGTGCAGTTTCTACTGACTTGCCTTTTATGTAGGCGTGTTGAGTGTTTCATAAATTGTATTCATTGAGAAAGCTTCTCAGGTGTAGATCAATTAATCTCTCCAGTGTTTTCAAAAGAAACGAGGTGAGGCTAATTGGTCTGAAATCTTTTGCGGAATTATGGGTTGTTCTACCCGCCTTAGAGATGAAGACCACTTTTACCTTTCTCCAATTGTTCGGTACGTAATCTAGCTTTATACAGCTACGGCAAATTACTTTAAGCCAGTGTGTGATTCTTGCTAGAGCATTTTGAAGCTTGGCTGGAGTGATATTGTCTGGTTTAGGGTTTAAACGATTTCACCGCCCATGCTATCTTTTGCTCTAAAATGATATCATAATTGTCATCATCATTTGCTACTGAATTTAAAACAAACTGAAGGGTAGTAGTGTTTAAGACGAGATCGGTGTAGCCTGGAAAGTGTGTTTCCATGAACAGTTCTAACGATTCTGAGCTTGATTCCGTCCAGGAGTTATCTTCGCGCTTGAGATATCCCACGATTGGGGAGTCTTAGGATAAAACTTTTCGTAGTCTGGCAGCCTCGTAAGTGTTTTCAATGGATTCACAATAGTTGTACCAGGACTCTGTTTTTGCTCTTCTAATATCACGTGTGTAAA
Organism: Brachypalpus laphriformis; assembly: GCA_945910035.1. Classification (NCBI taxonomy): domain Eukaryota; kingdom Metazoa; phylum Arthropoda; class Insecta; order Diptera; family Syrphidae; genus Brachypalpus; species Brachypalpus laphriformis. The sequence continues at coordinate 105,517,701 of OX246756.1, forward strand.
GATTAAGTACGGACCTGTAAGTGGCCCAGTCTACCTCTGATTTATTTGTTCTTGCTTTATTATGCAATCTTCTGACCTCTGTGCTACGTTTTCTAAACTCGTTTGTCTACCAAGTAGCCTTAGTGGGCTTACGATTGCGAGAGATGGGATAGGATTTATTAAGGGCTTTGTTCATTTTTCCAGCAGAATCGACAGATGCGCCATTTGGAAGGGATTCATCCCCGGGATGAGGTATCCATTGGCTGGTTCATTTAGTGTATTCTGCCCAATTTGTCTTTTTGGGTTTTCTAAAAGATCTTTGTTTGAGAGGGTAGATGTCTATTTTGAAGGCCCCGTGCAGGGACGGGTTAAGAATATCACAGCAGCGCCCCCCAACAAGTAGCGCTTGTCGTAAAAGGCGACTAAGGGGACAAATCAGATCTAGGCAATATAACACCCAAGTGAGCCTAGCGACACATATACTACCACAAAAACCCTCCCACAAGTGTGCATGCGAGTCCGTGGGTTGACACGACTGGAGATCACCGGTGTCATAAAAGAAAGATCAAACAATACTAAAACAGGAGCATGCACGTGTCAAACAACAAACACCATCGCAATATGGTGCAAAAATTGTATTGCAAAACTGTATCATTATGATAATACTTGCAAAAAGGAAAGGCACTACCCCGCCAGGCACTACCACTGCTGTGCATGGTACTGATCCTGGACCGAGCAGAAATGTTCGGGTCAGAGCTATACGGATTCCGGGGGCTAGCAACATAATGAAACAGTTTGGACGCAATTTAAGGGTCGCGAGTTGGAACGTTGGAAGCATGACCGGTCGAAGTTACGAGCTGGAAGAGATGATGAATAGAAGGCGGGTGGACATCTTGTGTGTCCAAGAGACGAAATGGAAAAACACCGGGAATCGGGCGCGTTTCTTGGACGTTAGAACAAAAGATTACAAGATGTTCTACTACGGAACGGAAAAGGCTAGGAACGGAATCGGTATCATCCTTGCGGCAGAGCTACTTGGAAACGTCTTGAGCATTTCGAAGTCCAGCGACCGTTTGATGTCTCTCAAACTAGTAATACAAGGAGAGGTGTGGAATATTGTCAGTGCATATGCTCCCCACAATGGGTGCAATCAGATAGATAAGGATGCATTTTGGCTAGATTCCCACAATCTCCTTAAGAACATCCCAAAGGAAGAATTTCTGTTTGTGGGAGGAGATTTGAATGGACATGTCAGTCACATGTCAATCAAACGAAGACTATGAAGACTGCCATGGAGGACTAGGATATGGCACCAGGAACCTTCCTGGTGAAGACATCCTAAGCATGTGCAAATCACACGGTCTTATCGTGTTAAATACCATGTTCATCAAACAAAGCCGACACCTGATCACTTACAGCAGTGGTGGAGATGAAACTCAGATTGACTACCATTTGGTAGCCAGTTTCATGAAGCCTCGGGTAAAAGATTGCAAAGTGATCCTGGGAGAGGCAATCGCTCGTCAACACCGTCTCCTGCTAACAGAAATTTTTATGAAAACACCAAAGAAAAGCAAACAAACAGGGGTCTCTGAGAAAATCAAGTGATACAATCTGGACAAAGAAAAAGGCGATGCTTTTGTTTTCGTAATGAAAAATTACCTCTCTCACACCATCAACGGAGCTGAGGATGAAGAGTGCAGAGCACAAAATACGTGGAATTCCCTACAGCGAACTTCCTTAAAGAAGGCCAAATCACTGCTAGGAGCTTCAAAAGGCCACCATCAACACGCCAAAGAAACATGGTGGTGGAGTGATGAAGCTAAGAAAGTGATAAATGAGAAGAAAGCGGCTTTCAAAGCTTGGTCAAAGTGCCCCTCTAATAATAGTGACGAAAAAGCTCGCCTCGAAATGGAATACAGATGCTGCAAGAAAAAAGCGAAGAAGAAGTGCGCTCAGCTTCAAGCAGAGAGTACGGAGGGCGCTGGATAAAATATTTTCCCCGGTTGCTGATGCAAACCAGGCTATCCAGGAGCTGCGAAGACACAATATGAACAAGAGTGCCACTATCTTCAAAATAGCCGCCCAAAGAAGGAAGAATGCTCAGGAGATTCGTTCGCCAAAGTTCATTAGCAATGCTCATGGCCAGCTTCTTGTGGATGACGACAAAATTCTGCAGAGGTGGCGGCAGTATTGTGAAGAGCTTTTAAATGAACAGTTTCCCCGGCTATACTTTCCAAGAGCCACCCCTAACTGTGAACAAATACCCGACATTACAGTCGAAGAAGTTAGTGAGGCGGTCAAATACTCCAAAAAACGAAAAGCGGTTGGGCCAGACGAGATACCCTCTGAGTTCTGGAAAAAGATGGGAGACATCGGGTTCAGATGGCTCAGAATTCTCATCTCCAAATTCGTGAGAGGTGATCCAATGCCGAATGAATGGAGGGAAAGTTACCTTCTCCCTGTATACAAAGGGAAGGGTGATACGCGAAACTGTGATAACTACCGTTCGATCAAGCTGATGTCACACACCATGAAAATCGTTGAGCGGGTATTAGGTGGCCGACTGCGAAAAATAATACGGCTATCTGATGATCAGTGCGGGTTTGTCTCGGGTAAATCAACCACAGATGCAATCCAAAGTATAAGGATCATAATGGAAAAACATCGTGATTCCTTAAGGGATTTGCATATTGTATTGGTTGACTTTGAAAAGGCATTCGACAGACAACCACGAGATCTGATATGGGTGGCGCTAAGACATCGAGGGGTTCCAGAAACCTATGTGCAGATGATCATGGACATGTACGAAAGAGCAAAGACAAGAGAAAGATGTCCCGCTGGAGTAACCGAAGAGTTCCCAATCAAAGTCGGGGTGCACCAGGGAAGCGTTTTAAGTCCTTTGCTCTTTATTACAGTCCTTGATTATCTGCTTGAAGGTAAAGTGATGGACCCCAAGGTACATCAGTTATTCTTTGCTGACGATGGAGCCATCATAAGTGAGGATCCTGCATCCCTGCAACGAGCACTTGATGTGTGGGTGGTCGTTTTGGAGGGAAATGGGTATCGCATTAGTTCAAAAAAGACAGAGTACTTGTGCTGCCCGTTCTCTAATCCAGACATTTATTTGAATTGAACAGTGCTTCCCAAGTGCGAGAAGTTCAAATATCTGGGATCCATGATCAATAGCAAAGCAACTTGTGATGACGACATCAATCATCGTGTAAGCGTAGGGTGGATGAAGTGGCGAGAAAATTCCGCTATCTTCTGTGACAGAAAAATGCCCCCTAAGGTGAAAGGAAGGCTCTACACCGCAGTTGTACGTCCAGCGCTCACATACGGTTCACAATGTTGGACGATGTACAAAAAGTATGAGAGTAAATTAACGGCAGCTGAGATGAAGATGCTTCGCATGACAGCAGGAGTGACAAAGCTTGATCGAATAAGAAGCTCGAAGATCCGTGGAAGCTTTCACATCAAGGAAACCATCGTACGAAAATTAGAGCGCGACCGGCTCAGCTGGTATTGCCACGTTCAAAGAAGAGATCATTTGAACCCTGTAAAAAAGGCAATATCTATGCACGTTCCAAAGACATCGCGATGTAGGAAAGGCAGGCCTATAAACGCCTGGATCAGACAAATGCGACGACATCGGCATTTCATTGGCCTCAGTAACCGAGTGATCCAAAATCGGCAGGCCTGCCGATATTTTCTGAGGTCAAATAGGCGAACCCCACATGCGGATCAGTAGAAATGCGGTGAAGTGGGAGGGTTGTGATCCCTAGTTTTCGGATCATAACCTCGCTGATAAAAGGAAGAAGAAGAAGAAGATGTCTATTTTGAAGAAAATTTTAAAATGGCCTGAGAAAGAGTTTTTAGAAGATACCCTCCAGTTTTCTATCATAACCTGCTTATTATTACTCTTCATGGTGAGGTCCAGAATTTCCTCGCTAATTCTGTTATGAAAAGTAGGCTGATTAGCCTTATTACATAGTAAAACTTAGGTTAAAAGCAACTGAAAAACGATATTGATTGATTGATTGATATCATTTATTTAGCATTATTTGTAGCTATTATATTAAATTTACATATTTTTTAAACACTACTAAATATAGTTGCAGTAAAGTAAAAAGGAAGAAGAAAAAACATCCATATATTATGCCTAAAATGTTGACTTTACATAGTCGATTGCACTTTGTTTAAATATTCTTAAGTTAGTTTAATTTTTTACATCAATAGGTAGTTGATTAAAAAGCTTAAATCCTTTATACGCTAACGAGTTTTGTGCTCTTGCTGCTAAGTAATCTTAAGTCATTCATATTTGTTAGAGCTTAGTAGGTATCTTAGCATTAAATAATTTTTTATTTTAAAGACAAAAATGAGCATATTTAAATATATTCTCTGTTTAACAGATGACCATTTCAGAGCATTAAGCATACTATTAATAGCGATGAATCGATTACACTTTAATATTCTTCCCATAGCTTTAGTTTGTATTAGTTGCAGCCTGTTAAACATACCTTCATTGCATAAGAAAAGTACTGTTGAGCAGTATTCAAAATGTGGTTTGATAATAAAATTTTAAATTCTAATTGCAGTAAGGGTTGTTATGTCTCTACGTATTCTTGTCATAAAACCTACTTTCTTGGCAATTTTCTTACAGAAGTAATCTACATGGTTTTCAAAAGTTAGCCTGGAGTCAATAACAATAACTAAATACTCTATTTCATCAACTCTTTCCAAAAAATGATTATCTACTCAAGTTCATTGAAAAATTAGTTCTATCATTTGAAATCATACACTTGGTTTAGTTTGTGTTTAGTTTCAATTTGTTATAACAGAGCCATTCGTATATGTTGTCCAAATCATGTTGAATTTTTCTGTGACCATCTTCCACATCATCACCGTCAATAAACATAAGGGCATCGTCCGCAAATAGCATTAGTTGGGAGTATTTTAGCACACGTTTCATGTCATTTATGTATATAATGAACAGAAGTGCCCACAGAATTGATCCTTGAGGGACTCCGAGTTGGACTTCGATGGGATCCGGTAAATGACCATTCAGTTTTACACGTTGGGTTCTATTCGTGAGATATAATCTGAACCATTCGGACTCCTGATTCTGTACACCGTACTTTTTCAGTTTTTCAATAAGAATATTTGGGTCTATTGTCACACATTTTTGTTTACCGATATGCTCTTTCCAAATCGTTAGCACAAGATTCAGAGCGCTTTCACAAGAGTGTGCTTTTCGAAAACCGGACTGACATTCAATTATTAGTTCATTTGCTTCGATGTATACTTCCAACTGCTTGTACACAATTTTTTCAAAAACTTTTTCATATAAGGGGAGGGCATTCACATGTCGATATTCTTCACACTTTTTTTAGTTTTGCACTTTAGCTATGGGACTAACAATAGACTCTTTCCAAGAGTCGGGGAAAACTCCACTAAGAATGGACTTATTTATTATTGACTGTACCACATGGCCAATTACTTCGAAATTATTAGGTATATTGTAGGGTTCAGGTAAGTGTAGTCTCTTTTATTTTTTATTTTCATTATGGCATCACGTACGTCTTTTAAGGTCACATGACGGAAGACAAATATTGATCCAGCAGGATTTACGAGATTTACAAAGGGCTTCAAGGGGATGGAGTTATTTATATCAGTTACACTATTCACAAAAAAAAAACATTAAATTTTCGAGCAATTACGTTGTTATTACTATATGGTATGTCCCATAACTAAATTCAATAGCTGTTATAACACTTTCTTCTGATCTTAAAATGTACTTTTTTAAGCTTCGCCACATTTCTTTCTGATTGCTCGCATTGTCAACCTTACTTTTATCTATTTCCTTTTTGTATTTATTCCTAGAAAGTGAATATTCATTCCAGTCCTCGTCGCGATTAGTCATAATAGCCTTTGAACGCTTTCTAATTTTTTGTATTTTTAAGTTTTTTAAGTAGCCGGTAAACCAAACGTTTTCAATATGTATCTCGCTTTTTTGTACTAAAAACTTCGCGGTTGTGTTAGTAAAAGTGTTGACGAAAAAGTCGGTTGCTGAATTAGCATTGTCATTGATATGCTCAGTCTGCGAGTTTGATGCTATTGTTTTATTTACAAAATATTTTTAATTTTTTTTACAAGAATTCAATAGCCAAAATAATCTGAAGTCTCATTACAGAGAGCAAGGAAATAAAAAAATAAGTTTTTGAAAAATCATTCTTGGATTCAAATTATCGGTTATGATTTGTCGGGTGAACAAATCCTCAAACAATATTGTCAAAAAAAGTGCTAATAAAAATCCGTACTCAGTACGTTCGGATCAACGACATATTTTCGACACCAGTTTACGTTACTTCAGGAGTTCCTCAGGGTAGTCATCTTATGCCTTTGCTATTTCTCGTCCTTATAAATGATATTCTTGATATTATCTTGAATTTTAAATGTCTGATGTATGCCGACGATTTGTATTTCTGTATTATCAAGACCACCTCCGCAGGAACGGCTATGATAAGACCATTCCTCGCATATGCGTCGGTTGTTTGGTGGAAGGGGCTCTCGCGTAAATATGTGGTTGCCTTTTGTGCGAAACTCCAAAGAACGGCTTGTCTCGGCTGCTCGGGAGCTTTCCCGAGTACGCCTGGCTCTGCTCTAGACGCTTTGCTGAACTTACCTCCCCTTGACACTTATATCATGGGTTGCACTTTCAAAGCCATCCATCGTCTTAGGCGAGGCGGTTTTTGGTATACTCCACACTGGAACTTTGATGAAATTGCGCGACACTTATCTTACGACTCCTGTATTATAGATATGCCGTCTGATGCAATGACACCATAACTCCAGCTGATGCGCAAATTAAGAGTCGACTTTCCTTGTGTCCAGGACTGGCTTCGGTCAGAGTCTGAGCCGGGAATGGAATGTAGTCGTATTTTCCCGGATGGTTCCAAAACCAGTCAAGGGTCTGGCGCTGGTGTCTTCGTGGAAGTCGACACCATTAGACTTCACTTCTCGTTAGGCAAATATGCGTCTGCTTTCCAAGCGGAAACTTATGCAATCCTAATGGTCATGAACTATGTTGTGAAGAACAGGTGGAAGGGACGTAGCATTTGTGTCTGTAGTGACAGTCAGGCTGCGCTTAAGGCCTTGCTTAACCCTTTAACCACTTCCAAAATAGTTCGTGAAACCAAAAACTCGTCTTGACAGGCCACTTCGCTTTTGCCAAGCACCTTAACGTGTTAGGCTTAAGTGACACTACAATCTGCGATGCTTGTGGAGAGAGCGACGACACCGCGGAACATTATCTCTGTGAGTGTCCGGCCTTTGCTCGTATCAGGTGGCAGATCTTCGGTGCGGATGTGGTGAATGCTGGTACTGTAAGCTCCTCATCACTGAAGTGCTTGCTTGGATTTTTTAGAAAGTCAAAGGAATTCCAATAAAATGGGTAAATCAGGGTTCTGGCAGTACAATGGACCAGTTGTGTCTGAGTGCTCCAGTCGAGCGATTCCTATCCCGACAAAAAAAAAAAAAAATGCCGACGATTTAAAAATATTTCGACCAATTAAATCTGAACAAGATTATATTCTTCTGCAAGAAGATCTCTATAGATAAGCAGTTTGGCGTAAGAAGAATTTTTTATATCTGAATGTCTCGAAATGTCAAAGCCTTACCTACTGTCGCAACCTCTCTCCTGTCTGTTTTATATACAAGATTGGTAATATGTCCTTGTTAATTATATGTTTTAAAAATACATTTGGCGTCATTTTTGACAAAAAACTGGACTTTTTAAGTCACAAGGACTTTTTAGTTGATAAAAGTAACCCAATGCTCTGTTTTATTTTACGAAATTCAAAACACTTTTCTGATCCACATACTCTAAAGTGTCGAAAGAAGACTAGACGAAAGTACTTTTCGATTTTGTTTATCCGTGACATAGTTAGTGATCATATTGATCGGCATTATCTTTTGTCCCTAATTGGGTTTAATGATCCTGTGAGAGCATGCTATAAATGCACCTATAAGTAGATGTCTAAGAGAAGCAAATACTGTCTGTAGCTTGCTAGATTTTGATAAAAATCGAGATACATTTAAAAATTATTTAATATTAACTTTAAGTAGCCTTGGTGGTAGTTAATAAGTATCTTATTTTTGTTTTAAGTGGTCCTCAGAGTACACATTGATGTAACTCAGCGCGATGAATCGAAATAAATAAATAAATAAAATAAATGCTTCGCTTAGATTAATTACACTGGTCAACAAAAAAGAAAATTTAATTTTTACTCGAAGATAAAATTTTGTGATTCGAAATCGTTAGAGTTTATAAAATTAGGAAAACTAAATAAAACAGCCAAGTCACATCAGGTTTTTGTGAAGGTTGCTTCGTAATCATAAGTTTTTTACTTAGTAGGGAAGTAAACCCGACAGCACAACCCCCAACCTGGAGGGACAGTTCCTTCTGTTATACCCCTAGGACGTGGTGCGGATGTTTTGGTTTCTTGAATTACGCTTGCTGCGAGAGGTCTCAAACCGACAGCAAATCTTCAGCTAAATTATGCCCTTCCTCTCGTAACAAATAGTTCTTTAGACCGACCAATTACAGTCCAAGACTTTTCCAAAGTACTACACAGATGCAATCCAAATAAAGCTCCTGCTGAAAACCGTATCCCGTATGAATTCTTTAAATCTGCGTCAGTAGAATTCTTAGAAAAGCTCACACAAGTATATAACTACATATTCCTTTCAGGAGAAGTGCCAGAATGCTTTAGAAAGTGTATAATACTTCCGTTATTCAAAGCAGGAGATGTGACTGACCTAGCGAATTACAGAGGAATTTCTTTTATGAATTCAATAATGAAAATATTTGCTGGGGTTATCTAAACCGTTAGAGGGATTGGGTGCGAGAAAATGATCTTCTAAGCGAATTCCCAGCGGTTCAGAAAAGATTACTCCACAGTAGATAACATTTTCACATTGACAAGCATCGCCCGGTCATACCTTGATAAAGGCAAAAAAATGTATGCGTTCTTTGTTGATTTTAAGGCAGCCTTCGACACTATTGACAGAAACGCGCTGTTCTACAAGCTGAGTAACTTAGGGGTATCTTCAAAGGTCCTAAGGGTCATACAAAGTCTTTATGAAGATAATAAAGCAGCTGTTTGGGATGGACACAACCTGTCCAACTGGCTTAAGTCTCAAATGGGAGTGAAGCAAGTTTGTCTCATGAGTCCACTTCTATTTTCAATATTTCTGGATGATCTCGTGACCTTTTTGACAGGTGGAATTGTGTTCGACGGACTCCAAATAAAGCTGCTTTTATACGCAGATGATATCGTCATTCTATCAGAAACTCAAATGATATTGCAGATGATGATAAATAAGCTTCAAAACTACTGCAATTTATGGAACCTGAAAGTGAACACCGCTAAGTCCAAAGTAATGGTTTTTAGAAACGGGTTTGGACGATACTCAAGGCAAGAAAGATGGACTTGGAAAAACGCAGAATCTTGGCGACGTTCTCTGAACCAGCTGTTATCCATTATTGAAGAGTCTACCCGTGCGAAGTTTAGATTGAATGCGCAACAAAGTGAGACCAGGTGTACATATCCCTTACTCAACCATGATCTGGCTGCGAAAAATTATTTCCACGATCGGTTCAGCGTTGATGTAATCTCTATCATCTTTAAGGCGAGAGGCGAACTACTTCGGCTGAACTTCAGGCCTCATATAAGCGACGGGAATGAGGAATGCAGCTTATGCAACCTTCGAACAAAGGAAGACGTTTTTCATTTTATTGGAGCTTGCCCAATATTGAAAGAAATCAGACGAGCGTACTGGGGTAAAGAGGCACTATCAATGGCTGAATTCATCAGAACTCTAGACGGTGAGGACTGGAACGTGCCGGCTAGCTATCTTAAAGCTGCATTAAAATACCGGCAGCAAATAATGAACGAAGCATTTTAAATCACTACATTTGCGTAAAACTTTAGTCTAATTCTCTCTTTTCTTCGGCTGACGGCAATCGCCAAAGTCTTTTATTGTAAATTATTGTAAAAAATTGAATATGAAGTTTAAAAATAAAATTTACTTTACTTACTTACTTACTTATCCCTAGGACTTGGGGTCGGGTACACCAATGCCAGTAGTCGACTACGGGAGTATGACCGCTGCTGTTGTCCCATTAAGGGGCTCCTCCGCCATCATCTCTATTCTAACGCCCTGACTAACATTGGAAATTCCTTACCGACCTGTTATCCGGCTATGGCGAAGCAGCCGGTGGAGGAGTTTAACTGAAGACTTCACCGTTGACTCGATCTAGGGAATTCATTCCTTGCCACCTGAAACAAGAAGAAGTGCTCTAGTGAGAAAGCACTCTGCCCCCCTCTCTCATCTGTTGCCGCCAAAAATCCTCTAAACGGGGTTGTTTGGTTACCCATTTTGCGGATCAAGGTACTAGGCACGCAGCGTTCACCACTTGAAGGTTGTGAGTAGGAGTTGGTATTCCTAGGCTAAGTGAAAAGGCTTGTGTTTTCATATAATCGTGTGCACTACCGTTTGACCACCATTTTGTTAATCGATTACACATATTTATATATTTATGATATTATTATATCTTTACATTATATATATAATATGTACTTGTATAGAAGTTTCCTTTTTTTTCTCTAAATTGAGTTTTTTTTTATCGCTGTTTCGCCTAGAATGTCCTTTTTGTTATAGACTTTATTTAAAAAATGTAACATATATGATATATAATGTATCAATAGAAAGATATAATCATGTGAATCATATCTCTGTACTCTGAACAATGTGAATTGTGCGATAACGTATTGTAAGTATATCTACCTATCTCTGGTGAATTAAATTTGTAAGCCCCATGCTGACTTATGGCCCACCCTGTGCATATCCTATGTTATACCGGATTGCGGAGGCGAACCCCACAGGCGGATCAGTAGAAATGGAGTGAAGTGGGAGGGTTATGATCCCTTATTTTCGGATCATAACATCGCTGATAAAAGGAAGAAGAAGAAGAAGAAGAAGATACCGGATTGCCTGACATACCAGTAATATTTCCATTACAATCAAATGAGCAGTTTTTAAGTGAAAGAGTTTCAAATCAACAAACACATCGACTTTTCTCTTTGCAATAGTTATAGATATATTCAAATTATATGTATATATACGTAGATACATACTTGAACAAATATCCTGAAAATCACTTTAAATTTGATTATTTTTTTATTACAAAACTCTTTCCATCCTCTGCGAACCAAGCCACTGTGCATTTTTAGCTCTATCGCCATACTTTTGTTTATCTCAGGCGAAAATACAATAATAATTGCCAACGAAAAGTCGAGGAAAATCCTCCCGGATTGATGTACCTAGTCCTCCTTTTTTCGAATTAATTTTGTTATGTCCAGTTCATATCAAAACATAATCCACCGCAGAATACAATTTGTATGTAAATTTTTTCCAGACTGCACTTACACGCTTACTTACACTCCCCAACAGTGGTCCACAGAGGCAGTCAAGCTCTACCATTCAACCATCCATCCTGTTATTCGTTCCTTCTTCCATCTATCCATTCCTCCCCCGTTTCGACGACTGTGGATGGCGTTAAAAATCCAGTTACTTTTTTGTATCGTCACAAATTTACATTAAGCCCATGATGAATTATTTTTTTTTCTCCGACACTCCCACCCCCTCAGCATCCGCGCCGTCCGTTGTGGTTCCAATTGTCCTGCTGCTGACGACGTTGTATTAGTTTAACGATGGCATGAATAAAAAATCAGCGCACTCGTATTTTCGCTGATCCTTTGTTGTCCTTTGGACTCTTCACTTGCGGGAGAGGTCGCTCGTGAACTCATTATTTTTCCGAATGATGATTGTGTTATTTAACGGAAGACTTAACTTTATTAACTTTTGTCACAATTCAAGAGGCTAAATATCGCTCCCATCGCCCACCATTCACCACCATTCAAGTGGCTGTGACTCGATACGAATAATATCGGCCATTTTGTCAGTTTGGAGGAGAGCAGAATGCTGTTAACGTTGTTCACCAGCATGTTGGCGAGCGGCCCCAAAAACGCATACAAATGCAGCCGTGCAAGTGATTGATTTATACGCCTAGCGTCAGGCGCGATAAGAGAACAAGCAAAGAATATCCAACACGAAATTAGTGTTATTCGATTATCGGCCGAAGCGGCTTCCTTCGATCCGCAGATCAAAGCAGAACGCGCGACCGGGAATGTCCGGGAACATGTGTCCCTTTTGGAAAATCATTAATTTACCTCGAATTTATTCGAGGAGTTCCATTAAAATTGAATATTTATAAGCGGCAAGGATGCCGCAACGACATCATGGCCGCTACATGCCTTAGGAGACTGGACGGCGTTGCCGACGGCCGTAGTGAACTGGTTCGAAGAGTAGGAGCCGGGGACGGTCGTTGTTTTAGTTCTTTCATGCGTTTCTGTTAATTAATCGACCAACATGAAATGTCGACGTGGGGCGGCTTGATATGGTCAAAGAGATGTGCGCTCGAGAAGACGGTGTACGGACGCACTTAAGAAGCGGTGGCAAATTGTGATCTTGGTTTTTTTTTGTGTCACATGTAAAACATTCTGCATTGAATCAGAGGGAAAATGTAGATTAAGAATATGAAATCATATGTCGTGCTTATCGGTAGATTTAAATTTGCGTGCTGTAAGCTGTGTGATGCATTTTACTGAATCATCAAAGGAAATTAGCTGTTGGCGTTGGTTTACGTTTATACATTGCACATTCTTTTTTAACTAGCATTAAATTCATAACGTTTATGTTATTTTCCAGGGCACATCGTGTCCCTTGAATGATAAAGCATAGGCTTAAAAGTTTCATTATCACTGAAGTCGTAGTATAACTATTTGAAATCCTGACGGCCCAGGGTTACAGTATTAGCGAAGCTTTGTTTGTTTAAAATTTAAGAGCTGACTCCTTTAGGATTAGGTGGGCGCCGTGGCGTAAGTGGTTAGTGTGTCGGATCACTACGCATGAGGTTCCAAGTTCGAATCCCAGAAAATACCAAGAAAGTTTTTTCACGGTCCCACCTCTCGCGAGCGTCTGACAAACATCCGAGAGTATTGTTGTCATGAAAAAGCTTCTCAAATCGCCGTTCGAATTCGGCATTAAACTGTAGGTCCCTTCCATTCGTGTGAAAAATATAACGCACACAACATGAGTGGTTGCGAGAAGCTAGGCCCTGGCACTTTAAAGAGCTGTTGCGCCAAATATTTGTTTGTTTTCCTTTAGGATCATTCCCAGACTTTAGATGTGTATATATCAAAACGTCTTAAAAAGATCTCATATGGCCAAACAAAATTGAACATTCCAAAGTTTGGTTGCAAGATAATACCTATATAACCTGTTTGGTAAAGTGTGTAACGCTGTTTTTCCAAAGGCTGAGGTTTCGGCCGCCAGGTACAGGGTTGGCACAAAAAAAGCATCCTAAACTTTAAGAAAGAGGTACTTTCATTGGTTAAGTATTGTATGTCAAAACTATTTATGAATCTTTTAACAATGCAAGGTTTGGGGTACCTCTTAACTTTTTCTATATTTAACAATATTTTGATAACTTAAACTACCTTATGTTGTCGAGTCTCCAAGTCCTCAGATTAGGGGCCTTACGGTAGCGTGGCTCTGTGGTATGACTCTACTTGAGCGGTCGGTCGGTGGATACCAGCCGGACTATGGAGGGTCGGCTGGAAGAAACGGGCCAGACTACGGGGTATCGGCCGGATGTTGCAGTCTAAAATGTGAGGGGTCGACAAGAGGGTGCAGGCCTCTGTGGTGGGTCAGTCTGAGTCACAGCCGGACTATGGTAAATCGGTCGGAAGGAATTGGCCAGACTATGGTGGGTCGGCCTGGATTTACAGCGAGTAAGACCCCGGCAAGAAGCAACCCGAATTGAAGGAGCAAAAGAAACAGGTTCTGTATAGTAAAACTGCTGTTTCCGGTCTTACGATACGAATAGAAAAAGCAAACCCTTCGAATATGAAGAGTGTGGAGCTAGCTTCGGCAACGAATGCTTTAAAGAGCATTTAAGAGCGGAACCTTTGCGGTGAAGTGCTTCTCGCAGCAAACCTTTGAATGGATAGGCAATACGGTGCTGAGAATTCCGCCCATGGGGGCCACTATATTTGTAGTCTTTCTGCGTACAAAGAAAACGTGCGCCCTCTGCTGGATTCCGGGGCAACTCAGGAAAACGGTAGAGGTGCTGACGCGTCTTCGTACCCAGTGACTTCGACACGAGCAAATGGGTTGTCTACTCTCACAATAAGAGCAAGAATCGGGAATGTGTAAGACTCTTCTTTCGTTGTGAGCCTGGATCAAGACTATGTCGATGTCAAGAGGTGTAGGATATGATATGTGTTCTTACATGCACCTTGTAAGGATCCAATTCCGTTTAATTTTCAAATGAGTGCATATAACGAACGAAAATGACGGACTATGTCAGTGATATTTTCTCAAATAAACCGGCTGCTACCGCTCTTCTGAGTAGCAGACTTTCAGTGGTGCGTACAAAACCCCTCATAACATCCATCCAGGAGCCATATGTGCGGAACAAACGCATTTATATATATCGTCAGTCAGATTGGCATTCCTAATGAAATATAAATAGAATAAAGGTACTTTACTTTCTTAAAGTTTAAATCAAGATAATGTTTCCGCATATTGCTTCCTAAAGTCCAAGGCATCCCGAACATACTCGTAATAGACGAGAGCTATTCACTTTTCTCCATTTAGAATCAAGATTACGTCTTCCAAAAATCAAATGCTTCGGTTAAAATACAGCTATCTAAATTCTTGCAGAATTAGGCATCTGCCTTGAAAGTGATAGGTGCTATCTTCGCGTTCCTTACACACAGTAAGCAAATAGCTTACAAATCATTTCGATGTGGCCTATAATGAAATGGTAATAGCTCTCCCCTTGACTTAAAGATCAAGTTAATTTGGTGAATTGGGTACTGGTCATTTAAATAACCTACAGAATATGATTAAGTAGGTTGTAGACACAACGGTTCTCCGTTTCCGAAGCTCTCTGTAAAATCTTGCATGAATCTTGTACTCTAGTTTAGACAGGATGTTTTTTAAAGATACATTCCACGTAAGCCTGTCATGTTATCCCAGAGACAATTCTACACCGCCCTGCTCACTACTATGCTGCTATTTTTGAAAAAATGTGGCTTTTCTGTTAAAAAGATAGCGCAGTACAATCTTTGGGAGACGCTGATCGGGAAGGTCTAGTATTTTTAAAATATAATTGAAATGTAATCTTAGTGCATATAGAAGGATAAGAGGAATACCGATTTCTGCATACGGCAAGTATGTAGGTGTATTCGGTGGCAGCCTAAACAAATGTTTCAGAAAGTACTTTTGCAATCGTTTAATCTCATCGTATTTATCATAGCCCCACACCTGTGCAGCGTAACACATGATTGACCTGGCTGTTGTTTCATACAGTTTGTACTTTTCCCTTACTGGTACATCAGTTCTGCTTATCAATTTCCTCCATGTGCTGTTTAAAGCCTTCTTTGCTTCTCCTAATTTCGTCTGCAGATGAGTCAAAAAAGACAATTTTGGCGTAATGGTAACTCCTAAGTATCGGTCATGCTTTACCACTTCCAATCCTTAATAACCAAATCTCCATTTCTCCTCTTTCGAATACCTCCCTGGATTATTTCGAAATATTATTATTTTTGATTTTACCATTTTGACTTGAAGGTTCCACAAAGTACAGTAATGTTCCAGATTGTTTATCATAAGTCGGAGCATATTTGGTGCTTTCGTCAGAAGAACAATATCATCGGCATATAAGAGGACTTTGATCACCACGTAGGTTAGGTTAGGTTAGGTAAAGGTGGCTGTCCTGACGGGGTCAGGACACACTTAGACCACATGGGTCCATTGTGATACCACATGAGTAATGACCGGTAGAGTCACCGGTAACCAGGGGAACCTTAACCTTTCTCATGAGGGTGTTGGCTGAGAATGCTGACTGAAAAGGGTAGAGAGGGTGACTGACTTAGTCGAACCCCCTATACTGTGTGTGCAAGTTATATTGGCAGGTCCCATAAACCGTGTAGGCGTAGAGGTGCATAAGTATAGTAGAGTGACTGATTCAGTCTAACTCTAATTGCGGTTATGCATGGTATTGACTAGGTGGGGTGACTGATTCAGTCAAACCCTTCATACCTAGGTGGGTAGGTGTAGATGAGCATAAGCGTACATAGAGTGACTGATTCAATCGAACTCTAAGTACTGCTATGCATAAAGCATAGGTAGGGTGATTGTTTCAATCGAACCCATACCTAGGTGGCCCGTGGAAATAGTGGGGAAAGCAGAGTAGAGCGAGATGACTGATGCAGTCAATCTTGCACTAGTATGCAGTCGAGCTTTAGAGGATGGTTTGGCTAGGTAGGGTGACTGACTCAGTCAAACCCTTAGTACCTAGTTCACCGTGTAGGTGGTGTGCATGTGAGTAATAGGGGGATTGATTGACTCAATCAATCTCTGTTACCTCTATGCAGTAATGTTATTTACATGCATTGGTCTAGTGATATGAAAGGGTTAACTATCGATCTTGAGAGGTGTCTGTTGCAGTACCTATTGGGGTGAGTGTGGCTAGCGCTGGGCATGTGCCAAGGAGGTGAAGACTATTCTCCTCCTCCTCTTCATCTCTGCAGCTTCTGCAGAAATCGTTTGCTTGGACACCCATTCTAGTGGCGTGTCTACCTAACAAGCAGTGTCCTATGACTTATCCTACTGTGAGCCTTATGTTCCTTCTATTTAATGAAAGGAGGTTTTTGGTTTTCTTTGCGTCGAGTAAGGGCCAGATCTTCCTGGTCGATGCGCACGTAGCTAGATTACTCCATCTGTTGTTTGCAATAGATTGCGCTTCGTTAAACATACGGATTTTCATCAATTGTATTGGTGGTGCCGGTGCCTCTCTATTGACATCGAGAGGAAGTACGGTGCCTTGTTTAGCTAGTTCATCCGCTTTACAGTTGCCTGGAATATCTCTGTGTCCTGGGACCCAGCACAGAGTAATATCGCATCTGTCCAAAATCTCGTTAAGAGATTCGCGGCAATGTTTGACCAACTTAGATCTTATTATTGGCGTTTCCAGAGCTTTAATCGCTGACTGACTATCTATATAAAGGACGATAGACTTACCATCTATCGGGTACATAGAGAGTATGCGCGCTGCTTCACGAACAGCCGATATTTCCGCCTGAAAGATGCTACAGTGGTCCGGAAGTCGGAGAGCTACGTTTATTCTAGGTGATTCGGAAAATATACCTAGTCCTGTGCCCTCCGATGTTTTGGAACCATCTGTATCCCTGTTACTCTGGGATTGGAGTTTTGTAAGATTTTCATGTGGCCAATATGTGAGCTTGACCACTGGAGAGATTCTCTAATCCTTAGGGCTGCTTCAGATGCTACCATTTTCCCAAAGATGTCAATGGGATATATATTAAGTAGGGTTTCTAAGGCGGCTGTGGGAGTGGACCTGAGAGCCCCTGTGATGCATTTGCATGCTAATCGTTGTACTCTTTTGATAGAGTTTGTGTTGCACCTTGTTTCGAGTGCAGGCCACCAGACGAGAATGCCATAAAGCAGGATTGGTCTGACCACCGCCAGGTACAACCAGTGGACTATATTAGGTTGAAGATCCCATTTAGGACCTACAGCCTTTTTACAGGTGCAGATGGCGATTTCCGCTTTCTTGGTTCGATCTAGAATGTTCTGTTTCCAGTTAAGTTTACTATCGAGGGTCAACCCTAAGTATTTTGCTTTGTTTGAAAAGCTGAGTTCCGTGTTTCTAAGCTTAGGTGGGGCTACGAACGGGATTTTGTATTTCCTAGTAAAAAGTACTAGTTCAGTTTTGGACGCATTTACGTTGAGCCCAACGCTGTCTGTCCATTTCGCTACTAAATTTAGCGCCGAGTTCATTAGATCTCTTAGGGTTTGGGGGAATTTACCTGAGATGGCTATGGCAATATTGTCAGCATATGCTACGACTTTGTAGCCTTTATTTTCTAGTAAAGTGAGTAGCTCATTCACTACTAATATCCAAAGTAGCTGAGAGAGAACACCCCCGTGGGGTGTGCCTCTGTGCGCTAGCCTTTTGGTTGAGCAGCACCCGAGCTCGAATAGAATCTGCCTGCTGTTCAGCATTCGCTCTATCCAGATGCAAAGGCAGCAGTCCACCTTCAGGTCAGCGAGCGCTCTTGTGATGGATTAGATTAGATTAGATTTAGATTAGATTTAGATTTTATTAATTCACAAATTAATTACAATTCTTTACAAAGATCGAAAAATCAAAAAAGCATGGCAATAAGCCGTCTGCCGATTGACAATTTTTTTAAAAACCATTACTACTTTATGGATTGCAATTTAATAAACGAAAAGCGTTATTCTTTAAAATTAGAAACTTTCTGTTATAATTCTTCGCCGATAGGCTAGGGCTATTTTACAGTACGCTACCAGAAGAGACGTTTGCGGTTCGTTGAGCTTACCTTTGATTTCTTCATGGGAAATTTCATCTACTCCGAACAAGTGCCGTCTGTCCCGGTCTGTCCCGGAGCGTAGGACATCTTCCCACGAAATGAAATATATCCTCCCTCTCCGCCATGTTACATATATTACACAAGACCGGTAGATCTTCCCTATGCGGTTGATAATTTAGTGGAAGTAGTTCAGCTCGCAGTTTTAGCATACGTGATATTTCTTCGCAGCTATTACCATCGTGAAAGTAGCTTCGGTCTCCCAAATTATGATCCAACTGCCTATAAATAGATCGATGCAGTAACTCTTATGTTTCTCTTTCAAATTGTTATCTGAAGTTAACATCTACTGCTGCTAACAACTGGTATATCTTTGGCTTCCATGATTCCGTGCTTGCTTCATCCAAATCCAAGCTTATTCCACACTCGTGCGCTAGTTCGTTCCAATTTCTGTACCAACCATTATTGCATCGTAATGCTTCCAGTGCAACTTTTCTTGGTAATCTTTCCAAAGGCATATTGAATACCTTTAATATATAGTCCACCTGCAGTTTCAGCGTCTTTATAGCCAGTGGAAAAAGTCCAGTCTCTAGCATTATGGCATAGTTTGGGGTATTTGGTGGTAAACGGAATATCCTTTTAATATAAAACCTCAGTAGCTTTTCCACTTCCTCAAACCGCCTTCCGCCCCATACCTGGGCCGCATACAACATTGTTGACTCGGCAACCGCTTCAAAAACACGAAACTTACTGCTATGTACTATGCATTTGTTGGCAAAACATTTTCTCCAAGTTGTATTTATCATGGTTTTGGCCTTTTGTAGCTTGCATTTCAGGTGTTCTTCCATGCTTAAGTTTTGCGTGAAAAGCATACCCAGGTAGTTATACTTTTTGACGGTCTCAATCTGTTCGCCGTTCAAAAACTATTTCTCGTTGCTACACATCCTTCCCCCACTTTTTTTAAAGATCATCGCCTTTGATTTTTCCAGGTTTATAATTAGGCTCCACATTTTACAGTACTCATACAAACGGTTAATCATGCGCTGCAATGTCTCCGGGGAATTCGCCATGAACACTATGTCGTCTGCAAAAAGGAGCGCCTTTATCAGTATCCCTGCAAACTCAACACCTCCAGGTAGCGATTCGATGATGTCATCTATGAATAGTGCGAATCTTGTGATGGATTCTGTATTGACGTTATGAAAGGCGCCTTCTATGTCAAGGAAAGACACCATAGTATATTCTTTAACGGCAAGAGATTTTTCAATGGTGCCTACTAACGAATGTAGAGCTGTTTCCACTGAAAAACCTTTCCGGTAAGCATGCTGAGAGCTAGATAAGATTTGTACCTTGAGTTTTGAACGGATATAGTTATCGACTAGCCTTTCTAACGTTTTCAAAAGGAAGGAGGAGAGGCCGATTGGTCTGAAATCTTTCGGATTATAGTGGGAGGTCTTACCGCATTTCGGGATGAAAACCACCTAAGCTCGTTTCCACGAGGATGGGGTATAGCCGAGGTTTTTATGCCCTCCTGCAGTTCTACTGGTGAAATACCATCTAAGCCTGGAGATTTATATGGTAGGAAGCTATTAACAGCCCAATGAAAAGTGTGGGTGTTTATTACTCCTGCCGGAACGTCCATGATAGTCTGGTGTTGGGGTATAGATATGTTCGTATCTATAGAGTTTCCTGGGAAATGCGTGTCCATAAGAAGGTTTAATGTTTCTTCTGTGGACTTAGTCCAGTCTCCGTTAGGTTTCTGGATAAAGCTAGGGATATGAGGAGATTTGGAAAGATTTTTCCTCAATCTGCTAGAATCGTTTGTCCTTTCTATATTGCTACAGAATAATCTCCACGATTCTCGCTGAGCTTTCCTTATCTCTTTTTTGAAGACCCTGAGGCTGTTCTTATAGTTATCCCAATCTTCTGGAGATCATGAAGACTTTGCTATATTGAACTGTTTCCTACTATTATTTCGGAGTTTTTCTATGTTAGAATTCCGCCAAGGTGGTTTACTGCCGTTTCTGTGCCTGCTAATCGGGCAAGCTTTCAAGAAGGCTTTGTTCATAGCTCCGGAGGCTTTGTCTACCATCTGGTCGATTTCGGATGGTGAGCAAGGTTGAGTTATCTCGGTGCTGAGCTCTTTATTTAAATATGTGTTATAAACCTGCCAGTTAGCATTCCTAGGATTCCTAAAGGATTTTGATGGAGGTTTGGTAAATTCCATACTAATATAGTTATGGTCCGAAAAAGAGATATCTTTCGACACCATCCATTTGCTAATGTATAGCTTTGGGGAGTTGGTGGCTAGAGTAATATCTATTACTTCTTGTCTAATTTTGTTAGTAAAGGTAGGCTCAGAACCTATATTAAATATTACGAGGTTAGTTTCTATGATGCATCCCCAAAGGTTGTGGTGGGCATTGGCGTCAGCGCCTATCACTATGGGGATGTTGCTTACTTGGGCTGGCTTTATCGTCTCGCGTATATTTGGTGTTGGTAGTGGGCCTGTGTCATCATAGGGCATATACGCTGACGATATCCATAGCCTGTCTTTCCCCTCGCAGTCGAACTCCACACATGCGAAGTGTGTATGTCTGGTACAGATGCCTCTATTACTGTGGTGTCACCATCCTCCGACTCGGAAGATTCATCACTGTTTTGCTTTGGCAGCGAAACTGTCTATACCTCACCTGCTGACTCAGCTGGTGTACCGACCGGTCCCATTACTTTGACGCCTGCTGACTCAGTTGGCGTTACGGCCTGGGTCGAAGTGGCAGCTGTCGGTAGTGAGTCCGACGGGAGGCTATCTGATTCGGTATCCAATCCAAGACTGCTCAAAGAGGAAACCATACCTGAGATGAGCCTTTCGTCTTTCTCATGGACCTTCAGCACCAGTTCTTCCATGCCGTAGAAGATCTTGTAATCCCTCTTGATAAAAGCTCCAGGGATTCTTAGTTGAGGAGGAATGAGACCAACCTTCCTGACTCTACCGGTTCATCGGCTTTAATGACCTGCCAATTGGAGGTTGGAAGGTCAGGATTATGAATACAGATCAACTTCAGAATATCCGATTCACTGTATGGTCCTGGTGGAATCCAAGTTCGAGCTCTTGGACGGACCTTTATGTCGCTCCAGTGACAGACCGATAAATCGGCTTTGGCCCAAAGGTGGTTAAGCTTGGGTACTGCCTCTTTTAGGAACGCGATGGAACTGCTTTTACTGCATTTTAAAAGTTTTGCACCGTTGAGGTACCAGCCAGCGTCCGAAAAGGTCGGTGGCGTAGCAGTTGGGTCCTTAAGACAATGCGCCAGCACGTCTGACGCAAGTCTTGCCTTGAGGAGCCTCCAGTTATCACCACTGATACGGCCCTCCTCATTTCCGCTGTCGCAGATACCGAACACCAGGTGATCCTTCGCCACCTTGTTGTAGGGCCTGAGCACCGACTCGGTATTCTTGGCCTTCTTCGGGGTCTTGGAGGTATCGTCCTGGGATCTAGGACGTTTGGACGTTAAGTCCGTTTTTGGTACCACGCCCGAACGTCCTCCCGACTCGGGTTGACGGTTCGGGGTGTTGCCGAAGGGCCTATTGCCATTCGTAGGTCTCGCCGACTCAGGCTGAGACTTGTTATGTACTGTCGGGCGAGCGCGTTTTGGGGGTGGCCTCTTGTTATCAAGTGGCACACTATTACTCGTTGAGGGGGCCTGCCTCCCGACTCGGGTTGACTGGTCTCCTCAGCGATAACGCTACTCGCCCAGCGCAGCGACTCCTTGTCCTTCTGCTCCCACGATTCCTCTGGTTTTTCGAGAATCCGTGCGAGCAGGTGCTTTGCCAAGCGAAGGTTTCTGTACTTTTTAGCACTAGGGGAATTCCTCTTCTGGATTACGCGCCCGCAACGTGCCGATACGGCTTTTGCCTGGGGCTCCGCATCTGAAGCGGAATTGTCAATGGATCTGGTATCAGAATCCGAACAGTTCGTGTAGTGGTCGTTGTCCGTCGTCTCCCTGTATGTAGGTTTGTCGGTCTGTTCGTTGTCCTTGTTCGTTTGGTTTGGAGGCAAAGCCTCGGAATTTGTAGTTGTGTTTGTTTTTGTTTTTTTGTTAGGTTTTGTTTTTGAAATTGTATGCATGTTCCCACGAGTAAGCCGGTGAGAAGTGTCCACCGCCAGCATAGCCGGTTTTACTGGCGGTAAGACTTATTACGACAGGCCCTGCCAGGGCACCTGGAGGAGCTCGTTAGCGACTGATAAAAACCCTCAGCCTTTCATCCCTGGGCACGGTTTACATGAAACGCTCACTCCACCCGTTAGAATGGGTTGACTACACTTTATTTAACGCTATCAGTACTGCTTAAGGGCAAGCATTTTGTGACGAATATTACTTTGAACTGAAAGAGAAACACTCAGATCAGCTACTAAGTAATATCCAGCTTGTCACAGTCATCATTTAGCGTGGTGTTAGTTGTTAGTATTGTGAATAATTATAAAGCCTAACACCTTACACAAAAAGACTGGACAAGTAAACAAAAAGCAGATTGCATACTAAACAAAAGTATGAACTAAAAATTAATATGCTACGCATAAGTCAAAATTACACTAAACACTTTCAACAAAGAAACTAGTATCGTTCGTATAATTTATGTTTTAAATTTAATTTACTATGGTTGTAATCAAATTTGTTGCGGTTACTATTTACTTCCTTCGCCATACGCGTAAGAGGTTCGTTAGAACCGTAGTTCGTTCTGTGGAAATTTTTAGCTTCAGATACCCTTCCCCGAAGACCTTACAGCATGGGTGGCCCTACTGCAATCGCCCTTCGGGATCATTGGGTCCTTACTAAGCATCTTCACCGCGACAAGGTACGTAGTCGAAGAAGATGTTGATCACCACGTAACTATTATTCCTCCTTTCAAGTGCATCTTCTGGTCGTCTAGGAACAGAGAGAAGAACAAAGGGCTCAGTTTACATCCCTGCACATTCGATTGTTGTAACTACCCTTTCCGTGGCAAAATTGCATCATCATCTCCTCGTGGTGCCCGCTGGATAGCTATCTGATAGCGAACTAACGATGAGCGTATGCTGAGTCTGACGATATATGTGTAGCTGAACACTCAAACCTGCGCAAGCACATCTGGGTGAACTTCTATACACATATGTTTAGCCGAACGAGGCATCTCTTGTTGACCTGATTGGCTGAAATATGCGTCTCAGAAGTCTAGCTAGAGCTCCTCGGAAGGAGGACGTGCGGCGGATGAATTCTCCCGATGGGATCAACGGTGACGTCTACAGGCCAGCGGATATCTTACTTGAGCTACTTCGACATATTTGGAGCTGACGTCTGTAAAGATTTTCAATACTGCGGAAGTGTAGTGAAAAACAGATGTTGGCGGATGAATGGGCCAACGGCAGCGCTCATATCCCCGAAGTGCGTTACTGGCATCGGTGTATCCGGCCACTCGCCTTATGCATTGCAAAAAAGGGATCTGGTACTCCAGGTTGGGGGTTGTGCCACGCCCACGTATCACGCAAAACACCTTCGGTTACGAAGCAACCAACAGCCTCGGATACGGATGATCTTACTGTTGACGATCCAAGCAAACGTAAAAAGGACAACGATCTTCGTGTCTGCACATGGAGTGTTAGGTTTCTCTACAAACCACGTGCAGCCGAACAACTTGCGGAGGCCCTAGAGTGTTTCAAAGCAGACATTACCGCCATCCAAGAAGTGCGATGGGATGAGCTGGGCAAAGGAGGATGAAAAACTGCGACATCTACTATGGCGATTGCTACAGACAACAAGGACTGCGCCTATGCGGATGCGGATTTGTCATTGGAGGCAGACTTAGGCAAGAAGTCTTGAGTTTCTGGCATGTGAACGAACGTCTCATCACTATCCGTATCAAGGCCAAATTTGCCAACATTAGCCTAATATGCGCTCACGCCCCTCACTAGAAGATTTACGACGCAACCAAGGATGACTTCTACCAGCTCTTGGATAAGACGTATGAGCAATGCCCTAGCCACGACGTTAAAATTATCCTAGGTGATTTTAACGCAAAGCTAGGAAGAGAGGACGTCTTTAGTAGCGTGGTCAGAAAGCACAGCTTGCACGACATCACATCCGACAAAGCACGGGCTTCCTTTTTTTATATAAGATTTACGAAATAAGAACAATTTTGAATGTCGTAGTCAAAATCGAACCCATGCGCAAGAATACAAGGGTGATACCTCAGTGTAAACGATGCCAAGGATTCAATCATACGCAAATTTATTGCCGAATAGAACCACGATGTGTCAAATGCGCCGGTAAAAATCTAAGTCAAGAGTGTGGCGTAAACAAAAAAAACGCTGCAGCGTGTATTAACTGCAATGAAAAGCACCCGGCTAATTATAGAGGATATGAAGTAGCTGAAGAGTTGCAAAAACGGAGAGATGCACTCCTTAAGCCCCTAAATACAAGATCAAAACTGCAAACTAATCCAAAGCGTAAGATCGCGCCGGAGAAAGTAGGCAAACTGAAACTACCAGGTTTAGAGCACAAAAAGGTGAGGGAAAGGGTGACAACAGAAAACTCCTTGACCTCTGTCATAAAAAGAAACGGTACTGAAAAGTTACCATTAGAAAAGCCACCGGGTAATGACCCTCGGACAGCAGGAGTGCATACTTACGCTCAGGCCGCGGCATCCGAAAAACCAAAAAACGTTTAAATTTCGGCGGACCCTGTCTCTCATGTTTCCTCAGTTATTCTCGCGAAATTTGAAGAACAAAGCAAAAAGAATAAAATTATTCTCGATAGGCTGGTTGAGCTTGAACCCCACGAGGATGGGGTATAGCCGAGGTTTTTATGCCCTCCTGCAGTTCTACTGGTGAAATACCATCTAAGCCTGGAGATTTATATGGTAGGAAGCTATTAACAGCCCAATGAAAAGTGTGGGTGTTTATTACTCCTGCCGGAACGTCCATGATAGTCTGGTGTTGGGGTATAGATATGTTCGTATCTATAGAGTTTCCTGGGAAATGCGTGTCCATAAGAAGGTTTAATGTTTCTTCTGTGGACTTAGTCCAGTCTCCGTTAGGTTTCTGGATAAAGCTAGGGATATGAGGAGATTTGGAAAGATTTTT
Source organism: Brachypalpus laphriformis (assembly GCA_945910035.1). Classification (NCBI taxonomy): domain Eukaryota; kingdom Metazoa; phylum Arthropoda; class Insecta; order Diptera; family Syrphidae; genus Brachypalpus; species Brachypalpus laphriformis. The sequence goes on from OX246756.1 coordinate 105,543,348, forward strand.
CCTCAATCTGCTAGAATCGTTTGTCCTTTCTATATTGCTACAGAATAATCTCCACGATTCTCGCTGAGCTTTCCTTATCTCTTTTTTGAAGACCCTGAGGCTGTTCTTATAGTTATCCCAATCTTCTGGAGATCGTGAAGACTTTGCTATATTGAACTGTTTCCTACTATTATTTCGGAGTTTTTCTATGTTAGAATTCCGCCAAGGTGGTTTATTGCCGTTTCTGTGCCTGCTAATCGGGCAAGCTTTCAAGAAGGCTTTGTTCATAGCTCCGGAGGCTTTGTCTACCATCTGGTCGATTTCGGATGGTGAGCAAGGTTGAGTTATCTCGGTGCTGAGCTCTTTATTTAAATATGTGTTATAAACCTGCCAGTTAGCATTCCTAGGATTCCTAAAGGATTTTGATGGAGGTTTGGTAAATTCCATACTAATATAGTTATGGTCCGAAAAAGAGATATCTTTCGACACCATCCATTTGCTAATGTATAGCTTTGGGGAGTTGGTGGCTAGAGTAATATCTATTACTTCTTGTCTAATTTTGTTAGTAAAGGTAGGCTCAGAACCTATATTAAATATTACGAGGTTAGTTTCTATGATGCATCCCCAAAGGTTGTGGTGGGCATTGGCGTCAGCGCCTATCACTATGGGGATGTTGCTTACTTGGGCTGGCTTTATCGTCTCGCGTATATTTGGTGTTGGTAGTGGGCCTGTGTCATCATAGGGCATATACGCTGACGATATCCATAGCCTGTCTTTCCCCTCGCAGTCGAACTCCACACATGCGAAGTGTGTATGTCTGGTACAGATGCCTCTATTACTGTGGTGTCACCATCCTCCGACTCGGAAGATTCATCACTGTTTTGCTTTGGCAGCGAAACTGTCTATACCTCACCTGCTGACTCAGCTGGTGTACCGACCGGTCCCATTACTTTGACGCCTGCTGACTCAGTTGGCGTTACGGCCTGGGTCGAAGTGGCAGCTGTCGGTAGTGAGTCCGACGGGAGGCTATCTGATTCGGTATCCAATCCAAGACTGCTCAAAGAGGAAACCATACCTGAGATGAGCCTTTCGTCTTTCTCATGGACCTTCAGCACCAGTTCTTCCATGCCGTAGAAGATCTTGTAATCCCTCTTGATAAAAGCTCCAGGGATTCTTAGTTGAGGAGGAATGAGACCAACCTTCCTGACTCTACCGGTTCATCGGCTTTAATGACCTGCCAATTGGAGGTTGGAAGGTCAGGATTATGAATACGGATCAACTTCAGAATATCCGATTCACTGTATGGTCCTGGTGGAATCCAAGTTCGAGCTCTTGGACGGACCTTTATGTCGCTCCAGTGACAGACCGATAAATCGGCTTTGGCCCAAAGGTGGTTAAGCTTGGGTACTGCCTCTTTTAGGAACGCGATGGAACTGCTTTTACTGCATTTTAAAAGTTTTGCACCGTTGAGGTACCAGCCAGCGTCCGAAAAGGTCGGTGGCGTAGCAGTTGGGTCCTTAAGACAATGCGCCAGCACGTCTGACGCAAGTCTTGCCTTGAGGAGCCTCCAGTTATCACCACTGATACGGCCCTCCTCATTTCCGCTGTCGCAGATACCGAACACCAGGTGATCCTTCGCCACCTTGTTGTAGGGCCTGAGCACCGACTCGGTATTCTTGGCCTTCTTCGGGGTCTTGGAGGTATCGTCCTGGGATCTAGGACGTTTGGACGTTAAGTCCGTTTTTGGTACCACGCCCGAACGTCCTCCCGACTCGGGTTGACGGTTCGGGGTGTTGCCGAAGGGCCTATTGCCATTCGTAGGTCTCGCCGACTCAGGCTGAGACTTGTTATGTACTGTCGGGCGAGCGCGTTTTGGGGGTGGCCTCTTGTTATCAAGTGGCACACTATTACTCGTTGAGGGGGCCTGCCTCCCGACTCGGGTTGACTGGTCTCCTCAGCGATAACGCTACTCGCCCAGCGCAGCGACTCCTTGTCCTTCTGCTCCCACGATTCCTCTGGTTTTTCGAGAATCCGTGCGAGCAGGTGCTTTGCCAAGCGAAGGTTTCTGTACTTTTTAGCACTAGGGGAATTCCTCTTCTGGATTACGCGCCCGCAACGTGCCGATACGGCTTTTGCCTGGGGCTCCGCATCTGAAGCGGAATTGTCAATGGATCTGGTATCAGAATCCGAACAGTTCGTGTAGTTGTCGTTGTCCGTCGTCTCCCTGTATGTAGGTTTGTCGGTCTGTTCGTTGTCCTTGTTCGTTTGGTTTGGAGGCAAAGCCTCGGAATTTGTAGTTGTGTTTGTTTTTGTTTTTTTGTTAGGTTTTGTTTTTGAAATTGTATGCATGTTCCCACGAGTAAGCCGGTGAGAAGTGTCCACCGCCAGCATAGCCGGTTTTACTGGCGGTAAGACTTATTACGACAGGCCCTGCCAGGGCACCTGGAGGAGCTCGTTAGCGACTGATAAAAACCCTCAGCCTTTCATCCCTGGGCACGGTTTACATGAAACGCTCACTCCACCCGTTAGAATGGGTTGACTACACTTTATTTAACGCTATCAGTACTGCTTAAGGGCAAGCATTTTGTGACGAATATTACTTTGAACTGAAAGAGAAACACTCAGATCAGCTACTAAGTAATATCCAGCTTGTCACAGTCATCATTTAGCGTGGTGTTAGTTGTTAGTATTGTGAATAATTATAAAGCCTAACACCTTACACAAAAAGACTGGACAAGTAAACAAAAAGCAGATTGCATACTAAACAAAAGTATGAACTAAAAATTAATATGCTACGCATAAGTCAAAATTACACTAAACACTTTCAACAAAGAAACTAGTATCGTTCGTATAATTTATGTTTTAAATTTAATTTACTATGGTTGTAATCAAATTTGTTGCGGTTACTATTTACTTCCTTCGCCATACGCGTAAGAGGTTCGTTAGAACCGTAGTTCGTTCTGTGGAAATTTTTAGCTTCTGATACCCTTCCCCGAAGACCTTACAGCATGGGTGGCCCTACTGCAATCGCCCTTCGGGATCATTGGGTCCTTACTAAGCATCTTCACCGCGACAAGGTACGTAGTCGAAGAAGATGTTGATCACCACGTAACTATTATTCCTCCTTTCAAGTGCATCTTCTGGTCGTCTAGGAACAGAGAGAAGAACAAAGGGCTCAGTTTACATCCCTGCACATTCGATTGTTGTAACTACCCTTTCCGTGGCAAAATTGCATCATCATCTCCTCGTGGTGCCCGCTGGATAGCTATCTGATAGCGAACTAACGATGAGCGTATGCTGAGTCTGACGATATATGTGTAGCTGAACACTCAAACCTGCGCAAGCACATCTGGGTGAACTTCTGTACACATATGTTTAGCCGAACGAGGCATCTCTTGTTGACCTGATTGGCTGAAATATGCGTCTCAGAAGTCTAGCTAGAGCTCCTCGGAAGGAGGACGTGCGGGGGATGAATTCTCCCGATGGGATCAACGGTGACGTCTACAGGCCAGCGGATATCTTACTTGAGCTACTTCGACATATTTGGAGCTGACGTCTGTAAAGATTTTCAATACTGCGGAAGTGTAGTGAAAAACAGATGTTGGCGGATGAATGGGCCAACGGCAGCGCTCATATCCCCGAAGTGCGTTACTGGCATCGGTGTATCCGGCCACTCGCCTTATGCATTGCAAAAAAGGGATCTGGTACTCCAGGTTGGGGGTTGTGCCACGCCCACGTATCACGCAAAACACCTTCGGTTACGAAGCAACCAACAGCCTCGGATACGGATGATCTTACTGTTGACGATCCAAGCAAACGTAAAAAGGACAACGATCTTCGTGTCTGCACATGGAGTGTTAGGTTTCTCTACAAACCACGTGCAGCCGAACAACTTGCGGAGGCCCTAGAGTGTTTCAAAGCAGACATTACCGCCATCCAAGAAGTGCGATGGGATGAGCTGGGCAAAGGAGGATGAAAAACTGCGACATCTACTATGGCGATTGCTACAGACAACAAGGACTGCGCCTATGCGGATGCGGATTTGTCATTGGAGGCAGACTTAGGCAAGAAGTCTTGAGTTTCTGGCATGTGAACGAACGTCTCATCACTATCCGTATCAAGGCCAAATTTGCCAACATTAGCCTAATATGCGCTCACGCCCCTCACTAGAAGATTTACGACGCAACCAAGGATGACTTCTACCAGCTCTTGGATAAGACGTATGAGCAATGCCCTAGCCACGACGTTAAAATTATCCTAGGTGATTTTAACGCAAAGCTAGGAAGAGAGGACGTCTTTAGTAGCGTGGTCCGACAAAGCACGGGCTTCCTTTTTTTATATAAGATTTACGAAATAAGAACAATTTTGAATGTCGTAGTCAAAATCGAACCCATGCGCAAGAATACAAGGGTGATACCTCAGTGTAAACGATGCCAAGGATTCAATCATACGCAAATTTATTGCCGAATAGAACCACGATGTGTCAAATGCGCCGGTAAAAATCTAAGTCAAGAGTGTGGCGTAAACAAAAAAAACGCTGCAGCGTGTATTAACTGCAATGAAAAGCACCCGGCTAATTATAGAGGATATGAAGTAGCTGAAGAGTTGCAAAAACGGAGAGATGCACTCCTTAAGCCCCTAAATACAAGATCAAAACTGCAAACTAATCCAAAGCGTAAGATCGCGCCGGAGAAAGTAGGCAAACTGAAACTACCAGGTTTAGAGCACAAAAAGGTGAGGGAAAGGGTGACAACAGAAAACTCCTTGACCTCTGTCATAAAAAGAAACGGTACTGAAAAGTTACCATTAGAAAAGCCACCGGGTAATGACCCTCGGACAGCAGGAGTGCATACTTACGCTCAGGCCGCGGCATCCGAAAAACCAAAAAACGTTTAAATTTCGGCGGACCCTGTCTCTCATGTTTCCTCAGTTATTCTCGCGAAATTTGAAGAACAAAGCAAAAAGAATAAAATTATTCTCGATAGGCTGGTTGAGCTTGAAAATAATTCACGGAATTCGCGTACTTCAACTAGAATATGAGTGAAAAACGAATGTTAATTATATGTACTTGGAATGCAAGCGGACTTTTGCAAAAACTTGATGAATTGGAAATCTTCATGCGTGAAGAAGATATTGATATTTGCTAGATTTCTGAAACCCACGTAAAAAACGAATCGCATTTAAAAATAAAAGGCTATAATAATTACCACGCTTGTCACCCTTCGGGAAAATCGAGAGGCGGATCATCCTTGTTTATTAAAGACCTTGCAACTGTGCACGATTCGAGTTAAAAATAGTCAGCGTACTCTTAAAATCTCATCTATCTACTGTCCACCGCGTTCCGCGCTGGAAAACAATGATTTTACTATCTTGTTTGAATCGCTGAAACATAATTTTATTATTGGCGGCGATTTTAATGCGAAACACATGTTCTGGGGCTCAAGATACAGTTCGAAAAAAGGTAGAATGCTCTATGGGGCAGGTATGGAGTACAGTTGTGATCCATTCCATTCGACGGGTAAACCGACTTACTGGCCAACTGGTACTTCGAAAATACCTGATCTGATCGATTTTTTCGTTGTGAAATATCGACCAACCACATAAAAGTTAAAGAGAGCTTTGATCTGTCGTCTGATCATTACCCAGTTATTTTGACATTGAGCGAAAAACTAATCTAGATTGAGCCAGCGAGATTATCTGGTAGAACAACTAACTGGGAAGGCTTTAGGAACGAAATTGAATATAATGTTGAACTGAGCGTTCCACTTACAACACCCTATGAACTTGAGGTTGAAGTTGATCGCTTCGTTGAGATCGTTCAGCTCGCCTCTTGGAATAATACTCCCATTCCAAGGAAAACGCCGGACAGATACGGTTTACGATATCCTCCGGAAATAAAAGAATTGGTAAAAAAAAAAAAAGAAAAGCGCCTAAAAAATGGCAACAGAGTCGTGTTCCACATCATAAAGCACAATTGAATCGTCTGTGCAATTTGTTGAAGACGACTATTAAAGATTTTAAGAATCGTGCAATATGCTCTTACCTTGAAAGTTTCACAGCAAAAAAAGATTCCAATTACTAATTTTGGAAAGCCGTAAAAGGCACTGAAAGACCCCGCGCCGCCAATCAAATTAAATCAAAATGAATGGGCAAGAGAAGATAAAGAAAAAGCGGACTTTTTTGCGCCCCCCTGGAAGAAACCCTTAAACCGAACGATGGTCAAGTGGTTTACGATAGCATCAATAGGCCGGATTTACTGTCTGACGATTTAACGCTCACAATGGCAACGCTAAGGGAACTCAAACATGAAATCGAGAATATAAAACCGCAGAAATCTCCTGCTTATGATTTGATTACCGGAGAAATCCTCAAAGTTTCACCTAGAAAAGCATTGATTAAGCTTCTCGATATTGTAAATGCTGCGCTCAGATTAAAACACGTGCCGAGGCAATGGAAAGTTGTGGAAGTCATAATGGTTTTAAAACCAGGAAAACCGCCAAATGAGGTAAAATCGTATAGATAGACCAATTTCGCTTCTTCCAATCATATGTAAAATTTTCGAGATGATATTACTAAGGCGTCTCCAACCGGTTATAAAAGAAAATAATCTTATCCCTGACCACCAGTTTGGGTTCAGAAGTAAGCATTCGGCGATTGACCAGGTGCACTGATGTTATCGAGAAAGCACTTGAAGAAAAAAAGATTTACTCAAGCGTATTTCTTGAGGTCTCGCAAGCCTTTGATGAGGTGTGGAATGATGGCTTGAAATGCAAACTTCGACAAGTTCTCCCTGTATGCCTATACGATATTCTAGGATAATATCTCGGGAATAAACTCTTTCGTGTTAGACATGGAATCGAATTCTCCGAGCTCAAAGAAATTTCGGCCGATGTACCGCAAGGAAGCGTTCTTGGGCCGCTTCTCTATTTCTTATATACTCATGATATACCGAAAGAAGATGGCACTCCCATTGCTACGTTTGCCGATGACACCGCTATCTTAGCAGTAGGTAAAACAATCTAAGAAACGACTGCAAAACGGCAAAACGCACTGAATAGTGTAAATGAATGGACGAGGGACTGGCGGATCGCCCTCAACGAATCTAAATCTGTTCACTTGAATTTCACTTATAACAAAACGAATGACTTGCCAATTTTTCTAAACTCGGCCCGAATACCTTTTGCAAACGAGGGCAAATACCTAGGAATAACACTCAACACAAGGCTGAAATGGAATTCGCACGTGAAAATGAAACGTAAAGAACTCGAAATCAGAAATAGAGAAATGTACCGGTTATTCGGAAAACCGGTACACCAGCAGTTTGGTCTCAGTACTGCCTTGCTTGTATAAAAGCAGTTTGTTCTCAGTACTGAGCTGCTTTTATACAAGCAAGTGCTTAAGCCGGTACCTACGGTATACAACTTTGGGGTTGTGTCAAGAAACAAATGCAAATATTTTACAAACCTTTCAAAATAAAGTGCTAAGAAAAATTGTCCAGGCACCGTGGTATAGTAGAAACGACGATATCCACAAGGATTTCGGAATTCCGACAATCGAAGTTGAAACTAGAAGCTTCGCGAGAAAGCATATAAACCGACTAATCGGACATGTCAACAATACAGTCCTACAAATTTTGGATGAGCGCAATTTATTGCGCTGACTACAAAGGACGAAACCTTTCGACTTGGCGAGATAAGTATTAATCGCATCTAGATTGCGGGGCAGGCAGGATCTTTCAGTGCAAAGTAACCTGCCAAACGTTATTATTTCGTGATAGAAAAATTGCTTGATAAGGTGTTACTTAGTTGCGATATCTAACAAATATATAGCGAAGGGTGGTGTTTCTTTAGTCAGTAAGAATCTGACACTACCATGAGCACGCGCTTGCTATCCTTATAGTGTCTATGGAATTTTTCACCTACCTTCGGACTCAGGTTAGTCGACTTTCCGGTGGAACGAAACTTTGTCGTAGGTAGTACGCGGTTCCCAGGTCTCGATATTCACAAGGCAACATGGCTCTCCTTTCATCGAAAAACTGTCAACCAAATCGATCACATTGCGATCGGCGCAAGGCACTCTTCCAGTATTCTGGGTGTCCAGACTTTCCGAGAAGCCAACAAGGACGGTTCAGTCCATCTGCCAATATTAGTGCGGTTTCAGGCCTGCAAAGTCCACAATTGACCAAATATTCACACTACGGCAGATCTTGGAAAAGACCCATGACTATAAAATTGATACGCACCACCTCTTCATAGATTTCAAAGTTGCCTATGATAGCGTATATGGAGACGAGTTATACAGAGCCATGTCTAGTCTTGGCATCCCTGCCAAGCTCGTCCGTTTATGCAGAGTGACAATGAAGAACTCTCGTTGCTCCATTTTACAAGTTTGTACAACTACTCGCTTATGCCGATGACATTGACATAATCGGAAGAGCTCAGCGAGCAGTCAATGGGGCATTTACGAGTATTAAGATCGAGGCAGCAAAGATGGGTCTAGCGGTCAATGAAAGCAAAACAAAATATATGCTGTCTACAAAACAGGATACCTAGGCTCTATGGTGAACTCCGCAAATGACATCAGTATTTGCCAATCGTTGTTTCTATGGGCTAAAACGGCAATTGAGTAGCAAAGCCCTATCTCGAACTACTAAGGTAACTCTTTATAAGACACATCCCAGTCCTGCTGTATGGCGTAGAGGCATGGGCTTTCACAAAACCGGATGGGGATGGCCTTGGTTATTTCGAGAGAAAAGTTCTTCGAGCGATTTTTGGTCCCGTTTGCATACACGGCCTATATAAGGACATCGACTTAACCACAAGAGTTCAAATATAGCGACTAAGATGGATGGGTTATGAAGAGCGGATGGAGTCCACATTCCAGCCCGGATGGACGTCGCAGTAGAGAACCGCCTCGCGGTAGGTGGCAAAACAAGTGTAGGGAACTTCAACCAACTTGGCGTGCGCAACTGGAGGCAGCTGGCTCATAACCCGTCTGGCTGGAGAGGTTTGTTGGTTGGGGCCCAGGTCCACCCCGGGCTTTAACGCTACCTAAGTAAGTAAGTAAAAGGAAAATACGGCAAAAAACATTCAATCAAAAGTTTTACCTAAAAGAGCCCTTAATATCTTTCTTAGTTGATTTAAGATTTCATTTATATAGAGCAAAGTCCCAGTAATGAAATTTAGTTCGTTATCAGTCTGGGACTTAGTTCATTCTACATTTGGGATTAAGTTGCTGGAAATCACGGGATTTGCGAATTAGCTCATTGAGATTTAGTTCCATTAGGATCTTCTTCAAAAGGCTTATTATGAGTTGATAGGTCAAAACCTCTTCTCTTTTAATCACATACCAGACATGTTACTCGTAAATACATACTTCTTCCTTGCTTTATGACACTGCCAAAGAATTACAGGTTGAAATTTATGTACGTAGGTTCGAAAGCTGCCACAAACTTAGTAGTTTTAATTTGCTTTTTTTTCTTTTTTTTTACAAACTTTGTATATGAACAAATTCGTAGCGCCCATTAATGCTCTTTTGTTTTCTATGGACTGACTTTTTGCAATATGGTGTATTGTATAGCTTATCAAACTATATGAATGTATTGCAACTATGTTAAGTATATAATTGTAATTCTCTAAAACTATTGTTCTTTGTATAAAGCGTTGCAGATGTGTAGATGTTGTTGTGACCCTCAAACTAGGGTTCTAGATGATGACATACTCAAACTAGAGCGCTTGTTCTAGTCAAACTGCTTTGATAAATCGGTGTATCTAAAGTTTAGTGGTGGTCAGTGGTAACGTCATCAATTGCTACGCGACTGGTTAATGGTTCAAATCCCCATGTCAGCAAGCATTTATTTATTTCTTATGAAATAAAGAGTCAGTCCGATCAATTGCGAAAGCTAGTGTGAACAATATTGCAAAGGCATAACACTAGCTCTGTTGGGTGATTGATATATCTATAACATCAGGTAGTCGGGAAAAAAATACTGTGAATCAGAAGCAAACACAAAAATAACAAAAATCTCCCCAGTTATCTGGACGTCACCCCCGGAGATTTTTTAATTTAATTTAAACTATCAACAAAGTACAGGACTTTCTTAGATAGAATTACTATGAGTTTTAAAAGAACAATTGAAGCAGTAAATTTAACAATAAAACAACAAAACAGGTAGAAAATAAAATGAAATAAAGGTAACAATTATGGCCCGGTAAGAGCATTCATACATAACGCTTCTTTTTATAATATCGACCGAAGAATTAAAGTCAAAGAAATTAGCATTTGCATTATAATCGTACAATACAACCTCATAAGCCTATTTATCGACGAAGAATGGCCGTAATTAGTTCGCGAGTGAGTTATGTTAAAAAATCTTTGATTTCTTAGGCCAGCAGTTGGAATATTTATATTCAAAAAGCTTAAGATCTGAGGGAAATCAATCTCACCAATAACTAGTTTGCGAAGGAGAATGGTTCTAGCCACCTCTCTTCTAATTTCAAGCGGTTCTAACCTAATCAGCTCAAGTCTCGATTGGTAAGAGGGTAACGTGTTAGGGTGAGCCCAGGGAAGTCCTCTTAAGGCAAATATCAAAAAAACAATTTTGGATCCAAAGGAGACAGAGTACTTGTGCTGCCCGTTCTCTGATTCACTCAGGCCTATTCCAGATATTTATTTGAATGATTCAGTGCTTCCCAAGTGCGAAATGTTCAAATATCTGGGATCTACGATCAATAGCAAAGCAACCTGTGATGACGACATCAATCATCGCGTAAGCGTAAGGTGGATGCGAGAAAACTCTGCTATCTTTTGTGACCGAAAAATGCCCCCTAAGTTGAAAGGAAGGCTCTATACCGCAGTTGTGCGTCCGGCGCCCACATACGGTTCATGTTGGACGATGTACAAAAAGTATGAGAGTAAATTAACGGCTGCTGATCCCTTGTTTTCGGATCACTACCTCACCGAAATAGGAATAAGAAGAAGACATATAACATTTAAATAACGCACGGGTTAGTAAATTCACCAGCATAGAGTCTTAATATTCCCGAAGCTCTATTAGCCTTATTTGTGATAAGATCAACATAATTTGTGTAGGAAAGTTTAGAGTCCTGCAAAACGCCCAAATCCTTAATTCGACAGATTCGAGAAATTTGTTTATTGTCAAGTGTGTAGTCAAATAAAAGACGCGATTTATGGCGTATGAAGGATATAACGGAACACTTACTAACATTTAGGGACAACAAGTTTTTAGAGCACCATAGAGCATGTTAGTATTACGTATTTGGAAGCGGTGGATGTTTTTCCCGCATGGAAACATTTTAAAGTCATCCACAAACATTAAAATATTACATTGAGGTATAAATTTAACAACATCATTTACAAACAGGACGAAGAGGAGTGGACCAATGTGGCTTTCTTGTGGGACACCAGAAGTAACTACAATTTTATTTGAAATTGTATTTCGGAAGTTTACAAATTGGTATCTCTTTTACATAAATATGATGACAACAAATCAACAAAGGAAATCGGAAAACCAGGCGTTTAAGCTTGAAAAGCAATAGACTATGTCTACATGGTCGATTGCTTTACTAAATTCCGTGTACAAGGCATCCACTTGTTTACCTTTACTTATTTCAGAGACAACAAAATTTGAAAATAAGATTGCTTTTGCGGGCGACTCTAATCATTTCCAGTAAAATTGGTTTCTCTTTTAATTGAAATGCTAAAAGAAAAGGGTGAAGTTAGTTAATTCCTTCGCTTGCATATAAGCTTACTTAAAAGTTTTGTATCTTATCTTATTTGTGTTGTAGATACAAAAAAATTATTCTAATATACAGTATTCTTCGAAGAATTTGTTTGTCTGATATACTCGTACATAGGCACATTTGCTTTTGCAGACTTCATTTACAAATGCGGATAACTTCTGGGGTTTAAATTGTTAGGCCCCTTACATGCAAATACCCTGGTATGTTTCTCATACCAAAAACAGTTGCAGGAAATTATTTCAAACTCATGTCCGAACTGTGATGTTTTGAAATAGCTTCCACAAATAAGGCCGCCATGCAAATGCACCGCAAAAAGCGCGCCTAAAATGTTCACTTAATGGAATAAGCAAATGCACCGCACAACACCGCAAGGAACGAGTGCCACCGCATGGCAGTTGGATAATAGTTTTATTTTTAATTAGACAACTGGTGACTGTAATCGGGAATTAATTGCACATCGATCGAAATTCCAAAATAAATTTTAATTAAGTCGACACTGCGACAGTGCGACAGTGCGACAGTACTACACTCATGCTCTTCGATACTGATTAACACAACGTGGCATTACGAGTGCAACAAAATATCAAACAGGAACACATGTTAGGCTTTACGGTATTCAAATTCCCGGACCTAACTGCTGCTGCCACCACAGTCTCCACACAACAAGCAAAGTCGACTTGTGAAATCTTTGGAACGCGCTTGCAGTCCAAAAGAAGCAAAACAAGCGAAAAAGTTTCGAGGAGCTGCTACAGGAATCTCAAACACGATAGAATGCTCTCCAATTTATCGAGACTTGATGAGATGCCGCCACACTGAATGCAAATAGGCCAACAGGCGCTACATGCACCACTGCGTTTATCTCCGGTTTTTGTGCACAAGTTCACCGTCTCTTGGGCGATGTCTTTGGATAGGCTTCTCGGTGAGGAGGACTCATTCGCAACGCATCCGCAGATGTCTATGTCACCGAATCCCTGATTAAGTGGGGAATTCGGCATTCGCCAAGCGAACATCGCGACAGATAAAAATCTGTTTCCAATCCTGCAAATAAATAGCGCCCCGATGACCCAAGATGTCGTCAATAAATCGGATACCGGGACATGACGTGCAACTGAAATCAAAAGAAGGCTGAGAGACTAGTCCATCAAACATGGTGTTCTCATACTGATAGGACTACATCTTCTGTTTTTAGTCGATTTCTTCCAAAAATAGATTCCTGAGGTGAACTAATCAAGAGAAGAGAGCCCGCCACTAAGATGTCGCTTCGCAAATATTGACCAAATGTTGTTTAACCCATTAAGTGTGTGAACCGAGATAGAGAGAGAGAGAGACCGACCGGGGCGGGAGAGGACGATCCGAATATACGAATACGAATATTAAATTCGATGTGTGACCAAACTGATTTTTCCATGTCAGCACCATTGATCTGAGCGCGCTCTCAGCATCTGTTTAATGTGTTTTTGTGGTCAAGCAACACTGATGGATTAAATATTTGGCCACACTGAACTAATGAATCATGAAACCCCTTTTTCGGGGCTTGTTTTGCTTGGATTTCGGTTTGAGGATTTCAGTGGTTTCGTCCGACGCGAGTGAGTAAACACACTTAAGAGTAAGTGTATCTGGTGAAATGTATCTGTCGACTGCGTGTGCTTAACTACTACAAATCAATTCAATGTGTACACTGGGCTTAAGATAGAGAAACCTATTGACCGAGAAGCACTTAAGCGGAGAGCGCAAGAACATAAATAAATTAATATTTCATTGCCCACTTCTGCGTGAAGAAATGTTTTTATTATCACAAATGTTAAAATGTTTATTTTAGCCGACAGTACACATATAGTTTGTATGATTCGGTCGTCCATTGTTTGGGCAGCAATCGAAGTTTCGAGGTACTTCTATAGCGAATGGGTTATGCATAGTGGAGAAAGGGTTTGGAGTATAATCATCACAGCTTGTTTTGTGTGTGAAATTAAACACACTGCTCTTTAGGCAAGTAGTTCTAGAAACTTTAAATTTTGATGACAGCTTCAATAAAGGCATCTTTCTATTTAATGGAAACTACAACTTAAATATATTGTTCTACTTAGGCACATAACATATGTATATCTGTTCAAAGACATGAATTTAGGATAAGGGAGACAAGCTCTGTGGTTCCACAATCATTAAACTAGATACTTAATAATGTAAGGCCTGAGATCTAAGTTAGGCTAGGCCTATTGCTGAGCAGAGAAGCAGAGAGCCGTTTTAACTAAAAGACTTATTGAAACATCTGGAGCTTAATATAAACCAAAGGCTGCTTGGGTAGTCGATATTCGTTATGTTTGTTGTTTTGGGGATCTGCATTGCGATTGATTGGGAAACTACTGACTGCTCAAAACTTGGCTTGGGCCAGTTGCGCAACAATCAAGTTCGTGATGAAGTACTTGCTTTACCTCCTAATGGTGGTCCCCGGGCAACTATACGTATAAACCCTTATATATGTAGGGTAAAATTGCAAGTGCGGGTTGTCTAGGGCCTTGATTCTAGACTAGGTAACGTGGGCCAGCAACCTGCGTTACCGAAAACCGACACTATCCCTCGGATAAGGAATGATTACATGTTGACGACTTTTGGTTATTGTACCCGGACAAAAATAGGTTTCTGGAATGTAAAGACGCTCCTCGACTCGGGAAGCGAAAGTCCTTACAATGCCAGATTCCTTCAATTGGACAAAGAATTCATGCGATATCAACTGGACAACGCGTAACACTGTATTACTCTATTCTGAGAGAGCATCCGGAAGTCCGCGGGAATATGAAGTCGGACTACTGTTAGCAACAACAACACGCAGTGGCATAATTTCGTGGCAGCCTTATGGTGATAGGATTATGTCGGCCAGGTTCCGGACTAGAGTACGACGCGTCACCATTATACAGTGTTACGCCCCAACGAATTGTTCATCTGAGGACGAAAAGGAGAGGTTCTACAATCTATTAAGTGCCGTCTTCAACACAACACCAAATGGAGACATTGTCATAGTGATGGGGGATTTGAATGCCAAGGTAGGCAACGACAACGAAGGGCTCAAACATGAAATCGGGAAGCATGGACTAGGCAACCGCAATGACAACGGCGAAAGGTTTGTGGATTTCTGCAATGCCAACCGCCTTGTGATAGGTGGCACCATGTTTGAGTACAAGAACTGCCACAAAGTCAGCTGGGTTTCCAATGACGGGCAAGCAACCTCCAACCAAATTGATCATTTTGCCATCAGCCGCCGCTTTAGAAGTATTCTCCTGGACCTCAGAACAGGCGAGGGGCAGATGTGGGGATAGTACGAGACCACCATCTTATGATAGCTACTCTCCAACTACGCACTGCTGCAGTTCGAAGATCCCACGACAACACGGGCATTCGTGTTCAACATCGATAGACTTAGTGATCCCTCAGTGCGCCAACAATTAAGGGAGCACTTTTCGCAAGGTGTGGACGCAATCAGCAGCTCTATGCCCGCAACCATACAAGACCATTGGTGTGCTGTGAAAAATGTTTTTACATCTGGTGCTGAAAGAATTGTCGGTCGATCGCAGGGAAGGCATAGGGCGTGGCTTTCCGAGGATACCTGGAGACGGATTGACGAACGAAAACAGCTGAAAGCTCGCGCTGCAGCTACCCCAGCAGCAGGAAGAAGCGGGCTAGAGTCCCTATAACACATGAAAATGAGAGAAGTTCAGCGCAGCGTGCGACGTGACAGGCGCAGCTACATCAACGCTCTGGCTACAGAAGCAGAAGAAGCTGCACGGTGGTGCGACAGCAGGACCGTCTACAGAATCACGAAAGAGCTGATAGGTGGTCGCAGCTCCAGCCAATACCCAGTGAAAAGCCTAGACGATTCCTTGCTCATTTCGGATGAGGACCAGCTCAAGAGATGAAAAGAGCATTTTGCTACGGTTTTAAACCGTGTATTCGCCAGCGATATGCTCCCAAATCAAACTGAGATGCCCGAGGTGAGAACTTCCCGAATACGCACCACGACTCCCACTCATTACCGCGATCAAGGCACTCAAAACCAACAAGGCGGTAGGACTTGACGGAATTCCAGCAGAGCTCTTACGAGCAGCGCCCACAACATCGGCTGAGCTTCTGCTTCCACTTATAGAGAGAGCTTGGGAAGCTGAGAGCTTCCTAACGAGTGGAAAAAGGGAATGATCGTCAAGCTTCCTAAGAAAGGAAATTTAATGGAGTGCGGAAACTGGAGGGGTATCTGCGTGCTGCCTGCTGTAGCTAAGATAATAGCTAAAATCACCCTGGAGCGAATTAAACAACATCTCGAAGACACACTCGATGCCGAACAAGCAGGTTTCCGGTCTGGATCCTCCTGTGTCGACCACATCAACACCCTGCGGATTATCATCGAACAGTGTGTTGAATATCGATCGTCACTGCACCTGCTTTTCATCGATTTTGAGAAGGCGTTCGATAGTGTCAACCGGGAGTTTATTTGGCGTGCCTTACGTAGGAGAGGTATTCCCGATAAACTTATTGCTATTATCAAAGCTACATATGAAGGCTCCAAATGTCACGTTCTGCACAGGGGAAGGTTGTCTGAGGAATTTGAGATCCAATGTGGGGTAAGACAAGGCTGTATACTTTCACCAATATTATTCCTATTGGTGATTAGCGATGTGCTTCATGCAGCTTTGTCGACGGGAAATGGAGGAATTCGATGGACTCTTACATCTCAACTGAAACATCTTGACTACGTTGACGATGTGTGCTTACTCTCCCACAGAATTATGGACCTCCACCAAATGACAGCAGATGTGGAGAGGGAGGCAGGAGTCGTCGGGCTATAAATGAATACGGCAAAAACTAAAATTATCAGCCTTGGAACAAACTCACCGGCTCAAATATGCATTGCTGGACAACCGGTAGAGAGAGTAGAGGATTTTCAGTATCTTGGGAGTATTGTCTCGACCGATGGTGGAACCGAACTGGATATAGCCAACAGGATCGCCAAAGCAAAGTCCGCGTTCGGTATGTTGTCCAAAATATGGCGAAGCAATGCAATCAGTTTGAACACCAAGATAAGACTGTTCCGCTCCAACGTTGAATCCGTGCTGTTGTATGGTAGCAGCACCTGGAGAGTGACCACTACTATCACCAGAAAGCTGCAAACGTTCGTTAATAGGTGCCTGCGCAATAGCTTAAGGATTTTTCGTATCTCTAACGAACACCTTTACGAGAGAACGGGTCAGAAATCAATAGGCACAACCATCCAACGACGGAAGTGGCAGTGGATTGGTCACACGTTCCGAAAGGGTAACAGTTCCATAGCGAACCATGCTATGCAATGGAACCCTTTAACTCAGAATGGCAGAAGACCTGGCGGTCCGAAGAGAACATGGCGCAGAACAGTCGAGAAGGAGGCACGGCAGTTGTGGAAAAGTTGGGGAGAACTCAGACACATTGCCAGAAACCGTACACGATGCCGCGTAGGCGTAGTAGAGGCCCTAGGATCCACAAGGGGATACAGGACATAAGTAAGTAAGTATGTTGTTGAGGTTGTAGAAGAGTAGCGCACCGTTGGAGTAATCTTCTCTTGAATAACGCTAGAAGGATAGATTATTTATTTTGCTCGTTCCTACAACTCCTGGAAAAACCTTTTGAAAAAGTATAACTTTTGGTCAATACCGGGCAGTAATTTACGACGCGGCAGGCGTCGTCGGGTTGAAAATTCATTCAAAAACTTGAAAAACTAGAATTGTCTTGGAACAAACTAATCAGCTCAAATATGCGCTGCTGGACAACCCATAGAGAGTAAAGGATTTCCAGTAGGTATCTTACGACAAAGCAAGATACTAGATCCCGCCTTCGGAATGTTGTCTAAAATATGGCGAAAAATGACATCAGTTTGAAGATTAACCTAATATGAATGTAGCAAGTGGAGAGTGGACATTAATATTACTAGAAAGCTGCAAACGTTCGTTAACATGTGTCTGTGCAATATCTTAAGGATTTTCTGCCCCAACTGGACCTCTAACAAACACCTCTACCAGAGAATGGGTCATGAACCAAAACGCACAAGCATTCAACGACGGAAGTGGCAGTGGATTGGTCACACGTTCCGAAAAGATGACAGCTCCATAGCTAGCGTACACGATGGTGCGTAAGGCGTTGTAGAGGCCCTAGGACCCACAAGGGAATATAGGACATAAGTAAGTAAGTTTTTTGTTAATCAATTTTTTGTAAAGAAAAATTGATCAAAATCTCTAGCTGAATGAGGTACTTCAAAAATGAAAAACAACGGAATTAAAGCTTACGTGGATAATATGACGCTCAAAGGCAAATTCCTTTCAACTCGAGTGATCAGTTAGAAGGATCCTTAGACGTTGGGACCAGAACATGTAGTTTAGCAGTCAACCTTACAAATAAACTTAGTTTATACAGGTCACTATCAAGAAATATACATCGTAATTCGAACTAAACCTGTTTCAAAGTTTTGAATTAGCGACAGTCGTGAAAATGATTCACTTACAATCAACACAGATTTGATTTTATACAAAAATTTTAAGTTAAAAAAGAAAGTTGCATTGTGTACGTATATAATATAATATTTTACTTTTCGGTAGTTTCATATTACGAAATGAGTTTGAGGCTGGTAGTGCGATCATTATAATTGACGTAATTAACCTGTCTTCTACCATTAATATTGTAAGTTTCTGGAATTGAGGAAATCCTGGCCTCGTCTTCTTGTATTTCGGTTGTGATGTATAGATTGCTGGAAACGTAGGTTCATACACGTCTTTAATGTGGGGTTAGCATACGAGTATAGAACCTTGAAATTAATGTTATTAGTGATAACCATTCTAACCATTCTCACTTCAAGATTTATTTTTGTCTAAATAGACTTTCGACATATTTCTCCAAGCTTTTATGTCGTATCTTATACAAGATTTAACTAGTGAATGGTACACCTGCTTCTGCACCTCGGTGGTAGTGTATCTTATGAGGTATAGCATTTGCTGATAGAAGCTTCAGATTGGTGTGATGTTCGTATGTGCATTATCTTACTTACCTACTGAATAGGCTCCCGAACCATGTAGAGTCTCTGCCGGAGACGCAGCAAGTGGACAGACTCTTAGAAAATAGTGCCTTCCGTGTTAACGCCCGTTCTGCGCACTATCTGTTCCAGCACGATATGGCAGCGCGTCTCATTGCCGGAATCTGGTGCAAGTTCGAAATAGCTCGGACGAGTTATTTCAAAATTGCACAGAGCATCGTGTATTTTCCAGCATTATGCGGCACAGCTGGATCAGTTTCGGCAGGATCCCGAATTCAGCCATCGCATTGTATAGCTCAAGTGGATGAATGCTATCATATGCGGCCTTAAAGACGATAAACAGGTGGTAAGTTTCACTCGACATTCGTTCGTTTTTCCAGGTTATGCTTCATCCTGGTCTACCGTGCCGAAAGCTACACTGGAACGTGCCGATTACTGTGTTGCAGAAAGGCTTAAGGCATTCACATAGTACATTGGATAGGATCTTGAATGCGACATTTAACAGGGATATGTCTCGGTAATTCTCGCAAAACATATAAAGCTCATACTCCAGTCATCGGGCATGCGACAAGCAGATGCCACCCGTGAGACTGTGATGAGTCCAATATTACTATCAAATATCTTTCTCATCAACAGCTAGGCAGTTTAAAAGCAGAAGGTATGTACTACAATAATAAAATCGAAGCTTGTTAATTACTGTTGCAAAGTGCTAAAGGTTCGTAGAACATGGCATAAGGTAAAACTCTACTGGGAACATGAAAGTATTCCAAAGAACGAGAAGACTGTTGAATTGGCAATAAAAAGCTCGTCGTTGAATCCGTAGCAAATCGATCAATCCGTGAAGATCCAGCCTTGCAATCACATCAATGACAATGAAGTTCACCAATCGTCTGTGTTGTAATAGAAAAACTATGGCTGTTGCTGAATAAAAGCAGAACCGACCGACTGATCCAAAATGACAGCAAATCCTTTTCTCCTCTTGTAAAATTGATAACAGGGCATAATACTCTGCAATACCATGTGAAAAAACCATGAAATCTTAGAGGATATCAGGATATAGAATAAGTAAACAGCGGACCAATCTGTTTGCAGGTTCATCAAATCCGAGTGCATTAACGAACTAACAATTGTGGAAATTGTAGGTTAAATAAACTAAACTAAACTAACAAACGAGCAACCGGCAACTTTCCGAAATGGATATCACATTGTATCTATATTGACTTGAGTGTAGCTTGGAGGATCATACCCTTTACCAAAACCACTTGTCTAACCTAACCCAACATTTATTCCTCTTCTTCTTCTTCCTATTTCGGCGAGGTTTTGATCCGAAAACAAGGGATCATAACCCTCCCACGTCACCGCATTTCTACTGATCCGTACGTGGGGTTCGCCTATTTGGCCTCCTGATTTTTGATCACTCGGTTACTGAGGCCAATGAAACGCCGATGTCGTCGAGTTTGTGTGATCCAGGAGTTTATAGGCCTGCCTCCCCGGCCTCGCGATGTCTTTGGAACGTTCATTGATATTGCCGGTTTCAAATGATCTCTTCTTTGAACGTGCCAATACCAGCTAAGCCGGTCACACTCTATCTTTCGTAAGATGGTTTCCTTGACGTGAAGGCTTTCACGGATCTTCAAACTTCTTATTCGATCAAACTTTGTCACTTCTGCTGTCAAGCGAAGCACCTTCGTCTCAGCTGCCGTTAATTTACTCTCATACTTTTTGTACATTGTCCAACATTGTGAACCGTATGTGAACGCTGGATGCACAACTGTGGTGTAGAGCCTTCCTTTCAACTAAGGTGGCATTTTTCCGTTACAGAAGATAACCGAGTGCTCTTCGCTTACACGTTGATTGATGTCGTCATCACAGATTGGTCAGCTAATTGATCATAGATTCCAGATATTTGAACTTTTCGCGCTTGGGAAGCACTGTTCCTTTCAAATAAATGTCTGGAATAGACCTGAGTGAATCAGAGAACGGGCAGCACAAGTAACCTGTTTTTTTTTTTAACTAATGCGATGACCGTTTCCATCTAAAACGTCCACCCATACATCAAGCTTCCGTTGCATGGACGTAGGATCCTCACTTATGATGGCTCCATCGTCAGCAAAGAATCGTTGCTGTACCTTGGGGTCCATCACTTTACCTTCAAGGAGGTAGTCTAGGACTGCAATAAAGACCAAAGGACTTAAGACGCTTCCCTGGTGCACCCCGACTTTGATTGGGAACTCTTCGGTCACTCCAGCGGGGCATCTTACTCTTGTCTTCGTTCTTTCGAACATGTCCATGATCATCTGTACATAGGTTTCCTCGATGTCTTACCGCCATCCGTATCATATCTCGAAGTTGTCTCTCGAATGCCTTTTCAAAGTCAACCAATACAATATGCAAATCCTTTAAGGAATCACGATGTTTTTCCATTATGATCCTTATACTTTGGATTGCATCTGTGGTAGATATACCCGCGACAAAGCCGCACGGATCATCAGATAGTCGCATTATTTTTCGCAGTCGGCCACCTAATACTCGCTCAATGATCTTCATGGTGTGTGACATCACCCTTCCCTTTGTTCACAATGACAAGGTAGCTTTTCCGCCATTGATTGGGCATTGGATCACCTCTCAAAAATTTGGAGATGAGAATTCTGATTCATCTAAACCCAATGTCTCCCATCATTTTCCAGAACTCAGAGGGCATCTCGTCTGGCCCAACCGCTTTCGTTTTTCGGAGTCACTGACTTCTTCGACTGTAATGTCGGGTATTTATTCACATTTATGGGAGGTCCTTGGAAAGTATAGTCGGCGAAATTGTTCATTCGAAAGTTCTTCACAATACTGTCGGCACCTCTGCAGATTTTTGTCGTCATCCACAAGAAGCTGGCCATGAGCATTGTTAATCAACTTTGGCGAACAAATATCCTGAGCATTCTTCCTTCTTTGGGCGGCTATTTTGAAGATGGTAGCGTTCTTGTTCATATTGTGTCTTCGTAGCTCCTTGATACCCTGGTTAACATGAGCAACCGGGGAAGATATTTTCTCCAGCTACTGATACAGGCCCTCCGTACTCTCTGGTTGAAGCTAAGCGCACTTCTTCTTCGCTTTTTTCTTGCAACATCTGTATTCCACTTCGAGCGAGCTTTTTCGTCACTATTATTAGAGGGGCACTTTGACCAGGCTTTGAAAGCCATTTTTTGCTCATTTATCACCTTCTTAGCTTCATCACTCCACCACCCTTTTGAAGCTCCTAGAAGTGATTTGGCCTTCTTTAAGCAAGTTCGCTACAGGGAATCCCACATATTTTATGCTCTGCACTTTTAATCCTCAGCTCCGTTAATGGTGTAAGAGAGGTCATTTTTCATCACGAAAACAAAAGCCTCGCCTTTTTCTTTGTCCAGATTGTACCACTTGATTTTCTCAGAGGACCTTGTTGGTTTGCTTACCTTTGGTGTCTTCATAAAAATTTCTGTTAGCAGGAGACGGTGTTGCTGAGCAATCGCCTCTCGCCTAACATTTATTGTTCCAACTACATAACCAATTTCATCAGAGCGTTTGGAAATTTTCCGCATTTTGCATTTTATTCAATAACAAATAACAGGCGAACCCCACTGGCAGAACAGGAGATATGGGGAGATATAGATAGATTCTCGATACAAGTGCAAAACCCCCTAAAGCGAGGTAAACAACTGAAAGTTAAGTAGCAACCCATGCTTACAAAACAAGCCAATAAAATCGTAATTTAAAATCGTAAATTAATTAGATAGATTCTCCGCAACTTCCAACGTCTAAGACCTTCCTCGCTCTCTATTCATTATTTCCAAAGTCGACCCTTTTGCCTGCCTCGACGCGTAACTTCAAATACGCAAAAATACCTTCGAACATTAACCAAGTTTCAGGTTAGTTAAAATCTTAAGTATCTTTCCCAAGAATTGTGTGTAGGCACAAATTTAGTCTAACTACTTAATTAAAACAATAGTATACATATATTTTGCAAATCCATTCCTACAAAACTTTGTTATTCTTGCAACAAATATGCACTATGAAGTATTATATCTATGTATGCCAAAACTTACAATAGTGAAAGTCCAGCCGAATATGGCCGATATCACAATTACAATCCATTCAAACCAAAGAAAAAGCAAACACTATCTCTATCTCAATCTCAACATTATCTCAAAACACGGAGCACAATAAATTAAAGGTCGCAATCATGTGCATAAGTTGCTTAAACTACACATGAGAGCCAAACTTTCTTCCGAAACATTTCTGAAGTCTTGCGATGCGAAATTTGTGTATTAGTTACTGACTGACAACAATGTTAAGTACAATGTCGTGGTTGTCCACCAACCAAGTGTTCCGTCACCCGTTGGTACATGGTACGGACTAACTATTCGTTTTAGTAGTCCACACCTGTGTGGACAATTAGCAGATTAAATCATAGCATGCCATTCCTCGCATTCACCTGGTGAGTTTTTCTCATTCCCCGAGCCTGATCACTCGCATTGCACCGTAATTGAGCAGCGCATACAGAGGTCGCGATGCATCTACTGGCATTCCGTGGTTTAATAGAAACGACCGGTCCAACATTCGAATCTCTATTAAGAATGCACGAGATCGCCAAGAGAAGCGTTCTCCATGGCCGCGGTCAAATAATAAAATTTATAACCAGATTACTCAGCAATGTCAGCTAGCCCATAATCATCATCGAAATACCCAGCAAAACACTAGTATGGGAGAAGGCATCGCAACAACTTAGCTCCATGAGATGAATGTCAACGCGACTGAGATGATAAGCGTCACCAATCAGAGATCGCATCAAAGCGATCTTGTAAAGCCCAGAAATGATGGCAAAGCTATAAAACATACACGGACAGGCGGCTCCTATAAAGCGAAGAAAAAAACGGAAAACTACGAGTACACACTATGCCCGAGAACAAGTTGGCCACGCGGCTGGACCTGGACTCTGAATCTTACCTGACGCGCACACATCCGAGAAGACGAACAAGCGGCCGATAACATGGCTTTAAATTAATAATATAATATAAAAACCTATATAAAGATACAGACCAACAGCGGGCTGGACCCTAAACGTTTCTATATTTACGGATTTGATTTGTTTCGGGCAATCGTTGCATTGGACACCGCGGCAGGGATTGTGTGACTCTGTGGCTTGTTCGTTGCATTGCCTTATACGGGATTTTTTTGTTGGCAACAAATACTGAATGTCATGTGGGCAAAGATAAATTAAAACTTGTTTACCTCAGTGTTGAGGCATCTTTAAGTGAAATGAACGACTGCCTAGTGCACATAGCTGCGTGTAATAGCTGCGATAGCTGGACTTGGGGGACCTGGCTAATATGACGAGCTATTATTGCCACACCAGTGAGCATCATGGCGGCCGTATAACATGGGAAATAGATGTAATTACTATCGGGTGACCAACTAGTGCGGCTGGCATGGAGGAAGCTTAACGAGATGACTGCTGGTACATGCTTGTTGCCATTGCAGTTATCATAAGGGGAATGCAGTCTGACTATTTTTGAGCCGCAAAGCACCCGGGATATCTGTGGACAAGCTGTTTGGCTATAAAATTGCAAAATTATCATTGTATTACGTGTAGATCGAAGAGGTATTTTGTGTTGGGGACTTTTATGTGCATGTGCAGAGGGATAATGAAATACACTTTTTTATTTGTTTCATGTAACCGGGATAAGAATGTCGGAATATGAATCTAAGAGCGATGCTGCGATTGGCGGTAATGATGTAAAGCTATTTCAATAAAACCAATGATTTAATCAATTTAAAGCAGTTGCGAGCGATGGTAATCTAAGACCTAGCTAAATCTGGAAATTTTATTGACCGGCTTCAAATCCGAGGTGCGCCGTTAGAAAGTTAATATTTGCAGCCAAGCGAAAGATTTTATAAACAGTGCCGTCGATCTTAGTGCTAAACCTTAAACTTAATAAGTACCTGTGTTCATAGACGTAAGCAAAATTTGTTCAGAAGGGGCCGTAGACGCATCAGAGAATAGGAATAGAATCAATGGCTATTGAAGGCGTTTGTACACCTAGCGGTGTACTTCTGCAGACTGTTAACCGGCGTCAGTGACCAAAATTCCGCTGGCAGCCAGAATAACGCGTTCAATCGACGATGTAAAGCATTTCCATCCACCCGACCTTGACTTAAGTCTAATATAAGGCTGCTGAAGCGAACGGCATAGCCGCCGAAATCTTTAGAGCAGCGGGTGGTGACTTAATAAGGAGCATACACCAACTCCCCAACAAAAAGCACTGTGATGCTCTACTCTGGTAAACCAGCTGGAAGTGCACGGAGTTCCGGAGTAGGACTCATGCTAACTCCAGCAGCACGTAGTAGCCTCATATCCTGGAAACCCCATAGTGACCGGATATTGACGGCTAGGTTTCAGAGTAAAGTTAGAAAAATGACCATCATACGGTGTTATGCTCCGACTCTAGACGCGACTGAGGATGAAAAGGATGATTTTTATAGCCACTTAGGCGCCGCCTACAACCAAACGCCTAATGGGGACATCGTAATGGTTATGGGGGATCTCAATGCCAAGGTGGGTAGCGACAACATTATACTTAAAGACGTGATGGGAGTTCACGGCGTGGGAGACCGTAATGACAATGGTGAGCGGTTTATGGACTTCTGCAATACCAACCGCCTAGCCTTCGGCGGTACGCTGTTTAAGCATAACACCTACCACAAAATCAGTTGGGTCTCTATTGATAGGCAACGAACATCCAACCAGATCGACTACATTGCGATCAGTCGCCGCTTTAGAAATTGTCTCCTAGACGTCCGAAACAGACGTGGAGCTGACGTCGGACTAGAACGAGATCACCATCTTATGGTAGCTCATTTACGCCCTCGTACTGCATCCGTCAACAGTAACCGCTCAAACCTACTTAACATCACCAGGTTTAATATCGATAGGCTCAAGGTTCTCCAAGTGCGCCAGCAGTTCAGGGACCATGTTGCCTTAGCAATCAGCAGCATAGAGAACATGGATGACCACTGGAGTTCTGTGAAAAATGCTTTTGCGACTGGGGCACGCACTTATGTCGGTAAAAAGCAGAAACACCACCGCACATGGCTTTCTACAGACACCTGGAGACGGATCGATGAGCGTACAGCAATCAAGGCTCGGATTGCAGCGGCCTCAGCAGTAGAGAGAACCGAGCTTGAAGCCCAATACCGTGCGAAGAAGAAAGAAGTGCAGCGCAGTGTGAGACGTGACAAACGTCAATATGTCAACTCATTGGCCTCAAGGGCTGAAGAAGCAGCGAGTAGGTGCGACAGTAGGACTGTTTACAACATCACTAAGGAGCTCATTGGTGGTCGAAACTCCAAACAACATCCAGTGAAGAGTCTAGACGGTAACCTTCTGATTTCGAATGAGGATCAGCTCACTAGATGGAGAGAACATTTTGCTACAGTCCTAAATCACTTAGACGATGGCGGTATGATCTCGAATTCGAATGAGCAGTTCGAAGTAACAAATTCCCGAATTCGTACCGCACCTCCCAGTAAAACCGAAATAATAACAGCAATCAAGTCCCTCAAGAAGATCAAGGCGGTGGGTGTGGATGGCATCCCTGCCGAACTATTTCAAGCGGCGCTAAATACATCGGCAGATTTGTTGCATCCGCTAATACGGAGAGCTTGGGATAGTGAACAATTTCCACAGGAGTGGAAAAGGGGGATGATCATTAAGCTTCCAAAGAAGGGAAACTTGATGGAGTGCGGTAAATAGAGAGGTATATGCGTTCTTCCAGCCGTAGCCAAAATAATAGCTAGAATAATTCTAGAACGAATTAAAGAATATTTAGATTCAACTCTCGATGTCGAACAGACAGGCTTTCGCGCTGGATCCTCCTGCATCGACCACATAAACACCTTACGGATCATAATCGAACAATGCGTTGAGTATAGGTCTCCTCTACATTTACTGTTTATCGACTTCGAGAAGGCTTTCGACAGATTGAATCGAGATGCTATCTGGTTGGCCTTGCGCAGGAGAGGCATTCCAGAAAAACTTATAGCTATTATTAAGGCTACATACAAGGGCGGCAAGTGTCACATCGTGCACAATGGTAAGGTGTCGGAGGACTTTGAAGTCCAAAGTGGAGTACGTCAAGGTTGCATACTGTCCCCACTATTGTTCTTGGTGGTTATCAGCGATGTACTCCGTGCAGCATTGACGGAAGGCAACTATGGAATTCGTTGGACTATGACATCTTACCTTAAACACCTAGATTACGCTGACGATGTTTGTCTACTTTCACATCGGATAATGGATCTTCATCTGATGGCCCTAAATCTAGAAGCTGAGGCAAACAAAGTTGGGCTAAAAATAAACACAGCCAAAACAAAAGCCATGAGCACTTCTTCTAACAATCGCGCTCAACTTTACATTGCCGGACAGGAAGTCGAGAAAGTTGATAACTTTCTTTATTTAGGAAGTGTGGTCTCGGCTAATCGCGGTGGCACCGAACTGGATGTGTGCAGCAGAATCGGGAAGGCTAAAGCTGCGTTCGGAATGCTATCTAAAATCTGGAGAAGCAATGTTATCAGCTTAAGAACCAAGCTGCGACTGTTCCGCTCCAACGTAGAATCAGTGCTGCTTTATGCGTGCAGTACTTGGATGGTGGACACTATTAACACACGCAAGCTGCAAGTGTTCGTAAACAAATGCTTAAGAATCATCTTGAGGATTTTTTGGCGGAACCGCATCTCTAACGAACAACTTTATTTGAGAACGGGCCAAGAACCTATAAGCATTACTATACGAAGAAGAAAGTAGCAATAGATTGGACACACCCTACGGCGCGAAGACAAATCCATTGCGAAATACGCCATGCAGTGGAATCCGCTCACCCAGGCAGGCAGAATAGCGGGACGCCCTAGGCAAACGTGGCGCAGAACAGTTGAAGAGGAGTCGAGCTCTTTAGGAATGTGTTGGAAGCAGCTCAAACGCGTTGCAGAACTTCGAACAAGATGGCGCGCAGGCGTGGTTGACGCCCTATGCCCCAGAAGGGTTAAAGGATCTAAGTAAGTTCAGTGATACACCAACTTACTCGTTATATGATATGGTTGGACGAAAATATGCCTGGTGGGTATAGGTAACCTTGGCACACATTATCCCATCGTCCAAAAAGGGGCCCCCTAGGGTTAGGTTAGATTGGCTGTCTGCACAACGATGCAGACACACTTAGACCAGTAAAGGTCCATTGTAATACCAAGGATCTACCATTAGACCACTCAGGGACTAATAAAACCAACCGGAGCATTGATGAAGCGATGGATGTTCATGACGTCTAAGGACGCCAAATCGCTGAGGTCGTCAAGGAAGGGAGCTCCTAGATGGAGCATTCTTTTGCGTGATAGAGCAGGACATGTGCATAGGAAGTGAAGAATGGTTTCCTCCTCCTCCTCGTCCCTACAGCTCCTGCAGAAGTCATTGGAAAAGAGGCCAAGTCTTTTGGCATGTTGGCCGATTAGACAGTGTTCGGTGATGACACCGATAACGCAGCTGATCTGTGATCGCTTTAGTTTAACCAACTCGGCACTACGTTTCTGGTCCAGCTTAGGCCAGATCTGCCTCGAAATAAGACACGTAGAGCCACTATCCCACTTAAGGTTGGTCTTACTAATAGCGTTCAGCTTCAGTAGATGCTTACATGTAGCGAGGGGCATACCTAGGGCTTGCCTGTCTGGCAGAATCCTAAGAGTAGTACGATGTCTAGCGAGGGGCCCCCTAAATTGCGGCACATTCGCCTACGAAAAATCGGCTACAAGATCTTATCTGCTATTTTGTGTGAACGTCTAAAACCATTTGTCAACAACTTGATTAGTACATTTCTGTGCAGTTTTAGACAAGGAAAGTCCACCATCAACCAAGTATTAACACTACAGCAGATCTCAGATAAAACCCAGGAACATAAAATTGATATCCACTACCTTTTCAGCGATTTTAAACCCTCCTATGACAATATCGAAAGAGAATAGCTACACATACGTCCCCGATTAGAGCGTGAAAATCAAACGCAGAATGTTGTCAATCGCTGTTTCTTTGCGCTAAGAAGACAATTGTGTAACGAGACCCTGATGCCCTTCGTTCCTTTGAGGGAGAGGTTCTTCGAATGATCTTTGGTCCATCTGTAGAGATGGGTAGTAGAGGAGAAGGTACCAAGATGAATTGTATGAGCTTTAGCCTATCGGCATGGGTTATATGCACCTCTTGCCTGCTATTCTGTACTTTCTCTACAGGTATTCTGTCGAATATCGATTAGTAGCATTTTCGCAATTACACTGACTGACTGGTTCGAATTTGTGCGAAATGTGATTTTCAGTACTGACATTACAGCCTTATCTAAAAGAAGTCTCCGGCTTTGCCTCAGTCCTCCGATACTTGGCAAAACCCACAACGTAAGCTTCATGTGGTATTCTTAGCCGAAGGATGCCAGTGTGCATAATGCTCCAGAGTATCGGTCTTAAAACCGAACCGTGCGATACTCCTCTGGTGACCGGACTATTCGCCGGAAATAGTCGTTCACGATCTTCCAGATGTACATTAGTACTCTCATGCTGCGTAGTATTTCCAGGATCCGTTTCCAGCTACCGGAGTTGAAGGCGTTTTTGAATTCCAGCGATATAACGGAGCAGTACTGCTTAGCGCCTCTTTTCCATCACCCGATAGCTGTGCTGTCTCAACCACCACTCTAAGGACATTAATAGTTGATTGTACATTTCGAAACCCATACCAGTTCTCCGATAGACCGCCTGCTTCACCACCATGTTTCTTTGCGTGTTGATGGTGGCCTTTTGAAGCTCTTAGCAGTGATTTGGCCTTCCTTAAGCAAGTTCTTTTTCTTCTTTTTCGTCTTCCTTTTATCAGCGAGGTTATGATCCGAAAACAAGGGATCACAACCCTCCCACTTCACCGCATTTCTACTGATCCGCCTGTGGGGTTCGCCTATTTGACCTCAGGAAATATCGGCAGGCCTGCCGATTTTCGATTTTATAGGCCTGCCTTTCCTGCATCGCGATATCTTTGGACCGTGCATAGATATTGCCTTTTTAACAGGGTTCAAATGATCTCTTCTTTGAACGTGGCAATACCAACTGAGCCGGTCGCGCTCTAATTTTTGTACGATGGTTTCCTTGATGTGAAAGCTTCCACGGATCTTCGAACTTCTTATTCGATCAAGCTTTGTCACTCCTGCTGTCATGCGAAGCATCTTCATCTCAGCTGCCGTTAATTTACTCTCATACTTTTTGTACATCGTCCAACATTGTGAACCGTATGTGAGCGCTGGAAGCACAACTGCGGTGTAGAGCCTCCTTTCAACTTAGGAGGCATTTTTCTCTCACAGAAGATAGCGGAATTTTCTCGCCACTTCATCCACCCTACGCTTACGCGATGATTGATATCGTCATCACAAGTTGCTTTGCTATTGATCATAGATCCCAGATATTTGAACTTTTCGCACTTGGAAAGCACTGTTCCATTCAAATAAATGTCTGGAATAGGCCTGAGTGGATCAGAGAACGGGCAGCACAAATACTCTGTCTTTTTAGAACTAATGCGATACCCATTTCCCTCCAAAACGTCCACCCACACATCAAGTGCTCGTTGCAGGGATGTAGGATCCTCACTTATGATGGCTCCATCGTCAGCAACGAATAACTGATGTACCTTGGGATCCATCATTTTACCTTCAAGCAGATAATCAAGGACTGTAATAAAGAGTAAAGGACTTAAAACGCTTCCCTGGTGCACCCCGACTTTGATTGGGAACTCTTCGGTTACTCCAGTGGGGCATCTTGCTTCTGTCTTTGCTCCTTCGTACATGTCCATGATCAGCTGTACATAGGTTTCTGGAACCCCTCGATGTTTTAGCGCCACCCATATCAAATCTCGTGGTTGTCTGTCGAATGCCTTTTCAAAGTCAACCAATGCAATATGCAAATCCCTTAAGGAATCACCATGTTTTTCCATTATGATCCATATACTTTGGATTGCATCTGTGGTTGATTTACCCGAGACAAACCCGCACTGATCATCAGATAGCCGTATTATTTTACGCAGTCGGCCACCTAATACCCACTCAACGATCTTCATGGTGTGTGACATCAGCTTGATCGAACGGTAGCTATCACAGTTTCGCGTATCACCCTTCCCTTTGTATACAGGGAGAAGGTACCTTTCCCTCCATTGATTCGGCATTGGATCACCTCTCACGAATTTGGAGATAAGAATTCTGAGCCATCTGAACCCGACGTATCCCATCTTTTTCAGTACTTAGAGGGCATCTCGTCTGGCCCAACCGCTTTTCGTTTTTTGGAGTATTTGACCGCTTCACTAACTTCCTCGACTGTAATGTCGGGTATTTTTTCACAGTTAGAGGTGGCTCTTAGAAAGTATAGCCGGGGAAACTGTTCATTTAAAAGCTCTTCACAATACTGCCGCCACCTCTGCAGAATTTTGTCGTCATCCACAAGAAGCTGGCCATGAGCATTGCTAATGAACTTTGGCGAACGAATCTCCTGAGCATTCCTCCTTTTTTGGGCGGCTATTTAGATAGTGGCGCTCTTGTTCTTTAAGCAAGTTCGCTGTAGGGAATCCCACATATTTTGTGCGTATCGCGTCTTTTTTGGAGCTCTTTCGCCACTTAGCAACCTCGATAGTTCGCAAAATGTTTTCCCTTGCAGTTTATACAAGTGGCTGGGGTTTGCTTATTTAGGTGACACTCTTCCGAGAGATGTTTACCTGTGCATTTGATGCATCGCGGTTCTTTTTGGCAGTAAGTCTGCGTGTGATTGAAACCTTGACAGCGCCTACACTGCGGGATCGATCTGGAGCTCTCACGCATATTTTCGATTTTGACTACGATGTTTAAAATAGTCTTAATGCCATATATGTTGGGCGACGCACATAGGTTGCCCTCTGCTGCAAGAGAACTCTTCCTACTAACTTAATGGACAAATCTAATCACACTACTGTTTGCCACTTTGCCAAACAAATCATGTTTGCACCCAAGCTCACCGAGTGCTTAAAAATATTTTAATCGAAAAAACATTTGAATCTAGAAAATCAGAATTGAAATGAAATTGAATGGTGCTAGTTGTACATTTGGTCTTTTCAATTACCAACATATATTACATCTTTATTTTCGTTTTTATCGAAACTTAGCATGAATAGTGGAAGACCACGCTTTACTAATTTTTCCTGATCTCCCTCCGACTGTTGCTTCTCGTCCTTGATAATATTGACTGCATCAAGAATTTGAAAGCCTTTGTCTTGAAGGTCGCTTATAACATCTTCTTTAGTGCACGAAGGGTGGAGTCCGCTTGCTACAACACGCAGTGCTCTTTCTTACTTATTCTCATAAGTATACCACTGAATTTTCTCGGCATTCGACAATTTTTGGGACACTGCTCGGTATCCGTCGGCATCATCGACATTGATTTTCCACGTATTGTTTCGGAGAGATGTCACCTTAAACTTCGATGTCAGCGTTCCTTTAAGGAGGCAATGTAACTTATTATAGACCGTAATTCCAACGACGTTTATCGGTGGCGGAGGACGTAATTTTTTGTTTTGTTTTTGTTTTGGCTTTTCTTGCAACTCCTTACGCTTGACATCTTTTTGTGGCTCAACTTCCGGTGAGGAGCCGGCTTTGCGTTTTTTGCTAGGTCGTTTCTTTTCGATCCCATTCGTTTCACGTGTTAGCTCTTTTTCGTCCGTCTGGTATTCGCGACTAGGTGAGCGATGTGGACTAACTGTATTTTCTTTTTGTAGATACGTGTTTTTAGGGCATTCTTTTCTTGCCTGAATAAGTCTACCTCTTTTTTGAGTTCACGATAGAGTAGCTCCATTTCGGTAAGCTTGGTACGGAGTAAGTCGTTTTCCTCCTCAAAGCTTTTCAATTTCACTGAGTCTCGTTCTTCACGCGCTACCGGCGGATTTCTTTTCCCGGAGACGTTAGATCTTGCTGGTGGAGATCGAGATACCCTTGTACTTTTTAAGAACGGATTTATTAGTTGCAATAACTGGCTCTCCCCAGAATCCGTAGAGCCGACCTCCGAAGAAGGTGAATTTTTCAGTGAACCTGGGCTGGCACCTGCGGTATTCAATCGTTATGTTTTGTTGATTGCATTTTTTGTATACACTATGCTCGGTATACGGTGGGTGGATTTTAGTCGCCTCAGCCATGCCTACCTCGGGTATATTCTAACCCCTACCCAGAAGCGCCTTCTATATATATCCAGAAAAGCAACCATTGTCTACTCCTTATGAAACAGGGAATATTCTATTTTACACACCAGTGAGTGTATTGCATTTGCAATGGATGGATGTTGGACCGCCGACAGTAGCTTTTATCAATATTGTTGCGTAAATGGATATCAATCAGTCGTTCTAATGCTTTCAAGAGAAAGTCTAGACAACTTTTAAAAATTGTCTCAAGCATCGGCAGGATTATATCGGATGACTTATGCAACTTGGCAGGTATTATGCCGTCTGGTCCGCGGATTTATATGGTTTGGAACTGTGCAGTGCCCACTGAAGCTTGCTATGTGTAATCAGTTTTGAGGAGTTTGTTTTTTGTGAAGGTGGTTTGCTGAAAACCATATTGCTTACAACTTGGGGACTGCCTGGGAAATGAGTGTCAAGCAGTAAATTTAGCGAATCTTCGCTTGAAGTCGGCCAAGACCCATCAGTTTTCTTAAGGTAACTGGGTGTTATTGGATTTGAAGAGAGAATTTTCTTCAGCCTAGATGCCTCAGAGTGTTCTTTCGTTAAAAGATACGTTTAATAAAATTGTACGTTGTACATGAAGTAAAAATTCAAACTCCAAACTTTTCTTTAACGTTATAAAAAATGCACGTCTGTGCCGTTTGAGATTTATTGCGGGAGTTATTTATACAGCCAAAGAGTAAACTGACATTAGTAGTTACGGCAAATTACAATGATAGATATATGTATGTAAACAATACCCCATGGTAGCGTTCAGTATAACTAAGTGTAAATGGTATAAATTATCGAAACATTTACGTTACGTTAACATTTACATTATTTAATTCTTTTAATTCATTATTTATATTATTTATCTTATTCGAATAAAAAAGGTTAATTTTTACATGATGAACACAGAGGCTTCTTCTATTTTACCACAGAAGAGTCTCCAAGAATTACGTTTGGCTTTCCTTAATTCTTTTTTGTATATGTTTACGGATGGGCACCGTGGCGTAAGTGGTTAGTGTGTCGGATCACTACGCATGAGGTTCCAAGTTCGAATCCCAGAAAATACCAAAAAGTTTTTTTCACGGTCCAACCTCTCGCGAGCGTCTGACAAACATCCGAGAGTATTGTTGTCACGAAAATGCCGTTCGGATTCGGCATTAAACTGTAGGTCCCTTCCATTTGTGTGAAAAATATAACGCACACAACATGAGTGGTTGCGAGAAGCTAGGCCCTGGCACTTTAAAGAGCTGTTGCGCCAAATATTTGTTTGTTTGATGCCTTGTATTGTACAAGTCCCAATCTAACGCATCTCTCGTACTTTTGGCATTATTAAAAAGTTTTCTACAATTATTTCTTAAAGGACCTAACCCTGCAATCAATGGGCCGAAAGAAGTCATTGCTTTATTTAAGGCTGAGGTTAAGTCCTCAACCACGCGATCAAGTTCTTGGGGTTTGCAGGGGGTATTAAGGTGGTCTGAGGTAACTAAACAACTAAGAAAGATGGTTTGCTTGACACCTACCAATACTTGATGCGTTGGACGATGCTATCGGAGGCAAGGGTGATGTCCAATACTTCTTGCCTGTTTCTGGTGACGAAAGTGGGCTCGTTACCTATGTTGCACAAAGTAAGGTTTGTACTTAGAATGAAATCAAAAAGTAGCTCACCTCTTTTATTGATATCGGAACTGCCCCATACAGTGTGATGAGCGTTAGCATCACATCCTATAATGAGACCAGTCTTCAAAAAGAGAGTCCATATTGTCATGGGCGAGATACGCCGACACCAAAAAGTAAGAGCCACTGGGTGTTTCTATTTTCGATGCGGTTGTATCTCGATCGCTGTAATTAGGGAGTAAAGTTACATTTAGGTTACTTTTTACCAGTATACACGCTCTGGGTTAACCTTCGTCATGCAAATACATGGTGTAGTAGTTAGGAGTCTTGAGTCCACGTATTAAATTGTCCACAACCCAAGGTTCCTGGACCAAGACTATATGTTCCCTGTCCTTTGAAAGACGGAGAAGAAGGCCGACAGAAGCCGTAATAGAGTGGTGAAGGTTATTCTGAACTAACTGCAGCATTAGAGCTACAATCAGGCAAAGGAACCTCCACCACTGTGGTATAATGGGCTTAAAAAAATTATACAAAAATTTACACACTAAACCACTAAATACAAAAGCAGCAATTATTGAAAAAAATTAAAGAAAAGACGGAAAAACCATAATGGCTTGTTCAAAGGAATTTAATGTTTCAAAGGACACAATCTGCTAAATTAAGCGCAATGCCGATCAAATCACAGAAAGAATTGCAAAAACTTTTGTCGGACTAGGTAAAATGTGCACAATGAAAAAAGCTGAAAATCCAAAAAAAGGAGAAAGCCTTTTATAGGTGGCTTCTGAATCAACGTAAAAGAAATATGTCATTAAACGGAAACCTTATAAGAGAAAATGCTAAGCAATTGAATGTTAAATATGAGTGCCAACAAGGGGGCTCCTTTAACTCTGGGTGGTTTCAAAAATGGAAAAACCTATACATTTATTGACTATAAGTGGAGAAAAACTATAGAGCCAAGGCCTATAAAGACATTCAAAAAAAGGCTTAAAGAAAAACTTTATAATGTTTTGGAAGATGTTGGCCAAGAAAACTTGTGTCTCTTTTAATGAGAAGAGTGCTCCTGATGGAAAAATGCCCGTTCAGGTGAAAAAGTACCTTTTATTCAATGTATAATACTTGCAAGAACCAATTCAATAATCATTCTAAGAAATCTAGTACGTTCACCAGTTCATTGCTTTCCGCCATTATTTTTTCTGTGTCGTAAGCTTTTCCGGTTTCAGGACTCGGCCATTATTACTTTGATCTTACTGGCGTGCGGTCGATCCCAGAACACTATACAAATAAAGTTTTAACCGAGTGTACTCAAAACCATTTTGCCTTTTTTTTTGCAACGAAGCAGCATCGAGTCCATTGACTCAACAATACCAAAGCAAATGGTAACCTTACTGCTAGGATCTAATGCCACAGGTACACACAAACTCGTTCCACTAATCATTGGAAAGTTAAAAAATCCGCGTTCCCTAAAAAATTTCGAAATGGCACTGGAATACAAAAGTTCTGCCAATGCTTGGATAACAAAATATATATTCAAGAAGTCCTTTTTAAACAGTTTTGTTTCTCAAGTAAAAACCATTGCGAAGCCGAAGATCTTCCACCAAAGGCACTTTTGCTAATCGACGATGCTCCAAGTCACCCACAGAAGAAGATTTAAAGGCTCCAAACCAAACGTTACTGCTTTGATACACCCGATAAATCAAAATGCAATAAGAATAACAAAGCTGCGTTATAAATCAATCTTGCTTTCGTCTATTAATGCCAAGAAAAGTGAGGACATCATTTCTGCCTTCAAAATTTTTAATTTGCAACATGCCATCATTTTGATTTCAAAGTCTTCAAACAACTATCACAGAAATTCCAATCGTAATGAAAAAAAAGATTTTAGATAGTCATACAGAGACATACCAAAAATGATAACTCTTCATACATATTATGTGTGAAGTCAATTATTTTCTTCTTTTTGCAATTGAAATACATTTATATAATAAAACAAAAGCTGCCCCCAAACTCTGAGGAGATATCAACCGCAATCGGCGGAAAATAAATTATTTTGGACCACCTCCGCAACAAAGACAATAAGAAAATACACAAGTAACGAAAAGAATGGGATTGCGATAGCAAAATACTCGCGCATAATGCCGCATCCGGGGAAGCCATTGTAGCAACATGACGCGCAATATAAATTAAGGGTCCTGGCGTTGGCGCCTTAGGTCTTGGTCATGTTCTGTGCGGATAATATGTACAACTCCTCACTCGCTGCTGCTTCTGATATTTACAGTCGTTGACAGGTCTCCTTCCGATTCACCATCATCATCATCTCCAACACCGGCGTTGCAGCCACCACATCCACCACCACCACCACCACCACCACTGCTTCCATCCCAGCCGTAGTCCTTTCGATTGTTTCGCTATTGCCCAACCAGAATGTTCTTTAAGGTATACATATGTTTCACTTTGTGCAGACGATGGATCTGGTGTCCTCAGTGTAGTGGATACTCGAGGAGCGCCTACATTGGAACGCAATGATGAGCGTAGCCATTGCTTTTAAGTTCATGCAATATCTTCTCCCTCTTGGTATGGACTCACACACATTCAAAGGTAATCGTTTGTTTCGTGCGATCAAATCGATGCCCACAAAGTAGCATGTTTCGGAATAAATTGGTGGCGTTTCCAGATACCGATAAGCAGGGCAAAAACAATCAGAACACCGGTTAGGGCTCCGAGGAATGGTGCTGGAAAATTATATGGCCATTATCTCACTTTGAAATTTCTTCTTCGCTCGATATGTTCCCCGGTTGTTGTGCAGTATTTTAACTTTTCACCTCGTTTCTTCGCCCGCACCTTCCTTTTCGTCCGGGGTTATTGTGTTAACTTTTTATTTTTCGCAAAGACGTCCAGAAGACAGACAGAGTGGAAATACATACACATAACAAAGCAAAAAACATTGTGAAGTTAGGCCTTGACTTCTGCCAGATAACAATGAGAACACAATACAAAGTTTTTGCTAAACTTGCACGAGGATAACGAAATTCTAATGCAAAAGGAGAACAATTGGACGACATCCGGTATTTATGTATTTTTTACATTTTCTATGCAACAATGCGAATGGCGAAGAATTTTAGCCCAACAATGGTGTATTTGATTCTGTTTAAAAGTTCAATTCAGGCAGCTGGAAAAGAGGAAACTACTTAACCTTTCAGTGGGCGTAATCCTTCGGCAAACTACTTCAAGCACCATGTCGAGGGCGTTTCGATTGAGATTCAGTTTGGAGAAGGCAGCAGTAGCCTTCCCGCAGGTATGCATGCATAATTGTGACACAATGGGAACACATTTCGGGTGAAATAAACTTTTGTACACTCATTTATGAGATGTCCTACAAGATAAACAAAAAGCTAGCAAGGACAACTTTGGACATTTATTTAACTGCTCTGAAGTAGTCCTCTGTGGTGGACTAAGCTTCGTAATTCGCATTTACGTATCCCTTTGTGAACCAGGCAATAAGAAACGGATTACGCCTGTCGGACGCTTTGTTCCAGAACTTTTTTTTGCAAAACAAGTAACATGGTATATTCTATAGAATAGTAATTAGGAATGTATGCATTTCAATTAACATTGTACGAGTAAACTCCTATCATCGCATAGCGTTGGCTGAGTGAAGAGACTTTATATTATTATTTTATTAATTCTGGAAGCTTATAAGTTTATCAGTACCTGCTGATGATGGCTAAGCTCATGACCGCAGCCAACTTCTTTGCACAAGATGGATGAAGAAGACCTTTCGCCAACTGTCTGTAATAGATCATATTTCTGTATTTGAGCAGTGTTGTAGTTACGAGCTGGAAGAGATGATAAATAGAAGGCGGGTGGATATATATATCTTCTTAGACGTTAGGACAAAAGATTACAAGATGTTCAACTACGGAACGGAATAGGCTAGGAACGGTATCATCCTTGCGGCGCTGGCGGAGCTGCTTGATAACATCTTGACCATTTTGAAGTCCAACATTCGTTTGATGTCTCTCAAACTAGTAATACAAGGAGAGGCCCGAGTGCTACTAGCATGCACGATTCGCAAACCTGAGTAATCGATTCCAGGAATACGCCTACGTACTAAACACACACCCTACACACTTCAACCACTCTCCCCGCGGTACTGCCGTTAGGTATTTCTTCGCGGGGCTGATTAGCAATTATGCTCTAGTCTCCGAGGCCGCCTCTTGGGCTCTTCTTAGGGCTTCTGCTCTTCGCAGCGCATTCTGCACACACACTATGAATGAGCAGATCTCCATCCACTCGCCCTCTGATCGTGTCATGCGACTAACAATATTTTCTGGACTTGGCAGGTTTGCTCTGTCTTCTGCAAAGCGTCTGCAGTAGAAAACTGCATGCTCCGCGTCCTAATCTTCGTTTGGGCATATTGGACACAGGGGCGAACTATCGTGTCCAAATCTATGGAGGTATTTCCGGTAGCCACCGTGTCCGGACAGGAACTGTGTGAGGTGGTAGTTACAGTTCCCCCTCGCTCTCTCTGTCCATGATTTTATAGTGGGAATGAGCTTGTCCACCTGCCTTTGGTAGAGTTGTCCCACCTGGTTTGCCACAGCGTTGCTGATGCTGCCCTTTCCTCCTCCTTAATCCTTTTTGCCTCTTGCCGGTTCGAGGGACATCTAAGGTATACTCTCTGCATCTCTTCAGCGAGGATGTCGATTGGGACCATCCCAGCTAAAACGCAGGCTGCATCGTCGGAGATAGTTCGGAAGCCGCTGATCACTCTGATTGCGCAGAGCCTGTGAGCTGATGATAGCTTCTTCCTGCACTCATTTGTCGCCAGTGCACCTGCCCATATCGGGGCAGCGTATAGAAGTACCGAGCTGACCACTCTGGACAGTAGGATCATGCGGGCGTATCTAGGCCCCCCGATGTTCGGGAGCATTCGGGAGAGTGCTGCCTGCATCAGCGATGCTTTCTTACTGGAATACTCGACGTGGGCTTTGAAGCGCAGCCTGTTGTCGAGCATGACTCCAAGGTACCTCAAGGATTCTTTGGACCTGGTTATCTGGTTTCCGACCCGGAAGCTGGCGTATTCCACCTTTATGGCATCGACGGTAGAGCGTGATTTTCTGAAGCCGTACTGACAGTCTGACAGGGCTCCGTTTTCCTCCGCCACCGCAAGTAGTCTGTCATAGATGATACGCTCTAGGATCTTCCCCAGCGTATCGAGCAGGCATATTGGGCGATACGATGATGGTTGTCCGGGCGGCTTATTGCCCTTTGGAAGCAGCACTAAGTGTTGTAATTTCCATGGTGTAGGGAATACCCCCTCTATGCACCTTTGCATCGTTGTTAGAAAGATGTC
Source organism: Brachypalpus laphriformis (assembly GCA_945910035.1). Taxonomy (NCBI): domain Eukaryota; kingdom Metazoa; phylum Arthropoda; class Insecta; order Diptera; family Syrphidae; genus Brachypalpus; species Brachypalpus laphriformis. Next base: position 105,583,370 of record OX246756.1, read on the forward strand.
CGGTCTCGTCTTAACAGCCGCCTTGATTGCCCTATTCGGGATGCCATCCGGTCCAGGTGCTTTGCTGTCTCCGATTTTTCTGCATGCCCCAAAGAGTTCTTTTGACGTGATTGCCGGGATATGCTCCAGGCTGATCTCCCTCGTGATGGAGACCATAGTAGTTGGTCTATGGGGGAATAGGTGCTCTACTATAGTCTTTAGCATTGCCGGGCATGTAAGTTGTGGAGACCTGCTTCTTTTAAGCTTCTTCATCACCACTCTATACGCCATGCCCCAGGGGTCTAATTCGACCTCGTCACAGAGCCGCCTAAAGCTCCTTGACTTACTCTCCTTAATGGCCCTTTCCAGTTCTCGCCTCGACAATTTAAATGTGGTTAGCCGCTCTTGGAAATCTTGTCTGCCTCTGCATCTCTGAGATCTGCGTCGTGCTTGTAGGCACTTCGCCCTGAGCCGTTTAATCTCGTCGGTCCACCAGTAGCAGGGCTTTTACTGACAGACCTTCTGGGCATTGCTGCGTCGCACGCTGTGGTTATGACCTGGATCAGCTGATGCGAAAGTGCCTCAGCCGATCCATTATTTGTTGTGGCACTGGTGCTTAGCATTTCTTCGAACGTGTCTTTGTCGAAGAGCGTATCCTTCCACTTTGGTCCTGTTAGGGTGGGACGCAGTCTACGTTTCTCCTCGCCGACATTAAATATAATTGCCTGGTGGTCACTGTGGGTATAGTCTTCGCTGACCCGCCATTTGGTTTTCCGCAGGAGTGAGTTGCTCATGAATGTGATGTTAATGATTGACCCTCTGCCTGCCTTTCGAAACGTTTCCGCTGTACCGTCGTTGGCCAGACTAATGTCCAGTGCTGCGAAACATTCGAGGAGAGCTCTTCCCCTTGCGTCTGTGCTTCTACTGCCCCAATCAGTAGCCCAGGCGTTGAAATCTCCAGCTAGGTTAGGTTAGGTTATGTTGGCTGTCCACACGGGAGTGTAGACACACTTAGACCAGCGAAGGTCCTTTGTGATACCAGGATCAAACCATTAGGCCACTCAGGGACTAACAAAACCAACCGGAGCTTTTGACAAAGCGATGGATGCTCATGACGTCCAAGGACGCCAGATCGCAGAGGTCGTCAAGGAAGGGGGGCCCTAGATGGAGCATTCTTTTATGCGACAGGGCTGGACATGTGCATAGGAGGTGAAGGATGGTTTCCTCCTCCTCCTCGTCCCTACAGCTTCTGCAGAAGTCATTGGAGAAGAGGCCAAGTCTTTTGGCGTGCTGGCCTATAAGACAGTGTCCAGTGAGAACACCGACAACGCAGCTGATTTGTGTACGCTTTAACTTGATCAGATCGGCACTACGTTTTTGATCCAGCTTAGGCCAGATCTGTCTCGAAATGTGACACGTTGAGCCGTTTCCCCATAAAAGGTTGGTCGCGCTAATAGCGTTCAGCTTTAGTAGATACTTACATGTAGCGAGGGGCATACACAGGGCTTGCCTTTCAGGCAAAATCCTTAGAGTGGTACCCTGTCTGGCGAGGTCGTCAGCCCTGCAGTTACCTGGAATGTCTCTATGGCCCGGCACCCAGCATAGGTGAATGTTGGACTTCTCTGTCATCTCCATAAGAGATAGACGACAGTTTAAGGCAGCCTTAGAAGTGAAGGAGAACGATTCCAGGGACTTGATTGCCGCTTGGCTGTCAGTGAAAATGCTAATATCCCTGACAGATAATACATTACATTTCAGCCAGGACAGGGCTTCTTTAATCGCCATGATTAATTAGATTAATTAATCTCCAGCTATAATCACTGGGTGTTTCCCCCGCGCGTCAGCTACGATGTCGTCCAGCAGCTTTAGATAGTCCGCCAGTGTTATACTGGGGGCGCATAGCAACTATAGAAGTGCACACCATTTATCCTTGCATATACGAAAAGGTCAGCCTGGTGGCCGACTGACTGCAGAGCATAGCTCCCGCAGGTCCATATCGCGGCTTTTTTCGTGGTGTCGTCTATCCAGCTACTTCCATTTATGGGCTTGTACGGTTCGCTTATTAGGGCTACGTCGATCCTTTTCTCTCGTACAGTTTGCGCCAGAAGGTCCTGTGCGGTGGCGCAGTGGTTTAGGTTTATCTGGACGACATTCATCATATTAATTTGGCCAGTGCCTTCTTGAGTACCGGACACTTGCTGCTACCAGCTACGTGTCCGGCGTTTTCTGGTGTGACCGTCTTACACCAGAAGCATAATGCGTCCTTTTTGCATTCTTTGGCTATGTGGCCCTCCTCTCCACAGTTTCTGCACTGCTTGGATCGGTCATGCTCGCTCTTGCATTGACGCGCCGTGTGGTCAAACTCCAGACACCAGATTCGCGTAGCTGGAACAGCAGGTCGCCTTTCTGGGTTCTCCTAATCTTTGTGACCGATTCACCCAGGTTGTGGAGCTTGGGGTCCGCTTTGACCCTGCGTAGTATTTCGGCGTAGGAAAGTTGACCCTTGGTTGCCACCACTATTGCGTCCGGTCGCGTTTTTTCACTGGCGGTCTTGCCTGGCTTCTTCTCATCCTTCTTGTTCTTTTTGAGAACTTTCGACCAGGCACTGCCGCGGCCTATAATCTGCTCGATGCTCGCCGCACTGATGGGCTTTTGACTCTTTGTGGCTGTGTTGGCGACCTTCTTCCTGGAGGCATTTAACCACTCATTTTCTCCTGTTGCCCGTTGCTTGCTTGTGGTTGCGTTTGCCCGCTTATTTGTGGCCACTGGGGTCTCAACGCCAGCTGCGGCATCCTTTTGCTTGGTGTTTGCCAAAGGTGGATGTTTCGTTTCCGCTTTGGCTCCGGACGTTTCCTGTTTGTAGCACCATTTGGCGGATGTACCTCCTTCCGCTTTGGCTCCGGGGGTTCGCTGTCGCCTACACCATCTGATGGGTGTTTCTGCTTCCGCTTTGGCTCCGGGGGTTCGCTGGCTGCAGCCTGCCTTCTCTTGGGTTCTAAAGTTGACTTTAGCTAGGGCGAAGTTTGTGAGAAGTTGTTCTGACGAATAACCTCTTTTGCCTTCTCGTCGTGCAGCTGGATCGCCGAGAGCTCATAGAGAGCTCTGATGCTTTCAATGGCATCTCGCATCGCTTGGTGGATTGAGCGTCTTTTTCCGTCTTCCAGCATTTCTACCAGCCCCCTAATTTGCTCACCTAGTTTGTGGAAATCAGATTGCTGGGCGGATGGTTCGACCGTCACGTTTCTTATTGCAGGTGACTCGCGCCGTTCCGTGTGTCTTTGTGCTGATGCTACTTGGCCAACTGGTGACCTCAGCATCCTTGAGTTTCCCTGAAAGGGGTTTTCCTCGTTCTCCACTGTGTTTTCTCCTGTGTTTTTGTTTGTTTTGTTTGAAATCATTTCTAGTAGGACCCCACTCAAAGCTGCTATCAATGCTCGAATGTGTAGTCACCCAGGGATCCCATGGTTATCTGTGCAAGTAGGGAGGCCATGCGAGGGTTGGCACAACCCCTTATGAGGTATTGTGTCAGAGCCGGATCGGTGCTAAGCAAGAATGTTACATCTGCACCTACACCACCAACTTAATGGTGACGAAACATTGAACGTACTTTGAGGCCTGCCAAGGTTTTAACGGGACGGGGGCGCTCGTAGCATTAGCCTGAAAGCCATTTCAACCGGATTTCACTCCAACTTACTCAGGTAACAGAATACTACAAACGTCAGCCCTCATAGCTCTCATTCCAATTCGTTATCCAGTTTGCCATAATTAAGACCTTACTGGGCTCGGTCTTAATGTTTCTTGTTTTTATTGGTTTTGATACTGATGACGAAGTCATCGTAAAGAAAGAACAGTTTGTAGTTCTTCTCGGTGTAATGATGTATAGTTTATGTATAATATATGCAACCTCTCATCCAGGGCAGGAGGCTGTGCGTTTCACGGTGTGGTGGGTACATCCGGATCTCGCCATTTTCTCCTTACTGTATCACTCGTAGCCACCTTGTGCGGTGGGGAGCACTTATATGGAAGACGGTGCTTATTCGTCTTGTCGCAGAAAGTTTATAGGGGTTCCTTTGACCTTTTCAGCCAAGCCCTCCTTCTCTGCCGCTCTTGGTCGGGGACTGCTTATTTGGGTATTCGCAGTTAACCTACAATTCTGCAGGCCGTTCACTATCCGCCACCTGTGACCCCCACAGTTGCCTGAGCTTAGCCCCACCGGCCCGTCCGACTTGGTGGCTGTGGGGGAGCCACCAATATTGTCAGTGCATACCATATGCTCCCCATATTGGGTGCGATCGGAGGGAAAAAGATGAATTTTGGCTAGATTTTCACAATCTCCTTAAGAACATCCCCAAGGAAGAGTTTCTGTTTGTTGGATAGGATTTGAATGAACATGCCGTGAAGTCAAACAAAGACTATCAAGACTGCCATGGAGGGGTGGGATACGGTGCTAGGAACCTTCCTGGTGAAGCCATCCTTATCATGTGCAAAACACACGATCTTATCGTGTTAAATATCATGTTCATCAAACAAAGCCGACACCTGATGACTTAAAACAGTGGTGGAAGTGAAACCCAGATTGACTACCGTTTGGTAGCCAGTTTCATGAAGCCTCGGGTAAAAGACTGCAAAATGATCCTGGGAGAGGCAATCGGTCAGCATCGCCGTCTCCTGCTAACAGACATTTTTATGAAAACACCGAAGAAAAGTAAACAAACAATCTGGACAAAGAAAATGGCGAGGCTTTTGTTTTCGCGATGAGAAATGACTTCTCTCACACCATCAACGGAGCTCGGGATGAAGAGAGTGCAGAGCACAAAATATGTGGGATTCCCTACAGCGAACTTGCTTAAAGAAGGCCAAATCACTGCTAGGAGCTTCAAAAGGTCATAACCAACACGCTGAAGAAACATGGGGGTGGAGGGATGAAGCTAAAGAAATGATAAATAAAAAGAAAGTGGCTTTCAAAACTTAGTCAAAGTGCCGCTCTAATAATAGTGACAAAAAGGTCGCCTCGAAATGGACTACAGATGTTAAAAGAAAAAAGCGAAGAAGAAGTGCACCCAGCTTCAAGCAGAGAGTACGGAGGGCCTGTATCGGGAGCCGGAGAAAATATCTTCCTCGGTTGCTAATGCAAACCAGGCTATCCAGGAGCAGCGATGATACAATATGAACACGAGCGCAATCACCTTCAAAATAGCCGCACAAAGAAGAAGGAATGCTCAAGAGATTCGTTCGCCAAAGTTCATTAACAATGCTCATGGCCAGCTTCTTGTGAATGACGACAAAATTCTGCAGCGGTAGCGTTAGTATTGTAAACGACTTTTGAATGAACAGTTTCCACGGCTATACTTTCCAAGAGCCACCCCTTACTGTGAAAAAATATCCGACATTACAGTCCAAGAAGTTATTATTATTATTTGTGTAGGGTTATTTTTCACTGCGACCTAGTGGTCTATTGTGCCCCCTGCTAATACCTTGGAGAGGTTTGTTCCCTCGTTAGAGTTCCCCTCGCATTGTAATTCCTTGGGAATTGTGTTTGAAGGCCATACACTCTTACTTGCCTTGGCGAGAATAGTTCACCTTAGAGCTCTCTCTCCAAACCAGTTTCTTTTAAGAATCTGAGAATGAGAAGTGGGTCCACGGTTAGCATATCCTCTTCTGATATTTGGTATTTGCCCAAGTATTTCAATTGTTTGTGGGTGTCTCACTTGACTCATTGCAGAATCTACAAAGGCCTTCATTTGTTATACCTAGTTTCCGTAAATGCTCCCTGAGTTTGCAGTGCCCCATCAGGAAGCTTGTTAGGATTCGTAGGTTATTCTTGCTAAGGCAGATACAGGCTTCGAATCTTTCCGGTTGTAACATCCCAGTAGTTTCTTAGCTTGCTTCAGGCCAATGGTGTTGTTCCAGGTTCTTGCCCTGTCTTATTTCTCCATTTTTCTGAATTCCTCGCGTATGGTATGTTCGCGAATGGTTCAGGTCCAATGAAGGGTTCTGCAGCCAAGGTGTCTGCTGCTTCGTTACCTTTTATCCCGTCATGACCGGGTATACAGTAAAGCATAACTTTATTGTTTCTGCCCAATTCATTAAGTTTGTATAGGCATTCCCACACAAATTTTGTTTTAATGACATAGGAGTCAAGTACTTTGATAGCTGCTTGGCTGTCTGACAGTATTGCTAGTCGCAGTTGCTGTATCTTCTTTCGAGATTGAGTTGGATGCATCTAGCTATAGCAGATATTTCAGCTTAAAAGATGATGGTACTCTTACCCATGGGTTCTGAGTACTTCGTCCTTGGCCCAAACACGCCCGCCCCTGTGCCTTTTCCAGTTCTCTAACCGTCTGTATACCACTTTACCATGTGGTTGCCCAGTTCTTATATCGTAGACTCGTTGTTCCATTCTTTCTTGTTATTTAACTTTGTACCAAAGTTGTTCGCAAACTTAAATTTTCTGATACTGTCATCCCTGGGGACTGCCAGAAGGGGAAGTTTTTTTAGAAGTACATCTTATTCTCTCGAACCAACGCATTTCTCCTTTCTTCTTTTGCCATCCTTAGGATCATTCGGTGTGCATTTTGCTCCACTACAAGATGGAGCGGTGCTAGCTCCAGGAGTACTTCCATGGCTGCAGTTGGACATGTTCGCATGGTCCCAGTTATGCAGAGTCACGCAAGTCTTTGCACTTTAGTGAGTGTCTCCCGAAGAAGTTAGTAAGGCGGTCAAATACTGCCAAAAACCAAAAGCGGTAGGGCCAGACATAATACAATCTGAATTCTGGAAAAAGATGGGAGACATTGGGTTCAGCTGGCTCAGAATTCTCATCTCCAAATTTATGAGAGGTGATCCATTGGCCAATCAATGGAGGGAAAGTTACCTTCTCCCTGTGTATAAAGGGAAGAGTGATACACGAAACTGTGATAATTACCGTTCGAACAAGCTGATGTCACATACCATTAAGATCGTTGAGCAGGTATTAGGTGGCCGGCGATCAGTGCGGGTAAATCAACCACAGATGAAATCCAAAGTATAAGAATAGTAATGGAAATCCATCGTGATTCCTTAAAGGATTTGCATATTATATTGGTTTACTTTGAAAGGGGATTCGATAGACAATCATGAGATCTGATATGGGTAGCGGGAAGACATCGAAGGGTTCCAGAAACCTATGTACAGATGATCATGGACATGTACGAAGGAGCAAGGATAAGAGTAAGATTCCCCGCTAGAGTAACCGAAGAGTTCCCAATCAAAGTCGGGGTGCACCAAGGAAGCGTCTTAAGACCTTTGTTCTTTACTGCAGTTTTTGACTATCTGCTTGAAGGTAAAGTGACGGAACCCAAGGTACATCAATTATTCGTTGCTGATGATGGAGCCATCATAAGTGAAGAGCCTACATCCCTGCAACGGAAACTTGTATGGGTGGACGTTTTAGATGGAAACGATTATCGCATTAGTGCTGCCCGTTCTCTGATACACTCAGGTCTATTCCAGGCACTTATTTGAAAGGAACAGTGCTTCCCAAGAGCGAAAAGTTCAAATATCTGGAATCTATGATCAACTAGCTGACCAATCTGTGATGACGACATCAATCATCGTGTAAGCGAAGAAAACTCGGCTATCTTCTGTAACCGAAAAATGCCACCTTAGTTGAAAGGATGGCTCTACACTGCAGTCGTGCATCCAGCGTTCACATACGATCACAATGTTGGACAATGTACAAAAAGTATGAGAGTAAATTAACGGCAGCTGAGATGAAGATGCTTCGCATGACAGCAGAAGTGACAAAGTTTGATCGAATAAGAAGTTCGAAGATCCGTGGAAGCTCTCACGTCAAGGAAACCATCGTACATAAAATAGAGCGCGACCGGCTCAGTTGGTATTGCTACGTTCAAAGAAGAGATCATTTGAACCCCGTTAAAAAGGCAATATCAATGAACGTTCCAGAGACATCGCGACATAGATACTGTACGTATCTATTTTTTAGGAAGAAAAAAACACAAATATTTTAAAATATAATTTAGTTTATTTATTCAAGCATTACAAATAACAGCACTGACATGTTGGATTATGTTAAGAATGTTTTTTTCTGTCTTGTTATGAAGACGAAAAATCAATAATCAATTTAATCATTATTTGTGTTCCAGCAAGGTACTTCCACGTCAGGGGAGCACAATGCCGTAGTGATGTACATACCAAACCGAAAATTTCTCAAACCTAGTTAACCCGAGTTCAAAGTTTAAGCAAACCGAGTTGTAAACCGGGTTGTCTAACTCGGTTTGTATTAAAGTTATGCCACCGTCACATAAGAAACAAAAACGGAACCGAATACGAATTCAAAATAGATATTGAATTTGTTCGAAACTCGGTTTAATTCGGTATGTATACGCTCAGTTGACTTGGTTCGATGCAACACACACCAAAACAGCGCATACACAAAAAAATAAATGAACACAGCTATGTGAGAAAAAAACCAATAACGAGAGAAAACAGGAGCAAGTAGTTCGGGTGCCACCGTCTCCTGAGACACCGAATTCCAAATAGGTGTAGAATCGGGCAGTGCAACTCGGTTTGTATAAAAACAATAGACAACTCGACTTTATATACGAGTACATGCATGTGTTAGTAATCAACTTAAACTGAATCGTGTGTTCAACTCGGTTGAATGCGGTTTTGGCATTTAATTATTCGGTTCGTTCCATTTCATCGGTTTCGCAAATTCGGTTTGATATAAATGTAACTCGGTTTAGCTGTAACTCGGTTTGACTCGGTTTATCAACTCGAGTTGACACATCATTACACAATAGATTTTTTGAGATCCAAGTGGGGGCATCCATTCGTTCCGACTAACCCATTAAACCTAACCTAACCTATTATGAAGCCGTTTTGTAAATCACATTGTCTAAATCAATACTTTCTGCAATGTCGTACTCAATCGATGGTATAACGAGATTGTTTAAACGTTCCTGACAAATCTGCGATCGTAAATGATTTATGATTAGTTTTAATTCACTGAAAGATCTTCACAGCTGGTAGAAGTCACAGGTAGAGTCAATGAGCTATTCCTATATTGGAATATCTGGTCACTAAACCATATTCTTCATGGCGATTCAGAGCCGCAATGTAATCTGCATTTTTTTAGTTAGGCAAGCTTAACTCATTGGCAGTGGAGGTTGCCTGTAATGTAAATCCTGCTAGGAAACAAAAATCAGAAGCTCCGCCGAAACGTCAACAATGACTCGGCAGACGAAAGCATAGTGCCAAAAGTCAGTTAAAGTATAACATTCGAGCGAGCAGATTGCGCGCATTTTTGTGTCTTCATATTTGATAATGGCTTCTTGATGTGAGCTGAGTATAGAAGAAAAGGAATTGTAATTGAATTTTCAAAGAACTGTATTTGAGTATGAAAGGCTTAAAAACTATAGTGAGATTGCAAGATTAATTTAAATTAGTGTTGAAGGATTGAGAAAAATAACTCAAAAAAATCAAAAATCTTTAACACTCGCCGATAAGGCTCGATTCGGATGTTCATGTGGTACTACTGCTAAGGAAATCGACTTATCGCGTCTATAAATTTAAATTTGATTGATTTAAATTTGAGATTTAAGTCATTTAATTATTAAAATATTATTATATTCAAAAGAATCTAAATGCACAGAGTGCGTCAGGCCAAGTTCTCCCAAAACCGACCGTACATGCACTGTGCAATATGTGCATGAACCATTTTCAGCCCTTTTCAACCCCCCTCTATCTCCGAAGCTAGTTACTCTACAGTACTGAATTAGGGGGTTAAGGTTACCAAAAAAAAGGAGTATTCCAAATTTCATACATCTAGGTAGAACGACACAATTTTGGGCACTCACTGACTGAATGACTAACTGACGGATAGATCATCAAAGATCTAGGGTACTCCCAATCGATCTAGGGCTCTGAAATTTGGAGCATAGGTAGTGTTTAAGGTAATAATTACGAGCAAAATCAATAAAAATAGTATATATCATAAAATTCCTATATACATAGTATGTATACATAGTCCTACCAACTCTCCTACCAAATTTGTGTGTACAATCAGAGTTTAAGTTCGAAAATGAATTGAAAATTCTTTCTTCAACATCAACTGACATTGTTGACATTGCGCTGGACTTGTATCGGCTTGACCTTCTCTTGGTTTGAAATTGTACTTCTCCTGGCTCGCAAATTTTCGTAGCAGCTCCGGTTATGTTTTGATAACATTATAAAAGCCGATGCACATAAATTGCAATTTTATTTTCACAGTTAAAATTGCTTTCAGCGTCGATATCTGAAGAACAGAGCTCTCCTTTTTTTAAACTTTCTTCGCTTGCGAAAAAACACGTTCAACCGGAGCTAAAGAACCAGGGAAGCAAATGACGAACTCAATGATTTCCGAAAATTCTACGAAAGGCACGTGTTGAGCGTCCATATGTATGTTGGAAAACTTCCACCCAAAGTGCAACAGTAGACAAATAGTGCAAGCTTACTCAAGTTGTGATCGGACTTTAAGAGATTAGACTTAGAGCTAAGGGCCTTTATAAGAAAAACAGAGAGAGAGAGAAAATCAAACTAACAGACAGCTTAAACTGATGATTAAAAAATCGGCCCTAGGAATTATATAATGTCTTTATTAGACAAAAACTGAAGAACAAACTCTGCGCTATAAACGAAAGCGAATTTAACTCTAGCCATGGTGTAGGCGTTCTAGTTTCTTATATTTCGAATGCTGCGAGGATATCCCAACCGTCAGGAAAATTCAAAGAAAGGAAGCATGGTTAGAGTGCATGGCAGCTTACCGGCATTTAGTCCGTAGAACAGACAACAGCGCTGCAAAAATCTTGTACCAGGAAATCATGAACAGCTCCTTAAGCGCCAGGGCCTAGCTTCTCGCAACCACTCATGTTGTGTGCGTTATATTTTCACACGAATGGAAGGGGCCTACAGTTTAGTGCCGTATCCGAAAGGCAATTTGTTTTGAGAATCTTTCTCGAGACAACAATACTCTCGGATGTTTGTCAGATGTTCGCGAGAGGTGGGACTGTGAAAAACTGTTTGGTGTTTTCTGGAATTCGAACTTGGAACCTCACGCGCAGTGGTCCGACACACTTACTACTTACGCCACAGCGCTCACTAATCATACCTTGATAGGGATAAAAAGCTATACGCGTTCTTTGTTAATTTCAAGGCGGCTGTCGACACAATTGATAGGAACGCTCTTTTCTATAAGTTGAGTAATCTACGGGTGCCAACGAAAGTGCTTAGAGTAATACGAAGCCTTTATGAAGATAATAAGATCTCTGTATTGGGTGCAAACAAAATAACCAACTGGTTTGAGTCGCACATAGGAGTAAAGCAGGGTTGTATCCTTTCCTCAATATTTTTGGATGACCTCACAACGTTTCTTCCGGGGGGACTAGTGTTCGGTGAGGTTCATCTAAAGATTTCGGATGATGTTGTCATTCTGACGGAATCCACAACAATGATGCAAATGATTATTAATAACCTACAACAATAAGCTATTATGGAATCTTAGAGTGAATACCAATAAGTCAAAAATAATGGTGTTTCGAAATGGAACTGGACGGTATTCAAGGCTGGAAAAATGGACCTAGCACAACGAAGTGCTCGAAGTTGTAAAGGAATATAGGTACCTTTGGGGTAATTATTACCCCTCAAATGTCGTTTAAAACACGTCTGACAGAGAACCTCAAAGAAGCGAAAAGAGCAATAAATTGCAGCTGGAAGGGGATCCTCGGGAAAAAAGGCGTACCACCAAGCACCAAATTCAAAAGCAACTATGAGGTCGATCATGTGAAGGATTGCTTAGATAGTATCTAAAAAAAGATTTTACGATTGCCCCAAAATACACCTACATGTAACTACATGCTGCATCTGGAAACAGGCTTACCTTCTTTATATGTCTTCAATTTAAGGCTGCACTTTCTTTACATTCTAAAAGTGATAGTGCTCCCCAGGGACCGCCTTTCCCATATTATCGCAAAATATACCGAAAACAGCAATTCTTTGGCGAATGGTCTAGGCTAAGCAACGATTATAATATCCCCATAGAGGAATATAACACAGAAACATAGAAGCGTACCCTACAGGAGCTGATGATGAGTATTGAAGATTCCACCCGATCGGCATTCAGAGTGAAAGCGTAGCATAGCGAGATTAGAATCACTTATCGTTTACTCGATCATGATCTAGGGGAGAGAAATTACTTCCACGATCGCAACAGCCTTGATACAATTTCCATCATCTTCAAGGCCCTACCTAAGCGATGGGAATGAAAAATGCACTACGGATATATGCAACCTTGGTGCGAAAAAAGACGTTCTCCACTTTATTGGAATATGTCCCTTATTAAAGGAGATTAGACGAGTCTACTTGGGTAAAAAAACACTAGCAGAAAATGGGGTCATCGGGCATTTAATTGGTCAAGACTGGAATCTGTTAGCTAGCTATATTAAATCTGCCTCAAAATATTGTCAACAAATACTAAACGAGGCATTTTAGATATGTTTATAAAACCAAAACCAAAACTGTATTCTCATTTTATTAGAAAATTTGTTTGTAATAATAAACATGAATTGAAATTCTCTCTTTTTTTCAGCTGACGGCAATTGCCAATATCCTCTATTGTGAATTACTATAACAGACTAAACTTTTGTTTAATAAAAATCACAATTTCTATTACTACTACTACGACTACGACCATTACTAAAAAAAGGATGCGTTAGTAGAAGACATTTTAGATGCTGTAACTAAATATGATTTGCTTTTATAAGTATCTTAAAAAATAGGCGATAAAAACAGGTCAACTTTTCGTCAAAACGGTGCATATTGTTAGGTATCTGAAAGAAATAATTGAAATGTAGAAATTATGCCAAGTTGCCTACACGTTATTCGTAGTATTTTGATTATCACAGACACATATAATATAATTAGTATTAAGCGTTATATTTCTTCATAGGAATCAAGTTCTTTCCGTCTAATGTTTTATAAAATGTGGTCACTATTACTAAAACGTACGATAAATTTCAAGTTCACGTATTATAATAATATATAAGATACTTAGGACCGTAAAAAACTCGTAGAGGCCCCCAGAAATCTTCGAGTTGCGAAACACTGCTTTATTGTAAAGTTGACATGAACCTCCACATACATATATTGTACGGTTAAACTTGACCGACACTTAGGCTCACTTCACACATTTTTTATTTGTTTTCGCACATATCCTATGCCACATAAACGACAGCGTATATCCAGAAAAAATTGCACTGAACTCAATGAGAGTTTTCACGCTTATCCGAGATCGAAAACACGATACAAAGAAAAGACCCAGCAAAAAACGAAGAGCCGGTTCTTCACCTGAAGTCGAGCCACGAAAACAAGACAAGGAAAAAGACTTGAAACAGAAACAAACTCACGACAAATTACGTCCCCCGCCTGCAATAAACGTCGTCGGCTTTACGGACTACAATAAATTGCATTGCCTTCTTAAGGGAACTGTGACATCGGAATTTAAAGTAACGTCATTCCGAAACAATGATTGGAAAATTAATGTAGTTGACTCTGACGGCTACCGAGCAATATCGAAAAAACTAAACGCGGAAAAGATCCAGTGGTTCACCTACGAAAATAAATCAGAAAGACCACTCCGTGTTATAGCAAGGGGTCTCCACCCCTCATGCACTAAAGATGACATTATAAATGACCTTAAAGGAAAAGGCTTGAAAATTATCGACGCAATTAATATCTTAAAGAAGATAAAGCAGAAAACGGAACAAGGCAATGAAATCTTGGTCAAGCATGGACTTCCGCTCTTTATGCTAACCTTCGATAGAAGCGAAAATATAGACGATATTTATAACGTAAAAAGTATTTTGAATATCGTAGTTAAAATCGAGCCTATGCGTACGAATACACGATCGATACCTCAGTGCAAACGCTGTCAAGGTTTCAATCACACCCAATCGTATTGCCAAAAAGAACCGAAATGTGTAAAATGTGCCGGGAACCACTTATCAGAAAGGTGTGACTTAAATAAGCAGGCTCCGGCGACCTGCATAAACTGTAAAGGCAAGCACCCAGCAAACTATCGAGGTTGTGAAGTAGCAAAGGAGCTTCAAAAAAGGCGCGATACTCTCAAGAAACCGATACACCCGAACCCAAGCTTAAGAGATCGTAAAACCGATAAGCCCAAGACCGCTAAGCCAGTCAAAACGAAGCGACCGATAAAGGGAAATAAAAAAATTGCGCAAGAGAACGTCGCTGGTCCAAGTGCAGCGGAAAAACCGCCACAGGTTGACGCGAGATCGTACGCGCAAGTCGCGTCAAACGAAAACAAATTAAGATCAGCTACAACAGATCCGGTTAGCCAAATATTTACCATTATATTGGAAAAATTTGAGGAGCAAACCAAAGTTAATAAAATTATACTTGACAAATTGAGCAAGCTCGAGTTCAAACCTCGCAAGACAATCAAAAAACATGAATATGAAACAGCTACTTAAGATACTAACGTGGAACGCAAACGGCCTTCTGAAAAAAATCGACGAGTTAGAAGTGTTTCTACGGAAAAATAACATTGACATATGTTTGGTATCGGAAACGCACTTAAAAAAGGGACTTAGACCCAAAATAAAAGGCTACAGCGATTACCAGGCGAATCATCCTTCGGAAAATGCGAGAGGCGGGTCCTCTCTTTACATCAAAGACTGTATTAAGCACTCCGAAAACAGAGAAATAGAATTTGATTCTATGCAAATAAGCTCAGTCTCCGTAAAAATAAACCACTTAGACTACAACATCGGATCTAGTTACTTCCCTCCGGGATATAAGCTAGTAGAAGACGACCTCGTTCATCTCTTTGACTCACTCGGACCTAATTTCGTCTTAGGTGGTGACTTTAACGCGAAACACACTTTCTGGGGATCAAGATGCAATTCGACAAAAGGCAGATTATTGTACAAAGCCAGCATGAAACGTGGGGTGAACTTTTTTTCGACAGGAAAGCCAACTTATTGGCCAACTGACAAAAATAAAATCCCTGACCTCGTCGACTTCTTTATCGTAAAAGGGTTAACTAAAAATTTGACGGAAATCGAAGAATGCTATGATCTATGCTCAGATCACTCGGCAGTCACTCTGAAAATAGGTGGAAGTCTAGTAAAAAAAGAAGGACCGCCTAGGTTAACTAGTAACAAAACTAACTGGGACGCTTTCAGAAGAGACTGCAAGGAAAATGTTGCTTTAAATGTACCGCTAAAGACACCGTTCGAAATAGAAGAAGAAATCGACAAACTCGTCGAAGCCATTCAGAGCTCAGCGTGGAAAAACACTCCTTTGCGAAAGACAGAAGCGCGGAACAATAAAGTCAAATACCAGCCTGAAATCGAAGACCTCATACGAGAAAAGAGGAGAGCGCGCAAGAGATGGCAACAATCCCGCGCGCCACCGGATAAAACTTATCTGAACCATCTTTGTAACAAGCTTAAAAAAGTGCTGCAGGACCTAAAAAATCACGAGACTTCTACTTACCTCGAGGGTTTGACCGCTGATAAGTATTCAAACTACTCTCTATGGAAAGCCTTGAAGTCCATAAGGAAACCTGTAATGCACTCGCCGCCAATTAGGAAAGCTAACGGGGAATGGGCAAAAGAAGATAAAGAGAAAGCAGAATTATTTGCCGATCACTTAGAGGAAACGTTCAAGCCGTTCGATGGACAACCGTTGATCGAAGATCCGAATGATAATATGGCACCCGACAACTTTAGAGTAAAAACCGTATCCCTGTCCGAACTTCGAATGACAATACAAAAATTGAAAAATAACAAGGCTCCGGGATATGATTTAATCACTGGCGAAATTTTGAAAGAGCTACCAAAAAAAGTGCTGGTTAAGTTGCTCTACATTATAAATGCTTCCTTAAGACTATTATATGTCCCAAGGCAATGGAAAGTCGCCGAAGTTATTATGGTTCCGAAACCGGGGAAATGTGCAAATGACAAGAAATCATATAGACCCATTTCACTTCTGCCAATAATATCTAAGGTCTTCGAGAAACTTCTGCTGAAACGATTGCAACCAGTAATTGAAGAAAGACACTTGATCCCGGATCATCAATTCGGGTTTCGGGTCAAACATTCCACAATCGATCAGGTGTATCGAATAACGAACGAGATTGAAAAAGCTCTAGAAGGGAAAAAAATATGCTCTAGCGCTTTTCTCGACGTATCGCAAGCCTTCGACAAGGTATGGCACGAAGGCCTAAGGTATAAGCTAAGGGTAATCTTACCGGAAAAGTTGTACAGAATATTGGAATCTTATCTTGAAAACAGACTTTTCCGTGTTAGACACGGGAGTGAATATTCGGATTTCAAAGATATCTATGCCGGTGTTCCACAAGGAAGTGTTCTCGGTCCAATCCTGTTCTTGCTCTACACAAGAGATATACCACAAGATGAAGGGACCGTTGTAGCAACGTTCGCAGACGACACGGCTATCCTCGTAACGGATGAGTCAGTCGAATCATCAACGGGAAAACTCCAACGAGCTTTGAACAATGTATGCGAATGGACAAAAACCTGGCGAATAGTCCTCAATGAGACAAAATCAACGCATGTCAATTTTACGTTGAGAAAGATAAACAACTTACCTATATCCATTAACTCGGTACAAATACCTTACGCAAACGAAGCAAAATATTTAGGAATGACCCTAGACGCAAAACTTAAGTGGAAACCACACGTTAAAAAGAAGCGCGAAGAGCTCGAAATCAGATTTAGAGAAATGTATTGGCTACTCGGAAGATACTCGAAGTTAAGCGTATACAACAAACTGCTTCTGTATAAGAAAGTGCTAAAACCGTCTTGGACATATGGTATACAACTTTGGGGTTGTACCAAACCAAGCAATATGGCTCTACTGCAAGCATTTCAAAATAAAATGCTAAGAGCAATCGTGAATGCTCCTTGGTATATAAGGAATAGTGATATTCACAGAGATCTAGGAATTGCTACCGCGAGGGACGAAGTAACAAAGTTTGCTCGCAAACTTCGTACCCGTCTTCGTGTTCATTGCAATAATGAAATAATCCGTACTATGGACGTGACAAGCCTTGAGCGCCGACTACAAAGAACAAGACCTTTCGACCTAGCGCCGTAAGGAAAAACCGCATGTAATGACGGTATTAGTAGGTGCCTTCACTGGAAAGCTACCTACCTAACGCGATTAACACTACAGAAGCGTAAACTACTCGTTAAGGCAACTTAGTCGTAGTCATCACAAAAAATGAAAAAATGAGAGGAACGAATTTCCTACTACTATGAGTACGCGCAGCCGGTTCTCATAGTGCCTCTCTGAGGGGGTGAGGTTTAGCCCGTAGGCATATACTGACTAGCACTGATGGCATTGTCAGATATATAAATCGGGCATAACCAATGGTACGGACCATTGGTATCTTTTGAAGATTCCTGCACCTCCAGGCGCAACCAAAAAAAAAAAAAAAAAAACGATACAAATGTTGTGTGTGCGTTTACTTGATTACTGAACACTCTCTCTCTATTCCCTGCTTCGTATCTTCTGTAACTACATACTCGTACAATTTTAAGCCCTTATTTTATAGGACCATCTACATATGTATATAATCGTATTAGTGCACATTGGCAAACCATAATCGATCGACAGTTTCTTGATTCTACTTCTAAAACAATTAGCAGCAAATCACTCATATATTGCCTTTACTCCATCAGACCTTACTAATATTGAGAAATTGCATTTCCATTGGATATTAATACCCCTGGTGGCAGCCCAGTTCAACTGGAAAATCCACCCTCGCAAGAGGCATGCTCTACGGATTCTGGGGAGAGCTATTTATTGCGTCAAAATTTAATCAACCCATTTAGGAAAAGCTCAAGGTTACAAAGATCTCCGCCTCAAAAGACTTCTCCTAAAGCGCAAAATGATAGTCTCGCAAACCCGGATGTGTTAATTCGTGAAACGCAAAACTTGGAAGAGAGTACTCTAAAAAAGGAAAACGCCGTGCTCCGTAAGCGGCTCGACGAAATGGAGCTGTTATGTCGGGAGCTCGAAAGCAAAGTTGAGAAACTTGAATCAGAGAATAAAGTATCTTTGCTTCAAAATGAGTCTTCAAAAACTCAGACGGTTACTCATAGCGAGCCTTCTCCGTGTTCCCATCACTACAGTACGGACGAAGAAGAACGCGCTCGCGAAACGGATTGGATACTTAAACGAAGACCATCTAAAAAACGCAAGGCCGGTTCATCATCCGAGGTTGTTCCACAACAGCAACCTAATCGCAAAGCGCAGCCAAAATCTGATAAGAAAATTGAAAGCAAACGCGCGCCTCCACCAATAAATATTACAGACGTTGCAGACTACAATTCTTTGAAGAAAATTTTAAAAACAACTACCGCTACTGAATTTAAAGTAACTTCCTTGCGAAACGATGCGTGGAAAATCAAGGTTAATGACGCTGATGGCTATCGGGCTGTATCTCAAAAGCTTAACAACGAAAAAATTCAATGACACACTTACGAAGACAAGTCTAATAGACCCTTGAGGGTCGTAGCAACCAAACGCAATGACGAGCCACCCTCTGATCCGTTGAATGAAACTCATCTACGCTAAGTTCGAGGAACAATGTGAAATTAACAAACGGATTCTCGAACGTATTAGTAACGTCGAAAGCTTTTGTATGGACTCTTTGCTCAAAATAGTAACATGGAATGCAAACGGACTCTTACAAAAATCTAACGAATTAGAAATGTTTCTAATAAGAGAAAATATCGACATATGTTTGATCTCCGAAACCCATCTAACAAGGGACTCGCAAATAAAGATGAGAGGCTACGCTGGTTATCACTCCTATCACCCTTCTGATAGAGCGCGGGGCGGTTCGTCCTTATTCATTAAAACTAACATCGAACATTCGGTCGATATAAGCATAGAGGTAAGGGTTAAAAATAAACACCTGAGCTACAATATAGAATTTGTTTACTGTCCGCCGCGATGCTCACCAGAAAAAGATGACTACTTTCGTGTCTTCAATGCCCTTGGTTCAAATTTCCTTATTGGTGGAGATTTCAACGCGAAGTACACCTTCTGGGGTTCAAGATGTACATCTTCTAAAGGAAAAATTTTCTACGAAGTGGCAAATGAATTCGATTGTTGTTTTCCTTACCGACCTATTGGCCAACCGACTCACAAAAAATTCACGATCTTATCGATTTTTTTTGTTACAAAAGGCATTTACGAGAAGTTTATTACAGTCAAAGAATGTTTTGATCTGTTTTCTGACCACTCGCCGGTAATTTTATTACTTGGAGAAGCGCTGATCAAAAAAAAAAGAGAAGGAAAAAGGGACCTCCAAGACTTACTAGCAATAGAACAAACTGGGAGGGCTTTAGAAATGATTGCGAAACAAATATCGCCTTAAATGTATCACTTAAAACACCTTGAGAACTAAAGGACGAAGTTGATCGTTTCGTGGAAGCAATCCAAAGAGCGGCATGGAGAAACACTCCTTCTAGAAGCTAAAAGAGAAATCATTGAACTGGTGAGGGAGAAACGAAAAGCACGAAAGAAATGGCACTCATGCACCATAGCATAAAACGGTCCTTAACCGACTAAGCAATCGGCTTAGAGATAGTATCCGCGAATTTAAAAACAAAAGATAGTGACCTATCTTGAAAATCTCTCCGGTGAAAGAGAATCAAATTATTCGCTTTGGAAAGCGCTAAAAGGCATCCGGAAACCTCAAATGCAAGCACCAACAATTCGGAAAATTGATGGAAACTGGGCCAAGAGCGACAAAGAAAATGCGAAAACTTTTTGCTTTGCACTTAGAAGAAACGTTTAAGCCGTTCGACGGCCCTTCGTTAATGCCCGACTCCCCAGTCACGACATCTGACAACTTAAAAGTAAAAACAAGTTGCATTGATTGAACTGAGGGAAGTGATTAAAAATTTAAAGACGAAAAAGGCTTCGGGTTACGACTTGATAACGGCGCAAGTAGTCAAGGAATTGCTGAATAAAGCTCTTATTAAACTGCTCTATTTGATCAACGCTCCATTCAGATTGCTCTACGTTCCGAGACAATGGAAAGTCGCCGAGATTATAATGGTCCCGAAACCTGGCAAACCGCTAAATGAGAAAAAATCATATCGGCCTATTGCCCTATTGCCGGTTGTCTCAAAAATATTTGAAAACTTCTTTCCAAGCGTTTACAGCCCGTAATCGACAAAAGACTTCTCATTCCTGACCATCAGTTTGGATTTAGAATCAAACATTCTACAATTGACCAAGTCCATAAAATAACTGGCGTGATTGAGAAAGCTCTCGAAGAAAAAAAGATTTGTTGTGGTGTATTTCTTGACGTCTCACAAGCTTTCGATAAGGTTTGGAACGAAGGCTTGGAGTATAAATCGCAACGACTACTGCCACGGCAACTCTTTCTAATCTTACGGTCGTATCTCATCGAGAGACTCTTTCGTGTTAAGCACGGATATGATTACTCTGATTTCAAGGAGATTGCGACCGGAGTTCCACAAGGAAGTACCCTGGCCCGCTTCTATATGTACTCTACACGCGTGATATCCCGTAGGAAAGAAACTGTGTCGTCGCCACGTTTGCGGACGATACGGCGATATTGACAACTGGTGATACTGGACAGCTTCAACATGCTATTAATAAAGTCCATGCTTGGACGAATTCTTGGCGTATTGTGCTGAACGAAAGCAAATCTACTCACGTCAACTTTACCTATAAAAAAGCGAATAGATTGCCTGTATATCTTAACTCGGTTCAAATACCGTACGCGAACGGAGCAAAATATCTAGGAATGACTCCAGATGTTAAGCTTAAATGGAAGACGCACGTAAAAAAGAAACGCGACGAGCTCGAAGACAAATACCGACAAATGTACTGGCTACTCGGAAAACATTCGAAGTTAAGCTTACATAACAAACTGCTTATTTATAAGCAAGTGCTAAAGCATGGGTGGACGTATGGTATACAACTATGGGGTTGAACCAAGAAAAGCAATAGAAACATCATACAAACTTTTGAAAATAAAGTTCTTAGAACGATCGTTAACGCACCGTGGTATGTACGTAACGACGATATTCATCGGGATCTGGGAATTCTCAGTGTCGTCGAAGAGATAACAAGATTTGATCGTGTTCACGGCCATTGTAACCGTACCGTCATTCAACTACTTGACGCCAATAATTCAATTCGTCGTCTGCAAAGGACAAAACCTTTTGACCTCGCATCATAGTATATGCCGGTCGCGAAAAAGGCAGGAACTTTCATTGGAATTTAACCTGTCTAAAGTGCTACATTTCTTTTAACTTCATAGAAACATCTTTTTTTTCCAAAAATCACGTGTCTCGTAAGCGAAAATAAAACTGCTGGATGATAAGCGTCGGCTTAGTTGTAGTATTCATTTTGAAGAGAAGTGTTTTTTTAGTGAGTAAACATCTCGCACTACCATAGGCACGCTCGGTCGGGCCTTATGGTGTCTTTAGAAGATTTTTCACCTGCTCTCGGCAAAAAAAAAATTCCATTGGGTTAAAGATATTAATAAGACAAACTATATCAATATTCGCTGAGCTGTTATTTGGTTAGATGTCGAGTAAGATGAAATTCTGAAGCACAAAAAGTCATAACTTACTCCTACGCCCTTAATAACTCATCTCACCACCACATCGTACAACTTTTTGAACCAAGTCATATGCATAGTATATCAGTCTTAGAATCAAATTCAATCAAATTCCCTTCGGTGGTTCTTAAGTTATGGTATACTGTATAGTGTATATCCTACAATATAAGTAAAAATTCCTATATCCGGCATCGGATAAGTGTGAAAATACTGCATCCCAAGTCAAGTATCGGATGTTGGATGAATAGTGTGAAAGCAAGACGTCGTGTTCTCGATGACGGATGTGCGTGAAACGGACATTAAATGCTTTATACCCTACCTACCATATATTAGCTATTTTACCTACATTATTTAAACTCGAGTGATTCCTGCTACTGAGGTAAGGATCTAATGTGGTGACAGGTGTCAGGACTTGTTGATTTTGTAAGAGTCCTAATAAAATAGTGCGATCTTTTGTTTTCTATTTTATGACTCCTACCACTTAGTATGCTCTAAAATTGTTGTTGCTGTAAAGCATGCAGTTCCTTGCGCGAAATTCTAATAGTAGACTACCCTGGACTCTATTTAAAAATGTATATTCTTATTTCTTATAAATTCATTCTCTAATTTAGACAATTTATTTTTTATCCACTGATTCACTTACATTGATTAACTCCGCTATTTTTTATTTTTTTTATTTGGATAAGATACAAATATTCAATTTATCAACAGTGACAGCACATGTACAATCTGAAAACAGCACTAACAGCCAAGAAATGCCATTTCGCAATCGACCAAGTTAACAACATGCATCGACCTCTTTGTTCTGTGAGCAGCGAGTTCGTTGTCAAATGAAATTAGTGAATTAACCGAACGGATACAAAATTCCTACCCTCGCCGTTTGATCACATACAGAGGGGTTTGTGTGCTTATTGAGTGTGATTGACAATGATTCAATTCGATCGAACGATTGATTCCAACTCGGACATTACGTACAAATGTATCTAAATTTTTGCATTCGCCCTGTCCCAATAGTGCACCGCCTTCAATGTAATGTACTTTGAACTGGTAAATGGGATGTAAGCTCGTTGGCTATTTGTGTTAAGCGAAATATCTATCAGCGCTTTTCGATTAACTTCAGTCGCTTATCTGACAGCCGTTCTGCACTGTTATTTTGTGCCAGGAATACTTAGGTGGTTTGTAGTTTTCGGAATGCAGCTGCATAGAATTTGATCGCCTATTTTTGTAATGCTTTGCGCACTGTGCCAAGCAGATTGATAGAATTTGTGGACATCTACGAAAAAATGCCTGTTGTGCCAATACAAAGCGGATGAAATGTGGCATCCACCTGACTAAACATTTCACGGATTATTCAAAGTTAATCAATACATCGAGCAGTCAAGTTGACATCTGAGAAACAATTTGAAACCTCCTCTTCACCTGATGACATCCAAATTTGATTAATGTTGACCTGAAGAAGCATTAATTACTGAGTTTTCGAGCGAATGTCACATTCGTTAAGTGGTTTTGCCATCCCTCGGTTGCGTTCGATTTATTGGTATACATTACGCACTTCACACCGAATGAACGCAAGACGCGTGTGCTTCTTAATCATCCAGCAATTTGGGTAATCTCGTGGGGGAAGTTGAAATCGCGTGTCAACGCTGTTGCTCTAATTTATATATCGGATCGAGATTACTGCGACGCAGTGATTAATCTAAATTTATCTTCTGCATTGATGCTATCTCTGGAATTGGAATAATTGCCTCTTGTAGTACTTTAACGGCATATGCGATGACGTTTTTTTGTAATTTAATTTACTGCGATCGCGCGATCAGTTGTTTTTTGAATGAAGCATTTAGGTATGTGCATACCTAAAATATTGGCAATAAATTCTATTTTATACATTATAACGTTTAAGGTATTTGTAGTCATTATCCACTGCCTAGAATAAGTCCCATTAACTATCATTGTAACATAACATACTAGGTGTCTTTATAAGACAGATGTATACAAACAATTGGGAAAAAAATAAAAAAAAAATTGTCCACTGCATATTAACTTCATCATATTTCATATTTTCATATTTATTAATCGGTTAAACTACATTTACATAAGATAATGATAATCTCATATTTTATAAATGTGATAATTTCATGGATTAATTTTAAAATGGAGAAAAGAAAAAGTATATTTAAATTTAAAAAAGAATATAAATCAGAATAACAAATTAAAAAAAAAAAAAGGAAAAATTCAAATTGAAAAATAATTAAATTTACCTTCTGCCAGCCAGGTGAGATAAAAGAGTGCCACTGAAACAATCCGCATAACAAAGTCTTCTAATACCTAATGGAAGGGCGTTCCATAGACGAATGACATGAGTGAAGAACTGACGATCAGTATTCATGGAAGTAGTACGAGGAGGAATGAAAATGAGAGATCGCGATGAACTAGAAAATCTAAGTTTTTCATATAAGTATTGAGTGTGCCTGGTAGTTATTATCTAATGCAAATACTTCAAGGCGCAGAATTCTAAATAAGAATTTAAAGTACAACCGAGAATATTATGAACATATGATGAAACATGATCATAACGCCTTAGGTCGTACACATACCGAATTATATTGTTGAATGCCACATTCAGTTTTCTTGTAGTTTCAGCATTGGTTTTGCAGAAAATTTCGCATCCATAAGTTATAGTCGGAACCAAAAGTGACTTTGCCAACTTTAGTCGGGTCTTTAGAGGAGTATAGTGCTGCGTCATGTGGAGTTTCCTAAGACAGCCGTATATCTTACCCGTAACTACACGTACGTGATCATCCCAGGTTAGCCTATCATTGAACCACACACCCAAATTTTTGCCCTTAATTATATAGTCGACAGGCTCGTTGCCAAGACAAACAGATGGAAAACTACTCAAGTCCACTCCATTTTTAGAAATCACTGGGCATTTGGATTTTTTTGGATTCAGACGTAGGAAGTTCTCATCCGACCACTTCAAAATTTTATCGAGATCCTCGTTAAGTCTTGTGACCGAGTCTTCAATAAGACCCAGTTTACACCTATTATACAGTTGTAGATCGTCAGCGTACATATGTGTAGAGCAATGTACTATTAATTTTGGCAGCTCATTTATGAACATGGTGAATAAAAGCGGGCCCAAAATAGATCCCTGTGGTACACCTGAAGATACTTCAAGCAGACCGGATATCTTTTCATTCACCACCACTGCTTGTTTTCTACCAGATAGGTAGGATCCAATTAGTAGTACAGCAGACGATGTAAAACCATATGAATTCTCTAGTTTTGACAAGAGTTGCAAATGATCCACAGTATCAAAGGCTTTGGAGAAATCCAACAGGGTTAGAAATGTGATCATATCATTGTCCATGGCAACTCTAAGATCATCCGTAATCATCATCCGATCATCAAGGCTATTGATCATCGTGAGGTGATAATGGACAGTTTTAAAATACTTTGGATATCTTATTCAGTACTGCTAATAATAATTATTATAAGTTTTCAGAAAATAGTACTGTGACTATAAAAATCACTATTTGCAGTTGTCTGCATCTGCACCTAAAAGTGCTGCTACTCCCACTAGGCGGGTGGGTGTGGTTTGGTTTACAATGATGCCTGTTAGAAGCAAGGTCTGATGATGATGTCAAGGAACGATTTCTTTTGTTATGTATAACTTGTCAATTGCTTGACACATGGAATGATGGCGGCTCCATCCCTCATGTTCAAGGGCTAAAGTTATATTAAGTTAAAAAGTACTCTGCTCACATTGACCAGCAGTTAGGTTAATTCTGTTTGATTATTTGACTGGTAACTTAAATATAGAAGCTGCTAGAACAGAAATATTAGAAGAATTCCTAGCTCGGCGGAAATGTAAGCCTCTTACTAAGAGTTCTCAGTTTTGTATTTGCTGGATCAGTACCCCCTCAAAACAGGTGCCGAGCATATTCCACATCTTCCTTGTCCCTACAGCCCTTACAGAAGGTGTTGTGAGATACTTCAATACATTTCGCGTGAATACTAATTCTGGGCCATAGGTTAGGACGTCAGACACGACTCGTGCATCAAGGCCGCTAAGTTAAATCAGAGAAATTAATTTTTTTTTATCGAAGACTGGCCATAGTGTTCCCCGATAATTCCAGAGCATATACGCTCTTTTATAACTTCACTATCAATTTTGGATTATATACTGCTGAATATAGTGTGTACAAAGGGAAGGGTATGATTGTACATTTGCTCGTATACCAAACATATTACGAGTGTGTACATTATATTACGTTACACATTATATTACGTTACTGTCCGCGGTTAGTTTGGCTTTAACACCGGCTTGAAAAGTACTGCAATAATTTCCAATTCCTTGGAAACAGTTGAACCTTGGGGACTCCAGCAACAGTTCCACTATCTATGTTAGATCCATCGGTGAGTCTTCTCATTATTTGTGACAGTACAATTTGTCCAGTCACTTGTTTTCGGAATTCTAGCATTCAACCTCCTATCAAATATTTGTGCCAGACTCAGGTAAGCAGTTGCCTTCAAATTGTCTTTCTTGGATTCATAAGGAAGTTTTGGAAATCTGTTTTGTCCGCACTCAGTTCAGGGTCATAAATAACATCCTTTGATTTTCTTGGAAACTGAATCTGCCCTTATCTAAGCCCTTTCTCATATCTTCAGACCGGTTTAACCATAAGAGGTTTAGTTTCGCAGTCAAGTATGATAACGCCGCGAACAAACTTACCCTTGCGCATGTAGGGGCAGTGGTGCCAGCAGTCCCCCGAATATTACCGTATTTGAATTTGGCCGGAATATTAGTCCCACAAATGTTCTCTCCACATATTCTCTGAAACAATTTTAGCGACTTTGTGGCTAGAACAAGCAGCTTTAAACATTGACGGTGGCATAAAAGATGAACTAAAAGCATCTTTCACTCGATCACACAAATCAAGAGAAAGGCGTAGGCCATCCAATCGGCCTGGATTCCACTGTATATTGCCATTTTCTCCTCCGTATGGTGATTATAGGTTCTTGACTATTCCCTGATAAGGATATTGGAAGCAGTCAGTCTTCTCGACTTACTGTTCAGCACTGTCGAGTTAAAAGTCCGAATTTGAAATGCTTTTGTTTTCGCCGTTTCCTCAACTTCTAAATTATGGACCATAAGTGATGTAGCACTGTTTGTGAAAAGTTATCTTCATCTTCTGAGCCGATCCTCATCTGAAATCAGCAGGCTGTCATCTATACACTTAGATAGATATTACTCGGAGCTCCGACCACCTGTAAGCCCCTTTATAATACTACTACTGTCACACTACGGGGCAATATGCGGTACGCGCTCCAGTTGCAAAATATTTTTCACAGCGTTCCTGTGTACTCTAATACAATGAGCTGCTAATTGTTTCTTCTTCTGTGGTAAGGTGGTGAAGCCTGTAGGTGTTGTACATGGTAATTATTAGTAAGCTGTGACGATTGCTGTTGACAGATGCTGTATGAAAGAATATGAAAACGAGCACTTCATTCTTGATTTGCAATAAAATAATACTGCCTTCTCCATTATCTACCTTTTATGAACTTCTGCCCTGTATCAATCAATAGTCTGACAGGGTTGCTGGGATCTTTTAGGAGTTTGCTTCTCACAGAGAATTGAGCATTTGTTTGCTTTGCCATTGTTTTTTCGTTGCTCAGAGAATAATCCCTCATTTAAGCATGCGCTGTCGATACATTTCCAGTTTGGCTTTGTAAGCTACTTTTAATAGCTATGTTTGGAATGCCTCCTGGTCCAGGGATTTTCAGGTATTTTTCCGACTGTGAACTTAGGAATGGGGTGTACTTCTTATTCCTGGTTCGTCCTCCAAAGCAGTTTAATGTTGCCTAGGAAAATGCCTTCAACTGTGTTAGACCATGCACGCACTTTTGGTTTTCTGTCGCACGATTATTCCGTTGCAAAAAAAAATATGCACTATTCTTTTAATATGAATACGAGCATATGCAATTAATAAATTGTACTTTGTTGACGATTATTTTGTCACAAAATAAACTGGATCATATGGATAACCATAAACCTCTGCGCACTTGCGACCTGTTTGTTGAAAAAATTTATGCAGTTTCTGGTGAAGTAATTCATTATAGCTTTTAGTACGCATTCTAATAAAAATAAAATATTTGGCGCAACAGCTCTTTAAGTGCCTGGGCCTAGCTTCTCGCAACCGCTCGTATTGTGTGCGTTATATTTTTCACACGAACGGAAGGGACCTACCTACAGTTTAGTGCCATATCCGTAGGGCAATTTGTCTTGAAAAGCTTTCTCTTTACGACAATACTTTCGGAGGTTTGTTACACTTTCGCGAGAGGAGGGACCGTGAAAAAACTTTTTTTGGTTTTTTCTGGGATTCGAACTTGGAACCTCACACATTAACCACTTGCGCCACGGAGCCCACATACGCATTCTATAGTACTTTTATTTATTTACTAGCGGGTACCCGGCGAACGCTGCTGCGCCTAACAAAAAAAAAAAAAACAACTGTCAGGCAGGCGCTCGCTCTGAGGCTAATTCCATTAGAGAACAGTGACTAAGTGATTCAACCTTAAATACATATATCAAAATATTTTTAATACCAAAGTACTATAATCATTGACGTATTATATATGGACTGCTAGTGAAATGTCACTTTCATACTATGTCTGCAGAAAAAAGTGTTCCAACATCTCCAACTTCCTTGTTTCAGTACGGTATTAAACAGAAACAAAATATCCGCCTTCATTGCGCATTGTTCTTCAGTCAATTTTAATCCTGAGCTAACTCCGAGTTAACCCTGGATCAAATGAGCAAATGTTTTTGGCAGATTGTTAGTTTGACAGACAGAGTTAACTCAGCACTGAAAAACTTAGCATTACAAACATTACTGAGAAATACTTACGACAAATTTTAAGGCTGCTGATATTTACTAATGCACACCTGGTTTCATCCAGATCCACGGAGGGGGCGTTTCAATTTGCCCATTCAATTTATAAATGATGAATTTTATAAAGCTTTTTGAACTCTTTCAATTCTTAAGTAATGTAACTCATAAGATGGATTCCAAATGGCGCAACAATATTGTCGGGTAGTGACGTAAACAAGGTTTTCAAGTATTATATCAAGATCAGCAAAACTCCCAGAGTTTCTCTTAATGAAGCCCACCATTCAACTGGCTTTGAAATTTTTTTGAAACTGTCCCTTAACTAAACTTTCATTAGTAACGGAATGGACCCGATTTTTCTTTCACGTTTTCTTTTAGATTTTAGTCACAATAAAAGAGCCACAATACAACACTTTCCTGTGAAATCCATTTTTATTCTGACAAGACTTCTATCGTTAGTCGCAAGTGTGCGAAGTTTCATGCTAATCCATATGACCCATTTTAATTTGCGGCAATAAAATCGCCAATAAAATAGATCTCGTTCCATTTTGTTAATCGCTGCGATTATTAAAATCTGTGTGTCTCATTTCCTGCGACTAAATAAATAATCGTGCGATAGAAAACCGCAAGTGCGTGCATACCCACATCTTGTTGCGACTACGATTTTTTAATCGTAGCGATTTGAATCGCAAGTGTGTGGATGCACTTGTCAGTATATATGATTCATTTTGACTTGCGTCGCCAGAAAAATAGGACAAATTGCAGACATTTAAACGTTGCGATTGCTATTGATTGAAAGCTATGCGCTCTATTTTTTGCGATTGAATATTCGTGCGCGGAAAAACGCATGTGCGCGCCTATCCTTAGGCAGCATTTCTGGATACATAAAAGGCGGTGTACGAAATGGCGTCACTACAATCTTGTACGTCATCTCTCTAAAAAAAAAAAAGGTGGAGATGGTTGGTCAAGCATGTGTGTGTTCGTCCCAATATCCTGCATTAGCTGGCAAAAGCAGAAAACATACTGCTGCGTTAATATAAAACGCTTCAATTGCGTAGGAAAGCAGCCAATTACCCAAATACCTTTACATGGATGCTGGTATTAACTCGTGGAATCGGGGTCAGGGAGGATTTTCTTCTTTTTTTTTTAAAAAAAAAAAAAGAAGGAACCTGTAATCGCAGAGCACTCAGGCTAGATAGGTTAGGTTAGGTAGATGGGTGCCTTGTGACAAAGAGTCACTGCTCACTCAGACCAACAGTGCGGGTCCATTGTGCCCAATCTCTTAACCCTGGAAACGCTGTAAGGAAAGTCCGCTGTTACAACCACCCAGAAAGTGATATGAATCTCAAGTGGTCCATCAGCTCAACATTACTTAAGTCCTCCAGCTCCGAGAAGAAGTAACTACCAAGAGTCCTCATTCTTCTGACGGATAGGGCAGGACAATCACACAACAGGTGACGAACAGATTCAATTTCTTCTTCGTCCCTGCAGCTTCTGCAATAGTCGTTATGCAGCCCATCGAGTCGCTCCACGTGAACGCCAATTGCACAATGTCCAGTAATTATGCCAGACATGACCCGTGCGTTATAACGATAAGTTATAACAGTGAAGTTTAACCAGTGAAGTTCATATCTTCTTGCTGTAGGCCGGCCATAACGCCCTGGCCGTTGCGCATGTTTCCAGATTAACCTAGCGTCTGCTTGCTCGACCGGTGGCTTCATCCTCTATTTTTTTTCCGTGAGGAACTGAATGGGGTTGTTAAAGAGGGGACGGCCCGCGGTAAGTACAGCACCGACCCTTTCCTAGCAACCTCGTCAGACCTTTCGTTACCTTCGATATCCATATGCCCTGGTACCCAGCAGAGGGTCACCGCATTGGCTCTAGATATCTCGTTTAAGAGTGATTTGCAGCTTCTCAGAAGCCACGACCTAATTACAGCAGAGTCCAGAGCCTTAACGGCTGCCTGGCTGTCTATATAGACATTGATTGTTTTACCAACGATATTACTCTCGCGTATAATTTCAGCAGCCTGTATGCTGGCTGTGACCCCGGCTGAAAGACGCTGCAGTTGTCGTTTGTTCTAAAGGAGTGGTTTATTCCTAGGGCTTCACAATAAACTCCGGCTCGCGTGCAAACGTCCATCTTAGAATCGTCGGTATAGAAAGCCAAATCCTTTGTCTTCATGGTTCTTCGATTCTTCCAGTATATTCTGTCAGAAATTCTTGTACTGAATCTCCTTTCAAATGCTAGCATCGGGTTCATGTGATCGGTTTCCGTTAATCCACTGGTAGTCCCCCATCGGGACAGAATGGAGGCATGGCCGTAAAGGCTCGATGACCACAATTGGCCTTCTCTCAGTCTTACAGCGGTTTTAGCTGCCAGACTGCTGCAGTATATGTTAAGCGAAATGAAACTAAGCATGGTTTCCATTGCCGCTGTTGGTGTTGTTCTCATTGATCCCATGACTCCGAGGCACGCCGCCCTCTGGATTTTGGTGAGGTTTGAAAGCTGGTATTGCTTCTCAAATACTGGTGAACTATATGTGAGAATGGGGCTTACAACCGCCGTGTATATCCAGTACACCACAGCTGGTTTGAAGCCTCACGTATAACTGAATGCCTTTTTGCAGGAGTTTTTTATTTATTTTCCTTTCAGTTTAGTTTGGAATCTAGAATTACGCCCAGATATCGAGCTGAACTTGAGATAGTTAGTTCAATGCCACCGGTATTTGAGGGTCTGAAGTTAGGAATTGATCTCTTCTTAGTGAATAGAACTACCTTCGTCTTTGAGGGGTTCACTGCCAACCCTTTGCTGCTGACCCAGTTATCCACTAGTTGTCGTGCGAATTTGAGCCTTTCACTTAGGACTGGAGGAAAATTTCCCGAAACTATAATGTCTTGTCTTTTGCGTTTGTGTGGCTCGCTTTCCCAGCTTTGGGAATAAATACAACGTGCACCTCCCGCCCTGCTTTAGGAATATAACCTAGCTTAATACATCATGTGAAGATACGCTTGAGCCATGGAATAGCAATATCCACTGACTCTTGCAGCATCACAGGGCGAATGTTATTCATTCCTAGTGCCTTACATGGAGCGAATAATTTGATTGCATACGCTGTCTTGTCATTATCTACGCGCTTATTCTCGATGTCGTCTCTGGAATGGGTAGATCATCTCCGGAGATTGATGTACATTCAGGAAAGTGAGTACATACATACTCAGTAGCATGTCCAGCGTTTCCTCGTGTGATTCTGCCCAGGTGCCATCCCTTTTCCTAATATTGGATTCCGGCGTTGGTGTTTTGGCCAGGACCTTCCTTAGGTGGGATGCTTCATTTGTTGATTCTATAGATGCGCAAAAGGACCACCAAGAATTTCTCTTTGCGAACCTAATCTCTTTCTTGAGGAGCTTCACGCTTTCTTTATAAGTAAACCACTCGACGACCCCCTCCTCAGCAAGGTTTCACCCTACTCTTGAAATGCGAATGAGTTCCGCTATTTTATCGCTCCACCATAGTGGACGCCTTTTACCGCTAAGCCTGCTAACCGGGCAGGACTTCTCGAAGGATCACGTAAGGGAACCAGTCAATGCATCGACTGCATTGTCAACTGCTTCAATCGAGTTGAGGTCCTTAGTGAGGAGATTCACTGATTTCCTTAGTTCTCTCTTGAATTTTGGACAGTTAGCCCTACGCGGATTTCTAAAAGTCCCTTTCCCATGAGTAGAAAGTTGTAGCTTAAAGAGTATCCAGCAGTGATCAGATAGTGACGCCTTGTTGGAGACTCTCCAGTTAACAACTTCGACAGAGCTCTCTTCAGAAATAAAAGTTATATCCAAGACTTTCCCTCTATTAGGCGTTTCAAAGGTGGGGTCATTGCCTCTATTACAAATAACAAGATTGGATTCTAGAATATAATTAAACAAAACTTCGCCTCTAGCATAGATGTCGGTGCTACCCCACAGAGTATGGTGGGCGTTGGCATCACATCCCAAGACCAAGTTTTTCTCACCTTTTTGAGACGCTGATATGAACGACCTCTGATTTCCCGAGGGGACGTTGATACCATCATCGTATCGTAGGTAGGCAGATGACACCGTGCAGTTTCCGTTCACCCCTCTCACATTCACCACTGTCAAGGCGCCGGAGCTGAAATGAGATAGCATTAATATTTTAAGACTCTTTTTAGCCACGATACACGTCCTAACGTTGCCAGCGACGCTTCTATAATATACATTATAGTTTCTTGACGGTTCCTGGATTAGGGTCAGATCCAGCTGCTCCTCCAGTCGGAGGCGACAGCACTATGATGAAGGTTGATTTGCACTACCTGCATCGGTTGTCGAAATCTCAACATCCATAGCTTCATATCAGTAGAAGGGTTCTGGGCTTTAAGAAAGCCGAGGATCTCTGTTATATTTACACCCCAGTCAGGAACACAAAGCATTCCCTTGGGCATGGTGGGTATCTTCTCTGGGGGTACTGCGCCCAATGCAGCCCCCTCCCAGAGTTTAAAACCGCGATCCGTGGCCTTCGCGAAGTGCACCCGAATGTGGTTGCAGTTCCACCGACATTCTTTCGAATACGGTCGAAGATTGCTCCAGCTAAGGCCTTCTCAATCATCTGACCGCATTCTTAGGATCTGCAGCTGCCGATGGTGGCTGCAGCTCAACCACGGGTAGCGTGTCAGCTTCCAAACTGGTATTTTTGTTTTTGGTTTGATGTTTGTTTTATTTTATGTTGCCATTCATTTTGTTCCCACGAGTAAGGCCGGAATGTATTTTCGCCGCACCAGAGCCGCCACGCCGGGGTAAGGCATTTGTTTTACACAGACCTCGCCAAGGCATCTGTGAGAGCTCGTTAGTGGTTGGTTTTTTATCCCCCCAACCTTTCATCTTTCAGCACGGTTTTATATGCTCACACCACCGGTAGAATTAGGGAGACTATCGCTTGGATTTTTAGACCTCAGGGATGCCTGAAGTTACCAGCACTCGCCGACATATCTCCGCAGAAAAACCTTCGGCCCTACTTAAGCCCCAGCATCACGAAAAGGTGGATAGTCATCGCTGGAGACTCAGGCTAGATGCGGTCCATTACCTGCAAGCCAGAAACCTTTTCTTTTGGTACAGTGGTTGGAAAAACGTTGATGTTATTCAAACCTCCACACATCGGGTAACAAGCAAACGCACTACCCATTGCACGATTACATTCCAATCCAGAGTGTAACTCTGGCAAAGATAAATCGTTAAAGGAACACGAGAAGAGTGACTAGTACAAAGAAGGACCGAAACTGTGATGAATTTAAGCCTTATGCGGAAACTGGTAACCAAATTATGGATTACCGTCTAAGGAATATACCTATACTTACAATATTCACTCCACGGATCGTCTTCATTTAAACAATATCCTACTTAACCTCAGGCAGGCGTTGAAAAAGAATTGTCCGTAATACATATGATGAAAGCTAAGTTTCTCGTGGCAGGCAGAATTAAATTAAATTATGTAAAACTGATAACAATCAAATTAGCCTTCTACAAGCCTATAAGCAACATCCAATGACACAGATATCCCATCACGAATACATAAGTAATAAAAACTTAAACCAACTGCGTTGTCTTTTTTCAATTTAATTGCAAACGATCCTTCAGAATGAACATAAAAATTAACGTATAACCACTGCCAGGATAATCAAGAACTAATGTCCTATTTTAAACGTTACAAGCGGACACGCGTATAGCCGTGCCCATCCCAACACACATACTCGTACGTATATGTACGAGTATATGTATGCATCTATCTTCGCATTAATGATGTGACTCACAAACGCGATCGGCATCAAATGAAAGACAATCACAGCCTCCATCAGATGACCATCGACATAAAAATACATGTTTTATATTCACATTATAAAATGGTTATTCCTGTCTTAAAGATACCGCCTGATCTCGAAGATGTCCGTCGCTGCGGCGGTAATGGCAATGGCGTCGCACCTGCATGCAACCGCAGCCAGCCCGAAGGCGATGCCACTGAGCTACCCGGATCACCTAATGATCACTTATTTCTCGTTCGACATGGAATTCCTTTCATCTGCGGACATTTTTAAGGGAATCGCGTTTAATCACATGCGATCTTTTAAATGCATCTAAATATACTCCACCCCTCCTTCCAATTATTTATCGCTACAAGATGCCTACTGATATTCCCGTCGGTCGTCGTCTGTGACTAAGGCATCGACAGAAGCAGACAAGTCACCTTCCCTCGGAACTGTGTTATGATCGTAACTTTTTTTAAAAATAGGTTTACCTATGGCAGCTCTATTTGGCAAGCAATTCATCAATATAATACATAACCTAGTTACAGATTAGATTTGTATATGAGCATGAAGCATAGCGGCGCTTAGGCTTCTAACAACCCCACATGGATGCAAACCAAAACCTATAAAAAAGGAAAAGTATTTGCATGACATCTAATGCAAAGAGCGACGATGCTTCTACATCACCATCGCACGTCAAACATGTACATATACGAGAACGATGTTGGCAAGTCGCATCCAATCCCAGTTCAATGAGCACACAGTGTAGCCGACCAGTATGTGATGTTCGTTGCAGATACTGCCCTCATTACACAACTCGTGTTCGCAGCACTTGAAACTCATGTATCTATTAACGTGGTACAGGATCGGGTTACAGTGCTGCATTGGGCACCCTTCAGGTCTGATGACATTTAAATTATCTCTCCCTGAAGGCCGCCGGTGCCTATTCCGTTCACGTGTTCAAAGATTACTTATTAGTGCAGTAATTTTCTACATCATGCAAACCGTGCTCTAGCTTAATATTCCGAGCAAATGCTGCAATAATTTAGAAAATATTTTCTATTTTCACTTCTGCGTACAGGTTGGACCTGGCCGCCCCCAAAGGCTGTGGTCGAGGCAAATGTTATTGTTATAGCTGACATGAATTTTTTATGCTCTTACACTCGATACAAAATATTAATTCTGTGGATACACACATTTTCACTTTCCATTTCTCCCCACGGCTATGGCTATACATCCTTGGAATAGCGGGGGTATTAGTATTCGCCTCGTGTACAACGCGTATGTGGTCAATCGAAGCCGGCTGAGAGCGGTCGAGCGGAGGGTTGAAAAAATTTACGATGGGAAAATGAAGTGGGCATATTTTTATTGCTTTGATTAAGTCCGGCAAAGTTTTACGATTTATTTTTGTCTTGAGGATTATTAAATTGTACCCGCACACATATGAAAGTTAATAAATGTCGTCCATAGATTGGTGGACGTGGGAGAAGATAGAACGTGTGAGTGTAAACATCCAGATAAATTGAAAACGATACAAAATTATTCACCCTTTATTCTGGGGCGATAAGTGTATTTAGGGCTGCGTTAAATTGAAAAAGGACCCCGGTGTGGATTATGCAAGTGTAAAGTAATTGGATTAGTCCACTTTTGATCAATTTCGTCTGAGAGAAAATTTGTTTTCAGGACTTGTAGTCAATAAACTGTTGTATTGCTTACAGTTTCGGTACCAGGAGTACATAAGCTAAGTGCAATGTCGAAGTGCCTCAAGCATAATCATTTAGGGGTTTAAATTCTACACTCTTGTGCCCTTGTAATATTAAAAGGTTTTGGTCTAGGTACTGAGATTACTTGCCGTTTTAAAGTGTAGAGTCCCTGATCAACGCAACACAATTGATCAATTTCTGTAGAACAAAGAAAATGGTGACGTACTACAGGATTCTGTGCTGGGTTCGCTGGCTCAAAATTACTAAACTTTGTTTTGTCTTCGTTTTCACCCCTTCTGTTTCAATACTCACGAATGTACCATTGGCGTTACACTGTTGATGCAGCAGCGTTAGTTCTTCAACGTTATCATGGATACTCGTAGGTGAACAAACTTGGCTGGTATGTCAAAAATGGACATAGCTCTATCTATATATGTATATCTTCCCTATACTAGATACTGTCATATGTTAGATGATATAAGGTTGAAATTGGCTCCCAGCTAAAGCCCACATAGTTAGATCAATGATAGTCCGTTGGGATACCGCAGAGATCATGGAAAATTTCCCCATACCTACTCGTTGCACCAATTGGAGCTTGTGATTCAGTGTATGATACTTCTTATGTCGGTTTTTATCAGATCACCTATGTCGCTGTAGGAGAAAGCTCCTAAATGAATTTTCTTTTTTGGGGGAGAGCTGGGCAGGTACAAAGAAAGTGGAGCACGTTGTACCACTTGTCCACCTAAGATTGGTTCTCTCGATAGATCATTAGACCGCCATGTTTCCTTGTGGATTTTGAGATGAGAGAATCGCGTATTTGCTACTCCAACTTTTCGATCCACCACAAAGCTGGATGTCTTGTCGTGTAAGTTATGCCTTCCGGCTGTATCAACAAAGATGCCTTCCTTTCCCAGCTATGCGTTGAAAGTGCCCGGGACAAATTGAATGTCATGGCTAGGGCATTGCTCGTAGGTCTAGTCTAGGCCCTCGTAAGTCAGAGGCACGTAACAAGCACGTGGAGTGGAATCTAACATAATTCAACGAACCTGACGCCGAAAGCGAAAGCAGAGTAGCTACAATAGACTGAAGTGCCATCATTAGTAACCATAAGCAATGCAAGTTAGTGGATTTATCAAATAGTAAAGTCTACGCAGTGGTGGCAATGGTGCAGTGGATAGTGTGTTTGCTCGTTAACCGATGTATGCGAGACTCAGCGGGGAACAGCAATACTTAGCTACCCGTGTATAAAAAGGAAATAGAATAACATCCACATTTTTCCCAATCACTGCACCTGCCTGGTAGTGCAATGGACCGGAGAGTCTAAGTACTCCGGGATTTGGGTTTCATTGACAAAAAAAAAAAGAAGAAAGCCTACGCATATAAGTGCAAGTAAATACAAACCATTAATGCAAGACGTTTGAATGAATATTAGCTAAACTGATTCATTCTGTTGTCTACAGCATTATACAATCCTACATTTAATTTACATATAAATATAAAGCAACTCGTTAGACTCACTGCTCGTTTATAAAATCAACAAGTCCCTTAAAAAATTCACACCACACACTAACCCAATGCAGTCATCAATTAAGGTCACGTCATAGGCGATGTAATTCCCGCAATTATATCACTACCCCCATCCAACACCCACAGGCCACAAATCATAATGGAATACTCCCCATCCAACACCATCACCACCTCACCGATTAACTTCATGACGAAGTTATTTATATCAATGAGCCCCAGTCCCAGTGTCCACAAACGGACAAAACGCCCCAGGAATTCAGCATATGGCCATAACTCACCGGGAATGATTGGAAACCTCTTGAGGAATTCATATCCAGCCGGAGCTCACAAAAGCAAACAAGAAAACCTCATCTCCTTGCCGACGACAACGACAACGACGAGTGCTGGGGTTAAAATAATGTCGGTCTAAATACTTGACCGGCCTACTGCTCATTTGTCAAAAATCTTGTCCATATGCTGTCAGCCGCACCGGTGGCCTGTTAATGGGAAATAATGGACTTTCACTTTGGGGCTTTCTCGCATCCCTGTGTGTCCATGGCCACAAACCGGCCGACGACGGAGTTTAAGGGTTGTTTTTGGCTGACCACCGACGAGTGTCTTGTGGCAACCAGAGGAGCATCAGCCTAATGCACTCTGCGTCTTAGAGTTTCACTCTTCGGTTTGGTTGTAGTGTCTGTGGTAATGCGTTCCGTCATGTCCTCTGGGAGGCGCAAGGATAAATGATCTATTCACTTGAATAACTTGTTACATGGGCTTCAACAGAAACTTTCATCAATTTTCCTTTCGTTACCTCTGTTTCCACGTCCTGACTTAATGTTGCCCTTTGGCACCTCACCCCATTCCCATGTTCGGATGCGTGTAGTCGACCGCATTGATAAATTACCCGGGCATTGTGCGAAGTGCGAACAGATATAAATCATAGCGCATTCGCAATTTTCGAGGGTGGCAAGGTGTGACAATTGATGATGGTCGCACGCTTCCGGTATGTAGGTGTTAGCTGTGTTCTACCATGAATACAGCAACAAAACAAAAAAACAAGAATCCAACAGCAAACAATGTCATGCCCTGTAGCCACTGCCTCACCTCTTGTTCCGTCGTCGTCGGAGCGACGTTGTCGTTGTCTCTCCTAACCTACACACAAGACAATCCGCGCTGAACACGATATTTAATCATTTACATAAGTGAAAAATTATCGGCCTGGAAA
Organism: Brachypalpus laphriformis; assembly: GCA_945910035.1. NCBI lineage: Eukaryota > Metazoa > Arthropoda > Insecta > Diptera > Syrphidae > Brachypalpus > Brachypalpus laphriformis. The sequence continues at coordinate 105,622,185 of OX246756.1, forward strand.
ATGGATGAGAAAATTACGCATTGCACAGCAATCGAGGCGACCGGAGTTCTGAGGAAATACCCCCTGGCATCCCCATGCTACAGATACACCAGATACGAGCAATACACTGGCCGCAGCAGCCTCTAGCTGACGAAGAAATGGTTAAGTAGAAACTCATGTTACACGATATCGAACAAACTTATGACCACCGTCTACGTGTTCTGTGAATACGGTGCGCGCGGCTGCTCCTACTACCTGCGATCCAGTAGATTGGGAAGTGGACATGGATTTCAGGACGGGGGGAGCCGTGCACTGTGCACAGCTCGCGTGTGCAACTGACTTAGAGAGTGTCAGCAGGACGATTGCGACAACGAAGAGGGGCGTTTGTGGTTGTGAAGTAAAGTTAACTGCGAACTGTGCGATAACTGCTATTGTGGGGCCGGAATCACCTGCGTGGTGAATCGCATCTGTCCCTGGCCAGGGTTCAACATGGGTTTCAATACTTATCACACCTCTCCTTAAAATCTCTAAATGGTGTACACAACATGCAATTGCAACATGCTCGTTATTTTGCAGTAATCTTGGCTCCTTCCTACTCTTATCTGCTCCTGCTATTCGGCGTGGATTTTTATTGGTGGCTAGGATATTGAACGGATGGTCAACCGGCCTGCCGGCATAGCGCGGCTGGCAGTGCGTTCGGATACACTGTCTATTCGAGGGGATAGTATCCGTTGTTTATTGAGCGATTTGAATATCTTAATAAACGGCGAACAGGCAGATACTTTGTTTGTGGGACTTAGGTCTAGAATGGAGATTGGCTTCGAATCGTGATGTTCATACGTAGGCACGTTCAGGCTTTATGTGAAATGATAGCTGTAATATGCACAGAATGGCAATTATTTCTCAGTGCTCCTGTGAGTTGTGTTTGCAAATGACTTGGACACTCTAACGTGTGCTGGGGAGTCTTTGGAGGAATTATCACAAATGATTTGACACTTGGCCAAACTGACCGATCGGAATGACATGACACTTTGAACGAAGATGGGCTATGCCTGAGTCGCTTCAATGTAAGTTTAACAAAAGTAAAGAAACAGCTTAATAGTACGCATCGTATAATGCCCTATCCCGTATCTCTTAACGTAGTTCTATAAAAGTCGCTCCTTATAGCATAACTGCTTGAAGAATTAGAAAGTAAAAATTATGATAACGTTTACGTTTCCTCAGACATGCTGTAAAACGTATTTAAAATTTTTAAATTCTTATCAACTTGACACAGAACAGATATTTACTAGAATACAAAGCGCTTCGCTGTATGCACTAAAAATTGTTACATAATGTAGCGACTTTAAAAGTGTTGCAACAGTTGTCATAAGCGTAAATATTTCTCCATTTCATCGAAATGTATTATCCAACTCATGTATTTTCAGAATACAAAGCCACTTAGTGTTTCAAACAATTTGAAAATTTGATTTTTTTCGCCTTTTGCAACACTGCGCGACGTTAGAATGGAATCGCAGCATCTGCCAGTTATAGAGGCATCAGTTTCCCTAACATTACATACAAGATCTTTTCTGTGATATTGTGTGAACGCCGGAAACCTTTTATCAACAGACTGATCGGCCCCTATCAGTGCGGTTTTCAGCCAGGAAAGTCCACCATTGATCAAATCTTCACACTTCGGCAGATCCTTGAGAAAACCCAAGAATTAAAATCGATACTCATTATCTCTTTATCAATTTCAAGGTCGCCTATGACGGTTGGGTGTCAAATCGCCCAAAACCAAATCGCCCAAATCGGAAAAAATGTCACATCGCCCAAAAATTATGGGCGATATGACACAACGACACATCGCCCAAAAATTAAAAAATGACAAACCGCCCAAGAAAGTGGGCGTTTTGTCAGAATTCATTAATAGCCTTGCTTCCGATCGCCCAAAATGCGAAAAAATGCAGAAAAATGCTATTTAGCATAATGTCAAATCACCCAAAAATCTAACAGATTTTGAGCGGATTGACATTTTCGTTAAATTGGGTTTAAGACTGCATTCAAAACGAAACGAATTGTAACAATTACATTAGCGGTCACAGCGCTTTCACGTGGCGTCCGCGCGCGAAGGACGGCCGAACGCGGCGCGGTTACCGTTTCGCGTCGCGTCGCGTTGCGCCACGCAACCACGCGCGGACCCCGCTCCCCCCCACCGAGCGATTTTGTTTCCCCGTAACTGTAAGTGTGAGCCTAACAAAGCAATCAGCGCGATTGACGTCGTAAGTAAGGCTCAATGCAGCTTACGTTTTTTTGGCAATACATCCATTTCTTCAATCCTTCATTTCCGATTATTAATGAATATAATATGAGCGCAGGGACATACATACATATGTATATCAAAATTTATTTTCTTTTCGAAGAAGCGTATATGTACATAAGTCCACAATGCATAAACAGTGCAATGTGTAAGGGGGGGCATGCTGCCCCGTACAACCGCCCTGCTTGGGGTCACTGTTGGATTTGAGGTGGGTGCGAGGATGCGTGTATGTTTCTTTATATCCATGTTTCGCATCCAACCTCGCACCCGCCTCAAATCCAACAGTGATCCCAAGCAGGGGTTGCAGGGGAGCAGAATCCCCTCCCTTACACATTGCACTGTTTATACATTGTGGACTTATGTATGCCCCATCTTATTTGGCCGTTGTTTTCCTTGAGAGGTTTGTAGGTGGGACATAAGACCCAACATTTTATGTCCCAATGCGGTGGGACTTATGCCCCGGGGACTAATGTCCCTGCGCCCAAAATTGCGGAAAATAAATGTTTTTAACCTTTTTCAATTTGGTCGTCTTTTTTGACCTTCCTATGTGTTGGTATTTTCATATTGCGATGAAATGCCCATTTCTGCTTTGGGTGATTTGACATTTCATTTCTTGGTCGATCTGTCATAGTGTTAAATCGCCCAAAAATGTTGGGCGATGTGACATTTCCCAGATTTGGGCAATTTGGTGTTGGGCGATATGACACAGATCCGTCTTAAGATAGCCGAAACACAAAATCGCCCAAAATCACTTTTTTGGGTGTTTTGACATCATGTCAAATCGCCCAAAAAATAAAAATGTTAAATCGCCCAACCTGTTTTTTGGGTGATTTGACATTTTTTTTTGTTTTTTGCATTTTGGGCGATTTGACACCCAACCGCCTATGACAGCATGTATACAGAAGAGCTGTGCAGCTACATGTCTAGTTTTGTCATCATTGCCAAACTTGTCCGTTGTGCAGGATGACGATGGAGAACGGAACGCCCATTGCTCCATCAAGGACGGTAATAACCTCACCGAGATCTTTGATGTCAAAAAATGTTTTAGACAAGGTGAAGCGCTCTCATGTGACTTCTTTAATTCTGTACTTGAAAGAATTGTGCGAAACTCACAAACAAACACCAAAGACGCAATCCATCAAAAGTCCGTACAACTGTTAACAAGAATTGGAGCAGAAGCAGGCAAAACCGGTTTAGCGATAAACGAGGCCAAACCAAGTACGGATATATACTGTCAACAAAAAAGGACAATCAACACCGACGAATTGGACAGAACGTCACAGTGGGCAGCTATAACTTCGAGGTAGTACCATGGCTCTGCTATAAATTCTGAGAACGACATCAGCCCAAAAATCAAGCGAAGAATAACTCTTGCCCATCGCTCTTTTGTTGGGCTAACAGTAAAGACCTATCTCGAACAACTAAGGAGACTCTACGTATAAATAATATCCTGATCATCCCATCCTGCTTTACGGCGTTGCAACATTGATTTTATTGAAAGCGAATTGAAGATTTTCTTGTTCGCTTCGAGAGAAAAATTATTCGTAAGATATTCGGTTCCGTTTCGTTGACGGGTTTTGGAGAAGAAGATTCAATGACGAACTATACGAGCTGTACAGCGACATCGACCTAGTCACAAACTAAGTGTTGGACATTTGAAATGGCTAGGACATGTAGAGCGGATGGGCAACAAGGCTCCGGCCCGCAGAGTCCTCGAGTCTAATCTGGATGGACGATGCAGTAGAGGACTTCCACACCGTAGGTGGAGCGAACAAGTTCAAGGGGACCTTGACCACCTTGGAGTACGCAACTGGAGGCAATAAGCTAAGGAGCAAGCTGAATTGGTAGGCTTGTTGGTTGAGTCCCAGGTTCACCCCGAACTGTAGCGCCACCTAAGTAAGTAAGTCCGGTTTTTGATTGCCGAAATTAGTCGCTTTATTTTTGAAGCAGCTAAGCGATTGGAGGTAGGTGCTCTATGCTCTTAAGCGCGTATTTATAACTGCACACCCCGCATTATTCCATAGACAAAGACACTTTTGCCCTGATTTTTGTAGAGTCAACAATAAGCCCAGGAACAGCAAACGCTATGGCCGTTGAGGTTACCAAACAAGTAACTAGGGCTTGCGACGCATCCTGGCCCGGAAAACGCCGGCAAATCGCCGGCCACCAGTATACTGGTGGAACCAAGAGATAGCAGAACTAAGCAGCAAGTGCCATAGAGCCAGAAGACTATTCCAGCGATCTAGAGGTTTGTCCACACATCAGGACCTAGGGGTGCAATTCAAAGATAAGCGAAGAGAGCTAAAACTAGCCATCCGCAGAAGTAAGAGCAATAGCTTTAAGGAACTCTGCGAGCAGGCATATGTAAATACTTGGGGCACCGCCTATAGAACAGTAATGGCAAAACTCAAAGGCACTAGGGCACTCTCCCCCTCATGCCCTCTCCTTATGCAGAAAATTGTATTGGGGTTGTTTCCACCTCAAACACCAGCAGAGCGTATAGAGCCACCTCCGGAAGTACAGGACATCCCAACTGTCACGCAAAGGGAACTCCTGGATGTATGCAGATAATTCGAGGATACCAAGTCACCTGGATTGGATGGCATACCAAACAAGGCCCTTAAAGTAGCCATTAAAACAAATACGCAACCATTTGTGGAACTCTACAACAAGTGTCTAACAGAAGGAGTTTTTCCAGACCAATGGAAAAAGCAACGTCTAGTGCTGCTGTCTAAAGGGAAAAAACCACCAGACGAGCCCTCGTCATACCGTCCCATATGCCTGTTAGACACAATGGGTAAAATACTGGAGCGAATCATATGCAACCGATTAGAAGTGGCAATTGGTGAAGCCAGGGGACTCTCCGACCAACAGTACGGCTTTAGGAAAGCTCGTTCTACAGTAGACGCAATAAGAAGGGTAACTACAACCTTGGAAGAAGCTATTCAGGGCAGGAGATGGAGAGGCGGTGCAAAGAAATACGGCGCCGTAATAACATTGGACGTCAAAAACGCGTTCAATTCTGCGAATTGGGGACTCATAGTGCAATCGCTTAGGTCAATGATGGTGCCATCGTTCTTAATTAAAATAATACTGAGCTACTTCGAGAAACGGTGTCTGCTCTTCGATACCGACGATGGAGAAAGCAGTACCACATATCTGGCGGAGTTCCACAAGGATCGGTATTAGGCCCTATCCTTTGGAACATTATGTATAATGGAGTTCTAAGGCTTGGAATCCCAAATGAGGCAACAATCATAGGCTTCGCCGATGATATTGCAATTGTCGTGGTTGCAAAACATCTAGAGGAAATAGAGGATATTGCAAATGAATGTATCCGAAAAGTCAAACGGTGGATGGCAGCAGTCGGGTTAGAGCTCGCCGAACATAAAACAGAGGCAGTATTGGTAATCAGCCGCAAGAAATGAGAGGAAATCACCATCAGAGTAGGGGATCATAATACGACATCAAAATCGGTTATCAAATACCTAGGTGTGATGATCAACGCGAGGCTCACTTACAAGGAGCACCTTGAAAGGACGTGTGACAAAGCGGCTCGGGTGAGCGGTGCCTTATCAAGAATAATGATAAATATAGGAGGACATAGGCAACAAAGGAGACTTATTCTATCAAGGGTGGTGCAGTCCATCCTTATGCATGCGGCACCCATATGATGAAGATTCTAAGGACCTGCATTGCGATTGATCGGGAAACTACTGACTGCCCAAAACTTGGCTTGGGCCAGTAGCGCAACAATCAAGTTCGTGATGAAGTGCTTACTTTACCTCCTAGTGGTGGTCCCCGGGCAACTATACGTATAAATACGTCGGTCGATCGCAGGGAAGACATAGGGCGTGGCTTTCCGAGGATACCTGGAGAATGATTGACGAACGAAAACAGCTAAAAGCTCGCGTTGCAGCTATCCAGCAGCAGGGAGAAGAGAGCTAGAGTCCCTTTATCGCATGAAGATGAGAGAAGTTCAGCATAGCGTACGACGTGACAAGCGCAACTACATCAACGCGCTGGCTACAGAAGCAGAAGAAGCTGCACGGAGGTGCGACAGCAGGACTGTCTATAGAATCACGAAAGAGCTGACAGGTGGTCGCAGCTCCAGCCAATACCCAGTGAAAAGCCTAGACGGCTCCTTGCTCATTTCGGATGAGGACCAGCTCAAGAGATGGAAAGAGCATTTTGCTACGGTTTTGAACCGTGTATTCGCTAGCGATATGCTCCCAAATCAGACTGAGATGCCCGAGGTGAGAAGTTTCCGAATACGCACCACGACTCCCAGTAAAGATGAGATCATTACCGCGATCAAGGCACTCAAAACCAACAAGGCGGTAGGACTTGACGGTATTCCAGCAGAGCTCTTACGAGCAGCGCCAACAACATCGGCTGAGCTTCTGCTTCCACTTATAGATAGAGCTTGGGAAGCTGAGAGCTTTCCTAATGAGTGGAAAAAGGGAATGATCGTCAAGCTTCCTAAGAAAGGAAATTTATTGGAGTGCGGAAACTGGAGGGGTATCTGCGTGCTGCCTGCTGTAGCTAAGATAATAGCTAAAATCATCCTTGAGCGAATCAAACAACATCTCGAAGACACACTCGATGCCGAACAAGCAGGTTTCCGCTCTGGATCCTCCTGTGCCGACCACATCAACACCCTGCGGATTATCATCGAACAGTGTGTTGAATATCGATCGCCACTGCACCTGCTGTTCATCGATTTTGAGAAGGCGTTCGATAGTGTCAACAGGGAGTTTATTTGGCGTGCCTTACGCAGGAGAGGCATTCCCGATAAACTAATTGCTATTATCAAAGCTACATATGAAGGCTCCAAATGTCACGTTCTGCACAGGGGGAGGTTGTCTGAGGAATTTGAGATCCAAAGTGGGGTAAGACAAGGGTGTATCCTTTCACCAATATTATTCCTATTGGTGATTAGCGATGTGCTTCATGCAGCTTTGTCGACGGGAAACGGAGGAATTCGATGGACTCTTACATCTCAACTGAAACATCTTGACTACGCAGACGATGTATGCTTACTCTCCCACAGAATTATGGACCTCCACCAAATGACAGCAGATGTGGAGAGGGAGGCAGGTGTCGTCGGGCTGAAAATCAATACGACAAAAACTAAAATCATCAGCCTTAGAACTAACTCATCGGCTCAAATATGCATTGCTGGACAACCGGTAGAGAGAGTAGAGGATTTCCAGTATCTTGGGAGTATTGTCTCGACCGATAGTGGAACCGAACTGGATATAACCAACAGGATCGCCAAAGCAAAGTCCGCGTTCGGGATGTTGTCCAAAATATGGCGAAGCATCAGTTTGAGCACCAAAATAAGACTGTTCCGCTCCAACGTTGAATCCGTGCTGCTATATGGTTGCAGCACGTGGAGAGTGACCACTACTATCACCAGAAAGCTGCAAACGTTCGTTAATAGGTGTCTGCGCAATATCTTAAGGATTTTCTGGCCCAATCGTATCTCTAACGAACACCTTTACGAGAGAACGGGTCAGGAACCAATAGGCACAACTATCCAACGGCGGAAGTGGCAGTGGATTGGTCACACGTTCCGAAAGGGTGACAGCTCCATAGCGAACCATGCTATGCAATGGAACCCTCTAACTCAGGATGGCAGAAGACCTAGCGGTCCGTGGAAAACATGGCGCAGAACAGTCGAGAAGGAGGCACGGCAGTTAGGGAAATGTTGGGGAGAACTCAGACACATTGCCAGAAACCGTACACGATGGCGCGTCGGCGTAGTAGAGGCCCTAGGACCCACAAGGGGATACAGGACATAACTAACTAACTAAGAACCCTAGAAAGGGAAAGGAAATAATCAGACCGGCGAAATACAATCAATGCTGAGCAGGATAATGCAAACATGCACTAGTCGAATACATCAGACTAAAACCCCCCCCGCGATGAAATGCTTGACGGCAGTACCGCGGGGAATGGGGCGGTCGTGGGAGGGGGTTTTAGTGGGTAAGAGTCCCACACTGTTACTCAGGATGTACTGAGTTTCGTCTTTTGAAGATTACCCCTCCCAATCAAAAAAAAAAAAAAAAAAAAAAACCGTATGGGCCAAAGCTATGACAAAAAAGACCTACGCAAGAAGGATAAACTCTGTCAACAGACTATGTGCGCTGAGAGTATGCTGTGCCTTTCGTACGGTATCAGACGAGGCAGTATGTGTCATCGCGGGAATGCTACCAGCGGATATCTTGGCTATCGAGCTACAAAGGACCTACGACGCCAAAATTCAGGAACCTCAAGCGTCAGTCAAAAATATCAAGCTGGAAGAAAGACAGCGAAGCATTAGAGCATGTCAGGAGCGATGGAACCAGTCCTCAAAGGGAAGATGGACCCATCAACTTATACCGGATATCCAAAAATGGATGGACCGGAAACACGGAGAGGTAGATTTCTATCTTAGCCAGTTCCTAACCGGACATGGCTGCTTTCGAGCGTATCTCAACAGGTTTGGGCTCGATGAATCTCCCAACTGTCCAAATTGCGGTGAGGCCTCAGAAGACGCTCAGCACGTATTTTTTCAGTGCCCACGTTTTCATATAGAGCACAGAGAACTGGAGGAAAAAATTGGAGAAATACCAACCCCCGAAAACATTGTGCACCATATGATAGCATCGAATGCAATATGGGACGCGGTGAAACAAGTTGCAGCGATAATCGTGCAGGAACTTAGGCGGCTGGAAAGAGTCAGAGAGAGCAACCAAGTCCAACCGGCAACATTTTTGGAACAAGGACCGGAAGACAGCGAAAGGAGAGCGTAAATAGCTAACCAGCCCCGCGAAGTAATACCTAACGGTAGTCCCGCGGGGAGAGTGGTTGAAGTGTGCAGGGTGTGGTTTAGTACGTAGGCGTATTCCTGGCATCGAGTATTCAGGTTTGCGAATCGTGCATGCGAGTAGCTCAGGCTACTGGTATCTTTAGATGATTACACACCCTTTGGCGCAACCATAAAAAAAAAAAAAAAAAAACACCCCGCATTATTAGCACACATTCGATAATTCTGCTGATGCACTTATTCGGTTTTTGTAGTAGAAACATACATACATACGGTGGCATAAGGTGACACAGGACCTAAAAAGGGAAATGAGTTCTAACGTAGTTTGACCACGTTACCTGTCTATTTAAATTTTTAATACAAACAATTTGAAACACACGACCGCTTTACAACTTTACTTTATTTCACTTGACTTGCATTAAGCTAATACGTCAGCAAAACGTGCATTTAAGAAAAATTGTTCGTCAACTTTCAGCTAATCGGGATTATTATGGCGTTCCCATTCAAAATAGGAAATGTGAGAATTAGTTTCACTTTTAATGGGGAGTTATTCCCACTTAATAATTACATTTATTTTTTTTGTTGAGAGTTTAGAAATATTTTCTTGCATGATTCATGTGAATGATTTATTTTATTCATTTTTGTCTACTTATACATATGTACAGTGGGCGCTGTGGCGCAGAAGGTTGGTGTGTCGGACACTGCACATGAGGTTCCATGTTCGAATCCCAGAAAAAACTAAAAAGATCCGAGAATATTGAGAGAGCTCGTTATAACGAAGCTTTTTACCTAGGCTGTCTGAAGGCACAGGTGACGCTCAATTGTGGTTTTGAGCTGCGTTTCCGCGACAGGGATAGCCCCCTAACTTTACATTTGTTTGATAATGTTGAAATCATTTTGTCAAAAATTGGAAATTCTGAATAAGTTTATGGTACACTAGCTGTACCCGTGACTCTGCTCGCGTTTCAAAATTAATTATGTTTTCTATATTCATTTGTGAATATCTCAGCTTCAGGACAACGTACTAAATTATCTATGGTTTCAAATATTTGACGAAATCTACTTCAAATAATAAAATTAATTTAATGGAAATCGATGAAGCGGTTTTTCATTCGTAGCTATCTACCTATTGCATAAAGCCTGTTTTCTACCCGTGCGAAGCTGGGTACCATGCGAAGTAGATACAAAAATTGTGTAAACTCAATTATAAATTTAAGATAGGACGGAATATAAAAACTACATAATTATGTGCAGTCGTTTTTGCGTGATGGCTGCACAAATAAACATACAAACAGGATATTTTCAGTTTTTTTTATATGCGTAGATTATACCAGGATAATGTTTCCAAACACAAATCACATATTGTTAGGTCCTAGATAACATTTAATATTCCACACGCATTAGATACACCAATCCAATTACCTGACCTTAACATAATTAAATACAGTATGAAAGAAATGACGCGGTGGCGCGTTCTAAATATTTACACACATTCACATCCATTTCAAGAAATGATTAGCTACCCTCACATTATTGCCTCTCATATAATAAATCTGAAACGAGCTCACATTGTTTTGAATAAGGCAATGAATGTTTCGAGTGGCTCGTGCAATCTTATATGTACATACTTGCAGTGCTCTGTGTATGTGTGTATTCTGCGTATCTGTGTATTCTTCACTTATTCAATACGAGCTAATTGAAACAGTTCGAAGGCTTGTGAATCACTTCTACATTTCACAACTATTGTGAATACTCTGATTGAATGAATACTTTGAGTGCGAGGCCTACTACGCATTCAAATATTCATGAGTGTCGATTCATACTTCCTTGTTTTCTTTGTGTGTGAGGCTGTGAACGGATCGTGTTGTAGCGAATGATTCACAACTGCAAGTGAGTAGATTCATGCAACACTCTGGTTCGAATGTAGCCAAACGTTTTTTCGCGGTCCCACCGCTCACGAACGTCTGACAAACATTCGAGAGTACTGTTATCAGAAGAGAGCTTCTCAAAAACAAAATACAAATTGGCCTTGGGATACGGCACAAAACTGTAGGTCTATTCCATTCGTGCGAAATATATGATACTTGCTGAACAGTCCTCGCCTTGCTTCGCCCGCATTTTAGTTGACGGTTATTTACTTGTTGAAATATAATTGCCAACTGAATACAATACCGAAAATGTATGAACTCAATTATAACTTCCCCCGTGGGAATCCCACCAGAGCATACGCAAACCCGCTTCCAGCACACAATTTATTTTAAATTCATTAAAACATTCTCATCTGTGGACAAATACAACGATCAAAAACATCTCATCTAACAAAATGGAAAAATATTGCAATAGTTCTATGTCTACACATGCATATGCATGTACATATTAACCTACACGTACATTCCCAAGTCCCTTAATTGCATGAAATTTTGACAGCACATAGATATCTTAATTAATCAAATTTACAATATCTTAGATTTGGCACTGATAATAATAATAATATATATACAATAATAATATATGTATATATAAATAATAACTTGTTCTATCAGTATTTTGAAATTTTTCGAAACAAAAGATTTTAAAATGTTGAAATATTACAAAACAAGTATTTTTTTTTTTCGGTTAAGTGATCTTTCAGAATTTTTGGCGCCGAGATTATGTACACAAATTCATACATATGGTATTTGGCACAACAGCCATGGAGGGCCTAAGCTTAGCTTCTCGCAACCACTCGTTTTGTGTGCGTTATATGACATATATCGAGATTTTAAGAGATATATATTCATTTTTTGAGTTTTTATTTTGAAGTTTTTGGCGTCGACATTTCATGACCAACCCAACTACACAACAGTAGTATATAATAGTATTCAGCATTGCAGTACGCCATTGTGTCAGACGAAAAAATGTTTAATTGGAATACATTACACAGTGTTTAATTAATGTGAACAATTTGGGGTCTGATAAAAGTGATAACAATAAGCGATAGGGACATATTCACAATGAAAGTTTGCGACAGAGAAATCGATTTTTAAAAAGGTTCAGAACATTCCTGGAAGTAATAGGCATCGCTCTCCCTAAAATTATTATTATTATTTGATCCCATCTTGCCCCATAATACCTTTTTTCCGGAAGGATGTGAAGATAAAGCGCACACTGTGTAAGCGAAAGCAATCTGTCATCTTCTTGCAACCACAACGAAGAACAAAATGAAACAATAAATTAGCGATCAATGACAGTGGTTTATCGATGATTTTTAATTTTCGAAATTAATAACTACTTTTACTTGTGTATTTCTCAGCTTTAGAAGAATATATTGGAAAGATCTATAGCTTTAAATTGTTGGCGATAAATATTCCAAACAAAAACCTTGATATGACTGAAATCGGTGTAACCGTTCTGAAGTTAGGGATGTGTAGTAGTAGTAATTATTTCTTTATTTTCATAAAAAAGCTTACAATTGTGCTTACGAACTAAGAATATATAATTCAGTTCAATTAATCAATTAAAATGTAAGCAAAAATTAACAACTTTGAATAAATTAAAGAAATACATATTTGACAACGACTATAGTCGTCTGTCGGTGGTTTTTATTTTAACTCCATGCATTAATTTTATTTATTTTTTTGTACATATACTTAATTTGCATATATTAATGCTTTCTTTTTTTTCGAGGGTGGGTGAAAAATCGTCCATAGACACTATGAGAATAGCATGCTCATAGTAGTGTCAGTTTCTTAGTGACTAAAAAAACAGCACCCTTCGTTAGATATCGCAACTAAGTAATAACTTATCAAGCAAATTTGTAGGGCTGTATTGTTGACATGTCCGATTAGTCGGTTTCTATGCTTTCTCGCGAAGATTCTAGTTTCTGCTTCGATTGTCGGAATTCCGAGATCCCTGTGGATATCGTCGTTTCTACTATAGCACGGTGCTTGGACAATTTCTCTTAGCAGTTTATTTTGAAAAGTTTGTAAAATATTGGCATTTGTTTTCTTGGTACAACCCCAAAGTTGTACACCGTAGGTCCACACCGGCTTTAGCACTTGCTTGTTGAAAGCAGTTTGTTCTCAGTACTGAGCTGGGAATGTTTTCCGAGTCTTCTTCTTCCTTTTATCAGCGAGGCCATGATCCGCATTTCTACTGATCCGCATGTGGGGTTCGCCTGTTCGCCTGCCTGGGAATGTTTTCCGAGTAACCAGTACATTTCTCCATATTTGATTTCGAGTTCTTTACGTTTCATTTTCACGTCCAAATTCATTCCCAGGTATTTGGCCTCGTTTACAAAATGTATTCAGGCTGAGTTTAGAAAAATTGGCAAGACATTAGTTTTCTTATAAGTGAAATTCACGTGAACAGATTTAGATTCATTGAGGGCGATCCGCCAGTCCCTCGTCCATTCATTTACATTATTCAGTGCGCTTTGCAGTCGTTTCTTGGATTGTTTTACCTACTGCTAGCACTTCCTATATTCTAACGCTATTGGTATATATTTAACAAGTTTTTCGCAATTATTTATTCCATTTAATTCACCAATAATGTCTTTATCTACTAACTGCGCTTGGCCGAAGGCACTACATCTGAACTCTTAAAATAGGGCATCTTCCTAGAAAATATTGAAAGGTTTCTATTCCCCCAAAAATTCCCATCGAACGGAGTTTTGATACACTTTCTCTAAACCTAATACCACTCAGTTCTATAAGATGACATCTGGTCTTAAATATCCGCACTTTTTTATTTTGGTAAAGTTATCTCTGAGATATAATGCAAGTATTCCTTTACTATGTTCAAAGTGTTTGTAAATTCCTTCTCTGCAATTCTTCATTTTTCATTATTTTTTCTAGTTTAGCAGCTCCTGTCTTCGAATATCCCATTCTCTTCCTGACAAATTGCCAATTCCCCACCTCAGACTATGTGATGCGAGTAACTCATCCAGTTTTGTAGCCCAAAACATGTTTTTTTGTAAAATTTTTAGTGATAGCCGATGTGGCAAAACAGGGTTTCAAGGCGTGCTATGATTGACGCGCCATCAGGCAGTCAACTTTTTGGTACGAATAGGAATAGAAGGTTGATTCAAGTCCAACATCTCTCCTGGGCCCGTCTGTGGATCCTTCCTGATGAGTTGGAGCCAATTGTGGGGGATTGAGAAGGATTGAGGGTTCACCTGAACATCTTACCATTGTGACCGGTATGAAGGATATGCTGGTCATTGAAAATGATGATGATGAACGTGGTAATGTGGTCAATGCAGTTTTTTTTTTTAATTCGCTTCCACTCAAGGGGTTATGAATACCCTTAACATGTTTACACACAGTGCGGGTGTTGGAAAAGATAGATAGAGGGAGAGAGAGAGAAAGAGAAAGATTTGGTGTAGTGGTTTTGAATCTCAATTATTTATGCTTCAGAGAAAATCGGGGGCTGGCAGATTCTTATTATTTTTTGTCTTTGCTTCTAATTCACAGTATTTTGTTCCCGATAAACGATGTCATAGGCAAATCATTATCAACAAAGTGTACAAGTTTTCCAGCCATATGACCAAGCTACTGCCAGTGTTATGTTTTCAGAGTAGTGTTGAGACAAGCTTTCGCAATTGATCGGACTGACTTCACATATTTCATGAGAAATAAATAAATGCTTGCTAACATCAGGATTTGAAGCATGAACCATTACCGAAGCAATTGACGACGTTACCATTACACCATTGCCACCCCAAGGTGAATCTAGGCCAGAAAACTTCCAGCTCGTTGTCGAGACTACTTTCTAAACATTCCTTGATACGTTCGAGTGTTATGCTATCTATCAAACAAAACAAATACCTCTCCATTTTTCACAGCCCCCTCTACAAGATCTCATTGCATTTTTACGTAAATTATGAATAGCGCTTAGTTGGCTGTATACCTACGTGATCCAGTGTAAACTTACTCGAAGTATATTGCTTTTTTAAGAATTTCACACATATTCGTACTCTAAATTGCCACCAGGACACATCGTATTTTACTAGTTTATGGGCACCATTTATGATCTTTTATCCATGCTTAAATCTACTCTTCGACTTCTTTCATGTCCTATGTTAGAATATTTCAGCTGACAGAAAATCAAAGTGTTGTTCAATGAAAAAAGCAAATGTTTCTGCTTTTGAACTTTTTGCTTCGGCGAAAATGCTTCGACTTCGTTCACCAAACTTCTTCTGGTTGCACTCAATGACCAGATACACATTCAAGTATCTACCTCTTGTATACGAAAAAATGGGACATTTCGCAGAATACATATAGGAACTGGAGTGTGGCTCCAAAAATTACGAGTATGTAGGTTACTTATTATTTACTTAGTGTGACTTCTCCCAAAGATCTTATTAATATCTTGAAATATAATAACACGTAACTACAATTGTTAACTATACTTACAGCTACGGTATTGGTCTAAATAATCCCAGCGTCCTTGAGGTAGGTACCCCTCTTCCTTGATAGCACAGGCTCTCAATTACTATGCGCCGCAGTGACGATTAATTGTACTTGCCATAATGTCACTGTATTAAATAATGTTCAGTATTCAATTGAAACGACAACCACTTCTTAAGACATGTATCTTCCCATTCAATTTACAATAATTACATACATCAGCCAGGAACGCACCTGTACTTAAGAAGTTAATTTTCAAAGAACTGTGGGTAATTTTAACTTAGAGTGAAGCCTGCAGGTTTAGGAGATTCTCCAATCATTACTATTGCAATCTACTTTTTTCCGCCTGTTATATATTTGGTCTCACATCTTTTATCGATTAAATTTTTCCAACTTTAACCTGCACCCAACCCAACGTTAATAGACTATTAGAACCACATATTAAGGTTCATAAGATTTAATTTCTTATTTATTCTAAAAACCATTGAACAACCAAGTCATCGGCTCCCACCTTAAAAATAGAAGTCTTCAATTCTTTGATGAATGGGTAAAGCTGGGACGCGAATATAACATATGGTATACCTTGGAAGTGCTCTTCAGGAGTTATTAGTAAAGATCGAGGAAGGCACGCGTGAAACGTTCAGGACAAAAAGCCAGCAAAGCGAAACTAGAAATACGTAGAAAGTTCTTCAGCATGACCTTTATTATAAGAAATATTTCCATGATCGAACAGCTTGGGTGTAATTTCAACAATTTTTAAATCCAGAGTGAACTGTTACGCTTGAATTATCTGCAACACAGATCCGAAGGAAATGCTGAATGTTCTTTGTGTAAGCAAAAGCTAGAGAAGACGTCTATCATTTCATTGGCATCTGCCCTATACCCAGAGAAATCAGAAGATCGAGTTGGGGGACAAATACTCTTACGTCGGAAGAAATCAAATTTGAAATGGTAAAAATTGGACTGTCCTCTACAATTACCTAAAATCCGCACTAAATTACCGCCAACAAATAATAAACGAATCTTTTTAATTCATATAAATAAGCAAAATGAGATCAAAAACATAAAAGAACATATATAAAAGATTAAACAATACATTGTAATGCATTGCAAAATAATAATAATAATAATTCCACATTTTAAATTAGTTACAACCATTAAGCTTTAAATTTAAAAACTCTCTTTCTCGGCTGACGGCAAAAGCCAATGCTTATTATTGTAAACTTTTCTTTAAAATGAATTTTATTGTACATATATAAATAAAGTCACACTATTACTTACTTGCTATTAAGGGTCAAAACATTTGATATTTCCATTTTCTTAAAACTAGCTTAATTAACTTATCTATCTTATTCTAACTTACTGGCCCCATGTAGCAAACGAAGGTAAGCTCTCTCAAACACCCGAATCTTTTCCAACAAGCTTATTTCCACGTTGAATTACACGGGACACCCATTATGCAAGCATGGGCCGAATGGCAGGATGGCAATGGTGCAGTAGTAGTGTATTTGCTCGTTAACCAATGAGTGCAAGTTCATGCCTCAGCGGGGAAAAACAACCAAACAGCAGTATAGCAAGGAGAACGAATAATATCGAACTTTTTTCAACTACTGCACCAAAGAGAGAGTCTGAGTGCTCTGGGATTTGTCTTCTTCTTATACCTATTTCCGCAAGGTTATGCTCCGAAAGCAAGGGATCACAACCCACCTACTTCAATGCATTTCTACTGATTCGTCTTAGGGGTTCGCCTATTTGACCTCAGAAAATATCGACAGGACTCCCGATTTTGGAACACTCAGTTACTAAGGCCAATGAAATGCCGATGTCGTCGCATTTGTGTGATCCAGGCGTTTATAGACCTGTCTCTCCTGCCTCGCGATGTCTTTGGAACATTCATTGATATTGCCTTTTTAACAGGGTTCAATTAAGTGATAATAACAGCTCACGTGAAGGCCTCCACTGATCTTCGAACTTCTTATTCGATCAAGCTTTGTCACTCTTGCTGTCATGCGAAGCATCTTCATCTCAGCTGCCGTTAATTTGCTTTCATACTTTTTGTACATTGTGAACCGTATGTGAGCGCTGGACACACAACTGCAGTGTATGTAGAGCCCTCCTTTCAACTCAGGGTGCATTTTTCGATCACAGAAGATAGCGGGGACTTCCCGCCACTTTATTCAGCCTTCACTTACACGATGAATGATGTCGTCATCATAGGTTGCTTCGCTATTGATCATAGATCCCAGATTAAACTTTCTGCACTGTTCCATTCAAATAAATGTCTGGAATAGACCTGAGAGGATCAGAGAACGGGTAGCACAAGTATTTGGTCTTTTTTGGACTAATGTGACACCCATTTTCCTCTAAAAAATCCACCCATACGTCAAGGTCTCGTTGCAATTTGATGCTATTGTTTTATTTTTTAACAGTCAAACAGGTCCATATTTGAACAAAAACGCTATGCATACAAAATATTTTAAATTTTTTTTTACAAAATTCAACAGCCAAAATAATCTGAATTCACATTACAGTGAGCAAGGAAAAAAAATACGTTTTCGATTCCCATTATCGGTGAGTTCTCATTAGCTATACTCTGTTTCATTAGAATTGTCAGTACAGGCCTTATGGGGGAGCTTTTTTGCAAACACTGGTGCCTGTACATGTTTTCATGGCACTTAGTTAGAAAAATTGCCACTGAAATAAAACCTAACCACTGACTTACGCACAATTTTTTATTGTAATTTTCCCAAAATTTGCATAGATTTTATAATAACCAGCCTGCCACACAGCCGATGGCAGAATGATCATGCGGCCGCCATCAATCCCCGCTGTGTGTATGAAAATGCGTATTGAAAAACTTATTGAGTTAGTGGAAATACACAAATTTTTACGAATTTGGAAGTGAAGGAACAGACCTTGTGTTATCAAGACATTTGATGGTTACATATTTCCCATCTATGTCACAGCCGATGGCAGAATGATCATGCGGCCGCCATCAATCCCCGCTGTGTGTATGAAAATGCGTATTGAAAAACTTATTGAGTTAGTGGAAATACACAAATTTTTACGAATTTGGAAGTGAAGGAACAGACCTTGTGTTATCAAGACATTTGATGGTTACATATTTCCCATCTATGTCATCCATCCATACTGAAAAACAAGCAATTGCTAACGTTAGCCGTGTTTTTTTTTTAAACCTAGGCAGCCAGTAGTTGCTAGTAAAGTAAAATTTGACACATAAAACAAATACAACAACCGGCTGGCTATTATTCTTGATTTTATCCCCAGCAAAAAGTTACTGGCTGGGAATTTCGTGATGCCTAATTTCAGGCGGCGCAAAAACGACTGCTTTTTAGTTATTTGTTGTTGCTGTCACTGCGAAGTTGCTTGGTTCCTAGAGATATGTTCGTATAAAATCAGCCGGCTTTGGCTGGCTGGCAAATCGTTTTAATGAACGACTGACTGGCTGGTTTAAAAAAAAACACGGCAATTGACGTATTATATATGGACTGCTAGTGAAATGTCACTTTCATACTCCATATGTCTGCAGAAAAATGTGTTCCAACATCTCAGCTCCCTTGTTTCAGTGCGGTATTAAACAGAAATAAAATATCCGCCATCATAGATATCCCCCATAGAAAGTTGCGCCATCTGTGTTTGTTCAATTGTACTGGCTGTAAAAAATTGTTAACATTTAGACAGTTTCAATATTCGTTGCCATATATGTCACTGCAAATATTTTCTTGTTTTCCACAGTTACAATATTACGAATTTGAATTTTGTTGCAACACAATTTGTATTGTGAATCACAGCCAACCACATAGACAAACAAATAACTTAATATTATCTCTATTGGGGTGGCAATGGTGTAGTTATAAGGTCGTCAATTGCCAGGCTATTGGTTCATGCTGATGACAGCAAGCATTTATTTATTTCTCATGAAATATATGAAGTCAGTCCGATCATTTGCGTAAGCTTGTGTGAACACTACTGCGAAGGCATAACACTGGCACTAGCTTGGTCATGTGGCTGGAAAAATTGTTCGCTCTGTTGATGGGGATTTGCTCTTGACATCGGTTATCGGGAAAAAAGTACTGTGAATCAGAAGCAAAGACAAAAATCTCCCCAGTTATCTGGACGCCACCCCCGGAGAATCTCTGTAGCATAAACAACTGAGCTTCAAGAACCACTGCACCTAAAATCTTTTTCTCTCTCTCTCTCTTTCCTTTCCAATGTCCGCACTGTGTGTAAACATGTTAAGGGTATTCATAACCCTTTGAGTGCGCGCAAATTATATAAAAAAAAATAAATGCTCCTTTTTTTAGTTAGAGTTATTATTTATTCCACAATTAAATGGTCCCAGGTTATTTTTCCACAGTCAAAAACACAAATCAAAATACTACTTTTTTTCCATTAACTCGCGAACTATCAACAAAGTACCAGTTTCCAATTTTTTCCGCTGTAAAACAAGGGAGCTTGCGTGAAGTTGGGCTCTAGCAGTCCATATATAATACGTAAATGATTGCTAATGTGAATACCGCATACAAAATACCGCGAGTGTGAACGGACAAGCGGTATACTGCTACCGCGCTGCCATCCGTACCCATACCACTACCGCGTACCACTCTGGTGTGTGAGCTCCTTAATGTGGACACTTTTTTTACTCTTGGACGTCTTTTTGGACACCTTTTAAATTTTCCCAGCGGTAACACTGATATGAACATCAAAACAGTGTTCCTATTACTATGTCAAGGCAAATTGTTGCAGCTTTTTCTATGGGTTTTGCCGATCTGCGGCGGTTTGTCATGCATACTATGGTAACCCAGTGATAGCTTAAAAGAGAGGCAGGTTTATGCAAGCTATTGCAACAAGACTGAGAGGCAAACATCCGATCTTCCATGTACTGACAATTCTAATGAAACAGACTATAGGTATTTGTGTATTTTTGAGTTTAGATATGGCACAATGATTTTTCGTGAAAAAACAGCCTGTAATGGTATTATGCAGTTTGTGAGCCTATCAACCTATAATATAGTGCCGACGATAATGGTAGTTAGTCTAGAGATGTGTTTTCTAAGGTTGTCCGTGCATAACACCATTTTTTTCTTTTCCTGTGAGTGGGTCTTAAAAGGTGAAAATGGGTGTAAGTATTCTTCCTTTTTGCTTTGACTATTAGTTAGTTTAAGTATCATTGCACTTCTTCTCCTCTTCCGTGGATCGGTCTAACCTTAATTCGAAATATCACTGATTATTGATAAAAACATTAAAAATCATTAGACGACAGCTAAAGAGCTACCGTGTAGGCGATATCTTCCAGTATCTACTATTTGACATCTTTTGGAGCTTCGTGAAGTATCGTCGAAACAATATCGATCAGATGACATATTTTGTTAACTGCATTAAGCAATACTATCGTCCAGACCAATATTATCATATATAGGTAGGATTATAGTCAAGGACAATTTGACAATATGACAGAACATAGCGTTCTCTTTTTGTCAAATTTAATACTTAGACACTTGACCATTTTTTTTATCTTTTATTTTTTAGGGTGAAACTCTAAAATTGTAATGAAACGAACGACAAATGTCTGTTCAATTTGCGTGGAGTATTTATCAATGGCCACCAACCATGTGGCTTGCGACAAAACTTTTTCCTACTTAAAGACTGTTAAGCTGCTCTCGTTTTTCTATTCAGGAGTTAAAATAATATTCAAAGCCTCTCTAGGCTAAATAAAATTCTCCGTTTGCAGTTTTCTAACATAATATTAAATTAAAATTGTGTTAACGAGAACGATGGAAAAATGTTAACTGGCATTTGTTGCCTTTGCTTCTGATTCGCAGTATATTCTTCGCAAATACCGACGTCATAGATAAATCAACCATCCAATTGAAGCTCAGTTGTTTATGTTTCTGAGAAACTCCGGGGGTGGCATCCAGATAACTGGGCACATTTTTGTTATTTTTTTGTTTTTGCTTCATATGGTATGCCATAGGCATATAAATCAGCCAACAGAGCGAACAAATTTTTCAGCCATATAACCAAGCTACTACGAGTGTTATGCCTACGCAGTAGTGTTCACACAAGTTTTTGCAATTGACCGGACTGACTTATAGATATGCATACATATTTCATGGGAAATAAATAAATGCTTGCTGACATAAGGATTTGAAGCATAAGCCATTACACCATTGTCACATGAATGCCTGTATAATTTGTGTCGAGATTTACCGATGGCAAGAACCATTTGGTTTTCAACTAAACTATTTTTCACTTAAACAGCGTACCACTTAGGGAAATTTAAGGAGAACATTTTATTTGACATTTCATAATGGAAACATTTTATAAAAAATTCAATTCCACGCGAGCAGTGTACTGGCTTTTAAGATCAAAAGTTTTTCGAATCATTTATAATTTTCCACTCAGAAAAAAATTCACCTGTTACTTTACTCGGGAACAACTGCTACAAGTAAGTACAACCGCAACAAGCGCAATTGCTGTACCGTTAATTTCGTTCAAGTTGTTGGATGACATGTTTTCCAATGTAAGGGTGTACTTTAGTTTTGACCAATATTGTACACACATACATACATACATATGTATTATCCTATTGCAACAAATACCTAAGAAACATTCCTTGGAAACCAAAATGTCTCTTTCGTATAACAAAACCCAGCACTAGCACGGAATGTAGGTACTCGTAAAATGAGTTTAAGTAACATATCATATCTCAGCCTCATTTACTGGTGATGGTGGGTGAGAAGGTGGAAGAAACGACACCGAAGCAACTGTTATTATTAATTACATCTATTGCTGCCATTCCATTTATTGTTAATTTTCACTACACAAAGAAGCACACACATAAAACATTCGACTGCACAAACACGATCAAATACCATGTGAGACAAAACGATGAACAACCCCGCCGCTCCAATAAGAACGGCACTGCGAAGAAGAAACGAACAATCAATTGGACTCTGTTTTTTACATTTTTTTTTCCCAACCATCATAAAACAACAAGCAGAAGGGGTAGCAGCATGCATTCTCTTGTATTATTTACGTACACCCCAACCCCATGCCACAGTGCAACGAGTGAACACAATGAATGGAGAACACGTTAACGACGAATAGTTCATTTCTTTTGGGTTTTCCTTTTACTTTGGATTCTTTTGCGGTGCATCGGGGCGGAGTTTTCCATTTTGTGTGAGATACGACAAGGTGTGGAAGAATGAACCGATTCATAGTTCCCCTTCGGTGTGATTGAGGTTGTGTGAGTGGTTTGCATTCGGCACTTAGGCGTGGTTTACTTCTACGCGAATCGGTTATCTTTTCCCCTCCGTTAGAGTGGTTTATTTTTCTTTGGTTGTTTTTCTTCGTTTGTTTGTGTAGGTTTATTTCTTTGCGAAAATGCTGAGCACTCTTTCGAATTCTTCTTTTTTTTGTGCCGTCGGTTGGTGCACTGTCGTGGCGTACCACAGCTTCTCAAACTCGTATAATCGATTTTTTTTTTTTCGGGATATAAGAATTCAACCTAGGGGACAAATTTAGCTATTTAAGGTCAAAATTTAAGTGAAAACCGTATGAAGATGTTATGATGATTATTTGATGCACTCCAATTAGATGGTTAAATGGATTTAAGTGGGTATGTACCCACAAATTGCAAATGTATCTACCTAGGCAGTGAACTTTACAGGAAAATTAATAGATACCTGGGTAAGATTATAAATTCTAACATATATGTACGTACCTATGTATATATTCGAGTTTTGGAATGATCGACTCAAATACGCAATTGATCTTAATGTAATAAAGCCATATCTATGTAATGTACATTCAGTGACATGTTTATTCGAACATAAAGGGTTAAACAAAAACATCCTTAAACCAGGTAGTGAACATAAATAATAGTGTGGTGCTTATGAAGCTTCTTAAATTAATATCTACCAATAACCAATTCAACACACATCTCTCACAATCTATTATATTTTATCATATTCCAAGCACTTTGTTATTAGTTATTAGCAGAAATAAGATTTTTGCACGGGTATGGCAGATTTCTCTCTCACGAATGTAAAGGTGCGTCCAGACCGAACGAAACATTTCAGAAATATTGCTTAAGAAATGTTTCCCAATTGCTTCAGAAGTCTTTCTTTTGCTGTAGCCGGGGAAAAAAAACAGAAAACAAAAAGAAGAAAAAAAAGAGTGGCAAATTTCAGCTAAAGCATCGGCTTTTTGCTTTTATTGTTGTAATTTCTTACTTATAGATCCCACAATATAATAATATGGAGATCGGGAAAAAAAATTCTGCGAATCAGAAACAAAGACAAAATAACAAAGTTAATATCCTCAGTTATCTGAACACCATCTGCGGAGGTTTTCTGAAATCTAGCATCTGAGTTTCAAACCACGCCAATCTTTCTCTATGTCTTTATCTTTCCTTCCAACGCCCGCACTATGCAAAATGTTTTAAGGGAATTCATAATTCGATAATTTGAATGCGCGAAAATTATAAAAAAAAAATTAAAAATGAGAGGGGATGTGCGGAAGATACAACAATTGGCACGAATTGAAAAAATTATTGGAATGCGGGAATCTTTTGGACTTACTGTAATAAATGGCCTATCTAAAAGTGGTGAACAGGGTCATTTGACCTTGTACGTGGAAAGTGGACGGTTTGTGCAACAAACTTAAACGTAAATGGCCAAACTTTTATCAGATCATATGCCCTTAAAAGTTACGCTAAATCTAGAGTCTTTTCCGCAACTAGCCACCACCCAGATGAAATAGAGAGAGAAAGTACGTTCTGTATTCAAATCATTAAATTCGTTGGCATCAGTATTCCTAAGACATATGTATGCAAGGCCGTAGCCAGACAAATATTTCGGGGGGGATATGGTCTTTGAAAAATATCTTTTTATTTTTAAGGTTGGGAGCGATTGAGGAAAATAAAATAATCTTAAATATCAAGTTTAATTTTTTTTATTGACTAGTAGTTATAACAAAAGTAGGAATAGGTTAAAAAAAAGTAACTATAGTCAACATAACAAAGTAAAGAATTATTTTATAAAACAAAATTTAACCGCCTGGCCATCTTTGCTGCAAATACATCAATTACTTCTTCTTCTTCTTCTTCCTTTTATCAGCGAGGCTATGATCCGAAAACAAGGGATCACAGCCCTCCCACTTCACTGCATTTCTACTGATCCGCCTGTGGGGTTCGCCTAATACATCAATTACTTCGTCAGTATTTATTTGTATCTCCCGATGAATTGACATTAAGGCTAATCCAGTAAGTCGATCTACACCGGTAGAGTTTCTTAAAAAAGTTTTTAAGCGTTTCATCGTCGAAAACGTTCTTTCTGGTGTACATGTCGATACTGGTTGCCAACATTTTTAAAAGTCGATGTACATATGTTGGGAAAAAGGTCTTTACTCCAGTCTCCTAAAGCTGTTATGGCGTTCTTTGAACGCTGTGCCTCTGGTTGTTCATGACATTTTGTCTTCCACAGTAGAAACTCAGACTTTAATGTATCCCAATCCAAAAATCTTTTATAAAATTTAAAATTTTCTTCGTTAAATTTTGTTTCGCTTTTGCCAAGTATTCACGGGATCAAAATATATAATGATGATAGAACGGTCTTATGGTCCTCGAACCGCGTTTCGAGCTGAGTTATGAAGTCGTCCAAAAGGGGAATCATAACAACTATCCTATAAAAGTTTTCAGGTTCAGACGCGTTTACATTGGCCCTATGCTGCTGCCTCGATACTGTTCGTGGAATTTTCAAGGTTTCAGTTTCATCCACAATACTTAAAAAAACCTTGCGCAGTCTCAAAAATATCTTTAAATTCTAAACTAACATTTTCTCGAATTTTTAGAAACGTATTTAAAACTAGCTTTACGTGGTCCAGAGCTGACACTAGGTCACAAGAAGCGGATTGCAAAATTTTACACAATGGTAGTGTGTACGAAAATGCATATGCTTTCCATTCCAATAGCGGTACCCTTTTCATTTCGTATATTGCATATGGCTTTGGGTTTGGAAGTGTGTGTAAAGTTGCTTATTAACACATAACACTTGTGCATACACTTTGTGGCGGTAGGGTGATGTGTATTGTATAATGTGTATTCTGCACACATTTCTTTTGGAGTCCGACCGTGTGTTTTTATTTTTTGTGATATTCTTGTCTAGTATGTAACGGCACTTAGGTACTTTTAATTGAAAAAGTCAATGCTATAGCTTGATTTCATTTGAATCTGTTTGCATTTAGGTAAATGGGAAATTACTGCACTGTGGCCGGATTGGCTCATTTTTGTTTGGATTTGCATTTTACTAGAAGTTCTTGGCACAAAATCGTGTTACCAACTTATTGCTCTGTTCTCGTTTTAAAAAAAAGTGCACTTGTTAAGAATTTCGGGGGGGAACCCACCCCTTGTGACCCCCCCCCCCCCCTAGTTACGGCCTTGTATGTATGTATGTATTTTGGCCTTTAGAAAAGAAATACATATATATATATATATATATATATGTATATATATTTGGCGCAACAGCTCGTTAAGTGCCAGGGCCTAGCTCACGCAACCACTCATGTTGTGTGCATTATATTTTCCACACGAATGGAGGGACCTACAATTTAGTGCCGTATCCGAAAGGCAATTTGGTTTGAGAAGCTTTTTGGAGGCAATAATACTCTCGGATGTTTGTCAGACGTTCGCGAGAGGTGGGACCGTGAAAAAACTTTTTTGGTGCAGTGGTCCGACACACTAACCACTTACGCCACGGCCCCCACTTGGCCTTTAGAAAAGACACAAGAAAGTAATTCCTTGCCATTGAAGCCAGTAGCGAGTGTACTATCGAAATTAAAGCCTTTTCGAATTCCCGTAATTGTTTCTCTATCTTCTTCTTCTTTTCTATCGCCCAGTCCCTTTTCCCAGGGGTCTTGTCATTTCTTTTCTTCTGGGAGCCTTACAATTATTTTTGTTTCCTGTTCGTTCTCATTATACGTTCTCATTATCTTAGGCGCTTTTCCATTATTTATTTTAAGATTGGTACAAGGTTGATATTTTACTTTATCCTTTATTGTTACTCCTACTGACCATACAATTATCCTCGTTTTTGTAGCATGTAGTTTTTGGTCATATGATTTTTTGAGATACGATTCAGAATCATAAAGTACTTAAGGGAACTGGTTATTGAAAGAGGTATCCCCTGTATCCCCAGGGTGTTCAAAACTGCAGCGTAAGTTGAATTGACGTATCTGCATTTTTGCCATTTTGTGATAAATGCATTTTTTTTTTATGTTTTGACCAGTGTCTTTCATAAGTAGTAAAAGTAGTTATTATTTTTTGAATAAGAATAAAATAATAACCATCCCAAAGATGCCAAAAGTAGCCCTAACTCCTAAGCTCCAAAAATATAGATACGTCGTTTCAACTTAACACGGCCGAATAGTCCAACAAAGTTACCATCAAAAAGTGACAAATACATGTATTCTTCCTTTTCCGGTTGATCCTTAGCTCACTTCGCTCAAGTGCTTCGACCCATTTAAGTAATGTAGGCTCTAGCTTCTCGAACGTTTCAGCAACTACTATCAAGCAATGAGCCTTGGTGTACACTCCCGCTGAATTCGCATTTTTCAGATAGGCCGTGCTTGCGTTTTATCTGAGTTGTTGATGTGTTTTTGTTGTATTCAGTTATGTGGTGTTACCTTAGAGCTTTCCAAAAGAATGCTCTTAATATGCGATCGAATGACTTTTCGTGATTAGTAAAAACAAAGTGAAAATCTTTTCCGTTCGACTTACATTTTTCAATTGCATCTGTAGTCGCTTACGAACCCATGTTGTTTATCTGTAAATGTATACATTTTCGCACTCGTTTTTTATTAATTCGTTCCCACAACTTCATAATATGGGACATTAACTTAATTTCCGGTACGAGTAGTTATCTCATTGTCTCGCGTTGACTTTATTTCTAATTATGGGTGTCAGGAAAGTTTATTTTTATACATGTGTGTCAGAAAGCTGTTTCACCTATTCTCTGGCTTCGTCGAAAAGCATGATTTAAAGCAATTTTTCCATAACTTTTCGGTCAGTTGTGGCAGATTTCCTATACATATCTGCATATTAGCCGGTTCTACTTGCTTCTGCCTTCTGGGTATATCAACTAACAGTTTCGCTACTTTTAATTTTTTGCCATACATTTTCTTATGCTCACTGCGTCAGACTTTAAAAGCTGCTTTCTTTCTTCTTCGTTCCACCACCATACTTCTTTGTCTCTATACGATTTACTTTGCTGACTTCCAGGAAGTGGCGTCGCTATTACTAGCAAATTTTTGTAAAGTATGGAGATAAGACTTCACGTGAATACTAAAGTTAATTACTAGTAGGGCGTAATGTCTTTAATTTACTATTTGAAGCAAACAACAGCAAAAAATATTTTCATTTTATTACAAAAAATTAAAAGTCATCAAAAATTCATCAGATGAAAAGATATCGCGCCGATATTTGGACAAAATGTAGTCGAGCTCAATTATACGTTTTTAGATGAAATAAGTAAGAAGAAAATTTCTAATATTTTGTTGTACGAGTATATTGCCTGAGTAAAAACTTGCAAATTTTCAGAAGAGCAAGCAATTTTTATAAATTTTCTGTTTGTGCTTTATTAATAACTTCCTTAAAATATTGTCAAATAAAAACAAACATGTAGATAAATAGAAAGATAATTTAACTTAACTTAACTTAGTTCCTTTAAACCCTCGGGGGGCATAGGGCGCCAACCACGCCTGTGCGCCATTGTGTTCGAAGTTCTGCAACGCATTTGAGCTACCTCCAACTCATTCTTAAGAGCTCGATTCCTCCTAAACTGTTCTGCGCCACGTTTGCCTAGGGCGTCCCTCTATTCTGCCTGCCTGGGTGAGCGGATTCCACTGCATGGCGTATTTCGCAATGGAGTTGTCTTCACTCCGTAGGGTGTGTACAATCCATTGCCACTTTCTTCTACGTATAGTAATGCTTATAGGTTCTTGACCCGTTCTCAGATAAAGTTGTTTGTTGGACATACAGTTCAGCCAAAAAATTCTCAAGATGATTCTTAAGCATTTGTTTACGAAGACTTGCAGCTTGCGTGTGTTAATGGTGTCCACCTCCCAAGTACTGCACCCATAAAGCAGCACTGATTCAACATTAAAGCGGGACAGTCGTAGCTTGGTTCTTAAGCTGATAACATTACTTCTTCAGATTTTGGACAGCATTCCGAACGCAGCTTTAGCCTTCCCGATTCTGCTGCACACATCCAGTTCAGCGCCACCGCGATTAGCCCAGGCGACACTTCCTAGATATAGAAAGTTATCAACTTTCTCGACTTCCTGTCCGGCAATGTTAAGTTGAGCGCGGGTATGAGAAGTGCTCAGGGCTTTTGTTTTGGCCCCACTTTTTTCCCCTCAGCTTCTTGATTTTGGGCCATCAAATGAAGATCCATTATCCGATGTGAAAGTAGACAAACATCGTCAGCGTAATCTAGGTGTTTAAGGTAAGATGTCATCGTCCAACGAATTTCATAATTAGCTTCCGTCAATGCTGCACGGAGTACATCGCTGATAACCACCAAGAACAATAGTGGGGACAGTATGCACTCATGACGTACTCCACTTTGGACTTCAAAATCCTCCGACACCTTACCATTGTGCACCACGTGACACTTACCGCCCTCGTATGTTGCCTTGATAATAGCTATACGTTTTTCTGGAATGCCTCTCCTGCGCAAGGCCAACCAGATAGCATCTCGATTCAAGCTGTCGAAAGTAAATGTAGCGGAGACATATACTTAACGCATTGGTCGATTATGATCCGTAAGGTGTTTATGTGGTCGATGCATGAGGATCCAGCGCGAAAGCCTGCCTGTTCGACATCGAGAGTTGAATCTAAATGTTCTTTAATTCCTTCTAGAATTATTCTCGCTATTATTTTGGCTACAGCTGGAAGAACGCATATACCTCTCCAGTTACCGCACTCCATCAAGTTTCCCTTCCTTGGAAGCTTAATGATCATCCCCCTTTTCCACTCCTGTGGAAATTGTTCACTATCCCAAGCTCTCCGTATTAGCGGATGCAGCAAATCTGCCGATGTATTTGGCGCCGCTTGAAATAGCTCGGCAGCGATGCCATCAATACCCACCGCTTTGTTCTTCTTGAGCCACTTGATTGCTGTTATTATTTCAGTTTTACTGGGAGGTACGGTGCGAATTCGGGAATTTGTTGCTTCGAACTGCTCATTCGAATTCAAGATCATACCGGCATCTTCTAAGCGATTTAGCACTGTAGCAAAATGTTCTCTCCATCTAGTGAGCTGATCCTCATCCGAAATCAAAAGGTTGCCGTCTTCACTGGGTGTTGTTTGGAGTTCCGACCCCCAATGAGCTCCTTAGTAATGTTGTAAACAGTCCTACTGTCGCATCTACTTGCTGCTTCTTCAGCCCTTGAGGCCAGTGAGTTGACATATTGACGTTTGTCACGTCTCACACTACGCTGCACTTCTTTCTTCTTCGCACAGTATTGGGCTTCGAGCTCGGTTCTCTCTACTGCTGAGGCCGCTGCAATCCGAACCTTGATTGCTGTACGCTCATCGAACCATTTCCAGGTGTCTGTAGAAAGCCATGTGCGGTGGTGCTTCTGCTTTTTACCGACATACGTGCGTGCCCCAGTCGCAAAAGCATTTTTCACAACACTCCAGTGGTTATCCATGTTCTCTATGCTGCTCATTGCTTCTGATTCTAAGGCAAGATGGTACCTGAACTGTTGACGCACTTGGGGAGCCTTGATATTAAACCTGGTGATGTTAAGTAGGTTTGAGCGGTTGCTGTTGACGGATGCAGTACGAAGGCGTAAATGAGCTACCATAAGATGGTGATCACGTTCTAGTCCGACGTCAGCTCCACGTCTGTTTCGGACGTCTAGGAGACAATTTCTAAAGCGGCGATTGATCGCAATGTGGTCGATTCAGCTATTCTCCGGGGGTGGCGTCCAGATAACTGGGGAGATTTTGTTATTATTGTCTTTGCTTCTGATTCACAGTACTTTTTTCCCGATAAACCGAATTCAAGGGCAAACCATCATCAGCAGAGCGAACAATTTTTCCAGCCACATGACCAAGCTACTGCCAGTGTTATGCCTTCGCAGTAGTGTGAAGGTGGAGAAGTTTAAGTACCTAGCGGTCTTATTTACGGGTGATGGAAGAGCAATGCCGAATTATCCTGTGGACTCAGGTTGGATCAATTTTGAAAGAACTTGGTCAATCTATTATAAAGAAGGCCAAACTTAGTGTTCAAGCTAAATTATCGGTGTTAAACTCGGTATACGTTCCAAATCTCCTCTATGGTCATGTAATTTCGTATAATACTAACTCGAGTCAGTCAATGTTAAGCAGCTACTTCTTCGAACTATGTGATCTATGCTAAGATGGTTTGGTCACGTAGTGCATATGTCCCCAAACCGGATCCAAAAAGTATCATGATTGTCATGCCATCTGATAGGCCTAGAAATAAATTATTGGACTAAGTCCAAAATCTTTTCCTAGAATCCAGGGATACTTCCTGATGATTTGGTGTAAATGAGGGACGATCGAGAAGGATGGAGAGTTCATCTAAACTCCAGCGACCCTCATGAAGGATAAGCGGATCATATATACACATATATATATCATAGGTATGTATGTAAAACTATAATAAAAGAGGACTTGAGAAAAAGACTTTATTCAGCTAAATAATTGTTAAAAGATGAGCCAATATTTGAGCCTTCAGATGAATTATTAACTTTTTGTGAGTCATTTATATTCATTCTTGGTAAATATAAACAAAAACGTAGCGCTCTAGATAAGGGAGCAAAACCTTTCTGGAACGTTGTAAAGATAGTTAAAAGCAAAACCAAACAGTTGCCTTGTCTCCGAAACTCTGATCATATTTACCAAAGTGATCTGGAAAAGTCCAGTGCGCTTGCATATTCGTTTTTAAAAAATAACGATGTTTCTCTAAGCCTTGGAGATTCAGTTACTACTGCTTTAGTGGATAATGCTATTACTCAGTTGAATTCAGTCACTCACGAAACCTCTGAAAACATGTTCGTAGACACGGAAGATGTTGAATTTGAAATTGTTAATCTAAAGCCAAGAAAAGCAAGCGGACTAGACTGCATTAAAAATATATATTTGAAAGAGTTGCCGAGGGCTGGCATAACCTTCATTACATTCATCATTAATGCATGCCTTAAAATGCAGTATTTCCCAAACGTTTGGAAAACAGCAAAAGTAGTACCAATTCCAAATGCTGGAAAGCCGCCTAATAACCTTTCCAGCTATAGACCTATTAGCCTACTAAGTAGTATTAGCAAGATTTTTGAGCGAATTTTAAAAGAAAAAATTAAAAACTTCATCACTCAAAAAGAATTATTCCCGAATGAGCAACTTGGGTTTAGGCGCTATCATAGCACCAGCCATCAAGTGCTCAGAATTTGCAATCACGTAAAAGAAAATCGTGATAAGGGAAACTCTACCGGAATGATTCTTTTAGATATTGAAAAAGCATTCGACTCAGTATGCCACAACGGTCTAGTTTATAAAATGATTAAGTTCGAATTTCCTCCGTACCTATGTAAAATTTTGCAAAGTTTTTTGTCCAAGCGTTATTTCAGAGTCTTTGTGAACAACTGTCCTCAATATTGAGAGAAATTTGAATAATGCAATGGAAATACTGCTCCAGTATTATACGAAATGGAAAATAAAAGTTAACATGGAAAAAATGCCAGTCATCTTTTTCACACGGAAAAGAAAAGCTTGTTATATTCCAAATCACCCATTGCAGGTTAATGGTGTCGCGATTAACAGGGCGTCATCAGTAAGATACCTAGGGGTTCATCTTGATACGAAATTAACATTCAACGAACATATAAAAAATACATTGAATAAGGTTAACATTGTTATAAAAATGTTATACCCGTTTATTAACAGAAAGTCAAAGCTATCGAACCAGAATAAAATTATTATAGCAAAGGTAGTTTTTCAGGCAATTTTACTCAACGGATGTCAAGCCTGGGGGAGCTGTGCTAATTCGCATATTAAAAAGCTGCAGATTGCACAAAATAAAGTTTTAAAAATGATGTTGAATTTGCCAAGGCATCATTCCACTTTCGACCTGCATAAAAAAGGGAATATTGAATTGATCTATGATAGAATTGCAAAACTTAAAAACAGGTTTATTGCTCGTTGTGTCCTTGCTGACAACATTCTGTTAAACCAATTATCTCATTAAAATGATATACTAGCATTTTATTAAATTATGTTAATTTTATTATGTACAAAAAATTTCTATATTTTATGTATGTATGCATTCATGATTATCTATGTGTATACATTTAATTATTTGTATTTATTTATTTGTCTATTTAATTATATATTTATCCATGTATTTATTTATCTATTTATTTTATTTGTTTAATTAATTTATTAATTTAATTTATTTATTTAATTCATTTATTAGTTTATTTTTTTATATATTTGTTTATTTATTTATTTATTTATTTGTTTTTTTAATTATTTATATATTATATATTTATTTATTTATTTACTTCTTCATCTATGTGCCTATCTTTATATGTTTTTTTTCTGTATCTATGTATGCATATAAAAGTCTACATTTAGCTATATTAACTACTTATTTATTGATTGATTACTACATATTTACTATTTCTTTCTTTTTTGGCTTTAAATGAAGGTTTTTATCGAGTTTCCTTCAACAATTTTTTTTTCTTTTTCAATTATTTGCTCATCTGAGTATAGCATTTCAGCAGTAAGAACATAAGTGTCAGACCTCTGTATGTTAAATGTGCGGTAAAAACCAATATTGTATTTTATCTCGAAATAAACTATCTATCTTATCTTATCTTTAAACAAATGTAGATATTTTTCATTTGTTTTGTTTTCCTATTGGTTGTTTCGTTTTATCTTACGATTTATTCTTGGTTTGTGTTTCTACATTTATATAAATATTAATATATAACTAGTATCGATTGGCAACGCGGTTTCTCCGAAGTTTACACGCCTTTGAAATAGCTCCCAAATTTTAAGTGTTTCCTAGTGGTATTATCGAGGTTTAATTGGCAAAAACCTGCATAAATAACTGTAAACATACAAGCTAACATCGTACTATAAAAAAATCTGGTGAGTCAAACTCCTTCTTTGATTACTCTCAAAAAGTCTACATCAATGGCTCCGACCAACGGCTCTAAAATGCAAAGAACACCACCAGTAAAACACAACAACAATGCGCCAACATCTGCACCGGTATCCAAGAGACGAATAATTGAGACTTCGCCAGAATTTGTCTCGGTCAGCGGCAACCAAAATGCGGTTGGAAACATGTCCATCCTTGACCTTAAGGAGCTTATCACGCATTCAATGGCTTCTATTTTGGATGACCGATTAAAGAATATGCCGACTAGAGCAGACATAGAAGGGATTGCTACTGAATTGCCCTTGCTAAAAAACAACAACACGGCACTGCGAGAGCAATTGATTCAAATGGAAGCCCGATGCAACACGCTAGAGCGAAAAGTCGAGTCTTTGGAAAGAAAGGCCATCGAAAACAACATCGTTGTACATATGCCAGTGCAGAAGGGGGTGGAAGAGGTTGACAAAGCGACAAAATTATGTTTAGAACTTCTGAAATCGACGGATTCCTCTTTGGTGACAGATACACGGGCAATGAAACCGAAAAACAACATCGCAAACGTCATCGTCCGGCTCCAAAACAAAAGCGATGTGGGGCGCATTCTGGATGCGACATCGAAACTTCGCGGCACGGGGGTTTCTGTACACAAAGACTATACAGAAGCATCACGGGAAAGAAGGAGGAACCTGTTAAAACTAAAAGACGACATTACACAGAAAAGCAAAGATATGAGGGTGGAGGTGCGAGGACAGAAACTATTCTTAGGAAATAAGGTCTTCTACTACGAAAACAACAATTTGCGATGTGAAGGTGAGACCGAATGCGGAATGACAGTTCTACAACAAATGATCAGTGACAGCTCACTAGTGACAGCATCAACGTCAAAGACAGGTGGTGGAGTAAGAATCCATTATGGTGGAAACACAAATGGAGGTTACAATGGTTCTCAAACTTCTTCGCCAGTTTTAGCTGTGCCAAAACAGAATTTTTAGTTGTAATGCCGTATCGTAACGATAGTATTAAGATTTATAATATTAGTTGTTTTAAAATTTTATCATATAATGTGTCTGGATTAAGCAATAAGTCTTTATGTAATGAATTTTATAATTTCGTCGATCAATTTGAATTTATTTTTTTGTATGAAACATTTGTTATGGAAAAAAATTATTGCCAGTTCGAAAGAAAATTTTTAAACTACTCGTTCAAGTGGAATCCAGCAATAAGGGTACACGAGAAGGGACGAGCAAGCGGAGGATGCTACTTTGGATACAAACGCGACCTTAAGGACATCATCTGCGAATTCAAAAATTTCGAAGGGAGCACGTACCTAAGTCTAGTATTTGATAAGAAGACCTTTTGTATTATTCCTTCATATATAAACTGCAATCACTGGGAAAGAGATTTTGAAAAACTTCAGGAGGTAGTACTGAGCTGTGATAACCCGAATATGATGGTTATCGGCGACGTAAATGCGAGGACAGGGAAAGAAGAGGGGACAGTAAATAGAGAAGCTGGAATAAGGAGGCAGTCAAAGGATACTACATTTAATGCAAGAGGTAAACAATTTTTGGAATTTTGCGATTCTTTTGGGCTGAGAATACTAAATGGAACGAGCGACAGTGACAGAAATGGCGAGCTCACATTTGTTGGAGAAAAAGGAGTGTCCGTTATTGACTACTGCTTAATAGGAGGGGATTGGAACGCTTACGTGACGAATATGGAGGTTAAGCAACTACCATATTCTGACCACTTACCGATTGTAGCTAGCTTTGGTCATCAAATAACGGAAAACGATAGAAGGGATATGAATATTCTGCCTAAGCTGATTTGGAATAAACATAAAGCACATTTGTATGGAAGCCTACTGGCGGAGCAACTACAAATGCAACAGGATACAGACCTTAGAAAGATCGAAACAATTATAAAAGATGTATATCTGCGTATAACACCAAGCACTATCAGAAAGAAGGAGTATAAAGAACCGTGGTTTGACAAAGAGTGCTATAAAGCAAGGCAATTATCGTTTGCCTGGCTCAGGATGTTTCGGCAACACAACGAAGGTGCGATGAAGTGGATCTACTTAAAAGCAAATAGAGAGTTCAAGGCCCTATTGAGGCAAAAGCGAAGAAGTCACTATGAATCCCTTGCTCGAAGCTTGGCATGTGGTAATAATTCGGCGGATTTTTGGAAAGCGGCTAGAAAACTTAATGGTGGTAACTTCGTCATAAATACGAATTTAAGCCCCAGTGTCCTCCTAGTACATTTTAATGCACTACTGAACCCACCCCCTAGTGAATTAGTCTTCAACTATGCCGTTCCGGGATTTCAAAATCATACCTTAGACAGATCGATTAGCTATGAGGAAGTTATCGGAGCTCTAAGTGCATTAAAAGATGGTAAAGCTGCAGGATCGGATGGGATACCTTCCGAGTTCTATAAATATGGTACTAACGAGTTGCACAACAAGCTTACTACGATGTTTGATAATATCTTGAATAGTGGAGTAGTTCCAAACCGTTTTAGAGAAGCCTTAATTTTCCCCATACATAAAAAAGGCAGTACATCAGATCCAGCGAATTATAGAGGCATTTCCTTTTTAAATGCCTCATATAAGATATTCACAGCAATCTTGCAGGACCGACTATCTACATGGATAAAGGAAAATAATCTACTTAAAGAACATCAAGCGGGTTTCAGGCCAGGATACTCTACTATCGACCACGTGTTTGTTTTGAGGAGCATTGTGGAGTCTTACATTGGAAGGGGTAAAAAACTGTATGCGTTTTTTGTAGACTTTAAGTCGGCATTTGACACGGTAGACCGAAATGCTCTATTTTATAAGCTTTACTGCATGGGCATGTCGAGGAAGTTCGGACGCGTCATCCAAAATTTGTATGCAAATACCAAATCAGCAGTGTGGAGTGGTGAGGAATTGTCGGGATGGTTCCAGTCATTGTCCGGAGTAAGACAAGGTTGTTCGCTGAGTCCAAGCTTATTTGCGCTATACATCGAGGACATCGTAGATATTCTGCCTGGAGGTGTTGAGTACGCAGGACTATTGGTCAAAGCACTTCTGTTCGCTGATGATATAGTACTAATGGCGCAATCACCTGAATCCTTACAACTAATGATCAACAGGCTGTATGACTACTGTAAGCTATGGAACTTAATCGTAAATCTTAGCAAGTCAAAGGTTATGAAATTTAAGAGAGGGGCGGAAAGGACGGCAGAAACGAGAAATGGTACTACAACGGAGAAAGTATTGAAGTCGTTAAGGAATATAAGTATCTTGGGGTCTACTTTACAAAAAGTTTAGATATGGAGAGACATCTAAATGAAAAACTAGCAAAGTCTAAAATGGCCATCAATGTTGTATGGAAGAAATGTCTCAGTAATAGATTCATTGCCCACAGCAGTAAATATAAGGTTTTTGTAGCGGTGTCAGAGTCCATCATGTTCTATGCTGCGCAAGTATGGGGAGTAAGGAAGTATGAGGCTGTTGAGAAATTACTGCGGTACTACGTTAAGAGAGCATTTCACCTTCCACCCAACACTCCCAATTATATGCTAATGCTGGAAACAGGCTTGCCCCCATTGTACATCAAAACTTTTAAATTGCATGTGGACTACATTCTAAAGGTTTTGAATATGCCGGATACCAGACTGCCGAAAAAAGCTGCTCTGCAAGCAATACAATCCAGGACAGGATGGTACAGGGAGTGGTTGGAACTTGCTGAGGACTGTGGGATACATTTGGATCTGGGTAATAGCGGAGACTGGAAACCCCAACTTTATCAACTCATCGCAAGTATGGACGAAAAGGCTTGGTTCAGGCATTTAGAGCAAGCTTCGGGATCACTGCATAGAATGATCTACAGCCGCTAAAGTCATAACCTGCAGGGAAATAACTACTTCCGCGATGAATACAGTATACCGGAAATAGCGACTGTGTTTAAATTACGGGGAGAGCTTCTAAAGCTTAATTATATTCCACACAGAGCAGACCTACCAGTGCTATGCAACTTGTGCAACTTGGCAGAAAGAGAAGATGTCATACATTTTGTTGGGAAGTGTCCAGTTTTAAGCGAAATTAGGAAACATATCTTTGGAAGTAATGTTCTGTCGGTGGATCAAGTTTCTATGCTTCTGAACGAACCAAACGTATTTAAGCTAACCCAGTACTGCAAAATTGCTTTAAATTATCGTGAAAGGATCATTAATGAAGATTTCTAAAATCGCTTAAAATAAAAGAAATACACAAATATACATACATATTTTAGTCAATTTTTAATTTTGAATTTATTTAATGTTGTCAATCAGGCAGACGGCAACGCCATGTTTATTGATTTTTTGTTAAAACTTTGTATTAATAGTGAAGTACATAAATAAAATCGATCTATCTATAACTAGTATCGCGTGTAGTCGAAATTCGACCAAGAGAAAAAAACAAACAGCGAGGGAAACCGCGCTATGTATTTGTTTTAATATTCTCCCGTGCAGAGAAGGCAAAGTGATCTAAGCTCATAAATGCTTTAATTTTATTGGTTAAATCGTTTTGTATGGGGAAATCATGTGTGTATGGTCACTTTATTTTACCTGACTTAACGGTAACATACGCACGTGAATTTTATTTCACGAACATCTCGTACTACCTTTTGATGACCTGTAGATAGATAGATATACATTTTATAAAACAAATTATAATTTGAAATACCTACAAATTTATAAAAAAAATTTGACATTGGCTATTGCCGTCAGCCAGACCTGTATACTACGAGTACAACAGCATTGGGTTTGGGTGGCAATGCTGGTAAGTTCTTATTGTCTGACGCCTTTATCCTAACAATACTTGGGTGGCAAGTTTCGCGGGTTAAAAGAATTTCACACTATAAGACATTCTTCAACTCTTACAACTGACGGCTTCACTTGTAGGTGCTTTGGGCACCGCTAAGCGGCATGGAACCAATAAAGTATATGCAGTCGAAAATGAATAAAATAAATCAATAACACAAATAAATAAATAATACAAGAAAATAGGTCTCCAGAAAAGTGAAATTATTAAAAAATAAAATTATTATATATAAATAAATAAAATGGAAAATAACTTCACATGTAACACCATATGGTGGGCGCCGTGGCGCAGTGGTTAGTGTATCGGACCACTGCGGGTGAGGTTCTATGTTGGAGTCCCAGAAAGCACCAACAAGTTCGAGACCGTGAAGTCTCACCTTTCGCAAACATTTGACAAACATTCGAGAGTACTTGTTGTCTTAAGTCTGTTTTCATAGTTTTCAGGAGAGCGAAAAAACGAAAGCGGGTCGGCTCGATCTTATACGTATTTTGGGACTTTACTTTTACTTTACGCAGGAGTAGGTCCTACAGAAAATGGGCGATTAGATACAGCTGCGTATAGTGAAAATATAACAGCTGCGTATAGTGAAATATAACAAAGAAAACGAATTTTTAAATAAGTCGACTTGAGATGTTTTACCATTTCAGCAGAAAAATATGCCGTTCGGATACGGCACAAAACTGTAGGTCTCTTCCATTCGTGCAAAAAATATAACGCACACAACACGAGTAGTTACGAGAGCTATGCCTAGGGACTTAGTGAGCTGTTGCGTCAAATTTATATTATATTATATTATATTAATATACAATATTTTGTACCAACACACGATGCTTGATTTCAAGAAGTCTTGTCCACATAATGCCCTCCCAAATTTTGCCCTAGTTGTTAGTGTGTCAGACGCTGTCAATTTTCACGGACGGGTCGAAAACCAAGGACGGGGTCGGTGCCGGAATTTTCTCCGAAGATCTGGCCATACACCTCTCCTTTAACCTTCCAGACTACTGCAGCGTTTTTTAAGCCGAAATCACCGCAGTTCGCAAAGCTGCTGACTGGCTGGCGGCTAGCACACTATCAACACCTGATATTGTTATTTATGTCGACAGTCATGCAGCCATCAAATCCCTCGCATCCAGCACTACGAGGCAGTGAAAGACTGTCGCATATCTCTTAACGAGATAGCTGGTCAGTACAACCTCACCCTTTGCTGGGTACCAGGTCACTGTGACATACCGGGGAATTGTGCAGCCGACGAACTAGCACGACAAGGCTCCTCTGGTATAGATAGCATAAGCATCACCGACATCGAAGCGCCAGCGTCTTATGTTAAGTACCTTATTCAAATTGATGCCGAGAAAGTAGCCAATCCTCAATGGCAACATCTAGACCAATGTCATACCGCCAGACAGCTCTGGCCGACACTCAATAAATCCAGGTCCATCGGACTATTGAAGCACAAGAGAGGAACCCTCTCAAAATAACAAGTGTCCTCACTGGACATTGCGTCATAGGAAAACATGCCCAAAGATTAGGTATCCCTCATAATGACTTCTGCAGAAGCTGCAGAGATGAAGAGGAAGAAGAGACCATCAGTCATCTCCTGTGCGCCTGTCCTGCGCTCGCCAACATCAAGAAGGCCACTCTGGGTGAATAGTTCTACAATGATCTTTATGATCTCGGCAACGCCTGCACGGCTAAAATGCACGACTTCATTCAACGAAGCAAATGGTTCCAAAAGTAAGAGGGTGATCCACCCGCCTTACACATCGGCAGTACAATTGACCTACTTTCTGGTCTAAGTACATCATCATCGAGGGCCGATCCTAACCTAACCTAACCTAACCTAGTGTGTCACACCACTGCGCATGAGGTTATAGTATGTTCGAATCTCAGAAAACATTAAAAAGTTTTTTCACGGTTCCACCTTTCCCGAACATTTGACAAACATCCGAGAGTATTGCTGTCACGAGAAAGCTTCTCAAAAAAAGAAAATTGCCCTTCGGATTCGGCACAAAACTGTAGATCCCTTCCATTCGTACGAAGAATATAACGCACACAATACGAGTGGTTGCGTAAAGCTAGGCCAAGGCGCTCTTTTTTATTTTATACTAGCTGACCCGACAGCCGTTGTCCTGTCCAGATTTTTTATTTTACCGAAAACATAAGAAGTACGCAAATCCGTCGTTGGAATCGTGAGTAATGATCGCGAGTTCATACAAAAATCCCACGGAAAAAAGGCCTTTAAATGTTTCCTGTCAATCGTAGTGCTCGCCAAATGAGTTTGGACGTATCCTGGTTGTGCAACTTGCTTAAATATAGATTTCGTTTCATTGAAGTAAGGTACCGAACGATTTCATTTTACTTTTCAACCCAAATTAAGCGATAATCCGAAATACACTTTGCATTACTTAATTAGGGTTAGCGAGATATTATTGTATTACAATTTCCATAAAAAAACTGTAATCATTCAGTTTAATTATAAGTCTTATGGTTCCGAAAATAATACATGACTTCCACTATCACTTCCTTATAATGTAAACCAATTTCGCACCCATTCACTGCCGTCCAAACTAATTCACATCAGGGCAAGTAGTTTATTTTAAGTAAGTTTATCAAATGCTCATTTTCTGGCTTTCCGTAGCAATGCCCCTCAACTGACCAAGTGCCGGAAATTGGTAACATAAAAGCAATTAACCAAGATCCCCCTCCAGGATGTGTCATCGTTTGCCGGTTGGATGGTGGTTAATGTCCGCCCTCTGGATGTTCAGCATCCAGCATGAAGTCCTTATTATTCGCAAGCAGAAGCAGAGTACTGCATTGACCGATAAATAGATTCTCGTCCTTTTGTTTATTTGACAAGGAATGTGACATCCCCTTGACGTCGAAGCCAACTGATTTAGTGAGCTTATGAGTTGGATAAATTCCTTCGATTAATAATATCGGTCTAGTCGAGTTTTTGCGTCGGAGTTGGATCATAATTAATAAGTTCGACAGTCCTTCCCCCATTGCAGGTCGGTCTGCGTTCTAAGATGACTCTATTGTTATTCGACGACGTGACGGATGTTTATGAGTCGTCGTAAGAAATTAATTACGTCAGTTCCTGGGGACAGATGTTAAAGCGCTGTTCCTGGTATTGTTAGCGAATCAATAAAGGAGTTTTAGGAAAATTTAATGTCAGCAAATTTAACTTACGTACATCCATAATGACGTCGTTTGTTTTCCGGCGTAAGAAGGTATTATCATTTGATTGTTGTAGAAGTTTCCATTTAGCTCTGTCTATGAACTTTATTTCAAGCTCTGCCTATGAACTCTGTTTACGTTATTCAGATGTTTGAAATTTTTTTGTTCGGCATGACTTTCTTAGGTTTTTCAAGTGTTCCAAATTTCGTTATTTAGTTTTTATTTTCCATAACCCAGCTTTCGGCTTATGGGCTTTGAATTTATAACTCTGCAACCACTCTGTTCAGTTCTTCCTTTAAGTGGTTCTGCTTAGTGGAACTCAAGCTGCCAATCATCCCAGATAGCCTGATCTTTAAGCAAAATAGTGCTAAGCTATTTTGAGAAAAGGCTTCTACTCTTCGACAACGATGATCAAGTAAAGCAGTATCACATATCTGGCTGGCGAAATTGTACAGTATTAGGACCTATCCTACAGCACATTAGTATTGTATTATATGATGGTGTCATGAGGCTGAAGCAAGAATCATAGGTCTTGCTAATAGTACTGAAATTGTGGTGGCAGCGAAGATTCTGAAAGATATGGAAGACATTTGTAATGAATGTATCCAAAGAGCGTTGTGGCGGCTGGCATCAAAGAAGCAGTTCTAGTGAGCAGCCACAAAAAACGTGAGCCAATTACCATCAGGGTAGGTAAGGTTAGGTTATTTTAGGTAGCGTTATGAGGTTGTCATAAAACACTAGGCACCAAAGTGGGACCA
Source organism: Brachypalpus laphriformis (assembly GCA_945910035.1). Taxonomy (NCBI): domain Eukaryota; kingdom Metazoa; phylum Arthropoda; class Insecta; order Diptera; family Syrphidae; genus Brachypalpus; species Brachypalpus laphriformis. Next base: position 105,664,668 of record OX246756.1, read on the forward strand.
TGGCGATCCCTAGGAAACCTTCACGGCAAAAGACCTAAACCCAATCCTCCAAGCAATTAATCTCCCTACAAAATCTGAAGAGATCCTTGTTATGGTTCAAGGACCTCATCTCCTCCAAGTTATCGAAGAAGTATCTACCCAGGTACTTTAACCTTATCCTGGCAATTCCTTGACATTCACAGAGTATATGAGTTATATCCTCTGAGACATGTAGGTCATCGCAGTACCTACAAACATCCGTATCGGATAATCCTAGTCTCATGGCATGCCTCCTTAGGAGACAGTGGCCAGAGAGTATTCCTATCGCTGTTCTTAGCCTTGATCTATCTAACCTAATTATCTCCCCAGATTTTCTGCGATCTAACACAGGTCACAAGGCCTTAGACACCCTGTGACCATCTAAGTTTGACCATCTTAGATTAGCCGTGTCAATGATTTTATCCCGGATAATTCCCTTAGCCACGCACCCTGGTGGCTTAATACTACCAATTATATCGCTACGTAGGAGCCCCGCCCCTCTTTTAGCCAGCGCATCGGCTTGCTTGTTGCCTTCGATATCGCAGTGTCCAGGTATCCAACATAATCTGACTCGGTTCTGCGTACATAATGCCCTAAGCGTTGTGCGGCAATTCCTGATTAACTCAGATTTGGTGACGTAAGACTCTAGCGGCTTTAGCGCAGCCTGACTCTCAATGTAGATGGCGATATTCTTATCGGATATTGATCCCATCTCAAGTAATTCCGCAGCTTTAAGTACAGCTAGAACCTCTGCTTGGAACACACTGCATCTGTCCGGAAGTCTCAGGGCCACCTGTAGGTTCGTATCTCTCGAGTAAATACCTGACCCCGTGCCCTCACTGGTCTTACAATCATCTGTGTATATTGCAATCTTGTTGTGGACAGAGACTGACTTCCTTTGCCAGTCCTCTCTAATAGGATACAGTACTTCGTATGGTGTGTCGAAGTCTAAGGTGCCAAGTATATCGTCCGATTCGTCAGGGATTCCGGGAAAAGATTCCTTGTGAATGGAGCTGTGTCCTATGTTATTAGTCCTGAAGAGACCAACGTTAGTGAGCCGAAGCGCACTGTTGCCCACTTGAAATTTGATTTGTAGGCCTAATGGTAAGAGATACAGGAAGATCTCGAGTGCAGCCGTAGGTGTTGTACGTAGAGCACCTGTGACGGCAATGCAGGCTGATCTTTGTACCATGGCCAACATATCCCGTGTGTTTTTCGTATTAGTTGCCTTCCACCACACAAGAGCCCCATACGTGAGGATGGGTCTGACTACCATGATGTATAGCCAGTGCATCATTGCGGGCTTCAGGCCCCATTTTTTCCCCGCGGTCCGCTTGGAGATGAAAAGAGCATTATATGCTTTGCGGGCTCGTTCCTGTATGTTAAGTTTCCAATTTCGTTTCCTATCCAGCATTATACCAAGATATCTGGCGCGATCCGAAAGGGAAAGCTCCACTCCTGCTAGCTTAGGCAGTTTGAAGGGTGGTATCTTGTATTTTCTGCTGAAGAGTACCAATTCAGTATCCGGGTTAACGTGTAGTCCACACCCTCTAGCCCATTTTTCGAGGCTATTAAGAGCTGATTCCATCATTTCACTTAATGTATCAAGGAACTTACCCTGAACTAAATTCACCACGTCATCCGCGTAAGCAGTGACGCTTATGCCTGTATTGCTTAGTTCTTTAAGTATCCCATCGATGACTAGAACTCAGAGGAGGGGTGAGATAACGCCTTTCTGGGGAGTCCCCCTGGTAACGGATTTTCTTATTGAACTGTTTCCGATAGTGGAGTTAATGTTTCTAGTGCCAGGCATATTGCAGAGCCAATTGGTAATGCTATGCTCGGCATTCATAGATTCCAGGGCCTGTTTGATGGCCCTACCTTCTACATTATTGAAAGCACCTTCTATGTCTAGAAGGCTGCTAGTGCAAATTTCTCATAGTGAAGGCTAGATTCTATCTTCCCTACTACGTCGTGTAAAGCTGTTTCCACCGATTTCCCCTTCAAATATGCATGTTGAGCTTTGCATAGAATGCCGTTGCAACACTTGCTTCTGATGTGAATATCAAGAAGCCTTTCAAGTGTCTTGAGCAGGAATGACGAGAGACTTATGGGTCTGTAGTCTTTCGCTGAAGTGTGGCTTGGTTTGCCTGCCTTAGGTATAAATATAACGCGCACTTCCCTCCATGCCACTGGTACGTAGCATGACCTTAAACAATGTTTAAAAATGTCCCTAAGCCTGTTTCTGACCTTGGCTGGAGCTTTTTGCAGCATAGCTGGCAAAATTCCATCAGGGCCTGGTGCCTTGAATGGTGCGAATGACATAATAGCCCATCGCAGATTCTTCCATGTAATGAGATTTTCTACGTCGTCCCCTATTGAGTCCCACAGGTAGAGTGGTCCATTCGGTCAAGAATATTGATGTTCAGAAACATCAACGTACACACAGCCGGCGACATAATGGACTTAGTGAAGAACACTTTGCAGGCACTGTTGTCTCCCTTTTGGCTGTTTGCATTGGCATGCAAGATCATCTGATCTAACCACTCTATACTTCTTTCTTCGGGGTTATTTGAAGTCATTCGTCTACGCGAACATGCCCCAGCCTCTCGCAGTCCTCAAAGACAACATTAGACAAGAAATAGAGAACATATTGCCAGAAGTATTGAGAAAAGTGATGGTGGAAAATTACCCCTTTCCAATTATACAGTTGCTACAATTAATGAGACCAGCAAATCCATCTTAGGCATTCAACGTCATTTGTCAATATTTATGTAGATTAGGTCTTGTTGCTAGTGTCCAAGTATGCATTTGTGAAGAGCCAATTTATTCGTATCGTAAGATCTAAGCAATCCTTCAATCGGAAGAGTTATCTTCATGCAAATGGAGAGTATAACAAATGTCCAACCGAAACTAAAAGTAAGCCGACTACCTATCATGATCATCTGCTCACCGTCAGTTGAATGCATGTTTTCAATTACAAAACACCCCTCACAACAAAAATAAATCCCATTTACAACTGCAAAATGACACACCAAAACCCGAAACGGTACTCCTTATTCCCATTACCTCGATCCACTTAACTAATTTAAATCTCATACAGTGTCGTCCTCATTCAACTATCATCGTCAAAATGGCTTTTAAAATATCCAAAACATGTTCCGAATTTGTACAACCTGACCCGAAAACATTGTCTAAGCATCACCCCAGCATTTAACGTCTAACACACAGATCTCCGTCCTCACATAATCCCTTAATCCTCTGTACGAAATAAATGATTTCGATATACTCGTAAACTCCTTGAAAGCTGAGACCAACTGTTCGCCTTGTGCGCCAATGGACCTGTCAATGCGAATGACAATCGCCAAAAAGTGTTGGCACTAAATTGAAATAGAAACGCACATGCACAACCAGGGAACATCTTTTAAATGCGGAGACCTCTGCCAGGGTGAGAGCGTCTCGCCGATAGTGACACAGGACTCATGAACAATTCATCTGCATTTCGAAGTGTTGAACGGTGTAATAGGAACGACATTCTCTTCACTCGTTTCACCCTCATCATCAGTTTGACATGAAATCATCCACCGAAATTACTTTGCCGTACCGGGGTCTGGGTGGTGATCTTCTAATGCTGTCAAGTGTGCCATGTAAGGGTAATAGAAATTGAGACTCAGTGAGGACATCGTCAAAGTAGCTGTCAACCGCGCCAAGCGATGGGCTGTTCCATATGCAACATATGGCCCGCCAGGCCTGCTGCCATTTAATTACAAATTAACTCGACCCATAGGATTAGAAAGCTAATTTATTTCGGCTGTGATGCCGCGAAAGTTTATTATAAAAGTTTTAACGAACAAAGTTTTGCGCCTCTATTAGCGAACCGCATCATTTCCATCCACAGCATCATATATTTTTTCCAACGACCGTAGCTAGTTTTTCGCAATTTCGTTTGCAATATGCACCGAATGAAAAACTAGTTCTACAGGGGGTGGAGGGAGGTAAAAAAATGATTTACCACAAAGCCAGCCCTTTGCCCAAGGGGCATTGGACCACATCCTTAGGGATGCCTAGTCTTTTTTCTTGTCATCTAGTTTCCTTGAAATATACTTCGATAGGTTTCATTAAAAGTCAGCCTCCCTCACCCGCTCATAGTGCTGCAAGGAAGCGTTTGTTTGTGTGCCCGTGCACGGTTTGTATACACCTACAACATTATTGTTTTATATCCAACAGAACAAGCTGAAAGCTAAAATAACACACAAATGCCACTCATCCTGGCTGTTTAAGAATTCAGCACGTATATTGATTGAACAAACCAGAAACCGGTTTGTGGAAAGGTAACGATGGGGTAGGAGATGAGGGGTGGTCGGCCGTCGTCGTTCAGGCAATCTCAGTCTGACACAGCAGTATACGCTGAACGGCAAAGTATCGATTGTGGCAAGGATCATCGTACAAAGCAAGTTGAGGCAAACAGCTACACAGCTATTAATTCGTTATCCCAACGAAGTATACTAAAAATGATACAGCAAGCACAGCAACTACACATACATAGTTGGTTGGGGTAACGTGTTCAAGTAATGGCAGGGCTACTCAACTGCGGTTAGACGTAGCTATCGTATATAAATATTTTGGTGTAGATAAGTAGTCCACCTGCAACGCAAATATGCTTAAATAAGCAGGTTTAGAATTGACATAATGACTTTTGAAAGATTGCACCTATGGAATAGGGTCACAACAGACACATAATTCGCCCGAGAGTGTAGAGTATCGTTTTATATTTATAAAAGTTAATATCGATGAGGACATTACTAAATTACTGTACAAAGAATATGTAAATGCTCTGCTTCTGCCTCCCCTACATGAAGCTAAACCACAACCATTGCTACCAAGCTTCACTGCTGCTTGCGCTGCAGCGGACGTGGAAGGATATTTCATTGGCTATTGAATAAATATAACGATTTGATTCTGGACCGATAGAAATCTCCTTGACACTAGCAGAAGGGCCCAGACAGACAGTTCCAAATTAAACATGAATTCATTCGGTAATAAATTGGCAGCTTGTGATTAAGTGAAGTACATAAATTGAGTGTCAACAAGACTAATGTAGCTACATGAAAGCCCTTGTGCCAACAGTCAAAAAAGTGACACGCGGGTGCCACTGTAGAACTGCATACAGGATGACCATGTCGTTCATATCTAGGTATCAAATGGTGCGTTTTGGTGAGAATTATGCAAAGCCAAGTGAAAGCTTATCCACAAAACGCTCCCCAGTCAATCCGGTTTAAAACTTTTTTTATTGTTTGAAGGTTGGTGATTGAATTGAAATTGAATTAAAAAGTATGAACAAATTGTGCTTAAATTTGTGAAATGCTACTGAATCATTCAACTTGAATGAAAAATCTCTTTTCAGCGCCTTCTGAAATTTAGTAACGCAAACTAAATACCCAAACTCAGTTTTGACTGAAAAAAAAAACCTAAAGTGGTTCCCAGTCAATTTTTGTTGTTGTACTCCGTGCTAAATCTTACTTCACTGAGAAGCGACTTCTCGTCAATGCACCTAAAAGCTCCAAACAACACCCAGTAATGAGTGAAGATGGTTCATTGCTAATTTCGGATTATTGTTGACCTCGGAAGAAGGGTCGGTTCAATAGATAGAAGGAACATTTCGAATCGGCGTTAAACCGCCTGAACGACATGTTACGGGAGCCTGTTGGTAAGCCAGGAATAGAGGAATGATTCCTGGCACCAATCTGAAAGTAAGCAAAAAAAAAATCTTGTTAGGGCAAAAGTGTAAACAAGTGTGATTCGAGCTTATCTGCTGGCTAATCCTCATAATCATCGTCAGAGGTGAGAGGATTAGAACAAAGAAAATAAATAAATAAACGGGTTGAGAAAAGAAGAACAAAAGTGGGCCAAAGAGCATTGACCGGCAAGTCACTTGCAGTTTTTTTTTTTTTTTTTTTTCAAATCGTGCGATCAGTCGATGCCCTAAAGCAGACACCCACAGGGTAGACATGTTTGTTGGTTCTGTGAACACAGTGAGTTAAATCTCATTTCTAAGAGATTTCAACTCTAATTGCAGGGTGAGTTGGCACTATGATTAGATAGGCAGGTTCTTCATATTTTTTATTTTAGATGACTCGGTTTCCCCAAAATCCATTCCCAAAGGCAGTACTACAGCGTACATGTAGGTGGTATATTGGCTGTTCAGAGGTAGGTGAAAGTGCTAGTAGGGAATTCGGTGTCCCCTAACTTGATTCCATATACAGAGTTAATGAGATAGCGTGTCGGGATTCCGCTTCCCCGCGTTAAGGCGCCATCCGTAACGGACTTGGATGGATGAGGCTAAGAAGCGATACATTTACAACAAAGGACATCGGTTGGACAACACAAAAGACACAAACTACAAAATACAACAAGAGATAGAAATACATTTAACGGACAGCAGTAAGACCCTGGGTAGGGCAGTCGGTAAGCATAGCCTACACGACACCACGTCTGATAACGGACTAAGGCTAATTGATTTCGCTGTGGAGCGAAATGTCACCTTAGCAAGCACATGGTTTCCTCATCTCGATATTCATAAGCAGACATGGCGGTCTAATGATCATGTAACGATCAACCAAATTGATCATATTGCAATCGATGCAAGGCATGTCTCCAGTATTCTGGATGTCCGGACCTTCCGAGCGGCCAACGTAGACTCGGATCATTACCTTGTTGTAGCCAAGATACGAATGCGGATATCCCAATCCGAAGAGCAAAGAAGAATTACTGTGAAAAAATTTAACGTCGAAAAGCTACAATCGCAAGACACCGCCAGACTCTTCGCTGAACACGTATCCCGAAATCTCTCAATCACCCCTATGCCACCAGCATCAAGTGCCGAAGATCAGTGGCAACGCTGCCAACATGCCATCAGAAACGCCGCGACTGATGTGCTGGCCCTCGCTCGCCCACCACCGTGAAACCCCTGGTTTGACGATGAATGCTGGCGAGTGCATGCAGCAAAACAAGAGGCATACAAAGCGGGGCTGCAAAGGAAGACAGGAGCTGCTCGTGAACTCTACGAGCCAAAGAGACGGGAAGAACATCGGCTTCTCCAAAAGAAGAAGAAAGAGCACGAGAAGCGCGCGTTTGAGAATATCGACAGTCTATACGCCAGGAACAATGTACGGAAGTTTTACCAAAAGGTAAAAAGAACGTGTCAGAGAAGTAATACCCGCACAGCAATCTGTAGAGATGAAAATGGAAACCTCGTAGTAGAATCACAGTCGGTGCTGAGAATATGGAAAAACTACTTCTGCAGACTGTATAACGGCGACGAAGACCAACATCCCGCTGTCAGGCAGAATGAACCATTCAACATAGACGATGATAGTTAAAATTTCCGTCCACCTTACCAAAATGAAGTGAGGATAGCAATATCCAAGCTAAAATCCAACAAGGCTGCTGGACCTGACGGCTTAACGGCCGAACTCTGCAAGGCAGCAGGGGATGAATTGGTAGAGTGCATACATCAACTCATTTCTAATATTTGGTCAGACGAGTGTATGCTTGATGAATGGAATCTCAGCATTGTTTGCCCGATCCGCAAGAAAGGAGACCCCCTCAACTGCGCCAATTATAGAGGCATCAGTCTGCTCAACATCGCGGAACTCACAAGCCAACACCGGATGCACAATCTATTACAAGTCTGTACAACTGCTTGCATACGCCGACGATATATACATTATCGGAAGAACTCAGCGGGCTGTCACCGGTGCGTTTGCAAGCATTAAGGCGGAAGCGGCCAAAATGGGTTTGGCGATAAACGAGGGCAAAACCAAGTATATGCTGTCAACTAGAAGGGAAAACCAACATCGACGAATTGGACAAAACGTCACCGTGGGCAGCTATAACTTCGAGGTAGTAAGGGACTTTGTCTACCTTGGCTCTGCTATAAATTCAGCAAACAAAATCAGCGCAGAAATCAATCGAAGAATAACTCTTGCCAATCGCTGTTTTTTTGGGCTTATAAGGCAATTCAACAGTTAAGCCCTCTCTCGAACAACTAAGGAGACTCTATATAAGACCTTGATCATCCCAGTCCTGCTTTACGGCGCTGAAACATGGACTTTATTAAAAGAGGATGAAGATATCCTTGGTCGCTTCGAGAGAAAAATTCTTCGTAAGATTTTCGGTCCCGTTTGCGTTGACGGGTTTTGGAGGAGAAGATTCAATCACGAACTATACGAGCTGTACAGCGACATCGACCTAGTCAAAAAACTGCGTATTGGACGTCTGAGATGGCTAGGACATGTAGAGCGAATGGACACCAACGCTCCGGCCCGCAGAGTCTTCGAATCTAACCCCGAGGGACGACGCAGTAGAGGGAATTATCGCCGTAGGTGGCGCGCACAAGTTCAAGGGGACCTCGACCAACTTGGAGTGCGCAACTGGAGGCAATTAGCTAAAGACCGAGCTGAATGGAGAGGCTTGTTGGTTGAGGCCCAGGTTCACCCCGAACTGTAGCGCCACCTAAGTAAGTAATGCAATCAGTTTGAGCACCAAAATAAGACTGTTCCGCTCCAACGTTGAATCCGTGCTGCTATATGGTTGCAGCACGTGGAGAGTGACCACTACTATCACCAGAAAGCTGCAAACGTTCGTTAATAGGTGTCTGCGCAATATCTTAAGGATTTTCTGGCCCAATCGTATCTCTAACGAACACCTTTACGAGAGAACGGGTCAGGAACCAATAGGCACAACTATCCAACGGCGGAAGTGGCAGTGGATTGGTCACACGTTCCGAAAGGGTGACAGCTCCATAGCGAACCATGCTATGCAATGGAACCCTCTAACTCAGGATGGCAGAAGACCTGGCGGTCCGAGGAGAACATGGCGCAGAACAGTCGAGAAGGAGGCACTGCAGTTAGGGAAAAATTGGGAAGAACTCAGACACATTGCCAGAAACCGTACACGATGGCGCGTAGGCGTAGTAGAGGCCCTAGGACCCACAAGGGGATACAGGACATAAGTAAGTAAGTAAGTAAGGGACTTTGTCTACCTTGGCTCTGCTATAAATTCTACTAACAAAATCAGTGCAGAAATCAAGCGAAGAATAACTCTTGCCAATCGCTGTTTTTTTGGGCTTATAAGGCAATTCAACAGTAAAGCCCTATCTCGAACAACTAAGGAGACTCTATATAAGACCTTGATGATCTCAGTCCTGCCTTACGGCTCTGAAACATGGACTTTATTAAAAGAGGATGGAGATATCCTTGGTCGCTTCGAGAGAAAAATTTTTCGTAAGATTTTCGGTCCCGTTAGCGTTGACGAGTTTTGGAGGAGAAGATTCAATCACGAACTATACGAGCTGTACAGCGACATCGACCTAGTCAAAAAACTGCGTATTGGACGTCTGAGATGGCTAGGACATGTAGAGCGAATGAACACCAACGCCCCGGCCCGCAGAGTCTTCGAATCTAACCCCGAGGGACGACGCAGTAGAGGGAATCATCGCAGAAGGTGGCGCGCATAAGTTCAAGGGGACCTCGACCAACTTGGAGTACGCAACTGGAGGCAATTAGCTAAAGACCGAGCTAAATGGAGAGGCTTGTTGGTTGAGGCCCAGGTTCACCCCGAACTGTAGCGCCACCTAAGTAAGTAAGTAATGTTACTTCTATAAAATACCGCCACTCCACCAGCTGCATAAGAAGTATTACAAGTTGCCGCGAAAGTAAAGTTGGGAATACAGAAGTTAGAAATTTCAAATTCATAGATCCATATTTCAGAGACGAATATGAGATCTGGTAAATGACTCAGGGATACGAGATGAATGAGGAGAAAATCAAAATTTGTTCGTAAACTACGAATATTTTGGTGAATTATTGATAAGCCCGAATAAAGTTCGAAGTAAGGATGATCAATACAAAAACAATTCATCGTAACATCAGCGAGGAGGCCCTGCTTTGTTCTTCGAGATAGGACTTAACTATTGAATTGCCTTATTAGCCAAAAAAAGCAGCGATTGGTAAGAGTTATTCTTCGCTTGATTTCTGTGATCGTATCATTATCAGAATTAATAGCAGATAAAGTCTCTTACTACCTGGAAGTTGTAGCTGACCACTGTAACGTTCTGTCCAATTCGTCGGTGTTGATTGTCCCTTCTTGTTTACAGCATGTACTTGGTTTTGCCCTCGTTTATCGCTAAACCCATTTTGGCCCCTTCTGCTTCAATGCTTGCAAACGCACTGGTGACAGCCCACTGAGTTCTTCCAATTATGTCAATATCATCGGCGTATGCAAGCAGCTGCACGGACTTTTGATAGATCGTGTCCTTGGTGTTGGCTTTGCGAGTTCCTTGAAATCGATAAAAAGTTGGTGAGTATCGATTTGGACTTCTTGGGTTTTTTCCAGGATCTGTCGAAGTGTAATGATTTGATCGATGGTGGACTTTCCTGGCCTGAAACGGCACTGTTAGGGGCCAATCAGGCTCCATAAATGCCTCTATAATTGGAGCAGTTAGGGGGTTTCCTTTCTTGCGGATCGGGCAAACGGTGCTGAGATTCCATTCATCGTATACTAATTTGCTAAAAAAAAAGTTCACCGAAAGTTTTCACGAATACATCGCATCGCATCGCCGACGGTATCATTGATAGTTCAGGTCAAAAACTGTTTTTATACGAAAGATGTACTTTGTAAAACTCAAAGCGAAAATGCTTGTTTACGAAAAGAAACCTAGTGTTTTAAACAAGAAATGAAGCATCCTTTGCAATTACAGACGAGCAAAGCAATTGATATCTGTAGTAGAAAGTGTTTCGGTTGCGGGAACAGAGATCACGAAGCAAAGAGATATCCTTACAAAAACCATGGACTGAAATGCTTTAGATGTGGACAATTTGGACAAATTTCAAAAAAAAAAAGATTCAGTAAATATGATTGGTGGTGGGACCAGTGCTCTTACAGCTGCAATTGATGTGCAATTTTGGGAATTGCATATAAAAGCTTGCTGGTATCGAAGCAATTCAACATGCTTGCTTAGGGAAGACACATTTAAAAAACGTAAAACTATCAAAACGGTGTCCGCTCAACAACACATTGTTTTGTAGGATTAAGTAGAATTTCCGTTTTCCCATTGGTGTGGTGAAAGAACAAATGATGTTTGACGGCGATAATTTTGATGTCGAGCGTTTTGGGATTCTAGCTGAAAAACTGAGCGTTAAACTTATTCTGGGAAACGATCTACTTGAACAAATGGAGTTGATTATGAAACCACTTAACATAAGGCTGATGAAATTAAAGGGTGCTGTTTCAGATCTCAAGGAATAAGTTTAAGGATTTTAAATATCAATTGCAACGCCGACATCGAAGTTCACCAGGGTAATTGTACTGAAATTCTGGAGCCTTTCAGAAGCGAAGTCTTTCAGCGTATTTCTAGTTATGCGTCAATCTACTTGGAGGAGTCTAGGATCCAAACCAAAATTGTACTATCTGGACGATGTATTGGTTCCTTCGAAAACTGAAAAAGAAAATACACAAAGGTTAAAATGGTTTTGGATGTTGCAGCAAGACATGGAGTGGAATTCAATTGAAAAAAAAATTTCTTTATACAGAAGAAAGTAAAATATCTTGGTTTCCTTATATCTGAATCTAAAGTTTCACCATCACCCCGCAGGATTGACGCCGTCAAAAGATATTCAAAGTATTCTCGTTTTTTTCGGGTTTTTTCCACCATTTTGTAACACAATATTCACCAATTACTATCCCATTAACAAATTTATTGCAAAAAGATGTACAATAGTTTACGATTTTGACGAAGCATGCCAACAACCTTTTAGTACCTTGAAGAAAATTAGAACGTTTGCTGCAGTATTACAGCTTTATGATCAGCTAGCTGGGACTTAAGTTCATACTGATTGTAGCAAGGAAAGTTTTGGAGGAGTATTGCTTCAAAGAAGCAAATTTCACGCTGTTCATTTTAAAACAGCAATAAATCTTCACCTACAGAAACAAAAAACTATTACTCATATGCATGAGTTTGAAGTACTTGCTGTTGTTTATGCTTTAAGAAATATTCGTGTGAATGTTCCAAACCGTCTTAAACGTTGGACAATGGAACTGCAAGAATATTTATATGAGATAGAACGTCGATCTAGGTCCCGTATGCGATAGGTCGATGCCCTAAATCGCTACCCTATAAACGTGATTCATGACAGTGTTACCACAAATTTAATTGAAAATCAGAAAAAGGACGAAAGATTAAGAGCTATTTATCAATTACTACAAAACGGCACATTTGAGAATTATGGTGTGGAAAATGGAATTTTGATGAAGTTTGTCCACGGAAAGAATGTAATGGTACTACCGACGCACATGGAAAAGGCTATGTAGTTAATACAATCCATAAAGAAGCATCGACATAAACAACGTGATTAAGTGGGTCACGAAAGACGTCTATATCCCAAAGCTCGAAAACGTTTTGAAGATTGTATTCCACAATTGTGTGGAGTGTATTTGGGCAAGCAAGAAGTCAACGAAAGGTGAAGGACTTTTTAACTCTATTCCGAAGGGTTAACAGTTCGTCACCTTGATCATTTGGGGCCGATGCATGAAACCGGAGAAAAATATAAGTTTCTGATGGTAGTGATCGACGCTTTTTCCAAATTTATTGGATTTAACCCACTAAAACTACAAACTGTAAAGAAGTTCTTGAAAAGTTGGAGTCGCAGAAGTAATTTTTTGGCAATCTGATGAATAATATTTGTGACCGGGGAAGCTCTTTCACATCTTCCGAATTCAAGGACTACTCTTATTAACAAGGTATAGAAATTCATCGTATAACCACTTCAAGTGGAACGCGTTAATACCATAATAATACCTGTTTCGGCGAAACTTTCTATCCACGATCCGGGATAAGGGTATCTACGTAAATGGTGCACAGCTTTGTCTTAATTCCACATTCCAACGAATTTGAGGCTGGACACCATTCGAAGTCTTATTTGGAGAGTTAACATGCGGAAAGGCAACGACTACAAGATGTCTTGGAGACTCTAAAAAAAGAATCCATCAACTTTTTTGAAATTAAACGCAACGAAATCATAAATGAAGCACGCCGTAACATCCCGAAGGCACAAGAAAAGCGAAAAAAGCAATTCGATGGAAAGCACAAGCCAACATGACAATATGCCATCGGTGAATTGATGGCTATAAGAATAACGCAGTTTGGCACCAACTAAAAGCTGCGGAACAAGTTTCTTAGCCTTATCAGCTAACTTTAGTTAAAACTAATAATCGTTACGATTTCAAACAACTAGTTTCAACGGAGGCTCCTATCCGAACATATTCGGCAGCCGATTTTACTCTTATGAAGACATAGGACGCAGGGGATTCATCGGGGTGACCGCTAGAATGGCCGTGTAGAATAAAGCGTAGACCTCCACCAAAAGATGATTCTTCCACTGAACTTATTTCTAGTGTTCCTGAAATACCGATCTATATACGAGCAGTTATTCATTCTTATTATCTTGGAAGGGTCCACATGTACAAGTATGTACTTGATTTCATGGATTTAAGAGCAGCTTGAAGGGATTTCAAGATTTTAGTCCTATTTGCGATAAGGGGAGCTTGCTTTCCAGTATAAATATTGCTACTTTTTCTACAGCAAGGATTTCTGTCTGGAAAACTCTACAAGCGTTTGGTAATCTCAAGGACTCCGTTTGCGCATCGCTTATGTGTAAAACCTGCTCCTGTAGCAAACAAAATGTTTGGGCCAGATGGTGATTTCATGATTATTTCATGATAATGTCAGCTTTCTCTGCTGGAAAATAGAATTGGTATATTTATTCAAATCATAGTAGGAGATGATGTAGTCTGATGCTGCCGTTAGGTAGCCAGAGTTGCATCTTCTCTTTGATTCCTGTATCGCGCCAAGTATCACTGCATGTCTATACATAGCCTACTTCCTTAAAGCGGGTTCTGTTAACCTGAGAACCTCTTTCACTGATAACCAAGTGCAGAGAAGATGGTGAAGCATCGCACCCATTCCTGGTTACGGTATGCTTCTCCATGCCGTTGTTGAAATTGCTGTCAGCCTTTGTTCTTTGGTGAATTTTATAGCAGTTTACGAGACTAGAGACCGATAGATGATAATTGGTCCAATAATTGCAGTCTACATCCAATATATGAAATACGGTTGTAGTCTCCATCTTTTTCTAAAGCTCCTTTTACAAGCGTAAAAAGCATTTACCTCGTTTTTTTTTTGTATTCTCTCTTTCAAGAAAGCTTACTCTATTCTCTTTTTTGTATAATTTGGGACACTCAAGAGTTGTTTAATGTCCTTAAAATGTTTTACACAGTGCAGGGGAATAAAATGATAGACAGGGAGGAAGACAAAGATTAGTGTAGTGGTTTGTAACTCAGATATTAAGTTTCATAAAAATTTCGGGGGTGTGCCGCGAAATCTTAAATACTATAAAAGCAAAGTCGATTTTCCTTGTGAACACCGTTTCTCGAAAACTACTAAACGTAGGACTTGAAATTTTGCACAGTTATTCCTTATTTTGCCTAGATGCGAGATAAGAAGGATTTTTCCGAAATTCAAGGTCTTAGTGGCACCGTCCACCTGACCAAAACGAAGTGAGGACAGCAATATCCAAGCTAAAATCGAACAAGGCTGCTGGACCTGACGGCTTACCGGCCGAACTCTGCAAGGCAGCAGGGGATGAATTGGTAGAGTGCATACATCAACTCATTTCTAATATTTGGTCAGACGAGTGTATGCTTGATGAATGGAATCTCAGCATTGTTTGCCCGATCCGCAAGAAAGGAGACCCCCTCAACTGCGCCAATTATAGAGGCATCAGTCTGCTCAACATCGCGGAACTCACAAGCCAACACCGGATGCACAATCTATTACAAGTCTGTACAACTGCTTGCATACGCCGACGATATATACATTATCGGAAGAACTCAGCGGGCTGTCACCGGTGCGTTTGCAAGCATTAAGGCGGAAGCGGCCCAAATGGGTTTAGCAATAAACGAGGGGCAAAACAAAGTATATGCTGTCAACAAGAAGGGAAAGTCAACACCGACGAATTGGACAAATTGTCACAGCTATAACTATAACTTCGAGGTAGTAAGGGACTTTGTCTACCTTGGCTCTGCTATAAAGTCTACAAACAAAATCAGCGCAGAAATCAATCGAAGAATAACTCTTGCCAATCGCTGTTTTTTGGGCTTATAAGGCAATTCAACAGTAAAGCCCTATCTCGAACATCTAAGGAGACTCTGTATAAGACCTTGATCATCGCAGTCCTGCTTTACGGCGCTGAAACATGGATTTTATTAAAAGAGGATGAAGATATCCTTGGTCGCTTCGAGAGAAAAATTCTTCGTAAGATTTTCGGTCCCGTTTGCGTTGACGGGTTTTGGAGGAGAAGATTCAATCACGAAGTATACGCGCTGTACAGCGACATCGGCCTAGTCAAAAACTGCGTATTGGACGTCTGAGATGGCTTAGACATGTAGAGCGAATGGACACCAACGCTCCGGCCCGCAGAGTCTTCGAATCTAACCCCGAGGGACGACGCAATAGAGGGAATCATCGCCGTAGGTGGCGTGTACAAGTTCAAGGGGACCTCGACCAACTTGGAGTACGCAACTGGAAGCAATTAGCTAAAGACCGAGATAAATGGAGAGGCTTGTTTGTTGAGGCCCAACATCACCCCGAACTGTAGCGCCACCTAAGTAAGTAATTAAGTGAGAGCCTGGGTGCTCCACCATGACGACGGGGCCCAAGGGTGACCCTGGACATAAACTAAACACCCAGGAGGGTGTTCCGAGGGAAAAGAAGTGTTTCAACCTTCTTTTTTTTTTATTAAAAGTGAATTTATGAAGTGTACGAGTATAGTGTTAATAATAATGTGTTTTAATTTTTGTTAAGGTTAGGGCTTAACCTTTCTGCGTTTAATACTGTTTGGTGCGCGATTCCCAAATAAAAGGAAACAAGGATCCTTCCTTGTGCTGCCGGCAGAACAACGGGGGATTTTTGAGAAAAACCGTAAGTAGCCCTACATTTTTTTTTACTTTTATATAGTCTTAAGAGCAGAAAAAGAGTTAGTTTTTCTTTAGTTAAGTTGAATTTGTGATTAATAAAAGTACTTCAGTGATGGTAAATTCAGAGATTTTAATTGGTTATAGAGCTATATGCGGGTGGATATTTTTTTTTGCTAGTGATGTGTGGGTGACGGGTCCTGCTGTCCTTCTGTGGGCGTACAATGACGCAATGGGACATTCACGAACGCTGACGACATGACGTGAGGACAGACTTACGTAGAAACTTAGCAGTGATCGGGGGGAACTTAGAGGGGCTATCTCTCACAGAAATCGGGCCAGAGAGATAGTATTTGGTTTACGTCGCAAGACGTTAAGTGTGGGCTGGCCAACCTTTGCCATCAACATCTGGCATACCACGGGTTCTTGACGAACGTTTACCTGAGAGATGCCGTGGAAAGAAGGATTTGCGTGATAGGGTAAGGTAGTTTAGAGGTAGTTTTAGAGTTTATTTTAAGTTTTATGTTAGTTTAGGTTAGTCTAGATTAGTTAGGTTTAGTTCGCGTTTTCTTTCCTGCACTTTCTCTCGGGTATAGGCATAAGTTTTTGGACATGGTTTCTTTCTTTTTTTCTATCCTCTTTCGTCTGTCCGATTAGCTTACTTTTCTTCTAGGTTTAGTTATTTTTGGCATGATTTTTTTTTGTTGAGTAGGTGGTGCATGGTGGGGTTGGCAAAAGCCACCCCGTCCGACGAGCTGAGCCAAGCAACCGCAGGCATGCCGCCACCCTCCTCACCTGCACCGAAGTTGCCTCCGTGATCCTACCCTTACGCACAACAGACAACAGCATTATTTGGAATCATTTAACAGGATGGTGATGCTGCAGTGGTAACGTCACCGATTGCCACGCTAATGGCTCATAGTTGAAATCTTGATGTCAGCAAGCATTTATTTATTTAATAGCTGGTTGTACCCGCTTCGCTGGGTCTTTTACTGTGCAATTTCAAGCACACTTCTTTAGAGCACTCTCAGTTTTGTCATTGAAATAGCTTACCCGCTAATCGCGGGAAAGCCGATAATTGAGCTTGATCACTAAGTCCGGCCTTCCTTATAACAGATTGACCAAGCTTTCTCAATAACTCTCAAAATCTATTCAACCTTACCAATTCTACAGAATAACTCGGCATTGATTTTTCCATCACTCGTGAATAAGACTCCGAGATTTTGTTTTTATAATTTGCGCGTGCCAAAGAGATTATTAATACTCTTATACTGGTTCTCAGGGCACTTAAACTTACCCACCTGCTTCAGTGGGACTCCACAAACATGCAGAGTATACTAAATAGGCGTTCTGGAAACAACCATTACTTCCGATTTGTTCACGTTTACTTTCATTCCAGCATCATCACAAACGGCTACAAACATTTCGGTTTAAGAGAACCCAAGGATGACCAAATCATTTGCAAAGATAAGATGACTAATCCTTAAGTCCCCCACTTTGAAACATTCTCTTCCACGGCTGCGTGGCAACATTCAGTCCATGTATACAATGAAGAAGCGAGGTGACAAAACGCACCCTTGGCAGAGTCCAACGCCCACAGAGAAGGGTATTGATTTACCGCTGTTTACCCGAACACAGCTTCTATAGTTTGTATATTTGTAAATACTGCATCGCCTTTAATAGGGAACGATCAATCCTATACTTTTACATAACACTCCAGAGTTTGCCTCAAGGAACCTTAACACATGTTTTCGCCAAATACACAAAACAGGCGTACACAGGCTTAGCATACTGAGAGTGAATAACTGGTCGGTCCTGCTTTTACCGCGACGGAAACCGCACTGCTCATCCCCTAAACTGTCCTCAACCACAGCTCTGGAACGCGTTTCTACCACCTTAGCGAATACTTTTACAGGGAGATTTAAAAGAGATATACCCCTATAGTTTGCGCAATCTTTTTTGTCCCCTTGTTTAAAAAGAGGAACTAAACACCCCCATTTGCTAATCACCAGGTGTTTCACCGCATTCTCAGGTCACTTTAATGACACGTGAGAACCATTGCACTCACTCTTTACCAAAAGCCTTCAGCATTTCTGGCCGGATTTCATCCACATCGGTAGATTCGCCAACTTTTAGCGCCAAAGTCTCGAGCATAGGTCTGTCATCTTCCTGATGACATGGCTTGTTCGGGAGCAATTCTGAAAAGTGCTTGCTCCATCTCCATCGCTCATTGGAAAGCAGTGTACCGTCTTTGGTTTTGACTCTTTTCACGGTATTCAACTTTCTTTTTCTGATTCGGCGGACGGTCTGCCAGAATATTTTATTTACAGATATGCAGTCACGTTTCAATTAAATAGTTTATTACATTTGAAAAACACGTATAATAATCTGAAGTATTTCACGAAAAACACCTTCTAAAAGGTAGGAAAATAGGCTTAAAGTATATCCAACTTACAGTATACTGCCTAAGCACTGTGTTAATAATTTATTTTAAACCTACTGAAACATTCTAATATGTGGACAAATCCAACAATCAACAACATCTCATATAATAAAGTGGAAAAATATTGCAATGGTTCTGTGTCTGTACATACTCGTATGAACTCGTATATTGATATTGAAGTTTTGATAGCACGTGTATGTATATCCTTATTAATAAAATTTAAAATGCCTTAGATTTGGCACTGATAATGATCACACACTAAAGTTCAAAACAATCATGTTACAGCGCGCCCACATACGAGTACTCACACACACATACTATTGCAACGATAGCCACTACTGCATGACTGCTGGCCATGGTCTCCACTGAAGGAAAATTCTGGGCGATGATTTGATTAATTGTTTTTAGCATTGCTCAGCTTCAGGACAACGCAGAAGGATGTTATATACATTAAATGAATCAGCGGCGAATTTACTAAATTCACCTATTTTTTATTTTTTTAATCCGGTGAGCCAGTACTGAACTACGGCTGTGGAATCAATATTTACAGATGGAAAATTCGATCTCAACCCCCTTTATGCCATTTAGACCTTGAATTTCGGAAAATCCCTTCTTATCTCGCATCTAGGCAAAATAAGGAATAACTGTGCAAAATTTCAAGTCCTACGTTAAGTAGTTTTCGAGAAACGGTGTTCACAAGGCAAATCGACTTTGCTTTTATAGTATTTAAGATTTCGCGGCACACCCCCGAACTTTTTCTGAAACTAAATATCTGAGTTACAAACTACTACACTAATCTTTGTCTTCCTCTCTGTCTATCATTTTATTCCCCTGCACTGTGTAAAACATTTTAAGGACATTAAACAACTCTTGAGTGTCCCAAATTATACAAAAAAAAAAAAAGAATAGACTGTAAGCGTTCTTGAAAAAGAGAATACAAAAAAAGAAGTAAACGCTTTTTACGCTTGTAAAAGGATCTTTGGGAAAAGATGGAGACCACAACCGTATTTCATATATTGGATGTAGACTGCAATTATTGGACCAATTATCATCTATCGGTCTCTAGTCTGGTAAACTATAAAACTCACCAAAGAACAAAGGCTGACAGCAATTTGAACAATGGCATGGAGAAGCATACCGTAACCAGGAATGGGTGCGATGCTTCACTATCTTTTCTGCACTTAGTCCTCAGTAAGAGAGGTTCTCAGATTAACAGAATCCGCTTTAAGGAACTAGGCCATTTATAGACATGCAGTGATACTTGGCGCGATACAGGAATCAAAGAAAAAATGCAACTCTGAATACCTAACGGCAGCATCAGACTACATCATCTCCTACTATGACTTGAATAAATATACCAATTCTATTTTCCAGCAGAGAAAGCTGACATTATCATGAAATAATCATGAAATCACCTTCTGGCCCAAACATTTTATTTGCTACACTTACTTAGGTGGCGCTACAGTTCGGGGTGAACCTGGTCCTCAACCAACAAGCCTCTCCATTTAGCTCGGTCTTTAGGTAATTGCCTCCAGTTGCGCACTCCAAGTTGGTCGAGGTCCCCTTGAACTTGTGCGCGCCACCTACGGCGATGATTCCCTCTACTGCGTCGTCTCTCGGGATTAGATTCGAAGACTTTGCGGGCCGGGGCGTTGGTGTCCATTCGCTCTACATGTCCTAGCTATCTCAGACGTCCAATACGCAGTTTTTGACTAGGTCGATGTCGCTGTACAGCTCGTATAGTTCGTGATTGAATCTTCTCCTCCAAAACCCGTCAAAGCAAACGGGACCGAAAATCTTACGAAGAATTTTTCTCTCGAAGCGACCAAGGATATCTTCATCCTCTTTTAATAAAATCCATGTTTCAGCGCGTAAAGCAGGACTGGGATGATCAAGGTCTTATACAGAGTCTCCTTAGTAGTTCGAGATAGGGCTTTACTGTTGAATTGCCTTACAAGCCCAAAAAAACAGCGATTGGCAAGAGTTATTCTTCGCTTGATTTCTGCGCTGATGTTGTTCTCAGAGTTTATAGCAGAGCCAAGGTCCCTTACTACCTCGAAGTTATAGCTGCCCACGGTGACGTTTTGTCCAATTCGTCGATGTTGGTTATCCCTTCTTGTTGACAGCATATACTTGGTTTTGCCCTCGTTTATCGCTAAACCCATTTTGGCCGCTTCCGCCTCAATGCTTGCAAACGCACCGGTGACAGCCCGCTGAGTTCTTCCGATAATGTCGATATCGTCGGCGTATGCAAGCAGTTGTACAGACTTGAAATAGATTGTGCCTCCGGTGTTGGCTTGTGAGTTCCGCACAATCCGTTCAAGTACAATATTGAAGAAGTCACATGACAGCGCGTCACCTTGTCTAAAGCCTTTTTTGACATCAAAGGTCTCGGTGAGGTCATTACCGACCTTGATGGAGCAGCGAGCGTTCTCCATCGTCAGCCTGCACAGACGGACAAGTTTGGCAGGGATGTCAAAACTAGACATGGCTCTATAAAGCTCTTCTCTATAGATGCTGTCATAGGCGGCCTTGAAATCGATAAAGAGGTGGTGAGTATCGATTTGGAATTCTTGGGTTTTCTCCAGGATCTGCCGAAGTGTGAAGATTTGATCGATGGTGGACTTTCCTGGCCTGAAACCGCACTGATAGGGTCGAATCAGGCTGTTCATAAAAGGTTTCAGGCGTTCACACAATATCGCAGAAAAGATCTTATAAGCGATGTTGAGGAGACTGATGCCTCTATAATTGGCGCAGTTGAGGGGGGTCTCCTTTCTTGTGGATCGGGCAAACGATGCTGAGATTCCATTCATCAGGCATACACTCGTCTGACCAAATATTAGAAATGAGTTGGTGTATGCACTCTACCAATTCATCACCAGCTGCCTTGAAAAGTTCGGCCGGTAAGCCGTCAGGTCCAGCAGCCTTGTTCGATTTTAGCTTGGATATTGCTGTCCTCACTTCGTTTTGGTCAGGTGGACGGTGCCACTAAGACCTTGAATTTCGGAAAAATCCTTCTTATCTCGCATCTAGGCAAAATAAGGAATAACTGTGCAAAATTTCAAGTCCTACGTTTAGTAGTTTTCGAGAAACGGTGTTCACAAGGAAAATCGACTTTGCTTTTATAGTATTTAAGATTTCGCGGCACACCCCCGAAATTTTTATGAAACTTAATATCTGAGTTACAAACCACTACACTAATCTTTGTCTTCCTCCCTGTCTATCATTTTATTCCCCTGCACTGTGTAAAACATTTTAAGGACATTAAACAACTCTTGAGTGTCCCAAATTATACAAAAAAGAGAATAGAGTAAGCTTTCTTGAAAGAGAGAATACAAAAAAAAAACGAGGTAAACGCTTTTTACGCTTGTAAAAGGAGCTTTAGAAAAAGATGGAGACTACAACCGTATTTCATATATTGGATGTAGACTGCAATTATTGGACCAATTATCATCTATCGGTCTCTAGTCTCGTAAACTGCTATAAAATTCACCAAAGAACAAAGGCTGACAGCAATTTCAACAACGGCATGGAGAAGCATACCGTAACCAGGAATGGGTGCGATGCTTCACCATCTTCTCTGCACTTGGTTATCAGTGAAAGAGGTTCTCAGGTTAACAGAACCCGCTTTAAGGAAGTAGGCTATGTATAGACATGCAGTGATACTTGGCGCGATACAGGAATCAAAGAGAAGATGCAACTCTGGCTACCTAACGGCAGCATCAGACTACATCATCTCCTACTATGATTTGAATAAATATACCAATTCTATTTTCCAGCAGAGAAAGCTGACATTATCATGAAATAATCATGAAATCACCATCTGGCCCAAACATTTTGTTTGCTACAGGAGCAGGTTTTACACATAAGCGATGCGCAAACGGAGTCCTTGAGATCACCAAACGCTTGTAGAGTTTTCCAGACAGAAATCCTTGCTGTAGAAAAAGTAGCAATATTTATACTGGAAAGCAAGCTCCCCTTATCGCAAATAGGACTAAAATCTTGAAATCCCTTCAAGCTGCTCTTAAATCCATGAAATCAAGTACATACTTGTACATGTGGACCCTTCCAAGATAATAAGAATGAATAACTGCTCGTATATAGATCGGTATTTCAGGAACACTAGAAATAAGTTCAGTGGAAGAATCATCTTTTGGTGGAGGTCTACGCTTTATTCTACACGGCCATTCTAGCGGTCACCCCGATGAATCCCCTGCGTCCTATGTCTTCATAAGAGTAAAATCGGCTGCCGAATATGTTCGGATAGGAGCCTCCGTTGAAACTAGTTGTTTGAAATCGTAACGATTATTATTTTTAACTAAAGTTAGCTGATAAGGCTAAGAAACTTGTTCCGCAGCTTTTAGTTGGTGCCAAACTGCGTTATTCTTATAGCCATCAATTCACCGATGGCATATTGTCATGTTGGCTTGTGCTTTCCATCGAATTGCTTTTTTCGCTTTTCTTGTGCCTTCGGGATGTTACGGCGTGCTTCATTTATGATTTCGTTGCGTTTAATTTCAAAAAAGTTGATGGATTCTTTTTTTAGAGTCTCCAAGACATCTTGTAGTCGTTGCCTTTCCGCATGTTAACTCTCCAAATAAGACTTCGAATGGTGTCCAGCCTCAAATTCGTTGGAATGTGGAATTAAGACAAAGCTGTGCACCATTTACGTAGATACCCTTATCCCGGATCGTGGATAGAAAGTTTCGCCGAAACAGGTATTATTATGGTATTAACGCGTTCCACTTGAAGTGGTTATACGATGAATTTCTATACCTTGTTAATAAGAGTAGTCCTTGAATTCGGAAGATGTGAAAGAGCTTCCCCGGTCACAAATATTATTCATCAGATTGCCAAAAAATTACTTCTGCGACTCCAACTTTTCAAGAACTTCTTTACAGTTTGTAGTTTTAGTGGGTTAAATCCAATAAATTTGGAAAAAGCGTCGATCACTACCATCAGAAACTTATATTTTTCTCCGGTTTCATGCATCGGCCCCAAATGATCAAGGTGACGAACTGTTAACCCTTCGGAATAGAGTTAAAAAGTCCTTCACCTTTCGTTGACTTCTTGCTTGCCCAAATACACTCCACACAATTGTGGAATACAATCTTCAAAACGTTTTCGAGCTTTGGGATTTAGACGTCTTTCGTGACCCACTTAATCACGTTGTTTATGTCGATGCTTCTTTATGGATTGTATTAACTACATAGCCTTTTCCATGTGCGTCGGTAGTACCATTACATTCTTTCCGTGGACAAACTTCATCAAAATTCCATTTTCCACACCATAATTCTCAAATGGGCCGTTTTGTAGTAATTGATAAATAGCTCTTAATCTTTCGTCCTTTTTCTGATTTTCAATTAAATTTGTGGTAACACTGTCATGAATCACGTTTATAGGGTAGCGATTTAGGGCATCGACCTATCGCATACGGGACCTAGATCGACGTTCTATCTCATATAAATATTCTTGCAGTTCCATTGTCCAACGTTTAAGACGGTTTGGAACATTCACACGAATATTTCTTAAAGCATAAACAACAGCAAGTACTTCAAACTCATGCATATGAGTAATAGTTTTTTGTTTCTGTAGGTGAAGATTTATTGCTGTTTTAAAATGAACAGCGTGAAATTTGCTTCTTTGAAGCAATACTCCTCCAAAACTTTCCTTGCTACAATCAGTATGAACTTAAGTCCCAGCTAGCTGATCATAAAGCTGTAATACTGCAGCAAACGTTCTAATTTTCTTCAAGGTACTAAAAGGTTGTTGGCATGCTTCGTCAAAATCGTAAACTATTGTACATCTTTTTGCAATAAATTTGTTAATGGGATAGTAATTGGTGAATATTGTGTTACAAAATGGTGGAAAAAACCCGAAAAAAACGAGAATACTTTGAATATCTTTTGACGGCGTCAATCCTGCGGGGTGATGGTGAAACTTTAGATTCAGATATAAGGAAACCAAGATATTTTACTTTCTTCTGTATAAAGAAATTTTTTTTTCAATTGAATTCCACTCCATGTCTTGCTGCAACATCCAAAACCATTTTAACCTTTGTGTATTTTCTTTTTCAGTTTTCGAAGGAACCAATACATCGTCCAGATAGTACAATTTTGGTTTGGATCCTAGACTCCTCCAAGTAGATTGACGCATAACTAGAAATACGCTGAAAGACTTCGCTTCTGAAAGGCTCCAGAATTTCAGTACAATTACCCTGGTGAACTTCGATGTCGGCGTTGCAATTGATATTTAAAATCCTTAAACTTATTCCTTGAGATCTGAAACAGCACCCTTTAATTTCATCAGCCTTATGTTAAGTGGTTTCATAATCAACTCCATTTGTTCAAGTAGATCGTTTCCCAGAATAAGTTTAACGCTCAGTTTTTCAGCTAGAATCCCAAAACGCTCCCAAATCGCCGTCAAACATCATTTGTTCTTTCACCACACCAATGGGAAAACGGAAATTCTACTTAATCCTACAAAACAATGTGTTGTTGAGCGGACACCGTTTTGATAGTTTTACGTTTTTTAAATGTGTCTTCCCTAAGCAAGCATGTTGAATTGCTTCGATACCAGCAAGCTTTTATATGCAATTCCCAAAATTGCACATCAATTGCAGCTGTAAGAGCACTGGTCCCACCACCAATCATATTTACTGAATCTTTTTTTTTTTGAAATTTGTCCAAATTGTCCACATCTAAAGCATTTCAGTCCATGGTTTTTGTAAGGATATCTCTTTGCTTCGTGATCTCTGTTCCCGCAACCGAAACACTTTCTACTACAGATATCAATTGCTTTGCTCGTCTGTAATTGCAAAGGATGCTTCATTTCTTGTTTAAAACACTAGGTTTCTTTTCGTAAACAAGCATTTTCGCTTTGAGTTTTACAAAGTACATCTTTCGTATAAAAACAGTTTTTGACCTGAACTATCAATGATACCGTCGGCGATGCGATGCGATGTATTCGTGAAAACTTTCGGTGAACTTTTTTTTTAGCAAATTAGTATACGATGAATGGAATCTCAGCACCGTTTGCCCGATCCGCAAGAAAGGAAACCCCCTAACTGCTCCAATTATAGAGGCATTTATGGAGCCTGATTGGCCCCTAACAGTGCCGTTTCAGGCCAGGAAAGTCCACCATCGATCAAATCATTACACTTCGACAGATCCTGGAAAAAACCCAAGAAGTCCAAATCGATACTCACCAACTTTTTATCGATTTCAAGGAACTCGCAAAGCCAACACCAAGGACACGATCTATCAAAAGTCCGTGCAGCTGCTTGCATACGCCGATGATATTGACATAATTGGAAGAACTCAGTGGGCTGTCACCAGTGCGTTTGCAAGCATTGAAGCAGAAGGGGCCAAAATGGGTTTAGCGATAAACGAGGGCAAAACCAAGTACATGCTGTAAACAAGAAGGGACAATCAACACCGACGAATTGGACAGAACGTTACAGTGGTCAGCTACAACTTCCAGGTAGTAAGAGACTTTATCTGCTATTAATTCTGATAATGATACGATCACAGAAATCAAGCGAAGAATAACTCTTACCAATCGCTGCTTTTTTTGGCTAATAAGGCAATTCAATAGTTAAGTCCTATCTCGAAGAACAAAGCAGGGCCTCCTCGCTGATGTTACGATGAATTGTTTTTGTATTGATCATCCTTACTTCGAACTTTATTCGGGCTTATCAATAATTCACCAAAATATTCGTAGTTTACGAACAAATTTTGATTTTCTCCTCATTCATCTCGTATCCCTGAGTCATTTACCAGATCTCATATTCGTCTCTGAAATATGGATCTATGAATTTGAAATTTCTAACTTCTGTATTCCCAACTTTACTTTCGCGGCAACTTGTAATACTTCTTATGCAGCTGGTGGAGTGGCGGTATTTTATAGAAGTAACATTACTTACTTACTTAGGTGGCGCTACAGTTCGGGGTGAACCTGGGCCTCAACCAACAAGCCTCTCCATTTAGCTCGGTCTTTAGCTAATTGCCTCCAGTTGCGTACTCCAAGTTGGTCGAGGTCCCCTTGAACTTATGCGTGCCACCTTCTGCGATGATTCCCTCTACTGCGTCGTCCCTCGGGGTTAGATTCGAAGACTCTGCGGGCCGGGGCGTTGGTGTTCATTCGCTCTACATGTCCTAGCCATCTCAGACGTCCAATACGCAGTTTTTTGACTAGGTCGATGTCGCTGTACAGCTCGTATAGTTCGTGATTGAATCTTCTCCTCCAAAACTCGTCAACGCTAACGGGACCGAAAATCTTACGAAAAATTTTTCTCTCGAAGCGACCAAGGATATCTCCATCCTCTTTTAATAAAGTCCATGTTTCAGAGCCGTAAGGCAGGACTGAGATCATCAAGGTCTTATATAGAGTCTCCTTAGTTGTTCGAGATAGGGCTTTACTGTTGAATTGCCTTATAAGCCCAAAAAAACAGCGATTGGCAAGAGTTATTCTTCGCTTGATTTCTGCACTGATTTTGTTAGTAGAATTTATAGCAGAGCCAAGGTAGACAAAGTCCCTTACTTACTTACTTACTTATGTCCTGTATCCCCTTGTGGGTCCTAGGGCCTCTACTACGCCTACGCGCCATCGTGTACGGTTTCTGGCAATGTGTCTGAGTTCTTCCCAACTTTTCCCTAACTGCAGTGCCTCCTTCTCGACTGTTCTGCGCCGTGTTCTCCTCGGACCGCCAGGTCTTCTGCCATCCTGAGTTAGAGGGTTCCATTGCATAGCATGGTTCGCTATGGAGCTGTCACCCTTTCGGAACGTGTGACCAATCCACTGCCACTTCCGCCGTTGGATAGTTGTGCCTATTGGTTCCTGACCCGTTCTCTCGTAAAGGTGTTCGTTAGAGATACGATTGGGCCAGAAAATCCTTAAGATATTGCGCAGACACCTATTAACGAACGTTTGCAGCTTTCTGGTGATAGTAGTGGTCACTCTCCACGTGCTGCAACCATATAGCAGCACGGATTCAACGTTGGAGCGGAACAGTCTTATTTTGGTGCTCAAACTGATTGCATTACTTACTTAGGTGGCGCTACAGTTCGGGGTGAACCTGGGCCTCAACCAACAAGCCTCTCCATTTAGCTCGGTCTTTAGCTAATTGCCTCCAGTTGCGCACTCCAAGTTGGTCGAGGTCCCCTTGAACTTGTGCGCGCCACCTACGGCGATAATTCCCTCTACTGCGTCGTCCCTCGGGGTTAGATTCGAAGACTCTGCGGGCCGGAGCGTTGGTGTCCATTCGCTCTACATGTCCTAGCCATCTCAGACGTCCAATACGCAGTTTTTTGACTAGGTCGATGTCGCTGTACAGCTCGTATAGTTCGTGATTGAATCTTCTCCTCCAAAACCCGTCAACGCAAACGGGACCGAAAATCTTACGAAGAATTTTTCTCTCGAAGCGACCAAGGATATCTTCATCCTCTTTTAATAAAGTCCATGTTTCAGCGCCGTAAAGCAGGACTGGGATGATCAAGGTCTTATATAGAGTCTCCTTAGTTGTTCGAGAGAGGGCTTTACTGTTGAATTGCCTTATAAGCCCAAAAAAACAGCGATTGGCAAGAGTTATTCTTCGATTGATTTCTGCGCTGATTTTGTTTGCTGAATTTATAGCAGAGCCAAGGTAGACAAAGTCCCTTACTACCTCGAAGTTATAGCTGCCCACGGTGACGTTTTGTCCAATTCGTCGATGTTGGTTTTCCCTTCTAGTTGACAGCATATACTTGGTTTTGCCCTCGTTTATCGCCAAACCCATTTTGGCCGCTTCCGCCTCAATGCTTGCAAAAGCACCGGTGACAGCCCGCTGAGATCTTCCGATAATGTCTATATCGTCGGCGTATGCAAGCAGTTGTACAGACTTGTAATAGATTGTGCCTCCGGTGTTGGCTTGTGAGTTCCGCACAATCCGTTCAAGTACAATATTGAAGAAGTCACATGACAGCGCGTCACCTTGTCTAAAGCCTTTTTTGACATCAAAGGTCTCGGTGAGGTCATTACCGACCTTGATGGAGCAGCGAGCGTTCTCCATCGTCAGCCTGCACAGGCGGACAAGTTTGGCAGGGATGTCAAAACTAGACATGGCTCTATAAAGCTCTTCTCTATAGATGCTGTCATAGGCGGCCTTGAAATCGATAAAGAGGTGGTGAGTATCGATTTGGAATTCTTGGGTTTTCTCCAGGATCTGCCGAAGTGTGAAGATTTGATCGATGGTGGACTTTCCTGGCCTGAAACCGCACTGATAGGGTCGAATCAGGCTGCTCATAAAAGGTTTCAGGCGTTCACACAATATCGCAGAAAAGATCTTATAAGCGATGTTGAGGAGACTGATGCCTCTATAATTGGCGCAGTTGAGGGGGGTCTCCTTTCTTGTGGATCGGGCAAACGATGCTGAGATTCCATTCATCAGGCATACACTCCTCTGACCAAATATTAGAAATGAGTTGGTGTATGCACTCTACCAATTCATCCCCAGCTGCCTTGAAAAGTTCGGCCGGTAAACCGTCAGGTCCAGCAGCCTTGTTCGATTTTAGCTTGGATATTGCTATCCTCACTTCGTTTTGGTCAGGTGGACGGAAATTTTGACTATCATCGTCCATGCTGAATGGTTCATTCTGCCTGACAGCGGGGTGTTGGTCTTCGTCGCCGTTATACAGTCTGCAGAAGTAGTTTTTCCATATTCTCAGCACCGACTGTGATTCTACTACGAGGTTTCCATTCTCATCTCTACAGGTTTCTGTACGGGTATGGCTCCTCTGACACGTTCTTTTTACCTTTTGGTAAAACTTCCGTACATTGTTCCTGGAGTATAGACTCTCGATATTCTCAAACGCGCGCTTCTCATGCTCTTTCTTCTTCTTTTGGAGAAGCCGATGTTCTTCCCGTCTCTTTGGCTCGTAGAGCTCACGAGCAGCTCTCGTCTTCCTTTGCAGCGCCGCTTTGTATGCCTCTTGTTTTGCTGCATGCACCCGCCGGCATTCTTCGTCAAACCAGGGGTTTCGCGGTGGTGGGCGAGCGAGACCCAGCACATCAGTCGCGGCGTTTCTGATGGCATGTTGGCAGCGTTGCCACTGGTCTTCGGCACTTGATGCTGGCGGTATAGGGGTGATTGAGAGATTTCGGGATACGCGTTCAGCGAAGAGTCTGGCGGTCTCTTGCGATTGTAGCTTTTCGACGTTAAATTTTCTCACAGTAATTCTTCTTTGTTGCTCAGATTGGGATATCCGCATTCGTACCTTGGCTACAACAAGGTAATGATCCGAGTCTATGCTGGCCGCTCGGAAGGTCCGGACATCCAGAATACTGGAGGCATGCCTTGCGTCGATCGCAATATGATCAATTTGGTTGATCGTGACATGATCATTGGACCGCCATGTCTGCTTATGAATATCGAGATGAGGAAACCATGTGCTTGCTATGGTGACATTTCGCTCCACAGCGAAATCAATTAGCCTTAGTCCGTTATCAGACGTGGTGTCGTGTAGGCTATGCTTACCGACTGCTCTACCGAAGACGTCCTCCTTTCCTATTTTGGCGTTAAAATCGCCCAATACGATTTTAACGTCGTATTTAGGACATTGCTCGTATGTTTTGTCGAGGAGCTCGTAGAAACACTCTTTGGAGGCAGGGTCCTTTTCTTCTGTGGGGGCATGAACACATATTAGGCTTATGTTAGCGAATTTAGCCTTGATCCGGATAGTCATAATACGCTCGCTCACGTGTCGGAAGCTTAAGACTTCTTGCCTAAGTCTGCCGCGTATGACAAATCCGCATCCGAATAAGCGTTGCCTGTTGCCTCTGTAGCAATCACTGTAGTAGATGTCACAGTTTTTCATCCTCTTTTTGCCCGGCCCATCCCATCGCACTTCCTGGATGGCGGTAATATCTGCTTTATAGCAGTCTAGGGCCTCTGCTAGTTGTTCGGCTGCACGTGGTCTGTAAAGGGACAGAACATTCCACGTACAGATCCGAAGGTCGTTGTCCTTATTTCGTTTGCTGGGGTCGTCATTAGTTGGGTCATCCTTATCCGAGGCTTTTGGTTGTTTCGGAACCATGCGTTTTTTACGTGGTAGGGAAGTTACCCCGACGGCACAACCCCCAACCTGGAGGGCCAGTTCCTTAATTATTCCCCTAGGACGAGGGGCCGGGTACACCGGTGCCAGTAGTCCACTACGGAAGTATGAGCGCTGCCGTTGGCCCATTAAGGGCTCCTCCGCCACCATCTCTATTCCAATGTCCTGACCAACATTGGAAATTCCTTACCGACCTGTGATCCGAATACGTCGAAGCAGCTCGCGCAAGGTATTCACTAAGTTCAACCTAACTGAAACTATAGACGCCACCGCTGACTCCGTCTAGGGAATTCGTCCGCTGCCGCCTGGAACAGGAAGAATTGCTCTAGTGAGAAAAGCACTCTTCCCCCCCCTCTGATTGCATTGCTTCGCCATATTTTGGACAACATCCCGAACGCGGACTTTACTTTGGCGATCCTGTTGACTATATCCAGTTCGGTTCCACCATCGGTCGAGAAAATACTCCCAAGATACTGGAAATCCTCTACTCTCTCTACCGGTTGTCCAGCAATGCATATTTGAGCCGATGAGTTTTTCCAAGGCTGATCATTTTAGTTTTTGCCGTATTAATTTTCAGCCCGACGACACCTGCCTCCCTCTCCACATCTGCTGTCATTTGGTGGAGGTCCATAATTCTGTGGGAGAGTAAGCATGCATCGTCTGCGTAGTCAAGATGCTTCAGTTGAGATGTAAGAGTCCATCGAATTCCTCCGTTTCAAGTCGACAAAGCTGCATGAAGCACATCGCTAATCACCAATAGGAATAATATTGGTGAAAGGATACAGCCTTGTCTTACCCCACTTTGGATCTCGAATTCCTCAGACAACCTTCCCCTGTGCAGAACGTGACATTTGGAGCCTTCATATGTAGCTTTGATAATAGCAATTAGTTTATCGGGAATACCTCTCCAAATAAACTCCCTGTTGACACTATCGAACGCCTTCTCAAAATCGATGAACAGCAAGAGCAGTGGCGATCGATATTCAACACACCGTTCGATGATAATCCGCAGGGTGTTGATGTGGTCGGCACAGGAGGATCCAGAGCGGAAACCTGCTTGTTCGGCATCGAGTGTGTCTTCGAGATGTTGTTTGATTCGCTCAAGGCTGATTTTAGCTATTATCTTAGCTACAGCAGGCAGCACGCAGATACCCCTTCAGTTTCCGCACTCCATTAAATTTCCTTTTTTAGGAAGCTTGACGATCATTCCCCTTTTCCACTCGTTAGGAAAGCTCTCTCTATAAGTGGAAGCAGAAGCTCAGCCGATGTTGTGGGCGTTGCTCGTAAGAGCTCTGCTGGAATACCGTCAAGTCCTACCACCTTGTTGGTTTTGAGTACCTTGATCGCGGTAATGATCTCATCTTTACTGGGAGTTGTGGTGCGTATTCGGGTACTTCTCACCTCGGGCATCTCAGTCTGATTTGGGAGCATATTGCTAGCGAATACACGGTTCAAAACCGTAGCAAAATGCTGTTTCCATCTCTTGAGCTGGTCCTCATCCGAAATGAGCAAGGAGCCATCTAGGCTTTTCACTGGGTGTTGGCTGGAGCTGCGACCACCTGTCAGCTCTTTCGTGATTCTGTAGACGGTCCTGCTGTCGCACCTCCGTGCAGCTTCTTCTGCTTCTGTAGCCAGCGCGTTGATGTAGTTGCGCTTGTCACGTCGTACGCTACGCTGAACTTCTCTCATCTTCATGCGATATAGGGACTCTAGCTCGCTTCTCCTTGCTGCTGGGGTAGCTGCAACGCGAGCTTTCAGCTGTTTTCGTTCGTCAATCCGTCTCCAGGTATCCTCGGAAAGCCACGCCCTATATCTTCCCTACGATCGACCGACAATTCCTTCAGCACCAGATGTAAAAACATTTTTCACAGCACACCAATGGTCTTGAATGGTTGCGGGCATTGAGCTGCTGATTGCTTCCACACCTTGCGAAAAGTGCTCCCTTAATTGTTGGCGCACTGAGGGATCACTAAGTCTATCGATGTTGAACCTGGGCATTCTTGTGTTGTCGTGGGATCTTCGAACTGCAGCAGTGCGTAGTTGGAGAGTAGCTATCATAAGATGTGGGGATCTGCCCCTCGCCTGTTTCGGCTGATAGCAAAATGGTCAATTTGGTTGGAGGTTGCTTGCCTGTCGTTGGAAACCCAGCTGACTTTGTGGCAGGTCTTGTGCTCAAACATGGTGCCACCTATCACAAGGCGGTTGGCATTGCAGAAATCCACAAACCTTTCGCCGTTGTCATTACGGTTGCCTAGTCCATGCTTCCCGATTACATGTTTGAGCCATTCGTTGTCGCTGCCTACCTTGGCATTCAAATCCCCCATCACTATGACAATGTCTCCATTTGGTGTTGTGTTGAAGACGGCGCTTAAGAGATTGTAGAAGCTCTCCTTTTCATCCTCAGACGAACTATTCGTTGGGGCGTAACACTGTATGATGGTGACGCGTCGTACTCTAGTCCGGAATCTGGCCGTCAAAATCCTATCACCATGAGGCTGCCAGGAAGTTAGGCCCTTGCGTGCTGTTGTTGTTAGCAGTAGTTCGACTCCATATTCCCGCATACTTCCGGATGGTCTTCCAGAATAGAGTAGTACAGTGTTACGCGGTACTCGCCCGCTTCTAACCATCTTACTACACTTACCCCTAAAATGTCCAGTTTATATCGCATGAATTCCTTTTCCAGTTGGAGGAATCTGGCATTGTAAGGACCTTCTCTTCCCGAGTCGAGGAGCGTCTTTACATTCCAGAAACCTATCTTTGTCCGGGTACAATAGCCAAAAGTCGTCAACATGTGATCATTCCTTATCCGAGGCATAGTGTCGGTTTCCGTAGCGGGCAATATTCGGTAACGCAGGTTGCTGGCCCACGTTACCTAGCCTAGAATCAAGGCCCTAGACAACCCGCACTTACAACTTTGGCCTATAAGTATAAGGGTTTATACGTATAGTTGCCCGGGGACTACCACTAGGAGGTAAAGTAAGCACTTCATCACGAACTTGATTGTTTGCTACTGGCCCAAGCCAAGTTTTGAGCAGTCAGTAGTTTCCCGATCAATCGCAATGCAGGTCCCCAGTAAGTCCCTTACTACCTCGAAGTTATAGCTGCCCACGGTGACGTTTTGTCCAATTCGTCAGTGTTGGTTTTCCCTTCTTGTTGACAGCATATACTTGGTTTTGCCCTCGTTTATCGCTAAACCCATTTTGGCCCCTTCTGCTTCAATGCTTGCAAACGCACTGGTGACAGCCCACTGAGTTCTTCCAATTATGTCAATATCATCGGCGTATGCAAGCAGCTGCACGGACTTTTGATAGATCGTGTCCTTGGTGTTGGCTTTGCGAGTTCCTTGAAATCGATAAAAAGTTGGTGAGTATCGATTTGGACTTGGGTTTTTTCCAGGATCTGTCGAAGTGTAATGATTTAATCGATGGTGGACTTTCCTGGCCTGAAACGGCACTGTTAGGGGCCAATGTTGGTAGCGTTGCCACTGGTCTTCGGTACTTGATGCTGGCGGCAAAGGGGTGATTGAGAGATTTCAGGATATGCGATCAGCGAAGAGTCTGGCGGTCTCTTGCGATTGTAGCTTTTCGACATTAAATTTTCTCACAGTAATTCTTCTTTGTTGCTCCGATTGGGATATCCGCATTCGTACCTTGGCTACAACAAGGTAATGATCCGAGTCTATGTAGGCTGCTCGGAAGGTCCGGACATCCAGAATACTGGAGGCATGCCTTGCGTCGATCGCAATATGATCAATTTGGTTGATCGTTACATGATCATTGGACCGCCATGTCTGCTTATGAATATCGAGATGAGGAAACCATGTGCTTGCTATGGTGACATTTCGATCCACAGCGAAATCAATTAGCCTTAAGCCGTTATCAGACGTGGTGTCGTGTAGGCTATGCTTGCCAACTGCCCTACCAAAGACGTCCTCCTTTCCTATTTTGGCGTTAAAGTCGCCCAATACGATTTGAACGTCGTATTTAGGACATTGCTCGTATGTTTTGTCGAGGAGCTCGTAGAAACACTCTTTGGTGGCAGGGTCCTTTTCTTCTGTGGGGGCATGAACACATATTAGGCTTATGTTAGCGAATTTAGCCTAGATTCGGATAGTCATAATACGCTCGCTCACGTGTCGGAAGCTTAAGACTTCTTGCCTAAGTCTGCCGCGTATGACAAATCCGCACCCGAATAAGCGTTGCCTGTTGCCTCTGTAGCAATCACCGTAGTAGATGTCACAGTTTTTCATCCTCTTTTTGCCCGACCCATCCCATCGCACTTCCTGGATGGCGGTAATATCTGCTTTATAGCAGTCTAGGGCCTCTGCTAGTTGTTCGGCTGCACGTGGTCTGTAAAGGGACAGAACATTCCACGTACAGATCCGAAGGTCGTTGTCCTTATTTCGTTTGCTGGGGTCGTCATTAGTTGAGTCATCCTTATCCGAGGCTTTTGGTTGTTTCGGAACCATGAGTTTTTTTGCGTGGTAGGGAAGTTACCCCGACGGCACAACCCCCAACCTGGAGGGCCAGTTCCTTAATTATTCCCCTAGGACGAGGGGGCGGGTACACCGGTGCCAGTAGTCCACTACGGGAGTATGAGCGCTGCCGTTGGCCCATTAAGGGCTCCTCCGCCACCATCTCTATTCCGATGTCCTGACCAACATTGGAAATTCCTTACCGACCTGTGATCCGAATACGTCGAAGCAGCTTGCGCAAGGTATTCACTAAGTTCAACCTAACTGGAACTATAGACGCCACCGTTGACTCCCTCTAGGGAATTCGTCCGCTGCCGCCTGGAACAGGAAGAAGTGCTCTAGTGAGAAAAGCACTCTTCCCCCCCTCTCTCATCTGCTGCCACCAAGAATCCGCCAAACGGGGTTGGTTACCCATTTCTTGGATTAAGGTACTAGGCACCCGGCTGTCACCGCGTGGAGGTTGAGACTAGGAGTTGGTAGGCCTCAGCTGAGTGAAAACGCTTGTGTTTTCATATGATCGCATGCACTACCGTTTGACCAGCCAAGTGACATTGTGTGTGCTGTACTAAAACCCAATCTGAAAAGAGCTGATTTGATTTGTTTAATTTTTGAATTATCTGGCGTTCGTTACAGTTTTGTTGGAGTGTACAGTTTGCATTTATACACTGTTAATGCTTTTGTTGAGGAATTTTCTGGGTTTTCGGATTCCCATAGTTGCAAAAATCAAATTCTTTTAGGTGGTTTTAACATTAATATTTTGTCTAATTAACCTGATGCTGATAACTTTCTAGCGGTCTTATCTTCCTTTGGCTTTGGCTCTTTGGTGAACAAACCTACCAGAGGATCGTATTGTTTGGACCATGTATTTATAAGATTACACAGGAACTACGATATTACCTACAAAACAGAAGTACACCAACTCAAGATAACTGATCACAGTTTAATCACCCTTCAGATTGAGAGTTGTGTTACAAGAAATAAGCAGTCCTCTGAAAACATATTTCAGAAAATAGATTTTTCTGCACTTAAATCTGCTTTAACCTTTGAGTTTTGGGAGAAAGTTTATAGTGCATGTGATCCGTCGATTGCTTTTGATATTTTTCTAAGTAAGCTTCAGTTCTTCATTTCAAGCTGTAGACAATGTGCCAATATAAATAATAAAAAGATAACAAGATTAAAACAGTGGACGAATGTATCACTACTCAAAAAAAATAAAATTAAAGAACAAACTTCGAATTAAAGTAAAGAAGCATCCGCACAATATTAGGCTTTAAGGTGTTAACCCTTTCATGCCAGATGTTGCCTATAGGCAACATTGTATGTTTTAGCTTCTAAGTCGCGTAATTTTAATTTATTCTCTAACGACTTTTTTTTTTAGAATAGGTTGATATGTTGTGCAAGTTTGTTGTACAATTTTTTTTCGAATATTTTTTTGAAAGTATTGCTAGTGATCACTTTGTAGCTGATCTTCGATGAGTGCACATGTACAATTTTTTTTATGCGAAATATGAGTTTGCAAATTATTTAAAAAAATATATAAAGAAATTTAAGTGTACAAAACCAAGTACGTAAAATAATTAAACACATGCAAGAAAATTAGGAAAAAGAAAAAAAAAATCGAAACAAACTTTTAGTTTATGGTCAGAAATTTTTTTAAACTTTTTAGGCAACATTTCATAACTTTTAAACCAGGGTACATAGGACTTTGAAATTGATATCACTTCATATTTACGTCAAGGCTAACAACTCCATATCCTTGAAAAAGTATTAGCCACTCCCAAATTAATTCTGGCATGAAAGGGTTAAGATAAACTTTGTAATGATCTTAAAACTGAAATTCCGGGTTGTAGAGATAATTATTTTAGAAAAAGACTTGCTGAAAATATAGGTAACTCTAAAAAGGAATGGAAAGTTGTTAACGAAATCTTAAATAAAAAAGCCAAAAATTGATAATTCAATAAAATGTGGTGGCACTATAGTTAATAACCCCTTAGATGTGGCCAATTTATTTAATGATCATTTCTCCAAAATAACTGAAAACATCAACAATACCCCTCATTTGAGGTCATGTCAATATGCTGACATTATTATTCAAGAAAGCTTCAATACAGAACGTTTTTTCTTTGAAAAATGTCCCTCACAGCAAATTCATAAAATTATACTTAATGTCACTCAAAACGTCTAATTCATTATCTAATGATATGATTTCCTGTAAAATTTAAAAAAAAAAATATTTCGTTCTATGTTTCTAATATCTTGAGTTTTATCTTTAATCTAAATATACAAAAAGGAGTTTTTCTAGATGCGCTTAAGTTAGCAATTGTAATTCCGTTGCACAAAAAAAGGAGATACTGCAAGTTTTAACAATTACCGTCCTATTTCGCTTTCACTAGTGTTCTCTAAAGTATTCAAAAACGGTATTAAATCTAGAATGTTATCCTCTTTGAGCAAAAGTAATATTTTATTGATTCCCATTTGAATTCAGAAAAGGTAGATCGACTGAAGATGCTGTTTTAAGATTGTGTGGCGAACTTTCCTCCGCCCGTGCCCTGAGAACCAGTATTAAGGTATTAATAATCTCTTTGGCACGCGCAAATTATAAAAAAAAACAAAAAAAAGCTTAAACGAGTCTGAGATTGCGGCTTCCCTGTTTATTGATATAACTTAAGCTTTCGATATGGTGGACCATGTTTTGCTACTCCAAAAACTGTATAGGGCCGATTTTAGAGGATTTGTGTCTTATCTAAGTAACCGTAAACAAAAAGTTAAAGTGCAAAATAGTTTGAGTTCGGAAAAGTGTATAAATTAGGCGTTCCTCAAGGCTCCGTTTTGGGTCCAATACTATTCTTAATTTTTGTAAATTCACTTTTAAGGGCAACGTTTTAAGGGCAAAATAACAGCCTTTGTGGATGACACTGCTTTATCGTACTCCACAAAAAACTATTTTAATTTGTTTATTGCTGTCAATAACGGCTTAGAAATTCTGCGCAAATGTTTTCTTCTACATAAACTAATTATAAGTGAAAAAACGAAATTCATGTTATTCAATATCTCATATCGGTGTAGATATCGCGTTGTGTTATCATTCACCTACTTGTCCTAAATACCATTTATCAAATTGTTGTACACATCAGTTTTGCAAGTACACTTATGTTGCTAATACGAAGTGTTCTGTTGATTGCTTCTATATCGAACGGGTTGACAAATTTAAATATTTGGGAATAACATTGGATAGTAGGTTAAACTGGAAAAATCATACTTTTAAGTTGACACAATACTTAAATAACGTTTTGAGACAATTTTATCACATGAGCCTCTATTGTACTCAGCACATTTTAAAATTTGTTTATAATGGATTATTTAAATCTAAGTTGCAATATGGGTTGGCCTGTAAGGGTGGCACTCACTCTAATAAAGTTGTTCCTCTGCTTACTAAGCAAAAGCGTGCGATTCGTATTTTATGCAGAGCTAACCGCAGAACTCATAGCTTTGACTTATTCAGAAACCTAAAAATTCTTCCTCTTACGCATTTATACTTTTGTAAAGTCTTAAAAATGTTCTTTGAAAAATCTCGGTATTCGCCCTGAAGCTAAGCAATGCTGAAAACAATTAATCAAATCATCGCCCACAATTTTCCTTCAGTGGATACCACTGCCACACAGTGGATCGAGTCAGTTTAAAAATAATTAATTCCCTAACGGGTTGTCTATGGAGTTTTCCTTTGGTGAGTGGTACTTGCGGATTTCGTAAAACTCTCGCAAACTCCCAGGTAAAAACACATAAAAACAAAAGCTATGATGGTCTAGTTCAAACATACATACATACATATGTACATTTTCGATGGCCCGCTAATCCTTTACGAGGTTCGTGGGGATAAGATGCTCAGCTGGACTTTCCATCCTACTCTATTCTCCGCCATTGACTTCAACTCATCAGGAGGAATCCCTAGACGGCTCCAGGAGAAATGTCGTACTATTTCTAGGCATACCGAGGGATTGCTTACCTGATGGCACGATAATCATGACACGTCTTGGAAGCCGGTTTGAGGGCATATGCACTACGTGACTAAACCATTGAAGTATAATACGTTTCGTTCGGAGAAGTAGCTGCTTAACAGTGAGCGCTTCGCGTACTCTGGTGTTGCGCACTCGATCCCTACGAGTTATTGCAGCAACACCGCGAAGGAACCTCTTTTTTTTTATTATTTTGGTCACTACCCAAATTTCATGACCATAGGTAAGACTTGGAATATATAGATCGACCCAGCTTTCTCAAAATTGATCCAGCCTGCTCAGTTCTACAGGATAACTGGGCGTTGCTCTTTCCATCACTGGTGAATAAGACCCCGAAGTATTTAAACTTTTCTACCTGCTTCAGTGGGACTCCACTAACATACAGAGTCCACTGAATGGGCGTTTACCCTCATTGCAGCATCGTCAGAAATGGCTTCAAACCTTTCAAGTGCGCGCTAAAGTTCGGTTTAAGAGGACGCAAGGATGACCAAATCATCCGCAAAGAGCAGATAACTAATCCTTAAGTCTCTCACTTTGAATCATTCTCCATCACGGCTGCGTTCTAACATCCAGTCCATATATACAATGAAGAGAAGAGATGACGAGATGGTTTTGATTTAACGCCATTTAGCCGTTCAAATATAATTTTCTCAAACAAGTCCACAGAAGGTTGACAATCCCTGTTCCTTGAGATAAGAACACAAAAAAGTAAACAACCCTCCACAACGACTACGACAAGAGAAAGGTAAAACAACTGTATACGAAGATTTCGATTTGCTCAAGAACTGTTTTTTTTTTTAGGGGGAACGAGGAAGCCCAAGTGGAAATGCTGGTTAAATGATGTACCAGTGTTCTCCGGGAGTGGGCCTGCACAAACTGCTGACGTGATGAAATCCCAAACTACCACTTCCACCCCCATCAGAGAAAGAAAAAAAAACAGATATCAGGAATGGGGAAAACAAAAACAATCCGGGAAAAATCTCTTTAGTAAAACTTCAGATACATACCTTCCACATCGAACTAGATACCTACTGCTGGAACAACCACAACTGCTGCACAACGTTATTTGCGGAGACAAAATGGAAGTAAGGATGCGCAGAAAACATGTACAAGCACACTCCATGCGATGCAAAGCGAAAAAAGGACACAAAAAGATGTTCGCGAGTGGAAAGATAGATGGCTGGAATCCACCTTACCCCACCTCTACCCTTGCACACCCTTAATTTCTGAGCCAATACAGCGACGAATCGTTGTTAGAGTTTCATTTCAAAATATCGAACGTGAATTGCCAGCAAAAAAATCGACGACAGCGATAAAGAAAAATCGAGCGATATAACGAAAATTGATTGGGATTTGAGTAGAACACAGGAATAAAACATTATGGAAACATAGGTTCACGTTTAAAAGTGCCTTCGTCCTTTATTCCGGCTGATTCCGGAACACAATGCGCACCTTTGTAGGGCGGAAGTGGGTTTTCTCGCTCAGGTATCATCCAAGGATGAGGCACATAGGAAAACAAAGGGGTCGGTTGGTTATAATTTATGACTGCCGTGTGTTCTTGGGGGATACCCGACCCACAGCTCTGGGGATAACGATTGGTATTTTTAATGTCTGCTCCCTGAGTAGGATTATTGTCCTACATACTCATACGACATTCCACACATACATTACGTTCGAGCAAACACCTATGCTGGCACACAAGGAATCAGTAGATAAGTGCTCTTGTGCCGGGTTCCTGGTCTTCGCATGCATTGTAGGAGCGGCAGACCACCACGTTGCTGGTAAAATTAAATTTCGCGTAGCAGGCCCCGGCAGTTGGCTGGCTGGCGGTGGATATCGTGTGTGATCTATGTGTAGGGACATGCAATAAGGTTGAGATAAAGTATTAGCGATTTTTTGAAAAAATTTTGCAAACGGAGCATGTACCCGTTTATGCACATCCCTCCTTGACTGCTTCTGGCTCTGTTAAGGACAGGCTTGGGGCATGAATGGAAATCCGCGACATGCGGATATGGGAATAAAAATCAATGGTATTCTGCGAATAGACAAAGCGTCCATGCCAAGTGCGGTGAGGGCTGATGGCAGACATAAGGCACAAGGCACACAGAAGTTTCGATTTGGCACTGCCGCTTGTCGGTAAAAGTTCAGAAATTTTTCTAGCTAGGGGAAGTCGGTCGGTCGGGTGGTTTGTGCCAGCACTCAGATATTTTATGGGGAAATGTTCGGAATTGCAAGGAAATTGTGATTTAATGGATGATTGCGTTTAGATTAGTGGTCTTTCCATCGAATTTATAAACCTACACCGTCATCAAGTTGCTATTGCTGTGCCATCAGGGGTTGAACGCCTACTATCAGGGATGCACGCATACCCGTACAATCCGAGAGTATGTTGGAGTTTATGTTTTTCCGCTTTTGGTTTATGATGATATTTTTATTGGATATTTTTGGCAATTTATCTTTTTCGGTTCTCCATGCGGAACGATGTGGTTTTGTATTCTAAGTGGAGCTGGAAGTACAAAAGTGCTCGTGTGTGCGCGTTGCGATGTGTTTAGGGATACATACGGTGGGAGTAAATGAGGATATGGTGAAAAAATATTGGATGTTTGTGGAAAATGCTTCAATTAATTAGATTACTTGGCAGGTAGAATTCATTACGCATGTTCGAATGGAGCTGAGACTGTGAAAATGTTGTACCTACTATGTATACGCGTATTAAATGGAAATCTGATAAGTACATATGTA
Organism: Brachypalpus laphriformis; assembly: GCA_945910035.1. Taxonomy (NCBI): domain Eukaryota; kingdom Metazoa; phylum Arthropoda; class Insecta; order Diptera; family Syrphidae; genus Brachypalpus; species Brachypalpus laphriformis. The sequence goes on from OX246756.1 coordinate 105,706,476, forward strand.
TGTATTGTAAAAAGCATTTGGTTGGGTTGGGATGAAGTAACTGTCTATTTGATCTTACTTTGTATTGCCTAATCTGATATTGCTTAGTACATATTATACATACACTTACAAGTAGTCAACAAATCTTTTCGTCAAGTATTTACAGAATGCAAATTTCCCATTCAATTTCAGTTGCTAGAGTTGTTTAACTTTTCCGAGATGGTCAACAAATAAGCAATGTTTAGTTACAAAACATGTCAAGAGCTTCTCAGATAGAGGTGATGCCGTGATTTAACACTGTTAGGCATCAGCGGATGACTCCACATAACCCACACACTACTTGTTTATTGTTTTTCAGTAATATCGGCCAGATAAATAATTATCGATATTTATGCTCCCAATGGGTTTGTGTTGTGTACACTTTGTCGCACTGAGTAGGGCATAGTTGTGATTGCGATTGTGATTTCTGTTTCGTTCAGGATAGGTAAGTACGGCACAATCGTATCCTTTGGCTTTATATATACATATGCTTCGTTTTAAATCTATATCTATAATAAAATGATAACAAGGGCTCTTGATGGGCGCGGATTATGCAGAAACTACTGTACATATTTTAACGAAGCTTTTGGCGTTCTATACCTTATGATACTGGTCCTTATTTCCAATAGTCCTTATGTCCTTGAGGGGATTAAGATATAAAAAGAAATAAACACAGGGATTAAAAAAAAAAAACAAACAAAACCAGGCATTATAAAACTATACATTCAGAATGTTAGAGAGCTACAGAGTTTTTTTTTTAATTTCCTGTTTCCTGTTTCACATTAATTTCCTGTATTTCCAAACTGTAGTGCCTTCTAAGTAAGTAAGTCATTTATTTCCTTCCCTACCTATAGGCGCAAATTTATACTTATGGTATGCACATGTGCATTTTGACGCAGTACTTCTGTTACATATAAAAACATACATATGCGGCGGTTAAAGTCATGCTGGTGTAAGTCATTTCTCAATGAATACTACACATGCCAAACTGTTGCATGAAAATGTGAGGTAAATTAAAATATTATCACTTCAACAACAGACGGTAACACAAACTTGATAGATAAAGGAAAAGCTGATATGTATTGTTGAAAGTTACAGCGGGACAAATGTTAAATGTAGGTCTCCATTCAAATATCTTAAAATGGATTAACTCTTATCTAAGAGAGCGAGTTCAGTACGTTCGAATTAATAACCTACTTTCCTCACCAATTTATGCTACCTCTGGAGTTCCACAAGGTAGTCATCTAGGTCCTCTGCTCTTTCTTATTTTCGTAAATGACATTCCCGACATTCTTTCATATTCACTATGTCTGATGTTCGCTGAAGATATACAAATATTTCGATGTATTAACTCGATACTAGATTGTTTACGCTTGCAAGAAGATCTTAACAGATTGTCAGCTTGGTGCAATAAAAACGATTTGCATTTAAATGTTTCCAAATGCCAAAGTCTTACTTACTGTCGCAATCATTCACCCATTCATCATATATATAATATTGCTAACATAGCAATATCAACCGTATCCATTAAAAAAGACTTAGGTGTCATCTTCGACCAAAAACTGGCCTTTTTGAGTCACATAGATTTTCTAATTTCTAAAGGCAATTCAATGCTAGGTTTCATTTTACGCAACTCTAAACAGTTTTCAGATCCCCAAACGCTTAAGTGTCTCTTTTTTGCCTACGTTAGGTCTGGTCTTGAATACTCTAGTACAATCTGGAACCCATTCTATGAGGTCCACTCCTTTAGAATTGAAAGGATTCAAAAACGGTTCACGAGAACTGTAGTAAGAAGGCTTCAATGGAACATTGATATGCCTTCATACGATACTCGATGCAAGTTACTTGGACTACTACCTCTTCACGTTCGAAGGAAGTACTTCTCGATTATGTTTATTCCTGACATAATAATGAATCATATCGATTGTTCTCACCTTCTGTCATTAGTTGGATTGAATACCCCTGTGAGAGTGCTTAGAAATCGTGTTATATTTCATGTTCCGAATCATAGAGTAAATTATGCTTTTAATGAACCAATATCTAGATGTCTAAGAGAAGCAAATACTGTCTGTGACTTTCTTGATTTTTCTCTAAATATTGACTTATAGTACATCTGGTGGAAGTTTATAAGTATTTCATTTTCATTTTGTTATTGTATATACATTTTTTTTTGTTTTTATCAAGTAATCATTTAAGTACTTTTATTGTAACTTGGCTAGATGAAATAAATAAATAAATAAATTCTTAAGCTTACACCACTAACTTTAACCGCCTCACATAAAGTTATTGTGGGCCACGCAGATAAAGTTGCGGGTATCTGCTAGTTTATAATAAATATAGGGCCCTATACTGCGCATCAAAGAGAATAAGTCAATAAATGTTAGCTGTGATCTTACAAGTGATTAAATCATTGCTAGTTTTAGCTGCTTTTTGCTTAAACTTTTTAGCCCACCATTATTCCAGGAGCCTTGCTCCAAGTTAGATGTGTATTTTGGAAATCAAACTTAGCTTTCTAATTCACCAATAACCCTAAAAATAAATGACAAAATTATCCCTATAGACAAAGTAGCTAGGTATCTAGGCATGCACTTGGACTCGAAACTCACATGGAAGTATTGTATCATATACAAAAAAAGAAAAATCAATTAAAAGAGAAATACAGACAATTAAACTGGCTACTTAGAAGAGACTCAAAATTATCTACAAGCAATAAAATCTTATTGTACAAATCAATTATCAAACAAATCGAATGTAGCTCTAATACAAAGACAACAATCAAAAATTATACGTGCAATAGTCAATGCAGAGTGGTATATAACATGACATACGACTAAATTGGCTCCGTAGCCCACTGTGCGCCGTGGCGTAAGTGGTTAGTGTGTCGGATCACTGTGCGTGAGGTTCCGAGTTCGAATCCAGAAAATACCAAAAAGTTTTTTCACGGTCCCACCTCTGGCGAGCGTCTTACAAACATCCGAGAGTACTGTTGTCACGGAAAAGCTTCTCAAATCGCCGTTCGAATACGGCACTAAACTGTAGGTCCCTTCCATTCGTGTGAAAAATACAACGCAGACAACATGAGTGGTTGCGAGAAGCTAGGCCCTGGCACTTAAAGAGCTGTTGCGCCAAATATTATTTTTTTTTTTACATTTGATGGAACAGTTGAAATTCGTTCAAACCTTTCAGATATTTGCCGTGCAAATGTCTCTCGTATCTCATCGTCCTGTAGCCTCTCCCATCGTATGCGTGTAACCATCCTTGGTTTAAGTTTTAAGGGAAGCACTCTCTCGCTAAGATACAATTTGCACAGTACTAAGTGATGATCAGTTGACAGTTCGGCCCCTCTCAATACGCGAACATAACAAATCATTCTCTTCAGACACCATGGTACCACAAAGAAATCTATCAGCGACTTCTGCTGAAGACTCTGACGGTACCACGTGTATTTGTGAATGTCTGTGTGTGAGAAGATAGTGTTCAATGCCAGAGTCGGTCAACCTGGGACTTGTGAGTATCCCCACTCCCGCCCGAGCAGACTCTGAGGGTGCGACTCCTGACAGAAAGAGCTTCCACCCATCTGAAAGATCCAAACATTTAGAACCTCTTTTGAAGAGACGCCAACTATATCTAGTCGACTTTTAACAGCCTCCTCAACAAGCTCAAGGTGAGTGATGAGCCGTCCCATGTGACTATCCTAAGTCGATGCCGTTGTCGAAATTCAGAGAATCCATCTGTATCCCTATCGGTACACAGCGCGCTCACCCCTTGACCCCTGTAGTAGTTTACGAGACCATTGACAGGAAGCTCGTAGACATTTCGGGTTATACACGGCCTGCTGCCGAGCGGGACAGGCCCACCACCAGACGCTCGCATACTGATACCCTTCAGGCCTGGCTCCAAAGGATGCCCTGGCTTACCAGGTTTGGCAATATCTGAGGACAGTTTACGTCTTCTTGTCATTTTGGGGTATGCGCTTTGTTAGCTGTGACTGGATTGTATGGATTGGACTATTTAAGTTACCCCATCTGCACATCCCAGTCACGTTGCCCGCCCCCCACCACGAGGAGGTCAGCTGCCAGAGGGTTATCTAAGCTTAATAAAGAAAATATGGAGCTACATAGCCCTATATTTTCAATTCCCTTAAAATATTCTTATATCGTGAAGGCGTTCTAACCGCAGAATCTAGACTGGAAAGTAATAGCAAATATTTTTGCAGCTATATTAACGGCAAGCGTAAGTACTTTACTAACGGACTTCCAAATTGCATGAGCTACGAAGGAACAACTACCAGCAATGTATCCACGATTTGTAACATATTTGCAACCTATTTCAAATCCGTATATTCGTACGATTTCTCTCTCTCCCAAGACTTACCTAACGTAACTGAAGTCTTTAACTTACGGTTCCTTAAGATTGATGTTACAGAGCTGAAAAATGTGGTATCACAAATAAACTGCAATAAAAAAGTTTGACCAGATGGTAGTCCACCCTCAAGATTTGCGCTAATGTAATAGCTAAGCCTTTGACATGGATTTTGAATAGAACTTTTGCAGAGGGTAATTTTCTAGATAAATGGAAAATATGTTTTATTACTTCAACTGGTTAAGTATTGTATTAACTGCTCAAGTTTGCCCAGGTTCAGATGCTTAAGCGATGATTTGCTTAGATCGCCAAGCGGCGCATTTGATAAGACTAGATTAGATTGATTTTATTAATTGATTATTTATTTACAATAATTTACATAAATATACTCGTATGTACATACATCAAAAATCAATATTTGCATGGCTTTAAGCCATTTGACAATTGACAATTTGTTTAAATAAAATTTTTATCATTTCTTAATTTTCTTTTATTATATCTATCAGAAGTTGCAATTTAATAAAATAAAAGCTAGTTTTTGCACCACAATTAAAAGCTTTCCTTAACGATTCTTTACCGATACCCAAGCGCTGTCTTATAATACGCATACAAGATAGCCACATTCATTTCGTTGAGATGGTGTATAACTTCTTCATTAGAAATTCGATCTACGCCAAAAAAGTGCCGTCTGGTTTCTCTGAGCGTTAGGACATCCACCCTCTCCGCCAGGTTACATATGTACACAAGACCCGTAAATCTTCTCTATGCGGTTGATAATTTAATGGGAATAGTTCAGCTCGCACTTTAATCATAAGAGCTATTTATTCGCAGGTGCAATTATCGTGGAAGTAATTCCGATCACCCAAGTTGTAAAGCTTTGGCTTCCATGATTCCACGTTTGCTTCTTTCAAATCCAAGATATTCCATAAGCAAGAGCTAGGTCACTCCGATTGCTATTATAACTATTCTTCCAACGTAGCGCATCCAGTGTCACTTTCCTTGGTAATCTTTCTACAGGCATATTAACCACTTTTTAACTGGAGTCTACTTCCCGTTTCAGCATTTTTGTAGCCAGTCCAGCATTATCCCCATACCTCGACCGCATAAACATAGTTGACTCGGCTACAGCTTCGAAAACACGAAGCTTACTGCTATGCGTTATCGAAGCATTTTCTCCACGTTGTATTTATAGCAGACTTGAACTTTTGTAGCTTGCATTTCAAGTGATCTTCCATGCTTAGGTTTTGTGTGAAAACCATACCAAGGTAGTTGCACACTTTAACTATTTCGATCTGATCGCCATTCAAAAATAATCTTTCGATGTTACACCTCCTTCCTCCACCCTATTTGACGATTAACACCTTTTATTTTTCCAGATTAATTATAAGGCTCCACATTCTACAAAATTCATACAAATGATTAATCATACGGTGCTATGCCTTCGCGGAGTTAGCCAACATTACTATATCGTCTGCAAAAAGTAACGCCTCTATGACGAGTCCTGAAAACTCAACACCTTCAGGAAGCGAACCAACAATGTCATCTATAAAGGGAGCGAATAGCAATGGGCTTAAAGTGCTTCTTCTTCTTCTTCTTCCTTTTATCAGCGAGGCTATGCTCCGAAAACAAGGGTCACAGCCCTCCCACTTCACCGCATTTCTACTTATCCGCCTGTGGGGTTCGCCTATTTGACCTCAGAAAATATCGGCAGGCCTGCCGATTTTGGATCACTGGGTTACTGAGGCCAATGAAATGCCGATGTCGTCGCATTTGTCTGATCCAGGCGTTTATAAGCCTGCCTTTCCTACATCGCGATGTCTTTGGAACGTGCATAGATATTGCCTTTTTAACAGGGTTCAAATGATCTCTTCTTTGAACGTGGCAATACCAGCTGAGCCGGTCGCGCTCTAATTTTTGTACGATGGTTTCCTTGATGTGAAAGCTTCCACGGATCGTCGAACTTCTTATTCGATCAAGCTTGGTCACTCCTGCTGTCATGCGAAGCATCTTCATCTCAGCTGCCGTTAATTTACTCTCATACTTTTTGTACATCGTCCAACATTGTGAATCGTATGTGAGCGCTGGACGTACAACTGCGGTGTAGAGCCAGAGCCTTCCTTTCAACTTGGGGGGCATTTCTCTCTCACAGAAGATAGCGGAATTTTCTCGCCACTTCATCCACCCTTCGCTTACACGATGATTGATGTCGTCATCACAAGTTGCTTTGCTATTGATCATAGATCCCAGATATTTGAACTTTTCGCACTTGGGAAGCATTGTTCCATTCAAATAAATGTCTGGAATAGGCCTAAGTGGATCAGAGAACGGGCAGCACAAGTACTCTGTCTTTTTTGAACTAATGCGATACCCATTTCCCTCCAAAACGTCCACCCACACATCAAGTGCTCGTTGCAGGGATGTAGGATCCTCACTTATGATGGCTCCATCGTCAGCAAAGAATAACCTTGGGGTCCATCACTTTACCTTCAAGCAGATAATCAAGGACTGTAATAAAGAGCAAAGGACTTAAAACACTTCCCTGGTGCACCCCAACTTTGATTGGGAACTCTTCGGTTACTCCAGCGGGGCATCCCACCCTTGTCCTTGCTCATTTGTACATGTCCACGATCATCTGTACATAGGTTTCTGGAACCCCTCGATGTCTTAGCGCCACCCATATCAGATCTCGTGGTTGTCTGTCGAATGCCTTTTCAAAGTCAACCAATACAATATGCAAATCCTTTAAGGAATCACGATGTTTTTCCATTATGATCCTATACTTTGGATTGCATCTGTGGTTTATTTACCCGAGACAAACCCGCACTGATCATCAGATAGCCGTATTATTTTTCGCAGTCGGCCACCTAATACACTCTCAACAATCTTCATGGTGTGTAACATCAGCTTGATCGAACGGTAGTTATCACAGTTTCGCGTATCACCCTTCCCTTTGTATACAGGGGGAAGGTAACAATTGATTCGGCATTGGATCACCTCTCACAAATTTGGAGCTGAGAATTCTGAGCCATCTGAACCCGATGTCTCCCATCTTTTTCCAGAACTCAGAGGGTATCTCGTCTGGCCCAACCGCTTTTCGTTTTTTGGAGTATTTGACCGCCTCACTAACTTCTTCGACTGTAATGTCGGGTATTTCTTCACAGTTAGGGGTGGCTCTTGGAAAGTATAGCCGGGGAAACTGTTCATTTAAAAGCTCTTCACAATACTGCCGCCACCTCTGCAGAATTTTGTCGTCATCCACAAGAAGCTGGCCATGAGCATTGCTAATGAACTTTGGCGAACGAATCACCTGAGCATTGCTCCTTCTTTGGGCGGCTATTTTGAAGATAGTGGCGCTCTTGTTCATATTGTGTCTTCGCAGCTCCTGGATAGTCTGGTTTGCATTAGCAACCGGGGAAAATATTTTCTCCAGCTCCCGATACAGGCCCTCCGTACTCTCTGCTTGAAGCTGGGCGCACTTCTTCTTCTCTTTTTTCTTGCAGCATCTGTATTCTATTTCGAGGCGAGCTTTTTCGTCACTATTATTAGAGGGGCACTTTGACCAAGCTTTGAAAGCCGCTTTCTTCTCATTTATCACTTTCTCAGCTTCATCACTCCACCACCATGTTTCTTTGGCGTGTTGATGGCGGCCTTTTGAAGCTCCTAGCAGTGATTTGGCCTTATTTAGGTAATTTTTCATTACGAAAACAAAAGCTTCGCCTTTTTCTTTGTCCAGATTGTACCACTTGATTTTCTCAGAGACCCTTGTTTGTTTGCTTTTCTTCGGTGTTTTCATAAAAACTTCTGTTAGCAGGAGACGGTGTTGCCGAGCGATTGCCTCTCCCAGGATCACTTTGAAATCTTTTACCCGAGGCTTCATGATACTGGCTACCAAATGGTAGTCAATCTGAGTTTCATCTCCACGACTGCTGTAAGTGATCAGGTGTCGGCTTTGTTTGATGAACATGGTATTTAACACGATAAGACCGTGTGATTTGCACATGCTTAGGATGTCTTCACCAGGAAGGTTCCTGGTGCCATATCCTAGTCCTCCATGGCAGTTTTCATAGTCTTCGTTTGATTTCCCGACATGTCCATTCAAATCTCCACCAACAAACAGAAATTCTTTTTTTAGGATGTTCTTAAGGAGATTGTGAAATCTAGCCAAAATGCATCTTTATCTCTCTGATTGTACCCATCGTGGGGAGCATATGCACTGACAATATTCCACACCTCTCCTTGTATTACTGGTTTGAGAGACATCAAACGGTCGCTGGACTTCGAAATGCTCAAGACGTTTTCAAGTAGCTCTGCCGCATGGATGATACCGATTCCGTTCTTAGACTTTTCCGTTCCGTAGTAGAACATCTTGTAATCTTTTGTCCTAACGTCCAAGAAACGCGCCCGATTCCCGGTGTTTTTCCATTTCGTCTCTTGGACACACAAGATGTCCACCCGTCTTCTATTCATCATCTCTTCCAGCTCGTAACTTCGACCGGTCATGCTTCCAACGTTCCAACTCGCGACCCTCGAATTGCGTCCAAACTGTTTCATTATTTTGCTAGCCCCCGGAATCCATATAGCTCTGACCCGAAGATTTCTGCTCGGTCCAGGATCAGTACCATGCACAGCAGTGGTAGTGCCTGGCGGGGTAGTGCCTGGCGGGGTAGTGCCTTTCCTTTTTGCAAGTATTACCATAATGATACAGTTTTGCAATACAATTTTTTGCACCATATTGCGATGGTGTTTGTTGTTTGACACGTGCATGCTCCTGTTTTAGTATTGTTTGATCTTTCTTTTATGACACCCGTGATCTCCAGTCGTGGGCTTAAAGCGCATCCTTACGTAACGCCTGTGTTCGCTTGAAACCAGTTCGAGGCATTTTTTCTCCGTTCCAGACGGCTGCCAGCGTCTCTACATAAATGTTTTGTATTACCCTTACAAACTTCTTCGATTTTCCCTTGACAAAGAGCTCATACATCAAGGAACCTCTGTTTATCGAGTCGAAAGCTGTTTTGAAGTCGACAAAAATGACATAAAGCTTATTACGTTGAGCTACATACCGAATGTGTTTGAATCTTGTATGCGCTACTAAATTGTCTTTCCAAAATGTATAAAACTATTTTTGTACCTATAATAGTTTAGGAGTTATAGCGTTTAAAGTGGTTACACCTCCAAATAACCCATTTAAATAGAAATGATAGGCCTAGATAATTGGATGGCTTGGACCTCAACCTTTTTTATAAACCGGGAAATCAGCGCTTCTTTAAATTGTTGCAGCACTACATGTGCTGTGCCATGTTCCATAAAATTATTAAATAAGCTTTCCAGTGGCTTAGTCAGGTGTTCCGTATTTGTAGAATCCTGTAGGGATTCCGACCGACCCTGGCGCTTTGCGATCTTTTAGATTTCTATGTGCAGATTCTATATGCATTTGGTAATAACGCATTCTAATGTTTTTGAGAACATAGGTGGTCAAGTCAGTAATTAATGCTGCTAAGATATTGACCAGGTCTAAAAGTATTAAACACAGCCAAAGGATGTAAGGACTTTGAGGAAACTCATTTATACACACATTTGTAGCAAAGATATTCCTGAGACTCCTTTAGCTCATACAAGTATACATATAGCTGCATATATATATGTATGTAGCTACTACAGGATATCACATTTTCTACTCTCAGTTTTCTTATTACACTTAATTGTCACTGCTTTTAACAAAATTTTACTTATCTCGCATTTACTGTAAAATTTAACTTTCTCCCTCCCTCGGTGTCGAGCATTTCATTGTGCGCCACCGATGAAATGGCATAGGTACACAAAGTGTACAAATTGTCGAATGGGAAATTTTCACAATAAAATAATTTGAAATGTATAACAACACCACTACTTAATTAACAATGTATATACAAATCTGCGTCAGCCCTTTTTCCGCCGCTCGACGTCGTCGTCGTCATCGTCGGTCGTTGCCAGAAAATGTCGAGAAGCAGCAGTGGCAGCCAGAACCCGAATCCTTTTACTTTGCATTTTGACAGCTACACGGAAGGTTTTACGGTCTCTCATTGAATGTCTGGCATTTTAAGATTCTTTGTCGTGCAACTTACAAGCTTTCTCCATCGTATTCGATTTAAATTGAAGGGGTTGTTTGGTTCACACATCTGGGAAAGGGGCTTAAAAGTGGAACAAGGGCGGGCAGGTGGCAAGTAGCAAGTAGCAACAGCACAAATGTGGCATTATACTCGTACTCACAGAGGCTGACTTGCAGCACTTAAAGGGTTGTGATTTGCTTGTGTTTATTATGCCTACACAACAATGTCAGAAGGTTGTTGGAGCCAGCTCGTGCGTTCGGTGTACGTGTAGTTGTCGCCGGAGTATTTGTTCGACGACATATTACATGAAAATAATTTAAAAGAAACAAATCTTGTGAAGGTAGTAATATCGAATTGTGAAGAGTGGAGTGTCAACATGCTACCAAATGTGCTTGTGTAGCGAAGCACACAGGACCATTTGTAACAGTTGTTACTTTGAACTTTTGTCAAGGCGGAGCATTTTCACTTTGGCATTTTCGTTGGCGAAAGGCTTAACTAAACTGAAATGGAATGGGCCGTGGGTGAGGGTGAGTGTTTTATTTCAAATGTCAAATTTTAAATTATGGCTATTATTTTGAAACTGTCGTTTTAAGTTATTATTCTTTGGAAAGTGTTGTGTTGCGAAATGCTTTTAAGTTGTTCGAATTAATAATTTCGATAACAATCGTTATTGTTTCTCTTTGTAATACGAAAGCCTATTTTTAAGACGGATTCAAGGGAGTAGGGAACGTGACTTCTGCAAGGAGGACAAGCCACATCTTAAGAACAAAAATAATATGGAAAACTGAGAAAGGCGTTTAGCATTTGTGGTAATTCGGAAAACATAAACTCCGGAATCGAGTTTGCTTACATACGTAATTGGACTTCGTACAGGTCCGAAGATTTCTACCACACCCTCTCAATTCTCCTCAGTTGCATCCTTCGATCACCGTGCACCAAGTTGGTCAAGGGCAACCCGTTTTTCTTGTTCTTCTTCTATGGCTCCTTCGCAGAGTGTTACCAATCCATTACCACTTTTTCTCTCCCGTAAAGCTGTTCATTTGGTATAAGAATTAGTCCGAAACAACCCCAATATGTTTCATCTGAGACACCAATTACCAAATGTTTGTAACGTAGGTGGTCACTTTTCAGGTGATGCCGCCCTATAACTGTAGGGTCTCCACATTTGTATCTACTAACGTACTGTACGTACCCCTTGCTTTTGCTATTCGACTATAGACATATATAAATACATACGTACTTAGACAAAGTTTTCGGCCAAGCACAGAGATGGCCTTGCTGTCGATGACATTTGCACAATATAGTATTGTACGATCAGCGATTATACATATAAGTACATCAAATGACTAGGACTGAAGGTATATCAGAAGAAATGGTACGGTACATTTTGCATAAGGAAATATGTACTACGTGTGTATAACATAACTTTGTGTAAGATGGGTGCTGCACTTTTTAAATGCTGACCAAACCAGATGCGGAAACGGATTTATCAACTATACTTGGACCGTTTAAAAGGGATCCAACAGATTTTGTGCACCGATTTGTAACTTTAAGAGAGACGTCAGTCCACCTCTAGACGTAGGAAACGACAGCAATCAAAGCAGTGGTTGGAAGCTCTGCACAGAAGAAGATGAAGTCCTTTTCATCTGCCGTTAAAGTCATAGCCAGTGTTTTTTGTGATGTAAAATGATATTTTTATTGATTAATTTCAAAAGAGTAAAATAATAACTGGCGAATACTACGCAAGTCTCCTAGGCAAACTGTTAAAAATAAAAATAAAAAATCCTGAGGCAAAAGAAAAAAATCATCTTCCATCAGGACAATGCACCTGCCCACAAAGGTGCTTAGGCAATTGAAAAACTAGGATTTAAGGTAAAAATTTTTGGAATATCCACTCTCTTCACCAGATTCGGCTCTATAAGACTTCCACTTATTCCCCTAAAGAAATTTGTGGGTGAAAAACGTTTTGAATCAAATGAAGAGGTGATAGCAGCCGTATATGGGTATTTTGCAGACTTTCCAGAAAAAGAAATAAACTTTTGAACTAAAAACCACAGTCTTTCACAGTCAGGCCGAGAAATGTTTACGTCGAATTCTGTGGCCTGCCTCTTAGCGTAAATCTATAATTTTCTGAAATACAATATAAACATCGTCAAGGCGAACCCCACAGGCGGATCAGTACAAATGCAGTGAAGTGGGAGAGTTATGATCCCTTATTTTTGGATCATAACCTCGCTGATAAAAGGAAGAAGAAGAATACAAACATCGTCAAGGTGTCTGGTTACATTAAGTACTGCGAAAAGTAAATTGTGAAAGCACATCCTTTTCCTATGCAACCTCAGTAATACACCACCAGCTCTCTCTCATGCTTAAGGTAGCTCATAAGAGTGCTGGCAAGTTCTGTCCCCTGTTTCTTTTGGGTCTTTTAATCGCAGCAATGATCTTGTCTTTGCTGAGAGGTTTCATACGAATCGTGTACACAGAGAAAAATACTGTAATCAAATTTACGAAACGTGTATTAAATTAAAAAATATGTAGCTGGAGTAAATTTCATAATAGAATTGATTAAACTGCAGCAGAAGTAGTATTTTTATATTGTGGTTAAACTACTCATGTAATTAAATTATCTGCACCTATCACATTTACTAAATCTGATATGTAATCAAATTGATTACATTGGTAGTACAAACAATAGTCCCACCTTTCGCGAACATCTGACAAATATCCGAGAGAATTGTTGTCACGAGAAAGCTTCTCAAAACAAATTGGCCTTCGGATCAGAGCAGCCAATTTCACTACTATCGAAGTGATTTTTCTTCCCTTTTTTTTATCTACTACCTCACTTCGGAAAAAAGTAAAACACTTCACTTTATTAAAACCGAAGCGTTAACTATCATACTTACATTTAGTGTAAAAATAAAACTGCTAACAAAACAAAAAAATGTTCAATCACAAGGGCAAATTCTATCATGTTGTCAATACTTAAGAATCTCAGAATGGTTAATGAAACGTTATGGTAATCAGTGAAATAAAGCCAAATTGGCCTAATGTCACTTTCATAGTTAATGCTCTGTTCCTGACGCAAGAAGAAATTCCACTGTTCAGCGAAGAAGAGTTGGGCGTGGCCGCAAGCGCCATGCAAAATAACAAGACCCATGTGCCTCATGGCGTACCAGCGGAAGTACTGAAGACAATCGAACTTGCTCCCTACTATTGCTCAGCATGTACAACAGCTACTTAAAAGACAGAGTCTTCCACAAAAACTGGAAAATGCAACGCCTTGCACTGATCAGGTGATCCGGATACACCGTCAGAGTATAGACGCTTATGTTTGCTGGACACGGCAGGAAAACTTCTAGAGAGATTGCTGAAGCCGCAACTCTCTACAGCCGTTCAAAGAGCAGGCGACCTACCAGTGAGGCAGCATGGTTTCGAAATGAGCCATTCTACATATACAATTGGAGCAGTAGAGGAAGTGATCACAGCAGTTCAGGTGCCCTAACGGGGAAACCATTATTCCAGAAGAATCGTCGTGTTGGTAATATTGGATGCGAAAAACACTTTCAACACTACGGAGAGACCACACAGGAAGATTATCACTGCTGGAGAAGCGCAGGGCTCAATTTTGGGTCCCGAACTATGGAACATCTCATACGACGGGATTCTACGCATGGAGCTGCCGGGAGACACGTTCTTAGTCGCTTACGCAGATGATATTGCTGCAGTTATCACTGCGCGGGACACCGAGGATGCCCAAATAAAGTTGAATCAAGTTACGAGGCGGGTGCATCCCTGGATGGAGAACCTAGCGACTGAAAAAACTCAGATAATATTGCCGACACAGAGACGAATTCCCACAAATGTTGAGTTCCAAGTAAGATCAGAAGCTTTACTAGCAAAGAAAGCAGTGAAGTATTTGGGAATAACACTTGACACCAGACTCACTTTCTGGCAGCAGATTAAGTCCGCGTCGGACAGGGTGGTAAAGATCACCGCAGCACTGAACAGACTTATGGCGAACGTAGAAGACCCAAGAATGAGCAAACGGAAGCTTCTGATGTCGACTATGCACTCTATGCTTTTGTATGGCTGCGAGATTTGGGCTGATGCTTAATCATGAAAAATACAGGACGCAAATAGCAACAGTACAGAGAAGAGGAGCTCTCCGAGTATATAGTTCTTAACCGCACAGTGTCTGCACCGGCCGTCCTTGTAGTTATAGGAGTGATGCCCATTGATCTTCTAGCAGCAGAAAGAAAATATGTCCACGACAAGAAGACAGAAATAGGAGCGGAAGCAGCAGCTACAGAAGCGAAGCAGCGCACGAAGCAGAAGTGGCAAAACAGATGGAACGCCGAAATGAGGGGAAGATGATGAACGAAAGATGGATCTATCGGTTGATCAGAGACGTTGCTGCATGGATAGAGTGGAAGCACAGTGAAGTGAATTATTATATCACCCAGTTTCTAGCCAGACATGGTTACTTCAACCAGTACTTGCACAAGATGGGAAAAGTAGAGAGCGTAGTCTGCCAGTATGGAGGCTCTTTAAAAGACGATGCGCATCACACCCTTTTCACCTGTAACAGGTGGGTAGCAGAAAGGATTAGCCTGGAGTCGGAGACAGGCAACGTTTCCCCAGAAAATGCCGTAAACAAGATGGTCTCAAGTATCGACATTTAGAATAAGATATCTTTATTCATTGAAAAGGTACCCAGATCGAAAAAGAGAGAGGAGGAAGTAAATATACCCCTCAGTAAGTTTACCAAATTGGTAAAAGCCTTACCGGCAAGATACTATTAACCTGCATCAGAAGATAAATGAAAAGGCCGGCCCCAGAGGAGAAAGAAAACGACACCACTCTAAAGAAATGTTAAAGCGGTCCCGAAGTGGATAGTGTCAGGTTGAAAAGGGGTTAAAGGTGTTTTTTGTAGTGCGTAGGAGTCTCACGCTACTTGAAACAGAGCGGTTCTGTTTCTCGTGCCCATTTTTCCATTACCAAAAAAAAAATGTGGCTTTATCAAAGTGTTATAATAGCAAATGCTGGAATTTCGCCTTATGTTACTTCTTCTTCTTCTTCCTTTTATCAGCGAGGTTATAATCCGAAAACAAGGGATCATAACCCTCCCACTTCACCGCATTTCTACTGATCCGCCTGTGGGGTTCGCCTATTTGACCCCAGAAAATATCGGCAAGCCTGCCGATTTTGGATCACTCGGTTACTGAGGCCAATGAAATGCCGATGTCGTTGCATTTGTCTGATCCAGGCGTTTATAGGCCTGCCTTTCCTACATCGCGATGTTTTTGGAACGTGCATTGATATTGCCTTCTTAACAGGTTTCAAATGATCTCTTCTTTGAACGTGGCAATACCAGCTGAGCCGGTCGCGCTCTATTTTTTGTACGATGGTTTCCTTGATGTGAAAGTTTCCACGGATCTTCGAACTTCTTGTTCGATGAAGCTTTGTCATGTGAAGCATCTTCATCTCAGCTGCCGTTAATTTACTCTCATACTTTTTGTACATCGTCCAACATTGTGAATCGTATGTGAGTGCTGGACGCACAACTGCGGTGTAGAGCCTTCCTTTCAACTCAGGTGGCATTTTTCTGTCACAGAAGATAGCGGAATTTTCTCGCCACTTTATTCACTCTGCGCTTACGCGATGATTGATGTCGTCATCACAAGTTGCTTTGTTATTGATCATAGATCCCAGATATTTGAATTATTCGCACTTGGGAAGCATTGTTCCATTCAAATAAATGTCTGGAATAGGCCTGAGTGGATCAGAGAATGGGCAGCATAAGTACTCTGTCTTTTTTGAACTAATGCGATACCCATTTACCTTCAGAGCGTCCACCCACACATCAAGTGCTCGTTGCAGGGATGTAGGATTCTCACTTTTGATGGCTCCATCGTCCGCAAAGAATAACTGATGTACCTTGAGATCCATCACTTTACCTTCAAGCAGATAATCAAGACAATCAATCACTGTAATAAAGAGCAAAGGACATAAGACGCTTCCCTGGTGCACCCCGACTTTCATTGGGAACTCTTCGGTTACTCCAGCGGGGCATCTTACTCTTGTCTTTGCTCCTTCGTACATATCCATAATCATCTGTAAATAGGTTTCTGGAACCCCTCGATATCTTAGCGCCACCCATATCAGATCTCGTGGTTGTCTGTCGAATGCCTTTTCAAAGTCAACCAATACAATATGCAAATCCCTTAAGGAATCACGATGTTTTTACATTATGATCCTTATACTTTGCATTGCATCAATGGTTGATTTACCCGAAACAAACCCGCACTGATCATCATATAGCCGTATTATTTTTCGCAGTCGGACACCTAATACCCGCTCAACGATCTTCATGGTGTGTAACATCAGCTTGATCGAACGGTAGTTATCACAGTTTCGTGTATCACCCTTCCCTTTGTATACAGGGAGAAGGTAACTTTCCCTCCATTGATTCGGCATTGGATCACCTCTCACAAATTTGGAGATGAGAATTCTGAGCCATCTGAACCCGATGTCTCCCATCTTTTTCCAGAACTCAGAGGGCATCTCGTCTGGCCCAACCGCTTTTCGTTTTTCGGAGTATTTGACTGCCTCACTAACTTCTTAGACTGTAATGTTGGGTATTTCTTCACAGTTAGGGGTGGCTCTTGGAAAGTATAGCCGGGGAAACTGTTCATTTGAAAGTTCTTCACAATACTGCCGCCACCTCTGCAGAGCTTTGTCGTCATCCACAAGAAGCTGGCCATGAGCATTGTTAATGAACTTTGGCGAACGAATCGTAGAACAAGATGTTCATGATTTTATCATGTGAAATACCATGTTCCACAAACGAAGCCGGCACCCGATCACTTACAGCATTCGTGGAAGTGAAACTCAGATTGACTACCATTTAGTAGCCAGTTTCATGAAGCCTCGGGTAAAAGATTGCAAAGTGATCTTGGGAGAGGCGATCACATAGCAACATCGTTTCCTGCTAACAGAAATTTGTATGGATACAGCGAAGAAAATCAAACAAACAAGGGTCTGTGGGAAAATCAACTAGTACAATCTGGACAAAGAAAAGGTCGAGGCTTTTGTTTTCGTGATGTAAAATTACCTCTCTCACACGATCGGAGGAGCTGAGGATGAAGAGTGCAGAGCACAAAATATGTGTGATTTCCTACAGCGAACTTGCTTAACCCACCTTCTCCGGAGTAACGAAATACTTATCCAAAATTAATGAAATTCACCACGGTGTCTCTAAATGGACCAACACGTACATATAACATTAAGTCCAACTCTTTCACAAGATAGATGAATACGATGTTAGGGGGTGTCGTCATATGACGACACTAGGAGAATATGAGTACAAATAATAAACGGCATTTTAAAAAATCATTTGTATTTGTAAAGAAAGAAGCTTTTATAACAAAAGGAAATAGCATAACATATTTCACAGCTTTTAAAACAAGAATAAATTAAATAAATAAATTTATACAGTATGATATGGTTGACAACAAGTGATGCATAGTCCCACATTACACTTGCAACATTCTGTCCTTACAGTTGATTTGCAGAAATTTTGCAAATTTGCAACTGTGACAACAGAATTATGCTTCCACCACATCGGATCAAAAATATGGTAATGTTGCTGTTTGTTCTTCGTTTTTTTCCGATTAGTTTTTCTTATAAAAATTGGATGAAACTTCTGTTCTCTCCACCGTCAGACTTGCTGATACCAACAGTTGATTCCGAGAGAGATGGTCTTCATTCAGGATATCGTCCCCTTTACCCGAATCTTGGTCTGTCAGATCGTTGACTGGGGTTAGCTCAATGAAAACATCCTGAATTGTATCATCACTTTCACCTATTATGTCTAATATCTCGGCTAAAGGCAACTTTTTGAAATAAATGAAAAATAACAAATGTACACAGATTCTCCTAGTGTCGTCATATGACGACAGTCAAATATATATGCAAATAACAATCCCCAAAAGTGCAATACTACACTTTTATATTTGCAGACCTATTACACTACTTCCGCTTATTCAAATATATCAACTTTCAAATACATTAAACATTGATTGTTGTATTTATTACTCTTTTTATTGATGAAGCCATTATGTTAGCCATTTTTCACATATCACGACTTTTCAACCAGATTGTATGTGCAGCCAGTGCCAACTTTGTGGGCTAACTGTAAATTTTCAGTTAAAGTAGTATTCCCTTGCACTAACAAGATGTTCGGAGCAAACCAGAATACCAACAGTTAAAGTTTACGGGAACTTGAGACACACTCCATTTACGTCGTCATATGACGACACTATGAGAATATGGGTTAAAGATGACCAAATCACTGCTGGGAGCTTCAAAAGACCATCACCAACACGCAAGAAACATGGTGGTGAAGTGATGAAGCTAAAGAAGTAGTAAATAAAAAGAAAACTGCTTTCAAAGCTTGGTCAAAATGCCCCTCTTATAATAGGGACGAAAAAGATTGTCTCAAAGTGAAATACAGATATTGCAAGAGACGTGCGAAGAAGAAGTGCTCCCACCTTCAAGTCGAGAGTACGGGGGGCCCGTATCGAGTACTGGAGGAAATATCTTCCCAGTTACTGGTGCAAATCAGGCTAACCAACGACGACCTGCCAACCTTCTTGCCTGGGGGAATTGAGTTTGACGGGGTAAAAGTAAAACTCCTTATGTACGCGGATGACATAGTCATTCTATCGGAAACGCCAACCATGATGCAAAACATGATCAACAAATTAGAACAATACTGCAGTTTGTGGGACTTACAAGTGAACACAAATAAATCAAAAATGATGGTCTTTCGGAATAGTTTTGGGCGATTCGCAAGGAATGAAAGGTGGACTTGGCAAAGCGCAGAATTAGAAAATGTAAAGGAGTACAAGTACCTCGGGGTCATAGTAACACCGCGACTGACTTTCAAAAAACACCTGCAAGAAAAATTAAAAGAGGCAAAAAGAGCAATCAACTGTAGTTGGAGAGGCATACTCTGTAAAAAAATATTGCTTTAAGCACAAAATATAAAATCTTTCAAGCAGTAGCGAGGTCGATCATGTGCTATGCAGCCAAAGTGTGGGGCATCTACCAATATGAAGCAGTTGAAAAGTTGTTGAGGTACTTCATTAAAAAAAATATTTAGATTGCCGGAAAACACCCCAAACTATATGCTCCACCCAGCAAAGCCTAACTAGGCATTCGTATTGTACGCTACAATACGACCTAGGTGAAAAAAATTACTTTCACGATCAAAACACCATATACACAATATCGATGATATTCAAGACCAGAGGGAAGCTTTTGCAGTTAAATTACAGGCCGCATATAACCATCCGGAACGAGGAGGCAGAATGTTCTTTGTGCAATCCACGAGCTATTGAAGACGTACATCACCTAGTCGGACTATGTCCAATACTGAGGGGGATTAGAAGAGCACATTGGGGAAAACATAGTTTATCAACAAGCGAAATCATTTCAATCCTAAATGGCCAAAATTGGAATACACTGTCTAGCTACTTAAAGTTATCATTGAAATATCGACAGCAAATAGTAGATGTATCATTTTAAATCACATTTGTACATGCATTAAAAAAAAGTAAAATTAACTATTTATCACATTTTCAATAATACCCTGCTATGAATTGTAAATCTCTTCCATCCGGCTGACGGCAAATGCCAAAGCTGTATTTTGTGAATTTTATGAATTTTGTAATTATTTTTTTCTTATTGCCCAATAAAATCACAATTATTACTACTATTACTATTCAGGCTAACTAGAAGCTGCGACGACACAATATGAACAATAGCGCAGTCATCTTCAAAATAGCCGCCCAAAGAAGAAGGAATGCTCAGGAAATTCGTTTGCCTAAGTTCATTAGTTCACTAAGAATGGCAGTGTTGTGAAGAACTCTTGGATGAACAATTTCCCCGGCTATACTTTCCAAGAGCCAATCCTCACGGCAAGGAAATACCCGACATTACATTGAAAGGAATGCTCTACATCGCAGTTGTGCGTCCAGCGCTCAAATACTGTTCACAAAGTTAGAGAATGTACAAAAACTATGGTAATGTGCAATAAACTTCTCGGACCAAATACTTGGCATAGTGCATATTTATAACACAATTTCATCTAATCATATCAATACAGTACTGCCTAACTCAATCTTCTTCGAAGAATGATGTGTTGGTATTACTTAGTCAAAACAAATCTGCAGAAGTTGATGCCATTAGAGCGTGGAACATTAAAACTCATGCGGACGTTTTTCCTCCGATAATATCGAGATTTGTAAATTCAAGCTTAACTCAAGCCACAATTCCTCATGTGCTGAAACCTGCTGTGCTTCACCCTATCTATAAACACGGTGCTAAAAGTTTACTAACCAACTACAGACCCATGTAGGCGCCGTGGCGCAGTCATTAGTGTGACGGACCACTGCGCGTGAGGTTCAATGTTTGAATCCTAGAAAACACCAAAGGCATTTCTCGGTCCCAGCTCTAGAGATCGTTTGACAAACACCAGAGAATATTGTTGACTTTATTTATTTATTCATTCAAGCTTAATGCAAGCGAACTTAAAGCTAATTTTAAAACTAACAATATTGGCGCTTAACCTGACTTAAACTTAACTTAACTTAACTAGACTTAAACTAAAGCTTAAAAACTATCAGGAGGAATTATGGGATTGAAGGGCGTTTCTTAAGGAGGCTCTGCTAGTGTGAAAGTCAAAAGTAGTTTAAATGCGATTAACTCCACGGAACATTCTGGACAATGGTTCATGATATCCATAATTGGTCCGGTGAGGAGAAAGGCGAAAGAGAGGTGAGGATCTGAGGTTGCGTGGGTTGGTGTTAAAAGAGATCAGATGTAGCATCGCGGGGGAATCAATGTTACCAGCTATTAACTGATGAGTAAACAAGATGTCAGCAACTTCCCGACGTTTACCGAGCGACTGTAAATTGATTAGTTTCAAACGGTCCGCGTAAGGGGGTAAATTGTACCTATCAGCCCAACGAAGACCTCGTAAGGCAAAGCGAAGGAACCTACGATGGACGGCTTCGATTCGCAAGATGTGGATTTCATAGTAAGGTGACCATATCTGGCAAGCATACTCAAGGAGGGGTCTGACGAATGTGATGTATAATGATTTTGTAACATAAGGGTTTGAAAATTCTTTGGAGCATCGTTTAACGAAACCGAGCGCAGAATTAGCTCTGTTGATAATGTTATCAATATGGGAACGAAAGTTGAGTTCCCTACCACAGATAACACCTAAATCGCGCAGTGAAGAGACAGAGAATAGGCTCACCGCAAATAAAGTAGACTCTAGCGGATGGTTGGATGCGCTTACGGGAATATGTTATAGCTTGACACTTGCTGACGTTGAGCTCTAAGAAATTATTACGGCACCAGACTGAAAATCGGTTCAAATCATCTTGCAGAGAGAGAGAGAGTCGGCAGGGGATGATATAGGTCTAAAGATTTTCATATCATCAGCGTATATAGAAAGGTGGGAATCGTTGATGATACACTCGACATCGTTTATTGTCAAAATGAAGATCATTGGGCCAAGATGGCTGCCTTGAGGGACTTCTGATGTTGCTTTATAATGATCAGAGATTGAAGACCTGAAGAGGTCTTTATACTGGCGTTTTTCCAAGTAAGATTTAATTCATGAAAACCAAGAGCTTTAAGTTTGAAGAGCATGATTGCATGCGAAATTTTGTCAAAGGCTTTGCTGAAGTCGGTGGCAACAACATCAACTTCATTACCATCTTCCAAAACGCACAGAGTGCTAGATACAAACTCGGTAAGATTAGTGGTTGTTGATCTGCCCTTAAGAAATCCACGCTGGTTCGGTGAAAGGATAGCCTTACAGTGAAAAAACATTGTGTCGTAAATAATGCTTTCAAAGAGCTTAGGTATGTAGGACAGTTTAGCGATGGGCCGGTAGTTGGAAATTTCACTTTTACAACTTTTTTTGTGAGTGGGGATTATATACGAATTTTTCCAGATTTCGGGGAAAACTCCCTGCAAAATAGATAGTTAGAAAAGTTTAGTAAGGGATTGGACTAAATAATTCACGCATTTTTTTCACAACTATAGCGGGCAGGCCATCAGGCACAGGGGAATATTCGTCCTTAAGTTTGCTAATCTTATCTAATAGCGACGCCGGGGTTATAATAATTGTGACTAAGGAGGTTTGGGGACAGTTGCCTAGGTAGCGGAAGTAGCTATGATCAAGTTGAGTATCGTTATCCGTAAATGATTAGCTGAAAAAATGAGCAAACAGGTTTGCGATTGTGATGGGGTCTGCCGAAGATTTATCAGCAAGTTTCAAAGTAGATGAATAGCTATCGGATTTCCGTTTGGCATTAATGAAGTGGTAGAAACGTTTGGGGTTACTGATTAGCGTGGTTTGCATTCTGTCAAGATATTCCCTATAAAGATATTCACAGAGTTCAGAGAATTGGGAGTGGACGTGCTGGTAATGGGAAAAATCAGAGTCAGATCGATATTTGAGGAATGCTTGCCAAATTTTGTTCCTTTTGTTACGAAGCGAACGCAGCTCTTTATTATACCATGGCGGGGCTGAGGTAAAGTTCTTCTGAGGCAGAAAAGGGACAGATTGAATGAGACAGGTGAAAATTTGGTCATAAAAATACGCTACAGCGTTGTCGATGCTGTCAACTTGGATAGGACTTAAGTTAATGTTGATTATTAAGCTTAATGAAATCAGCCTTATGAAAATTAAAGCTATATGAGTTCTCATAGTGAGGAATTTGACTTAAGTTGTCATACGAAAACGTTAGAAAAAGAGGTGGGTGGAAGCGGTCTAATGTGGAGAGAAGGTGGTTGCTTGCAGTAACGACGCAATTGGAGGCATCGGTTGAGAAGATCAGGTCAAGTTGTTCGTAATGCCACTTATTTGAAAAAGGCCAGAATCAGAGAGACAATCGATGAAGAGGGCTTCCTTTTCAGTGGTAGGGTTTGTAGCAACAAATGGGACTCATCTTCCGACTGGGTCCATTGGAGATGTGGAATGTTAAAATCTCCCAGGACAATGACGTCAAATAAAGAATCAATCGCATCTAAGGCAAGCTGGTAGCCCTGGATTGGTTGAGAAGGGCGAATGTAGCAGCACAGAATGTAGAGGCTACGCCTTGGAAAATTGATTTTGATGCAAATATATTCGAAATCAGTTGCAGGCGAGGATTTAACGAAAGTTGAGTCGAAGCTATTATATACCGCCAAAAGAACTCGACGACCAGAGGAATCGTCATCTTTCCGTTGACCATCATCTCGAAAGGTAATGAAATCAGAGGAAAATAGCTCACTACTCATGAAACTAGAACATAAATTCGTTTCAGTGAGAGCGAAAATATCGTAGGGAAGCTTTTGAGAGTTAAGAAATACGGCGGAGGTTTTAGTTCGCAGACCTCTCACGTTCTGGTAATAAATAGACAAGCATTCGAGCGGCATAACGGAAACGTTCGGGATAATTTGAGTTGAAACTTTATCGAGAGGAAGAGAGTGAGACGATAACTGATTAGGGGCGAAAATAATTATTATGATCGGCGCAAGTTCTCTGGAGGTGGGACCTACGTTTGGAACTGATGTAAGACGCGAAAGACGAGAGATCGTTAGTTACATGCAGAGGTGGTATATTGAGAACCTCATGGAACTGAACAAATATATTCATCAGACCGTTTTTTCAGTAGGGAGACCCTCTTGAGAGATGGAAACCTTATTTGGTATTGGTTTTTCCATCAATACAGAGGGAATCATCTTTATCATGGAGGTAGGCAAAATAAATGCGGACATTTTCATAAATGTTACGATCTCTTAAACGTGAGATTACGTAGCGGTTATCATCGCCGGCAATTGCGAACTGTTTCGTAAGTTTGACAGTGGGTGGGAGCAACGGATCTATGAAGGCAGGCCGTGTGATGGCAGAGTTAGTGGCGCTGGCGTTTGAAGATGGAAAATTAGAAGAGTTGGGTGGGGCTGACGATGAGGTGGAAGTAGGGTTAAGAGTGTGGGAATGGATGAAATTAGAGTAGTTGGCTGGGGGAGAGTCCTTACCGTTCAGTGAGGGAGAGGGGACAGGTGGCACGTCGAATGAAACTCGCTTAATGTTAGGAAAATTTGTAGCAGAATTAAAATTAGGAAATAAACCCATTTTGAATGACCAATTAGAGTTGTTAGAAGCATTGGAGGGCAGGGGATTAGAAATAGAATGGTGGGACTGATGCTTAGATATAGGGTTAGGAGTATGATTGTTAATTAGCCTAGATTTAGGTTTAGTATGATTATTAGATTTAGAGCTAGGTTTAGAGTGAAGTTTATTGTTAGTCTGTGGGATCGATACAAGTGTAAGCCGCCTAAAGCGAGGTAACAATAAAAAAGTTAAGTAGCAACCAAGAAATGCTCACAAAAACCAATAAATCGTAATTTAAAATCGTAAATCAACAGGCTTAGAAATTTTATTAATACTATTGGGTTTAATATTAGGCTTAGAGTTAGAACTTAACTTCTCGATCCATCGGGTCAACCTCATCTTACCAAGAGCAAGAACATTTTTAGGGGTCTTTAAGAAAAGCCAGCCATATTTCGCGGGAAGGTCGATTTTGAAGCGTCCAGATGTTTTGGATTAGATCCTCTTGCATTTGATATCGGTGATGTGATCCTGTCGTTGGAACATTATTCGCACCCTGGACTCATCGGCAATTTGCGGAGCACCAGTCAGGAAGTGAAAAACAGAGGGGCCGCTAATCTCATTAGAAATTGTAAGTTTTTTCAGCCTGTTGTCCCATTCAGATTGCGATACGTTGTCCCGAACTTCGATAAAGTGTTGGTAGGCTTAGCAGTCTTATCTGGGGCTGGACTGGTGGTTAGTGGTTGGTCTTCACATACGCGGGGTGGGAGGCCAACCAAAGACGTAGGAGTTGAGGGTGATACCGTGTCGTTAAGGTCGATATGTGCAGCGGAATTAGCGTTAAGAAGCTCTTGATGCAATGATTTATTGTGGGGAGAGTGTTTGATAGACTGGTTGAAGTTGAGTTTACTCGACACTAGTTTGAGTTCTTCTATGATGTCATTCATTGCCAACTTTGACAGCTTCGTGGCAGTTGATTCTTCGATAGGGGAATTCAAAGCCAGATGAATTTCACCAATACATTCCGCGTGATGGGCAATATTCGCGTCAAGCTCCTTCAATGAGTTGGTATGACCGGAAAGTGACTCAGATATGGATGACATATCAACGTCGATATCCCTGAGAACTGGGGAGGCGATAGAGCACTTACGGTTGTCAATCTTGGTTTTCTTCTTGTTAATCTCGTCAATTCCAGCGTTGGATGATTTAATGAGCGTCAGCAATTGATCATATCTCTTTCCATTTCTATGGGAGGATTCTTTGATCTCTTTCAGAGCAGAGTTATGATCCGAAACGTAGTTGTCCAAGGCGTTAGTGAAAGAGTCGCAGTTGTTGGATAATAATTCCATCGTTTTCTTGGAATTGTGATGCAACTCGGATTTTAGCTCAGCAACCGAATTCATAAGCGCACATAACTGTTCATTGTTGCATTTGATCGCAAGCATTATGTGTGCCAAAGAAATCGTATCGGCGGAATTGGAGATGATGGTACAGTTGATGGAACCGCATGACAACATGGTAAAAAAGCGGGGTGAATGTATAAAGCGACACAGTGACACAGATATGGTGAAGTGGAGAAAACAAGAAAAACGATCGCACAAACACGTTGAAGTGGGAAAAAAAGTTCACGATTGTAAAACAGAAATCGGAGATATGGGTCAGCGATCACGATTGTTTACAAAAACGCAGGGGTGAATGTACACAGTGACACAGACACGGTGCAGAGGCAGAAAGGAAAACGATTACACAAACACGGTGACCCCTCACGAAAAAAAAAATAATAATAAAAAACACGATTGCAAAACTAAGCAAAGAATAAATTTGGTAAGTGGAGAAGACTAAAAACACGACTTGACTTAACGGAGGGCTTCTTGAGAAAGCTTCTCAGGAACAAAATGGAATTCGCCCTTCGGAAACGGCACAAAACTGTAGATCTCATCAATTCGTGCGAAAAATATAACGTATTAAGCACGAGTGGCTACGAGAAGCTAGGCCTAGGCCCTTCGTCAGCTTTTGCTCTAAAATATGTACGCATGTACATGAAGTTACCCCGATGGCATAACCCCCAATCTGGAGGGCCAAATAATTTTGCCGTTTGCCCAGTAAGTGCTGACCCGCCGCCATCTCTATTACAAGGCCCTGACTAACCTTGGAAATTCCTTACCGACCTGTGATTCAAATACGTTGAAGAAGGTCCCCCAAGCTGTTCACTAAGTTCAACATTACTGGAACTGTAGATGCCAAAGTTGATTCCATTTGGGGAATTCGTCTGCTGCCGTCTGAAACAAGAAGTGCTCTAGTGAGAAAGCACTCTTCCTCCCTCGGTTTATATTCTAGTAGGTGATCAGAAGTTCAAATAACCGCGTGAAACGTCATGACGTAGGGTAACTTCCCAACTCGTGAAAAGAATACTGGTTCAGGATCAACCACAAACCTCTGATAAGGAAGATTTAACTGCTGATGATCCTAGCAAACGAAATAATAGGCTAAATTCGCTAACATAAGCCTAATATGTGTTCATACCTCTACGGGACAAAAGGACCCTGCCACCACAAATTGTTTCTACAAGCTTCTCGACAAAACATACAAGCAATGTGCTAAATACGACGTCAAAATCGCATTGGGCGATTTTAACGCCAAAATAAGAAGGGAGGACGTCTTTGGTAAGGCAGGCGGTAAATATAGCCTATACGACATCACGTCTGACAACGGACTTCGCTGTGGAGCGAAACCCCACTATAGCAAGCACATGGTTTACTTATCTTAATATTCATAAGCAGAAATGGCGGTCCAGTGATCATGTAACGATCAACCAAACTGATCATATTGCGACCGACACAAGATATGCCTCCAGTTTTTTGGATGTCCGGACCTTCCGAGTGGCCACCATAGACTAGGGTCATTACCTAGTTGTAGCCAAGGCACCAATGCGGTTATCGCAAACTGAGCAAAAAAGAAGAATCACTGTGAACAAATTAAACGTCGAAAAGCTACAATCACAAGAAAGTGACAGCTTTCTCCTATACCGGCAACACAAGTGCTGAAGACCAGTGGCAACGCTGCCACCATGCCATCAAAAACGCCAACAACATCAACCACTGCGAAACCCCTGGGTCAACGAAGAATGCCGACGAGCGCATGCAGCAAAACAAGAGGTACATAGGCGCTGAAGCCAAAATGTCCGTCCACTTGACCAAAACGAAATGAGGATAGCAATATCCAAATTGAAATCCAACAAGGCTGATGAACCTGACAGCTTCACGTTCGAACTTTTCAAGGCGACTGGTAATGAATTGGTAGAGAGCATACACCAACTCATTTCAGCATTGCTCGATGCACAAGAAAGGAGACCTCTTGCGCCAATTATAGAGGCATCAGTCTTGTCAACACCGCATACTAGATCTTTTCTGTAATATTGTATGAAGATTGCCATGAAATAAAGTCTAATGCAAAAAGGTCCAAAACCCAATTTTGGATTTTAATTTAATTTTGAAAGTTCAATAATGTCCTTGGCTAAGCCATGCGGTATAAATATAAACCCCAGAAATTTCCTTCAATTCAACAACTGTCAACAACTGTCAAGCAGGTGCCTATAACTTGGATTTTAATTTGTGTAAATAAAGTCGTATCAGTTTTATTACCATTTACTTGTTGTATGAATTTTATTTCCAATTCGATTTGGACTTTCTTTCACTTTCGAAACTGCGATAAAGAGCAAAATGACGTTATGGACCTTTTTGCACTAGACTTTATGTATTTCACGGCACCGTGTGAACACCTGAATAGCCTGATTGGTCCCTATTAGTGCAATTTCAGGCCAGGAAAGTCCACACTTCGACGGATCCTGGAGAAAACCCAAGAAGTCCAAATCGATACTCACCATCTCTTTATCGATTTCAAGGCCGCCTATAACAGCATGTCTAATTTTGACATCCCTGCCAAACTTGTCCGTAATGTCTGTGTAGGATGACGATGGAGAACGCTCGTTGATGTCAAAAAAGGTTTTAGACAACGTGACGCGCAGTCATGTGACTTCTTTATATTGTACTTGAACGGATTGTGCGGAGCTCACAAGCCAACACCGGAGGCACAATATTTCAAAAGTCCGTAGAAATGCTTACGTGCGCCGATGATATTGATATTATTGGAAGAACGTAGCGGGCTGTTTGGATGGCAAACGACTAACAAAGGCCTCGTAGGGGCAGCATCTCCCGATAGGTGTTGGTCCGCTAAGTAACGAGAAGGAGCCACGGCAGCCGAAAACCTAGCAGCTCTGTTAGTAAGCCCTACTCCCACCTCCTCGTGGTGCCATCTGGGAATTTCTTCGGAAATTGCTAACGGGAGAGGACGAATGGCGAGCTTCCTGCGCCAAAAAACAGGATAAGTGTCGGTTGGTCTGTGGCCCAGCGAGCCGCAACCGTAAAACAAACTATTGCTCCGAAACGGAAACTATCGCCTCGGATAAGGACTGATAATTTGTTGACGACCTTGGGCTATCGAACACGGACAACGATCGGATTCTGGAACGTTAAGACCCTCCTGGACTCACTCAAGGAAGGGCCTTATAACGCCAAATTCCTCCAATTGGAGCGCGAATTCGCACGGTATAAAATCGACATCCTAGGGCTGAGCAAGATAAGATGGTACGATGCTGGGGAATACACCTCCCCAACAAAAAGCACTGTGATGCTCTACTCTGGTAAACCAGCTGGAAGTGCACGGAGTTCTGGCCTAGGACTCATGCTAACTCCAGCAGCACGTAGCAGCCTCATATTTTGGAAACCCCATAGTGACCGGATATTGACGGCTAGATTCCAGATTAGAGTAAGAAAAATTACCATCATACAGTGTTATGCTCCGACTCTAGACGCGACTGAGGATGAAAAGGATAATTTTTATAGCCACTTAGGCGCCGCCTACAACCAAACGCCTAATGGGGACATCGTAATGGTAATGGGAGATCTCAATGCCAAGGTGGGTAGCGACAACACCATGCTTAAGCACGTGATGGGAGTTCACGGCGTGGGAGACCGTAATGACAATGGTGAGCGGTTTGTGGACTTCTGCAATACCAACCGCCTAGTCATCGGAGGTACGCTGTTTAAGCATAACACCTGCCAAAAGATCAGTTGGGTCTCTACTAATAGGCAACGAACATCCAACCAGATCGACCACATTGCGATCAGTCGCCGCTTTAGAAATTGTCTCCTGGACGTCCGAAACAGACGTGGAGCTGACATCGGACAAGAACGAGATCACCATCTTATGGTTGCTCATTTACGCCTTCGTACTGCATCCGTCAACAGCAACCGCTCAAACCTACTTAACATCACCAGGTTTAATATCGACAGGCTCAAGGTTCCCCAAGTGCGCCAACAGTTCAGGGAGCATCTTGCCTTAGAAGCAGAAGCAATCAGCAGCATAGAGAACATGGATGACCACTGGAGTGCTGTGAAAAATGCTTTTGCGACTGGCGCACGCACGTATGTCGGTAAAAAGCAGAAACACCACCGCACATGGCTTTCTACAGACACCTGGAGAGGGATCGATGAGCGTACAGCAATCAAGGCTCGGATTGCAGCGGCCTCAGCAGTAGAGAGAACCGAGCTTGAAGCCCAATACCATGCGAAGAAGAAAGAACTGCAGCGTAGTGTGAGACGTGACAAACGTCAATATGTCAACTCACTGGCCTCAAGGGCTGAAGAAGCAGCGAGTAGGTGCGACAGTAGGACTGTTTACAACATCACTAAGGAGCTCATTGGTGGTCGAAACTCCAAACAACATCCAGTGAAGAGTCTAGGCGGTAACCTTCTGATTTCGGATGAGGATCAGCTCACTAGATGGAGAGAACATTTTGCTACAGTGCTAAATCACTTGGACGATGGCGGTATGATCTTGAATTCGAATGAGCAGTTCGAAGCAACAAATTTCCGAATTCGCACCGTACCTCCCAGTAAAACTGAAATAATAACAGCAATCAAGTCCCTCAAGAAAAACAAAGCGGTGGGTATTGATGGCATCCCTGCCGAGCTATTTCAAGCGGCGCCAAATACATCGGCAGATTTGCTGCATCTGCTAATACGGAGAGCTTGGGATAGTGAACAATTTCCACAGGAGTGGAAAAGGGGGATGATCATTAAGCTTCCAAAGAAGGGTAACTTGATGGATTGCGGTAACTGGAGAGGTATTTTGCTGTAGCCAAAATAATAGCTAGAATAATTCTAGAACGAATTAAAGAACATTTAGATTCAACTCTCGATGTCGAACATGCAGGCTTTCGCGCTGGATCCTCCTGCATCAACCACATAATATGAGGGCGGCAAGTGTCACGTCGTGCACAATGGTAAGATGTCGGAGGACTTTGAAGTCCAAAGTGGAGTACGTCAAGGGTGCATACTGTCACCACTATTGTTCTTGGTGGTTATCAGCGATGTACTCCGTGCAGCATTGACGGAAGCTAATTCTGGAATTCGTTGGACTATGACATCTTACCTTAAACACCTAGATTACGCTGACGATGTTTGTCTACTTTCACATCGGATAATGGATCTTCGTTTGATGGCCCAAAATCTAGAAGCTGAGGCAAACAAAGTGGGGCTAAAAATAAACACAGCCAAAACAAAAGCCCTGAGTACTTCCAATACCCGCGCTCAACTTAACATTGCCGGAAAGCAAGTCGAGAAAGTTGATAACTTTCTATATTTAGGAAGTGTCGTCTCGGCTAATCGCGGTGGCACCGAACTGGATGTGTGCAGCAGAATCAGGAAGCTGCGTTGGGAATGCTGTCCAAAATCTGGAGAAGCAATGTTATCAGCTTAAGAACCAAGCTACGACTGTTCCGCTCCAACGTAGAATCAGTGCTGCTTTATGGGTGCAGTACCTGGAAGGTGGACACCATTAACACACGCAAGCTGCAAGTTTTCGTAAACAAATGCTTAAGAATCATCGTGAGGATCATCCGCATCTCCGACGAACAACTTTATCTGAGAACGGGCCAAGAACCTATAAGCATTACTATACGAAGAAGATAGTGGCAATGGATTGGACACACCCTACGGCGCGAAGACAACTCCATTGCGAAATACGCCATGCAGTGGAATCCGCTCATCCAGGCAGGCAGAATAGCGGGACGCCCTATGCAAACGTGGCGCGGAACCGTTGAGGAGGAATCGAGCTCTTTAGGAATGAGTTGGAGGCTGCTCAAACGCGTTGCAGAGCGTCGAACAAGATGGCGCGCAGGTGAGGTTGACGCCCTATGCCCCCCGAGGGGTTAAAGTATATAAGTAAAAAAAGTAAGTAAGTAGCGGGCTGTCACTGATGTGCTTGCAAGCATTGAAGCAGAAGTGGCCAAAATGGGTTTAGCGATAAACGAGGGCAAAACCGAGTAGGTATATGCTGTCAACAAGACGGGACAATCAACACCGACGAATCGGACAGAACCTCACAGCGGGCAACTACAACTTCGAGGTAGTAAGGGACTTTATCTACCTTGGCTCTGCTATTAATTCGGGCAATGATACCAGCGCAGAAATCAAGCGAAGAATAACGCTTGCCAATCATTGTTTTATTTTTGGACTAAAAAGGCAATTCAACAGTAAACCCCTATCTCGAACAACTAGAGAGACTCCAGACCCTGATCATCCCAGTCCTGCTTTACGGTGCTGAAACATTGTCTTTATTGAAAGCGGATGAAGATATCCTTGGGCGCTTCGAGAGAAAAATTCTTTGTAAGATATTTGGTCCCGTTTATGTTGACGGGTTTTGGAGGAGAAGATTCAATAACGAACTATACGAGCTGCACAGCGAAATCGACCTAGTCAAAAAACTGCATATTCGACGTGTGAGATTACTAGGCCATATAGAGCGAATGGATACCAACGCTCCGGCCCGCAGTGTCTTTGAATCTAACCCGGAGGACTATGCAGTAGAGGGCCTCCTTGCCGTATGTGGCGCGCACAAGTTTACGGGGACCTCGACCAACTGGAGGCAATTAGCTAAAGACCGAGCTAAATGGAGACGCTTGTTGGTTGAGGCCCAGGTTCATCCCGAACTGTAATATAAACCGGCCTATTGCCGTATTATTGGGGCCACAAATCTATGGGGAAGATTTAATAAATAGAATTTGGTATTAAGCGTCACAGTCGTAGTACACAACCGGTGTACCACACCAAATGTTTTTTTCCCTTCCCACATTGCATTGCTATGGCCTTCAATTTGTATTTAATCACAAATATCTTTACATTATTTCTGCAATGTCTACAATTTGCATATATACGTATGTAAATGTGTATATTTTTGTTATGCAAACGGCGAAGATTTAATCATCATTCCATCAGAGTTCCATTAGTTTGATGAGCAATATCTTCAGATTGTGTTCCATTCATATTCATATTCAGCTGCCACGTCAATTCTTCTGACATTACAGAGGCACAATTCAATTAGTGCTTTCACATTAATTGCAAGTGTGTTGAACATGCTCTGAACTCAATAAGAAATTTTCGACTTTTCGCAAATTCAAAAACCCCTGGCAAAAAAAATTCACCCATTGCACTGCGGCAAATACAGGAATAGGCGCAAGCGGAACTCTTTCATCAGCAGCGATATCTGTTTACAAACAACTTCAAATGTCATCTTGAAAAAAGTAATTTTCATCCTTTTGCATTGCATCGATAGCGATGCGCCCACTACCCCCAGTTACGTTCCGTAATTATACAAATGAAAGGCAAACACTGGCAACAGTGGAGGACAACATGCAACAAACTTCATCAACGTCGACCGGCAATAACACAAGTATGAGATGGGGAGGTTTTAAATTAATTTCAGAATTTTTACTAGTCGAATGTTAATGTCCACATATCCTGCCGGCATTCGAGAAGAATGAAGCGACTCCTTCTCATTTGAAATAAGACTGTGCACAGCTTTGTCTATTTACATCTAGGTTTAATTAAATGTGTTACATGGAAATACGTATCATCCCACTCACAATACAGGCTTTGTATTCGCCGTCGTCGTCGCTGCCGCCGCCCGCCCGCTGGCCTCAATAAGAGGTTAATTCAAATTCAATTAATTACTTGCCACCCCCTCCCAGCAAACTTTAAAAGCGCAAAAATGGAAATGAATGAGCCGGATAGCAGTTCTGACACCCAACTCCCGCGAGTGAAAAAAAGAGATTTCATCTTGGACATTGATCCTCTCTAATTGTGTTTTTCTTCGCTCATTCTTTAGGCGTATAACGTGGCTTGGTCGTCGTTATAAAAACCCTTTTTGGCGTCATTGTCACTGGAAGAATGCTTCTTGTTCTCTGGCGAATTTTTCACCACCCTAACAGTGGAGCTACAGGATCATGTTCGTTCGTCCGTTTTAATTTTGTTTATTAATGAATTTTTGGTTAACTGGGCATTAAATGAAATCTGTAGAATCACTGACAATCGAGGGGTGCAAAAAAGTTTCAATCCCTTTTCGTTTAACTTTTTTTTACCATTTCAGGACTTGTCATTTATTTTTTTTTAAATATTTTTGTTTTAGCATTTCGCTTCACCCGTCTGTTTGAATTGTGTTGCCCCGTTTATTGAAAACAAAAAAGGATTCAGAGGTTTAATCAATCGAAGGGGGATGCGGCCTGAAAATGTTGTCAAACTTTTTACTCCTTGTAGACGGAGGTTGAGGTTGGGGTTAAGGCGTTTTTCCATTATCATCAGATTAATAACTCTATGCATTGGAGAAAAACTTGGAATTTTCGATTCACCAGAAAAAATATATATGTGCCTATGTACGTATGTATCGTATTGCCAAAGACACTCTTTACATAAAATAATCTCGATAATCGATTAGTGTAAAGAAACCACCCTTTTCGCAGAAAAATACACGTTACACCTTATGGTAGGAAATATTTGTATTCGTTCGCCCCCAAGTGACATGACGGGCACAAACACACACACCTAACATCACATGAATGCTCATATATTGTTCGTCCTTTATCCCTGAATTAACACTTATAAAAATGAGTGACAAGCAATGAGAAAATGCAATTAACTTTAAGTAGGTAGATATAGAGGAACATAACAAGATGTTGTCATTTCGTTGCCATGCTAACAAAAATGAAGAATTGAGGAGAGTAAAGTGGAATAATTCCCCCATTGTCAGAGCATATTTTATCCTATGTGAGTACTTACTTATTTGGTCCTGGCTGTCTGAGGGATTAATTGTATTGTCATTAAGTCGGAGTAGGAGAACTGAATATAAGCAGCACTGTTTCTGGAGATTACTTAATTTGCACATTTTTGTCAATGTCATATAGATATGCACAGCACATACATATAGGTGGATACATACATATATATTAATCTACCATAACAATTCTAAAGTGGTAAAAGAAAAGAAAAACGTAGTTGTGTACATAAAATATGTAACATAGTTTGTAAAAGTGAACTTTGCGCTTCTATTATATAAAAACATCTAACACTATCAACCATGTTCATTATCAATGGATAAATGATTTTGGCTAGTTATGAGCTTCCTTCGCAGTGTTGCTGGAATAACCCTAAGGAATCGAGTGCGCAACACCAGAGTAGGCAAGGCGCTCAATGTTGAGCAGTTACTTCTCCGAACAGAACGATATATGATTCGATGATTTGGTCACGTAGGACGTATGCCTCAAACCAGCATCCAAGATGTGTCATGATTGTGTTTCATCAGGTAAGCGACCCCTAGAAATAGATGGTTGGGTCAAGTCCGATATCTCTCCTGGAGGAGTCTAGGGATTCCTCCTGATGAATTGGAGTCAATCGCGGAAGATCGAGAAGGATGTCTATTTATTTATTTATTTATTTATTTAAGCTTAATACAAGCTGGTACTTAAAGCTATGACCTAAAAACTAACAAAAATAGGGACTTAACGCTAAACTTAAAACTATTTTTTTTAGTTTTTATTTATTTTTATTTTTTTTGTATTTTTTTTATTTTATTTTTTTTTTTCGGCTGGGCCCCTAAGGGCCCACACAAGCTTACAAACAATTAACTTAAAGCTAAGCTTAAAACCTAACAGAGAGAAACATAACTAAGCTAAATGGCCTTATTTTAGTTTTTTTTTTGAAGACTTAATGTAAAGAAAAAAGTGTGGGGAAAATTATGAGGAGGTGTGAAGGAGCCTTTCTAAGGGAGGATCGGCTGAGATGAAAATCAAAGGTCATATGTGCGCTATTGACCAAACGCAACATTCTGGACATGGGTTCAAAGTGGCCATAATTAGTCCGGTGACAAGCTAAGCGAAAGAGGGGTACAGATCTAAGGTTATGAGGGTTAGTATTTAGGTAGATCGTATGCAGTAAAGCGGGAGAATCAATCGAACCTACTAATAGTTGATGCACGAAGAGTATGTCAGCGAGATGACGGCGATTTCCAAGAGTTTGTAGATTAATCAGTTTTAACCGATATTCGTATGGAGGCAAATTATATTTATCATCCCAGGAGAGACCACGTAGAGCGAAACGGATAAATCTTCGTTGGACAGCTTCAATTCTTAAGGAATGGGTAACTTGATGGGGTGACCAAACTTGACTAGCGTATTCAAGGATTGGTCTGACAAAGGTAACATACAGAGATTTATTGACATAAGGATTCGAGAATTCTTTAGACCAGCGTTTGATGAAGCCTTGGGTGGAGTTGGCTCTGTTAATTATGTTATCAATGTGCGAATTAAAGTTGAGCTCTCGGTCACAAATAATACCTAGATCGCAGATTGAATTGACTGAGGGAATGGGTTTGTTATCGAAGAAGTGGTGAAGGGGAGGCAATTATCTTAAAGATTTTTTTATCATCCGCGTACACAGATAGGTCCGACTCCTTTAAAATGGAATCAATGTCATTAATAGTTAGGATAAAGATCAAGGGTCCGAGATGACTACCCTGAGTAACCCCGGAAGTGGCTTTAATAGGGTTGGATACAGAACATCTGAAAAGGACTCTATAATGGCGACCCTCTAGGTATGACCTAAGCCAGGAAATAAAGGAAGATGGAAAACCTAGGGCTTTGAGTTTGAGGTAAATAATTTTGTGTGAGATTTTGTCGAACGCTTTGCTGTAATCCGTAGAAATTACATCGACTTCATTGCCGTTCTCCAGGCGCGAACGCACGGGTGGGTTTTGGGGCTTTAAACCCCCCCCCCACCTCCCACCCCCTGTGTTTCGTTCCTGTTGATGACATTACGGGAAAAGGGCTTGTAAGTACGTTGCTGACCACGATGAAAAATATTGGCATAAATTTGGGTAATATGAGAGGGCAAGGTGAGTGTCAATAATTCACACTATCTATGTAAATAAAACTGTCAGTTAGGCCGATTAGGTAATAAATTACATTACATGTTTAGGGTATGATGGGGCCCGGTCAACGACC
This sequence comes from Brachypalpus laphriformis, assembly GCA_945910035.1. Taxonomy (NCBI): domain Eukaryota; kingdom Metazoa; phylum Arthropoda; class Insecta; order Diptera; family Syrphidae; genus Brachypalpus; species Brachypalpus laphriformis. Next base: position 105,743,512 of record OX246756.1, read on the forward strand.
GGAAAATTCAACGGCTGTGATGCGAAAGTTAGAGCATTGTATCCAGAAGCTATTTACGTCCACTGTGCTAATCATAATTTGAATTTGGCCATTACACGCGCTTGTAACATACCGTCTATACGAAATTACATAGGAACCATTAAAGAGGTTGTTAATTTATTCCGATTATCTAATAACATAAAGCAGCTCTAGTTTTAAAAGACAAAATTCAGGTGTCTTGCCCAAAAGCAAAACAAACGCGTCTTTTAAAATTTTGCGAAACGCATTGGGTTGTGCACTTGAATTTACCTCAATTTGTTCTATGGTGTCTATGAATATATCTGTTGCTCATTAGAGTATCTGGATGTACGAAATATGAAAACCGAAGGAGTCATACCTCATGTTCTACTTGCTGCTATACAAACTTCCCAATTTATAATATCCTTAACAGTGATTAAGCCAATTTTCAGCCTAATAAAAAGTGTAAGGGAATTTTTACAAAAAAAAGAATGTGATCTCAGCTGCTGTATGAAATATGCAAACCATTTACATGAGGAAGTAAATGAAATGCGTCAAAGCTCCGAAGTTAGATTCAGTCACACATTTGCTGGAGCTAAAGAAATGGCAGACAAAGTGGATATTCAATTAGTAGTCCCGCGGCAAGTTGTAAAACAAAAGAACCGTGACAACTATGAAGGAGGTCCTGAAGAATACTTCCGTCGGACCATCTTTGTTCCGTTTTTGGACCGACGATGTAACTAATGACTAGATTTCTTACTTACTTACTTCACTTATATCCTTGAACCCCTCGGGGGGCATAGGGCGTCAACCTCGCCTGCGCGCCATCTTATTCGAAGCTCTGCAACGCGTTTGAGCTGCCTCCAACTCATTCCTAAAGAGCTCGATTCCTCCTCAACGGTTCTGCGCCACGTTTGCCTAGGGCGTTCCGCTATTCTGCCTGCCTGGATGAGCGGATTCCACTGCATGGCGTATTTCGCAATGGAGTTGTCTTCGCGCCGTAGGGTGTATCCAATCCATTGCCACTATCTTCTTCGTATAGTAATGCTTATAGGTTCTTGGCCCGTTCTCAGATAAAGTTGTTCGTCGGAGATGCGGATGATCCTCACGATGATTCTTAAGCATTTGTTTACGAAAACTTGCAGCTTGCGTGTGTTAATGGTGTCCACCTTCCAGGTACTTCACCCATAAAGCAGCACTGATTCTACGTTGGAGCGGAACAGTCGTAGCTTGGTTCTTAAGCTGATAACATTGCTTCTCCAGATTTTTGGACAGCATTCCCAACGCAGCTTTAGCCTTCCCGATTCTGCTGCACACATCCAGTTCAGTGCCACCACGATTAGCCGAGACGACACTTCCTAAATATAGAAAGTTATCAACTTTCTCGACTTCCTGTCCGGCAATGTTAAGTTGAATGCGGTTGTTAGAAGAAGTGCTCAGGGCTTTTGTCTTGGCTGTGTTTATTTTTAGCCCCACTTTGTTTGCCTCAGCTTCTAGATTTTGGGCCATCAGATGAAAATCCATTATCCGATGTGAAAGTACACAAACGTCATCAGCGTAATCTAAGTGTTTAAGGTAAGATGTCATCGTCCAACGAATTCCATAATAAGCTTCCGTCAATGCTGCACGGAGTACATCGCTGAAAACCACCAAGAACAATAGTGGTGACAGTATGCACCCTTGACGTACTCGACTTTGGACTTCAAAATCCTCCGACACCTTACCATTGTGCACGACGTGACACTTACCGCATCCGTATGTAGCTCTGATAATAGCTATAAGTTTTTCTGGAATGCCTCTCCTGCGCAAGGCCAACCAGATAGCATCTCGATTCAAGCTGTCGAAAGCCTGCTCGAAGTCGATAAACAGTAAATGTAGCGGAGACCTATACTCAACACATTGTTCGAGTATGATCCGTAAGGTGTTTATGTGGTTGATGCAGGAGGATCCAGCGCGAAAGCCTGCCCATTCGACATCGAAAGTTGAATCTATGAATCTTCTTTAATTCGTTCTAGAATTATTCTAGCTATTATTTTGGCTACAGCTGAAAGAACACATATACCTCTCCAGTTACCGCACTCCATCAAGTTACCCTTCTTTGGAAGTTTAATGATCATCCCCCTTTTCCACTCCTGTGGAAATTGTTCACTATCCCTAGCTCTCCGTATTAGGGGATGCAGAAAATCTGCCGATGTATTTGGCGCCGCTTGAAATAGCTCGGCAGGGATGCCATCAATACCCACCGCCTTGTTCTTCTTGAGGGACTTGATTGCTGTTATTATCTCGGTTTTACTGGGAGGTACGGTGCGAATTCGGAAATTTGTTGCTTCGAACTGCTCATTCGAATTCGAGATCATACCGCCATCGTCTAAGTGATTTAGCACTGTAGCAAAATGTTCTCTCCATCTAGTGAGCTGATCCGCACCCGAAATCAAAAGGTTACCGTCTAGACTCTTCACTGGATGTTGTTTGGAGTTTCGACCACCAATGAGCTCCTTAGTGATGCTATAAACAGTCCTACTGTCGCACCTACTCGCTGCTTCTTCAGCCCTTGATGCCAGTGAGTCTCACACTACGCTGCACTTCTTTCTTCTTCGCACGGTATTGGGTTTCAAGCTCGGTTCTCTCTACTGCTGAGGCCACTGCAATCCGAGTCTTGATTGCTGTATGCTTATCGATCCGTCCCCGTGCGGTGGTGTTTCTGCTTTTTACCGACATAAGTGCGTGCTCCAGTCGCAAAAGCGTTTTTTGCAGCACTCCAGTGGTCATCCATGTTCTCTTGCTGCTGATTGCTTCTGCTTCTAAGGCAAGATGGTCCCTGAACTGTTGGCGCACTTGGGGAACCTTGAGCCTGTCGATATTAAACCTGGTGATGTTAAGTAGGTTTGAGCGGTTGCTGTTGACGGATGCAGTACGAAGGCGTAAATGAGCTACCATAAGATGGTGATCTCGTTCTTGTCCGAGCTGAGCTACCATAAGATGGTGATCTCGTTCTTGTCCGACGTCAGCTCCACGTCTGTTTCGGATTTCTTGGCCATCGAGAAATCCTTTCTAAAATTCAAAACATTCTACCGGAAAAGTGTTCTAAGCTGGAAACAGAAGAAATACGTAGCACTATCAACGTATTTTCAAAAGAATGGCCAAATGACATCAAAAGATGTACTGATGATATTCGAGGCGAAATGACGATGTGGCGCAGGTAAAAATTTCTTTCTTTCATTTTCTTGATCTTCTTCTTCCTTTTATCAGCGAGGCTATGATCCGAAAACAAGGTATCACAGCCCTCCCACTTCACTGCATTTCTACTGATCCGCCTGTGGGGTTCGGTTCATTTTCTTGATATCTGTTTGAATGTTAAATTAACTATGGTTGCAGACATTGCTTAAATATTCCGACTGATAAACGGCCAACAAATTTTATAGACGCTCTTAATTGTTGCGATTCAACGTTGCACCAAACAATAGCGGTTAATGGCTTGATGTTGCTCAACATATATAGAGATATTGACGTGAAATACGAAGAGGTTATAGATATGATGGCTAAAGTACCAAGTCGTATGGATATAATTTTGTAAAATATTCCAACAATAGGTTATATTATATTATTATGTATATTATATTAATTATATTATATTATCTAATAATAAAATAAGACATTATTTATGACAAAATAATACTTGTTTTTGAAACCCCCCGACATTTTTTTCTGCTCCAAAAAGAGTAAGAACTCACTTTCTTGCATCCAGTCACTACCGTTACCAGCACCTGCGGATCCAACAAGTCCATCTCGGATATGGTGGTCTTGGTACCGTTTGAGAGGAACCACGCTAAATTGAGGCGTATGCCCCCCTTGAGCATTAACAGCGATGGCCTCAGTTACTAATCTTCCACATTTGGCAGATGTAAGAGCCCCAACTTGCCTTATACCCCTTTTAGCAACAATTGTGTCCGGCTTTTGAACAGTGGTTATGCCTGCTTCATCTATCTTATCTTCTTAAATACTATAAAAGCAAAATCGATTTTCCTTGTGAACACCGTTTCTCGAAAACTACTAGATGTAGGTACTTGACATTTGCACAGTTATTCCTTATTTTGCCTAGATGCGAGATAAGAAGGGATTTTCCGAAATTCAAGGTGTAAGTGGCATAAAGACGGTGGAGATCGAATTTTCCATCTGTAAATATTGATTCCACAGCCGTAGCTCAGTACTGGCTATCCGGATTAAAAAAATCAAAAACAAATGAATTTAGTAAATTCACCGCTGATTCATTTAAGATAGAAAGCATCCTTCTGCGTTGTTCTGAAGCTGAGCAGTGCTAAAAACAATTAATCAAATCATCGCCCACAATTTTCCTTCAGTGGAGACCACGACCAGCAGTCATGCAGCAGTGGCTATCGTTGCAATAGTATGTGAGTGTGAGTATATGGGCGCACTTCTTCTTCTTCCTTTTATCAGCGAGGTTATGATCCGAAAATAAGGGATCACAACCCTCCCACTTCACCGCATTTTTACTGATCCGCCTGTGGGGTTCGCCTATTTGACCTCAGAAAATATCGACAGGCCTACCGATTTTGGATCACTCGGTAACTGAGGCCAATGAAATGCCAATGTCGTCGCATTTGTCTGATCCAGGCGTTTATAACCCTGCCTTTCCTACATCGCGATGTCTTTGGGACGTGCATTGATATTGCCTTTTTAACAGGGTTCAAATGATCTCTTCTTTGAACGTGGCAATACCAGCTGAGCCGGTCGCGCTCTAATTTTTGTACGATGGTTTCCTTGCTGTGAAAGCTTCCACGGGTCTTCGAACTTCTTATCTGATCAAGCTTTGTCACTCCTGCTGTCATGCGAATCATCTTCATCCAGCTGCCGTTCATTTGCTCTCATACGTTTTGTACATCGTCCAACATTGTGAACCGTTTGTGAGCACTGGACGCACAACTGCGGTGTAGAGCCTTCCCTTCAACTTAGGTGGCATTTCTCTCTCACAGAATATAGCGGAATTTTCTCGCCACTGCATCCACCCTACCCTTACGCGATGATTGATGTCTTCGCACACAAGTTGCTTTGCTATTGATCATAGATCCCAGATATTTGAACTTTTCGTACTTGGGAAGCACTGTTCTATTCAAATAAATGTCTGGAATAGGCCTGAGTGGATCAGAGAACGAGCAGCACAAGTACTCTGTCTTTATTGAACTAATGCGATACCCACTTCCCTCCAAAACGTCCACCCACACATCAAGTGCTCGTTGCAGGGACGTAGGTTCCTTACTTATGATGGCTTCATCGTCAGCAAAGAATAACTGACGTACCTTGGGGTCCGTCACTTTACCTTCAAGCAGATATTCAAGAACTGCAATAATGAGCAAAGGACTTAAGACGCTTCCCTGGTGCACCCCGACTTTGATTGAGAACTCTTCGGTTACTCCAGCGGGGCATCTTACTCTGTCTTTGCTCCCTCGTACATGTCCATGATCATCTGTACATAGGTTTCTGAAACCCCTCGATGTCTTAGCGCCACCCATATCAGATCTCGTGGTTGTCTGTCGAATGCCTTTTCAAAGTCAACTAATACAATATGCCCTTAAGGAATCGTTTCGGGGATATCTTCTCCCAAACACGCTGTCAATTCGACTCCCATCCACGTACTTAGTCGTGCTGCTGCTTGCAGTAGCCATTGAGCTGTGTCATCGTTGTAGCAGTCAACAAGTAGTAAGCCCAGTCTGAAGTGTATACCTTCAAACTAAAGCTTGCTCTTCCAGCCTAGGGCTAATTCGTCGATAATGGCGTCCTCAAGCGCCGTTTGCTCCTCGCAGGTTTCTGACTATGTGTGCATACGAGTGGCTGGTGCCGGGCTCTACTCTCCGTCTTCTTTCCGCTGAGACTGTGATTGGGCCCGCCAAGCTGACGTTACTGGTAGCCTTGTGTCGCTTACTATCAGGTTTCTCCGGGGGGTGCTGTTATCCCTTCCCCCTTTTAGGTGTCCCTGTGCTTCTGGAGTGTCAGTTACCTCCTTTTTCCTTTCCACGGTTAGCTTCCTGGTCTCTTCAGGTTCGAAACCTTGGGCTAGGAAGCGCAGGTACCACTTTGCACCCGCTCCACAGAGGGCTTTTCTCTGTGGGTCGTCCAGACTACCGGGCTTACTCCTGTCTGGTAGCGTGGGAGGTTTATGCAGCTGCTCTCTGGGTCTGCTGCTCTCTGTTCTTCTTACCTCCCGGGAAGTGTATACCTTCCTTACCGGTGATCTTGGCCTTTTCGTGCCAGTAGGCCAATGTCCTCTTGGAGCTTCAGCGTCTCTGCACCTGTGGTGCTCCGTGCTCACCCTGTGCCTAGGGCTGACTCCGCGCGCTGGAGATGTTCTTCTACGATTCGTGCTAGTCCTGTCGTAGAAGGTCTCTCTCCAGACGACTTGCAGCGGCACCGCAGCGGCACCGCAACTGTACCGCAACTCCACCGCAAGTACACCGCAGCGGCACCGCAAGGACACCGCAACGGCACCGCAGCTGCACCGCAGAGACACCGCAGAAACACCTCAGCCGCACAATTTTCAATTCAATTTTATTCAATTTTATTATGTTAAAAATTCAGATTTGTGTACATTTGTTTATCTGCAAAGCCGGAAGGGCTTGTCTGCAGAAGACTGATTACAATAATTAATTAGTTACTTTAAGGTGTTGAGTTCTTTTCTTCAAAAAAAAATTAATTGGGATTACAGTTATGATAAATATACTGAAATGACTACATTAATACAATAAGTTAACAAACAAAGATTATACGAAAAGTTTCTGTACTCATGAATGTAAGTAGATTTCTTTGACTTTTTTTAACACTTCATTTTTAGTTAGGTTGCGAAACTTTCTTGGAAGTTCGTTTAGTACCATTGGAACTGCTACATTATACGTCCTTCGGCCATACTCGGTCCAGTACCTGGGGATTTCATAGAACTGCTGTTGTCGTCTTCTAGTGTTTACTGTCTGTTGCGTTTGAATTCCATAAGTGTTGTCGTTGTAGAAATTAGCCAGGATTTCCAAATTGTGGATTTGGGAGATGTTCAGCATGCTAGTCGTCTGGTTTCTATGGTGCTGCTCTTCACTGTTGCGGCTTGCATTTTGCACTATTTTTTGCAGTCATGCTAGAAGCCGTTGTAAGGGTTGCATTTGAGACGCTCTACCCCACGGTAGTATACCATACCTCAGATGCGATTCAACTAAACCAAAGTAGCATTGTTTAAGCACTGTATGTGTGCAGAGATTGCTTAGATGGAAGAGTGCGTAAGCCGATTGACGCAGTTTCTTTTTTAGTGCTTCTATATGGTAACTCCACTTAAAGTTGTAGTCAACCGTCAGTCCAAGATATTTATACGTCGATACGTTCTCTACATATACAGAGCAGCCGTCATCTTCCCTTATTAGATTATAACATCCGGTTCTGTGCAGGCAATCTATGTCATGCATTTTTATCATCAGTTTGGTTTTTGGGATATGCGGCGGACGAATATGCATAGCCTTTGTCTTCAGTGCGTTGATTATTAATCCATGGTCGTGACACCAAGCTGTTACTCTATTAAAGTCTACTTGCATTAATTTTGCAGCTTCCTCAACACTCCTATGGCTGACTACAATCGCTGTGTCGTCCGCATATGCGTAGCCCGTACTATATTTTAGCACTGACAGTAGATCATTGACGTATATAATAAATAAAAGTGGACCCAATTTTGATCCCTGCGGGACACCATACACAACGTTTTCTTCTTCACTAAGGATTTGCTTGTGGCTTAATGTGTCGAAGGCTTTCTTAAAGTCGATGAATAAAACTACTGAGTTGTGGTTTTTATCCAAGCTTTGATACAATTTGTTAGCGAAGTCTCCTAGCAATCGATTGATGCTCTTGTTTTTGCGGAAGCCAAATTGATTCTTTTCCAGAATTCCATACTTCTCAACGTATTCATACAGCCTTTTTGCCAGTACTTCTTCCATAACTTTATCGACAGCCGATAAAATAGAAATCGGTCTGTAATTGATACTCTTGTATATTGGCCGAACAATTGACATTTTTAATAAGCTAGGGATCGATGCTTGATCAATGCTCATATTAATAAGCTTCGTTATTACTGGGGAGAGAGTCTGTGCATTAATCTTCAGGTCTTTTGGCCTTATTTCGTCTATTCCCGCCGATTTGTTGCAGTTTAACGAATGGAGAATATTTGTTACCTCTGTAACCGATACATTTTCTGTGTAAATTGACCGTTGTACACAGTTTGAATGACCAACAAATGTTCGTTGATTGCATTCATGCACGATTTTGCAAGGTCCTTAAAGTCCCTCTCGTTTGCAAAGTTCTTTCTTAAGGTATCATCCAGATTGCTCGGACTTTTCCCTAATATTGCATTTACGAGCTTCCAGGTCTCCTTCGGATTATTTTTGCAGTCTTGGAATTTCTGTTTATAGAAGCATGGTTTTGTTCTCGCTATTTTCTTGTTAAGCTCGTTTCGAGATGCTTTGTACTCTCTATGATAATCCTCGTTTTGCCTATTGTTTTTGTATCTTCTATATAGTCTATCGCGTTCTTTACAGTCTTTTTTCAATTCAGTGGTAATCCAACTATGTTCAGTGCTACGTTTCTTTCTTAAAACTGTTGACGATGTAACTAAAGAATTAATCGTTTGTTTGAAATGCTGATAAAAATCATTTACGTCTGTAAACAGATTTAGCTCCTCCCAGTTAAAATCCTTTATTTTCTGCGCAAGTGTATGACTTAAAATTTGGCGTTCTTTATCAGCTTTCTTCTGAGTTATGGTGTTAGTGTTCACTCCGCAGTATAAGGCGTAATGGTCTGAAATATCCAATTCAACCACCGCTGATTTAATTTCCGCATTTTTTACTCTTAACAAACTGTGATCAATCAATGTTCTTGTGTTTCTGTCTGTGTCAACTCGAGTGTACGAAAGTATGCAATTATGAAGACCCTTTGACGCTATCATCGAAAGATACTCACATGCATATATATTATTTTCGTCTTTGATGTTTATACTTACGTCTCCCATAACAATCAAATTTCTTCTCGCTGCAAGTGCATCCACATGTTCACCAAATTCACGGATAAAGCAATTCAAATTTGACTTCGGTGGTCTGTAGACTGAAATGACTGATGCCTCAAAATTACCACGTTTAACATGTAGGGAGATGTTTTCATAGAAATTTGTTAATCTTTCTACTTTTTCGTAAAGGACATTGTTTTTTACATATACTGCTACTCCTCCTCCTCCCGAGTTGCTTCGATTAAAAAATTCGCTATTGTATCCTTCAATTTCATAAAATTGGTTTTCATCCTTAGTTATATTTATTTCACAAAGCATAATTACATCAATACTCGACAAAAAATCATCCACATATAACACAAAAGCATTCCAATTTGTTCTCAAGGACCTCACATTTAGGGATATACACGAAAATTCACAGTTATTGTTTTTAATATATAAGCACGCTTCTTCTTGCGACTTACGATTTTTAAAATTTATATTAATTATTTCACTTAATTCATTTATCATTATATGGTGCGTTAATTTTGTACACTAGTGTGTTTACGATATTGTGAGAGGCAATGTTTATACCATTCTCTCGATATCGTTGATCGTTTGTATTTTGATAATACGATCTCCTTCGGATTTTCTTGCAAGAACTTTATTACTCCGAAACCATACATATTTCCAGTTAGTCGCTCTTGCTTTTGTTTTTCCTAACCAAAGAAGCTTTTTAAAGTATGCTGTTAACTGTTCGTTTATGTATACATATATTTTGATTTGAGTATATCGGGCTGTCTTCTTTTCCTAATTTCGTGCACACCTCCCCGTACTTCAATGTTTTCTTCTGTTTTGCTCGCTCCAAGAATGTGACCTTTGTTTGTTTTCTTGTGAAACTTAGAACAATATTTTTCATTTGTTTATTTTTTCGGTCAGTGTACGAATAAATTTCCTCGATATCTCCTTCTGTTACTTCAGTGCTAAGTGTCTCACCTAGTGCTTTTATGATGTCGAATGCATTTTCGGTGTTCGACATGGGAACATTTTTTATTTCTACGTTCTTGTCAATTTGTTTTTGTTCTAATGCATTGACTTGAACTTGCAAGCATGCGATTTGAGCATCCTTCGTTTCGATTTGTTTTTTGTACTCCTCTATTTCGTTCATAAGTGATTGTTGTTTGTTGTTGTGTGTTGTTTTTCGCAAGTGAAATGTTGATTTCATCGTATTAAGTGGTGGTGAATTGCACTGCTTTAGCATAATCTTTTAACAGTGTCTTTATTTCTCTTAGCTCTTTATTTATCGAACCATTATCGGGATGTACATCGTGGGTAGATTTTGCCTTTGGAGATTCTGCTGGTCTTGATCTCTTCGCCATTTGGATATTAACCACGGGTGGCGCATTTTCTTTCAACCTGCACGAGACACATACCCAATTCTTTTTTGCTTGTGAAGACATCTTTCTATAGGAATTCTGTGAGACAGCGCTGCACCCAAAATGCATATTCCCATTGCAGTTCGAGCATCTTATGAAATCACCGTCAAGCGGTAACGGATCATCACATTTTATGCAATTGCTCATATTTACCAAGTATTGTATTTACCAATTTGAGTTATCTCAGTAATGTAAATAAAGAAAAATCACTTTTATAAGTGCAATAAAAAATAATAAAAACTCTTGTGCTTCGATTGGTTTTATTTAACCGCAACCGCTTAAACTCAACCGCTCAACTCAATGAACTGCAGCCGCACCGCAGCCGCACCGCAGGGACACCACAACGGGACCGCAGCTACACCGCAGCCGCACCGCAAGGACACCGCAGGGACACCGCAGCCGCACTGCAGGGACACCGCAGCCACACCGCAGCCACACCGCAGCCGGACCGCAGGGACATCGCAGGAACACCGCAGCTGCACCGCAGGGATACTGCAGCCGCACCGCAGGGATACTGCAGCCGCACCGCAGGGACACCGCAGCTGCACCGCAGCCGCACCGCAGGGACACCGCAACGGCACCGCAGCCACAACGCAGCCGCACCGCAGGCACACCGCAGCTGCACCGCAGGGACACCGCAGCCGCACCGCAGGGACACCGCAGTTGCACCGCAGCCGCACCGCACGGACACCGCAGGGACACCGCAGCTGCACCGCAGCCGCACCGCAGGGACACCGCAGGGACACCGCAGTTGCACCGCACGGACACCGCAGGGACACCGCAGGGACACCGCAGGGACACCGCAGCTGCACCGCAGGGACACCGCAGCTGCACCGCAGCCACACCGCGGCCGCACCGCAGCCGCACCGCAGCCGCACTGCACGGACACCGCACGGACACCGCAGTGACACCGCAGCTACACCGCAGCCGCACCGCAGCTGCACCGCAGGGACACCGCAGCTGCACCGCACCCACACCCCGGCTCACCGCAGAGGCACCGCAGGGACACCGCAGCTGCACCGCAGCCGCACCGCAGATGCACCGCAGGGGCACCGCAGGGACACCGCAGCCGCACCGCAGAGGCACTGCAGGGACACCGCAGCTGCACCGCAGGGGCACCACAGGGACACCGCAGGAGCACTGCAGGGACACCGCAGTTGCACCGCAGCCGCACGGCACGGACACCGCAGCTGCACCGCAGCCGCACCGCAGCTGCACCGCAGGGATACCGTAGCTGCGGTGTCCGTGCGGCGCGGCTGCGGTGTAACTGCGGTGTCCCTGCGGTGCGGCTGCGGTGCAACTGCGGTGTCCCTGCGGTGTCCGTGCGGTGCGGCTGCGGTGCAACTGCGGTGTCCCTGCGGTGCGGCTGCGGCGCCCCTGCGGTGCGGTTGCGGTGTGGCTGCGGTGCGGCTGCGGTGTGGCTGCCGTGCGGCCGCGGTGTGGCTGCGGTGCAGCTGCGGTGTCCCTGCGGTGTCCCTGCGGTGTCCGTGCGGTGCTGGCTGCAGTGCGGCCGCGGTGTGGCTGCGGTGCAGCTGCGGTGTCCCTGCGGTGCAGCTGCGGTACCCCTGCGGTGCGGCTGCGGTGGGGCTGCGGTGCGGCCGCGGTGTGGCTGCGGTGCAACTGCGGTGCAGCTGCGGTGCCCCTGCGGTGCGGCTGCGGTGTGGCTGCGGTGCGGCCGCGGTGTGGCTGCGGTGCAACTGCGGTGTCCCTGCGGTGTCCGTGCGGTGCGGCTGCGGTGCAACTGCGGTGTCCCTGCGGTGCGGTTGCGGTGTGGCTGCGGTGCGGCCGCGGTGTGGCTGCGGTGCAGCTGCGGTGCAGCTGCGGTGCAGCTGCGGTGTCCCTGCGGTGCAGCTGCGGTGCCCCTGCCGTGCGGCTGCGGTGCGGCCGCGGTGTGGCTGCGGTGCAACTGCGGTGTCCCTGCGGTGTCCGTGCGGTGCGGCTGCGGTGCAACTGCGGTGTCCCTGCGGTGCCCCTGCGGTGCGGCTGCGGTGTGGCTGCGGTGCGGCCGCGGTGTGGCTGCAGTGCAACTGCGGTGCCCCTGCGGTGCAGCTGCGGTGTCCCTGCGGTACCCCTGCGGTGCGGCTGCGGTGTGGCTGTGGTGCAGCTGCGGTGTCCCTGCGGTGCAGCTGCGGTGCGGCTGCGGTGTCCGTGCGGGGCGGCTGCGGTGTCCGTGCGGGGCGGCTGCGGTGCAACAGCGGTGTCCCTGCGGTGCCCCTGCGGTGCGGCTGCGGTGTGGCTGCGGTGCAGCTGCGGTGTCCCTGCGGTGCAGCTGCGGTGTCCCTGCGGTGTCCGTGCGGTGCAATGCGGCACGGCTGCGGTGTGGCTGCGGTGCGGCTGCGATGGACCTGCGGTGTCCCTGCGGTGCGGCTGCGCTGTGCCCTCGATGCTTCTGCGGTGCGGCCGCGGTGTGGCTGCGGTGTGGCTGCGGTGCAGCTGCGGAGTCGCTGCGGTGACCCTGCGGTGCGGCTGCGGTGTGGCTGCGGTGCAGCTGCGGTGTCCCTGCAGTGCGGCTGCGGTGCAGCTGAGGTGCGGCTGCGGTGTGGCTGCGGTGCGGCTGCGGTGCAGCTGCGGTGTCCGTGCGGTGCAGCTGCGGTGTCCCTGCGGTGCCCCTGCGGTGCGGCTGCGGTGTGGCTGCGGTGTGGCTGCGGTGCAGCTGCGGTGTCCCTGCGGTGCAGCTGCGGTGTGGCTGCGGTGTCCCTGCGGTGTCCGTGCGGTGCGGCTGCGGTGTCCCTGCGGTGCGGCTGCGTTGCAGCTGCGGTGTCCCTGCGGAGTCCGTGCGGTGCAGCTGCGGTGCGGCTGCGGTGTGGCTGCGGTGTCCGTGCGGGGCGGCTGCGGTGCAACTGCGGTGCCCCTGCGGTGCGGCTGCGGTGCAGCTGCGGTGCGGCTGCGGTGCAACTGCGGTGTCCCTGCGGTGCGGCTGCGGTGCAACTGCGGTGTCCCTGCGGTGTCCGTGCGGTGCGGCTGCGGTGCAACTGCGGTGCCACTGCGGTGCGGCTGCGGTGCCCCTGCGGTGCGGCTGCGGTGTGGCTGCGGTGCGGCCGCGGTGTGGCTGCAGTGCAGCTGCGGTGTCCCTGCGGTGCAGCTACGGTGCCCCTGCGGTGCGGCTGCGGTGTGGCTGCGGTGCAGCTGCGGTGTCCCTGCGGTGCAGCTGCGGTGCGGCTGCGGTGTGGCTGCGGTGTCCCTGCGGTGTCCGTGCGGTGCGGCTGCGGTGCAACTGCGGTGTCCCTGCGGTGTCCCTGCGGTGCGGCTGCGGTGCGGCTGCGGTGTCCCTGCGGTGTCCGTGCGGTGCGGCTGCGGTGCAACTGCGGTGTCCCTGCGGTGCGGCTGCGTTGCAGCTGCAGTGCAGCTGCGGTGTCCCTGCGGTGTCCGTGCGGTGCGGCTGCGGTGCAACTGCGGTGTCCCTGCGGTGCGGCTGCGGTGCAGCTGCGGTGTCCCTGCGGTGTCCGTGCGGTGCGGCTGCGGTGCAACTGCGGTGTCCCTGCGGTGCGGCTGCGGTGCGGCTGCGGTGTCCCTGCGTTGTCCGTGCGGTGCGGCTACGGTGCAACTGCGGTGTCCCTGCGGTGCGGCTGCGGTGCGGCTGTGGTGTCCCTGCGGTGCAGCTGCAGTGTCCCTGCGGTGTCCCTGCGGTGCAACTGCGGTGTCCCTGCGGTGCGGCTGCGGTGCGGCTGCGGTGTCCCTGCGTTGTCCGTGCGGTGCGGCTGCGGTGCAACTGCGGTGTCCCTGCGGTGCGGCTGCGGTGCGGCTGCGGTGTCCCTGCGTTGTCCGTGCGGTGCGGCTACGGTGCAACTGCGGTGTCCCTGCGGTGCGGCTGCGGTGCGGCTGTGGTGTCCCTGCGGTGTCCCTGCGGTGCGGCTGCGGTGTCCCTGCGGTGTCCCTGCGGTGCGGCTGCGGTGCGGCTGCGCTGTGGCTGCGGTGTCCCTGCGGTGTCCGTGCGGTGCGGCTGCGGTGCAACTGCGGTGTCCCTGCGGTGCGGCTGCGGTGCAGCTGCGGTGTCCCTGCGGTGTCCCTGCGGTGCGGCTGCGGTGCAACTGCGGTGTCCCTGCGGTGCGGCTGCGGTGCGGCTGCGGTGTCCCTGCGTTGTCCGTGCGGTGCGGCTACGGTGCAACTGCGGTGTCCCTGCGGTGCGGCTGCGGTGCGGCTGTGGTGTCCCTGCGGTGTCCGTGCGGTGCAGCTGCGGTGTCCGTGCGGTGCAGCTGCGGTGCGGCTGCGCTGTGGCTGCGGTGTCCCTGCGGTGTCCGTGCGGTGCGGCTGCGATGCAACTGCGGTGTCCCTGCGGTGCGGCTGCGTTGCAGCTGCAGTGCAGCTGCGGTGTCCCTGCGGTGTCCGTGCGGTGCGGCTGCGGTGCAACTGCGGTGTCCCTGCGGTGCGGCTGCGGTGCGGCTGCGGTGCGGCTGCGGTGTCCCTGCGTTGTCCGTGCGGTGCGGCTACGGTGCAACTGCGGTGTCCCTGCGGTGCGGCTGCGGTGCGGCTGTGGTGTCCCTGCGGTGCAGCTGCGGTGTCCCTGCGGTGTCCCTGCGGTGCACCTGCGGTGCAGCTGCGGTGTCCCCTCGGTGCAGCTGCGGTGTCCCCGCGGTGCAGCTGCGGTGTGCCTGCGGTGACCCTGCGGTGTCCCTGCGGTGCAGCTGCGGTGCGGCTGCGGTGTGGCTGCGGTGCAGCTGCGGTGTCCCTGCGGTGCGGCTGCGTTGTGGCTGCGGTGCGGCTGCGGTGTCCCTGCGGTGCGGCTGCGGTGCGGCTGCGGTGCCCCTGCCGTTTCCGTGCGGTGTCCGTGCGGTGCGGCTGCGGTGCAACTGCGGTGTCCCTGCGGTGCGGCTGCGGTGCAGCTGCGGTGTCCCTGCGGTGTCTGTGTGGTGCGGCTGCGGTGCAACTGCGGTGTCCCTGCGGTGCCCCTGCGGTGTGGCTGCGGTGTGGCTGCGGTGCGGCTGCGGTGTGGCTGCGGTGCAACTGCGGTGTCCCTGCGGTGCGGCTGCGGTGCAGCTGCGGTGTCCCTGCGGTGTCCGTGCGGTGCGGCTGCGGTGCAACTGCGGTGTCCCTGCGGTGTCCGTGCGGTGCGGCTGTGGTTCAACTGCGGTGTCCCTGCGGTGCCCCTGCGGTGCAGCTGCGGTGTCCCTGCGGTACCCCTGCGGTGCGGCTGCGGTGTGGCTGTGGTGCAGCTGCGGTGTGGCTGCGGTGTTCCTGCGGTGTCCGTGCGGTGCGGCTGCGGTGCAACTGCGGTGTACCTGCGGTGCGGCTGCGGTGCAGCTGCGGTGTCCCTGCGGTGTCCGTGCGGTGCGGCTGCGGTGCAACTGCGGTGTCCCTGCGGTGCGGCTGCGGTGCAGCTGCGGTGTCACTGCGGTGTCCGTGCGGTGCGGCTGCGGTGTGCCTGCGGTGCCCCTGCGGTGCGGCTGCGGTGCGGCTGCGGTGCAGCTGCGGTGTCCGTGCGGTGCAGCTGCGGTGTCCGTGCGGTGCAGCTGCGGTGCGGCTGCGGTGTCCCTGCGTTGTCCGTGCGGTGCGGCTACGGTGCAACTGCGGTGTCCCTGCGGTGCGGCTGTGGTGTCCCTGCGGTGCAGCTGCGGTGTCCCTGCGGTACCCCTGCGGTGCGGCTGCGGTGTGGCTGTGGTGCAGCTGCGGTGTCCCTGCGGTGCAGCTGCGGTGTCCCTGCGGTACCCCTGCGGTGCGGCTGCGGTGTGGCTGTGGTGCAGCTGCGGTGTCCCTGCGGTACCCCTGCGGTGCGGCTGCGGTGTGGCTGTGGTGCAGCTGCGGTGTCCCTGCGGTGCAGCTGCGGTGTCCCTGCGGTACCCCTGCGGTGCGGCTGCGGTGTGGCTGTGGTGCAGCAGCGGTGTCCCTGCGGTGCGGCTGCGGTGCAACTGCGGTGTCCCTGCGGTGCGGCTGCGTTGCACCTGCAGTGCAGCTGCGGTGTCCCTGCGGTGTCCCTGCGGTGTCCGTGCGGTGCGGCTGCGGTGCAACTGCGGTGTCCCTGCGGTGCGGCTGCGGTGCAGCTGCGGTGTGGCTGCGGTGTCACTGCGGTGTCCCTGCGGTGTCCCTGCGGTATCCGTGCGGTGCGGCTGCGGTGCAACTGCGGTGTCCCTGCGGTGCGGCTGCGGTGCAGCTGCGGTGTCCCTGCGGTGTCCCTGCGGTGCGGCTGCGGTGTCCCTGCGGTGCGGCTGCGGTGCAGCTGCGGTGTCCCTGCGGTGCGGCTGCGGTGCAGCTGCGGTGCAGCTGCGGTGTCCCTGCGGTGTCCGTGCGGTGCGGCTGCGGTGCAACTGCGGTGCCCCTGCGGTGCAGCTGCGGTGTCCCTGCGGTACCCCTGCGGTGCGGCTGCGGTGTGGCTGTGGTGCAGCTGCGGTGTCCCTGCGGTGCAGCTGCGGTGTCCCTGCGGTACCCCTGCGGTGCGGCTGCGGTGTGGCTGTGGTGCAGCAGCGGTGTCCCTGCGGTGCAGCTGCGGTGCGGCTGCGGTGTGGCTGCGGTGCGGCTGCGGTGCGGCTGCGGTCCGGCTTCGGTGTGGCTGCGGTGCGGCCGCGGTGTGGCTGCGGTGTCCCTGCGGTGTCCGTGGGTGTCCCTGCGGTGCCACTGCGGTGCGGCTGCGGTGTGGCTGCGGTGTGGCTGCGGTGCTTCTGCGGTGCGGCCGCGGTGTGGCTGCGGTGCGCCTGCGGTGCAGCTGCGGTGTCTCTGCGGTGCAACGCGGTACGGCTGCGGTGTGGCTGCGGTGCGGCTGCGGTGCAGCTGCGGAGTCCCTGCGGTGCGGCTGCGGTGTGGCTGCGGTGCAGCTGCGGTGTCCCTGCGGTGCAGCTGCGGTGTCCCTGCGGTGCAGCTGCGGTGTCCGTGCGGTGCGGCTGCGGTGCAACTGCGGTGTCCCTGCGGTGCGGCTGCGCTGTGCCCTCGATGCTTCTGCGGTGCGGCCGCGGTGTGGCTGCGGTGTGGCTGCGGTGCAGCTGCGGAGTCCCTGCGGTGACCCTACGGTGCGGCTGCGGTGTGGCTGCGGTGCAGCTGCGGTGTCCCTGCAGTGCGGCTGCGGTGCAGCTGAGGTGCGGCTGCGGTGTGGCTGCGGTGCGGCTGCGGTGCAGCTGCGGTGTCCGTGCGGTGCAGCTGCGGTGTCCCTGCGGTGTCCCTGCGGTGCCCCTGCGGTGCGGCTGCGGTGTGGCTGCGGTGCAGCTGCGGTGTCCCTGCGGTGCAGCTGCGGTGTCCGTGCGGTGCGGCTGCGGTGCAACTGCGGTGTCCCTGCGGTGCGGCTGCGTTGCAGCTGCAGTGCAGCTGCGGTGTCCCTGCGGTGTCCGTGCGGTGCGGCTGCGGTGCAACTGCGGTGTCCCTGCGGTGCGGCTGCGGTGTGGCTGCGGTGTCCCTGCGGTGTCCCTGCGGTGTCCGTGCGGTGCAACGCGGTACGGAGTCCCTGCGGTGACCCTGCGGTGCGGCTGCGGTGTGGCTGCGGTGCAGCTGCGGTGTCCCTGCAGTGCGGCTGCGGTGCAGCTGAGGTGCGGCTGCGGTGTGGCTGCGGTGCGGCTGCGGTGCAGCTGCGGTGTCCGTGCGGTGCAGCTGCGGTGTCCCTGCGGTGTCCCTGCGGTGCCCCTGCGGTGCGGCTGCGGTGTGGCTGCGGTGCAGCTGCGGTGTCCCTGCGGTGCGGCTGCGGTGTGGCTGCGGTGTCCCTGCGGTGTCCGTGCGGTGCGGCTGCGGTGCAACTGCGGTGTCCCTGCGGTGCGGCTGCGTTGCAGCTGCAGTGCAGCTGCGGTGTCCCTGCGGTGTCCGTGCGGTGCGGCTGCGGTGCAACTGCGGTGTCCCTGCGGTGCGGCTGCGGTGCGGCTGCGGTGCAGCTGCGGTGTCCGTGCGGTGCAGCTGCGGTGCAGCTGCGGTGCGGCTGCGGTGCGGCTGCGGTGCAGCTGCGGTGTCCCTGCGGTGTCCGTGCGGTTCGGCTGCGGAGCAACTGCGGTGTCCCTGCGGTGCGGCTGCGGTGCGGCTGCGGTGCAGCTGCGGTGTCCCTGCGGTGTCTGTGCGGTGCGGCTGCGGTGCAGCTGCGGTGTCCCTGCGGTGCGGCTGCGGTGTGGCTGCAGTGCGGCTGCGGTGTGGCTGCGGTGCAGCTGCGGTGTCCCTGCGGTGCAGCTGCGGTGCGGCTGCGGTGTGGCTGCGGTGTCCCTGCGGTGTCCGTGCGGTGCGGCTGTGGTGCAACTGCGCCGTCCTTGCGGTGCGACTGCTGTGTGGCTGCGGTGTCCCTGCGGTGCAGCTGCGGTGCGGCTGCGGTGCGGTTGCGGTGTCCCTGCCTTGCGGCTGAGGTGTTCCTGCGGTGCGGCTGCGGTGCGGCTGCGGTGCGGCTGCGGTGCGGCTGCGGGGTCCCTGCGGTGCAGCTGCGGTGTCCCTGCGGTGCGGCTGCGGTGTGGCTGCGGTGCCCTGCGGTGCGGCTGCAGTGCAACTGCGGTGTGCCTGCGGTGCGGCTGCGGTGCGGCTGCGGTGCGGCTACGGTGCGGCTACGGTGCGGCTGCGGTGTGGCTGCGGTGCCGTTGCGGTGTCCCTGCGGTGCGGCTGCGCTGTGGCTGCGATGTCCCTGCGGTGCCCCTGCGGTGCGGCTGCGGTGTGGCTGTGGTACCGTTGCGGTGTCCCTGCGGTGCGGCTGCGGTGTGACTGCGGTGTGGCTGCGGTGTCCCTGCGGTGCGGCTGCAGTGTCCCTGCGGTGCAGCTGCGGTGTTCCTGCAGTGCCGCTGCGGTGCGGCTGCATTGGGTTGCGGTGTGTCTGCGGTGTCCCTACGGTGCGGCTGCGGTGTAGCTGCGGTACCGTTGCGGTGTCCCTGCGGTGCGGCTGCGATGCGGCTGCGGTGCAGCTGCGGTGTCCCTGCGGTGCAGCTGCGGTGTCCGTGCGGTGCGGCTGCGGTGCAACTGCGGTGTCCCTTCGGTGCGGCTGAGGTGTTCCTGCGGTGTCTCTGCGGTGCAGCTGCGGTGCCGTTGCGATGTCCTTGCGGTGTGGCTGCGGTGCAGCTGCGGTGTCCCTGCGGTGCCCCTGCGGTGCGGCTGCGGTGCGGCTGCGGTGTGGCTGCGGTGCAGCTACGGTGTCCCTGCGGTGCCCATGCAGTGTGGCTGCGGTGCGGCTGCGATGTGGCTGCGGTGCAGCTGCGGTGTCCGTGCGGTGCAGCTGTGGTCCAACCGCGGTGTGCCTGCGGTGCGGCTGCGGTGTGGCTGCAGTGTGGCCGCGGTGCAGCTGCGGTGGCCATGCGGTGGGGCTGAGGTATGGCTGCGGTGCCGTTGCGGTGTCCCTGCGGTGTCCCTGCGGTGCGGCTGCGCTGTGGCTGCGATGTCCCTGCGGTGCCCCTGCGGTGCGGCTGCGGTGTGGCTGTGGTACCGTTGCGGTGTCCCTGCGGTGCGGCTGCGGTGTGACTGCGGTGTGGCTGCGGTGTCCCTGCGGTGCGGCTGCAGTGTCCCTGCGGTGCAGCTGCGGTGTTCCTGCAGTGCCGCTGCGGTGCGGCTGCATTGGGTTGCGGTGTGTCTGCGGTGTCCCTACGGTGTGGCTGCGGTGTAGCTGCGGTACCGTTGCGGTGTCCCTGCGGTGCGGCTGCGATGCGGCTGCGGTGCAGCTGCGGTGTCCCTGCGGTGCAGCTGCGGTGTCCCTGCGGTGTCCGTGCGGTGCGGCTGCGGTGCAACTGCGGTGTCCCTTCGGTGCGGCTGAGGTGTTCCTGCGGTGTCTTTGCGGTGCAGCTGCGGTGCCGTTGCGGTGTCCTTGCGGTGCCGCTGCGGTGCGGCTGCGGTGTAGTTGCGGTGCCGCTGCGGTGTACTTGCGGCGGAGTTGCGGTAAAGTTGCGGTGCCGCTGCAAGTCGTCTGGAGGGAGACCTTCTACGACAGGCCTAGCACGAGTCGTAGAAGAACATCTCCAGCGCGGAATCAGCCCTAGGCACAGGGTGAGCACGGAGCACCACAGGCGCAGAGACACTGAAGCTACAAGAGGACATTGGCCTACTGGCACGAAAAGGCCAAGATCGCTGGTAAGGAAATTATACACTTCCCGGGAGGTGAGAAAAACAGAGAGCAGCAGACCCAGAGAGCAGCTGCATAAACCTCCCACGCTACCAGACAGGAGTAAGCCCGGTAGTCTCGACGACCCACTGAGAAAAGCCCTCTGTGTAGCGGGTGCAAAGTGGTACCTGCGCTTCCTAGCCCAAGGTTTCGAACCTGAAGAGACCAGGAAGCTAACCGTGGAAAGGAAAAAGGAGGTAACTGACACTCCAGAAGCACAGGGACACCTAAAAGGGGGAAGGGATAACAGCACCCCCCGGAGAAACCTGATAGTAAGCGACACAAGGCTACCAGTAACGTCAGCTTGGCGGGCCCAATCACAGTCTCAGCGGAAAGAAGACGGAGAGTAGAGCCCGGCACCAGCCACTCGTATGCACACATAGTCAGAAACCTGCGAGGAGCAAACGGCGCTTGAGGACGCCATTATCGACGAATTAGCCCTAGGCTGGAAGAGCAAGCTTTAGTTTGAAGGTATACACTTCAGACTGGGCTTACTACTTGTTGACTGCTACAACGATGACACAGCTCAATGGCTACTGCAAGCAGCAGCACGACTAAGTACGTGGATGGGAGTCGAATTGACAGCGTGTTTGGGAGAAGATATCCCCGAAACGATTCCTTAAGGGCATATTGTATTAGTTGACTTTGAAAAGGCATTCGACAGACAACCACGAGATCTGATATGGGTGGCGCTAAGACATCGAGGGGTTTCAGAAACCTATGTACAGATGATCATGGACATGTACGAGGGAGCAAAGACAGAGAAGATGCCCCGCTGGAGTAACCGAAGAGTTCTCAATCAAAGTCGGGGTGCACCAGGGAAGCGTCTTAAGTCCTTTGCTCATTATTGCAGTTCTTGAATATCTGCTTGAAGGTAAAGTGACGGACCCCAAGGTACGTCAGTTATTCTTTGCTGACGATGAAGCCATCTTAAGTAAGGAACCTACGTCCCTGCAACGAGCACTTGATGTGTGGGTGGACGTTTTGGAGGGAAGTGGGTATCGCATTAGTTCAATAAAGACAGAGTACTTGTGCTGCCCGTTCTCTGATCCACTCAGGCCTATTCCAGACATTTATTTGAATGGAACAGTGCTTCCCAAGTACGAAAAGTTCAAATATCTGGGATCTATGATCAATAGCAAAGCAACTTGTGTGCGACGACATCAATCATCGCGCAAGCGTAGGGTGGATGAAGTGGCGAGAAAATTCCGCTATATTCTGTGAGAGAGAAATGCCACCTAAGTTGAAGGGAAGGCTCTACACCGCAGTTGTGCGTCCAGTGCTCACAAACGGCTCACAATGTTGGACGATGTACAAAACGTATGAGAGAAAATGAACGGCAGCTGGATGAAGATGATTCGCATGACAGCAGGAGTGACAAAGCTTGATCAGATAAGAAGTTCGAAGACCCGTGGAAGCTTTCACAGCAAGGAAACCATCGTACCAAAGATAGAGCGCGACCGGCTCAGCTGGTATTGCCACGTTCAAAGAAGAGATCATTTGAACCCTGTTAAAAAGGCAATATCAATGCACGTCCCAAAGACATCGCGATGTAGGAAAGGCAGGATTATAAACGCCTGGATCAGACAAATGCGACGACATTGGCATTTCATTGGCCTCAGTTACCGAGTGATCCAAAATCGGCAGGCCTGTCGATATTTTCTGAGGTCAAATAGGCGAACCCCACAGGCGGATCAGTAAAAATGCGGTGAAGTGGGAGGGTTGTGATCCCTTATTTTCGGATCATAACCTCGCTGATAAAAGGAAGAAGAAGAAGTGCGCCCATATACTCACACGCACATACTATTGCAACGATAGCCACTGCTGCATGACTGCTGGTCGTGGTCTCCACTGAAGGAAAATTGTGGGCGATGATTTGATTAATTGTTTTTAGCACTGCTCAGCTTCAGAACAACGCAGAAGGATGCTTTATATCTTAAATGAATCAGCGGTGAATTTACTAAATTCATTTGTTTTTGATTTTTTTAATCCGGATAGCCAGTACTGAGCTACGGCTGTGGAATCAATATTTACAGATGGAAAATTCGATCTCCACCGTCTTTATGCCACTTACACCTTGAATTTCGGAAAATCCCTTCTTATCTCGCATCTAGGCAAAATAAGGAATAACTGTGCAAATGTCAAGTACCTACATCTAGTAGTTTTCGAGAAACGGCGTTCACAAGGAAAATCGATTTTGCTTTTATAGTATTTAAGAAGATAAGATAGATGAAGCAGGCATAACCACTGTTCAAAAGCCGGACACAATTGTTGCTAAAAGGGGTATAAGGCAAGTTGGGGCTCTTACATCTGCCAAATGTGGAAGCCATCGCTGTTAATGCTCAAGGGGGGCATACGCCTCAATTTAGCGTGGTTCCTCTCAAACGGTACCAAGACCACCATATCCGAGATGGACTTGTTGGATCCGCAGGTGCTGGTAACGGTAGTGACTGGATGCAAGAAAGTGAGTTCTTACTCTTTTTGGAGCAGAAAAAAATGTCGGGGGGGTTTCAAAAACAAGTATTATTTTGTCATAAATAATGTCTTATTTTATTATTAGATAATATAATATAATTAATATAATATACATAATAATATAATATAACCTATTGTTGGAATATTTTACAAAATTATATCCATACGACTTGGTACTTTAGCCATCATATCTATAACCTCTTCGTATTTCACGTCAATATCTCTATATATGTTAAGCAACATCAAGCCATTTAACCGCTCCTCACTAGTCTTGCTACGGAGATAAATTTTCAATCTGCGAAGACAAGCCAGAAGTTCGCACCAGCGCTTTATGCGATCAGCTGCCATCACGGTGTTTAGTTTAAGCTGGGTCCGCTGCATGTCAGGTATGTCTTCCACAACATAGCGATCGCTCGTGAGGACCTTGGAAATGATATATGGCCCTTTGTACTCTGGCTCCAATTTGCGAGAATCGCCGGTGGAACCAGAGTTGTTCTCGAGCGGTACGAGATCACCCACGGCATATTGAATAGGTTGCCGATGCCTCTCATTGAACCTAGTCTTCTGTCGATGTTGGGCTTGGCTGATGTTTTGCAGTGCCTCGCGGCGTCGTTGCCCCATCTCTTTGGAATATGTTAACGCTCGCTCCTCCCATTCCAACAGCAGCTTGTCCCCCAGGATGCTTCTCGGAGTACAGGCGAAGAGAAGATCATGTGGGCTCGCTCCATGCATGCATTTGAGTGACGCCAAGATGGTGCGGTTGCATCTCTTTACCTGCCCATTGGCTCTGGGAATCTTCATCGCCGTCTGAATATATTGCACCCATTCTCTTGGCAAAACTGGTTGAACGATCGTGATGTGAATGCCGTTCCTCCTCGCTATCTGCCCCCCTGCTTGCTTAGACCTGCCGTTATAATCTCCTCCGATATATCGCGCATCACTATAGTCAGCAAACTGATGCGTTCCGTTATCTCGTCTGCCAGTAGGAGCCTCACCAGCACCCATGTGCACTTTGTTGTCGCAGTTCCTGCCACTTCGGTGCACTCCGCCATCGCTCCCAAAACGCGTGATCACTGGCAGCATCCAAACACGTGTGCAATCCGTCACCCTGCATACCAGCCCCAGGGATGTTGGCACACTTGTTCCCCCGCACCGATCGCTCGAGCATCTGCCTCAAAGCTCGCAACTCCTTTCGTAGCTCCTCGACCTCGCTGTCGTTGCCGCCTCGTTTGCCCACTGACTCGTACGTTTCTGCCGCTTTTTGTGCAGCCCACTAACTGCTCCGCCGATCAATCTGCCTTCGTCGTTCACTTCCTCGCCATTTGCCAATTTGTAACCCCCCTCCAGCTTTCTCTTCAGCACAGCCCCACCGTTGTTGTCATTCTCTCTAGCACTGAATTCACCTCGGTCGATGCCATCGATGTCGCTACAGCCACCTACCTGCAGTTTCTTCGGCAACGTGGTAACGTGCGAAGCACCGTCGCCCTGTATCTTCCTCATTTCCTCGAATGTCAGGAGACGCGCTACCAGCTCTTCCTTGACCACACCAACTTCTAGGCCGCGTTCTCTCAATTCTTCCCGCAGTTCGTCTCGGGTCAACGCTTCCAGCTCGGCTCTAGTTCGACACATTGCGCTACGGAAACTATTCTGTACTCCTTTGCAAAAAAAAGTTTTAGTCCACTTGTCTTTCCGCACGCTGAAGGAGAATGCTGTTCCCGCGCGCCGTCCAGTCTGCTATGTCATCAATTTACTCCCGGCGCGTGTATCCGATGCGCCAATGCACCGGCACATTGGCGCAACAACTCTTTAACTGGCAGGGCCTAGATTCTCGCAACCACCCGCATAGTCGCTGTCCTTGTTGTGTTTACCAATCGCCGTAGTAGATGTCATCATACTCCCTTTGCCCCGTCCATCCCATCGCACTTCTTGGATGGCGGTGATATCTGCTTTGTAGCAGACTAAAGCCTCCGCAAGTTGTTCGGCTGCACGTAGTTTGTAGATGGACCTAACGTTCCACGTGCAGACTCGAATGGCGTCGCCCTTATTCCGTTTGCCAGGGTCGTCAGCAGTAAAATCATCCATGTCCGAGGCTGTTGGTTGCTTCGTAACTAGAGTCCTTTTAGGGAAGTTACACCGACAGCACAACCGGCCGGGTATACCGGTGTCAGTAGTCCACTACGGGAGTATGAGCGCTGCCGTTGTCCCATTAAAGCCTCCTTCGCCATCTTACTAAACTTGGAGATTCCTTACCGACCTGTGATCCGAATATGTCGAAGCAGTTTCATGAGCTGCTGTAGATGGCCACCATCAACTCATCCGCTGTCGTCTGGAACAAGTCATCGTCTGTTGCGCCCAAGAGCTTCCAAAGCGATTGGTTACCCAATCTCTGACCCAGCGGTCACGAACGTAAAGCTGAAGAGTAGGAGTGGCTAGACCTAAGCTATATGAGAACTTGCATCCCCTGTTGACCACCATCTGTATCTTTTTTTTCATTTTAGACAGACGATCGTATGGAGTTAATGTAAGCCTCAGCGTCTGTACAAAGATTGAAAACGATGACGAAAGTCAAGGAAGCACAGTACGTTGTACGTTCCAGTCGCCATATGAACAATCTGGATACAGCTATCAATAGGGTAAGTACCACTGCATGCAAATGCGTTTCGTAGATATGTAGTCCAACTATCTGGTTCGGTACAATAGCTACCCGCTTAGGTTGCTTTACTTCAAAGTCCGTGTCCAGGGTGCTATGCTTTGGTTTAGTTTTTGCTAGTTTTACTTGTTATACCGCTGGGAGGTGGTAATCTTCAAAATACGGGGATTTGTACATCCACTAACCATTTCTCCCTTCTCCCAGCGGTACCACCTTGTTGGCATTTCATCGCAGATGGTGCTTTGACTTTGGATTCGTGTTAGTCTTGCTGGACTCTGTTCTCTCACGCTCCAGTACTTTCAGCCTATTTCTTACTTAGGGTGCGCTACAGTCTGGGGTGGACCTGAGCCTCAACCAACAAACCTCTCCAGTCAGTCCGGTTGCGAGCCAACTGCCTACAGTTGCGCATGCCAAGTTGGTTGGAGTACCCATCCACTTGTTTGCATCACCTAGCGCGAGGTCGTTCTCTACTGCGCCGTCCATCTGGCGTGGATTCAAAGACCTGTCTGCACTGTTCCATTAGTTTTGGCAAAAGCCTGGTTGTCAATGAGGAAGGCGATGGTACTTTAGGGTGCAGGGTTGCATTTCAGTAGACAACAAGCCATTCAGTCATCTGAATGAGGTATTGCCCGAGGAACTTGTTTCTTAGATGGCTGAGGAGGCCTGTACAGTGGCAAAGAAAGTTGGTTGTGTCTTCCTGAACCTCCTTGTCACTACAGCCCCTGCAAAGGTCTTCGTCTGTCCCCGTAATGTCTCCTATAAGAGTGGAGAGGCATTTTTTTGTACCCCTCCGCATGAGCCTTACTTTGTCGAGTACAGGCCATAGCTTCCTTGTGGTGATACAAGTATCTAGAGAGGTCCATCTGTTGTTCGCCTCCCGGCTTCGAGTTTAAGTTGTGCAAGACGGGATGTACATTAAGGGTCGGAATGATCTGAGTTTAGTGTCGAGCCTCCCCTTGTCAGTTTGTCGGCTTTGTTGTTTCCTGGTATGACCTCATGTCCAGGAACCCAGTAGAGTCTAACCTTGTGCTGTGTTCCAAGAACCTTGAGCTCTTCTCTTTCTGTAGCAGATGCTTGATGTATGATGATGATGTATATTGTTGAGAGATGCATGTGCACTGCGACCTATAAAAGATCTATTGTGCCCCCCTTACTAAGGTTCTAGCCGATGATATACTCGGTCTAGAGCACTTCCTCCAGTCCAGCTGCTATAGCAAACCGGAGTATCTTCAGTGGATCCAGCGAAGGTAAATCCGTTTCTGATAGGAGGTAGGCACCAAGGTGATTCCTTAGCAGATGCTTGCTTTTATTGCTTCCTGGCTGTGGATGAAAAGGGTGATATCCTCCTCTGGTATTGCCTCCATCGCAGTCTGCTATTGTCGCTGCTAGGACCTCTGCTGTAGTTTGGAAGCCAAACTTACATGGAAATTCCTAGTGGTTTAGAGAAATGCCTGCGCCAACGGTGGATGCTCTATCGCTTTTCCATTCTTCCCTGCTCGGGTAGGTGCTTAGAAATGGTCGCGTGAAGTTGCCTGGATATCTCTGCAGCTATCTGTCTGGCTTGATCTTCGGCCACTAACAGCTACCGATGCTTAAACAAAGATGTCTAGCGGAAGCAGGTTGAGAATGGCCTTGAGTCCTGCTTTTGATGTTGTTCTCATTGCTCTGATGGTACCAATGCACGCTAGTCTTTGTAATTTTATGATGGTTGGTGGCTTACCACCATGCAATGCTACCATCAGTCAGTATAGGCCTTGCTATAGCCATGGGATGGTTTTGGGATTCGATCCCATTCTTCTCACAGAACTGCTCAAGCTCTGCGATGTGAAGGCGGTTCCTCGGTCAGTGACGCTCCTTCGGGTCAATCCAAAATAGCTGGCCACTTCGTTCGGCACACTAAGAGCCCCTTTACTGTTGGTGGTTTTTACGGCTCATAGTGTGGTGTACTTGGTGAAGTTGTCGACCAGGGCCAGAACGGTTCTGGTTCCGCCTTTCCCCTTTGTAAATGGTCCAAGGTGATCCAGGTAATCTTCTTCTTCTTCCTTTTATCAGCGAGACTATGATCCGCAAACAAGGGATCACAACCATCCCACTTCACCGCATTTCTACTGATCCGCCTGTGGGGTTCGCCAAGGTGATCCAAGTGTACCGTGTCAAAGGGGAGAAGAACGCGTTATATGCTGTGGAGTTTGCACTTAGATTTGCCCCCTCTCCTCTTTCCGTAAGCGCACTCAACGCACGACTTGATGCGGCTCCTTCATCTTTGGGAACCAAAACGTCTGCCTTATCCTCTCCAGTGTCTTCTCGTCACCAAGGTGTCCCACGTTGTCGTGGCATATTTTCAAAATTCGCCTTGAGGACTACTCTCGGCATTGCCCACATTTAGGAACAGCCGATGCCCTCTAACAAGATAGTCCTTCTGTAGCTGCGTTCTTTTCCAAAGTCATCTCAGTTGCCTTCAACGTGGAAATTACGTCGTATAGCATCCGGTTCCGCCACTGCATGGTACCCACCCTCTGCGGAGATATTGACATTCAGGATCAGCGCAGATGCCTCCTCCACTGCTCGCCTTCCATAGGTTGTCGGCTTAAGGCGTCAACATGGCTGATGAACTGTTTCGTAGTCGAACTCTTAGAGTTTGAGTCACCATCGTCCCATCCAGGGAATCAATTGCTGGTCGCAATGGCCTCACAGTCCGTGTATCATATCATACCCTATTCTATACTCACCACATGTATTCTAATTTACCATGTTATCTATTCGCCTTGGCTATTTACTTCTTTACATGTACATTAGCATCGAACCTATTGTTCTTAGAGAGCTTCAAGCTCGCCAATATAATGAAATAAAGTGAGTTGAATTATAACAAGCGACGAGTAAGGTCGTCTTGCGTGATCATTGTCACAGTTGGGTCTTTTCTTTCCCTTAGCGAGTACATGTTTTAATGCACATTTTCTGGTCCTTCGAGCCGGATAGAACAATGTACTGACCTTTCATTCGGGAAATTCTAAGACAATTTAATTGGATTTATTAAATAACGTGGATTTTTCACAAACTTTGGTGTAAAGTCCATTTCGTGCAATATACATTAATGCATGTACACCGGCACATATATTATTGGATTTCCATGAGCGAAATCACGCAATATCTATATACTGAACTTAAGCTTGTATTAGTGGACAGTGCTTTCACTAGAGTCGTCTTATATTAGCGGTTTACTTTGCGGTGCTATCATACCATCGCATCGTCTGCAGTCTAATTACGGGTTACAAAAATCAGCTTATTTTGCCATGGAAGAGTTATGGAAAAAACAAAACAGCGCAATGAGTTTAATTAATAATTTTCGGGTTAACTTCAATAAAGTCGGCAAAGCAACTCGTACAACAGGGTATATCAAAACGCGAATTGATCCCCTTAAAGGATACTGGCTTAAATTCCAACAAATACACGATGACTTGCTAATAAAAGGTGACCAGAAGGAAGATTATTTCGTAAAAGATAAGTATACAGAAATAGAAAATGCCTTTTGTGAAACTTTGGAACACTTAACAGATCAGCTTGATGAGAAGGTGGTAGCATAGACTTCACCGAGCAACGACTCCACAAAACCTCAACAAGTCATGTCCTTTCAGCTATCAAAAATCAACCTTCCTATGTTTTCGGGAGATTATTTGTCGTGGATGTCATTTCGTGACTTCTTCACGAGCATTGTTCATACGGCACCAATTTCAAAGGTGGACAAGTTGTCCCATCTAAAGGGGCATCTCACAGATGAGGCGGCACTTCTATTAAAGAACATTGCCCTTGAAGAAGTCAACTATGACGTCGCGTAGAAATTGTTGAAGAGTCGCTACGAGAACGAGCGAATCATCGTCATGACTTACTTAAGAAAGTTCACCACGCTCCCAGTATCGAAAGGAGAAACCATCGGCGAAGTCAGACGTTTATTAGATACAACACAAGACATGCTCGATGCTTTAAAGAATCTAAGGAGGCCAGTTGATCAGTGGGACGATTGGATCATTTTCTATCTACAAACCTCAAGGATTACTTTTTTTAATTACTTAGATCCTTTAACCCCTCGGGGGGCATGGGGCGTCAACAACGCCTGCGCGCCATCTTGTTCGAAGCTCTGCAACGCGTTTGAGCTGCCTCCAACTCATTTCCAAAGAGCTCGATTCCTCCTCAACTGTTCTGCGCCACGTTTGCATAGGGCGTTCCGCTATTCTGCCTGCCTGGGTGAGCGGATTCCACTGCATAGCGTATTTCGCAATGGAGTTGTCTTCGCGCCGTAGGGTGTGTCCAATCCATTGTCACTTTCTTCTTCGTATAGTAATGCTTAAAGGTTCTTGGCCCGTTCTCAGATAAAGTTGTTCGTCGGAGATGCGGATGATCCTCAGGATGATTCTTAAGCATTTGCTTACGAAGCCTTGCAGCTTGCGTGTGTTAATGGTGTCCACCTTCCAGGTACTGCACCCATAAACCAGCACTGATTCTACGTTGGAGCGGAACAGTCGTAGCTTGGTTCTTAAGCTAATAAAATCGCCTCTCTAGATTTTGGACAGCATTCCGAACGCAGCTTTAGCCTTCCCGATTCTGCTGCACACATCCAGTTCGGTACCATTTAGCCGATTAGCCGAGACCACACTTCCTAAATATAGAAAGATATCAACTTTCTCGACTTCCTGTCCGGCAATGTTAAGTTGAGCGCGGTTGTTAGAAGAAGTGCTCAGGGCTTTTGTTTTGGCTGTGTTTATTCTTAGACCCACTTTGTTTGCCCCAGCTTCTAGATTTTGGGCCATCAAATGAAGATCCATTATCCGATGTGAAAGTACACAAACATCATCAGCGTAATCTAAGTGTTTAAGGTAAGATGTCATTGTCCATCGAATTCCATAATTAGCTTCCGTCAATGCTTCACGGAGTACATCGCTGATAACCACCAAAAACAATAGTGGTGACAGTATGCACCCTTGACGTACTCCACTTTGGACTTCAAAATCCTCCGACACCTTACCATTGTGCACGACGTGACACTTACCGCCCTCATATGTAGCCTTGATAATAGCTATACGTTTTTCTGGAATGCCTCTCCTGCGCAAGGCCAACCAGATAGCATCTCGATTCAAGCTGTCGAAAGCCTTCTCGAAGTCGATAAACAGTAAATGTAGCGGAGACCTATACTCAACGCATTGTTCGATTATGATCCGTAAGGTGTTTATGTGGTCGATGCAGGAGGATCCAGCGCGAAAGCCTGCCTGTTCGACATCGAGAGCTGAATCTAAATGTTCCCTAATTCGTTCTAGAATTATTTTAGCTATTATTTTGGTTACAGCTGAAAGAACACATATGCCTCTCCAGTTACCGCAATCCATCAAGTTTCCCTTCTTTGGAAGTTTATTGATCATCCCCCTTTTCCACTCCTGTGGAAATTGTTCGCTAGCTTTCCGTATTAGGGGATGCAGAAAATCTGCCGATGTATTTGGCGCCGCTTGAAATAGCTTCGGCAGGGATGCCATCAATACCCACCGCCTTGTTCTTCTTGAGGGACTTGATTGCTGTTATTATCTCGGTTTTACTGGGAGGTACGGTGCGAATTCGGAAATTTGTTGCATCGAACTGCTCATTCGAATTCGAGATCATACCGCCATCGTCTAAGTGATTTAGCACTGTAGCAAAAGGTTTTCTCCATCTAGTGAGCTCATCCGCATCCGAAATCAGAAGGTTACCGTCTAGACTCTTCACTGGATGCTGTTTGGAGTTTCGACCACCAATGAGCTCCTTAGTGATGCTATAAACAGTCCTACTGTCGCACCTACTCGCTTCAGCCCTTGAGGCCAGTAAGTTGACATATCGACGTTTGTCACGTCTCACACTACAAAAACAAAACAAATATTTGGCGCAACAGCTCTTTAAAGTGCCAAGGCTTAGCTTCTCGCAACCACTCATGTTGTGTGCGTTTTATTTTTTACGCGAATGGAAGGAACCTACAGTTTAATGCCGAATCCGAACGGCGATTTGAGAAGCTTTTTCATGACAACAATTATCTCGGATGTTTGTCAGACGCTCGCGAGAGGTGGGACCGTGAAAAAACTTGTTGGTGTTTTCTGGGATTCGAACTTGGAACCTCATGCGTAGTGATCCAACACTCTACGCTGCACTTCTTTCTTCTTCGCACGGTATTGCGTTTCAAGCTCGGTTCTCTCTACTGCTGAGGCCGCTGCAATCCGAGCCTTGATTGCTGTGACGCTCATCGATCCGTCTTCAGGTGTCTGTAGAAAGCCATGCGCGGTGGTGTTTCTGCTTTTTACCGACATACGTGCGTGCCCCAGTCGCAAAAGCGTTTTTCACAGCACTCCAGTGGTCATCCATGTTCTCTTCCAGTATGCTGCTCATTGCTTCTGCTTCTAAAGCAAAATGGTCCCTGAACTGTTGGCGCACTTGTGGAACCTTGAGCCTGTCGATATTAAACCTGGTGATGCTAAGTAGGCTTGAGTGGTTGCTGTTGACGGATGCAGTACGAAGGCGTAAATGAGCTACCATAAGATGGTGATCTCGTTCTAGTCCGACGTCAGCTCCACGTCTGTTTCGGATTTCTTGGCCATCGAGAACTCCTTTCTAAAATTCAGAACATTCTACCGGAAAAGTGTTCTAAGCTGGAAACAGAAGAAATACGTAGCACTATCAACGTATTTTCAAAAGAATGGCCAAATGACATCAAAAGATGTACTGATGATATTCGAGGCGAAATGACGATGTGGCACAGGTAAAAATTTCTTTCTTTCATTTTCTTGATATCTGTTTGAATGTTAAATTAACTATGGTTGCAGACATTGCTTAAATATTCCGATTGATAAACGGCCAACAAATTTTAAAGACGCTCTCAATTGTTGCGATTCAACGTTGCACCAAACAATACATCGCTTTATGCAGATCGGTGCAACACTTCCCATATCTGTGGCATCAAGTGAACGGTCTTTTCTTGTCTTCGCAGATTGAAAGCTTATCTGCGTAGCAAGACTAGTGAGGAGCGGTTAAATGGCTTGATGTTGCTTAACATATATAGAGATATTGACGTGAATACGAAGAGGTTATAGATATGATGGCTAAAGTACCAAGTCGTATGGATATAATTTTGTAAAATATTCCAACAATAGATTATATTATATTATTATATATATTATATTAATTATATTATATTATGTAATAATAAAATAAGACATTATTTATGACAAAATAATACTTGTTTTTGAAACCCCCCGACATTTTTTTCTGCGTTCGCGCCTGCCGTTCTCTAATGTGTGTAATGCTCAGGAAACAAATTCAGTTAGGTTGGTCGTGGTAGATCTACCTTTTAAAAAACCATGTTGAGATGGGGAGATGATTGGTTTACAATGGAAGTACAAAGAATCGTCTACCTGAGCATCGTACCCCCGAAACCAATTAGATAACAGCTAGGTTACATCTTGATCCGCTCCACCTAGTTGGTGTAGTTGTCGCTACGTTACAGATGTTATTGAAAAAATTGTCGAGCTTCATTTACAATTATCTGACTACAATGTTAAGCCAATCGAGTTCAGATCGACTTGAAATCGATTTCAAATCCAAATTACTTACTTACTTAAGTGCCGCTACAGTTCGGGGTGAACCTGGACCTTAACCAAGAAGCGTCTCCATTTAGCTTGGTTTTTAGCTAATTGCCTCCAGTTGCGCACTGCAAGTTGGTCGACGTCCCCTTGAACTTGGGCGAGCCACCTACGGCGTCGTCCCTCCGGGTTACGGATAGATTCGAAGGCTCTGCGGGACGGATCGTTAGTGTCCATCCGCTCTACATGACCTAGCCTTCTCAAACGTTCAATACACAGTTTTTTGACTAGGTCGAAGTCTCTGTACAGCTCGCATAGTTTGTCATTGAATCTCCTCCTTCAAAACCCGTCGACGCAAATGGGGCCGAATACTACATCTTACGAAGAATTTTTCTCTCAGAGCACCCAAGAATATCTTCATCCGCTTTCAATAAAGTTCATGTTTCAGTACGGAGAAGGACTGCGATAATCAGAATCTTATATAGAGTCTCCTTAGTTGTTCGAGATAGGGCTTTACTGTTGAATTGCCTTATTAACACAACAAAAGAGTGATTGGCAAACGTTTTTTTTCGCTTGATTTCTGTGCTGGTGTCCCTTTCAGAAGTAATAGCAGAGCCAAGGTAGACAAAGTCCCTTACTACCTCGAAGTTATAGCTGCCCACTGTGACGTTCTGTCCAATTCGTCGGTGTTAATCGCCCCTTCGTTTTGACAGCATGTGCTTGGTTTGCTACCGCTTATCGGTAAACCCATTTGGCCCCTTCTGGTTCAATGCTTGTAAACGCACCGGTGACATGACAGCCCGCTGAGTTCTTCCAACAATATCAATATCGTCGGCGTATGCAAGTAGTTGTACGGACTTTTGAAAGATTGTGCCTCCGGTGTTGGCTTGTTAGTTCCGCAAAATCCGTTCAAGTACAATATTAAAGAAGTCATATGACAGTGCTTCACTCTGCCTAAAACATTGTTTGACATCGAAGGTCTCAGTGAGGTCATTACCGAACTTCATGGAGCAGCTAGCGTTCTGCATCGTCATCCTGCGCAGACGGACAAGTTTGGCAGGGATGTCAAAACTGGACGTTGCTCTATATAGCTATTCTCCATAGATGCTGTCATATGCGGCCTTGAAATCGATAAAGAGATGATAAGTATCGATTTGGACTTCTTGAGTTTTCACCAGTATCTGCCGGAGTGTGAAGATTTAATCGGTGGTGTACGTTCCTGGCCTGAAATCGCACTGATAGGGGCCAATCAGGCTGTTGATGTAAGGGTATCAGGCGTTCACTCCTGATCAGGTGGATGGGAAATTTTGACTATCATCGTCTATGTTGAATGGTATATCAGAATCAGAGATATCCACCTAGATCTTGGCATTAAAACAATCGAAATCAAAAACTACACAAGAAAGCATAAAAGTCGACTTGAAAGTCACGTAAAGTCCTTCAAACTTTGGATGACAAAAATTTACTGCACTGTCTGCAAAGAACCAAAACTTTAGGCTACTTGATATGTCAACAACTTAGTGTAGTACAAATAAACAAGGTTGTCTTGAAGGTAGGTTTTGTGGTGAATAAAAATACCATTCTACTATGTGTGCAAAAGTATTATTGTGGCAATGCTGAATTGCCATTAGAGACCAGTCTAACGACTTTTTGCTCTGTATATGAACTCTTAAGATTCGTTTAAGTCTACTTCTTTTATATTACGCCAACCTTCTATTTTATGTGACTAAGGTTCTCAGGAGATCCGAAAAATATACATATGTATGTACGCAAATTATGAGTCAATAAAGAATCGGACAGTTATTGAATTCATTAAAACTCATTTAGTTTGCATTCCCTATTAGTAGAAATATTTTAGAAATGATACGACGAGCCAACCCCGCTAGGCGGCTTATTGGACAACAATTATAATGATCTCACTCCATCCAGACTCATGCCATAGCGGAGTTATATGTGGTACAAAATTGAGTGCGGAACTGTGATATAATGTTGGCATCACACAATCTACTTTGAGCTCAGACAGACATGACTTGCTACAATTTCAGTCCCGAGATTGGGGCGAATTAGCAGCGATAGCGACGAAGCAGCAATAAGCCAAAGCATTACGCGACATCTCCAATACAACAGCTGCAGCAGCAGTCAGCACACAAAAAGCGGAACAGCGCAAGAGTTTGCTTTGTACACGAGTATGTGCATCTATTCAGACATAGTGAACATGTCACGTCATTATTAGCTGTCTGGCGTACACAAAACCCGTGCCACACATATCGCCGCTAATAACAAATTGAATCGTTCCCAACCCTCAGCAGCCCTTGGGTAAGTGGTTGTCACTGATATGGAGCACTCACTCTCGGCGTACACAGAGGCATGTGCCTAACGCACAGCGTTATCGCAGGCGATTATAGCTTCATTATGGAGAATATTCGTTTAGAAAGGTTGTCGCGCTAGAAGGGCACGTGACAGCAGCAAGGGATGAAGGGGTGAAAGGTTAGTATAGTTATTTCACAGACGACGCTGTAATATAGGCACAACGTAAGTGCAACAAATTAACTTGGTCAGACAAACATAGTGAATATTGTTTTAGAAGATTCGAAATGCGAATGCATTAGAGGGTTGAACGGGCAACAAAACCTAATGCAGAAAGAATGATAACGACCACCGTCATGCAGAACGAAATGTGCAGATTCAATTAATGCGAATTAAGTCGTGATTTGACTGACATTTGAGCGTGCAGGGGTTGCGTGTGAAAACGGTCATAAGCCGATTTACTCGTAAATGAATAATTTCATTATGAAAATTCTAGTTTTGTGTTTTGACATCAGAATGTTTCTTATTCAATGTAATGTTATTGTATAGTCAATTTTAATATCCCAGAAAAAATTTAGTGCAAGTAAGAGTATATCCCCTCGTTATAACTTTTTATAATATATTCCCTAGAAAAAAAGTAATGCTCTATATATATGGTATGTATACATATATATATATATGACCAGCTGCCCATTTCATAGCAATGAAAATCCCATTTTCACAAGAAAATTGGTTTGTAAATACGATAGCATTCCGTTTGTTTTAAAACTATTATAATAGAAAAACTCGAATTTCGTTTTTAAACGCCTTGAAAGGATAAATGAAAATAAAACTAATTCATTGTTTTGGAATCAAGTCAAAAAATGAATTTAGAAGTATTTGTTCACCACAGAAGAGCCCATTTGTGTTGCATCTATGTAGGTACCGTGAACTAAGGCCATATGAACTAACGCCATAATGGTGTTATTCATTTTCAAATACGAATTAACGCCATAATCCACTTATGGCCTTATTTCACTTTCAAATGAGAACTAAAGTCATATGGTGTTAGTTCGTTTTAGAAAGTGGCCTAAGTTCTCATTTGTATGTGAATTAAAGTCATATGAAAGTATTTCTCACCTATAAAGCTGGGGATGAACTTCACTATCTTATGGGAACTTGGTACACACTCGAAAACATGAAGAGGGAAGTAACCTACAATAACTAATAATGTATGTTTATTAATACATATGTATATCGACATAGATGCATACATAGGTATATACATTTTACGGCGTATAAACAGTGAGGTAAGTATGGGGGGGCATGCTGCCCCCCTGTAACTCCCCTGCTTGGGGTCACTGTTGGATTTGAGGTGGGTGCGAGGATGGGTGTATGTAGAGTTCCTTTATATCCATGTTTCTCACCCAACCTCGCACCCACCTCCAATCCAACAGCGACCCCGGGCAGGGGGGTTGCAGAGGGTAGCATGCCCCCCCATACCTACCCCACTGTTTATACGCCGTAAAATGAATATACCTATGTATGTATATAAATAGATGCATACATAGGTATATACATTTTACGGACTTATGTCCCATTTTCGTCAAAAAAATGTTGGTCTTAATCTCTCGATGTGGTGGGACATAAGTCCCAAAAGAAAAATTTGGGGCTTATGTCCCTGGGACTTATGTCCCTGCACCATATAAGGCATGAGAATAGTTTTAAACTTATGGCCCACTTCTTCTTTAAGATTGTGGAACTATGGCCCTAAATGTTGTGGACTGTTGGCCCAAGTGGGTCAAGAGTTCATTGTGGACTAAACGTGAGCTGATCGTGGTGTGACATTGGACTGATAAAGTTTTATCAAAACTGTTGCATTGCACTGGCTGTGCTTCAGAGCTCAAAAACATTTTATGGCATTAGTTCATATTTGAATGTGAATTAACACCATATGGCGTTAGTTCACATTAAGTGATGGCTTTAGTTCTCATTTGAAAGTGAATCAAAGCCATAAGTGGATTATGGCGTTAATTCGTATTTGAAAGTAAATTAACGCCATTATGGCGTTAGTTCATATGGCCTAAGTTCACGGCACCTCTATGTATTCCTTTTGGGATTATAATTTAACTAATACTTAGTCAGTACACGAATATGACAACATATTGAGCAAAAATATCTCTATACTTTTTGTTTTTTTCGAATTACACACTCCAGCTGTTCGGCGTTACCTACCCCGGTAAAAACCGTGAGTTAGGCTCAGCTGGAGCACAGTCCATGTTCAGTGCCCTTATGAAAGTGTAACGGAGGTGAATAATCTCGAAAGAAATTTGGTAGTTCTCGGTTACCAAGGAGTGTGGGACTCTAACGCCACTAAAAAACACCTCCTTAATCAGGACCAATCTATGTAAGATCGACAAATGATTTTTCTTTCTTATATTTAAAATCACGTTGAGGAAAGTTTAAAATCTTAAGTACTTTACATAGCTTTTAGACCATTAGCTCGTGAGGCTTGGTTCTTCTCAATCTCCGGATATCGTCTCGTACATTTAAGACGGTTTCTACCTCGGAGTTGATGTGATTTTGCAGACACTGATTGTGAGACACAGCGTGCTTTCTAACCACTTCCGTCACCATGTCTACTTGTAGGTCACAGTGCAAATCGTTATTTCTTATATACCAAGGGGCATTTATTTTTCCACGAAGGACTTTGTTTTGGAATGTCTGTATGTTTGAATATGTGTTTTCTTTGTGCAGCCCCATAATTGGATGCCGTACGTCCAGATATGCTTCAATACTTGCTTATATAGCAAGATTTTCTTCTGGATAGATATATCTGAGTCTCTTCATAGTAACCAGTACATTTTTCTATATTTAAAGTTTAGTTCTTCTCTTTTCTTTTTAATGTGCTTTTTCCATTTTAGCTTTACGTCCAAAGTCATTCCAAGGTACTTTGATGTATTGGCATAGGGTACAATTTGATTGTTAATAAATATCGGAAGATTATTTATCTTTTTATTTGTGAAGTTTATGTGAGTTGACTTTGTCTGATTCATACGCCATTGTTGCGTTCAATCACTTACTCTATTGTCTGCGTTCTGCAGTTTCTCTGTCGCCTTCACAGTGCATTTATCACGTGCTAATATTGTAGTGTCATCTGCAAAAGTAGCCATCATGACATTGTTGTCCACAGGAATATCCCTGGTATACAACAGATATAGGGTTGGTCCTAAGACACTTCCCTGTGGAACACCTGCTTCAATTTTCTTTAGTTCCGAATATTCTTGTTCGTATCGGACTCGGCAGAGTCGATCTGAAATATAGGATCTCAGTATTTCGTAATACTGTCTAGGCAAATCCCTATGCAGTTTATACTCAAGGCCCCCATGCCAAACCTTGTCAAATGATTGAGCAACATCTAAAAATAGTGCCGAACAGATTTGTCGTTCTTCCAGTGCTTTTTCCACTACATCCGTAATTCGGTGTACTTGGTCTATCGTGGAATGTTTATTTCTAAATCCAAACTGATGATTCGGGATTAGACTTCTTTCTTCGATGATTTTGCTAAGCCTTTTCAGGAGTAATTTTTCGAAAATCTTTGCCACAATTGGTATAAGGGATATCGGTCTATAAGAAGTTACTTCTGTTGGTGGTTTTCCTTGCTTTGCTATTACAATTACTTCAGCAATTTTCCAATGATGTGGGACATATCGGGATATTACACATGCCTTTATTATAAATTTAAGTTTATTTAAGGCTATTAAAAGGCATTTCTTTCAAAACCTGGACAGTTATCAAATCGTAAC
Organism: Brachypalpus laphriformis; assembly: GCA_945910035.1. Classification (NCBI taxonomy): domain Eukaryota; kingdom Metazoa; phylum Arthropoda; class Insecta; order Diptera; family Syrphidae; genus Brachypalpus; species Brachypalpus laphriformis. The sequence goes on from OX246756.1 coordinate 105,782,731, forward strand.
CTGGTGCTTTTTCTTTTGACAACTGGTGTTGACACATGCTTCTTACTTCTCTGAGCGTGACAAGGGGATTTCAGCTTCATCCCTTTTATCAACAAACTCTAGATTTTCAGTAGCTGTACTTGACGAGAATGGTTTGAAAACGTTCGATAAATGTCCTGCGAACAGGACGAGAGAGTAAGAAATTTCCCCATGCTGCGAATTTTAGTGCAAGGAATTTCTTTAGGCCGGTTTGTGAAATCTGTCAAATCGCTGTATACGTAATTTTTTGTTAGCTTGGTCCTTCCCTTTCTTTCCTTCGCGTACAAATGGATTTGAGGTTTCACGTTTACAAAGTGGGCAACTTTTGTGGTTCAACCCGTTCGTTTACTTTTTCATAACTTTACCTGTCCTTGAGAAAATTTTACCTCCACTCTTTGGAATTCGAAAATCTACGACTTTAAAAAAGTACTCGAACGGACCTAATTTTTATGTTCGCGAACTTTCGGAGTGGGGGTACTTTCAAAAAGTGGGGGTAAAATTCTCTCAGAGAGAGGTAAAATTACGAAAACGTAAACGAACGTGTTGAAGAAGAAAATTTGCTATATTTTAAACGTGAAATACACGTCAAATCAAATTACATCTAAGAAAAGAGTTCTGGAAAGAATTTAATCGTTTACATTTGTGCATAGTTTACAAAAATTATAGAAGACAGTAGATAAATTAACCCCAGAAGACATAAAGGTTTTGTTAGATTGTTTCATGGATAATGATGACTATATCCTTAGGCCAAGTTTTTCAGTGCGAGATCATCCGAATTTCTGGACTAAACTTGAGTTAACCTCTGAAACATGTTTTTTAGTCAATTTTAATCCTGAGCTAACCCAGAGTTAACCCTGCAAATTTGGTGAGTTAACCCTGGATTAAATGAGCAAATGTTTTTAACAGATGCCGAAATAGTAAGCGAAGAGGTTAATTTCATTTGTATTTATTGGAAAACATTTTATTAAATAGGTAAAGAAAATGAATTCGTTTTCGCTATATTCAGATTCTGATTCAGATGTCAGCGACGTGGAATTATTCGAAATATTAAGTTTAACTGATTAAAGAAGAAAAGGACTTGTACGATCGCGACCAAATCATTTTCATTTGTTTGGAGAAAAATATTTTTAAGATTATCGATCGATTTCGATAGTTTTTTGATAGCTGAATCGATAAATCATGCAGTCATACCAAATTGAACCAGCAATCATGGAGTCAAAATTAGTCCTGCACTGAAAAACTGATTCGTTAGTTAACTCTGGGTTAATTTTAATCCAGAAATAGCTAGCTCTGGTTAAACTCAGAGTTAACTCAGTACTGACAAACTGGGCCTGACATTACTGACTCTTAATGGAGGACTCCGATGAAGAGGAAAAGATTTTTGTTGATATCCTCTTCTATTAAGGCAAAGAGAAACTGCGTGAGAGATTCATCATCATATTCTAAAAAAGAATTCTGGATGCATTTTCGAGTTAAAAGATCCCTGTTCGAAGCCTCACAGAAAACTTCGGGTCATCTGAAATGTACCAAAGTCTACGCGCAGATAAAAGATGTAGTGCTAGCAAGCACGTCGCAGTTTTTATGTGGTTTGCTCGACATAAGGCGTGTAGTTTTAGAGATCTTGCTGATCGATTCGATATATCGCTCTCCACAGTCTCTTCGTTCTATGGAGATAACCAGGAAGTTCATTAGCAGCCTAAGCACAGCAATTATAAAGTGGCCAAACGAGGAACAAAAACAGCGAAGGTGTATCTTTTTCGGAAACAAATCAGGTTTTTCTAAGGCATTCGGTAAGATATAGGTTTTCCATTTACTGTTTCTTTAATTACAATATTTTTCCATACATAGGCTGCATCGAAGGGACACGCATTGTTATTGATCTATCGCAAGCATGCAAAGATGACTACATCGACCGAAAGGGTCGGTCGAGCATATATTTGCAAGCTATTTGCAACGAAAAAAAAATATGTCAACACATTTGCTGGATTCCCCGGCTCTTCACATGATAGCTGGGTATGCCAGAACTATCCAATATCTGATAAACTGAATGCCACTGAAGGAGATACTACATCTTTCTATTCTTCTGTTGTCTATTGGGCGATTCGGCATATCGATGTACAAAAAATGTAATCACTCCTTACACAGATAACGACCATTTGACAAATGCCCAAAAAATTTCAATGTGAAATTAAGCTCCTCTCGTGTGGCCATAGAGCACTCTTTTGGTATCTTGAAGCAGCGATTTCGTCAATTGTATTATTGAAAGCTAAGGGGCATCGATAAAATATGCCACTTCGTGGGAGCTTGTTGCATCCTCCATAATATTGCAGATGAAAAGGCCTTTGATTTCTCGCTAGAAGATATTCTTAAAACAAGCTCTGAATATTTTGCAGTATAGAGAAACTGCAAGGGGAAATTCCAGGAATTGCAGCGAAATTGATATAAATGCATTAATAATACACATATTATAAGAAACTTTATACCTACGCACTTACGACCAAAGCAAATAAATAAGAACAACATAAAAATGTAAACATATTTAGCATTGATTTTTATTTTTTAAAAGAGCATTTCTCTCCTTTTCGATTTCTTTCCTGTTGTCCATGTGCTTTAGAATTTTAGTATAGAACCCATTTCTTTTCTAACCTCATCAATCTTTTGCAGCATTTTTTCTTGTGCGGATTCCGATCTTTTTCGCCTTTTAAATGCAGGGCTAGAGGAGTCTTCTGAAATTTTGTAAGAAACGTTATTGATAAGAAAGAAGAAATCTTAATCGTCATAAGTTTCAAACCTGAAGTTGATGGTATATTTTCCTCGGTAGTGTTTTTCATTCCTAAGTTTTTATCAAAACTTTTCGAGAAACTGCTTCTTAAAAGACTGGACAGAATTATAGAACAAAGAAGGCTTATTCCCACCCATCAGTTCGAGTTTAAAAATAAACATTCGACAATAGACCTACTTGGTCTATCGTATAACTAATGTTATAGAAAAAGCACTAGAAGGAAAACAATTTTGTTCCACAATATTATTTGACGTTGCACAGGCTATTGATAAAGTTTGGTATAAGGGTTTAGAGTATAAAGTTCATAGGGACTTACATAGATAATACTATGAGATACTTAAATCTTATATAGCAAATAGATTCTTTAGAGTTCGCTATGGTTCAGCGTATTCTGAACTTAAAGAAATACAAGCAGGTGTTCCACAGGGAAGTGTTCTAGGGCCCGCTTTATATTTATTATATGCTAGTGATATACCACATGCGAATGACATGATGATAGCCACATTCGCAGATGACACTACTCTTCTATCAACTGATGGATGCGTAGCTTAAGCAACTAAAAAGCTTCCAAATTCAGTTAACGAGATATGTGACTGGACGCAACGATGGCGAATTAAACGTAATGAGTCAAAGTCCACCCATATCAATTTAACAAACAAAAAAATAACGAATCTTCCTGTGGTTAAAAATCAAGTAGTTCCGTATTCTAACACAGCTAAGTATCTGGGTATGAATCTGGATGCTAAACAGCAATGGAAGGAACACGTGAAAAAGAAAGTAGAAGAGCTAAATATTAGATATAGGAAACTTTATTGGTTAGGCAAACCCCACAGGCGGATCAGTAGAAATGTGGTGAAGTGGGAGGGTTATGATCCCTTATTTTCGGATCATAACCTCGCTGATAAAAGAAAGAAGAAGGAAACTTTATTGGTTGTTAGGATATAATTTAGAAGTGTCCATTGAGAATGAAATCTTAATATATAATCAGATACTACGGTATCCAATTATGGGGTTGTACAAAGAAAACAAATGTAGAAATAATACAAAATTTTTAAAATAAAGTCCCTCGGGGAATAGTAAATGCACCATGGTACTCGTATATTAGAAATAATTACTTGCATCGTGATTTGCAGATTGATCATGTGACGGAAGTAATTAAAAAGAATGCGATCCGTCAAAACGAGCGTCTGCAGATGCATATTAATCCTGATATAGAAGACGTCTTAAATGTACGATATAATATTCGTAAATTAAGAAGAACTAAACCTGACGAACTTATAATCTGACAATTATGAGAACCCGTATTTAAATAATAATACGTTCTCAAACGCAACTGAACGTTGAAACTAAAATCATTTGTCGATCTTTCTCTGATTGGTCATGGTTTCAGTGCGGTTAACCCCACAGTGTCTTTCGAGATTTTCGCCTTAATTAAAAAAAAAAATAATAAATAAAATAAAAAATTCCTACCTGTCTTGGAGTTGTGAAGTTTTGTTTCTTTATATTTCCTCTCCAAGCTGCGGTATTTTTCTTGCATCTGGACTACGGTAAAAGCATAGCCCTCATCCGAGAGTTCCCCCTGGATGCGCTGCCACATATTACTCTTGTTTTTTAGCTCAAAAGTTTCCCTGCTTTGGGATGAAATTTTTCCATCAGCGATAGCAGCAATTTAGTTGGCGCTTCCAGCCAAACGTCTTTACTGACTACTCTGTCATCCGAAATTTCTTCCTGTAATGGTTCTTCGATCCCCCCTATGCGCATCTTCCCCAGTGTTTTCATCGTGCGCAACCTCTGGCACTAAGATGTTCGGAATAAAATCGTATTCATAATCTTCAAACAAACTTCCCATCTATGATTTTCGTCTGCAAAATATTTTTTTTTTATTATTTTCAATTAATTAATGCTTCATTATAATACTTACCATTTTGTAATCTTTGGAATGTATGTATAATATTTGGAGAACATTCAATTTCAACCTTATTTTGTTCCATTTTGTTTATTTTTCACCGATTATTTTGTTTAGAAAATATATGAATATCACACAAAGCAATAAAACAAAAACGACGTACAGCCATCAGGCGAGGCAACAACAAGAATGACGTATAGCAATTTGACAGTTCCCACAAACCAACCTAAAGAAATTTCTTCCACTAGAATTGCAGCATCGGGAAATTTCTTACTCTCTCGAGAGCGCTCTCTTCTGTGAAAAACTACGAAAATTCTCCGTACTCCAACAGGTTTTCGTAAAAATTCGCTGTTTTAGGAGGGTAGGCGAACGGATCTAATGTCGTTTTCCTTTGGTTTCACTCCCGATTTCACTCCTTTTTGAATGGAACATGCAAAATCGTCTTCTGCTAAGTTATGCGTGTGTTAGTGAAACGTCAGATTTTTTGTTTACTTTTTTTTGTCCAAAAAAAAAAAAAAACAAAAACAGCGAAATGAGCAATGGGTGAAGAAATCGATCTATCTGAATATAATATAATTCGACGAGAAAGTGGAGAAGTTCTTCAATTTGAGGGCAATATTTTATTGGAACATATTTCAAGTAGGTTATATTTATAGATTTAAGTTTAAAAATTCGAAGTATATATTTTTTAAGGCCGTCGAACTTTGTCCGTGCGGCTAGAAGAAGTTGCCTCGTTTTACAACTTCGAAGTTGTACAACAGGCATCGACCCAAAATACAGATTCCGAAAGAGCTCCTCTAAAAGGTATAGTATACCTATACATATATTACATACCTATATATAAGTAACCCAAAAATAAAATATTGGTTTATTTCAGATCATACAGCACCATTGCCAATCGAAACAGAGCCTTCAGGTAAGGATATTAATATTTTAATTAGTTCTCTTTTATTACGGTAGACATATTTCCAGATTCCTTTAAATGGACAGACGGCCAAACAAATTACATGTTGGCCGCTTATGAGGAAGTTATGGACGAAATTGGCCCACTTAAAAAATTTCGAAGTAAAAAAGATATGTGGGAATTCGTCAGACAACAGTATTCCGGCAAATTCCAACAAACAATGACGATTGGGCAGGTCACTGGGCGCTATAAAACGGTCGTTTGAAGCGCAAAAAATGCAGTGAGGAATAATAGGACCACTGGAGCTGTGAGAAAGGACTTACCTTACAGCCAAGTCCTGAAAAAAATAATTTTTGCTGATGACTCGCTTCTTCCGGAGATACGGTTAGGGCCAAACCGAATCGAGCGGAAATGCAGCGATGCCGCACCAGGGGAAGGTATATCACCGTCGACAAGCTCATCAACGTCCTTGCATCATATAATGCCGTCCTCTTCACCATCTTCCTTCACCGACACAGAAGACTTCTCCAATCTTTCCGGAAGTACTCCCAAAAAAAAGGCAAATACTTTGCAGGAGAAGCTGGTCGACAAGTGCCTGGAAGAAAAACGGCAAAGGTTTGATGAGAAGGAGGAGAAAAAGGAAAAACGGCACGAACAAAAAATTGGAAAACTTGATGAGCTTGGAGCAAAACTCGTGGAGGCGTTAACAAAAAAAAATTAATTTTTGCGTTCAATGCAATATTTTTATTTATTTACTTATTTCTTATTTTTATTTTTGGTGTGTAAATATTAAAGTGAATTCAATCTTTTTTCTTCTTTATTTTTTTTTAAATGAAACAATTTTTTTAACGTAAATATTTAAACAAATGCATGAAGTTCCTTTTTTTTTAGTATAAATCAAGTTTATAAGTATTAAGTCAAAAACGATCTGCTATTGTACTTCTTTTTATTTCTCCCAAACGCTGCAAGGCTGAGTCGCATTGTTCTTCTCGATCTGTGCCTGTATTTTGCGCATTCTGGCTTGAGAGGGATGAATTTGTTGGGATTACGTTCTCTTCTTCGGTCCAGATATCACCTTGGTCTATGCACAAGTTGTGAAGAACGCAACACGGTAGTATAAATTTGCACATCCTTTCAACAGTGAAGAAGTCCAGTCTCATCAGTTGCCTAAACTTAGTCTTCAGCAACGGAAAAGAGTTTTCGATTTTAACCCTAGTCTGGCTGAGTTTTTTGTTGAATCTGCTGTTCTTAGCTGTCATGTTTCCATAATCCTTGTATGGAGTCAAGAGATACTCTCTTAAAGGGTAAGCAGCATCGCCCAATATGTGATATTGAGCTCCACAATATACTGGCAAATCGTGGCTGATGAAGGAAAGCTGGAATATCTTTGCATCGTGGATTCTTCTCGGGGGACAAACACATCAATAAATTTCTTGTCAGCATCGCAAATCCCCTGCAAAGTCAGCGATAAAAGATCGTGACGGTTTATATAGGTCGATCTGATTTTGTTGGCAGGTTTCCTTACATAAAAATAGCAGCCATCGATGCACCCCAAAACATTCTTAAAGCCCGCTATCTGCAAACAAAGAAAGAGACATTCTTTGTTATACAATATGGTAATTTTGAAATACACAGAACTTACTTGCTCGAATTTATGTGAAATCTGCATCTTTTCCTCGTCGCTTTGTGGAAATTTGATGTAGTTGGGAGATGTTTTACAAATAAATTCCAAGATGTTGGACAAAATCCGAAATGCTGACGAAGTTGAGATGTTGAAGGTATTCGTAACTTCCCTATAAGAATCCTTATTCTCCGCGAAACTTAGAATGAAATGTAAGTAATTGGTAATACATATAGGATGTAAACTATACCATAAGAACACATATATTTGTATTTTGGCTGGTGTTCCTCTTCGGCCTCCACCACCTTCCGTCTTTTTATAAAATTCCGACCTTCGGAATTCGCCAATCAGGTTGTCTACAACTTCCCTTTTGACTCTGAAATGTTCTCTAAACTGAGACGCAATTATTATCTATTTTTCATTATAAAATAATAAAACATACCTCCACATCCGAATATTTATCCACAATTTTGATAAAATTGAGGAGGTGATTTCCAAAACCAGCTATCGGAAAAAAATCTGAAAATGAGATATATGGTACATATAATTTTTAGGTCTTTTTAATGCGCATCTAATGCAATCAAAAATTATTTCCTAAACAGGATACAGACATAGTAATTCAATGTCAAAAAACGAGTTTATTTCCAAAACAGCCTATTGAATACCAAATGTCTTTTCCAAAAAGGCCTTAAAAAAATTTTCTTTCCTAAAAGGCCTTTTCAGTACAAAAAGTATCAAGTTGACGTTTGCTTTTGTGTCACTTTGACATTTTGATTTGCTAAGTGGTGGGCATGACACATAACATTGAATTGACTGGTAATTATTTTAATTCATTAAAAAATAAAATTGTAAATACCTAAAATTGTATTTATCTATTTTCTAACTATTTTTAGAAATGGATATACTTGAGGAATTTGCTTCTTCACCCAGCTGTTCGAATACAAAATCAAGAAAACGAAAAACAAATCCAGAAGGTTGGAAAAAAAATATAGACAAGGAAAACAAAAAGCGCGAAAGGCAAAAACCTTGGAAAATAGCTTGCGATCATATCCAAGACTCCTTCTGTAATTATTGAAGCTGCAAGAGTCCGAGTTGGATGTGTTTAATAAAAAATATTATGAGTGTAAAAATATAATTGAAAAGCGAAATTTTATATCCAATTTAATTTCTGTAAAGCGGACTAGAAGTGGACACAAACGTAAACAGAAAGTATGCTACGAAATACCTAGCTCTACAGTTAGCTTCAAGGTGTGCCAAAAAACTTTTCTGTCGGTACTCGGCATCACAAAGAATGCAACCTTAGCAGTTGCCAACCTAAAGCTTAAGAATGACTTAAACCGGAGGGAAGCACGAGGTGGGAAACTTTTGAATCTCATGACGGAGCAGACGAAGAAAAATATAATGGACCATATTAAGTCATTCAAGTGTAAGGAGAAACACTATGGACGTAATAAAGCCCCAAACCGAGCTTACTTGCCGTCAAGCTTAAATATACGAAAAATGTTGCTGATGTTTTGCGAATTAAGTAGTGAAACGATTCCTGAATGGAGAGGAACTATATGATCTTGAAGTTACTAAAATAGAAGTCGAAGCAGCAGGTGATGTTTGCGTTGAAGATAAAGAGCGGAAAATAATGGCACCTGTTGAAATAAGACAAAAACAGCCATGCAACTATCAATTACACGGCAACTTATATTACACGGTAAGAAAACTTATTATTTCAAATTAAATTTTGTGTTATATATATTATTGTGGTTTTAAGGTTTTTACTGGAAATTTCAATTTGGGATTTGGTTCAATGAAGTCTGATACATGCAGTGAATGTGAGCGACTGTGCATGCAATGGAAATTGGAAAAAGATGACGAGAAAAACAAGATAATTATAACGGCACATATGGTACATATGGCAACTATACGTATAAACCCTTATACGTATAGGCCAAAATTGTAAGTGCGGGTTGTCTAGGGCCTTGATTCTAGGCTAGGTAACGTGGGCCAGCAACCTGCGTTACCGAATATTGCCCGCTACGGAAACCGACACTATGCCTCGGATAAGAAATGATCACATGTTGACGACTTTTGGCTATTGTACACGGACAAAGATAGGTTTCTGGAATGTAAAGACGCCCCTCGACTCGGGAAGAGAAGGTCCTTACAATGCCAGATTCCTCCAATTGGAAAACGAATTCATGCGATATAAACTGGACATTTTGGGGGTAAGTGAAGTAAGATGGTTAGAAGCGGGCGAGTACCAGTCTCCAACGCGTAACACTGTACTACTCTATTCTGGAAGACCATCCGGAAACCAGCGGGAACATGGAGTCGGACTGCTGCTAACAACAACAGCACGCAAGGGCCTAATTTCCTGGCAGCCTCATGGTGATAGGATTTTGACGGCCAGATTCCGGACTAGAGTACGACGCGTCACCATCATACAGTGTTACGCCCCAACGAATAGTTCGTCTGAGGACGAAAAGGAGAGCTTCTACAATCTCTTAAGCGCCGTCTTCAACACAACACCAAATGGAGACATTGTCATAGTGATGGGGGATTTGAATGCCAAGGTAGGCAGCGACAACGAAGGGCTCAAACATGTAATCGGGAAGCATGGACTAGGCAACCGGAATGACAACGGCGAAAGGTTTGTGGATTTCTGCAATGCCAACCGCCTTGTGATAGGTGGCACCATGTTTGAGCACAAGACCTGCCACAAAGTCAGCTGGGTTTCCAATGATAGGCAAGCAACCTCCAACCAAATTGACCATTTTGCTATCAGCCGCCGCTTTAGAAGTAGTCTCCTGGACGTCCGAAACAGGCGAGGGGCAGATGTGGGGATAGTACGTGATCACCATCTTATGATAGCTACTCTCCAACTACGCACTGCTGCAGTTCGAAGATCCCACGACAACACAAGAATGCCCAGGTTCAACATCGATAGACTTAGTGATCCCTCAGTGCGCCCACAATTAAGGGAGCACTTTTCGCAAGGTGTGGAAGCAATCAGCAGCTCAATGCCCGCAACCATCCAAGACCATTGGTGTGCTGTGAAAAATGTTTTTACATCTGGTGCTGAAAGAATTGTCGGTCGATCGCAGGGAAGACATAGGGCGTGGCTTTCCGAGGATACCTGGAGACGGATTGACGAACGAAAACAGCTAAAAACTCGCGTTGCAGCTACCCCAGCAGCAGGGAGAAGCGAGCTAGAGTCCCTATATCGCATGAAGATGAGAGAAGTTCAGCGTAGCGTACGATGTGACAAGCGCAACTACATCAATGCGCTGGCTACAGAAGCAGAAGAAGCTGCACGGAGGTGCGACAGCAGGACCGTCTACAGAATCACGAAAGAGCTGACAGGTGGTCGCAGCTCCAGCCAACACCCAGTGAAAAGCCTAGACGGCTCCTTGCTCATTTCGGATGAGGACCAGCTCAAGAGATGGAAAGAGCATTTTGCTACGGTTTTGAACCGTGTATTCGCTAGCGATATGCTCCCAAATCAGACTGAGATGCCCGAGGTGAGAAGTACCCGAATACGCACCACGACTCCCAGTAAAGATGAGATCATTACCGCGATCAAGGCACTCAAAACCAACAAGGCGGTAGGACTTGACGGTATTCCAGCAGAGCTCTTACGAGCAACGCCAACAACATCGGCTGAGCTTCTGCTTCCACTTATAGATAGAGCTTGGGAAGCTGAGAGCTTTCCTAACGAGTGGAAAAAGGGAATGATCGTCAAGCTTCCTAAGAAAGGAAATTTAATGGAGTGCGGAAACTGGAGGGGTATCTGCGTGCTTCCTGCTGCAGCTAAGATAATAGCTAAAATCATCCTTGAGCGAATCAAACAACATCTCGAAGACACACTCGATGCCGAACAAGCAGGTTTCCGCTCTGGATCCTCCTGTGCCGACCACATCAACACCCTGTGGATTATCATCGAACAGTGTGTTGAATATCGATCGCCACTGCACCTGCTGTTCATCAATTTTGAGAAGGCGTTCGATAGTGTCAACAGGGAGTTTATTTGGCGTGCCTTACGCAGGAGAGGCATCCCCGATAAATTAATTGTTATTATCAAAGCTACATATGAAGGCTCCAAATGTCACGTTCTGCACAGGGGAAGGTTGTCTGAGGAATTTGAGATCCAAAGTGGGGTAAGACAAGGCTGTATCCTTTCACCAATATTATTCCTATTGGTGATTAGCGATGTGCTTCATGCTTTGTCGACGGGAAACGGAGGAATTCGATGGACTCTTACATCTCAACTGAAGCATCTTGACTACGCAGACGATGTATGCTTACTCTCCCACAGAATTATGGATCTCCACCAAATGACAGCAGATGTGGAGAGGGAGGCAGGTGTAACCGGGCTGAAAATTAATACGGCAAAAACTAAAATTATCAGCCTTGGAACAAACTCATCAGCTCAAATATGCATTGCTGGACAACCGGTAGAGAGAGTAGAGGATTTCCAGTATCTTGGTAGTATTGTCTCGACCGATGGTGGAACCGAACTGGATATAGCCAACAGGATCGCCAAAGCAAAGTCCGCGTTCGGGATGTTGTCCAAAATATGGCGAAGCAATGCAATCAGTTTGAGCACCAAAATAAGACTGTTCCGCTCCAACATTGAATCGGTGCTGCTATATGGTTGCAGCACGTGGAGAGTGACCACTACTATCACCAGAAAGCTGCAAACGTTTGTTAATAGGTGTCCGCGCAATATCTTAAGGATTTTCTGGTCCAATCGTATCTCTAACGAACACCTTTACGAGAGAACGGGTCAGGAACCAATAGGCACAACTATCCAACGGCGGAAGTGGCAGTGGATTGGTCACACGTTCCGAAAGGGTGACAGCTCCATAGCGAACCATGCTATGCAATGGAACCCTCTAACTCAGGATGGCAGAAGACCTGGCGGTCCGAGAAGAACATGGCGCAGAACAGTCGAGAAGGAGGCACGGCAGTTAGGGAAAAGTTGGGGAGAACTCAGAAACATTGCCAGAAACCGTACACGATGGCGCGTAGGCGTAGTAGAGGCCCTAGGACCCACAAGGGGATACAGGACATAAGTATATGGTACATATTATGCATGAGGAGTAAGAGGTTTTTTCAGGAACTCAACAAAACATCACCATGCTCTGTCATTATAAATTTCGACCTTATGCAAAATCAACCATTGCCAAAAACTCCAATTGGGGAAGCATTCTATTCCAGGCAAATATGGTATTATATTTTTGCTATTTTCATACATCTTCCTAACAAGGCACATCCTTTAAGTAACAAGAAAAATATCCACTTTTACCGCTGTACGGAAAACCAATCAGGAAGAGGATGCAATAAAATTGCATTTTGCATCTGGAATTTCCTTAACACGATTTTAAAACCCCTAATTGTTCAGAAAAGCATTAAAAGCATTAGCTTTTTTTCGGACAGTTGCACAGGACAAAACAAAAACTATACCGTCCTTTTAGTGATAGCATTACTTTGCCATAACAATAAAATAAAGTTTGAGTGGTACTTTCCTGTTAGAGGTCACTCATATATGCCAGCTGACAGAGTTTTTGGCCTTATTGAGCAAGAACTGAGGAAGAATAGTACAATTACCTCCCCAGCAACGTATGATAATTAACTGTATAAATTTGGAACTGTTCATACCCTTTTTGATGATGTTCCGCTCTTTGATTGGCAAAATTTATCAAGAGCCGTGGTTCAAACCGTGGGCGCCGTGGCGCAAGTGGTTAGTGTGTCGGATCACAACGCATGAGGTTCCGAGTTCGAATCCCAGAAAAACACCAAAAAGTTTTTTCACGGTCCCACCTCTCGCGAGCGTCTGACAAACATCCGAGAGTATTGTTGTCATGAAAACGCTTCTCAAATCGCCGTTCGGAGTCGGCATTAAACTGCAGGTCCCTTCCATTCGTGTGAAAAATATAACGCACACAACACGAGTGGTTGCGAGAAGCTAGGCCCTGGCACTTTAAAGAGCTGTTGCGCCAAATATTTTTTTTTTTTTGTGGTTCAAACCAAAAAAACTTTCAAGATTTATGACTTCAAGATACTGGGTATGACGACTTCTTCGACCCAAATAAATTTTTGTGAAACATATAGTGGAGCAACCACTTCTCACACACTGCTTAAAAAAGGAGTTCATTGAACTGGTCTCGAATCTCGTCTTCATAAAAAAAAAAAACACAGGAAAGCCATATTAAGCTAGCCAAATTGGACGATGTCATCAAATTGTTAAAAGCTATGGGCCTGGAACCAGATACAATTTCATTTTATAATCAAATTACTAATACACCAATAAATGAGGACGTAAAAGCTGAAGCGGACGAAAATATCTTGTTTTCTAACGAAGATAGGTTTTAGAAATGAAAATCACTTTCGTGCTTAAATATACTCTATCTCTCTATGGACTGTTAATTCTTATTTTCTCATTTTAATTACACTTAATAATGTATTTTATCTTCCTTTTCATAAACTAAAAGACTGATATTTAATAAAGGTTTATTTCCAAAAAAATATTGTTTTTGTGATTTTACTTCCAAAAGAAGACATATTCAATTATACTTCCAAAAGCAGATATACTAAATTTTTAACTGAAGTTTTCGTATATAAGGAATAAAGTTATATTTATTTCGAAAACTTTAGTTTTATTGAAATAACGTGAGAAACAAATTTGTAGAAGATATTTTTTCTATATGTCTTCTCTATAATGAAGGAAATGTTTTTCGCATTTTACTCAAAATTACCATCGAGTCAGATAGCTGGTTTTGGAAATCACCTCCTCAATTGAGAACTCTGTTTTTTTTTCATTCTTCCACTTCCAGTGGCAAGGAGAAAAAGTTCTTCATCCCCCGATGAGCTCGATGAATATGAAGAAGATAAAAAAAATTCATTTAGGAGTTCGATGGTTTTTTTTTTTTTGTTAATTGTTTGTTCATGTATTGTTTATTTCTTTTTTTATGCCGACTTATCTGAATTGCAAAAAAAAATAAATAAAGCAATACCTCCTTGCCCATATGAATTTGACAAGTAGTCCGATGTAAGGGTTTATATGTATGAGCGCATTTTAAAAGCACTCCTAAATGAAAATCGGAACAGAAAAACACTCCCGGAACAGCACTCCAAACAGCCAATAGAACATGATTGGGAGTGCTTTTTCTGTGCGGAACACAAAAAGAGTACAGGAATCCACGGATAAGTACCCCTCGTTTAAGTACGTAACCCGCATAAGTACCTCTATTTTCTTAGAACCAAAATTTTAAAAGAATTTTTCATATAAAACTCATCTTTAAAGTGCCTTTCGCTTAAGTACCTTTCCCGCTTAATTGCCTCTTTTAATTTTAACTTTTATTGATATTTACCTGAAAATAATTCTTTTAAGTACCTAATTGAATTTGTGTCTTAAGTGGTGAACGCATATGATGCTGTTAGGAGTTCCTTAAGTTTCATGCTTAAGAATTAAAAATGTAAAAAGTAATCAAACCAATCTGGTACAATACTGAACCTTACATCACTGACTCTATTGTTGTCTCTGTCAGACTGTCACTTGTCAAAAAACAATTTTGCTGTACGGATTGTCGTCGAGGTCATTATTTTTTCTTATTAAATTTTTCTTTATCGCTCTTTATTTCAATATTCTTATAAATAAATATTTTACCTAACGCGCACTACAATGAAGGATAAAAGTTTTATGCGTACCAACCTGTAATTTATTTCCAACTTTTTTAATTTTTCCTGCTTCACAAATTTGCTCCTTCATAGAAAACGTGACTTGCTCACAATTAATATTTCTTTATAGGTCACATATTGTAAATTATTTAATAACCGATATATGAATGTAAATATGTTGTACATATTCACATGTCCTACATTTTAAGTTTTTGTGAATTGAATTCATAGTTGTATGTACTTCTTCTTCCTTTTTATCAGCGAGGTTATGATCCGAAAATAAGGGATCATAACCCTCTCACTTCACTGCATTTCTACTGATCCGCCTGTGGGGTTCGCCTAGTTGTTCATAGTTCATAGTTGTATGTACTATGTAACAATACGCTTTTCAATGTGATTTTTTTGTTTTTTGTTTTTTTTTTCAAATGAATAAATATTTATGTTCTCAATTAATCGTGTTTTCTTCATAAAAAAGAAATAATTGCTTCTGAGCTCTTAAGCGGTTTTTTTATAAGTACCTAACCCGCTTAAGTGCCTCGCAGGTTTGGATATTTATGGAGAGGCACTTATCCGGGAATTCTTGTACTCATTTTGGCCCAATGGAAAACGACATAAGGGTGTTTCTTGTTTAGATGTCACTTGCGATAGGGATAACTGTTAAACCGAGCTGTAATTCTGGCCGCTCTTTTTGATATTTATGTTCAGTTTAGTCTAGCATTACCATGAATATACTCAGGCTTGAAGAACGCTACCGAATTATCCAAATTTATGGGGCACATAATAATCCGTCGAAGCAAGCCATCCGTCCAACTGTGGATAGATTTCGTACGCATCAAAGGAATACGCATAATGAAGATAATATCGGAGCTGTGAATGAAATTGTGTAAAAAGATTCTAATTTATCGATCCGCAGCAATTGTGGCTCTGTCGGTGTACTAAGTAGACAAATTGGTGCAAAGAACTTGACCAATACCCATATAAAGTCCAGCTGATGCAAGAATTAAAGGTACGATTAGCGGGTTTATAAATAAGAAAGATTGTGACATACGGAATTAGAGCAATACAAAAGAGACTCTACAAGCTCCATTACATCCAGAAAAATACACCGTTTAGTGTGGTTTCCACGTTGGTGGCATCATGGTACCTTATTTCCTTAAAAATGAGGCCGGAGTTAGCATTATGGTCAATAAAGATCGTTACTGATCATTATTAATGAGTATTTATTTGAAAATGTGGTTGATATTAACGCGAACGATGTGTTGTTTCAGGAGAATAGCGCTAAGCACCATACGGCGACCGAAACCATCCACTAATTGAAATCACGGTTTCCAGAAAGGACAGGTGAATTGGCCTCTAATTGCAAATTGATACCACTCGAATACTTTCTGTGGGGTTGCGTGGAGTCAATAGTTTGTGTTGATAAATCAGCAACAATGAACGCCTTAGGAGGCAACATTGTTCGTGTTATTTGTGAGATACGGCCACCATAACTTGAAAGTGACCAGAATTTGGAAGGATGGTATTGGATCTGTTAAAAGCAGCTGCGCTCGTCAGCTGCCCGAATCATTTTCAAATGTTAACGCCATAAATTGGCCTTTCAAATAAAATACTATTTTTGATTACAAATTTATTTTTATGTTATTTTCTTAAATTTAAATTTCTAGCGGTCTTTAAAGAACGCCCTTTATTTGCAAAGCTACGGAATAAGTTTTACTTTAAAATCCAGCTGGCTTGGTAGATCTTAGCCGCAACCAAATCCTTGAAATCGATCGCTATAAATTCTTTAGTAGCTCTAGATTGCGCCGATCTCCTCTTACAGGGATTTCGGAGCTGTTCAATATTCACCTGTGTTGGGTGTCAGGCCATACATACATTCCGGGGAATTGTAGGGCTGATGAACTCGCCAGTATAGGAACAACTATATCCAAGTAAGGATATCCTAGGTATACCGATCGCTACTTGCAAACCCAAATTTAAGCTCGATGCTATCAACAAGTCTTAGGTGGACAAGTAGAACAACATGTCTAGCGACAAAACAGAGTTGGCCCAAGATGGACCTTAAACGCTCTAAAAATTTGATTTCTCTCAACAGATTTCATATTGGCGCTACAATCGGTGTAATCACTGGGCACTGTCTAATATGCAAGCATGCAACAAGGCTTGGCGTATGTTCAAACGATTTTTGTAGAAGCCGTATGGACGAAGAAGAGGAAGAAACCATTCATCACATTTCTTGTACATGCTCAGCTCCATTCCTGCATTCATGCTTTGTCAGAAGATCAAAACGGTTCTTACGCATAGGTATGGATTACATGATCCATTTGGTATCATAATGGACCTGTCTCTGGTCTAAGTGTGTTGGCGTAAGCTGGCAGACACTTCAACCTAACCTAGCCTAAAGGTACCAAAAACGAGGGTTCCACAATATGAACAAAATATAAAAAAATGTAAGTAGCAGTTTTCACGTAATAGCTATTACTTTGGAGGATATACCAAAGTAACTTAGAAAGTACTTTCGTATGTATCAAGCCCCAGCATATAAAGAAAAGTTTAAACTTGGTAGACATGCCTTAACGTGCCTTAAAATGAATTTCCAAAAGTCATCGAACTGTTTCAAAATGTTGGTATGCTAAAACTTTTTTTCGCTTTCAAACTCGATTTCGACTCCAATCAACGAAAGCCAGAAATAAGATCGAAAAATTTGTAAAATATTGACTAGTTGTCATAAGCAAAATTTACAAAAGCGTAAAGTTAAGACATTTTAAAGATATATACGGAAAGGTTACTATTATTATCAGTCATCCATAACACTAAAAATGTTTACCAATCCACCCAAAGCGACCAAACCTTGTATCTAGATTCTTTGTTAGTAAAACCATAACTAACCACACAGTGATACATTATACTTGCGTTATGCCATCAACTTTGTGTATTTACTATTTGCTTAGTTGATTTTTCCATTATAAATATTTCATTGCACATTTCGTCTGATCGAAAATGTTTGCCGATGTACTTTGAGCCTTCATAAAACGGGTGAGTAAACCTAGTTAAACAACTCAACTTATAGCAAATCACCCCTATCCAATTCGTTCGCTCATCCATAATAACGAGATTCCCATCACCTCCGTCCGTCGTCCACCCCTTGTGTTTTTACCAGTGCCAATATATCGCTGTTCACTGCATAAACATGGAGCGTCGCTCGTTGTTTACAATATCAATGCGTCGGCACACGTCTCTGTGCGCGATTTTATTGGCCGGGCCCTTGGCAACCGCATTCGCCAGATTTAACTACGAAGAGCCGCATACAAAATCCAACCCCCACTAGGCTGCTGACTGTCGAAAATAACATTGTATTTGTTTTTGTTTCTAATATTACAAAGTAGCCGGTGCCGGCAAGGACGGGGGTGGCAGTTAAGTGACTGCTCCTTTGCTGGATTATTCAGTGAGTCGTCATGAATGGGAAATTGTGTCATCCCCTGGCGAAGGCTTCTTAGTATCGCCTTTGAAGTCAATTCCTTGCGCTGCTTTTAAGGACGATACCATTTCAAGGATCAACCATCAATTCGGTCACGTGTTGCGGCTTAAACTGATATTGGAACTTCATCCGCAAAAAGTTAACTCTGAGAGCTCGATCACCGACCCTGTGAAACTTTGTACTTGTACGCTTGTGTTGTGAGTGATTTGCTTTTTAGCATTGCACCCCCTGCCCTGGTTACTAAGGGTTGTTCGTTGTTCTGCCGTTACGTGTAGTTGCAGTAACTTCTGTGTTTACAGTTCTCACGCGTGTGACTTTTAAATGACAGATTAGAATAGATTAATATTTGTTTATGGCAATGTTTACCATTACGTTAGCAAAAGGATATCCACGCGTAACAGTTAGTCAAAGTTATACCCATTTCTTAGAGGTGGGGGATGAGTTAGTGAACTGCGGCCACACGACCAGGTCACCGGGAAAGGGTATTTATTATTAATATTTTCATTGGAAGTTGAAGATGCACGTGTCGTGGTTTTGATAAGAATGTCACATTTATAATTGGATTAGAGAAACGAGCGGACATGAATAAAAGTTATAATTATTATCGTACATAAAAGTCAACACATTGTATTCAAAGGAATATAATTAAGGGAAATGCAAACGAACATGGTAGTGTACTTGATATCATATAGTAGATTGTACCGCTATCTGAGCTAACAACATTTGTGTTAAGAGAAAAGCTTACGTTGTAGTCGAACTTTGTGCATTCTTTGTGCATTGGTTAGTCTGTCAAACCTGTGGGTGGTTTTGCTAACCAAATAGGGTCAAACAGTGATGATCCAAAAGTTATTCTTTTTTGACAGGTCTTTAATGACTGAAAGTAGTGACTAGGAGAAACAAAAGCGTTGGAGTAACCCGTATTACCTCGCTACCCCACCGTATCCCACCTTTCCGTATTGACATACAGTGTGCGCCGTGGCGTAAGTGGTTAGTGTGTCGGATCACTACGCATGAGGTTCCAAGTTCGAATCCCAGAAAATACCAAAAAAGTTTTTTCACGGTCCCACCTCTCGCGAGCGTCTGACAAACATCCGAGAGTATTGTTGTCATGAAAAAGGTTTTCAAATCGCCGTTCGGATTCGGCATTAAACTGTAGGTCCCTTCCATTCGTGTGAAAAATATAACGCACACAACATGAGTGGTTGCGAGAAGCTAGGCCCTGGCACTTTAAAGAGCTGTTGCGCCAAATATTTGTTTTTTTTTTGCGTTCAATTCGTCTGACCATCCATTCAAAATAAAAAATGTTTGGCAGCCGATAATCTCTTGATGATCGTTGCAACCGAGTGAAAACGATAATTTCAAAATTTGATAAATAGTCCAGTCTACCATTTGACCCAATAGTCAAACAACCGATTGGCAGAGGCTAAGCTCTCTAATCAAGTAGTCCTCGCTACTTAGAACACGTAGTTCTTTAAAACATTAGAAACCTAGTGATGAAATGAAAGAAAAGAGTATATGGTAGTCTTAAAGATTGTAAAGTAGAGGGAAAAAACTAAGGTGACGATGGGCGATAGTTTTGAATTTTTCCAGGTTTTTCCATTAAGACAACCAAATCAATTCTTTAAAAAAAAATAAAAATTAAAAGTTCGAATTAAAGTGCCATCGATGCCATCGATCATTCAAATATCCTTCATGGACAGCTCTGCACGAGTGGATGCGCTGAACCCAATTTCCCATTACTTTCTCACACAAATCGGACGATATGACGGCAATTTCGCGTTCGTTGTTGGTCCTGAGGGCGTCTAAAGTTTCTGCCTTATTGGCAAAGACTACGAACTAAACAAAGCCTCAAACAAAAAAGTTCAGAGGGGTCAAATCACATGAACGAGGAGGCCAATTGACAGATCCATTTCTGGAGATAACACGGTCAGCAAACTTCGAATTCAATAACTGCTGTTTGCAACAGCATGTGGCCCTGACTTGTTGAAACCACATATATATGTTCCAAGTCATCCTCTTCTTATTTACCCCAAAAATAGTGAGTGAACATGATTTCATAGCGATCTCCATTGACAGCGATTGCATTGCCAGCATAATTGAAGAAGTATGGGCCAATGACCCCGCCAGCATGAAAGACGCACTGACTGGCACATATCAGTGCGGTTTCAGACCAGGAAAGTCCACCATTGATCAAATCTTATCGATTTCAAGGCCACCTATGACAGCATCTATAGAGAAGAGCTATATAGAACCATATCTAATTTTGACATCTCTGCCAAACTTGTCCGTCTGTGCAGGATGACGATGGAGAACGCTCGCTGCTCCATCAAGGTCGGTAATGACCTCACCGAGACCGTTGATGTCAAAAAAGGTTTTAGACACGGTGACTTGTTTAAAATTGTACTTGATCGGATTGTGGAGAACTCACAAGCCAACACCAGAGGCGCAATCTATCAAAAATCCGTACAACTGCTTGCATACGCCGATGATATTGACATTATTAGAGGAACTCAGCCGGCTGTTACCGGTGCGTTTGCATGCAAACATTGAGGCAAAAGGGGCCAAAATAGGTATAGCGATAAACAAGGGCAAAACCAAGTATATGCTGTAAACAAAAAGGGACAATCAACACCGACGAATTGAACAAAACGTCACAGTGGGCAGCTATAACTTTAAGATAGTCAGGAACTTTGTGTACCTCGGCTCTGCTATTAATTCTGGAAGCGAAAAAAACTCTTGCCAATCGCTGGTTTTTTTTTGCTAATAAAGCAGTTCAACAGTAAAACTGCAGTAAGGAGACTCTGTATAAGACCCTGATCATCCGAGTCCTGCTATACGGCGCTGAAACATAGACTTTATTGAAAGCGGATGAACATATCCTTGGTCGCTTAGAGAGAAAAATTCTTCGTAAGATATAGTATTCGGTCCCGTTTGCGTTGACGGGTTTTGGAGAGAAGATTCAACGACGAACTATACGAGCTGTAAAGCGACATTGACCTAGTCGAAAAACTGCGTATTGGTTTGAGAAGGCTAGGACATGCAGAGCAGATGTACAACAACGCTCCCGCCCGCAGTGTCTTTGAATCTAACCCCAAGGGACAACAAGTAGAGGGCGTCTTCGCCGTAGGTGACGCTCACAAGTGCAAGGGAACTTCAACCAACTTGTAGTTCGCAACTGCGGGCAATTAGCTAAAGACCGAGCTAAATGGAGAGGCCTGTTGGTTGAGGCCCAGGTTCACCCCGAACTGTAGCACGTCCTAAGTAAATAAATAAGGTTTGGACATGCTTGAATTATTATTATTATAATTAGTAACTCCTTATATATATTTTGTGATTAAGCAGTAATGAATTATTAAGGAACTGTTCTTTGATGCAGTGGTTGGGACACGTCGATGTTATTCGTTTTCCTTTTTACTCGAATGGCTGGTGACACACTACCCACATTCACAATTTTTAATTTTTATTTTATTTTTTTTACATTTTTTTGCGAAATAACTCCAAACTCCGATTAACATAATACCACAGTTGTTACGGCAACTGTTCAAATTCTCCAATTATTATAGATGCATTCTCATCAACATAATGCAAACTTTTAGTTTCCCCAATGTATTAAAATCACATTAGGATAAGCCTTTTGGCATTCCTTTTACACGTGCAAACAAGGAAAACTTAGATTTTGAAATTTTTTCAATTTATATTTTTTTTTTTTAATTTCAATTTGAAATTGAAATCCAGCAGCTTTGTTGGATTTAAGTTTAGATATCGCAGGCTTCTGTTCTGACATGTTCTTTTTACCCTTTGGGAAATTTTCGAGCATCATTCCTGGAATAAAGTCTCTCAATGTCCTCAATCGTGCTTTTCTCATGCTCCTTTTTCTCCTTTCTATGAAGTCGATGTTCCTCTTTTCTTCTCCGCTCGTAGAGCTCGTGAATAGCTTTAGCCCTTCTATGCAGCGCCGCTTTGTACGTCTCTTGTTTGCTGCATGTGCTTGCCGGCATTCCTCATCAAACCAGCAGGGGTTTCGTTGTGGTGGCAGGGAGAAATCTAGTACATCAGAGGCGGCATCTCTGATGTCTTGTTGGCAATACTGCCACTGACCTTCCGCATTTGCTGCTAGCGGTCTCTTGCGATGTAGCCGTCTGACGTCAAATTTCCGCACAGTATTTCGTTGATTTCGCTTCGTTCTGGATATCCGCATCCGCACCTTGGCTACAACTAGGTAGTGATCCGAGTCCACGTTGGCTTCTTGGAAAGTCCGGACACCCAGAATACTGGAAGAGTGAATTGCGTCGATCGCAATGTGATCGATTTGACTGACAGTATTTCGATCAAAGGAGAGCCATGTTTCCTTGTGAATATCGAGACGTAGGAACCGCGTACTAGCTACGACAACGTTTCGTCGCGCAAAGTTGACTAGCCTGAATCCGTTGTCGGATGTGATGTCGTGCAGGCTGACCATGCTAGTAAAGACGTTCTCCTTTCCTAGCTTTGCGTTGAAATCACCTAGGATAACTTTAACGTCGTAGCTAGGGCGTTGCTCATACGTCTTGTCCAAGAGCATCATCCTTCGTCGCGTCGTCCGCTTATTAGTCGTTAGCGCATATTATTCCAATGTTGGCGAATTTGGCCTTGATGCGGATAGCCATGAGGCGTTCGTTCATATGCCTCTTTTCTTTCTTTCTTTTCTCATCGCCAGTTTACCCAATTCGTTTTTTCGAATCTCGTAAAATCGCATTTTGTTTAATCGCGGAAGTTTTTTCTAGCCCTCCAAGTTCGTACTCATCACTTTTTCGTTGACCTATTTTTCTCGCCGTGTAACTAACCTACCACTCGTAATGGAAAAATTCTGTGGTAACGCTCTTTGCGAAATTGGCAAGAATGTTGCTGACTGGGTTCCTTGTAGTGGTGTTTACGGCAAGTCATTCCACCCAGCCTGTATCGGACTCCCCCGAAGATCTTCTTTTCTTAAAGACAGTAACTTCTTCTATTACTGCGACGAATGCAAACAAATCTCCCTCTCGCACGTGATGCTCGCGATTAAGTGTCTTAGTGAAAAAATTGACGCGATAGTCAGTGACAATAATCAGTTCGCCAAAAAAAGCAATGAAATTGTGTCTAAATTAGACGATTTTGCTAAATGCATCGACGATTTGAACAACACAGTTGAGCGCTCTAGTGACTTGTTTAAGGCTAGGTCCAAAATCATTGAGAACCAGCTCTTGAATTTTACCGAAATCGCCAGCTCCGGGTCCAGTGATAATATTGACTCTGATGCCCTCAGAAGTGAATTCAAGTCAATAGCCCATAATTTTGTGATTAAACCAATAACAGATGTTAATGATTCCATCAAATCCCTGCGATCAGATCTCGAAATTCATCTCCAAAATAGCTCTAAACCAATTGTGCCCTCCCCTCAACAATCCGATCCACTACTTTTTGAATTGGTGGAAAGGGTTAATGATACCCGTAACGAACTTGTGGCAACACGGCTTGCAGTGTCTGATTTTGTTGACGATATTAAGGCGGTCGTCGGTAAAACTAGTGAATTTCCCATACACCCGCCTTCTACCCCTCCTTACAACACGTTAATTTATGCTGAGTTAATTGAGTCTGATGCCAACACCCCAACTCGCGTTCAGCTACTTCCTCCGTCTCTTGCCCTACCATCGCCTCATTCTGGAGATCCACTATCAACTACTCCACCTCCCGCAGCTGTGCAGCCTCTACTAAAACAGTTTGGTCCATCGTGGACTCTCTCTGAATGGAATGAACGGCTCGATAAGCTAAATAAAATGAATAATCCAATCGACGTCGATTACACTACTTTTGTGATTTGGGATGTCCCCCGACGTGCTGATCCCTCCTGGATAAGGACTTTCTTTCACCGGAACTACTCCATTACAATAACCAAATGCCAGAAGATTTTCTCAAGAAGGTCAAATTGTTTTAAACTCAACATCCCCTCCAAATATGGATGGCTTTTTTCCTGTTCCCCTGACAGTGCTGTCACACTCGGCAATATGAAACTACGCTTATGGACCAACCGGGAGCATATTAAGCAAGTTAAGGATAACTATAAGTGTAATAATAACCCTAGTCCTAAGTCTAGCTTTAAGATTAATTGTTCCAGCTCTATGCTTAATTCAGTCAACCCTCGGCGGACACCGCTCCCTTCCACTCGCTCCCCGTCCTCCAACAATTCTAAGCACAACAATGGATCCGACAACTGGTCTTTCAAAACCAAAATCTTTCCTAACTTTAGTTACGCCCCCTATAAATCGCCTCTTAGAAGTAGAGTGTCATTTGATCTCACGCCTGTTTCACCTCCCCCTTCGCGTCACCCGACCCCCAGAGTAATTCATCCTACTAACTATCCCAATTTCACTCACTCTCACACTCTTAATCCTGTCCCTCCTACCTCCTCTTCCTCTCTTACCAAACGCCCCGATAATACTGGCAATGTACCAAACGACACATCCATGTCTACCGTCGCCAATTTCACTCCTTCCCATACTCTTAATCCTGTCCCTCCTATCCCCTCTTCCTCTCTTACTATAACCCCCGATAATACTGGCAATTCTCCAAACATCACCTCCATGTCTACCGTCGCTCCTCCCACCTTCTTAGACCCTTTACTACCTCCCACTGTGAAACTGACCAAACAATTTTCCGATTCAGATGTTGAAGGACGCTATGTATTGTCTCGGTTGAGAGATCGCAATATTTATGCTAACGTTCGGCTTTACCTTGCCTACTTGCACGACAAGCCTGATTCTGTCTGTGTTGATGGCAAGACCAACACCAACATCAAGGTCCTGATTTCCCAAGAGGGTCTTCCAACCGAACAAGAAACCCTAATGCACATCTTTGTGCAGAGATCGCAGACGATCTCTCGGGTCGTGGCGTTCTTCTTGCAATTCACAACCGCTACGACGTGACCTCTCTTGATATCCCCATCTCCAAAGACTTCGAATTCGTATGTGTTAAGATTAAACTCTCTAATTTCTGCCTTTTTGTTCTTTGCTGTTACATTCGCCCGTCCCAGCCCATCGGGGCCTACCAACTTGCCGTTGATGGGATTGACTTCCTGTTCGATGTCGCACAACCCGACGATGTGATATTAGTTATGGGCGACTTTAATCTCCCTCGGCTGAAATGGGCTCATTCTGATGATGAGTCCCATTTCGTTGCTTTAAATGCCTCCTCCGACAAAGAAGTCCTCCTAACTCACTGCTTCTCTGACTCAGGACTCCAGCAAGTAAATGGCTTTTCCAACTTTATGGATAGGTATCTTGATCTTGTTTTCTCCTCCGATTCTGACAATTGTGTCGTATCAGCGAGCACTCATCTTCTATCTACTTTAGATCGCTTTCATCCCCCCTTATCTCTTGCCTTTTTTTACGAAAATGGGAATACTTATATCGACCCTGTCGGTTCTTCCAACTTTAATTTTCGAAAAGCTAACTTCGATAAACTAACTGATCTTATTAGTAACATTAACTTCGACTTTATCTCCGTTAATTCTAATGTGGATGCCGCACTTGAAACCTTCTACTCAAAAATCTTATTTTGCATAGCCCAATCGGTTCCTTATACGCTCAGTAAACACTGCTTCTCATCCCCGCCCTGGTATAATAAAGAAATCCGCGCACTTCGTAATAGTCGGAATAAGCTTTGGAAAATTTTTCTATACACCAGGTCTTTTAGTGACTATTCCAATTACCTCACTGCTTATAATCGTTTTTCTGTTCTCTGTGAATCTCTTTACCATGAATATCTCGACCGAATGCAACGGAGTCTAATTTCTGACCCCAAACGGTTTTACCAATTCATTAATGTTAAAAGAAAATCCGATGGCCTCCCTTCCGCTTTAAAACTATCTAGCAGATCCTCTGCCGACCCTGAAACGATCTCCAATCTCTTTGCAACCTTCTTCAGCCAGTCCTATACTGATCACTTGCACGAACCAGATCCTGTTTATTTCAGCTACTTGAACAATTGTGCGCAAACTTCTTTCGTTTCAATTGAGGTTACGACAAACATGGTTCTTGAAAAGATCAGTAGGCTCAAGGACAACTATTCTCCTGGTCCTGACGGGCTGCCCGCTATTGTCTTAAAGAAATGTATGAGTGTCTTATCACAGCCTCTTACTGCCCTTTTCAAGCTCTCACTCTCTCAATCCGTCTTCCCTTTTCTGTGGAAGGACTCTTTCATTTTCCCTATCCACAAAAAAGGCAGTAAAAGCGAGATCTCAAATTACCGACCCATTGCCAAACTGTCATGCATACCAAAGCTCTTTGAAAGTATTGTTTACGATTCTTTGTACTTTCATTGTAAACCAATCTTCTCCCCATCTCAACATGGTTTTTTAAAAGGTAGATCTACCACGACCAACCTAACTGAATTTGTTTCCCGAGCATTACACGCATTAGAGAACGGGAATGAAGTCGATGTAATTTCTACAGATTACAGCAAAGCGTTCGACAAAATCTCACACAAAATTATTTACCTCAAACTCAAAGCCCTAGGTTTTCCATCCTCCTTTATTTCCTGGCTTAGGTCATACCTAGAGGGTCGCCATTATAGAGTCCTTTTCAGATGTTCTGTATCCAACCCTATCAAAGCCACTTCCGGGGTTCCTCAGGGTAGTCATCTCGGACCCTTGATCTTTATCCTAACTATTAATGACATTGATTCCATTTTAAAGGAGTCGGACCTATCTGTGTACGCGGATGATAAAAAAATCTTTAAGATAATTGCCTCCCCTTCGGATTCTCTCCTACTACAAAGCGACCTGAATCTGTTCTTCACATGGTGCAAATTTAACTTCCTAGAGCTGAATGTGAGTAAATGCCAAGCTATTACCTTTTCCCGCAAGCGTGTTCCTCCCCCTCCTAGGATCTACTTCTTCGATAACAAACCCATTCCCTCAGTCAATTCAATCTGCGATCTAGGTATTATTTGTGACCGAGAGCTCAACTTTAATTCGCACATTGATAACATAATTAACAGAGCCCACTCCACCCTAGGCTTCATCAAACGCTGGTCTAAAGAATTCTCGAATCCTTATGTCACTAAATCCCTGTATGTTACCTTTGTCAGACCCATCCTTGAATACGCTAGTCAAGTTTGGTCACCCCATCAAGTTACCCATTCCTCGAGAATTGAGGCTGTCCAACGAAGATTTATCCGTTTCGCTCTACGTGGTCTCTCCTGGGATGATAAATATAATTGCCTCCATACGAAGATCGGTTAAAACTGATTAATCTACAAACTCTTGCAAATCGCCGTCATCTCGCTGATATACTCTTCGTGCATCAACTATTAGTAGGTTCGATTGACTCTCCCGCTTTACTACATACGGTCTACCTAAATACTAACCCTCATAACCTTAGATCTGTACCCCTCTTTCGCCTCGCTTGTCACCGGACCAATTATGGCCACTTTGAACCCATGTCCAGAATGTTGCGTTTGGCCAATAGCGCACATATGACCTTTGATTTTCATCTCAGCCGATCCTCCCTTAGAATGCTCCTTCAAAGCTCCACATAATTCTCCCCACACTTTCTTCTTTATGTCCTCAAAAAAACTAAAATAAGGCCCTCTTAGTTATGTTTCTCTCTGTTAGTTTTTAAGGTTAGCTTTAAGTTAATTGTTGCTTATGTGGGCCCTTGGGGGCCCAGCCGAAAACAATAAAAAAAAAAAATAAAAAATAAAAAAAAAAAAAAAATAAATGAAAAAATAGTTTTAAGTTCCCCTCCCCCTTTGTTAGTTTTTAAGTCTTAGCTTTAAGTACCAGCTTGTATTAAGCTTAAATAAAATAAATAAATAAATAAATCCGCACCGGAATAGACGCTGTCCTTGTTGTCTGTAGCAGTCGCCGTAGTAGATGTCGCAGTTTTTCATTCTCCTTTTCCCCGAGCCTTCCCACCGCACTTTTTGGATGACGGTAATGTCTGCCTCCGAAAGTTGTTCGGCTGCATGTGGTTTGTAGAGGGACCTATCATTTCACGTGCAGTCACGAAGATCGTTGTCCTTTTTACGTTTGCTTGGGTCATCAACAGTAAAAGCATTTGTATCCGAAGCTGTTGGTTGCTTCGTATCCGGTTTTTTTTACGTGGTAGGGAAGTTAACCCGACGGCACAACCCCCTACCTGGAGGACAGAAATCGCCTTAGATTTTGAATTATATTAGATTAAAAAAGTCACCAAGTACGAGATTGTTTAAGTAGGGGGCTTGCGTTCTTCTTCTTCTTCCTTTTATCAGAGAGGTTATGATCCGAAATTAAAGGATCATAACCCTCCCACTTCACCGCGTTTCTACTGATCCGACTGTGGAGTTCGCCTTGCGAGGGTTTGCGTTAAGAACTATTATTCTAAAAAAACAAAAAAAGACCGTTCTGACCCCATGGCGCAGTGGTTTGTGTGTCGGATCAATGCGCGTAACGTTCAATGTTCGAACCCCAGAAAACACCAAACAATTTTTTCACCACGCAACCTCTCGCGAACGTCGGACAAACATCCGAGAGTATTATTATCAAGAGAAAGCTTCTCAAAAACAAAAATTGTTTACTCTTCGGATACGGCACAGAACTAGGTAGGTACCTTCCATTTGTGCGAAAAATACATACATATAATGCACACAACACAAGTGGTTGCGATAAGCTAAACTCTACAGCCTTCATGGGCTGTTTGCGCCATAATATAATATATAATGATATATGTGCGGCAGCACGACTAACAATCTGTCATCATACACAGTAGTTTTTTACCACAATTCACCCCTAGAGACATCTGGCGTCTTCGACCGGAGACTCTGAGCATCTTCGGAAATATTTTAGAGGTTCTTGTATTTGGTATAAATACACCAACCAACAGCAGATAGAACACAGTCAATAGAAAATTTTGTGGCAATTATTAATAAGTGTAATTACTGTGAGAGTTAATTATTTGAAAATTCCTGTTGAAAATAAACGAATATTTTTATTCAAAGTGAATTTGTAAAGACAGTCTAGGTTAGGTTAGGTTAGGTTGAGTAGGGTTATGAAGTTATCATAAGACACTAGGCACCAAGGTGGGCCCATCGCGATCCCTAGGGAACCTTCACGGAAAAAAAAAGACAGTCTATCAGATTTGATAATTCTGAATTATACAATAAATAAAGTAAATTTGGTAATTGTTTAAATTAAAACACAGAGGATAGTTTTATTCTTAAACAAAAACCAAGAGGGCGCCGTGGCACAGTGGTGAGTGTGTCGGACCGCTGCGCGTGAGGTTCCATGAAAACAATCAAAAGTATTTTCACGGTCCCACCTCCCGCGAACGTCTGACAAACATCCGAGAGTATTTGTTGTCATGAAAAAGATACTCAAAATAAAAATCGCCCTTCGGATACGGCACAAAACTGTAGGTCCCTTCCATTCGTGCGAAAAATTTAGCGCGTACAACACAAGTGGTTACGAAAAGCTAGGCCCACGCACTTAAAAACCTGTTACATGTTACATACAGCTGTTAAGATTGTTGAAAAGGTGGGATTGGGTCACCTTATCACTGAAGCCACATTGGGCCTATTGTGGTTTAAAATAAGACAGTTAAGCAAAGAGCGTTCATCATTTCATTTCAAGAATTAAAATTTAACCGTTCTCATGTTTTACAAAAATATTTTTTTCATCTTTTCGAGGAGTTTATCTTTCTGAGATTCTACTGTACATGGACAATACGTCAGTGCATTTTAAAGACAACGGTGATATTCCTTCAAACATTCTATACGTGAAGGTTTTTATCTCATGCCCTCACCATCAAGAAAACGAATACAAACCCTGTGTTTATTTTAAAAAATTGTATTAATGTGTCCTTGCATCCTTGTTTTTGCCTGTTTTTTACTTTTTTAGTTCAAGGGAAACCAGTAAAAAAATGATACTATCCCAACCGGAAAACATTCGGAACGATGTGCAGATACGATTTTTCAACACTTTATATCTTGTGTGACATGAGTTTTCAGCGAAAATGTCACATCATTTTTCTCGTCTACCCCCTCAGTCAACCAATCGTTGGCAATGTAGAGCATGGACATGGTCCAACTCGCAACTGATGGTCGTCCGGGTGACATATTGTCCTTCGTTATTTTTCCTCCCCCACATCTCTGTATCTTTCTTTTTTCCCCGTTTTGGTAGCAAGTTATTTAAAAAGGATTTTATGACATTTATTTTTCAGACAATCGGAATGGAAACATCACGAAATATCGGTGCCAAAAAGGGAATCTTTGTCTGAGGCAAAAAATAGAAACGATTGTCCGCTCCAACAACCCTCGGATTAGTATCTTCACATCTGTACGTGTTGGCGTTTTTATGCAAGTCGGGGAATAAAATTGTATTCCGAACCCATTTCGAACAATGTCGCAATAAAGCTTGGAGTTCTGTTAATGGATAATTTACATATAGATTTCGATTTGTTTAATTTTATTCCGGCTAAATGCCACTTGTCAGTCAAATTGGAATCAAGTTGTCAAAGAGGACTGGTGCGATGTGGCTGCTGTCGTCGTCATTGTGCTCAATGTCGTTGGCGTTGGCAATGATGGAGATATTAATAAAGAAATTGTAAGGAAGATTTTAATCTGCATATCCTTGTAGGCGTCACGAAAATTTCGACTACTTGACATGAGGATGACGCTGAATTCCTTAGGGTTATTAACGTTTATCTTCCTTTATTTGATGGAATTAATTTCCTCGCGACACCACTGATGGATTCGTGTTCGAATTTTGATAGGTAGGCATTTAATATATATGTATTACATGTATATACAGCAAATGTATTTACATAATTATGCGTTAGCGTTAGCTTATTAAAAACTAAAAGTACACATATATAACGTCATATGCGTTAAATTTTCATATTTTCAGCACGTACCGGACGCCGCAAATAGCAGTTTTTTGTTGCTAATTACTTACATATAATTCTAGGTTTAAGAATGTTGTTACATTGTATGAAATTTGACAGAATGATGAGGTAGACAACCGCAGGTTATAGATGATAAAATTTTCAAGACTGATATGTGTAAATGAATTAGCGTTTTCCGGGTTTTAGAAAACTAAACATCTACTTTTTTCATTACTACTGAGAATTTTATAATATTTCATGTAGAACACTATATAAAATTCAAGCGCAATTGGAAAGAATCATGAGTAGCTATGATCTGAATTCAGGGGATTACTTGTTTGACCTCAAGAAATATCGGCAGGCCTCCGATTTTGGATCACTTCATCACTGAGGTAAACTAAAGAGGCATACAAAGCGGCGCTGCAAAGGAAGACGAGAGCTGCTCGTGAGCTCTACGAGCAAAAGAGACGGGAAGAACATCGGCTTCTCCAAAAGAAGAAGAAAGAGCATGAGAAGCGCGCGTTTGAGAATATCGAGAGTCTATACTCCAGGAACAATGTACGGAAGTTTTAGCAAAAGGTAAAAAGAACGTGTCAGAGAAGTAATACCCGTACAGAAACCTGTAGAGATGAGAATGGAAACCTCGTAGTAGAATCACAGTCGGTGCTGAGAATATGGAAAAACTACTTCTGCAGACTGTATAACGGCGACGAAGACCAACATCCCGCTGTCAGGCAGAATGAACCATTCAACATAGACGATGATAGTCAAAATTTCCGTCCACCTGGCCAAAACGAAGTGAGGATAGCAATATCCAAGCTAAAATCGAACAAGGCTGCTGGACCTGACGGTTTACCGGCCGAACTTTTCAAGGCAGCTGGGGATGAATTGGTAGAGTGCATACACCAACTCATTTCTAATATTTGGTCAGAGGAGTGTATGCCTGATGAATGGAATCTCAGCATCGTTTGCCCGATCCACAAGAAAGGAGACCCCCTCAACTGCGCCAATTATAGAGGCATCAGTCTCCTCAACATCGCGTACAAGATCTTTTCTGCGATATTGTGTGAACGCCTGAAACCTTTTGTCAACAGCCTGATTGGACCCTATCAGTGCGGTTTCAGGCCAGGAAAGTCCACCATCGATCAAATCTTCACACTTCGGCAGATCCTGGAGAAAACCCAAGAATTCCAAATCGATACTCACCACCTCTTTACCGATTTCAAGGCCGCCTATGACAGCATCTATAGAGAAGAGCTTTACAGAGCCATGTCTAGTTTTGACATCCCTGCCAAACTTGTCCGCCTGTGCAGGCTGACGATGGAGAACGCTCGCTGCTCCATTAAGGTCGGTAATGACCTCACCGAGACCTTTGATGTCAAAAAAGGCTTTAGACAAGGTGACGCGCTGTCATGTGACTTCTTCAATATTGTACTTGAACGGATTGTGCGGAACTCACAAGCCAACACCGGAGGCACAATCTATTACAAGTCTGTACAACTGCTTGCATACGCCGACGATATAGACATTATCGGAAGATCTCAGCGGGCTGTCACCGGTGCTTTTGCAAGCATTGAGGCGGAAGCGGCCAAAATGGGTTTGGCGATAAACGAGGGCAAAACCAAGTATATGCTGTCAACTAGAAGGGAAAACCAACATCGACGAATTGGACAAAACGTCACCGTGGGCAGCTATAACTTCGAGGTAGTAAGGGACTTTGTCTACCTTGGCTCTGCTATAAATTCAGCAAACAAAATCAGCGCAGAAATCAATCGAAGAATAACTCTTGCCAATCGCTGTTTTTTTGGGCTTATAAGGCAATTCAACAGTAAAGCCCTCTCTCGAACAACTAAGGAGACTCTATATAAGACCTTGATCATCCCAGTCCTGCTTTACGGCGCTGAAACATGGACTTTATTAAAAGAGGATGAAGATATCCTTGGTCGCTTCGAGAGAAAAATTCTTCGTAAGATTTTCGGTCCCGTTTGCGTTGACGGGTTTTGGAGGAGAAGATTCAATCACGAACTATACGAGCTGTACAGCGACATCGACCTAGTCAAAAAACTGCGTATTGGACGTCTGAGATGGCTAGGACATGTAGAGCGAATGGACACCAACGCTCCGGCCCGCAGAGTCTTCGAATCTAACCCCGAGGGACGACGCAGTAGAGGGAATTATCGCCGTAGGTGGCGCGCACAAGTTCAAGGGGACCTCGACCAACTTGGAGTGCGCAACTGGAGGCAATTAGCTAAAGACCGAGGTAAATGGAGAGGCTTGTTGGTTGAGGCCCAGGTTCACCCCGAACTGTAGCGCCACCTAAGTAAGTAAGTAAACTAAATTCTGGTGCTGCTGTTGCATTTGTGTTTTTTTTACCCGAGGGTAGGTGAAAAAACTTCCATAGACACTATGAGAATAGCAAGCGCGTGCTAATGGTAGTGTCAGATTCTTACTGACTAAAAAAACACCACTCTTCGATATAAATTTGTTAGATATCGCAACTAAGTATTAACTTATCAAGCAATTTTTCTATCACGAAATAAAAACGTTTGGCAGGTTTCTTTCCACTGAACGATCCTGCATATTCCGCAATCTAGACGCGGTTAATCATTATCTCGCCAAGTCGAAAGGTTTCGTCCTTTGTAGTCGGCGCAATAAATTGCTTTCATCCAAGATTTGTAGGACTGTATTGTTGACATATCCGATTAGTCGAATTCAATGCTTTCTCGCGAAGGTTCAAGTTTCAGCTTCGATTGTCGGAATTTTGAGATCCCTGTGGATATCGTCGTTTCTACTATACCACAGTGCTTGGAAAATTTCTCTTAGCACTTTATTTTGAAAGGTTTGTAAAATATTGGCATTTGTTTTCTTGGTACAACCCCAAAGTTGTATACCGTAGGTCCACACCGGCTTTAGCACTTGCTTGTATCAAAGCAGTTTGTTCTCAGTACTGAGCTGGGAATGTTTTCCGAGTAACCAGTACATTTCTCTATATTTGATTTCGAGTTCTTTACGTTTCATTTTCACGTGCGAATTCCATTTCAGCCTTGCGTCGATTGTCATTCCCAGGTTTTTGGCTTCGTTTGCAAAAGGTATTCGTACCGAGTTTAGGAAAATTGGCAAGTTATTAGTTTTCTTGGAAGTGAAATTCACGTGAACAGATTAAGATTCGTTGAGGGCGATCCACCAGTTCCTCGTCCATTCATTTACATTATTCAGTGCGTTTGCAGTTTTGCAGTCGTTTCTTCGATTGTTTTACCTACTGCTAGGATAGCGGTGTCATCGGTAAACGTAGCAAGGATAGTGCCATCATTGTTCGGTATATCACGAGTATATAGCAAATAGAGAAGCGGCCCAAGAACGCTGCCTTGCGGTACGCCGGCCGAAATTTCTTTGAGCTCGGAGTATCATGTCTAACACGAAAGAATCTATTCCCGAGATATGATTCTAGAATATCGTATAAGCATACAGGGAGAACTTGTCGTAGTTTGGATTTCAAGCCATCATGCCACACCTTATCAAAGGCTTGCGAGACGTCAAGAAATACGCTTGAGCAATTCCTTTTTTTCTTCAAATGCTTTCTCGATTACGTCAATAATTCTATGCACCTGGTCAATCGTCGAATGCTTGCTTCTGAACCCAAACTGGTGGTCAGAGATAAGATTATTTTCGTCTATAAACGGTTGGAGACGTCTTAATAATATCCTCTCGAAAATTTTCGATATGATTGGAAGAAGGGAAATTGGTCTATACGATTTTACCTCATTTGGCGGTTTTCCTGCTTTTAAAACCATTATGACTTCCGCAACTTTCCGTTCGCTTGGCACGTGTTTTAATCTGAGCGCAGCATTTACAATATGGAGAAGCTTAGTCAATGCTTTTCTAGGTAAAACTTTGAGAATTTCTCCGGTAATCAAATCATACCTGGAGATTTCTTAGGTTTTAGATTCTCGATCTCATGTTTAAGTTCCCTTAGCGTTACACTTGTGTGCGTCAAATCGTCAGATGGTAAATCCAGCCTATTGCGGTTGTCGTAAACCACTTGACCATCGTACGGTTTAAAGGTTTCTTCCAGGTGGAACGCAAAGACGTCCGCTTTTTCTTTATCTTCCCTCGCCCATTCATTTTGATTTAATTTGATTGGCGGCGCGGGGACTTTGGGCCTTTTGGTGCCTTTTACGGCTTTCCAAAGTAAATAATTGGAATCTTTTTTCGCTGTTAAACTTTCAAGGTAAGAGCCTATTGCACGATTCTTAAAATCCTTAATAGTCTTCTTCAACAAATTGCACAGATGATTCAAGTGTGCTTTATGCTGCGGAGCACGACTCTGTTGCCATTTTTTACGCGCTTTTCGTTTTTTCTTGACCAATTCTTTTATTTCCGGAGAATATCGTAAACCGTATTTGTCCGGCGTTTTCCTTGGAATGGGCGTATTATTCCAAGAGGCGAGCTGTACGATCTCGACGAAGCGATCAACTTCAACCTCAAGTTCATAGGGTGTCGTAAGTGGAACGCTCAGTTCTACATTATATTCAATTTCGTTCCTAAAGCCTTCCCAGTTAGTTGTTCTACCAGTTAATCTCGCTGGCTCTAGGTTATAGACTAGGTTTCGCTGATTGTTAAAGTAACCGGGGAATGATCAGACGACAGATCAGAGCTCTCTTTGACTTTTATATGGTTGGTAGATATTTCTTTCACAACGAAAAAATCGATCAGATCAGGTATTTTCGAAGTATCAGTTGGCCAGCCTGTATGCATTTGTGTGATCCAGGAGTTTTCAGGCATGCCACTCTTTCGCGACATGTTTTCTGTAAACGCTGGAGTAACACAGGATACTATACTTTCATCAACTCTTTTTCTACTTAATATGAATGGCCTGCTAGAGTCGACAAAAAGCAGAATATTCAGCTTTGCCGATGATAGTATCCTAATAGCATCTTGTTCGAACAACACCGCATTAAACGCAAGGACATCACACCATGACCAAATTCTATCATTGTATGAAGATTTGCAGACAATTTTGAAGTGTAGAAAGACTAACTTGGTCGAACGCAATGCTAAGACCGAATTCACCGTCTTTTCTAGAAGAATCGGGAAACCGTGCGAACATCTCTTTATCAAAATTATTGTCCCAGAACGTACCCTTAAGAAGTTCGAAGATCCGTGGAAGCTTTCACATCAAGGAAACCATCGTACAAAAAATAGAGCGCGGCCGGCTCAGCTGGTATTGTCACGTTCAAAGAAGAGATCATTTGAACCCTGTTAAAAAGGAAATATCAATGCACGTTCCAAGGACATCGCGATGTAGGAAAGGCAGGCCTATAAACGCCTGGATCAGACAAATGTGAAGACATCAGCATTTCATTGGCCTCAGTAACCGAGTGATCAAAAATCGGCAGCCCTGCCGATATTTTCTGAGGTCAAATAGGTGAACCCCACAGGCGGATCAGTAGAAATGCGGTGAAGTGGGAGGGTTATGATCCCTTATTTTCGGATCATAACCTCGCTGATAAAAGGAAGAAGAAGAAGAAGATGAACGTACCCCAGGAAACATATTTTCATAAGATTACAATCTCCAGCTATTCAGGAGCAGAATCAACACACATCTTTTGACATTTTGGGGCGCTTTTTCAGCGTTGTATGTAGGTTTGGCTACATACAATAAATAAAAAATGTCCCCCAAACAGAATGTTTTATATAAAAAAAAAAAAATAGTTTCATTCCGTTTTATTCTACAAAAGTTTATAATGAATTGCACGACTTTTGTATCCATTGGCATCTTGGATCCATGGGGTATCTACTTCAGATTGATATCTATACATAATTGTTGTATCCTTTTCGGCAGTCGTTCGAGTCGTATTTTTGTAGACCACGAACAATTCAGGAGCGTCCATTGCACTCCAAAAAGTTACAGTTGGTTTGATTTTGGGCTTGTGGGATTATTGGGCTTTATTTCTCCTATAATAAAGTCAGTGTTGCGATTCCTATTAACGACAAAAGTAATAGTGTCGTCACAAAAGTGACGATAAATAAATTCTTTTAGCATCGATTGAAAGCTTTGTTCCTCTCGGACACGTGGCTTCAAAAAAAAAACGGTGCTACTTGACACTCAACGAACGTGACAATGGCTATATTGCGAGACAAGCTTGATGTAAAGCTGAAGCTTTTCGGAGGATTGACAAGGCATGCCATCTTTTTTGTCGAATCTCAGCACAGCTTGCCTAAAGATACAGATAAGTCGACAGCTCCACCTATTCCTTGCAATATAGTCAAGCATGTCTGCCTAACTGGTAATGAAGCCTTATGTTGCCGTCTTTTACCGGCACCTGAATGGTTTTGGTGCCATCGATGTAAATTCCACAACAATCCACTCCTGGCTGTAGTCAGTCTGAAGGGCAATGCCTATGCTCTTAGTCAATCATAAGTGTTTAGTGCAAATCAAGATAGGCTACTAGATAGGGTGAGGACAGAATATTGAAAAATCTTGTTGCTATCTAACTTCTTTCATTTACCAGTTTTTCAGTATGTTTAGCGTTGCAGCAGTTAGAAATGTCCACACTGACAAGTCATAGGGTCAAAACAAGAGTGGTGGGTTAAATAGCTAGCGAAGCAACATACGAGTATTTGCTTTATTTACACTTCTACGGGTAGAAAATTAAAGGAAAATATCATTTGTAGTATGCGATGTTGGCTTTAATTAATCCTTTGTCGCGAATCCTTGATGGTGCCTTATTCTTCTTTGAGGCTAAAAATGGGATTGCAGAAAATCTTATTAGCGATGCACACAGAGTAATGCTCAAAAGCTTTTTGCAGACGCAACTAAACAATCTGTCCCGTGCGCCTATGTGGTTTCAATAAGACACTACACGGAAAGAGAAAGTATGGCAATGCTATGTAAAATGTTTCCAGGTCGATTGATCTTTAGAAATGAAGACATTGTTTGGCCTGCCCGATCTTCGGATGTAACAGCTCTAGAATCTAGACCTTTCCTTATAAGATTATTTGAAAGATAAAGTCTACGCAACTAAGCCCTAATCCCCAAATGACTTAAAAAGAAACATCACAAATGAAATAAAAGCGATGACACCACAAACTTAAGGGACAGTCACCGAGAATTTTGTGAAGATTGAAGATCTATGTATGCAAATACAGGTTGCGGTCATTTAAAACATACATTTTCTATTCATAATATTGCAAAACAAAAATCAAATAAATTCCTTTAAAACAAAATATGTACTGTACATATATTCGTTAAAGGCATCAAATACGCATACCGAATAAGGTTAATTAGTGTTACCATGGGAAAAAGGCAAGCATTTATAAATTTTACGTTGAACTGTCTTTTCAGACGTTAACAAGAATCGTTGTATGATTTACATATGCAGTCACTTGATACTTCCATCGTACGCATAGGACTTCTCTTTAACATTTCCGGTCGCCTCAGTTATGAGTGTGAAATAATCTTTTATCATACTTGGAACCGTCTCGGTAAATCGTCATCGGTGCAGCGTTTTAATATAGTACTATCCGCACTTTGTTGTATGCAAATTTGAGTTTTCATTCGACCGAGAAATGTTTATGCTTATTTGTGGTCGGCAGTGCTACCTGAATAGCATGTACTTGATGCCATGCCTACGAGTAGAAGTACATGAAGTAATATTGTTACTCCTTATCATTGTCGACATCGCATCGCAGAGTACTGTGGGAAAAATCTTTCGCATTTAATGTGGTTAGAAAAATATGAAATTCGTGTTACCACAGCCTTTCTGGGTATTTAATGAACACGAACTGGGAAATTACACTCAAAATGACATTCAAAATGCATACATACATATGTATGTAGGGCTGTCCAAACGGTAGTGCATGCGATCATATGAAAACACAAGCGTCTTCACTTAGCTGAGGCCTACCAACTCCTACTCTCAACCTCCACGCCGTGATAGCCGGGTGCCTAGTACATTAATCCAAGAAATGGGTAACTAACCCCGTTTGGCGGATTCTTGGCTGCAGCAGATGAGAGAGTAGGGGAAGACTGCTTTCTCACTAGAGCACTTCTTCCTGTTCCATGCGGCAGTGGACGAATTCCCTAGGCGGAGTCAACGGTGGCGTCTATAGTTTCAGTTAGGTTGAACTTAGTGAATACCTTGCGCGAGCTGCTTCGACGTATTCGGATCACAGGTCGGTAAGGAATTTCCAATGTTGGTCAGGAACTTGGAAGAGAGATGGTGGCGGAGGAGCCCTTAATGGACCAACGGCAGCGCTCATACTCCCGTAGTGAACTACTGGAATCGGTGTACCCGGCCCCTCGTCCTAGTGAAATAATAATTGGAACTGGCACTCCAGGTTGGGGGTTGTGCCGTCGGTGTAACTTCCCTACCACGTAAAAAACCTATGGTTCCGAAACAATCAAAAGCATCGGATACGGACGACTCAACTGATGACGACCCCAGCAAACTAAATAACGACAACGACCTTCGGATCTGTACGTGAAATGTTCTGTCCCCTTACATACCACGTGCAGCCGAACAACTAGCAGAGGCCCTAGACTGCTATAAAGCAGATATTACCGCCATCCAGGAAGTGCGATGGGATGGGCCGGCAAAAGAGGATGAAAAACTGTGAACAGCAACGCATATTCGGATGCGAATTTGTCATACGCGGCAGACTTAGGCAAGAAGTCTTAAGCTTCCGACACATTAGCAAGCGTATTATGACTATCCGGATCAAGGCTAAATTCGCTAACATAAGCCTAATATGTGTTCATGCCCCAAATTGATCATATTGCAATCGACGCAAGGCATGCGGCCAACATAGACTCGGATCATTACCTTGTTGTAGCCAAGGTACGAATGCGGATATCCCAAACTGAGCAACAAAGAAGAATCACTGTGAGAAAATATAACGTCGTAAAGCTACAATCGCAAGAGACCGCCAGACTCTTCGCTGAACGCGTATCCCGAAATCTCTCTACCACCCCTATGCCGCCAGCATCAAGTGCCGAAGACTAGTGCCAACGCTGCCAACATGCCATCAGAAATGCCGCGACTGATGTGCTGGGTCTCGCTCACCCACCACCGCGAAACCCCTGGTTTGACGAAAAATGTCGGCGAGTGCATGCAGCAAAACAAGAGGCATACAAAGCGGCGCTGCAGAGGAAGATGAGAGCTGCTCGTGAGCTCTACGAGCAAAAGAAAGAGACGGCTTCTCCATAGGTTGAAGAAAGAGCTTGAGAAGCGCGCATGAGAAGCCTACATCGCAGTCGGTGCTGAGAGTATGGAAAACTACTTCTGCAGACTATATAACGGCGATGAGGACCATCATCTGTTCTGCTGTCAGGCAGAATGAACCATTCAACATAGACGATGATAGTCAATATTTCCATCCACCTGACCGAAACGAAGTGAAGATAGCAACATCCAAGCTGAAATCCAACAAGGCTGCTGGACCTGACGGCTTACCGGCCGAACTTTTCAAGGCAGCTGGTGATGAATTCGTAGAGTGCATACATCAACTCATCTCTAGGATTTGGTCAGACGAGTGTATGCCTGATGAATGGAATCTCAGCATCATTTGCCCGATCCACAAGAAAGGAAACCCCCTCAACTGCGCCAATTATAGAGACATCAGTCTCCTCAACATCGCATATCCTGATCCCATCGCATCGCCGGAAACCTTTTATCAACTGCCTGATTGGCCCCTATCAGTGCAGTTTCAGGTCAGGAAAGTCCATCATCGATCAAATCTTCAAGCTTCTGCAGATCCTGGAGAAAACTCAAGAAGTCAAAATCGATACTCACCATCTCTTTATCGATTTCAAGGCCGCCTATCACAGCATCTATAGAGAAGAGCTTTATAGAGCCATGTCTAGTTTTGACATCCCTGCCAAACTTGTTCGACTGTGCAGGATGACGATGGAGAACACTCGCTTTGATGCCAAAAAAATATTTTAGACAAAGTGACGCGCTGCCATGTGACTTCTTTAATATTGTACTTGAACGGATTGTGCGGAACTCACAAGCCAACACCGGAGGCATAATCTATCACAAGTCTGTACAACTGCTTGCATGCGCCGACGATATAGACATTATCGGAAGAACTCAGCGGGCTGTCACCGGTGCAAGCACTGAGGCGGAAGCGGCCAAAATGGGTTTAGCGATAAACGAAGACAAAACCAAGTATATGCTGTCAACAAGAGAAAACCAACACCGACGAATTGGACGGAATGTCACAGTGGGCAACTATAACTTCGAGGTAGTAAGGGATTTTGTCTACCTTGGCTCTGCTATAAGCTCGAGAAACAAGATGAGCGCAGAAATCAAGCGAAGAATAACTCTTGCCAATCGCTGTTTTTTTGGGCTTATAAGGCAATTCAACAGTAAAGCCCTATCTCTAACAACTAAAGAGACTCTGTATAAGACCCTGATCATCCCAATCCCAGTCCTGCCTTACGGCGCTGAAACATGGACTTTATTAAAAGAGGATGAAGATATGCTTGGTCGCTTTGAGAGAAAAGTTCTTCGTAAGATATTCGGTCCCGTTTGCGTTGACGGGTTTTGGAGGAGAAGATTCAATCACGAACTATACGAGCTGTACAGCGACATCGACCTAGTCAAAAAAAAACTGCATATTGGACGTCTGAGATGGCTAGGACATGTAGAGCGAATGGAGACCAACGCTCTGGGCGGCAGAGTCTTCGAATCTAACCCCGAGGGACGACGCAGTAGAGGAAATCATCGCCGTAGGTGGCGCGCACAAGTTCGAGGGGACCTCGACCAACTTGGAGTTCGCAACTGGAGGCAATTAGCTGAAGACTGAGCTAAAGGGAGAGGCTTGTTAGTTGAGACCCAGGTTCACCCCGAACTGTAGCGCCACCTAAGTAAGTAAGTAAGCTCTTTCAAAATCGATCCAGCCTGACCAATTCAACAGAATAACTCGACACTGCTCTTTCCATCACTCGTGAATAAGACCCCGAGATACTTAAACTTATCCACCTGCTTCAGTGGGGCTCTGCACACATGCAGAGTGTACTGAATAGGCGTTCTGGAAACAACCATTACTTCCGATTTATTTACGTTGATCTTCATTCCAGCATCATCACAAACGGGTACAAACCTTTCGAGTACGCGCTGAAGTTCGGTTTAAAAGAACCCAAGGATGACCAAATCATCCGCGAAGAGAGGATGACTAATCTTTAAGTCCCCCACTTGGCAACATTCTCAGCCACGGCTGCGCTGCAGCATCCAGTCCACATATACAATGAAGAGGCGAGGTGACAAAAGGACCCCTTGGCAGAGTCCAATCCTCACCAATCCCACCAATCCAATGGTCCTGCTTCTACCGGGATGAAAAACGCATTGCTCATCCCCCAAACTATTAGCAATTGAAAAAAAAAGTATTTCGTAAAAGATAAATATTATTATTGGAAAGCAAGTTATTTATGGTGATGCGTTAGTATGTGACAGATGTATCACATTGAGTTCTAAGTGTAAAGTTCGCTGC
Source organism: Brachypalpus laphriformis (assembly GCA_945910035.1). Lineage (NCBI taxonomy): Eukaryota > Metazoa > Arthropoda > Insecta > Diptera > Syrphidae > Brachypalpus > Brachypalpus laphriformis. The sequence goes on from OX246756.1 coordinate 105,825,479, forward strand.
TAACTTTGGCAAACACTTTTTTGGTTTGTGACAATAATGTCACCCGGAGCTACAAAGGGTTTTAATTGCAAGAAGGTTTGATAGCATAAACATATCCTAATTAATAAAATTTGAAATGTCTTTGATTTGGCATTGGCGCTGATAATATTTTTTTTTTTTTCAATTTTTACTCTAGAAGGGATTACACACTAAAGTTCGAAACAGCGCGCCCATATATGTACTCACATACACGTACTATTGCAACGATAGCCACTGCTGCATGACTGCTGGCCGTAGTCTCCACTAAAGGAAAATTGTGGGCGATGATTTGATTAATTGTTTTTAGCATTGCTCAGCTTTAGGACAACGCTTAAGTGAATCAGCGGCAAATTTACTAAATTTACCTATTTCTTATTTTTTTAATCCGGAGAGCCAGTACTGAGCTACGGCTGTGGAATCAATATTTACAGATGGAAAATTATATCTCAACACCCTTTATGCCACTTAGACCTTGAATTTCGGAAAATCCCTTATCTCGCATCTATAAGGAATAACTGCGCAAAATTGCAAATACTTACGTCTAGTAGTTTTCGAAAAACGGTGTTCACAAGAAAAATCTACTTTCCTTTTATAGTACTTAAGATTGGTAATTGTTTCTGATATTGGAAAAACTAAGAGCATAACATTCAAGAACGAGAAAGGTACCTTATATTTAATTACGGCGATCAGTACACATCAATGTATATTAGCAGCACCACTACTTCAAATGACATTTTATTTTATCATTCTTAGTCGTCAGAAAGAGCTACATATTTTCGCCATTCCAATTGAAGTGAAGGGTCAGTAGTTCAGCTTGCATGTGGGTTATTCGACGAAGGTCAAGAACTAATTCCAGAAATAATCGACTTATCCTGCTGCTAAATTTGTTCAATACTCTAACATTCATTCTTTCACCAACTCCAACAGCTTTCTACCTCCGCACTGGGACCTTCCACTAATAGATTGAATGATAAACTCACCAAGCATGGAACAACCTTACTGATGTGGGAAAAAGTGAAATTCAATGATTGCTTAACATACGTGGTAGGTGTCGTTTCACAGGACGCATTCGACCTGATGTGGAATGCTTCAAGGAAAACACTAAAATATTTTACAGAAAATAAACCTGTTTAGCCTATTACCCAAGGAATAAAAAGCTGTACTTGTCCTTGGTATTTCCAAAGCCTTAGGCAGAGTGTTACATACTTGCACACATAAAGTAACAGTCTTGGTCTTCAAAACTCACATTTGATTTTTTTTTACGTTTTTGTGGCCAGCCAACTTGAAATACAATGCAGCAGATCAAACAGAAACATCAACACGGTATTTGGAGAAAGAACAACCAGTGAACGAACAGCTAGGTGTTGGTTTGACAAATTTCGTTCAGTAGATGCAAGCCTTGAAAATGAGTCTCGTGATCAGGCTAGATAAATGGAGTCCACACAAATTGACAGAACGCAGCAAGACGCACAGATTAGAAGTTTTGTCCAGACCCATTTTGCTTACAATAAAAATCCAAACCCTCCAGCACTCAGGCTCAATGCAAATGCGGTACATTGTACTATAAACAGAGTACGGAAGGATGCACTCGCTAACGAACGCTAACTCTCGGCTGTAAAAGAAATTCTCCTGCTCGAGAGCCCAGAAAAATGGCTCTGAAAAACCACTTTTGCTCACGAGCCACGAGCTGTAACATTTTTTTCCTCGCGAACATTCTTAAGACTTACGAAATAATTATCCATTGTGGGTTTTAGGGCATCACAGGCGTACTACGCGCCATCGAGTATAGTTTCTAGCAATGTATCTTATTTCACTCCTACTTTTTCCAAGTTGCCGTAATCCCTTATGCAGATCGCTTATGGAGATTATGTTGCTTTGGCTGTCTCGGAAAAGAACTTAAATACTCTAAAAGAACTTCTACAAAATGCTTTAAACAAACTCACTAGATGGGCGGTTCGGTGTGGCTTGGGTGTAAACCCCCACAAAACTGAACTAGTACACTTCTCCAGGAAATATAAAATTCCGTTAGTCGATCCTCCTTCTCCGGACCTTCCGAGCGGCCAACATAGACTCGGATCATTACCTTGTTGTAGCCAAGGTACGAATGCGAATATCCCAATCTGAGCAACAAAGAAGAATCACTGTGAGAAAATTTAACGTCGAAAAGCTACAATCGCAAGAGACCGCCAGACTCTTCGCTGAACGCGTATCCCGAAATCTCTCAATCACCCCTATGCCGCCAGCATCAAGTGCCGAAGACCAGTGGCAACGCTGCCAACATGCCATCAGAAACGCCGCGACTGATGTGTTGGGTCTCGCTCGCCCACCACCGCCAAACCCCTGGTTTGACGAAGAATGCCGGCGATTGCATGTAGCAAAACAAGAGGCATTCAAAGCGGCACTGCAAAGGAAGATGAGAGCTGCTCATGAGCTCTACGAACAAAAGAGACGGGAAGAACATCGGCTTCTCCAAAAGAAGAAGAAAGAGCATGAAAGCGCGCGTTTGAGAATATCGAGAGTTTATACTCCAGGAACAATGTACGGAAGTCTTACCAGAAGGTAAAAAGAACGTGTCAGAGGAGCAATACCCGTACAGAAACCTGTAGAGATGAAAATGGAAACCTCGTAGTAGAATCATAGTCGGTGCTGAGAATATGGAAAAACTACTTCTGCAGACTGTATAACGACAACGAAGACCAACATCCCGCTGTCAGGCAGAATGAACCATTGAACATAGACGAAGATAGTCAAAATTTCCGTCCACCTGACCAAAACGAAGTGAGGATAGCAATATCCAAGCTAAAATCCAACAAGGCTGCTGGACCTGACGGCTTACCGGCCGAACTTTTCAAGGCAGCTGGGGATGAATTGGTAGAGTGCATACACCAACTCATCTATAAGATTTGGTCAGACGAGTGTATGCCTGATGAATGGAATCTCAGCATCATTTGCCCGATCCACAAGAAAGGAGACCCCCTCAACTGCCCCAATTATAGAGGCATCAGTCTCCTCAACATCGCATACAAGATCTTTTCTGCGATATTGTGTGAACGCCTGAAACCTTTTATCAACTGCCTGATTGGACCCTATCAGTGCGGTTTCAGGCCAGGAAAGCCCACCATCGATCAAATCTTCACACTTCGGCAGATCCTGGAGAAAACCCAAGAGTTCCAAATCGATACTCACCACCTCTTTATCGATTTCAAGGCCGCCTATGACAGCATCTATAGAGAAGAGCTTTATAGAGCCATGTCTAGTTTCCCTGCCACACTTGTCCGATGGAGAGCGCTCGCTGCTCCATCAAGCTCGGTAATGACCTCACCGAGGCATTTGATGTCAAAAAAGGTTTTAGACAAGGTGACGCGCTGTCATGTGACTTCTTTAACATTGTACTTGAACGGATTGTGCGGAACTCACAAGCCAACACCGGAGGCACAATCTATCACAAGTCTGTACAACTGCTTGCATACGCCGATGATATAGACATTATCGGAAGAACTCAGCGGGCTGTCACCGGTGCGATTGCAAGCATTGAGGCGGAAGCGGCCAAAATGGGTTTAGCGATAAACGAGGGCAAAACCAAGTATATGCTGTCAACAAGAAGGGAAAGCCAACACCGACGAATTGGACAAAACGTCACAGTGGGCAGCTATAACTTCGAGGTAGTAAGGGACTTTGTCTACCTTGGCTCTGCTATAAACTCTGAGAACATCATCAGCGCAGAAATCAAGCGAAGAGTAACTCTTGCTAATCGCTGTTTTTTGGACTTATGGTATAAGGCAATTCAACACTAAAGCCCTATGTCAAACTACTAAGGAGACTCTGTATAAGACCCTGATCATCCCAGTCCTGCTTTATGGCGCTGAAACATGAACTTTATTAAAAGAGGATGAAGATATCCTTGGTCGCTTCGAGAGAAAAATTCTTCGTAAGATTTTCGGTCCCGTTTGCGTTGACGGGTTTTGGAGGAGAAGATTCAATCACGAACTATACGAGCTGTACAGCGACATCGAGCTAGTCAAAAAACTGCGTATTGGACGTCTGAGATGTCTAGGACATGTAGAGCGAATGGACACCAACGCTCCGGCCTGCAGAGTCTTCGAATCTAATCCCGCGGGACGACGCAGTAGAGGGAAACGTCGCCGTAGGTGACGCGCACAAGTTCAAGGAGACCTCAACCAACTGTGCGCAACTGGAGGCAATTAGCTAAAGACCGAGCTAAATGGAGAGGCTTGTTGGTTGAGGCCCAGGTTCACCCCGAACTGTAGCGCCACCTAAGTAAGTAAGTAGTATCCTCCTTCTCTGAGTTATATTAGCTTAACTTTGTTTGACACAGCGAAATATTTGGGTCTCATCCTGGATAAGAAACAATCAAAAAACAAGCGCGACGCAGCTTATAGGAGATGGAAACAATTAAGACTTAATGAATTTTATAATGTTTTCCGCCAGCTAAGGAATCTAGTAAATTGAAAAATCAAGCAAGCCAAGCGCGACTATTACGATACACACTTAAATCACAAGCTGCCAACTAAGACCCTCTGGAAAAATTTGCGGGAACTGGGTATCGGTCGCAAGAGTAACACCACAAATGACAACATCGACATTAATCGTTTAAACAGAGAGTTTGTAGAAGTTCAAAGGTCTTCTAGTGCTTGTACTGCACCTAATCATTTGATAGTAAATAGCTCGTTCGGTTTCACCTGTATTGAACAAGCGGATGTTGCTAGTGCTATTCTCAAAATTAAGTCTAGAGCTGTTGGTATTGATGGAATTCATCCACTTTTTATTAAAATCATTTTACCTTACCTTCTGCCAGCAGTAACCCATGTTTTTAACACAATCATAACAACATCCGCTTTTGCTTGTGCCTGGAAAGTCGCCAAGATTATACCAGCGTTAAAAAAGAAAGCAACCTCTAATTCGCCAGCTGAATACAGACCTATTGCAATCCTCCCTTTCCTATCAAAGGTCTTGGAAAAGATAGTTCATCATCAAATGTCGGTCTATCTCCAGCGCAATAAGTTACTTTGTGAGAATCAGTCTGGATTCAGGCCATTTCATAGCTGTACATCCGCATTGCTAAAAGTGACTGATGATATACGCGCTGCATTAGATAGAAACCGAATAAGTTTTCTTGTTCTGCTAGACTTTTCCAAGGCATTTGACACAGTAAACCATCATCAGCTTTTATTATAACTTGAAAGGCTTTTCGGCGTTTCCCCGTCTGCCTTGAAGCTTATAGAAACATACCTTGGTGCAAGGAAACAAGCCGTTGTTGTTGATGATAAAATGTCGGACTTCATTGTAACCTCAGCGGGTGTACCCCAAGGATCCATCTTAGGGCCACTGCTTTTTACCATTTTTATTAATGACCTCCCGACTATAGTTCAGCACTCATCATTGCACATGTATGCAGACGATGTGCAACTATATATCAGCTGTAAACCTGACCTTTTACAAGATGTGGTTCATGAACTCAACGATGACCTTGATAAAATTCTAACATGGTCTGTACAGAACTCATTAATGTTGAACCCATCCAAAACCAAGTGTCTCGTTATTAGCAGAAGCGGAATTGTTGATTGTGACCTACCCATAGTGTGCCTTGGAGATGAGCCAATTGAATTCGTAGACAAAGTTAAAAATCTTGGTGTATGGTTCAACAAGACTCTATCCTGGGATGACCATATATCCACAGTGATAGCCAAAATCTATTATTCCCTTAGAAATCTCTCAATGTCACAATCCCCCACACCGCTGCATACTAGGTTAATGTTAGTAAAGACATTGCTTATACCAATCATCACGTATGGCTGTGAAATTTTCTGTTGTTGCAGTGCGCTTATCAAGCGTAAGCTCTACGTTGCATTTAACAACATCACTCGCTACATTTATGGTTTGGCACGGCATGACCTCATTTCATCATATGTCAAAAATATACTCGGTTGCACGCTAGACAAGTATTTGGAGTTTTGTGTACTCAAGTATCTACATAAGATAATTATTAGCAAACAACCTCCATATTTATTTGAAAAGCTTAAGATCTCACACTCGCACCGGTCCCCAAGTTTGATTCAGCCGCGCGTATTTTATCAAAACTCAGAGCGACAATTTTTCATTCATGCCACTCGTCTTTGGAATTCCCTTCCTCTTGGAGTGAGAAGGCTTTATAATACGAATAGTTTTGGAAAATCTCTCTTTCGACATTTGGCAGGCTAATGGTAATACAATTAGATATATTTAATGTTTGTAGATACGCTTTAGGTAAACTTTATAAATAAATCAAAATCATTTAACATTTAAAATTATATTCTTAATAACTGTTCATTATAGCAAATAAAATTATCACAAACATATTGTTACGAAATTCGGCCTCTTAATTCGACCACTGGATTGCGACGAAAATAGCCCAAATGAAAAGACGAAAAGCTTAATAATTAAAACGTTGTAATTCTTATTCAACCCTATTTTTGTCGACAGCTTGTTTTCTTCGCAAAAGAAATCAACCGCTTCTCGTTCTGGTTTTTCTCGACTGAGCAGCTTCTTCTCGAACCAGTTTGACTTGTGTGCATATCGCAAGCGAATAAACGGTTCGAGACCGTAGCGAAATGATCATTCTATCTTTTGAGTTGGCCCTCATCTAAACTAAGCAAGGAACCGTCTAAGTCTTTCACTGGGTGTTGGCTAGAGCTATGACCACCTGACAGCTCTTTTGTGATTCTATAAACGATTCTGCTGTTGGACCTACTTACAGCTTCCGTTGTTTCTCTGCCAAACGTTTTAATGTGACAGCGCTTGTCACGTCCTCGCACCATTCCCACATCTGCTCCTTGTCTGTTTCTGACATCTAGGCGACTACTACTGAAATGGCGACTTACGACGAAATGGTCGATTCCATTGGCGGTAACTTGCCTGCAGGTTAGCACTCAGCCAACCTCGTTCTTAAATATGGTTCAACCTATGACAAGGCGATTGCAAAAATCAACAAACCTTTCGCCGTTGTAATTGCGGTTGCCTCATCCTTGTTTCCGATCACATGTCTAAGCCCTTAGTTGTCGATGCTTACCTCGGCATTTAAACCTCCCAATACCAAAATAATGGCTATATTTGGTGTAGTGTTGAAGTCGGCGTTTAGTTGATTATAAATGGTGTAATTCACTTCGACAGGCGAGAGCTCCTTTGTGCATAACACTATATTGTCACCTGATTTCAAGAACTAGGTAACTTGATTTTTCTTATTTTGAGATATCTGAACATCAAAGGTGTTCACTCTCCAATAAATCTTAACAGGTATGGAATATGACTACGGTTGTTTTTTAATTACATTTTCATACATTATAGGTAACTAAAAACGTTGCTAACTCAAAAATGTAAAAAATCAAGTTACCTTGTTATTGAAATCAGGTGACGATATACAGTGTGACCTCAATAAAAACAACCCTCGATACGTGCAAATCCTTGATAAAAGCAACACCTAAAATCCTAAGATGCAACCAAAAATTTCGCAAAAAAAAAAAAAATAAAAATAAAAAATGTGTGTATTATGTAGGTATGTATGTAGTATGTATAAATATTTGTCCTCATAAAATGAAATAAATTATCTCTTTTGTTTTGTTTAATGGTGTAAGAAATTTGTTCCTTTAATATTCTAATGTATTTAACTTTTTGATCCAGTAGGTGTTAAACTACTTTTTTTTGTTTCGGTTATTGCAACAACCTCAATTAACGCAACTGCCCGAATTTCTATTAGTTGTTTTTATTGAGGTCACACTGTAATAGAGACACGTCGTACTCTAGTGCAGAAATGGGCTATCGAAATTCTTGCACCATACTACTACCAAGAGATGAGCCCTATGACTGCGGCGCAGAAGCCCAACACACATATTCCCGCAAATTTACAGAAAGCCAAGCACTGACCGTTCGCAATTGTTTACATGTATAAGGATTTATACACATAATTACCGGGGACCAGCACTAGGATATAAAGCAAGCACTTCATCACGAACTTGATTGTTGCACAGTCAGTAGTTTCCCAATCAATCGCAATTCAGGTCCCCAAAGAAATCTTGTATTATGTTGAGTTGAGATCTATTTCGACCTATTATTTTGGAGAAAAAAACGTTTACTTAATAACAACTTAATATTGAAAGAATGTATTGCATTTACAATAAAAATCTCACTTAGCTCTAAAGAGCTCAATACAACCCGAAAAATCACTACGTATCTCACGTACGCCATTAAAAATCGAACCTGGCTTAAAAGCCGCAAATCAGCTGTTTGTGAGACAGTTTTTAAGGGCCGTGAGTACATTTTGTCTTATGACAAAAATCCTTCTTTGTAGAAGGGTTGGGAATCCCTTCTCTTTTTTTTTTTTTTTGATGCGCCAATAGACATGAAAACTTCTAAAGATACTAATAGTCCGACCTACCAGCATGCACAATTCGCAAACCCGATTAATCGAGGCCAGGATCACACCCTGCACACTTGTACCACTCTCCCCGCGGGACTGGTTAGCAACTTATGCTATATTATCTGCATTTGCTCTGCATCGGCTCTTCTTAAACTTTCGACTCTTCTCAGTCCGTTATTTACGCTCGTTATGAAGGAACAGTTCTGCAGCTAGTTGTCCCCTGACCTCGTCATATGACTTTTTAGAAGCTGTGGGCTTGGTAGTTTCATTCTTCCCTCTCTGAAACGCCTGCAGTGGAACACTGCGTGCTTCCCATTTTCCTCTACATCTGGGCATTCTGCGTTGGGGAAGCCTTAAATGCATGTACAGTCACACCTCGAGTTACGACGCTTCGACTTAAGTCATTTCGACATACGACGTCGGCAAAATTTAGGAAGCTTTCCTCGCCATACGTCATTTGTGCTTCGAGTTACGACAGTAAATGCGTTAGTAGGCCGTGCAAATTTGAAATTTGACATTCGAAAAAACTGTTCTTTTTTTAGTTTGCTTAGCAATTTTTCTATTGATATTTTGCAGAACAAAGTAAGAAGCGTGCTGTTGTAAGATTGTGTCGTATTTTCTTTTGATTTTTTTTTTTTTTTTTTTTAATTTGATAAGCAATTCTGGTAAGTTGCATGTTGAATTTATTTTAATTAGTATAAAAGCAGGTATTGATTTCTTGATTGCTTTAGGTTGAAGTGAAACTTTAATATCATGGATGGAAAAAGATCATCTTCCTCTGTTTCGGGAAACTTACGCAAAAAGCAGCGGAAGGTAATTCCAATCAAGACTAAAGAGATTTTGGACCGCTTGGATAAAGGCGAAAAGGCCGTCGACATCGCATGTTCCGTAGAACTTCCCCACTCAACTGTGTGTAATATAAAAGTAAATGCCAGTAAATTGCGAGAAAGCGCTTCAGCAGGAGCTTCTTTATCGGATACCATCATCACTAAAAATAGACCTAATGTTCTAATTAAAATGGAAAAGCTTTTAATTATGTGGATACAGGACTTGAACCGAAGAAAGATTCCTGAGAATGCTAGTGTTATTCAGACAAAAGCGCAGAGTAAAGTTGATTCCATCAAAGGGACGGATGAACATTTTACTTTTAAAGCTAGTCGAGGATGGTTTGACAAATTTAAAAATAGGTATGAACTTAATAATATTAAGTTAACTGGGGAATCCACAAGTGCAGACTTTGAAGCAGCAAATTTGTTTCCAAGTAAACTAAAAGCATTAATTGAAGAAGGTCAATATAGTCCTAGGCAAGTTTTTAATGTGCACGAAACAGGTTTGTACTGGAAACGATTACCGACAAGAACTTTTGTTTCCAGAGATGTACTCGCAGTTCCTGGTTATAAGATAGCAAAAGATAGGTTGATTCTTTTTTAGGTAGAAATGCTTTCGGTGACTTTAAATTTAAGCCGCTATTAATATACAATTCTCTTAACCCAAGGGCTTTAAAAAACATAGACAAAAATAGTCTTCCGGTAATTTGGAGATCAAATAAAAAAGTCTGGGTAACTTCATTAATGTTTACTGCTTTAAAAATAATCTCTCAGAAAGGGTTCTTCTAATCTTGGACAATGCTCACGGTCATCCTCATTGTCTTGACGACATTGATAAAAGTGTTAAAGTACTTTTTCTTCCTCCGAATACTACATCGATACTTCAACCCATGGTCCAAGGAGTAATTGCTTCTTTTAAGACGTATTATTTGCGTCGAACTTTTCAACAGATAATTAATGCTCTGGATATGTCCCTCGAAAATGAAGAAAAACAGACATACATAATGGAAATTTGGCAGAATTATAATATTCACCAGGCTATTAAAAACATAGCTGACTCCTGGAAAGATGTAACAGTTTCTAACATGAATAAAGTTTGGCGACAAATTTGGCCAGAATGTATTCAATCTCCACCTTGTGCTAATGTTGACATTGCGCAAAGCGATAACGACGAAATCCTATCAGAAATATTTCGTCTGGCGAAGGAAATAGGATTTTCTGACCTTTGTGAAGACGACATAATAGATTTAATTCACGTCCAAGAAGAACCACTTTCCACTGACGAACTAATAAGAATTTTAGAAGACTCAGAAGAGGCGAATACGATCCCTAACAATGCTGGTACAGAAAAATTTACGTCAAAACAGTTGGTCGAATTTCTGGATTACATGGAAAGGGGCTTCAATATATTGAAAAATGATCCAAATCGAGAGAGAAGCGAGAAGGTCTCATTTTTGGTTTCAGAAAATATATCATGCTACAAGGATCTGTACGGAAAAATTAAGTTAGAAGCTGCTCAAACCACGCTGACACAATTTTTCAACCCTTCTTCTACTAATACTGCAGAGCCAGAGCAAGAAGCTCAGTCTAAACTACAGGTTCTACAGGTTCTAAGCGACGAAGATAATATAAATAATACGTATTATTTTAAATTCTTAATTTTATAATATTGAATTCCTTATTTAGTTTTTTTTATTTCGCTATTATGGTTTTTAATATTCTTCCATTGATTTATCATAAATATATGTACGTAATATGTACTGTATGTTTGTTTTGCTTTTTTTGTTGCTTCGACCTAAGTCCATTTCGACTTACGACGCGTATTCTCGGAACGACTTAGCGACATAGGTCGAGGTATTCCTGTACATCTTTGTTTCTTATTTGTACTCTAATAGCAATTATTTGCCGATCTCCACTGGGCCTCGAATCTGTACACATCACAAGTAACACACTATCTACAACACTATTGTCATCTTCACACTAGAAGCCCTATTGTATTTCGTTTTGAATCCTAAGTTCTTCGGCACTGGGACTTTAAAGAGGCATGACATATTCTTTTTATTCGAAAAGTTTTTAACTCAAGACAATATTGAAAAATATAGCAAATTCTTCGCGGAATACAAATAACATTGGATCGCAGCAATCCGTTTGCACAATTTTGGAAGAGCTAGTGGAGGTTGTTTGTAAGGTTTTAGAAACCAAATTGTTAAAGGTGAATTTGTTGAAATTAATAGCCATGTTTGCTTGAAATTATATCACACTAAGAAAAAATTTCATATACTACCAACATATCTTAATTGCAACGCATGGGATAACAACTTTGTAGATCTCAATGACTTTTTAAATACAAATAGCCTTGAAAACGTTATGCTAATCGGGGATGTCAATGCTCGAATAGGTGATTGTCAAATATGTTCAGATATTACAGAAACCTTGAGTATGGAAATCCTAAGAGAGAGAAATTCAAAAGACAAACTAACAAATAAAAACGGTCGCTTGGTTTTGGAAATGTGTCAAGCATACAATCTTTTCGTGTTAAATGGATGCAGTAATCATGATAGAAGTGGTGAGTTCAATTTCGTAGGAAGCTCAGGAAAATCTGTTATTGATATCTGCGCTGTTTCGTCTGAATGGAGAAACAAAATTTCATCTTTTCATGTGGATACTCAGACTTTCTCAGACCATATGCCTTTGGTTTTAGAATTTCACCTCAATGACACTGCTGAACACTGTTTACTTAAGCTACCTCATAAACTCGCGTGGAGAGAAAATTATAAAGATATGTTCAAAATAAAACTATATAACGAGATGCAGAATGCCTGTGCAACCACCACTATTCAAACTACCGCCGAAGAAAAGATACGTTTTTTAAATAATTGTATCAATAGAGCAGTGTCTAATAAATTGCTCTCAAAATCACACAACTACCGGTTGAAGTGGTTTGACCAGGAGTGCTTTAAAGCAAGAGAACGCTCTTTTAACCTCTTACGACAAAGCAGAGTTTCCAATGACCTCAATGAATCTCTTACAAAAAAATACTTTGCTGCAAATAAAGCGTACAAAAAACTATGCAGCAGTACACGAGAAGAATATTTGAAAGCTGTTGCAAAGGACTTATCGAGATCAAAAAATAGTAAATGTTTTTGGGAAAAATAAAGCAGCTTAAAGGATCAGATTTCATCTGCGGAATTCATTTAAAAGCTTCAAAGCTAGCCGAGTATTTCAAAGAGCTTTTAAACCCTAACCCTTCTTCGTACATTATTCATTTCGCAGAACCTTTAATAGTTAATAAAATGGTCGATCATGAAATTTCAATGAATGAATTCCAACTGGCTCTTCGTAACACATCAAACAAAAAAGCCCCAGGTCCAGACCGCTCATTCCTAAAGAGCTCGATTCCTCCTCAACTGTTCTGCGCCACGTTTGCATAGGGCGTCCCGCTATTCTGCCTGCCTGGGTGAGCGGATTCCACTGCATGGCGTATTTCGCAATGGAGTTGTCTTCACGCCGTAGGATGTGTCCAATCCATTGCCACTTTCTTCTTCGTATAGTAATGCTTATAGGTTCTTGGCCCGCTCTTAGATAAAGTTGTTCGTCGGAGATGCGGTTCGGCCAAAAAATCGTCAAGATGATTCTTAAGCATTTGTTTGCGAAGGCTTGCAGCTTTCGTGTGTTAATAGAGTCCACCTTCCAAGTACTGCACCCATAAAGCAGCACTGATTCTATGTTGGAGCGGAACAGTCGCCGCTTGGTTCTTAAGCTGATAACATTGCTTCTCCAGATTTTAGATAGCATTCCGAACGCAGCTTTAGCCTTCCCGATTCTGCTGCACACATCCAGTTGGGTGCCACCGCGATTAGCCGAGACCACACTTCCTAAATAAAGAAAGTTATCAACTTTCTCGACTTCCTGTCCGGCATTGTAAAGTTGAGCGCGGTTGTTAGAAGAAGTGCTCAGGGCTTTTGTTTTGGCTGTGTTTATTTTTACCCCACTTTGTTTGCCTCAGCTTCTAGATTTTGGGCCATCAGATGAAAAGAGACAAACATCATCAGCGTAATCTAGGTGTTTAAGGTAAGATGTCATCGTCCAACGAATTCCATAGTTGCCTTCCGTCAATGCTGCACGGAGTACATAGCTGATAACCACCAAGAACAATAGTGGGGACAGTATGCACCCTTGACGTACTCCACTTTGGACTTCAAAATCTTCCGACACCTTACCATTGTGCACGACGTGACACTTACCGCCCTCGTATGTAGCCTTGATAATAGATATAAGTTTTTCTGGGATGCCTCTCCTGCGCAAGGCCAACCAGATAGCATCTCGATTCAATCTGTCGAAAGCTTTCTCGAAGTCGATAAAAATTAAATGTCGCGGAGACCTACCTATACTCAACGCATTGCTCGATAATGGTCCGTAAGGTGTTTATGTGGTCGATGCAGGAGGATCCAGCACGAAAGCCTGCCTGTTCGACATCGAGAGTTGAATCTAAATGTTCTTTAATTCGTTCTAGAATTATTTTAGCTATTATTTTAGCCACGGCTGGAAGAACCCATATACCTCTCCAGTTACCGCAATCCATCAAGTTTCCCTTCTTTGGAAGTTTAATGATCATCCCCCTTTTCCACTCCTGTGGAAATTGTTCACTATCCCAAGCTCTCCGTATTAGGGGATTCAGCAAATCTGCCGATGTATTTGGCGCCGCTTGAAATAGCTCGGCAGGGATGCCATCAATACCCACCGCCTTGTTCTTCTTGAGGGACTTGATTGCTGTTATTATCTCGGTTTTACTGGGAGGTGCGGTGCGAATTCGGGAATTTGTTGCTTCGAACTGCTCATTCGAATTCGAGATCATACCGCCGTCGTCTAAGTGATTTAGCACTGTAGCAAAATGTTCTCTCCATCTAGTAAGCTGATCCTCATCCGAAATCAAAAGGTTACCATCTAGACTCTTCAGTGGATGTTGTTTGGAGTTTCGACCACCAATGAGCTCCTTAGTGATGTTGTAAACAGTCCTACTGTCGCACCTACTCGCTGCTTCTTCAGCCCTTGAGGCCAGTGAGTTGACATGTTGACGTTTGTCACGTCTCATACTACGCTGCACTTCTTTCTTCTTCGCACGGTATTGGGTTTCAAGCTCGGTTCTCTCTACTGCTGAGGCCACTGCAATCCGAGCCTTGATTGCTGTACGCCCATCGATCCGTCTCCAGGTGTCTGTAGAAAGCCATGTGTGGTGGTGTTTTTTCACAGCACTCCAGTGGTCATCCATGTTCTCTATGCTGCTGATTGCTTCTGTTTCTAAGGCAAGATGGTCCCTGAACTGTTGGCGCACTTGGGGAACCTTGAGCCTGTCGATATTAAACCTGGTGATGTTAAGTAGGTTTGAGCGGTTGCTGTTGACGGATGCAGTACGAAGGCGTAAATGAGCTAGCATAAGATGGTGATCTCGTTCTAGTCCGACGTCAGCTCCACGTCTGTTTCGGGCGTCCAGGAGACAATTTCTAAAGCGGCGACTGATCGCATTGTGGTCGATCTGGTTGGATGTTCGTTGCCTATCAGTTTGTGGCAGGTGTTATGCTTAAACAGCGTACCTCTGATGACTAGGCGGTTGGTATTGTAGAAGTCCACGAACCGCTCACCGTTATCATTACGGTCTCCCACGCCGTGAACTCCCATTACGTGCTTAAGCATGGTGTTGTCGCTACCCACCTTGGCATTGAGATCTCCCATAACCATTACGATGTCCCCATTAGGCGTTTATTTGTAGGCGGCGCTTAAGTGCCTATAAAAATCATCCTTTTCATCCTCAGTCGCGTCTAGAGTCGGAGCATAACACTGTATGATGGTAATTTTTCTAACTCTACTCTGGAACCTAGCCGTCAATATCCGGTCACTATGGGGTTTCCAGGATATGAGGCTACTACGTGCTGCTGGAGTTAGCACGAGTCCTACTCCGGAACTCCGTACACTTCCATCTGGTTTACCAGAGTAAGTAGAGCATGACATTGCTTTTTGTTGGGGAGATGAATTCGCCAGCATCGAACCATCTTATCTCGTTCAGCCCTAAGATGTCGATTTTATACCGTGCGAATTGGCGCTCCAGTTGGAGGAATCTGGCGTTATAAGGCCCTTCCTTGAGTGAGTCCAGGAGGGTCTTAGCGTTCCAGAATCCGATCGTTGTCCGTGTCCGATAGCCAAAGGTCGTCATCAAATTATCCGTCCGTATCCGAGGCGTTGGTTTCCGTTTCGGAGCAAGATTTGTTTTTACGGTTGCGGCTCGCTGGGCCACAGACCAACCGACAGTTATCCTGTTTTTTGGCGCAGGAAGCTCGCCATTCGTCCTCTCCCGTTAGTAATTTCCGAAGAAATCCCCAGATGGCACCACGAGGAGGTGGAAGTAGGGCTTACTAACAGAGCTGCTAGGTTCTCGGCTGCAGTGGCTCTTTCTCGTTACTTAGCGGACAAACACCTATCGGGAGATGCTGCCCCTACGCGGCCTTTGTTAGTCGTTTGCCATTATATGCAAAAGACAATCGAAGTTAAGTACAAATGAAAAATGGTTCTTTGATGGTGTAAAAGTTGAAGTAGTTACGGAATACAAATATCTTGGAATGCTAATGAAACCCAACATGAATTGGACCCATCACCTCGAGAATAAATTAGATGCGGCAAAATGTTTGATTAATGCCTCATGGCAAAGTATTATTCAAAAAAAGGAGATACCAAATTCTGCAAAATTCAAAGTATTTCAAGCCGTGATGCGTTCCGTAATGTGTTATAGTTGTCAAACATGGGGATATAGGTCATACGAAGAAGTAGAGAAGCTCCAACGCTTCTTCCTTAACAAAAACTATTTCATCTACCTGCAACAACACCTAATTACGTTCTGCTGCTCGAAACAGGCTTACCCACTCTCTTCATCTACACCTTCAAACTACAAATCGACTATGTGTTGAAAGTTCTTAGTTTCACGCCAAATAGATTACCCTTGATTTTCACAAAATACATGTTTGATAATAAGGTGGAATGGAGAAACGACTGGAGATCTTGGGCGCATCGGTGCGGTGTCGAACTGAACATCCAATACAGGGATCCCTTTCTATTAAAACAACAGCTCTATAAATTATTAGAAGCAATAGATATTCATCAACGCAATGGAAATATTTAGCAAGCGATTTCTTCTATTAACAGGGTAATTTATCCTAAATTATCCTACGACATGCTAAATAACTATTTTAATGATAATTACAACACGCGAGCGATATCCCTGATTTGTAGAGCAAAGTGTGATATGTTAAATTTAGAAGGCTCTCCATACAAAAAATCTACCACTACTCAATGCACTCTATGCAATTTGCAAGCGAAACAAAAACAGCTTTCATTTTTTAGATATTTGCCCGATTTATAAGGAGCTTCAATTTACCCACTTCGGCAAACTTTCCTTAACAATGGAAGAAACAAAAATAGTCCTTAATGGTGAAAACTGGTCAGCTCTTATAATTATTTGGAAGCGGCTTCCGCGTATCGGCACTGTATCATATCTGAATACAAATAAAATTCCATATATTGATAAAATTACGATAGTCATGCTTCTCTTATGATGATTTGTAGAAACGTTAAATTGATAACATTGTACAATGGCTTCAATCAGGCAGACGACAACGCCATAGCCTTACTATTTATTTTCTGATAATTATAATTTTTTTTTGTATCTTTATCAAGAATTGTAATTTCAAAAATTGTTTATAATAAAGTAAATCTTGAATCTGAATCACTGGGACTTTTCCTGCTCTTTCAGAACACGCGTCAGTCAAGTGATATTTTCTACAGCCAGGCTTTGTAAGCCCTCCGGTAAGCGGGTTGGTTGACGACGTCGACTACTTCTTTTGTTTCGCCATGTCTTACCTATTGTGCTATAAGGTTGTTGATTAAGAGTTTTTCTATCTATAAACTCTGGATGGGCGAAGTGGCGCAAGTGGTTAGTGTGACGGAGCACTGCGCGTGAGGTTCCATGATCGAATCCCAGAAAACACGAAAAGGTTTTTCTACGATCCTACCTCTCGCGAGCGTCTGACAAACATCCGAGAGTATTGTTGTCACGAAGAAGCTTCTCAAATCGCCTTTCGGATACGACACAAAACTGTAGGTCCTTCCATTTGTGTGAAGAAATATAACGCACACAACACGAGTGGGTGCGAGAAGCTGAACCCTGGCACTTGAAGAGCTGTTGCACCAAATATTTATTTATTTTATTTAACCTCTTTATATTGCCGTTAGCAATTCCCCAGAAAGATGACAGGAAAGTTGTTTAAAGGTTTTCTCAAACTAAATCCATAATTTCTCTAAGAAAGTATCAATGGAAAAGTGTTCTCATATGCATACTTTGTTATCTGATCAACACCAACCGCCTATTTGAAAAAGAAGGTTCACTTACACGAGTATTTCATTTATAATCAAAAGATTTAATCAACAGACAACAATTACTGTATTTCAAGCAAAATGTAAACTGTCTAATAAAACTATCAGTTTGCGTCAAACATCCTAACGCAAACTTGTAATTACCCCCGACCTCTAAATGACAGCACTGCAATACACAGTCCAAGCGAAGTGTACAACTTAACTAGACCAATCAACCTGGTTGACAGGCAATACTTATCTCCAGAAAAACATCGCGGTTAAACGCGTTTTACACACGACTTCCACACTCACTGAGCACCGGGACCAGCCGCACCTGACGGAACGAATACCTACACTCGGTGATATGATAATAAATTCATCATTCCTGCACTTAAAACCATCAACAGATAATTTTCAACTACCTTTCTCGGAAGTCCCGAGGGATGCCACTCACGGAGTGCGAGTAACACCACTTAACAGCCCCAAATTAATCCGATGCCGTAATTAGTTAGGATCGGCGATCGTTTCGGTCTTTATTTCTCTCTCTCTCTGTCTGACAGTCGTGTTGCATCTGTTCGAGATGATCGAGATCCCGATCGCGGCCAATTACCCCAACACAAGGATCCTTTGGATTACTCGTGCGAGAGTTTGCACAGTTGTATTCGCAGCAACATAGCAATCGGTCGTGCATACATACATCCTCCAAACTCAACCAAATTAGAAAGCTCAAACAGTGACGAGTGCGCGATTGCAGGGAATCTCCTTATGCAAATTTGTGATCATGACGAGACCGTGTACTACTCGTATTATATAATTTGATGACATCCCACCTCGTTAAGTGTAATACCCGGTGCGTGCAGCAATTAACTTTAACAGAGGCGCACCTCTGTCTCTGCTGCAGGTGAGCCTTTCGACCCAGTGAACGTAAATCATCGAAACCTCAGAAATCCTAATTAAAACACTCCAAGTGGCAGCCAACTACAATTGTTTATCGCGATTCAGAGAAAGAACATTAAACAGGGCGGAGGAACTACACTTAATGGACATTTTATGAGTTCTCTCCCGCTCGAAGACATTTTTATTCATTTTAACTTCACGCAAAAATCTCCCTGCTCATGAGGTGCTTGCATGTTGCCTCCATAAAACAAACAAACGAAACCTTCGTGCTAAAATACTCACCAACACCAACAAGCTAAAAATGAAAGAATTGTGCACTTTCGTCACCGTGTGCCACAACTGTCATCCCGTCATTCCGGACGGACAGGAAGGGAACGGAGGCGATATGATAAAAAAGTCAAGATAAAGTGGAAATAAAAAAGGAAAAGTACATCAAATTAATGAGTGGAAGCAAAGGAACAGAAACGAAACACATTCTCCGAACGCTAGGAGATAAGAGAAAGTAGCAATGAAATTGTATCTACACGAGATGTTTAGTTAGACAAAGAGTAAGAGATACAAAAAAAAAAAAAAAATGGTTCGCGGTTAGGGTAGGTGCCGTCCGCAGGGTGGACACCATGAGAAAAGGTCGTTAATGTTAATGGGTGCTGCTTAGCGCAATAGAGAAGAGGACTACTAAAAGTTGAAACAATGTCTGGGATCGGATGCAAAATTCCGCCTTGGCTGCGGTGAGGTCAGCGGCTGAAGCAGCACAGCACAGATGGGTGAAAGGAATACACCCTGGGTTAAAACCTTAACATTTATAGCGAAGGTAATTGAATTTTTACAGTGTCTGTGTTGTGTTTTACATAAACATAATGAGATACATAGTATAACAGTGAGATGCATAATGTGGTGTGGGTGAGGTTGGAGGGGAGTGCTTTCATTATCGTACGGGCTAAAAATAAGATATTTTGCATGGTATTTATGCAGTAATTCAGCTTATGTTCGATACTGAGTTGTGATTTAATTTAACTTGTTATTCAAGGCAGATACACAAAGAAAAGTTGGTGAAATGTCAGCGGCTGATTTAAATTCAGTAATAATACAGTACCTCCAATGACAACTGTTCGCTTGTCCATGGTCCTTAAGTAATCCTATCGTAGAGGGTTACTGAAGCATTTCCAATCTAATCTAAATGCGAAACATAAAAAGAGAGATTTGTATCTATTATATACATATATGATATATAAAACAAAAAGTTGCTAAGGTTCGAGTAGGTCGAGGGCTATAGTAAGTGATGACGATTGCCACAAATAGTAATGATCCATTCTGTCATTGTACAGAACTTCAGGTCTCATGATAATGCAATTCTTCGAAGGGGTAGGAGATGCTCTTAAAGAGAGTCCATTGATTTAAGTTAGGTGAAACGCAATTTAAATTTTCAGGCTTCTGGCGGCTTTCTCTGATATCCAACCCAGAAGTTTTCTCAAAGTTAACGTATCTAACGCTCGATTTTTCAATGTAATTCCTTCGAGCCATCGCATGGTTTACCATATTTTCAGGAGTTGATATTTCTATAGATTTTTCCTCCAAAAGTCTACGCTCTGAATGGAATTTTGGCCACTGAATAAATATGTACGATCTGCGCATCTGCTCTGACATCTTCGCAGTTTAGACACATGGGAGATTTATCATGCCCAAGCCTATGTAGATACGCTCGATAGCATCCATGTCCGATCAGGAGTTATTTGAAGTAAAAATCGACTTCTTCTTAACGCGCGCCTGTCAATTCATTTTTGTATATTTAGTATGAGTTGATGTGTCCAACCTCTCTTCAAGGACTGGTTCCTTCTCCCTTGCCATGATGTCATGCTTCACTGTATTTCATTCGACTTGATATCTTTGATTTGAGTGAAGCTCGGGGTTCCTAAATGTTGACATCATTAGTCATTAGTAGTTCATTAGCCTTGATATCTACTGGCAGCATTCGGGCTATAACACATATGTATAGCATCATGTGACACCGTCCTAAACATGCAGCACACCCTGGACGCACCTAATCGCTTGACGGAGTCAGTTTTCCTGGGGTAAGACCTAAATAGCGCTGCTTTCGCATAAATTATGATAGACTGCACCACCCTTAATAGGGTCCGTCAATATTCAGCATTATTCTAGATAAGGCGGCACTCATTTGAGCAGCTTTGTCGCGCCATCTTCGGAAGTGTTCTTTCTTATGGCTATAACTGCTTTTGCTTTTTGTTCAGCGAGATCTAGACCAACTGCAGCCATCGCCTCACTTCTTGGGCACATTCATTACAATTGCCTTCTATTTCTTCCAGAAGTTTCGCTGCCATCATAATTGCAATATCATCGGCAAAGCCTATGATTTTTGCTTCATTTGGGATTCCAAACCTCAGAACACCGTCATACATACTGGTAATGTTCCATAGGATAGGTCCTAGTACCGATTCTTGTGGAACTCAGCCAGATATATGGTACTGCCTTACTCTATATGATATGTATATGTTATAGTCAAACATCGAAGCTTTTTTTTGCTTTCTCGATTACGTCAGTAATTCTAGAACCTGGTCAATTGGCGAATGCTTACTTCTGAACCCAAACTGGTGGTCAGGGATAAGATTATTTTCTTCTATAACCGGTTGGAGACGCCTTAATAATATCTTCTTGAAAATTTTCGATATGATTGGAAGAAGCGAAATTGGTCTATACGATTTTACCTCATTTGGTGGTTTTCCTGGTTTTAAAACCATTATGACTTCCGCAACTTTCCATTGGCTTGAGACGTGTTTTAATCTGAGTGCAGCATTTACAATATGGAGAAGCTTAATCAATGCTTTTCTAGGTAAAACTTTGAGAATTTCTCCGGTAATCAAATCATAACCAGGAGATTTCTTAGGTTTTAGATTCTTGATCTCATGTTTGAGTGCCCTTAGCGTTGCACTTGTGAGCGTCAAATCGTCAGATGGTAAATCCAGCCTATTGCGGTTGTCGTAAACCACTTGACCATCGTACGGTTTAAAGGTTTCTTCTGTGTGGGCCGCAAAGACGTCGGTTTTTTCTTTATCTTCCATCACCCATTCATTTTGATTTAATTTGATTGGCGGCGTGGGGACTTTGGGCCTTTTGGTGCCTTTTACAGCTTTCCAAAGTGAATAATTGGAATCTTTTTTCGCTGTTAAACTTTCAAGCTAAGAGCATATTGCACGATTCTTAAAATGTTTAATAGTCTTCTTCAACAAATTGCACAGACGATTCAATTGTGCTTTATGATGCGGAGCATGACTCTGTTGCCATTTTTTACGCGCTTTACTTTTTTCCTTGATCAATTCTTTTATTTCCGGAGGATATCGTAAACCGTATCTGTCCGGCGTTTTCCTTGGATTGGGCGTATTATTCCAAGGGGCGAGCTGTACGATCTCAACGAAGCGATCAACTTCAACCTCAAGTTCATAGGGTGTCGTAAGTGGAACGCTCAGTTCAACATTATCTTCAATTTCGTTCCTAAAGCCTTCCCAGTTAGTTGTTCGGCCAGTTAATCCCGCTGGCTCAAGGTTATAGACTAATTTTTCGCTGATTGTTAAAATAACCGGGGAATGATCAGACGACAGATCAAAGCTGTGTTTGACTTTTATGTGGTTGGTAGATATTCCTTTCACAACGAAAAAATCTATCAGGTCAGGTATTTTCGAAGTATCAGTTGGCTAGTAAGTCGGTTTACCCGTCGAATGGAAACCACAACTGTACTCCATACCTGCCCCATAGAGCATTCTACCTTTTTTCGAGCTGTATCTTGAGCCCCAGAACGTATGTTTCGCATTAAAGTCGCCGCCGATGATAAAATTAGGTTTCCGTGATTCAAAAAAGTTAGTAAAATCAGATTTTTCAAGCGCGGAACGCGGTGAACAGTAGATAGATGAGATTTTAAGAGTACGCTGACTATTTTGAAATCGAATCGTGCACAGTTGCAAAGTTTCAAGTTCTCTCTTTAGATCTTCGGATTGTTTGATGCAGTCTTTAATAAACAAGGATGATCCGCCTCTCGCTTTTCCTGAGGCGTGACAAGCGTGGTAATCATTATAGCCTTTTATTTTTAAATGCGATTCGTTTTTTACGTGGGTTTCAGAAATCAAGCAAATATCAATATCGTTTTCACGCATGAATATTTCCAATTCGTCGAGTTTTTGCAAAAGTCCGTTTGCATTCCAAGTTCATATTTTTAACATTCGTTTGTCATTCATATTCTAGTTGAAGTACGCGTTTTCTGAGAATTATTATATATATAATTATTAGGCCCTCATATGCTGCTACGATCATACAGGCTGCTCTTTGCTCTTTTGGTTATCACCTTGAATCCATATTTATAATACATAAGTATGGTTCCACCTGCAGCGCAGCTATGTAGTCAACATTTCATCTATGGTTGCGTCGGTTCTTTTCAAAACGTTTGTGCATTTAACCTCAATATGGGAACTCATACATAAATCATTTTCCTTTCCACGTTTGCCTGGGTCTTCGACTAAATAAGTATCTTATCCAAAGTTGCATCTTTGCCCTTTCGCGACCGGTGGATCTCTGGGTAGTTTATTGTAGGAGCGGAGGCCAACAATACGTTGGCAACAAGGAAAAAGCCTAATGCCTATTGTACCCCTACCTCCTACGTAATATCTACTCACGTACTTCGAATGGTCTTTTCACAAAACCACGCAGTTTAATCCATACTTTGAGTTTAACGACTACACTTAGTTCATCAAGAAGAACCTTTTCCTCTGACTCCATCAGATGGACCATATCGACTCAAAAGCCCCAGCTCCTGGTGGATGTGGGATCTTCCCAGCCCTAATACAGCATGGTGCTGAGTTATATCTCAACTTTTAGGAGGAAAGTTAATGCAGTGTTCCTCAGACCCAAAGGCTTTTAGGCGAATCAGTCTCACCTCTGTATTTTTAAAGGTAATGGAAAAAATGTTCGATCTGCATATCCGTAAGGCTGCCCTAATTGAATATCCCCTCAACAACTACCAATTTGCATATCAAGCAAGTAAATCAACAATTACAGCCTTGCGGCACAATTGAAAAGGTGTTGGCAACAAAAAATTACTCCCTGCGCATCTACGAAGCCTGTGACACCACCTCGTTTCAGTCGGTTATAAATGCAGCGAAGCAAGAGGCATTGATTTAAATACCATCAGGCGGATATGCTCCATGCTAAGCAGCAGAATCATCTCTACCAAGATTAGACAAACCTTGATATTCATTAGTACTACCAAAGGAGGTGTTTTATCCCCCCTACTATGGTCTATCGTAGTAGACTAACTCCTTAACGACCTAAACAATGATGGATTTCTAACACAAGGTTACCGATATTCATAATGATCAATGGTATTCAAGAGTTTAGAATCACTGGACAGGTGCAAAATGCCCTTAACAGAATAAATGTATAGTGCCTGTCAGAAGAACAAAAGCCAACCCCGCCAAAACAGTCATCTTTCTATTCACTTTTCACAAATTCACAAATTTCCAAACGTTATTTCTGAATTGCGTTCAACTTAATTTCTTAAAGGAAACAGAATATCTGGGAGTAATTCTAGACCAGAAACTGAACTGGAAACCGCATCTAGGCAGAGCCATCGATAACGTCTAAAGCCTAAAATGATTTTCTGGACTTACCTCACCATCGTCACACCAATTATCACGTACGCATCACAATGTAGGTACGTAGAAGTGGTTGTGTCAGCCGACCATGCTGAAACATAATTAGCGCAAAAGCGCCGTTTTAGTTCCACAACGTGACCTTTCGGATCT
Source organism: Brachypalpus laphriformis (assembly GCA_945910035.1). NCBI lineage: Eukaryota > Metazoa > Arthropoda > Insecta > Diptera > Syrphidae > Brachypalpus > Brachypalpus laphriformis. Next base: position 105,849,832 of record OX246756.1, read on the forward strand.
AAGAACGGGCGTTAACTAAAAGGAGTGGGGATTGTTCAAACCTACCCCGTTACGTTGAGGAAGCTGATAATGTCCCTTATGCTGGTCTCCGCTAACTCTGTTAGATTATCAAAAAAGGGTTTACCTAGTGTGCGCTGTCTGGTCCTGCCTAGAGCCGAACACTTGTAAAGGAAGTGAAGAATTGTTTCTTTCTCGCTAAATTCTCGCAGCTGCGACAATGTGCATTAAACCGCATGAACCCCGATGGGCCAGTGTCCAGTGCTGATTGCCAAGACTCGTGCAATATTCGGACGGTTTCTGGTTACTAGTTCACGCATCACTAATTTGGTGGGAAAAGACTAAACAAGTCTATGCCCATACCGCCCTGCAAAAAATACAAAGGATGGCCTGCGTAGAAACTACGGGAGCGATGCGCACCTGTCCAACCGCTGCGTTGGAAGTTCTCTTAGACCTATCACATGTGCATTTAAGAATAAAAAACGGCGGCTGCTAGCTCCATAAGGATCCGTCTTCTATGCTATATTAAAACATCGGATCTAGTTGGGCATATGAAGATACTGGAAAAATCTTCGCTTTTCTCTTCACCAGCAGTATGCATGACTGCCTTCATGCCCAAAAAGATCAATCTGAGTCGCACTTTTGAAGTGACTATCCATGAACGAATCTTGTTAAATTAAATTTCTCAAACAAAAGAACTAAATAGATCTGAGCAACGAGCAAGCATAATGCCAAGATCTTAACGGACTTCCTAATTGGTCACTACTCTCTTAAATATCAACTCAATAAAATCGGCATCAGTCAGTCTGACACTTGCAGGCTTTGTCTCTTGAGGACTTCGAATCTGCCGAACTTTTTGTATGCGAATGTCATGCTATTGATTATATGAAGCTACCGATCTTAGCGGTTTGACGCCAATACAATGCGTAAGTAGACCCAGTGATACCTCATATCTGCATTAACTTAAACAGGTAAACAGATTTGTTTATATTTTATGCAGGGTGTCAACAATTTGAAGATGAATCCGTGGTTTTAGCGGTCGCAGGTAAACACTGTTATCAGTGCCCTATAGGTCATGTACATCTACATGCCAAAAGATTAGGCCTCATTTAGGACAAGGAAACTACATATTTATGTTTCATTTTCTTTGTATGTACGTATACCAAAAAAAAGGTCCATCTAAGAGCCCTTCTCCTCGACGACCTTAGACTTCGAAGGCCCGGCTGGTTCAGTTCAGTATGTGCTTGTGTGTCTGCGCCATTTTTGTTTTGTTTTTAAGGGGAAACCGAAATTCTCGAGTACTCAGACTCTCCGGTCCATTGAACTACCAGGCAGGAATCTTTGTTGATGCAGTGGTTGGAAAAATTTCGATGTTATTCGTTTTCCATTTTATACTCGGGTGACCCGCTGGGGCTTCGTATCAACCAATGTATAGGCCGTCAGCCTCACCTTACCTAACATAAATCTATGTTAGTGTAGCAACCCTAATACAAATGTTGTGAAGTGAGGCAGCTGTTGAGTCTCCCTTCGAATTAAAACCGAAATTGTCATTCAATATCTCAGTATAGGTACAACAAATCGTAGTATTATATTATTATTATATTACTTATGAAACATGTTGTAGTGTATAATTTAATGCCATCAATAATACTGTAAATAAATAAAAATGTATTAATTCATTATACCAATTTCTACTTGCCTTCCAATCAAGGGTCGACGTCCTTACTACCCACAAGAACAAAACAAAACATAACTTTCTTCTTTAGACATGTAAAACACATATCCACGTCCATGTTAGCCTGCTCTAGAATAAACCAATCGAATTGCAAAATACCATTCGCTTCCGTAGTACAACGTAAGAAACACTTCTTGCACCCACAATTAGGCCCTGTTCCAGCTTGAAAAACAATGTAATTTAGGGCCAATGCTGTGATTGATGTGTGGCTTGTTTCCGTGCTCCTTGGCTGCTTTCTTAGAGCACTTTATTGCATGCAAAGTCAGTTCCTCTTTGCAAAGGTGCCAAGCCGTTCAGGAGCCAAAAACACACCTCTAACTCATATATGTTCGTACATACATATACTGCCCGATGCCTGGACGAACAGATGGGGCTTACACAATGAAGTGCAATAAAACTTGAAGATGACTGACATTGGCTCGAATTTGCATATTTTTATGACGTTGCTACAATAGAGCCATGTGTAGTAATAATAACAATAATTACCGGCATAAAGAGTCCGTAAAAATAGAGCGCTAGGTGTGGAAAACGCGCATGCACTCGAATCGGTACCGCGGAACCCTTTCGCACCGTATCTGGGCCGCCGCCGTTTTGTTGAAACGTTTTAGTTTATTGCGCTACTCAATTAAATTTAACGAGTTGTTTATCTCGCGGAAATTTTTCCTCCATAATTTTTCGTCTTAATTTCCTTTTTTGTGTTTTGTGAATTCAATTCGTATTATTTGTGTTTCACAAAATCAAACTGTGGTAGCTGGTTGCAGTGCTAGTGTCGGCTGGGGAGATAATTTCTCCATAAACGCGGTCCGAAGTGAGAGTTTAATGCTCCCCGATCGCATGACTTCCCAAGCATGATGAATGGTACATTTTGTTTTGGCAATAAACACCTTTTGTTATGGTTAATTGTATCGAAAATAATGTCGAATGGAACATGAAATGTTAATGGTGGCCGCGGCCGTGGCGGGGGAGCATGTGGGTTTACTCGTTGTTATTCACTTTGCAGAACACGTAACCTAATTAACGTGTAACTGTGGATATTGTTGAAATAATGTTGATCTAAGATCATTTTATTCGAGCGGATTCGAGGAATAGTCAGAAAGTAAGTACGTTAATGTTCACATTAAGTAGTCGTTATACGTACATAAGTACTGGTTGAATAGGAAGTAGTGTTGGCGCTCAAATCATGTTCAGCGAACTCTTGAAACGACTCTTGATCTTAGGTTAGGCTAATAACTAAGCAAGGGTTAGGTAGATGGGTGCCTTGTGACAAAAGAGTCATTGCCTATTTATTTAACCCTGGAAACAGTGTAAAGATGGTCCACTGTGAGAAGCACTTAGATAGCGATATGAATCTCAGGAGGTCCATCAGCTCAACATTACCTAAGTCCTCCAGGTTCGAAGAAAAACTAACTACTAAGAGTCCTCATTTTTCTGACGGATACGGCAGGACAATCACACAGCAGCTGACGAACAGATTTAATTTCTTCTTCTAACTAAGCATACCAACCGTACAGTTTTTTTAGAATTGGCACAAATATTTCTGATATTACAGATTACAATTGCATTGATTTCTACCATTTCCTGAAGAAGCAGCCACAACCATTGAGACAAATCGCGAGCCAGGATTGCCTCCAGAAACGATGAAGAAGCTGCTGTTTCCAGCACGATTTCAGTTGATAGCTCATAGACTGATGACGACGCATTAGATTCTTGAGCATGTTTTCATAAGGAACATTTCAAAATCACAAATGTTATTATCATTATTATCTTCAGAATAAAAAATGGTACAGATTTTTGATTATGAATTTGGGTACAGATTTCATGCGACCGAGTGCTGGCATGTTTACTTACGAGAATAACGTTGTGATTGCTGGGGTTGACTAATCTGCTCTAACTGAAATGAATTCGTAGTCAATGAGTAAGTCCATGTTGCCAAGTATACTTTTAATTGAAACAGAGGCATGGTGGTGACTAGTAAAAATATGAGTGTAAATACAAGCTTCTAAGAAAGTTTGAATTAAATCATGGGTAAAATAAAATGATTCGATCTACAGTATGATCTTCTTCTTCTTCATATTTTGGCAAGTACAGGAAATCAAAACCCTCCCATTTCACTGCATTTCTACTGACCCGCTTGTCGGGTTCACCTGTTTGACCTCAAAAAAATATGCGCAGGCCTCCCGATTTTTGATCACGTCCTTACAGAGGGAAACCAAATGCTGATGTCGTTGCATTCGGGTGATCCAGGAGTTTATGCGCCTCCCTTTCTATCGTGATGTCATTGGAATGTTGATTTATATTTCCTTTTTAAAAGGAATCAAATAGTCTCTTCTTTGAACATAGCAATACCAGCTGAGCCGATCGCGCTCTGTTTTCTGTGAACCGTTTTTTCGACGTGGAGGCTTCTATGAATTTTCGAACTTTCTATTCGATCACGCTTTGTCACTCCTGCTATGATGCGAAGCATCTTCATCTCAGCTGTCGTAAATTTACTTTCAAAGATTTTATACATTGTCCAATAATGTGAACCGTACTCATATGTGAGCGCTGGACGCACAAATGCAGTGTAGAGCCTTCGTTTCAAATTAGGGGGCGCTATCGGTCACAAAAGAAGCGGAGTTTTCCCGCCACTTCAACCACCCTTCACGGGCGTGCATAAGTACTCTGTCTTTTTTGAACTAATGCGATACCAATTTCCCTCCAAAACCTACACCCATGCGTGAAGTTCTTATTGCAGGGACGTTAAATCCTCACTCATAATGGCTCCGTCGTCAGCATAAGAATAATTGATGTACCTTGGGGTCCGACACTTTAGTATCTTACTCTCGCTTTTGCTCCTTCGTACATGTCCATCATCATCTATACATAGATTTCTGAATCCCCTCGATGTCTTAGCGCCACCCATATCAAATCTCGTAATTGTCTGTCGAATACTTTTCAAAGTCAATCAATACAATATGCAAATCCTTTAAGGAATCACGATGTTTTTCCATTATGATCCTTACACTTTGGATTGCATCTGTGGTTGATTTATCTGCACTGATTATTATTATTAAATAGCCGTATTATTTTCCGCAGTCAAACATCTAATTCCCGCTCAATGATCTTTATTGTATCCTTGATTGAAAGGTAACTTATCACAGTTTTGGTATCACCCTTCCCTTTTTAGTCAGGGAGAAGATGTCTTTCCTTCAACTGATTCGGTATTGGATCACCACTCATTAATTTGATTATGAGAATTCTGAGCTATCTGAACCCAAAGTCTCTCGTCTTTTTCTAAAACTCGAGGGCCCTCGCCTGTCCGAACCGCTTTTCGTATTTTTTTCATATCTACATTTTTTTTTTTTTTTACGCTGTGAGGTGGTATCTTCAAAAGACGAAACTGAGCCCGTACTCAGTAACAGTGTGCGATTTTTACCCACTTACTCCTTTTCTCTTCTTCCCGTTTTCCCTGCGGTAACGCTATCTTGGCTTTTTATCGCAGGGCGGGGAGGAACCAGCCTAATTGCGATCTAGTCACTTGGACTAATAAGCAATTTTTTCTTGACATCTGCGTCTTTGAATGAGATCCATCAAATGGTGTATCTTTTTTTCGAATGTGCTATGTTATGTATGTATATATATGTTTTGGTTTTTTTTATACGTCTAAGTTAGGTTAAATCGAGAGGTTTTATTCTTTTGAGCCTTCGTAATTGATTTTCATTATTAAACGTTTTTTCGCATCTAAGTTTATATGCCCTTCTAGCTTTTCTTTGTGTTTTTTGCATGTTTAAGAATTTCCGAACTTACACTTTCTATCTTCAGGTCTCGATGAAGGTCAATATTCCTTATGAACCAAGGTGCATTTACAATTCTAAGCACCTTATTTTGGAATCGTTGTGTTATGTGTACGTTTATGTTGTTGCCACAACCCCATAGTTGGATTCCATATGGCCGGTTATGACACAGTTGAGTTTCTTCCTATCAACCAGTGCAATTTTCTATATTTAATCACTAACTCTTCTTTTTTCTTTTTTATGTGCTCTTTCCATCGCAGCTTAGCATCTAGTGTCATATCTAAATACTGCGCTGTATTAGCGAATGGAACTATTTTTCGCTTATAATGATTGATATATGTTCAACCTTTTTATCAGTAAAATCAATATGGGCTGAGTTAGACTCATTCAATTTGATTTTCCACTTTTTAGTCCGTTCACAGATTTTATTTATGTCTTTTTCGAGTTTTTCTGTGGATTCTTCATTAGTTCTCGCTTCTGCTAGTATTGCTGTATCACTTGCAAATGTTACAATAGTATGGTTTTCTAGTTCCGGAATATCACTAGTATATAATAGGTATATTATAGGGCTCAGTACACTCCCTTGCGGTACACCGGCATTTATTTCTCTTAGTTTTGAATATGTATTCTGTTGTTTTATTCTAAGATGTCTTCCATCTAGATAAGATTTAAGAATTGAAGCATACTTATTTGGCAGCATACATCTCTTTATAGGTAAATCATACTTATCAAAGGCCAGCGCCACATCCAAGACTACAGCCGAACAGACCTTCCCTTCTTCTAATGCTTCTTCGATCTTATCCGTATGTCTGTGTACCAATTATATCGTAGAGTGCTGCCTTCGAAAACCAAATTGATGGTTCGGAATCAGCTTTTTCCTTTCAATTATTTTATTTAAACGTTTAGCGAGCACTTTCTCAAACACTTTTGATATCATCGGCAATAGCGATATAGCGATATAGGTTTACCTAGTTTGGGAATCATTGGGACATCAGCAACCTTCCTCAAACTAGGGACAAATTTAAGCTTAAATGTGGCTTTTATTAAATTTGCTATATTAATTATTGCCTTCATGGGTAAGTTCTTTACTACGTCCCCAGATATAAGGTCATATCCAGGACTTTTTTTGTATTTATTTCATGTTTGATTAGGTTACGTATTTCGTTAGGAGTTGCGGGCAGAATCTCTTCGCTTTCCTCTTCAGATTGTTCTAATAGCATAGGTTGTCTGTTTCCATTTTCATCTGATGGTTTAAATATGTTTTCTAGGCAGTCTGCGAAAAGAATGGCTTTATCCTCATCGCTTCTTGTCCAGTTTCCATCAGTTGCTTTGATTAGAGGTATTTGCACAAAAGGTTGTTTTAGTCCTTTTGTAGCTTCCATAGAGAGTAATTTGTAGCATATTCAGCTGTTAATCCTCCGAGGTACCTGTTCATTGAGTCTTCTTTAAATTTTCCAATTTCTCTTTTCAGTTGCTGACTAAGGTTGTTTAGCTTCGTTTTATGTTGTGGAGCTCTCGTTTTCTGTCATGTTCTTCTTGCTAGTCTTTTATGTGCTACTAAATTCTTTATTTTTTTCGGGTAGTTTCTTTTCATGTTCTTTCTATTTACTCCTGGAGTACTTTCTCATGACGATTTCTGAATATCGCTGACAAACTTATATGCCTCTTTTTCCATATCATTTTTGGATATAAGAGGTGTCATTGAGTCTATTCTATTTGTTCGGTTCAACTTGAAGGCCTGCCGATCTGTTCTTTTGCTTGTTTAGGTTTTAGTATTACATATTCACTCATTTGGAGAATTTTAGGTGAATGGTCAGAGCTTAGGCTGGTCAAACGGTAGTGCATGCGATCATATGAAAACACAAGCGTTTTCACTCAGCTGAGGCCTACCAACTCCTACTCTCAACCTCCACGCGGTGACAGCCGGGTGCCTAGTACCTTAATCCAAGAAATGGGTAACCAACCCCGTTTGGCGGATTCTTGGTGGCAGCAGATGAGAGAGGCGGGGAAGAGTGCCTTTCTCACTAGAGCACTTCTTCCTGTTCCAGGCGGCACCGGACGAATTCCCTAGACGGAGTCAACGGTGGCGTCTATAGTTCCAGTTAGGTTGAACTTAGTGAATACCTTGCGCGAGCTGCTTCGACGTATTCGGATCACAGGTCGGTAAGGAATTTCCAATGTTGGTCAGGACATTGGAATAGAGATGGTGGCGGAGGAGCCCTTAATGGGCCAACGGCAGCGCTCATACTCCCGTAGTGGACTACTGGCACCGGTGTACCCGGCCCCTCGTCCTAGGGGAATAATTAAGGAACTTGCCCTCCAGGTTGGGGGTTGTGCCGTCGGGGTAACTTCCCTACCACGTAAAAAGCCTATGGTTCCGAAACAACCAAAAGCCTCGGATAAGGATGACTCAACTAATGACGACCCCAGCAAACGAAATAAGGACAACGACCTTCGGATCTGTACGTGGAATGTTCTGTCCCTTTACAGACCACGTGCAGCCGAACAACTAGCAGAGGCCCTAGACTGCTATAAAGCAGATATTACCGTCATCCAGGAAGTGCGATGGGATGGGCCGGGCAAAAAGAGGATGAAAAACTGTGACATCTACTACGGTGATTGCTACAGAGGCAACAGGCAACGCTTATTCGGATGCGGATTTGTCATACGCGGCAGACTTAGGCAAGAAGTCTTAAGCTTTCGACACGTAAGCGAGCGTATTATGCCTAATATGTGTTCATGCCCCCACGAAAGAAAAGGACCCTGCCACCAAAGGGTGTTTCTACGAGCTCCTTGAGGAAACATATAAGCAATGTCCTAAATACGACGTTAAAATCGTATTGGGCGATTTAAACGCCAAAATAGGAAAGGAGGACGTCTTTGGTAGGGCAGATGGTAAGCATAGCCTACACGACACTACGTCTGATAACGGACTAAGGCTAATTGATTTCGCTGTGGAGCGAAATGTCACCATAGCAAGCACATGGTTTCCTCATCTCGATATTCATAAGCAGACATGGCGGTCTAATGATCATGAAACGATCAACCAAATTGATCATATTGCGATCGACGCAAGGCATGCCTCCAGTATTCTGGATGTCCGGACCTTCCGACCGTCCAACATAGACTCGGATCATTACCTTGTTGTAGCCAAGGTACGAATGCGGATATCCCAATCTGAGCAACAAAGAAGAATCACTGTCAGAAAATCTAACGTCGAAAAGCTACAATCGCAAAAGACCGCCAGACTCTTCGCTGAACGCGTATCCCGAAATCTCTCAATTACACCTATGCCGCCAGCATCAAGTGCCGAAGACCAGTGCCAACGCTGCCAACATGCCATCAGAAACGCCGCGACTGATGTGCTGGGTCTCGCTAGCCCGCCACCGCGAAACCCCTGGTTTGACGAAGAATGACGGCGTGTGCATGCAGTAAAACAAGAGGCACACAAAGAGGTGCTGCAAAGGAAAACGAGAGCTGCTCGTGAGCTCTACGAGCAAAAGAGACGGGAAGAACATCGGCTTCTCCAAAAGAAGAAGAAAGAACATGAGAAGCGCGCGTTTGAGAATATCAAGAGTTTATACTCCAGGAGTAATGTACGGAAGTTTTACCAAAAGGTAAAAAGAACGTGTCAGAGAAGTAATACCCGTACAGAAACCTGTAGAGATGAAAATGGAAACCTCGTAGTAGAATCACAGTCGGTGCTGAGAATATGGAAAAACTACTTCTGCAGACTGTATAACGGCGACGAAGACCAACATCCCGCTGTCAGGCAGAATGAACCATTCAACGTAGACGATGATAGTCAAAATTTCCGTCCACCTGACCAAAACGAAGTGAGGATAGCAATATCCAAGCTAAAATCGAACAAGGCTGCTGGACCTGACGGCTTACCGGCCGAACTTTTCAAGGCAGCTGGGGATGAATTGGTAGAGTGCATACACCAACTCATTTCTAATATTTGGTCAGACGAGTGTATGCCTGATGAATGGAATCTCAGCATCGTTTGCCTGATCCACAAGAAAGGAGACCCCCTCAACTGCGCCAATTATAGAGGTATCAGTCTCCTTAACACCGCATACAAGATCTTTTCTGCGATATTGTGTCAACGCCTGAAACCTTTTATCAACAGCCTGATTGGACCCTATCAGTGCGGTTTCAGGCTGGGAAAGTCCACCATCGATCAAATCTTCACACTTCGGCAGATCCTGGAGAAAACCCAAGAATTCCAAATCGATACTCACCACCTCTTTATCGATTTCAAGGCCGCCTATGACAGCATCTATAGAGAAGAGCTTTATAGAGCCATGTCTAGTTTTGACATCCCTACCAAACTTGTCCGTCTGTGCAGGCTGACGATGGATAACGCTCGCTGCTCCATCAAGGTCGGTAATGACCTCATCGAGACCTTTGATGTCAAAAAAGGCTTTAGACAAGGTGACGCGCTGTCATGTAACTTCTTCAATATTGTACTTGAACGGATTGTGCGGAACTCACAAGCCAACACCGGAGGCACAATCTATTACAAGTCTGTACAACTGCTTGCATACGCCGACGATATAGACATTATCGGAAGATCTCAGCGGGCTGTCACCGGTGCTTTTGCAAGCATTGAGGCGGAAGCGGCCAAAATGGGTTTGGCGATAAACGAGGGCAAAACCAAGTATATGCTGTCAACTAGAAGGGAAAACCCACATCGACGAATTGGACAAAACGTCACCGTGGGCAGCTATAACTTCGAGGTAGTAAGGGACTTTGTCTACCTTGGCTCTGCTATAAATTCAGCAAACAAAATCAGCGCAGAAATCAATCGAAGAATAACTCTTGCCAATCGCTGTTTTTTTGGGCTTATAAGGCAATTCAACAGTAAAGCCCTCTCTCGAACAACTAAGGAGACTCTATATAAGACCTTGATCATCCCAGTCCTGCTTTACGGCGCTGAAACATGGACTTTATTAAAAGAGGATGAAGATATCCTTGGTCGCTTCGAGAGAAAAATTCTTCGTAAGATTTTCGGTCCCGTTTGCGTTGACGGGTTTTGGAGGAGAAGATACAATTACGAACTATACGAGCTGTATAGCGACATCGACCTAGTCAAAAAACTGCGTATTGGACGTCTGAGATGGCTAGGACATGTAGAGCGAATGGACACCAACGCTCCGGCCCGCAGAGTCTTCGAATCTAACCCCGAGGGACGACGCAGTAGAGGGAATCATCGCCGTAGGTGGCGCGCACAAGTTCAAGGGAACCTCGACCAACTTGGAGTGCGCAACTGGAGGCAATTAGCTAAAGACCGAGTTAAATGGAGAGGCTTGTTGGTTGAGGCCCAGGTTCACCCCGAACTGTAGCGCCACCTAAGTAAGTAAGTAAGTTCAGAGCTTAGATACTCAAATTCTCAAAACTGTGTGTATGTAGCTGGTCGGCGAATTTTTGATTATGTAAAAATCAATTAGATCTGGTATCTTATTTTTGTCTGTAGGCCAGTACGTGGGCGTTCCTGACGAGAGAGTTTCTCATTGATGTTTTTGAATTGCAGCATAAAGTTCTCTTCCTCTCGTGGATGTTAATCTAGAACCCTAGTCTAAGTTTTTTGCATTAAAATCACCACCTATTATGTATCTGTTTCCTAATTTTTTATGTGCTAGCACTTGTGCATATGACACTATACCCGTGCTCAGTGATGCCGTTTGCCAATTTTTTAGTGAAGTGTTTTGAGGAAAAAATAGAAGTGTTTTGCTGAAAAGTGAAGTGTCATTATAAAAGTTGAGTTTGTTATATTAAACGACATCATTTTTTTTTAATTAGGGAGCTTTAATCTAAGCTTTGTGGTATCTTAATACAGCATCTTTTGGCGATACCCAGCTCTTGAAACCATTCCTAGAAACAATTCCTTTCACAAGCATCAGTGAATTAACAGTGCTAACTTTTAAGTTGTCTCGGCCTAAACTTTAGGAAAACACCCTATCAGTAGTTGCACTACTATGAGGAAGACACAACAAGGCTCCTATAAACTATTTTAAATGAGGGTACATAATCTGCCCCAAGGCATTTTTGAGGTAGAACACAGAATGCCAAAAGACTTAAAGACTTTCTTCTTTGGGTAGAATTGTAGACTTGTACGAGTAATTATCGAATGGATGTGTTCGCGTATGCGAGTTTTGGCTACTTTATGGAAGAGCTCATTAATGAATATATGCAATTTCCCAATTAAGAGGGAAAATACAAAGTCTACAAAAAGTGAAGTGTTTTTGCGAAAGAGGAAGTGTCAAAGTGTTGTCTATGAAAACGAAGTAAAATACTTTGATTGAAACATAAACGGCAACGCTGCCCGCGCTGGTTTCTTTAGCGTTTGGGTTTTTGTTCTCTTTCGGAGTGGGTTTTATAATATCTAATTTTATTTGATCCACATCTACTTTAATATTTTCTGGTGCTCTTCGTTTTTTATCAAAAATTTAGTTTTTAGTATTTTTAGTACTCAGTTTTTTATTTATGATGTTCTGGAGTTGAATGGCAACAGTACACCCTCGGTAACTTGCGGGGTGGGTTTCCCCGCAGTACACGCACTTGGGCTGCACATTTTGGGGCTTTGTACATTGTGTAGTGTGGTGTTTTACAGCGTATTTCACACATTTTGCCAGTCAATTGCAATATTTTTGCGTATGGCCATATGCTTGGCATTTCTTACACTGGGGTATCAGTTTAGATTTTTTAAGAGGTTCTATTTCAACTCTGCATCCCAAAATCAAATCATTGATCAATTTTTTCAATTTCTTCTTCTGCACTGAATATTAATATAAACTAGTGTGGTTTCACGAAATTCGACCGAGGGGGAATAAACCAACAGCGAGAGAACAACGCTGTGTATTTGTTTGCATACATTTTATTTTTGTAATATTCCCCCGTACAGGGAAGGAAAAACGATCTAAGCTCATATAGCCGTGAACGTGATTAAAATGCTCTCATTAATTTGGTTTAAGCGTTTTGTATGTGTGCATGTTCACTTTATTTTACCTGACATAACGGCAACGTACACAGATGATTTTCTTTTTCTGCACATCTAAGCCGCAGCACCTTTCAAATGATACAAGTTGCATTCCTCTATTTTTACAATAAATACTAAAAAAGCGTACGATAAATTTCGTGTTCACGTATTAATATATAAGATGCTTAATTGAAGCATAAAAAAGCTTGAAATCTTTAGATTGCATGAGTGGTGCAAATTTTTTAGCCATTACTCTGATGGGCCTGGATTGCTTATTTTCGTAGGAGTGCCAGGCATAGTTTTCTTCATTTAGTAAAGCCGTGACACTTCTGTAGGTTTCTTTCGTAATCGAAATTAAGTCTTATATTGTTTTTGCTAATGATTTTTAGATCGAATCTGCAATATGATAAAAACAATAAACTGTAAAAAGTTGGAGTAGAAGCTAAAATATTTTTTAAACCCGCTCAAAAATATTTCACTTGTCAGAAATTGTTCCTTTTCCAAATTTCTACTTCATACTGAAAAAATCATTGGCAAACTTGCAGCTGCTCACGGGTATTTCTGTAAGTTTATCCCACACGTTTTCAATGCTGCTTACGGTTATGGTTAAGGCTTATTTGTAAATCTCAAGAGGGAACGAATTACGTTTTCAATAATCAAGTGAGTGAGTAAGTACGAGACCGATTGATAGAGGGAGCGTGCTGAAATCCAATTAGCGTAATAGCTCTATTTTAATACCATAACTCACGTGATCTTTCCGGATGATTCATTTGCCGATACCTTTCCCTGATATATTTCCGTATTAGGTTGTCAAAGAAGGGTTTGCTTACACTGCGCTGTCTGGTCCTACTTAGAGCCGGACACTTGCAATAGTCGGAGATCCAGTGAACATGTCTGCAAGTTATTTCGCCTACAAAATTCATCTGTTTATATTGTTGCCTTAGGTGCAGAGTTCATGAAAGTTAAAATCTGCAGAAGTCATCGCCGTCGATAGCCGCATAGTAACATCTTGGTCTGGAGAGGTCTCTGTGTAATAGTTTAGGCTTCATAACTATAGGCCATGCAGATGAGCTTGTGATCATCATCAAAGGTAAACATGAAAACAATGTGGGGTCAACTCATGCAAAATGCTCTACTTGTAGTCTCGGACTGGTGTGCTGGGGGGGGCCTATCGATTAACCCCAGCAAGGTAGTCGTTGTACTGTTCACAAGAAGAAGAATGCTGAACATTGGCTCAGTGACTATAAATGGTACAACCATGCATTTTTCCGATGAGGTTAAATATCTAGGAATTGTCCTGGACAGGAAACTTAACTGTAACTCCCATGTTAAGCATAAAATTGCCAAAGCGACTACTGCCATGTGGGCCTGTCGCCATATGTATGGCAAAACCTGGGGTCTGTCCCCAAAGGTCATATTCTGGCTATACATATACCACGGTTGTAAGACCCATCCTTACATACGTGTCCGTTGTCTGGTGAACGAAAACCAAGGAGGTCACAACCATCAACAAACTCACTAAACTTCAAAGATTAGCTTGCCTCGGTATAACAGGTACTATGCATACCTGTCCACAACAGCAACAGTAGCGATAATCGGACTTATTCCATTACATATGGTATGTTCATAAAAAAAAGTGGCAATTTGCAGTGCATGGGATCATGTGGATCTCATGGATCTATTAACCAACTTCTCCGAGCTAGACATGCTCAGCACGGTTTCCGACTTTACGCCGAAATCACTCTACTTTGGTAGAAAGTTTAAGATTGAGATCCCAAGCCGTGATATATGGAATAATGGCGGTCCGTTGCTTGATCCAAAAGTAATCGTGTGATTCACCGAACAACAAATGGATTTAGGAGTAGGCGCATGTGTATATAGACCCAATTATAAAATTTCGAAATCACTTGGAAAGAGTCAAAGTGTTTTCCAGGCTAAGCTTTACGCTATTGAGACTTGTGCTAATATAAACTTGGACTCAGGTATGAAAGGTGCCTCTATCCACATACTCACCGACAGTCAAGCGGCACTTAAAGCACTGATATCCCACTAGATTAGTTCGAAATCAGTTCTAAGCTGCTTTGACAGTTTACAACTTGGCCCGATACAATAAGGTAAAAATGTGGTGGGTATCGGGTCATGTAGGCATTGACGGCAACGAAACTGCAGACCTGGTAGGTAGGAAAGGCTCCTCTGGGTTGTTCACTAGACCTTAATATTTCTGCGGAATATCTGATTTCGCCTTTAATCTGACCCTAAACATTTGGGAACGTAATGTGCATCTACCACTGGAATAACTCCCAAGGTTTCAGACAAGCTAAAAGAGCTATCCAACCCCTCCAAAAAAAGGCAGTTGATATCCTAAAATATTGCATAAACGATATAAGAAGGCTTGTGAGCTTCCTTACCGGTCACTGTCAATTACTTTAGTACCTTAACAAAATGAGAATTACGAAGGATATTACCTGCCGCCTCTGCCTATAACGAGACGAAACCGCGGAATATATACTATGTGAATGCGTAGTTCTGTGTAGAATTAGGAGAAGCTTTTTTCTTAAAGAGATGATATCTTCAATAGACTTGAGGAATTCCTCCGCAGCCGTAACTATAGCTTTCATAAGGAGAGTGGAAGTACTGCTGCCCTAAAAAGTGGCCTCTGGCACAATAGGTCTCTTTGGTTGCAGTGCCTACACGCCATTTGAGCATGGCCACACATCTGTTTAAAAAAAAAAGACTGAAACTATAAATGGCAGAGCGATATCACGGTCACAAAACCCGGAAGAGCAAAATAAACATTGCTTACTTTTACTCGTCTCCCTATGACAAGTTCAAACAAAAAGAGCTATATCGTCAAAGATGTGTGTTCGATTTAAGTAATCAAAGTCTCTATATAAAGTTCATAAGTAGATCTTAAATTTCTAATTATCCAGCATTATAATATTTACACTTTGTAAGATATCTCCAGTCCAACGTACATTTTATGAATGGCGATTTTGAACTTGTCAAATACGTGCTGCCCAAAATTTCTTCTGCAGACTGTATAACGGCGACGAAGGCCAATATTCCGGGGTCAGGCAGAATGAACCATTCAACAAAGTGTATAA
Source organism: Brachypalpus laphriformis (assembly GCA_945910035.1). Classification (NCBI taxonomy): domain Eukaryota; kingdom Metazoa; phylum Arthropoda; class Insecta; order Diptera; family Syrphidae; genus Brachypalpus; species Brachypalpus laphriformis. Next base: position 105,865,423 of record OX246756.1, read on the forward strand.
ATATAATTTCAAGTTGATATTTAAAAAATCATAACTCATGGTTTAAAACCACATATGCATAATAGAATGAATATCGTAAATTTAAAAATTTAAAACCTGTTAACCTATATATCCCTAATTAATTAATAAAATTATACTACTACTAAATTATACTACTACTACGATGATAGTCAAAATGTCCGTCTACCTGATCAAATCGAAGTGAGGATAGCAATATCCAGTCAAACAAGACTGCTGGACCTGACGACTTACCGAACTTTTCAAGGCAGCTGTTGATGAATTGGTAGAGAGCATACACCAACTCATCTCTAAGATTTCGTCAGACGAGCGTATGTTTGATGAATGAAATCTCAGCATCGTTTGCCCGATCAACGAGAGAGGAGGGCATCAGTCTCCTCAACATTACATACAAGATCTTTTCTGCGATATTGTGTGGACCCTTGAAACCTCTCATCAACAGCCTGATTGGCCCCTATCAGTGCGCTTTCAGGCCAGGGAAGTCCACTGTTGATCAAATCTTCACACTTCGTCAGGTCATCCCTGGCAAACTTATCCGTCTGTGCAAGATGCTCCAATAAGGTCGGTAATGATATCACCATGACCTTTGATGTCAACAAAAGTTTTAGACAAGGTGATCGGCTTAGGAGGTGTGTCATACTTGAACGGATTATAAGAAACTTACAAAGCCAACACCAAAGGCATAATCTATCAAAAATCTGTACAACCGCTTACATACACCGATGATATTGATATAATTTGAAGAACTCTGTGGGCTGTCACCGGTACGTTTGGAAGCATTGAAGCAGAAGCAACCAAAATAAGTTTGGCGGTAAACGAGGAAAACGAAAAATATGCTCTCAACAAGAAGGGATAATAAACACCGAGGAATTGTTGGAACGTCACAGTGTGCAGCTACAACTTTGGAGTAGTAAGGGACTTTGTCTACCTTGCCTCTGCTATTAATTCTGACAATGATACCAGCGCAGAAATTAAGCGAAGAATAACTCTTGTGAATCAATGTTTCTTTAGGCTAATAAGACAATCCAACAGTAAAGCATTATCTCGAACTACTAAGGAGACTCAATATAAGACCCTTATCATCACAGTCCTGCTTTACATCGCTAAAACATGGACTTTATTGAAAACGGATGAAGATATCTTTGGTCGCTTTGAAAGAAAAATTCTTCGTAAGATATTCGATTCCGTTTGCGTTGACAGATTTTGTAGGAGAATATTCAATGATGAACTAATGAAATGGAAACTAACCCGGAGGGACGACGCAATAGAAGGCCTCCTCGCCGTAGGTGACGCGCACCATCTCAAGGAGACCTCAACTATAATAACTTGGAATGCGCAACTGGAGGCAATTAACTACAGACCCAGCTAAATGGAGAGGCTAGTTGGTTGAGGCCCAAGTTCACCCCAGAACTATAGCGTCACTTAATTACGTAAGAAAGTAAAAGAGAAGTGAAGGATGCGCGGCCAGATGTACAGAAATTGGTAAAATAACAACCTATATGCTACATATGGAGCAGAATATAAATAGTAACGTAATAACATTGACAAAGAAGAATTAATATTAAAATAAAAGCAGCTGTTATAAAATAACATTTACAAAAGTCAGGGGTGATCCGGGAAAGACCTGAAGTCTTGTCAACGAAATAATTGGGAAGAACAAAATGATTTTGGATCGGTAAACTCAAAAGAATTGCAATGACAACAACGTTAATGAGGTTATCAATGAATGTTCGAATTACTTCTCCAAGCAAGCAACGAAAATAATTCACAGATGTGGAAATAGTACTTCGATCAATGTAAATACCATCTCAAAGTGGATATAGGTACAGCAGACCAGCGTTAGCGAGGTGGTGAAGATATTACGCATGCGAATAAGGCACCAGATATTGATGGAATAAGACCTATTTCAATTCTACCTATTCTCGAATATATTTGGAAGAGATTGTTCTGAAAAGACTTTTGTTGAACTGCATTTTGTAATTGATGCAAATCAATACAACTTTAAAAAATAAAAGCATGAACCTAGTCAACGAGCGCCTCTACAAAAATCATCGCGTCCTGGTTACATACAAGTATGTATGTTCAATAATTTTGGTAAGGCCGTTAGATCATCATATGTCTTGCCAACGGTTTAGATGGTGGGACTAAGGGGAATATTGACCAACTAGTTGTTAAACTACCTCACCGACCAAGCGCTTTGTATAATATTTTAGCTCCCACAATTCAAGTTTAAAATTCAAACCATAGAGATTGGGCTGATGTAGCACGCCTTCCCAGTATAATTTCTTTTATTTAAGAAAATATGTACATACGTGTGCGTTGGAGTATTTCCATTATAAAAGAAAACACGCCATATAAACTCACCAACAAAATATGCCATAAATCAGACGAAATCACTTTGCCTTAAGGAAGCATATTAAATCAAGAAATATACCTTTAAGTAGGACTACAAATCAAATTCATGTTCCTTTAAATCCGTTACACGTCGTCCTCATAATTTGAATTCACATTCATATTCCGATTTTTAGCCATCATCCAATATCCCATCCCGCAGCGCTATAATATGCGCCCCAAACAAAAAGGGACAAACATCGCTAGCTACACAAAAAAAAAAAGCCCAAAAGAAAACATCCCTTTGGTAACGCAAACAAAACCTACCCCAGTGGGGAAGGGGAAAACATAAAAAACGATGTGACCGCACAATTCTAACATTAAAATCGCTATTAAAATCACTTTTCCTATCTGAAGAAGATGCCAATCGACAAAAAAAAAAAAAAAACCAATGGAAAACCATCCCCAGAGTGCCGCTCATCCGAAATGAGCAACAAAAATGATTTATCCTTGCGCCAGTATATCCATTGTGTTTGCGAGAGTCCCTTGTTTACCCAGGGAGCCAATTTTTCCTAGATATACATTCCCCGCACTCTCATTCCGACACCACTTTCAATGGCAATAGTAACGATATTCGAACCCAATGGGGATTCGGACATGTGTAAACAGCAGAGATTCAATCTAAAAAGGACGATGATCTGTAGTGGTGGTCCTCTGAGCGAATATTGAAACATACGTCGCGCGATTTGTGATTGCTTCTGTGCTGAGAACATGGAATCGAGAGTACATATGTATTGCGTTGGTTTTTTTTTTTTTTTCTTTTTTTTTGTATCTGCAAAGAGTTTCTCGAGTGGTTTTCGATGAGAATATGTGCTGCTAGCGAGGGCTCTTCATTCCTGCTGTTATTGCTCCCAGGATAAACCTCAGGGGTCGACGCCGGCTGCTTCTCCTAGATATCAATAAACGATACGTTTAATGGGCATTGGGCATATCTGCTTTCTATAGGTATGTGCCGGACACTCTTACTCTCATTCGCGCGCCGTAGCACCCCTAAGCCATCTAATGTTTGATGTGCTTCCGGTTTCTATTTGATTTTCTCCCCCTGCCATCACCACCCACATACAGATCCCTTCTGGCCGCGGTCCTGTTGTGTTTATGTAAGCACAACCTACCCCCTGGGAGGAAAAGTGTGTGCGTGTACGTACGAATGTGCCTTCATTGACTTTGAAGTGTTTGACTTATGTGTGATTTGCCAAAGGGGGCGTAGTCGTTCTCGACGGGGGTGGAAGCACGAACAGGTTGTTCGATTCATGTCGACTTTGTTTCACTCACATTTCAGTAGTGTTGGGTGCGTAATCGAGTCCTGCCGGGTAAGTATATGCGTGTCGGAGATACTTAATCATTGGGTAATTGTAACCTGATCTATTTGCATGTGTGCGGATGCCACTTGAAAGCAATATAATAATTACTTCTCCACTAGCATGACATCGAGTAGCTGCGATTTATTTATCCAAAGACTTTGACTGATTGAACCAACATTGGGGGCACGTAGCAACGTCATGGTGAAAGTTCGTTAAATGTAAACAGCAAAATAGGCAAATAAATCACAATTAGGTCGGAGTTTCATCCCTGGACCACGACCGCTGATGAAGATATTTAAGCATCGTAAAATAAATTTTTATTACGGAATTTTAATGAGAAATACCCACGTAAACTGGATATTTGGCAGCCCTCCACAAACCGAATGGGGTGGGCTTTAATTTACAGACAATTCACCTGAAAGTAGTCCTACCCCTAAGGACAGGGGAAGCCTTGATTCTTGTTATGGCTTGTTTAATAGCCCCGTTAGCAGTTTAGTTAAAGCGAAATGTTTCTTGGTCGGGTACTTGGATACTCGTTTAGTTGAGATTAGGCTAAGCGAAATTCCATTTGCGTTTTTGTCTAAATGGGTTGGTCCGATCCAATTAAGGGTTGAATGGCATTTTGAGGGAGGTTAAAGGGTTGTTCTTTTTTAACTTATTTTCTTTGCTGGTTCGGCCATTTTTTTTTTAAGTCGTAAAAGAAACTCATTAATAAACCATTTTGGTGTCGGGCCCCCCTTCTTGTGTGTATTACTTATGTCCGAGCCTACTGTGCTGGACGGTGTCATGCGAGCTGACATTGTTGGCCACGCAACACCTTTCCAACATTTTTCTAACGCTGTTTGTCCATTAGGATGGATGACGGCAAAGTACAAAGAGGGTTATGTCCTTTTTGTCGAAACGTGTGCCATGAGGTGAGGTGCTGTGAAAGTATGTGTGCGTGCAGATATGTAGTGCTTAAAAATGGACACAACGCATTTCGAACGAATGACAGGTTGACACTGGATGGGCAGATGGTGTTAGGCTGTCAGGTTCTACGGTGGTAATTTTGAGTTAATTTATTCATTGAGAGTGGATTTGTTTTCTGTCCGTGATGCTTTTGCGGCCTGTGACCAATTTCCATTGTATTGCATTTTACACATTTAACGAAGATATGAGCTAGAAGGGAGGAAATATTTCTACTTCTTGCAGTATTAACGGGATTCAAGAGATTTTGGGTACTCTTATGATTTGAAAGAGTAACACACATCGCGATCGTTACGGATATAAGGTTTGTGGACTGTAGTGAGAAAAAAATGAGCTTGACAAAGCATTTCACATTCGTGTGGTACGACTCACAAGAGTCTCTATATATGACTGTACGTCCGAAAATGATAAGATGATGAACATTCGGGGCATATGAGTTTTGAAACTCCTTCCCAGTGGTGCAGCATGGATAGCTATTCTATTTATAATTTTATATTGATTTTGTACTTACATACTTACTTTTTAGTCTTACGTTAGTTGGATTTAGCGTTCATTTAAAAATCGGACGAAGAAATAGTCCTTACCCATCAAAGTGCCTAAGTGTGCCTCTGAATATAACCGCAATCGATCTTTTGCTGGAAGGGGAGAGAAAAAACGTCTTGTTGACTTGGTCAGATGAAATACGTCTCAGAGGCCATCGCAAAAAGTCCTGTGAACAAAACAAATGGGCGTGCTGTGAGCAATAAGTTACGGACCGACATGATACGCAAAATTACGTCACGTTAGACCTCACAAGCCTATGCAAAAGAAAAAAATAATTGTGGCGAAATAGCAAACAGCCTCGGATCAGATTGATTTCAATATTGACGGCAATGCCGTTCGGATATCTGCGTGGAATGTTAGGACCTTTAATAGAGAAGTAACAGGGACAGTAGGGACAAAGTGCATAAAACCGTAATACAAGAACTACGATACCATAAGCCGGGTAAAAAGAGTTTACAAAACTGCGACATCTACTACCGCGATTGCTACTGAGAGGAAAAGCCTCTTTATAAATGCAGACTTTTCATTCCTTATGGACAGTCAGGCCGCTATCAAGGCTATTGTTGATTGGATTGACAGTTGATTGTTCAAACGGAGTTGTCAAGAAAAAGTATAGCTCTGCAATTTCATGTAATTTCTTTGAAAGTAAACTCTGTGAATAGTGATTTGTGCACTAAGGGCCAGCCTTTGAACAATTTAGAGAATTTCCTGTATAAAATTAGTAAGTTCTGTAGCCTATAAGTATCTTAAAACGACCATATTATGAAGCTACTTGGTCAAGAGACAAAATATCGCATTTAATGAGCAAACGCAGCTTTAAAGAAATATCTCCAGAGGAACTTCCTAGAAATAGAAGGCCACAAATTACTCAAATGGCAGTCAGTAATATGACCATTGAGGAACTGGGTCGCCTGCTGGATGCAAAATTTGAGGATCACCAGCAACACCTAGCGAGTAAATTGGACATAGAGAAGCTCACAACGAAAATGTCGATCATGACCCACAAACAAACGGAACTGGAAAACAAAATTCTGGAAACGGAGGCACGCTGCGCGCATTTGGAGTTGCAAATTGAACGTCTTGTCCAGAGAGCAAACGCTAGGAATCTGGTGGTGCAGCTGCCCAGTCAGGAAACTGCGGACCCGCTGCAACAGGCAAAATAAATCTGCCAGAGCCTACTGCCAGAGGGAACGGATTGTGCAGTTGATTCCGTACGGCAAGTAAATAGTGGTAACAACGGAACAAGGAATGTGGTAGTTCAGTTAAAACACAGTACTGATTTTTACCGAATTCTAAAGGCCGCCAATAAATTGAAAGGCACTGGTATAGGAATCCACAAAGGCTTTCCCCCGACCGTACGATCTAAAAGATCAAAGCTGCTGTTTGTCAGAAAGGCACTGAGGAACCAGATAACCGGGATCAAAACGCAACTACGAGACGATAAATTAATTGTATCCGAGAAAACATTTACATGGGGCTTAGCATCAGGACTGAATTGTGGACAAAACAATGGATTTCACACGCTAAAAAAAATGTTTGAAAGCTGGCAACAATGAGAAAAGTCATCGTGATATGTCAAGTGAAGCAACGAACCCATAACGCCACTAGCGCCACCTACATGTTCACATCATCAACCAACTCAGCAAGCAAAAGAAACATTTATGCGTATTTTAAGACCAAATAAAAATAAAAATTAAAATTTAGCCGTCTGTCCATCGCATAGTAATAGTCTTAATGCCAAAAATTTATGTATTCTTCTTCTTCTTCCTTTTATTAGCGAGGTTATGATCCAAAAACAAGGGATCACAACCCTCCCACTTCACCGCATTTCTACTGATCCGCCTGTGGGGTTCGCCTATTTGACTTCAGAAAATATCGGCAGCCCTGCCGATTTTGGATCACTCGGTTACTGAGGCCGATGCCGATGTCGTCGCATTTGTCTGATCCAGGCGTTTACAGGCCTGCCTTTCCTACATCGTGATGTCTTTGGAACGTGCATTGATATTGCCTTTTTAACGGGGTTCAAATGATCTCTTCTTTGAACGTGGCAATACCAACTGATCCGGTCACGCTCTATTTTTTGTACCATGGTTTCCTTGATGTGAAAGCTTCCACGGATCTTCAAACTTCTTATTCGATCAAACTTTGTCACTCCTGCTGTCATGCGAAGCATCTTCATCTCAGCTGCCATTAATTTACTCTCATACTTTTTGTACATCGTCCAACATTGTGAGCCATATGTGAGCGCTGGACGTACAACTGCGGTGTAGATCCTTCCTTTCAACTTAGGGGCCATTTTTCTGTCACAGAAGATAGCGGAATTTTCTCGTCACTTCATCTACCCTACGCTTACAAGATGATTGATGTCGTCATCACAAGTTGCTTTGCTATTGATCATAGATCCCAGATATTTGAACTTTTCGCACTTGGGTAGCACTGTTCCATTCAAATAAATGTCTGGAATAGGCCTGAGTGGATCAGAGAACGGGCAGCACAAGTACTCTGTCTTTTTTGAACTAATGCGATACCCATATCCTTCCAAAACGTCCACCCACACATCAAGTGTTCGTTGCAGGGATGTAGGATCCTCACTTATGATGGCTCCATCGTCAGCAAAGAATAACTGATGTACATTGGGGTCCATCACTTTAACTTCAAGCAGATAATCAAGGACTGTAATAAAGAACAAATGACTTAAAACGCTTCCCTGGTGCACCCCGACTTTGATTGGGAACTCTTCGGTTACTCCAGCGGGGCAACTTACTCTTGTCTTTGCTCCTTCGTACATGTCCATGATCATCTGTACACAGGTTTCTGGAACCCCTCGATGTCTTAGCGCCACCCATATCAGATCTCGTGGTTGTCTGTCGAATGCCTTTTCAAAGTCAACCAATACAATATGCAAATCCCTTAAGGAATCACGATGTTTTTCCATTACGATCCTTATACTTTGGATTGCATCTGTGGTTGATTTACCCGAGACAAACCCGCACTGATCATCAGATAGCCGTATTATTTTTCGCAGTCGGCCACCTAATACCCGCTCAACGATCTTCATGGTGTGTGACATCAGCTTGATCGAACGGTTGTTATCACAGTTTCGCGTATCACCCTTCCCTTTCTATACAGGGAGAAGGTAACTTTCCCTCCAATGATTCGGTATTGGATCACCTCTCACGAATTTGGAGATGAGAATTCTGAGCCATCTGAACCCGATGTCTTCCATCTTTTTCCAGAACTCAGAGGGTATCTCGTCTGGCCCAACCGCTTTTCGTTTTTTGAAGTATTTGACCGCCTCACTAACTTCTTCGACTGTAATATCGGGTATTTCTGCATAGTTAGGGGTGGCTCTTGGAAAGTATAGCCGGGGAAACTGTTCATTTAAAAGCTCTTCACAATACTGCCGCCACCTCTGCACAATTTCGTCGTCATCCACAAGAAGCTGGCCATGAACATTGCTAATGAACTTTGGCGAACGAATCTCCTGAGCATTCTTCCTTCTTTGGGCGGCTATTTTGAAGATGGTTGCGCTCTTGTTCATATTGTGTCTTCGCAGCTCCTGGATAGCCTGGTTTGCATCAGCAACCGGGAAAAATATTTTCTCCAGCTCCCGATACAGGCCCTCCGTACTCTCTGCTTGAAGCTGGGCGCACTTCTTCTTCGCTTTTTTCTTGCGAGGCGAGCTTTTTCGTCATTATTATTAGAGGGGCACTTTGACCAAGCTTTGAAAGCCGCTTTCTTCTCATTTATCACCTTCGTAGCTTCATCACTCCACCACCATGTTTCTTTGGCGTGTTGATGGTGGCCTTTTGAAGCTCCTAGCAGTGATTTGGCCTTCTTTAAGCAAGTTCGCTGTAGGGAATCCCACATATTTTGTGCTCTGCACTCTTCATCCGCTCCGTTGATGGTGTGTGAGAGGTAATTTTTCATTACGAAAACAAAAGCTTCGCCTTTTTCTTTGTTCAGATTGTACCACTTGATTTTCTCAGAGACCCTTGTTTGTTTGCTTTTCTTCGGTGTTTTCATAAAAATTTCGGTTAGCAGGAGACGGTGTTGCCGAGCGATTGCCTCTCCCAGGATCACTTTGCAATCTTTTACCCGAGGCTTCATGAAACTGGCTACCAAATGGTAGTCAATCTGAGTTTCATCTCCACCACTGCTGTAAGTGATCAGGTGTCGGCTTTGTTTGATGAACATGGTATTTAACACGATAAGACCGTGTGATTTGCACATGCTTAGGATGTCTTCACCAGGAAGGTTCCTGGTGCCATATCCTAGTCCTCCATGGCAGTCTTCATAGTCTTCGTTTGATTTCCCGACATGTCCATTTAAATCTCCTCCAACAAACAGAAATTCATCCTTTGGGATGTTCTTAAGGAGATTGTGGAAATCTAGCCAAAATGCATCTTTATCTCTCTGATTGCACCCATTTTGGGGAGCATATGCACTGACAATTACGCAGTGATATTCTTAACCCGTTCCTGCACGGGTAATCAAAAATTTATGTATTCTGAGTTGTCAATGGTTTAAAAAATCAGTTATTGTTCCCCGAGTTTTTTAGTTTTATAAAAGAATTTGATGAATTTTTTTCTATTTGAGACATTTTTATTAGAGGATCAATATAATACATTTAGTGCAATATTTCACGAATATAAATTAAAATGAGTCGAAGCAATTAAAACTCACAAATTTGGAAGAGCAAGCGGAGGGTGTATTTTCGGATTCAAAAATAGGCAGTGCTATAATATATAACAAAATAAACAACAACCACATGTTAGTATTAACCGTTGATGGATCCAAATATTGCATAGTTCCTACTTATCTGAACTGTAACCACTGCGCAGACGGTTTTAATATTTTGTATGAAGACCTTCTAAGCCAACAACAAGAAAGTGTAATAATTATCGGTGACCTAAACGCGCACATCGGAGAAAACCAAGGTGTTACCGCGGAAGCTACAGAGCAACCTCATATATTTCAATTTTCAATTTATTTATTTATATATATATTATAGGTACATTAAGATAAATATCTTTTATAGTACTTAGAATTATAGAATGAGAATATAAATTCAATTAAAAGTGGAAAATTTACAAATCAAAAGAGTTAGGGTTACAAAAAAGAAAAATGTTTAGAGTATACAATGCAAAGAAAATAGTTATATAAATAGTTGCGATTTTAAGGTAGGAGTGAGAAATATAAAAATACTGCACTTTTAAAGCGAGTGGCATTGGAAATAGTTCTGATACTTATTGGTAGTGAGTTCCATAGTTTGATAGCATAAATAAAAAATAAACGCGACGAGTTCAAATAGTGGAAACGTGAAGGAATTAGACATAATGTTCTACGGGACCGGACAAAATTAAGTTTTTCATATAAATACACAGGAGTCTTATTTGTAATTATATTATGCAAGAAAATGCAATTTCTGGCGTCAATGTCATGTTTGAGAGTTTTGTTCAATAAGCTTTTTGCAAGGTGTGATTTATGATCATGCCTGCGTAATCCGTAAATGTATCTTACCGCATCATTAAATGCTACTTACAACTTGCGTTGGGATAAGGAATCAATATTGCAGTATACAACCTCAGCATATGTAATTAAGGGTAAGATGAGACTAATTACAAGCTTTCGCCTGGTTTCAATTGGAGTAAAATTTGCAGTAACCCACAGCTTTCGAAGGCATATATCAAAATCAAAGGACGCTATAATCGACAGGAAAGGCACAATGCTTCTTGAACTCACGGAATCGTTTGATTTAGTAGTCTTAAATGGGAGAACTAAGGGAGATCTTCAAGGAGAATTTACTTTAGTTCGTCGAAAGGCGAATTCCGTAATAGACTACTGCCCCGTATCTGGTGCATGGAAGCAGGAGGTAATTGATTTTGTCGTGCATACAAAATGTTTCTCAGATCACATGCCAATTAGCTGCAACTTAAAAATTGCTGATGAGTTGCAGAACGCAAATATTACTGATATGAAGTCTCTGCCAAAACTTAAATGGAGAAACAATTTTAAGGAATGCCGAAGGCTTAATCAAGTACTAAATAACTTACATGGCTCGGAAACTGCAGTTTCAATCCAACATATGCAAGAAGCTATACGAAAAGCAGCTCCAAAACCTGTAGAAAGTAAAATAATACAAAAAGCGAAACAAGAATGGTTCGACAAAGACTGTGAAAAACTTCGAGCGAGGGCATTTGCGTTCTTGAATCTTTTCAGAAAGTTCAGTACGGCTTACTTTAGACAAGAATACACTATGGCAAACAGTAACTTTAAGGAATTATGTAAAAAGAAAAAACGTATTTTCTTTGAACGCAAATTTCAAATTATAAAGGCAAGTAGAATCTATAGATTTTTAGAAAGCAATTAACTACATCAGAGGTCCCAGAGTCAAAATAGCAAATGATTTTAAAAACCATTTTCAGGCTCTTCTAAACAAGGATATGATGGGCATACAATTCCAATATTGCGATCCGTTTATTGAAGACCATCACACGGACAGACCTTTTGAAGTATCAGAACTACAGGCAGTCCTGAGAACTCTCAAAGAAAATAAGGCACCGGGCCACGACCAAATACCACACAAATAATTTCGCTGAGTGTCTGGTCCAGGTATTTAATAGAATTTATGAAAGCGAAACAGTGCCGACATGTTTTCAGTCAGCAGTAATATTCTCAATCTTTAAGAAAGGAGACAGGTTCAATGACGAACACTATAGGGGTATCTCGTTTCTTAATACCGTAAGAAAAGTTTTCGAAAGCATCCTGTTTTATCGATTAACGGATTGGGTCAAGACGCATAATGCATTAAGCGAGTACCAAGCAGGGTTTCGCCAAAGATATTCAACCGTAGATCAAATATTCACTTTGAGCACCATCGTCGAGATCTACCGCGCGAAAGGAAAAAAGGTCTATGCTTATTTTGTTGATCTTAAGGCAGGCTTCGACTGTGTGGATAGAAGTTTACTGTTCTTTAAATTATCAACACTAGGAATTCCTACTAAACTCCTTAGAACCTTGAAAAGATTATATTGTAATAACACGTCATCGGTATGGAACGGATCAATGATGTCTGAAGAGTTTTCAGTCACCACGGGTTTACGACAGGGTTGTATGCTAAGTACACTGCTTTTTATTCTATATATTGATGATATTATCAATTTCTTAAATGGAGGAATTACGGTTGGAAACGAGATCTTTAAATCATTGATGATGCCGATGATATCGTGATTGTAGCGGATACACCTCACAAGCTTCAAATGATGATAACAAAGTTGGAAGACTATTGCAAAACCTGGAGTCTCACAGTGAACAAAAGCAAATCGCAAGTTATAGTTTTTGGAAGCGGAATAGGAAGGCAGTTATCAACAGATAGATGGAGATACCAAGGGGAGCCGGTAGAAGTTGTTAAGATGTATAAGTATCTTGGAGTTACTTTGACATCACGAAATAACTTTAATTTACATTTGAAACTAAAATTAAAGGAAGCCAAACAAGCATTCAACATTTCATGGAGGGAATGCTTCTCAAACAAAAACATCAGCCACACAACTAAATACAAAATATGTGAGGCAACAGCGAGATCCATATTGTTATATGCTTACCAAGTTTGGGGATACAAGCAGAGCGATACTGTCGAACTCCAAATTATATGCTACATATTGAAACTGGAATGCCAGCAATGTTCATCACAACCCTAAAAATGCATTTCGACTACATCATAAAAGTTTTCAAGATGGAAGTAACGCGTCTTCCCCGGATTGCCGCTACGTACGCATTCAACAAAAAAGTATCCTGTTTTGAGACGTGGAGGGAGCTGGCAGATGAAGCGGAATGTGACCTATACATGGAGATAGAAACGGTGCACAACATCAAGGCGGATCTGTACAATATCTTAAAAAACTTATATAGCAAGCTTCATTTCGCTTTTATTGATCAGGCAAAGTCCTCAATTTATAGAGAGTTTTACTCCAAGCTTGCACATGATCTGAGTGGAAAGAGTTATTCTGCAGAAAAAATATCTGTTATTTTTAAAGCACGGGGAGAACTTCTACCTCTAAATTATATACCACCTCGAATCAACCAACCTGTACAATGTACACTCTGCAATATGTCGGCAAGAGAAAATATAATGCATTTTCTAGGAGTTTGTCCAATTCTGAGGGAGCTTACTTACTTACTTAGGTGGCGCTACAGTTCGGGGTGAACCTGGGCCTCAACCAACAAGCCTCTCGATTTAGCTCGGTCTTTGCCTCCAGTTGCGCACTCCAAGTTGATCGAGGTCCCCTTGAACTTTTGCGCGCCACCTACGGCGATGATTCCCTCTAATGCGTCGTCCCTCGGGACTAGATTCGACCAGAGCGTTGGTGTCCATTCGCTCTACATGTCCTAGCCATCTCAGACGTCCAATACGCAGTTTTTTGACTAGGTCGATGTCGCTATACAGCTCGTATAGTTCGTAATTGAATCTTCTCCTCCAAAACCCGTCAACGCAAACGGGACCGAAAATCTTACAAAAAATTTTTCTCTCGAAGCGACCAAGAATATCTTCATCCTCTTTTAATAAAGTCCATGTTTCAGCGCCATAAAGCAGGACTGGGATGATCAAGGTCTTATATAGAGTCTCCTTAGTTGTTCGAGATAGGGGTTTACTGTTAAATTGCCTTATAAGCCCAAAAATACAGCGATTGGCAAGAGTTATTCTTCGCTTGATTTCTGCGCTGATGTTGTTCTCAGAGTTGATAGCAGAGCCAAGGTAGACAAAGTCCCTTACTACCTCGAAGTTATAGCTGCCCACTGTAACGTTTTGTCCAATTCGTCGGTGTTGGCTTTCCCTTCTTGTTGACAGCATATACTTGGTTTTGCCCTCGTTTATCGCTAAACCCATTTTGGCCGCTTCCCACTCAATGCTTGCAAAAGCACCGGTGACAGCCCGCTGAGATCTTCCGATAATGTCTATATCGTCGGCGTATGCAAGCAGTTGTACAGACTTGTAATTGATTGTGCCTCCGGTGTTGGCTTGTGAGTTCCACACAATCTGTTCAAGTACAATATTGAAGATGTCACATGATAGCGCGTCACCTTGTCTAAAGCCTTTTTTGACATCAAAGGTCTCGGTGAGGTCATTACCGACCTTGATGGAGCAGCGAGCGTTCTCCATCGTCAGCCTGCACAGACGGACAAGTTTGGCAGGGATGTCAAAACTAGACATGGCTTTATAAAGCTCTTCTCTATAGATGCTGCCATAGGCGGCCTTGAAATCGATAAAGAGGTGGTGAGTATCGATTTGGAATTCTTGGGTTTTCTCCAGGATCTGCCGAAGTGTGAAGATTTGATCGATGGTGGACTTTCCTGGCCTGAAACTGCACTGATAGGGTCCAATCAGGCTGTTGATAAAAGGTTTCAGGCGTTCACACAATATCGCAGAAAAGATCTTATATGCGATGTTGAGGAGACTGATGTCTCTATAATTGGCGCAGTTGAGAGGGTCTCCTTTCTTGTGGATCGGGCAAACGATGCTGAGAGTCAATTCATCAGGCATACACTCGTCTGACCAAATATTACATGACTGGAGGCATGTCTTGCGTCAATCGCAATATGATCAATTTGGTTGATCGTTACATGATCATTTGACCGCTATGTCTGCTCACGAATATCGAGATGAGGAAGCCACGTGCTTGCTATGGTGACATTTCGCTCCACAGCGAAATCAATTAGCCTGAGTCCGTTATCAGACGTGGTGTCGTGTAGGCTATGCTTACCGACTGCCCTACCAACGACGTCCTCCGTTCCTATTTTGGCTTTAAAATCGCCCAATTCGATTTGAACGTCGTATTTAGGACATTGCTCGTATGTTTTGTCGAGGAGCTCGTAGAAACAGTCTTTGGTGGCGGGGTCCATTTCTTCCGTGGGGGCATGAACACTTATTAGGCTTATGTTAGCGAATTTAACCTTGATTCGGATAGTCATAATACGCTCGCTCACGTGTCGGAAGCTTAAGACTTCTTGCCTAAGTTTGCCGCGTATGACAAATCCGCATCCGAATAAGTGTTGCCTGTTGCCTCTGTAGCAATCACCCTAGTAGATGTCACAGTTTTTCATCCTCTTTTGCCCGGCCCATCCCATAGAACTTCCTGGATGGTGGTAATATCTGCTTTATAGCTGTCTAGGACCTCTGCTAGTTGTTCGGCTGCACGTGGTCTGTAAAGGGACGGAACATTCCACGTACAGATCCGAAGGTTTCGTTTGCTGGAGTCGTCATTAGTTGAGTCATCCTTATCCGAGGCTTTTGGTTGTTTCGGAACCATGAGTTTTTTACGAGGTAGGGAAGTTACCCCGACGGCACAACCCCCAACCTGGAGGGCCAGTTCCTTTGTTATTCCCCTAGGATGAGGGGCCGGGTACACCGGTGCCAGTAGTCCACTACGGGAGTACGAGCGCTGCCGTTGGCCCATTAAGGGCTCCTCCGCCACCATCTCTATTCCAATGTCCTGACCAACATTGAAAATTCCTTACCGACCTGTGATCCGAATACGTCGAAACAGCTCGCGCAAGGTATACACTAAGTTCAACCTAACTGAAACTGTAGACGCCACCGTTGACTCCGTCTAGGGAATTCGTCCGCTGGCGCCTGGAACAGGAAGAAGTGCTCTAGTGAGAAAGCACTCTCTCTGAGGGAGCTAAGCAGACTTTATTTCGGCCAAATTCAACTGTCTACAGAGGAAGTACACTACATTTGAAATGGGAATAATTGGAACTGTTTGTACAAATATTTAAAAGCGGCCTAACAATATCGGCGTCAAATTTTAGATGAAGCTTTTTAGAGAAATTACTTTTTCTTCACTAAAACATAAAGATATATTAAGCATGTATATTTTATTTACAAATTGTCATTCTGGCAGACGGCTTTAGCCATGTTACTTAAAAGATTTGTACCTTATTACTCATGTAATCTAAATTATAAATGAATTTGAAATAAATCTTATATAATCCATCTATCTAACTATCAAGGCTATTGTATCTGCCACTACATCTTCGAGGCTAGAAGAAAAGTGCAAAAAGGAAATCGCCTCGCTAGGTCATCGGTTCAGAATCAGTCTCTTTTGGGTGCCGGGTTATAGCAACATTGAGGGAAATGAGCAAGCTGATGAGCTAGCGAGGCGGGGATCTGCCCTTAATGTTTCCCTAACACAGGCAGTGAACGTCCCGTTGGGGCACCTTAAAGTAGGTATCTTTGCACATTATCTTTTAAATGCTAATAGTAGATGGCAGGGATTGCGGAACTGTGTCATTTCCAAACAGATGTAGCCCAAATACCACTGGAAAAAAAAAACAAAATCTGTTAAATAGAAACCATGCAGGTATTGCAAGAGCTCTGGCAGTTAGTACTGGCCACTGGCCTATCGGCGCTCATGCGGCCAGAATAGGGATTATATTTAATGTACATTGTCACAGCTGCAATATTGCTAACGAAAAAGAAACAATCTTACACTTCCTCTGCAAGTGTCCGGCTCTAGGCAGGGCCAGACAGCGCACCTTAGGTCAACCCTTTTACGATAACCTAATAGAGTTAGCGGAAATTACCATTGGGGATATTATCATTTTCCTCAACATAACGGGATGGATTTGAATAATCCTTACTCTTTTTCCCTTTCCCTACAAGTTAACGCCCGGTTTACATCCGATAGGTCACTTGAGTTGTGATATTGAAACGGCGCTTCTGCGCTAATTAAGTTTCGTCATGGTTTGCTGATACAACCACTTCTACATACTTACCTAGAATTAAGTAAGAATACATGAGGTTTAGACATAAGTAAACGTCTTGTGACAATCTGTATCAAAGAAAGAAAGGCGATGCCTCTGAAGATCATTTCTATGAAGTCGTGGAGAAAACCCATGAGCAACATCGTAGGAACTGCATTAAAAGAGTAGTTGGTGATTTTAGTGCCAAAATAGAAAAGGAGAACATCTTTGGTAGCATAGTCACGACACCACATTTGGAAATGGACAAAGGGTAATCGACATTACGACAGGCCAATGCAGCGTTGTAGCAAGCACGCATTTCCCACATATTGATATACACAAAGCCACATGGCGGCCTAATAATCAAGTCACGAAAAATAAAATTGATAACATTGCGAATGGCAGAAAACACGCATCCAGTATTCTAAATGTCTTTACTACAACCTGCAACTATCCCGTAGAGTCCAACACCAAGAAAATACTCTGAGAAAATTTAACGTCGAACGAGTGAAATCACAAGAGATTTGTGAAATCATCAAGGAAACCATCGTACACAAATTAGAGCGCGACCGGCTCAGCTGGTATTGCCACGTTCAAAGAAGAGATCATTTGAACCCTGTTAAAAAGGCAATATCTATGCACGTTCCAAAGACATCGCGATGTAGGAAAGGCAGGCCTATAAACGCCTGGATCAGACAAATGCGATGACATCGGCATTTCATTGGCCTCAGTAACCGAGTGATCCAAAATCGGCAGGCCTGCCGATATTTTCTGAGGTCAAATAGGCGAACCCCACAGGCGGATCAGTAGAAATGCAGTGAAGTGGGAGGGCTGTGATCCCTTGTTTTCGGATCATAGCCTCGCTGATAAAAGGAAGAAGAAGAAGAGTGAAATCACAAGAGACAAACTATATATACAGCCATTACTAGTTTTGACATCTCAGCCAAACTCGTATGTATGTGTCATATGACGACGGAGAATTTTCGACGCTCCATCTAGGTCGGTAAGAACACCACCGAGCCTTTCGATGTCAGAAAATGCCATAGACAGTTCGATCATATAATTTCTTTAACACCATGCTTGAAAGAATTGTACGAAACTTTCAAAAGTCTGTGCAACTTCTTGCATACGTCGAGGACATTGACATAATTGGAAGAACTCTGTGGGCGGTCGGTTGCATATTTGTGCCGAGAAGTTAATAAGGTTTGAATTCATCAGCTAAGATATCTAGGACATAAAGAGCGAATAAACAAATCAGCTCCAGAAAGACTTATCGTTAGAGAAATGCCTTCCCTATATTACCATACGCTTTTGGAAGAGGACCTTAGAAATATCAAGTGCAACAAGCTTTTTTTCTACACAGTGATGTGGAGATTGGTACCATTTTCGGCCGAGGTATGCTATCAGATGAGCAGTGGACCTGTTACTACGAAAACCGTACTGTCGATCATTTAGAAAATTATGCGACTCTATTATAGATATTTCATAAGCTGATGATTTATCAGTGTGTCGATGATCGTGGAAAGTGAAAGTGCAGAGTGCCTACGTAGAACGAATCTCATTATCAGCTTGATGAAGTCGAAGTTCAGCTTCAAGGTAATCGAGGTGCTCTGGTTCGATCGTTGGTCGTGCATACTAAAAACTGAGACTGCCAATGTTAAGGCGGTTGTGGGTTCAGCGGTTTCCACAAAAACCGAAACAGTTACGCAGGCTGCTTGGTTTCGCAAGGCGGTATAGAATAAAAGCACCGAAGGCTCTAGAAACACTAATAAATCTCTTTCAGAAATCCTGGCTCTACGTAGAAGACATAGCGCTGCTTAATGGGGCGGTTGATTGGGTAGGTGGATAACTCACCTTTGAGATCGAATACAGATACTCTGTAGCAAGCATATATTGGCAGCCTTGATATTAACGTCATTGCACTATCGTTAGACTTAGAGAGACAATATGAGATTAATCAACAGTCGAATAGTATGCCTTGACCGACAGTTGATTGCTTCGGCTCAACTTTACACAGACTTCGCACAATACTTGCAACAATACTGACCAAACATGACGCTGTATATGAGATTATGTATCTAACTATGCAATATGCAAGCAGTGTAAATCATCCAACCAAATGATACGTCCTCCAATGCCCAATAACTACTACACAGACAGTCCCTTTCAAAAGCTTTATATACATTTCTTGGGTCCATATCCCAGATCCAAGTCTGTGCTTACAGTTTTCGATCATCGTTCCAAGTTTGTCTTTAAGTTTCGTAAAGTTCCTGAAAGAATTTGTTCGGAGTGCCTGATGTCATACGCTACACCAACGGCACCCACGGATTAATTTTGCAGCAGTTTCCGCGCGTTAACGGGAAGTTCAAACCTGGCCCATGAACTTCGTGCAAAAGAGTGATATGTCCGGGCTGAATGCCACTTACATTGCCTCTCAATGTGATAACATCCGTCCGCATATGATGAAAGAAGCAATGCAAGTATTATGGCATGATGAATATTTTCGTGGTAGGTGTTGTTGTATGTAAGGGTAAGAACCACCCTGATTACGGGAGTCGTGCTATATTTGCATGCCACGCTACTCGCACTTGGTACTCTTTCCCTTTTGGTCCCATCCAACCCATATGCCCTATCTACATCCCAACTTCTTTTCCAGTTTCAAGTCCTAAATCCTTATTATATCTCATAACCTACATATCTATTACAATGTCTATGAAACCGTCAGTTTCTCCGCGAGTATTAAACTAAAAATCGTCCTTCCAAAGATCAGACTACTAGACTAGTTGCAAACTTAAAACTGCTTTCTTTCTACACAGTGATGTGGAGATTGGTACCATTTTCGGGTGATGTATGTTATCAGATGAGCAGTGGACCTGCTACTACGAAAGCCGTACTGTCGATCATTTAGAAAATTATGCGATTCTATTATAGATATTTCATAAGCTGATGATTTATCAGTGTGTCGATGATCGTGGAAAGTGAAAGTGCAGAGTGCCTATGTAGAACGAATCTCATTATCAGCTTGATGAAGTCGAAGTTCAGCTTCAAGGTAATCGAGGTGCTCTGGTTTGGTCGTTCGTCATGCATGCTAAAAACTAAGTCTGGCAATGTTAAGGCCGTTGTTGGTTCAGCGGTTTCCACAAAAACCGAAACAGGTACGCAGGCTGCTTGGTTTCGCAAGGCGGTATAGGATCAAAGCACCGAAGGCTCTAGAAAGACTAGTAAATCTCTTTCAGAAATCCTGGCTCTACGTAGAAGACATGGCGCTGCTTAATGGGGCGGTTGATTGGGTAGGTGGATAACTCACCTTTGAAATCGAATACAGATACTCTGTAGCGAGCATATATTGGCAGTCTTGATAATAAAGTCATTGCACCATCGTTAGACTTAGAGCCGGAAGAAAGCAAGTCAGCTGACTACACGGATCTGATGAGCACTGTTCAAAATCGTAACAGTGAACTAAAAGGGCTCAAAGTAATAGAGACTCATGTGTATAAGCGGCCGCTGCTTCCAATATGAGATGAATCACCACTCGAATAGTATGCCACAGGCTTACAATACTGACCAAACATGACGCTGTATATGAGATTATGTATCTAACTATGCAATATGCAAGCAGTGTAAATCATCCAACCAAATGATATGTTCTCCAATGCCCAATAACTATTGCACAGACCGTCCCTTTCAAAAGTTCCTGAAAGAATTTGCTCGGAGTGCCTGATGTCATACGCTCCGCCAACGGCACGCACGGATTGATTTTGCAGCAGTTTCCGCGCGTTAACGGGAAGTTCAAACCTGGCCCATGAACTTCGTGCAAAAGAGTGATATGTCCGCGCTGAATACCACTTACATTGCCCCTCAATGTGATAACATCCGTCCACGTATGATGAAAGAAGTAATGTAAGTATTATGGCATGATGAATATTTTCGTGGTAGATGTTGTTGCATGTAAGGGCAAGAACCACCCTGATTACGGGAGTCGTGCTATATTTGCATGCCACGCTACTCGCACTTGGTACTCTTTCCCTTCTGGTAATATCCAACCCATATGTCCTACCCACATCCCAACTTCTCTTCCAGTTTCAAATCCTAACTCCTTATTATATCTCATAACCTACATATCCATTACAATGTCTATGAAACCGTCAGTTTCTCCGCGAGTATAAAACTAAAAATCGTCCTTCCAAAGATCAGACTACTATACCTTCACCTTCAGAGTTGTTAAGTTGAATTCCACCTGCACCTAAGACAAGGAGATTTGACAGATTTATCGCTTTGCCAATTAGTTTAATATAGCACCATCGTTTGTTAGCCACCTTATCACCATTAGGGCATTCTTTTTTCATTCTTAACCGGAATTAAGAACGATTTTTGCTGTAGTCCACGTTCCTTTCATCGTCCAGAAGGACATCTGGCTTCTTCGAAATAAAAAATTAGCCCTGCAGCTCCACATTGCGTTTACCCACCACGCGCGTAAGCTGCTTCAGGTGACATTTTGTAACACCATCCCAAGGAAAACAAAGATCGCAAACAAACTGCGGATTCCGACAAAGATCTTCATTCGAGATAGGTAAACGGAACCTTCGGCAACACATGCTCTCACCCTTAATTGGTTATTTATTGATTTCGTAAGCAATTTTAATGATAGCACACGCGGCAGATTTCTGATTGAAAATTATGAGCGGAAGGCCTTAGGCTGACAGGCGGCTATCTTGACGCGAAGGCGATTGATTGAATTAAAACTGGTGCAGAGGTTGCTGACCTCGTCCGAATACACAGTGAAAATATCGAGTACTTAAGCCATGTTAACATCATTAACACCCCTATCGCGGAGCAGAATTTAAATACCACTCCAGGGTTGTTTTTTATTCGCCGCTCACTAACCTAACCACAGTTGAATTCACGCCTTTATGCACACAGCAGGGTAATAATGTAGTTTTCCGAATAGTTGTTGGATGTGGTGTTGGCAATGGTAGGTAGGGGTGGGGGTGGTGGTGGCTGCAAGGATCCCAATGAAATTTTAATTATAAATTCAACAATTATGGCACTGGAACATGATAAATAGATGTAACATGATGTTTTTGCAGCATCGCCACCCATCATGCGGACACTGCCTGTGTATTTAGCTGCGACCGGAAAACACAGAATCAGAGGATCCTGTGTATCCTGTGTAAGAGTTCGCATGATGGCCGGAAGCGTTACAATAGGTGTACGGTGCGTGCAGAACTGGCAGGAGATGTGCGCTGCTAGCATGTGCGGATGGCAGATGTGTGTAGAGTATCAACTTTATCTTGTAATGGTTTTTGTTTTAATAATGACATGCTCGACCATATTGGTGAGGTGGCAACACTATGCTGATGGTGGTGATGGAATTTGCCTGTGATGATGATGTTCAGCATGTTTGTTCAGTTTGTTCATGAATTTGTTCGACGCACCCCCCTGAGGCGAGGACCGTGTCATTTTGCGTTTGTTTGCATGATTTTGCTGCTTCATTAAAATACACATCAGGCGCATACATATGCTCGTAGGAGAATGTAGCCCAGGGTTAATGGATATTTGCATTTTATTTTTTAATGTTGTGTAGATATAATAATATACAGGTATGAATATTTGTCATAATACAAGTAACTAGAAATTGTTATCAAAGATGTATAAATTGCTGTGAGATATTTGGATTTGTTTTTCCTTAGCATAACGTATTTTTTATCCTGAACATGAGATGTCCGCAGTGAAGTTTCAATGTCGCGATTTAACCCAACAGTGAGGTGCAAATGTAGCTCATTATAATTCGAAACTGATTGTATGCTAGTTCGAGTGCAAAGAAGACACTGAATATCACAGCCAATGAAATAAAAGGGAAGTCAGTTATCTTAAGTTCTTTGAGTAAGGGGATTGTATAAGTATAAACTGCAGTTGGTGAAAATACAAATCTACCCACTAGTCGTCGATTTTTAGTCCGTAGATATTAAATTTGAAGCATGGAGTGGAAGCACTCTCCTATAAACTACGAGTCCTGATAGTAGTCCACAGAATAATCTAGTAATCGGGGTTTTTCCGAAATGAAAAAGCTACTGCTGGTTTTCTAAACGCAAATCACGTAATTTTCGAAAATATACGATCGAAAAAAAAAAGAACAAAGAAGTTGAACCAAAACTTACCTTCGCTTCCCGCTAAAGCTGCAGGTTAGCATAATTTACCAAATAACCTTGATGTTAGAATATCACCATATATTTGGCTAGAGGCTAGAAATTATCATTCTCAGAGATATTCTTCGGGTCCACAAGTTAGAAGAAGAGAGTTCGACCAATGTAACTGGCAGGAGAGAGGCAAAAGTTATATGGATTCTTCCTCCTTCAGTGAATTAACAGCTGTAAGACTTGAATCAGAGGCGGAGTTAAAAGCCTTACCCAGGTTGACTCATTCTCCGCAACGGATACCTGCGAAAGACGACAAATCATTCCTCAAACCTAAAAAAGAAGGACATGAGAGCTTAAAACTGAAGATCGTATTATCAGCATTGAAAGAAAATAAGTTTGAAAACAAAATTGGGATTAAAATCGGTAGAAACTAAGTTACCGAATGAATAGGAGCGCACGCGTATTTTACTATAAAAGAGTACAGGTCCGGTGGGAGAAGATTGGGAACTTCAACTGGAGGTGCATTTTGATTCTGCTCTTAAATGGCTTTTGGAAATATGCCTTCCAAAGTGAATTCCCACGTTGCACATGGCAGTGATGGGCACTAGTAGATAGGTTCATTTAATACATACAGGCTCATTTAAATAGGGCGTGGTTAAATCAAAAGTAATATGGTATCTATCATACGATCCCTTTTAGACGAATTGTAACCATTCTGCATGTTTTTCTTTCATAGTTGTGCTGCATTTTTAATTGAAATTACCATGTGTAATGTATAGGTGGGTGCCGTGGCGCTGTAGTTAGCATGTCGGATCACTACGCGTGAGGTTCAATGTTTAAATTCCAGAAAACACCAACGGTTTTTTCACGGTCCCATCTCTCACGAACGTTTGACAAACATCCGAGAGTATTGTTGTCGTGAAGAAGCTTCTCAAAATCAAAAAATTCAAATTGCTCTTCGGATGCGGCATAAAACTGTAGGTCGCTTCCATTCATGTGAAAAATATAACGAACACGAGTGGTTGCGAGAAGCCATGCCCCTTATTGCCCCAGATATGTATTCACGAGTATATACATACATACGTTTGTATGTGGGTCTGCTAAAGTACTATATTTTCACTGACATACTCGTATTTATTATATTTTGATTAGGAGTCGTTGACTTTTGAGTCGAGCGGTTTTTATTTTTTGTGGTGAAAAAAAAAAATACAAAAAGTGAAAATTAAAAGGAGAAAAAAATAAAATAAAAATACATATAGATTATATAAATAATAGTGACGTCTTGTACAAAAGAAAATAGTGGCAAACACATATACAACAATGGAGTCCTCCGCAAATGCGGGGGACAATGAGGAAATGCCTCTCACAGGCATTTCTTGTAAAGATTTTAATGAGGCACTTAGCCTTGCCCATAAATATTATGAAGAGGTGTTAATCCTAAGGGAACAATTAAAAAGAATTGAGAGTGATAGTGACGACGGTTTTAAGAAAAGATCAAACAAAAGAAAAAAAATGGTAGAGAGTACCAAAAATGATAAGATTTAAAGTAACTCCTTCGCGTTACTTGCTGATGACAAGATTAGTGAAGTAGTTTCTAATAAACACGAACAACAAAAGGCCGCGAGAACAAATCTAATCGCGAATATAAAAAACAGAAATGAAGAGAAAAAAAGGCTGCAGCAAGTAGTCCAAGATCAAAAATAAATGGCAGTGGTAAAATAAATACATCGCAGAAGAACCCGACTACACCAGCGGCTCCAAAGAAGAGACCACCACCAATCAAAATTTACAAGCAGGATAGCCGAGATATCACCAATTTGCTGAACGACATCGTAGGTAAGGGTAACTTTATAATAAGAAACACAGGCAATGACAGCTTATCTGTTAATTTAAACACCAAGAATGACTGCAACACTGTCAAGGGTCTTCTTAAAGAAACTGACACTGAGTACTTTTCGTACACAAATAAAGAAGACAAGTTGCAGACATTCTTGCTAAAAGGTCTAAGCAGTAGCTTCACACCAGAAGAAGTGCTCGATGAACTCTAAGATTTAAAACTGGAAAATCTTAAATTCGAAAAAAACGTTCAGGTATACTACGGTGCGTTCAAAGCAAAACAACAAAACCCTACCATTTATTGCGGTACAGCTATCTCCAGATAGCAAAGTCCAATTCCTAAGAAGCATTAGGTATCTCGCCGGTCACGTCGTCACCTTCGAAAAAATTCGGCGCAGCGATGTCCTGCAATGCCATAGATGCCAACGATTCGGTCATACTGCATCAAATTGCGGCACAATAAAAAGATGCGTAAAGTGCGCAGAAAACCACGAGCCTGGTAAGTGTCTGGTGCAAAAGGAAGCATCAAAAGAGCAGAATGCCAATGTTGCTCGAAACATCAATGGTCCAGATGTTGTTACAGTTTCTACAAACTAAAATCTTCAGAAACAAGTAAACAACTTAACCACTGATGTCAGAGACCTGACGGCAAAAGTAAACGCCCTTCTAGACATTTTAAATCGCCAAAATGTCTAGACTACACAGCGTTGAACTCAAGATAGCTGCTCTGAATGTCAATTCCATAATAACTAATGCTAGACGAGGTGACTTACTGCGTTTTACGACAGATCATAGACCGGACGTGCTTTTTTTAAGCGAAACAAAATTGAACGACCGACATTACTTGGAATTCAAGGACATAATTTAATACGAACTGACAGGATAAACTCGATTCGAAGCGGTGGTACGGCGATTATGGTTCGGAAACCGCTTAGATTCACAATAACCGAACTAGCTGAAATTAAAAACTTTAATTGTTTGGAGACAACCATTATCTCACTGCCTTTAAGGGGTAATGGTAGTCAGTATCTTATATCGGCATATGGGGCATCCACATCCGCTAGTCAATTTAACATCGAGTTGGAAAAATAGTTCGAATTACTATAGCTAGATAGTTTAGACAACTATTTCGTCTTAGCGGGAGATCTGAACGCGAAGCACTCGGGTTGGTTGAACTCAACAACTAATGGGAGAGGCAGATTCCTGAAGCGTTTTCTTGACGAAAACCAGGTCGGGTACAAGTTTAAATTATACAGCCCAGTTACACCCAGTTATCCTTCTGGAAATTCATATCTTGATCTATGCATCGCGGATACACGTTTGCAAATAAATACAATCCACGATAATAAAATCCCGCTATTGCCATATGATAGCGATCATAATGCTATCGTAATGGTAACATCTTTCTCTACTGAAGCTCTTCTAAGTTTTGCACGGAACACGAGTTTCCTAAATTAAATTTCAGGAAAACTGATTGGTGTAAGTTCTCCCGTTGTGCTAGCAGAAAATATAGATCTCACCACCCCTCTTCCGAAATTCCTAACAATAGGAACCTCACGAACGAGGAGTGTGATGTCTACATCGGGAATCTTAATACAGTGGTGCTGGAAGCAGTGGGGTCGACCAAGGCTTAAAAGCAAAAATAGTTTGGAATGATATCTTAACCGCGATATTCAAACACTTCAGATCCGCAAAAGCTTTTTGCTTACTCAGACAAACCGGATACGCGAACGGTTTCAGGATGAATCCCACAATCTGGAGTTGCTAAGATTAAAATCCCTTTTAAGAAATGTTAAGTCGCTATAAATCAGCAATTTCGGAATTCCATCAACGATTACTGGAGGCAACGAGCCGAAAAAATAGTGAAATCTGATTCTAGGAACATGTTTCCTCAAATAAACAAGATTTTTAAGCCTCGTAAAACCATTTGAGTTCCGAAATTGAAAGTACCAGTACTTTCTGAGCCGCTACTTTCTCAAGCAGGGATTGATAGCCAATATTGGCCTTTCATCGATAACCATTTCGTTATCGATGGTGGGACAGATAAGCCTAATCTGATTGGCTCTCATTTTGAGGCAGTTCATGCAACAGACCTCCCAAGTTGCAAAGCTGATGACGTATCTAGGGAGCTGATAAGGTTTTGGACAGTAAACAGAGATTCAGACACTGTGCTCCATTTTTCTGACCAAGTAAAGGCAAATGAACTGACGACAGATCAGGCGAACAATTACTATGCGACACTAGACTAACTGACGGACTTATTCAGGAAACTAAGTAATAAAAAGTCGTATGGGTTGAATAGCATACCAAACATTGTGCTGAAGCATATACCAATCGAAATTATACGGCAATACTGCGTTGTTTTTAATAATCTGCTGAATAACAGTTACTTCCCTAGTTGTTGGAAAACATCGAAGGTTTTTCCAATTATCAAAAAAAAAAGGATCCTTCTGATCTTATGAATTATAGGCCAATCAGTCTCCTGCCTAATATTGAGAAAGTTTTTGAGATAGTTATCAGCAAGTCAATTTTGTTCGCGTGCGAAAGAAAGGAGATAATTCCGCGGAATCTATTTGGGTTCAAAAGAAACCACTCGTCAGTGCATGCTATAACCAAACTAATTTCGGATATTAACTGGAATTTTAGCGCAAAGAGATGTACAGCTGCCTGTCTGGTGGATATCGAAAAAGCCTACGACACGGTTTGGATTGACGGGTTAATTTATAAGCTTATCAGATATGAATTTCCACATGAGCTTGTAAAGATGATCAACTCAATGGTTCGCGGGAAAAAAATCGTTGTAACAGATAGACAACACACGACGACCAGAGTATTTAATATCAGCAATGGTCTGCCGCAGGGTAGAGTTACGGCACCAATACTCTTTAATATTTATGTTTCTAAAATGCTCAAGGATGTGGATGATTCCTTAGCATTTGCTGATGATGTCGTCCTGTATGCACATGGCTCTAAGATCGCAGATGTACAAAATGAGCTCCAAATTAAATTCAATAATCTCCTGACATTCTGTCGAAATTGGAAGTTAAAAATAAATAACTCTAAATGTGAAACCACATTGTTTCGCACCCCTCTAAGACGCGGTAACTCAGATTTGAGACGTAACTGGAAAAACTTACAAATAGTTGGTGATAATGGACATCACATCGAATCAAAAACTATTGTAAAGTATTTAGGTGTTTATTTGGATAATTTTTTATACTACAATGACCACATAAATATACAGTTGAAAAAGGCAAGAGCGGCATTTATGTCTCTCAGAAGTCTTTTCTACTCCAATTATTTGAGATCCGATGTGAAAGTCATATGTTACCAGGCTTTTGTGCGTCCAATTCTGACCTATGCGAGTCCAGTACATGGAAAAGCTACGAATTTTTGAACGGAAGTGTCTCAGAGCCTGCATACGGATGT
This sequence comes from Brachypalpus laphriformis, assembly GCA_945910035.1. NCBI lineage: Eukaryota > Metazoa > Arthropoda > Insecta > Diptera > Syrphidae > Brachypalpus > Brachypalpus laphriformis. Next base: position 105,893,789 of record OX246756.1, read on the forward strand.
ACAGAAGTGCTCATTCTGACTTTCAGCATTACGTCTCTAACAAAAGACTATTGGATGAGTCCGGCGTGTCCAGGATCGATAATGTCATTTTGGACCTTGCAAGAAATCACTTTGTGCGAACGGCAAATGTTACGGAGAATGAATTAGTCTCTGGGCTATTTTATCCTAACCCTGAGTATTTTAAAAATTCATTAGAAAACGGGCATATACCACCAGAGGCATTTTTGTATTTGGATGCATATGGCTATTTATCAGATTCGTCAAACATTCCTATCATATATCATGTTCCAAGAAGGGCGACGGGCAAAAGTATTCTATATGATCCTGCATTCTTAACGAATGGCAATGCTATACTGAGATACTGCGTAGGTGTACCTGACAGGGATGTATGCAATACTAACCGGTTAAATAAAGAAAAATACTGGTGGCTTGACTGAGTTGAAGCTGATGCTTAGATTCGGCGCATTCCGTGCACCCCGCTGGCGCTAATGGAAGTAGTACCTCCGTGCGCGATGACAACTTTTCAGCTAGCGGGTGTTAGACTCATTACTGACAAGTGTCAAGCGGAGCCCGAGGTACTGTTTCAACTAGCGCTGGCGGGGAATATGGAATGCGCCGATTAGATTAGATTAAGTTAGTCTTAGTTTTACTGTTTGTTCGTTTTTTTATTATTGTTGTAAATAGTTTTAATTTAATTTTTAAGGTAGACTTTATAACAAAAAATGATATGACAGAAAAGTTTTTTTTAAATTTCCGCATTTTCTTTTCGACATTGTAAAATACAGCCATATAAAATGCATGCTAATTATAAAAAGATAGAATAATAGATAGACTTTCATATTATTTAAGTAACGAGAACTGTCAAAAACAGTCATTTACTTCTATTAAAAGTTGTTACTATTAGTATTTAGATTATTCATACTTAAAACAAAACTATGTTATATATTTACTGGAAATAAATAAGTCTACAAAAAAAAATAAAAAATTATATTTTGAATAAAAAAATAATCGTTTTGCAATTCTAACATCGCTTCGGATACAATAATCCTAGTTATTGTAATATTATATTTCCATATAAAGTACAAACAATTTTCCCTCAGCCCCATTTCTCTTCTAATATTTTATTTCGATAAATTCTCATACATCCTTATCGACTCTGATGTTGAAACAATAACGCTACAATTCAGTGTAAATAAATAAACGTTATTCAACAAAACAATAATAGCAATTGTCATCACTTATCTCCTAATTACGATTATCGCATGAATTGTTTATACTGTAACCATATGTGCTGTTAGGCCCAGTCGAAGCCCCCCATAAATCCGTCACACATAAATTTCGATTTTGAGGTCTTGTTTACACTGCATCAGCTCTTCCTCGAACAAAGCCCGAAGCGTAAGCGTTTAATGTACACATCCGTCAGATATCTGCACTGTATCTACACGAATTTTCGCTCATTGTGTACACACACTTGTTAATTAGCTCCGCACATAGTTTAACGCTTATAGCAGCTTTCATTAAGCGCTTATCTATAAACAAGGATAATGTAATAATTGGTTCGAGTGCGGTTGGTGATGGGCCATGGACTGAGTGGATGGAATGGTTGGTTGATTGAGTTCGGGGTAAAGGAGGACGACTTTAATTTAGTTGCTCCTCTTTATGGGTATTTTTACGAGTTGTGTTATCAGCTCTGTTGATTTATGTTTTATCGATTCAAACACAATTAGATCTGAGTGCAGACGGAGCTTATTTAATTGACGGGGAACTATCAGCCACCCCAAAGTTGTGGCTAAATAAATGTAATCATATAATGACACGCATTTTGCGCGCAATTTCATTTCTTCATCATACTCGTAGGTAATTGTATTTTGTTAGGTATTGTTTTATTGTACGAGTATATTGCAGAAGGCTGAGGAGCGTATCTACAGGCAGATGATTCACTTGTTTGCGTGTGTCTATGTGCGACACGTGAAGTATGTTTTCATTAAATTGATTGTGTTGTTTAGATAAAGGCAAAATCATTAGTTAACAATACTGTATACATTTTATATAATGAAATATACAATAACTTGTGGTAGTATTTGTTTCAGTTTCGCAGAAATTGTTTGGTGAATTAATGTGTAATTTATAATGGAACTAGGGAGTTAACTCTTGCTTGGCATTAGATGCATGTACTTTGAAAAATACTTTACATATTGGTTATTTCATTTTTGTAATTTATTATGGATTTCAATTTAATTGTAGTTGAATTGTAGTGGTAGCTACAATTACTTTTAGTATTGTTTGACAAATAAATATGGGTGGGATAAAAAGAAAAGGATACGTTATTATAATCTCCGTCTTTTCAACTTCAAATTAGCAATAATAAATATCAAATTGAAAAATATCAGCTTCAAGTTGACAAAAAACAACTTCAAATTAATATGTATGTAGTTATCAGTTTTAACATATAAACATATAGTGTCATCCAAGCAGAAACCCTCGCAATAGAAAAAAAATAAAATGGAAGATGCATAAAAGATATTTATAGTCAAGCGGTGTTAAAATCAATAAAATCCAATACAATCAAATCAAAGGTAGTCAGAAAATATCGAGATTCAATGATCACCATCTGACAACACACAATCGAACTTTGCGCAAACTGTATGATCGTTACCTTTTTTTCAGAACACATACTGCAAAAACCAATAAACATCACCCAGTCTAGTTTCACCTACTGATCGGTTAGCGTTGCATAAATGCGGAAAAAATGCTAACCAACTACGTTTTTGAATTACTAAAACCGATCGAGATATCAGAAATATTTGTGTACCGTGCTATAAATTGATTTGTTGAATCGTCTCAATTAGAAACAGATCAAGAAGTGATCGTCCACGCGTTTCCTATACAAGCGTGGTTGTAAAAGCTGTACGCAAGTGGATTCGAAGAAATCCCCTTCGAACACAGAAAATGATGTCGCGTGAGCTGGATATATCCATACATCCATATACCAGATCCATGACAAGGCTCATTCGGGATCATTTCAACGTGAAAGCTTTCCTGGACATTAATTGATGCCTAATTTAAAGCGAATTAGGCTTGAAATATGTAAGCGACTCTTGCACTGGCACGCGGAGAACGACTACGAAAATATCCTTTTAAACAATACGATCAAATGTATGCAAGGGCATCTAGAGAAGCAAAAGATCAGTTCCTAGAGTTCGGCGTGACCATCATACTGCTTTGGTAATGGCGAAAGCGTCGTTAATGGCTTGACCAATTCCATTATTAATGAAGTAAGATGGGTTTCCGAACAAGGACCTGCTCCAGCACATAAAGCCAAGACAACTTAGCAGTGGCTAAGATCAATATTTCTGCTTTCCATCTGAGGACTGGCAGTCAGGAAGTTCAGATTTGAATTCTTTTTATTATTCTTTGTGGTCAGTGTTGGACAGTATGACCTACAAGAGACTCCACCGAAATTTGGAGAGCCTCAAATACAGCGTACCACTGTAGCTCAGTGGCTAAACCGTTTGAGGGCCTGCGTTAAAACAAAGCCGGTCACTTTGAATAAACCGTATTTTTAAGAAGTCTCGAGTTTCCGGCAAGTGAACGAGCACCTCATGACTATCCGTATCAAGGCTATTTTCGTCAACATTATTCACTACTCACGAGAAGATCGGCTACGCGACGAAGGATGAGTTTTACCAGCTTTGAACAAGATGTATAAGCAATGCCCTAGCTAAGACGTTAAAATTGCCCTGGACGCTTTCAACGCAAAGCCAGGAAAAGAGGACGCCTTTAGTAGCACTGTCGGCAAGCACAGCCTGCAATCGAGTCTGGCTAGTCGACTTTGCGGCGGGACGAAACGTTGTCGTAGCTAGTACGCGGTTCACATGTCTTGATATTTAAAAGGGGACACGGCTCTCTTTTAATCGAAAAACAGTCAACCAAATCAATCAAATTGCGATCGACGCAAGGCACTCTTCCGGTATTCTGGGGGTCCGAACTTTTCGAGGAGCCAATGTGAACTCGGATCACTACCGAGTTGTAGCCAAGGTACGGATGCGGATATCCACAACGGAGCGAAATCAACGAAAAATTGTGAGGAAGTTTGACGTTTTTTTGATGCGCGGGTAAAAATCCTTTATGGATACTTGTAGCCCGTGCTACGAGTTATGCCCGACTCCATGCGCCTGCATGGTTACGTGCTAAAAAAAAAAGGACCCTCCGATTTCTCTGTCTTGTTATTCTCCTGCGGTACCGCCAGTCAGGACATTCCTTCGCAGGGGAAGTAGTAGAATGTTGGGTGACTTAATTATTGATGATACGTTGATTTGTTGTAGTAGTGATGGAAAGATGTGTACGTCATCCCAGTATATATTTTCGTTGCTTTCATAAATGATCTGGTTTATCTCCAGCTGGCAGTTTTCGAAGTATATTAGTTGTGTTCCTCTAAGTTTTTGTTGGTGAGGTTCGCAAGTTGTCTGGATCGTTGTCTCGGGGATGTTGATAAGTAGGATATAGTTATGTTCTGGTTGTAGTATTTCCGTTACTTCCGGTACTTCTCGTAGACTGCATTCCGGTGGTAGGTGGTTTAGAAGATTGGCGATGCAGGTGTCATTGGGATTTATTTTGTACTTCCTTGCTTCTCTACAGTAATATGTTCCCTCGATTTTTGGACATTTCTCATCAAAGTGGTGAATATTTTTGGGATTGGAAATAACAAAAGGTTTGGAAATAATCATTTTAGTGTTGTTAATGGGAAGGGGTATAATGGGGTAAAATTAATAGATTTCTTCAGAGATTTGTGGAATTTGGATATTGAATATGATCTTAGTATTGTTGTAATAGGCTTGGGTGCCAAGAAGTTCATAAATATGCTCATCTGACTTTATTTCTATGGATTTATTTTTAAAAAATATATATATTTCATTTAGTTCATCTGAATTTAGAATTTGTTTTGATATGATATTAAGTCTTGCCAATACTACTGCTTCTGCTATGTTACTTAAGTGATTACTCAGTAGGTCTATGTTGTAGTTTACTTGATTAAGGTACTATGTGTATCTTATTGCTATTTCATCAGATTTTATTCTGTTGTTTAGTTCATTACGAGAATATCTTAAGTAGCCCTCAATTATTTCTTGCTGCCTGTTAATATGATTAGTAATGTCGCTAAATCGTTGGCACATGTGGTTATTGATTTTGGTTAATTGATTTATTTCACCTGTCATTGTTGATTGACCCTCTCTTTATTCAAGTGTATGGCGTCATCAGCATCCATATTTCCGGTTATGCTTTTTATAACTGATCCTAGTCCGTTAACTAATCCTCTTTTGTTTCTTAATTTTGGCATTAATGTCTGTAGTTTAGCTTTTAGTTCTGTCACCTTAACGTTAAGTATGGTTAATGAATCTTTAAGGTCGCCAATTTTGTCAAATGCATTGAGTGAGTTTGCTGTCTTGTTTATGTTCGTTTCGTATGCGTCTAGTCTTACTACGTGTATGATGTTATTGTAAGCTTTAATGGTTCTAGCCGTTCCTAATTCCATGGGAAGTATACCCATATTGTCGCTAAGATTCTGTATTTCCATTTTCTATCCTGTCGTCAACGTTGTTTTCGTTAGTAATCTGAAATTTACGTTTTCTTTTTATTTTAGATTTATGAAGTTTTTTATTATCTCTAGTAATAATTGTAACTTTTTTGTTTGTTTTGATTCTATGTTTACTAAACCTAGGTGTAAGTTTGTTTCTTCTAAATTTTCTTCTTAATATAATAGAATTTTCCTTACGTGCTTTAGGATCTTCCCTATTTGTGTTTAATTTGATTATATTCTTAGATACTAGTTTTTCTACTTGTACCTTTATGGATGGGTATAACTTTTCTTGGAATTCATTTAATTTTTTCAGGTATTCATGTTCATTATTATATTTTACTTCTTTATTAAATTTGTATGTTCTACCATAAAATACTTCATAAGAAGTAAGTTTTGTGGCAGAATGTATACCATTATTGTATGTGATTACGGTTTCATTTAAAATATCATCATGATCTCTTTCTTTCTGTTTATAGTATATGATTCTATAGATTTCTGTAAATGTGGAATGCGTTCCACAGGGGAATTGCTGCTCGATTGTTGGAAGGAGGTGATATGAAAATCAATGTTGTATTGTTTGCAGAAATCTTCAAATATAAACGCCGTGAATTCAGATCCTTGATCGGAAATTAATTTTTTAGGTACGCCGTGGAGGCTCATGAAATTTTTATTTTTTTTTTTTTCCGAGGGTAGGTGAAAATCTTCAACAAGACACTATGAGGATCGACAGCGCGTGTTCATAGTAGTGTGGGATTCTTACCCACTAAAAAGCCTCCCTTCAAAACAGACTTGTTTTTATTTTGACTACAACTAAGTATTCGACTTATCAAGTAGTTTTCGTTTCGCGAAATAATGACGTTTTGCAGGTACCTTCCCATTAGAAGTTCCTGCTAGCTCCTGTTTAGACGCGGTTACTTAACGCGCTAAGTCTAAAGGTTTGATTCTTTGTAGACGGCGAAGTAAATTTCTTAGATATACCATGGCGCATTTACAATACCCCTTAGCACTTTGTTCTCAAAAGTTTGTAAAATTTTAATGTTACTTATTTTGGTACAACCCCAGAGTTGTATACCATATGTCCATACAGGCTTTATCACCTGCTTATATAAAAGCAGTTTGTTATATATATTAAGCTTGGAATATTTTCCAAGTAACCAATACATTTCTCTATATTTATTATCTAATTCTTTGCGTTTTTTCTTTACGTGCGTTTTCCATTTCAGCTTTGTGATACAAGTGTCATTCCAAGATACTTAGCCTCGTTTGCAAACGGGATTTGAACCGAGTTTGAAAAGATCGGCAAATTATTTATTTTCTTATAAATAAAATTTACATGAACAGATTTGGTCTCGTTGAGTGCGATTCGCCAAATCTTTGTCCATTCATTTACTCTATCCAAAGCTTCTTGCAGTTTTTCTGTAGTATCTTCGACCGTTTTACCTACTGTCAAGATAGCGGTGTCGTCGGCAAATGTAGCTAGCTCAGTGCCTTCTACTTGCGGTATATCACGAGTGTATAATAGATACAAGACTGGACCAAGAACGCTTCCTTGCGGCACCCCAGCCATTATTTCCTTAAAATCAGAATATTCGTTTCCACATTTGAAGCGGAATAGCCTATTCGTAAGGTAGTTCTTCAAAATATTATATAGGTGCTCTGGCAGAACTTGTCGTAATTTAAACTTTAAGCCTTCGTGCCAGACCTTGTCAAAGGCTTGAGAAACGTTAAGGAATACGCTTGAACAAATCTTTTTTTCTTCAAGTGATTTTTCGATTACATGTGTTATTCGATGTACTTGTTCAACTGTAGAATGCTTACTTCTGAATCCGAATTGATGATCAGGGATGAGATGCCCTTCTTCTATTACCGGCTGTATTCGCCTAACCAATATTCTCTCGAACACTTTGGATATAATTGGAAGAAGCGAAATCGGTCTATAAGACGTTTTTTCATTCGGCGGTTTTCCAGGCTTAAGGACCATTATAACTTCGGCGTTTTCCATTGACTGGGAACATATTCTAGTCTAATCGCGGCGTTTATAATGAACAGAAGCTTAATTAGAGCTTTTCTTGGTAGTGCTTTAAGAACCTCTCCCGTAATTATGTCGTATCCAGGAGCTTTCTTAGGTTTAAGTTTCTCTATTTCTTCCTTAAGTTCGGTAAGGTTTGCATTTCTTATTACGCTATTGTCTATATACGACGTATTTATATTTTCAATAAGAGCTTGTCCATCAAACAGTTTGAAAGTTTCTTCCAGGTGTCTGACAAAAACTTGCGCTTTCTCTTTATCATGCCTGGCCCATTCGTCTTGATTTTTCCTAATTGGTGCGGCTTGAATTTGAGGTTTTTTAATACCTTTTATAGCCTTCCAAAGCGAATAGTTAGAATCTTTTTCTGCCGTTAAGCTTTCTAGGTAAGTTTGTATTTCATTATTCTTAAGGTCTTTAATAGATCTTTTTAGTGAGTTGCACAAACGGTTAAGATGTGCTTTATGTTGCGGAGCCCGAGTTTGTTGCCATCTTTTACGCGCTTTTCTCTTCTCCTTAATCATCTCTTTTATTTCCTGCGGATAAGTTTGAATGTAACTGGCCGGGGTTCTCTTTGGTTTGGGAGCATTCTTCCACGCGGCATCCTGTAAGATTTCGACGAGGCGATCTACTTCAACTTCAAGTTCATATGGCGTTTTAAGTGATACGCTCAGCTCAATATTTGCTTCAATATATTTTTTGAAGGTATCCCAATTAGTTTTCGCGCCGGTTAATCTGGCCGGTCCTACTTTTTTAATCAGAGCTTCGCTTATCGTCATAATGATTGGAGAATGATCAGAGGAGAGATGAAAGCTTTCTTCAACTTTTATACAGTTGCCAGATATTCCTTTAACAACAAAGAAATCGATCAGATCTGGTATCTTATTTCTATCAGTTGGCCAATATGTTGGTTTACCCGTCGAGTAAAAATCACAGCTGAATTGCATACCCGCATTATAAAGCTTTCTACCTTTCTGAGATGCGTACCTTGAGCCCCAGAAGGGGTGTTTCGCGTTGAAGTCACGACCAATAATAAAATTTGGTTTAAGGAAGTTGAAGATGTTTGTGAAATCACTTTCTTCAAGTTTACATCGCAGTGGACAATATATAGACGAAATGTTGAAAGCAAAATGTCTATTTTTAACGCGTACCGTGCTTACTTGCATTGCTTCTAATTCAATCTTTACTTCCGCTGAGTGTTCGACAGATTCTTTTATAAACAAGGATGATACGCCTCTGGCTCTTTCCGATGGGTGAAAGGCGTTATACCGGCTATATCCCCTTATCTTAATTTTCGATTGCTTTGTCAGATGAGTTTCACAGACTAAGCCTTTATCAATATCTTTTTCTCGTATAAATATTTCTAACTCGTCGAGTCTTTGTATGAGCCCGTTAGCGTTCCAAGTAAGAATTTTAAGCGTTTCTTTCATATTCTGATTGAAGTGCGCATGTTATGAATGTTGTTTTCTAGTGCAACTAGTCTCTCGAAAATTAGTTTATTTGTTTTGCATTGTTCTTCAAGTTTCGCAAGAATTAGGGAAAAAACATTGGATACATGTTTTTCTGAACTACCTCTATCACCATTTTTCAATGTCGCAACTTAAGAAGGAGTCTTTACATTAAAGTTTGGACAATTTCTTGCTTTGATCTCCCGTGAGTTGTCGGTCGTGTACGTACCCTTAACTGTCTTCGCCGCTTGAGCATAAGACTTCACGCCAATATTCGGAGATTTTGCTTCTGTCACCTTATCTCTATTACTTTCGGATTTTTTTATCATTAACCGATCTTAAGTTAATATTTTTTATTTATTTTTATTTATTTTTTTTTTTTTTCGTGGGTAGGTGAAAATCTTCATGAGACACTATGAGACCGTGTACTCATAGTAGTGTCAGATTTCTACTGACTAAAAACACCCTTCCCTTCGTTTTGTTTACTACGACTAAGTTAGACCTTATCGAGTAGTTTAAGCTTCAGATTTATATTCGCGTGAGGCAAGTAGATTTTCAATAAAAGCACCTGCTGAAACCGTCATGAACATGCGGCTTTTTGTCTTATTGCGCTAATTCGAACGGTTTCGTTCTTTGAAGTCGGCGCGTAAGGTTTGTCACATCCAAAGTTTGGAGTATGGCACAGTTGCAATGGCCATGAAGACGAATACGTAGCTGGCGAGCGAAGTTTTTTATTTCGTCCTTCACGGTAGCTATCCCTAAGTCTCTGTGGATATCATTGTTTACCAGGGAGCGTTCACGATTATTCTTATAATTTTATTTTGGAGTGATTGTATGAGATTCCTAATGCTTGGTTTGGTACAGCCCCAGAGTTGTATACCGTACGTCCACACGGGTTTAAGCACTTGCTTATACAGAAGCAGTTTGTTATATATGCTTAGTTTGGAATATCTTCCAATTAGCCAATACATTTCTCTAAGTCGATTTTCGACTTCGTCAGGTTTTTTTTTAACGTGAGGTTTCCATTTAGGCCCTGGCACTTTAAAGAGCTGTTGCGCCAAATATTTGTATTTTTTTTTTTCATTTAAGTTTCGCGTCTAGTGTCATTCCCAGATATTTAGCTTCGTTTGCATGCGCTATTTGTACCGAGTTAATGAAAACGGGAAGGTTGATTATTTTCTTGTAGGTGAAGTTAACATGCGTCGATTTGGTCTCGTTAAGAACAATGCGCCAAGTTTTTGTCCACTCACAGATTTTATCCAAGGCTCGTTGGAGTTTTATGGTTGCTGACTCGATTGAACTTTCCGTTGCCAGAATAGCCGTATCGTCCGCGAACGTAGCTACAATAGTGCCTTCAGTTTGTGGTATGTCCCGAGTGTACAGCAAGAATAAGATAGGCCCAAGGACACTTCCTTGCGGGACTCCGGCGGCGATTTCTTTAAAATCAGAATATTCAGTTCCGTGCTTGACACGAAAAAGTCTGTTTTTAAGGTATGATTCTAAGATCTTATGAAGTTGCTCCGGAAGGATTCGTCTTAGCTTATAATTCAATCCATCGTGCCAAACCCTGTCGAAGGCTTGAGATACGTCAAGAAAAGCGCTAGAACAAATCTTTTTCTCCTCAAGGGCTTTTTCAATTTCGTCGGTTATTCTATAAACCTGGTCAATTGTGGAATGCTTGATTCTGAACCCGAATTGGTGGTCAGGTATTAGGCGTCTCTCTTCAATGACCGGAAGAATCCGTTTCAGAAGGAGTTTTTCAAATACCTTCGATATTATTGGTAGTAGCGATATCGGTCTGTACGATTTTTTGTCATTTGGAGATTTCCCCGGTTTCGGAACCATTATGACTTCTGCGACTTTCCATTGATTTGGAACGTATAATAATCTAATGGAAGCATTTATTAAATAAAGCAATTTTAATAGTGCCTTTTTTGGTAATTCCTTGAGGATTTGTAGGGTTATTAAATCATAGCCAGGAGCTTTATTATTTTTCAGGTTTTTTATTGCCTGGTAAAGTTCTATAAGTGACACACTTTTTATTCTAAGGTTGTCAGATGTCGTAGTCGTACCGGTAAGTTTTAAGTTAATATTGACGGACTTTTTATCTTTCGCTGCTTTTTTCGTAGCTATTTTGGGTCTGTTCTTGATTGGTTTCATATTCGGACGCATCGAATTTTTTAGCGTATCGCGGCGTTTTTGAAGCTATTTCGCCACTTCGCAACCTCGATAGTTCGCAGGATGTTTTCCTTTGCAATTTATACAAGTGGCTGGGGTTTGCTTGTTTAGGTGACACTCTTCCGAGAGATGCTTACCTGCGCATTTGACGCATCGCGGCTCTTTCTGGCAGTAAGTCTGCGTATGATTGAAGCCTTGACAGCGCTTACACTGCGGGATCGATCTGGAGGTCTTACGCATGGGTTCGATTTTGACCACGATGTTTAGAATAGTCTTGGTACCATATATAATATCTTTATTTTCGTCTTTATCAAAACTAAGCATGAATAGTGGAAGTCCGCGCTTTACCAATTTTTCATGATCTCCCTCCGACTGTTGCTTCTCCTTCTTGATAATATTGACGGCATCAAGAATTTTAAAGCCTTTGCCTTGAAGGTCGTGCATTACATCTTCTTTAGTGCACGAGGGGTGGAGTCCCCTAGCTACAACACGCAGTGGTCTTTCTAACTTATTTTCATAAGTATACCACTGAATCTTTTCGGCACTCAATTTTTTAGATACTGATCGGTAACCGTCGGCATCATCGACATTGATTTTCCACGTATTGTTTCGCAGAGATGTCACCTTAAACTTCGATGCCAGAGTTCCTTTAATGAGGCAATGCAACTTATTATAGTCCGACGACGTTTATCGGTGGCGGTGGACGTAATTTTGGTTGTTGTTGCTTTTCTTGCATCTCCTTGCGCTTTTCATCTTTTTGTGGCTCGACTTCCGGTGACGAACCAGCTTTGCGTTTTTTGCTAGGTCGTTTCTTTCCGACCCAATTCGTTTCGCATGTTAGCTCTTCTTCATCCGTCTGGTATTCGCGACTAGGTGAGCGATGTGGGCTAACTGTATTTTCTTTTTGTAGGTACGTGTTTTTTAGGGCATTCTTTTCTTGCCTGAGTAAATCTACCTCTTTCTTAAACTCACGATAGAGTAGCTCCATTTCGCTAAGCTTGGTACGGAGTACGTCGTTTTCCTCCTCAATGCTTTTAGATTTCGCTGAGTCCCGTTTTTCACGCGTTTGCGCTTCCGGCAGACTTCTTTTTCCGGAGACGTTCGATCTTGTTGGTGGAGATCGAGATACCCTTGTACTTTTTGAGAAGGGATTTATAAGGTGCAATAAATGGCTTTCCCCAGAATCCGTAGAGCCGACCTCCGAAGAGGGTGGATTTTCCAGTTTACCTGGACTGCCACCTGGGGTATTCAAATCTTTTGTTTTGTTCATTGCATGTTTTTTGTATACGCCATACTCGGTATACGAAGGGTGGATTTTAGTCGCCTCTTACGACAGGCATGCCTACCTCGAGTATATTTTAACCCCTACCCGAAGGGGGTAAATGAAATGTTTAAGTGACTTGATTAAATTAAGACTATTCTGAATAGGGAGTGTGTATACTGCTGCAAATTTCGAGAATTTATCTATTATTGTTAGAATCTTCCTGTTGTTTATACTGTAAACATCGATATGGATTATATCTAAAGGTTTTCCTGGTGTTTCTGGGTTTTCGTACTTAATTCTGGGAGGGTTTCTATCGTATTTCATTACCTGACACTCTTCGCAATTATTAATTATTTTTATTATTTTAGTCTTCATGTATGGAAAGTAGTATTGTCTTTTTAGGTGCAAGAGGGTTTCGTTGATGCCTCTATGGTTATTATTGGTGTGGTAGTCAGTGATAAGTTTGTCTTGTGTGTCATTTTCTGTTATGTCTGATAATATTTCCATGCATCGAATAAGTTTAAAAATGTTGCTGTTCGAAAAGTATTTCGAGTAAACACTTTGGACGATTTTGAATGTTTCAGCATCTGTATATATACCACAACATTTATTTGGGGGTAAAAAATTCGTCTTTGTTTGTTTTTAAATAACATTTGAATTGTAACTGTTCTGTCTCTGTCACTTGTTTCTAGGATAAGTTGAATGTTAAACTCATTAAGGCGACGTTCTAAAATGTATATATGGTCGTCAAGATTTTCAGTAGCTGAATGTATAGTGAAACAATTAGAGTCAGGGTTATGCGCGTTTATATCGTTAGCATTTAGTTCTACTTTGGTCTCAGAGGTTGGTGTTTTAATTCGACTTAATGCGTCTGCATTTGAGTTTAATTTAGCTTTTTTGTAAACTATCTCGTAATTGAATTCTTCAAGCCTTAATCTCCATCTTACTAACTTGGAGTTTGGATCTTTGAGACTCATTAGCAACTGTAATGGCTTGTGATCGGTAACGACCTTAAATTTATGACCGAATAGATAGGGGCTTAAATATTTAGATGCCCAAACGATCACTAATAATTCTTTCTCTATTGTTAAATAGTTACTCTCCGTGTCGATTAAGGTTCTACTGGCGTAACATGTAGGTTTGTCGCTACCAATAGTAGCTTGTGATAGTACTGCGCATAATATGAAATTACTCGCATCTGTAGTGAGGATAAATGGTTTCGAAAAGTCGGGATATTGTAAAATTGGGTCGTTAATCAAGAGGTCTTTACTTGATTCAAATGCTGAAATGTGTCTGTCATTTAGTTCAATTGTCTTACCTTTCTTGAGATATTCTGTGAGTGGTTTTATCAGTTTTGCAAAGTCTCGTATAAATTTGCGGTAATAACCGAGAAGTCCTAGGAATGACTTGATTTCTTTTTGAGTTCTGGATATCGGAAAATCGTGTATTGCCTTGATTTTGTCGGGGTTAGGCTTAAAACCTTGACTAGTTACTAGGTGTCCAAGAAATACAACTTCCTTGTGAAGGAATTCGGCCTTATGCAGTTGAATTTTAAAATTTGCTTTACGTAATTTTTTAAATACAATACTTTTCTAGATTTTCGGCATGTTCTTGAAGGGATGTGGAAAAAATGATTATGTCGTCTAAATAAACCAAGCAGATTTTGCGTTGTAGATCCTGCAAAATATTATCCATCACTCTTTGAAAAGTCGATGGAGCGTTTTTAAGGCCCAAAGGGCATGCGAACATACTTGTAGTGCCCGCCTTCTACCGTGAATGATGTTTTTTCAACGTCTAATGGGTTCATTTCAATCTGATGAAATCCACTAGCGAGGTCTAGTGTGGTAAAGTACATACCACCTTGATCAAAAAGTTCCCGGAATAAGAACCGTGTGGCGGTCCCATCGTTCCGATTTTTTTCTTTGTTAAGTTGGTACATCTATTCTTGATATTCCCTCTAAATCTTAGCGTCATAGCTTGACATTTGCAAAAGTTACGTAGCCAAGAGTACATCTATCTCTGTGTGTGTTGGCGATTTTTTACCAGACCAGAATTGTGGGCAGAAAACTCGTGGATTTTGCCCCATGATAACGCACCGTTCACAGCGCCATCATTATTCGTAATTTTTTGACGAGAAATGCAACAAATACCATCCAACAGCCACCAACATTCACCTGATTTGGCTCCCTGCGACTTCTTTCTGTTCAATCGAGTTAAAAAAACCATTACGGGGAACGCGTTTCAGCCGAGAGGAAGTAATGGAAAAATCGCAGGAAGCACTGATGGACATACCGAAAACCGAATATAAAAAATGTTTCGAAGATTGGATCAAGCGCTGGCATAAGTGTGTTGCAGTCGATGGGGATTACTTTGAAGGGGACAATATAGATTTAGATGAATAAACTTGTATTTTTAATTTTCTGAATAAATTCCGGGAACTCTTTGATCAAGGTGGTACTTCGACCAAGTTTGTCTAAAACATCAGTTATGTTGGGGAGTGGGTACTTATCGCTAACCGTTTTCTCGCTGAGTTATACATAATCGATTACCAATCGCCATTTAACTTTTCCACTGGCATCTTTGGAAAAACGCCCGCTTTTTTATTTTAATTTTATTAAACAACCCTCTTACTTGCTTTAGGCCGAGGTGTAAGGAGGTTTTTTCTATGTAAAAAAAAATAACCCAATTAGCACGAGGTGCCGTTTTGATACCACAAACTCATATAACCTGGATATGATGATGTGTTGGTGGGGAGTCTCTAGATCCAACCTGTAGAGTTTAAGAATTAAGATTATTGATTCTTTAGGTCCCTCTTCTAGGGAATTGAAAAAAGATTTTTCTTAAGCTCGTGGTCTGACCCTAGCTAGTGCCGAACAAGCGCATAAATAGATTATTCTCTTGTTCTAAGATTATTCTCTTTTTTTAGACAATTATTCTGTTAGTGTCTGTTGCTTCGTGAACGTGTGCTGCTAGAGTCATAATGAATGTTTCACTCTCTTCCTTCAAAAAATGCTTATAACTTAAAGTTAAAAAGTTAAAAGGACAAGAAAAACAACCAATTTCTAAAGCTTTTGGAAGAGAGTGATTGCTAAATGTTGGACGGAACATTCCACGTTGTGCCAACAATAATGTGCCAATTGCTTTCCATTCATGGAAGAGTAGAACGGCAAATAGTTCCTCTCATTTATTGTCTGATGAGCTATATATAATTTTTTTCTCAGAGTTACTTACAGTTGCCAACGATTATGGTATTCGCCCGGCACCAAGCGAATTGTTTGTGATTTTGAGGAGGGAATTTATTCCGCATCAAAGTCTAACTTTTCTTCGGCTGATCTAAAAGGGTGTCTTTTCCATTTTGGCCAAATTATGAAGGGTGAAGGGTGCAAAAAGAGCAGTAAGACTAGATCTGTACATTCTTCAATTACTGTACTGTACTCTCTTTAAATATAAAATACATATATTATAATTGTCCCCTGGCAGCTGACCTCCTCGTGGTGGGGGGCGGGCAACGTGACTGGGATGTGCAGATGGGGTAACTTAAATAGTTATTCCCATCCATACAATCCAGTCACGGCTACCAAAACGCACACCCCATGATGACAAAAAGAAGACGACCGGCTTCGGATATTGCCAAACCAGGGCATCCTTTGGCGCCAGACCCAAATGGTGTCAGTATGCGAGCGTCTGGTGGTCGGCCTGTCCCGCTCGGCAGCCGGCCGGGTCTATTCTCAGCCAGTGCCCGCCTGAGGAAGGTAAAGGTTCCCCAATAACCGGTGATTCCTCCGGTCCTAACTCTACGTGGTATCACAATGGACCCAAGTGGTCTAAGTGTATCCTGACCTTGTCAGGACAGCCACCTTACCTAACCTAAGGTGGATGAATCAGCCAAAAGTGACACTAAACAGGAGCACTTGGCTGCGGAAGAGGAGGCCATATATCAATAGGAACCACAAGATACCAAATCTCTACGCTACTACTGCAACAGGAAATTGAGAGATTGTTCAATCTTAATACGTGCTATCATGCAAAACAGACGTGCATCACCCAAGCTCAGTCGGCCCAAAACAAGAAACCTACTGCGTTGTAGCAGACCACAAAGCGGTCATCGAACACTAGACAAATATGCCGCGAGGCCAAAAACTCCGGCCAATGAGCTCTGTCGCGCTATAAGAGAAAACACTTTTTCATCTGGTTTGCAACTGCGTTATCCTTATCAAAGAAACAAATTCTACTTGAATACTTCTTCGAAGAACTCCTAGATATTGCCGATTCGGATATCAATACAATCTGTAAATTAGTCCAAACATCAAAATGTTTCCAAGAGTAGCAGAAATGACTGGCTCATATGGTAACACAATAGACCTTTTTTGATCTAAGTAAATGCTACCGACTTTGGAGAATAACCTAACCTTAGACGGATTTTAAGGATTTTGATTGAATAGTGCTCTTTTTGGTAGTTTTGATACGAAATTCAATACCGTGCTATGTGCGAATGGCATTTATGAATTTCATGGCTTTTATATATGTAGGTATAACAATCTTTATATATTTTCAAAACATTCAATCAAATTGATGCACATGTATGTGCGCATTGGGTTTCCGCTAGCTTTCCTATGCATGTTCGTCTAACATTTTCCTCTTCTATTAATAAATCAATTTTTTTGACAAACACCAATTAGAAGTTTCTTTGAGCTTATTTATAATACCTCGGGGGAAGCACAATCACAACCAAAAACATCCTGTCACTGACGCCCCAGTAATATACACGCATACAGTCTAAGCTGGAAAAGCAGAAATAAAATTAATAAGAAAGTAATTCATTTTTTTTATACAAAATCTCATCGCTCACTTCCCTTAATGTGTTTCAAATTTTAAAAGGAGGCGAATGCCTACGATTCATTACGCTAATACCGCCACGTGTCATCTTGATAAATTGGGAAGTTTGATTAAAAACTTGGGCGTTATGCATCCACACTGAAAAATAAAGGGATAACCACTGTGGGAGGATATCCTGGGTTGAGAGTATTTTTTTTCACATCTTTTTGGAAAACCAACTTAAGCAGTGTTAACGGCTTTGGTGCTATATTTCGCACCCCAGTCGCTGCTGTCGCCCTGTGTGTACACATTACGTTCATGTTCCCTAATCAACAAGTTTAGCTTTTGTGTAGTAACCAACTGACGGGTGATTACTCATATTAATGTGTTTGGTCCTTGAATTTGACGAATGGTGTGTTCGTGTTCTTCCCGAATGGCGAACGGAACCGAAAGAATTTTAATGTTATTGCGGAAGTCTAATTAGAATTTTTGTTTGTCGGAAAACATTGTTTCGCAAACGAAACATTGCTATGAAGCTCATGAGGACTTATTAATTAATGGAATTATGTACACATATTCGTATGTATGTAAATCGTGAGTAAATAAAAATGGGGTGCTTTCTTATAAAGGGTAAAGGCGTTATAAAGTACCACGTCAGGGAAGAAAACAATTAAATACATACATATGTACGTACGTTCATACATATGTACCAAACCAAGGCTTAAACTCATCGGATTATATGTAGTTTTTTGTACAGCCGTTAATTTTGTTTAATTTAAATTTAATTTCGTACTGCAATAAATATCCTTGCACTATTCCTGCAACTACGGATACTTGTGTATATGTATGTGTGTACAATTATCATTTTGACCAAACTTATGTATATGCTACCAACACTCGAGTACAAAATTTGCTATACACTCTAAGGAATTATGTAAAATTTGAGACTTATAATATACCGCGCAAGGGTGCTCCATTGGAACTGAATAGTTCAGTACGTAAAGCTAGTGTTACTTATATACATTTCGTAACTTTTTTGGCCGCAGTGAGACGACTTTTTGAAAAGCTTGAATTTGCGACTTGTTAAGAAAAATTGGAAAAATTTAAATCTGTGTGATCCAGGAGTTTATAGACCTGCGTTCCTTACGGGATATCTTTGGAACTTTCATTGATATTGCCTTTTTAGCAGGGTTCAAATGATCTGTTCTTTGAACATGGTAAGCTAAGCAGCTCTATTTTTCGGGAGATGGATTTTCGAACTTCTTATTCGATTAAGCTTTGTCACTCCTGCTGTCATGCGAAGCATCTTCATCTCAGCTACCGTTAATTTACTCTCATACGATTTTGTACATTGTGAACTGAATGTGAGCGCTGGGCGCACAATTGCGGTGAAGACTTTTCCTTTCAACTTAGGTGCATTTTTCGATCACAAAAGATAGTAAAGTTTTCTCGCCAGCCTACACTTATGCGATGATTGATGTCGTCATCACAGGTTGCTTCGCTATTGATCGTATATCCCAGGTATTTAAACTTTTCGCACTTACTCCAAAATATTCACACATACATAAAGACGATGAATCCATCGTCAACAAAGAATAAATAATGTACCTCGGGGTCCGTCACTTTACCTTCAAACATATAGTCAAAGAATGCAATAAAGAGCGAACGTCATAAGGCGCTTCCCTGATGCTCCCCGACATTGATTCAGAACTTACTCTTTCGTACATGTCTGTATACACGTTGCTAGAAACCCTCGATGTCTTAGCTCCACCCATATCAGATCTCGTGGTTATCTGTCAGATGCTTTTTTAAAGTCAACCAATACAATATTCACATTCACCGCCGCCACCTATGCAGAATCTTGTCGCCATCCACAAGAAGCTGACTGGCCATTGGGGTGACAATGGTGTAGTGGTAACGTTGTCAATTGCCACGGTCCATGGTTCAAATCCTAATGTTAGCAAGTATTTATTTATTTCTCATGAAATATATAAATTCGGTGCGATCAAGTGCGAAATCTTGTGAACACTACTGCGAAGGCATAGCACTGGCAGTAGCTTGGTCATATGGCTAGAAAAATTGTTTGCTCTCTTAATGATGATTTGCCCATGACATCGGTTATCCGGAAGAAAATACTGTGAGTCACGAGCTTTTTCGTCTGTATTATTAGAAAGGCACTTTGACCAAGCTTCGAAAGCCACTTTCTTCTTATTTACTACTTCTTTAGTTTTCTCACTTCACCCGATGTTTCTTTGGCGTGTTGGTGATAGCCTTATGAAGCTTGTTGCTGTGATTTGGTGTTCTTTAAGCAAGTTCATCCTAGGAAATCCCATATATCTTGTGCTCTGCACTTTTTATCCTTAGCTCCGGTGATAGTGTGATAAAGGTAATTTTTCATCACGAAAGCAAAAGCCTCGCCGTTTTCTTTGTCCAGATTATACTAGTTGAGTTTCGCAGTTGTTTGCTTTTCATCGCTGTCTCCATTAGAGTTTCTTTTACCAGGAGGCGATGTTGCTGTGCGATTGCCTCTCCCAGAATCACTTTGCAGTCTTTCAACCGAGGCTTCATAAAACTGGCTGCCAAATGGTAGTCAGTCTGGGTTTTACTTCCACCACGGCTGTAGGTGATCAGGTACCGGCTTTGTTTTGTGAACAAGGCATTTAACACAATAAGATCATGTGACCTGCACTTTCTTTGGATGCCTTCATCAAGAAGGTTTCAGGTGCCGTATTCCAGTCATGCATGGTAGTCTTCATGGTCATCGTTTGACTTCCCGACATGTCCATTCAAATCTCCTCCAACAAACAGAACTATGGTATTCCTTTCTTTAGGAGATTGTGATAATCTAGCCAAAATGCACCTTTTTGCGTTGATGGGTTTTGGAGGAGAAGATTCAGTGACGAACTAAACAAGCTATACAGCGACATCGACCTTATCAAAAACATGCGTATTGGACATGCAGAGCGAATGGACACCAACGCTTCGTTCGCAGTCATAGGATTTTTCCTAGAGGGACGACGTAGTAGAGGCCCTCCTCACCGTAGGTGGCGCGCACAAGTTCAAGAAGACCTCAACCAACTTGGAATGTGCAACTGGAGGCAATTAGTTGAAGACTAAGATATACATATATGGAGAGACCTTTTGGTTGAGTCCCAGGTTCACCTCGAACTTTAGCCCCACCTAAGTAAGGAAGTAAGCTACAACTGTGAGGTAATTCGGGGCTTTGACTACCTAGGGTCCGCTATAATTACGAGGAATGATACCAGTGCGGTGATGAAGCGAAGAAACCAACCAATCGGTGTTTCTTTGGGCTAAGAAGGCAATTGAGTAGCCCTATCTCGAACAACTTAGGTAACCCTATGCTCAGTCCTGACCATTATAGTCCTGCTGTATGGTGCAGATGCATGTACATGGAAAAGTACACGTAGATACTCTTGGTTACTTTGAGAAAAGTTCGCCGAGTGATCCTTAGTTTTGTCTACATAGAAGGGAAGCAGAGAATAATGAATCGTATGGGCTGTAAAGCGACATCAGCTTTACCAGACTACCCAGGCGTCTAAAATGGCGACTAAAATGGCTTGGGATACGTAGAGCGGACTTTAATACTCCGGTCCGCACAGTATTTTAATCTACCCCGGAGCCTGGAGGGACGACGCAATAGAGGATAGCCTCACATTAGGAAGTGAAAACGGACCTCAACCAACTTGGTTAGCGAAACTGGATGCAGCCTCACATTAGGAAGTAAAAACGGACCTCAGCCAACGTGGTTAGCGAAACTAGATGCAGGTAGCTAATAGCCGTGCTGGCTAGAAGGTCTTGTTAGTCCACATCGGACTGTAATACCATCAAAACAAGTAAGTAAGTAAATAGTTTGGTAAACAGACATGCAAAAGAAGAGCAACTTCAAGCAACTTACTTTCATCTGTCAATTCTAGTTTATCAACCACAATTCCAATTTCCAGACTCGTATGAGATTTCATTGTCCTATGTAGTTAAAAAAAAAATGGTGACAATGCGCATGGGTCAATCGACTTCACTGCTTGTACATTATTATATCATTTTCAACATAAATAGCGTACGTTATGGGCTATAGCATAAATATGCTAATGAGGGCACTCCTAGCAGAAACCGAATGATATAGAGTTTTTATTTCCAAAAATTCCTTTAAGCCATGTTCTCAATAAAAGATATAGCGCTCAATATCCAAATTTCAATTCATTATACATATCTCGATGGATACCTATGTATGAGCATTATTGGAAAAGTTTTTGTCTAGCGGACTTTTTTAAGCCGCTTTGGGCATCAATTTCAATTACATTGAAAGGACAAACGTCTTCTTTGCTTCGTTTAATTTATTTCTTTTTTGTTTTAAACCTCTCAATTCGACCCTTTTCGAAATTAAAAATCCCCATTAATTAGCTCGGAAATAGCCACTCTTTATTTATAATCAGTTCTTTTCCAGACTACTCAAATCTGTCAATCAATTAACAAATTTATGCCCTGGAGTGTCTTCAATGATTCTGAGGCAAATTAAAATTCTGGATTTTTTTTTTTTTTGTAATTATTATTTCAGTTCTGAAATTCTCGTATGAGTACACTAAATTGACATAACTATTGAAACGGGACAATCAGTGGCCGGGAATGGTATTCAATTCGAAAGCTTTTAATCTAAATCCTGTGTCCGCTGTCATGTTGTTTGCCACGTCAAAGATATTTGCCAAAATGACTTGCTCTTAATTAGTGTGATGTGGTGGTTGTGGTTGCTCAACCAGTTTGATTTCCTTATGTGGGAAGATTAATCTTAAGGATTTGTCGAACACATTGTTCCCCCAAATGGCAATTGCAAGTCTAATTATGCTTTGATTGCACATTCAAATGGTGTGGCAGGTTGACAGATAGTTAGGAGGTGACATTTGAAGCCATTATTCGGCCTCATTTGAACATTTTTTTGTGCAGTAATTGTTTCGCAGTAGATCTGTTGGATATATTTAATAGACAAGCGAATTAAATGTAAATTAGTATATACGTGTATAAGTTTAATTAAAACAAACCCATTTACACACTGCCTCGTCAGTTAATATGCAATTCAATTTATTTATTTAAGTACACCGAGTCAAAAGATTTATTTTGGATTGGATCAAATCGAAACTGGACCGACGCTCAGAAAAAATACCTAAAAATGACAACTGCTGATTTTAGGAAAGTTTTGATAAAATCCCCCACGCCCTCTTTAGGTCTGTCGCATCTAACTCACTCAGCGTAAACTCGGGAATACCCCTAATATTTATATTATATTAGCCACCACTGACGTCGAGCTCATATTCACTAAATCTAATCTCAAACAAATTTCTTCTCCTTCTGGATATTTTCTTTGTAAGCTGACTTAAATAAATTTTACACTTAGTGCCAAAAAAAACATTAAGTGTCAAGCAGTTACCTACTCTTGTAAGTGTCGCCGTCAAACACAGGGAAACTACCGTATTAATAATGAACTTGTTCCAATAGTTGTTACAATTCGTGATATAGACGTTATCTGCGATAACCAGCTCAGTACTCTTTCTCATATCGACCACATAACAAGTATGGTCACCCAAAGACCATATTATAAAAATCGGAACTATTAAACGCTAATTTATCCATTTTGCTCTACGAAGTCTACAGTAGGAAGACAGATACCACTTCGCCCTACGAGAATCGTCTGAAACTGATAAATCTGGAAATTTTTAAAGCACGCAGTGATGTTGCCGATGTACATATTGTACATCAACTCTTATTCAACAAATCTTCCTGAATACCAGTCCACGTCATCTTAGATTTTCTTAAGAAATGGTTAGTTTCCCTTCCACTTTGAAACTTTGTTTCGATTTGTAGTATGCATTTTACTACAGATAAAGTCTCAAAAACCTGGCTCACGTGAAAGCACACAATGCAGAAAAATGTAGGTAAATAGCGCATTTCCCACCCAGAATCTTCCGGAATCGTCAATCGAAAAGAGAAATATAAGAAAGGACCGAGCAAAGTTCACCTATTTTGGGTGATGGCACACTTTTAAATTAAACAAATTGTTGTTCATTTAAACAAAAATAGAAACCAATAAAAAAAAAAAATACATACGAGTACATACATTTGTGAAAGTACATTCAAATCTATGTTTAATTGTTAGACATAATTTTTCGCCTGTAAGAAAGTGATGAGCTCACGTTTACTTACGTTCAGAACCCAAATTTGAATTTTTAACGCGTTTCCACTTTGAAACTTGCAAATAAGTTAATTATTATTAAAATAATACTTAAATTTTTAATCTAGCTATCTATACCTTTATATATTGGATCACATTTTCATTTATAAAATATCTACTTTATTTACCTCATTTTCTTAATTTTTATTTTTTTTATTTTTCTTAAAAATTATTTATTATTATTATTATTTATTAACTGAACAAATCTTTTACAATAGATTGCAACAATCTCTGTTAGTAGAAGTTACTTTATACAATTCAATAAATTAAAAAAAAAAATGGATTTAGAAGTATTCAAGGTAATTATATATATGAAATTTAATTTATTTAACTTAAGCAAAGTAATTGAAATTCAATTAATTAACAAATATTTAACAAAACATTTAAACACCAGCCAAGTGTTGAAATAAAACCTCACCAAAACGATTCGTACAGTGCAGTCTTCTAATGCGAACAGGTAATGAATTCCACAAACGAACAGCTTGAACAAAGAATTGTCTTTCCGAAGTTTGACAGAAAGATCTCGGCTGAATAATAGCAAAAGATCGTGTTGAATTCGCGAGCTGTATCTTTTCGGAGAGGTATTGGGGCTCTTTTACTATGATTATTTTACGTAGGTACATAATTGAAATGTAATTAAAGTAAGTGTGTAACGAGCACCAAAGAATTTTATTCGCATAAGGAGAGACATGGTCATAACGCTTCAGTTGGAAGACATATCGGGTTAAATTGTTAAAAACAACTACAAGTTTACGTTTAGTTTCGGCGCTATGGCAACAAAATATTTGGCATCCATATGTGATCAGTGGAATGATCAGCGACTTAACGAGCAATAATCTGGTATGCAGAGGTGTAAAATGTTGTGACATCGAGAGATTTCTGAGGCAGCCATATACTTTTCCAATTGTGCTATGAATATGATCATCCCATGTTAAGACACGATTGAAGCATATACCGAGATTTTTTCCTTTGTCAATGTATTGAAGTTCAAAAGAGCAGAGAAAAATTTTAGGAAAGTAGCTTAAATCCAAGAGAGTTTTGTGAATAACAAAGCATTTGGATTTCACAGGATTTAACTGAAGATAATTAGATTCCGCCCAGTTAAGGATCTGCAAAAGGTCAACGTTTAAGCGACTAGCTCCATCCACAATAAGCCCTAGTTTACAGCTCATATAGATCTGCACATCATCAGCATACATGTGTAACTTGGAGTTACGAACAACAGATGGAAGATCATTTATGAACAGGGAGAATAACAATGGGCCCAGAATAGATCTTTGTGGCACACCTGTAATCACATCCAAAAATTTGGAGACTCTACCATTTACCACAATCGCTTGATTTCTTTTAGAAAGATAAGAATGAATTAATTTAGCGGCAGTAGGGGAAAAACTATAGAGTGCTTGTAATTTGTGAAGGAGGAGAGAGTGGTTGACAGTATCAAATGCCTTGGAAAAATCAAGAAGAGCTAAGAAAGTAACCTCATCTTTATCAATGGAGGCTCTTATATCGTCCGTAACTTTTAACAGAGCAGAAATAGAGCTATGTTTAGGACGAAAACCCGACTGATTTTTGCACAAGATACTGTTTCTTCGTATAAAATCAGAAATTTGATTGTGAATTAATTTTTCCATGACTTTTGATAGAAAAGGCAGTATTGAGATCGGTCTATACTCGGGAGCAGAATTACGCGATCGTTGACCTTTCAATACAGGAATTACTTTTGCTGATTTCCAGGCAGAAGGAAAGCAAGACGTTCGCAGAATAGTATTAAATACATGAGTGACTATTGGAAGTATGTGGGGAAAAATCATTTTTATAAAGTTAGGATGAATGTCATCAAAGCTTACAGATTTCGATTTCATTTTAAGTATAGCTTGAACAACTTCAGTTTGATCGACACCAGACAAACTATTCCTATCTCACGCAAGTTGCTCCATAAAGTTTTGGATGGGAGAATACGACTGTATCTATTTGCAAAGTAAGATCTCTTGGCACATCTGATCTTAGAATTGACCAAGTTACGAAGACCACGAAAAATATTGTATAGATCAAGGAGTTTAAATCGTTTCCACCTGTTATATGCTTGATCACGCCTATTTTTAAGCTCGTTTATTTCAGGGGTGAGCCAAGAATCAACACGATTTTTAATGTGTTTGGTTTTTAGAGGGATGTGTTTATTGTATAGGCTGCGTATATTGTTTTGGAGACAGTTAACTTGTGACTCAGGGGAACTCATAAAGTATATTTGCTGCCAATCTATATTGCAGACATCCTGCTCTAAAAGAACAACATTCACATTTCGAAAGTCCCTATAAGAAATATATTGAGGTAGAGTTAGAAGATTGTTTTTGAAAATAGCAAATATTAAGTCGTGTTTCGAGAAAACTGGAGCGGATACCTGATCATAAAAAAGAATTTCTTGACCTCTGTTTACAAAAATTAAGTCCAATAACGTGTTGGTAGTTTTAGAGAAGTGTGTGGGAGTTACACAATTAACTGGACACAAATTGA
The DNA here is from genome assembly GCA_945910035.1 of Brachypalpus laphriformis. NCBI lineage: Eukaryota > Metazoa > Arthropoda > Insecta > Diptera > Syrphidae > Brachypalpus > Brachypalpus laphriformis. The sequence goes on from OX246756.1 coordinate 105,919,850, forward strand.
GCGATTTCATTGTATTTAAGAAAGTCCCAGAACCATCCTTGCTTAAAAGGTTGCAATTGAAATCCCCATAGATGATTATTTCAGTGAAGGAGGGTGCAAGAGTCTCTAAAACTGAATTAAATGAGTCGAAGGCAATACTGCAATTAGAACGGTAAACAGTGCCAATTAGTGACTTCTTACCTCAACTCAAAATTTCAATAAAATTATATTCTATTGGACAATCTTGTGGAGAGGTAATGTGCGTTTTACATATAACTCCTCTACGAACATAAATCGCCACACCGCCACCAATCCTACCGTGTCTGTCATTACGAAATATTTTGTAACCATACAAAGAATAAATTTCATCAACAACATCTTCGTCAAACCATGTCTCAGATGCGCAAATAATATCAACACCCGACCCAACAAATACATTTCGAAATTCGTCAATCTTTGGATACAAACTCTGGGCATTGATATGACACACACTAAGCCCCTGACTTTGTTTACAAAAAATTCTTATCATTGCACGCAAGTTATCAGTTCGGCTGTCGTTGTTAGAATTCAGATCGTTATGTGACATCAATGGTAAGTAAATTATTACTACGCATAGAAAACTGCAGAGACGAATAAATTAATGAGGGTTTCATGGCTTGGCGGCTGTTAAAATGAAAGCTAAACATATGAAGAAAAAATGGAACATAAAAACAACAAATTCTCAAGTGAAAAGAAATTGACTGCGGGTGCAGCTTACTTAATTCTGATTTCGCTTCGATCATCTGGTGTCTCCTTCTCGCACATTGTGTTCAAGTTCTCCAGTATGTTGATTAAAAGCGCTTTGTCTACAGGTGAGGCTTTGACATGAACTCTTCCGTTACGGGTGAATACACTCGAAAGCTTAGAGCGCCGCTTGAGTTGAAGAGCTTTTCGCAGTATCAGGTGGTTGTGAAGAGTTAAGCTCTCGTTGATGAAGATCCGACTGTCAGAATTTAGTTTGACATCATGTAAACAAAGAGGTTTCTTGTATCTCCTCCAACGCTGATGAGCAGAACTGAGCACTAATTGTTTATCTGCTGCTGTTTTAAATTTCACGATGGTTGCAGTGTCCTCAGAAGTGCCTTTGGATTTTGCACGAAAGATGTTGAGAATCTCGGGTGGTTGTAGGCAGTCAATCGATTGACATAAGGTGGAAAATATTTCATGCAAGTCTTCGTTGTCACTTTTAGGAATACCTCGTAGTACAGCATCAGCACTCAGTTTCTCACGTTCGAGATAGTCGATTCGTTCAACATAGTGCGACAAATCAGCAGGTTGTGAGTCCGAGTCAGGTTGTATTTTCAAAGGCTTCTACTCTATTCGATAGTGCTGACATTTTTTGGTCGACTTCAAGGAAACGGAGGTTGAAGTCCCTTTCAATTTTGTCCAGTTTCTCAGCCAGTTTTTTGTGCTCTTCCACGATTAAATATTTAAGTTCATCGTATTGCTTTTGAATGCGTAGTTCGATGGTTTTAAGCTGCTTGTCCTGCGGTTTGCTTGTTGTTAATGAAATCTATGTTACAATAGATTGAGTTACCTGCGAAGCTTTAAAGCTTATCTGCAGATGGCTTAATATTTTAAATAATTCATTGTTTTGAATTTTAGCAGTTATAAAAATGACTCGATTATATACAATTCGAATTAAATTTCGTGCAATTAGTTTTAAGTTGAGTAAAATTACGTTACATTCATGTTTAAATTTACTTTGTTTTTTTAGTTTTAGTTTTAGATCACATAAATAGAGCATGTCGAGAAAATAAATTATCAAACTTTTTTACGTTTTAGTAGTTAACTATTGGATTCATCACTGTTAGTATGATGTAATTAATCTGTCTTCTGACGTACATATTTTATGTTTCTGGTATCCCGAAAAGTCCCTGGGCTCGTCTTCTTGTATTCAGAGTGTGACGTATAGGTTGTTGAAAACGTGGGTCATCGTAGTATTCTAATATTGTAGTCATCTTGAATATTGTGTTTACATCTAGAACCTTGAAATTAATATTTTGTTTATTTTTTAAAGTACACCATCGCAAAAACAACGCTCTTGAGTTGTAGTCGTAGCTTATTTACGTGTTCATGCCATATAAAATGATCGTCAATTATCACTCATAAATAGTTTATCGTTTTGACCAGTTTAATAGCTGGGCTTTTTGTTGTTGTTGGGCAGTCATCACTTAGGTGATAAGAGTATGCTGATTATTACTAATCCGTTTATTACTAATCCTTGGTCATGGCACCATCTCAAAGCACCATAAAACTCATCTTGCATTATTGATGTTGCAGTTGTGCTTAACAACAATCGGTATTTCATCTGCGCAAGCAAAACCAGTACTTATTTTAAAAACACGGACAAATTCTTTGGTGAACGTACATATTGTATCTTGGATGAACAAGATTAGTCCCAATTCTGAGCCTTGAGGTACACCGTACGTGCTTTGTTTTTCTTGACTCAATGTATTTGCCACTTTAAACCTTATTGCTCTTTCTGATAGAAAGTTTTTTATCCACTTTGCTAGAATCCTTCAATTGCAATCAATTCACTCATTTTTTATTGAAATCTACATAGATTTGGTTGATGTCGAATTCCTATGGTACTATCACACTTCTTTTTATTACCACCGCAGAACAACTTTTCTAATCGTCAGTTTCAAGAAAAGTATCACCTTTTACCATCAACGCATACAATTTTTAAATAAAAACCGAATAGAAACCGTATTTCGTATGAATTCTGTACTGCCGCAGTAATTGCGCCGACTGTTGTATATAAATTTTGCTAAATTTTGTAATATTTCAAGCCACGTTTCAAAACCAAGTACTTGCCTTAGAGAAAGTAAAAACAAAAAGATCTATTAAAAACCCTGCATTGTACGTATCCGCAAAGTATGTCATTCTGAAAATTGAATGACGTACTCGTAGTATTTGCATACGTATACACGTAGGTATTCTCCTGAACCCCTTTCAGTGAATTGTAGTTATTTAATGTCAATTCCTTTTTCTGGAAAGGAATTCCTGTAAAATTACATATTGTTCCCAGTATAATGCAGATCTACAGAAAACGGAAGTCTTAGCTTATCAATGGGTTGGTAATTAGCCTCGGTTACTTTTTTACAGGATACGTATTTAAAAAGCAAACGTTAATGTAAAACGGTTATATAGACCGCATTTCCTTTGAAAATGTATGCTAATTGTTACAGCAAATGTTGGTAATACAATTTTTCTTCTCATTATGATTTTATAAACTAAGGGTTTGTCTTCGAGAAGAACCAGGAAAACTTTATTATTATTTTAGATTTCGCAAGTTGAGGTATACGTTCAACGCTATCAGTACTGCTTAAAGGCAAGAATTTCATGACGAATCATACCTTTCACCGAGAGAGAAAACCCCAAATCAGTTACGAAGTAATATGCAGCTTTGTATAAAAATGCTGCATCACACATTTCCCAATATTTGTGCAAATAATGAAGATATAGGAGAAGAAGGCGGTCTCTATTTGTAGGGTCATTCCAGTTCAAGTGACGTAATGATAAAATCGGCAAGCTTACGATGTATGGATTCAATGAGATTAATATGTAACGCTTATTTTGAAGGCTAAATGTAAGATGTATACTCTGACTGGGGGCCAAAGAGGTTTATGTAGCTTAAATGTTATAAGAGGACATGTGAGTTCTTTACTTCAACGCTTTACAGAGTTATGCATTGAATTTGCTTCATTGGCAATATTTTCAATATGAAAAGCGAAATAAATATTTTCAGAATGCTCAAATACTGATGCAACTTGCATAAACAAAGATTCTTTGGGTTTATAGTCCTAATTAATTAAATTGTGTTTTCCTGAAAAGGCCCCCAACTGACATTTAGATGCGTTTTAAAATAAATTATTACAGCACTATTCGATGAACGCATTTATGCCATTCTGCATAGCGATACAATTGGACTGACTGCGGACCAGTCTAAAGATTTGTATGTCGTCGACACAGATCTAAATTCAAGAAAAGGTATTTTCAATTGATTTCATTTTTAATGCATTTTATTGGTTAAAATCATTATATCTTACGTGCTAACAAAAACGCTTAAAACTAGCGTAATTAACTTAACTAACTTATTCTAACTTACTGGCCCCATGCGGGCACTCTAAGCTAAACTTAACTCTTAACCTATGTCTTTCGACGTAACCTAACTAAATTTATTTATTGTAACTTAACTAATTACCAAATTAAACTAAGAAAAATGTTTACCGTAGAAAAAACTTATAAACTACCTTAAAAATAAGCTTAAGCTAACTTAACTATGGAGTGTAATTAAATACACTCTTTTTTTTTAAGCCAAGTGCTGTGCTTGATTTTTTTTTTTTTAGCTAAGTGCTGTGCTATTTGTTTTTGTAATTTTTTTTCATTTCTATTTTTTTTATTTTTTTTATTTTTCATTTTTTTTTATATTATACAAGCAGTATCTATGTGTTTGTTAAAATATAGATATTGATCTAGCCAGACCCCAAGGTATCTGACTGCACTTCGACTCGCAAGTGGCTGTCCGTGCTGCCCTACGATAGAGAATTTTCGCCAATTCTTTCTAGTGTTCCAAGAGGCCCCAGACAGCGGCGTTCTGAACAGGATGGTCTCTGACTTCTGAAAGTTAATCTTCAACTTCCAGTCGTCGCAGTATCTCTTGATCTTATCGAAGTCACGCTGCAAGAGTATTGCAATTACTTCGATCTTAGGCCCCGATCTGTACGCAACCAAATCGTCTGCGTACGCTATGGCATGGTGAAGTGAACCTATGAGATCGTTCGTGTAAATATTGAATAGGATCAGCGAATTAACCGCGCCTTGTTGCAGACCATTTTTTACTTCAAAAGTTCCAGCAGAAGTCAAATTGCCATTCTTCACAATGAAGTTCTTACTGGTGAGCATGTCATAAAGTATGTGGCAGTGGTTTACTTATGCCCAGCCTGCTCAACTTGTAGAAGAGTCCCTCTTACCATACGGTATCGAAGGCGTTCTCCAATTCAACCAGGTAGGCACCCGTGCATTGCTTCTTGCTTTTGTTCCATTGAATATCCGATACTAGTTTAGACGCGGCATGTATAGTATCACGCCCTGCCTTGAAACCGAATTGGTTATCCGGATAACTGTAAGGTATAACCACCACACTGTTGATCCCAATAATAAATAAAGGAGGACCTGAGTGACTTCCTTGTGGTACACTGGATGTAGTGAAAATTGTGTCGGAACTTATTCCCCGTTCATCAAGATCCCTCCTTCAAATGAAATAACTAGAAAAAACCAAAGACATCGTTCTAAACAGAATTTAAATGTGAAATAGTATGTGGAAGGGCTTGCTGAAATATGCATATATATATACATATTACTCTTGCTAGTTGAACAGAACATAGACGCATAGATAGTGAATGTCTAACTATATGGCCTATATAGTACAATAGCATTGACTTATTCAGAAGAGTTCACATACAGCGACTAACTTGACTGGGTCATGCAGAGCGGATGGCCCAATATTCCAGCCCGAAAAATCTTCGAATGCACCTCCGGATGGAAGACGCAGCTGACTTGTAACCGGGCAGGCTGGAGAGTCTTGTTGGTTGAGGGCTAGATCCACCTCGGACTGTAGCGTCACTTAAGTAAGTTAGTAAGATGAACAAAATACGGACTAAAAATGTAGGCCAAAGAATGAAGAAATACAACATTCTCGTTGAAGACGAAGACTTTAATACGTGAAATACTCGTATGTTAATGGTCGTAGTTTGTAGATTTCACATCCTCTAAGATTTATCGCATGCAAGGATAAGTTGGGTTCGACTGGTAGCCTGCATTATGTGCAGGCTCTACTTAGACCAATATAAGGCACTGATGAGTTTCCTTTTCTGTGTAATTAAATAGTTGGAGCGTTTGTTATCCAGCTCGGGCCAAATCAGCCTGATTGTGCTAAGGTGTTTCCTTGAGAAACAACACCAACATTATTGGTGTAGGCAATTACCTTGTAACCTCCCCCTTTCAAGATTAAAAGTAGACCAGGTTCCAATACCAGAACTATATGGATGATTTGAAATTTCAGATGACCGACCTTTAAGTTTTTTTTTTTTTTTTGAGATACTATTATTAAAGTCGATATTACGATTGTAGAGAAACTCGAAAAGCGGGTCTCGCAATCTGTCCGTCTTTCTTAGACCTGCAGCTTAAACGGCTGGGCGGATTTACTTTAAACTTCATATCTGGGTATTTAGGCATTCTGTCGGATGAATATACTTATGATTACTTTTAACACGTAATCAATTTGCAGTTTTAAGGTATAGACGACGAGAGGTGAGAGTCTCGTTTAGAGACTTCCTATTTTGAAGGAGTACCGCCTGAGACCGCCGACTGTGTTGGATGAGGAGAGAACAGTGATCATTTTAAATGGAAACAATGGGTGGAAGGCGGTGTATGACTACACTACGGAGGCACTAATGTATAGCAAATGTATCATGGGGGAAAGTTTTTAAGCTAGAAGGTTAGGTTAGGTTAGGTTAGGTTGGCTGTCCACACGAGAGTGTAGACACACTTAGACCAGCGAAGGTCATTTGTGATACTATGGATCAAACCATTAGGCCACTCAGGGACTAACAAAACCAACCGAAGCTTTTGACAAAGCGATGGATGCTCATGACGTCCAAGGACGCCAGATCGCAGAGGTCGTCAAGGAAGGGGGACCCTAGATGGAGCATTCTTTTATGCGACAAGGCTGGACATGTGCATAGGAGGTGAAGGATGGTTTCCTCCTCCTCCTCGTCCCTACAGCTTCTGCAGAAGTCATTGGAGAAGAGGCCAAGTCTTTTGGCGTGTTGGCCTATAAGACAGTGTCCAGTGAGAATACCGACAACGCAGCTGATTTGTGTACGCTTTAACTTGATCAGATCGGCACTACGTTTTTGATCCAGCTTAGGCCAGATCTGTCTCGAAATGTGACACGTTGAGCCGTTTCCCCATCTGAGGTTGGTCGTGCTAATAGCGTTCAGCTTTAGTAGATACTTACATGTAGCGAGGGGCATACCCAGGGCTTACCTTTCAGGCAAAATCCTTAGAGTGGTACCCTGTCTGGCGAGGTCGTCAGCCCTGCAGTTACCTGGAATGTCTCTATGGCCCGACACCCAGCATAGGTGAATGTTGAACTGCTCTGTCATCTCCATAAGAGATAGACGACAGTTTAAGGCAGCCTTTGAAGTGAAGGAGAACGATTCCAGGGACTTGATTGCCGCTTGGCTGTCAGTGAAAATGCTAATATCCCTGACAGATAATACATTACATTTCAGCCAGGACAGGGCTTCTTTAATCGCCATGATTTCCGCCCGGAAAACGCTACAATGATCAGGGAGGCGGAAAGAGATGCTCAGATTGAGCTGTTCGGAGAAAACACCACAACCCACCCCACCCTCCGTCTTAGATCCATCTGTAAAGAAGTGAACCGAACTACCATCGACAGGGGGGGAGGTGTCCCATACATCCCGGTTAGGGATGCTCGTACGGAAGTTACGGTCAAATCTCAGTTTCGGCGGGATGTAGTCCGTGTTTTCGTGTTTGAAGTTGAGAAGATCAAGGATCGAGGAGTGACCAAAGCGATAGCTAGACCACTGAGAGGAGGCTTTCAAGCGGATGGCCGCACAGGCAGCCAACTATTTGCCGAAAATATCTAAGGATAGCAGGTTGAACAAGATGTCCAGTGCCGCGGAGGGAGTAGTTCTAAGTGCACCACTGATGCAGATGTATGCAGATCTTTGCACCTTAGATAGTTGAGTGAGGTGGACAGCCCTTTCAAGAGCAGGCCACCATACGATCACGCCATATAGTAGTATAGGCCTGATAACGGACACGTATAGCCAATGGGTAATTTGAGGTTTAATACCCCAGCTCCTACCTATAGCCTTTTTACAGGAATAGAGAGCTACATTAGCTTTCTTGACGCGCTCTAGTAGATTGGCCTTCCAGTTTAATTTCCTATCCAAAATAAGACCCAGATATTTTGCGTTTTCAGAGAAGGTGAGACTGGTGCCATTTATCAAAGGAGGGTCTATGAAGGGAACTTTATATTTCCTCGTGAAGAGAACGAGTTCCGTTTTATGGGGGTTAACCCCCAGTCCACAATTGGAGGCCCATTTGGTGAGCCGGAAGAGAGCATATTGGAGGATATCCCTGAGAGTGTCCGGGTGTTTACCGGAGGAAGCAATAGCAATGTCATCAGCATAGGCGATCACTCTACAACCTGACGTATCCAGGTCCAACAGTAGTTCATTAACTACCAGGTTCCACAGAAGAGGTGACAAGACTCCACCTTGAGGTGTACCGCAGCAAGCAATTCTTCTGGCCGATGCACCGCCCAGCTGCGTGTTAATAATCCTGCATGTAAGCAATTGATTGATCAACACTCCGAGCGAGGTATCCACTTTCAGATTTACAAGTGCGTCGGTTATTGCCTTTGGTTTGACATTGTTAAGAGCTCCCTCAATGTCAAGGAAAGCCACCATGGTGTATTCTTTGATGCTTAATGATTTTTCGATGATGCGCACAAGCGAATGTAAGGCAGTCTCAACGGATTTGCCTTTGCAGTACGCATGTTGGGACGGCGAGAGCAGAGCTGGGCTAATACTTTGCCGAAGATGGATATCAATTAACCTTTCTAACGTTTTGAGCAGAAAGGACGATAGACTGATAGGTCGGAGATCCTTTGGTTCCACGTGCGAGCTCTTTCCTGCCTTAGGTATGAATATGACTTCAACCTCGGTCCATAGTTTGGGAATATAGACCAGATTTAGACAGCCCGACAAGATGACTTTGAGCCATAGAAGCACAATGTCCTCGCATTGCTGAATTTCAGCTGGAATAACACCGTCATGTCCTGGGGACTTGAAGGGTTTGAAACTGCGCATGGCCCAACGGATCTTTTCTGTAGTTATCAAGACTAACGAGTTGCTGCAAGGTTGAGGGGGGGGGGGGTTTTCCCTCTCGCGATATAGCAACAGGGGAGCTACCAGGAAAGTGGGTATCCAGTAAGATGTCAATGGATTCCTCCGCAGAGGAGGTCCAGTAACCATCCGGATGCAAAAGGAAGCTGGGTGTAGCAGGGCTTTTAGAGAGGATTTTCCGCAACCTGGAAGCTTCCGAGGACTCTTCAATGCTGTCGCAGAAAAGTCTCCAGGAGCGTCGTTGCTCCTTCCTCAGTGAGATTTTGTATTTTCTGAGAGACAGTTTATAGGAGTCCCAGTCGGCCGTCTCACGGGAGCTTTTAGCAGTATTAAAAAGGAGCCTTCTAGCTACTTTAAGCTAGAAATGACAATATAGTTCAATTCCCTTATGCAATTGTTTAACTCTTTATCCGAATGTTTAAAGTTTAAAGCTTATAATGTACTATGAAAGTGATAAAATATTTTATGTACGGAGCCTAAATGTCAATCTGGTAGACGGTCAATAATGGCCAAACCTAAATAGATTTGAAACTATGTATGATATTGTATCAACCTTTTCCTCCAATATATATGAATGTTTCTATATGTACATATGTGTATATAAATGTGCCGTGTAATATGTAATTTGCGATGCTAGCAATTAAAATTAATGTAAAAATAATAGAAACAAAAACTGTGATTAAGAGCAATCTCATAAAATCGAAAGCCATTGGTGTTGACGGGATCCACCCCTATTTTATAAAAATGATTCTACCGTACGTCCTTCCAGCATTAACTCATCTTTTCAACACAATCATAACAATATCCAATTTCCCAAAGTCCTGGAAAGCTGCAAAGATTATCCCAATTCTTAAAAACAAAGCAACACATAGAGCCCCAGCAGAATACCGACCTATCGCAATACTTCCATATTTATCCAAAGTCTTAGAAAAAACTGTTCACTATCAGCTGTCTGCTTATCTTCGACAAAACAACCTACTTTGCATGTACCAGTCCGGTTTTCGGCAGCATCACAGTTGTACTTCAGCATTGCTTAAAGTAACTGACGATATAAGGGCAGCAACCGATAAAAACTACTGTACTTTTCTAACTTTGCTAGACTTTTCAAAGGCTTTTGACACGGTTGACCATAGACTTCTTGTCGCAAAACTTCAAAATTTGTTTGCTTTCTCCTCGTCCGCTGGAAAATTAATTTTGTCCTATCTCACAGGTCGCGTACAAGCAGTTTTCGTAAACGGTATTCAATCCGAGTTCTTAGCGAGTTTCACAGGTGTCCCCCAAGGATCCATATTGGGCCCACTGCTTTTCACAATATTTATTAATGACCTCCCAAACGTTGTTCATAACTCTGCTGTGCATATGTATGCCGACGATGTCCAACTGTACATAAGTAGTGCTCCTGGTCTTATCAATAATGCTGCTTATAAACACAATGAGGATCTCAAGAATATCCTTACTTGGTCCAAGGACAATTTTTTAAGAATAAATCCAGATAAATCCAAATGCCTTGTAATCAGTAGAAATGGTCATGATCCAAATTTGTTACCCCCCATTTATCTTGGAAATGCTCAAATTGGATTCGTCCACAAAGCCAAAAATCTGGGTGTTTGGTTCAGTAAAACGCTGTGCTGGGATAACCATATTTTGACGTTAATTGGCAAAATCTATGGATGTCTGCGAAATCTATCTTTATCGCAAAACTTCACACCGACAAGTACAAGACTAATTTTGGCACGAACTCTACTCGTGCCGCTAATTACATACAGCTGTCAAATTTTCTGTTGCAATAACACTATCATAACACGCAAATTACAAGTTGCATTTAATAATATAACGCGTTATGTTTTTGGGTTAAGAAGATATGACCATGTTTCCGCCCATGCTAAGAAGATACCTGGTTGTACATTAGAAAAGTATCTTGACTTTTGCACAATCAAGTATTTACACAAAGTCATAACCACCAAACAGCCTCAATACTTATACGAAAAATTAAAATTCGCACAATCACAACGCTCTTTGACGTTGGTTCCACCTCGCGTAACATATCAGGTCTCGGAACGCCAATTCTTTATTCATGCCATTCGCCTTTGGAACGCACTTCCTCTTAGCGTAAGAAGACTCCACGATGCGAATAATTTTTGTGATACTCTCTTTCGGCATATTACATGCACATGAATTGCAGATACAAAATAATACTATCTAAGATTATAAATTGTCATACTTTTCTATTGAATTTACTTTAACCGCAGAATTTAACATGAAGTTTTAAAATAATTCTAATTTTGTCATGTCATCTCAATTCTAATTTTAAAATAATGTAATGAAATGTCAACATTTATGCCCTAAAGATTGTTAAAGTCTATTGTAAGTGTTGTTGAAACGTTGAATAAATGAAAAATGAAAATGTATAGTTTGCAATGTTAAATCAATGTTAAAAATCAATATCACTGCTACTGTCAAAACAAAGTTTTATAAGATGTTGGTCTTAAGACTTAATATGTACATCCCATTGTGATGACGACATCAATCATCGTATAAGCGTAGGGTGGATGAAGTGGTGAGGAAATTCCGCTATCTTCTGTGATCGAAAAATGCCACCTAAGTTGAAAGGAAGGCTCTACACTGCAGTTGTGTATCCAGCGCTCACATACGGTTCACAATGTTGGACGATGTTCAAAAAGGATGAGAGTAAATTGATGGCAGCTGAGATGAAGATGCTTCGCGTGACAGAAGAGTGACAAAGCTTGATCAAATAAGAAGTTTGAAGATCGGTGGAAGCTTTCACGTCAAGGAAACCACCCGACAAAAGATAGAACGCGACCGGCTCAGCTGGTATTGCCACGTTCAAAGAAGAGATCATTTGAACCCCGTTAAAAAGGCAATATCAATGCACGTTCCAAAGACATCACGATGTAGGAAAGGCAGGCCTATAAACGCCTGGATCAGACAAATGCGACGACTTCGGAGTTTCATTGGCCTCAATAACCGAGTGATCCAAAATCGGCAGGCCTGCCAATATTTTTGAGGTCAAATAGGCGAACCCCAAATGAGGATCAGTAGAAATGCGGTGAAGTGGGGGGGTTGTGATCCCTTATTTTCGGATCAAAACCTCGCTGATAAAAGGAAGAAGAAGAAGAAGAAGTACATCCCATTGTAACCTCTAAAAACAATTACTTATTGTCCCAGGACAGATGTAATGTAAAGTTGGAAAATAAAAAAATAAAAAAAACCTTTTTATGAAATAAAAGTCTATATGTATAACTAACTAACTAACTATTTAATTTGTTAATCAAAAGGTGTAAACTCTGGTTTTTCTGCCAGTAGCACAATATCATCAGCAAATACGTAGAAGCGGTTTGATATTTAGGCTAGCGAGCTGTACACCGACAGGCAAAAACTCTGAACCATCGTCTATGAACAAAGAGTTGCACTTAACAAACAGCATTGCTTAACTCCCGATTTTATTTCGAACCATTCTGACATGAATTTGCCATCCTATATCGTTAGCCGAGTTTTTATATACGAGTATGTCTATATTTTGAAGAACTTGCAACGTTTTTGTTGATATCCATTCTTGCGATAGTTTATAAAGCAGTGCATTTCCATGTAACTATAAGATAAGTATTGATTTGTTAAAAATGTCTTAAATAAAAATCAAATAATAATTACAGAGAATCTCGAAAATTGGGTCTTAAATTCCGTCTGTCTGTCCCTGTACGATTCATATTTGGGTTAGTTAGGGATATACTACTCTATGGGGTTTTCAGCCAAAAAAAAGGTGAAATATTGATCCGGTACGAAAAATGAATATACTCGTAACTTTGAAACGGATGTAAGCAAAATATTGTTTAAAGAATTTTTATTTTACTGAGACAGACAATGTGAGAGGCCAGCTCCTTGTATTGCCTGCCTGTTGACTCCACTGCCAATTCAGTGAAATAATTGCTCCTGCGTTTGCACTGTTGTAGTAGTATTTGTACTACTTTCAATCACTCTTTACTACCGTACTACCTACAATTTCGGAAAATATTTCTAGTTCGTATCGAAAGTTGGTTGAGTTCATTACTTAAAAGGACTTATGTAGAATACATATATATGTTTCATACGGTTTTGTTCAGAAAAAAAAATGATACCACAAAGCGTGTCTAGATATCGTCCGTCTCGATACTACGAACAAAGGCTGATCACCATTGAAATTCAGCAAGATATTTCCCCGAAACGAAGGCGAGCATTAAAATCTCTCTGGATCAGATTGTAATTGGTGAGAAAAGGTAATTTAGTACTTATGATCCGGGCCCCTAAAGAAAATCAAGTGCTAATTCGGTTACAGAACCAGATACATATGTATGTCGATTAATAGTATGGAAACTATTGTTGCTGATATAAGATTAAGATTAAACATCTGTTTTTTGAATCTAGCTCTCTGGCATTGGTCATTAAAATTCTGCGTTCATAGATTCAAGGAAAAGCTTAAATCCTTTTCTTTTAATACATTGTGTATATACACGTGGACATCACTCGCAGTATGTTCTGGATCTGGTATCTGTAATAATGGCCCTCTACTCATTAAAGGCTCCTCTGAATCTCCGACAACATGGTTGCTCTCCAAATCAACTAGAGCTATTGTACGGTGCCTGTGTATCGAGCGTTACTTTGGATTTCGTTGTATTTAAGGAGTTCAGTCTTTTCTTCGACCGTAACGTTACGTTTGTATAGGTTTCAAAATCATCAGCCGGAGGTTTTCTAGATCTTTATCAGTGTTTGTTTATTTTTATTAGCTGCCCTCTGTTTGGCATGCCCGATGACTGGACCATCAGTCCTATACGCCCCATTTTCAAAAAATGCGATCCCATGTCTTACAATAATTACCGAGACATCGTCTTCTTGACCTTTTTCGGCGAGGTTATGATCCGAAAACAAGGAATCATAACCATCCAACAAATTATATAAGTAAATTAAAACGACCGCAATTAATGAGTATCCAAAACGAACTGAACTTTTATTTTCACAAGAATAAATTCAAAGCACGAACACTATCATAATCGGAGGTCATACCGTGGGAGCAGACGCAACGTCAGCGTTCTGTTGGCATTTGGTTACAACTGTATTCTTTGTTCTTAGCTGTATTACTTTCCGATTATGATCACACTTACATTTCGCGTATTATATTATGATCACGCTTACATTAAGTGTTTTATTATGATATACATAACTCCTCCATTACCAGAGAGACCATTAATCATTTTTATTTCATATTATGTAGTCGCATAGCTACTTAAAAAAAAACATATTAACAGTCAACATTTGTTTAACATTTATTCATATACAATACAATTTATTTAGTTTTCTTTTGAAAAATATAACTGAATATATGAAATATGGTATTTATATAATAAATATGGATTCTTCTTCTTCCTTTTATCAGCGAGGTTATGATCCGAAAACAAGGGATCACAACCCTCCCCCTTCAACGCATTTCTACTGATCCGCCTATTTGACCTTAAAAAATATCGGCAGGGCTGCCGATTTTGGATCACTCGGTTACTGAGGCGAATGAAATGCCGATGTCGTCGCATTTGTGTGATCCAGGCGTTTAAAGATCTGCCTTTCCTTCATCGCGATGTCTTTGGAACGTGCATTAATATTGCCTTTTTAACGGGGTTCAAATGATCTCTTCTTTGAACGTGGCAATACCAGCTGAGCCGGTCGCGTTCTATCTTTTGTCGGGTGGTTTCCTTGAAACTTCCACGGATATTCGAACTTCTTATTTGATCAAGCTTTGTCACGCCTGCTGTCATACAAAGCATCTTCATCTCAGCTGCCGTTAATTTACTCTTATACGTTTTGTGCATCGTCCAACATTGTGAACCGTATGTGAGCGCTGGATGCACAACTGCGGTGTAGAGCTTTCCTTTCAACTTAGGTGGCATTTTTCGATCACAGAAGATAGCGGAATTTCCTCGCCACTTCATCCACCCTACGCTTACACGATGATTGATGTCGTCATCACAGGTCGCTTTGCTATTGATCATAGATCCCAGATATTTGAACTTTTCGCACTTGGGAAGCACTGTTCCATTCAAATAAATGTCTGGAATAGTCCTGAGTGGATCAAAGAGCGAGCAGCACAAGTAACCTGTCTTTTTTGAACTAATGTGATAGCAATTTCCCTCCAGAACGTCTACCCACACATCAAGTGCTCGTTGCAGTGATGTATGATCCTCACTTATGATAGCTCCATCGTCAGCAAAGAATAACTGATGTACCTTGGGGTTCATCACTTTACCTTCAAGCAGATAATCAAGGACTGCAATAAAGAGTAAAGGACTTAAAACGCTTCCCTGGTGCACCCTGACTTTGATTGCGAACTCTTCGGTTACTCCAGCGGGGAATCTTACTCTTGTCTTTGCTCCTTCGTACATGATCATCTCTATATAAGTTTCTGGAACCCCTCGCTGTCTTAGCGCCACCCATATCAGATCTCATGGGGTTCTGTCGAATGTCTTTTCAAAGTCAATCAATACAATATGCAAATCCTTTAAGGAATCACGATACATGTCCATGATCATCTGTACATAGGTTTCTGGAACCCCTCGATGTCTAAGCGCCACCCATATCAGATCTCATGGTTGTCTATCGAATGCCTTTTCAAAGCCAACCAACACAATATGCAAATCCTTTAAGGAATCACCATGTTTTTCCATTATGATCCTTATACTTTGGATTGCATCTGTGGTTGATTTACCCGCAACATACCCGCACTGATCATCAGATAGCCGTATTATTTTTCGCAGTCGGCCATCTAATACCCGCTCAACGATCGTCATGGTGTGTGGCATCAGCTTAATCGAACGGTTGTTATTACAGTTTCGCATATCACCCTTCCCTTTGTATACAGGGCGAAGATTACTTTCCCTGCATTGATTGAAAGAAAAATTACCGAGACATATTCCTGCTAAATGTCGCATACAACATCCTTCGAACGTACTGTGTGAACGTCTTAAGCCTTTCTACAACACAATAATCGGCGCGCACTAGTATGGCTTCCGTCTTGAGAGATCGACGATAGACCAAATTTTCACACGGTGGCAAATCCTAGAAAATACTAAGGAATTTCAAGTCGAAACTCACCACCTATTTTTCCATTTTGAGGCCACATATGTCACGTAACGCTGAAAAAAAAACCGTGCTCAGAGCATTTGGAAATTACTCGTCCGAACTATTCCTAACTTGCACCAGATTTCGGCAAAGAGACGCGTTGTCGTGTGATTTCTTCAATCTAGTGCTGGAGCAGATGGTGCGCGGGCGTTAACACGAAAGGCACTATCTCCCACAAGTCAGTCAGTTGAAGATCAGGCGAGATGAGTTGATCTTGAAGTAAGGTCGAATATGTTATAAGCAAACAAAAATCTATCTATTCTAAAAGTAGGATGACCTTAATTTTAAAAATGAAACACAGAAAGCTTAACGCCATTCTTGGCAACACTTTTGTAACGCGATCAAAGGTACGGCGAGGCTAAGGAAAATCCTATCCAGAGAACCAAAAACCTTAGGATCCCTCAAAGAACCCGACGGCAGAGTTGTAAAAGAATCAAATCTTTTGGGAGGATAATTCCATTGAATTCATCCAGAATAATTTGAAATCTTTTTGCTAAAAAAAACTGCGATTTAAAAAACATACGTCATCAATATTTTGAAGTTAGTGATTAATGCATTTAATTTTTAACAATCATTGATTTAGATCACATGATTGCTGCATTCTTTTGAATTACATTGATGAATTCACTTGATGTTAGCTGAAGTCCGCTGTGAAGTCACATAAAATCAGTTGAAGTCAGTGAATTCAATAAAAATAATTTCAATTCATTTGACTTCAATGGGTGTCTATTTTTTTAATTTTTTAATGATTCATGAGTAATCTCGATCTTTATTTTTCCAAGTTTTACTGGTTGCAGAAGCAAATAATTTTGAAGTGAATTCACTGACTTCAAATGAATTCAAACTATTTTACTTGAATTGATTGACTTCAACTGATTTAAAATGAATTCCCTACTGACTTCAACGAAATATATGAAGTCACTGCTGACTTCAACTTACATTAGATAAATTCAATTGACTTCCAAAAAGGATTTCAATTCTATGATTGCTAATAAATTGAATGCCCCAATCATTGACTTCAAAAGAATGGTGATTTAAGTTTTTTTTCAAATCGTAGTCTTCCTTGAATTCGATTGCATCAATCAAAAATTTTAATTATTTTTTTTCGAATTCGGTGAATGCATTCCCAAAAGAATGCATTCTTTTACAACTCTGCCCGACGGAAGATGGACGGAGTCCTGTTCGGAATCACTGAACTCTCTGTTAAAAACGCACTTCCCAGGGTGTACGACCCTTCCAGACAATAACATGAGACTAATAGTAGCATTAAAGCGGATGTTCCGACGGATTTAGTTACGGAAGAAAGAATCGAGTGGGCTATTAGATCGTCCTCTCGCTTTATATCCCCAGGACCCGACGGGACTATCCCGATCATGTTACAGAAAACCGTAACCACGATTATCCCGCTACTCCAAGAACTATGCCTCAATACCCTTATTGGGAATACCTACCTAGAGATGGAAAGAGCTTAAAGTAGTCTTCATTCCCAAGGCAGGTAAAGCAAGCCACACCACTGCGAAGGACTTTAGACCAATAAGTCTTGCCTCCTTCAACCTAAAAACTTTTGAGACATTAGCTGACATACACATTCGCAGCAAACTACGCCCTGGTGACCTATCCCCGGCGCAGCACGCGTATATGAAAGGAAAAAGCGTGGAGACAGCGCTGTACTGTGTGGTTGGCTCAATAGTAAAATCATTGAAAGATAAAGAATACACACTGGTCGCTTTCTTAGGCATTTAAGGAGCCTTTAACAATGTCAGAACAGATGCGGTTCATAGGACCTTAAGGAACCTCAATATTCACAACTCCCTGATAAGATGGATTGTCAATTTGCTAGAGGAAAGACATATTAAAGTGGAGCTCGGAGGAACAAAGTTGGAAGCCTACGCCTCCAGAGGTGTTCCTCAAGGAGGGGTTATATCACCACTGCTGTGGGTAATTGTCCTAAACGAAGTTCTTCTAAAACTCAGAAACAGCGGCGTCAAAACCATAGCTTACGCGGACGACGTCGTCGTGCTTCTGCGAGCAAATCGAAGGGGCACTAAGGTCCATTGACTCCTGGACGCAGAAATGTGGATTAGCGGTCAATCCCCAGAAAACGGAATTAGTACTATTCACAAACAAAAGAATATTTCCACAGTTCGTAACACCTTCTGTAAGGGGTACCCCCTTAAGTATCTGAAGTAGTGCCAGATACCTCGGCCTGATGCTCGATAGAAAACTGAATTGGAGACTGAACATTAACGATGAAGTCAAAAAGCTACGATAGCCTTCTACTCGTGTAACAGAATATTCGGAAAAACTTGGGGACCGAACACCAAAATCATCCTATGGATGTATACAGCTATAGTAAGGCCCATACTAACTTATGGCAGCCTTGTATGGGGGCAACCGCGTGCATTGGCGCAACCATTGCAATGGAAGCACACCTACAGCAGGGCTCGAAGTCATCCTCAGCCTGCTTCCGCTAGACATCTTTATACGAGTATCGGCGGCTATAACTGGCGTAATTTTAAGCCAAACAGATAGCTGGAGACCAAATGCAATGGGCCATAATACTATGATTCTACGCAGATACCTGGGCAATGTATTTAGCACAGACTACAAAACGCCACACCTAGACTTCACAAGACCATTTTCAATCACATTTCCGAGCAGAGAAGGATGAAAAACAGGCAAAACGCCCAACCAGAGCATCATAGCCGTGTACACCGATGGATCCAAAATGGAAACAGGTGTCGGCGCAGGCATCATTTCTGAAACGGTTGGCATCTCCTTGTCAGTCAGGCTTCTGAACTACAGCAACGTTTTCCAGCGGAGGTCCTAGCAGTGACAATAGCGGCCCGTGAGACTGCGATGGGGGCAATACCACCTGAGGATATCTCCTTTTCATCGACAACCAGACAGCGATAAAAGCAATATCTGCTACAGAAGTAAAATCGAAGCTTGTGAAGTGTTGTAGAGAAGAGATAAAGGTTCTTGGAACACAGCACAAGGTAGAACTCTGCTGGGTCCTTGGACATGAAGGCATACCAGGGAATGAGAAAGCTGACGAACTGGCTAGAGGAGGTTCAGCACTAAACTCGGGCCAATCCGACCCCTCAGTGTACATCCCGCCTTGCACACTCAAACTCGAGGCAGGGAACAAAGTCGTAATGGAGTCAAGCAACAGATGGTCCTCTCTAGGTACTTGTATCATCACGAGGAAGCTTTGGCCTACATTTGACAGTGCAAAAACCAATAAACTCATGTAGAGGGATAGAAAATCACTCTCTACGCTCATGGGAATTATAACGGGGCACAACAGTTTACAATACCACATGAAAAAGTTACGTGTGACGAACGAGGTCCTTTGTAGGGGCTGCGGCGACGAGGAGGTTCACGAGTTTACCCGCTTTCTCTGCCATTGACCAGGCTTCTACCACCTTAGAAAAAGATATCTTGGACAATACTTTTTTTTTTTTTTTGGTTGTCAAACGGTAGTGCATGCGATCATATGAAAACACAAGCGTTTTCACTCAGCTGAGGCCTACCAACTCCTACTCTCAACCTCCATGCGGTGACAGCCGGGTGCCTAGTACCTTAATCCAAGAAATGGGTAACCAACCCCGTTTGGCGGATTCTTGGTGGCAGCAGATGAGAGAGGGGGGAAGAGTGCTTTTCTCACTAGAGCACTTCTTCCTGTTCCAGGCGGCAGCGGACGAATTCCCTAGACGGAGTCAACGGTGGCGTCTATAGTTCCAGTTAGGTTGAACTTAGTGAATACCTTGCGCGAGCTGCTTCGACGTATTCGGATCACAGGTCGGTAAGGAATTTCCAATGTTGGTCAGGACATTGGAATAGAGATGGTGGCGGAGGAGCCCTTGATGGGCCAACGGCAGCGCTCATACTTCCGTAGTGGACTACTGGCACCGGTGTACCCGGCCCCTCGTCCTAGGGGAATAATTAAGGAACTGGCCCTCCAGGTTGGGGGTTGTGCCGTCGGGGTAACTTCCCTACCACGTAAAAAACGCATGGTTCCGAAACAACCAAAAGCCTCGGATAAGGATGACCCAACTAATGACGACCCCAGCAAACGAAATAAGGACAACGACCTTCGGATCTGTACGTGGAACGTTCTGTCCCTTTACAGACCACGTGCAGCCGAACAACTAGCAGAGGCCCTAGACTGCTATAAAGCAGATATTACCGCCATCCAGGAAGTGCGATGGGATGGGCCAGGCAAAAAGAAGATGAAAAACTGTGACATCTACTACGGTGATTGCTACAGAGGCAACAGGCAACGCTTATTCGGATGCGGATTTGTCATACGCGGCAGACTTAGGCAAGAAGTCTTAAGCTTCCGACACGTGAGCGAGCGTATTATGACTATCCGGATCAAGGCTAAATTCGCTAACATCAGCCTAATATGTGTTCATGCCCCCACAGAAGAAAAGGACCCTGCCTCCAAAGAGTGTTTCTACGAGCTCCTCGACAAAACATACGAGCAATGTCCTAAATACGACGTTAAGATCGTATTGGGCGATTTTAACGCCAAAATAGGAAAGGAGGACGTCTTCGGTAGAGCAGTCGGTAAGCATAGCCTACACGACACCACGTCTGATAACGGACTAAGGCTAATTGATTTCGCTGTGGAGCGAAATGTCACCATAGCAAGCACATGGTTTCCTCATCTCGACATTCATAAGCAGACATGGCGGTCCAATGATCATGTCACGATCAACCAAATTGATCATATTGCGATCGACGCAAGGCATGCCTCCAGTATTCTGGATGTCCGGACCTTCCGAGCGGCCAACATAGACTCGGATCATTACCTCGTTGTAGCCAAGGTACGAATGCGGATATCCCAATCTGAGCAACAAAGAAGAATCACTGTGAGAAAATTTAACGTCGAAAAGCTACAATCGCAAGAGACCGCCAGACTCTTCGCTGAACGCGTATCCCGAAATCTCTCAATCACCCCTTTGCCGCCAGCATCAAGTACCGAAGACCAGTGGCAACGCTGCCAACATGCCATCAGAAACGCCGCGACTGATGTGCTGGGTTTCGCTCGACCACCACCGCGAAACCCCTGGTTTGACGAAGAATGCCGGCGAGTGCATGCAGCAAAACAAGAGGCATACAAAGCGGCGCTGCAAAGGAAGACGAGAGCTGCTCGTGAGCTCTATGAGCAAAAGAGACGGGAAGAACATCGGCTTCTCCAAAAGAAGAAGAAAGAGCATGAGAAGCGCGCGTTTGAGAATATCGAGAGTCTATACTCCAGGAACAATGTACGGAAGTTTTACCAAAAGGTAAAAAGAACGTGTCAGAGAAGTAATACCCGTACAGAAACCTGTAGAGATGAGAATGGAAACCTCGTAGTAGAATCACAGTCGGTGCTGAGAATATGGAAAAACTACTTCTGCAGACTGTATAACGGCGACGAAGACAAACATCCCGCTGTCAGGCAGAATGAACCATTCAACATAGACGATGATAGTCAAAATGTCCGTCCACCTGACCAAAACGAAGTGAGGATAGCAATATCCAAGCTAAAATCCAACAAGGCTGCTGGACCTGACGGCTTACCGGCCGAACTTTTCAAGGCAGCTGGGGATGAATTGGTAGAGTGCATACACCAACTCATTTCTAATATATGGTCAGACGAGTGTATGCCTGATGAATGGAATCTCAGCATCGTTTGCCCGATCCACAAGAAAGGAGACCCCCTCAACTGCGCCAATTACAGAGGCATCAGTCTCCTCAACATCGCGTACAAGATCTTTTCTGCGATATTGTGTGAACGCCTGAAACCTTTTATCAACAGCCTGATTGGACCCTATCAGTGCGGTTTCAGGCCAGGAAAGTCCACCATCGATCAAATCTTCACACTTCGGCAGATCCTGGAGAAAACCCAAGAATTCCAAATCGATACTCACCACCTCTTTATCGATTTCAAGGCCGCCTATGACAGCATCTATAGAGAAGAGCTTTATAAAGCCATGTCTAGTTTTGACATCCCTGCCAAACTTGTCCGCCTGTGCAGGCTGACGATGGAGAACGCTCGCTGCTCCATCAAGGTCGGTAATGACCTCACCGAGACCTTTGATGTCAAAAAAGGCTTTAGACAAGGTGACGCGCTGTCATGTGACTTCTTCAATATTGTACTTGAACGGATTGTGCGGAACTCACAAGCCAACACCGGAGGCACAATCTATTACAAGTCTGTACAACTGCTTGCATACGCCGACGATATAGACATTATCGGAAGATCTCAGCGGGCTGTCACCGGTGCTTTTGCAAGCATTGAGGCGGAAGCGGCCAAAATGGGTTTAGCGATAAACGAGGGCAAAACCAAGTATATGCTGTCAACTAGAAGGGATAACCAACATCGACGAATTGGACAAAACGTCACCGTGGGCAGCTATAACTTCGAGGTAGTAAGGGACTTTGTCTACCTTGGCTCTGCTATAAATTCAGCAAACAAAATCAGCGCAGAAATCAATCGAAGAATAACTCTTGCCAATCGCTGTTTTTTTGGGCTTATAAGGCAATTCAACAGTAAAGCCCTCTCTCGAGCAACTAAGGAGACTCTATATAAGACCTTGATCATCCCAGTCCTGCTTTACGGCCCTGAAACATGGACTTTATTAAAAGAGGATGAAGATATCCTTGGTCGCTTCGAGAGAAAAATTCTTCGTAAGATTTTCGGTCCCGTTTGCGTTGACGGGTTTTGGAGGAGAAGATTCAATCACGAACTATACGAGCTGTACAGCGACATCGACCTAGTCAAAAAACTGCGTATTGGACGTCTGAGATGGCTAGGACATGTAGAGCGAATGGACACCAACGCTCCGGCCCGCAGAGTCTTCGAATCTAACCCCGAGGGACGACGCAGTAGAGGGAATTATCGCCGTAGGTGGCGCGCACAAGTTCAAGGGGACCTCGACCAACTTGGAGTGCGCAACTGGAGGCAATTAGCTAAAGACCGAGCTAAATGGAGAGGCTTGTTGGTTGAGGCCCAGGTTCACCCCGAACTGTAGCGCCACCTAAGTAAGTAAGTAGGACAATACTTTTTTAAAGATTTAGAAGAATTTTCCAACAAACCGATCAAGAACATCCCAAACTTCATCAAATCCTCTGGGTGGTTTGTATCTCGGCCACAGTAAGTACTATATGCTTTCTAATAGGCTATGTATAGAGACGTTTATTTTTCTTCACGAGGAAGGGATTTTTCCTTTTCTATCATCTTTTCCCCCATGGGTATCACAATGGGTCTATACTGACCTGAGTGTGGTGTAGAGGACTTCCGTCCCTACA
Source organism: Brachypalpus laphriformis (assembly GCA_945910035.1). Classification (NCBI taxonomy): domain Eukaryota; kingdom Metazoa; phylum Arthropoda; class Insecta; order Diptera; family Syrphidae; genus Brachypalpus; species Brachypalpus laphriformis. The sequence continues at coordinate 105,943,282 of OX246756.1, forward strand.
CCAGCCCACTAAACTAACCTAACTTCCAGGTGGTCAAGGACTTCACCTATCTTGGAGTTTAGCAAAACAACTCGGATCAGAATTCCTAACTCTACGGACTAAATGAATGCTTTAGTGAATGCTAATCTTACCAGTCCTGCTATATGGACGATAAGTAAGAAAGCTGAGCTAACATTGAACTCTTTCAAAAGAAAAGCTCGCTACTGAAACCGACACTATGCCTCGGATAAGGACTGATCACATGTTGACGACTTTTGGCTATTGTACCCGGACAAAGATAGGTTTCTGGAATGTAAAGACGCTCCTCGACTCGGGAAGAGAAGGTCCTTACAATGCCAGATTCCTCCAACTGGAAAAGGAATTCATGCGATATAAACTGGACATTTTGGGGGTAAGTGAAGTAAGATGGTTAGAAGCGGGCGAGTACCAGTCTCCAACGCGTAACACTGTACTACTCTATTCTGGAAGACCATCCGGAAGTCCGCGGGAATATGGAGTCGGACTACTGCTAACAACAACAGCACGCAAGGGCCTGATTTCCTGGCAGCCTCATGGTGATAGGATTTTGACGGCCAGATTCCGGACTAGAGTACGACGCGTCACCATCATACAGTGTTACGCCCCAACGAATAGTTCGTCTGAGGACGAAAAGAAGAGCTTCTACAATCTCTTAAGCGCCGTCTTCAACACAACACCAAATGGAGACATTGTCATAGTGATGGGGGATTTGAATGCCAAGGTAGGCAGCGACAACGAAGGGCTCAAGCATGTAATCGGGAAGCATGGACTAGGCAACCGCAATGACAACGGCGAAAGGTTTGTGGAATTCTGCAATGCCAACCGCCTTGTGATAGGTGGCACCATGTTTGAGCACAAGACCTGCCACAAAGTCAGCTGGGTTTCCAATGACAGGCAAGCAACCTCCAACCAAATTGACCATTTTGCTATCAGCCGCCGCTTTAGAAGTAGTCTCCTGGACGTCCGAAACAGACGAGGGGCAGATGTGGGGATAGTACGTGATCACCATCTTATGATAGCTACTCTCCAACTACGCACTGCTGCAGTTCGAAGATCCCACGACAACACAAGAATGCCCAGGTTCAACATCGATAGACTTAGTGATCCCTCAGTGCGCCAACAATTAAGGGAGCACTTTTCGCAAGGTGTGGAAGCAATCAGCAGCTCAATGCCCGCAACCATCCAAGACCATTGGTGTGCTGTGAAAAATGTTTTTACATCTGGTGCTGAAAGAATTGTCGGTCGATCGCAGGGAAGACATAGGGCGTGGCTTTCCGAGGATACCTGGAGACGGATTGACGAACGAAAACAGCTAAAAGCTCGCGTTGCAGCTACCCCAGCAGCAGGGAGAAGCGAGCTAGAGTCCCTATATCGCATGAAGATGAGAGAAGTTCAGCGTAGCGTACGACGTGACAAGCGCAACTACATCAACGCGCTGGCTACAGAAGCAGAAGAAGCTGCACGGAGGTGCGACAGCAGGACTGTCTACAGAATCACGAAAGAGCTGACAGGTGGTCGCAGCTCCAGCCAATACCTAGTGAAAAGCCTAGACGGCTCCTTGCTCATTTCGGATGAGGACCAGCTCAAGAGATGGAAAGAGCATTTTGCTATGGTTTTGAACCGTGTATTCGCTAGCGATATGCTCCCAAATCAGACTGAGATGCCCGAGGTGAGAAGTTCCCGAATACGCACCACGACTCCCAGTAAAGATGAGATCATTACCGCGATCAAGGCACTCAAAACCAACAAGGCGGTAGGACTTGACGGTATTCCAGCAGAGCTCTTACGAGCAACGCCAACAACATCGGCTGAGCTTCTGCTTCCACTTATAGATAGAGCTTGGGAAGCTGAGAGCTTTCCTAACGAGTGGAAAAAGGGAATGATCGTCAAGCTTCCTAAGAAAGGAAATTTAATGGAGTGCGGAAACTGGAGGGGTATCTGCGTGCTGCCTGCTGTAGCTAAGATAATAGCTAAAATCATCCTTGAGCGAATCAAACAACATCTCGAAGACACACTCGATGCCGAACAAGCAGGTTTCCGCTCTGGATCCTCCTGTGCCGACCACATCAACACCCTGCGGATTATCATCGAACAGTGTGTTGAATATCGATCGCCACTGCACTTGCTGTTCATCGATTTTGAGAAGGCGTTCGATAGTGTCAACAGGGAGTTTATTTGGCGTGCCTTACGCAGGAGAGGCATTCCCGATAAACTAATTGCTATTATCAAAGCTACATATGAAGGCTCCAAATGTCACGTTCTGCACAGGGGAAGGTTGTCTGAGGAATTTGAGATCCAAAGTGGGGTAAGACAAGGCTGTATCCTTTCACCAATATTATTCCTATTGGTGATTAGCGATGTGCTTCATGCAGCTTTGTCGACGGGAAACGGAGGAATTCGATGGACTCTTACATCTCAACTGAAGCATCTTGACTACGCAGACGATGTATGCTTACTCTCCCACAGAATTATGGACCTCCACCAAATGACAGCAGATGTGGAGAGGGAGGCAGGTGTCGTCGGGCTGAAAATTAATACGACAAAAACTAAAATCATCAGCCTTGGAACTAACTCATCGGCTCAAATATGCATTGCTGGACAACCGGTAGAGAGAGTAGAGGATTTCCAGTATCTTGGGAGTATTGTCTCGACCGATGGTGGAACCGAACTGGATATAGCCAACAGGATCGCCAAAGCAAAGTCCGCGTTCGGGATGTTGTCCAAAATATGGCGAAGCAATGCAATCAGTTTGAGCACCAAAATAAGACTGTTCCGTTCTATATGGTTGCAGCACGTGGAGAGTGACCACTACTATCACCAGAAAGCTGCAAACGTTCGTTAATAGGTGCCTGTGCAATATCTTAAGGATTTTCTGGCCCAATCGTATCTCTAACGAACACCTTTACGAGAGAACGGGTCAGGAACCAATAGGCACAACTATCCAACGACGGAAGTGGCAGTGGATTGGTCACACGTTCCGAAAGGGTGACAGCTCCATAGCGAACCATGCTATGCAATGGAACCCTCTAACTCAGGATGGCAGAAGACCTGGCGGTCCGCGGAAAACATGGCGCAGAACAGTCGAGAAGGAGGCACGGCAGTTAGGGAAAAGTTGGGGAGAACTCAGACACATTGCCAGAAACCGTACACGATGGCGCGTAGGCGTAGTAGAGGCCCTAGGACCCACAAGGGGATACAGGACATAAGTAAGTAAGTAAGTAAAAGAAAAGGACTTCGACGGATATTAGATCCCGTGCCCGAGGAGCAGATTTAACCGCGAACTATATGAGCTGCACTAAGATGTGGATGTAGTTCAAAAATATAACATACGTCGACTGCATTGGCTCGGCCAAGAGAATCTTCGCATCACAGCCCCCAGGTTTGAGACAACGAAAGCCTTCGAACCTCCGGTATAAAGACCAAGTAATCGCGGATGCCAGACAAGTTGGTTTGCGTAACTGGAAGCAGCCTGCCTGGAATCGGCGAGGATGGAATGATGCTGTGTCCCACGCAGAGAATCTACATGGGTTAGGAGCCCATTAAGTAAGTAAGTAAGTATTTGGCATCACTGAACATTTTTCGATTTCCCACCTCTCGCGAACGGCTGACAAACATCTAAAAAGATTTGATTTGTCTTATATCCTTCAGATACTGTATAAAAATGAAGGTCTTTTCAATTCACTCGAAGTTATAGTGAACATAACACGAATAAGCTAAGTCTTAGGCTCTATATAGGCTGTTTGCGTGAAATACTTTTTTTGATCACCTTTTGACTGATTAAGCGAGTGCAGCAGAACCACCAAACTAGATGCTCGACTCGACAGAGGTTCTTCTCCCCAGACACACAAACAAGCCAACTACCTTCCACAACGAAATCATTCTTCAATATTTTTCCTGTCTTCTTATTCAAAGGCGATCCATCTACAACTAGGGTTCACCGCATCCATAGTATTATTAATACGGATTACGTGACGAGTTATTAACGGATGCTCTGATTCTTGAATCGAAGAGAAGTTCAAAACCAGCAGTCATTTTCTTTACTTCTAGATATTAATTGACAATGCAGTTGACGACCAAATACGATAATCAAATCCAGGCACTTAATGTTACCTGGTGCATGGTCTATAGATGGCGGAACTTGGGTAGCCTTATCATCATTTTCATGCACGAAAATAAAAAAGTAAATCTAGTGAATAGAACGACAGCTCTAAAATTCTCTTATTGAGTCCATATTGTCGAGTCTATCTCAAATAAAAAAATGTAAGTCTAAGCAAATAAAAAGTAAATTCAAAAAGCTCCCGCATGGAACTGCACTGCGTTCTCTGCATTTCTCCATATTTATACCACTGTTTGGTTTTTACTTCTTTGTTCAAGGAAAACAAAAGAGCATCCTTCAAATATACCCGCCCATATATAATTCATACTCAACACAACGTTCTTATCCTACCATGCTAATGGAAGCAAAATAACTTAAAGTGGCTGGGGGACAAATGTAATGACAAAACAAACGAAATGCACACACATGTAGGAGACGTCACAAAACCACCCCCACAATACACATTCCCATCCCGTTGCCACATTGCCACAAAAATAAACGAAATTATTTGGAGCCGTGTTTTGTTTGGTAACTTTGCACCACCGAGCAAAAGTTTTTCCCTTGCATGCACAGATAATACACATTTTTAGCATATTATTAAAATTTCACAAAGGTCCTGTCCTCGAATATCCATGCTAGCTCATCCGAGTAGCTAAACGGGACTTAATTATGTTAGTGTAGGTATGTCTGCCGCGGCAAATTCAATTGGGCTTCCTTTCTCCTTTTTAAAATTCAAAAACAGCAGCAAACTCAAATGAAATATTTCGCTAAATAGATTTTTTCGTATTGCTTTTTGTTTGCTGGTGTGTGCAGGATTTGCGGGACAGGGGCAGGCACAGGACTATTCCCAACCATCACCGCCGCGCCAATCCGAGCCATATGTGAGAAGCAGTGTAATGATAATTTTGAATGGTTAAAATTTTTACGACATGGAAGGGAGCTGGGAGAAATAGCTCGAGAACAATGTATACCACACAATTAGGCACCTTATTTGTTCCATGAAAGAAAGGAATTCTGGAGCTCGTAGATTGTGCTACGAACAAAGGCGTGGGCGAAATGTGTCGTTGGTGTTGCTCTGACTTCCGTTGCCTCAGTGCTGTGCGGTGTCAGGCTAAAACAATGCTGAACTGACGACGACACATACGACAAAGTTTAGTTGCTACGAACGCGTTTTTAGCGAAATGAGGGAGGGAGGCTGCCTGAGGAGGTGTGTTTGTTTTTATCTGTTTAAAGAAGTTTATCCTCGAAAATCAGGAAAATACTTCAAGCTTTGTACAAATATTTGCATGGATTTAAGACATTTTTGTTTGATTCTGGTACACCTATGCACACCAGAGAATAAATCAACTTTTGAATTTATTCATGGTTCGGTTTACAAGAAGCACTGTAATGAGGTGCTCATTTTAATTGAATCAATTAATTTAGAATGATAAATCCCGATTTATATTACAATATATAAATCATATATTCGAGATAATGTATTTTAGTGTGTAATGTTGCATCCCAAACTGTATTAAACAGAATCTTTTAATATACTGTGTGCCTACATACATGCAGGATTAAAAAGTGCAATCATTTAAACGTTGTAAAAGAAAATCAGTGTACATATTTAAGTATTATTTTTTGTTTAAAAAATAATTCAGTTATTGTTTTACACGAAATAGGATAAGTATAATATATTTTTAAGGATATAAAATCATGTTAAACAAAAGAAGCGTTTAGTTAAGTAAACTAGTAACATCGACAAAGTACAGTGCCTCGCAAAGCTGACTGGATACAATATGCAATCGATTTTAACTCCATGTTTGTTATTAAAAAAGAAATACGGCTATACGAACAAATCATATATCAATTGAAAGAGAATTTTATCTAGTTTCATTATTTATTACAGAACATTCAAAAACTCAAACCGTTTATTCACTACAATAAAAAATATGAACCTTAAATCAAAATTCTGTGTCACACGACCAACCAGATAAACTGTAGTCTTTGTTGATTTCAGCAATCGGTTACATGATCGTAACATTTTTTTAAGTGATGAAGAAATTTTCATTTTGGAGCAAACTTCAGCATATCCTTCAGTCATTCTGAAATTAAAAGTTTAAATAAAATAAATATTAAAATAAAAATAAAGTTTAAAATAAAGTTTCCTACGCAAACAAACATCTATAGAGGTGAGGAGTTTAATTTTGCGACTTCGGGATCAGTCAAAACCATGAGTAAAGATTCAGATACTGTCCACAGAAGTACATCAAGTATTCATGATATTAAAGACATTGAAACAGAAAATCGGGTCAGTAACAAAAGTAGAAAAAACCCGAGAAAAGAGCTTCAAAATTAAGTAAGAGAATCGTCGATAAAAATGTCTTTATTTCTGGAAATTCCATTTCTACAGAACTTTACTTACTTATGTCCTGCATCCCCTTGAGGGTCCTAGGGCGTCTAGTACGCCTACGCACTGTCATGTACAGTTTCTGGCAATGTGCCTCAGCTTTACCCAACTTTTCCACAACTGTCGTGCCTCCTTCTCAACTGTTCTGCACAATGTTTTCCTCGGACTGCCAGGTATTCTGTTATCCTGAATTAAAGGGCTCCATTGCATAGCACATGTAGCTATGGATCTGTCACGTTTTCCAAACATGTGGCCAATCCACTGCCACTTCCGTCGTTGAATGGTTGTGCCTTTTGGTTCCTGACCAGTTCTCTGGTAGATGTGTTCGTTAGAGATACTGGGGCCAGAAAATCCTTAAGGTGTTGCGCAGGCACCTTTCTCGTGATAGTAACGGTCAATCTCCACATGGTGCATCCATATAACAGCACGAATTCAACGTTGGAGCGGAACAGTCTTAGCTTGGTGTTCAAACTTATTGCATTGCTTCGCCATATTTTGGACATCATCGCGAACACGGACTTTGTTTTGGCAATCCTAATGGCTATATCCAGCTCGGCCCCACCATCGGTCGAGACAATACTACGAAAATACTGGAAATCCTGGTTGTCCAGCAATGCATATTTGAGCCGATGAGTTTGTTCCAAGGTTGATAATGTTTACCGTATTCATTTTTACGACCGACGTCTGCCTCCATCTCTACATCTACTGTCGTTTCCTGGAGGTCCATAATTCTGTGAGAGAGTAAGCATATGTATATCGTCAATGTTGTCAGAATGTTTTAGTTGCGATGTAAGAGTCCATCGAATTCCACCGCTTCCCGTCGACAAAACTGCACGAAGCCCATCCTTAATCACCAAAAAGAAAAGTATTGGTAAAAGAATGCAGCCTTGTCTTACCCCACTTTGGATCTCGAATTCCTCAGATAACCTCCTCTGTGCGGAATGTGACATGTGGAGCCATCTATGTAGCTTTGATAATAGCAATTACTTTATCAGGAATACTTCTCCTGCGTAAGGTACTCCAAATGAACTCCCTGTTGACACTATCGAATGCCTTCTCAAAACCGATGAACAGCAGGTTAAGTGGCGTTCGATATACACTGCACTGCTCGATGGTAGTCCGCAGGGTGTTGATGTGGTCGACACAGGACGATACAGTGCCGAAATCTGCTTGTTTCGCATCGAAGGTGTCTTCGAGATGTTGCTTGATTTATTCCAGGATGAATTTAGGTGTTATCTTTTCTACAGCAAGCAGCCCGCAGATAGCCCTACAATTTTGTACTGCATTAAATGTCCCTTTTGATGGGTTGACCCTTCTTCCACTCGTCAGGAAAGTTCTCAACTTCCCAAGATTTCTCTGTAAGTAGGGGCAATATCTCAGCCGATGTTGTTGGCGCTGCTCGTGAGAGCTCCGCGGGAATACCGTCTGCTGCCTTGTTGTTTTGCAGTGCTTTGCTCACCATACTGATTTCATCATTACTGGGGAACATGGTGCATATTCAGGCATTTCTTTGCTCGGGAACCTCAGTTGGATGTGGGAGTATATCGCTAGCGAATACAGGGCTCGAAACCATAGCAAAATGCTCCTTCCATTTTTTGAACTGGTCCTCATCCGAAAGGAACCGCGTAGACTTTTCGTTGAGTGTTCGCTGGAGCGACCACGTGCCACCTCTTGGATGATTCCGTAGACGATCCTGCTGTTGCACATACTTGCAGCTTGTTTTTCTTCTTTAGCCAGCACATTGATGCAGTTGGGCTTGTCACGTCGCACGCTACTCTGAACTTCTCTCATCTTCATGCGATATAGGGACTCTAGCTCACTCCTCTCTTTAAACAAAACATTTTTCGGGGGCAGTGAGCGGCTGATTGCTTCCACATCTTGCAAAAGGTGATCCCTTACTTGTTGGCTCGCTGAAGAAACAATTAGTCGATGTTGTACTTGGACTTTCTGATGTTTTCGTGAGATCTTTGAACAGCAGCAATGCGCCTGTTTCGGACGTCCAGGGGACTACTCCTACAGAAACAATTCGTAGGAGCATAAAAAGCTCTAGGTTAAATGGGCGAGTTTGTTAAAAACAAAAATGGAAAGGAAAGGTTACAATTTGCTGAAGCGCCTTTAAATAAGTCTTTTAAGTTCTAAAGCGAGGTAAAAGTCACGTGGAAGAGCGAAAATATAATTGCTATATGTATTTATATTAAAGATCCTTTAATATAGCCTTTAATATTTCCTGAAGCAAATTGAATGTGCAGGGATCAGATGTTCGTAGATTGATTTCGCGACGTAATAATGAACCATTTATACCGGAAATGCCAAGGCTAGCTTAAAGCACAGAGAATGCTTAGTTATAGATTCAGTTAGGTTGAAGTGGCTGCCAGCTTACGCCAACACACATAGACCAAGGAAGGTCCGTTGTGGTACCACGAAGGATCATGTAATGCCAGTCTACTCGTAAGAACCAATTAGAGCTAATGTCTAAATCTATCAGATCACCCAAATTGTTAAAGTAGAAAGCTCATAGGTGAAGCATTCTTCTATGGGAGAGAACTGGGCACGAACAAAGAAGGTGAGGAATGGTTTTTCCTCTTCTTCGTCCATGCAGCTTCTACAAAAATCATTTCAATATAACCCAAGCCTTGTTGCACGCTTGCCTATTAGACAGTGTTTAGGATTTAAAATGTGCAGCTGATAAAAACAAGTCCATAATCTCATCATCAACCTGTTTTCATCAAAGCCACTCATAATCGACACCGGTACTCATGCAGATAACAGCGCAGTTGACAAGAAGCCGTAGAGGAGAGTGGGTCAATCAGCCTTTGGATAATTCTCTTAATCTCTTTTTTTTATACAGTATTCATTTTTTGTATCATTATGCTATCGCAAACATATTAAAATAAATAAAGTGAATAAAACGAACATTTTAATCTTAACAGACAGTGTTCTGTAATTACACCTATAATGGAGCCAATATGCAATCGGTTAAGAGAGATCAATTTCTTAGAGCGTTTTAGATCCAACTTGGGCCAAATCTGCTTAATCGCTAGATACGTTGTACCACTTGTCCACCTGCGATTTGTTCTTTCGATTGCATCCAGTTTGAATTTAAGTTTGCAACTAGCGATTGATATACCTAGATTATCCTTATCTGGAAGGATGTGTACGGCTGCTCATTTTCTGGCGAGTTCATCAACCTTATAATTCCGCGGAACATCCCTATGCCTCGGCACCCAACAGAGGTGAATATTAAACTGCTCCGCCATTTCCTTAAGAGACGATCGGCAGTCTAGGGCTACTACTGAATTTATAGAGATCGATTCCAAAGATTTGATTGCAACTTGGGTGTCTGAAAAGATACGGATATCCTCGGCGGATGTAACGTTTTTCTTCAGCCAAGATAAGACCTCCTTAATCGCCATTATTTCCGCCTTAAACACGCTACAATGGTTTGGGAGAGCTTAAGATTAAGCCTATCAGAGAAAACATATCCACCAACTCCGTCCTTAGTTTTTGAGGCATTAGTATAGAAGTGGATCGACTCATCTTCTAAAAAAAAGCATTGTCATCCCAGAAGGGGTGGTAACAAATAAGTTTTTGTCAAAATTTAGACGTGTGGAGGTGTAGTCCGTGTTTTCGGAAGATATTGTAAATCTATTCAGAATGCAGGCGTGGCCAAATTCTTTCCTTGATCACTGTTGGGTAGCTTCAAGGCGAACGGCTGCATTCGCGATTTGCTTGCTAAATATATCGAAGGGTATCAGATGAAACATGATGTACAGTGCCACAGAGGGAGTTGCACGTAGTGCTCCGCTTATGCACAGGTAAGCTGTACGCTGGACCTTGCTTAGATAATCGCGATTCATAGCTTTTTCTAAGGCCGTCCACCAAACAATCACCCCGTATCCGTCTAATGACTGAGATGTAAAGCCAGTGAGTTATTCGAAGCTTTAAACCAGATTTATTTCCAATAGCATTTTTGCAAGAGAAGAGCAGAAAACTGTAGCTTTCTTGACTCTTTCTTAGGCTTCCAGCTTAGTTTCCTATCCAGGATAAGACTCAAATATTATGCTTTATCAGAGAAAGTTAAGCTGATACCATCAAGAGAGGGAGATCAACAAACGGAATTAATATTTCCTTGAGAATAGTACCAGTTCAGTTTTATGAGAGCTTACACCCAAACCACACCGAACCACCCATGTGGTTAACTTGTTTAAAGCGTTTTGTAGCAGTTCTTTCATAGTATTAAAGTGCTTCCCTGATACTGCTATAGCAACATCATCTGTATAAGCGATCACCGTGCGTCCCTCATCCTCCAGTATTATCAATAGGTCATTAACCACCAAATCTCAAAGGAGAAGAGATAGAACACCACCTTGCGGAATACTGACAGATCTTCCTGTAGATGTCCTACTTACTTTCTTATGTCCTTTTTTTTTTGTTTTTGATTGGGAGGGGTAATCTTCAAAAGACGAAACTCAGTACGTCCTGAGTAACAGTGTGGGACTCTCACCCACTAAACCCCCCTCCCACGACCGCCCCATTCCCCGCAGTACTGCCGTCAAGCATTTCATCGCGGGGGGGGTTTTAGTCTGATGTATTCGACTAGTGCCTGTTTGCATTATCCTGCTCAGCATTGATTGTATTTCGCCGGTCTGATTCTTTCCTTTCTCTTTCTAGGGTTCTTAGAATCTCCATTATGCGCATTGTGCTCCCAGCGACTGCGTCCCATGCCTCCTGGCTTTTGAGCATTTCGCCAACGATGTTTTCTGGCGTCAGTGGGTGGCCGAGTTCACTCCTTAGTGCATTCCTTTCGTCGAGGAATCTTGGGCATTCAAAAAATATATGTTCCGCGTTTTCTACGCAGTCAGCGCAATGCGGACAGTAAGGGCTATTGTCGTGTTTATACTTATGTAAGTACGAACGAAAGCATCCATGGCCCGTTAGGAACTGCGTTAAGTAGAACTCAAGTTCTCCATGTTGTCTGTCGAACCATGGCTGGATTTGGTGTATGAGCCTATGGGTCCACCTGCCTTTCTCAGAAGCATTCCAGCGTTCTTGCCATTCTCTTAGGCTTTCTGCTCTATAGAGCCGGTTTTCGCTGGCCTCGTTTCTTTCTCTTCTTGCGCAGTACTGACGTTGCTGTTCTACTGCCAGGATATCTACTGGGAGCATTCTCGCTACCACGCAAGCTGCATCGCTAGAAGTAGTGCGAAATGCGCAGCTAGCTCTCAATGCACATATTCGATATACAGATGTGATATGTGATCTGTATGTTTTAATTGCCATGGCCCCGGCCCAAATTGGTGCGGCGTATAGGATTATAGACGTAACCACTCTAGCCAGCAGTAACCTACGGCTATGTCTTGGTCGTCCTATGTTGGGCATGATACGCGCGAGTGCGGCACTTGCTATTGCACCTTTTCGGCCTACATACTTAAGGTGATCTCTAAATGAAAGTCTCGTATCTATCATGACACCTAGGTATTTTATATGCGGTTTAGATGTTATTTCATGGCCACCGACTATAATGGTGAGAGTTTCTACCTTCTTTCTACTACTTATCAGGACTGCTTCAGTTTTATGCTCCGCCAGTGTTAGACCAAATGAGGTGAGCCATTTTCGTATTATCCTTATTGTCGCATTGCTTATCTGTTCCACGTCCTCCAACAGTTTAGCAGTGACAATAATGGCGATACCATCAGCAAATCCCACTATTTTTGTTTCTGCGGGTATAGGAAGTCGCAGTATACCGTCATACATAATATTCCAGAGCAAAGGGCCAAGGACTGAGCCCAGTGGTACTCCGCCTGTGATCTTATATTCCTTGGGGTCGCGGTCTGTATTGTATACCAAGATTCTGCACCTGAAGTAGTCAACAATAACGTCTATGAGGTATTGTGGAACTCTCATCCTTCTGAGCGCTTGTAAGATGTGACTCCAATTTGCCGTATTGAAGGCGTTTTTTATGTCAAGAGTTATAACCAGGTAGTACTTTTTGGAACCGCCTCTCCATCTTCTTCCCTGTATAGCCTCTTGTGCCGTTTTAACTACCACATTGATTGCATCTGTTGTTGAGCGCGCTTTTCGAAAACCGTATTGGTGTTCTGAAAGACCTCCAGGTTCTTGAATTGCTGCCTCTACCCTGTTGCAGATGATTCGCTCCAATATTTTGCCAGCCGTATCTAACATACAGAGCGGGCGGTATGATGAAGGTTCATTTGGTGGTTTCTTACCTTTGGGAAGAAGTACTAGGTTTTGCCGTTTCCACTGATCCGGGAAGACTCCTTCCTTAAGGCACGAGTTGTAAATGTTAATAAACATTTCTGGGCTTACTTTTATAGCTGTCTTGAGTGCTATATTTGGGATACCATCTGGTCCAGGTGCTTTTTTATTTCCAATTTTATTGCAAATCTCGATTATTTCTTCTTTGGTTACCTCTCGGATTGTTGGTGCCTCTACTATTGGATCATCCGAGAATGCGTTCTCTTGTTGCTGAGGAAATAGTCCGACCACGATGTTGTGTAAGAACTCTGGGCAGGTGGAAATCTGTGGCTGGCACCTTTTCAATTTTTTCATGACGATTTGGTAGGCTTTGCCCCAAGGATTTTCGTCAGCTTCATCACACAGCTCAGCGAAACACTTCCGTTTGCTCTTTAGTATAGCTGCTTTTAGTTCCTTTCGAGCCACCCTGTAGTCTTCTTGCAGTTCACTGGAGACGGCCCTCGCTCTAGATCGCGTATACGCCCTTCTCGCTCGATGACACTTGGTACGTAGATGCGCGATTTCTTCATTCCACCAGTAAACTGGGGGACGATGTTCCATAGCCTTTCTTCTCCTCATTGTGGCGTCACATGCCCGTGTAACCTCATTTATGGCCTGCATTGCTTTACTGCCCGCACGACCCGTCAGTACTGCGTTTCTGTTGAAGATACATGTGAATGCTTCCACGTCGAAAGAGTCTGATTTCCAGCCTTTTTTCTGGGGTAGCCTGGCTAGCGGTGTTTGTCTTCTTGCTTCCGGCAGTACTTCACATATTATCGCCTGGTGGTCGCTATGAGTATAGAGGTCACTGACTTCCCACTTTGTTCTTCCTATCAAGGAGCTACTTACGTATGTGATGTCTATAATAGAAGCGCCGCTTCCTCTGCAAAACGTGGGTTTATTTCCGCTGTTTGCTAGTACCTCGTCTAGGGCTGTAAAAGCCTCCAGTAGGGATCTTCCGCGTCTGTTCGTTTCTTTGCATCCCCATTCAGCGGCCGATGCATTAAAGTCGCCAGCAATGATCGCCGGTTTTCGATCTAAAGCATCGTTTACGAGTTTGTCCAGCAGCTCTTCGAACTCTGCTATCGAGAGGCTTGGTGGTGCATAGCAGCTATAAATATATATTCCGTCGATTTTTGCCCATATAAAACCATCTCCTGATGTTGGCATTCTCTCTTGGAAGGCGGTTTTCCCACAGGTCCATATGGCCGCTTTTCCCGTAGTGTCCGTTATCCACGCGTTTGCATCGAATTCTTTGTAGGGCTCACTAAGGATTACGACGTCTACTTTTTGTTCGCGCACAGTGATTGAGGTTGAGCTGTTTTATCTTCATATAAGGTGTTTTAGGTCTCTCAAGGCTTTTTGGAAGGCTGGGCATTTGCCGCTTCCTGTGACATGGTTGCTATTTGTGTCCTTTTTGTCACAACACAGCAGGCATTTTGGCTCTAGGGCACAAGATTTTGCGGTTTGTCCACTCGCACCACATCTAATACACCGGTCAGAATAATCCACCGCACTTTTGCATGCTCTGGCAGTATGTCCGAAGTCCATACATTTGTAGCATTTTGTTGGGGTGTTTTTTTCCCGCATTCGGCAGACCACCCAGCGAATGCGCACTTTGCTGGCAGTCATCAGCCTCTCAGCGACTTCCGCTGGCAGGCTCACTGTCGCTATCTGTGTCCCTAAGTAAGCTTTTCGCAGAGACTTTATGGCACTTGTTCCGACATGGTACTCTTTGGATCCCTCTAATTGCTTGGTTAAGGCTTCGCAGATCTCCTCCTTCGTTGTGATTCCGTCCAGATCTTTGACTTCTATGAGTACCTCGTGCGTTAGGGTTTTCACTTCCGCTTCTGTTCCCAAGGCCTTTTCCACGGATGCATGAAACTTGGTCGTTTCCGTTGTTGGGAGGCTCCTTAGTTTTAAGAGTAGGTCTCCTTTGGCCGTCCTCCTGATTTGGTTGACCTTTTGGCCGAGCTCTCTCAATTCAGGGTTGTCCTTTACCTTGTGCAGCATTTCTGCATAAGAGAGACCATCCTTAGCTTTAATCACTAAAGCATCTGGGCGCGCTTTCAGACTTTTTTTGGTACTTCCTCTTGGCTTTTCCCACTTTTCGGCTTTCGTGTTATGGGTTTCCACCTGGACGGGTTTTTCTTTTCCTATCGGGACCACGGTCTTTTTCTTCTTCGCGGCTGGGAGCTGCTGGCTCGTAATTTTGCTTTCCCGCCTGCGTTTGGGCGTTTGTGGTCGTATCTCACAGCTATCTACCGCAGGCTTTGACGCCTCAGTGGTCTTCAGGACTGCTGCTCGGTAGTTTAGCGGTTTTGACTGTATGGTTTGTGTAGTCTTATCCTGCCTTTCAACGTGTAAATGTTCTTGTCGTTCGTTTTCAGGGTCCAATGCCTTTTCATACGTGGTACGAATAGAACTCACCAGTTTACGAATCTCGTGATGCACGTTGTTCTTATCCTTGATGAATTCAGCAAGTTCGGCTATTTTTTTGCCCAGTACAGTCATCGTATCACACTTGCCTATCTCTTCATTGGAGCGTGGGTTGTTTTGAACCTCAGCTAAAGCTATGGTAGCAGTATCCACGCGTACGATTTCGCCTGTTCCTTTTCAAGCGGAGTATCAACTGGCGATCGAGCCAATAGTGCTCCCCTTCGAAATGGGTCTTCCATGGTTGGGGTTTTTGGCTCCCCATTTTTTTTGGTTTTTTTCCCTTTCTTTTGTTATTTTTATTTGATTTATTTTGGTTTGTTTAAGTTTGTTCATTTTGAATCCCACGAGTAAGGGGGAATTGATATCGACCACGCCATAGCCCCCTGTAGCGTGGTAAGGCTTTATTTCAACCAGAGGTCACCAGGTATCTGGAGGGCTCCGTTAGAGATGCTGTATTGATTTTACATCCCCAGCACCATTTAGGCCTCAGCACGGGTCGCGTAACACCTTGCCTTCGGGATAGGACACTTATTTAAGAGCGGCGTCTACTCGCTCTGTCACAGATACTTCACAGGGCTCATGTGATTTTTTCCCTCACACCCTCCATTCTGCCGCTCGTGGTCGGGGACTGCTTATTGGTTATTCGCAGCTAGCCTACATATCTGAAGGCCGTTCAGCTATCCGCCACCTTGCTGACCCCCCCTGGTAGCCTAAGCGTGGCCCCTTTCTTATGTCCTGTATCCCCTTGTGGGCCCTAGGGCCTCTACTACGCCTACGCGCCATCGTGTACGGTTTCTGGCAATGTGTCTGAGTTCTCCCCAACTTTTCCCTAACTGCCGTGCCTCCTTCTCGACTGTTCTGCGCCATATTCTCTTCGGACCGCCAGGTCTTCTGCCATCCTGAATTAGACGGTTCCATTGCATAGCATGGTTCGCTATGGAGCTGTCACCCTTTCGGAACGTGTGACCAATCCACTGCCACTTCCGCCGTTGGATGGTTGTGCCTATTGGTTCCTGACCCGTTCTCTCGTAAAGGTGTTCGTTAGAGATACGATTGGGCCAGAAAATCCTTAAGATATTGCGCAGACACCTATTAACGAACGTTTGCAGGTTTCTGGTGATAGTAGTGGTCACTCTCCACGTGCTGCAACCATATAACAGCACGGTTTCAACGTTGGAGCGGAACAGTCTTATTTTGGTGCTCAAACTGATTGCATTGCTTCGCCATATTTTGGACAACATCCCGAACGCAGACTTTGCTTTGGCGATCCTGTTGGCTATATCCAGTTCGGTTCCACCATCGGTCGAGACAATACTCCCAAGATACTGGAAATCATCTACTCTCTCTACCGGTTGTCCAGCAATGCATTTTTGAGTCGATGAGTTATTTCCAAGGCTGATAATTTTAGTTTTTGCCGTATTAATTTTCAGCCCGACGACGCCTGCCTCCCTCTCCACATCTGCTGTCATTTGGTGGAGGTCCATAATTCTGTGGGAGAATAAGCACATATCGACAGCGTAGTCAAGATGTTTCAGTTGAGATTTAAGAGTCCATCGAATTCCTCCGTTTCCCGTCGACAAAGCTGCATGAAGCACATCGCTAATCACCAATAGGAATAATATTGGTGAAAGGATACAGCCTTGTCTTACACCACTTTGGATCTCAAATTCCTCAGACAACCTTCCCCTGTGCAGAACGTGACATTTGGAGCCTTCATATGTAGCTTTGATAATAGCAATTAGTTTATCGGGAATGCCTCTCCTGCGTAAGGCACGCCAAATAAACTCCCTGTTGACACTATCGAACGCCTTCTCAAAATCGATGAACAGCAAGTGCAGTGGCGATCGATATTCAACACACTGTTCGACGGTAATCCGCAGGGTGTTGATGTGGTCGGCACAGGAAGATCCAGAGCGGAAACCTGCTTGTTCGGCATGGAGTGTGTCTTCGAGATGTTGTTTGATTCGCTCCAGTATGATTTTAGCTATTATCTTAGCTACAGCAGGCAGCACGCAGATACCCCTCCAGTTTCCGCACTCCATTAGATTTCCTTTCTTAGAAAGCTTGACGATCATTCCCTTTTTCCACTCGTTAGGAAAGCTCTCAGCTTCCCAAGCTCTCTCTATAAGTGGAAGCAGAAGCTCAGCCGATGTTGTTGGCGCTGCTCGTAAGAGCTCTGCTGGAATACCGTCAAGTCCTACCGCCTTGTTGGTTTTGAGTGCCTTGATCGCGATAATGATCTCATCTTTACTGGGAGTCGTGGTGCGTATTCGGGAGCTTCTCACCTCGGGCAACTCAGTCTGATTTGGCAGCATATCGCTAGCGAATACACGGTTCAAAACCAAGCCAAATGCTCTTTCCATCTCTTGAGCTGGTCCTCATCCGAAATGAGCAAGGAGCCGTCTAGGCTTTTCACTGGGTGTTGGCTGGAGCTGCGACCACCTGTCAGCTCTTTCGTGATTCTGTATACGGTCCTGCTGTCGTACTTCCGTGCAGCTTCTTCTGCTTCTGTAGCCAGCGCGTTGATGTAGTTGCGCTTGTCACGTCGCACGCTACGCTGAACTTCTCTCATCTTCATGCGATATTGGGACTCTAGCTCGTTTCTCCCTGCTGCTGGGGTAGCTGCAACGCGAGCTTTAAGCTGTTTTCGTTCGTCAATCCATCTCCAGGTATCCTCGGAAAGCCACGCCCTATGTCTTCCCTGCGATCGACCGACAATTCTTTCAGCACCAGATGTAAAAACATTTTTCACAGCACACCAATGGTCTTGGATGGTTGCGGGCATTGAGCTGCTGATTGCTTCCACACCTGCGAAAAGTACACCCTTAATTGTTGGCGCACTGAGGGATCACTAAGTCTATCGACGTTGAACCTGGGCATTCTTGTGTTGTCCTGGGATCTTCGAACTGCAGCAGTGCGTAGTTGGAGGGTAGCTATCATAAGATGGTGATCACGTACTATCCCCACATCTGCCCCTCGCCTGTTTCGGACGTCCAGGAGACTACTTCTAAAGCGGCGGCTGATGGCAAAATGGTCAATTTGGTTGGAGGTTGCTTGCCTGTCGTTGGAAACCCAGCTGACTTTGTGGCAGGTCTTGTGCTCAAACATGGTGCCACCTATCACAAGGCGGTTGGCATTGCAGAAATCCACAAACCTTTGCCGTTATCATTGCGGTCGCCTAGTCCATGCTTCCCGATTACATGTTTGAGCCCTTCGTTGTCGTTGCCTACCTTGGCATTCCAATCCCCCATCACTATGACAATGTCTCCATTTGGTGTTGTGTTGAAGACGACACTTAAGAGATTGTAGAAGCTCTCCTTTTCGTCCTCAGACGAACTATTCGTTGGGGCGTAACACTGTATGATGGTGACGCGTCGTACTCTAGCCGGAATCTGGCTGTCAAAATCCTATCACCATGAGGCTGCCAGGAAATTAGGCCCTTGCGTGCTATTGTTGTTAGCAGTAGTCCGACTCCATATTCCCGCGGACTTCCGGATGGTCTTCCAGAATAGAGTAATACAGTGTTACGCGTTGCGGACTGGTACTCGCCCGCTTCTAACCATCTTACTTCACTTACCCCCAAAATGTCCAGTTTATATCGCATGAATTCCTTTTCCAGTTGGAGGAATCTGGCATTGTAAGGACCTTCTCTTCCCGAGTCGAGGAGCGTCTTTACATTCCAGAAACCTATCTTTGTCCGGGTACAATAGCCAAAAGTCGTCAACTGTGACCATTCCTTATCCGAGGCATAGTGTCGGTTTCTGTAGCGGGCAATATTCGGTAACGCAGGTTGCTGGCCCACGTTACCTAGCCTAGAATCAAGGCCCTAGACAACCCGCACTTACAATTTTGGCCTATACGTATAAGGGTTTATACGTATAGTTGCCCGGGGACCACCACTAGGAGGTAAAGTAAGCACTTCATCACGAACTTGATTGTTGCGCTACTGGCCCAATCCAAGTTTTGAGCAGTCAGTAGTTTCCCGATCAATCGCAATGCAGGTCCCTAAAGACGTCCTACCTAGCTCTGATTTGATAATCCGACCGGTAAGCAGTAAGTTGATGAATTCGCATAGTCAGCTGTCTACCTTCAGGTCTGAAAGTGCATCTGCAATCACTGATGCATTGACATTCTTAAAAGCACCCTCTATATCTAAAAAAGCTACCATTGTATACTCCTGTGAAACAGGAAGTACTCAACATTACGAACTAGCGAGTGTAATACCTTTTCAACTGGTTTACCTTTGCAATAGGCATGTTGGGCTGCTGACAGAAGTTTGGTATCAATATTGTTGCGTAAGAAGATATCAATCAATCGTTCTAATGTTTTTAGAATAAATGATGATCGACTAATGGGTCTGAGATCTTTCGGGCTCGTGTAAGAACACTTGCCAGTTTTGGGTATAAAAACTACTTTGACTTCTTTCCATACTTTTGGTATATAGGCCAAATCGATGCAGCTTTTTAGAATTATTTCCAGCACCACTTGCGTGTAGCCTTCCTCAGTTCTTTTTTGTATATAGATAGGGATACTTTGTACAAGTCCCAATCTCTTGCATCTTTCGTACTTTTGGCATTGTTGAAGAGTTTTCTACAATTAATTCTTAAAGGACTATAGGGCAGGAAGAAGACTTCGCCTTATTGAGGGCTGAGGTAAGATCCTCAACCATCCGATCTAATTCGTGGGTATTGCAAGGGGTCGCGGTCGTAGGGGGAATCGAAGTAACTAATTTCTTTAAAGTTACTCTATATTTGAGCCAGTCAGACTTGCGATCATTTCGATAGACTGTCGGACTTATAGGGTCGATATTCGGACTAAATCGAAGGTATTGATGATCTGAGAAGGAATGTTCACCTGATACCTTCCAGTTCTTGATCCTTTAAAGGATATTGTCGGAGACAAAGGTGTTATCTAACACTTCTTGTCGATTTTTGTAATGAATGTTGGTTCATTTCTGCTTCCCTGCATCTGCCATCAACCTTTCCAGGCTATCCCCAAGTTCATGTGTCCATGGGCAAGATATGCCGACGCCAAGTAGTATAATCCACTTGACATCTCTAACCTTGCCGCGGTGGTATCTCGATCGCTGTATTTAGCGAGTACGGTTACTTTAAGGCTATTTTTTGCCAGTATACACGATCTGGGTTTACCTTTGTCTAGTGCATACAGGGAGTAGTATTCAGGAGTCTGGAGTCCACGTACCAAGTTATCCACAACCCAGGGCTCTTGAACCAAGACGATATCTTCCCTATCATTGGAGAGACGGAGAAGATGGCCGGCAGATGCCATAATGGAGTGATAGAGGTTAATCTGTACTAACTGCAGCATTATCCACCATGGTAGAGTTTAAGACTTCCGAGTCTGAGAAACTAGCCAAGATATCGTCCTCACTCAAAAGAATTTTGTTGAAACAGTCATGCTCAGTTATGGTTTGGAGCAACTTTATAGTACACTAGCTGACCAGTGCTCGCCTTGCTTCGCCCGCATTTTAGTTGACGGTTATTTACTTGTTGAAATATAATTGCCAACTGAATACAATACCGAAAATGTGTAAACTCAATTATTACTTTTCCCGTGGGAATCCCACCAGAGCATACAAAAACCCGCTTCGAACACACAATTTATTTTAAATTCATTAAAACATTATAAAATGCGGACAAATCCAACGATCAACATCTCATCTAACAAAATGGAAAAATATTGCAATAGTTCTATGTCTAGTCTACACATGCATATGCATGTACATATGTACTTACGCGTATATTCCCTAGTCTCTTAATTGCATGAAATTTTGACAGCACATGGATATCTTAATTAATAAAATGTATAATATCTTAGATTTGGCACTGATAATGTTTTTTTTCTCAATTTTAACTCTAGAAGAGATCGCACACGGAAGATCAAAACATAATCATAAAAGACAGCGCGCCCATATATACTCACACACACATAATATTGCAACGATAGCCACTGCTGCATGACTGCTTGGTCTCCACTGAAGGAAAATTGTGGGCGATGATTTGATTAATTGTTTTTAGCATTGCCCAGCTTCAGGAGAACGCAGAAGGATGTTTTATACCTTAAATGAATCAGCGGCGGGTTTATTAAATTCACCTGGTTTTTATTTTTTAATCCGAAGAGCCAGTACTGAGCTACGGCTGTGGAATCAATATTTACTGATGGAAAATTCGATCTCAACCCCCTTTATGCCACTTAGACCTTGAATTTCGGAAAATCCTTTCTTATCTCGCATCTAGACAATAATAATATATAATAACTGTGCAAAATTTCAAGTACCTACGTCTAGTAGTTTTCGAGAAACGGTGTTCGCAAGGAAAATGGACTTTGCTTTTATAGTATGTAATAAGATAAAAGATAAGATTATACAATGATAATGTTTGCAAATACATGTCAAATAATCTTAGGTTGTAGTTAATATCTAATTTTCCGCACGCATAAGATACTACAGTACAATCACCTAACCTTAAAATAATTGGATGCATTATGGAAGAATTCGAGCGTAATGTGTACCAAGAAACCTGGTCGAATACTCAGAAAGTTAAGGAAAGACTTTTAAGGGCCTGGAACTCCATACCGCCACACAATTTTCGAAATTTGGAGAATTTTATGCTAAGAAGACTGAAAGCAATCATATGCCATAAGGGATTTTCCACAAGTTATTTATATGATTTACAAGAAACATTTATCCGGGTAGTAGTGTGAGGCACAATTTTAATTTTAAGTTTATATATATATTGTAGAGAATAAAGGGCCTAAGTTTTTGAATTTTCTGTAATATTTTTTTTCTCCATTATCGGAGATGCAGCATGCTTATCAGCGTGAGAAACCCTGCGGACTGTGCTTCAAAAGCTAGTTGCGCGCTTGCAGGACATTGCAGGTGCTTTCGACAGTGCGACGTTCGACTGCATATGTGCATCTGCCAGACAACATGGGGTAGACGAAACATTAGTACTGTGGATCAAAACAATACTAATGAACTGAACTTTGGTTGTGGATGCAAATAGTGGTGGATATGTTATGGTAGGGGTCAACATTATATTTGTGCATTATATTTAGTTGACTCTCTGTAGAAAGGGTGATTTTGACGTACTTTCTGTCGGGCCATGCCTAGCGACTGTCTGTGCTAAGGTGCAGGCGCTGTTGGACATGATCAATGGATGGTGCACTTGGAATGGGTTTTCAGTCAATTGTGTTAAAGCGTTCTCTTCATTAGAATGAAAATCCTGACCGGACTGGCTGAGCCAGTGCTAAAGGGCGGAACTATCCGAATTTCAAATGAAGCCAAATATCTAGGAGTGATTCTGGATAAGATACACGGTTCGAAAACATCAAAGGCGCTCTCAGTTTTCTGGCAGGGTGCTTTTGGCAAGACACATCTCTTATCACCGAATAAGATGCTCATATGTTAATTTTAAACGAAATCGAATAAGGAATAGTCCGAGTACCATTTCGCAAAATGTACGCGGTTAGTAATATTATTATTATTATTTGGCGGCAAGGTCTCCAGGCAAAGGGGCCAGAGGGTTAGGAATAAGTTGTTTCTCTTCCCTAAGACCGTCCATACGTGGCGAAGAGCCACACCCTACACGAGGTGCCGCTGTTGTTAATGGAATATGGCGGATCTAAAGAGGAAAACTTGAAAAAACCCGGAATCCCAGGTGTAAACTACCGTGCCTATGGGATGAATGGCACCACGTTACGGTGTCTTCTAACGGTGAACTCGGGATACCTTGGGGTCCTCCAGTTTCAATTGATTCCCCTTACCTGTATACAGGGGGTGAGTACAGGCGGACATCTTCTTCCCCCTTACTCGTGGGACCCTACATGTAAAATTTCAAAAACAATTATACAACTCAAAAAGCGAAGAGTGTAAACCGGTCGGGCACTCCTAGCTCTATAAAAACCGACCGGACGATAGGAGATACGGAGGAAGCTCTGCTTCGTACTTCGGATGAAGAAAGCGTTGGAGCAATCGACTTGAACCTGGAAAGGCTCTTTCTAGATGACGCTTGCTCCATCGCTAGCTCATCCCTCTCTAATGCGTCAACTAGCTCCCGACGAGCAAAAAACTGCAAGTTGACGGTCAAGAGATTAGGGACAAAGAGGTGGGAAGAGCTCTCAGAGCCAGACAGGAAGAGACTCCACAACGCACGGGCCTACCTGCAGGAGTTGGCCTTATCGGAGCGCTCGTCAGTGACGGGCTCACCGATGGGGAAGACCCCTGCAGCTATCCCGAGCGTGAGAGAACCGATGGGACCGCCAAAGTCTACGATAAGCCGTAGCCAGTCTAGACCTGAGGCGATCACATTGGCAATCTCGGAGCAGCCTCCCATTGCAGCAGAGCCACAGGAACCATCCGAGGGCAGCAATTTAGATGTCGGGGTGGCGAAGATGGATGATCCGAACGGGGCAAGCCGCAGCCAGCCTCGTGAGGAAAATCGGTCAGCGCCCATGCCGGATGGTGAATGTAGCCCTGCTGACAATGGAAACTCTACTACGTGTAGTTTCGCGACAGTAGTCAGCGCGGGGGGACTAGCCCGACCATCATCCACGCCCGAAAAGACTAGGGAGGTTAGGGCACAGAAGAGGACAACAACGCTCAGAAATAGGAAGCGTAATGCCATTAGGCTAATTCGGCGGCTTAAGAAGCGTGATCCGAAGTCCTTCACGGACAAGGAAATGGAGGCTCTGGACAGGGCCAACAACACACTCAAGCTCGCAGGGTCGACTAGGTGCACTGATCAGCAGGACCGGAAGGTAAGAAGATCGCCTACGGTGGGAGCGGGAAGCCGTCAGCTCCCCATCTCGATCGTAGCTGGTCTTCGGTCAGCAACCGGCTCTAACCCATCTGTGGCAGGGCCGGCTGCAGACTGCTCCAAGAAGGCAACCTGCAGAAAGGACGACGACACAGCACTACGAACGGGCAAAGGTCAGATTGCGTTGAGGGGGGAATGCCGTTTGCCACCCTCCTCAGCTGCAAACAAACCTACGCCGCTCTCGACTGTTCGGGGTAAAGGGATACAACCCGTCCCCATCGGGAGAAGTTCTAGGGCTTACGCAGACGCTAGAGAACGAAGCGCAGGGCAGACTAGGGGAACGGACGGAGGCCTACTCGCGAGAGGGAAGGTAAGCCTCTTGTCAACCTCCCCGATCGCGGGCAGGCTGAGGCCCTTGTCAACCGAGCCGGAGTCAGTCGTTAAGACCTCATCTGAGCCGATTGCGAGCAGTTCCAAACGAGGTAGACATGACGACACGATCTCGCCGCCTACGAACAGTATCAGCAAGAAGGCCAGGCTGGCCGCATCTGCTAGTGCTGGTCTACAGGTGGCGATTGTAGACCATAACAGCTCAGAGAAAGGACTCAGCAAAGATCAGTGGAGGCTCATCGAGTTGCGCATACTCGAAGCCATCAATTCCACCATTGTCGAGAAGGAGCGACAATCCCCTTTCTTTGAGCAACTGACCACCTTCAGAGGTTTTAAGCTCCTTTCATGCGCCAATGAGTTCACGCTTAAGTGGCTCCAAACTTTCGTGGCTAACACGCAGGCTCCATGGGCTAATGCCGACATTCGACTCGTCGAAAAGAAGGACCTGCTAGAATTTACTAGGCCAAAAGGGCGTATCCTGATACCTGGCCCTCATATTCCCAAGGAGCGTATTGAAAGGAATCTACGGCACCTTAACCCGGAGCTCCTTAGCGACGACTGGGAGGTGCTTGAAATGGGCGAGCACTCAGAAAAGGGCACAGAGATCGTGGTCCTGCTCAACCATAGATCAATGCCCATGCTAAGAAGGTTCAACAATAAAGTGCGCACTGGTATCACCCGGTGTAAAGTCCGACCCTTTACGGATAGGACAGAGAGGAAGGAAAGGGGGGCGGGTGACAAGGTAAGAAGAACATGAAATTCATTCAAATAAACCTACACCACAGCATATCTGCTAGCGCCAATCTCATATATCTTCTAGGCGAAAGGAACATAGACATAGCTCTCGTACAAGAGCCATAGATCTCCCGTGGCAAAATTAGTGGGCTAAATCATAAAGATTTAGCACTGTACAGCAGCGAACCGCTAAACGCGGACCGTAAGAACAGAACTTGTATCGTAGCTAGGAAACACATTAACTTATTTCTTCTATCTACCTACAGCAACTCAGTCCAGACGGTATAAAGGCTTGACCGGAGGGGGCTTCCCCCACTTATTATCTCAGCCGTGTACATGCCTTACGACGGAAATGATGGACCGCCATCCGAACTCACCCGCGCCTTAACCAGGAAAGCGGAAATCGAGAGATGGGACCTACTACTAGGCTGCGATGCGAACGCACACCACGCGCAATGGGGCAGTGGTGATACAAACCCACGCGGTGAGTTGATTTTCGAATTTATTATCGAACATAATCTTTTAGTAGCCAATAGGGGTTCTGAACCCACTTTCGTAGTTAGAAACAGGCAGGAGGTTATTGACATTACACTAGCGAGTAACTCAAATACCCTCTCTATAGACAATTGGAATACTTTGGAGATAGAATCCTATTCCGATCACAGATTTATTGAATTTAATCTCATTGATAGATGCGACTTTCCCAAACCGCATAGAAACCCAAGGAAGACCGACTGGACTACCTTCAGTTACGAGGTGCGGAGGAAGGCGAATCTAATACAAGAATGTTACTTTCATGAGCCAGCGGACATTGACCGAAAAGCCGAGGAAATCACTGCTGTCTTCAAAGAGGCTTTTCAGAAGGCATGTCCCGTATCTAGACCTAAGACAAAAGTCTCCCCCCCATGGTGGACCAAAGAACTAGCCAGAATAAAGCGCGAAACAAGGAAACTCTTGAACCTGGCGAAAACAACGGGAGCTGACTCTGACTGGGAGCTATACAAAGCCAGCCAGAGGAACTTCAAGAGCGCAACGCAAAAAGCCAGAAGACAGTCGTGGCAACGCTTCTGCGACGAGATTAAGGGTACAACAGAAACGGCCAGACTGAGGAAAATCCTCTCCAGAGAATCGAAGACTCTAGGTTCCCTAAAGAACACTGAAGGAAACTGGACCGAGTCCTGTTCGGAATCCCTTGAATTGCTTATTAAAACGCACTTCCCGGGGTGTACTACGGTACCATGTAGCAGTACTAATAACAATCACAGCGAATCGGAACCCCCTGCGGATTTGGTAACAGAGGACAGAATAGAGTGGGCAATAAGATCGTTCTCCCCCTTTAAATCCCCAGGATTTGATGGGATTATACCGATCATGCTGCAAAACACTGCACCAATCATTACCCCAATTCTCAAAAAGCTATTTGCCAGTAGTCTTAAACAATGTTACATACCAAGAACATGGAGCGAGGTAAAGGTGGTTTTTATACCCAAGGCGGGCAAGGCTAGTCACACCACCGCGAAGGACTTCAGACCAATAAGCCTTACCTCTTTCATCCTGAAAACTTTTGAAAGATTGCCCGACATCTACATACGTAGCAGAATACGCCCGGGGGACTTATCCCCAGCCCAACACGCTTACACGAAGGGTAAATGTGTGGAAACTGCCCTACATCATGATGTCGGCTATGTAGAAAAATCACTTAAGGATAAAGAGTTCACACTAGCTGCTTTTTTAGACATTGAAGGAGCCTTCAATAATGTAAATACCGAAGCGGTTAAAAGAACCCTAAGAAACCTAGACATCGACATCAGTCTAATTAACTGGATTGTTAGCATGCTCGAGGAACGACATATAACCACCGAACTTAAGGGTTCAAAGCTAGAAGCATACGCCTCGAGGGGTACCCCTCAAGGCGGGGTAATCTCCCCACTGCTCTGGGTCATTGTTCTTAATGAGGTACTACAACAACTAAGGTACAGTGGGGTCAGAGCTACAGCGTACGCGGATGACGTCGTGCTCCTGTGCTCCTTGCAACAGGTAAATTCCTGCCTACCCTTAGCGAACAACTTGACGGAGCCCTAAATACTCTTAGCATATGGGCCAGGAGCTGCGGTCTAAAGGTTAATCCCCAAAAAACCGAACTCGTACTTTTTACGAACAAGAGGAAAATACCGGAGTTTAGTACACCTTCTGTTGATGGTATCCCACTCAGATTGTCCGATACCTGGGCCTTGTACTTGACAAAAAACTCAACTGGAGATTAAATGTAGAGGAAAGAATTAAGAAAGCAACAATAGCCTTTTACTCATGTAGTAGAATTTTTGGTAGAACCTGGGGACCCTCCCCCAAAATCATACTATGGATGTATACGGCTATAGTTAGACCCATACTGACTTACGGCAATCTAGTATGGTGGCCAGCTGTCAACAAATGCACCAACTCAAAGGCAATCACCAAAGTTCAAAGACTAGCGTGCATTGGCATCACCAGTGCAATGAGGACAACCCCAACCGCAGGACTCGAGGCTATCCTCAACCTGCTGCCGCTAGACATCTTTACACGAACATCAGCAGCCATTAATGCTATGAGAATAAGTCAGTCAGCGAACTGGAAACCAAGCAGAACAGGTCACTCGATGACTCTACTCGATTACTTTGGCCTCATGCCCATAACGGATTACATGACGCCATATTTAGACTTTACAAGGCCTTTCTCTACCGCCTACCCTAGCAGGGAAGATTGGAAAAGCGGTCATATACCTAATGCCGAATCTATAGCCATCTACACAGATGGTTCAAAAATGAGCACTGGTGTAGGATCAGGTATCTTCTCCGACCCTCTAGGTGTATCAAAATCCATACGACTTCCAGACCACAGCAGTGTTTTCCAAGCAGAGGTCCTAGCAGTGGCAACAGCTGCCCGTGAGTCTGCGATAAGGGCAATACCGCCAGAAGGTATCACCATCTTTATCGACAGCCAGGCAGCTATAAAAGCGATTACTGCCATAGAAATTAAATCGAAGCTTGTGAAGTGTTGTCGAGAAGAGCTCAGGGTTCTTGGAACACAGCACAAGGTATCGCTCTGTTTGGTCCCTGGACACGAGGGTATCCCAGGCAATGAGAAAGCCGACGAGCTGGCGAGAATCGGCTCAGCAGCCCCAACAGAACAAGTTGACCCCCCTGTGTGTATCCCGCCTTGCACACTCGCTGCAGGGAATAAAGCCACTGAGGAGGCGAACACAAGATGGAACACCATGGAAACTTGCGCCATCACTAGGAAGCTATGGCCATCTTTCGACAAAGCAAAGACCGAGAGAATCATCCGTAAAGATAGGAAATCCCTTTCCACCCTCGTGGGCATCATCACGGGACACAACACTCTGCGGTACCACTTGAGTAAGCTGCGCCTGAAGGAGGAGGAACTCTGCAGAGGCTGTGGTGACGAGGAAGTTTTTGAGGACACAACCAACTTCCTGTGCCACTGCCCGAGTCTTCAACACTCCAGGAAAAAGTTCCTTGGTAAATTTTTCTTCCAGGATCTCGAGGAACTCTCCGGCGTTTCAACGGAAAAGATGTTGAACTTCATCAAATCATCAGGGTGGTTTGTATGCAGAAATGAAGTAAGTGACTAAATAGTTTTTAGTTTCATTGGGTAAGGGATCACTTTTTCCCCCATGGGTACCACAATGGGTCAACGCTGACCTGTGTGACAGAGAGCGTTGCTCCCTGCCAGCCCACATACCTAACCTAACCTAATATTATTACGCTTGGCAGAGAATATGCACAATGATTTCCGGAGAAGAACAAAAAAGAAAGTATTCGTGCAACTCTGATCCTCTTCACATCTTCCTCAATGCCTTCCACACGGAAGGCTCTAACACCAAATGTGGTTGATGCTTCGTAAATAATATAAAAAAAAAACGCAAATGTGCTTCGCACGAAGTGGCCCCTGCTTTCCAAATACAAGTTTTTCCCATACTCAGAGTGCTAAATTGAATAATTGAAGGCAGATGCTGTGGTTTAGATTTAACCCTTTCAGTGAATATGTCCCATATATGGGACACCATTAAGTGGCGGCTTTTAAAGCAAAAATAATTTCTTTTAGCTTCATTCACTGAAAATTCAAAAATCGGCGAAAATCAAATAACGAAGTAGCCACATTCAGATGTCATTTGAGATTTTGAGCAAATGTCACATCGAGATTCGTGGATGTACTTCACGTATTTTTTTCAATTGCGAAATAACTAGTTTTGATTTGGTGTTAGTGACCTGTGTATTTTCAATTGTTTTAATTTTTGTAAGAACACCTTCGTGGAAAGGATTCTTAAGTGATTTTAAGTAAACATTTCTGCGAAAAACCCTTTAGAGTGGTAAGTAAGGCTCCAAGAAATCAATGTCCCAGCTATTGGACATAGATTTACAACGGTTGTAACCGTTAAAAATCAATGTACTAGATATGGGACATAGCATCACAATATTATATTAATTTTTGCATTAAGGAAATGGGTTCAAAGGGTTGTTCAGATGAAGAAATTATATAAATATTGGATCAATTGTCAGAATTTGGTGATGATGACCGAAATTCTGATAAAATCGATTATAGAATGATGCAAATGCAGCCAGCAATCGAAGAAAATTTGCTGCCGTCGCATGAAGAGCCAAATGATGTTGAAGAACTCGGTGCTGTTGACGGAGAAATACTCGAAGAAATTTCATCAGCTACCTTCAATTCTATAGACGAAACGAACATCAATTTGCTTGCAACTGATTCAGCAACATCTATGTCAGCAGCAGTACCACTCCCAACCCCGGCATTTCCGTTTACTTTTACGTCTAAGGACAAAATGCAATGGCGATATGTGCAGAATACCGAATGCCCTAACACTACTTTTATCAACGACAAAAACTATGAAGAAGTCGAGATCGATAGTGCATTTTCTTATTTCTCTCGATATCTAACACCAGATTTTTTTAAAAATGTCCAGAAGTATACAAACATATATACTGTACGTAATAATCCAATGTTTAAACCGTGTGCACTAACAGAGTTCCAAACAGTTTTTGCTATCCATTTAATGATTGGAGTTCTGAAATTCCCTGGAATCCACATGTTTTGGAATAAAAATTTAGGAATATCTTTTTTCACCGACAATATGTCCTAGAAACGATTTTTTTCCATCCGAAAGCATCTTCACCTTGTTGATGCCAATGAACGCGCCCAAAATGGTACAGATCGTCTTTTTAAAGTAATTATTGGTACTTTTACTTTTCTATTATGTATGTAATTCTATCTTGCCGTTTTACTTATAATTAAAGGTGCGGCCCATAATTGAAGCAGTTCGTATACATTGTCTTGATCATAAATTGGAGGAAAATCTATATATAGATGAGCAAATCATTCCATTTAAGGGTCAAATAAACATAAAGCAGTACATTAAATCAAAACCATATCCGTGGGGTATCAAAGTCTTCGTTCTATGCGGTAAAAGTGGAATACATTATAATTTTATTGTGTACCAAGGATCTATCACTCCATTAGATAACGAGATGATGAAAAAAATTGGTTTTAGCTCTGCAATTGTTTTGCATCTAACCCAGCGTATACCGGCAAATGTGATACGTCGCAAGATTTACTTCGACAACTATTTTTCTTCCTATGCAGTCTTTGAGGTTCTACTAGAGCGAAAAATATTTAGTGCTGGGACAGTTAGGCTAAACAGATTCCCAAATGCACCATTGCTGTCTGATACGGAACTAAAAAAGAAAGGTCGTGGAGCATCTGATCAATGTATAAGCCGAGACGAAAAGGTAATCTTGACAAAATGGTATGACAACAAGAGCGTAAACATGGGATCTAACTTTATCGGGATTGGCAGCACTGAACGTTTCGACAAAGAAACACATACTTATGTCGAAATCGATCGCCCAGAAGTTATTAAGTTGTACAATGAAAATATGGGTGGAGTCGATCTTCAGGATCAGATGATCCAGTATTATCGGATTTTCATCAGGTCAAAGAAATGGACTTTGAGCGTTATCACACATTTCCTTGATATGGCCACTGTTGCTGCTTGGATAGAGTACAGGCCTGATTGTCTGATGCGATCCATTTCCAAAAAAAAACATTATGGATTCAATGGTTTTTCGTATAGCAGTAGCTAATAGTTTAGTGATTAAATAAAAGTGGAAACCGAAAAGTTGGTAGACCCTCTCATACAACTGATGAAGCGGATGAACCTGAGCCGAAGAAAAAATATTCTCATCAATTTGCCCCCCCAGAAGGACGTGCGGCTCGACCAAATCGGCCATTTTCCTCTATTTAGCAGTACTAAATCAGCTGGAAGATGTAAGAAAGCCGGCTGTAAATACTTACTTACTTAGGTGGCGCTACAGCTCGGGGTGAACCTGGACCTCAACCAACAAGCCTCTCCATTTAGCTCGGTCTTTAGCTAATTGCCTCCAGTTGCGCACTCCAAGTTGGTTGAGGTCCCCTTGAACTTGTGCGCGCCACCTACGGGTTAGATTCGAAGACTCTGCGGGCCGGAGCGTTGGTGTCCATTCGCTCGACATGTCCTAGCCATCTCAGACGTCCAATACGCAGTTTTTTGATTAGGTCGATGCCGCTGTACAGCTCGTATAGTTCGTGATTGAATCTTCTCCTCCAAAACCCGTCAACGCAAACGGGACCGAAAATCTTACGGGACCTAAATCCTTCTCTCTCGAAGCGACCAAGGATATCTTCATCCTCTTTTAATAAAGTTTTAAGTGTTTCAGCGCCGTAAAGCAGGACTGGGATGATCAAGGTCTTATATAGAGTCTCCTTAGTTGTGGGCGCCGTGGCGTAAGTGGTAAGTGTGTCGGATCACTGCGCATGAGGTTCCAAGTTCGAAACCCAGAAAATATCAAAAAGTTTTTTCACGGCCCCACCTCTCGCAAACGTCTGACAAACATCCGAGAGTATTGTTGTCACAAAAAAGCTTCTCAAATCGCCGTTCGGATTCGGCATTAAACTGTAGGTCCCTTCCATTCGTCTGAAAAATATAACGCACACAACATGAGCGGTTGCGAGAAGCTAAGCCCTGGCACTTTAAAGAGCTGTTGCGCCAAATATTTGTACTTTTTTAGTTGTTCGAGATAGGGCTTTACTGTTGAATTGCCTTATAAGCCCAAAAAAATAGCGATTGGCAAGAGTTATTCTTCGATTGATTTCTGCACTGATTTTGTTAGTAGAATTTATACCAGAGCCAAGGTAGACAAAGACCCTTACTACCTCGAAGTTATAGCTGCCCACTGTGACGTTTTGTCCAATTCGTCGGTGTTGGTTTTTCCTTCTTGTTGACAGCATATACTTGGTTTTGCCCTCGTTTATCGCTAAACCCATTTTGGCCGCTTCCGCCTCAATGCTTGCAAACGCACCGGTGACAGCCCGCTGAGTTCTTCCGATAATGTCTATATCGTCGGCGTATGCAAGCACTTGTACAGACTTGTAATAGATTGTGCCTCCGGTGTTGGCTTGTGAGTTGCGCACAATCCGTTCAAGTACAATATTAAAGAAGTCACATGACAGCGCGTCACCTTGTCTAAAACCTTTTTTGACATCAAAGGTCTCGGTGAGGTCATTACCGAACTTGATGGAGCAGCGAGTGTTCTCCATCGTCAGCCTGCACAGACGGACAAGTTTGGCAGGGATGTCAAAACTAGACATGGCTCTATAAAGCTCTTCTCTATAGATGCTGTCATAGGCGGCCTTGAAATCGATAAAGAGGTGGTGAGTATCGATTTAGAATTCTTGGGTTTTCTCCAGGATCTGCCGAAGTGTGAAGATTTGATCGATGGTGGACTTTCCTGGTCTGAAACCGCACTGATAGGGTCCAATCAGGCTGTTGATAAAAGGTTTCAGGCGTTCACACAATATCGCAGAAAAGATCTTGTATGCGATGTTGGGGAGACTGATGCCTCTATAATTGGCGCAGTTGAGGGGGTCTCCTTTCTTGTGGATCGGGCAAACGATGCTGAGGTTCCATTCATCAGGCATACACTCATCTGACCAAATATTAGAAATGAGTTGGTGTATGCACTCTACCAATTCATCCCCAACTGCCTTGAAAATTTCGGCCGGTAAGCCGTCAGGTCCAGCAGCCTTGTTCGATTTTAGCTTGGATATTGCTATCCTCACTTCGTGTTGGTCAGGTGGACGGACATTTTGACTATCATCGTCCATGTTGAATGGTTCATTCTGCCTGACAGCGGGATGTTTGTCTTCGTCGCCGTTATACAGTCTGCAGAAGTAGTTTTTCCATATTCTCAGTACCGACTGTGATTCTACTACGAGGCTTCCATTTTCATCTCTACAGGTTTCTGTACGGGTATTACTTCTCTGACACGTTTTTTTACCTTTTGGTAAAACTTCCGTACATTGTTCCTGGAGTATAAACTCTCGATATTCTCAAACGCGCGCTTCTCATGCTCTTTCTTCTTCTTTTGGAGAAGCCGATGTTCTTCCCGTCTCTTTTGCTCGTAGAGCTCGCGAGCAGCTCTCGTCTTCCTTTGCAGCCCGCTTTGTATGCCTCTTGTTTTGCTGCATGCACTCGCCGGCATTCTTCGTCAAACCAGGGGTTTCGGGGTGGTGGGCGAGCGAGACCCAGCGCATCAGTCGTGGCGGAGGATGCTGGCGGCAAAGTGGTGATTGAGAGATTTCGGGATACGCGTTCAGCGAAGAGTCTGGCGGTCTCTTGCGATTCTAGCTTTTCGACGTGAATACAAGTCATTTATTTTATGCGAGAAATGCAAGATATATTTATGCCTGAACCGCGAACGAAATTGTTTTTTGGCATACCATACTTTATAAAAAAAACCTAGTTTCTAATCTGTAGTCGTTTGTATTATTTTAATATAAATAGAAGCTTTGCAAAGTATTACATTTGTTATTTTTTACTCTTTAAACCATTACAGCAAAACATTCTTCTGATCTACTAATAAATAATCCCTTCTGGTGCTTTGTTCCATATATGGGACACCTCATACCTCCCAAATTAGTCCTCCTATGTACTTTTTATCTACAGATTTGAACTCAGCGGAACCCAATTACATAATTTTGGTCACCAAATAATTTATTCGCTTATTATAACAAAAAATCCACTGAGAGGGTTAAATATTTGCCGTGACAGCCAGGCCGTGCTAAGATGCTTAAGTTTTGCATTACTCACTTAAAGATTGTTTTATATTCCCGCTGGCTTTCTGATGCACTAACTCGAAGACTATCTTCCTGAGTGCGGAACTAGCAATTGGTGTCAGTCTAGCAGAAATTCTAAACGGGGTCGGCTCCCATGCGCTATTTATACATCGACCCATGGTTGGGCTAACCGCAGAGCAAGTGGTCAGCAAAAGACCAACATGGAAATCGGTTCAGATCCAACATGTGTATCTTGAGAAGTGAAATTCAATGTTCCATGCCACGCATTCGTCAATTAGGATTTAACACTTTGAGACTCGATATCGACATCATCTACTTTCCATCCCTGATCGTAATTCTGTGTTTGATTTATTAAGAATTTTAAGTTATTGAGTGCGTGGGATAGCCTAACCTCTATCACCTCTCCCTTCCCAGGACCACTTACGAAGAAAAATTTCTAACAACAAAATTGTGTTTGCAATAAAGCATACCACATGGTACAGGCACTCTATGTGGGCCAAAATGTAAGGCATACACAATTAAAAGATCGTGAAGCAAGCGCACAGTAGCTAATAATAATCATATCTGTTGAATGCGCCAATATACCACCCACGTCACCTGTCCCTTCCTACTGCTGTTTTGCTCATTTATAGAACTGACACACTCAAAGCCAACATTTATTGCATTATTACTAGGATGATGCCCAATTGTATCGAGCAATGTCAGATCGCAACGCTTCCGCTCTTGACGGAGCAGGGCGCACAGCACATGAACCATGCTCGAGAGATATAGGGATGCCTCCCCTCAATGTTAGGCACCGCTTAGGTCCGATAATGCGATTTTACATAATTTCGTACGTGCTCGCACGACTTCATTGTTCGAAAATTTGTTTTTTGTTGATCGCAATGGACTTTGTTTTGTTGGTTGTTGCTGTGTTGTACGATGCCTAGAAATACTATTGTAGAGACACAGGCCATTGTGGTCCAGCGGCTACCACCGGAATCGTTACACGAGTACACCGCTTAATGCCACCCATTACGACCGGCGATAGACGTAGATTGAATTGTGCACTGGGGTCGGTCTCCCATGCCAACTAATGACCGTTGCGATTTGTTTGGCATAGTCAAACACTGCGTATTATTCAGAGATCCGGACGATAGCAGAGAATACGATACTTTATTGTGATTTCGTGTCCGCTAGCTGCCTTGAGAGAGTGGGAGCTGGTCCATGCGCTGGCTGGCTGACTGGCTGCCTTTTTATATTTCCATTGCAAGTACATACACTCGCAGTTGGCCGCGGATAATGCGCCGACAAATGTTTTAATAAAGCAGCGACCACCCACAATGTCACAATTCGTTCGCTTAAACGTTCGGATATCGTTTCCAATATCTTTTCCTTGTTGCTTGGCGGTGAGTCCGGGCCGAACAGAGGTTCGTTGCATCAATGCGAATGCAAGACGAATGCAATCATCTAACGAGGTGTTTAGCAAGAAATGATATGATAATAATTCTAGTCGCGATTTTGTCGTTTTTGTTTGTTGTTGCACCGCCGGCCAGACCTCCTACGGCGAATGTTGTGCACCGGAGACGATGGGCGTTATGAGTGGCTGCCATCATCAATGGCTATTCTCGACGGGGGCTGCAAGGAGACGTAGTCAGCCAACAAGTGCCGAGCACTGTTTGTGCGGTTCTTGAGTTTATCAATGGAAAGAATGGACGAAGTGTGCAAGAAGTGAAGAGGATCGTGGTAATTCAAGGACTGGACTTTAGCCATGTGTTCATTGATTAATTCGTAAGCCTGGCACGACATTGGCGCGGTGTCTTATTCTGGTCGCAGGAAGTGGCGGGAATAGTTGGAATTGCTCGTCGGTGATTGATTGGCACTGCGATGGGTTGTATATTCATAATAATAATCGTCGGGTGTTGAAATTGGAGTAAGTTATTTATACGATTAGATTGTGATTTATGGATGTCGCGTAAGGCGCGACTATTGGAATGGCTGTCACGTTAATTCTCGATAAAATGGATTTTAATTGCCGCACCTGGACGATTAGTGATGGGTGCTGATTAGCTGGCTGCATGGCGCGTACAATGCAAAGTAGTTTATACTGTGGAACAATTGCTGATATGGACATTTCCGATCTATGCACTGGTGGTCGATTATAATTAGCATGTGCAATAGGGGATATTTTTAAATTTGAGATTACGATCTGGTTATGGACAAAGCGTAGTTAATGGGTTCTGTTAGCGACAAAGAGACTAGTGTATGATTGAACATTGCAGCAACCCTAATGCAGATTGTGCTTTCGGTTAGGTTGTTGAGGTGGTTCAATTTGTAGTACAACTTCACTCAGGCATTTATGGGTCTTTTCTATTCTCCGATGTGGGATGCCAGACCCGAAAATAGAAGCTGAGATCTTAAATGAATTTCTTGGTAATTGTAGCTAACATCGTCCCGTCCCCAGCCATATCATTGAAGAAATGTTCTCATAGATCCATTTTTCTGGATTTACTAATGCTGCCTGGGCATTAATATCAAAGGTGGACGATAATGAGTAAAGTTCCATGGATTTGTGACTTATTCTTATTTCCGTAACTCAACAGGCTAGGACTTCATACAAGAGAGTGAATTTATTGCTTTGGATGAGGTGGCCTGAAGCCTGCTTAGCTGTTCATGCATATACACATATATAGATTTCTCTTAAGAGTATAATCGGGGACATTTTATGGGAATCCTCGAAAAAGTAGGTCTTATTATCCTGTCTGCCCGTCTGTCTGCACAGTTGACTGCAGCCTAAGTGGCTGAATCGATTTGCTTCAAACAGTCAATTTTTAGGTCAGTGGGGTCACAGTTCAAGATGGTTTGGGAAATTTCGATCTATCCACAAAATAGCAGTACTTATGAACGATTTTGAAAAACTACATATATTTATAAAATGGATTTTGTACTAATTTCACATTTGGACTAGTTATGACATAGCAGTACATATGTACATAAATAGTGAGTACTGATACGACAGCACACATTAGAGGCTGCATATTACTTAGTTCCTGATTTGGAATTTTCTTTCTCAATGAAAAATAATATTCATCACAAAATGCTTGGCTTCAAAGCTGAAGCAACGCTGAAAGCGTTTAACGATGTGGCACATTTCATAGATAATGCTTATACAGATTTAAGATCAATTCGCAAACAACCGACGAAACAATCGTACCCTTAATTTTTTTTAGGGATTGTGAATAGGGTTGCCAGAAATGTTCCTCAACAAATCGGGAGAATGAGAAAAAATCGGGAGAATAAGAAAAACGTCCTTACTTCATAGTACAGAACAAATTTGTTGTTTTATTTCATGGTTATAGAAAACATGCTATTGCCTGGAATTTGCCGCATATCTTCCTTTTTCTCATGCATTGTCCATAAAATGAATGCAATCTGTTAATGCGCAACATTATTTTATTTGTTTGTAGCTTAAATTCATATTTAATAGCTTACATTTAATATTTTCCGTTAGAAAAGACTAATGCCAAATAAATTGTATAGTTACATAAGGCGCTGATTACACTTCTTCGTAATGAAACTTTCTTTTACCTGTTCGTGGTTTTTTAAGAAAGTAAAAATAAGAGATTGGAAAATCGGGAGATTTTGTAGAATTTTCGGGAGACCGGGAGATTAGTAAAAAATCGGGAGAACTCCCGGAATATCGGGAAAACTGGCAACCCTAGTGAATCTCAAACCGCGCACAGTTATCCTCTCTTGCCGCAGCCACTTCTTGGCAGCTACTGTACATGGTATTGATTTCAGATCGTTAATAATTATCTTGTCTTTAGATTAGCTACAAGGAATTTTTATATTTGTCGGTACAGAAAAGGGGAATCAATATTAAATTTAATCCAATAGTCATCAAATGTCATTTTAATTGCATGCGTCAATTTTTTATTTTTTTATAATTTGCGCGCCTAAGGGATTACTAATACCCTTATACTGATGCTCATGGCACGGGCGAATGGGAAAAAGGGTGTTTGAATGTTGCAATGATGAGGAAATACAGAGCCTGATAGATCATTCTATTATATAAACATGTTGTTTGACTTATGAACGAAGCTCTATACATATTTGACAGTGCGTCCAAAGTTGGGCCTGAGGGTGAATTGATGTGCATTCGAAGCATGACGCATATAACGGTGAAATTTTAAAGAGGAGGAATGCAACTGGCTATTTAGCAGGAGCATTTTTTTATAAAAAAAAGCGGTAAAATATGGAAAAACATGTTTTTATCACATATAAGTCTTACCGCCCGATTCTGTACCCTTGTATTGAAAAGTCCTAAAGATAATTTCTAATCCATTGATAACGCGTCACCATGTCTAAGACCTTTCCTGACATCGAACGATTCGGTGATGTTCTTAACGACTTTGATGGAGCAGCGGGAGTTTTCCATCGTTATTCTGCACAAACGTACTTACTTACTTACTTATGTCCTGTATCTCCTTGTGGGTCCAAGGGCCTCTACTACGCCTACGCGCCATCGTGTACGGTTTCTGGCAATGTGTCTGAGTTCTCCCCAACTTTTCCCTAACTGCCGTGCCTCCTTCTCGACTGTTCTGCGCCATGTTCTCCTCGGACCGCCAGGTCTTCTGCCATCCTGAGTTAGAGGGTTCCATTGCATAGCATGGTTCGCTATGGAGCTGTCACCCTTTCGGAACGTGTGACCAATCCACTGCCACTTCCGTCGTTGGATAGTTGTGCCTATTGGTTCCTGACCCGTTCTCTCGTAAAGGTGTTCGTTAGAGATACGATTGGGCCAGAAAATCCTTAAGATATTGCGCAGACACCTATTAACGAACGTTTGCAGCTTTCTGGTGATAGTATTGGTCACTCTCCACGTGCTGCAACCATATAGCAGCACGGATTCAACGTTGGAGCCGAACAGTCTTATTTTGGTGCTCAAACTGATTGCATTGCTTCGCCATATTTTGGACAACATCCCGAACGCGGACTTTGCTTTGGCGATCCTGTTGGCTATATCCAGTTCGGTTCCACCATAGGTCGAGACAATACTCCCAAGATACTGGAAATCCTCTACTCTCTCTACCGGTTGTCCAGCAATGCATATTTGAGCCGATGAGTTAGTTCCAAGGCTGATGATTTTAGTTTTTGTCGTATTAATTTTCAGCCCAACGACACCTGCCTCCCTCTCCACATCTGCTGTCATTTGGTGGAGGTCCATAATTCTGTGGGAGAGTAAGCATACATCGTCTGCGTAGTCAAGATGTTTCAGTTGAGATGTAAGAGTCCATCAAATTCCTCCGTTTCCCGTCGACAAAGCTGCATGAAGCACATCGTTAATCACCAATAGGAATAATATTGGTGAAAGGATACAGCCTTGTCTTACCCCACTTTGGATCTCAATTTCCTCAGACAACCTTCCCCTGTGCAGAACGTGACATTTGGAGCCTTCATAAGTAGCTTTGATAATAGCAATTAGTTTATCGGGAATGCCTCTCCTGCGTAAGGCACGCCAAATAAACTCCCTGTTTACACTATCGAACGCCTTCTCAAAATCGATGAACAGCAGGTGCAGTGGCGATCGATATTCAACACACTGTTCGATGATAATCCGCAGGGTGTTGATGTGGTCGGCACAGGAGGATCCAGAGCGGAAACCTGCTTGTTCGGCATCGAGTGTATCTTCGAGATGTTGTTTGATTCGCTCAAGGATGATTTTAGCTATTATCTTAGCTACAGCAGGCAGCACGCAGATACCCCTCCAGTTTCCGCACTCCATTAAATTTCCTTTCTTAGGAAGCTTGACGATCATTCCCTTTTTCCACTCGTTAGGAAAGCTCTCAGCTTCCCAAGCTCTATCTATAAGTGGAAGCAGAAGCTCAGCCGATGTTGTGGGCGTTGCTCGTAAGAGCTCTGCTGGAATACCGTCAAGTCCTACCGCCTTGATCGCGGTAATGATCTCATCTTTACTGGGAGTCGTGGTGCGTATTCGGGAACTTCTCACCTCGGGCATCTCAGTCTGATTTGGGAGCATATCGCTAGCGAATACACGGTTCAAAACCAAGCCAAATGCTCTTTCCATCTCTTGAGCTGGTCCTCATCCGAAATGAGCAAGGAGCCGTCTAGGCTTTTCACTGGGTGTTGGCTGGGGCTGCGACCACCTGTCAGCTCCTTCGTGATTCTGTAGACGGTCCTGCTGTCGCACCTC
The DNA here is from genome assembly GCA_945910035.1 of Brachypalpus laphriformis. NCBI lineage: Eukaryota > Metazoa > Arthropoda > Insecta > Diptera > Syrphidae > Brachypalpus > Brachypalpus laphriformis. Next base: position 105,983,769 of record OX246756.1, read on the forward strand.
CGTGCAGCTTCTTCTGCTTCTGTAGCCAGCGCGTTGATGTAGTTGCGCTTGTCACGTCGTACGCTACGCTGAACTTCTCTCATCTTCATGCGATATAGGGACTCTAGCTCGCTTCTCCCTGCTGCTGGGGTAGCTGCAACGCGAGCTTTCAGCTGTTTTCGTTCGTCAATCCGTCTCCAGGTATCCTCGGAAAGCCACGCCCTATGTCTTCCTTGCGATCGACCGACAATTCTTTCAGCACCAGATGTAAAAACATTTTTCGCAGCACACCAATGGTCTTGGATGGTTGCGGGCATTGAGCTGCTGATTGCTTCCACACCTTGCGAAAAGTGCACCCTTAATTGTTGGCGCACTGAGGGATCACTAAGTCTATCGATGTTGAACCTGGGCATTCTTGTGTTGTCGTGGGATCTTCGAACTGCAGCAGTGCGTAGTTGGAGAGTAGCTATCATAAGATGGTGATCACGTACTATCCCCACATCTGCCCCTCGCCTGTTTCGGACGTCCAGGAGACTACTTCTAAAGCGGCGGCTGATAGCAAAATGGTCAATTTGGTTGGAGGTTGCTTGCCTATCATTGGAAACCCAGCTGACTTTGTGGCAGGTCTTGTGCTCAAGCATGGTGCCACCTATCACAAGGCGGTTGGCATTGCAGAAATCCACAAACCTTTCGCCGTTGTCATTGCGGTTGCCTAGTCCATGCTTCCCGATTGACAAGACTGGACATGGCTCTGTATAACTCGTCTCTATACACGCTATCATAGGCGACTTTGAAATCGATGAAAAGGTGGTGCGTATCGATTTTATATTCATGGGTTTTTTCCAAGATCTGCCGTAGTGTGAATATTTGGTCAGTAGTGAACTTTCCGGGCCCGAAACTGCACTGATAAGGACCTATCAGGTTGTTGACGATCGGTTATAGGTTCTCACATAATACGGCAGACAGGATCTTATATGCGATGTTGAGGAGACTTATACCTCTGTAGTTGGCGCAGTTCAGAGGTGTGCATGCTCCTTACCAACTCATCTCCTCCTGCCTTGAAAAGTTCAGCGGCAAGGTTGTCAGCTCCAACCGCTTTTTTGGATTTGAGTTTAGATATCGCTATCCTCACCTTATTCTGATCGGGTTGACGGGAATCCTGACTGTCATCGTCACTGTTAAATGGCTCATTCTGCCTGACAGCGGAATATTGGTCATCATCGCCGTTTAACAGTCTGCAGAAGTGATCGCTCCATATCCTCAGCACCGACAGCGATTCTACTACTATATTGCCATTTTCATCCCTGCAGGCTTCTGTTCTGCCTTTGAAACCCTGGCATGTTCTTTTTACCTTTTGGTAAAATTTTCGAACACCAATTCTGCAATAAAGTCTCTCAATCTCCTCGATCGAGCGTTTCTCATGCTCCTTTTTCTTCTTTTTGAGAAGTCGATGTTCCTCTTTTTTCCTCCGCTCGCAGAGCTCGCGAGCAGCTCTAGTCCTTCTACGAGCACCACCTTTTACGCCTCTTGTTTTCCTGCATGTGCTTGCCGGCATTCCTCATCAAACCAGGGGTTTCGTTGTGGTGGCCGAGAGAAACCCAATACATCAGAGGCGGTATCTCTGATGGCTTGTTGGCAACGCTGTCACTGGTCTTCCGAATTTGCTGCTGACGGCATAGGACTTAGATTATGGTTAGAAGAAACTCGATCCGCAAAGGCTCTGTCGGTCTCTTGCAATTGTAGCCGGCCGACGTCAAATTTCCTCACAGTATTTCGTTGATTTCGCTCCGTTCTGGATATCCGCATCCATGCCTTGGCTACAACTAGGTAGTGATCCGAGTCCACGTTGGCTCCACTGAAAGTCCGGATACCCAGAATGCTGAAGGAGTGCCTTGCGTCGATCGCAATGTGATCGATTTCGTTGACAGTTTTTCGATCAAAGGAGAGCCATATTCCTTTGTGAATATTGAGTCGTGGAAACCGCGTACTAGCTACGACAAAGTTTCGTCCCGCCGCAAAGCCGATTAGGCTGAGTCCGTTGTCGGATGTGATGTCGTGCAGGCTGTGCTTTCCGACCACGCTACTAAAGACGTCCGATCTTCCTAGCTTTGCGTTAAAATCACCTAGGACAATTTTAACGTCGTGACTATGGCAACGCTCATACGTCTTGTCCAAGAGCTGGTAGAAGTCATTTTTCGTCGCGTCGTCCATCTTCTCGTGAGGGGCGTGAGCGCATATTAGGCTAATGTTGGCGAATTTAGCCTTGATACGGATAGCCATGAGGCGCTCGTTCACTGCCGGAAACTTAAGACTTCTTGCCTAAGTCTGCCTCCAATGACAAATCCGCACCCGAATACACCCTATCCTTGTTGTCTGTAGCAATCGCCGTAGTAGATGTCGCAGTTTTTCATCCTCCTTTTGCCCACCCATCCCATCACACTTCTTGGGTGGGGGTAATATCTGCTTTGAAACACTCTAGGGCATCCGCAAGTTGTTCAGCTGCACGTGGTTTGTAGAGGGACCTAACATTCCTCGTGCATACACGAAAATCGTTGTCCTTTTTACGTTTGCTTGGGTCGTCAACAGTAAGATCATCCGTATCCGAGGCTGCTGGTTGCTTCGTAACCGAAGGTTTTTTTACGTGGTAGGAAAGTTAATCCGACGGCACAACCCCCAACCTGGAGGACCACATCCTTTTTTACCCCTAGGACAAGAGGCCGGATACACCGATGCCAGTAACCCACTCCGGGAATATGAGCACTGCCGTTGGTTCATTAAGGGCTCATCCGGCACCATCTCTTTTTCAGTACTCTGACGCAATATTGAAAATTCTTACAGACCTCAGCTCCAAATATGTTGAAGTAGGTCAAGTAAGGTATCACCGTTGATTCCATCGAGAGAATTCATACGCCGCACGTCCTTCTTCTGAGGAGCTCTTGCTAGACTTCTGAGGCGCATATTTCAGCCAATCAGTTCAACAAGAGATGATTCGTCCGGTTAAACATATGCATGCTGAAGTTCACCCAGATGTGCTTGCGCAGGTCTGAGTGTTCAGCTATGCATATATCGTCAGACTCAGCATACGCTTATCGTTAGTTCACTATGATGATGCGATTTTGCCACGCCGAGATCGCCCCTTAATGCTTATAACTTAGGAAATACCCTCAATTTCGTAACTTAAGTTAGGCAGGAAATACTAGACCTTACCCCTGGTCTCCGCTGGCAATAATTCATTGAAAGAAATATGTCAAGCAATGCAAATTTCCAATGGAGACCGCAAATTTTTTGAAATAATTCATTTCATGAAATCAATTTCTGCTTTTATTTCTTGCCATCTCTGTGGACATAAACCCAAAAATTAATTCGGCAGGGACTCTCAATTTGAGCTTTACTACGAAGAAAACATGGCTGATTGGTGCCTGCCATTAAGTCTGAAATAAATATATCTGGTGGAAACTCGGTGTCAAGGCAAGAATTGGTTAAATGGTCGTTACTTGCTCTTCGTGATATGGTTAAAAATGAAATGTCTTGGCATAATTTGCCCACCGAATAAAAAAATTAAAATTTCTGGCATGAAGTCTGACATAAAATCTGAAATAAATATGTCTCGTGGAGGCTCGATGTTAAATAAGATAATTAGAAACTGGTGAGTGTCCAGCGAGCCATCTTTGTCTAATCACGGGATTAGATTAAGATTAGATTTAGATTAGACTAGATTTAGATTAGATCACGGCGAAGCGCTGTGGAATCTGGCAGAGCTACAGAGTATTACCTAGCAACTACAATAACGAGAAATGTTCAAAAAGTTCTGTGAGACTATCTCAGGCACTCTTGCTACTGTCAGACTGCATAAAATGCTAAAATGCCAACGTCTCTGTAAACACCGGATAGTAGTTATACCGGGGACGAAGAACAAAGAGCAAAACTGCTATTAGAAATTCAGTTCCCCGAAAGCTCACCTAGCACTCATAATAGAAGTAGAGTCAGCATATCGAGACCTTGGAAGAAAGACTGGAAATTAGCAGCAGTTTATTCTTCCAGAGGGAGATTCGAATTGTAAACTAGCTCCTTTCAGCCTTGCAAGACACCAGGCATGAATGGCATCACATCAGCCTTACAGCGAAAAGGGCTAGCTAAACTTCCACCACACCTGGTTAAGATTACAAAAGTAGCCTCGCTCCACCGATCTGGTGGGAAAAAGCGAAATTCAAGTTCATTTCAAAAGACCCAGCACAACTCATGTCGACTACACAAATCAGTCTAAAATTGTGTCTTCTTAAAACGATGGAAATAGCTGTAAAAAACTACTTATGATATGATGCAGTAAGCACATCCCCGCTTCACTTATGTCAACACACATACAGAGTGGATAGATCCACTGAAACTGTTCTTTATCAGTTGACGGTTATTATTTGAGGGGCTCTTGAAATGAAAATGATAATAGTCTTACCTTCATGTACATAGAAGGTACATTTGAAAATAGTTAACATGGAGCCATCAAACGAGCCTTAGATAGAAAAAGGACAGTATCTAAGTAGATGTACGGATATGGATTGTTGAGCAGAGATTCAAACACCGCAACGAGTTATCATGGTCAACACAACAAAAGGTGCTCAAAGGGACATCTCGATCTCCTTTGATGTAATGACATAGTACTGATTGCCAGAGTAAGGTTTAAAGCAACTCTTGGTGACATCATATAATGAAGGGAGCCCTAGATAGAAAAAGCACAGTATCTAAGTAGATGTACGGATATGGATTGTTGAGCAGAGATTCAAACACCGCAACGAGTTATGATGGTCGACAAATAAAAGATGCCAAAAAGGGCATCTCGATCTGCTTTGATGACAAGCTAACCAACTTGGGCATCAACTGTCAAGCCTACGGTAATGACATTGTATTGATTGCCAGTGTAAGGATTAAAGCAACTCTTGGTGACATCATATAATGAAGCCTGAAAATAACTCAAAAGTGGTGCTACACGGCTGGATAAACTTTATATAAGCTCTCGGCCAAAACAACAATGGTAACTTTTACGAGAAAGACAAAACTTGAAAGACTGAAGCCAATTAAGCAGCCAGGTTCGACAATAACACCACTCAAAGGAGTCAAGTATTCTGTGTCAGAAGGCGAGAATCTTTTTAAAGACGTGTGGGATTTCCACCCACTAAACTCACCTCCCCTTCTACCCCTGGTCCTCGCGGCACTGCCGTTGAACATTTCATCACGAGGGGGAACTTAAGCCTTAGACACCTGACTTGTTCGTGTTGGCAGCCTCCTGTGGTGCATTTCGTTGTCGCTCCTGTCTTCGTTGCTCCTTTATAATGGTTGCTACAGTGTCGTTAACTACTTCCCAGGCACCTTCCCTGCTCATCATTCGTCTGATGAATCTGGGACCATGTCTAGACAGCTCATCTGGAAAAGATATACAGAAGAGGTATCCAGGAGGCCATCCGCGCCATCTTGATATGCAGAAGCCTAGCGGAAAAGTCTTGAAGGTGTAACCAGAGCATCCTGAGGTGGATGTTTAATATTGTACATTGCTATTGTGAGACCGAGGTGCATTGGACCGAAGAAGCTTGATGTACTTTTTAAACAATAAATTCGCTTTTTGGCAATCCTTAGGATTAGTATTACGAAATCTAATTTTTAAAAGAATTTCCTTACGGGGACACTTCGAACCCATAGGATAGAGTACCAACATCTTTCAGGTTGAAATGTACGTCAGAGTTAGATGCTTCCAAATCAATCTCAGCAGAAAATACATAAACCGGGACATAACAATGACTTCTAATAGTCAAAGAGTCAACACTCATTTACAATGACATTCCAGCTGTCAGCTCCTTAGACAAGGCCAATCTGTTTGCTGCTCACTTTGCAGCGAACTCCACTCTGCCAGATAGTGCTTTGTCTCCGCCTACACTTGAGAGCGTCGAATTTTCCATGGGACAAGACCACTTTCGCACTCATTCATTTGCAGGAGTACTCCAACGTCTCAACATACACAAATCATCTGGTCCAGATGGTATCTCCCCCATAGTTCTGAAGAAGTGTTCTTCCACGTTGGCAAAACCTCTATGAAAGCTTTTCTGTCTGTCCTACTCTTCTCGGAAAGATGGAAAACAGCATTTGTCCAGCACGTCCCTAAAGAGGCTAATCTTCCTCCCCGTCCAATTAGCGACTCATTGCACCTACGTTCCTTCTTTTCAAGGTCATGGAAGCGCTGATAAATCGTCAGCTTATCGTCACCACGTTTACGGACGATACGGCGATATTGACAACGGGCGATACTATTGAAGCAGCAACTGGAAAGCTGCAACATGCTATTAATAAAGTCCACGCTTGGATGAATTCTTGGCGTATAGTGCTGAACGAAAGCAAATCCACTCACGTCAACTTTACCTACAAAAAAGTGGATAAATTGCCTGTATATCTAAACTCGGCTAAAATACCGTACTCTAGATGTTAAGCTTAAATGGAAACCGCACGTAAAGAAGAAACGCGACGAGCTTCAAAATTAATACCGACAAATGTACTGTCTACTCGGAAAACATTCGAAGTTGAGCTTACATAACAAACTGCTTATATATAGGCAAGTGCTAAAGCCAGTGTGGACGTATGGTATATGTACAACTATGGGTTTGTACCAAGAAAAGCAATAGAAACATCGTACAAACTTTTGAAAATAAAGTTCTTAGAGCGATCGTTAACGCACCGTGGTATGTACGTAACGAAGATATTCATCGGGATCTGGGAATTCCCAGCGTCGTCGAAGAGATAATAAAATTTGCGCATAAACACAAATATCGTGTTCACGGCCATTGTAACCGTACCGTCATTCAACTACTTGACGCGAATAATTCAATTCGTCATCTGTAAAGGGACAAAACCTTTTGACCTCGCGTTATAGTATATGCCGGTCGTAAAAAAGCAGGAACTTTCATTGGAATTTAACCTGTCTAAAGTGCTAGATTTCTGTTTAATCACATACGAACATCTTTTTCCAGAATCACCACTGTTGGATAAGCGTCGGCTTAGTTGAAGAGAAGTGTTTTTTTAGTGAGCACACGCGGTCATGCCTTATGGCGTCTTTATAAGATTTTTCAGCTGCTCTCGGTAAAACAAAAAAAAAAAAATGTCGCTACGTAACGTTTTGCTCACAGCACGCCCTTTTGTTTTGTTCACATGACTATTTGCGATGGCCTCTGAGACGTATTACATCTGACCAAGACAACAAGATGTTTTTCTCTCCCCTTCCAGCAAGTGATCGATTGCGGCTTCATTCAGAGGCACATTTAGGTACTCTTATGGGTAAGGGCTACTTATTTACTTACTTAGATGGCGCTACAGTCCGGGATGGACCTGGGCCACAACCAACAAACCTCTCCAGCCAGCGCGGTTACGAGCCAGCTGCCTCCAGTTACTCACGCCAAGTTGGTTGAGGTCCCCCTCCACTTGTTTGCGCCACCTACCGCGAGGTCGTCCTCTACTGCGTCGTCCATCCGGGGTGGATTCGAAGACTTTCTTAGCGGGAACGTTGGGCTCCATCCGCTCTAAATGACCCAGCCATCTTAGTCGCTGTATGTGAACTCTTCTGGCTAAGTCGATGTCCTTGTACAGGCCGTATAGATCGGCATTGTACCTTCTCCTCCACTCACCGTCTATGCAGACGGGACCAAAGGTCGCTCGGAGAACTTTTCTCTCGAATTAACCAAGGGCATCCTCATCCGGTTTTGTCAAAGCCCATGCCTCTGCGCCATACAGCAGGACTGGGATGATTAGTGTCTTATAAAGAGTTACCTTAGTAATTCGAGGTAAGGCTTTGCTACTCAATTGCCGTCTTAGCCCATAGAAACAACGATTGGCAAGAGTAATTCTTCGTGTGATCTCCCTACTGATGTCATTTGCGGAGTTCACCATAGAGCCTAGGTAGACAAAATCCTTTACTACCTCAAAATTATATCCGTCTATTGTGGCGTTCTGTCCAAGACGCCGATGTTGGGTGTCCTTTTTTGTAGACAGCGTATATTTTGTTTTGCTTTCATTTACCGCAAAACCCATCTTTGCTGCCTCGATCTCAATACTCGTAAATGCCCCATTGACGGCCCGCTGAGTTCTTCGATTATGTCAATGTCATCGGCATAAAAAATCGGTAAAAGATTCTACTTGCGGTGTTGGCTTGTGAGTTTCGTACAATTCTCTCAAGTACTATGTTAAAGAGATCGCATGATAGCGCGTCACTTTGTCTAAAACCTTTCCTGACATCGAACGGTTCGGTGATGTTCTTAACGACTTTGATGGAGCAGCGAGAGTTCTCCATCGTTATTCTACACAAACGGATGAGCTTGGCAGAAATGCCAAAACTAGACATGGCTCTGTATAACTCGTCTCTAAACACGCTATCATAGGTAACTTTGAAATCGATGAAGAGGTGATGAGTATTGATTTTATATTCATGGGTTTTTTCCAAGATCTGCCGTATTTGATCAATGGTGGAATTTCGCGGCCTGAAACCGCACTGATAAGGACCTATCAGGTTGTTGACGATCGGTTTTAGGCGTTCGCATAATACGGCAGACAGGATCTTATATGCGATGTTGAGGAGACTTATACCTCTGTAGTTGGCGCAGTTCAGAGGGTCTCCTTTCTTCAGGATCGGGCAAACGATGCTGAGGTTCCATTCATAGGGCATACTTTCGTCCGACCAGATTTTACAGATGAACTGGTGCGTGCTCCTTACCAACTCATCTCCTCCTGCCTTGAAAAGTTCAGCGGCAAGGCCGTCGGCTCCAACAGCTTTGTTGGATTTAAGTTTAGATATCGCTATCCTCACTTCATTCTGATCGGGTTGACGGGAATCTTGACAGCCATCGTCACTGTTAAATGGCTCATTCTGCCTGACAGCGGAATATTGGTCATCATCGCCGTTTAACAGTCTGCAGAAGTGTTCGCTCCATATCCTCAGCACCTACTGCGATTCTACTACTATATTGCCATTTTCATCCCAGCAGGCTTCTGTTCTGGCTTTGAAACCCTGGCATGTTCTTTTTACCTTTTGGTAAAATTTTCGAACATCATTCGTGCAATAAAGTCTCTCAATTTCCTCGATCGAGCGCTTCTCATGCTCCTTTTTCTTCTTTCTGAGAAGTCGATGTTCCTCTTTTCTCCTGCGCACGTAGAGCTCGCGAGCAACTCTGGTCCTTCTATGCAGAGCCGCTTTGTACGCATCTTGTTTAGCTGTATATGCTTGCCGGCATTCCTCATCAAACCAGGGGTTTCTTTGTGGTGGTCGAGAGAAACCCAATACATCAGAGGCAGTATCTCTGATGGCTTGTTGACATCGCTGCCACTGGTCTTCCGAATTTGCTCCTGGTGGCATAGGACTTAGATTAAGATTAAGAGAAACTCGATCGGCAAAGGTTCTGGCGGTCTCTTGCGATTGTAGCTTTTCGACGTCAAATTTCCTCACAGTATTTCGTTGATTTCGCTCCATTCTGGATATCCGCATCCGTACCTTGGCTACAAGTGATCCGAGTCCACGTTGGCTCCTCGGAAAGTCCGGACACCCAGAATGCTGAAAGAGTGCCTCGCGTGATCGATTTCGTTGAGAGTTTTTCGTTCAAAGGAATGTTCCCTTGTGAATATTGAGTCATGGAAACCGCGTACTATCTACGATAAAGTTTCGTCCTGCCGCAAAGTCGACTAGCCTGAGCTCGTTGTCGGATGTGATTTCGTGCAAGCTGTGCTTTCCGACCACGCTACTAAAGACGTCCTCTCTTCCTAACTTTGCGTTAAAATCACCTAGAGCAATTTTAACGTCGTGGCTAGGGCATTGATCATACGTCTTGTCCAAGAGCTGGTAGAAGTCATTCTTCGTCATGTCGTCCATCTTCTCGTGAGGGGCGTGAGCGTATATTACGCTAATGTTGGGAAATTTAGCCTTGATACGGATAGTCATGAGGCGCTCGTTCACATGCCGGAAACTCAAGACTTCTTACCTTAGTCTGTCTCCGTAGTACTCATAGATGTCGCAGTTTTTCATCCTCCTTTTGCCCGGCCCATCCCATCACACTTCTTGGATGGCGGTAATGTCTGCTTTGAAACACTCTAGGACCTCCGCGAGTTGTTTGGTTACACGTAATTTGTAGAGGGACCTAACATTCCACGTGCAGACACGAAGATCGTTGTCCTTTTTACGATTGCTTGGGCTGTCAACAGTAAAATCATTCGTATCCGAGGCTGTTGGTTGCTTCGTAGCCGAAGGTTTTTTTACGTGGTAGGGAAGTTAACCCGACGGCACAACCCCCAACCTGGAGGACCAGATCGCCCGTCGGGTTAAACATATGCTGGCTGAAGTTCACCCAAATGTGCTTACGCAGGGCTGAGTGTTCAGCTACACATATATCGTCAGACACAGCATACGCTCATCGTTAGTTCACTATAAGAAAGCTATCCAGCGATCACCGCGAGGAGGTGATGATGCGATTTTGCCACGCCTACCTGTGACGATACCGCTTACTAAATTTGAAAACGTTTTAAGAAAATCATTTTATTTTTCCTAGATTTCGAATCTGAAATCTGAAAAAAACGAAATGAAAGGAAAAATGGAAAATATATCGGGATATACAGATACACAATCCAAAATAGGAATTTATCAGAGATGAATAACACTTCTATAGTGCCATAGCCGTTCGTAGCGCCGAAATTTATTTTTTTTCCGTATTACATTGCATATAAAAATATGTATTCCAGCCTGTAGTAATTATTTCTCTATATTACAAACTATATCTGTCAAAATACCAACCCTATGTGATGAGGTCAGATTTCTTTACTATTTTAAAATCTCTCAACAGATATTTCCTGCCATAACAAGCTTATTGCACATCTACATATCTGGGTTAGGTTAGTGTAGTTGTCTGAACGAAAGTGCAGACACACTTAGATTAGTAGAGATCCATTGTAATGCCATGGATCTTTCCATTTGATAACCCAGGGACTAATAAGAAGTTCGAAGATCCGTGGAAGCTTTCACATCAAGGAAACCATCGTACAAAAATTAGAGCGCGACCGGCTCAGGTGGTATTGCCACGTTCAAAGAAGAGATCATTTGAACCCTGTTAAAAAGGCAATATCTATGCACGTTCCAAAGACATCGCGATGTAGGAAAGGCGGGCCTATAAACGCCTGGATCAGACAAATGCGACGACATCGGCATTTCATTGGCCTCAGTAACCGAGTGATCCAAAATCGGCAGGCCGGCCGATATTTTCTGAGGTCAAATAGGCGAACCCCACAGGCGGATCAGTAGAAATGCGATGAAGTGGGAGAGCTGTGATCCCTTGTTTTCGGATCATAGCCTCGCTGATAAAAGGAAGAAGAAGAACCCAGGGACTAATTAAATAAATCGGAAGTTTTAATAAAGCGAAGGATGTTCATGAAATTAAAACCTTAGAAAGCTCCTGGTGTTTTTCACTCAGCTGAGGCCTACCAACTCCTACTCTCAACCTCCACGCGGTGACAGCCGGGTGCCTAGTACCTTAATCCAAGAGATGGGTAACCAACCCCGTTTGGCGGATTCTTGGTGGCAGCAGATGAGAGAGGGGGGGAAGAGTGCTTTTTTCACTAGAGCACTTCTTCCTGTTCCAGGCGGCAGCGGACGAATTCCCTAGACGGAGTCAACGGTGGCGTCTATAGTTCCAGTTAGGTTGAACTCAGTGAATACCTTGCGCGAGCTGCTTCGACGTATTCGGATCACAGGCCGGTAAGGAATTTCCAATGTTGGTCAGGACATTGGAATAGAGATGGTGGCGGAGGAGCCCTTAATGGGCCAACGGCAGCGCTCATACTCCCGTAGTGGACTACTGGCACCGGTGTACCCGGCCCCTCGTCCGAGGGGAATAATTAAGGAACTGGCCCTCCAGGTTGGGGGTTGTGCCGTCGGGGTAACTTCCCTACCACGTAAAAAGCGCATGGTTCCGAAACAACCAAAAGCCTCGGATAAGGATGACTCAACTAATGACCCCAGCAAACGAAATAAGGACAACGACCTTCGGATCTGTACGTGGAATGTTCTGTCCCTTTACAGACCACGTGCAGCCGAACAACTAGCAGAGGCCCTAGACTGCTATAAAGCAGATATTACCGCCATCCAGGAAGTGCGATGGGATGGGCCGGGCAAAAAGAGGATGAAAAACTGTGACATCTACTACGGTGATTGCTACAGAGGCAACAGGCTTATTCGGATGCGGATTTGTCATACGCGGCAGACTTAGGCAAGAAGTCTTAAGCTTCCGACTCGTGAGCGAGCGTATTATGACTATCCGGATCAAGGCTAAATTCGCTAACATAAGCCTAATATGTGTTCATGCCCCCACAGAAGAAAAGGACCCTGCCACCAAAGAGTGTTTCTACGAGCTCCTCGACAAAACATACGAGCAATGTCCTAAATACGACGTTAAAATCGTATTGGGCGATTTTAACGCCAAAATAGGAAAGGACGACGTCTTTGGTAGGGCAGTCGGTAAGCATAGCCTACACGACACCACGTCTGATAACGGACTAAGGCTAATTGATTTCGCTGTGGAGCGAAATGTCACCATAGCAAGCACATGGTTTCCTCATCTCGATATTCATAAGCAGACATGGCGGTCCAATGATCATGTCACGATCAACCAAATTGATCATATTGCGATCGACGCAAGGCATGCCTCCAGTATTCTGGATGTCCGGACCTTCCGAGCGGATCAGCAACATAGCAACATAGACTCGGATCATTACCTTGTTGTAGCCAAGGTGCGAATGCGGATATCCCAATCTGAGCAACAAAGAAGAATTACTGTGAGAAAATTTAACGTCGAAAAGCTACAATCGCAAGAGACCGCCAGACTCTTCGCTGAACGCGTATCCCGAAATCTCTCAATCACCCCTTTGCCGCCGGCATCAAGTACCGAAGACCAGTGGCAACGCTGCCAACATGCCATCAGAAACGCCGCGACTGATGTGCTGGGTCTCGCTCGACCACCACCGCGAAACCCCTGGTTTGACGAAGAATGCCGGCGAGTGCATGCAGCAAAACAAGAGGCATACAAAGCGGCGCTGCAAAGGAAGACGAGAGCTGCTCGCGAGCTCTACGAGCAAAAGAGACGGGAAGAACATCGGCTTCTCCGAAAGAAGAAGAAAGAGCATGAGAAGCGCGCGTTTGAGAATATCGAGAGCCTATACTCCAGGAACAATGTACGGAAGTTTTACCAAAAGGTAAAAAGAACGTGTCAGAGAAGTAATACCCGTACAGAAACCTGTAGAGATGAGAATGGAAACCTCGTAGTAGAAGCACAGTCGGTGCTGAGAATATGGAAAAACTACTTCTGCAGACTGTATAACGGCGACGAAGACCAACATCCCGCTGTCAGGCAGAATGAACCATTCAACATAGACGATGATAGTCAAAATGTCCGTCCACCTGACCAAAACGAAGTGAGGATAGCAATATCCAAGCTAAAATCCAACAAGGCTGCTGGACCTGACGGCTTACCGGCCGAACTTTTCAAGGCAGCTGGGGATGAATTGGTAGAGTGCATACACCAACTCATTTCTAATATATGGTCAGACGAGTGTATGCCTGATGAATGGAATCTCAGCATCGTTTGCCCGATCCACAAGAAAGGAGACCCCCTCAACTGCGCCAATTATAGAGGCATCAGTCTCCTCAACATCGCATATAAGATCTTTTCTGCGATATTGTGTGAACGCCTGAAACCTTTTATCAACAGCCTGATTGGACCCTATCAGTGCGGTTTCAGGTCAGGAAAGTCCACCATCGATCAAATCTTCACACTTCGGCAGATCCTGGAGAAAACCCAAGAATTCCAAATTGATACTCACCACCTCTTTATCGATTTCAAGGCCGCCTATGACAGCATCTATAGAGAAGAGCTTTATAGAGCCATGTCTAGTTTTGACATCCCTGCCAAACTTGCCCGTCTGTGCAGGCTGACGATGGATAACGCTCGCTGCTCCATCAAGGTCGGTAATGACCTCACCGAGACCTTTGATGTCAAAAAAGGCTTTAGACAAGGTGACGCGCTGTCATGTGACTTCTTCAATATTGTACTTGAACGGATTGTGCGGAACTCACAAGCCAACACCGGAGGCACAATCTATTACAAGTCTGTACAACTGCTTGCATACGCCGACGATATAGACATTATCGGAAGATCTCAGCGGGCTGTCACCGGTGCTTTTGCAAGCATTGAGGCGAAAGCGGCCAAAATGGGTTTGGCGATAAACGAGGGCAAAACCAAGTATATGCTGTGAACTAGAAGGGAAAACCAACACCGACGAATTGGACAAAACGTCACAGTGGGCAGCTATAACTTCGAGGTGGTAAGGGACTTTGTTTACCTTGGCTCTGCTATAAACTCGAAAAACAAAATCAGTGCAGAAATCAATCGAAGAATAACTCTTGCCAATCGCTGTTTTTTTGGGCTTATAAGGCAATTCAACAGTAAAGCCCTATCTCGAACAACTAAGGAGACTCTATATAAGACCTTGATCATCCCAGTCCTGCTTTACGGCGCTGAAACATGGACTTTATTAAAAGAGGATGAAGATATCCTTGGTCGCTTCGAGAGAAAAATTCTTCGTAAGATTTTCGGTCCCGTTTGCGTTGACGGGTTTTGGAGGAGAAGATTCAATCACGAACTATACGAGCTGTACAGCGACATCGACCTAGTCAAAAAACTGCGTATTGGACGTCTGAGATGGCTAGGACATGTAGAGCGAATGGACACCAACGCTCCGGCCCGCAGAGTCTTCGAATCTAACCCCGAGGGACGACGCAGTAGAGGGAATTATCGCCGTAGGTGGCGCGCACAAGTTCAAGGGGACCTCGACCAACTTGGAGTGCGCAACTGGAGGCAATTAGCTAAAGACCGAGCTAAATGGAGAGGCTTGTTGGTTGAGGCCCGGGTTCACCCCGAACTGTAGCGCCACCTAAGTAAGTAAGTAAGTATGCTCATGGCAAGGAGCAGTCTTTTTCGGGACAAGGCCGGACAACTGCATAGGAGGTGAAGGATTGTTTCCTCCTCCTCTCCGTCTCTGCAGATCCTACCAAAGTCGTTAGAAAAGACGCACAACCCTTAAGCATTTTGGCCTATCAGACAGTGTCCAGTGAGGACACCCATAGCAGCTGATCTGTGCTCACTTTAGCATAACCAACCTAGTACTACGTTCCTGATCCAGCCTAGGCCAGATCTGTATCGAAATATGATGCGTTGAGCCATTTTCCCATCTGTGAATCGTTCTGCTAACATCATTCAGCTTTAGTTAATGGCATTTAAGGCGGCCTTTGCATTAAGAGCACGATTCCAGGGACTTCATTGCCGGTTGACTGTCAATGAAGTATGAAAACATCCGTGATGGATATTGCTTCCTTGATCGCCATGATTACCTCCTGAAGTATGCTACAGTGATCTGGGAGACGGGAGGAGATGCTCAGGTTGAACTCAAAGAAGACACCAGAACTCACCCCGCTTTCAGTCTTGGAGCCCTTTGTGTAGAAGTTAACTGAACTTCAATGCACAGGGGGAGCAATATCCTGTCCATTGCGGTCAGTGATGCTCGTTGGGAAGATACGGTCATATCTCAGTTCCGGCGAAGTATAGTCAGTGTTTTCATGAGTTTTAAGTTTTCTAACAAGTTCTGTTATAGTAATCAACATCAAAATGCAGATCAATACCAAAATCGTTAAGTATTCCATTTAAGTTTAACTGATTACATAATTAGATCATTCTTAATGAAACTGTCCTTACATCTTCATGCGTGTGATTCAATGTTAACCACCCACTTGTTCAATATTGTGTACGTTTACACCACGTAACATCGGAGCAACACGTTTCCAATGCTACTGCAAGTTGCAAGTTTTTGTCATGTACATACCAGTATGTATATGGACACTACCTGAAGCAAAACTAGTGGTTGTGGTGTCCTTGTACCATTGTGGGTTTGCTTTAAGTACTAACTGCACTGCTAAACATTGAACACACGCAAGGACAAAACGTGTTCTCACCCAGCAACAGCACTTTGTGGTAGGTACTGGGTGAATTGCAAAGCATTATAGGCATCATGCATAGACACCAACTATGGATTCGCCAAATAACCAAGCTTGTCATCCTGAAATGACCTGTAGAATGTAGAGCGGTAGGTATATAGTAATTTGATGGGTTAAAGTTGTCATGTTGACTACGTAGTGGGCAATTGTAATGATGACATTAGCTACACACCACGATGATTAGTTACAGTCAGACACATCTGTAGTACACCGAAGCATTATATATGTACATTATTTGAATTTACCCCCTTCGGGTAGGGGTTAGAATATACCCGGGGTAGGCATGCCTGTCGTAAGAGGCGACTAAAATCCACCCTCCGTATACCGAGTATGGCGTATACAAAAAACATGCAATGAACAAAACAAAAGATTTAAATACCCCAGGTGGCAGTCCAGGTAAACTGGAAAATCCACCCTCTTCGGAGATCGGCTCTACGGATTCTGGGGAGAGCCATTTATTGCACCTTATAAATCCCTTCTCAAAAAGTACAAGGGTATCTCGATCTCCACCAACAAGATCGAACGTCTCCGGAAAAAGAAGTCCGCCGGAAGCGCAAACGCGTGAAAAACGGGACTCAGCGAAATCTAAAAGCATTGAGGAGGAAAACGACGTACTCCGTACCAAGCTTAGCGAAATGGAGCTACTCTATCGTGAGCTCAAGAAAGAGGTAGATTTACTTAGGCAAGAAAATAATGCCCTAAAAAACACGTACCTACAAAAAGAAAATACAGTTAGCTCACATCGCTCACCTAGTCGCGAATACCAGACGGATGAAGAAGAGCTAACACGCGAAACGACCTAGCAAAAAACGAAAAGCTGGTTCCTCACCGGAAGTCGAGCCACAAAAAGATGAAAAGCGCAAGGAGATGCAAGAAAAGCAACAACAACCAAAATTACGTCCTCCGCCACCGATAAACCTCGTTGGAATTACGGACTATAATAAGTTGCATTGCCTCCTTAAAGGAACTCTGGCTTCGAAGTTTAAGGTGACATCTCTGCGAAACAATACGTGGAAAATCAATGTCGATGATGCCGACGGTTACCGATCAGTATCTAAAAAATTGAATGCCGAAAAGATTCAGTGGTATACTTATGAAAATAAGTTAGAAAGACCACTGCGTGTTGTAGCAAGGGGACTCCACCCCTCGTGCACTAAAGAAGATGTAATGCACGACCTTCAAGGCAAAGGCTTTAAAATTCTTGATGCCGTCAATATTATCAAAAAGGAGAAGCAACAGTCGGAGGGAGATCATGAAAAATTGGTAAAGCGCGGACTTCCACTATTCATGCTTAGTTTTGATAAAGACGAAAATAAAGATATTATATATGGTATCAAGACTATTCTAAACATCGTGGTCAAAATCGAACCCATGCGTAAGACCTCCAGATCGATCCCGCAGTGTAAGCGCTGTCAAGGCTTCAATCACACGCAGACTTACTGCCAGAAAGAGCCGCGATGCGTCAAATGCGCAGGTAAACATCTCTCGGAAGAGTGTCACCTAAACAAGCAAACCCCAGCCACTTGTATAAATTGCAAAGGAAAACATCCTGCGAACTATCGAGGTTGCGAAGTGGCGAAAGAGCTTCAAAAACGCCGCGATACGCTAAAAAATTCGATGCGTCCGAATATGAAACCAATCAAGAACAGACCCAAAATAGCTACGAAAAAAGCAGCGAAAGATAGAAAGTCCGTCAATATTAACTTAAGATCGGTTAATGATAAAAAATCCGAAAGTAATAGAGATAAGGTAACAGAAGCAAAATCTCCGAATATTGGCGTGCAGTCTTATGCTCAAGCGGCGAAGACAGTTAAGGGTACGTACACGACCGACAACTCACGGGAGATAAAAGCAAGAAACCGTCCAAACTTTAATGTAAAAACTCCTTCTCAAGTTGCGACATTGAAAAATAGTGATAGAGGTAGTTCAGAAGATCATGTATCCAATGTTTTTTCCCTAATTCTTGCGAAACTTGAAGAGCAATGCAAAACAAATAAACTAATTTTCGAGAGACTAGTTGCACTAGAAAACAACATTCATAACACGCGCACTTCAACCAGAATATGAAAGAAACGCTTAAAATTCTTACTTGGAACGCTAACGGGCTCATACAAAGACTCGACGAGTTAGAAATATTTATGCGAGAGAAAGATATTGATATATGCTTGGTCTGTGAAACTCATCTGAAAAAGCAATCGAATATTAAGATAAGGGGATATAGCGGATATCACGCCTTTCACCCATCGGAAAGAGCCAGAGGCGGATCATCTTTGTTTATAAAAGAAAATATCGAACACTCAGCGGAAATAAAAATTGAATTAGAAGCAATGCAAGTAAGCACGGTACGCGTTAGAAATAGACATTTTGCTTTCAACATTTCGTCTATATATTGTCCACTGCGATGTAAACTTGAAGAAAGTGATTTCACAAACATCTTCAACTTCCTTAAACCAAATTTTATTATTGGTCGTGACTTCAACGCGAAACACCCCTTCTGGGGCTCAAGGTACGCCTCTCAGAAAGGTAGAAAGCTTTATAATGCGGGTATGCAATTCAGTTGTGATTTTTACTCGACGGGTAAACCAACATATTGGCCAACTGATAGAAATAAGATACCAGATCTGATTGATTTCTTTGTTGTTAAAGGAATATCTAGCAACTGTATAAAAGTTGAAGAAAGCTTTGATCTCTCCTCTGATCATTCTCCAATCATTATGACGATAAGCGAAGCTTTGATTAAAAAAGTAGGACCGGCCAGATTAACTGGCGCAAAAACTAATTGGGACGGCTTTAAAAAAGATATTGAAGCAAATATTGAACTGAGCGTATCACTTAAAACGCCCTATGAACTTGAAGTTGAAGTAGATCGCTTCGTCGAAATCTTACAGGATGCCGCGTGGAAGAATACTCCCAAACTAAAGAGAACCCCGGCCAGTTACATTAAAATTTATCCGCAGGAAATAAAAGAGATGATTAAGGAGAAGAGAAAAGCACGTAAAAGATGGCAACAAACTCGGGTTCCGCAACATAAAGCACATCTTAACCGTTTGTGCAACTCACTAAAACGATCTATTAAAGACCTTAAGAATAATGAAATACAAACTTACCTAGAAAGCTTAACGGCAGAAAAAGATTCTAATTACTCGCTTTGGAAGGCTATAAAAGGTATTAAAAAACCTCAAATTCAAGCCGCGCCAATTAGGAAAAATCAAGACGAATGGGCCAGGCATGATAAAGAGAAAGCGCAAGTTTTTGTCACACACCTGGAAGAAACTTTCAAACTGTTTGATGGACAAGCTCTTATTGAAAATATAAATACGTCGTATATAGACAATAGCGTAATAAGAAATGCAACACTTACCGAACTTAAGGAAGAAATAAAGAAACTTAAACCTAAGAAAGCTCCTGGATACGACCTAATTACGGGAGAGGTTCTTAAAGCACTACCAAGAAAAGCTCTAATTAAGCTTCTGTTCATTATAAACGCCGCGATTAGACTAGAATATGTTCCCAGTCGATGGAAAAACGCCGAAGTTATAATGGTCCTTAAGCCTGGAAAACCGCCGAATGAAAAAACGTCTTATAGACCGATTTCGCTTCTTCCAATTATATCCAAAGTGTTCGAGAGAATATTGGTTAGGCGAATACAGCCGGTTATAGAAGAAGGGCATCTCATCCCTGATCATCAATTCGGATTTAGAAGTAAGCATTCTACAGTTGAACAAGTACATCGAATAACACATGTAATCGAAAAATCACTTGAAGAAAAAAAGACGTTTCTCAAGCCTTTGACAAGGTCTGGCACGAAGGCTTAAAGCTTAAATTACGACAAGTTCTGCCAGAGCACCTATATAATATTTTGAAGAACTACCTTACGAATAGGCTATTCCGCGTCAAATGTGGTAACGAATATTCAGATTTTAAGGAAATAATGGCTGGGGTGCCGCAAGGAAGCGTTCTTGGTCCAGTCTTATATCTATTATACACTCGTGACATACCGCAAGTAGAAGGCACTGAGCTAGCTACATTTGCCGACGACACTGCTATCTTGACAGTAGGTAAAACGGTCGAAGATACTACAGAAAAACTGCAAGAAGCTTTGAATAGAGTAAATGAATGGACAAAGATTTGGCGAATCGCACTCAACGAGACCAAATCTGTTCATGTAAATTTTACTTATAAGAAAATAAATAATTTGCCGATCTTTTCAAACTCGGTTCAAATCCCGTTTGCAAACGAGGCTAAGTATCTTAGAATGACACTTGATGCAAAGCTGAAATGGAAAACGCACGTTAAGAAAAAACGCAAAGAACTAGATAACAAATATCGAGAAATGTATTGGTTACTTGGAAAATATTCCAAGCTTAATATATATAACAAACTGCTTTTATATAAGCAAGTGCTAAAGCCTGTATGAAAGAAAGAAAGCATAGAAGTCGACTAGAAAGTCACGTAAATATTACAGTCCTCCAACTTTTGGAAGAAAGAAATTTACTGCGCCGTCTACAAAGAACCAAACCTTTAGACCTAGCGCGATAAGTAACCGCGTCTAAACTGCGGAGCTGGCAGGAACTTCTAATGGGAAGGTACCTGCAAAACGTCATTATTTCGCGAAACGAAAACTACTTGATAAGTCGAATACTTAGTTGTAGTAAAAATAAAAACAAGTCTGTTTTGAAGGGAGGTTTTTTAGTGGGTAAGAATCCCACACTACTATGAGCACGCGCTGTCGATCCTCACAGTGTCTTGTTGAAGATTTTCACCTACCCTCGGAAAAAAAAAAAAAAAAAAAAAAAATTATTTGAATTTGGCCAGACTCTGAAATCGAATCTTTAAAACTGTTCTTTGTTTTATATTTGTTAGTTATAACAACTTCAATGGAACCACTAGTTTTGTGAAAAGTGCGGCCAAGTATGCTGAAAAAACGGGGCGTTTTATCCCACATGCTTTAAATGACTAAACCGGCTCGAAAGCTAAAGATATGTGTAAAAGTAAATGAGTCAGTTCAATAGATACATTCCAAATTTTAATAATAGAATTAATAAAAAGATTAATTCAGAGAAGAAAGAAAGAATTTTTCCGTAAAAAAAAAAAAACAATTCAAAAATATAACACTTAAAGATATTTAAGTAATTTAAAAGATATTATTTATGCTGAAGATAAGATTCGTAACGAAGTCTCAATGCTTTTCACTTTTATTAGGAATAAGTCAAAGTTATAAGTAATTCTGATAAAATATTTCAGTTTATTGAAGTTGGGGCTGTAACGGAGTCAAAATAAGTAAACTGAGTTCTATGTGTAACTGGTATGTTGAAAATAGCCAAGTTATTTATGCGTAAGCTATAAATTAATGAGTTTCTACTGTGAATGTTACGACTTTGCATGAAAAACTCCCTGAGTACTTTAAAGACGTACAGATGCCTTAGTGGTAAAATTCGCAGTTTTCTGAACAAGGGCCAGCTATGAGCGAAACGATTACAACTAGAAATGATCCGAATTAAATGTTTTTGCGCCACCAATAAAGGTCCCAACGTAGTATAGTACGATCTTCCCCAGCTGGTAATGCCATATTGCAACTTTGAGTGTGCAAGACCATTGTAGATTTGAGTTAAAACTTTCTCAGAGCAGTATGGCTTGATGAGGTATAGTTTACGAGTCAAAAGCATCATATGGGATTTTAATACTCAGATATGATCCTTCCAGCTCAAGTTATATCAATCCAAGATATTTAAAATTTTTTACTGACTCCATTTTAAAGCAGTTAGTAGAGCATTGGCTGTTATCGGAAAAATATTAATACCAGATGTGCGTATGGGTAACTTAAACCTTTCACCTCTAATTTTTACTATGCATTCAAAATGGTTTGATACTGATATGTAAAGGCTATATCATCAGCAAATGCAGTAGATATATAATTAAATTCCTGTGTGAATAGAGAATTAATATACATAGATTAAGAATAGAAGAGGTCCAGGCACAGATCCCTGTGGAACCCCATCTCTTAATACACGAGAGTTACTCAACTCATGGTCGACCATATCAAATACCTGCGTCATGTCAATAAGCAGAGCCATAGTTGATTTTTTTGTTGTTTGTACCTTCATATAACTGACTACACAACCTAAGAATAGCATCTTCTGTTTACATACCAGACCTAAAACCAAAGGGTGCTGATTTTAATCAGTTTCTCAAACAGTTAAGCAAAAGTTGGAAGCAGAGATATAGGTCTTTAATTAGACACAGTTTTTCGAATGCCTTTTTTAAAAAGAAGAATTATTTCGGTACATTTAAGGGATTGTGGAAAACAACCATTATTCACACTTAGGTTAAACAAGTATATCTCAGGATGTCAACCTCATACCAAGCATTTTTTTTTTCAGTACAATGCTTGTTATGCCGTCGCTAGTGCAGGAATTTTTGTTTTTTAAAGAAATCATAAGTTTGTAAAGCTCAACCGACGCGTCGGTTTAGTGTTTAATACGATTACGTCGCGACGTAATATCTCTCGAGTATTTACCTGACCCCGTGCCCTCTCTGGTGTATTGCAATATCGTTGCGTAGAAAAACTGTCTTCTTTTGCCAATCCTATCTAACAGGATACATTACTTCGTATGGTGTAAGGAAGTCTCTAGCGCGTAGGATATCGTCCGATTCGTCAGAGATATTGGGAAATGATTCCTTAAGAATGGAGCTATGTCCCACATTGATGGTCTTGAAGAGACCAACATTAGAGAGTCGAAGCGCACTGTTGCCCGCTTGAAATTTGATTTGTCGGTCTAGTTGTAAGAGATGCAGAAAGATCTCAAGTGCAGCCGTAGGAGTTGTGCGTAGAGGACCCGTGATGATAATGCAGGTTGTTCTTTGTACCATGGCCAATATATCCCGTATGTTTTACGGCTCCGGTGCGATCCGAAAGAGAAAGCTCCACCCCTGCTAGCTTAGACAGTTTGAAAGGTGGTATCTTGTATTTTCTGCTGAAGAGTACCAATTCTGTTTTATCCTGGTTGACGTGCAGTCTACGCTCTTTAGCCCATTTTTCGAGACTATTAAGAGCTGATTCCATCATTTGACCTAATGTGTCTAGAAATTTGCCCTGGACTAAAATATCCATGTCATCCGTGTAAGCGTTGACGACTATGCCTGTGTTGCTTACCTCTTTAAGTATGCTGTCGATGACTAGAGGAGGGGTGATATAACGTCTCCCCGAGATGTCCACTTGGTAGCGGATTTTCTTACTGAATCATTTCCGATAGTGGAGTTCATGTTTCTAGTGCCGAGTAAATTGCAGAGCTAATTGGTTATGCTATGCTCGACATTCATAGTTTCTAGGGCCTGTTTGATGGCACATTGATGGCTACATTGTTGAAAGCACCTTCTATATCTTTGAAGGCTGCTAGTGAAAATTTCTTATGGTGAAGGCTTGTTTCTATTATCCCTACTAGGTCATGTAAAGCCGTTTTCGCCGTTGCGAATAGGCCTATATTTAAGATGTTTTTTTACTATCTCTGTATACCTATCCCAGTCTGCCCTCTGTTGCTGTTACTAGCCTGGGTCGAATGCCTATACGAAAGCTTATCCACCTGTGATCAGGTAGAAATGCATCTTCTAAGACCTTCCATCTCTCTACGGTTAAGTGATCAGAACAGAAGCTAGTGTTATATCAAGCACTTCTTGTCTGTTTCTTACTACGAAAGTTGACGTAGATCCCTTGTTGCATATGGTGAGCTTAGTACATAAAATTAAATCGAAAAGACATT
Organism: Brachypalpus laphriformis; assembly: GCA_945910035.1. Classification (NCBI taxonomy): domain Eukaryota; kingdom Metazoa; phylum Arthropoda; class Insecta; order Diptera; family Syrphidae; genus Brachypalpus; species Brachypalpus laphriformis. Next base: position 106,007,613 of record OX246756.1, read on the forward strand.
CACCTCGTGTGTTAATATCACTGCTTCCCCATTACGAGTGATGCGCATTTTGCATGACAGCCCACGATAAAGAGCCATTTGTATTTGTTTACCAGCTGTTTCATCTTGAGAGATGGAATCTCCGACAGTTCGTAAGGGAGATTTGCTGAGACCATGCACTGAAGGTTTTTCCCCCTCTCTTTCACAGGAGATGCAAATTTATTTGCATCACTTCCATCATCTGTGGGCTCCTTCTCCTCATCAACACCCTTGGTCATGAGCTTCAACATGACCCTCACCATGATATGTCGCACCATTCCTTTCGTCTTTTCAAGGAATGACGACGTCTCCCAATTTGGGGCCAGCAAGAAGTGCTGTTGTGTTTTAAGCACCCACCCAGTATCGGCCGTCAACTCCCTATTCTGCAGGTGGAGGAGACCGAGCAGTTTTTCAGGGTAGTGGTACGGCAGTGGAACCCAGACCCAAGCTTTCGATAGAGTGTATCTAGCTAACTCCGCCACAGCTACGCACTTGAGCTGAGATCGGCTCCTTATTACCCGACCTCCGAAATGAACTGTCTGAGGAAGTCAGCAGAGGCCTTGTTCCCACAGACAACAACCTTCCGGCCCCCTTCCCAAACAGCACCGTCGAATTGAAGGTCACTATTCTGTAGCAGACATCTTATTTCACAAAGTATCCTGAAACTTCTCCTCGACAGTAAGCCACTGGTGCATGGTCAGGCGACCGCAGAGCTCCTGCTCGTTGACAATAGCAACAACGAGCTCGTCTTCTGGGTCGTAGATCGGGCGCCCGACGTGAAGTTCTACATGACGTAAAGAAAGAGTAATGTTTAGCAGACGGAATGCGTAGTACTTCGAGGGAGGTTCACGATTCAAATCGCAGGAAACACAAAACATGTTTGATGCCCCACCTTCAACGAGTGTCTACCAAATATCCATCCGAAAGTGGCAGTGTAATAAGAAAGCTTTTTAAAAATATTGTTCGATCTGATGTGGTCCTTATTTGATAAAGACAGTCAAAATCAATATTCGTTCGTAACGAACAGCTTTATCTGAGAACGGGCCAAGAACCTATAAGCATTACTATACGAAGAAGAAAGTGGCAATGGATTGGACACACCCTACGGCGCGAAGACAACTCCATTGCGAAATACGCCATGCAGTGGAATCCGCTCACCCAGGCAGGCAGAATAGCGGGACGCCCTAGGCAAACGTGGCGCAGAACAGTTGAGGAGGAATCGAGCTCTTTAGGAATGAGTTGGAGGCAGCTCAAACGCGTTGCAGAACTTCGAACACGATGGCGCGCAGGCGTGGTTGACGCCCTATGCCCCCCGAGGGGTTAAAGGATCTAAGTAAGTAAGTAAAATCAATATTGAACATAAAGAAAAACTGTCTGCAACGTTGCTGAAATTTGGATAACAGAATTCAGCAGAATACATAATGGAAAGTAACGGGAGATTCGGACTAGTGCGATATTCGAATTAAAGGTGGTTCGGATTAGCGAGACATTACTGTACATATGTAAGTACATATATTTATATTATAGTTCATTAATTATCTTGTCTATATATTTTGTCAGTCTGGTAGACGGCCTTAGGCAAAATTCAATTGAATCGGTGAGTGGAAGAACAGTACAAGCGCCAAAAATTGAATTTTGGACTGAAATAGCCAAAATGTTCTACATATGTAAACTTACCAATCAGCAAAATAACAGTACGTTAGAGAGCCGAATGTATACAAAAAAGGACTACGCTTTTCGCTGATTGTATGGAAGCACAGTACAAATGCCTTTAGTTATTTCTATTTTTCTCGAAAGCCATATTTTGTACATGTACTATTCTTCCACTCACCAACTTGTAATTCTTTTTTGTATGTAACAAATATCTCTTTCTGAAATTAAAAAAAATAAAATATCTAAATACGAGTATCTAAGATATCTATTAGCAAGAGATTATTACTCGAACATAATGTGACCATTTATTTTTTGTCAAAAAGCGGGCGTGTTTTGGCGGATTTGGCGGCCTTCCCAAAAGTAGATGCTAACTCGAAAAATTTCGAAAAAACAGTAGAAAAGAGTTTATTTTACGTACTCGTATGTACGAGTAGTCTGTTCTTTAAAAATGACGTTTACACGTTTGTGGAAGCCGTGGCGTAAGTGGTTAGTGTGTCGGATCACTACGCATGAGGTTCCAAGTTCGAATCCCAGAAAACACCAAAAAGTTTTTTCACGGTCCCACCTCTCGCGAGCGTCTGACAAACATCCGAGAGTATTGTTGTCACGAAGAAGGTTCTCAAATCGCCCTTTGGATTCGTCATTAAACTGTAGGTCCCTTCCATTCGTGTGAAAAATATAACGCACACAACATGAGTGGTTGCGAGAAGCTAGGCCCTGGCACTTTAAAGAGCTGTTGCGCCAAATATTTGTTTTTTGTTTTGTTTGTTTTTTGTTTACACTGGAATGATTAATGAAAAAATGAATTCGTATTATATGTATTTATGTAATATACAAGTAAATGGAAAATATCAATATTCGTCAAAGAAATCTAGTTTGGAGTCTCTTTTTAGTTCCTCGGAGTCGGAATCAATTGCAATTAGATTTGCAGTCGTATTCGATAAATCGAGTTAAATCGGTTACATAAATAAGTAATAATTTAGAAAAAGGAAAGAGAAGAGAATTATATATAAACTGTAAAATAATAATTTTAACTAAAAATGTTCGGCAAAATGTCTGAACAAAACTTTTTCAAATTATCTGGTGCCACGAAGTTTTCTTATGTCTAGAGGTAATGCGTTAAACTCTCTGATAACACACACAAAAAATGTATGCTTAGAATTAGTACATGTAAATCTAGGTTGGAAACTAACAAAGGATCGATTAGAGGCTGTAAATTTTTTCATAGATATAATATGGCTTTATATATTTATGTAAATCACATCCTAAGATACTTTTTTTATGAGGCAAGATATGGTCAAAGCGCTTCAGATTATATACATTATCTGATAACATTATTGAAAGCCACGGTTAGTTTTCATTTTGTTACGGAATTATGGCAGCAAAAGATTTGGCAACCATGTGTTATTATTAGCATTATAAGTGTTTTGATAAGCCTAAGTTTGATGGGTTGCGGTGTAAAGTTTTTGGTAAGGGATAAAGTTCTTAGGCAGCCTTATACTTTACCAATTACCAATTGGATGTTATAGTCCCATTCGAGGAAAAAATTTAGCCAAATACCAAGGTTATTAGCCTTTTCCACATATTCTAGAACTGTGTCCCCAAGATACAGAACAGGAAAATATCAAAGATGAAGTTTAGTTTTATAAACCACAAGGCACTTTGATTTTTCGGGTTTAGACAGAGTTTATTAGTCTTGGACCAGTTCATAATATCCCTTAGGTCACTGTTTAATCTTTCTGCTGCATTCTCGACATTCCTAATTTGCAGTCGGTATAAATGTAAACATCGTGCATATATATGTACCGACGAGTTTTTAATAACACTGGGAAGATCATTGATGAACATACCTAGCAACAGCGGCCCAAGAATTGATCCCTGAGGTACTTCTGTAAATAACTCCAAATAGCACGACGACCTCTTACCGACAACGACACCTTGTCTCCTCCCACTTAAGTATGAGATCATTAAGTCAGCTGCTGACTTGGAAAATCGAAATTGGCTTACTAATTTTGAGATCAAAATATTGTGATTGACTGTATCGAAGGCCTTCGAGAAGTCTAAAAGGCCAAGAAAAGACACTAGGTCTCGGTCCATTGATATTCTTATGTCTTCTTCTTCTTCTTCCTTTTTTCAACGATGCTATGATCCGAAAATAGGGGATCACAACCCTCCCACGTCACCGCATTTCTACTGATCCGCCTGTGGGGTTCGCATATTTGACCTCAGAAAATATCGGCAGGCCTGTCGATTTTGGATCACTTGGTTACTGATGCCAATGAAATCCCGATGTGTTCACATTTGTCTGATCCAGGATCCCTTTTAACTTAGATGGCATTTTTCTGTCACAGAAGATAGCGGAATTCTTTCGCCACTTTATCCATTGATTGATGTCGTCATCACAGGTTGCTTTGCTTTTAATCATAGATCCCAGATATTTTAACTTTTCGTACTTGGGAAGCACTGTTCCATTCAAATAAATGTCTGGAATAGGCCTGAGTGGATCAGAGAACGGGCAGCACAAGTACTCTGTCTTTTTTTAACTAATGCGATACCCATTTCTCTTCAAAACGTCCACCCACACATCAAGTGCTCGTTGCAGGGATGTAGGATTCTCACTTATGGTGGCATCGTCAGCAAAGAATAAGTGGTGTACCTTGGGGTCCATCACTTTACCTCAAACAGATAATAAAGGACTGTAGTAAAGAGCAAAGGATTTAAGACGCTTCCCTGATGCACCCCGACTTTGATTGGGAACACTTTGGTTACTCCAGCGGGGCATCTTACTCCTGTCTGTACTCCTTCGTACATGTCCATGATCATCTGTACATAGGTTTCTGGAACCCCTCGATGTCTTAGCGCCACCCATATCAGATCTCGTGGTTGTCTGTCGAATGTCTTTTCAAAGTCAGCCAATACAATATGCAAATCCTTTAAGGAATCACGATGTTTTTCCATTATGATCCTTATACTTTGGATTTCATCTGTGGTTGATTTACCCGAGACAAACCCGCACTGATCATCAGATAGCCGTATTATTTTTTGCAGTCGGACACCTAATACCCGCTCAACGATCTTCATGGTGTGCGACATCAGCTTGATCGAAAGGTACGTAGTTATCACAGTTTCGTATATCACCCTTTGTATTGCAGGGAGAAGATAACTTTCCCTCCATTGATTCGGCATTGGATCACCTCTCATAAATTTGGAGATGAGAATTCTGAGCCATCTGAACCCGACGTCTCCCATCTTTTTCCAGAACTCAGAGGGCATCTCCCAACCACTTTTGGATTTTTGGAGTATTTGGCCGCCTCACTAACTTCTTCGACTGTAATGCCGGATATTTCTTCACAGTTAGGGGTGGCTCTTGGAAAATATAGCCGGGAAACTGTTTATTTAAAAGTTCTTTACAATACTGCCACCACCTCTGCAGAATTTTGTCGTAATCCACAAAAAGCTGGCCATGAGCATTGTTAATGAACTTTGGCGAACGAATCTCCTGAGCATTCCTCCTTCTTTGGGCGGCTACTTTGAAGATGGTTGCGCTCTTGTTCATATTGTGTCTTCGCAGCTCCTGGATAGCGTGGTTTGTATCAGCAACCGAGGAAGATATTTTCTCCAGCTCCCGATACTGGCCCTCCGTACTCTCTGCTGGGAGCACTTCTTCTTCGCTTTTTCCTTGCAACATCTATATTCCATTTCGAGGCGAGCTTTTTCGACACTATTATTAGAGCGACACTTTGACCAAGCTTTGAAAGCCGCTTTCTTCTCATTTATCACTTTCTTAGCTTCATCACTCCAACATAGTGGCGTGTTGATGGTAGCCTTTTGAAGTTCCTAGCATTAATTTGGCCTTTTTTAGCAAATTCGCTGTAGGGAATCCCACATATTTTGTGCTCTGCACTCTTCGTCCTCAGCTCCCTTGATGGTGTGAGAGAGGTAATTTTTCATCACGAAAACAAAAGCCTCGTGTTTTTCTTTGTCCAGATTGTATCACTACCAGGAAGGTTCCTGGTGCCGTATCCTAGTCCTCCATGGCAGTCTTCATAGTCTTCGTTTGACTTCCCGGCATGTTCATTCAAATCTCCTCCAACAAACAGAAACTCTTCCTTTGGGATGTTCTTAAGGAGATTATCGAAATCTACCCAAAATGCATCTTTATCTCTCTGATCGCACCCATTTTGGGGAGCATATGCAATCCCAATATTCCACACCTCTCTTTGTATTACTAGTTTGAGAGACATCAAACAGTCGCTGGTCTTCCAAATTCTCAAGACGTTTCCATGTAGCTCTGCCGCAAGGATGATACCGATTCCGTTCCGTACCTTTTTCGTTCCGTAGTAGAACATCTTGTAATCCTTAGTCCTAACGTCCAAGAAACGCGCCCAATTTCCGGTGTTTTTCCATTACGACTCGTGGACACACAATATCCACCCGCCTTCTATTCATTATCTCTTCCAGCTCGTAGCTTCGACCGGTCATGCTTCCAACGTTCTAACTCGCGACCCTTAAATTTCAACGAAACTGTTTCATTATTTTGCTAGCCCCCGGAATCCATATAGCTCTGACCCGAACATTTCTGCTCGGTCCAGGATCAGTACCATGTACAGCAATGGTAGTGCCTGGCGGGGTAGTGCCTTTCCTTTTAGCAATTATTACCATAATGATACAGTTTTGCAATATTACCGTATTGCGATGGTGTTTGTTGTTTGACACGTGCATGCTCCTGTTTTATTATTGCTTGTTTGATCTTTCTTCTATAACACAGGTGCTCTCCAGTAGTGTCAACCAACGGACTCGCATGCACACTTGTGGGAAGGTTTTTAAAGTAGTGTATGTGTCGCTAAGCTCACTTGGGTGTGTTGCCTAGATCTGATTTGTCCCCTTATTCGCCTTTTACGACAAGCGCTAGTTGTTGGGGGCGCTGCAGTAATATTCTTAACACGTTCCTGCACGGGGGATCAATATTCTTATGTCATCAGTGACTAAAAACCGCAGAGGTACAGCTATGATTACACCTAAAACCCGATTGACGAGCACTCAACAACTTGTTTTGCAATATAAATCTAGTTACCTGTTTATAAAGTAACTTTTCCAATACCTTAGATAAAAACCGAAGAATAGAGATTGGCCTGTACTCTGGAGGAGATGAGCGAGTTGCTAGTTTCTTAAGAATTAGTATTACCTTGGCGAACTTCCAACCCGTAGAAAAATAACTTTTTAATACAATTGTGTTAAAAACATGTGTAAGTACAGCTAAAATATGTAGTAAGATTATTTTAACAAAAAGAGTGTGTACCTTGTCAACACCAAAAGCTTTAGATTTGATATCTAACACCGCCTTAACAACATTAGTTTCTTCCACTCCTGTGAATTAAAATATCTGAGTATCATCATTATTGAATAGCAAAGGTGCGCTTGCAGCGGACAAAGGGGACTTTTGTGAGGTGTTCTGTATGGTAGCAAACTCAGCATTTAAAGCGTCGACATTTAGATCCACAGAACACTGTCCTCTTTTCCGCCCAACACCAAGTTCGCGAAAGTTCTTCCACAATGTTTTGGGTGTCAATGTCTTTGTCAATCCGTTCTGTATAAAAACGACTCTTGGCCTCCCTGACTTTGATACTGACTTTGTTTCTTAGAGAACGAAAAGCAGCGTTAAACTCAAGGAGTCTAAAATGCTTCCATCGCTTGTAGGCCAAATCTCTAAGCTTAATAGCTTAACTCCTTCAGAGTTTTTGTTTTCAGTGGTACGTTTGCTTCAAACAGATTTGCAATGGAATCTTGCAGAAACTTTACCTGATCCGTCGTTGACTGCATAAAATAAATGTGTTGCCAATTCACCCGAAAAATATCCCTTTCAAACTGAATCATATCGATTCTCTTGAAATCTCGGTACTCATGAGTTCCACATATTTTTGTGGTACTGCTTTAAAGATGGCGAAAATAAGATCATGTTTTGAGAACGCGGGAACTGATAGCTGATCATAAAAGAGGGTATTTTCGGGTTATTGAGAAGAAGCAGATCCAGTAAAGTGGGTGCAGACTTAGTGAAGTGTGTTGGATGGTCGCTGTTAATCGCGACCAATCCTAGCGTATTCATTTTGTCGATAAAGGATCTCGATACATCTTTTGAAAGCAGGTTGCAGTTAAATATAAAATTACTTCGTTGTAGAGGACACGTTTTTCAGAGCAGAGAAGACACCTAAAAGATCAAGGCCGCTACTAAGCCTGTAAATTACACCCAGCAAACATTTATTCGTGCCATTATTTATTTCAATAAAGCAGTATTCGAGGGAAGTATTAGCATCGGTGCAAGCGATTAACTTACAACGAATACAGTTCCCAATGTATATTGCCGTTCCACCAACCCTACGGTCAGTTCTACCTGTGCGAAATAGTCTGTAGCCATTAAGACTAAGAAGTACGCGAGGTCGCCAGTCTGATACCATGTTTCAGACATGCATATAATATCGACGCTTGACCCTTCGAACAAGAATCTAAATTCATCAATTTTCGGATATAGGCTTTGCGCGTTTATATGACATACACGAAGACCAGTATACTGCTTACACAAGATCTCAATCAGGGCGCGCAAGTTATTGCCTGTGTTATCAGCTGTTGAAACAATATTATTAACCATTATCAAAAAATATGAATTACCCCAAAGACACAAAGAAAATAAGACAGAAAAGACAAGAGAAACACATTCAGACATTTGGCTTAAGTTCAAGGGCAAAATAAAACGAAGACAAGAAAGCAAAAACTCTAAATTTACAAATGATAAAATAATGAGGCGCACATAATATATCTTACGATGTTCTTCTCGCATTATTATCAATTGGTGCATTTGTATCGGCAATCAATAAATTCAAACTTTCCATTGATTTCACTAGAATAGCCTTATCGCCCGCTTTAACTCGAACGTAGACCCTCCCACTCAAGGTGAACACACTCAGGGGCTTTTTGCTTCGCTTTGATTTGAGAGCTTTACGAAGATTCATATGATTAGATGACGTCAAAATTTCATTTACATAAATGAAGCTGTCAGATTGAAGGCCCACATCATGTAAACAAATGTTTTTTTGTTTTGCATTTCAGAGATCCTGAATCGATTTTAATATTTTGTTTTTATCGGCGCCGGATTTGAACTTTAAAACAATTGCTGTGTTGTTGTTGACATCCATATGGGACTTCGCCCGAGAAATTTTTAGTAATTCAGGTGTTGGTGTGCATTTCACAGAGTGGCATAGCTTAGAGAACATATCGGTTAGGTTTTCATCCTCCATCTGCGGAATGCCACGTATGGTTGCACCTGTCGAAGTTTTCTCTCGCTCTAATTCATCAATTCGTTCGACGAGTAATGGAAATTGAGTTTCATATCGAGTTGAGCGCGGAAAGTTTAGATGTAGCTTCAAGCTGCTGGACCCTCTGTGTAAGATCTGTGACTTTTTCACTGATCTCTGCTAAACCCTGAGTAAAATCGCGCTCGATATTGTCAAGTTTCAGTGCCAGTTTTTGGTGTTCCTCCATAATCAAGTTCTTTAGCTCTTGATACTGACTGCTAATAATTGCTTCCAGTGCTTTCAAGGAATTTTTGTCGTCCACTTTTACTGCCGCTATAGCCTTATGTGTATTTTGTTATAGACTTTTGGCACGGGTCTCACGAGTTGATTGTTGTTGTTAGTCTTTTTCCCTCAAAAGTGGCATGGCGATTGCAGCAGGTGAAATGATTTGTTTTCAATTAATTTAACGCAGCTAAAAAAGGCGATTCAACACGGAACTCCAAAATTCACTTGATTGTCCAAGGCTTATGAACCAAGAAAGAATAACGTTTCTATATATAAATACTTTGTAATTTACTAAAATTGGATTATATTGCACGATAAGAACAGTGCATCTAATCTGTCATAATTGACAAATCTGCCATCTGCATTATCACAATGCCAATGCTAAAGCAATTAGCACAAAGCGGCACAATTAAAAAAAATGTCTGTGTTGAGGACTAAAGAAAATTCTAAGGAGAATTAAAAAATTCGAAAATTTTCTCAGAAAGCGGGCAAATGCTCGTGGTGGATGGCGGGTTTTTAGATGAAAAAGCAAGTAAGATGGTCACATTACGTACGAGTATACAACGCCATAGTCCACTCGTAGCGGCAGAGTTTTTCGGTGTCGTTTCTATATATAACTAGCGTTACCCCGTCCGCTTCGCTAGACGTTTCCTTTATTTGCTTGCTAAATTAGAAAACATTTCTTTTTTTCTTTCAAATTAATTTATTGTAAGGCTCTGTGATAAACAATATTTTTCGTTTTTCCTTCATGTGCGAACACAAACAAATCAGCAGGTTTCCCTACACGTGAACAGGCTGCATACAATTGTCCATGTGAGAAACAATTATTTTCCAAATTCAAACCACACGCTTGCAAAGATTGTCCCTGCGCTTTATTGATGGTCATTGCAAAAGCCAGTAGCACTGGAAACTGCAAACGTTTGAATTCGAATTAAAACGTCTTCACCTTTGAATTTCCCATTTAAAATAGTGGCTTCAATAACGTTGGTCATTAGCTTCTTAACCGCAAGTCTTGTGCCATTGCACAATTTTGGTTAGTTGATATTACGAAGCATGATGTTTGGTGCTCCAACTTTCAATTGCAATATGTGCGGTGGCAGGCCTGGTAAATCCAATGAATTTAAAAATTCTGTGGGATAATTGACCACTTCATCTTCATTCATGATGGTATCGACTGACTTGAATGTGAACACTTCTCCTGGTATCTCTTTAAAAATGGCCTCATTAATTTCTGTAACGTCTTTGTTTTTTTGCCACCAATATAGCTCTTTCGCTCAGCCAAACATGTGTCTTGTATTGTTGTACAATGTTTGGAAAAACTTTTCGAATCAATTCTTCTTTTGATTGAACTACATTGCAAAAATTGGTTGGTAACGTTATTAAGCCAGTTTCATTGTCTATCGTCATTCTTCCATCTCCAATTTTCAACAACTGCTTTGAGAATTCATTGGCTGATGGATCATTGTGTAATTTGTGGTTAATGTGAGTGTTCTCACATATCTCCACAGAGTGGATGACTTTAAACACGCATTAAGCTTATCAGCAGTGGTGGATCGAGGAATTACTGGCAAAGTTTGCCGGAAATCAGCAGATAATAATATTAAGGCCACACCAAAGAGCCGTTGATTTCCTCTCTTCATTGTACGATTGAATGCCTCCAATGATCTCTTGTGGGCCATAGGACATTCATCACACACGACAATTTCACACTGTTGCAACACTTTGGCCATTCCTGACGTTTTGGTAATATTACAATATGTTACATGTTGGATTTTCGTTGAAGTTCATGTCCAAAGGCAACTTGAGCGCAGAATGTGCTGTTCTGCCGCCGTCCAACAACGTCGCCGCGATTCCAGATGATGCGAGAGCCAATGCTATTTTATTTTGCGAACGACTGGTCTCCAAAATTGTTCAAATAAGGAAAGTTTTCCAGTGCCACCAGGCGCATCTAAGAAATACGTTCCACCACTTTTGTCTGCCATTGCTCGCATCAAAATGTCGTAAACATCTTTTTGTTGTGCGTTTAACTTTGGAACATTTGTTAGAACAAATTGAGTTAAATTATTGCGATCGAAATCATGTTCACGCAGCAAATCTCCATTATACAAATCTTGTAATTAACGATTTGGCGATGGCATGCCTAATTGAGATAACGCTTTGTTTGCAATTGTAAGACAAATATCTTTGATCATTATGAGAGCTTCATTATGCATTCTGGTGTTGTTAGCAAATTCGGATTCGATGTTGTTCTACGCATTCGATTCAAAATATCTTCCGTCATAAAATCCGCATAATTTGTCCACAATTCAGATGGGTTCGATGGGCTACACGTTGCTATGATTATCGCAAATAGTGTACGAATCTGATGAGGCGGTGCAATAATTGACGATTCAGCGAGCATAGAATCCCAGTGAGCATCGTCCTCGAGCAAATGTAAGCGACGGCATGCCTCACGATAAGTTGGGCACTCTAATCCATCTACTGTTTTCAAATTTGCAAAGGAAGTTGGTCCACGAACGTTGATTAATAAAAGACGCAAATAAAAACACTCGTCATGTCTTGGATGAATTGTATAAAGTCTTCCTAATGCATCGGTTTGAAATACATTTTGATGACCTGCAACTGGCTTCCCTTGCCTGCGTCTTGCAAAAACTTTGGTCGATTTATTCCATGTGTAATACTGTGGGGCTTCCGTGTATAATAACTGACTGGCAACTGTGTCACTTTGGCATAAAGCAAAAAAAGCAGTCAATGTAGTGACTCTTTGGAACGCAGTTTCATTTAACGTCGTATGTTTTGTACTTCGATGTTTTGTTAATAGAATTTATGCCATTCGTCTTGAATTACATGTGTCCGTAGATATATATTTTGCATTTTCTTGAATGAAAAAGTCAATTAAAAAAAAAAAGAAAAGGGCCTCTGTCCTTCTTATTGTTTTCCTGAATAGTTTAAAAGAAAAATACGTGAGTTATACGTAAACGGACAAAATATAAACTTAGTTTTATATATATAGATTATTCAATAGTTACACATTGGCTATTATAATATAAAACATTCTACAATTGACCAAGTCCACAAAATAACTGACGTGATTGAGAAAGCTCTGGAAGAAAAAAAGATTTGTTGTGGTGTATTTCTTGACGTCTCACAAGCTTTCGATAAGGTTTGGCACCAAGGCTTGGAATATAAATTGCAACGACTACTGCCACGGCAACTCTTTCTCATCTTACGATCGTACCTCACCGAGAGACTCTTTCGTGTTAAGCACGGAAACGATTATTCTGACTTCAAGGAGATTGCAGCCGGAGTCCCGCAAGGAAGTGTCCTTGGCCCACTTCTATATGTACTCTACACCCGTGACATCCCGCAAGAAAGAAACCGTGTCGTCGCCACGTTTGCGGGCGATACGGCGATATTGACAACGGGCGATGCCATTGAAGCGGCAACTGGAAAGCTTCAGCATGCTATTAATAAAGTCCACGCTTGGACGAATTCTTGGGGTATTGTGCTGAACGAAAGCAAATCTACTCACGTCAACTTTACGTACAAAAAAGTGGATAGATTGCCTGTATATCTAAACTCGGCTCAAATACCGTACGCAAACGAAGCAAAATATCTAGGAATGACTCTTGATGTTAAGCTCAAATGGAAATCGCGCGTGAAAAAGAAACGCGACGAACTTCAAAACAAATACCGACAAATGTACTGGCTACTCGGAAAACATTCGAAGTTGAGCCTACATAACAAACTTATCTATAAGCAAGTGCTAAAGCCAGTGTGGACGTATGGTATACAACTATGGGGTTGTACCAAGAAAAGCAATAGAAACATCATACAAACTTTTGAAAATAAAGTTCTTAGAACGATCGTTAACGCACCGTGGTACGTACGTAACGAAGATGTTCATCGGGATCTGGGAATTTCCAGCGTCGTCGAAGAGATAACAAAATTTACGCGTAAACACAAAGATCGTGTTCACGGCCATTGTAACCGTACTATCACTCAACTACTTGACGCGAACAATTCAATTCGTCGTCTTCAAAGGACAAAACCTTTTGACCTCGCGTCATAGCATATGAAGGTAGTGAAAAAGGCAGGAACTTTCATTGGAATTTAACCTGTCTAAAGTGCTACATTTATTTTTAATCACATACGATCATCTTTTTCTAGAATAACGATTCTCGTAAGCGAAAATAAAACTACTGGATAAGCACTGGCTTAGTTGTAGTATTAATTTTAAAGAGAGGTGTTTTTTTAGTGAGTAAAAATCTCACACTACCATAAGCACGCGCGGTCGTGCCTTATGGTGTCTTTGGAAGATTTTTCACCTGCTCTAGGCAAAAAAAAAAAAAATAATATAAAAAACTATTTGCCAAAATTGTATGTACCACCCTCGCCATTTATGGATATATTTACCTAGTAACACATTTGGCCTTGCGGCCTTGCCCAATAATGGAAGTCCGTTATTTTAAAATTTGCTGCGATTCTTTTGTGGCCACCTATTCGTCAGCTAATGTACTACTGCAATGGTTTATAAAAAACATATCTCCACCAAGGACACCAACCAGTGTGTGCCATCTATTGTCCATACGCCTTGCTTCGTCTTACATTGAATTCTTTTAGTACCTAGCTACAGATTTTAAAATTAGACTCGAGTGTATCTGCTTTTAACCTTGACTACGGACAGCGTGTACTAAACACACACATACCAAATTCAGTGCCATTAAATGTCGGCACGTTCATATACACACATGAACATACCATTTATTGTTTCCATTGATAAAAGAGCTATCGCGCACAATCACCTCACAATAAACTGGTGCTGGTCTGGTTGCTCGCTTGTATTTAATATTTTTTATTCTCCCTTGCTTTTGTTTTATCTTTCTACACGAAATGTAAACATGACTAGTGGGGCAACGTCTCAAAGATAACAGGCATCAGTGCCTCACAAGACGAAGTTGTTTGTTTTGGATTTAGTTTTATCAGTTCTGCAGTCGAGCAATTATGTACGTCGCATCTATTCTGAAGTACTAAGGTTTCCGATTGCCACTATAAAAAGTGGAACACCACTTACTGCCCGTTATCAACTGATTCGTGCTACCTAAATACTGCGAATTACGAAGCGACAAGTGTTTATAACTACGAAAGGTTCTAGTGAATCTGCCAAAGTGGCACGCAGTCATCAGTTCGGCGTCGAGTCATCCCCTCGCAAAATCGACACCCAATCGTATAGTGGTTTTCGGTGAGACTGGTGTGCAGTGAGTGAAGAGGCTGGTCATGCCAACAAATCGCTTGATTGCCTATTGTGAGATACTGATACATTTGTTTTGATTCTCAGACGATTTGCATTTTTTGATTTTCACGAGCATATAGTGGTTTCGGTATTTCAATGGTTGAGCGAGCGTAATTGTGACCCGATTGTATTTGCATCTTAGTCAATAAAAAGTTTTGCCCTGCATCTGCCCCGTGCGTCCCTAGGTTAGGTTGTGTGACACAGGCAAATGTCAATTATGAGCGAGAATCGCGCCACCTATGTGCCAATAAACGAGTTGAACCGTTCCCACGGGTGCTTTGACCGGCTACAAGAACTTCGGAAATTCTATGTCAAGGAATTCGACACGGAACCGCTGTTCTATGTTAGAGTACCGGGGAGGTTAGTTGATGCTATAAATTTTACAGTTTCTAGGATATCAAACACATTTTATATTTAATATTATTTTAGAGTTAACATAATTGGAGAGCATGTGGACTATTGCGGGTATCCGGTTCTGCCGATGGCTATTGAGCAGTCTATTCTACTCGCAGTCGGTTCGACTAAAGAGAACACTTTTTTATACTTGAGGAATATCGATGGAAAGTTTGACAACTACAAGTGTGACCTTAAATCATTCAGGTAACCATCGAATTTCCATACTATATAGGTCGCCGCCAAAAAAGCAGAGTGGTTGCACTTGAATTTTGAATTTTGGATGAGTTCAAATGTGTTCAATAATATTGTATTAACGAGCGCACGCCGTAATTATGTTAATTCAGTATCGGTTTTGTCGTATTTCAAATGATGGAACTTGGCATAATAATGATAAATTGCAAAACAAGCTAAATTAATTATTTTATTAATCATTTCAATGGAAACATGATTTACAATTTCTTATGGCAAAGAAATACTATTGACTGAATGCCAGTTAACTTGAAGAATTTTAAAGTTCACTGCACTTAAACGGATTTATGAAATGTTTCTATAGAAGACTCCAAAGTTTAATTAGTCGAAAGTAGATTTCATGGCATTCGTCTGTATGTTAGCTTACTAGACTGATACTTGTTGAGAAGGCCATTAAAATCGACCATTCATAGGGAAGTACGACTCCTTAAATTTTGTCAGGTTGGCTATTTACTTGGACTCATAATCCATTTTCTTTACCTGACATGGTGGCCCAGTGTAGGACCTGGACCTTAACTCTTTAGTCAGCCCCAGTTATCTGCAATTTTGTGCTGCCATTGCTTTATTTATTGCTTGTGTTTCCATAAAAGTAGTGGCAATTATTACGGCATTGCCTCAAAAATGATACATAATATATACTTTCCGCTGCGAGGGCAATCAATTTGACAATTTGAAAAAGAAATGGCTCAACTAAACAAATTAGAAGTCACATTATCGATAGTTGAAAACACATAAGTACGAATTTTCTTTTTGATGTTTGTATCACCGTATTTGGAGTGTAAAATTTAAATTTATCGAAAAAAATATACAAATTGAAGTTGAACTTTCTGAGCAAAATAAAATGCACGACTGGTTATTACGCACTGTTCTTATAATTGTTCCAGGCATGAAATGTAGAAAAAAATTCAAAAACGTTTTGCCGACTCTTTAACAAATATCTAACCCAAATATTTAATTGTAACAGAATCGTCAGAACTATTTTTGAGAAAATATTTTTTTTCAAAGTGGAGTAGTCTTTTTTTCGAAAATTTTCCAAAACATGGTATGGGATTATTCAAATTTGTTGATACATGTTAAAAATTACTCAGATATAATTTTGAGCAAAAATGGACATATTTCGACAATAAAGCCCTATCTCGAGCAACTAAGGAGACTCTTTAAAAGACCCTGACCGTCCCAGTCCTGCTTTACGACTCTGAAACATGGACTTTATTGAAAGCGGATGAAGATATCCTTGGTCGTTTCGAGAGAAAAGTTCTCCGTTAGATATTCGACGCCGTTTGCATTGATGGATTTTGAAGGGGAATATTCAATGACGACCTATACTAGCTGTGCAGCAAAATATTGCCATAAAGCTTTCATAAAAGGGGAAATAATGCTACCTAAGGTTGAAACTTGTCCGAATCGGAGAATGAAAGGAAAAAGAATGGAGCACAGCAGTGGAAACGCCATCGCTTCTGCGCACTCTTAAACGACGATGAAGGTCCTTATCCCGATAACAGGGAGTTCGATAGTTTGTACCTGTAAGGTGATCGATCACTTCAACTTAAATATAACAAAGCACTTGGCTCAGATGGTCCAAGGTATGAGCTATTTAAGTCTCCAGGTAGTGATATTGTCGGATGATATAATGCCCGCTGTTTGGACCTTCAGAACTGTTTAAACTAATGTAAAGCCTGGACAATCGACAAAATCTTCACTTTACGCCAAATCCTGAAAAAGACCAAAAAACATTAAACCGATACCCATAGTATCTTTTAGAACTTTAGATCTCATTTAGCAGTGCATGTCCACTGTATAGTTCTGAAATGCTTAGTTTATTCGCTCAAGCAGGAAAAAATGTTCTCAACTCCGTTCGGGTCATCTAGACTTTTAAAACCACAGCTGTTTCAAACATCATTTTTGACATTGTTCTGCAGAGAATGATGCAAAACTGGTGGATCAGAAAAATGGGCACTATTTTTTAACTGAGTACTGATCTATGAAGAACCAAAAAATGATTTATAATTCAATTAAATTATGATATTGTTTTTTAGTCCTTGAGAGATTTTTATCTTTCTTCTAAAGATATGTGATCTTATTTGCGTTGAGGTTACATGGACAGGATTCAACGACGAAATGAGATAAAAAGGACATCCAGCGCTAAAGGTGGCTGAATCATGTAGAAATGGTGAAGCTCAGCTTGTTTTAAATCAATCCCGCAGAAACTTCAAAAAGGCAGCAGAGATTATCTTCGATGGCATGTTAAGTAGCGCGCTGGCTGGATAGGCTTGAGATGTACGCTTATACAGATAGATGCGTTTAAAGTAAAGTAGCGTATAGATGGTGGAACCAAAAACACAACGCCGGGTGCCTGCTGAAGGGTGCTATTCAAATATTGACTCATACGGCTTTCTACGACATACAATTCAATTTCCATCTCATTTGCATGAACCAAAGATAGCTGTATTGCTGTTCCAAAAATGCTTTGAAAGTTCAAAACGTTGTTCAACACTGTTATTTTCTTAACATGAGTTCTAAATGTTCATATTGTCGTAAAAAGTCAAACTTATCTTAACTCTAAATGCTCTCCTTCATTGGCCTTTGCAATTTACTCACCCTAAATGGATACGAACCGGAAGGGACTCTAACATCCTCTATGGACTTCCTTTAAAAAATGACTACCAATTTCCTGACAGACATTGTGGCAGCACATTCAGCATCAACCTTATTTTAATCTATTAGCAGCAACGATTTCAATTTGAGAACGACTGTGGTTAAATGTTTATATGGCTGGAATATTTAATTGTAGTGGAAATTTACTACCATTTGAATATTAATGGTTCATTCGTCCTTTCATGTTCGCTTACATTGAATGCCATGATTCCATTTACTTGCAAAATCAAAAGAAATGTTACGTTCTGGAATCTGTCATAATGGGTGATATTTGAAGGTTTGGGGGAAAACCTTTACAAAGCCCGAGTGGCTATACATTAAGTTCCAAGGAATTTCTCTCACGCAATCTGCATACACATCGGAGACGCAGCCAACCAGAAATAAGGCACCTGCCTAACTCATACTCGGTTGGTTCTCAAACGCACATTTGTATAGTGTATCTGAACAGGATTTTCCAAAAAACTTACAACTCCCGGGTTCCACTTCTATCATTTAAAAGCAAATAAACCAGCCGTAGAGCAGGGGTAAGGCACACCTTGTGTGTGCACTGGTCTGTGGAGATGGGGGGGAATTTCGACAAATAGGCATATTTCGAAAACCACCCACGCTCTGAAACTGCTCTGAGGTCATAATAATAGACTATTGTGTTTGGCTTAAATTGTTTTTAAATTCATAAAAATCTTTTTGGTATACAATTGACTAACGGTGCGAATATGGAAATTAAGTTCACGGCGAAAAATTAATTCACAGTGCAAAAATATCTTCAATGCATTTTTGAGAAATAGACACATCCGAGAGTTGCCAAAAAAATAATCTACCATTGCATACCATGTGATGTAATGTGATGTCAATGCAATACGTACATACATATACATATACATACATTGCCAATTGGAATTCATAAATCTTTCAATACATAGGCACAATATATTCAATACATTTGGCGCAACAGCTCATCAAGTGCCTAGGCCTAGCTTCTCGCAACCACTCGTGTTGTGTGCGTATCCGAAGGGACCTACAGTTGTGTGCCGTATCCGAAGGGCATTTCTTGTTTTTAAGAAGAAAAAACTTTTTCGTGTTTTCTGGGATTCGAATATGGAACTTCACGCGCAGTGGTCCGACACACTAACCACTGCGCCACGGTGCCACGACATGCCCAAGCGCGCATTTAAGACCGACAATTATCGAAAGGGATTCGTTTAGAATATAAAGTTTTTCTTTATGAGATAGCGTACGATATATATATTAATAACGCGTACGGTATGTATATGCAATATATTGATTTTCATGATAAGAAGATAAAAAAAAATGTTGAATGCAACTACTTTACGTGTGAATCCGAATTTCATTAATTCGCATACGTATATGTATCATGGTTGTAAGAAACCAGACTCAAAGTTTTCGTCGACCCCTGCATCGAATCAACATTTCAATAGAATAAGTTTTGATCATAATCAAGCCTTCTCTAATGACATACATCCCTAAGGTAACGACCGGTCTTATTAAATCCGCTGTATACCAAAAATGAAGGACTTTCTGTAGTTAGTGACTGGATTGAATGGGGGGGAAAAAAACGGAACACTGTTGCGAGCTACAAGGTGTCTGTCTATCTGTCAGTCTGCCACGCCCTTATAATTTCTGTACTGTACCGTTGGATTTAAAAAGCTGAAGTGTTCGGTATTTATACATACATCTTCTTTTTATTTTGGGACCCTCTTTTGGACACTTTGTAGGGGAGCGAGGGGCTTGTTGTAACAGTTTTCCGAAAAATGAATATATCTTGAGATTCATCGGTTAAATTACTACTAAATAAACATAGATTGATACTGTAACTTTTCCTCTATCAAATCAAGTCAAAAGAATGTCATAACTATTGGTCATTATTTCACAATTAACATTTTTCTAGAGAAAGTACGGTGTTACAACTTACCCAGTGCTTGGGGTAAGTTGAAACATCTACTGGGGCAAGTAGTAACGATAATAAAAAACAAAAATATGATACTTTTAATCATTTATTTTTTATTTGTTGGCAACAACACTAACATCTTTCTATAAATAGGTACTATGTTAATGTGTTAGACACTACTTATGATCAACATGGCACTTTAAAATCACAGTTTCGTAATTATCTCTTTCTAACACCTTACATCTAACAAAGTATCTTACGCGCACTTAAGGATATAGGCAGACATTTTACCTTCTTCTTCTGCAGTAAATACTTGTCTGGGCTTAACATAACCAACTTTTGGACTTTCATTATTCTTTTTTTTCTTAATGTATCTGTAAAGAGACACGTGGCACAAGCCGAAATTCTGACTCGCTTTCCGAATACTACAGTTGTTTTCTAAAACTTCAGCTGCAGCTAACTCGTATACTCCTTGGCTTTGTGTTGCACGCTTTGAGTTTCTGTTATACACTCTCATTCTAGAAGATAAGAAAAAAATACATCTTAACAACCGGTATCGATAAAACTCGGGGCATGTTGTAACATGTTACAACAAGCCCCAAGATTTTGTTACAACTAGCCCATGGTATGATTTTTAACATTTCTCAAGATAACTATTTAATCAACTAAGCAATCTTAAAAACTGTTACACAATATCAGAGGTAGATAAATTTGAATATAAGTAAAAGATAGAAAATTTCAAATTATTCGATAATAGTAACGTCAACCAAAACTTGACGAAACTGTCAAACTGTCAACTGAGCCTGTTACTACTTACCCCTGTTACAACAAGCCCCTCGCTCCTCTACTAGAGGCAAAAAGTATATATGCATACAATATACATATTTGTTACCTATTACAGTACTACCTCGGTAATTGGAACTATCAGAGACCTACCCTAATTCGAACCACGGAGGTTTTCGAATTACTGGATACTTTTTTCGAAGTCAATATTTCGGATGAAAAAGCAGTGTAAAGCCGTTTTAAGTAGTAAAATGCATTTATTTGTAGAAATAAGAAAGAAAGAATTAAGGAATGAATTCTGTCTGGCATTTCTGCTTAAGACTTAAAAACTTGTGGTGCTTTTGTGGACGATTCATTTTTGTCTGACAAAAATGCTTGGAATGTTACTTAAAAACTTTATTTAACTTAATTTATTAAAATGATAAACCGTTCACAAAGCCAGTTGACACAAAAATGGTAACTGCACGCAAACCTTCAATGTTATTGTCTCAAAAAACTCACAACCTACTGAACTGGAATCGAAACGTCTTCATCGTAAAATGTTGTCCCCTAATATTTCTAAGAAAATACTTTTAACTCTGTAACTGTTAAAGCACGAAGAAGCGACGGAAAAAATCGAATTACAGAGTACAAATTTTGGCAAGAGTTCGAATTACAAGATACATAATGTAAAAAAATACGTATTCGAATTAGTGAAGCGTTCGAATTACCGAGTGTTCGAATTAGCGAGGTAGTACTGTATTATCTTGTGACATACCAAATGAAAAGTGACATCACAATGACTCCTTATGTACAATTTTTAGTTATTTTTTTTAACATGCAAGACAAAATTATATGCTCGTAATATGAATAAATTGTAGGAGTTTCTGTTAGTTCTTAAATCAACTGAATGCTTAAAATGAACATTAATCACACAAATAAATGATGAGTCATATGTATGCTGTTCTCTTTTTGAAATTGGTATTAATGATGTTACTTTATTGAAGGGAGTACACCCTCCAACTATATAAAATATGTAGCTCAATGGATGATTTTTGTAAGGCGTCAATTGCTTGTGAATCGTTGGAGTAACAAAGAGCATTACTATTTCCGCATAGAAAAAGTCTAACGACGTTAAATCGCAGCTGCCCGATGGCCAAGGCACATCGGCACGGTTGTGCACGGTGATAGCACGGTTACAGAACTTTGCGCGCAAAAGATTGATAGTTTAACGGCTGGTGTGGCACGTGGCGCCATCCTGCTGTAACCGAAGTCCGTCCAAATCCAAATCGACCGATTGCGACCACAAACAATTTTTTATCATTTCTCTCTGTAACGCGTTCCGTTCACCGTAATGCTGTTGACAGCTTCAATTTCAAAGAAGTTAATCTTTGAGGATACTGTTAGTCTTTGAGGATACATTGCCTTCCCAATGACTACGTGTGGATTTTTAGGACCTTGGTAAAAATAAGTTTCGTTCAAAAAGATAATTTTGCGACCAACATCAACGTCTTTTTCCAGCTCATTTAAATCCCACACAGAGAGGCGGTAATGGATCAGATGATAATTTTGCTTGAACTCTTGATTAAGTTGGATCCGAGGTCTTTACACAATACTCTACTCGAAGAGTAGTTGAGCTCTGTTATGAGATCCCATAAACAGTGCAATGCGTATGGGTGGCATGTTGCCCCCTAAAACCCCCCTGCTTGGAGTCGCTGTTAGATTTGGAGTAGATGCGAGGTTGGGTGTATCCAAAGTTTCTTTATATCCATGTTTCGCGTAGATTTAAAGAAACTTTGCATATACCCAACTTCGCTCCTACCCCAAGTCCAACAGTAACCCCGAGCAGCGGGGTTGCAACTGTTTATGCATTGTGGACTTATGTATGTCCCATCTTCTGCAAACAAAATCTGGACTTATGTCCCAATGGGGTAGATTTAAAAAAAAACTTTGCATATGCCCAACCTCACACCTACTCCAAATTAAACAGTGACCCCAAGCAAAAACCCAAAAACTTTTGGGCGATTGTTTTTAGAATTTGGTCGATTTTGTTTTGGGCGGTTATTCGCATAGCCTTTTGTACCGAGTGTATGTTGTACGTACATACAACCGCATTCACTTTGTTTTGTGCTGACACTTATTTCTCATGAAATATATAGAGTCAGTCCGATCATTTGCGAAAGCTTGTGTGAACCCTACTGCGAAGGCATAACACTGGCAGTAGCTTGGTTATGCGGCTGGAAAAATTGTTCGCTCTGTTGATGGTGATTTGCGATTTATCGGGGAAAAAGTACTGTGAATCAGAAGCAAAGATAAAATATAATAAAAATCTCCCCAGTTATCTGGACGCCACCCCCGGAAAATCTCTGAAGCATAAACAACTGACCTTCAAGAACCACTACACAAAAATCTTTCTCTCTCTCTCTCTCTATCTATCCTTTTTAACGCCCGCACTGTGTGTTAACATGTTAAAGGTATTCATAACCTTTTGAGTGTGCGCAAATTATATATAAAAAAAAGTGAATCTTTGTGATGGAGCGGTAAAAACCCTTCTCGAAGACAACACAATGGGTGTGCTAAGTCGTAATAGGAATTCATAACACGCATTTAGCAATCAGAGAATCGTATACGCGTTATCGTTTTTTGCGTCACTTACTTACTTACTTAGGTGGTGCTACAGTTCGGCGTGAACCTGGACCTCTCCATTTAGCTTGGTCTTTAGCTAATTGCCTCCAGTTGCGCACTCCAAGTTGGTCGAGGTCCCTTTGAACTAAGAATTTATGTTATATGTTACTTCCTGAGTTTTCTACTGCTCGTCTTATTTTTTGGTTCATTTGCCGCCTTTATTATTGGCGATGACTCGCGTCCTTCTGTGCTTCAGCGCGATGCTACGATTTGGCCACCTTTGAGCATACTTTGAGGCCTACCAAGCTTTAAACGGGACAGGGGCGCTTATACCACTCGTCTGAAAGCCATTCCAACAAAAATTCAATTTTACATACTCAGGTAACAGAATACTACAAACGTCAGCCCACATAGCTGTCATTTCAAACCGGTTGTTTCCAGCATACTTTAATTAAGACCTCACTAGTCTTAATGCTAGTGATGTTCCCAGATGAGCATTTATTTAGTCAATTCCTACGTTGTATGCCACATACTCGTTGGTCACGGTTTTTCCTTCCGGCGAGGTGGGGGTTATACCGCCTATACTTGGTCGCCAGAGCGTCGGTAGTCGCAAGCAGAGTTTAAGAATGAATTACGCTTTAAACCCCACCCTTGATAATAATGTGATGATAGCTTCACTTTGAGGTCATTAAAATTTGAGTCGAAGAAGAGCAAGATTTGAGAATGTTTAGTTCAAGCTCTGCCTTATGACCACTAAAACAAGCCATATCCGCATAACAATTTGTATATTACATGTGTCATGTAGGGATATTTACAAAATTCTTTAGTTTTTTTTTTTTTTTTTCTGTACACGTCATACTAATAAATGTCTAAAACTGTTCTTTTCTATATTGCAGAATCGATATCAGACAAAAAGGAGGACCCGAATGGTACAAATATTTTCTATGCGGAGTCAAGGGAATATTCGAAAGCATCAGTAGCGACGCAGGAACGATTGGTATGTCAGTTGCTCTAAGCGGAAACATTCCTCCTGGATCTGGACTTTCTAGTTCCAGTGCGCTAGTGAGCTCAGCTGCACTTGCCACGTCATTCGTGTATAAAGTATCTCTAGATCGGAAATGGCTTGCTTCTGTGTCGGCGAGTTGTGAACGCTACATTGGAACCCAAGGTGGTGGTATGGATCAGGCTATAGCATACCTCGCAGAGGCAGGATGTGCGCAATTTATTGAATTTCATCCCGAACTGAAAACCTCATCGATACCGTTGCCTGAAAATGCCTGCTTTGTGGTTGCCAACAGTCTTGCCGAAATAAATAAGGCCGCCTCATCGGACTTCAATGAAAGAGTGGTAGAATGCCGCTTGGGATGTCGCATCATAGCTAAACGAATGGAATTTAAAAATTGGAAAGAAATAACTCGATTTGCCGACCTGCAAAGTGGTTTACAATGCGATTTGAAAGATCTCGAAGATATAGTCATCAAGACTATAACAAAAGATATTTACACCAAAAATGATATTATGGAGGAGCTGGGGGTATGTCAGGAAGAGTTGGAGAAGGATTTTCTTACGCCAAATACACGCACCATTGCTCACTTTAAGCTGCGGCCAAGAGCTCTTCATGTAATTCAAGGTAAGATAGGCTTCTCCTAGCATACATGCTAGCATGCTGCTGCTAATGCTTTCAAAGGAATTGATAAATAACATTTTTTTGTAGAATCACTTAGAGTGCAGGTATTTCGGTCAACGTGCGAGGCTATGAAGGGGTCGGCAGATACAAGAACATTGTCTGAACTTATGCAACAATCGCACCAAAGTTTGAGATGCCTCTATGAATGCTCACATCCTGATTTAGACAAGTTGACTGAAATTTCAGAGGTTGCCGGTGTGGGGGCTCGTCTGACTGGCGCTGGGTTCGTTAGCTTTGGAGAATGCTATTACTTATTAGCTTAATTATTATCTTGTTGCAGTTGGGGAGGGTGCATTGTAGCATTGTGTGATTCCACAGAGGCGTCGAAGAAATATATAGAGACGCTTAAAGAAAAATATTACTCAAAGTTACCAAAAGCCAAGCAGCGTAACTTGGATGAAGTTGTTTTCGCTACATTCCCCCGTAACGGAGCTGAAATATTAGTTGCTCAAAGTTGCGACATCAAATGAAAGTTGCTGTCAAACTACACACGATATTGAAAAGGTATTAAATAATTTCGAAACGTTGCCAGTAAACTATGATTATTTATTTTAACAAAGCAATAAAACTTATTTTGAATTTTTTTTTTTTTTCTTTAAATTTGGAAACATATTTGTTTTACTTTTATATTCGTATGTATATGTATTCAAATTTAGGATTCTACTGCTCGCAAACCTTAATCCCAAGAAAAGAGTCCTCTTTCCTGTTTCTCTAGTTATTAGCGCCTCTTTTTAGTCTGTGCTTTCACACTTTGTTGTATTTTTTTTTTTTTTTTTAAAAAAAGGAAACCCAAATCCCAGAGCACTCAGACTCTCCGGTCCATTGTACCACTTTGTTGTATAATTATGGATGTACAGTGATATGCCAAATAGTAGGCGCGTACAATTTTCAGAATTTAAATGTCTTTAAATGGTTAAAAGATCTACTTTTCGGTAGAAATTATATATTCACTTCACATTAAATATTTTCTCTAAAAATGTTTATGTAATTCTATTTTTTGTACATTATGCACATTACTAATTTAAATGTGGAAAATAATAGGTGTTATTGTTATACCACACATTAGCTAAAATATTTATAAGGTTAGTTAGTTAATGAGTAATAATAAATCATTATTTGAAGTAGGTATTACGAAAGCAAAATCATAGAAAAGAGGCCGAAACTTGTAGAACAATGTGTTAATGCTTGTTTCAGAACATCGATATATCCTTTAAGAGGAGATACCTGAAGTTTCTTTACAAGAGTGTCGCTCGTCGATATTGTGGCTTTCTCACTAGAGCACTCCTTCCTGTTCCAGGCGGCAGCGGACGAATTCCCTAGACGGAGTCAACAGTGGCGTCTATAGTTCCAGTTGAAGTTGAACTCTACCTTGCGCGAGCTATTTCGACGTATTCGGATCATAGGTCGGTAAGGAATTTCCAATGTTTGTCAGGACATTGGAATAGAGATGGTGGCGGGGGGGCCCTTAATGGGGCAACGGTAGCGCTCATACACCCGTAGTGGACCACTGGCACCGGTGTACCCGGCTCCTTTTCCTAGGAACTGGCCCTCCAGGTTGGGGGTTGTGCCGTCGGGGTAACTTCCCTACCACGTTAAAAACTTATGGTTCCGAAACAACCAAAAGCCTCGGATAAGGATGACTCAACTAATGACGACCCCAGCAAACGAAATAAGGACAACGACCTTCGGATCTGTACGTGGAATGTTCTGTCCCTTTAAAGACCACGTGCAGCCGAACAACTAACAGAGGCCCTAGACCAGTGGCGTAGCGTGGGTTGGGGCCGCCCGGGGCAGACCCAATTTATGCCGCCCCTAGCAATTTTTTCGCACACTAAAAAAAAAAAACCTTTGTCTACGGTTTCAACCTGTTATACCTACACACATGTATGTCAATAAACTTGGTAAACTTTCTCTTCGAAATTTTTTCAACTGTTGTTCGTACTACTTTCTAGCAAGTGAACCAAAAATGAAGCTGCAATACTTCCGATTTCCCAATCTCTAGGCGGATAAAAATTACTTAGCTCAGGATATCAAATAAACAACAGTAATTCCCATTAAACTTTAATTATCTAAATTAAAATTCTTCACAAAAACAGCCACTAAATACAAAATCAAAATTGCCAACTAAGCCAAAGCGTAAGATCGCGCCGGAGAAAGTAGGCAAACTAAAACTACCGGGTTCAGAGCACAAAAGGGTGAGGGAAAGAGTGACAACAGAAAAGTCCTCG
Organism: Brachypalpus laphriformis; assembly: GCA_945910035.1. NCBI lineage: Eukaryota > Metazoa > Arthropoda > Insecta > Diptera > Syrphidae > Brachypalpus > Brachypalpus laphriformis. Next base: position 106,034,656 of record OX246756.1, read on the forward strand.
ACCTCTGCTCTTAAAAGAAACGGTACTGAAAAGTATACATCGAAAAAGCCACCGGGTAATGACCCTCGGACAGCAGTAATGTAGTCTTACGTTCAGGCCGCGCTTCCGAAAAACCAAAAAACGTTGAAATTTCGACGGACCCTTTTTCTCGTGTTTTCTCAGTTATTCTCGCGATATTTGAAGAACAAAGCAAAATAAATAAAATTATTCTCGATAGGCTGGTTAAGCTTGAAAATAATTCACAGAAAATGCGCACTTCAACTAGAATATGAATGACAAATGAATGTTAAAAATATGTTCTTGGAATGCAAACGGACTTTTGCAAAAACTTGACGAACTGGAAATATTTATGCGTGAAAAAGATATTGATATTTGCTTGATTTCTGAAACCCACGCAAAAAAGGAATCGCATTTAAAAATAAAAGTCTATAATGATTACCACCCTTGTCACCCTTCGAGAAAAGCGATAGGCGGATCATCCTTGTTTATTAAAGACTGCAGCGAACAATCCGAAGACCTAAAGATAGAGTTTGAAACTTTGCAATTGTGCACGATTCGAGTTAAAAATAGTCAGCGTGCTCTTAAAATCTCATCTATCGCGTTCCGCGCTTGATAAAAGCCATTTTACTAACTAGTTTGAATCGCTGAAACCTAATTTCATTATTGGCGGGGATTTAAATGCGAAACGTATGTTCTGGGGCTCAAGATACAGCTCGAAAAACGGTAGAATGCTCTATGGGGCTGGTATGGAGTACAGTTGTAATTTCCAGTCGACGGGTAAACCGACTTACTGGCCAACTAATACTTCGAAAATACCTGACCTGATCGATTTTTTCGTTGTGAAAGTACAGCTCGCCTCTTGGAATAATACTCCCATTCCAAGAAAAATGCCGGACAAATGCGGCTTACGATATCCTCTGGAAATAAAAGAATTGGTCAAAAAAAGACGAAAGCGCGTAAAAAATGACAACAGAGTCGTGCTCCGCAGCATAAAAGACACTTAAATCGTCTGTGCAATTCGTTGAAGAGGACTATTAAGGGTTTTAAGATCCGTGCAATTGGTTCTTACCTTGAAAGTTTACAGCGAAAAAAGATTCCAATTATTTACTTTGGTAATCTGTAGAAGGCACCAAAAGGCCCAAAGTCCCCGCGCCGCCAATTAAATTAAATCAAGATGAATGGGCAAGAGAAGATAAAGAAAAAGCGGACGTCTTTGCAGCCCACCTGGAAGAAAACTTTAAACCGTACGATGGTCAAGTGGTTTACGACAACCGCAATATGCTGGATTTAACATCTGACGACTTGACGATCACAAATGCAACGCTAAGGGAACTTAAACATGAGATCCAGAATCTAAAACCTAAGAAATCTCCTGGTTATGATTTGATTACTGGAGAAATTCTCAAAGCTTTACGTAGAAAAGCATTGATTAAGCTTCTCCATATTGCAAATGCAGCACTCAGATTAAAACACGTGCCGTGCCAATGGAAAGTTGCGGAAGTCATAATGGTTTTAAAACCAGGAAAACCGCCAAATGAGGTAAAATCGTATACACAATTTCGCTTCTTCCAATCATATCGAAAATGTTCGAGAGGATATTACTAAGGCGTCTCCAACCGGTTATAGACGAAAATAATCTTATCCCTGACCACCAGTTTATAAGGTGTGGCATGATGGCTTGAAATGCAAACTACGACCAGTTCTCCCTGTATGCTTATACAATATTCTAGTATCATATCTCGGGAATAGACTCTTCCGTGTTTTACATGGAAACGAATACTCGGAGCTCAAGGAAATTTCGGCCGGCGTACCACAAGGAAGCGTGCTTGGGCCGTTTCTCTATCTGTTATGTACTTGTGATATGCCGAAAGAAGATGGCACTATCCTTGCTACGTTTGCCGATGGCACCGCTATCCTAGCAGTAGGTAAAACAATTGAAGAAACGACTGCAAAACGCGCTACCGCGTTACACCGTGGTATAGTAGAAACGACGGTATCCACAGGGATCTCGGAATTCCGACATAAAAATCATAAAAATAAGCATAAAAACTGACTAATCGGACATGTGAACAATTCAGTCCTACAAATTTTGGATGAGAACAATTTATTGCGCCGACTACAAAGAACAAAACCTTTCGACTTGGCGAGATAATGATTAACTGCCTTTAGATTGCGGAACACGCAGGATCTCTCAGTGGAAAGTAACATGCCGAACGTTTTTATTTCATGATAGAAAAATTGCTTGATAAGTTATTACTAAGTTGCGATATCTAACAAATTTATATCGAAGGGTGGTGTTTTTTTAGTCAGTAAGAATCTGACACTACTATGAGCACGCGCTTGCTATTCTCATAGTGTCTATAGAAGATTTTTCACCTACCCTCGAAAAAAAAAAAAAAAACGGGATTCGATTATTTTTTGTAATTTCATTTATTTATATTTTTCTTTAGCTTTTGAAAATTTTTAATTTACTTACATTAAATTATATTGCATTAAATGAATTTTTTAAATTAATTGCATTCAATAATTTTTGTTTATTAATTAAATTCATTAATAAATAAATAGATAATTTCCTAACTAAAATTTGTTTAAATTTTAAGTTTTAAGTAAAAGGGAAAAAAGTTATATAGGTAGGTACATAATGCAGGTACATATGTAAATCTTTTTTTTTATTTACAGGAAACTTTTTTATTTATTTACAGAGAACTTCTTTAAAATTTTATTTTCCTACTTTCATCAGGGCAAAATCTCTTATTATTCTTTCAGTATCGATGGTCTCTGTGATTTCCTGCTCTATAGCCATGATACCCAGATTAGATAGCATTAGAGTGCTCATTGTGGACCTTAAATAATTTTTAATAAGCTTCAATTTTGAGAAACTCCTCTTACAGCCGGCATTACTTATAGCAATTGTAAGAAAAAGACGAAGCATTATTGTTATGTTAGGCAGACTTACTTCCAGTCTAAACTGTAATATATATTTTAATAGTTCGAGTGGGCTTTTATTGGCGAGTTCATTTGTTTTGCCTGTAGAAAGTGCCCCCCCCTAGCAAAGTGCAGCCCGGGGCCTGTGCCCCCCTTGCCCCCCCCCCCTCGCTTCGCCACTGCCCTAGACTGCTATAAAGCAGATATTACCGCCATCCAGGAAATGCGATGGGATGGGCCGGGCAAAAAGAGGATGACAAATTGTGACATCTACTACGGTGATTGCTTGCGAGGCAACAGGCAACGCTGGGATGCGGATTTGTCATACGCGGCAGACTTAGACAAGAAGTATTAAGCTTCCGACATGTGGCGAACGTATTACGACTATCCGGATCAAGGCTAAATTCGCTAACATAAGCCTAATATGTGTTCATGCCCCCACGGAAGAAAAGGACCCTGCCACCAAAGAGTGTTTCTACGAGCTCCTCGACAAAACATACGAGCAATGTTCTAAATACGACGTTAAAATCGTATTGGGCGATTTTAACGCCAAAATAGGAAAGGAGGGTGTCTTTGGTAGGGCAGTCAGTAAGCATAGCCTTCACGACACCACGTCTGATAACGGACTAAGACTAATTGATTTTGCTGTAGAGCGAAATGTCACCATAGCAAGCGCATGGTTTCCTCATCTCGATATTCATAAGCAGACATGGCGGTCCAATGATCGTGTAACGATCAACCAAATTGATCATATTGAGATCGAAGCAAGGCATGCCTCCAGTATTCCGGATGTCCGGACCTTCCGAGCGGCCAACATAGACTCGGATCATTACCTTGTTGTAGCCAAGGTACGAATGCGGATATCCCAATCTGAGCAACAAAAAAGAATCACTGTGAGGAAATTTAACGTCGAAAAGCTACAATCGCAACAGACTGCCAAACCTTCGCTGAATACGTATCCCGAAATCTCTCAATCACCCCTATGCCACCAGCATCAAGTGCCGAAGACCAGTGGCAACGCTGCCAACATGCCATCAGAAACGCCTCGGCTGATGTGCTGGGTCTCGCTCGCTCACCACCATGAAACCCTCGGTTTGACGAAGAATGCCGGCGAGTGTATGCAGCAAAAAAAAGAGGCATACAAAGCGGCGCTGCAAAGGAAGACGAAAGCTACTCATGACCTCTACGAGCAAAAGAGACGGGAAAAACATCGGCTTCTCCAAAAGAAGAAGAAAGAGCATGAGAAGCGCGAGTTACGTATCCATAACGTTCACTCACCCCATCAGCACCTTTATCCAGTATACGTATATTATTACATTGCACTTTTTCTTTATTATCTGACCTTATTAAATTGTTCACCTTAATGTAATGTCAAGGCACAGTTCTATATCAGATTACGTTTATTTCCTTTCCCATAGAATATATTTTTGTCAAATAAGCTTTAATTATAATTTTGTTTCCCATAGAATGCATTTTGTCAAGTAAGCTTAAATTACGTATAAAAGACACTGTAAAATTTTATTATTGGAAGTCTGGTTAATGAAGTGGGCGAAGCTCTGCCCAATTGAAAATTTAATTTTGTTTTTTTGTATTTTCCATGGCAGCAAACACGTAATTCGCACGTTTGAGAATATCGAGAGTTTATACTCCAGGAACAATGTACGGAAGATTTACCAAAAGGTAAAAAGAACGTGTCAGAGAAGCAATACCCGTACAGAAACCTGTGGAGATGAAAATGGAAACCTCGTAGTAGAATCACAGTCGGTGCTGAGACTGTATAACGCGACGAAGACCAACATCCCGCTATCAGGCAGAATTAACCATTCAACATGGACGATGATAGTCAAAATTTCCGTCCACCTGTCCAAAACGAAGTGAGGATAGCAATATCCAAGCCAAAATCTAACAAGGCTGCTGGACCTGATGGCTTACCGGCCGAACTTTTCAAGGAAGCTGGGGATGAATTGCACTCTACCATACACCAACTCATCTCTAAGATTTGGTCAGATGAGTGTATGCCTAATGAATGGAACCTCAGCATCGTTTGCCCGATCCACAAGAAAGGAGACCCCCTCAACTGCGCCAATTGTAGAGGCATCAGTCTCCTCAACATCGCATACAAGATCTTTTCTGCGATATTGTGTGAACGCCTGAAACCTTTTATCAACAGCCTGATTGGGAACGCTCGCTGCTCCATCAAGATCGGTAATGACCTCACCGAGACCTTTGATGTCAAAAAAGGTTTTAGACAAGGTGACGCGCTGTCATGTGACTTCTTTAATATTGTACTTGAACGGATTGTGCGCAACTCACAAGCCAACACCGGAGGCACAATCTATTACAAGTCTGTACAACTGCTTGCATACGCCGACGATATAGAGATTATCGGAAGAACTCTGCGGGCTGTCACCGGTGCGTTTGCAAGCACTGAGGCGGAAGCGGCCAAAATGGTTTTAGCGATAAACGAGGGCAAAACCAAGTATATGCTATCAACAGGAAGGGACAACCAACACCGACGAATTGGACAGAACGTCACCGTGGGCAGTTATAACTTCGATGTAGTAAGAGACTTTGTCTACCTTGGCTCTGCTACAAACTCTGAGAACAACATCAGCGCAGAAATCAATCGAAGAATAACTCTTGCCAATCGCTGTTTTTTTGGGCTTATAAGGAAATTCAACAGTAAATCCCTATCTCAAACAACTAAGGAGACTCTGTATAAGACCCTGATCATCCCAGTCCTGCTTTACGGCGCTGAAACATGGACTTTATTAAAAGAGGAGGAAGATATCCTTGGTCGCTTCGAGAGAAAAATTCTTCGTAAGATTTTCGGTCCCATTTGCGTTGACGGGTTTTGGAAGAGAAGATTCAATCACGAACTATACGAGCTGTACAGCGACATCAACCTGGTCAAAAAACTGCGTATTGGACGTCTGAGATGGCTAGGACATGTAGATCGAATGGACACCAATACTCCGGCCCGCAGAGTCTTCGAACCTAACCCCGAGGGGCGACGCAGTAGAGAGAATCATCGCCGTAGGTGGCGCGCACAAGTTCAAGGGGACCTCGACCAACTTGGAGTGCGCAACTGGAGGCAATCAGCTAAAGACCGAGCTAAGTGGAGAGGCTTGTTGGTTGAGGCCCAGGTTCACCCCAAACTGTGCACCACCTAAGTAAGTAAGGACTTTCTGTAATTCCTAAAGACTTCTTGATTGGGGGGGATGTGGTTTATACCGATCTGAATGTTTCTATGATTAGAGAAGGAGAGCTCGCAAGATACCTTCCGATCCCTGATCCTATCTAGTATATTACCTGAGACTGAGGTTATGTATAAGACTTTCTGTCTATTGCTAGTACCAAAGGGGAGTTCACACCCAATATTACACAGAAAGCGGTTAGTAGTTAGTAAGCATTCGACGATTGACCAGGTGCATAGAATTACTGACGTAATCGAGAAAGCACTTGAAGAAAAAAAGATTTGCTCAAGCGTATTTCCTGACGTCTCGCAAGCCTTTGATAAGGTGTGGCATGATGGCTTGAAATGCAAACTACGACAAGTTCTCCCTGTATGCTTATACAATATTCTGGAATCATATCTCGAGAATAGTCTCTTTCGTATTAGACATGGAGTCGAATACTCCGAGCTCAAGGAAATTTCGGCCGGCGTACCGCAAGAAAGCGTTCTTGGGCCGCTTCTCTATTTCCTATATACTCGTTATATACCGAACAAAGTTGGCACTATCCTTGCTACGTTTGCCGATGACACCGCTATCCTTACAGTAGGCAAAACTATCGAAGAAACGACTGCAAAACTGCAAATCTAATCTAAGTCTGTTCACGTGAATTTCACTTACAAGAAAACTAATGACTTGCCAATTTTCCTAAATCCGGCCCGAATACCTTTTGCAAACGAGGCCAAATACCTGGGAATGACACTCGACGCAAGGCTGAAATGGAATTCGCACATGAAAATGAAACGTAAAGAACTCGAAATCAAATACAGAGAAATGTACTGGTTACTCGGAAAACATTCCCAGCTCAGTACTGAGAACAAACTGCTTTTATACAAGCAAGTGCTAAAGCCGGTGTGGACCTACGGTATACAACTTTGGGGTTGTACCAAGAAAACAAATGCAAATATTTTACAAGCTTTTCAAAATAAAGTGCTAAGAGAAATTGTCGAAGCACCGTGGTATAGTAGAAACGATGATATCCACAGGGATCTCGGAATTCCGACAATCGAAGCTGAAACTAGAAGCTTCGCGAGAAAGCATAGAAACCGACTAATCGGACATGTCAACAATACAGTCCTACAAAATTTTGGATGAGAGCAATTTATTGCGCCGACTACAAAGGACGAAACTTTTCGACTTGGCGAGATAATGATTAACCGCGTCTAGATTGCGGAATGTGCAGGATCCTTCAGTGGAAAGTAACCTGCCAAACGTTTTTATTTCGTGATAGAAAAATTGCTTGATAAGTTTATACTTAGTTGCGATATCCAACGAATTTATATCGAAGGGTGGTGTTTTTTTAGTCACTACTGACACTACTATGAGCACGCGCTTGCTATTCTCATAGTGTCTATGGAAGATTTTTCACCTACCCTCGGGGGGGAAAAAAAACAAAAAACCTTTTCGTGAGTGCGGTTTTATGTTTCTCCACGTCCACAATCATTCCCTGAAGAGAAGCCGCCGGGAGAGGCCCTGATGGTGATGGGCCAGGTATGCCGAAGTTAGCTAATATTTCATAGATCCGACTTCTAAGCTTACGTTCACCATATCACAATCGCTGTAATTAAAAAGAATATATTTAATGTGCTCTTCGCGACAATGCAAGCCCTGGCTTACCTCCATTCCTCACTTAGGTTAGCCTGTTTGGCCGGAGAAAAAGACCAGCAGAGGGCACAATGGAGTGGTGGAGGTTAATCTGAACGAGTCGCAATCACGTTCAAATACCTCCCTACAGTGATGTTCGCATCACCTGTGTTCGATTCCAGCCACGGAATAGAACCGATGGGATGTTGGATGAACTTTTAGGTCCTCCTCATCCTTTTTGTAAGCCCGAAGATTTATGACTTCAACCCATAGCTAATTTGGCCACTATTTTCTGCCAGAGGAGCCAGAGATTCCTTGTTAATTACAATAAAGCACACCTGAAGTCTCCTTCGGGTTCCTCTAGCTTAGCGATCTGCCAGTTGCTAGTTGGGAGTATGGGTATGCTAACCTGCATGACTTTCAGGATGGTGGAGGGATCTGAGGGCTCAGCTGGTATCCAAGAACGAGTTCAGGGCCTGATAGGTATCTGATCCCTGCTTACGGCTGCTAGCTGAGCCCCCACACATACTGTGCCTAATCATGCCACGGCTATTCTGAAGAGTTTCGCAGATCTCTGGTCAGAGCAGCCGACAAGCTTCAAAGCTTCATATAGCCCTGATGCCATCCACCGTCGCGGCAAGCGGGTACAGGGCCGCGATGGTTCCACAGGACTTTGAGGAACTTAGTTGCCAGGCTAACTTCCACTTTCTTCCACTTTTCAGGTGTAATGCTGCCGTTAATGCCATTTTTATCTATGACCGCTAGCACTTCGCTGAAGGGTTTCCTCGGTCTTTTAGGCGAGCAGGAACTGTTGCAGTCAAATTTTGCCATTTTTGGTTCTGTAGAGGACTCCTCCACCAACCTTTGGCATTTGGCCGATCACCAGAGGAATCGGAGGGCATTTCTGACACAGTTTTTGTTGCCCATGCAAGACCTTTCTGTTTTTGCAACGAAAGTGAGTTCTGCGCAGTATTGCCGTAGCGCTGCAGAAGTCTATGGCGCTTAGAGTTATTGATATGTCCGAGCGGCACATAGGTGGAGTATTGGTTGGCTTTTTTTTTGGAATAATTTATAATGAGATCCCATGAGTAACGAAAAAAGATGTCGGTCTGTGCAGAGTACCGCAATACACAGATATGGCTGGCTAATCCGGAGGTCGCCAGGTATCCAGATATTCCGTTCGTGACGAAACTATTTTTGTAATGCCCCAAAAATAAATATATGCTGTGCCACCAAATATGTATGTACGAGTATGTATGGTAAGTAAAAACAAATCATTTTTTTTATAACAACACCCTGTAAAGAGAAATTTAAAATGTTTGCAAGTCCCTTGTGTCAAATTGAGTATACGTAGCGCTGTAAGTCGTCTAAACATCCGCTAAATTAGGAAATTAAAAAAAAAATATAAAAACAAATTTTCTCCCAGAATTTTGGCACAAGATATCTTAGATTAAACCATTTTAAGTAAAAAAAAAATAAAAGTAATCAAATAAATTTCACATATTGCAAACCACAACCGTCTATATTGAGCGTCGATTTTTTGCATGTAAATAAAAACAGACGTATTTTTGAACCTCTTCGTACAGACTCTAGTTGACACCGCTGTTGTAGGTTTTTTTTCATTCACTAGCGACCTCCATGTGTGAGGCGTAAAGGTTTTTCGCAGGAACCGTCTTTGACAGCTGACATTTCAACAAAAGTCAGAAAATTCGAGGTTGAAATTGAACAGTACGAATTGCTGGATTCCTTTGGCATTAAAAACTGATTTTGGCCGCTAAATAACAGAAAAATCTCTATACATAAGCAACCGGAACAGTGCCAATATACAACTGCATAAGCAAATTGCAAATTGAAGTCAGAAAATGGTCGACTACAGTAAATGGAAAGACATTGAAGTAAGTGACGTCTTCCAATGGACATTTTTTCCCCAAGGAAATCATTGGTCGTTTTTGTATAAATAACGAATTGCAAATGCTTTTTAACTGATTATTCGTAAAGCATAATTATGCACTTATGGTAGACACAAAATTTCTCAGCAACTGTCCGCAACAAATTATTTTCTAAATTTGCAAAAGGAACTAAATTTGCGCTTCCTTAAGTTAGCAATAAAATAATGTATGAATTTCAGGAAAAATTTGGTGCCCTGCCACCCTAAAGCTCTATTATGCTTCATCTTGTTAGCCGGATGTTTTATCAAACTAAAACACCTTCGCCTTGGTTTATAAGGAGACTTAAAAACATGTCTTGGAAGTTCCATGTCTCGGAAAGTTCCCACATGCCATGCTGGCTACTTTTCTGCAGACGGCAAGTTGGTCACTGTATTGTCCCCTTTGTGTTCCCTAGTTTTTGAAATGTCAGGACTAGATTGCTATTGAATTGTTCAGAGGATATGGGAAGTGGGGCAATAAAGAGAAGAAAACATGAAGTGTGTAATTGTGTAGCTCTTTGTTTGCTTTACAAACTCCAGAACATTCTTACCTGTCTGATATGCGTTAGGTCTGCTTGCATTTCCGATCCAATTAAGGCTTCGCCAAACAGAACGCTGTTCAGCGACGCAGACAGAAACGCCCTGTTACCCGCCGCAATCTGTGATGTCAAACATAAAGCGGACAGCTTTCAGCGTTCCATTTATTAAAGTGGTTTTCTCCAGAACACAATCCATTCTTCGTAACCAGTTGGCCCTCTTACCTCTTCATTCCAATCCTTTGTTTCCTACACTTACTTTTTTTCCTCAGATCTGAGGTAGTAAATTTAAATTTTCGTTTTTTCTTTGTTTCCCCCCATTTTACCTACGAGATTACGCCTAAGAGTATGCCATTTCGATGAGATGGTTCAAAACTCAGGTGTTGTTAGGTTTACTCTAAGTGTGATGTCCGAACTAATCGGTATATTACTCTAATTGCCTGACTTTCTTTTAAAAGCCATATTTTTCTTTAACACTTAAGTACATCCACAAACTTCTACTCATCACCTCACTTTCTCTTATCTTCCCATAGAACTTCTATCCCTTAAATTCTAGGAAAGCAAAATTCTTTCTGAACTCCATTCATCAACTTCGGCTACAAAAAGTTATTGTTCAGCTTCACTGAATTCCAGCAGTTACAAAACGTTATCTACCCAATTCATCGCCTCCCTTTACTTTCAATTCATCAGTGTATCTGAATCAACTTACCCACCTTCATCTCCTTCGATAGTTCAAAATCTTAAAATCTCACGAAATCCAGTTTTCTTAAGGAAAACACTTGTGTCGAAGATAGTCCATATCACGACTGATTACTATTCACGCAAAATTCGAGTTTCACGAAAGAACTGGTCGACGGGAACTACATATGGTATCAAATTGATTTACGATGCTTGAAGTAAAAATTTCTCGCTTCAGGTACTTGCTACGTAATTTCCCCGCATAAAGACCAGAGTTACCTGTCGTCGTGTGCGTTCGTTTTCGCATCTGAGTAGAAGGATGTCAGTCACATGGCTGCTAATTTCCGATGTTACCTACATGATACGGTGGTCAGTGACAGTCTGAATTTATTCGAAGATTACCATTTCAAATCGTATTTGAGTTGTCAAATTTTGTGACGTCAAATCGTCTTGCCAGCTCGGCTAGACACTGAATAATATTTTTGGACATCTGGCTTGCAGATGTCGATTTTTAGACCGTTCCGCTCAAAATTTCCGGAAACTGCTTTTGCTAGAATAGAAAACGAAAACGTCATTTGCATGAAATTGCTTTTACAACGCCTTTGAAAACGCACGTTTCAGGTTGATGATCATTTGACGTTTTTGAAAATGGCCTTAGCAACGTGGTTATACCTATAAATTTTTCACTAGATGTTAAATAGTCTGTAGGAAAATTATTCCTCGCAAAATACAAATAGGTTGATGGACTTATTAAAAAAAGAAATAAAAAATTTAAAAAAAAACCGAAATCTGTGCTAAAAAAAAAACACTCAAAATTGGTTAGATTTTTCGACTTTCCCCTTACTTTTGTAGAAGCTCGGCGTCTTGCTGTCTGAGATTATCGGAATATCTTGCTTCCAATAGTTTTTACTCGGATCTTTTACCCGGCTGGCCAACCAAAAGCGGTTGCCATCTTTTTTTCAAAGAACCTTTCCCGAGACGATAACAAAAAAGTAAATACGCTCCTACAAACTTTTCATTATAAGACTTAAAGTCGAATTTCTTCTGAAATGTGGTCAGATCTTGAATTTTGGTCAAAACAATGTAAAGTACAACGCCCACTTCCACATAAATACATAACTTTATAACCCTTCGCAAGTCTTGCATTCCTCAGGTGAACTCTATCATTCTCGATCCTTTACGACGACTCCATTCAATTCACCAGGGATTCAACATCTCATCTTGAGTCTACCAGGGGCCGCTTACCTGATAGCCTGCCTTGGAAGTAGGTTTGGGGACATGCGTACTACGTGTTCAAACCATCGAAAGATAACTCATTCCGTTTAGAGAAGTAGCTACTCAGCATTGAGTTCTTCTTCTTTTCAGTTAATCCCTGGGAATTTTTCCACCAGTAAAACCACGAAGAAATCTTATTTCGGCAGGTTATATCTATGATCTTATTTTATCGGTCAACACCCAGATTTCATGACCAGAGGTGCAATTGCCCTTCCTCATAACAAATAGGCTAAGATCTCTCAAAATCTATACAGCCTGACCCATACATATTTTGTATTTGCAAAATGTCTCTATTTAAAGTGGGGGGTTATTATTCCCTTGAATTCAGATAATAACCTCGCGGCGAACCCCACATAATAAAAAAAAGAACACATCGGTCACTGTGCAGCAGAAATAAGTAGTAGTTCTGAGGAAGATGAAATGCTACTTCTTACTCTTGCATCAAAGAAAAGAAGAAAGTTGGTTCATGAAATAAATAGGTAAAAAAGGAAGGATTATGGTGAATTCCATCGTCTTTGTAAGGAACTTACTTTATTTGAAGACTGTTTCTTCAATTATTTTCGTATGTCTCGAGAGCAGTTTGAGATAATAAACGAACTCATCACACCGAATATCTCAAACATCTTCTTTTCTTTTTTTTTTTGATGGAGCACAGTCCACGTTCTGTGCTCTTCAATGATCTAGTCACCTGGACTAATTAACAATTTTTCTCTGATCTCTATGGTCGTTATTTTCGATTTGAGAGTTCCGCCGGCTTCCGATCGGCTTTTTCGACAGAAGATAGTATCTACTTATATATATAAGTAAGTGCATAGAGAATAGACGTTGGGAGATAGCTTCACACCGACCGCCCCGACGCTCGTTGTTGTTCCATTACACTCGTATATACATATCTTCGAATCTTAGGTAGATATCCAGACATATAAGTAAAAATGTGGGCGCCGTGGCATAAGTGGTTAGTGAGTCGGATCACTACGCATGAGGTTCCAATTTCGAATCCCAGAAAACACCAACAAGTTTTTTTCACGGTCCCACCTCTCGCGAGCGTCTGACAAACATCCGAGAGTATTGTTGTCACAAAAAATCTTCTCAAATCGCCGTTCGCATTCGGCACTAAACTGTAGGTCCCTTCCATTCGTGTAAAAAAATATAACGCACACAACATGAGTGGTTGCGAGAAGCTAGGCCCTGGCACTTAAAGAGCTGTTGCGCCAAATATTTTTTTTTTTTTTTAAGTAAAAAAATTGTCACCTGCGTTAAAATGTTGTTCCGCGATTCAAAGGCTTAAAAAGAACTTGTGCTTGAGAAGTACTTGAAAAGTACTTGAAAATGTACTGGGCAGTACTGCAGTACCCAGTTAATGTACTTAGAAAGGAGTACTAAAAAAGTACTTGTACTTGGTGATTTTCAAGTACCAAGTATAGTATATTGTACTTCTTATTTTAAAGTACAAGTACAAGGTTATCGATATATACACAGTACTACAGTTCAAATGTACTTCAGTATTTTACAACTCTGATCTTCACGTCAATCTGCCTTTTGTGAAACGATTCCATTGTTGTCATTCACTAATATAGCGCTTTCTTGAGGAGGTTTGTATTGTTTTGGCACTTTCTTTGTTGTTGTCGATTCGATCGACAGATGAGTTGTGTTAAAATGAAAAGTATTAACTTGTTTTGATTAATACTTTTATTTTCGTCGTAGCAACTACAGTCGGCGCTTTTTAGTGATGATAGTGATAGTGATAGTGATACTGCGCTTCTTCTTCTTATGGTTCCTCTCCGTTCCGGAGGTTGGAAATCATCGATGCAAGTGTTTGTTTGTTTCGCACTCCTCTAAATAATTCTATCGTTGAAAGATTGAGCCATTTTCTTAAGTTTGATAACCTTGTCGACCTCGGTCCTCCGACGCTTCTGCTTCCTCCGATCTTTCCTTTTAGAATTAGTTGGAGAAGTTGGTATTTGTTGTTTCTCATGATGTGTCCTAAGTATTCGAGTTTTCTTTTCTTGATTGTCAGCATTATTTCTCTTTTTCTTCCTACTCGTCTTAAGACTTCTACGTTACTAATTCTGTCAACCCAGGAAATCCGTAAGATTCTTCTGTACCCACATTTCGAAGGCTTCTATTTTCTTTATCGCTGCTCTTTTTAATGACCATGTTTCTGCTCCATATAATAAAACTGACCAGATGTAGCATTTGACAAGTCTGATTTTGAGACTTAGGTTTATTTCTCTACTTGTCATTAGTTTTCTTACTTTACAGAATGCTGCTCTAGCTTGTTCAATTCTGCATTGAATTTCTTTGTCGGGGTTTGCATTGTTATTTATTATTGTACCCAAGTATTTAATGGAGTTCACTCTTTCTACTTCCACGTTGTTTATTTTCAATTCATAGCTTTGTATTTCTTGACTTTTATCCATTACTATGAATTTTGTTTTGCCTGCTTTTATTTTTAACCCGTACTTGTGTCTTTCCATGTTAAGTTTGTTCATTATAATGTTTAAATCATTTATGCTATTTGCCATTATTACCGCGTCGTCTGCGTATCTGATGTTGTTGTGTGAAACCCATTAATTTAATTCCTCTATCTTGGTCTACAGCTAAGTTTTTGAAGATTTCTTCTGCATACATATTAAAGAGAAGTGGTGATAAAATGCAGCCTTGCCTGACTCCTCTCTGAATCTCTATTTCCTCAGACTCTTCATTCTCTATGGTTATTTTCGCTTTTTGGTTCCAAAAGAGATTCTCAATAATTCTGACATCATTCTTGTCTATGCGTTTGCTTCTTAGAATTTCCACCATTTTATTATGTTGCACTTTATCGAATGCTTTTTCATAATCGACAAAGCATACAAAGACTTTTTTGTTGATCTCTAAACTTCGTTGGATTATAACATGGAACGCAAACAATGCTTCACGTGTTCCAAAACCATTTCTAAATCCGAGTTGAGAGTCACTTATTCCTTCTTCGAGCTTATTGTAAATCATACTATGGATTATCTTCAGGAAGATCTTCAATGTGTGACTCATCAAACTTATTGTCCTGTAGTCACAAGTGCGTGACAAATGTTGACTTCAACCATTCATCTGGAATTCTGCCGTTTTTGTAAATAACGTTGAAAAGCTTCACTAGTGTTTGTGTACTTTATTCTTCAAAAAGTTTGAAAAGTTCATTCGGTATTCCATCTGGACCCGTCGCTTTTCGGTTTTTCGTTTCGTTCAACGCTTTTACGACTTCGTCTTTAATTATCACAGGTCCTTCGGGTCCATTATAGGGTTCTAATTGACTTCTTTCATCCCAGAAAAGTTCGTCGATGTATTCTTTCCACTGTTCCAAGTTTTCCCTTGTATTTAACACAAAACGTCCTTTCTTGTTTTTCAGACTATTAAACTCAATTCTATGCTCAACTCCTGAGATTTCTTTTGCTTTTTAATGAGTTTTAACTGTCGTGGTTCCTGTCATGTCGCTCTAGCTCCTCTCATTCTTGTTGTAAGTAACGGTTTGTTGCCTCTCTTATTTTCTTTTTGCTAAATCTCTGTATTCTCTCATTCGATCCATTAGAGATACAATTTCAGGTGTCATCCATTCTTTTTTTGGTTGCTGATTTCCGCGACTTCGGTATTTTTTGCTCGTATCCATTATAATAGCTTTTATCTGTGACCATGTTGAGTTGATCTTTTCCTCAACTATTCGGTTTGTGCTTAGGCGATTAATGTTTTCATTCATCTCTCTCCTAAGGTTATTTTTTATTTCGTCATTTTTCAGCAAGTTTAGATTTAGTTTTTTTTGATTGGAGGCCTTTTGAATTATTTTCATTTTTACATTAATTCTCGCTATAATTGGGTTATGGTCCGAACCTACATCAGCACCTGGATAACATTTTGCTGTTTTTATCGAATTCCGGAACCTCTTGTTGACGATGATATAGTCTATTTCGTTCCTGACTATTGAGGCTGGGGTGTGTAGTGGAGATATCCAAGTATATAATCTTCTTGGTGGAAGTTTGAACCAGGTATTCATTATTGTTAGTCCATGTAATTGGCAGAACTCTATTAGTCTTTGGCCCCTCTCGTTTTTGACTTTTAATCCATGGTCTCCTACTACATCTTCAACCCTACCTTTCCCCACTTTAGCATAAAAGTCGCCAAGAATAAATGTGATCTTCTTTTTGGTAAGCTTGATTGCTTGCTCGAGTTGGTTGTAAAATTCCTCTATAACCTCTTCTTCACAACCACTTGTTGGCGCATATACTTGAATGATATTCATTATTGTACTCTTTGCTTTTAGCTGCATATGCATTACTCTTTCTAAAATATTTAACACTCCTATTACTGATTTTTCTATTTCTATTTTGAATTGTGTTCAGACATGAGTAGTAAAATTTGTAACCGTCTTTTTTTAAAGCTCCATTTCCTTTTCATTGCACGTCTGCAATACCCACAATGTCTATGTTTAATCTTTTTGTTTCGTTAATAATATTTTCTAATTTGCCCTCTTGAAACAGGCTTCTTAAGTTCCAAGTTCCTATTTTGATATACCCACCGGGGATTCTTAGCACCCTCTGACCATTTAAAGTCTGCCGGGGACTGAGGAACATTTGATATGTTTGTGTGTGCATGATGATTTTACTAGGAAATAGTTTTAGTTTAATGCCTAAGAGAAGTGGCTTCGCGTTGCCTTCCTCTCTTTCTAATACTTCCTGTACTAATTAATTTCTAATTGAATTTTGAAGTTCAATGCTTTCTTGTTTTACTTATAACTATATTTGTCCGTTGCCGTTTAACCTTGTTTTTGCCTTGTCTTATAGCGTGTTATCATCCTTAAGTGTTGAGAAACGTAGTTTTAAGTCGTGATCGTTGTTGCTGGTGAATCTTTAGCGTACTCTCGTTACATATATAATACATATGCATGTACAGACAGAAAAATTGCAATATTTTTTCATTTTATTAGATGAGATGTTGTTGATCGTTGGATTTGTCCAACGGGGTGGCGTAGGCAGTATATTGCAAGTTGAATACTCATACTTCAAGTTTATTTTCCTACCTTTTAGAAGGTGTTTTTCGAGAAATACTTCAGGTGTTTTTCAAACGTAATAAATTATTTCTTTGAAACGTGACTGCATATCTGTAAACAAAATATTCTGTCAGACCGTCCGCTGAATCAGAAGAAGAAAGTTGAATATCGTGAAAAGAGTCGAAACCAAAGACGGTACACTGCTTTCCAATGAGCGATGGAGATGAAGCGAGAACTTTTCAGAATTGCTCAATCCCGAACAAGCCATGTCATCAGGAAGCTGACAGACCTATGCTCGAGACTTTGGCGATCAAATCACTAAAAGCCTAATCTACCGATGTGGATGAAATTGGGCCACAAATGCTAAATGCTTTTGGTAAAGAGTGAGTGCAATGGCTCTTACGTGTCATTAAAGTGGCATAGGAATGCGGTAAAACACCTGGTGATTGTCCCTCTTTTTAAAAGGGGGACACAAGAGATTGAATCAACTAAAGGGGACATCTCTTTTAAGTCCCTGTGGAAACGTCTTTGCTAAGGTGCTAGAAATGCGTTTCAGACCTCTGGTTGAGGATAGTTTGGCGGATGAGCAATGGTTTCGGTTTTCGGCCCGGTAGAAGCACAACCGACCAGTTATTCACTCTCAGAATGGTTCTTGAGAAGGCCTGGGAGTATGCTGAACCTGTATACACCTGTTTTGTGTATTTGGCGAATGTTAGGCATGAGTAGGGCTTCCTCGAGGCAATCTCTGGAGTTCCTTATTAAGGGCGAAGCAGTATTTATATACAAACTATAGAAGCTGTGTTCGGGTAAATGGCGGTAAATCAATACATTTCACTGTGGGGGTTGGACTCTGCCAAGGGTGCCTTTCGTCACCTCGCCTCTTCATTGCATATATGGACTGGATGCTGCAGCGCAGCCGTAGCAGAGAATGTTGCAAAGTGGGGGACTTAAGCATTGATCATCCTCTTTTTGCGGATGATTTGGTCATCCTTGGGTCCTTTTAAACCGAACTTCAGCGCGCACTCGAAAGGTTTGTAGCCGTTTGAGACGGTGCTGAAATGAAAGTAAACGTGAACAAATCGGAAGTATTGGTTGTTTTCAGATCACCTATTCAGTACACTCTGCATGTATGTAGAGTCCCACTGAAGCAGGTGAATATGTTTAAGTATCTCGGAGTCTTATTCACGAGTGATGGAAAGAGCAATGTCGACTTATTCTGTAGAAATGGCCAGGCTGTATCAATTTTGAGAGAGCTTGGTCAATCTGTTATAAGGAATGCCGAACTTAGTGTTCAAGCTAAATTATCGGTTTTTAACTCGGTATATGTTCCAACTCTCGCCTATAGTCGCGGATACAAGCTGCTGAAAAAGGTTCCTTCGCGGTGTTGCTGGATTCACTCGTAGGGATCGAATAAGTATCACCAGAGTACGCGAAGCGCTCAATGTTGAGAAGCTACTTCTTCGAATGGAAGGATTTATGCCTTGACGGTTTGGTCACGTAGTGCGTATGTCCCCAGACCGGCTTCCAAGACGTGTCATGATTGCCGTGCCATCAAGTTGGCGACCCCTCGGTAGGCCTAGAAATATATGGTTGGATCAAGTCCGATATCTCTCCTGAAGCCGTCTAGGGATTCCTCCTGATGAGTTGAAGTCCACGGCATAGGATCAAGAATGATGGAGAGTGCACCTAATCATCCTACCCCTACGACCCTCATAAAGGATTAGCGGGTAAACTATTTCAATGACAAAACGGAGAGTGCTCTAAAGAAGTATACTTGAAATCGCATATTTAAAGACCCAGCGAAGCGGGTACAACCAGCTAGTTTTATACACAAAAATCACAACATTCATTACTAATCTCAGTTTTACAGAGAGCCAATTCAAAGCACTTAACAAAAAATTTATTGACACATATCTATTGCATTTTAAAATACTTTGCATAGCCTTATTTTGTAATAATTGCAGTCTATGAATCAAACTATCATTACACAAAAACAAATCGATGAACAATACTCAAAGTGAGGCTATCACTATCACATTAAAAATATTTATTGCACTTTAAGTAGATATTTCATATCTTATTCTTTTTAGGAAACCAATTTGTTTAGCTATTTTTTTAGAAATATAATCTACATAATTAGAGAAATTAAGCTTGTTATGAATAATAACCCCTAGGTATTTAACTTCGTAAATTTTTTCAATGATCTCACCATCAATTGATATTCTTAAATTATAGTCTTGTGTAATGTATTCATAAATTCCTTATCCTATAAACACTACTTGCTGCAGATACTGTGTGCTTTCCTATTTACTTAATAAGTTGTCAATTCTTATTGTACTCCTAACTGAGTTCTCCTAATGTATTCAATTATGTATATAAATATCTTAAGACTACGTGACCACATAAGGGGGCAACAACTGAAACCATGACTATACGCACGCAGTATGATATATTTACATCTCGCCTTATGCATAACGCCATGCAGCAACTAACGGGTTTTCGAGTTTCTTTTGCGATTATTCTCGATCGTCTGGGTTGCGTCTGGGTTTATGTGATGACAAAAAAAAGGAGCTCAGAGTTCAGCAAAGAGTGACAGCGTGCGGATGTGACTGAAAATATACGACTGAAAATAATAAAAAATAAAAACTCTTTTCTTGTGCTTTGTGGTTTATTTTCTTTTATTTTTTTGCCTTCAATTACACTTGCCTATTGTTGATCACTATTTGCTTCGTTTTGGATATGTTGAGTTTTAATCTGTTTTGTTTCAGCCACATGTTTACTC
The DNA here is from genome assembly GCA_945910035.1 of Brachypalpus laphriformis. Classification (NCBI taxonomy): domain Eukaryota; kingdom Metazoa; phylum Arthropoda; class Insecta; order Diptera; family Syrphidae; genus Brachypalpus; species Brachypalpus laphriformis. The sequence goes on from OX246756.1 coordinate 106,054,610, forward strand.
GCTCCAAGTCGTTCTGCAGTAATCTATGACTTTCATCTATGCTTCTTTCAGTCACATATATTACCGCTTCGTCGGCAAAAAAGGCTAGGTTCGCATTCTGTAAAACCTTTTGCAGCGACCGTTTGATGTCCCTCAAACTAGTAATACAAGGAGAGGTGTGGAATATTGTCAGTGCATATGCTCCCCACGATGGGTACAATCAGAGAGATAAAGATGCATTTTGGCTAGATTTCCACAATCTCCTTAAGAACATCCCAAGGGAAGAATTTCTATTTGTTGGAGGAGATTTGAATGGACATGTCGGGAAATCAAACGAAGACTATGAAGACTGCCATGGAGGACTAGGATATGGCACCAGGAACCTTCCTGGTGAAGACATCCTAAGCATGTGCAAATCACACGGTCTTATCGTGTTAAATACCATGTTCATCAAACTAAGCCGACACCTGATCACTTACAGCAGTGGTGGAGATGAAACTCAGATTGACTACCATTTGGTAGGCAGTTTCATGAAGCCCCGGGTAAAAGATTGCAAAGTGATCCTGGGAGAGGCAATCGCTCGGCAACACCGTCTCCTGCTAACAGACATTTTTATGAAAACACCGAAGAAAAGCAAACAAACAAGGGTCTCTGAGAAAATCAAGTGGTACAATCTGGACAAAGAAAAAGGCGAGGCTTTTGTTTTCGTAATGAAAAATTACCTCTCTCACACCATCAACGGAGCTGAGGATGAAGAGTGCAGAGCACAAAATATGTGGGATTCCCTACAGCGAACTTGCTTAAATAAGGCCAAATCACTGCTAGGAGCTTCAAAAGGCCACCATCAACACGCCAAAGAAACATGGTGGTGGAGTGATGAAGCTGAGAAAGTGATAAATGAGAAGAAAGCGGCTTTCAAAGCTTGGTCAAAGTGCTCCTCTAATAATAATGACGAAAAAGCTCGCCTCGAAATGGAATACAGATGCTGCAAGAAAAAAGCGAAGAAGAAGTGCGCCCAGCTTCAAGCAGAGAGTACGGAGGGCCTGTATCGGGAGCTGGAGAAAATATTTTCCCTGGTTGCTGATGCAAACCAGGCTATCCAGGAGCTGCGAAGACACAATATGAACAAGAGCGCCACTATCTTCAAAATAGTCGCCCAAAGAAGGAACAATGCTCAGGAGATTCGTTCGTCAAAGTTCATTAGCAATGCTCATGGCCACCTTCTTGTGGATGACGACAAAATTCTGCAAAGGTGGCGGCAGTATTGTGAAGAGCTTTTAAATGAGCAGTTTCCCCGGCTATACTTTCCAAGAGCCACCCCTAACTGTGAAGAAATAGCCGACATTACAGTCGAAGAAGTTAGTGAGGCGGTCAAATACTCCAAAAAACGAAAAGCGGTTGGGCCAGACGAAATACCCTCTGAGTTCTGGAAAAAGATGGGAGACATCGGGTTCAGATGGCTCAGAATTCTCATCTCCAAATTCGTGAGAGGTGATCCAATGCCGAATTAATAGAGGGAAAGTTACCCCCTCCCTGTATACAAAGGGAAGGGTGATACGCGAAACTGTGATAACTACCGTTCGATCAAGCTGATGTCACACACCATGGAGATCGTTGAGCGGGTATTAGGTGGCCGACTGCGAAAAATAATACGGCTATCTGATGATCAGTGCGGGTTTGTCTCGGGTAAATCAACCACAGATGCAATCCAAAGTATAAGGATCATAATGGAAAAACATCGTGATTCCTTAAGGGATTTGCATATTGTATTGGTTGACTTTGAAAAGGCATTCGACAGACAACCACGAGATCTGATATGGGTGGCGCTAAGACATCGAGAAACCTATGTACAGATGATCATGGACATGTACGAAGGAGCAAAGACAAGAGTAAGATGCCCCGCTGGAATAACCGAAGAGTTCCCAATCAAAGTCGGGGTGCACCAGGGAAGCGTTTTAAGTCCTTTGCTCTTTATTACAGTCCTTGATTATCTGCTTGAAGGTAAAGTGATGGACCCCAAGGTACATCAGTTATTCTTTGCTGACGATGGAGCCATCATAAGTGAGGATCCTACATCCCTGCAACGAGCACTTGATGTGTGGGTGGACGTTTTGGAGGGAAATGGGTATCGCATTAGTTTAAAAAAGACAGAGTACTTGTGCTGCCCGTTCTCTGATCCACTCAGGCCTATTCCAGACATTTATTTGAATGGAACAGTGCTTCCTAAGTGCGAAAAGTTCAAATATCTGGGATCTATGATCCATAGCAAAGCAGCTTGTGATGACGACATCAATCATCGTGTAATCGTAGGGTGGATGAAGTGGCGAGAAAATTCCGCTATCTTCTGTGACAGAAAAATTCCCCCTAAGTTGAAAGGAAGGCTCTACACCGCAGTTGTACGTCCAGCGCTCACATACGGTTCACAATGTTGGACGATGTACAAAAAGTATGAGAGTAAATTAACGGCAGCTGAGATGAAGATGCTTCGCATGACAGCAGGAGTGGCAAACTTTATCGAATAAGAAGTTCGAAGATCCGTGGAAGCTTTCACATCAAGGAAACCATCGTACAAAAATTAGAGCGCGACCGGCTCAGCTGGTATTGCCACGTTCAAAGAAAAGATCATTTGAACCCTGTTAAAAAGGCAATATCTGTGCACGTTCCAAAGACATCGCGATGTAGGAAAGGCAGGCCTATAAACGCCTGGATCAGACAAATGCGACAACATCGGCATTTCATTGGCCTCAGTAACCGAGTGATCCAAAATCGGCAGGCCTGCCGATATTTTCTGAGGTCAAATAGGCGAACCCCACAGGCGGGTCAGTAGAAATGCGGTGAAGTGGGAGGGCTGTGATCCCTTGTTTTCGGATCATAGCCTCGCTGATAAAAGGAAGAAGAAGTATATTATAAAGAGTAATGTACCTAACACAGTTCCTTGCGGTACACCAAGGTTTACTTTAATAGAGTCCGATTCGATTTCATTTAATTTTACTATTTGGATTCTATTTGAGAGATACGAAGAGAACTACGTCTGAAGCTCGATCCACCAATGTTTGGCATGATTCTAGCAAGCCCCTTGCTCGCATTTGTTACCTTTTTAGTCGTGTACTCCAGATGTTGTTTAAATATCAGCTTTGCATCTACGATTACGCTAAAATAATATATCGCTGCTTTGGATGCTTTCGATGTCCACCAACAGTGACCGTGATGGTTTCAGATTTTTTCCTGCTACTAATGAGCATTACTTGCGTTTAATGTTCTGTCAATTTAAGACCCATACTCAATGCTGTACAATTCTCATTACTTCGTCATACATTACGTTTCACAACTGGGACCCAATGCTGAATTTTGCGTAACCCCGCCTGTAATTTTGTATCGTTTTTCCCCGTCGTCGGTGACGTAAAAAGACTATTCTCGAAATTACTCCACACTATTTGAATAAAGTACTCTTGACCCATCTCAGGTGAAATTCTCAAACAGGTCGGCAGCCTTAACTACACTTCTCATATCATTTTTACTTGTATTTTATCTTCTGCAATAAGGGAATTATTCGGGATAAAATCATTGACACGACTAATCTATGATGGTCAAACTTAGATGGTCACAGGGTGTCTAAGGCCTTGTGGCCTGTGTTAGATCGCAGAAAATCTGGGGAGATAATTAACTTAGACAGATCGAGGATAAGAACAGCGATAGGAATACTCTCTGGCCAATGTCTCCTAAGGAGGCATGCCATGAGACTAGGGTAATCCCATACGGATGTTTGTAGGTACTGCGTTGACCTACATGTCTCAGAGGATATAACTCATATACTCTGTGAATGTCAAGGAATTGCCAGGATAAGGCTAAAGTACCTGGGTAGATACTTCTTCCATAGTGAGGTCCTTGAACCATAACAAGGATCTCTTCAGATTTTGTAGGGAGATTAATTGCTTGGAGGATTGGGTTTAGGTCTTTTGCCGTGAAGGTTTCCTAGGGATCGCGATGGGCCCACTTTGGTGCCTAGTGTTTTAGGACAACCTCATAACCCTACCTAACCTAACCTAACCTAACCTATCTTCTGCAATAAATAATTTTATGCTACTGCACAAAAATAATACCATATTATTGGAATTTTGATAAAACAAATCTCATTATTACATAGATTTCCGATGATGAAGATGAGACTCATCCAAACATTGACACACCATCCTTATTCAGATGGCGTCACCAGGCCCGTGTAGAGCGGATGGAAGAAATGGAGCGTGAAAAAGAGGAATTTAATAAACGCAAAAACTCACAAAAAGCGCGCCTTTTAGATGTCAAGCAAAAAATAAAAGAGAATGGTGAAACGGAAGAGCTCAAAGTAGGATGATGAAAGATCTGTATTTTTTAAGCATAATACTAATTAAATTCTTTTATTTTTTAGAAAGAATTAGAGAAAATCGAAGCAGAAGGCAAAGAAATAGCTAGAATAGAGGACGATATTCGAAAGAAAGAGAAAAAGACACCATGGAATGTAGACACCATCAGCAAACCTGGTTTCCAAAAAACCGTAATAAATAACAAACCAACTAAAACCGAGTTGGAAAATCTTTCCGAAGAAGAACGCGAGAAAAGGATGAAAAATTTTATCAAGGAAAATGAGAAGCTTTTGAAACAATATGGAATGTTAAGAAAATACGATGATTCAAAGCGATTCCTACTAGAATACCATCAACTTGTCTGCGAAGAAACTGCCAACTATTTGGTAATCTGGTCGATTAATCTAGAAATGGAAGAGAAGCATGAACTAATGTCACACGTTGCTCATCAATGCATTTGCATGCAATATATTTTGGAACTCTCTAAGCAATTAGATGTGGACCCGCGTGCATGTGTCGCTTCGTTTTTCTCAAAAATTCAGAACTGTATGGTGGAGTATCGTCAACAATTCGAAAACGAAATTGAAGCGTTTAAGGAGCGCATTCGAAAACGATCACAGGAAAAAATTCAAGAAGCAATCGCCGAACAAGAAGAAGAAGAACGCAAAGCTCGTCTGGGACCTGGTGGATTGGATCCAGTTGAAGTCTTTGAATCTCTGCCAGATGTAAGCATAGTGTTACGCATTCGAATTTTTGGTTTCTTTAAATATCTCATTTACAGGAACTGAAAGCGTGTTTCGAATCGCGCAATATCGGTCTATTGCAAGAAACAATCGCAAAAATGCCAGAGGAAGATGCACGACACCATATAAAACGATGTGTGGATTCTGGGCTCTGGCTACCGGAAGGTGGTAAAAAAGACGGCGAGGCGGAAGACGCAGCACCAACAGAACCCGAAGAGAAAGAAAATAAATCCGCTGTCGAAGAGCCGACGTATAAAGGAGTGAGTAGCGATGATCTGGACTGATCTACGTATTGAAATGTCAGCGTGCTTTGTGAAGTTGAAAATGCATATTCCATAGTTGGCCCTTCTTCAGGTATTTGCCATTTCGTGTCCCACTTATATAACAAAAGAAACAACAAAATTAAATCATCTACAACATTTACGTCTTTATTTTATAATTACTTCAAATGTAAATGTAAATAGTGTTTAAGGAGCTTCTAAAAAATAAAACATCAGATATAATCTGTTTCGTGAACTACAAGTAAATTGTCTTTCCTATTTGTTACTAGAGTAGAAGTCCCCTATCACAGAATTCATGAAGAAATTCCACTGGAATGAACTTATTTTTAAGAATTTTAAAATTCGAAAAAAAAAATTGAATTCCAATACGACAAAATCTGGGGTAAATTCAGAAACATCAAACATTTGTGCAGTGATGCGGCATCACTGCTTATTTGCGATTCCGATGTGATGCACAGCTGATGCTTTGCTGATTGAATATTTCGTTGGCGTTTTTGAACGAATTTGCTTCAAACATTTTTTGGGTCAAGATGGAAGTATTGGTAAGTATTAATCGATTATAATGATCGTAAAGGATAGATTTTTTTAATTATGTGTCAAGCAAGGAGAAAGCGCTCGAATCGGATACGTATTGGAATTAGCGTGGACAAGGGCAAGAACAAGGACAATTCCAAAAATCAAAGACTATTTCAAAGTAATAGAAAATCACTATATTTTAAGTGCGGATCTTCTTCTTGCATTTCCGCAAGAACTCTTCCCCACAGAAATGCTCTCGATTTTTTTTCCTGAAGAAAATTCTTTTTCCTCTTTCAGCCTAGTTAATAGGAGTTTCGCCTCCGCGGCGCTGAAATACTCTCTGAAAACAAATTTTATAAAATTGGCGTGATGCCAATTGTTTGCATTAATGAAGGTTTTACAAAGCATTATGAGCATCATGATGCCAATGATGCGTTACTGAATTTACACCTGTTTTCGTATGGTGATTGCTTATACGGCGGATTCTACGATAGGGTGAAAGATTATGCTGAGGCCTGATGAAATACTGGAATACCATTATTTGTCGCTCGGCCTGACATGATTAATAACTCCAAAAATTTCAACCATAACCTCCTTGTTATTGGCCAGTAGCAGAAGGCTCCGCATCCTACTCCTCACGATTGGTTTAGCTAACTTTTTCGGTCAGACAAAGGAATTGTATAAACTTGTGTTCCTACCCGATCTGATATTTATAAGCGAGATATAAATTTTTAACAGTGAACAAGAAGATTATTTAATTCCGGGCTATATTTGTATACAAACACTAATGAAACCTATGCTGAAGCGGGGTGGGAGTTTTTGTTCGTGATTCCTTGAATTTTGGTAACTATAAAGTAAATTGTCTCAATTTTTTGATTGTGGATGTGATAGAATTGTCTTGCAATATATGCAATGAAGTTTTTAAATTTGTGTGCACAGGTTACACTTTTATGATACCTCTGTGTTTTTTAATGGATTTTCACTGTTTTTAAAGAGTGAGAAAGCGGCTAATCTTGTCTTATTAGGTGATATAAATATTGACATTCTTACTTCGAATGCTACATCAGGCTCTTACCTTAAGAGAGCCTTACCAGGCTCTAATGCAAAATGGCTGCGTATGGTTTTTCTTTTTTTGTAAATGAAACTACTAGACGTATTTCAAATACTTGTCTTGACCATGTGTTTGGTCGTTTTGCAAAAATATCCTCGGTTCAATATGTTGGTGTCAACTTCGATCTAGACATTACTGATCACTGCATGATGGGTATTTTAGACCAAGAGCCAACAGCATTTTTTGGGGGTGAAGATATAACCAAAACATTGATACATAAATGTAAAGTACCCCAAGAAAAAAAATCGAATGGGGAAGTCTGGCAGTTTTTTTTTGCAGCTGAGGTTAGTAATAGTATGCTAAAAATGTGTTTTTTTTTCCAAAATGTGGATTTTTGTGATAACCACTTAAATGTGGTACTATACGAAAGAACAGAATGCCCTGATTACAAAAATATAAATCCCAGACGTTTTATGCGCAGCCATCACCTTGCCAGATGAGCTAATAGTATGTTGCAACTCACTTTTTGAAATAATTGGTAGGTATATCCATGGTTACACGAACAAATTTGTGGGAGCACCCTGATTACAAAAATCGGTCCTAGATGCTTCACGGACAGCTATTGCATTGCTTACTGTACTGATGTTATCTTTAAAGTACAATTTTTTTTGAGATGGCAAGAGATGTATAATGAATATTGCAAGATCATTGCTTAATTTTGCACTCATCAGTGCAAGTTTTCGCCTTTTTGGACATGTAAAACAGGCAATTGTGTTGTACAGTTGCTGTAAAATATAGGGGATAGCAAAACAAACAACGGATTTATTATAAAAACGAATAAATCAGCATTGCTGAGACATTTAGAAAAAGCAGCAGTAAGCATTCCTCCAAACGAAGTTGACGCCATAGTTGTAGACGGTTTCTTTTGTTTACATACTTTACCTTTAACTTTTGCTAATATCGCTATACACATACTAAAAAAGATCTGCAGAATGAATGCAACACATATCACATTATGTTTGATCAAATAATATCGCCATCTATAGAAGATATTGAGCGAGATAGGCGAAACTCTTCAGAGGATCCAGTTGAGTATAGCGTTTTCACAAAAAATCACAGACGACCAGACAATTTTGTCAAATGTTTAAGAAGCAACTCCTTTAAAAAGAGATTAAATGAATTTTTAATAGATGAATTGCGTGAAAATGAGTACTGGTCTGTTATTGGTGAAAAGAAACTTCTTATTACATTTATTAGATTAAAAATGTTTTTACTTGAAAAGCGAAAATGCGAACGTTCTTCGAGAAAATTTGAATGATTTGAGAGCTTTCAAGAAGAGGCCGATACTCGCATGTTGCTGCATTTGTCTTTTTGCCAAAGGATTTTTCTGTGATCATAAAGTCTTCAGATACAGATGTGCTTATAATAGCTCTCTACAATTTACCATACCTGACAAACGGCATTAAAGTCTGGCTTGAAGTTGGAATCATGTCAAAAAACACTTTAAGATACATTCATGTAAATGCAATTTATCACAGATTAGGAGCCATGCTTTGTGCTGCACCACCAGGCTTTCACAGCTTCACTGGATGCGATACACCCCATCCTTCTTCAAAAAAGGAAAAATTAAGCCTTTTCAAATTTTAAAAAGCAGGCCAGATTTTCAGTTTATTTTTACCAAATTTTGAAATGGAATAAATGCCTGTGAAAAGGATTTTGATCGCATTGAAAATTTTGTCTGTAGTATGTACCCAACAAGGGCTTTGAATGTGAACAAGGCTAGGTACGAAATATTTTACAAAACCTGCAGACCCACATTAAAAAAAAAAATTCAAAAATGTCAAAGTAAGCTAGACTTTTAAAAATCTATTCCAAGTAGTTAGGTTCATAGTAAAATTAATTTGTCTACTGTAAGTTTTGAAGGAAGTCTTTTGCAACCAAACAAAGCGGTGCTATTGCAGCAAACATACAGATGTAACTATATCTGTCATGTATGGATGAATGCTGTAAAAAATTAACTAATTCAGCTTCACCAAAGTGAAATGATTCGACGGAAATGCCGACCCTGATAGACTTGAAGATATTTTAAGGAATGAGGTAGATACATCCGACAATGAAGAGAGTGTTCATAATAGCGAATCATCGGATGAGTCTGATGGTGAATAATTTTATATTTTGTTGAAGGTATTTGTATACACCTGTGCTAGTTATTACATACTATTTTTGTCGTATATAATATATGCATATATATGCACATATTTATATACCATATAATAAACATTAAAACACAATACTTAATTTATAGGTAATGACGTACTCGCGTGTCTATTTGTTTATAACATCTCTGTAAAATATTATCCTAAATATATTACTCTAAATATAATATTAGTCAAAGTGCACTTGGTAACTCTAGAAAGGAATAGAGGGCTATAAATAGGGAACTCTCCCTGTATAAAAAAAATCGATCATACTGTGTAATGATGGTGTTGCTATTGATGATCCTAAAACAGTATCAAATCTTTTTATTGATTTCTTTTCTCTAGTCTAGTAGTGGGTCTCCTACATATTGTAACCGTTGTGCTAGAACACATATAATTGAAGACAATGTTAGGAATAGAAGCTTCTTTTTTATTGAAATCACAGGCTTAGAGGTTTTCAAAATTATTAGTTCGCTTAATAACTCTAGTTCCTGTGGTAATGATGGTATTTCCAATCGTATACCTAAAAAAAAAAATGCTGAATATAGTGGACATTCTTGCCTATATTTTCAACTTAAGTGTTTTTTCTGGAAGTTTTCCTGAAAAATTAAAGTGTGCTAATGTAATACCCCTTTATAAAAATCGCAGTAAAATCCACAAAAACAATTACAGGCCAATTTTCTTATTACCTGCCGTTTCAAAAGTTTTTGAAAAAGCTACTAAAAATAGAGTACTGGCTTATCTTGCAAAAATTAATTTTCTTAGTGCTGCTCAGTTTTGCTCTTTTATATGTTGCGCCGGTCTCTTCGTGGACATCGCCAAAGCTTTCGACATGGTTAACCACAAAGTTCTTCTTAATAAATTATATTGTGCAGGTTTTCGTAGCTTTATGCATAATTGGTTTGGGTCCTATTTAAACAATAGAACCCAAAAAGTCAAAATAGATGATTTTGTTAGTAGCTCGAAAACTTTAAACTTAGGTGTCCCCCAAGGATCAGTTCTTGGTCCCATACTGTTTCTAATCTATATAAATTCATTATTTAGTCAGCCATTTATAGGAAAAGTTACAGTCTTTGCTGATGATCTTGGCATTGCATATCGCTCAGATAATCCTTTGAACTTAAGTGCTAATGTAAATCATTATGTTCACATTCTGAGATTATGGTTTGCGGAACACAAGCTAGTTGTCAGTATCAAAACTAAACAGTTCAGATATTTTGGTATTAGTATTGACCAAAATATGAATTGGTCCGAACATATTTCAATTTTAAAACAATATTTACGATTTGCTGTCCGAAGCTTCTATCGTCTCAGAAAATTCTGTGATAATAAAACCTTAAAATCAGTATATTTTGGTATATTCGAATCAAAATTACAGTACGGTATGAGTTGCTGGGGAGGTGCCTACCAAACCAAGCTACAGCCATTAGCCGTCTTGCAAAAGTATGCCATCAGAAAGTTAATCGTTTAGCCCGTTCTATAATCTTGTTTAGAACATTGAAAATTCTACCACTAAAACAATTGTATTATTTTAAAGTTTTAAACATTTTTTTTATAAGGGGTGGTTACATGCAGAGCCCCATACCTAACACCCACAATTTGCAAAGCAATTCAATTAATGTTGTCGTCATGCCCACATTTCGTATCAGTGTATTTTAAAACTTCTACACCGTTAGGTTAGGTTAGGTTGAAGTGGCTGCCAGCTGAAAATCGCCAACACACTTAGACCAATAATAGGTCCATTGTGATACCACACGGATCATGGGAGAAAGTTTCTCCTACCTACTCGTTAAACCATTTTGAGGTTCTTATGAAGCGTAGGAGGCTCTTAATATCGATGTTTTTCAGGTCGCCTATGTCGTTGTAAGCCTAAAGAAAGGAGACCCTCTGAACTCCGGCAACTACAGAGGTATAAGTCTCCTCAACATCGCATATTAGATCCTGTCTGCCGTACTATGTGAACGCCTAAAACCGATCATCAACAACCTGATAGGTCCTTATCAGTGCGGTTTCAGGCCGGGAAAGTCCACCATTGACTAAATATTCACACTACGGCAGATCTTGAAAAAGACCCATGAATATAAAATCGATACGCGCCACCTCTTCATCGATTTCAAAGTTGCCTATGATAGCGTGTATAGAGGCGAGTTATACAGAGCCATGTGTAGTCTTGGCATCCCTGCCAAGCTCATCCGTTTCTGCAGAATGACGATGGAGAACCCTCGCTGCTCCATCGAAGTCAGTATGAACATTACCTAACCGTTCGATGTCAGGAAAGGTCTTAGGCAAGGTGACGCGCTTTCATGCGATCACTTTAACATATTAGCTTAGGTTAGGTAGATGGGTGCCTTGTGACAAGGAGTCACTGCTCACTCAGACCAACAGTACGGGTCCATTGTGCCCAATCATTTAACCCTGGAAACGCTGTAAAGAAAATCCGTCGTTAGAACCACCCAGCTCAACACTACCCAAGTCCTCCAGCTCCGAGAAGAAGTAACTACCAAGAGTCCTCATTCTTCTGACGGATAGGGCAGGACGGTCACACAACAGGTGACGAACAGATTCAATTTCTTCTTCGTCCCTGCAGCTTCTGCAATAGTCATTATGCAGCACACCGAGTCATTCCGCGTGAACGCCAATGGCACAATGTCCAGTAATTATGCTAGAAATGACCCGTGCGTTATAACGACTAAGTTTTACCAGAGAGGTTGATCTCTTCTTGCTGTAGGCCGGCCATAGCACCCTGGCCATAGCGCATGTTTCCAGATGAACCCAGCGTCTGTTTGCTCGACCGGTGGCTTCATCCTCTATTTTTTTTCCGCAAGGAGCTGATCGGGATTGCTACAGAGGGGAGGACCCGCGATAAGTGCAACGCCGACCCTTTCCTAGCAAGCTCGTCAGCCCTTTCGTTACCTTCTATATCCATATGCCCTGGTACCCAGCAGAGGGTCACCTCATTGGCTCTGGATATCTCGTTTAAGAGTGATTTACAGCTTCTCACGAGCCTCGGCCTAACTACGACAGAGTCCAGAGCCTTAACGGCTGCCTGGCTGTCTATATAGACAGTGATCGTTTTACCAGCGATATTACTCTCGCGTATAATTTCCGCAGCCTGTATAATGGCTGCGACCTCGGCCTGAAAGACGCTGCAGTCGTCGTTTATTCTAAAGGAGCGGTTTATTCCTAGGGCCTCACAATAAACTCCGGCTCCCATGCCAACGTCCATCTTAGAACCGTCGGTATAGAGAGCCAACTCCTTTTTCTTCATGGTTCTACGATTCTTCCAGTATATTCTATCGGGAATTCTTGTAGCGAATCTCCTTTCGAATGCTTGCATCGGATTCATGTGATCAGTTCCCGTCAATCCGCTGATTATCCCCCATCGGGACAGAATGGAGGTATGGCCGTAAAGGCTTGATGACCACAACCGGCCTTCTCTCAGTCTTACAGCGGTTTAAGCCGCCAAACTGCTGCAGTATATGTCAAGCGGAATGAAACTAAGCATGGTTTCCATTGCCGCTGTTGGTGTTGTTCTTATTGATCCCATGACACCGATGCACACCGCCCTCTGGATTTTGGTGAGGTTTGAAAGCAGGTATTGCCTCTCAAGTGCCGTCCACCATACTAGTGAACCATATGTGAGAATGGGTCTTACAACCGCCGTGTATATCCAGTACACCACAGCCGGTTTGAGGCCCCACGTATTGCTGAAAGCCTTTTTGCAGGAGTAGAAAGCTACGCTTGCTTTTTTAACGCGTTCGGCAATATTTTCCTTCCAGTTAAGTTTGGAATCTAGAACTACGCCCAGATACCGAGCTGAACTTGAGATACTTAGTTCAGTTTCACCAATATTTGGGGGTCTGAAGGTAGGGATTGATCTCCTCTTAGTGAAGAGAACTACCTCCGTCTTTGAAGGATTCACTCCCAACCCTTTGCTGTTGACCCAGTTGTCCACTAGTTGTAGCGCGAAATTGAGCCTTTCACTAAGGACTGGAGGAAATTTTTTCGAAACCAGGATAACGACATCGTCCGCATACGCCGTCACGTTGAAGCGGTTTTCCTTCAGTGTTACCAAGATCTCATCCACCACAAGGAGCCATATTAGCGGGGACAAGACTCCACCTTGGGGTGTTCCTCTGCAAACCCTTCTCCGGATGGTTACATCTCCTTGCGTTGAAGATATTATCCTTGATTGAAGCATCTGCGCAATCCAGTTGCAGAGGCCGGTGCTGACATGTGCTCTGTACAGACTACTCAGGATTGCGTTAGAGCTTACGTTGTTGAACGCTCCTTCAATGTCCAGGAACGCCCCAAGAGTGAACTCCTTGAAGTGGAGGGATCTTTCTATGCTCGATACGACCCGGTGGAGGGCCGTGTCTACCGATCTGCCGCAGATGTATGCGTGTTGTGATTTAGATAGGTAATCATCCCCGATCACACCTCTTATATATACATCTATCAAACGTTCCAAAGTTTTCAGCAAAAAGGACGATAGACTGATAGGTCTCAGGTCTTTTGCGTTTGTATGGCTCGCTTTTCCCGCTTTGGGAATGAAAACAACGCGCACCTCCCGCCATGCTTTAGGAACATAACCTAGCTTAAGGCATCCTGTGAAGATACGTTTGAGCCATGGAATAGCAATATCCACTGACTCTTGCAGCATCACAGGTCGAATGTTATCCATTCCTGGTGCCTTATATGGAGCAAATGATTTAATTGCATACGCTATCTTGTCATCATCTATTATATAACCCACCTCTTCCGCACTTATTCCCGATGTCGTCTCTGGAATGGTTAGATCATCTCCAGAGATTGATGTACATCCAGGAAAGTGAGTACTCAGTAGCATATCCAGCGTTTCCTCGTGTGATTCTGCCCAGGTGCCATTGCTTTTCCTGATATTGGATTCCAGCGTTGGTGTCTTGGCCAGGATCTTCCTTAGGCGGGACGCTTCGTTTGTTGATTCTATAGATACGCAAAAAGACCTCCAAGAGTTCTTCTTTGCGAACCTAATCTCTTTCTTGAGGAGCTTCACGCTTTCTTTATAGGTGGACCACTCGACGACCCCCTCCTTAGCGAGGTTCCACCGTACTCTTGAAATACGAATGAGTTCCGCTATTTTATCGTTCCACCATGGTGGACGCCTTTTACCGCTAAGCCTACTAACCGGACAGGACTTCTCGAAGGATCGCGTAAGGGAACCAGTCAGTGCATCGACTGCATTGTCAACTGCTTCAGTCGAGTCGAGGTCCTCAGTGAGGTGATACACTGATTTCCTCAGTTCCCTCTTGAATTTTGACCAGTTGGCCCTACGCGGATTTCTGAAAGTCCCACTCCCATGTGTAGTAAGTTGTAGCTTGGAGAGTATCCAACAGTGGTCAGATAGTGACGCCTTGTTGGAGACTCTCCAGTTAACAACTTCAACAGAGCTCTGGCCAGAAATAGAAGTTATATCCAAGACTTCCCTTCTATTAGACGTTACAAAGGTGAGGTCATTGCCTCTATTACAAATAACAAGATTGGTTTCAAGAATATAATTAAACAAAACTTCGCCTCTAGCATTGATGTCGGTGCTACCCCACAGAGTATGGTGGGCGTTGGCATCACATCCCAAGACTAAGTTTTTCTCACCTTTTTGAGATGCTGATATGAGCGACCTCAGATTTTCCGAGGGGACATTGATGCCGTCATCGTAGGGTAGGTACGCAGATGCCACCGTGCAGTTTCCATACACCCCTCTCACGTTTACCACTGTCAAGTCGCCGGAGCTGAAATGAGATAACATTAGTATGTTTAAACTCTTTTTGGCCACGATACACGTCCTAACCTTGCCAGCGTCGCTTCTATAATATACATTATAGTTTTTAGACCCTAATCCCATCACGCGATTGTTATGAATCCACGGTTCCTGGATTAGGGCCAGATCCAGCTGCTTCTCCATGAGGAGCAGCTTCAAGTTGTCGGAGGCGACCACACTATGATGAAGATTGATTTGCACTACCTGCATCGGTTGTCGCAATCTCAACTTCCATTGCGTCAGTCGCCCCATCGTTCTCCGCACGTTGAGTCCGCTTTAGGAGCTTTAGAGTTACCTCTCCCGCTCCATAGCACAACCTCAACTGCTTGTCTGCCAGAAGTGAGGCCGGGGGTTCATTCATAAGAATGATGAATCCCTTGGTCCCATTCTTCGCCTCTTCCTCCCCGACGACCTCCCAGCCCTTCATATCAGTAGAAGGGTTCTGGGCTTTTAGGAAGCCGAGGATCTCTGTTTTGTCCACACCCCAGTCAGGAACACAGAGCCTTCCCTTAGGCATGGTGGGTATCTCCTCTGGGAGTACCGCTCGCAATGCAGCCCCCTCCCAGAGTTTAAAACCGCGAACCGTGGCCTTCACGAAGTCAAGCGATAACTGATCCTTGCAGTCTATCATAATGACCCCACGATGCCACTTCGCTCTCCCGAATGTGGGTGCAGTTCCGCCGGCTACTTTCGAATACGGTCGAAGATTGCTCCAGCTAAGGCCTTCTCAATCATCTGACCGCTTTCTTGGGAATACTGGCCACTAGGTTTTCCGAAATCCACCACAGCTAGCTGCAGTGAACTTCGAATCGCCCCGCTGAAGAGCATCCCCGTATCAGCCTTCGACCTTTTGGGGGGATTTTATGTGTCCTCCGAAGACCTAAGCCTCTTTGACACAAACTCCTCCCGCCTGGTCTCGGCCATCCTACGACGATGTTCAGCGGCCCTCGAGGTTTCTGGCTGAGCCCCAGCAGGACCTGCCTTAGCTGCAGCGGTCTGGCTGGTTTTCATATTTGTGGTTGCTCCTTTTCCGCCAAGGTTTGCCTTAGGGGCAGCGACCTTACGGCTGGCCTTGGTTTCAGCAACGCTCTGTTTAGGCGCAGGCCTCGTCAGAGCGTCCTTTGCTATTGTATCAATAGCCCAGGCCAGGGAGTTATTTTCCTTCTCAGAGAGGGAAGAGGGATCTTTTGCGTCCAGCACCAACTTGACATGCGTCGCTCTACGGAACAACCGCCGTCTCATCCGGCCTGGAGAGACCTTCTTCCCCCCCTTCGGTTTCCGGGGACCCTCGGATGGATCTGCTAAAAGCCGCTCCTCCATCTCCATAGAGATCTCCTCATCCGAGCTAGCTGCCGATGGTGGCTGCAGCTCGGCCAGTACCGGTACGCCCACGGGTAGCGTGTCAGAGTCCGGACTGGTGTCTGTTGTTGTTGTTGTTGTTTTGTTGTTTTGTTTTTTTTTGTTCATTTTTGTTCCCACGAGTAAGGCCGGAAATTGTAGTTCGCCCCGCCAGAGCCGCCATGCCGGGGTAAGGCATTCACTATACACAGACCTCGCCAGGGCATCTGTGAGAGCTCGTTAGTGGTTGGTTTTATGTATCCCCCAACCTTTCATCTTTCGGCACGGTTTTAAAAACGCTCACACCACCGGTAGAATTAGTGAGACTATCTCTTGGTTTTTTTGGACCTCAGGTAGTCTAGGAGTCCGGCACTCGCCGACACGTCTCCGCAGAAAACCTTCAGCCCTACTTAAGCCCCAGCACCGCGACAAGGTGGATAGTCATCGCTGGGGACTTTAACATATTACTTAAGAGAATTGTACGAAACTCACAAGCCAACGCCGGAGGTACAATCTTTTACAAGTCTGTACAACTACTCGCTTATGCCGATGACATTGACATAATCGGAAGAACTCAGCGGGCAGTCAATGGAGCATTTACGAGTATTGAGATCGAGGCAGCAAAGATGGGTCTAGCGATCAATGAAAGCAAAACAAAACATGGGCGTCTTGGACAGAACGTTACAATAGACAGATATAATTTTGAGGTAGTAAAGGATTTTGTCTACCTAGGCTCTATGGTGAGCTCCGCAAATGACATCAGTAGGGAGATCACACGAAGAATTACTCTTGCCAATCGTTGTTTCTATGGGCTAAAACGGCAATTGAGTAGCAAAGTCCTATTTCCAATTACTAAGGTAACTCTTTATGAGACACTAATCATCCCAGTCCTGTTGTATAGCGGAGAGGCATGGGCTTTGACAAAACCGGATGAGGATGCCCTTGGTTATTTCGAGAGAAAAGTTCTTCGAGCGATCTTTGATAGCATCCAGCTTGATGTTGCAAGTAGCGATTGGTATACCTAAGGAGCATTTGTCCGGGAGGATGGGTATAGTTGTTCCTATTCTGGCGAGTTCATCGGCCTTACAATTCCCTGGAATGTCCCTATGCTCCGGTACCCAACACAGGTGAATATTGAAGTACTCAGCCACCTCCACGAGAGACGATTGGCAGTCTAGAGCTACTAAGGAGTTTATAGAGGTTGATTCCAAGGATTTGATTGCTGCTTGGCTGTCTGAAAAGATGCGGATATTTCTAGCAGATATCATGTTTTTCTTAAGCCAAGATAAGACTTCCTTAATCGCCAAAATTTCCGCCTAGAACACGCTACAATTAATTGGAAGACGGAAGGAAAGCTTAAGATTAAGCCTATCAGAGAAAACACCTGCACCAACTCCGTCCTTGATTTTGAGCCGTCAGTGAAAAAGTGGATTGACCCATTTTCTAAAACTGTATCATTATTCCAGAGTGATCTGGAGGGGATGGTGACGAGGAAGTTCTTGTCAAAGTTTAGACGTGCGATGGTGTAGTCCGTGTTTTCGGGAGAGAATTTTAGTTTATTCAAAATGGAACCGTGGTTAAATTCTTTTCTTGACCACTGTTGGGTAGCTTCGAGGCAAACGGCTGAATTCGCCGCCATTTGATTGCTTTATATATCGAGGGGTATCAGATGAAACAAAATGTCCAGTGCCGCAGAGGGACTTGTACGTAGTGCTCCGCCTATGCACAGACAAGCTGCGCGCTGGACCTTACTTAGATAATCGCGATTTATAGCCTTTTCTAAGGCCGTCCACCAGACAATGACCCCGTATGTGAGTATTGGTCTAATGACCGAGATGTAGAGCCAGTGAGTGATTCGGGGGTGTTTGTAAACCCCATCTATTACCAATAGCTTTTTTTGCAAAAGAAAACTGTTACTCTAGCTAATTTCTTATCCAGGATGAGACCCAAATATTTTGCAGTGTCAGAGAAAGTTAAGCTGATACCATTGAGAGAAGGAGGGTCGACTAACGGAATTTTATATTTCCTGGAGAAAAGTAAAAGTTCAGTTCTGTGGGGCTTACACCCAAACCACACCGAACTGCCCATCTAGTGAGCTTGTTTAAAGCATTTTGTAGAAGTTCTTTAAGAGTGTTTAAGTGCTTTCCTGATCTGCATAAGCGATCGCCGTGCATCTCTCGCCTTCCATGATTATCAATAGCTCATTTATCATCAAATTCCACAGAAAGGGGGATAGAACACCACCATGCGGAGTACCTCTACTGATAGACCTTCTGGTAGCCATCCCACCCAGCTTAGAGTTGATAATCCAACCATTAAGCAGTAGATTAATCAGTTCGCAAAGCTATCGCTGATACATTGACATTGTTGAAAGCGCCTTCTATATCCAGAAAAGCAACCATTGTATACTCCTTATGAAACAGGGAATATTCAATTTTACGCACCAGTGAGTGTAATGCCTTCTCCACTGATTTGCCTTTGCAATATGCATGTTGGGCCGCCGACAGTAGTTTCTTATCAACACTGTTGCGTAAATGGATATCAATCAGTCGTTCTAATGTTTTTAAGAGGAATGATGATAGACTTATAGGTCTGAAATGTTTTGGATTTATGTAAGAGCATTTACCCGCTTTGGGTATGAAGACAACTTTAACTTCTGTCCATATCTTTGGGATATATACCAGGTCTAGACAACTTTTAAAAGTTATCTCAAGCATCCGGCAGGATTATATCCGATGACTTCTGAAACTCGGCAGGTATTATGCCGCCTGGTCCCGCGGATTTATATGGTTTGAAGCTGTGCACTGCCCACTGAAGCTTGCTCTGTGTAATCAGTTTTGAGGAGTTTGTTTTTTGTGCAAATGGTTTGCTGAAAAACATATTGCTAACAACTTGGGAACTGCCTGGGAAATGAGTGTGAAACAGTAAATTTAGCGAATCTACGCTTGAAGTCGTCCAAGACCCATCAGTTTTCTTAAGGTAACTGGGTGTTATTGGATTTGAAGAGAGAATTTTCCTCAGCCTAGATGCCTCAGAGGCTTCTTCTATTTTACCACAGAAGAGCCTCCAAGAATTACGTTTGGCTTTCCTTAATTATTTTTTGTATATGTTTAGGGATGCCTTGTACAAGTCCCAATCTAACCCGTCTCTCGTACTTTTGGCATTATTAAAAAGTTTTCTACAATTATTTCTTAAAGGACCTAAGCCTGCAATCCACCAATGACGCTTCTTCTGGCCCCTGGGTTGAATCAAGGGGCCAGAAGAACTCATTGCTATATTTAAGGCTGAGGTTAAGTCCCCAACCACGAGATCAAGTTCTTGGGGATTGCGGGAGGGATTAAGGTGATCTGAGGTAACTAAATTGCTTAAAGTTGACCTGTACTTAGGCCAATCAGTTTTGAGGTAGTTCCTAAAAACTGGCGGGCTAATAGAATCTACGTATAGAGAGAATTGGAGGTACCTGTGATCCGAGAAAGATGGTTCGCTTGACACCTTCTAATTCTTGATACGTTGGACGATACTATCGGAGGCAAGGGTGATGTCCAATACTTCTTGCCTGTTTCTGGTGACGAAAGTGGGCTCATTACCTATGTTGCACAAAATAAGGTTTGTACTTAGAATGAAATCAAAAAGTAACTCACCTCTTTTGTTGATATCGGAAATGCCCTATACAGTATGGTGAGCATTAGCATCACTTCCTATAATGAGACCAGTCTTTACCCGCCCCGCAGCTGCGATCAGTCTTTCCAGGTTACCCCCAAAAAGAGAATCCATATTGTCATGGACGAGATGCACCGACACCAAAAAGTCAAAGCCACTGGGTGTTTCTTTTCTCGCTGCGGTTGTATCTCGATCGCTGTAACATAATTAGGGAGTAAAGTTACATTTAGGTTACTTTTTACCAGCATAAACGCTCTGGGTTTACCTTCGTCGCGCATATACAGGGTGTAGTAGTCAGGCGTCTTGAGCCCACGTATCAAATTGTCGACAACCCAAGGTTCCTGGACCAAGACTATATCTTCCCTTTAAGAGACGGAGAAGAAGGCCGGCAGAAGCCGTAATGGAGTGGTGATGGTTAGTCTGAACTAACTGCAGCATTAGTGCTACAATAAGGTGGAGGAACCTCCACCACTGTAGTATTCAGCGCTTCCAAGTCTGAGGACGATTCCAACAATTTGTCCTCACTCAAAAGCAATCGATGTAGTTTTTTAAAATTTTCATCCGTTTCCATGTCAGACAATTTGTCCTCATCGACTAAAGACGGATTATTAGGGAACGACGCTTGAGAGTCATCACTATCCAAGAAAGGGAAAGTGATATACTTGTGTTCGTTAGTTGCAGGAGAGAGATCCGAGGGATGAGGGGGCAATTTGTCCAAACCAGACTCTTCGTCCTTTTTATAGACCTTGATGGTAATAGAGTCAAAGCCGTAAGAGCAAGAGATTCCTTATTGATGACAATAAGTTCACATTTGTACAGACCTCTTGACTCGTCCGACTTTCCAATTGTACGTCTGAAGTTCAGGATTGCTGACTTGCAGGAGTTGAATGATCGTATCCGGGTTGGAGGGTTCGGATGTGATCCAGGTGCGAGTCTTCCGTCTACTCGGGATATCTTCCCTCGCAACAACCTCGAGCTTAGCACCTGGCCATACCTCCCCTAATCTGCCTATAGCATGTTTATATAGGTCGTATGACCTTTGGTCTTCGCACACGATTTGCTTAACATGGCCCTGGTGCCATCGCAGCATCTAGGAGGAGAACCTGGATTCTCCTTCATTATGTCCACGAACACTGAGAGTATCCGTGAAGGAACCAACTTCCATTTATCAGCGGCGATTGATACGTCCGCATCACTTTTGTCGATGACCGCCAGCACTAATTTGTCCTTCAGGACATCGCTGTAGGACTTCAATATGACGTTGGATGGCCTGGAAGAGGTGCTGGTGTTGTGTACCTTGGCTCTTTTCGGATCCGACACGGATTCCTCTAACGATCGCTGCTGCTTTGACGTGGAATCGCAGCTAGTCCCAGCTTTGTCTTCACTGGCGGTCTTTTTGGCCCATTCTACAAGGGCATTCACCTTTTCAGTTCTTTGCACTCCGGTATATTGCCAAAGTGCTCCAAAATTCGGCAGGCTGTGCGGCGATCTTTATATGTCTGTTTAGCAGGGGCAAGGGTACGCTTTGTTCCCGAGGAGACCTTAGTGGTGGAACGTGGGGAAGTATTTGGACCATATATAGCCACAGTCTTTCCACTAACCAATTCTACAGGGGCTTTACCGGTAGACAGCTTGAGCGCCATACTACCGTCCGGTTTAAAATGAGAACCGGTGTTGTTCATGGTTTTTAGTAGTTCCATAGTGGAACAAGGGTGAGTATTAGTACCCAAGGGCTCCATGTGGCAGTAGTAGTTGTAGTAGTAGTAGTAGTTGGACCATGTAAAGCCGCAGTCTTCCCACTAGCCAGTTCTTCAGGGGCTTTACCGGTAGACAGCTAAAGCGCCGAGCTACCGTCTGGTTTAAAAGGGGGACCGCTCTTATTTGTTGTTTTTTGTTCTATTTTATTTTTAGAGTTGATTTTGTGTTCCCACTAGTAGCGGAGAAAGGGATGTCAGTCTGTGCAGAGATTCGTAATACACAGATAAGGCTAGCTAATCCGAAGGTCGCCAGGTATCCGAATACTCCGCTCGCGACTGAGCTATTTTTGGGATGGACTCCCAGCCAGGTTGTTCCTCGGCACGGGTCGTATGTCACCTTGATTCAGCCCACCGGAAGGGAGAGGGGGAAAGGAAGGATTGGGGGCCGACTGCATCTTGGTTTCGAATCTCATCTAGGCAATAAATCCCAAGAGTCTTTGACCTCTACTAGGCCCTTACACCACGACGAGGTGTGCAGTCATGTAAGGGATAAATTTCCTTAACCAGTATTTATTTTTTCCATTACAACCGTTCCATTTTATAAGTATTTACAGTGAACAAACTATTTTAAACTGAACTACTAATTATTATTTTCATTACGCATTAGTTTTCTACAATCCCCTACCAATGGAAAAACATTATTCCAAATTTAGCTAAATGAGCCCCTCTTGGTCTATCTTCTCTTCTGCGCCCCTCGACAAACAGATTTCGCCATGTGAAAGTTGTTGTTCGTATGAAATAATTGTTTATTATTTTATGCAGAAATCATTTGATTTATTTTTTTTTCAATTCAGATTTTGGTATGACGTAAGTGTTATGACTATGAGTGTTTTTGACGAAAAGTCATCACAATTATATACTTCGGTTCACCTGATTGCGAAACGCCGATAAAGTCCGTTAATTTTTTTTGTATACCTACTATGCTATATGTATGAACACATTTATTGTTACAGCGAAATAATGTAAGCATTTGGATCGAATTTGCATTTGTAATTATGTAGAGTACTGCTATATTCGGTGCGTATTAATTTTTGCAAATCCATACTCAGCTCACTAGGTCTATACTAACATTTCGATTCCTCGGTTCCTTGATTGCAAAATTAAATACACATACCGGAAAGATTCATTTCATAAACTAAACTTTCCGCAGGGAAAAAGTCTTTTAGCGCAACGTTAACGCCTATAAACAGCTACAATCATTTCTTTCATTCTGTGGCAAAACGTGTGAATTCTAACGGAGATTCTATAGGAAACACTATACCTTAATACTTCCATATCTCGAAAACTAAGCGAAACATGTCTTTTTGTACATGTTATTTACAATGCCATTTTCAAACATTAAAAAAAGTAAATAAAATAGAAGTTTGACGCAACAGCTCCTTTAAAGTGGCAGGGCCTAGCTTCTCGCAACCACTCATGTTGTGTGCGTTATATTTTTCACACAAATGGAAGGGACCTACAGTTTAGTGCCGTATCCGAACGGTGATATGAGAAGCTTTTTCGTGACAACAATACTCTCGGATGTTTGCCAGACGCTCGCGAGAGGTGGGACCGTACAAAAACTTTTTGGTGTTTTCTGGGATTCGAACCTGGAACCTCATGCGTAGTGATCCAACACTCTAACCACTTACGCCATGGCGCCCACATTCAAACATTGGGGCCTCGAAAATCGTAGTATCCCCAGCTCACTTTTACTTTTACACATAAAACAACAACAAAGCAAACATATAATGTTTATGACACAAAACCCTAAACAATTCTATGGTATTCGAATAATACGCTCGATACCTAATATATGTCATCGCAATACAACGTATATTTTTAGTATAGGTACTATTTTTCAAACGTGGTATTGAAATTCAAGGTTTGAAGTAGTATACCAAGATTGTGATGATGCAAACCCAGCTTTAAAAAATGCACAGCATTCACAGCGCCAATTTCTTCGAAACTGGAAAATTCATTAAGACAATTGAGTAGGTCACGCGAATAACGTTGTACATTCAATTCTCTATATTTTGGTATAATATTGTAACGTTATTCTAATCAGAAGTATATAATTACAACGTTATTCAGGCGACTCATTCAATTAGAATTTCTACGAAAACAGATATGCTGTACAATAATCACAATTTTCTTAACGCATCAAACCAAAAAAAAAATTATTTAAACTTGAGCATTAGTTAACCAGTAATTAAAGTAAGTATGTATTGACCAATTGATTGACGATTGATTGATTGATTGTTTTACCATAGTTTTTATAATATACACATGTATTTTTCTGTGCTTGGTTTCTCAAAGGCTGTTGCCATCAATCAAATTTAGCACCACCTAAAGTTCAGACTTCCATTTCTTCAAAAAGAGTTTTTTTTTGCCAAGAGCAGGTGAAAAATCTTCTAAAGACACCATACGGCCCGACCGCGTGTGCTTATGGTAGTGTGAGATTTTTTCTCACTAAAGAAACAACTCTTCAAGCTAAATACTACAACTAAGCCGACGCTTACCCAGCATTTTTATTTTCGCCTACGAGACTCGTAATTTTTGGAAAAAGAGGTTCGTATGTACAATAATTAAAAAGAAATGTAGAACTTTAGACAAGTTAAATTCCAATGAAAGTTCCTGGGTTTTTCATGACCGGCATATACTATGACGCGAGGTCAAAAGGTTTTGTCCTTTGCAGACGACGAATTGAATTGTTCGCGTCAAGTAGTTGAGTGGCGGTACGGTTACAATGGCCGTGAACACGATCTTTGTGTTTACGCGCAAATTTTGTTATGTCTTCGACGACGCTGGGAATTCCCAGATCTCGATGAATATCTTCGTTACGTACATACCACGGTTCGTTAACTATTGTTCTAGGAAATTTATTTTTAAAAGTTTGTATGATGTTTCTATTGCTTTTCTTGGTACAACCCCATAGTTGTATACCATACGTCCGCACTGGCTTTAGCACTTGTTTATAGATAAGCAGTTTGTTATGTAGGCTCAACCTCGAATGTTTTCCGAATAGCCAGTACATTTGTCGGTATTTGTTTTCGAGCTCTTCGCGCTTCTTTTTTACGTGCGATTTCCATTTAAGCTTAACATCTAGAGTCGTTATTAATAGCATGTTGCAGCTTTCCAGTTGCTGCTTCAATAGTATCGCCCGTTGTCAATATCGCCGTGTCGTCCGCGAACGTTTTGAAAGCAGTTTTTCAAATATTTTTCAGATAACCGGCAATAGGGAAATAGGCCGATATGATTTCTTTTCATTCAGATGTTTGCCTGGTTTCGGGACCATCATAATCTCGGCGACTTTCCATTGTCTCGGAACATAGAGCAATCTGAATGAAGCGTTGATCAAATAGAGCAGTTTGATAAGAGCTTTTTTCGGCAATTCCATGACCACCTGCGCCGTTATCAAGTCGTAACCCGGTGCTTTTTTCGTCTTTACATTTTTAAATGTAAGAACCTCCCAGTTCGTTCTATTGCTAGTAAGTCTTGGAGTTCCTTTTTTCTTGATCAGCGCTTCTCTTTTATTACTTAAATTACTGGAGAGTGGTCGGAAGAGAGATCAAAACATTCTTCGACTGTAATAAACTTCTCGTAAATGCCTTTCGTAACGAAAAAATCGATAAGATCGGGAATTTTTTGTGAATCAGTTGGCCAATAGATCGAGAGTTAAAATGAGTTTATGCAGTTTTACTGAGGTACGTAAGGTAATCTCGTTTTCTATTTTCAAAAAGGAGTACTCTTTTTGTGCTCCGAACAGAGAAGGATTCCCCAACATGTTCCATTCGCTGTTCGGAGTGCTGTTCTGGGTCTGTTTTTCTGTTCCGGATTTCATTTGGGAGTACTCTCAAAATGCACTCACACATATAAACTCTTACATCGGACTACTTGTCAATGTCATATATGTAGTACAAGACGTATTCTTTTGTTTATTTTATTTTCGCAGTTAAGAGAGTCGGTAGAAAACAGTTTTACATATTATGTAGATATAAATAAATTATTAAAACGTGATGGAATTGCTTATGTCGGAATTGGAATTGCTTTATTGGTCAAAAAGCAACCATATTTTCTTTCATTTGTTTGTGAAAAAGTTCAACAAGAAAGGTTAGGTAGGGTTATGAGGTTATCATAAAACACTAGGCACCAAAGTGGGCCCATCGCGATCCCTAGGGAACCTTCACGGCAGAAGACCTAAACCCATTCTCCCAAGCAATTAATCTCCCTACAGAATCTGAAAAGATCCTTGTTATGGTTTAGGGACCTCACCTCTTCAAGGTTATCGAAGAAGTATCTTCCAAGATGCTTTAGCCTTGTCCTGGCAATTCCTTGACATTCACAGAGTATATGAGCTATATCCTCTGAGACATGTAGGTCGTCGCAGTACCTACAAACATCCGTATCGGATAACCCTAGTCTCATGGCATGCCTCCCCAGGAGACAGTGGCCAGAGAGTATTCTTATCACTGTTCTTAACCGCGATCTATCTAACTTGATTATCTCCCCAGATTTTCTGCGATCTAGCACAGGCCACAAGGTCTTAGACACCCTGTGACCATCTATGTTTGACCATCTTAGATTAGCCGTGTCAATGATTTTATCCCGAATAATTCCCTTGGCCACGCACCCTGGTGGCTTAATGCTACCAATTATATCGCTACGTGGGAGCCCCGCTCCTCTTTTAGCCAGCGCGTCGGCCTGCTCGTTGCCTTCAATATCGCAGTGTCCAGGTACCCAGCATAATCTGACTCGGTTCTGCGTACATAATGCGCTAAGCATTGTGCGGCAATTCCTGATTATATCAGATTTGGTGACGTAAGACTCTAGCGCCTTTAGCGCAGCCTGACTGTCAATGTATATGGCGATATTCTTATCGGATATTGATCCCATCTCAAGTAATTCCGCAGCTTTAAGTACAGCTAGAACCTCTGCTTGGAACACACTGCATGTGTCCGGAAGTCTCAGGGCCGCCTGTAGGTTCGTATCTCTCGAGTAAATACCTGACCCCGTGCCCTCGTTGGTCTTAGAACCATCTGTGTATATTGCAATCTCGTTATGGACAGAGACTGTCTTCCTTCGCCAGTCCTCTCTAACTGGATACAGTACTTCGTATGGTGTGTCGAAGTCTAAGGTGCCAAGTATATCGTCCGATTCGTCAGGGAAAAGATTCCTTGAGAATGGAGCTGTGTCCTATGTTATTAGTCCTGAAGAGACCAACGTTAGTGAGCCGAAGCGCACTATTGCCCGCTTGAAATTTAATTTGTAGGTCTAATGGTAAAAGATACAGAAAGATCTCGAGTGCAGCCGTAGGTGTTGTGCGTAGAGCACCCGTGATGGCAATGCAAGCTGTTCTTTGTACCATGGCCAACATATCCCGTGTGTTTTTCGTATTCGTTGCCTTCCACCACACAAGAGCCCCATACGTAAGGATGGGTCTGACTACCATGATGTATAGCCAGTGCATCATTGCGGACTTCAGGCCCCATTTTTTCCCCGCGGTCCGCTTACAGATGAAAAGAGCATTATAAGCTTTGCGGACCCTTTCCTGTATGTTAAGTTTCCAATTTAGTTTCCTATCTAGCATTATCCCAAGATATCTAGCGCGATCCGAAAGGGAAAGCTCCACCCCTGCTAGCTTAGGCAGTTTGAAGGGTGGTATCTTGTATTTTTTGCTGAAGAGTACCAATTCGGTTTTATCCGGGTTGACGTGTAGTCCACACCCTCTAGCCCATTTTTCTAGACTATTAAGAGCTGATTCCATAATTTCACTTAATGTGTCAAGGAACTTGCCCTGAACTAAAATCACCACGTCGTCTGCGTAAGCAGTGACGCTTATGCCTGTGTTGCTTAGTTCTTTAAGTATCTCATCGATGACTAGAACCCAGAGGAGGGGTGAGATAACGCCTCCCTGGGGAGTCCCCCTGGTAACGGATTTTCTTATTGAACTGTTTCCGATAGTGGAGTTAATGTTTCTAGTGCCTAGCATATTGCAGAGCCAATTGGTAATGCTATGCTCGACGTTCATTGTTTCCAGGGCCTGTTTGATGGCCCTTCCTTCTACGTTATTGAACGCCCCTTCTATATCTAGGAAGACTTATGGGTCTTTAGGTATGAATATAACCCGCACTTCCCTCCATGCCACTGGTACGTAACATGACCTTAAACAATGTTTAAAAATTTCCCTAAGCCTGCTTCTGACCTTGGCTGGAGCTTTTTGCAGCATAGCTGGCAAAATTCCATCAGGGCCCGGTGCTTTGAATGGTGCGAATGATATAATGGCCCATCGCAGATTCTTCCATGTAATGAGATTCTCTACGTCGTCCCCTATTGACCTACCATTGTACGAGTAGCTATTAGTAGTAGAATCCATTGGCGATCTACTTCCTGGGAAGTGAGCTTCAATTAACGTTTCTAAAACTTCTTCGCTACTTTCTGCCCACGAGCCGTCAGATTTTTTGATGAAGCTTGGGACAGAAGTGTCTTTGGCTAGTATCTTGCGAAGTCTGGAAGCTTCACTAGTATCCGCAATGGACTGACAAAATTCCTTCCAGGACTTTCTTTTTGATTGCCTGATTAAGTACTTAAACTCCCGCTTGCGGTCCATATATTCATCCCATGTGGTACCGTCTCCTATTTCTTTGGCCCTGTTGTAGAAATGCCTAACCTGTTTTTTCTTGGAGTTGATTTCCTTGCTCCACCAAGGAGGTTGGGACCTCTTGGACTTCTTTCTTAGTGGACAGGCCCTTTCGAATGCCATGTTCATTACTTTGCCTAAGTTATCTACCGCCTTATCTATATCTTGAGGATCGCCGTTGCGAATAGGCCCATCCTTAAGATGTTTCCTTACTAGCTCTGTATACATACCCCAGTCTGTACTTCTAGGGTTTCTGTAGCTGTTGCTAACCCTAGTCTCGAAATTAATTTAAAAGCGTATCCATCTGTGATCAGACAGAGATGCCTCCTCCAAAACCCTTCACTTTTCTACCGTTAGGTGAACAGAACAAGAAGCTAAGGTTATATCAATCACTTCTTGTCTGTTCCTTACTACAAAAGTTGGCGTAGAACCCTTGTTGCATATGGTGAGCTTGGTCGAAAGGATGAAATCAAAAAGACACTCACCACTTGTATTAGTATCACTGCTACCCCATTGTGAGTGATGCGCATTTGCATCACAGCCCACGATGAAGAGCCAGTTGTCCCTCCTTACCAACTGCTTCAACTTCACAGATGGAATCTCCGCCTGCTCGTACGGGAGGTATGCAGAGACCAGACACAGCGGTTTACTTCCCTCTCTTTCACAGGAGACTGCTACTAGATCGCCGTCACTGAAATTATTCAAAAGAAATGCCCTTATGTTGTTTTTTAAAAGTATACAAGCCCTGATTTTACCTTCGTTGGCTTTGTAGAACAACGTGTAATTCCTGTTTTTGAGCCCTTGGATCTGGTTGTTGTCGCTGATCCATGGCTCTTGTACCAGTATGGCCGAGACGTCATGCTTGATGATAAGTTGATCAAGCATGCCATCGCAGCCTTACTGTGATGCAGGTTTATCTGCATCACCTCCATCATCTTTGGGCTCCTCCTCCTCCTCAACACCCTTGGTCATGATCTTTAGCATGACCTTCCCCATGCTATATCGCACCATCCCTTTGGTCTTTTCAAGGGGTGGCAGCGATTCCCTATTTAGGGCCAGCAAGAAGTGCTGACCAAACTGCTTCCTAGGCCCAGTCTTGAGCACCCTCCATGTATTGGCCTTCAACTCCCTGTTCTGCATGTGGAGGAGACCAAGCAGTTTTTCTGGGTAGGTGTATGGCAGCGGAACCCAGACCCAAGCTTTGGGCGGAGTGTATCTCGCCAACTCCGCCATAGTCACACACTTGAGCTGAGACCCGCTCCACACTTCCCCAACCTCCGAAATAAACTGTCTGAGGAAGTCAGCAGAGGCTTTGTTCCCACAGGCAACAACCTTCCGGCTACCTTCCCATCCAGCACCGTCGAATTGAAGGTCACTATCCTCAGTGGAAGACATCTTCTTCCACAGAGCATCCTGAAACTTCTCCTCGACGGCAATCCACTGGTCCATGGTCAGGCGACCGCAGGGCTCCTGCTCGTTGACAATAGCAACCAGGAGCTCATCCTCCGGGTCGTAGTTCGGGCGCGCCGAAGGCGAAATACCAGCCTTCACCTTTTTCGCCGCGCTCGGTTCCACGACATCGTCGGACCTGCTCCTTTTGCTTTGGAACGCCACCCCACTGGCCCCCGCAGCTGAAGTCTCCCCCTCCCTGCCTGTGCCCTCAGTTCTGCTGGGAGGCTCTACTCCACTCGTAGAGGCCCCAAGCTCCTCCCTACTTCTAGCCTCACCTGCCTGTGCGACCGCTACCTTCCTGGCAGCCTCATCGGCTAAGACTGCCTTAGCCCGATCAAGCTGCAACCTATCCCAAGCACTCAAGGAGTTAACGTCACACCCCCCGAACTGTTGGACCTTGCGCTTAGCACTCTCGACCTTCCGCCGAGCATTGCGCACAAGCATCTTCTCCAGTTGGTGTGCGTTTTTCCTGCTACCCTTCCGCACGACCTCAGAGAAACTAGGAGCAGCAGAGTTCTCGCCAGCTGCGCTACTAGTCCCTTTGGTCACTGATCCCTTGCCACCTTTAGTGAGAGTGCCAGCCAACTCACTGCTACCCTTTCTAACTACCGTGAGAGTACCAGCCAACTCACATGTGCCCTGTTCTAATAAGATGGGAGTACTAGCCAACCCACTATCGCCCTTAATTATAGAAGTGAGAGTGCTAGCCTGCTCACCTCCCACTGCGCTAGCGTCAGTGAGTGTGCTGTCCGTATCCTCGCTGTCGCTAGCCAGTAAAACGTCCTTTAACTCCTTCTCTAGCCCAGACACGGAAGACTGTGGGGATGACACTACGACATCGCCCCCCAGTTCCATCCCTGTCTGTCCAGAGAGTACTTCCCCAGGTAAAATTAAATTTTTTTGTGTTTTTTGTAAATTTATATTTGTTATTTGTTTGTTTAGGTTTTCATTGTTCATTTTGATTCCCACGAGTAGGCACGGAACAACTGATCGATCTTAGTTTACCGGTGTGCTAAGATAAGGCGCAACTTACTGTGGGCCCTGCCAGGGCGCCCACAGGAGCTCGTTAGGACTGGTTTAACCCCCAGTCTTCCATCCCTCGGCACGGTTCTAAAGCTCACACCACCAGGGAGTTAGGTATCTGTTGTTACCTCATTCTCAATGACCACTGCGCACGATTGATGCGTGCGTGTTAGTCTTAGCTGACACTAACCTAGCGAACTAGGATTAGCCATTTCCGGCGGGCGCCCACGGGGAGGACTAGAGAAGAGGATTTATGCCCACCGTTCAACAAGAAATCTTTCACCAACACACGCAAAACTAAGCAGAAGACGATTTCACATGCTCCGTTTGGGAAAAATAGTGATCGGGAGTGAAACCAATGGAAAATGACATAAGTTACACATAATGGGCGTGTTTTGGTGAGACGTCGCTTCTCAGTAAAGTAAGATTTAGCACGGAATATAATAGCAAAACATGACTGGCAACCATTTAGCCTTCTTCTCCAGTCAAAAGTGACTTGCATTATAAAGTTTGGAACAATCAATTTCAGAGGGCGCTGTAAAGACCATTTTTATTCAATTTGATTCAAGTTGAATGATTCGGTTGTATTTGAAAAATGTATGCACCACTTCAATTTCAATTCAATCGGCAATCTTCAAGTAATACAGAAAAGCTATTAAAGCAGATTGAATTTAATCGTTCTGTTGAAAAGCTTTCACTTGGTTTTTCATAATTCACACCAAAACGCGTTAAAGTGAGAAGCACACGAAGCAACCGTGTTTGATTTACGTACAACCACTCATTTTACACATAACACCATATAATTTCCATACAATACGAGTATGTGCATGTGACAGTGGTTGTATAATCAAGACCACGCGACAACGGTCGGGTACCGATATCGTGTGGATACACACGATACAATTATCGCGCACAACACCAAAGCTGTCAAACCGTTGGTACAACACTTGTATCGTGTATTCCCCACTTAATGATTTTAGATAGCAAATCAGAAAGGCATGGAATTCCGAATTACAATCAGTTTTCTGATGTTGAATTTAGCTATCGCGCCTTACTTCACACGCACACCATGGATGGTTCAGTTTTTTTTTAAAGTGATCGTTATTGCGTATGAAGCAATTTGGGGTTTTTCTTTTTTATTCTAATCGCTTCATTCATTTTTAAGCACGCTTTATGCATGTCATAACAAGCATATATATGTTAGTTAATTTATGTGTTGTACTATTTGCAATTGCTGTTTGAAGACAAATATTCAGTATTCGAGATAATTTTTTTCTAGAATGAGACTTGTGCTCCATTAGGGGGGTTCACATTCTCAAATATGCTTGACAAGCATGGCTTGATGATGTTTGATGGATTGAAGCCATTTTCCGTTCACATTTGTCGAACAGGCTGTCAAACATCAGTTCTCTTTAGAATTTTAACCATGGCGGACGCTTTGATTGCAGCTCTTGTAATAAATCAAATTTTAGAAGAAGAAGAACAAGAAGAAAAAAAGAGGAAACGAATTTGGACTAAGGATTGGCTAAAAAAGCGTCCAAAATTTTCTTCTTTCAATTTGTTGGACGAATTGAAATTGACTTCGCCTGGAGATTATAAAAATTATCTCACGATGGACGCAGAAACGTACAATGAATTGTTGGCAATGGTACGACCTTACATCGAACGACAAAATACGAAGCTGCTACATTGCGATTTCTGGCAACTGGACGAAGCTACTCCGATTTGAAATTCAGCACATATATCGCAAAATCCACCCTTAGCGTTATAATAATTGAAACATGCAGTTTTTTTTTTTTTTTAATTCTCGCCGAAAACAGGTTCGAATTGAATTAATTTTCTTTTTCAATGAGTCCACATTCGCATTTGGATCAATTTCTTTAAATTTGTCCAAAAGAATTAAATAAGCTTTTTGCTTTTTCGTTTTGTTTTTATAATTTTCACTTTTAATTTGCCATATCTCTGGTAAACTCCGATAAATTTCAAAAAATTCTCTCCATAATTCGCAATTTCCGCTTACAACCATTTTTCTTTTCTTTGATGCGCACAGATTGACAACTTTTTTTAGAATGAAATTTCCTCCTGGTTTGACA
Organism: Brachypalpus laphriformis; assembly: GCA_945910035.1. Taxonomy (NCBI): domain Eukaryota; kingdom Metazoa; phylum Arthropoda; class Insecta; order Diptera; family Syrphidae; genus Brachypalpus; species Brachypalpus laphriformis. The sequence continues at coordinate 106,087,460 of OX246756.1, forward strand.
AGAATGCGTTCATATTCTCAAACATGTGTGTCAAGCAAGCAAAATATCAAAATATTTTGATATCCATCCAACATGCTTGTCAAACTGTTTGATGGAGCGTTCACATTTTCAAATTCGAGTCAAACAAACCATGCTTGTCAAACATATTTGAGAATGTGAACCCCCCTATTGGCACAGATAGGGACTACAGTTCAACAACTACTATATTCGTTCAGTCCGCCGATTAAACACAAAGCACAGACAATATAATTACATATATCGATATTATCTGTGCACAAAGTGTTTTATTTCTGCTGAGGCGAAACGGTTTATCGCAGTGCTTCGGAAAACTGAACCAGCCCATTATTTTCCAGTCCAGCTTTCCATTCTCTGAAATTGAACTAAATGTCAAAATCGCGTCCTGGTCCACACCCATGCATAAAAGAGCAACTAAAAGGGTGCGCCTTTGGCAAGTGTTGTGCTAAAATTTCGCATAAATACGTCAAAATGACGTACTTGTCTTTGATAGAGATATTGTTGTCGCTATCATACACCTTGATATACATTGAACACTGTCGACGTTGTTATACTTTTCGGTGACCAATGACGTAATAGAAGAATAGAAGATGCTTCTAATACCCTAAAGGCGTAGCTCAGATGATGGAAAAGATGATGAAAGAGTCGTACTGTATTTCTAATTTGTGGGTATAAAACACGGTTCTATCGGAGTAATTAATCCATTCCAAGTTGTTATCACTAGGTAAAGAGAACAAGTTTAGCGATTATCTCGCACTCAGTTATATACTAAGGAGAATACATCTAAGAGATCTTTAATTACTGTTACGGTCAAATCAAAGACATGTGTGGAATATTTGCAGTTTTTTCCAAGGATGGACGTCCCATCTCAACCAAGAAGTACCATAAACGGGCAGAGGGATTGCGTCAAATCGCTACGAGACAAAGTGGGAAGCAGCGGCATCGTGGCCCCGACTATACTGGAGTAGAAATCATCGAGGAAGACGGCGTGGCAATGGTGCACGAGCGCCTCTGCATTGTGGGCGTGCACACCGGGCATCAACCATTCCAATCGGAGGACGGAACCGTGGTTCTGGTGGCCAATGGCGAGATCTACAACTACTTGGAGCAATCGGCTGAAATCGCTAAGAAAAGACCACACTACCAACCAAAAAGCGACTGCAACGTCATCATTGAACTCTATGAGGAGCATGGAGAACATCTGTTTGAGTATATAACCGGTATGTTTGCGTTTGCACTGTACGACAAGAAAACGAAGACCATCTTGTTGGCCCGTGACCCCTTCGGTATCATTCCGATGTACTATGGAGAGGATGAGTACGGAAACATATGGGTGTGTAGTGAGATGAAATGCATAGTCGACGTGTGTCGCAAAGTGGAGCATTTCCCGCCTGGTTGCATACGAATAGGACAAGCGGGTACCATGAAACAGAAGACGTACTTCCAGCAGGCATGGCAGACTGAGATTCCCAGAACTTTGACTAGCTTGTCGATTTTGCGGCAAAAGTTTGAGTTGGCTGTTCGAACGCATTTACACTGTGATGTGCACTTCGGCGCATTGCTGTCGGGTGGCGTGGATTCGAGTCTTGTGGCATCCATAGCGACGAAGATTATGCGAGAAGCTGTCCCAGGTTATAGACTAAAGACATTTTCTGTAGGGCTTGAAGGAGCTCCAGATTTTAAGTACAGTAAGATGGTTGCAGACTACATAAACAGTGACCACACTGAGTTGATCTTCACTGTGGAGCAGGGCTTGGATTGTATTCGGGATATCATTTACCACTTGGAGACATACGACGTGACAACGGTTCGATGTAGTATACCCATGATTCTATTGACGAGGCACATCAAGAGCACTGGCATCAAGATGATACTGTCCGGGGAAGGCGCTGACGAAATGTTCGGTGGGTATCTGTACTTCTTTAACGCTCCTGATACCGATGAATTCAACCGGGAGCTTGTCACCCGGGTTTCGAAGCTGTACCTATCTGATTGTCTGCGAGCCAACAAGGTTTCCATGGCAAAGGGTGTTGAGCTTCGAGTTCCCTTCCTGGATACAGATTTTGTCAATTATGTGATGTCTCTGCGGCCTGAGGATAAAATTCCCGGTAAGTTGAACTCTTTCGAAGGTATCCAGGCGCACCGTATTGAGAAGCACATTCTGAGGAGCGCATTTGCCGATGGCTATCTTCCTGATGAGGTTCTGTGGCGTCAAAAGGAACAATTCTCAGATGGAGTGGGTTATAACTGGATCGATACGATTCGAACTCATGCCGGCTCGCAAATCAGTGATGAGGAATACGCTACTGCAGAAGAACGGTTCCCAATTAACCCACCTACCACCAAAGAAGCCTTTTACTACAGAGAAATATTTGAAGAATTATTCCCTGGTGAGGATGCAGCGAAGACAGTGCAGCGCTGGGTCCCGCGGCAAGACTGGGGATGTCCTGAAGATCCTTCTGGCCGAGCCCAAGCTGTGCATAACAATAAGACTGAAGTTCCTGTTAAAGCGAAGTCATTCGCTAATGGGTTCTAGATTGATCTCGTTAAATTATTATTTTCTGTTTGTAAATTAACCTACCTAAATCAATTATAGCTCTTAATCTCAATCTTATTTTGCTTGACGTTAATTCTTGTTCTATACATGGTTCGAATTTTGTAGTTATAATGCTGATAAACAGATAAACATATGTCAATTGCAAACTTAAACTAAATTTGTTTACCTTTATTGATTTTTGTATTGCAGCTTCAGCAGTTGTTAAGAGGAATTTATCATTTTAGGTAACAAGATGTTACAAGGTATAAGGTAAGTTTTATAACGGAGGCTATAATGCTATAAGCCTTCGTCCTTCCAACAAAGTTTTGAAAAAAAAAAAAAAAAAAAAAGAATACTTCCTTTTAGTTTACCAGTATTCTACGAGTAACTATGAAGTTTCATTCCTGTGTTTGATTTACATAGTTCGGTTCATACACGTGCTTGTGTAAAGTAATTTTTGGATAATTACCCAAAACATTATTCAAAACGAAGTTAGGCTTTCTGCAATATGAGTTTTTTCAAAGCAAAAATAAGAGCAATAAATAATGATGCAAAGTAGATGACCAATGGTGCAGTGGATAAAGTGTTTGTTTGTTAGCCGATGAGTGCAAGTTCGCGCCCCAGCGGGGAACAGCAATCACCAGCCACCCGAGTATAAAAATGGAAAAAAAATACCACCGATGTTTTTCCAACCACTGCACCAACGAGCTCTCACGACGATCGGTTCTACGTACGTACGTACGTCCTGGAGCGACTCGAGGACAATACCTCGACCAAGGATCGTCAACCTCAGCTACACAGCTGCTACAACAACAACCAATGGTTCTCATTATATGAAATATATAATTTATTATTGTTACACTAATGTACATACCTACATTTGATTAAACTATTGCAGACATTTTTTTTAGTTTTTATTCGAACAAAATGTGGAAAAATTTTGCTTACTTGCTTAGGTGGCACTACAGTCACGGGTGGACCTGGGCCTCAACCAACAAGTCTCTCCAGCCAACCCGGTCATAAACTCCAGCCATCAGTTGCTCATGGTCTGATTTTCAAACTTGAAAAAAGCCTGCCAAAGCAATATTCTACAATATTGGATTCTTATATTTCTATTAGATACTACAGAATCGAACATGAAAACGCGTATTCTGAACTGAAAGAAATACAAGCTGCTGTTCCTCAAGGCAGCGTATTAGGTCCAGTTTTATATCTACTCTATACGACATCCCACACTTAAACAGCAATATTATGGCAACATTTGCCGACGACACAGCCGTAATGGCAGTTGCAAACACAAATGCAGATTCAGTCGCTAAACTGCAAACTGCAATCTCAAAAATAAGTGAATGGATGACAACCTGGAGAATCAAATTAAATGAATTAAAGTCAGTGCACGTCGACTTTACAAACAAAAAGATAAATCATATGCCAGTCTATATTAATGGTAGAGAAGTTCCTAATGGAAATATGGCGAACATTAGACGCCAAGCTCAGATGGAAAGCCCACGTTAAAAAGAAAAGAGAAAAACTAGACATTCGATATAAAAAAATGTATTGGCTATGGGGCAACACTCCCAACTATCAATATACAACAAGCTCTTGCTTTACAAGCAAATGATAAAACCAATATGGGCCTATGGGATGCAACTCTGGGGTTGCTCCAAACGAAGTAACATCGATATCATTCAACGCTTCCAAAACAAAGTACTCAGGAACATTATACGCGCTCCCTGGTGTTAACATGTAATGTGTTTAAAGCTTAATTGAGCCGGGAAATCCCTCCTGCTCAAAGGGTTATTAGTGTTAGTGTAGGTCTGCACATGCAGCTCGCCAAGTGAGACAGACGTATGGAGTTGAGTTCGCTTTACGTATCTGTGCTGGAAGGGCGCTTGGCGAGTTCGCGCAGTGTAGTAATAATGTGTGTTTATAATTTCAGAAGTGGGATTAAACCATTTCGCCATTTTTTTGGGTTGACATGTGCAAGAGTGGTAAATTGTGTTAATATGTATACGTTACGTATGTAAGTAAGTGATACACAAATAATTGGTAAGCAAACAATTTTTGATTTACATCTTTGCCCCTGATGAATCTGCGAAGTACATACAAAGCATTCCATTTCATTTGAGGATTTACTTGTCCATGGGGTTCTAAGTTAGAAGACAGAGAAGGCATGCGTACGTACATATATCGGTGAGTGCAGGTATGCTTTATCCTCTGTATGGGAAAGCAAACGAAGAAAAAGAAATGATAACTTCTGTTCTTGCTCATTGCTTCCTTTATCGTTTCGTGTGTGTGCGAGTGAGAGAAATGCTATATCCTTATCGCTTTCGACCAAGTGAATTTCTGTGACGAAGAGATCGAGCAATGAAAGAGAAACGTATATATTGAAGTTAGTAGATAGAAGACGAAAGATATACCGTTAGTTACTTTACATCGGCGTGAAGTTCTTTGTCTGCTACGTTGTTGGTAAAAAGTATTTGCAAGGTATAGTTGTGCAAAATCGTGTGTTAAGCAATTTAAAAGAAAAAAAAGAGTGAACAAATAATTTAAGTGTATCTGATAAAAATGGCAGAGCGATTGAAAAGAATACTGATGGATGGACACCCAGGTGAGGTAGAGATAATAAGATTAAGAGCAAAATTAAATGAAGCTAGGAAACAAAATGAGCAATTGGAAGCTGAAGTGAATGCGTGTCGCCGTTCGCAAAGTCAGATGACTCAGAGTCAACCCTCGGAAAGTGCAGCTGCGACACAAATGTCGTTGAGACTCGGGACAGAGGAAATAAAAAAAATAATACCAGCTTTTGATCCTTCAATCTTCCCTCAGTGCGGCGCAATGGGTAGAGACCATAGAAAATATCCGCCATCTTTACCAGTGGGACGATCGAAGCACCTTATTTTATGTTTCCTTGAGGCTCGACGAAGCTGCTGGACATTGGCTTGCCGGATGTAGGGGTGAAATAAATAGTTGGGAGGAATTTAAAATAAAATTTCTGGAAGATTTTCCTTCGGATGACGACGCATCGAATATACATATTCGACTATTGGCGAGGCAGAAAAAAAATACAGAGAGCTTTGAAAATTATGTGTACAATATGGTCGCGATGGGAAGGCGGGGAAATTTAAACAATAAATCCATCATAAATTATATAATTTCGGGGTTGAGAGACCGCGCATTAATGAACAATTTAATATCTGCCAATTGTAATACGATTTCCGAACTTATAACCACAATAAAGTCCTTGGAAACCATTCAAACGCAAGCGGAGACACGTCAAAGATTTGAAACTCGTGACGTCAATTCAAAATATGCCCCGCGACAAGGTCTTAGATCAAATAATTATAAAAATAATTCAAACTGTAACTCAAAATACGTAAACATAAAACAAAAACAATTAAATATCTGTTTCAATTGTCGAACTCCGGGACATTTAGCTCGCGAATGTACGGTTGTAAAACCAGGGAAACCTCAACAAAACTCGCGAATTTGTTTTAACTGTAGAGTTCCAGGACACTTATCTCGGGATTGTAGGGAACGCCGCGGTCCACTTCAGCCAATACAGACATATGGGGAACCGCCTCGGAAAATACGCCGTCTGCTACACACCGATGATGATGGTGGCTTAGTCAAAAATATAAATGTCGACAATCACTCGGTGAAAACCTTCGTAGATCTTGGAAGCGACTGTTCAACCATCAAGCTATCTGAAGTAAGGAAATATGGCTGGCCGATGGATTCCTGCAATGCAAAACTACAGGGTTTTGGAATGGCTTGTACTAAGGCAATAGGAAAAATTTCTAAAATAATTGAAGCAGGGGAAGTTGCCCAAAAAGTAGATATTTTGGTCGTTCGAGACCACGAGCAGGACTATCCAATGATCTTAGGTAGAAACTTTTTAGATTCCGACAAAGTGTGTGTAATTAGAAAAAATGGCACTCTACAAATAAAACAAAACCATCCAGATATCTGACTAGACGGGCCAATTCTGCAGCACAATATACAAATGAAACCGAAAATTAAAATCAGTGACATCTCGATGGGTAATTTTCTATGTTATAATAGTAATACCGTTACAAATAGACTCCTTAGACTGCTAAATGAATATCGCGATTGCATTGTATTTAACTTAAGTGAACTAGGTAAGACAGATAAAATACAAATGACCATCAAGTTAAAAGAAAACAAAATAGTCCGGTATAAGCCATACAGAATTCCATATAACGAACTTCCCCACTTGGATCAAATAATAGAAGAACTCTTGCAAAACAAAATAATCGAACAATCAAACTCAGAATACGCCAGCCCTGCGTTGCTGGTGAAAAAGAAAAATGGCACTCAGCGCCTATGCGTCGACTACCGCCGTTTAAATGAAATAACGGTTCGCGAAAATGTTCCTACCCCAAATATCGAAGAGCAGCTCAATTCTATGTCCAACGGTCGGGTTTTCATTGTTCTGGATCTAATGAGCGGCTATTATCAGATCCCAATCGAAAGCAAGTAAAGACATTTAACTGCGTTCTTTACACCTCGGGGACAATACCAGTTCAATAGGGTTCCGTTTGGATTAACAAATGCCCCCTCAGTTTTTATGCGCCTCATGAGCCTAGTGACGAAAAAACTGGCTTCAAAAAATATTTTAATTTATATGGACGATATCGTCATTTTCGCTGAAGACGTTGACGCCATACTAAAACAGTTAGAAAATCTTCTTAACGTCCTAAAAGAATTAAAAGTCACTCTAAATATTAAAAAATGTGTTTTCTTTGCAAATACTGTTAGTTATCTAGGGCACGAAATAAGTGGAGAAGGAGTAAAGCCAGGGAATATAAAAATTGGTGCTATAGAAAAGTTCCCAGCACCCATTGAGACAAAACAGGTTAAGCAATTCCTAGGACTTACGGGTTACTTTCGTCGATTTGTCCCCAACTACGCCAAAATAGCAGCGCCACTTAACGCTTTATTAAAAAAGCAAGTTCCATTCAAATGGACAACCGAAATGGATGAAGCCTTCAATATATTAAAAGCGAATCTGTGTAAGGCACCAGTTCTAGCCATTTACGAACCTAAACAAGAGCACGAACTTCATACAGATGCATGGAGCCTAGGTTTGGCTGGCGTTTTGATTCAAGTTGGCGAATGTGGAGAAAAGAGGGCGGTATCTTATTTTAGTAGGGCGACGACAAAGGATGAGCAAAAGTACCATAGCTATGAGCTCGAGGCGTTGGCTGTAGTGGAAAGCTTACAAAGATTTAGATACTATTTACTTGGAAAGAAATTCACTATATACACGGATTGCAACCCTTTGAAGATGACGCAAAACAAAAAGGAACTCATCCCAAGAATTGCCAGATGGTGGCTTAAGATCCAAGAGTTCGATTATAAGATGGAGTACAGGACGGCGCAACAGATGCAGCATGCAGATGCATTAAGCAGAAATCCAACCGAGTGCCCCGTCGAAATCGAAGAAGCTGGATTTGGAATGATGATCGTGGAAACTCAAGAAAAAGATTGGATAGCTGTTCTGCAAGATCGTGATATTCAACTCCGAGAAATCCATGAAGTGTTAAGTAACCCCCACAAAAAATACGGCAAACGAAAAGACTACGAGAAACAATATGCCCTGAAGCACGGTCGGTTATTTAAGAAAACCGAAAGTGGACTTCGGTTCGTGGTTCCAAGGGGAGTTAGGTGGCGGGTTATAAAGTCATTGGCATTTTGGATTGGAAAGAACAATTGAACACCTTAGAAGAAATTATTGGTTTCCGAAAATGTCACGCATTGTTGAAAAGTATATAAGCAGTTGTGTCCCATGCTTATATAACCAGAGAGCTAAAGACGAAACACGGTACCACATTCACCCTATCAACAAGTTACCAGTACCATTCCACTGCATCCACATTGACCATCTCGGACCATATGTTAAGAGCACGAAACAAAACGAATATATCCTCGGAATTATAGACAGCTTTACAAAATTCATCATTCTACGACCAGTAAAAACTACCAATTCGAATGCTGCTATCCGATCATTAGTTGAACTCTCACAATTCTTCGGAACACCAACACAAATTGTAAGCGACAGAGGAACCGCATTCACTTCCAAAGCATTTAAGGAGTATTGTAAAGAAAATCATATCCGTCATATTTTGAACGCTGTACGAACGCCGAGAGCTAACGGACAGATAGAACGCTACTTCCGGACAGTAAAAATGTCTCTATCAACAATGACAAAACGGCATGATGGACGTGATTGGGAGGAACATCTTCCGTCGATTCAATGGGGGCTGAATTCTTTGCAACTCCGAATCACAAATCAAACACCACAAGAATTACTGTTTGCGTTTAAGCCAAAAAACATGTTCGCTAATCAGCTCAGTTTCGCACTTCAAGAAGACCTTTCCAGCGATGAAGAAAATATTCCATTAGCCGAACTTAGGGAGAAGGTCAAGCAGCGAGTACAAAAACTACAGTTGCAGCAGGCAGAAAGGTTTAATGCGGTACATCGTAAACCTGAAGCTTATGAAGCAGGAGACATGGTGCTCCTACGCGCAGAACATCCAGCGACAGGACAATCGAAAAAAAACTTCTTCCGAGGTATAAGGGTCCATATCAAGTCAAGGAAGTACTGGAAAACGATCGCTATGTGATTGGAGACTCATCTGAACTTCAAATGTCACGCAGGCCATATTCTTCAGTGCATTCCGCGGATCGAATCAAACCTTTTGCGAAAAAAAATGACATCGCATGGGAAGAATTTGATGACAGCGAGGAAAACGAGGATGCTGAGGGAGATCCGTAAAATTATTGGTTATCTAAGATTAAATGAATTTGAATTCTAATGAACTTTGCTTGTGGACATTTCAAATGACAGCTATTCCCTTGGTTGCTGGTTGATTAAGCATATCAGGTCCCTTGTTTTAAAACTACTTTAAAAATTAATGAATGAATTTAAAAAATAAAATTAAAAAATGATGTTGCTATGAAATGTTGATCTTCATTGACTTTTGGTCGGGTTGATTTGTGGAAGTTGAATTACCATAATGGGTCTTTATTAATTTTCTTAAAATTAGTGAAGGCTTGAGGTCCAATAGTTAAGCTACTATGGAACGCAGTGAAGGACAGTTGAAGTAGGGCAAAGTGAAACTATTATGCAAATAACGGTCTCGTAAGATGACATTATCAACGCTCGATCGGTGGGCACAGAAAGGCTGTGTGCAAAAAGGCTGTGTGCAAAAAGGCTGTGTGCAAAAAGGCTGTGTGCCAAATAGGCTGTGTGCAAAAAGGCTGTGTGCCAAAAGGCTGTGTGCAAAAAGGCTGTGTGCCAAAAGGCTGTGTGCAAAAAGGCTGTGTGCAAAAAGGTTGTGTGCCAAAAGGCTGTGTGCAAAAAGGCTGTGTGCAAAAAGGCTGTGTGCCAAAAGGCTGTGTGCAAAGTGGCTGTGTGCAAAAGGCTGTGTGCCAAAAGGCTGTGTGCAAAAAGGCTGTGTGCCAAAAGGCTGTGTGCAAAAAGGCTGTGTGCAAAAAGGCTGTGTGCAAAAAGGCTGTGTGCAAAAAGGCTGTGTGCCAAATAGGCTGTGTGCAAAAAGGCTGTGCGCCAAAAGGCTGTGTGCAAAGTGGCTGTGAGCATAGTTGTTGTGTGCTGTAGGCTGCACTGAGGACAGTGTAACGTAGGATGGCCGAAATGTTAACATGTAATGTGTTTAAAGCTTAATTGAGCCGGGAAATCCCTCCTGCTCAAAGGGTTATTAGTGTTAGTGTAGGTCTGCACATGCAGCTCGCCAAGTGAGACAGACGTATGGAGTTGAGTTCGCTTTACGTATCTGTGCTGAAAGGGCGCTTGGCGAGTTCGCGCAGTGTAGTAATAATGTGTGTTTATACTGGTATATAAGAGGCTTAAGAACCAAGCTGCGACTGTTCCGCTCCAACGTAGAATCAGTACTGCTTTATGGGTGCAGTACTTGGAAGGTGGACACCATTAACACACGGAAGCTGCAAGTCTTTGTAAACAAATGCTTAAGAATCATCTTGAGGATTTTTTGGCCGAACCGCATCTCTAACGAACAGCTTTATCTGAGAATGGGCCAAGAACCTATAAGCATTACTATACGAAGAAGAAAGTGGCAATGGATTGGACACACCCTACGGCGCGGAGACAACTCCATTGCGAAATACGCCATGCAGTGGAATCCGCTCACCCAGGCAGGCAGAATAGCGGGACGCCCTAGGCAAACGTGGCGCAGAACAGTTGAGGAGGAATCGAGCTCTTTAGGAATGAGTTGGAGGCAGCTCAAACGCGTTGCAGAACTTCGAACACGATGGCGCGCAGGCGTGGTTGACGCCCTATGCCCCCCGAGGGGTTAAAGGATCTAACTAAACTAACTAACTATATTTTTCTGTGCTTCGTTTCTCAAAGGCTGTTGCCATCAATCAAATTTAGTACCACCTAAAGTTCAGACTTCCATTTCTTCAAAAAGAGTTTTTTTTTTTTTGCCGAGAGCAGGTGAAAAATCTTCTAGAGACACCATAAGGCCCGACCGCCTGTGCTTATGGTAGTGCGAGATTTTTACTCACTAAAAAAACAACTCTCTTCAAAATTAATACTACAACTAAGCCGACGCTTACCCAGCATTTTTATTTTCGCCTACGAGACTCGTGATTTTTGGAAAAAGAGGTTCGTATGTACAATAATTAAAAAGAAATGTAGAGCTTAAGACAGGTTAAATTCAAATGAAAGTTCCTGGGTTTTTCATGACCGGCATATACTATGACGCGAGGTCAAAAGGTTTTGTCCTTTGCAGACGACGAATTGAATTGTTCGCGTCAAGTAGTTGAGTGGCGGTACGGTTACAATGGCCGTGAACACGATCTTTGTGTTTACGCGCAAATTTTGTTATGTCTTCGACGACGCTGGGAATTCCCAGATCTCGATGAATATCTTCGTTACGTACATACCACGGTTCGTTAACTATTGTTCTAGGAAATTTATTTTCAAAAGTTTGTATGATGTTTCTATTGCTTTTCTTGGTACAACCCCATAGTTGTATACCATACGTCCGCACTGGCTTTAGCACTTGTTTATAGATAAGCAGTTTGTTATGTAGGCTCAACCTCGAATGTTTTCCGAATAGCCAGTACATTTGTCGGTATTTGTTTTCGAGCTCTTCGTGCTTCTTTTTTACGTGCGATTTCCATTTAAGCCTAACATCTAGAGTCATTCCTAGATATTTTGCTTCGTTCGCGTACGGTATTTGAACCGAGTTTAGATACACAGTCAATCTATCCACGTTTTGTAGATAAAGTTGACGTGAGTAGATTTGCCTTCGTTAAGCACAATACACCAAGAATTCGTCCAAGCATGGACTTTATTAATAGCATGTTGCAGCTTTCCAGTTGCTGCTTCAATAGTATCGCCCGTGTCGTCCGCGAACGTTTTTTTCAAATATTTTTCAGATAACCGGCAATAGGGAAATAGGCCGATATGATTTCTTTTCATTCAGATGTTTGCCTGGTTTCGGGACCATTATAATCTCGGCGACTTTCCATTGTCTCGGAACATAGAGCAATCTGAATGAAGCGTTGATCAAATAGAGCAGTTTGATAAGAGCTTTTTTCGGCAATTCCATGACCACCTGCGCCGTTATCAAGTCGTAACCCGGTGCTTTTTTCGTCTTTACATTTTTAAATGTAAGAACCTCCCAGTTCGTTCTATTGCTAGTAAGTCTTGGAGGTCCTTTTTTCTTGATCAGCGCTTCTCTTTTATTACTTAAATTACTGGAGAGTGGTTGGAAGAGAGATCAAAATATTCTTCGACTGTAATAAACTTCTCGTAAATGCCTTTCGTAACGAAAAAATCGATAAGATCGGGAATTTTTTGTGAATCAGTTGGCCAATAGATCGAGAGTTAAAATGAGTTTATGCAGTTTTACTGAGGTACGTAAGGTAATCTCGTTTTCTATTTTCAAAAACGAGTACTCTTTTTGTGCTCCGAACAGAGAAGGACTCCCCAACATGTTCCATTCGCTGTTCGGAGTGCTGTTCTGGGTCTGTTTTTCTGTTCCGGATTTCATTTGGGAGTGCTCTCAAAATGCACTCACACATATAAACTCTTACATCGGACTACTTGTCAATGGGTGCGTTTTGGTGAAACCTCGCTTCTCAGTGAAGTAAGATTTAATACGGAGTACAACAACACAAGGTGACTTGGAACCACTTTAACTTTTCTTCTCAGTTGAACATGAGATGGGAAGAGCTTTTTCCCTGCGAAAAACTATTTCGTTCAACTGGAATGATTCAGTAGTATTTCATACATTTAAGCACAACTTTTTCATACTTTTTACTTCAATTTCAATTCAATCACCAATCTTCAAGCAATTAAAAAAGTTTTTTTCCAGATTGACTAAGAATCGTTTTATTCTACTTTGCATAATTCTCACCAAAACACACCTAATGTCATATATGTAGTACAAGACGTATTCTTTTGTTTATTTTATTTTCGCAGTTAAGAGAGTCAGTAGAAAACAGTTTTACATATGTATGTAGATATAAATAAATTATTAAAACGTGATGGAATTGCTTATGTCGTTTTCCATTGGTAAAAAAGCAACCATTTTTTCTTTCATTTGTTTGTGAAAAAGTTAAACAAGTAATCTTTCACCAACACACGCAAAACTAAGCAGAAGACGATTTCACATGCTCCGTTTGGAAAAAATAGTGAAATCGGGAGTGAAACTTTACTTCTCAGTAAAGTAAGATTGAGCACGGAATATAATAACAAAACATGACTGGCAACCATTTAGCCTTCTTCTCCAGTCAAAAGTGACTTGCATTATAAAGTTTGGAACAATCAATTTCAGAGGGCGCTGTAAAGACCATTTTTATTCAATTTGATTCAAGTTGAATGATTCGGTTGTATTTGAAAAATGTATGCACCACTTCAATTTCAATTCAATCGGCAATCTTCAAATAATACAGAAAAGCTATTAAAGCAGATTGAATTTAATCGTTCTGTTGAAAAGCTTTCACTTGGTTTTTCATAATTCACACCAAAACGCGTTAAAGTGAGAAGCACACGAGACAACCGTGTATGATTTACGTACAACCACTCATTTTACACATAACACCACATAATTTCCATACAATACGAGTATGTGCATGTGACAGTGGTTGTATAATCAAGACCATGCGACAACGGTCGGGTACCGATATCGTGTGGATACACACGATACAATTATCGCGCACAACACCAAAGCTGTCAAACCGTTGGTACAACACTTGTATCGTGTATTCCCCACTTAATGATTTTAGATAGCAAATCAGAAAGGCATGGAATTCCGAATTACAATCAGTTTTCTGATGTTGAATTTAGCTATCGCGCCTTACTTCACACGCACACCATGGATGGTTCAGTTTTTTTTTTAAAGTGGTCGTTATTGCGTATGAAGCAATTTGAGGTTTTTCTTTTTTATTCTAATCGCTTCATTCATTTTTAAGCACGCTTTATGCATGTCATAATAAGCATATATATGTTAGTTAATTTATGTGTTGTACTATTTGCAATTGCTGTTTGAAGACAAATATTCAGTATTCGAGATAATTTTTTTCTAGAATGAGACTTGTGCTCCATTAGGGGGGTTCACATTCTCAAATATGCTTGACAAGCATGGCTTGATGATGTTTGATGGATTGAAGCCATTTTCCGTTCACATTTGTCAAACAGGCTGTCAAACATCAGTTCTCTTTAGAATTTTAACCATGGCGGACGCTTTGATTGCAGCTCTTGTAATAAATCAAATTTTAGAAGAAGAAGAACAAGAAGAAAAAAAAGGCAACAAAATAAGAGGAAACGAATTTGGACTAAGGATTGGCCAAAAAAGCGTCCAAAATTTTCTTCTTTCAATTTGTTGGACGAATTGAAATTGACTTCGCCTGGAGATTATAAAAATTATCTCACGATGGACGCAGAAACGTACAATGAATTGTTGGCAATGGTACGACCTTACATCGAACGACAAAATACGAAGCTGCTACATTGCGATTTCTGGCAACTGGACGAAGCTACTCCGATTTGAAATTCAGCACATATATCGCAAAATCCACCCTTAGCGTTATAATAATTGAAACATGCAGTTTTTTTTTTTTTAATTCTCGCCGAAAACAGGTTCGAATTGAATTAATTTTCTTTTTCAATGAGTCCACATTCGCATTTGGATCTATTTCTTTAAATTTGTCCAAAAGAATTAAATAAGCTTTTTGCTTTTTCGTTTTGTTTTTATAATTTTCACTTTTAATTTGCCATATCTCTGGTAAACTCCGATAAATTTCAAAAAATTCTCTCCATAATTCGCAATTTCCGCTTACAACCATTTTTCTTTTCTTTGATGCGCACAGATTGACAACTTTTTTTAGAATGAAATTTCCTCCTGGTTTGACAAGAATGCGTTAATATTCTCAAACATGTGTGTCAAGCAAGCAGAATATTAAAATATTTTGATATCCATCCAACATGCTTGTCAAACTGTTTGATGGAGCGTTCACATTTTCAAATTCGAGTCAAACAAACCATGCTTGTCAAACATATTTGAGAATGTGAACCCCCCTATTGGCACAGATAGGGACTACAGTTCAACTACTACTATATTCTGTAATAGGACTAGAGGAGGGATGGTTATGGGAGTTGGGATTTGAAAAGGGACAGGAAACTAGGATGTGAATGGGACTTAAGGATGGGATGGGACGGAAAAGGAAAGAGTGTCGGCTGCGAGGGACGTGGCATGCTTGCTATATGCTCGGCTTAACTCGCCGGAAATGGGGCGGTTCTTGCCCCCGCAGCACGACCAAACCTACTACAAAAACATAAATCATGCCAATCATGTCCATTGAACGGACGGACGTTCACCACACTGAGGGCGCTGCAGATGGTGTGGCAGCGTTGGCGTTTGCCCTCCCGACCATGAAATCCGACGGCCATTAAGGTTGGACTTCCCAATTACTGATGCTGCTGCCAGGTCACTCCATCGTCACTGAAAGGGCTTTAGCTACCCTACCGCACCCCCTGAAAATTTCGCTTTAAAATGCCATCAAGCTAGCATGGGCTTGACGATACAAAAACACACACTTTTCGTAACCAAAGTGTTCACAATTTATTTCTTTTTTCTTCATCAGCAAAACAAATAACTTCAAAAATGTGAGGGATAACAACAACAAAAAAAACTAAAACTAAACTTTGTTTCTCCCCCCGCGAACTATGCACCTCTGGTAAATCTTTTATTACCTTAATTATTCTACTTGAACTTATCGGTTTTCCTACCTAGAGAGAGCTCTATTTAGGTGTAGGTATGTAATATATATATGCACTTAAAACTAACGCGAAAAATAACGGACAGGGGAAACGAAATCTTTACACTTAGCTCCTATTTTACTTAATTTTATAATATAAATTTCACCTCACTAAGTTACAAATATGAACATTAAAAAAAATTATATATATATATGTACGGACATTAGTGGATATATGTGGGAATGTATACTTTATGATAATAAATGAAATGAAAATATACATATACACATGTGGTTATATTTATTATGAAGGAATAATCCCTTCTCCGGGTGGGGCTTCTCTGGCGTGGTGGAGTTAGAGCACACACTCTTACCACTGAAGTAGATTCTACCAATTTCATCCAAAAATAATTTAACTCGGACTTCTTAAACGTAACTATATTTGCATAGATACGTATGTAAGCACTACAAGTGCGTGTGTATGTAGGTGCAAGTATGTTTAAAATTACTTGAATGATTTAAAAAAAAAAACGTTGGCGGCCACGACTTGGGCTCTATGAGTCTATGGCCGCCTTGGTATCGACAAGGTAGTGTGGAGCCTAATTTTAAATTTCATTAAGAAAAAAATTCACAAAATAATCGCTAATCACTCACCCCTTAAAACAGATTTGAATCTTGTAAACAAAAAAACTATATTTTCTCCTTCACTGGCACACTTCCTCTGCGTTAACTTTTTAGTTTCCTTACTTTTCTGTAATGGTACACTGCTTCTACTTTAACTTTTTACTTTGCTTATTTTCTTATATGGTGTACTGCCTTCTCTAGGGAAGGTCTTTATAGGTAGCACTGCACTTTTAAAAAAAGTATTTTTTATATGAAGGCAAGTGTTGCCTTCCACCACTTGATGAGGAGTGTTATGTTGTATTCCTCTATGGCTCTATGCCAGACCCGCAACGTCGACCAAGAATCCCTCTAGCCATACGGATTACTCCATGGTCTGATTTGAATTTAGCCGCTAATAGAAAAGGCAAAAAATAAAAAAAAACTACCAACATCCCTTTCTTACCCCATCTTTAAAATCTGGTTTGTGTCTGGGATTTAGAGCAGTTGAAACTGGTCTAAATTCAGTTTTGTCTGACCGTGCCTGACAACTGTCAAAACAAAAAAAAATAACAATCAAAACAAGAAGTAATTTCTTTCGGGGTAAGTACGATTTTTTTATTTTCTTCTTTTCTATTATTTAACGCTAATTCTGTTTTGATTTTCATGTGACCCACTGCTGAGATATTTGGCTACCCATATCTTCTGCCTCAGGAGCACTGGCCAGGAATCGTGGGCAACCGACGGACGGCGATCTAGGAGGACACTCAATTGTTGTTGCCGCCAAACGAGGGGAATAGTTCGCCCTCCATCATTTAGGCTGTTGTGCCTCACTTCAGGAGCTCCAGGCGTCAACATGCCCAACTGTTCGCTGCTCCCTCGGCAACCGGCTGTGCACATTGGTGCAACTCGAGGACAAAGCCTCGACCAACGGTCGTTGACCTTAGCTGCACAGCTGATACAGCCGCAACAAGAACACAAGGAAACAGGAATTTGTGAGTGATAATGTATTCATTTGCCTTACTATGATTTATTAACATATTTTCCTTCCAGGGTAGCTGTAACAATTCGTCCAGTCCGCCGATTAAACAAAGCACAGACAATATAATTACATATATCGATATTATCTGTGCACAAAGTGTTTTATTTCTGCTGAGGCGAAACGGTTTATCGCAGTGCTTAGGAAAACTGAACCAGCCCATTATTTTCCAGCTGGTTTCCAGTCCAGCTTTCCGTTCTCTGAAATTGAACTAAATGTCGAAATCGCGTCCTGGTCCACACCCGTGGCCTCCATTGGCAATAATTCATTGCAAGAAATATTTCATGCAATCGAAATTTCCAATGGAGACCGCAAATTTCTTAAAATGACTCATTTCAAGAAATCGATTTCTGCTTTCATTTCTTGCCATCTCTGCGGAAATAAACCCTGAAATAAATTTGACAGGGAGTGTCAATTTGAGTTTTACTACGAAGAAAACGGCTGATTGGTGCCTGACATGAAGTCTGAAATAAATATGTCTCGTGGAGACTCGGTGCCAACCAAGAATTGGTCGTTGCTTGCTCTTACGTGACATGGTTAAAAATGAAATTTCTTGACATAATTTGCCCACCGTATAAAAAAATAAAAATTTCTAACATGATGTCTGACATAATGTTTGAAATAAATATGTCTCGTGGAGACTCGGTGTTACCCATGCATAAAAGAGCAACTAAAAGGGTGCGCCTTTGGCAAGTGTTGTGCTAAAATTTCGTATAAATACGTCAAAATGACGTACTTGTCTTTGATAGAGATATTGTTGTCGCTATCATACACCTTGATATACATTGAACACTGTCGACGTTGTTATACTTTTCGGTGACCAATGGCGTAATAGAAGTTGCTTCTAATACCCTAAAGGCGTAGCTCAGATGATGGAAGAGATGATGAAAGAGTCGTACTGTATTTCTAATTTGTGGGTATAAAACACGGTTCTATCGGAGTAATTAATCCATTCCAAGTTGTTATCACTAGGTAAGGAGAACAAGTTTAGCGATTATCTCGCACTCAGTTATATACTAAGGAGAATACATCTAAGAGATCTTTAATTACTGTTACGGTCAAATCAAAGACATGTGTGGAATATTTGCAGTTTTTTCCAAGGATGGACGTCCCATCTCAACCAAGAAGTACCATAAACGGGCAGAGGGATTGCGTCAAATCGCTACGAGACAAAGTGGGAAGCAGCGGCATCGTGGCCCCGACTATACTGGAGTAGAAATCATCGAGGAAGACGGCGTGGCAATGGTGCACGAGCGCCTCTGCATTGTGGGCGTGCACACCGGGCATCAACCATTCCAATCGGAGGACGGAACCGTGGTTCTGGTGGCCAATGGCGAGATCTACAACTACTTGGAGCAATCGGCTGAAATCGCTAAGAAAAGACCACACTACCAACCAAAAAGCGACTGCAACGTCATCATTGAACTCTATGAGGAGCATGGAGAACATCTGTTTGAGTATATAACCGGTATGTTTGCGTTTGCACTGTACGACAAGAAAACGAAGACCATCTTGTTGGCCCGTGACCCCTTCGGTATCATTCCGATGTACTATGGAGAGGATGAGGACGGAAACATATGGGTGTGTAGTGAGATGAAATGCATAGTCGACGTGTGTCGCAAAGTGGAGCATTTCCCGCCTGGTTGCATACGAATAGGACAAGCGGGTACCATGAAACAGAAGACGTACTTCCAGCAGGCATGGCAGACTGAGATTCCCAGAACTTTGACTAGCTTGTCGATTTTGCGGCAAAAGTTTGAGTTGGCTGTTCGAACGCATTTACACTGTGATGTGCACTTCGGCGCATTGCTGTCGGGTGGCGTGGATTCGAGTCTTGTAGCATCCATAGCGACGAAGATTATGCGAGAAGCTGTCCCAGGTTATAGACTAAAGACATTTTCTGTAGGGCTTGAAGGAGCTCCAGATTTTAAGTACAGTAAGATGGTTGCAGACTACATAAACAGTGACCACACTGAGTTGATCTTCACTGTGGAGCAGGGCTTGGATTGTATTCGGGATATCATTTACCACTTGGAGACATACGACGTGACAACGGTTCGATGTAGTATACCCATGATTCTATTGACGAGGCACATCAAGAGCACTGGCATCAAGATGATATTGTCCGGGGAAGGCGCTGACGAAATGTTCGGTGGGTATCTGTACTTCTTTAACGCTCCTGATACCGATGAATTCAACCGGGAGCTTGTCACCCGGGTTTCGAAGCTGTACCTATCTGATTGTCTGCGAGCCAACAAGGTTTCCATGGCAAAGGGTGTTGAGCTTCGAGTTCCCTTCCTGGATACAGATTTTGTCAATTATGTGATGTCTCTGCGGCCTGAGGATAAAATTCCCGGTAAGTTGAACACTTTCGGAGGTATCCAGGCGCACCGTATTGAGAAGCACATTCTGAGGAGCGCATTTGCCGATGGCTATCTTCCTGATGAGGTCCTGTGGCGTCAAAAGGAACAATTCTCAGATGGAGTGGGTTATAACTGGATCGATACGATTCGAACGCATGCCGGCTCGCAAATCAGTGATGAGGAATACGCTACTGCAGAAGAACGGTTCCCAATTAACCCACCTACCACCAAAGAAGCCTTTTACTACAGAGAAATATTTGAAGAATTATTCCCTGGTGAGGATGCAGCGAAGACAGTGCAGCGCTGGGTCCCGCGGCAAGACTGGGGATGTCCTGAAGATCCTTCTGGCCGAGCCCAAGCTGTGCATAACAATAAGACTGAAGTTCCTGTTAAAGCGAAGTCATTCGCTAATGGGTTCTAGATTGATCTCGTTAAATTATTATTTTCTGTTTGTAAATTAACCTACCTAAATCAATTATAGCTCTTAATCTCAATCTTATTTTGCTTGACGTTAATTCTTGTTCTATACATGGTTCGAATTTTGTAGTTATAATGCTGATAAACAGATAAACATATGTCAATTGCAAACTTAAACTAAATTTGTTTACCTTTATTGATTTTTGTATTGCAGCTTCAGCAGTTGTTAAGAGGAATTTATCATTTTAGGTAACAAGATGTTACAAGGTATAAGGTAAGTTTTATAACGGAGGCTATAATGCTATAAGACTTCGTCCTTCCAACAAAGTTTTGAAAAAAAAAAAGAATACTTCCTTTTAGTTTACCAGTATTCTACGAGTAACTATGAAGTTTCATTCCTGTGTTTGATTTACATAGTTCGGTTCATACACGTGCTTGTGTAAAGTAATTTTTGGATAATTACCCAAAACATTATTCAAAACGAAGTTAGGCTTTCTGCAATATGAGTTTTTTCAAAGCAAAAATAAGAGAAATTCTTAAGCAATAAATAATGATGCAAAGTAAATGACCAATGGTTCTCATTATATGAAATATATAATTTATTAGTGTTACACTAATGTACATACCTACATTTGATTAAACTATTGCAGACATTTTTTTAGTTTTTATTTGAATAAAATGTGGAAAAGTTTGTTTACTTGCTAAGGTGGCACTACAGTCCCGGGTGGACCTGGGCCTCAACCAACAAGCCTCTCCAGCCAACCCGGTCATAAACTCCAGCCATCAGTTGCTCATGGCAAGTTCCTTGAGTTCCCCTCCTCCTTTTTGCATCACTTACCGCAAGGTCTCGCCCTAATGTGCCGTTCAGCTAGGGTAGATTCGAAGATTTTCCAAACTGTAATGTTCGGTTCCTTCTTCTTCTTCCTTTTATCAGCGACGCTATGATCCGAAAACAAGGGATCACAGCCCTCCCACTTCACCGCATTTCTACTGATCCGCCTGTGGGGTTCGCCTATTTGACCTCAGAAAATATCGGCAGGCCTGCCGAATTTCAATAACTCGGTTACTGAGGCCAATGAAATGCCGATGTCGTCGAATTTGTCTGATCCAGGCGTTCATAGGCCTGCCTTTCCTACATCGCGATGTCTTTGGAACGTGCATAGATATTGCCTTTTTTACAGGGTTCAAATGATCTCTTCTTTGAACGTGGCAATACCAGCTGAGCCGGTCGCGCTCTAATTTTTGTACGATGGTTTCCTTGATGTGAAAGCTTCCACGAATCTTCGAACTTCTTATTCGATCAAGCTTTGTCACTCTTACTTACTTATGTCCTGTATCTCCTTGTGGGTCCTAGGGCCTCTACTACGCCGACGCGCCATCGTGTACGGTTTCTGGCAATGTGTCTGAGTTCTCCCCAACTTTTCCCTAACTGCCGTGCCTCCTTCTCGACTGTTCTGCGCCATGTTTTCCGCGGACCGCCAGGTCTTCTGCCATCCTGAGTTACAGGGTTCCATTGCATAGCATGGTTCGCTACGGAGCTGTCACCCTTTCGGAACGTGTGACCAATCCATCGCCACTTCCGCCGTTGGATAGTTGTGCCTATTGGTTCCTGACCCGTTCTCTCGTAAAGGTGTTCGTTAGAGATACGATTGGGCCAGAAAATCCTTAAGATATTGCGCAGACACCTATTAACGAACGTTTGCAGCTTTCTGGTGATAGTAGTGGTCACTCTCCACGTGCTGCAACCATATAGCAGCACGGATTCAACGTTGGAGCGGAACAGTCTTATTTTGGTGCTCAAACTGATTGCATTGCTTCGCCATATTTTGGACAACATCCCGAACGCGGACTTTGCTTTGGCGATCCTGTTGGTTATATCCAGTTCGGTTCCACCATCGGTCGAGACAATACTCCCAAGATACTGGAAATCCTCTACTCTCTCTACCGGTTGTCCAGCAATGCATATTTGAGCCGATGAATTGAATTCCTCCGTTTCCCGTCGACAAAGCTGCATGAAGCACATCGCTAATCACCAATAGGAATTTTTTTTTTTTTTTTTTTTTAAAAGGAAACCCAAATCCCAGAGCACTCAGACTCTCCGGTCCATTGTACTACCAGGCAGGAACCTTTCTTTGGTGCAGTGGTTGGAAAAACTTCGATGTAATTCGTTTTTCCTTTATACTTGGGTGGCCCATGATTGCTGTTCCCCGCTGGGGAAACCCTATTCCAATAGGAATAATATTGGTGAAAGGATACAGCCTTGTCTTACCCCACTTTGGATCTCAAATTCCTCAGACAACCTCCCCCTGTGCAGAACGTGACATTTGGAGCCTTCATATGTAGCTTTGATAATAGCAATTAGTTTATCGGGAATGCCTCTCCTGCGTAAGGCACGCCAAATAAACTCCCTGTTGAGACTATCGAACGCCTTCTCAAAATCGATGAACAGCAGGTGCAGTGGCGATCGATATTCAACACACTGTTCGATGATAATCCGCAGGGTGTTGATGTGGTCGGCACAGGAGGATCCAGAGCGGAAACCTGCTTGTTCGGCATCGAGTGTGTCTTCGAGATGTTGTTTGATTCGCTCAAGGATGATTTTAGCTATTATCTTAGCTACAGCAGGCAGCACGCAGATACCCCTCCAGTTTCCGCACTCCAATAAATTTCCTTTCTTAGGAAGCTTGACGATCATTCCCTTTTTCCACTCATTAGGAAAGCTCTCAGCTTCCCAAGCTCTATCTATAAGTGGAAGCAGAAGCTCAGCCGACGTTGTTGGCGCTGCTCGTAAGAGCTCTGCTGGAATACCGTTAAGTCCTACCGCCTTGTCACTCCTGCTGTCATGCGAAGCATCTTCATCTCAGCTGCCGTTAATTTACTCTCATACTTTTTGTACATCGTCCAACATTGTGAACCGTATGTGAGCGCTGGACGTACAACTGGGGTGTAGAGCCTTCCTTTTAACTTAGGGGGCATTTTTCTGTCACAGAAGATAGCGGAATTTTCTCGCCACTTCATCCACCCTACGCTTACGCGATGATTGATGTCGTCATCACAAGTTGCTTTGCTATTGATCATAGATCCCAGATATTTGAACTTTTCGCACTTGGGAAGCACTGTTCCATTCAAATAAATGTCTGAAATAGGCCTGAGTGGGTCAGAGAACGGACAGCACAAGTACTCTGTCTTTTTTGAACTAATGCGATACCCATTTCCCTCCAAAACGTCCACCCACACATCAAGTGCTCGTTGCAGGGATGTAGGATCCTCACTTATGATGGCTCCATCATCAGCAAAGAATAACTGATGTACCTTGGGGTCCATCACTTTACCTTCAAGCAGATAATCAAGGACTGTAATAAAGAGCAAAGGACTTAAAACGCTTCCCTGGTGCACCCCGACAATGATTGGGAACTCTTCGGTTACTCCAGCGGGGCATCTTACTCTTGTCTTTGCTCCTTCGTACATGTCCATGATCATCTGTACATAGGTTTCTGGAACCCCTCGATGTCTTAGCGCCACCCATATCAGATCTCGTGGTTGTCTGTCGAATGCCTTTTCAAAGTCAACCAATACAATATGCAAATCCCTTAAGGAATCACGATGTTTTTCCATTATGATCCTTATACTTTGGATTGCATCTGTGGTTGATTTACCCGAGACAAACCCGCACTGATCATCAGATAGCCGTATTATTTTTCGCAGTCGGCCACCTAATACCCGCTCAACGATCTTCATGATGTGTGACATCAGCTTGATCGAACGGTAGTTATCACAGTTTCGTGTATCCCCCTTCCCTTTGTATACAGGGAGGAGGTAACTTTCCCTCCATTAATTCGGCATTGGATCACCTCTCACGAATTTGGAGATGAGAATTCTGAGCCATCTGAACCCGATGTCTCCCATCTTTTTCCAGAACTCAGAGGGTATTTCGTCTGGCCCAACCGCTTTTCGTTTTTTGGAGTATGTGACCGCCTCACTAACTTCTTCGACAGTAATGTCGGCTATTTCTTCACAGTTAGGGGTGGCTCTTGGAAAGTATAGCCGGGGAAACTGTTCATTTAAAAGCTCTTCACAATACTGCCGCCACCTCTGCAGAATTTTGTCGTCATCCACAAGAAGCTGGCCATGAGCATTGCTAATGAACTTTGGCGAACGAATCTCCTGAGCATTGTTCTTTCTTTGGGCGGCTATTTTGAAGATAGTGGCGCTCTTGTTCATATTGTGTCTTCGCAGCTCCTGGATAGCCTGGTTTGCATCAGCAACCGGGGAAAATATTTTCTGCAGCTCCCGATACAGGCCCTCCGTACTCTCTGCTTGAAGCTGGGCGCACTTCTTCTTCACTTTTTTCTTGCAGCATCTGTATTCCATTTCGAGGCGAGCTTTTTCGTCATTATTATTAGAGGGGCACTTTGACCAAGCTTTGAAAGCCGCTTTCTTCTCATTTATCACTTTCTTAGCTTCATCACTCCACCACCATGTTTCTTTGGCGTGTTGATGGTGGCCTTTTGAAGCTCCTAGCAGTGATTTGGCCTTATTTAAGCAAGTTCGCTGTAGGGAATCCCACATATTTTGTGCTCTGCACTCTTCATCCTCAGCTCCGTTGATGGTGTGAGAGAGGTAATTTTTCATTACGAAAACAAAAGCTTCGCCTTTTTCTTTGTCCAGATTGTACCACTTGATTTTCTCAGAGACCCTTGTTTGTTTGCTTTTCTTCGGTGTTTTCATAAAAATTTCTGTTAGCAGGAGACGGTGTTGCCGAGCGATTGCCTCTCCCAGGATCACTTTGCAATCTTTTACCCGAGGCTTCATGAAACTGGCTACCAAATGGTAGTCAATCTGAGTTTCATCTCCACCACTGCTGTAAGTGATCAGGTGTCGGCTTTGTTTGATGAACATGGTATTTAACACGATAAGACCGTGTGATTTGCACATGCTTAGGATGTCTTCACCAGGAAGGTTCCTGGTGCCATATCCTAGTCCTCCATGGCAGTCTTCATAGTCTTCGTTTGATTTCCCGACATGTCCATTCAAATCTCCTCCAACAAATAGAAATTCTTCCTTTGGGATGTTCTTAAGGAGATTGTGGAAATCTAGCCAAAATGCATCTTTATCTCTCTGATTGTACCCATCGTGGGGAGCATATGCACTGACAATATACCACACCTCTCCTTGTATTACTAGTTTGAGAGACATCAAACGGTCGCTGGACTTCGAAATGCTCAAGACGTTTCCAAGTAGCTCTCCCGCAAGGATGATACCGATTCCGTTCCTAGCCTTTTCCGTTCCGTAGTAGAACATCTTGTAATCTTTTGTCCTAACGTCCAAAAAACGCGCCCGATTCCCGGTGTTTTTCCATTTCGTCTCTTGGACACACAAGATGTCCACGCGCCTTCTATTCATCATCTCTTCCAGTTCGTAACTTCGACCGGTCATGCTTCCAACCTTCCAACTCGTGACCCTCAAATTGCGTCCAAACTGTTTCATTATTTTGCTAGCCCCCGGAATCCATATAGCTCTGACCCGAACATTTCTGCTCGGTCCAGGATCAGTACCATGCACAGCAGTGGTAGTGCCTGGCGGGGTAGTGCCTTTCCTTTTTGCAAGTATTACCATAATGATACAGTTTTGCAATACAATTTTTTGCACCATATTGCGATGGTGTTTGTTGTTTGACACGTGCATGCTCCTGTTTTAGTATTGTTTGATCTATCTTTTATGACACCGGTGATCTCCAGTCGTGTCAACCCACGGACTCGCATGCACACTTGTGGGAGGGTTTTTAAGGTAGTATATGTGTCGCTAGGCTCACTTGGGTGTTATATTGCCTAGATCTGATTTGTCCCCCTTAGTCGCCTTTTACGACAAGCGCTGGTTGTTGGGGGAGGGGGCGCTGCAGTGATATTCTTAACCCGACCCTGCACGGGGACTGTAATGTTCGGTTCCATCGGTTTCAAATATTTCAGACATCTTAGTCACTGCATGTGAACTTTTCTGACTAAGTAGATGTCATTGTATAGGCCGCGCAGTTCTCCATTTTACTTTCTTCACCACACACGGCGCCGTTGCTATATGGCTGCGGTGCTGCTGTATCCATCGATACGTCCGTCCGTCTTTTCTTTTCTTCTATTCCTCCAGCCGGCCATGTCATGTGTCACCGATCATGCAAAAACAAAAAGTAAACAAAAGATAAAATTCACATAAATGGATAATCACATAAAGCATGATGCTTTCACTGCTGTTGTGATGGTAGGAGTAGAACATCACCCTTATAATCCGTACAGTTGATCTAAAGAAAACAAAGAATTAAATAGTTAAAAAGTAAGAAAAAAAAAAAAAACAAGGTATTACCCACAAGACTTTCACATTTTGGTTTGATTTGACATTTGCTTGTTCGATTTCCTATTGTTCCCATGGTCACACCGCAATCGTCCCACATATTGTAGTAGATCTTATTCCTCAAACTGAACTCAAGTTCAACTAGCACATTGTTTTGATGTACAACACTAAGGAGATCGTTACGGTTTGTAATTCCTATAGCTGAGAGAATTCTCGAACGGCTAGTGAAATAACTCGTAGGCTAGAGGGATTTTTTTTAAAAAAGAGGATGAGGGAATTGGACAGGTCACTACAAAATGAAGACTCCAAGGAGACACAAGCACAACAAGTTCATTTATAAAGACCACATAATTGGCAGTGCAAGTAAAAAAAAAAAAAAATCAGAGCTTATACTGCATATAGTATAAAAGTATAGTGCATATATTGTGTATACAAACAAAAAAGTTATAGTACACATATTGTATATATATAATAAAGAGAGAAAAGTATAGTGCGTATAATATATTTTCAGCCGTATTAATAATGAGTTATCTTCAAGTCATGGTTTACGCATTATGGATTATGTTCAAATCCTAATTAATAAACAAATTCAGACTTTATTGACGTTTGTTAACTTGTGGTTAACTAACTCGCCGATTTCACGAGTTAACGAGTTGATAACTTTGCAAAATAGTGCGTGTGCGTAGAACTGCTGCATAGAATATACACAAAACGACGGACATAGGGGTATCTGCACCAAAAAGCTGCCCAAAACTCGATTTTTCAAAATGAAAAGTTAAGAAGCAATTTTTTTCTAGCGGTTGCTAAATACCCATGAAACAATGCACCTGAATCATTTTAATTCTGTGTGCACATACTTGAACAGAGGATCAGTCCAAAGTCATTGGTCAAAGAGTTCATTTGTTTAACAAAAGTTTGCGCAAAAACGATACAGTTGTGTAATTTGTTTTTCTTATTTTTCGCCCATTGTGTGATAAGTTTTTAATTATTGATAATTTAGTACCAGGTTCCATCACTTGATTATCTACTTTGTCGCGGTGTGATGGCTTATACTAGAGCTCAAGACGCTTGGAATTGACATCGGGGACGTATCACGTCCAAAGCGGTATCGCCGCAACGATGAGCGATTCACTTGAAGAGGCTCGAAGTAAAACTAAAAGATAATCATCCTACCTAGTCTCTCCTATCCTTCTTCCCCACCCCTCACCCAACTTTTCCACCTGGGCTGGATCAAGGTGTCAACCGTACCGTGCCGAGGATCAGCCTGGCTGAGGGCCCAGGACAGCCAAAAATAGCTCAGTCGCAAACGGTGTATCCAGAGACAGCGGGCACGCTCTGGTATCAACTGCCTTATCTGCATAATGCGGGGCTCTGTGCAGACTGACCACCCTTTCCCTAGCTACTCGTGGGACCAACATTTCAAACAAACACAAAAAACCAGACCTTGAGGCCGGACCTCAACAAAAAAACCCGGAAACAGCCGACATCGTCGGCAGCTCTAAAAGCACTACACGTGTGGAAGAGCATCTGTAGAATCTCTGCATTGACGATTCCGTCAGCGAGTGCTCCGTGCTGTCGGACGAACTGAATAGCGCTACACCCACGTGCAGTTCAGCTCCTCCATCTCTTCCCAAGCTCACTGACCAAGAGAGGAAATCGCTAAGTGGTGAGACTAAAGCGGCTTTCCGCATCCTTGACCGACTAGGCAAAAAGACGGAAAAGGAGTGGAGTCAGCAGGAGCGGGAATCCCACATCTGGGCAACTGACATTGCCCGACAGTTCAGCGAGCTAATGAAGCTAAAGCCTCTGCGGCACTTCGCTACCCGTGGGCAACGCCACCCAACAACCCGTGGCACACGCGACCCTTCCACCCATGGCTCTCGCCAGTCCTCCACCCGGGGCACTCGCCAACCCAAGAATCAGAGAGTGAATCCCTCTCCTCGAAAGTATCGCTCCCACGCTAACGACACACCGAGTCGATCTGGTTTACCAAACCAAGCTGGGGGCCAGTCCGTAGTCGCGGTAGACTCTGCGCCCAAGAGACGCAGGTCCGTAGACGAGGAGTCCAACGCCTCGAAGAAGACAAAGAGCTCAGTGAGCTCCGAACCCTTCTCCAAAACGGTCAAGGACAGCCTCGTCGTCGCGATAGTGGACCTGTCTGACGAAGAGAGGATGATCTCCTACGATAAGTGGAAGCTCATTGAAGGCAGAGTGATGAACTGCCTTTACGAGCGTATACTAACTCATCCCAACTCTCCACCCACCTTTCAAGACGCTGGCTGGCATCAAGGCTTTGTTAAGCTGATCGCATGCGACGATCAGAACTCGGTCGACTTCATCGCCGCTGCCATTAGCAGCATAGGTGAAATCTGGCCAGGAGCCAAGCTCAAGGCGGTGGAACGGAGCCAAATCCCCCACAGGCCGAAAGCGAGGATCTGGGCTCCACTCGAACCGCCCGAGCCAGCAAAAGTCCTTAGCCTGATTGCCTATCAAAATCCGGAGGAGCCACCGAGCTCTAAAAAAACGGATAACGACACCAAGAGATCTGGCCGCTCGCTAGTCATTTCTCTAACTGCCGAATCAATACCTCTACTCCGTGCGAAGGAGTTTAAGACCCGTTGTGGTCTGAAGGTAATTGATGTAAGGCTTTTCACGGCGGACCGTAATAGCATCGCAGGTCCCTCTAACTCGGCGACTCCCGCCCTCCCCCGCGTTGTAATCCCTGATGATGAACCATCATCCCCCGATGACTTAAACGCTACCGTCGTGGAGAGGTCCGTATCAGCTCATAATGATGCTAAAACTGATGCAGATTAATCTCCACCATTCTTCCTTAGCATCCGCTAACCTGTTACTTCGCCTCAGTGAACGAGGCTTTGACATCGCCCTGATCCAAGAACCTTGGATAAGAGATGACACCGTCATAGGATTGAGGGCCCCAGGATATACGCTATACCACGCGAAGAATGTAGGTAGAACCCGAGCTTGCATTCTTGCTAAAACCTCCTTAAACCTAACTTTTCTTCCCCACCATAGCACAAGAGGCCTAGCAGTAACACTGCTTAAATCAAAAAACACCACCATCTGGCTGGCGTCAGGATACCTACCCTATGAAGACCCCGAGTCTGCATCCAAGGAAGTGGAAGAAGTGGTAGATGAAGCAAGGAGGAGAAGAGAAGCCATCTTATTGGGGTGCGACACTAACGCGCATCATGATCTATGGGAAAGTACCGACACTAACCCTCGAGGTAGGTCTATTTTCGAGTATTTAGTAAGCACCGACCTAGTAGTTTGTAACAGAGGAAATAGTCCTACTTTTATTACCAAGACCCGGCAAGAGGTGCTTGACGTCATCTTTGCTTCCCAAAGTATCTATCCTGCAATTTCCAACTGGACTGTATCTGACAGTCATTCGTTTTCCGATCACCGCTATTTGGAGTACAAACGGGAAATCTGTCACAGTACCGCACCCTTGGTCTTCCGCAATCGACGGAAAACCGACTGGTGCTTACACAATAAATCCCTCTCTGCTAAACTATCCAATCAAGTGTACACTACACCAACTACACAATTGGAATTAGACAAGCTAAACACCATTCTAACTTCTGCACTTAATACAGCTTTCATCGAATCCTGTCCGACCACAAGAAGAAAGGTGGACAATCGTCCCCCTTGGTGAAATGCAGAACTTAACAGCCTTCGCTGCACAAGCAGGAAGCAATTCAATAAAGCCAAACGAACAAGGCTACCACTGGACTGGGAAATCTACAAAGAAAGTCTGAAGAACTTCAAAATAGAGGTTCGGAAAGCTAGATGCAGATCCTGGCGCGGTTTTTGTCAGAGTATTGACAACACGTTTCAATCCTCTAGACTGCGAAAAGTCCTCTCCAAAACACCAACTATACCTAGTGTCCTCATGAATCCCAATGGATCCTGGGCTGAATCGGACGAAGCATCGCTCAACCTGCTCATGGACATTCACTTCCCCGGCTGCACGCCTATCACCAACGATGATCGCGCCCTGGTAAATGCTGCACGCCCACAGACACCTCCTCATCTTATCAGCGAAGATAAGCTGAAATGGGCAGTAAACAGTTTCGAACCATTCAAATCCCCGGGACCGGATGGTGTTTTTCCGGCCCAGATTCAGACGGCCTTCAATATAGTACGGCAGTATCTTTCCTGCATTCTGAAGGCTTGTCTTGAGCTCGGAACAACACCAACTGCCTGGACCGAGGTAAGAGTGGTCTTTATACCCAAAGCAGGCAAGACATCGCACACCCTCCCAAAGGGCCTAAGACCTATTAGTCTAACGTCCTTCCTTCTCAAGATTCTGGAAAGAATCCTGGACCTACACATCAAGGCCACTATTGATAGCACCCTACTATCCATGTCACAGCACGCCTACCAAAAAGTTAAGTCTGTGGAAACGGCTTTGCACTCCATCATCCACCCTATCGAAAAATCACTCTCAACCAAAGAGTTCACCCTAGTGTCATTTCTAGACATAGAGGGAGCCTTCAACAACGTTGAAACAAATTCGATTACCAGTGCCTTACGTAGGCTCAACGTCTGCGAACCCATCTGTTGTTTCGTGGAACACATTCTAAAGAACAGGGTGATAACAGCATCCTTGGGAAGTAGAACTGTTAAGCGACCTGCACATCGAGGCACCCCTCAAGGGGGTGTACTGTCTCCACTATTGTGGAATTTGGTGCTCAACGAGGCCCTTCTAAAGATCGAAAAAACTGGATGCAATGTTATTGCCTATGCAGATGATGTCGCCATTCTAACAACAGGCAAATACCCGCAGACGCTGGCCGATGTCATGCAGTCTGCTCTTAATGAACTGCTCAGATGGACCGATAAATGCAGCCTCTCCGTTAACTCGACGAAGACCGAGCTAATTCTATTCACAAGAAAACACAAGCTACCTGACTTCACTCCGCCCAAGATAAGGGGATCCACCCTCAAGCTTTCAAATAGTGCTAGCTATTTAGGCCTAAAGCTTGACCGCGAGCTAATTTGGAAGGAGAATGTCGTCGCAAGAAAGCAGTAGGCTCCACCTGGGGCCTTAAACCAAGCATCATGCACTGGCTATACACGTCGGTCATTAAACCGATTCTCATGTATGGAGTATTGGTATGGTGGTCCGCCTTGGAGAAGAAATCCAACCTATCCATAATGGAAAAAACTCAGCGAGTTGCATGCCTCAGTATTACCGGTGCACTGAGAACTTCTCCCACAGCGGCGCTCTCAACCATGCTCCATCTGCTTCCGATTGACATCGTCAGTAAGCAATTGGCTGTCAGCTCGGCAATAAGACTGAGAGGCTCCAGGCAGTGCAAGAAGCAACACACGGGACATGCCAATATACTTTCGATGCACCGTCATCTTCCCAATTCCACTGACCATCTGCCCACTGAATATGATTTTGACAAGGGCTACACGCACTCGATACCGGACAGAAGTGAGTGGACGCAACGCAATGTCCTTTACAACGAATCGCTGTCAATCTTCACGGACGGGTCCAAAACCAAGGACGGAGTCGGTGCCGGAATCTTCTCCGAAGATCTGGCCATACACCTCTCCTTTAACCTTCCAGACTACTGCAGCGTTTTTCAAGCCGAAATCACCGCAGTTCGCAAAGCTGCTGACTGGCTGGCGGCTAGCACACTATCAACACCTGATATTGTTATTTATGTCGACAGTCAGGTAGCCATCAAATCCCTCGCATCCAGCACTACTAGATCTAAGGCAGTGAAAGACTGTCGCATATCTCTTAACGAGATAGCTGGTCAGTACAACCTCACCCTTTGCTGGGTACCAGGTCACTGTGACATACCGGGGAATTGTGCAGCCGACGAACTAGCACGACAAGGCTCCTCTGGTACAGATAGCATAAGCATCACCGACATCGAAGCGCCAGCGTCTTATGTTAAGTACCTTCTTCAAATTGATGCCGAGAAAGTAGCCAATTATCGATGGCAACATCTAGACCAATGTCATACCGCCAGACAGCTGATACTCAATAAATCCAGGTCCATCGGACTCTTGAAGCACAAGAGAGGAACCCTCTCAAAAATAACAAATGTCCTCACCGGACACTGCGTCATAGGAAGACATGCCCAGAGATTAGGTATCCCTCACAACGACTTCTGCAGAAGCTGCAGAGATGAAGAGGAAGAAGAGACCATCAGTCATCTCCTGTGCGCCGGTCCTGCGCTCGCCAACATCAGGAAGGCTACTCTGGGTGAGTACTTCTGCAATGATCTTAATGATCTCGGCAACGCCTGCACGGCTAAAATTCTCGACTTCATTCAACGAAGCAAATGGTTCCAAGAGTAAGAGGGTGATCCACCCGCCTTACACATCGGCAGTACAATGGACCAACTTTTTGGTCTAAGTACATCCTCATCGAGGGCCGATCCTAACCTAACCCTAACCTAGTACCAGGTATGTACTTTATTATAAATATATTTTCATCATCCACAGGTCTATTTTTATATCGAAATTTTTATTATTAAGATAACATGGAAATCGTCTTTTCTTTTGCTCATTATTTTTGAATCATGGACTTTTTTTTATATACTACTTACTTACTTACTTACTTAGGTGGCGCTACAGTCCGGGTTGGACCTGGACCTCAACCAACAAACCTCTCCAGCCAGCACGGTTACGGGCCAGTTGCCTCCAGTTGCGTACGCCAAGTTGGTTGAGGTCCCCCTCCATTTGTTTGCGCCACCAACCAGGAGGTCGTCCTGCGCCGTCCATCCGGGGTGGATTCGAAGACTTTCTTGGCGGGAAAGTTGGGCTCCATCCGCTTTAAATGACCCAGCCATCTTAATCGCTGTATGTGAACTCTTCTGGCTAAGTCGACGTCCTTGTACAGACCGTAAAGTTCGGCATTGTACCTTCGCCTCCACTCACCGTCTATGCAGACGGAACCAATGATCGCTCGAAGAACTTTTCTCTCAAAATAACCAAGGGCATCCTCATCCGGTTTTGTCAAAGCCCATGCCTCTGTGCCATACAGCAGGACTGGGATGATTAGTGTCTCATAAAGAGTTACCTTAGTAGTTCGAGATAGGGCTTTGCTACTCAATTGCAGTCTTAGCTCATAGAAACAACGATTAACAAGAGTAATTCTTCGTGTGATCTCCTTACTTATGTCATTTGAGGTGCTGACCATACAGCCTTTACTACCTCAAAATTATATCTGTTTATTGTGGCGTTCTGTCCAAGACGCCGATGCTGGGTGTCCTTTTTTGTAGACAGCATATATTTTGTTTTGCTTTCATTGACCGCTAAACCCATCTTTGCTACGAGCTTGGCAGGGATGCCAAGACTAGACATGGCTCTGTATAACTCGTCTCTATACACGCTATCATAGGCAACTTTGAAATCGATGAAGAGGTGGTGCGTATCGATTTTATATTCATGGGTTTTTTCCAAGATCTGCCGTAGTGTGAATATTTGGTCAATGGTTGACTTTCCCGGCCTGAAACCGCACTGATAAGGACCTGTCAGGTTGTTGACAATTGGTTTTAGGCGTTCACATAATACGGCGGACAGGATCTTATATGCGATGTTGAGGAGACTTATACCTCTGTAATCGGCGCAGTTCAGAGGGTCTCCTTTATTTTATATACTTCCGCATTGTTCGGTAGACATTTTTATATCACATAACGAAACAAGATTTCCAGTATAGAATAAAAAAAAAATGCCTGCCTATTTTTGCCTTTTTAGATTTGTTCAGCCATAATGCATGTGTAGTTATTTTCTAATTTTGAGGTGTGGATAAGAAATGTTTATGTAATATGGATATTTTAAACAGGTTATTATTGACTTCTAATCCTCTTATAACAAACCTAAGACCTTTGCCTGCTAAAAAAAAAATCTTAAGAAAAAAACACTCAACTGATAGAGATTAATAGGCAGTATCCAGTGAAACTGAAGAAGAAGGAGATGAAGATTCTGATGAAGAATCCTTATCTTGGGCTCTGTCCTCTGTTAAGTGTATAAACGTAAAAGATATATTACATGTAAAATATTTAAGTATTAGAAGCAGTGTTTTATTTTATTTTGGGACGAAACAGATCGTGTATTGGCGGTCACAAAACATACATATCCTACGTGGAATTTAAATTAAATTTACAAAGTGGCCGCCAATAATTTTTATTCTTGCGGGGAAGTTCTCCCTTATTCGAAAACTTCAGTGAAGCCTCCAGGTGGAGCGCAGGTGAATTCAGTTATTCCAAAAATATTACGGAAGCTCAGCCGATCCGGGCCCATAATCAGCCCGCTAAAGAAAATCCATTGTAAGCGGAAAAATGTTACCGTGCCCCTGCAGCTTACTGGCCGAACACAATGCACGTAGCTGTGGCGTAGCAGTAGCGTAGTACGAGCTGTCCAAAAGTAAAAATATATGGAAACTCAATAGTGCGCCCACAATGAGGTAGCTGCGACGAAGCAGTAGCAGTAGTGTAGTACGAAGTTGGTTTACTTTTAACTTTTGCAGCGCTACAAGTGACAGACAGAGAAATTGGCGACTGTTGAAGTCTGTTTTGGTTTTCTATACGATATTTTCGTGGTGGGTTCTTGAACTGAGCTCAGCAGTAGCGCAACAAATTTGAAATATTCGTTACAGTCAAAATGGAAAAGCACGACGTGGAAAAATTTATTTTGCTGGTGAAAGGAAAATAAATGTATCCATTTCTTATTAATTTGATTGTATTATTATAGCACAAAAATCTCACAAAAATAATAATCAAATCTCAATAGCACTCAAGAAGAAAAACACAATTTTAATTAGCTGCCATAATTTTACATTACTACGCGTTACACCATTGTGGGCGGATTTTACGAGTGTAGCGAAACACCATTTGACAGCTCTACGTACTACGCTACTGCTACGCCACGGCTGCCAGTTACGAACAGCGGTTCAAAAACACACAAAGGAACTGCAAGATACTCAAGATACTCGTAGTCACGTTATGTGGAGTTTTTTTTTTTTTTTGTTTTGCTTATAGTTGTTTTAAATTTTATTTTTCTTTATTTTTGTTGATAATTTTTCTTGTGATCATTATTCTTTTTTTTAATACCTTCTAATCATTTTGAATACTCTTTTAATAAATAATCATTTAACCAGTTATTGTCAAAATAATAGGAGAACATTTACGAAATATATAATATAATGCGGTGCGATTGTGGTGTCGCTTCTGTGTATCACAGAAATAGAAGAATACAAGAAACAAATCCAAACAAATTACATGCTTACAAGCACAAGTCAATGCATTAGAACAAAAACAAATTGACAAGAACGTAGAAATAAAAAATGTTCCCATGTCGAACAGCGAAAATGCATTCGATTCGTTAGCCAAAACAAAGGCAAGGCCGAATATGTACGTATGGTTTCGGAGTAACAAAGTTCTTGCAAGAAAATCTGAAGGAAATCGTATTATCGAAATACAATCGATCAACGATATCGAGAGAATGGCATGAACAAATGTCTCTCACATCGTAAACACACTAGTGTACAAAATCAATCCACCATATAATGAAAAACGATTTGAATGAAATAATTAATATAAATTTAAAAATCTTAAATCACAAGGCTTATACAAAAATAATAACAGTGAATTTTCGTGAATTTTCCACTAAATGTGAGGTCTATGAGAACAAATTGGAATGCTTTTGTATTATATGTGGACGATTTTTTGTCTAGTATTGATGTAATTATGCTTTTGAAATAAATACTTTATAATAGGACTGTAGGGAAGGTTTTGAGAGTTGGATATGAAAATGATAGGAAACTAGGATGTTGATGGGACGTTCACCACACTCAGGATGCAGATATTGTAGCGTTGGCCTTTACCCTCCCAACCAAGAAGTCCTGCGGTAATTAAAATTGGACTTCCCAACGGACTGATGCTGCTGTCGGGTCACTCCACCATAGCTGTAAGGGCTTTGGTCACCCTACCACACCCCCTGAAAATTTTTTTTTTTTTTTCCGAGGGTAGGTGAAAATCTTCAACAAGACACTATGAGGATCGACAGCGCGTGCTCATAGTAGTGTGGGATTCTTACCCACTAAAAAACCTCCCTTCAAAACAGACTTGTTTTTATTTTTACTACAACTAAGTATTCGACTTATCAAGTAGTTTTCGTTTCGCGAAATAATGACGTTTTGCAGGTACCTTCCCATTAGAAGTTCCTGCCAGCTCCGCAGTTTAGACGCGGTTACTTATCGCGCTAGGTCTAAAGGTTTGGTTCTTTGTAGACGGCGCAGTAAATTTCTTTCTTCCAAAAGTTGGAGGACTGTAATATTTACGTGACTTTCTAGTCGACTTCTATGCTTTCTCGCGTAGGTTTGAATTTCGTCTTCGATTGTTTTAATGCCAAGGTCTCTGTGGATATCGCTATTTCTGATATACCATGGCGCATTTACAATACCTCTTAGCACTTTGTTTTCAAAAGTTTGTAAAATTTTAATATTACTTATTTTGGTACAAACCCCAGAGTTGTATACCATATGTCCATACAGGCTTTAGCACTTGCTTATATAAAAGCAGTTTGTTATATATATTAAGCTTGGAATATTTTCCAAGTAACCAATACATTTCTTGATATTTGTTATCTAGTTCTTTTCGTTTTTTCTTAACGTGCGTTTTCCATTTCAGCTTTGTATCAAGTGTCATTTCAAGATACTTAGCCTCGTTTGCAAACGGGATTTGAACCGAGTTTGAAAAGATCGGCAAATTATTTATTTTTTTATAAGTAAAATTTACATGAACAGATTTGGTCTCGTTGAGTGCGATTCGCCAAATCTTTGTCCATTCATTTACTCTATTCAAAGCTTCTTGCAGTTTTTCTGTAGTATCTTCGACCGTTTTATCTACTGTCAAGATAGCAGTGTCGTCGGCAAATCTAGCTAGCTCAGTGCCTTCTACTTGCGGTATATCACGAGTGTATAATAGATATAAGACTGGACCAAGAACGCTTCCTTGCGGCACCCCAGCCATTATTTCCTTAAAATCTGAATATTCGTTTCCACATTTGACGCGGAATAGCCTATTCGTAAGGTAGTTCTTCAAAATATTATATAGGTGCTCTGGCAGAACTTGTCGTAATTTAAACTTTAAGCCTTCGTGCCAGACCTTGTCAAAGGCTTGAGAAACGTCAAGGAATACGCTTGAACAAATCTTTTTTTCTTCAAGTGATTTTTCGATTACATGTGTTATTCGATGTACTTGTTCAACTGTAGAATGCTTACTTCTAAATCCGAATTGATGATCAGGGATGAGATGCCCTTCTTCTATAACCGGCTGTATTCGCCTAACCAATATTCTCTTGAACACTTTGGATATAATTGGAAGAAGCGAAATCGGTCTATAAGAGGTTTTTTCATTCGGCGGTTTTCCAGGCTTAAGGACCATTATAACTTCGGCGACTTTCCATTGACTGGGAACATATTCTAGTCTAATCGCGGCGTTTATAATGAACAGAAGCTTAATTAGAGCTTTTCTTGGTAGTGCTTTAAGAACCTCTCCCGTAATTAGGTCGTATCCAGGAGCTTTCTTAGGTTTAAGTTTCTTTATTTCTTCCTTAAGTTCGGTAAGCGTTGCATTTCTTATTACGCTATTGTCTATATACGACGTATTTATATTTTCAATAAGTGCTTGTCCATCAAACGGTTTGAAAGTTTCTTCCAGGTGGGCGGCGAAAACTTGCGCTTTCTCTTTATCATGCCTGGCCCATTCGTCTTGATTTTTCCTAATTGGCGCGGCTTGAATTTGAGGTTTTTTAATACCTTTTATAGCCTTCCAAAGCGAATAGTTAGAATCTTTTTCTGCCGTTAAGCTTTCTAGGTAAATTTGTATTTCATTATTCTTAAGGTCTTTAATAGATCGTTTTAGTGAGTTGCACAAACGGTTAAAATGTGCTTTATGTTGCGGAGCCCGAGTTTGTTGCCATCTTTTACGCGCTTTTCTCTTCTCCTTAATCATCTCTTTTATTTCCTGCGGTTAAATTTTAATGTAACTGGCCGGGGTTCTCTTTAGTTTGGGAGTATTCTTCCACGCGGCGTCCTGTAAGATTTCGACGAAGCGATCTACTTCAACTTCAAGTTCATAGGGCGTTTTAAGTGATACGCTCAGCTCAATATTTGCTTCAATATCTTTTTTAAAGCCGTCCCAATTAGTTTTCGCGCCAGTTAATCTGGCCGGTCCTACTTTTTTAATCAAAGCTTCGCTTATCGTCATAATGATTGGAGAATGATCAGAGGAGAGATCAAAGCTTTCTTCAACTTTTATACAGTTGCTAGATATTCCTTTAACAACAAAGAAATCAATCAGATCTGGTATCTTATTTCTATCAGTTGGCCAATATGTTGGTTTACCCGTCGAGTAAAAATCACGAAAATTTCGCCTTAAACGGCCATCAAGCCGTGATAGTAATCAAAACACACACTCTTCATGACCAAAATATTTACAATTTATTTTTCTTCATCAAAAAAAGGAGACAAATTTTAGGAAAAAGTGAGTGATATCATCAAAAAAACAAAAAAAAACTAAACTCGGTTTCTTCCACCGCGAACTATACCTCAGGTAAATCTTTGTTACCTTATTCTACTTTACTTATCGGATTTCCTAGCTAGATAGAGCTCTGTTTAGGTACATATATATGTATGTTTGCACTTAAAAACTATAGTAAACGCGAGAAAAATACGGACGGGGAAACAAAATTTTCACAAAATAAAACTAAAAATTTTATACATCACCTCACTATTATCAGACAAAAAGAATAATGAAGAAAAAAAAATATACATGCATATATCTGTGGCAAAAAGGAATAACAGCATAAGTGCCTTTTCACATTCCAAAAAACGTATTCAAAGATGTCTTTATCGTCTCATTTCCCTGCCCCTAATTCCGTAACTGCTTCAGATAATGAATTCCACACATATCGAGGCAATGTATCAGCGTTATAGGTTCGGCTTTCCT
This sequence comes from Brachypalpus laphriformis, assembly GCA_945910035.1. Lineage (NCBI taxonomy): Eukaryota > Metazoa > Arthropoda > Insecta > Diptera > Syrphidae > Brachypalpus > Brachypalpus laphriformis. The sequence goes on from OX246756.1 coordinate 106,127,048, forward strand.
GATAGAATATTATATAAAAAATGTTAAAAACAAAAAATATTTCAATAACGGCATAAGTATACTTATGCTGTTATGCCTTGTTGCCACAGATATATGTACTCGTATAACGACATTGAATGATATGTATGTATGAACAACTATGTAAAACACTTATAATATTTTTTTTTATATAAATTTAACGTCTCTTTGAACAAGAAGTATCTATGTACGTGTATCTGCACATTTATATTATATAATATGTATATATTAAATATATATACCTTTTCGATCAGTTGATCCCTTCTTCCGGTGGGGCTTCTCAGGCTTTGTGTATTTTCTACTGCTTATGAGCGCCCACTTTGGAGTACAGGTGAGCTGCAGTATATAGTTCCTTATATATATGTGCTTATGTACGCATATAAGTACGCGTGTACGTAGGTATATTTTAGGACTTTTGAATAAATGTTTAAGAAAATGATTGGCGGCCACGACTTGGGCTCACAAGAGTCTATGACCGCCTTGTTGAATGCGGAGCCTAATCAAGAATGCATTTAGAAAACAAAGCATTCACTTAGAAGCACATCACTCACCCCTTAAAACAGATTTGTTTAATTAAAATAATTATTTTTCTTCTCCTCCTTCTGTGTTGGCTCACTAGGAATTTTAAGGGTAAGTACGACTTTTATTTTGTTATTTTTCCCGTATTTATTGTTAATTTTCTATTTCTTTATTTTCATTTGACCAACTCGTGAGGAATTCGGCTGCCCATTTCAATAACCTCGCATTTCAATAGCCTCAAGAGCACTGGTCAGGATTCGAGGACAACCAAAGGACTGCGGTCTAGGAGGATACGCAATTGCTGTCGTAAGTCGACTGGGAAGGATTTGTCCTCCATCATTCAGATTGATGTGCCCGAATAACCAGGGGCTCCAGGATTAAACATGTCCAACGAATCACCTCTTCCAACGGCAATCGGTTGTGGACATTAAAACAACTAGAGGACAAAACCTCGAACAAGAGACGTTGACCTCAGCTACACAGCTGATACAGCAGCAACAACAACACATCATTCGCAGCTAAGGAAGGAAAGAAAAACTATTGTAAGTTCATGGATTTGTTTATCCTTGCCATAAATTAAGTCATTTTCATTCCAGGGTAGCTGTAACAAGGTCCATTCGCGTACCCTCTCAAAACAGCTAATTTTTACGAAAACCTGTTCGGATACGGAGAATTTTCGTAGTTCTTCACAGAAGAGTGCGCTCTCGGGAGAGTAAGAAATTTCCCCTTGCTGTGAATTGTAGTGCAAGAAATTTCTTTGGGCTGGCTTGTGAAAACTGTCAAATCCCTGTATGCGTGATTTTTTGTTGGATTGTTGTTTTTCTTTCTTTCTTTCTTTCGTGTACAATTGGTTTAAAGGTTTGATATTTAAACAGTGAGCAACTTTTGTTGTTTAACGCGTTCGTTTACTTTTTCGTAATTTAACCTCTCTCCGAGAGAATTTTACCCCCACTTTTTGAAATTCGACAATCTACGAGTCTTAGTACAAAAACTATGCGGACGGACCTAATATAACTATAAAGGTCGATTCACAGCTCAGCGACCTGCGAATGCGAATGAGCGAATATTCGCAAATTTTGACATTTCATTCACAGCTGCTTTTTTTGTGGTCGCGGCAATCCGCGAATTTGAGCTGTCATTCATTTTATAACTAATTGCCTAAACGTGAAAAATGCATAAATACATAGCGTAGCTTTCATTCAGAAGGTAATATCCTACATTCATCATTCATTCATTCATTTTCAATGGCCCGCTAATCCTTCATGAGGGTCGCGGGGGTAGGATGCTCAGGTGGATTCTCCATTGTTCTCAGTCCTCCGCCATTGACTCCAATTCATCAGGGGGAATCCCTAAGCGGCTTCAGGAGAGATGTCGGACTTGATCCAACCATCTATTTCTAGGCCTTCCGCGAAGTCGCCTACCTGATGGCACGGCAACCATGGCACGTCTTGGAAGCCGGTCTGGGGGCATACGCACTACGTGACCAAACCATCGAAGCATAGATCGTTCCGTTCGGAGAAGTAGCTGCTCAACGTTGAGCGCCTCGCGTACTCTGGTGTTGCGCACTCGATCCCTACGAGTTATTCCAACAACACCGCGAAGGAACCTCATTTCGGCAGCTTGTATCCGCGATCTTATTCTTTCGGTCACTACCCAAATTTCATGACCATAGGTGAGAGTTGGAACATACACAGAGTTAAAAACCGATAGCTTAGCTTGAACACTAAGTTCGGCCTTCCTTATAACAGATTGGCCAAGCTCTCTCAAAATTGATCCAGCCTGACCAATTCTACAGGATAACTCGGCATTGCTCCTCCCATCACTCGTGAATAAAACCCCGAGGTACTTAAACTTCTCCACCTGCTTCAGTGGGCCTCCACTAACATGCAGAGTGCACTGAATGCGTTTTTTGGAAACGACCATTACTTCCGATTTGTTCACGTTAATCTTCATTCCAGCAGCATCACAAACGGCTACAAACCTTTCGGGCGCGCGCTGAAGTTCGGTTTGAGAGGACCCAAGGATGACCAAATCATCCGCAAAGAGCAGATGACTAATCCTTAGGTCTCCCACTTCGAAACATTCCCCGCCACGGCTGCGCTGTAACATCCAATCCATATATACAATGAAGAGGGGAGGTGACAAAACGCACCCCTGGCGGAGTCCAACGCCCACAGTGAAAGATATTGATTTAACACCGTTTATCCGAACACAGCTTCTACAGTTTGTATATAAAGACTGAATCGCCCTTAACAGGGAACCATCAATCCCATATTCCTGCAGAACACTCCAGAGTTTGCCTCGAGGAACCCTATCATATGCTTTTTCCAAATCCACAAAACAAGTGTAGACAGGTTTGGCATATTCCCAGGCCTTCTCAAGAACCATTCTGAGAGTGAACAACTGGTCGGTTGTGCTTCTACCGGGACGAAAACCGCACTGCTCATCCCCCAAACTGCCCTCAACCACAGCTCTGGAACGCTTTTCTAGCACCTTAGCGAAGACTTTTCCAGGGAGAAAAGAGATATACCCCTATAGTTGGCGCAATCTCTTTTGTCCCCTTTTTTAAAAAGAGGAACTATCACCCCCATTTGCCAATCACCAGGTGTTTCACCGCATTCCCAGGCCACTTTAATGACACGCGAGAGCCATTGAATTCCCTCTTTACCTAAAGCCTTGAGCATTTCTGGCCGAATTTCATCCACACCAGCAGATTTGCCAACTTTTAGCGCTTTGATCGCCAAAGTTACTTCCTCTACCGTAGGACTACTTTCCGCCCAACTCTCGACCATAGGTCTGTCATCTTCGGTGCCCTGTTCGGGATTGAGCAATTCTGAAAAGTGCTCGCTCCATCTGCGTAAGATGTCCTCCTCATTGGAAAGAAGTCTACCGTCTTTGGATTTGACTCCTTCAACGATATTTAACTTTTTTCCTCTGAGTCGGCGGACGGTCTGCCAGAACATCTTATTTGCAGATCTGTAGTCATGTTCCAATTTCTCGCCAAACTCCTTCCAAGACTGTTCTTTCGCTGTTTTCACAGCTAATTTGCAAGTTCTTCGCGCCTCAGTGTACCGATTTCGAGAATCGGAGTTCCCCAAGTGAATCCACACCTTAAAGGCTCTCTTCTTCTCTCTGATGGCTTCTTGAACTCCGGGCGTTTTAAACCAAGCAGTTCTTTTCTCACCACCAGCCGCCACACCAAGCCGCTTCACTCCACAAACATCTCCCGCAGAGGCAATAACCGCTGTTGAAAACAGTTGCCATTCTTCCTCTACATTTGACGGAACAGTTGGAATTCGTTCAAACCTCTCAGATATTTGCCGCGCAAATGTCTCCCGTATCTCATCGTCCTGTAACCTCTCCCATCGTATGCGTGTAACCATCCTTGGTTTACGCTTTGGTAGGGGAGGCACTCTCTCGCTAAGATACAATTTGCACAGCACTAAGTGATGATCAGTTGACAGTTCGGCCCCTCTCAATACGCGAACATCACAAACCATTCTCTTCAGACAAGATGGTACCACAAAGAAATCGATCAGCGACTTCTGCTGAAGACTCTGACGGTACCACGTGTATTTGTGAATGTCTTTGTGCGGAAAGACAGTGTTCATGATGGATAAGCCATTTTCACAACAAAAATCCAACAACCTCTCTCCGTTCGCGTTTTGATCAGGATCACCGTTCCTCCCAATCACACTCCCCCATGTCATAACATCTACACCCACATGAGCATTGAAGTCACCCAACAGGACAAAAGAATCCATATCTGCAACCTTTTCAAGGGCAACATCAACTTCATCTAAGAAAGCTGCGTACTCTGACTGAAGGTTCGGTGCATACACCTGCACCAATGCCAGAGTTGATCTTTCAAGCTTGAGCTTTAAGATCGCAACTCTCCCTCCTAATGGTATCCACTCCAATACTCTGTCTGTCAACCTGGGACTTGTGAGTATCCCCACTCCCGCCCGAGCAGACATTGAGGGTGCGACTCCTGACAGGAAGAGCTTCCACCCACCCGAAAGGTCCACAGTTATCCTACATTCTTTCGATAAATTCAATCATGATCTTACCCACCAAGAACAAAGCAAACGAATTGTGAGGTTAAACTCTCGCGAATGTTTTGGTCGCGGGAATGTGGATTGCGTCCTGCATGTGTGGAATGTGAATAAAAGTTGACAGTCCGCAAAAATCATTCGCCTATTCACGGAAAAATCGGCGAATTGTTAATTTCTTCGCAGAAACTAATTGCAATTCAACTTTTTATATATTAATCAATAGATAAATTAAGCTCCGTTCTTTTGGAATAATAAAATTGCCAAGGGCGTGTTTATAAATGTGGTAAAAACTATTTGTTCGCAGTTTGGGCATTCGCAGTTCGCTGAGCTGTGAGTGGACCTTAACACGATAATTCAAAAGAAAAGTGATAAAGAACGCCAAATTGTAAGTCATATAGTTCTCGGCTGCTCGGGAGCTTTCCCGAGTACGCCTGGCTCTGCTCTAGACGCTTTGCTGAACTTACCTCCCCTTGATACTTATATAATGGGTTGCACTATCAAAGTCATCCATCGTCTTAGGCGAGGCGGTTTTTGGTATACTCCACACTGGAACTTTGATGAACTTGCGCGACACTTATCTTACGACTCCTGTCTTATAGATATGCCGTCTGATGCAATGACACCAGAACTCCAGCTGATGCGCAAATTCAGAGTCGACTTTCCTTGTGTCCAGGACTGGCTTCGGTCAGAGTCTGAGCCGGGAATGGAATGTAGTCGTATTTTTATGGATGGTTCCAAAACCAGTCAAGGGTCCGGCGCTGGGGTCTTCGTGGAAGTCGACAACATTAGACTTCACTTCTCGTTAGGCAAATATGCGTCTGTTTTCCAAGCGGAAACTTATGCAATCCTAATGGCCATGAACTATGTTGTGAAGAACAAGTGAAAGGGACGTAGTATTTGTGTCTGTAGTGACAGTCAGGCTGCGCTTAAGGCCTTGCTTAACCCTTTAACCACTTCCAAAATAGTTCGTGAAACCAAAAACTCTTTGAACTCGGTCGCAAGGCTGAATTCTCTGTCTCTTATCTGGGTCCCAGGTCACACTGGGATCTTGGGGAACGAGATCTCCGATGAGATTGCTAGACAAGGCTCAGAGGAGGCTTTCTCAGGTCCCGAACCCGCGTTGGGTCTTCCGGCGTCTTCGGTTAGGGCTTCCATTGACGATTGGGTCTCTCACGAGCACAATTGTGTGTGGCATGACTCTCCAGGTTGCAGGTTGACTAAACGCATGCTCCCGGACGTCTGTAAGAAATCAGCGGCATTCTTGCTGTCTGTCAGCAGAAAAGACTGTAGGCAACTTATCGGCGTCTTGACAGGCCACTTCGCTTTTGCCAAGCACCTTAACGTGTTAGGCTTAAGTGACACTACAATCTGCGACGCTTGTGGAGAGAGCGACGACACCGCGGAACATTATCTCTGTGAGTGACCGGCCTTTCCTCGTATCAGGTGGCAGATCTTCGGTGCGGATGTAGTGAGTGCTGGTACTGTAAGCTCCTCATCACTGAAGGGCTTGCTTGGCTTTCTTCGAAAGTCAAGGAAATTCCAATAAAATGGGTAAATCACGGTTTGCTCTCTGGCAGTACAATGGACCAGTTGTGTCTGAGTGCTCCAGTCGAGTGTTTCCTATCCCGACAAAAAAAAAAAAAAAAGTCATATAGTTGCAAAGAAAATAAACAATTTCAACTTGGACGAGCTAAATCCTTTTACAGATGATTCTTATCAGCATTTCAAACAAACGATTAATACTTTGGTTACCTCGTCAACGGTTTTAAGAAAGAAACGGAGCACTGAACAGAGCTGGTTTAAAAATGACTGTAAAGAACGCAATGGGCGTCGTGGCGTAAATGGTAAGGGCGTCGAATCACTGCGCTTGAGGTTCCAAGTTCGAATCCCAGAAAACACCAAAAAGTTTTTTCACGGTCCCACCTCTAGCGAACGTCTGATAAACATCCGAAAGTATTGGTGTCTCGAAAAAGCTTCTCAAACCAAATTGCCCTTCGGATACGACACAACATGAGTGGTTGCGTGAAGCTAAGTCCTGGCACTTAAAGAGCTGTTGCGTCAAATATTTATTTGTTTATAAAGAACGCTATAGACTATAGAATATACAAAAACAACAGGCAAAACGAAGATTATCACAGAGAAAAGAAATTATATCGAAACGAGCTTTACAAGAAAATAGCGAGAGCAAAGGTACGAGTATGCTTCTATAAACAGAAGTTCGTAGATATTAGAGAAAAAGCCGACCAATTTGGATGGTATCTTAAAAAAAGAACTTTGCGAACGAGAAGGATTTTAAAGATCTTGCAAATAGATTCACTAACACACTTTCATCCGAAGTCCTAAACATAGCGCATGAATGCAACCAACAAACATATTTTGGTCATTCAAACAGCGTGCAACACTCAATTTACGCAGAAAACGTATTTGTTACAGAGGTAAAAAATATACAACAATAAATCGGCGGGAATAGACGAAATGAGGCTAAAAGACCTGAAGATAAACGCACAGAATCTCTTCACAGTGATGACGAAACTTATTAACATGAGCATAGAACAAGCATCAACCTGTCAATTGTTCGACCAATATATAAGTACGGGAAAAAGAACGAACGAACTGCTGGTCAAACGGTAGTGCATGCGATCATATGAAAACACAAGCGTTTTCACTCAGCTGAGGCCTACCAACTCCTACTCTCAACCTCCACGCGGTGACAGCCGGGTGCCTAGTACCTTAATCCAAGAAATGGGTAACCAACCCCGTTTGGAGGATTCTTGGCGGCCACAGCTGAGAGAGGGGGGGAAGAGTGCTTTTTCACTAGAGTACTTCTTCCTGTTCCAAGCGGCAGCGGACGAATTCCCTAGACGGAGTCAACGGTGGCGTCTATAGTTCCAGTTAGGTTGAACTTAGTGAATACCTTGCGCGAGCTGCTTCGATGTATTCGGATCACAGGTCGGTAAGGAATTTCCAATGTTGGTTAGGACATTGAAATAGAGATGATGGCGGAGGAGCCCTTAATGGGCCAACGGCAGCGCTCATACTCCCGTAGTGGACTACTGGCACCGGTGTACCCGCCCCCTCGTCCTTGGGGAATAATTAAGGAACTGGCCCCCCAGGTTGGGGATTGTGCCGTCGGGGTAACTTCCCTACCACGTAAAAAAATCTATGGTTCCGAAACAACCAAAGCCTCGGATAAGGATGACTCAACTAATGACGACCCCAGCAAACGAAATAAGGACAACAACCTTCGGATCTGTACGTGGATTGTTCTGTCCCTTTACAGACCACGTGCAGCCGAACAACTAGCAGAGGCCCTAGACTGCTATAAAGCAGATATTACCGCCATCCAGGAAGTGCGATGGGATGGGCCGGGCAAAAAGAGGATGAAAAACTGTGACATCTACTACGGTGATTGCTACAGAGGCAACAGGCAACGCTTTTTCGGATGCGGATTTGTCATACGCGGCAGACCTAGGCAAGAAGTCTTAAGCTTCCGACACGTGAGCGAGCGTATTATGACTATCCGGATCAAGGCTAAATTCGCTAACATAAGCCTAATATGTGTTCATGCCCCCACGGAAGAAAAGGACCCTGCCACCAAAGAGTGTTTCTACGAGTTCCTCGACAAAACATACGAGCAATGTCCTAAATACGACGTTAAAATCGTATTGGGCGATTTTAACGCCAAAATAGGAAAGGAGGACGGTTTTGGTAGAGCAGTCGGCAAGCATAGCCTACACGACACCACGTCTGATAACGGACAAAGGCCAATTGATTTCGCTGTGGAGCGAAATGTCACCATAGCAAGCACATGGTTTCCTCATCTCAATATTCATAAACAGACATGGCGGTCCAATGATCATGTAATGATCAACCAAATTGATCATATTGCGATCGACGCAAGGCATGCCTGCAGTACTCTGGATGTCCAGACCTTCCGAGCGGCCAACATAGACTCGGATCATTACCTTGTTATAGCCAAGGTACGAATGCGGATATCCCAATCTGAGCAACAAAGAAGAATCACTGTGAAAAAATTTAACGTCGAAAAGCTACAATCGCAAGAGACCGTCGGACTCTTCGCTGAACGCGTATCCCGAAATCTTGCAATCACCACTATGCCGTCAGCATCAAGTGCCGAAGACCAGTGGCAACGCTGCCAACATGCCATCAGAAATGCCGCGACTTCTGTGCTGGGTCTCGCTCGCCCACTACCGGGAAACCCCTGGTTTGACGAAGAATGCCGGCGAATGCATGCAGCAAAACAAGAAGCATACAAAGCGGCGCTGTAAAGGAAAACGAGAGCTGCTCGTGAGCTCTACGAGGAAAAGAGACGGAAAGAACATCGGCTTCTCCAAAAGAAAAAGAAAGAGGATGAGAAGCGCGCGTTTGAGAATATCGAGAGTTTATACTCCAGGAGCAATGTACGGAAGTTTTACCGAAAGGTAAAAAGAACGTGGAAACGAAAAATGGAAATCTCGTATTCGAATCACAGTCGGTGCTGAGAATATGGAAAAACTACTTCTGCAGATTGTATAACGGCGACGAAGACCAACATCCCGCTGTCAGGCAGAATGAACCATTCAACATAGACGATGATAGTCAAAATTTCCGTCCACCTGGCCAAAACGAAGTGAGGATAGCAATATCCAAGCTAAAATCGAACAAGGCTGCTGGACCTGACGGTTTACCGGCCGAACTCTTCAACTCAGCTGGGGATGAATTGGTAGAGTGCATACACCAACTCATCTCTAAGATTTGGTCAGACGAGTGTATGCCTGATGAATGGAATCTCAGCATCGTTTGCCCGATGCACAAGAAAGGAGACCCCCTACACTGCTCCAATTATAGAGGCATCAGTCTCCTCAACATCGCATACAAGATCTTTTCTGCGATATTGTGTGAACGCCTGAAACCTTTCAACAACAGCCTGATTGGACCCTATCAGTGCGGTTTCAGGCCAGGAAAGTCCACCATCGATCAAATCTTCACACTTCGGCAGATCCTGGAGAAAACCCAAGAATTCCAAATCGATACTCACCACCTCTTTATCGATTTCAAGGCCGCCTATGACAGCATCTATAGAGAAGAGGTTTATAGAGCCATGTCTAGTTTTGGCATCCCTGCCAAACTTGTCCGTCTGTGCAGGCTAATGATGGAGAACGCTCGCTGCTCCATCAAGGTCGGTAATGACCTCACCGAGACCTTTGATGTCAACAAATTTTTTAGACAAGGTGACGCGCTGTCATGTGACTTTTTTAACATTGTACTTGAACGGCTCGGCTCTGCTATAAACTCTGAGAACAACATCAGCGCTGAAGTCAAGCGAAGTATAACTCTTGCCAATCGCTGTTTTTTTTTGGGCTTATAAAGCAATTCAACAGTAAAGCCCTATCTCGAACTACTAGGGAGACTCTGTATAAGACCCTGATCATCCCTGTCCTGCTTTACGGCGCTGAAACATGAAATTTATTAAAAGAGGATGAAGATATCATTGGTCGCTTCGAGAGAAAAATTCTTCGTAAGACTTTCGGTCCCGTTTGTGTTGACAGGTTTTGGAGGAGAAGATTCAATCACGAACTATACGAACTATACAGCGACATTGACCTAGTCAAAAAACTGTGTATTGGACGTCTGAGATGGCTAGGACATGTAGAGCGAATGGACACTAACGCTCCGGCCCGTAGAGTCTTCGAATATAATCCCGAGGGACAACGCAGTAAAGTTCAAGGGGACCTCGACCAACTTGGGGTGCGCAACCGGAGGCAATTGGCAAGTGGAGACAGAACGCCGCCTCTCACGCTGATAAGCATCCGATAGTGGATGTAGCCTCAAAGCCACTTTGCGCACGTGAAACTTCGCCAGTCTCTCGATACTTTTCAGTAAGAAGGCAGTACGACTTATACGTCTGAGTTTCTTTTAGTGTGAAAACCATTCTGACCGTAACCAAGGTGTAGGAATATACGCCAGTGCTAAGAGTTGGAAGCAACAAGCCTATACCCTAATGCAGCATAGCTTGGTATATTCCATCGGTACCATGCGATTTGAAACCAACAAAAGATGCCACTGTTATTTGAAAGCCTCGTCTCTTACCACGGCCGATGTAATATACCAACTACGCCAAGTTTTCTGACTTAAATAAAGCTCAGCTTGGGTTAGCGGGCCAAGCGGTATCTGAATAGTTGTCTGATTGCCTGGAGAGTGAGTCTTCAGTAGAAAACGAAAAGTTTTCACTTTCGTCTAAGTAAACTTGCCATCCGAATTTAGAAGTGACTCCGGCTTAGTCGGTTTGCCTCTCTTGAGGACTTCAACCAACCGAGTGTTTAGATTTTTTTTTATACAATAAAATTTTGTATATAGTACATTCTGGACAATCAATAGGGGGTCTGCGCACGTCAGTTAAAAATATATAGTAAGGACAGTAGTTGGGTTCTGAACGGCATCCTCCACCTTTTGTCTCGTCCCGAGTTTAGGACGAGTTGTGGTAGCTTTCTTTGTTATATGGGGTTTTGTACGTCCACCGAAAGTATGCTACTTAGAAAAGCGGTTGCAGCACTGGAATGATGAAGGTTTACATAAGAAAAATAAACTATTGAAGGTTTCTTACCATGAGCTTGCTTGCGTCAATCAATTTCTGTCCACTGTCTGCTAGAGTATTAAGATACCTGCGTCAATCAGATTTTGTGGGCTTCTTAGCAGAAGGGGGCGCACCAAGTACGGGTATGCTTCCGCTAAGATATGCAGTTTACCTGTGGTTTTTGCCTCGATCAGATAACTTTTGTCCCCTGGCGCTGAAGCCTTTAAAGGTAACAGCACCCGCTTCTATCAGATTTTGTACGCAGATAACGCCATCGGTAACTGCGCTTCCAGTGAAAGAGCGCGCACCAAGTTCGCACACCTTTCCACTGAGAGAACTGTATGAGGCCAGCTTTCACTTGTGCATGTTCCAGCTAACAGAACTGGGGGCAGCGTTGGGTCCAAAGGGTTAATCGGTTCTTTTTGGGGTACGATCTTTGACTCTTGAGCCGTTCTGCCACGATAAGGCAGCTAAGGATGCGAACTACGATTTTTATTGGTTGGTTTTGTAAGCATTGGTTGCTACTTAACTTTTGTTGTTTACCTCGCTTTAGGGGGTTTTACACTTGTATCGATGCCACAATTAAGGAATGCGGTCAACCTATGAGGTGTGAGATATCAGACCGCCCGATGCGAACTATGTATTTGGTTTAATCGATGTCGGAGAAAAACTCACTTGACCAGGAGTGTATGTTACGTTTTTGTTGTCCGAGCGCTCTGAAAAAAATATTTGTCCTCCATTTGCTTCACCCAGAATTGGGAAATCTAACTCGTATATACATATGTACGTACGAGTAGCTAGCAGTTTATATAATTCCGTTAAACTTAGCTATTTGGTTGAAAGCGCTATTCATCCCCCAATCTCATATTTTGATTAATTTCGCACTTCCCTTTCATTTCTACGCAAACACACATCCATGCGTATTTCTCAGGCAAAGGTGCCAGCATGACATGCCCCCAAATACGGAAAGAAAAACCGCAAAATAAGTTTCCAATCATAGCGTCAAAGAAAAATTAGTCCTATCGGCGTAATATATTGGAAAATTATTCAAATCGATGGCATCGCCCCAAAATGCCACGCACCCACATATTAATATTAGAACATATTGTATAAATAAATCATAAATGATAAGTAAAATAAGGACCAAGCCGCAGGGGTGAGTTAATAAGATGTCGCCGCAGACAGAATAACTTCATTCTCGATATTCAGATATTGCAATTTGATGAGACATTGCTGGAGATAGGCACGGGGATGATAATGTGGATGGAGAAAAATAAGGCGCATCGCGGCATGAAAATTAGAAACCATTAGCTGTTTGTTTAGCATAGTCCGTGCATGGGACGACAACCCCGGGTAGTTGTCTATTCGTGTAATGCAAGAACAAGAGACCTGTGAGATACATTATGAAATGAATATAAAATTATGCAAATTGTATTTTAAAGATATTTGGAACCATTCTTTCTTTCTTCATCATTGTTTTGTTATGTGATGTTTCTTTCTTATATAGAACTTGCCACAGGGTTAGAGCGGGATTCTGGTCATCAGCACCACAGGACATGCCTCCATCCTATCCAGATGGGAGGTGAGAGATAGGCAGTTAGTAACCGATTACGTGAGTCCGATGCTGACATTTGACAGGAAATTTTCCATCAGAACTCCGGACAGAAATGACTTGATGAACGAACAAGTCACTAGTAATGAGGTATTGGCCTTCTACACTGATTGTTCTAAAATGAGTGTCGATGTAAAAGCTGGGGCTTACTGTAAAACACTAGGGATCAATAAGCGTTATTCAAGCTGAAATCAAAGTTGTCACTCATGTTGCGAAAATCATCACCGAAGATTAATAACGTTGGAAAATCAGTTACTGTGTAAATTTGTACCCAGGCAGCTGTTAAGACAGTGATTGGATCAAGGCATATGGATGTACCAGAAAATGATCTTCCCATCTTTTGCTCTATGTGCAATTGGAAAACTCGCGAAGATGTCGTTTACCTTATAGTGAAATGTCCTGTCGTCCTAGGACGAAAAGAGTATCTTCTACAATCTCTTAAGTGCCATCTCCAACACAACACCAAATGGAGACATTGTCATAGTGATGGGGGATTGAATGCCAAGGTAGGCAACGACAACGAAGGGCTCAGATATGTAATCGGGAAGCATGGACTAGGCAACCGCAATGACAATGGCGAAAGGTTTGTGGATTTCTGCAATGCCAGCCGCCTTGTGATAGGTGGCACCATGTTTGAGCACAAGACTTGCCACAAAGTTGGCTGGGTTTCCAACGATAAGCAAGCAACCCCCAATCAAATTGACCATTTTGCCATCAGCCGCCGTTTTAAAAGTAGTCTCTTGGGGGGGTGTCCGAAACAGGTGAGGGGCAGATGTGGGGATAGTACGTGATCACCATTTTATGATAGCTACTCTTCAACAATGCACTGCTGCAGTTCGAAGATGCCACTCCAAGGTTCAACATCGATAGACATAGCGATCCCTGGGTGTGCCAACAATAGGTATGGGGACACCTTTCGCAAGGTGCGGAAGTAATCAGCAGCTCACTGCCCGCAACCATCCAAGACCATTGGCGTCCTGTGAAAAATGTTTTTGCATATGGTGCTGAAAGAATTGTCGGTCATCGCAGGGAAGGCATAGGGCGTGGCTTCCCGAGGATACCTGGAGACGTATTGACGAACGAAGACAGCTGAAAGCTCGCGTTGCAGCTACCCCAGCAGCAGGGAGAAGCGAGCTAGAGTCCCTATATCGCATGAAGATGAGAGAAGTTCAGCGTAGCGTACGACGTGACAGGCGCAACTACATCAATGAGCTGGCTACAGAAGCAGAAAAAGCTGCACGGAGGTGCGACAGCAGGACCGTTTACAGAATCACCAAAGAGCTGACAGGTGGTCGCAGCTCCAGCCAACACCCAGTTATAGCTTAGACGGTTCCTTGCTCATTTCGGATCAGGACCAGCTCAAGAGGTGGAAGGAGCAATTTGCTACGGTTTTGAACTGTGTATTCGCTAGCGATATGCTCCCAGATCAGACTGAGGTGCCCGAGGTGAGAAATGCTCGAATGCGCACCACGACTCCCAGTAATGATGAGATCAAAGCACTTAAGACCAACAAGGCGGTAGGACTTGACGGTATTCCCGCGGAGCTCTTACGAGCAGCGCCAACAACATCGGCTGAGCTTCTGCTTCCATTTATAGAGAGAGCTTGGAAAGCTGAGAGCTTTCCTAAGGAGTGGAAAAAGGGAATGATCGTCAAGCTTCCTAAGAAAGGAAATTTAATGGAGTGCGGAAACTGGAGGGGTATCTCCGTGCTGCCTGCTGAAGCTAAGATAATAATTAAAATCATCCTGGAGCGAATCAAACAACATCTCGAAGACACACTCGATGCCGAACAAGCAGGTTTCCACTCTGGATCCTCCTGTGTCGACCTCATCAACACCTTGCGGATAATCATCGAACAGTGCGTTGAATTTCGATCGCCACTGCTATTCATCGATTTTGAGAAGGCGTTCGATAGTGTCGACAGGGAGTTTATTTGGCGTGCCCTGCGTACGGCATTGATGTAGGCAGGTAGAGTCATTCCCGATAAATTAATTGCTATTATCAAAGCTACATATGAAGGGTGCAAATGTCACGTTCTGAGCAGAGGGAGGTTGTCTGAGGAGTTCGAGATCCAAAGTGGGGTAAGACAAGGCTGTATTATTTCACTAATACTATTCCTAACGGATGAACTTTTACATCCCAACTTACACATCTTTCCTACGCTTACTCTCTCACAGAAATATAGACACCAAATGACAGCACGTGAGGAGATGGAGGCAGACGTCGTCGGGCTGAAAATTAATACGGCAACAACTAAAATGATCAGTCTTGGAACAAATTCATCGACTCGAATATGCAATGCTCGACAATCGGTAGAGAGAGTAAAGGATTTCCAGTATCTTGGGAGTATTGTCTCGACCGATGGTGGAACTGGATATAGCCAACATGATCGCTAAAGCAAAGTCCGCGTTCGCGATGTTGTCTAAAATATGGCGAAGCAATGCAATCAGTTAAAACAAAAAGCTACGACTGTTCCGACCCAACATTGAATCCGTGTTGTTATATGGATGCAGTACGTGGAGAGTGATCACTACTATAACCAGAAAGCTGCAAACGCTCGTTACTAAGTGCCAGCGCTATATCTTAACGATTTTCTGCCCCAATCATATCTCTGACGAACTCCTTTACGAGAGAACGGCTCAGGAACCAATAGGCACAATCATCCAACGACGGAAGTGGCAGTGGATTGGTCACAGATTCCGAAATGGTGACAGTTCCATAGCGAACCATGCTATGCAATGGGACCCTTTAACTCCGGATGGCAGAAGACCTGGCGGTCCGAAAAGAACATGGTGCAGAACAGTCGAAAAGAAGGCACGGCAAATGGGGAAAAGTTGGGGAGAGCTGAGACTCATTGCCATAAACAGTACACTATGGCGCGTAGGCGTAGTAGAGGGCCTAGGACCTACAAGCGGATACAGAACATAAGTAAGTAATCTACTCTCGCTTGGCAGACACCTTGACGTGGTGCGACAGCTTAAGTTGCAAGGACTCATTCAGCCTTGGGAGCCTAGCTCTCGGATGGGCTGACTGATGAGTAACGAACCAAGATCTGCCCCCCTAATCCAAGGTGTTACGCGACCCGTGCCTATTGGATGTTTTGCAGCCAGGGGGTATACCGGCTGTATTATAACGGAGCCTCTCTGAAAAAGGATCGCCTCAGGGAGTAACCACGATCTTACTACGCTAATGCGGGGCTCTGACGCAGCTGACCATTCTTTCCCGCGCTACTCGTGGGATCATGTACCAGAATAAAAAACAGAATAAAAAAAAAAAAACAACATAGATAGAATGCGGGGTGGTACCACTTCTATGTTAGCGGGTCTGATGGAGCAAAGACTCTGTGTAGACGACCTAGTGGGTAGAAATCGGCCAGGAACAAGCCGTGAGGGAGGTTTTAGGCGAGTGAAACCAAGCACCAGCCAAACAGCCGCTACGACCTCAGGGAAGATCCCTGAGCTGTCAAAAACAGCAGCACGCTTGGAACGTGCCAGAACGGAGGGTGGGAGCCAAGCTCTAGCCCCCCAAGCCTTGGGCAAAGTAGCTAAGGCGGATTATGAGGCAAGGATTTCGGGCATAGCTCGGACACCTACAGTTCCTCAATCCAATGCCGCTCCGACCAAGAGGAAGCTAGTTTGCCCGCCGATGCCGCCACCTGGGCAATCGGGAGGCTGAGAAAGGGTCTCAGCAGTGCGGGATCTCGATGGTACCTGCGCTACCTCGAAATGGGCCTTGCACCTGAGGATGCAAGGAAAAAGGCAGAGGAGCATTGGGCAAAGCCCGACTCCACCGCTATGCCATCAGCCAAGAGGGGCAGTAATGCTATAACACCTCCTGCATGTAATGTGCAGAAAAGGCTGAGGACCGAGGAGAGCGCTAAGAGGCCCCAGGCAGAGCCTGCAAATGCTAGCGCTGTCTCAGATGGTAGAAGGTATGTTGTGTCTGCTGGGGCAGCTCCGGCTGGTAGAAGACATGCTGAGGCCGCGAAGGCTGAGCAGGTTGCGGTACTTCCTGTGAATTACCCACAGGAAATGCTCGATCCTGAGGACCTCAAAGTACTCGAGAACGGCATCGTGTCGGAAATGATCCTGGGATGGGAGCACAAGCTCAAGTTCCAAGGCGTTCATTTTAAGAATGGCATGCTACTGGTCGACTGCAAGGCTCCGCAGACGGTGGAATGGCTGAAGACCGTAGCTCCCAAACAGAGGTGGGCCTTACTGCATGTGGCAGTGCGGAAATACCACGTGCCCATTCCATTACCGTCTTCCTACCACGCAGCGTGGATCAGGATTACCAAACTTCTTTGACACTCCTAGAAGCGCAGAATGATGGCCTGAACATCAAGGCATAGAAGGTTCTGTATGGTCGTAACGAGGGGACTGGGCAGATACTGGCCCTCGGAATTGACCAAGAGTCTTTTGAAGCTAATAAGGCTCAAAACTGCTCTCTGAGCTACCGGTTTGGCAGAGTGACGGTGGGTGGAATCAAGAAGCCGGAGGAGAGCGCAGGGCATAGTACCAGCCTCAGAGGAGGCACCACCGGAAGTGGAGCATCCAGTTCCGCTGACGGTCGAAGCACCAACTGCAACTGCAGAACAGGACGCTCGGCGCGCAGGCGAATTAATGTCCATCTCGGACATAAACAGTACAGTAATCTCTCTCCCTGTGGACATTAACCTGGAGGAAGAAGAGATTATGCTGATGGAGGGTGGGCCAACAGCCCCCGGCGAGCACTAGCTCGATGACCTCCACCAGTAAAATAAAGGTCACCCAGGTAAACATACCCCATGCCATAGCGGCAGCAGCCGCAATAGCTAGGATGTTTACCAAACAAAACATGGGCATTGTATTGATTCAGGAGCCATGGATCTTGAAAGGATGCAAAGGTAATTTGGGATATAGGGTTGACCAATCCAAGGGCATGTATCCTTATCAATAACAAAATTAACTTTCTCCTACTTTCAGAATTTGCGACGCGAGACTTGGTGCCATTACAGGTTTCCTTGAACATCGACGGAGTACACCGCACCATCATCATAGCTTCTGCATAATATGCGGGGATGAACCAGCTGCCCCAACAGAACTGCAGCGCTTAGTGGAGTACTATAACAAGCTACAAATGCCACTACTGCGAAGGCATAACACTAGCAGTAGCTTGGTCATGTGGGTGGAAAAATTGTTCGCTCTGTTAATGATGATTTGCCCTTGACATCGATTATCGGGAAAATAGTACTGTGAATCAGAAGCAATGACAATAATTACGAAAATCTCCCCAGTTATCTGGACGCCACCCCCGGAGAATAGCTGAAGCATAAACAACTGAGCTTCATGAACCACAACACTAAAATCTTTCTCTCTCTCTCTATCCATCCTTTCCAACGCCCGCACTGTGTGTAAACATGTTAAAGGTATTCATAACCCTTTGAGTGCGCGCAAATTATAAAAAAAAAAGACAGTAATCTGCAGCATATTGATCAGAGGAGGGCTCCAGCACACTATTTAGAGTTAGAAAACGCGGTAGAAGATTTTAGCACCGCGATTACAAACGCGTTCGAATCGAGCTGCCCCATAAGCAACAGAAAGGGTGGGAAAGATGTGCCATGGTGGAGCATCAACCTAACAAAGTTACACTCTGATACAGCCAGTTGTTTAACAGAGCAAAGCGTAATGGAGATTGCCAAAGTTACAGGGCGGCACTCACAAATTACAAGTTACATTAAGCCCTTGCAAAATCGGGGGGAATGCCAACATCCATTAAAAAACCAGACGGCAGCTTTACTGAAGATGAGGAACAAAGAGCATCACTGCTCTTAGAAATTCACTTCCCCGGAAGTTCGCAGAACACCTGTGACGGGAGCATGACCAACACGACGAGACCTCGGAAAGAAGATTGAGAGATTGCAGGGGCTATCTGTTCTAGAGGGAGAATCGAGTGGGCAATTAGCCCTTCACGTCACCAGGTGCGGATGGTATTTTACCAGCCCTATTGCAAAGGGGACAAGAAAAACTACTACCACACGTGGTCAGAATAACAAAAAGCAGTCTGCATTGGGATATATTCCAAACCAATGGAGACGGGAGAAAGTTGTGTTTATACCAAAAATGGGAAAGAAGGACCCAACACAGCCTAAGTCATACAGACCGATCAGCCTAACATTAAAAAAATATTTGGCGCAACAGCTCTTTAAAAGTGCCAGGGCCTAGCTTCTCGCAACTACTCATGTTGTGTGCGTTATATTTTTCACACGAATGGAAGGGACCTACAGTTTAGTGCCGTATCCGAACGGCGATTTGAGAAGCTTTTTCGAGACAACAATACTCTCGGATGTTTGTCAGACGCTCGCGAGAGCCTAACATCGTTTCTTCTCAAAACAATGGAGAAAGCTGTGGATAACCATTTAAGGGAGGATGTACTTAGCAGAGAGCGGGCAGATCCACTGAGATTGTTCTTTATCAGCTGACGGAAACCATCCAAAGTGCTCTTGAAACAAAAGAGATAGTTATCTGCACCTTCCTAGACATCGAAGGCATTTGATAATACTTCACATGAAGTTAGTAAACGAGCCCTTGTCAGAAAGGAAGTTAGCAGAATAGTATCTAAGTGGATGTATGAGTTGCTGAGAACAAGATCAGCAGAAACTCAAACATCACATAGAATTATCAGGGTCAACACAACAAGAGGATGCCCACAAGGAGGAGTGTTATCTCCCCTAATGTGGAGTCTTGTTGTGGATAAGCTTCTTGAAAAATTAACAAACCTTGGAATAAATTGTCAAGCCTACGCTGATGACATTGTACTGATTGCCAAGGGGAAATTTGAGGAAACCCTATGTGTTATTATACAAAGGGGCCTAACAGTAACTCAAGAATGGTACAGCATGGCTGGGCTCAATATAAACCCGGCCAAAACCACAATAGTACCGTTCACGAGAAAGAGAAAACTTGAACTGAAGCCAATCCGACTGTCGGGCACGATACTGACACCGGTAAAGGAAGTGAAATATCTAGAACTACACCTAGATAGCAAACTCTTGTGGAAGAAACACACAGAGGAGATATCCAAAAAAGCTACTCGTGCTAGAATGATATGCAGAAGCCTAGCGGGTAAGTCTTGGGGGTCAAGTCCAAACATTCTAAGAGGGATGTATATTGTCATTGTGAGATCAATGATCACTTATGGAGCAATAGCATGGACAAAGCGAACTAGTCTAGTCACAACGAGAGAGACACTCACTAAAGTGCAAAGACTTGCGTGCCTCTGCATCACTGGGGCCATGCGAACGTGTCCAACTGCAGCCATGGAAGTACTCCTGGAGCTAACACCGCTCCATCTTGTAGTGGAGCAAATGCACAGCGGACGATCCTAAGAAGGTATTGGAAGGGAGAAATGTGTTGGTTCGTGAGAATACGATGCACTTCTCAAAAAACTTCCCCTTCTGGCCGTCCCCAGGGACGACAGTATCAGACAACTTAACTTTGGGAAAAGCTTTAGTACAAAGTTAAGTAGCAAGAAAGAGTGGAGCAACGAATTCACGATATACGGACTGGGCAACCACACGATAAAGTAGTATACAGACGGTTCGAGAACTGGAGAGGTCACAGGGGTGGGCGTGTTTGGGCCAAGGACCAAGCACTCAGAACCCATAGGCAAGTGTACCAGCATCTTTCAAGCTGAAATATGCGCTATAGACAGATGCATCCAACTCAATCTCGAAAGAAGTTACAGCAACTGCGACATAGCAATACTGTCAGACAGCCAAGCAGCTATCAAAGCACTTGACTCCTATGTCATTAAGTCAAAACTTGTGTGGGAATGCCTATGCAAACTTAATGAATTGGGCAGAAACAATAAAGTTACGTTTTACTGGATACCCGGTCATGTCGGGATATAAGGTAACGAAGCAGCAGACGCATTGGCAAGACAAGGGGCTGCAGAACCCTTCATTGGACCTGAACCATTCTGTAGAGTGAGGGAACACACCATACGCGAGAAATTCAGAAAAATGGAGAAAGATGACAGGTAAAGAACCCGGAACAACACCACGGGCCTGAGGCAAGCTAAGAACCTACTGGGATGTTACAACCGGAAAGGATTCGAAACCTGCATCTGCCTTAGCAAGAATAACCTACGGATCCTAACAGGCTTCCTAACGGGGCACTGCAAGCTCAGGGAGCATCTGCGGAAACTAGGTATAACAATCGAAGGCCTTTGCAGATTCTGCAACGAGTCATGTGAGACTCCGGAACACCTTCTGGAATCTTGTGGGGCACTGACCCACAAAAGATTGAAATACTTGGGCAAATACCAAGTATCAGAAGAGGATATGCAAACCATGGACCCACTTCTCATTCTCAGATTCTTAAAAGAAACTGGTCTGGAGAAAGAGCTCTAAGGCGAACTATTATCGCCGAGGCAAAGTAAGAGCATATGACCTTCAAACACAATTCCGAAGGAATTGCATTGCAAGGGGGACTTTAACGAGGGAACAAACATCTCCAAGGTAATAGCAGGGAGGCATAATAGACCATTAGGTCGCAGTGCAAAATAACCCTACACAAATAATAATAATAATAATAATCTGACACTTGCAGACTATGCCTTGAGGACACTGAAACTGCTGAGCACATCATGTGTAAATGTCCCGCCATCGCTCGCAGCAGACAAAAAAAATGTTCACAAAGGGTTTATCACCCCTTCTGATATAATCTCTTCCACAGCCCAAACCATCTGAAGCTTCCTTCGATAACTTGATTTCAGCTAGGACATCACTGCAACATGCTTTCCTTGAGGGGTTAGTACAAAAGATCAGTTTGTAAGTCGAAGTACTTTGTTTGGGTCTTTACTTACTTACTTACTCATATCCTTTAACCCCTCGGGGGGCATAGGGCGTCAACCACGCCTGCACGCCATCGTGTTCGGAGTTCTGCAACGCGTTTGAGCTGCCTCCAACTCATTCCTAAAGAGATCGATTCCTCCTCAACTGTTCTGCGCCACGTTTGCCTAGGGCGTCCCGCTAATCTGCCTGCCTGGGTGAGCGGATTCCACTGCATGGCGTATTTCGCAATGGAGTTGTCTTCGCGCCGTAGGGTGTGTCCAATCCATTGCCACTTTCTTCTTCGTATAGTAATGCTTATAGGTTCTTGGCCCGTTCTCAGATAAAGTTGCTCGTTGGAGATGCGGTTCGGCCAAATAATCCTCAAGATGATTCTTAAGCATTTGTTTACGAAGACTTGCAGCTTGCGTGTGTTAATGGTGTCCACCTTCCAGGTACTGCACCCATAAAGCAGCACTGATTCTACGTTGGAGCGGAACAGTCGTAGCTTGGTTCTTAAGCTGATAACATTGCTTCTCCAGATTTTGGACAGCATTCCGAACGCAGCTTTAGCCTTCCCAATTCTGCTGCACACATCCAGTTGGGTGCCACCGCGATTAGCCGAAACGACACTTCCTAAATATAGAAAGTTATCAACTTTCTCGACTTGCTTTCCAGCAATGTTAAGTTGAGCGCGGGTATTGGAAGTACTCAGGGCTTTTGTTTTGGCTGTGTTTATTTTTAGCCCACTTTGTTTGCCTCAGCTTCTAGATTTTGGGCCATCAAATGAAGATCCATTATCCAATGTGAAAGTAGACAAACATCGTCAGCGTAATCTAGGTGTTTAAGGTAAGATGTCATAGTCCAACGAATTCCATAATTAGCTTCCGTCAATGCTGCACGGAGTACATCGCTGATAACCACCAAGAACAATAGTGGTGACAGTATGCACCCTTGACGTACTCCACTTTGGACTTCAAAGTCCTCCGACACCTTACCATTGTGCACGACGTGACACTTGCCACCCTCATATGTAGCCTTGATTATAGCTATAAGCTTTTCTGGAATGCCTCTCCTGCGCAAGGCCAACCAGATAGCATCTCGATTCAAGCTGTCGAAAGCCTTCTCGAAGTCGATAAACAGTAAATGTAGCGGAGACCTATACTCAACGCATTGTTCGATTATGATCCGTAAGGTGTTTATGTGGTCGATGCAGGAGGATCCAGCGCGAAAGCCTGCCTGATCGACATCGAGAGTTGAATCTAAATGTTCTTTGATTCGTTCTAGAATTATTCTAGCTATTATTTTGGCTACAGCTGGAAGAACACATATACCTCTCCAGTTACCGCACTCCATCAAGTTACCCTTCTTTGAAAGCTTAATGATCATCCCCCTTTTCCACTCCTGTGGAAATTGTTCACTATCCCAAGTTCTCCGTATTAGCGGATGCAGCAAATCTGCCGATGTATTTGGCGCCGCTTGCTCGGCAGGGATGCCACCAATACCCACCGCTTTGTTCTTCTTGAGGGACTTGATTGCTGTTATTATTTCAGTTTTACTGGGAGGTACGGTGCGAATTCGGGAATTTGTTGCTTCGAACTGCTCATTCGAATTCAAGATCATACTGCCGTCGTCTAAGTGATTTAGAACTGTAGCAAAATGTTCTCTCCATCTAGTGAGCTGATCCTCATCCGAAATCAGAAGGTTACCGTCTAGACTCTTCACTGGATGTTGTTTGGAGTTTCGACCACCAATGAGTTCCTTAGTGATGTTGTAAACAATCCTACTGTCGCACCTACAGTACGAAGGCGTAAATGAGCTGCCATAAGATGGTGATCTCGTTCTTGTCCGATGTCAGCTCCACGTCTGTTTCGGACGTCCAGGAGACAATTTCTAAAGCGGCGACTGATCGCAATGTCGATCTGGTTGGATGTTCGTTGCCTATCAGTAGAGACCCAACTGATCTTATGGCAGGTGTTATGCTTAAACAGCGTGCCTCCGATGACTAGGCGGTTGGTATTGCAGAAGTCCACAAACCGCTCACCATTGTCATTGCGGTCTCCCACGCCGTGAACTTCCATCACGTGCTTAAGCATGGTGTTGTCGCTATCCAGCTTGGCATTGAAATCTCCCATTACCATTACGATGTACCCATTAGGCGTTTGGTTGTAGGCGGGGCCTAAGTGGCTATAAAAATCATCCTTTTCATCCTCAGTCGCATCTAGAGTCGGAGCATAACACTGTATGAAGGTAATTTTTCTAACTCTACTCTGGAACCTAGCCGTCAATATCCGGTCACTATCGGGTTTCCAGGATATGAGGCTACTACGTGCTGCTGGAGTTAGGATGAGTCCTACTCCGGAACTCCGTGCACTTCCAGCTGGTTTACCAGAGTAGAGCATCACAGTGCTTTTTGTTGGGGAGATGTATTCCCCAGCATCGTACCATCTTATCGCGCTCAGCCCTAAGATGTCGATTTTATACCGTGCGAATTCGCTCTCCAATTGGAGGAATCTGGCGTTATAAGGCCCTTCCTTGAGTGAATCCAGGAGGGTCTTAACGTTCCAGAATCCGATCGTTGTCCGTGTCCGATAGCCAAAGGTCGTCAACAAATTATCCGTCGTTATCCGAGGCGATTGTTTCCATTTCGGAGCAATAGTTTGTTTTACGGTTGCGGCTCGCTGGGCCACAGACCAACCGACACTTATCCTCTTTTTGGCGCAGGAAGCTTGCCATTCGTCCTCTCCCGTTAGCAATTTCCGAAGAAATTCCCAGATGACACCACGAGGAGGTGGGAGTAGGGCTTACTAACAGAGCTGCTAGGTTTTCGGCTGCAGTGGCTCCTTCTCGTTACTTAGCGTATGCATTCTAATTAAGGTCCCTAAAGACCAACATAACTTTTGCAGTGCACATGCTCTTAATAATTACATTACAAATGCATACATATGTATGTATAATAAAATGTCAAAACTTTCCGATGGCTATCGAGAAAGGGTAAACTAATAAAACCTACAATTTGTGTGCGAATCCCTTTTACATTATTTCTGATTATTATCAATACAATAAGGGTACACTACACTTGTATAAAATATATGCAATATTTTGTCAAAAAAGCCAAAATATAATTCGGTTACAGTTTGATCATCCCACCCTCCCGTGACACCCTCGCGACCCATAATCTGAGCCAAAGACCATTCCAAAACGCCCAGAAACAATTGAAAGTCAATTGAGGATGAAACCAAAATTGCTTTTGCCTTGACCGCATCTTATCTTTATGGGATCCACATTCAAATGACCAGAAGCATTTAGAAGCTCATTCATTCTGATCCGCATAAAGACCCGGCAAACGGCGATTATAGAAAAATTATGCGAGAATATCCTGTCTTATTAAATCCTTGATAGCAGTTTCAAATTCGAGTGTGGGACACAAGCTCGTAAATGTAAATAGAAACATTCAGACAGGGGGTGAGGTTTGCAGAAGAATTTAGTTTGTTGGTCGGGCTGCAAAAAGGGGTGCCGGTGTTGCGCCAGTAGAAATTTGTTCCGGTTGAAATTCGATCAGGACTATTTGATTTTATGACTCGGTTTTATTATCGGTAGCATGGCAGTGCCTAAGAGAGTATGGAAAACACAGGGAAAAGTTAAGTTGCTATTAGGAGCAGAAACGAGAATCTACGACTCCTTATCGTAATGAATGCAGATTGGTATTTTATTTCGACGAATTTTAAAGATGTCACTGGGGATTTCGTTGGCTCCTTGTAGGCGTTTTTATTTCACGATTTTTAATTGTACCTTAATTCTGGAAACGGTTGGAACTATGTGATACAGGAAGACTGTTCTCTCCCCTTAAAAAAAAAATATATATATATATTTGGCGCAACAGCTCTTTAAGTGCCAAGGCCTAGTTTCTCGCAACCACTCATGTTGTGCGCGATATATTTTTCACACGAATGGAAGGTACCTACAGTTTAGTGTCGTATTCGAACGGCGATTTGAGAAGCTTTTTCGTGACAACAATACTCTCGGATGTTTGTCAGACGCTCGCGAGAGCGGGGACCGCTGGTGTTTTTCTGGAATTCGAACTCCAAAACTCACGCGCAGTGATCCGACACGCTAACCATTCTCTCCCCTTAGTCCGTATATACTATGTTTTTTTTTTTTTTGCGCCAATATATGTATAATCTTCCAGCTTGATATCTTTGGCTGAAGTTTGGGGTTCCTGCATTTTGGCATCATAGGACCTCTGTAGTTCGCTATTTAAGATATTTGCTGGCAGCCATTCCCGCAATGATACATATAGCATCATCTGACACCGTCCGAAAGCACAGCATACCCTGGACGCGCATTATCGAATGACGGAATTGGTCCTACTGTACCTATATACGTACTGGCTAATGACCGATTTGATGCTATATTGTGCTCGCCTACCGTGATGGTGATTGTCTCTATCTTCTTTCGGCTGCTCACTAGTACTGCTTCTGCTTTTAGCCCGGCGAGCTCTAGACCACCGCCTCATTATTTGGGAATATTCATTGCAAACGTCTTCGTAATATTTCTTCCAGATGTTTCGCCGCCACCGCAATTACAATATCATCGGCAAAGCCTATGATTTTTACTTCATTTGAGATTCCAAGCCTCAAAACATTATCATACATAATATTCCATAAGACAGACATGTCATTGTGGAATTCTGCCAGGCAGATGGTACTGTCTTACTCCATAATCAGTGCTAAAGAGTAGAAGCCTTTTTAGGAATCATGGCACCATTATTGGTCCAAGGAGATGCTGTATAAGTTCCCGGCTTGCAAAGTTGAACGCATTTTTGGCATCCAATGTTATAACGGCACTATATTTCTTCGGGCCTCCTTTCCCGAATAGAATCTTCTAAGGTCGTAGCTACTCTTCTTATAGCATCTACTTCAGAATAAGCTTTTCTGAATCTATGTTGTTGGTTTGAAGATCTCTGCCTTCATCAATTGCCAACTCCAGTCGGTTGCACACGATTCGTTTCAATATTGTACCCATTGTTTAACAAGCATATGGGACGGTAGGTGGTAGGACAAAGGCTCATCTAGTGGTTAATCTCTTTAGGGAGGAGTACTAGATGTTGCTTTTTTCATTAGTCTGGAAAAACCCCTTCTAGGCAGTTGCTACACAGTTATATAAATGGTTCTGTGGTTTTTTTATGGTTAGCTTAGAACCTTGTTGTGGGCGTCGTGGCGTAAGTGGTAAGTGTGTCGGATCACTACGCATGAGGTTCCAAGTTCGAATCCCAGAATATACCAAAAAGTTTTTTTCACGGTCCCACCTCTCGCGAGCGTCTGACAAACATCCGAGAGTATTGTTGTCACGAAAAAGCTTCTCAAATCGCCGTTCGGATTCGGCATTAAACTGTAGGTCCCTTCCATTCGTGTGAAAAATATAACGCACACAACATGAGTGGTTGCGAGAAGCTAGGCCCTGGCACTTTAAAGAACTGTTGCGCCAAATATTTTTTTTTTTTGTTAGAACCTTGTTTGGAATGCCATTCAATTTGGGTGGTTTACTACGGCCGAAATGTCTCCATTTGCGTGACAGGTGGGATCTGCTATACCCCCCTTCGGGTAGGGGTTTTTTTTTTTTTTTTTATGGTTGCGCCAAAGGGTGTGTAATCTTCTAAAGATACCAGTAGCCTGAGCTACTGGCATGCACGATTCGCAAACCTGAATACTCGATGCCAGGAATACGCCTACGTACTAAACCACACCCTGCACACTTCAACCACTCTCCCCGCGGGACTACCGTTAGGTATTACTTCGCGGGGCTGGTTAGCTATTTATGCTCTTCATTCGCTGTCTTCCGCTCCTTGTTCCAAAAATGTTGCCGGTTGGACTTGGTTGCTCTCTCTGACTCTTTCCAGCCGCCTAAGTTCCTGTACGATTATCGCTGCAACTTGTTTCACCGCGTCCCATATTGCATTCGATGCTATCAAATGGTGCACAATGTTTTCGGGGGTTGGTATTTCTCCAATTTTTTCCTCCAGTTCTCTGTGCTCTATATGAAAACGTGGGCACTGAAAAAATACGTGCTGGGCGTCTTCTGAGGCCTCTCCGCAATTTGGACAGTTGGGAGATTCATCGAGCCCAAACCTGTTGAGATACGCTCGAAAGCAGCCATGCCCGGTTAGGAACTGGCTAAGATAGAAATCTACCTCTCCATGTTTCCGGTCCATCCATTTTTGGATATCCGGTATAAGTCGATGGGTCCATCTTCTCTTTGAGGACTGGTTCCATCGCTCCTGCCATGCTCTAGTGCTTCGCTGTCTTTCTTCCAGCTTGATATTTTTGACTGACGCTTGAGGTTCCTGAATTTTGGCGTCGTAGGTACTTTGTAGCTCGATAGCCAAGATATCCGCTGGTAGCATTCCCGCGATGACACATACTGCCTCGTCTGACACCGTACGGAAGGCACAGCATACTCTCAGCGCACATAGTCTGTTGACAGAGTTTATCCTTCTTGCGTAGGTCTTTTTCGCCATAGCTTTGGCCCATATGGGTGCCGCATACATAGGATGGACTGCAGCACCCTGGATAGAATAAGTCTCCTTTGTTGCCTAGGTCGTCCAATATGTATCATTATTCTTGATAAGGCACCGCTCACCCGAGCCGCTTTGTCACACGTTCTTTCAAGGTGCTCCTTGTAAGTGAGCTTCGCGTCGATCATCACACCTAGGTATTTGATAACCGATTTTGATGTCGTATTATGATCTCCTACTCTGATGGTGATTTCCTCTCTTTTCTTGCGGCTGCTTACCAATACTGCCTCTGTTTTATGTTCGGCGAGCTCTAACCCGACTGCTGCCATCCACCGTTTGACTTTTCGGATACATTCATTTGCAATATCCTCTATTTCCTCTAGATGTTTTGCAACCACGACAATTGCAATATCATCGGCGTAGCCTATGATTTTTGCCTCATTTGGGATTCCAAGCCTTAGAACCCCATCATACATAATGTTCCAAAGGATAGGGCCTAATACCGATCCTTGTGGAACTCCTCCAGATATGTGGTACTGCTTTACTCCATCGTCGGTATCGAAGAGCAGAAACCGTTTCTCGAAGTAGCTCAGTATTATTTTAATTAAGAACCATGGCACCATCATTGACCTAAGCGATTGCACTATGAGTCCCCAATTCACAGAATTGAACGCGTTTTTGACGTCCAATGTTATTACGGCACCGTATTTCTTTGCATCGCCTCTCTATCTCCTGCCCTGAATAGCTTCTTCCAAGGTTGTAGTTACCCTTCTTATTGCGTCTACTGTAGATCGAGCTTTCCTAAAGCCATACTGTTGGTTGGAGAGTCCCCCGGCTTCACCAATTGCCACTTCTAATCGGTTGCATATGATTCGCTCCAGTATTTTACCCATTGTGTCTAACAGGCATATGGGACGGTATGACGAGGGCTCGTCTGGTGGTTTTTTCCCTTTAGACAGCAGCACTAGACGTTGCTTTTTCCATTGGTCTGGAAAAACTCCTTCTGTTAGACACTTGTTGTAGAGTTCCACAAATGGTTGCGTATTTGTTTTAATGGCTAATTTAAGGGCCTTGTTCGGTATGCCATCCAATCCAGGTAACTTGGTAGCCTCGAGTCGTCTGCATACATCCAGGAGTTCCCTTTGCGTGACAATTGGGACGTCCTGTACTTCCGGAGGTGGCTCTATACGCTCTGCTCGTATTTGAGGTGGAAACAACCCCGATACAATTTTCTGCATAAGGAGAGGGCATGAGCGGGAGGCTGCCCTAGTGCCTTTGAGTTTTGCCATTACTGTTCTATAGGCGGTGCCCCAAGGATTTACATCTGCTTGCTCGCAGAGTTCCTTAAAGCTATTGCTCTTACTTCTGCGGATGGCTAGTTTTAGCTCTCTTCGCCTATCTTTGAATTGCACCCGTAGGTCCTGATGTGTGGACAAACCTCTGGATCGCTGGAATAGTCTTCTGGCTCTATGGCACTTGCTGCGTAGCTCTGCTATCTCTTGGTTCCACCAGTATACTGGTGGCCGACGATTTGTTGACGTTTTCCGGGCCATGGATGCGTCGCAAGCCCTAGTTACTTGTTTGGTAACCTCAACGGCCATAGCGTTTGCTGTTCCTGGGCTTATTGTTGACTCTGCAAAAATCAGGGCAAAAGTGTCTTTGTCCATGGTGCTTATTTTCCACCCCATTCGTTGTGCATTCTTTGGGCGTTCCAGGGTTGGTCTCCTAGGTTGTACTTCAAACAGGATGGCAAGGTGGTCGCTGTGAGTATATTGATTACTGACTCTCCAGTTGGCGCCTCTCGAACTAGTTGCAAAGGTGATATCAACTATGGAGCCTACACCATTTCTACTAAAAGTGTGCTCACTTCCTGTATTTAGCAATATTAGGTCTAGTGACGATACGGCTTCTAGGAGAGCTTCTCCCCTTCTATTGGTCCGTGCGCTGCCCCAATCAGTGGCCCATGCATTGAAGTCTCCAGCTATAATCGTTGGGCTACGATTATAGCCCAGCATCATCCACGAGCCTATCAAGCATACTTTGGAACTCCTCAATGGTGTTGTTTGGAGATGCATAGCAGCTATAGACATGCACTCCTTTGACCTTTGCTCGCACGAAGCCTGTTCCGGGTGTCATCATTTTTTCTTCAAAGGAGCAATCTCCGCAGGCCCAAATAGCAGCTCTTTTTGAGTCATCCGCAGCCCAAACTGTATCATTGAGATTTTTGTACTGCTCGCATAATACGGCAACATCTATCTTTAACTCGTGAACGGTTTGTGTCAAGATGTCCTGTGCCGCTTCGCAGTGGTTTAAGTTTAGTTGCAGCACTTTCATATTCCTCTTCTGACTTTTGCAGCTTCTTAGTATACCGGGCATACTATGCTTCCTGCCGCGTGTTTGATGTTGCTACTTCCCTTTTCTTCGCAAAGGACGCACCTTGCATCATTGCTGCAGTTCTTGGATACATGGCCTTTCTGACCACACCGAACGCAATCCTTACTCCTATCCAACGTGTTTTTACACGGGTAGGGGTTAGAATATACCCGAGGTAGGCATGCCTGTCGTAAGAGGCGACTAAAATCCACCCTCCGTATACCGAGTATGGCGTATACAAAAACATGCAATGAACAAAACAAAAGATTTCAATACCCCAGGTGGCAGTCCAGGTACACTGGAAAATCCACCCTCTTCGGAGGTCGGCTCTACGGATTCTGGGGAGAGCCATTTATTGCACCTAATAAATCCCTTCTAAAAAGTACAAGGGTATCTCGATCTCCACCAACAAGATCGAACGTCTCCAGGAAAAGAAGTCCGCTGGAAGCGCAAGCGCGAGAAAAACGGGACTCAGCGAAATATAAAAGTCTTGAGGAAGAAAATAAAACACTCCGAATAAAGCTTAACGAAATGGATCTACTCTATCAAGATCTTAAGAAAGAGATAGACTTATTAAAAGAAGTAAATAAGTCCCTAAGGAACACACATATCCAGAAAGAACGTGAATGTACTCCAGCACGCTTAGCTAGTCGGGAATATCACACCGACGAAGAAGAGCTAGCACGCGAAACGTATCGGGTCCCAAAGAAAAGACCTAGTAAAAAACGGAAAGCCGGTTCATCGCCCGAAGTCGAGCCCCTAAAAGAAGGAAATCACAAAGAACCGCAAGAAAAGCAACTTATAGAGCAATTTCGTCCACCCCCACCAATAAACATCGTCGGGATAACGGAATACAATAAGTTGCAAAGCCTCCTTAAAGGAACATTTACATCGAAATATAAGGTTACATCTTTGAGGGATAACGCGTGAAAAATTAAGGTCGATGATTACAATGACTACCGAGCTCTGCCCCAAAAGGTAAATACCGAAAAGATTTAGTGGTATACTTTCGAAATCAAATCAGAAAGGCCACATCGTGTTGTTGCAAGGGGACTCCACCCTTCATGCACCAAAGAAGAAGTTATGACTGATCTTCAAGCCAAAAGCTTTAAAATTCTTGATGCCGTTAATATTATCAAGAAGGAGAAACAACAAACGGAAATAGATAAAGACTTCTTGGTAAGGCGTGGACTTCCGCTTTTTATGCTTACCTTCGATAGAGCTATACTAAATATCGTGGTCAAAATCGAGCTCATACGTAGAAATTTAAGGATGATTCTGCAGTGCAAACGTTGCCAAGGATTCAACCATACGCAAATGTACTGCAAAAAAGAACCGCGATGTGTGAAATGCGCCGGAAATCACCCCTCCCAAGTTTGTGGAGTAAATAAGCAAACCTCTGCAACATGTGCTAATTATAAGGAAAAGCAAAGGGCAACTAAGCTGTGCCCCTAAATGCAAAATCGAAATTGAAAACTAAGCCAAGGCGTAAGATAGCACAGGAGAAAGTAGGCAAACTAAAACTACCGGGTCCAGAGCGCAAAAAGGTGAGGGAAAGAGTGTCAACAGAAAAGTCCTCGACCTCTGTTCTTAAAAGAACGGTACTGAAAAGTTAGCATTGGAAAAGCCACCGGGTAATGACCTTCAGACAACAGGAGTGCAGACTTACGCTCAGGCCGCGACATCCGAAAAGCCAAAAAACGTTCAAATTTCGACGGACCCTGTCTCTCATGTTTTGTCGGTTATTTTCGAGAAATTTGAAGAACAAAGCAAAATAAATAAAATTATTCTCGATAGGCTGGTTAAGCTTGAAAATAATTCACGGAAAACCCGTACTTCATCTAGAATATGAATGAAAAACGAATGTTAAATATATATACTTGGAATGCAAATGGACTTTTGCAAAAACTTGACTAATTGGAAATCTTCATGCGTAAAAAAGATATTAATATTTGCTTAATTTCTGAAACCCACGTAATAGGAATCGCATTTAAAAGTAAAAGGCTATAATGATTACCACGCTTGTCACCCTTCGGGAAAAGCGAGAGGTGGATCATCCTTGCTTATTAAAGACTGTATCGAACAATCCGAAGACCTAAAGATAGTGCTTGAAACATTGCACTTTTGCACGATTCGAGTTCAAAATAGTCAGCGTACTCTTAAAATCTCATCTATCTACTGTCCACCGCGTTCCGCGCTTGAAGAAAGTGATTTTACTAACTTGTTTGAATCACTGAAACCTAATTTTATTATTGGCGGCGATTTTAATGCGAAACATACGTTCTAGGGCTCAAGATATAGCTCGAAATAAGGTAGAATGCTCTATGGGGTAGGTATGGAGTACAGTTGTGATTTCTTTTCGACGGGTAAACCGACATACTGGCCAACTAATACTTCGAAAATACCTGACCTGATCGATTTTTTCTTTGTGAAATGAATATCAACCAACCATATAAAAGTTAAAGAGAGCTTTGATCTGTCGTCTGATCATTGCCCAGTTATTTTAACAATCAGCGAAAAACTAGTCTATTAACTAGAGCCAGCGAAATTAACTGGTCGAACAACTAACTGTGAAGCCTTTAGGAACGAAACTGAAAATAATGTAGAACTGAGCGTTCCACTTACGATACCCTATGAACTTAAAGTTGAAGTTGATCGCTTCGTTGAGATCGTAAAGCTCGCCTCTTTGAATAATATGCTCAATCCAAAGAAAACGCTGGACAGATACGGCTTACGATATACCTCCGGAAATAAGAGAATTGGTCAAGGAAAAAAGAAAAGCGCGTAAAAAATGGCAACAGAGTCGTGCTCCGCAGCATAAAGCACACTTGAATCGTCTGTGCAATTTGTTGAAGAAGACTATTAAGGATTTTAAAAATCGTGCAATAGACTTTTAACTTGAAAGTTTAACAGTGAAAAAAGGTTCCAATTATTCACTTTGGAAGCCGTAAAAGGCACCAAAGGGCCCAAAGTCCCCGCGCCGCCAATCAAATTAAATCAAAATGAATGGGCGGGGGAAGATAAAGGAAAAGCGGACGTCTTTGCGGCCCACCTGGAAGAAACCTTTAAACTGTACGATGGTCAAGTGGTTTACGACAACCGCAATAGGCTGGATTTACCATCAGACGACTGCCGCTCACAAGTGCAACGCTAAGGGAACTCAAACATGATATCGAGAATCTAAAACCTAAGAAATCTCCAGGTTATGATTTGATTACCGGCGAAATTTTCAAAGTTTTACCTAGAAAAGCATTGATTAAGCTTCTCCATATTGTAAATGCTGCGCTCAGACTAAAACACGTGCCAAGCCAATGGAAAGTTGCGGAAGTCATAATGGTTTTAGAACCAGGAAAACCGCCAAATGAAGTAAGATCGTATAGACCAATTTCGCTTCTTCCAATCATATCGAAAATTTTCGAGAGGATATTACTAAGGCGTCTCACCAGTTTGGGTTCAGAAGTAAGCATTCGACGATTGACCAGGTGCATAGAAGTACCGACGTAATCGAGAAAGCATTTGAAGAAAAAAAGATTTGCTCAAGGTTATTTGTTGACGTCTCGCAAGCCTTTGATAAGGTGTGGTATGATGGCTTGAAATCCAAACTACGACAAGTTCTCCCTGCGTGCCTATACGATATTCTAGAATCATATCTCGGGAATAGACTCTTTCGTGTTAGACATGGAGTCGAATACTCCAAGCTCAAAAAAATGTCGGCCAGCGTACCGCAAGGAAGCGTTCTTGGGCCGCTTCTCT
Source organism: Brachypalpus laphriformis (assembly GCA_945910035.1). Lineage (NCBI taxonomy): Eukaryota > Metazoa > Arthropoda > Insecta > Diptera > Syrphidae > Brachypalpus > Brachypalpus laphriformis. The sequence continues at coordinate 106,161,278 of OX246756.1, forward strand.
ATTTGCTATATACTCGTGATATACCGAACGAAGATGGCACTATCCTTGCTACGTTTGCCGATGACACCGCTATCCTAGCAGTAGGCAAAATAATCGAAGAAACTAATGCAAAACTGCAAAACGCACTGAATAATGTAAATGAATGGACGAGGGACTGGTGGATCGCGCTCAACGAATCTAAATCTGTTCACGTGAATTTCACTTACAAGAAAACTAATGACTTGCCAATTTTTCTAAACTCGGCCCGAATACCCTTTACAAACGAGGCCAAATATCTGGGAATGACACTCGACGCAAGGTTGAAATGGAATTCGTTCGTGAAAATAAAACGTACAGAACTCGAAATCAATTATAGAGAAATGTACTGGTTACTCGGAAAACATTCCCAGCTCAGTACTGAGAACAAACTGCTTTTATACATGCAAGTGCTAAAGCCGGTGTGGACCTACTTTTCAAAATAAAGTGCTAAGAGAAATTGTCCAAGCTCCGTGATACCATATAGTAGAAACGACGATATCCACAGTGATCTCGGAATTCCGACAATCGAAGCTGAAACTAGAAGCTTCGCGAGAAAGCATAGAAACCGACTAATCGGACATGTCAACAATACAGTCCTACAAACTTTGGATGATAGCAATTTATTGCGCCGACTACATAGGACGAAACCTTTCGACTTGGCGAGATAAGTATTAACCGCGTCTAGATTGCAGAATATGCAGGATCTTTCAGTGGAAAGAAACCTGCCAAACGTTTTTATTTCATGATAGAAAAATTACTTGATAAGTTAATACTTGGTTGCGATATCTAACAAATTTATATCGAAGGGTGGTGTTTTTTTAGTCAGTAGGAATCTGACACTACTATGAGCACGCACTTGCTATTCTCATAGTGTCTATGGAAGATTTTTCACCACTCTCGGAAAAAATATATATGTATATATATATTTTAAAGTGGTTCTATGCGTCCTGTTAGTGTTTGCGGTGGAAATAATCCTGACACTATTTTTTGTATAAGAATATGGCATAAAGGGCACCCTAGCACCGTAGCACCCTTGAGTTTTCTCGTGGCTGTTTTATAGGCGCTACACAAAGGATTTATGTCTGCTTGCTCGCAGAGATCGTAACGCTGTAATTGTTGCTTCTTGAGATGGCTGGTTCCAGGTCCTTACCTCTATTTCAGTATTGTAACTGCAGATCCTCTCAGGACCATTACGGTACCAAAAGCAAAATTGGTGAAATAGCGGCTTCGGTATCAATATATAATTTTTAAACGCTAGGGTTTAAGGGACAGAATTTCTGGTATTAATTACGACTATGTAAGTTAAGAAAAAATAATTATTGGATCCTTTTTTGAGAATGTAAATGCTACATACGAATGGGGAAGGTGCCATGTTTTGCACAATGGTTGGAGTACTTTGAAGTGCAAAGCAGAGTACGACAGGTGTGCATTCTTTCACCGCTGTTGTTCTTAGGGGTCATCACCCATGTATTTCGGGTAGCGCTCAAGGAAACCATGGAATTAAATATACTATGACACCTCATCGAAAACGTTTGACTATACTGGTCATGTATGCCTGCTTTCGCATAAGATAACGGACCTGCATTTAATGGGCCAATATCTGGAGGCCGGTCAAAAAAAGTGCGTTAAAGGATGACCAAATCATCCGCAAAGAGCAGATGTCTAATCCTTAAATGTCTCACTTTGAACCATTAGAAATACATATGTATGTATGATCGAGTTCCTCGAGGCAAACTCTGAAGTGTTCTGCAGGAGCATGGGTTTGATGGTTACCTGTGAAGGGTCATTTGGTCTGTAAATACAATCAGCAGAAGTGTGTTTGCCTCCCTCTCCTCTTCATTATATATATGGATGTTAGAATGCAGCCTAACAGGCTTCCTAACGGGGCACTTCAAACTCAGGGAGCATCGACGGAAACTAGGTATAACAAATGGAGGCCTTTGCAGATTCTGCAACGAGTCATGTGAGACTCCGGAACACCTTCTGGAGTCTTGTGGGGCACTGACCCACAAAAGATTGTAATACTTGGGCAAATACCAAGTATCCACTTCTCATACTCAGATTCTTAAAAGAAACTGGTCTGAAAGTGCTCTACGGTAAACTATTCTCGCCGAGGCAAAGTAAGAGTGTATGACCTTCAAACACAATTCCGCAGGAATTGCAATTGCGAAGGGGACTCTAACGAGGGAACAAACCTCTCCAAGGTATTAGCAGGGGGCACAATAGACCATTAGGTCGCAGTGCAAAATAACCCTACACAAATAATAATAATAATAATAGAACGCAGCCGTAGCGGAGAATTTTTCAAATTGGGAGACTTAAGGAATAGTCAGTTGCTCTTCACGCGCTCCAAAACAGAACTTCAGCAGAACTTCCAAAACAGAATCCTCCTTATAACAAGAGACTAATTGAATTGCCTAGTCCTTAGAATAGACGGCTGCTTTTCTTACCGAACTTGTTAATGGCTATACCGATTTTTTGTTTTATTGTTCCGTAGAGGTTTTAAGTCTGGTAAAAGTTACAACAAAAGTATTAAAGATAATCTAAAGGACATACCAATCGAGATTGAGACTACAGAAATCCAAAGCAACTCTTCCCATTTTCGTTTTTTAGGGGCGCATATGATGCCTGCATGTATCTCAACATAAGATAAGATGTGAAAGAAATGTAAGTTTAACTAGAATTATTCTATCATCACAAGTATCCAGTCATGTAAGACTAGTAACACAAGTATCCAGTTTCCATAACGAAAACTACAGGGCGATCAAATCTGAACACAAACACTAAGCCATAAAAAAACAATTCTACTCACAGTCATGGCAAAATTAACAAACTGTAACTATTCAATCATAACTCAACAAAACTATGTTTAATGCCTGTGGACAGCATGGCTTCATTTGATTACTCACACAGAAGTGAGTACCAAGACAAGTTGAGCTAAATTTGCTAGGACTCCCTTCCATCTCATATCCGGACAAAAAATGTTATTGCACGCATAAATTATCCTTTTTTTGCACCACTCAATGGAACTCAAAGAAGAAATGCCTTACGCAAATAATGTTATTCAATCCAATTTAACCTTGGCCCATTCCATCCGGCACTTCGGCCCAAGATATCCTTCCACAATGCTCTCCGTATATTTGTACAAAGTAGGTAGTCAAAGACCACACGGAGAAGCGATATGTATTTCTCGTAAATTGAAGAGAAATTCCCTTCAATTCCTGTCAATTTGAGAGACAATCCCTGGGGGATGCATGGTCAAGTGAGTTTTAGGCAATGCCAAATGAGATTTTCACACATTGAAACTAATACACTTCTCACTCCGGGACACGGGTCGTTTTTCTTTACGCTAAGGATCTCGGTGGGGAGTTACTCGTATCTTTGGCGGGCTTTGCCGGAAACGGCTTTGTATTCTTCGACTTTTTTCTCTTTGCTGAAATCCAATAAGTCATGGTCTTGTGTGAATTTCATTCGACAAGTGAATTCTTAATTGATTTGGGAGTTGCATCATTAGTCGAATAGCATTTGCATTATCGTAAATTGGCGCAGCAGCAATAAATATTGCTCTTTTCCAATCTACGTTTATAAGGATACCATGGAGAATTAATACTCATTTTTTTTTATTGAGTGTTTCTTTGTCTACATAAATACAATTATAATTATATGTAAATATATAAATAAATAAAACCAGTACGACTCTTTTTCAAATGCCAATGCCTTCCTATCATCTACTAACTTTTTTTTTTTTTTTTTTGCCGAGAGTAGGTAAAAATCTTCTAAAGACACCATAAGGCCCTACCGAGCGTGCTTATGGTAGTGTGAGATTTTTACTCACTAAAAAAACACCTCTCTTCAAAAGTAATACTAGGTACAACTAAGCCGACGCTTATCCAGCAGTTTCATTTTCGCTTACGATACACGTGATTTTTGGGAAAACAAAATGTTCGTACGAAGTTAAAAGAAATGTAGAACTTTAGGCAGGTTAAATTCCAATGATTTTTTTTTTTTTTTTTATTCCAAACATAATAAGCTGTAAAGGATTACAAATGTTTGTTAACACTGCGACTAGTTATGAAACCAACGAGCAGTTTGCTTTTCAGTATAAATAGTGAGAAAAGTAAATGGCAAACAGTTTACTATTTTTAAAGTACAATATAATTATAATTTGTTGTATGTCATTCTTAACTTTTAATGAAAGTAACAAGAGCATAGATGGGATTTAATCCATCCAAAGCGTTGGAGGTTAAATTCACTCCGAGCGCCTCTTTTTGCTCGTTGTTGTCGCTCTGTCACTATCTAGTAGAGGATGTGGTAAGTCGTCTGGTTTGCGGTTGCCTTGCAAGATCTGATGGTCTTATACGTTGCAGTCGTCTCACGCCATATACGTTTAGAAGAATTGTTGCTTCCTCGTTAATATGTTCCTGGAGACTCTTCTCGTGTGCTTTGGCCCTAGTGTTGATTTCTTCAAGGATAGTAGGAATCCCCAGGTCCCGATGGAGGTCGCTGTTTCTGATGTACCATGGAGCGTTCACAATACTTCGAAGGACTTTATTCTGGAATCGTTGGATGACTGCAATATTAGTTTGGCTGGCACATCCCCAGAGTTGAGCGCCATAGTTCCACACTGGTTTTAGGATCTGGTTATATAAAAGAATTTTATTATTAATTGATAGTCCTGACTTTCTGCCTATAAGCCATTCTAATTTTCGCCATTTAATATCTAATTCTTGTCTTTTCATTTTAATATGCTCTTTCCAACGAAGCTTGGCATCTAGAGTCATACCTAGATACTTCGGTGTATTAGAGTAAGGTATTGTCGTGCCTGATATTGCTATGGGGGAGTACGAGATAGACTTATTTGTGAAGTCAATATGTACAGATTTGTTCGAATTTAGTTTTATACGCCATCTTTGAGTCCACCTGATAATTTGGTCTGTAGCAGCTTGTAGCTTTTGCGTCGATTCTAGCGTAGTATCTCCCACTGCTAAGACTGCCGTGTCGTCGGCAAAAGTTGCCGTTTTGGTGTAGGGCGTTGTAGGTAGGTCTTTAGTATAAAGGAGGTATAACAGAGGTCCGAGGACGCTTCCTTGAGGAACTCCGGCTTCGATCTGCATTAGCTTAGAGTAGTAGTTTTCTTGTTTTATACGGAAGTAACGCGATGTTAAATAAGACTCCATTAGGTGGAAGTACTGTTCTGGCAGGTACACTTTTAGTTTATTGAGAAGACCTTCATGCCATACTCTATCGAAAGCCTGTGCTACATCTAAAAAGATAGCAGAGCATACTTTTTTTTCTTCTAGTGCTCTTTCGATTTCAGATGTTATTCAGTGGACTTGTTCTAACGTGGAGTGTTTGCTTCGAAAGCCAAACTGATGATTTGGGATTAAATTTCTTGATTCTACGATTGGTTTGAGACGCTTAAAAATCAGTCTTTCAAACAACTTTGATGTTGACGGAAGTAGCGATATTGGTCTATATGAGGATACCTCGTGAGGGTCTTTACCTGGTTTAGGGATCATTATCACGTCAGCTACTTTCCAGACGCTTGGTACATACTCAAGGCTAATTGTTTTATTCATTAACCGTAAGAGTTTCACTAACCCTTCGTTTGGCAGTCGCTTCAGGACTTCCGCAGTGATCAGGTCAAAACCTGGAGCTTTTTTGTCTTTTAATCGCCTTATCTCATATTTTAACTCGTGCATTTTAATGGGAGCAATCATAGAACTAGTACTTTCATTGACATTTAGAAGCTCATCACAGGAAGCATCATTAGGCTTAAAGGTATTCGCCAGGTGGTCGGCAAAAGCAATAGCTTTTTCCTCATTGCTTTTAGCGCATTGCACATTACTGCATCTTATTGGAGGAATATGATTTATTGGTCGCTTAAGATATTTTGTACTTTTCCAAAGTGAATATTCAGTGCTCTTGTCAGCAGTTAGCTCTGAGAGATATATTTTCATCGTCTCATTCCGGATTAGCTTTATCTCAAGTTTAAGATCTTGTGTGGCCTTGTTTAGTCTCGTTTTGTCGGAGGGAGATCGAGTTTGTTGCCACCTACGCCGAAGTTTTCTCTTGTTTATTATAAGCTCCTTAATTTCTTTTGGATAATTGCTACCGACCGTTTTTCTCTTCGTTGGAGGAGTACAGCTCCAAGCTGCGAATTGGATTAGTTGGATGAAAGCATTTGCTTCGTTTTCCAGTTGGTCTGTCGTCTCAATAGGCGAACTAATATTGACTTTATCCTGAAGGATTTGTTTAAAACTAAGCCAATCTGTGAATTTGTTTGAAAGGTATGGACTTTCTTCTTTAACTATAACAGTTTCACTGAGTGTCAGGTATATTGGTGAGTGGTCCGAATCGAGATCCAAACCTTCTTGTACCCGGATAAAATTCCTTGACAATTTATTTATGACAAAAAAGTCAACCAGATCTGGAATTTTGTTAACGTCTGTCGGCCAGTATGTAGGCTTACCAGTAGATATAAATTCACACCCTGTCTTTTTAGCTGCATCGTAGAGTTCACGACCTTTTGTTGTAGTGAGTCGGGATCCCCAGTATGTGTGCTTAGCATTAAAGTCTCCTCCCATTATGAACTTAGACTTGTGCATTTTAATGAGTTGCTGGTATTCATTTGAAGAGATCGAATGTTTGGGAGGACTATAGACAGCTGTTATTGAGAGAGGTTGATTTTTAGTTCTGACAGTTACGGCAGTGGTTTGAAACTTGAGTGAACTTATTTTCTCTTCTTCATAATGATCAATGCTACTTCTTATAATAATAGCACTGCCTCCTCTCGCACAATTATCTGGATGGACTGTATGGTACGAGTTATAATTCTTCAACTTGATATATGACTGGGTTGTAAGATGAGTTTCTGAGATCAAACAAATGTCTATCTTTTCTGTATCTAGTAATATTTGTAGCTCGTTTAAATGATTGTTCAATCCATTCGCATTCCATGCCATGATTCTTAAGGACTTAACCATTATTGATTGTAATTTATTTTTTCCTCAAGACTACTAATGCGATCTTGAAGGGTTTTATTGAAGACTTCTTGTTTGTTCAGCTTATCCAGTATTTTAGCTAGAGTCTCTTCAATTGTGCTTTGGTCTTTTGTGGTAGGATAAGTAGTTTTGACTGTTTGCGAAAAAAGGGGTTTGCGAGCGTTCAAGTCTGCCGAATTATTTTCTTTCTGTTTCTGTTGAACTTTGATATTTTCGGTAGTATCATTTGTTGTTGATGTTTGGATATTGATTTGAGCATTTGAGCATTTTGTTTGGCGATTAAGTTTATTATCTCTTATCTTTTGCAGCTCTTTGGCTACAGCACATCCACGATAATTCGCAGGATGGGCCTCACCGCAGTTGTAACATTTTGCAAGTTGATTTAGAGGTTTAGTACAATTGACAGTGCTATGTTCTTCTGCGCATTTCACACATCTAGGAGGCTTACCGCAGTAATTTTTCGTGTGCCCAAATTGTTGACAGTTAGTACATTGGGGGATAAGTTTAGAGGCTTTAATGGCCTCTATGGTAACTATCGAATGGAGGATGTGCTTAATTTCGTACACTTTTTTTATTTCCTCGTTATGCGCAAAGGTTAATAAAAACATGATACATTCCAATGATAGCTCCTGCCTTTTTCGCGACCGGCATATACTATGACGCGAGGTCAAAAGGTTTTGTCCTTTGCAGACGACGAATTGAATTGTTCGCATCAAGTAGTTGAATGACGGTACGGTTACAATGGCCGTGAACACGATCTTTGTGTTTACGCACAAATTTTGTTATCTCTTCGACAACGCTGGGAATTCCCAGATCTCGATGAATATCTTCGTTACGTACATACCACAGTGCGTTAACGATCGTTCTAAGAAATTTATTTTCAAAAGTTTGGATGATGTTTCTATTGCTTTTCTTGGTACAACCCCATAGTTGTATACCATACGTCCAGACAGGCTTTAGCACTTGCCTATAGATAAGCAGTTTGTTATGTAGGCTCAACTTCGAATGTTTTCCGAGTTGCCAGTACATTTGTCGCTATTTGTTTCTTTTTTACGTGTGATTTCCATTTAAGCTTAACATCTAGAGTCATTCCTAGATATTTTGCTTCGTTCGCGTACGGTATTTGAGCCGAGTTAAGATATAGAGGTAATCTATCCACTTTTTTATAGGTAAAGTTGACGTGAGTAGATTTGCTTTCGTTCAGCACAATACGCCAAGAATTCGTCCAAGCGTGGACTTTGTTAATAGCATGTTGCAGCTTTCCAGTTGCTGCTTCAATAGTTTCTCCCGTGGTCAATATCGCCGTATCTTCCGCAAACGTGGCGACGACGCAGTTTCTTTCCTGCGGGATATCACGCGTGTAGACTACATATAGAAGCGGGCAAAGGACACTTCCTTGTGGAACTCCGGCCGCAATCTCCTTGAAGTCAGAGTAATCATTTCCGTGCTTAACACGAAAAAGTCTCTCGGTGAGATACGATAGTAGGATTAGAAAGAGTTGCCGTGGCATTAGCCTTGCAATTTATACTCCAAGCCTTCGTGCCAAACCTTATCGAAAGCTTGTGAGACGTCAAGAAATACACCACAACAAATCTTTTTTTCTTCCAGAGCTTTCTCAATCACGTCAGTTATTTTCTGGACTTGGTCAATTGTAGAATGTTTCGTTCTAAATCCAAACTGATGGTCAGGAATGAGACGTCTTTCGTCGATTACGGGCTGTAGACGTTTGGAAAGAAGTTTTTCAAATATTTTTGAGATAACCGGCAATAGGGAAATAGGCCGATATGATTTCTTCTCATTTAGCGGTTTACCTGGTTTCGGGACCATTATAATCTCGGCGACTTTCCATTGCCTCGGAACATAAAGCAATCTGAACGAAGCATTGATCAAATAGAGTTTGATGATAGCTTTATTCGGCAATTCATTGACTACCTGCGTCGTTATCAAATCGTAACCCGGAACTTTTTTTGTCTTTAAATTTTTAATCACTTCCCTCAGTTCAATCAATGCAACTTTTTTTACTTTAAAGTTGTCAGATGTTGTGACTGGGGAGTCGGGCGTTAACGAAGGGCCGTCAAACGGCTTAAACGTTTCTTCTAAGTGCAAAGCAAAAACTTCTGCCTTTTCTTTGTCGCTCTTGGCCCAGTTTCCATCGATTTTCCGAATTGGTGGTGCTTGCATTTGAGGTTTCCGGATGCCTTTTAGCGCTTTCCAAAGCGAATAATTTGATTCTCTTTCACCGGAGAGATTTTCAAGGTAGGTCGCTATCTTTTTGCTTTTAAATTCGCGAATACTATCTCTAAGCCGATTGAATAGTCGGTTAAGGACCGTTTTATGCTGCGGTGCACGAGTGATTTGCCACTTCTTTCGTGCTTTTCGTTTCTCTCTCACCAGTTCAATGATTTCTCTGGGATACTTTTCGTTGCGGTTGATCTTATAGCTTCTAGAAGGAGTGTTTCTCCATGCCGCTCTTTGAATTGCTTCCACGAAACGATCAATTTCGTCCTCTAGTTCACAAGGTGTTCTAAGTGATACATTTAAGGCGATATTTGTTTCGCAATCATTTCTAAAGCCCTCCCAGTTTGTTCTATTGCTAGTGAGTCTTGGAGGTCCTTTTTTCTTGATCAGCGCTTCTCCAAGTAATAAAATTACCGGCGAGTGGTCAGAAGAGAGATCAAAACATTCTTTGACTGTAATAAACTTCTCGTAAATGCCTTTTGTAACAAAAAAGTCGATAAGATCGGGAATTATTTGTGAGTCAGTTGGCCTATTGGTCGGTTTTCCTGTCGAATAAAAACAACAACCGAATTCATATGCCACTTCGTAGAGAATTTTTCCTTTAGAAGATGTACATCTTGAACCCCAGAAGGTGTGCTTCGCGTTGAAATCTCCACCGATAAGGAAATTTGAACCAAGGTCATTGAAGACACGAAAGTAGTCATCTTTTTCTAGTAAGCATCGCGGCGGACAGTAAACAGATGCTATATTGCAGCCCAGGTATTTATTTTTAACCCTTACCGCGCACAACTGAAGTTTTTCCAGCTCCATGCTTATATCGACCGAATGTTCCATGTTAGTTTTAATGAATAAGGACGAATCGCCCCGCGCTCTATCAGAAGGACGATAGGCGTGATAACCAGCGTAACCTCTTATCTTTATTTGCGACTCCCTTGTTAGATGGGTTTCGGAGATCAAACATATTTCGATATTTTCTCTTATTAGAAACATTTCTAATTCGTTAAATTTTTGTAAGAGTCCATTTGCATTCCATGTTACTATTTTAAGCAAAGCGTCCATATTTACTTAGATTTAGATATAAGGTTAGCCATACAAAAGCTTTCGACGTTACTAAGACGTTCGAGAATCCGTTTGTTAATTTAACATTGTTCCTCGAACTTAGCGTAGATGCAGTTCAGAATTTCATTCAACGGATCAGAGGGTGGTCCGTCGTTTCGTTTGATTGCTTTAACTGCAGCCTGAGAATACGTCAGACGTACGGGGTTCGCTGGCTTATCCGAGGTTATTTTTCGTTCAGCCTTTTTAGTGGACGACTTTGACGTACGTTTAATCGGCTCAGAAGGCTGGTTGACTGTTGTAAGAGTCTGCCCTGCTGATTCAAGCGTCCTTTCAGTCGGTTTAGTAGTTTGAACAATTGGTTTACGAGCCCGCTCAGTCTGCTTAGCAATACGTTCTATCGACTTAGGAGCCCGATCGACTGATTTTGTTCCCCGTACGATCGGCGTTGTAGATTTTTTCCGTCGCATCTGTAGTTCCTTAGCGACTTCGTGACCGCGATAATTTGCTGGGTGCCTTCCTTTACAGTTAACGCAAGTTACTTTTTCATTTTTGCTCAAACTGCAATTTTCCGAAGGGTGTTTTCCATCGCACTTAACGCAGCGCGGCTCTTTCCGACAGTATGCCTGTGTATGGTTAAACTCTTGGCAACGCTTACATTGAGGGATGGTCTTCGTGTTGACACGTAGCGGCTCGATTTTAACGACCATACTCATGATTGTACGAATGTTATATATCTTTTCCTGGCTTTCCGTTTTATCGAATGACAGCACAAAAAGCGAAAGTTTCGTTTTCTCTCCTTTTTTGAAAGGTTCACGGCATCGAGAATGTTATAACCTCTATCGCGTAAATCACCTATAACGTCTTCTTTAGCGCATGATGGATGAAGTCCTCTAGCTACGAACCTCAAGGTTCTCTCAGACTTGTTTTCGTAAGTATGCCATTGAATTTTTTCGTTGTTAAGCTTTTGAGATACAGCCCGATAGCCCTCAGCGTCATTAACCTTGATTTTCCATGCATAGTTTCGCAAGGAAGTTATTTTAAATTCAGTAGCGATCGTTGTTTTTAAAATTTTCTCAAAGAATTGTAGTCCGCAACGCCTGTAATATTTATTGGTGGAGGGGCGCGTTTGCTTTCAATTTTCTTATCAGATTTTGGCTGCGCTTTCCGATTAGGTTCGTGTTGCGGAACAATCTCGGGCGATGAGCCGGCCTTGCGTTTTTTAGATGGTCTTCGTTTAAGTATCCAATCCGTTTCGCAAGCGAGTTCTTCTTCGTCCGTACTGTAGTGATGGCTACCCGGAGAAGGCTCACTATGAGTAACAGTATGAGTTTTTGAAGACTCGTTTTGAAGCAAAGAAACTTTATTCTCTGATTCAAGTTTCTCAACTTTGTTTTTGAGCTCCCAGATGAGTTATGCGATGCCTTACACAACAGTGGATGAATTAGACCGAACGATCACGATTCAGGATGTCTGTAGGGTATTGCACAGGTGCAATCTGAATAAAGCACTAGGTGAAGATCGTATCCCATACGAATTTTTCAAATTTGCTACCAGCGATTTTCTGGAAAAGTTTACTCTAGCATACAACCATATTTTCGACACGGGTGAATTAACTGATAGTTTCAAAAGGAACATAATTTTTCCCATATTTAAGAAAGGAGACGCGAAAGACGCAAATAATTATAGAACGTGAACCAATTGAACGTGTTACCAATTGGGTATGTGAACATGATCTGCTGAGTGAGTTCCAAATGGGCTTTAGGAAAAATTATTCAACAGTGGACAATATTTTCGCATTAACGAGTATAGCTCAATGGTACCTGGAGAAAGGAAAAAAGCTCTACGCGTTCTTCGTGGACTTTAAGGCGGCCTTCGACAGCATTGATAGAAAAGTTCTTCTCTATAAGCTGAGTAATATAGGACTATCAACGAAAATGCTCAGATGAATTCAAAACCTTTATGGGATGGTAATAAACTATCCAATTGGTTCGAATCGCATATATGTAGGAGTTAAACAGGGTCCACTTCTCTTTTCTTTATACTTAGATGACCTCACAACAATTTTATCAGGAGGAATCGAGTTTGATGGACTTCGTATAAAGCTCCTTCTCTACGCGGACGAAGTCGTTATCTTAGCGGAATCACCAATAACTATGCAAATGACGATAAATAGACTATATCAACACTGCGCGCTGTCGAAGCTCAAAGTCAACACAAGCAAGTCTAAAATAATGATGTTCCTAAATGGATTTGGTCGGTACTCGATGGAGGAAAAATGATCTTGGGAAAATGAAGAACTCGAAGTGGTGAAGGAGTATAAGTATTTTGGGGTAATCATAACACCTCGAATATCATTTAAAAACCATCTTGGCGAAAAACTTAAGGAAGCTAAAAGGGCAATAAATTGCAACTGGAGGGCTCTGCTAATTAAAAAGAACGTCGATCCGACCGCTAAGTTTAAAATCTTCAAAGCCACCATGCGGTCCATCATGTGCTACGCAGCACAAGTCTGAGGTATCGCGCAGTATGAAGTGGTGGAGAAATTGCTCAGATACTTTTTAAAGAAAATGTTTCGTCTGCCGGAAAACACGCCGAACTACATGTTACACCTAGAAACTGGGCTGCCTCCTTTGTACATTTTCATTCTTAGACTGCCTTTTCTCTATATCTTGAAAGTAATGGCGCTTCCCAACTACCGCCTCCCATACATTGTTGCAAGGCACTTAATACATCGAAAGTCTCAATTTTTTAAGGAATGGTCCAGATTAAGCAGGTAATAATGTTCCTCTACCAGATTATAATCCAGAAGTTTGGAAAAGTACAATGCAAAAGCTATTGATTTCTATAGAGGCGTCTACGCGTGTTGCTTTTAGAGTGAAAGCACAGCAAAGTGAAGCTAGGATTACATATCGAATGCTAGACCATGACCTTAAGACGAAAAATTACTTTCACGACCGCAACCGATTGGATAAAATTTCAATGATTTTCAAGGCCAGAGGTGAACTGCTGCATCTAAATTTTATGCCGCATAGAATTGTGGAGAATGCAGAGTGCTCTCTATGTAACCTGCGCTTGAAAGAAGATGTAATCCACTTCATCGGAATATGTCCAATTTTAAAGTCTATAAGACAGGCTCACTGGGCAAAAGATATGCTCTCGGAAAACTAAGTCATCCTTATCCTAAATGGCCAAGACTGGAATGTGCTGTATAGCTTCCTGAGAACCGCCTGGAAATACTGACAGCAAATAAATAATGAAGCCTTTTAACATAACACTGTATCAAAATACCTGATGAATTTAGCCCGATTTTCTCAATTTTGTAAATTTTGTTAATTCCTGTTCATTCCTAGTACTTATCTTTATGTAGGTATCTAAATATCTCTCTCTTTTGGCTGACGGCAAATGCCAATGTCTATTACTGTGACTTATTTTGTAAAGCAAAAAGTTGCTGTATAGAAATAAAAACACAATTCTTAATCTAATCTAATCTAGTGTATGACATCAGCTTGATCGAATGGTAATTATCACAGTTTTGCTTGTCAGCCTTTACTTTGTACACAGGGAGAAGGTAACTTTCCTTTTATTAATTCGGTATTCGATCGCCTCTCATAAGTTTGGAGATGAGAAATCTGAACCCGATGTCTCCCATCTTTTTCCAGAACTCAGAGGGCATCTCGTCTGGCCCCAACCACTTTCCGTTTTTTTGAGTATTTGACCGCTCACTAACTTCTTCGACTATAATTTCGGGTATTTCTTCACAGTTAGGAGTGGATCTTGGAAAGTATAGCTGGTAAAACTTTTTATTTAAAAGTCCTTCATACTACTGTCACCACCTATGCAGAATTTGGTCGTCTTCTACAAGAAGCTAGCCATGAGCATTGTTAGTGAACTTTGGCGAACGAATCTCCTGAGCATTCTTCCTCATTTGGGCTGCTATTTTGAAGATGGTTGCGCCCTTGCTCATATTGTGTCCTATACCTACAGTGGTGGCCATACAATTAGAAACAAGAACTCTATACGCTTCACATGAATCAGAATTTCTTTTTCAAGTGTCAATGGTATTTGGCAAGTGCCGTTTTTCATTGACGGCTGGAATGCGTATTTCCTACACGTGTTTACATGAACTCTAATAGTTATAAAAATGTCGTAGTTAAAGAAAATTCATTGGTATTCGAAATTTCTGCTGGATACAGAATTAGAAACGACAAGAAAATTAATAAAATTATTTAAACTTGATCTTTGTTAGTTATGTGAGTAAAATGGATAAAAATAAGTCTTGCGCTATTTTACTGATAGCAATATGGCGAATCCTATAATAATTGGAGACCTAAATATTAGGCTGGGTGAATTACAGCAGGAAATAGAAGAAACCTACAAAATGGAATTTCAGGCTGGACTAGACGTTCGACATTCGAAGGACCAAGTCATTAATGCAAATGGGGAGAGATTTTATAGACTTTTGCACCGACCACAATTTAATAATATTAAATGGCAGAACAAAAGGAGACGAAGAGGGAAACCTAACTTTCGTAAGCAGTTTGGGCGAACCAGTAAATGATATATGCAGCATATCGCAAGAATTACTGCAGTATGTCGAAAGTTTTGCAGTGGAAGAAAAGATATGGTCAGATCATTTACCAATAAAGTTATGTTTAAACTTCAGGTTTACGAATAGTAATGCAAACAAAATCAAGTTGCTGCCAAAATTATTATGGAAAGATTCACAAAAAGGAAATTATCAACGGAACCTTAATATAAATTTGCAAAATCTACATGATCAGGTGGAATTTAAAGAGCTAAGAGATCTAACCGATATAATAAAAAAGTCAGTAGACGAGCGAAGAGGTATTAAAAACACTTTACTCCAAAAAGCTATTGGTATGATATTAGCTGCAATTATGCAAGGAAGAAGGCTTTTAAAAGTCTAAACGAATACAGGAAAACAAAAAATCCGAGGCATAAAGAAAGATACCTGCAAGACCCAAATAAGTACAAAGTTATGTGCACCAGGAAAAAGATATTATATCTCCAGCAGTTCATTCAGAGAATAAATACAGTTCAGGATAGTAAGGAAAGGTGGAGACTTGTGAAAGATATACGATACCAAAGCTATCAAAAATGATCACAAATCCCCGCTGCGACTTTTAGAGTTTATTTCAATGTACTGCTAAATCCACCACAAGTAGCTCAATCGATACAATACGCACCTACACTAAATGTTGATAAAAAACTAGACGAACAGATTACAATACAAGAAGTTAAGGCCATTCTAAAAAAAGTAAAGCTATATAAAGCTCCTGGAGAGGATAGAGTTCCTAACGAATGCCTAATAAATGCTACAAATGAATTTTTGGAACAACTCGTACTTATTTATAATAGGATACTAAATGAAAGTAGGGTAGATGACGCATTTATCAGGACGATAGTTTTTCCAATACTTAAGAAGGGAGATGTTAATCAACCTTGCAATTACCGAGGCATATCCTTTATGAATTGCACAGCCAAACTTGTAATGGGAATTTGGAATGAAAGACTATATACATGGGCTGAAAGCAATGATGTCCTGATAGAGTACCAATCGGTCTTCCACAAACAATATTCAACGGTGGATAGCATCTATAGTTTGGCGGTCATTGTCCATCTTAAGTTTGCTGAGAGGAAAAAAGTGTGCGCTTTTTTTGTAGACTTTAAGGCGGCTTTTGACACGGTTGCGAGAAAATCGCTAATTTATAAGCTTAATGTGTTAGGAGTGTCAAGTAAATTCACAAGACCAATAGAAAGCATATACCATATAAGAACACAAAATCAGCGGTATGGATGGGCGAAGAAATTTCTGTTTCTGTTTATTTTCTTAAAATAATTCTAAAACTTCCGGAGTTTACTCAAAATTACGCTCTGATGTTGGAAACAGGGGTTGAAGATAGCCACATCTATACGTTTGAACTACACCTAATGTACGTCACGAAAACTATGTTCCAATATGATAATAGTAGAGTGCCATATCAATTGACCAACATATTGCTAAGGAAAAAACTTTTTTGGGTCAAGGCACTAAACGAGATATGCAGTAGCTTAGGCATGCAATGGAATAGAAAAATGGCCTCACGAGCAGAATGGGAGAACAGGAATATAGATATTATAAATCAACTCAAGTTGAAAAACCACCAATAGAGATTGCAGAGAGCAGCTGGGAGCAGTGCCCGTATCTACTACACGAAGGGCCAACACTACTTCATTGATAGTAATGATCAAAGCAACATCACATGGATTTTTAAAGCGCGCTGCGACTAAATTTGGCTGAATGGAAATAGAAACAATCCAAATGACACGAGTCTACCATATGTACGCTGTGCAATTTGAGGGAGATAGAAACGATACAACATTTCCTGGGCAAATGCCCCATCCTCAGAGAGTTTAGATTATCCGCTTTTGGGAAAAGTTTACTTACAGAAGATGAAATAATACAAATACTGAATGGAAATTTAAACTCAGACTGGGAAAAGTTATTATAAAATACCTTAAAATCGCTTTAGCTTATAGAAAGATATTAATTTTAGAATATAATTGAACTTCATTGAATAAAATAATAAATGTGAATTTATATTACCTTTATCTTGATATATATATATATATTGATATATATATATATAACACAAAGAAATTGATTTCCGACAGACGACGCTTTATGTTATTGTTGTACGCTCTTTATTTTACTTATTTAATCGAAGAAAAATCTTACAAATATATGTAAAATTTTTGTGAAATAAAGAACATTGAATTGAAATTGAATTGAAATAAGTCTTGCGCTCCAGAATTCCGAAGGCTCATCGTGCAGTGCTACCAAAACGAATATAATTTGATGGATTCCATAGCAGAACTATTTGGCCGTTCGAAGAAGATAGTTTTTGGTCAATACAAGTGTATAAAAATACTGACAGCTTTAAAAAACCCGAAAAGAAAGCCGATAGGCTGAAAAACGACCCCTAAATAAGAAAGGCTGATATACCGAATAAGCTAAGCCGATCCTTTCTTGACTTCTATCAAAATAAGGGAGATTGCTGCGCCTCAAATCGGTCAAGAAATATCACCTAGAACCATAAGGCGTCGACTATGTGGATGCATTGCACGAAAAAAACCACATCTGTCAAAAAAGATTCTGAAGAGGCGATTGAATTTGCACAAGCTGCACAAAGACAAACCATTAGAATTTTGGAAAAAGATTCTTTGGAGTCATGAATCTAAATTCGACTTTTTTGGTTCAGACGGTAAAGTTTACGTAAGACCTCCTCAGAACAAAGAATTGGATCCAAATTACACTCTAAAGACCGTTAAGCATGGAGGGGGAAACATAATGGCTTGGGGTGCATTTCCTTGGCGTGGTGTTGGTGCATTAGTGCGAATAAATGGCTGAATAGATCAACACGTCTATAGGTATAAGGGCATCATGGAAAATGTTATGGAACCTTATTCCTTTGTACACATGCACATCAGTTATGTATTCCAGCATGATAACGATCAAAGCATACTTCACGGATTGTAAAGCAGTGGTTTGCGGATACAAAAACTGATATTTTGGATTGCCCGGTCCAAAGTCCGGATCTGAATTCTATAGAAAACTTGTGGGCGGACGTCGAAAAATTATCAAGAACCAAGAAATCCAAAAATTCGAATGAGCTCTGTTTTGTTTTGAATCCTTATATCTCAGAAACGGTGACTCTTAGGAGATAAAGTGTTCGGACAATTTTTATAGAAAATTGCATGATCTACAATTTTTGTAGATGATGTAGATTTTTGTTTTCCATTAATTTTTAATAAAACCACTTATCAATCTCAACAGATTTGCTAAACAAAAGTTATAAATTTTAGGATGGTTGTAAAATTGTTGTTTCTAATTCTGTGGGCACCACTGGCCACCAAATTTTCCGGATTTGTCGGATTTGTCTAATCTATCAGACTTGTCTAATCTGTCGAATTTGTCTGATCTGTCAGATTTGTTGGATTTTTCGGATTTTCTAATAAACTCTTAAACTTAACGGACGTTCCTGGGCATCAGAAAATGCATATTGAGAATACGACTTACTATCTCCAATGTCTCCTCCCCAATCATAATCAGCATATCCTTCGTAGATACTCTGTGTAAAACTGCATTCCAAGCAAACTCTAGATCTTTGGCGAAATGTCATTGCACTATCGGGTACCTTTCCGCGAAATGTCTAGGGGTGTTTCTTTGAAACCTTACTAGCCAGTGGCTGTCAAAAACTGCCGGAAAGTCGTACAATGGCTCTGTTAATGTACTAATACGTATGTATGTACATGCACTCGTTTACATACTAAATGGTTTTATTTTCAAATTTCAATTTGATCGCTTCTTACGTACATATTTGGTTAAGGAAGCAAACAATAAATTTCGAGCTGCGTACGTTTACACCGGGGATATTCTTTTCAGCACGCACACTCCTTTGACGTGTTGGTACTATTGCGTACTTCAGGGAGTATAGTAGAATGACAACTCGGTTTGACAGTTATCCTTGTCGTAAATCTAACCGCACAGAGTGCGTCTCGCAAAACCGACCGCACCGCGCACTGTACAATATTAACACGAACCATTTCGAGCTATTTTCGACCCCTGCCTATTTCCGAGGCTAGTTACGTTGCAGGACTGACTAAATTTCATACGTCTAGGTGGAATAGTTTCCAAGATACGAATGTGTAAAAATCACACTTTTGAGCATTCACTGACTGACAGATTGACTAATTGATCATCTTCTTCTTCCTTTAATCAGCGAGGTTATAATCCGAAAATAAGGGATCACAACCCTCCCACTTCACCGCATTTCTACTGATCCGCCTGTAGGGTTCGCCTATTGACTAATTGATAATCAATCATCATAAATTTAAGGTACTCCCAATGGAGTTAGCGCTTTGAAATTTGGAACATAGATAGTGTTTAATATGATAATTAAGAAAAATATCAAAAATCAGTAAAAATCCTATATATATAATATATACCTAATAAGAATTCTATGTATGCACTAACTTACTTACTTAGATGGCGCTACGGTCCGGGGTGGACCTGGGCCTCAACCAACAAACTTCTCCAGTTAGCACGGTTACGAGCCAGCTGCCTCCAGTTGCGCACGCCAAGTTGGTTGAGGTCCCCCTCCACTTGTTTGCGCCACCTACCGCGAGGTCGTCCTCTACTGCGTCGTCCATCTGGGGTGGATTCGAAAACTTTCTTAGCGGGAACGTTGGGCTCCATCTGCACTAAATGACCCAGCCATCTTAGTCGCTGTATGTGAACTCTTCTGGCTAAGTCGATGTCCTTGTACAGACCGTATAGCTCGGCATTGTACCTTCTCCTCCACTCACCGTCTATGCAGACGGGACCAAAGATCGCTCGAAGAACTTTTCGCTCGAAATAACTAAGGACATTCTCATCCGGTTTTGTCAAAGCCCATGCCTCTGCGCCATACAGCAGGACTGGGATGATTAGAGTCTTATAAAGAGTTACCTTAGTAGTTCAAGATAGGACTTTGCTACTCAATTGCCGTTTTAGCCCATAGAAACAACGATTGGCAAGAGTAATTCTTCGTGTGATCTGTCTACTGATGTCATTTGCGGAGTTCACCATAGAGCCTAGGTAGACAAAATCCTTTACTACCTTAAAATTATATCTGTCTTTTGTGGCGTTCTGTCCAAGACGCCGATGTTGGGTGTCCTTTTTTGTAGACAACATATATTTGGTTTTGCTTTCATTGACCGCTAAACCCATCTTTGCTGCCTCGATCTCAATACTAGCAAAAGCCCCATTGAGGGCCCGCTGAGTTCTTCCGATTATGTCAATGTCATCGGCATAAGCGAGTAGTTGTACAGACTTGAAGAAGATTGTACCTCCGGGGTTGGCTTGTGAGTTTCGTACAATTCTCTCAAGTATTATGTTAAAGAGATCGCATGATAGCGCGTCACCTTGTCTAAGACCTTTCCTGACATCGAACGGTTCGGTGATGTTCTTACCGACTTTGATGGAGCAGCGAGAGTTCTCCATCGTCATTCTGCACAAACGGACGAGCTTGGCAGGGATGCCAAGACTAGACATGGCTCTGTATAACTCGTCTCTATACACGCTATCATAGGCAACTTTGAAATCGATGAAAAGGTGGTGCGTATCGATTTTATATCCATGGGTTTTTCCAAGATCTGCCATAGTGTGAATATTTGGTCAATGGTGGATTTTCCAGGCCTGAAACCGCACTGATAAGGACCTATCAGGTTATTGACGACTGGTTTTAGGCGTTCACATAATACGGCAGACAGGATCTTATATGCGATATTAAAGAGACTTATACCTCTGTAATTGGCGCAGTTCAGAGGGTCTCCTATCTTCAGGATCGGGCAAACGGTGCTGAGGTTCCATTCATTGGGCATACTTTCGTCCGACCAGATTTTACAGATGAACTGGTGCATGCTCCTTATCAACTCATCTCCTCCTGCCTTCAAAAGTTCAGCGGCAAGGCCGTCGGCTCCAGCAGCTTTTTTGGATTTGAGTTTAGATGTCGCTATCCTCACTTCATTCTGATCGGGTTGACGAGAATCTTGACTGCCATCGTCACTGTTGAATGGCTCATTCTGCCTGACAGCGGAATATTGGTCATCATCGGGTTTAACAGAAGTGTTCCTTCCAAATTCTCTGCACCGACTGAGCCATTTTCGTCCCTGCAGGCTTCTGTTTTGGCTTTGAAACCCTGGCATGTTCTTTTTACCCTTTGGTAAAATTTTCGAACATTATTTCTGCAATAAAGTCTCTCAATCTCCTCGATCGAGCGCTTCTCATGCTCTTTTTTCTTCTTTCTGAGAAGTCGATGTTCCTCTTTTCTCCTGCGCACGTAGAGCTCGTAAGCAGCTCTAGTCCTTCTATGCAACGCCGCTTTGTACGCTTCTTATTTTGCTGCATGTGCTTGCCGGCATTCCTCATCAAACCAGGCGTTTCGTTGTGGTGGGCGAGAGAAACCCAGTACATCAGAGGCGGCATCTCTGATGGTTTGTTGGCAACGCTGCCACTGGTCCTCCGCATTTGCTGCTGGCGGCATAGATTGACTTAGATTGAGATTAGAAAAAACACGATCAGCAAATGTTCTGGCGGTCTCTTGCGATTGTAGCTTTTCGACGTCAAATTTCCTCACAGCATTTCGTTGATCTCGCCCCGTTGTGGATATCCGCATTCGTACCTTGGCTACAACTAGGTAGTGATCCGAGTCCACGTTGGCTCCTCGGAAAGTCCGGACACCCAGAATACTGGAAGAGTGCCTTGCGTCGATCGCAATGTGATCGATTTGGTTGACAGTTTTTCGATTAAAGGAGAGCCATGTTCCTTTGTGAATATCGAGACGTGGGAACCGCGTACTAGCTACGACAAAGTTTCGCCCCGCTGCAAAGTCGATTAGCCTGAGTCCGTGGTCGGATGTGATGTCGTGCAGGCTGTGCTTTCTTATAATATGTTTTGTAAAATCAATAAAGGCTCAATTTTGTTGAAATAAACTCCTACCCAGCAACAAATTCCATACTGCAATTTGGAGTCGAAGATACCGTAATAAATTAACTTTAAAAGGTTAGGAGAGAGTATGTAGGTACATACATACATATATGTACATAGATACAAGAAAATGTAATTTTCAATTTCCAAGTAATAGAACTGAACTAAAAATACAACAATTGAACTTGTAACAAATGGCAAGAAACGTTTATTTAAATTTTCTGAAAGAATTGTTTTCAAGTCTACTATATGTTGGTCTGTGGAATCACGGGATCAAACAAAAAACAGCTGTCCACCCTAATTCACCTCAAAAGGCAATAATACGCTTGGAAGATTAATCGACTGAAAAGTAATTTCTTTTTATTAGGAAATGAAAAACGATGTAGAACAACCGAGAGAAAAAAGAAAAAAAGAGAACAACTTGTCAGAAAGGTGAAACAATAAAAACTTCAATTACCATAAAAAAGTGATTTGTTTTTTTTTTTTGTTTTTGCCTGACTCTGCTTTTTCTGTCCCAAGAAGCGATTACTTCTACGGGTATTTATAGTCATTAAAAGTTCTCAATACTAGGGTGCATTTTAAAAACAAAACAAAACAAAATAAAAAAACTTCAAACAATTAATTTCGAATTCGTAATGAGATCATTCAAATCGGTTAGAGAAAAAAGTAATCCAGTTCAATGCGAATTAAGAGGGTGTTTGTGCCACACTTTAATTCATACACTCATAAGCTCACTCGAAAGATTTATGATCTTTCAATTGTGTTTCGACCCCTGGTATCACCTACGCGACCCCTCGAGGAATAAAAAGTGACAGCTTACACCAAAAAGTCCTTTACAAAAGCCATAAACACTTTTTAATCTTTATTCGCCTTTTTATTCCGTTCCTTTCCCTCCATAGAAACGCCACTAACAATGAGCACAATGCGCTTTTTTTTTTATTGCCAGTGGCTTTGATTCGAATTTTATTGGAAATATAACAATGCACCCATGATGGAGTGTGCGTTTTTCTATTTGAGGATACAGGCTTCGGGATGAATTGGAATGCATGCCCCACGCTGTAACATTTTCACCTGTAGTGTGTCCTGTTTACAGAGAATATAATATATGTATAATTCTCTACTCAAACTGTGAATGTGCAGCTAATTCGGAAATTAACTGCAAGCTACAGTAATTGTTAAATATTGTGGATTTGAATGAGCCCGGAGGTTAATCCACAAGGAGTGAGAAGTGAACCCCAAATCCTTTTGGACGGTAAAGGAAATTGTCTTTTAAACGCAAATCAAGATAAGAGAATTATTTCTGTTTGTTTTAGACGGCTTGAACTCGGGGGTTGTTATATTTTGCTTTGCTTGTCTTTTAAATTAAAAATTAGAGGTTCGAAGGACTTAAATATTAGTGGCGGTGGGTGGTGAGTGGCTTATTATTCGAGGTAGTACGAGAAGTAAGTTGCTTGCCTTTGTCATTCAGAATAAAGTAGTCCGTAAGGGGTTTGGCTTATTTACATACATACGTATACATTTTAAGTGAGGACTAGTAGAATAATCGAATGTCTGATTCTAATCTGATTGTTTAAGCTACAATTCTGCTGTTTGAAAAAACAATTCAAACGCTTGACGCTTTTCGATGTCAAACGATGTCACACAGTGTAGTGGTCAAGTTTTCACGTTTAACTACAGACCGTTTGACGTCTTTTGACAGCAAACAAGAATTTGACGTATTATCAAACAGTACATCGGGTGAAAGCGGCCTTGTCAAACCGAATATGAAAAAAGTGCCAAATGCGTCAAACGATGATAGGCTGGAGAAGAAAGTTAAACGAACGGCGAAAGTTAAAGGTGTTTGACCGAATGTATAAGTTGCAATCAGAGCTTTGATGGGATGGCAGAGCTAGGTATCGCATTCCAAAGCAAAAAAAAAAAAAAAATATTTGGCGCAACAGCTCTTTGAGTGCCAGGGCCTAGCTTCTCGCAACCACTCGTGTTGTGTGCGTTATATTTTTCACACGAATGGAAGGGACCTACAGTTTAGTGCCGTATCCGAACGGCGATTTGAGAAGCTTTTTCGTGACAACAATACTCTCGGATGTTTGTCAGACGCTCGCGAGAGGTGGGACCGTGAAAAAACTTTTTGGTGTTTTGTAGGATTCGAACTTGGAACCTCATGCGTAGTGATCCAAAGCAAAAAGTGAAGAAAAATTAGCAACAGCATAGAACGACCATGCAAACTGACAGGACCGAAGGGGTTAATGGCAAAGTTTTGGTTAGCCGTCAATCGGTGAGCCACTGCAATGCTTTTTGGGAATCGCATTACTTTTTTCCAATGATGGACCGATTAGAATAGATATGTACGAGTATTCAAAATGTTTCTTTGTCATCCGCACGAAATTACGGTACGCCAGTTCTTGTTTATGTAATTCTTGCATCAGTTTTACCCAAAATTTCGCACTTCTCCTTCGAATCTTTTACCAGACACCACGAGTCCTTCGCGTTTGCGGTTCGACGGCAAGGGTATGGCCGAGAACTATCCCCTCTTCATGTTCAAGTATATGAACTGCTTTTATTAACTTACGGCACAGTTCCCTATCCATTTTGAGAAAATTAAAATTTATTTAAGAAATTAATGCGAATTACTATTATTTTTTAAATTATTGCTCAGTAATTATTTGCTGGTTTATTAAGGGTATTCACTTAAACTGATAAATTTACCCATCTGCAACTGTCATCAAACTGTCGCCAAACATATGAAAATGCCGCAAATTAATGAAAAGAAAAAACTTATTAGATTGTATTCCCACCTCTGTCTGCCATAGTTTCAATCAAATTTGACAGCCGCAAAATTTTCGACTGCAGTGTAATCTTCCGAGGGTGATTTTGGAGCCAAAATAGTCGCAGAAATTTACGGGGCTCTCGTAAATAGTTTTTCATATAAAATTTGACAGGTCATTTACGCGATGATAAATTTATACGGTTTACTTGGTTTACGAGGGTTTTACGAGTTTAAGTGAATGCCCTTATTGTATTACTTATTTACATAATAATTTGTTTATCTATTTATTTATCGGTTTACGTATTTATTTATTTACTAAATTATTTATTTACTTATTTAACTATTTATTTACTTCTACCAAAATTTTCACATTCATGGTTCTTGCATATACGTTATGTTCTTCTTCTTCTTCCTTTTATCAGCGAGGTTATGATCCGAAAATAAGGGATCATAACCCTCCCACTTCACTGCATTTCTACTGATCCGCCGGTGGGGTTCACCTATTTGATCTCAAAAAATATCGGCAGGCCTGCCGATTTTGGATCACTCGGTTACTGAGGCCAATGAAATGCCGATGTCGTCGCATTTGTCTGATCCAGGCGTTTATAGGCCTGCCTTTCCTACATCGCATTGATATTGCCTTTTTAATGGGGTTCAAATGATCTCTTCTTTGAACGTGGCAATACCAGCTGAGCCGGTCGCGCTCTATTTTTTGTACGATGGTTTCCTTGATGTGAAAGCTTCCACGGATCTTATTTATTTATTTATTTATTTATTTTATTTATTTATATATTATATAATCGCTGTACATGTAAGAGTACACGTAAAATGAGTACAGGTAGGAAACAGAACTGCGGTGTAGAGCCTTCGTTTCAACTTAGATGGCATTTTTCTGTCACAGAAGATAGCCGAATTCTTTCGCCACTTTATCCATTGATTAATGTCGTCATCACAGGTTGCTTTGCTTTTCATCATAGATCCCAGATATTTGAACTTTTCGCACTTGGGAAGCACTGTTCCATTCAAATAAATGTCAGGAATAGGCCTGAGTGAATCAGAGAACGGGTAGCACAAGTACTCTGTCTTTTTGAACTAATGCGATACCCATTTCCCTCCAGAGCGTCCACCCACACATCAAGTGCTCGTTGCAGGGATGTAGGATCCTCACTTATGATGGCTCCATCGTCAGCAAAGAATAACTGATGTACCTTGGGGTCCATCACTTTACCTTCAAGCAGATAATCAAGGACTGTAATAAAGAGCAAAGAACTTAAAACGCTTCCCTGGTACACCCCGACTTTGATTGGGAACTCTTCGGTTACTCCAGCGGGGCATCTTACTCTTGTCTTTGCTCCTTCGTACATGTCCATGATTACCTGTACATAGGTTTCTGGAACCCCTCGATCTCTTAGCGCCACCCATATCAGATCTCGTGGTTGTCTGTTGAATGCCTTATCAAAGTCAACCAATACTACATGCAAATCCTTTAAGGAATCACGATGTTTTTCCATTATGATCCTTATACTTTGGATTGCATCTGTGGTTGATTTACCCGAGACAAACCCGCACTGATCATCAGATAGCCGTATTATTTTTCTCAGTCGGCCACCTAATACCCGCTCAACGATCTTCATGGTGTGTGACATCAGCTTGATCGAACGGTAGCTATCACAGTTTCGCGTATCACCCTTCCCTTTGTATACAGGGAGAAGGTAACTTTCCCTCCATTGATTCGGCATTGGGTCACCTCTCACAAATTTGGAGATGAGAATTCTGAGCCATCTGAACCCGATGTCTCCCATCTTTCTCCAGAACTCAGAGGGTATCTCGTCTGGCCCAACCGCTTTTCGTTTCTTTGAGTATTTGACCGCCTCACTAACTTCTTCGACTGTAATGTCGGCTATTTCTTCACAGTTAGGGGTGGCTCTTGAAAAGTATAGCCGGGAAAACTGTTCATTTAAAAGTTCTTCACAATACTGCCGCCACCTCTCCAGAATTTTGACTTCATCTACAAGTAGCTGGCCATGAACATTGTTAATGTACTTTGGCGAACGAATCTCCTGAGCATTCCTCCTTCTTTGGGCTGCTATTTTGAAGATGCTTGCGCTCTTGTTCATATTGTGTCGTCGCAGCTCCTGGATAGCCTGGTTTGCATCAGGAACCGGGGAAGATATTTTCTCCAGCTCCTGATACAGGCCCTCCGTACTCTCTGCTTGAAGCTGGGCGCACTTCTTCTTCGCTTTTTTCTTGCAACATCTGTATTCCGTTTCTAGGCAAGGTTTCTCGTCACTATTATTAGAGGGGCACTTTGACCAAACTTTGAAAGCCGCTTTCTTCTCATTTATCACTTTCTTAGCTTCGTCACTCCACCACCATGTTTCTTTGGCGTGTTGATGGTAGTCTTTTGAAGCTCCTAGCAGTGATTTGGCCTTCTTTAAGCAAGTTCGCTGTAGGGAATCCCACATATTTTGTGCTCTGCACTCTTCATCCTCAGCTCCGTTGATGGTGTGAGAGAGGTCATTTTTCATTACGAAAATAAAAGCCTCGCCTTTTTCTTTGTCCAGATTGTACCACTTGATTTTCTCAGAGACCCTTGTTTGTTTGCTTTTCTTTGGTGTTTTCATGAAAATTTCTGTTAGCAGGAGACGGTGTTGCCGAGCGATCACCTCTCCCAGGATCACTTTGCAACTTTTACCCGAGGCTTCATGAAACTGGCTACCACATGGTAGTCAATCTCAGTTTCATCTCCACCATTGCTGTAAGTGATCAGGTGTCGGCTTTGTTTGATGAACATGGTATTTAACACGATAAGACCGTGTGATTTGCACATGCTTAGGATGTCTTCACCAGGAAGGTTCCTGGTGGCATATCCTAGTCCTCCATGGCAGTCTTCATAGTCTTCGTTTGATTTCCCGACATGTCCATTCAAATCTCCTCCAACAAACAGAAACTCTTCCTTTGGGATGTTCTTAAGGAGATTGTGGAAATCTTCCCAAAGTGGATCTTTATCTCTCTGATTGCACCCATTTTGGGGAGCATATGCACTGACAATATTCCACACCTCTCCTTGTATTACTAGTTTGAGAGACATCAAACGGTCGCTGGACTTCGAAATGCTTAAGACGTTACCAAGTAGCTCTGCCGCAAGGATACCGATTCCGTTCTTAGCCTTTTCCGTTCCGTAGTAGAACATCTTGTAATCTTTTGTCCTAACGTCCAAGAAACGCGCCCGATTTCCGGTGTTTTTCCGTTTCGTCTCTTGGCCACACAAGATATCCACTCGCCTTCCATTCATCATCTCTTCCAGCTCTTAACTTCGACCGGTCATACTTCCAACGTTCCAACTCGCGACCCTCAAATTTCTTCCAAACTGTTTTATTATTTTGCTAGGCCCCGGAATCCGTATAGCTCTGACCCGAATCTGATTCTGCTCAGTCCAGGATCAGTACCATGCGCAGCAGTGGTAGTGCCTGACGGGGTAGTGCCTTTCCTTTTAGCAAGTATTACCATATAATAAGTTTTGCAATATTACCATATTGCGATGGTGTTTTTTTTTTTTTTTGACACGTGCATGCTCCTGTTTTAGTATTGTTTGATCTTTCTTCTATGACACCGGTGATCTCCAGTCGTGTCAACCCACGGACTCGCATGCACACTTGTGGGAGGGTTTTTAAGGTGGTATATGTGTCGCTAGGCTCACTTGGGTGTTATATTGCCTAGATCTGATTTGTCCCCTTAGTCGCCTTTTACGACAAGCGCTAGTTGTTGGGGGGCGCTGCAGTGATATTCTTAACCCGTTCCTGCATATACGTTATGTTGTTGAGACTAAACGAAAATACACGTTGTTTTAAACAGTCCTGCATACTGAACCCGATTTCACAAAAAATTGACTTAAGTCGTTTTGACCAAACACAAAATACAAAATTGACACTTGCAGAAAATGTGTCAAGCAGTGTAATACAGTATTTGGAAATCAAGCGTCAAACAGTTGTTTGACTCCAAATTGTGGCATATTTCTCTGGTCAAACGTTTGACAATGTGTCAAATAATGGAATCGTAGTTTTGCAAACGAAATTTGTTATGTGTGCCGGCAGCCTTGTATGAACCAAACTCCGCGGAGTTCTTGGATGCGGTTGCGTCGCGTTTACCGCTCATCACTCCGATTACGTGGGCGACGGCACTGCTATCGGCACTTTCGAAGTTAGTTATCGCCGACTCCGCTGCTTTCACCGACATCACACCCGCTCCTGTCACCGGATCCGTCGCTTTCGCCGAATTCTTGCTTTAGCTGCTGGTCACGCCGCTCGCCACCCACGCCATCGCTCCCACCACTTAGGCGAAAATTCCTTAGTCGATGTGCATTTAGGGATTAATAGTCAGATGCAGTATAAAAGTTTCTACTTATTTCTTCTCATTTCGATGGGAACTCAGTGGTATTGTCCTATTCACCTTAATGCTTGATTTGAAAGTTGTTTACTATTGTAATTTATAAGCTTAATATACCTGCTTACATATATTATTTGACCTCCAGCTCCTAGTGTATATACGGGTGCATGCACATGCTGCGAAAGCCTTTCGAAGAGCAGGAAGTAATCCTGATCACATCCGGAAGACATATTCGGTTATGAAGAACAAATTTCTCAGTCATCTACCATTCTAAAGCGCTAATCATAGAAATTTATTTCCAGTAACAAATTACTAGCTACCCGATTCTACTAAATTAACTCCAAGGATCTAGGTGGAAGACAGCACCCACTTACCCAAAACGGTGTACCCCACACGTCATGTCAAATAACGTAATCACACCCCGAATTTATTGCCCTCTCCCATATGTGAAAATATGTTATATCCGAATTAATGTTCCAAAAGGACATCCCGACCAACAAGAAAAGAATTCAACAGGGGGAACGCCAAGATGTCGTCTATAAATCATATTACTTGTTTTTGCCGCACCACCCCAGCACGTAATCCGGAAATATTTGTTAAATAAAGCCTGAGAGGGAATTTTCTTTCTTTCGCTTCATTCTTTAACTATCACGTGCAACTTCGGTGGAGGAAGAAACGCTGTAAGAAGGAATCTTAAAGTTGGGATTCGATTTCACGAATTTTCCTTGCTAATTATAAAAGTTCTCTTTCTCTGCTCCAGCGATTCCTTGAAGGTTCTTCTCTCTTCAGCTAATTAAAATAAATTCCATTCAGATCCCAATAGATGAAAAATTTGCATAAACAAATTGGCATTACTCGAGGAAGGTGCACTACCAAAAGACAGATTTAAGTACTCATGACCACACTCACCTAAATAAATACAAATCGAAACAATTAACAACGAATTCAAGCTCTTCATTGTGGGCGGGAGTTTACTATGATGTCCTTAATTCAATTTAAAATGTCGTATAAATATCCAAGGATTAGTTGCGACCGCAAATGCAAACACATTGATGGATTCGAAACGCGCAGAGTTAATTTAAATTCAAGACTTGTGCGAGTTTCGTTAATTTCCTTTGACATTGTTTGAGGGATATACATACATTGACTTGGGAATATATGTACATCTTTAGATTCATCATATCCAAATGTGCCACACCAACATCGACCATTTCCCGATGGAGAGTGGGTAAATGAGGTCCTGGGCTCTGATGAGAAATTCTTTCATGCTGTAAATCATGATTACATTTAATTTAGACGTCAGCTAAAGAGGGTAGAAGTCCTGGTGTTGGTTCATTAAGACATCAGCAGTATCCCTTTCTGCTGTGTATTGTCATCAAGCTCTATTCTTCTAATCCTGCATTTGATGAAGTTAAATTTATAAGGCTGCAACTATTAGTAGACGAGATATCAAACAAGCTTACAGCATCAAACATCTCTTATACAGGTATATTATTTGATGATACCCATTTTCCGGTTATTAAAGTTCTGAGAAAACGGTTAAACCGATTTTAATCATTGATTCCTCATTTAAAAGCCAAGTGTCCTTAGATATTTGCAAAATTGTTAATTTTTCTCAAAAACAGTAAGAACAATCTGTATTTGATTGAACACAAAACTTTTCGAAGGAATAATGATTAAGCACTCATTTAAGGC